>OX438597.1:2911304-5822609 GCA_949316135.1 Choreutis nemorana | reverse complement strand
TGCATTGAAGCAGCCGGGTCGTTAACAGTCTTTTTAGGAACATTAGAAAGGTCCTCAGTTGCAGCGCGTTTCCTATTTTCTGGTTTATACCTGGAAGATATAACCAGGGACTTTGCCATTAGCGTTGTTGTTATACAACACTGGAACACTGGAACACTGGAGGAAACAACATATCAGAATCACTTACCAGGTTATTATTAAAACCACGTGAACACGTGTGTATAACAACAACGCTAATGGCAAAGTCCCTGGTTATATCTTCCAGGTATAAACCAAGAAGATATAACAATTCAAAGTAAATACTCGTATATCTATCTCGCTAGAACAACTTATTCTATGGAATTTGTATGGCGCCCGTGTACATTATGTCAGTATATATTGGATCTCTGTATATTGAACGTTTAAAACTATATCACTTAGTTAATAATTCAGGTATATGAAAAAATCTAACGGATTTGTCTATGTATGTTTTATCAAATTATAATAACTGAAAAAAGGCTTGCATATTCCCTATTGTATAGACTTACCTTCTTGCAAAATAACATCACGATAAAATTTTGTGGTTCACCTAACAGATAAATAGACGAATTTTACTTATACGGATAGGATTTTTATACGAATAAGACAAATAATTGAATTAATTTACAAGTTTTATTTAGCTTTCAGTTTAGGTTAGATCGTAGGTAGGTTTACAGAAGCCTTTCAATGAACTTCCATGTGTCAAGTTCAACAAGGACTGAGTTTGCGATGTCTACGGCGTTGTTGCAGAACACCTTGACGATGGTGTCGTGGAACCTCCTGACGTAGCCGACGATCACATCCTCGATCACGGCGTTTACGATTTTATCAATGTCACCACCTCCGATCACTCCAGTCAATGCACTCTGTAGGAAATAAATATAAAAGTGTGTCGCGTGAAAGGTAAAAAACAAAAGTGTTTTCACCAGAACTTCACCATTTGTGATCTTGGCCAAGGGTAGCATGGAAGCTTAGAGTGAGTAAGACATCATTTTAAATCTTATTTTATAGGAAAGTCGATAAGATATGAATGGTCCCCAAAAGATAATCGTACATAATACGTAAAACATTATGTTTCATCTACAATGTCATGAAATCAGAGCTAGGTTGAACCTTATTGGTATACCTATTTGTATGTTTTTAAAAAAATGTAAGGAAAGTAAGCAGCCATTTTCATGACAATTATGCTCGTATCTTTGACCACATCTCCGCTTACCTACCAGGTGTGATTGTGTACAAATGTTTGTCAATCCCACATGAAGAATTGATTTTAAATTTATCTGGCGTAGAATATTTACCTTCAGGTATGGGACTTCAAAGCTAGCGTTCTCAATTTTCTTAAGAATGACTGCCTTGCCGTCGTCAGACTGGCCGAGGTGGAACTTTCCTCTAACTCTGAAGTCTTCAATGATAAAGCTACGGAAAAAAATGTAACAACACAAATAAAACAATGTGAATGTAGCAACACTTCAGTTTTTCTATAAATGACGCCTTAATTTATTGATCTTGCGATAATTTTTTCCTAAGAGCCACGTCAAATAACAATTTTAAGGTAGTTTAAAATCAACATAGGTATTAAATTTCAAAATGAAACCAATACGCATGGGTTGCATCAACAATAATAATAACCACATCACGACACACACAGTGACTTAGTCCTGCACTAAGATAATCTTGTATCGCAGGAACTAAGCAATTATATGGTATAGACTACATTGGTAAAAATAAAACATCTAAGGCCGGTAAGCGACACAATGCGTCTTGTAAATAACACTTAGTCCCGCCTAAATGGCATATAGGTAGCATCCTATGTGACATTCATGTAACCGTGATACTAGTAAAGTAGAACTAGTTTTGAACTTACTGGGCATCTCCTTTTCCGTACAAAGGTATTAAGGTGAACATGTCTCCAACCAAGTCGTATAAACCTGAAAGATACAACAGTGATATACCTATGCGTCACATTGTTTGGTACATATATACCAACTTTCCAATATATTTCTAAAGTAAACAACTATTGGAAATTTAGTTAGATTACCAGCAATACATTTCTGTCATATGGATGAATGTTGCCTTGCGCTTGAGTGTAAATAAGCGAATAGTAAAGCGAGGGAAGTGTACCTAAATAGGTTGGTACCTAAATACATTAGGCGTAAGGGTTAAATGTATAATAAGAGCTTACCAGCCTTGATGTCGATCCTGGGAACGACGATGTCCAGGTCCAAAGTCAGCTCACGGACCAGCAACTCACTCTTGATCATTTCGAAACCACCAAGACCGGTGCACAGGACGTCGCGTAATTCCATGTCTAAGCTGAAAGTTTAAAAAATCATAGACATTTACGATTGTCTTGAAGGCATCTTTATTGACAGGCAATGTACAGTATGAGATTAAGTGAGATTAAGTAATTCCATTTCATATTATATCTAGGAATGTATATTTTATGTACCTAATGAATGTATATAATATTTACATATTTTGTAACGTAACTATTTACCGATAGGCGGGTACATAAGCTGTAGCTATAGAGTTCAGTTATTTCAAATCCATAGATTCTGTTGAACAGAATTAGAATTGATCGTTCAGTCAATCTTATGTTAATATGTCTGTTAGATATCTCAAGTCCATTGAACCATCAAAGTAGTGTTGTTTTCATATTAAATGGCTCCTAAGCACCTGATCACCCCTTACCTATAGTTACAGTTAGCCTTGCCAAACTTGCGTCCCATTCAGCATTTTTTCTGCGGCTCTAATTATATTGAAAACTGCCAGGTAATGCGGCCCGCATCCGTGTTCACGAAGGTTTCGGAAACTCGAAAAGTACTCTTACGATATTTTATAATACCTAGTTTTAATAGTGCATCTACATGTAGTAGGATAACATATATATGTATATGACGTATATTTACTACATTTTCTGTCACTTAATTGTGAATTGTGATTTTAAATAAATAAACCACATCACGACACATACATTTACTCAGCTGTGCAGAAAGTATCGTAAGAACTTGTGTCACAGGAACTAACCAACGATATGGTATAAACTACGTAGATAAGAATATTACTAAAACTTACTTGATAATACCAGCTGGGACCTTAAGGTCTATGTGTTCTATGATCAATGGGTCTAGAGGGGGCATTCCAACTAGGGTGTTTCCATTGTTAATAAGATTTCTGATTGCAGCAATAACTTGACGAACAAACAAATCAACTAGAACATTTCGTTGTTCGGCGGAGTCCAAAGGCAGGACTGGGTGGATGATTTCACCTGAAAATTTAGTAAAGTAGGAACATAGGTAATATACGAGTAGATAACTAGGTACAAAATTTACAAATAATCATGTTGGTAATGAATGTACTTTTGTAAGTTATCAAAGTTTACCAAGTCTTTCAGTCAGTTGGAAATCGATAGATTTATAAATACCTAATTAAACTACAGAATTTGAATCCCAAACTAGGTACTACTGGTATCGATCTATTATTTTATAAAGGTTTTTGCTCTGTTGGGCAACGGGCATCAAAAGTTATTTACCATTGTTAATTTCTGCTACGTCCAAGGCTGGCGGCATGGCTACAGCCGCCGACACCATCAACACACCGACTAAAAGCAGCTTCATTCTACAAAATTACAAAACAATTAAGTTAAAAGTACTACTATTACTGAGGTACAATAAGTGTTTTTAACTGTGTTACATATACGTAGTCATAATTATATTTATCTTATAATCATTTTTGTTCTGAAAATTACATCTATTGATATTGAATTAATGACCTTCACTTTGACCCCTGAATATTTTGTGACTGTTTGTTGCAACAACAATCACAAAGGTTTGCTACTTAGTATTTTTTTGCGCACTGGAATAAGTAGACTTGGCTTTTAGTTTTTAGTTTTCTTTAAATTTGTATAAATATGTATACTTAGTGTGTTTATATTTTCACTTTGATGGTATCGTAAGATTTTTTCTTACTCGCACAAAGTAAAATAAAGTTGAGCTAAAACTCTATATTATTCTACATATATTCAAGCTATTATAAGAATTTGATATGACACTTTCGTTTGTTGAACTTTGATGAAGAATTACCTAAATTGAGGATTAAAACTAATTTATGCTAGTTTTTTTCACTTTGTAATTGAAATGTTTTCACTGTTATGTATAAACAAAGTCACTTTTCCACCTACCTGTATAGTTTCTTAGACCAGTCTAGGTACAACTGCAAGCTTTTCGCAATTAACACTTATTATATCAAATTGGTTTTTGATTAGAGGAACTGATTCGCGACTGTTGGTGGTCATCGATCATTACTAAATTGAGATAAAACACCTCTGATTAATTTTGATTTTCCGCTATCATGTTTGAAAATTACAGATAAATACTACCTGGTTGTTGTTTTATCTATTTTTTTGCATCTTTTCAGGTGTTTGTTATTGTTGTACTTACCTGTAATGTACTTGATTTAATTAGATACCCAAGTCCAACTCTGATAACTTTATCATTCTTATTTCAAAAGACAAGCAATGAACTTTAAAAATTGCAAAAAAAATAAATGTACCTATCTTTGTAGAAGAGGCAAATAAATCTTCTGTCATCCAGTAGTTATCAGTAGGTACTACGGCTATAAAAGTTTATGGATCTGTTTTAGTCAATTGGCTATGGACTCCAATAAATTATTTACTAACTACTAGTTTCAGACGGGATTCGTTTCAATTCTAATCTTGCTATCGCTGTTGTGTCAATTTCCTTTACTGATTTACTAACTTTGACTTAGTAAAATTTAAAGATTTTGTTAGATAAGATAATTAATTAAAATAAAGATACGGTTTAAAAATTTTATTCCATACAATAAGCATCACAGTATTGTACTAATAATCCTCCAAGATTCGAATTTGTTTAGAAGCGGGTTCAGTAAGTCAACAATATTTTTAGTATAGGTCTTACATACAAATGAGCTGAATCTGTTGAGATAGTAAGGAAACAAATCTTCTATCATAGCGTTGAAGATGTCATCCATGTTGTCGTCGAACTCGGTGTGACTCTGGAAAATGGAGATATAAATGTTTTATGTAGATATTATGGAATAAGGCACCACCCAATTTAGATGGACAAGACATCTTAAGTTACGTACTTAGTTCGGCAGTTATTTTCGAAATAAAGATTATTAGTAAATTAAAATAGTATTTAGCAAACGAAATTAAACATTAAATAAAAGTTGGTAGCATAGAACTTGTACGTGTAATACTAGGTATACATTTTTTTTTCAGAGCTTGTTTCATTAGAGGCATTCATTACAATGTATAGCTGTCTTGAGCCTCACCAATAGTCTAGCTGGATAAAGAATATTCAATGAACTAATAGAACCAAAACTACAAAGCATTTCTATTAGGAATTTCTATAAACGGAATTTCAGCCCCATCTCTTGAATTCAATCTATCTACTTAGAAACGCTAATATGGAAATTACTCGAATTGGTTTGTAAGCTGAAATGTACCTACCGAGATTTGTTTGATATCATATTTTGTATTTTCTAGCCTACTGATTAGGATTGATAAGCCATCGTCCGATTGTTTCAAGTAAACTTTACTCATAAATCGGAAGTCTTTGACGTCTATACTGTAATTAAAAACAGAGATTTTGATTGTGTACAATTAGGAAGTAGGTATTAGGTTTAAGAATTAAATGCTTCACATGTTATTACTTACGTAATTTTTCCGTTACCTCGTAAAAGGATAAACTCAAATAAATTTCCCAGCATCGAGTAGTTTTCTATCAAATAAAATTTTAAAATAGAATAGCATATAACGTGCAAAAACGAAGAATTTATTTAAGTAAATAGTAGGTAAAATAATTAAATTGTTACCTGCAGTAAAATTGATCGATGGAAATTTGACGTCGAAATCAATTGATAAGTCGTCTTTGTTCAGATCAGCTTTGATGACTTTGAATCCTCCAAAGCCACTGAGTTTACCTTTTAGTATGTCTGCCTTCAAACTTGTAAAAATAGCATTTAGATAGTTAAACATAAAAAGATAACTGTTAACCCATTAACCGCCTCATTTGATCTTCGAAACTAATCGGTATAAACTAACTAAGTACACATCTCTCAAGCTAAAATAAACCGATAATAGTCTTAAAAGAAATTTCATTGAAATGGGTTTGGTAGTTTTGAAGATTAAAGAGTAATAATTACAACGGGTTTTTTACCCGACTGCGGTGAAGCAAAAAGGAGGGTTAACATTTTGACTTTTGTGATGAATATAAGAGCATCCTTTCTTTTTATCTCTCTTAATGTTTTAAACAAAAATAGATTCAATTATTTTTCTTAACGCTTTAATTATCTTTTTAAAATTTTCGTATGGGACTTGGATGTATCCTTTTTGTATTAATATCTTCTTATTATCTAAAACCTTGATATTTCATTATGGTCAGGTAAATAGTGAGATTTTTATAAAGATACGAATTTATACTATAGCATTAGGATGTAATTAAGTAGCTGATAAATCTTACTTCAGTGTTGACCCTAGATGATCTATTGTAATGGAATCGAACTCCATTGGTTCTAATACTGGAATATTCTTCTCTTGGTCACCATTGATTATAACTCCTCTAAGAATTTCAAACAACTGGCGAATTACTGCATCTACCATAAACCGACTTCCAGGTATCTCAGCTATTTGTGTATCTGTGTCAAACACATGATTTTTGCATATAAGTGTTATAGGTTGAAATTTCTAATTAGTATCTATTTATCTAAATTCCATACACCATACAAACCATCCATGGGTCAAACTGTCCTAGGGAACAAAATACAGCGATGAGCAACACGATGAGTGAACAGCCAGTTTTAGTCAGGTTTTCATTGGATTGGCATAAAATAATAACATTCACACGCACTTATGGAATCGCACTTTTCTTTGGAAGTTTGTTAAAGAAAGGACTATAGAAACAACTGTACATAAGAATTTATTTAAAAATGTATCAGGGATATTTTATTTAGGTACACAGGAATTAAAGATTGCAACGTATCATGTGCCTTTGGATCGTGGATAATGAGACTAAATAACTAATGATTGAATTACTTACCTTGATGAGAAAATATTGGATTAAAAGCAACAACCACAAAAACTATCCAAGAAATATTCGTAAAAACCTTCATGCTGTTAAGGTTTTACTTTCAATGTAGGTAGATAATTTTGTACGAAATATTGTTTTTTTCTTTTTTTTTCAGGTTATTTGTTTCTCGTCACTGAGATCGACTAATAACTATTGTTTTAAAGTATCAGATTTATTATTTATTAACAATGTTGTCATTGAATTAGATTACACACCTAAACTGAGGTTAACTAAAAGATAATTGTTACAAAATTCAGATTTTCCATACAAAATCTTATCTTCCTAAATAGCCTATACACGAATTAAGAATTTAGGTTATCAGTTTTGTGCCCTGATTTTCTATTGAAGGAAACTGAATAAAATAATGTAATATCACATTTCATGATGAAATGAGGTACACAAATTTCCTATAAATAGATTCGAGGACCTAGTAAAAGAGAGTTAACTAAAATATAATAAATAAAAAGACTAAGTAGATATATCTGAACAAAACTTAAATAAAAAGACTAAGTAGATATATCTGAACAAAACTTCAATTCAAAGTCACAAGATAATATCGGTAACTTTAAAATAAGTATGTATGTACCGTATATACTACACATCGGAAAATAAATGAGCTTCCTGAAAGCCACCAATTGTAAGGCAAGCCTCTATGAATGGATCGTAATGCGATTGAAATTATGTTTCCCATGACAAAGGTCATCAATACACAAGTTACTGACATAAAGGACCTTGACATTATTCCGGTAATTATATAACGATATACATTGATAACTGAGATCAATGGGATTTAGGTACTGAGAGGTCTCATGTATGTTTAAATATGTTAGTTCCTAGCTTGCCAATTAGGTAATGAAAGGTTTTAACAGTTACAGATTTATTAGTATTAGTAGTTTGGATGATACAGACACCTTGCCACCTACTATCCCATGACATGAGTCAAAGTGAGGTCTGGATATGTCGAAGGCTGACCATAAAGTTTTTGCAAGAGGGTTACCAGCTATTTGACCTGCAGATGCATGAAAGCCGTCGTTGATGGCAGTTGCTCCGATAGCTTGGTCAATAACGCAGGCATTCCGCAAGGTTCTGTGCTTTCCTCGACGCTGTTTTACTGAGCATTATTAATATGTTGTCATTTGACGACTTTCATTGTTACGCGGATGAAAGAACCGAGGTCGCATTTTGCACGGGACGAGCAAACGTAGGCCGTTCAGTTGTTGAGGAGAGCCGCGAACAACTTGTGTCTGAAATTGAGAGCACCTTAACCTGAGTCCTTGGGGCCGACTAAACTTAGTCCAATTCAAATTTAACTCCACCAAGGCACAAGTTTGTGCGTTTATCGCTAAGAAAATCCCATTTGCTGTAGCATCACAGTTCCAAAACGTCCCCCAAGCTATTTCAAAGAGTATTATGATCTTTAGGGTCGATATCAAGCGATGTTCAGTTCCATAGCCAAGATAAAGCAAAGCTGTCTTTAAAAAAGTTTAGTGTGCTCAAAAAGACAAAGCAGCACATCACAGCGGAGCAAACGCTTCTGCTATACAAAGCACAAATCTGGCCTCACCTTGGGACAGGAGCACCTGAATACGAGCTCAAGCTTTTTGACTCTGTTCAGAAACAGGCAGTGAGGATTTTCGATCCCGAGCTCTCAAGCGGTATTGAGCCCCTAAGTCGGAGAAGAGACTTCGCTTCAATCTGCGTGTTCTACCACTTGTATAATGGGGAGGGTTCTAAAATTTATTTTGAGACGATGTCCACGGCTGCTTTTTACCATCGCACCTCTCGCCATCATTAGGAAAGTCATCCTCACACCTTAGAGCCGAATTGATCGCGAACCATTTGTTTTCAAAGAAGTTTTCTCCCACGAAGGTTCAGGCTGTAGAATGAACTCCCTTGCATGGTTTTCCCAAATGAATATAGCTTGTGGTTCTTAAAAAGGGTGTTTAAAGGTTCTAGCAGGCAACGCGTGCGTCATACTCCTGGTATTGCAACAGTCCATAGGCTACGGTGGCTGCTAAACATCAGGCGGCCGAATACTTATTTGCAACCTTAGTGTATAAAATAAAAAAAGGACTACGCGAACTTACCTACTAATTTTTCTTCTTTAAAAATGTATGTTATGTGTTGTGATATGATCAATAAACAATAAACCTTAAAGGTAGGTTAGTAGAGTAAAAGTCACAAAAATTTGTGCAGGTAACTGATTGCTGTAAATGATCACGTAAGAATCTGAATACCTACATGTGACGATAGTTTGACAAGTAGGTTATTGGGACATATTGCAAAATGGTGACAAACTGCATCGAGTAAGGCAAGTACTAGTCTATTGTTTCTCGATCTCGTAAAGCTAAAACTTTGTAGTCTCAAACATGGCCTGATAACCATCTGGTACAAAAGTCTACATCAGATTTGAAATAGATATTAAGTTCAGATTTGAAATACATATATAGTCATAAGACCAGAGACAGACACGAAAAAATTAAGATTATGGGGTTGTAGGTACAATGAAAACGACTTGTGGCAAGTTATTGATTTTCTACAGAAAAGTTCCAAAAATATGCCAAAGTAATAACATTATAGTGTTAATATGTAATACCTTACAATAAAAATCATGTCTTACGAAAGTGTGCTTGTATAAAATAGATAAAAGCTAGTTAAAAGACTTATTGCCTTGTCTCGTATTTATGTTACGATTGAATGGTGCCAGATGTCACTGTATGTTTTAAATAGATGTTCTACATACCTACATTTATAGCTGTATATGTACCTACGTATTCTTAGGAACTACTTACTATAATCTTAATTTCTTTGCATCCCGCTCGTTGAATCAGAATAATAAAAAAACTGTCCTTTTTATAGGACCCTTTCTTTAGGAAAATTACCTATTCGTTCGTAAGCAATGCGTTTGAGCAGGTAATGCAGCATATTGCGTGCACCGAATATATTTAATACATTTTTAAGGTGGTAGAAATACTAGTATCTATGGTTCGCTAACTTATAATAAAAAATAAGGAGGCAATTACATTTTTTGACAACCTCAATAAATCGCCATAAAACCGTGTTGACTGGACAAAAAAAAATGGTTTCATTCAATTTCTAAAACCTATGTTTAATCCATTGCGTTAATGAAGAGGCCACTGACTTCTCAAAATAGAGCGTAGCGAAAAGAAGTTCATTGATGGTGTTTAAAGTTTATTAAATGACATGTTTGTATGTAGACAGTAGACGCGTTAATTAGACCCTGTGCTAATTGAATTATTTTTTTGACGGTTATACGTACCTAATGTTATACAAGGTGTCACTGTTTTAAAAACATTTCTAAGGAATCCTTACCTAGTTGTCAATATAATCAGTAACCCATTCTGTTTGTACCTACCTACTTAGGGTTATCTAATGGTGGAATCACACTTGCCAGCAATTTTATTTATATGGAAATTCTATTTAGTATTAAGATGTGAAAGTTAAATCGATCCGTAGGCTATTTCATTAAAATAGTGATTTTAAAGTTAGTTTAGTCGACTAGGTACTGTAAAGTATCCGAAATCAGCTAGATTTATAGGTAAGAAGGTAGCCCTGTGAGATAAAGACCGTGTAAAAACGAACCATGAACTCCAGATGCCCCGTAACGACCATTTATCTTTTAACTCTAGTCCATCAGAGCATAGTATCAAGAGCAAGTATAAAAATAGTTCACCATAGTAAATTACCTAACTACGAAAAATGCCATTCCACTTAGCTATTATATACCAAAACGATTTTTAATATACGTGTTATTCTTACTTAATATGGAATTGAAAAACTCGTAAAGGCTCTTCTATTCAGGCCCTAAAGACCAAACAATTGGTTGATGACAATTTTTTTTTGTTATTGTATATCAGATTTATACTGAACATTGACAAACATAGGCATCTATTAGGAACCGATGTGTTAGCGTTCGTTCAATCGGTACAAAGGTATAGGAATCTAAAAAGCAAACAAACTAATTCAGAAGCTTCGTACCATGCGTGTTTACCATGGATATAGACCAATCTACTACAGTACCTCCTATATTCAAACTATTTATTCTCTCATCAGCTATCCCATGCGGCTCAGTAGCAACCGAATCGTTATCCTTACAACGCGTTTCTTAAATGAGAAGGAGCTCCAAAGAACTTTTAAAATCTTTAATAAGATTAAAAAAATGATAGCTTGGTGAAGTGAATTTGTGAAAATGATGGGAGATTTAAAATCGGTTTTTCTCTTTCTTTTAGTTATTACTCAACAAAATGTACCAGCTCACCCTCATTGTAAGTTTTCTTTGCCATAAAACTAGGGGACTTAGTATCTGATTTAAAGGTACAACTTTAAAAATGTATATCTATGAGTAATTAATAACTGTAAGTATGCACCCACTAATAAAACAATTACCAACCATTTTTTTTGTCGGCCTATTATTTTGCACGGTTAGTAAACTTGAGTTCACTCAATAAAATTTGCCAAGAAATTCAAAGGAGAACCTACAAAAAATATTAATATATTAATACAACTCTTTTCAACCATAGAACAATCCTGCAGCTTAATGTCGGATTTAGGCAGATTCTGTAAATAATCCCATGATTATGACTGACTACTAAGACTATGATGAATATAAAATTTAATGTTTTTTTCATTTAAATTTAAATTAAAGCTCGAGGACCGAGGTATTCACTAAACCATGACCAGAAGAAACCTTTCATAGAGGTAAAGAACTCAACATACCATGGCAGTGGGCCGCGTGAGGAGGCAAGAGCCATGTGTTCAGTCAGAACACAAGAAGTAAACGCCACCGCCAATGCTACCATCACTAGAAGGCTCCATGGAGTTGTCACTTCCAGTGAGTGAGTTTATTTTTTACCCTTCTTACATTTTAGTTTGCTTAGGAGGTAAATGTAGATAAACATCGATGTACCTACTTATAAAAATTAATTTAAGGTGAATTTTAAGATTTGTTTTGAATAGTTAAATTTTCGTTTTCCCTGTTAGTGATTTTTATTTATAAGTAGTTGTCACATCTAGTAAGACCATTTTTATATCTCTTAAAATTGTATTCCCTTGGTAAAAACTTTATAAATTAAACAGTATACTGCCTTCACTTATTCTAATTTATGTGGTTTTTGAGTATTTTGTTTTCGAAACCAGAATCTTCGATATTTATTTATATATAAAACAATCTATTTTAGATCTAATGACAGTATTTTATACGATTTTAGGAGAGTTACATAGTTCGATTCAGCGATTAGAAGTGATAATATTCGGCCAGATGCAGCAACTGTGGCAGAGTTTGGATGCACTGCGCGCGCAGCTGACAAGCGGCAATGACGTCACATACCCCGACAGAAGAACTATGGTGTTCCAATACAAACCAGAAACTGGATAATAAGCTTCAGAAGCACTTCTTTAAGGAACTAAATGATGAATGAGGTGGTATAAAAGCATTAGACTGTAGTACATAGTGGGGTTTGTACGAGTTTACAGATTTGTTCCTTATTTCAATTAATTATGTCAACTAAACATTAAGAATAAGAATGTGTTATATTCATCTTTTACTAATTTTAAAGGCACATTTATACAAAATAGCGGTCAGATTTTAATACGTAAATGGTTGACTTGTTGCGTGTGATACGAAATTTCAGGTTAATCATATCTATATTCTTGGTTTAATTGAAACATAGGGGAATAATTTATTTTTCAAGAGGCTATTAAAATAAAATCCAAACCGATTGATTAAAGATTACTTTATTAACAATTAGTAACTGAAGTGAGTAGTTTGCCAGATAAGCTTATATAAATGTCACATTACAATGTAACTTATCTGGAAATAACAAATTTAAAGTAAGTTAGTTTTTAAGTTAAGTTAAATGATTGTTTTTAAAGTTTATTAAATAAATATTAACAAATTAAACAAATTATTATGCGGTTTTCCTTAATTTTGCATTACAATTTACTTTGTAAGGAAATTAAAGTATTAGCTAAATACTTATGATTAATACCATAGGTATGAATTTCCTTTGAAATCTTTACATTTTATTTTCATAAACTTTTTGTTTTTTTAAATTATTATGTAAAAGTAAAATCTAAAGATTGCAATACGTATAATCTAGAAACATTTGTTATAGAAATGAGATTGAAATCTAAGGGACGGAATGTATGAACATCAAATGGAATGCTTCTATACTGATAAGCACTTATGAGTAAATTAAATTTTAAGTGTACGACAAACAATGTCAAAGACAGCGACAAGTGAGATTCGGTCGTTATATAATCGTTTTTGTATTCGAGTATTTCTTTCCATATTAAGTTGTTTTTTTATATATTTTATATCTGTGTTTTCACATTGTTAACGTGCGATGCTTTTTCCTTCAAAGAAGGCGCCCCAACAATAGCAAACAAGTGTTACTTGTATAATATAATACAATTAAATTTCAATCATGATCAAATAATACATAAATTAACTTTTCTGCATTTAAAATAATTTATTGTATTTACAAAGGGTGCCCTATCGAAAAATCATTTAGAAATAAAAATGATTTATGACTTTAAGTAGTTGGAATAGCATCAACATTTCAAACAGGCACCACTAAATTAAAATTTAAAAGTTTAGAAAATCTTACTTTTAACGTTTCAAATGGGTAAATGTATATTTTTGCCGAAGTTAGTAAAAAATATATGTTCTCATTCGATTTTTCGAGACGAATTCTTGTCATGGATTTTTAGCCAGACTATGTACACTAAGCACCAGGCGCTTAAAGATTGTCTTTTTCTTTTTCATTTTTACGACATGGAGACAAGAATCTCATTTTGCCGCTTCTACTAGAGGTGCTTGGCTTGACCACTCAATCCTTTAGAATTTGTCGCGAGTAAAAACCGGCGCGCATTCATAGAGGACGCCGCGGATATGCCCTTAATAGGTATACGTGTAATTATGAGATGGTCGCTGGAAGGTATCGCTCGAAGAATACACTAGATACGTTTGAAGTTGTCCGTAGTAAGCAAGTTCATATGCATCGAGCACGCCACGGATGCGTCGACGTATACGTTTGATTATGTAGCAGTTGCTTGAAGGTATCTCCTTAGCTCCTCCTGTGTGTCGAATATCATAACCGGGAATGGAGAGCCGGGCACGTGGCGTCCGGCCCATCGCACCTCTACGCGGTAGTCACCGGGTTCCGTTGGTGAAAACTAAAAATTACAATTATTATTTCTTACCAAAATATTTTACAGTTTTTAGAAACAAATATCATTTTACAAAAAAATCAAGCAGTGATTTAATTTTACTTGTTGATAAGATTATCATGAGGTTGTGATAAATAGGCATAAGCCATTAAAATTTTATTTTCTTGATTGTTTATCAATTTTAATTTTATTTGATAGGTATCGATAGATAGCGTAAAGTAAACAAATTAAATATCAAGGACACTTAGACAATTTAGTTGAAGACTTGATTTTAAACAGCTGATGACTTGTGACGATATTTGTTCATTTTAATCTCCACGAGCTAGATACTTAAATTGTTATTAAAGTATTGCTGTCTAAATCTACAAAGTAGTTGTATTTTCTCCGCCTGTTTTTATTTAAATTTGCAATATGATATCAATATTTTATCATTATGATAGAAGAAATTCCATTAAAACTTTATAACATATTGTAAATTCACTACGCCTTCCCAGGTCACTTCGTTTTGTGTTTTAACACTGAATAAATAATTTTTAAGTACCTTGCACAGTATTGTCCTGTCTTTCTGGCTCTCTCGCTGCATTTCGACTCGGAAGGCGCCTTTGGGACCGCGCACGCGTACAGTCAGCTGTCCCGCTCCGGCGCCTCGCGTGTCGCATAAGAACCGAGACTGAAACGTCGCCAGCACGCCGGGCTCCACGCCGGGGCCGTACACACGGACCTACATAAAACATTCATATTATCTTAAGCCAATTCATAGTTACCACTAACGTAAGTTAAATTCCAAACTAAGCTACAGGCTTAAACTATACGTCCTAATTGAAATTCATCCGAACTTATTAATTTCATACTTGAATAGATAGAGAAAATCTTTGACAGAGTACATATATTTTGTGTTCATGATACAAATACCATACCCAGCTTCTGAAGCAATCTATCAACTAGGCTACAATGTTGGATAAATTTATACCTTTACACAAATACCATAATGCAAGTTAGAAACGGTAAGAAAACATTGCTAAGATTGTTGTGAACTACGGAGAAGATAGACATACGTAGTAAAAAGGCTCAGATATTAAGTGAATAGCTAGCATAATAAAGTTTTGCTATCAGAACTGCAATTTATTTCTAACTCACTATGTTATGCAAATGTGCCGATTGCGTCTTCTGTACATTATTACCTATTCCGTGAAAACTTTGTTGCACTACCTTTGATGGGTCGGGAGCGCCGGCGACTTTGAGCACGAAGGGTGATCCCGGTACGTGCTGTCCTCCAAACTGGACGCTCAGCACGTGGCGGCCCGCCTCCGCCGGCTTCACGTTCAACGTGAACGTGCCGTCACCGTGCTCGTACAGCTCGCAATAAGCCACCTACACGTAAAACATGAGGGTACATTGTAATAAGTACAAAACCTAGTAGTAGTAAAAGTACTTGCCTTCATAATTCCATGTCATATCAATTAACAAAATAATTAAATGTTGTCTTGAAGGTTATTCTGAATAAACAATTTCGGGTCAGTTCTACATTTGTTCATATGTCAGTTGTCAAAATTAGCCGTTTTAAAGGTTTGATTCATAGACGCAATGACAATAATGTTGTTAGATTTTACGTTAAATTTTGTCAAGACGATTTCACCTTATACTCCTTACCTTATTAGGCCCTGTGCAATGCGCGGTAAGCTCCCCAGGGCCGGCTCGCCTGGTGTCGATCCAGGAGCGTATCTCCCTGCCGACCACGCCGCTAGCGAGCCCGCTGCCTGAACAGACTACCCTCGACGCATCGCCCGCCTCCGAACCCGCGCGCACGCTCACAGTTAGCGGGCACCCTGTGGATACGTACACGTTTAAATAAGAAGTACGTCTTTGTTGAGTTGTTAAGCGCTATTTGTTTTTTTACTATAAACTAGGGAATGACACAAAAACCATTTCCCGCAATCGTCAACTCTAACTAAACATGTTACTACACAAATGTATTGAAATTATATGACTTGAGAGCAAGTTAATCTAATTTATATATTTTTTTGCTACTATAGATTTTTGTCTCAAGAGACCGTTAATATACAAGATTGACACACACAGAACGGAAACCTTTTAACATGCGTTTGTGAAAATAAGATTTAATAAAAAGTTAGATATTTTTATTTTTAAACTATTCCATATATCAATGAACTAGTTGCTTATGCAAGAAGTTCCAGGTTCGAATCTCGGCGGGGCGTTATTTGTAAGACGTATTGTTTCGCTGACTGGTCTTGAATTGGAATTTTTGTCTATGTATTTAATAACATATATTTGCTTAAAACCTGCGACACAAGTATATATCTTGTTGCAGTGCTTGCAAGTAAATGCTTGTGATTATTATTTATTATTATATATCTCCTTATTTTGACTTTTATACAGTAAAAACATACCTTTAACTATCCTTCCAGCCCATGTGACTCTGAGTTGATGATCTCCCGGTCGTCTTGGAGTGTAGGTGGCTCTCCAAAGTCCAGGGCCGGCTGCAGTGAGGGCTACCGATACGTTTTCACCTTCGGGAGATGTTAGGGTCGCTTCGGGAGTTCCTATACCGGCCGCGCTTCCATCTAAGAACATATATATAAATGTATGCGGCAGCGGAAGGCGAGTGCTATAGTGGTTTTTGTTTGCGATTAAAACAGTTCAACTGCTTAAGTTTATAATCTGACGGTATTTACAATCTTACGGTTACGGTTACCGTAAGATTGTGAATACCCTCAGTCCGTACCGAGTAACTAAACATTATGGCTTGCAATAGGTCACTAACTTAAACTGAACTAAGTATGAAAGACAAACTTACCAACAGTAAACACAGCCGGTGTGTGTGGTGCAGCGTGGGCTAATCCTCTTCCAGCTAACGTGACTCTGTCTGCCGTGGCCCCCTTTCCAATGATCGCCTGTCTAGGAGCCCCGTTAACTAGGGCCCCGTTGTATGTAAGTTCTAAATCCTGTTCGCCAGTAACGCCCTCAGGCGCTGATAGAGATACAACTGCGCGACCAGACACTGTTTCCACACCTTCAATAATTTTTTTGGATTTAGTGTAGAAATATCACAATGAATTACTCATACTTTTGAATATTGTTAAGTGTATTGTAACGGTTTATCAATTTAAATGTGTTTAAAGACAAGTCATCTTTTTGTCAGTGAACTATTACAGTTTACGCACCAGGACACCAGGTAATGTCGAGCAAAAACAGCACCAAGATAGCAGTGAGTGAATATATAAAATTGATGTCACTACAGCGTGTTTACTATGAGTTCGGGTAGTTTTTTATGCGTTACTTAGATTCCCACAGTCATTTGTACTATCCTCATCTATCCGTTTTGAATTTGCAAAGATTTATACAATTACTTGCAATCCCTAGCGGCAATAGGTTAAATGCAGATACTGAATACGGAAGCGAGACTTATCTCTTGCTTTTTAATTTAAATGATTTTTGTAATAAAGCTTACGTTGATGTCGTCCGGCCAGCAGGCACTCGAGTGTCCCAGGTCCCGCTGCACTTGTGTCCAGTACGAGCTTGCAAGGTGCCCGGACACGGCCAGAGTTGTCCGCCGTCCAACCACCCACTGCTACTATCGCTGACGTGTCTATCACCTGGATAACCAAAAAAACTACTTTAAGTCATCTCATGGATTTAGAATTTTTGAGAAACAGGTTCATGCCAATGTCAAAATGTACTATTTCCAGTTACGTGGGGTGTTTCCCGTTCATCCCATCGGTCGATCAGTCAGACGGTCCTATTAGAACTGTTTTTTCCCGGAGATTCGACGCACTCTTTTTTTCAATATTTATAATAATGTAAAAACTGTTTATGTTATAAGCTACCTCATTACTACGAACTGAGCACTGTGACGAGAAAAAAAATTGCTTTCGACAGATATAGCTGATAATTCCAATTAAAATAAATATTCATTGTTTTGCATCAGATCTTCCTAGTTTACTACTTTTACGATATTTACTTTTATTGCAAGAAGTTAAACCACTTGATTGAAAACACTTCATTTTGTTAATACTTTCAATCATTATCGGACGAATGGGAATAATTTTTCCCATTGGACTAATAGATTGGTCGATCGGGAAAAAAGGAACTATACGTAGTTACTTTTAAAATTGAACCAGGATAACGACAAAAGTTGATATATCATAAAACAAATACTTACTTTAACAGAGAACGGGCTGCCTGGCAGTGGTCCGATGTGTGTGAATATCCTGACTTCGTATAAGCCAACTGCAAGCGGTATGTACGCACAGAGCCATTCCCTTGGAGCACCCGCCGCGACCCGGCACTCTAGCAAGCCAGGCCCACTGTCTTCGTCTGAACTCTCCGTCAGTCTTTCCACCTGTAAGACAAATAGTATCGTTTAATTTAGTGATCTTCACTGTAAGATTTAGATTTATTGGACTGTAGTAACATTCAAACAGACAATTAACCTAAAACCTAATTAACCTAAAGCCTAACCACCTCGGCACGAACAGAACAAAAAGCACACTTTTCCGACCAGTTAACTTCTCAAAGAGCTCTGGCAATTGCAAATTATCGCAATAAATATAAATCTTACTTATTAAAACATTCCTATCACTTTTAATGTCAAACAACGGACGGAATCGAAAGAAGAAAATACGGAATCAAAAAAAGGGAACAATACATGATTGTTCTGTAGTACAGTATAAAACAGTAGTACCTGCACAGTGGGCGGCGCGCTGTCCGGCGTGTGTATGGTGAAGGCGGCCTCCTTGCCGACGTGTGCGTGCGCCAGCCCCGTGCCCGCACAGCGCGCCGCGCTGCTGCTGCCGCCGTGCAGCACGCCCAGCGACACCGGGCTGCCGGGGACCGGGGCACCTTAACGAATGCATCAACTCAATTGTTTAAATACAATAGAAAACACTTTTAATGTGTGTACCTTCATTAGGTCGACTACTTTAATTTACCTATTACATTTCTATGAATATAAATTCTTCCATCAACTTTGATTCACGTCTCCCGCGCCTGTCATGCCGGAAAGATTTTTATACTAATCTGTAATCCAAAGCCGTTTTAAATAAAATTTAAAAAGACCAATCAGATGTATGGAATTTTATCTTATACTTTTATCATAACTCGTAATTAATAGTATTAGTAAAGCGTATCTTACCTCCGTAGTTGATGTAGATCCTGTAATGCGCCGGCAGTGAAGGACGTAGTCGCACTTTGTATGTGTGTCCATCTTCTCTTATGTCTACTGGAACCGTGACTTTCTTCTCACCCATCGCTTCACATACAACCTCTAACTCCGCAACGCCGGCCTCTTTTGCATCCACTATACAACACAACACATCACATTGAATAACCTATGTCGGATGTTTAAAAGCAAAAAATACGTACATCTACTGTTCGACTGCTCTAGTCCTATTTTGGTAACCAGTATGTATTTTTTCAAGTTGCTCAATGTATTCAACAATGTAACATCACTTCCACATGAGTACTGTTCAATGAATCGTTTGTTTTCTTTTAATATGTTGGTAAATTGTTTTAGCGCTTACCTGTAAAGTTGATTGGTGTATGTGTGACAATATTTCCTGTCGGTAATCCAGTTAACAAGACCTTATTAGGATCGAATGACTCGCAACTGTACGGACTGCCTGATACTGGTTTTGAAAGATGAAGCACCTCTGCAACAATCATTAATTTCATTAGAATACTCAATAGGTTACACTGATCGAAGAGACCAAAACTAGCTAGTCACAATACAAAGATAATGCATTGGAGAAATAATACATTTTAAATTAAAGCAGACCACTAAAAGTACCAATATTAAACCTACCAATAGTACTCTGTCCGACATCCGTGATTGTGTATTCGGCTTGCAGCATCCCGGACTTGGTTTGGTAGCATCTGACGGGCAGCGCTCTTGAGCCCGGGCCTGACACCACCACGTCGAACTCCCGCGCTGGTCGGCCCAACGTGTCGATGCCGAACGACGCCACTCTACCCACTTGGGCTTGATACAAGCCCAGACCAGATGCTGTCACCTGCAGATGAATAGGTTAGATTTAAATAACAGGGAACATCAAGCAAAGCTCAAAGCAGTGGGCGCTCTAGCACATAAGGTGATAAAAGGCCAAAAAACCACTAAGATGAATAATGCTTATTGTTTATTTAAAATGTTATTTTATTGTAACAGTTACTATTTATGTTAGTCCTGCTTCATGACGCGAGAACATTACAGTGTTACTTCCTATTATCGCAGCAACGTTTGAAGTAAAATGTTGAAAAGTCTGATCTGAATTAGTTTGCATCATGTTTACCATAAGTTTCATTAGCCAAGTCCTCCATTGGTCGATCTAACGCAATCCTGCAAAGCGCTCCAAGGAACGAAATCCAAATGTGCGCTCGTTGTAGAAGTGCCACTGTATTAGATCGTGCTCCTTGCCGCGCGCGATCTTTTTGCTGTCGGTTCCATAGACGTGTCTACACCAGACGATCCACGATCCACGCTCCACGACCTTAAAGCGCGGGATCGGTTGGATCGATCGGTGGGGACACGGCTATTAGGATGTGTAGTTACTCTATGCAGTTGTTAACAATGCATAGAGTAATGTCGAGTAGTGTGTGGGTAGTGACCTGGTGTCCGTTGGCGGCGGGCAGCACGTCGAGCAGCAGCGGCGTGCGCGCCAGCACGTGGCCGCTCCACAGCAGCTGCAGGCGGTGCGGCGCGGCGCGCGCGGGGTGCCACAGCAGCTCCTGGCGCGCGCCGCCGCGCCTGCGCACCGAGTGCGGCGCCACGCCCCCGCCGCAGCTCACGCGCCCCGACAGCCGGCCCGCGCCCGCGCCCGCCGTGCTCACTGCACATATACACGATACACGATACACGGTTCAAGCTGTGTTCGATTTATGTAACCCATATTGATTTAAATCAATAGCTTAGACATTTTTAAATCATACGAAAAAATCATATTTTAAAACACTAAAAAACCTATTCTCAAAATTACAATTTTGTTGCGAGTCAAAATAATCACATTATGTAAATTTTATGTCAACTCACCAGTGATGATGGCAGGTTTGTGCGCCACCGCGTCTCCAATTGACAGCACCTTGACAGCTGTCACATCTATGGCCTCTACCTCAGCTACGGGGCCGCGGGAGCTTCGCACCAGGTATCTTCCGACCTTGGTAACCGGGAACGTCAGCAGGCCAGAGTCCTCGAGTTGGGCCTCCGGTACAGTAGTTCCAGTAGGTGAGACTACTTCCACGTCAGATATGCTCTCGTCTATTTCAACTGTAGCGACACCACCTGAGAATAACGGTAGGCAAGTGAATTGATTGTACATACTCGTAGATGCACTGAATAATATGTTTACGCTCTTGTTTCGCAATTTACTATACGTCAAAAATATTGTTTGATATGTATATCCCCTATGAGAGTAGAACAAAGAAAAACATGTTTTCTAGTAAAGAATATTGACATACCTATCTGAACAAATGTATGGGGTTCGCTGACGCGGCATACGAAAGGACTGCCGGGCACGGGCTGTTCGTTAAACGTGACGGACACTCGATGCGGCTCGCGAGATACGGGCACGAAGGTCACGTCGTACAAGCCACGGGCCACAGCTACTACCTAGGAGGGAAATAAGATTAACTCAATGACTAGTAAAATGCTGCATAAAAATAACACGATGCATCTTTATATAGAAAACGTCAGCGTGTAAAGATATACAATAAAACTTCCGTGAATGCTATACATTATACTCATATACTATCTCATTGTTCATACTAGCATATAAACCTTAGTAAAGTTATATGTCACAAAAGACTTAAAGTACACAGTTAATTACCTCAGCTTTAACAGTCGTTGAAGGTGTGGACACCACAAGTTCCAAGGTACCTTCCCCAGCGCCGGCCGCATCCACACTAAACGTCACAGGCTTTCCAACTTCCACACCTCTTTCTTCTTCAGCACCATCTTCTAGGCTCAACCCCTCGAGAGTACCTTCAAGTTCTGCGAAATTAAATTATTTAAATTAATTTCGCAGATTAATTTAATTATACTTGAAGAGTGACAAAGAATGGAGTCATACTATTAAAAACTGCAATGATATTAAATATCTTACCAATAGTAGATTTTAATTGCAAGAACTCGTATATTTATATTATTTTGTTTTCTGATTTAGTACATTATCAACAAGTAAAAAATATTTATGACAAATACGACATACCACCAGGGCCGAGCCCGGTAACTCTCACGCGTCTGACGTCATAGACGTTGCACGTGAATGGCGATCCAGGCACGTGCCTCCCCCCGCAGGTGACCTGCACGTTGTGCCTGCCGACCGCTTCCGGCGTGTACGTCGCCGTATACCTTCCCTCGCCCGTTGATGTCACGCGCGAACGAACGCTAGAACCGCCGGGACCCGTCACGAATATTGACGGCTCTCCAGCTAAGAATAAACAAAGTTAATTTAATTTAAAATTAACTAAGAATGGTTCGTAATCGTAATAAAATAAAAATTTACTACTAACATTCACAATCTTCTTTATGGCTTTTGTTATGTATTGATCGATATGATATTATGTGAGATATGAAAACTACGAGTAAATATTATAAAAGCTAGAGATATAATAGGAAAAAACATACGTCGCCAATTTCTTTTCCACTTGTATCGCAGTAAAGAAAACATTCAACACCGAATTGATTTTATTCAATTAATATGCAAATTTTTAAATTAACCAGTTAATAAGTAAGTAAAAGGAACAAACAAAAACAGCATTAACTAGGTCTAGTATTCATACAACTGAATGTTTATCAATTAGTAAATCTACTTGTAAGGCTATCGAAGCGTTTACCTTTTGTCGAAGATAAGTGGTGCGTTAATTTTAACATATATTGATCAGGTATTGTTTGTTTGTAATGTTAAATATCTAAAATTGTTTCAGTATTTTCTAAATATAAAACTAAACTGGGGACGTTACTAATATCATTTTAATTTACAGCTTTGAAAGATTAATGTATATTTATTTATAAATATCATTTATTTATTTTTAAAATGTTTTATAACGTATTTAAGTTATTTCGCGTAGATAAAATTATGTCACGGCTTTAACGAGCATATAAAATATCTGTCAAATAAAGCCAATAAAAATTTGTAAGATTAATGAAATTTTACAATTATTTTTCTGTGCAAAAAAATATTTTTTCTACAACTAATAGGTACAACAGCAAATAAAATTAAACAAACGATTACTTACAATGGAAGCCAGTGAGATGCACCTCCGCTTGTTCAGCCACGCCGCACGCCGTAAGCCCAGGGCCGGCGGCGCGTGCATCAGCCGCGGCGGGCGGGGCGGACACGGAGCAGGAGAACGGCGACCCCGGCACCGCGTGCCCGTTGAACCGGACTGATAGAGTGTGCGCCGCCGCTTCTACGGGCTTGAAGTTCACCTAAACACAGACAACACAGACTTACGTAATGATAGATATGTATGACCCTGAGACTAAGAAGGTTTACTGGAGAGTGTTTGCGCTTTTAACCAGCGGGAATAAGATGCACTAATTCAGCGCGTAAATTAAGCTCTTAAAGTGCTCTTACGAGTTTGTAAAATGAGGTTTGTTTAAATTATAACTACCTTAAATCGCGCATTTCCTTCACTTTGTACATAATTTGGCACATTTCTTCCGTTAACAGCTACTATTATTTCTAAATTACCGGCACCTGGAAAAAATAAATATTGAACCAATTTATCAAACATAAAACTTATTTGCAATTTTGTAAAATAAAATTATTATATTTATTTTTATTTTTTTCACTTTATGTGAAGCACTTAGTCTGTGTACGCTTGCAATGATTAAGGTATTATGTACGATATCAAAGCTATCTCTTACATGTACTATAAACTTTTAAGCATACCGCGTTAAGTAAAATTTAGTCGATTTTTCATTGTTACTTCCTAATACTTACCGGCATGAGAAGCGTTGATAGTAAAAGAGACTGGTCGCCCGACTACACCCGGCGATATATCCGTGACGGAAACCCGAGACGCGCTGTAAGCTTTCACGAGGAAAGGACTGCCTTCCACGTGACCGCCCATAGCGCCTGCGCGAACCTAAAAATACAAATAAATAAATATCTACTTACTGGTGAGACACTTTTAGTTTAACTGGGAGGAATTCAGGTTAATCGTTGATCTATTTTAATCAACATTAGTTGAGTTTAAGACATTCAGACTATGACATAAAAAAGAATTTATATTAAATGTAACGTTATTTTTGCGTTTTTAACACTTTTATTTATAATTAGGAACATACCTCAATACTATGATCTCCAACATCTACAGGTACAAATGATATAGTGTATCTTTTACTAGCTTCGTTCTCCCCTATCGTTTCTTCAGCTGAGACCTGAAATATGAATGATATAATTCAAAATGTCGTTTGACGTAGGCCAATGATATGTTTTTATTATGTTAATCTTACATTCTGTTCTAAATAAAGAAAGAAATTGCTGACAGCAAGAAGGTTCCTCCTTTTATCTTGAGTCACATATAGTAGTCACAGGTAGTTTGATATGGTTTTTATATATATAAAAATAACGTTACCTGTACAGGCACAGGTCGTCGGGCCGGTCCTAGTACTTCTACGTGCGGGGATGCGGGCGAGTCTACGCTGAACGTGTACGCATCGCCGACTGACACTTTGTCCGGCGACTCACCCGAGCCCGCACCAATCACGCGCGCTGGAGCCGATACCAAGCATACGAACGGACTACCTAGTGAAGTAATTAAAAATAATTAATTTATGATCGTTTAACTATTCAAGGCATTATAATTCGCAGAAATTTGCCGATTTTACTTGCAAGCAGAAAAACAATGCGATACGATCTTGTATAAGGTGATTTTAATATTGATGATAAAGGGAGTTTGTTTTATTTTAAATTAAAGATCTCCTTAAAAAATCAACCTCCACTTTCCAAGTCAAGTTCTTTCAATTTGAGCTTATAACCCTATTTAGTCTCTTCTTATAGATTATGTATACATATACTAACCAGGCACATGATCTCCATTAAACCTCAGCTCGACAGTATGCGGTCTTGGATCTCTCGGCGTGAAACTGATGGCGTACGTGTGCGCGCCTTGAGCCGCCGCCGCTGTAGGAACGCGCCCGCCATTTACAGTCACCTCCAGATTACCAGGGCCAGCCGCCATAGTTTCCACTTTAATTATATTTATTTACTATTAATTTGTTTAGCAACAGCAAGAATAATACATGACATTAACTAATAGTAGTGTTACCCACGAAAAAACACAATTAAGAAATATTTAACATTTGTTTTTAAAAACAGAAAGTTATTAACTTTTCTCACCTAAAAAAGTTACCGGTTTTCCAACAGTCCCATGTGCTACATCTTTGACTCTGATTGCTGTCACATCGTACACCTAAAGAAAGCAATCGTTTTAGTTTTGAATTTGTCAAGTATATCAGTTTTCTTTATTGATATCATCGAGAATACAAATACTTATTAAATTTAAGGATTGAAAGTCATGTCTCACCTTCAAATGGAATGGGCTAGCTGGTATGGGCATGGAATCAACGAGAACATTTAATTTGTGTTCCCCGACGGCTCTGGGCACAAACTCAGCACGGAACACCCCTGGACCGACGGATGCCACAGCAGCGGGTACTGAAGCTCCATTCGGACCTACAGCCACATGTCGTCGTCAGCTTTCCACCAAGCCCTAACTCCCTACCCCCATTTCATAAACTATTTGAAAGTTTGAAAACCAAACTCTTAACTTTATTCTTTTTTTTTATATTTACGACCAGTTAATTCTTTTTTGATTGTTAAGAGTTAGGGCGAAGCAGATGAGCCGCTATATGATTTAATGTATAAAATTTTTGAATTGTGTTAAATCCACCTGTAAATCGATTAATTCTTACAGTCTTAAAATTACTGTTAATTTCTGTAATTGGGCTTTGAGACTTGTTAGTACCAGGTTGTTATTAAAGAAAAATGTAAGCATGAGTTATTAGGAGCAAAGCAATGACCCTATTTGATGCTTTTGCTACTATTTAGTTCACTACTCATCAACAACCTTTTAAACAAGGTTAATTTATTTATAATTGTCACAACTTTCTAAGAACTTGCTCATTTTTTAGCACCCTGAAAAGGAATATAGGTAACTTGTAAAATGCCAATGGACCAGACTGTTACAAGTCTTTAAACAAGGAACAAAGTGCAGTACTTAAAAGATAATATTTTATTGATTAAATATGATTAAAAAGTATAGAAGATAAAATTAACATCTGTGTACACGTGGCTGATAGGCTCGAATTTACAAAGCTTATATTAAAATTTATTCCAGAACATTTTAAGCAGAATTTACCTTCAACATTAAGCTCAATCTGATCAAGTGTGGCTGTGGGATGATGTAGTGTGATAGCGGTTGGTTGATTTAGGGGTGCCGGTCCAGGCATCACAACTCGTGCGCCACCGCCAGCACCCTCTGTTACTGATATTATAAGAGGACAGCCCGGCACTCGCATCTAGAATCATTACCAATTATTATTATATATTTACTTGCCTTGTTTATATGTCTAGCCAGGCTAACATGCCCCATATTAAGTTTTGTTGTGACATTAGACATTCTATTGAAGACATTATCTTACAGAAAACCCTGAAAAGCCTTCCAGCCAGGCTAACATAATATAACACTAACTTACTCAACACATTAACTTATACTTGCCTTATTAAATGAAACATTCACAACATGATCTGATGCTTCTGTCGGTGTGAAAGAAACTGTGAATCTTGCATTTCCCTGAAATACAATTAATCATTTTTAGAGTGAAGAACTATTTTATAAATATATAAAATAAAATTCTCTCCAGTGATACTTTAATAGTGTACTTTAATTTAAACAATGAATGTATGTTTTCTTTTTATGAATAAATAAATAAAATCTAACAGATGTACTACACAAACCTGTTTATATCATATTGCATGAAAATTACTAATCAAGTTTTTATTAAATTCTTTTACTATTACGTAAAATGTGCAACTGATAATATTTCAAACAATGAATAAACTCATAACTGGAGCCAATAGAATCAAGTAAGATTAAAACTATAGTTTTTGTCATGATAAGAGGGATCATTACCTGTGGGTGTACTTGCGTTGGTATATTAAGTCCTCTTGCAGCTACTGTGATCTCTAAGTTACCTTCGCCGGCCTGCGCTGCATCTACAGCCAACTGTACCGGTACTCCAACCCTGGCTGATGATCCTCCGTTGACACTGACTAGTTTGCCATCATATGCCTTACATGTAAATGGCGTACCCTGCAAAAGAATTTGTTGTAGGTTATTACTTGATAGTATTACCCCAAGTAATAATAATTAAATTTTGTGAGTAGAGTAAGAGAAAAGTTCTTAATTTACCACATAGTTCGTGAGTAAGAATGTTTTGCTCTAATATCTACTAAAGTCTTTATAATAAAAAAACGAAATAGCAACCTTGCAAACATTTTAGTGGAAACTATTCTATTAAACTGTAGGTACAAATAAACAACCATAATTCTTGTAGTTACCGGTATAGGTTGTCCATTGTAATGTGCAGTTAGCGTGTGAGGCCCCACATGCCTTGGCGTGAAGCTGGCAGTGAGTCCAGACACCGCATCGCC
This sequence comes from Choreutis nemorana, assembly GCA_949316135.1. NCBI lineage: Eukaryota > Metazoa > Arthropoda > Insecta > Lepidoptera > Choreutidae > Choreutis > Choreutis nemorana. The sequence goes on along the minus strand of OX438597.1, from coordinate 5,794,618 downwards.
GGTTAAACGAACGGGAACTTCGCCCCGGGGACCCCGCACTGTCACTGTGAGTTCGCCACCGCCTGACCCTTCCACGCGTACAGAACATGTCGCTAACTCGCCGACTGGTATTAGTTCTGTTGAAAAGTAAGCTTTTAATTAACAATTGAATTATATCTATAGGTTAAAGAGAGCAATCACAAAAATAAAAAATCAAAACAAACATACATGTCAGATGATGACGACAGTGACAGTTTCAGTAGAAACTAGTTCAATCATTTTACCGCTAGGGCTCGTTAGCAAGATAAGATCATTCATTGGTTAAATTAAATTGCATTTTTTTATAAAAACATATTAATTATAGGAAATAAGTTTAAGTAATTAAAATCCAAGAAGACAACAATTTGTCGAGCATTTTTCTATTATCAAAGACAATATAAAATATAAAGATAATATATTATCAGTGAATTGTAGAATCTATAATCACTACATAGTATAAAACAAAGTCGCCCTATGTATGTTTAATTATTAAAAAATACGCAACGGATTTTGATGCGGTTTTTTTTTAATAGATAGAGTGATTGAAGACAAAGGTTTATATGTAAAATAACATCCATTAAATAGTGGCGAAATACTGTTATTTTTTAGGTTTCTGATGTGATGTAGTAAATAATTACAATGTTTCCGCTTACATTGCAAACGCAGGCAGATTCAGAGAACCCTACGAGATTCATCAAAATAATGTACCAAGTATTGTACACATTGAAAAGGTCTACAGAAAACTCCGCAATGGTATATGTATATCTCTTATAGATATCCCACAATATTTTTTTTTGTCATTTACTTTTTATGGCAAAGAATGGCTAATTTTCGAAGCGATTTTAACAAATACAGCATTAATCCTTATCCAATTAAATACCTTAAATAATGATTTAATAGATTAAATTTAAAATATAATATTTATTATTATAATAATTTATATTATTATTAAATTAAATTTAAAATTATTAATGATTTGATTTAATATATCTATAATGAACAACAATCTATTAAATAAAATAGTAAAAATGTAAGAAGTAAATAAGTAAAAATGTAGTGTATGAATTTAGATATTCCAAAGATAGCAGGAAATCTTCATGGAATAGGGAAAGAGGAATTGTTTAACTCCTAATTTAACGCGTGCGGGCCACGGGCAGTAATGAATAAATCAAAACTACTGGATCGATTTTAATCATTTTTACAGTGAGTTACATAGGCTATATATTTTATACCAGTGCTAAGCCGGAGCGGCCGCTATGTTTTATATACAACGGTCACAGTTTTTCTGTAGTGTATTTAGTATAAGCATTGCACTCGTGCGAAGCCGGGGCTGGTCGCCAGTATTCTATAAAAGCACCGTAATTGTATGTACGTACATGTCGCAGTCAAATAGTATATTACAAGTTTTTCAATCCGATGCGCCAAAATGTAATACAGAGTTCTTGTTTTATACAATTTGGCTTCGACACTCAAATTTTGATATGAATTCTATACTACCTATACCCTTGGTAGGATCTGGACACTTGCCTGTCTTTCATAGCTACTATCAAATATGTATTTATAGATCATAAAGGTAAATAAGTAGTTTTTATGTAGTACCATAGAGGTACACAGGACAGAAGTTCTTATTTTAATTTTTAAATACGGTACCTACTCTACTTACAGGATTATAATTGCTTAGGGACTTACCAACTTGTGATGTATCAATTGTTACCCTCTGCGAGGGTGCTACGTGAAAAACAAAAGGTGAAGATGGGACGGGTTCTCCGTTAAACTTAATGTCGACTCGGTGGGGTGTTGGAGCTTCTGGTCTCCAGAATACTAGACATCGACCGCCCCCTACCACCTGAACAAAAATGATGTTTAACTAGGGCTGTGGCTTCTAGTAGGAACTCGTGGTAGAATAATTATTTACCTGAACGTGATTAGGGACTTCACCTTCATTGATTGAGATTTCTAACTGCCCTTCTCCTGCAGCACTAGCATCGACTGTAAATATTTAAAAAGCCTTAATTAGTGTTATCATATTGTAGAGTTGAGACAAGATATTCTCAATATCGACTTGAAGATTAAATTTAAGACTGGTTAGGTAGATAAAGATCCCTAGAGATCCCTTGGTGTTAATCGTAGTAGTAGTAGTAATGTATCTAGTTATGTTACTGAACATAATAAAAATATTTTATTTTATTTTCAGGAAATAATAAGCACTGTGTGCAGTGAGCATGTTTGTTTAGCTAACCTTTAAAACACTATTACTTTTATATAATACTTACTTATTAACTGTACCTCAATATCATGAAAACATTATAAATATATATCACTATATACAGTAAAAACAATGTCGCTTCCCGCTGTCTGTCCCTATGTATACTATGATCTTTAAAACTACGCAACGGATTTCGAAGCGGTTTTTTAATAGATAGAGTGATTCAAGAGGAAGGTTATATACATACGTACCACATCTCAATTTACCTACTTAAACACAATTTTTTAGATGTTCCGGTTAGAATTTCTAGAGGCAAAATTGCATTGAAACCAATCGGCGGCGTAGATACGGATTAACGGATAGTTTAGTTTGTAGTATTGAGTAGTTACCTTTGAACTGGCATTGTTGTCCGACTGTTGCGCTGCCAACATCCGTAACTTTGATTAAACTGGCATCGTATACTTTAGCGACTAATGGGCCCGCTGCTAACTTATCTGCGCCTATTGAAACCTGTAAAGAGTTGTTTATATTCAGCCTACATACAACCATATCAAGTAATGGAAGGTCAAAATATGACCACGGCAAAATTTTAAAGTTATACAATATAAGGTGAGATTGTTTTCTTATTTCATACCTACTTTTTAGAGTGTGATTTAACAAGTCGCTTTTGAGTTTTTAAATTGACTTTTTACTGACCAACAAAAATTTCGAATAGTGAAAAGTAGTTAGTAAAGGTAATTAGGTACCTATGGAATTAAATGTGGTTGTCTTTTTGCGATAGAAAAATATTAAATTAGATACCCACATAATTAAACACAGTTATATTGTTTATATTTTGATATAATTTGTCTCTTTACGAACGGGCTTACTTACTTCAAATATAGGTAGAAATTTAAAATAGCACAATTTTTATTAAGAGGCTGGGTTTTGAGATTTGGTATTTATTGATCGCATTTTCACGACTATTTTTACACAAACAGTCATTTAATAGTATCGTTTACCAAGTTATAAGGCAACTTTTGTGCTGTATTAGGTGCTCACATAACGTGAAAGAAAAGCTTTACGTTACATAATGTGAACAAACCCTGCCACCGGATTTAATATCTAATGATAAATTTATTTATATGACACTTGCTCACCTCATAGTTTCTAGATTTTTTGTACCTATTCTACTAACTTGCCTACAGATGCGTGTGGTGTAAATTGAAAGGTAGATTACCTATCGGTTAAATATTTAACCGATAGGTTCCTTTCATATGAAAGGAAAGATTGTTTACGATTTCCATAAAAATCAACGTAGGTAAGTAGTACGTTAGGTAGGTATCCGGAAAAATCAAGGTTACCTTCCCCAAATCACTGGGCCAGTGAATCGTACGTTATAGGGATAGGTGGACACGTAGATTTATTGCTTGTGCTTAGTCCTAATGAAAGTAATAAAGTTTCCTACTAGTTCTGATATATATTTCACGAGATTCAGTAGTTTCGTATTCTGCGACCCTCACCAGGGGTGAAGGACTAAAACTCTCTTTTATTTATTTGACAGGGGTCGTTGGTCTAAAGGTAAATGGAAATATACCTACTAACAAAAAACGTTTTAATTTACATCCTGTCAAAGAAAGATTCTTTTTAGGTTCAGTTTTCAATTTAACAAAAAAAAGGTCTGAATAAACCATTCTTTTTAACCACAGACATTGGATATTTTTTGCCGTTTCGTTTTTCTTTGTAACACTTTAATTGTACTTAACCTTTTAATTTGGAACTACGTAAGTATATTATATTATTAGATAATGCTTACATCAATAAGGTGTGTGCCGACTTCTTCAGGTGTGAATTCTATTCTGAACACGCCAGGTCTTTCTGATACATCTAATACCCTGGCTGTTACTGGGCGTCTAGAAGGAGCTGTTACTTTTACTCCCACCTGGAAATTGGAAAAACATTGACATTCCTAACATTTGAGAAATTCTCATCAATTGCACAGTCCCAAATTTGGTCTTCCTACTAATAGCCAAAAAATCTACGATATGAATTAAATGTATTACCTCGTTCTTGTTAAAATTGACTGTTCCCGGTGCTGTCGATATTTCAAAAACGGCTGGCACCCGAGCGGGGATCAGTCTTGTAGGCTCACCGCCACCCCCTCCGGCCGGCCCTGCCATCACCTCGACCTTCCACGGAGATCCTAGGGAAAAAATAAATATACCTATATTCAACTTTATACAAACTATAAAAACAAGAAAACTGGAAGGGGAAAACAGGTTTTTTCAATATAAATAAAATGGTAACACGCGGTGACATACCTACATATTTTTAGTATCTAGTTTTTCTGTTTTATTTTGTACCCGCCTGCGGCATATGAAACTATTATTTGTATTACTTATTAATATCATTTTTGGCTTCGTGTTAAATTGTAGGTATGTGAAGTATTAGTTAAACTAATTAAATCGTTGCATTTACAGTGGGCTTCGAGCCAGGAAGAAATTCATTGACTTGCTCAGATACCTGCCACACACGAATATTTCATTCTAATTGTCCAATCTTTGCGTGTGAACTAGGGTAAGGTACCTAATACAATATCACGTGAACAGTCAGAAGAACGATCAATCAAGTGACCATTTAGATAATGGCCGAATTGTTTTGAAAACAATGATATACGGTGTGTGTAACGACGTTTTGATAGCTAGTTTAAATATTGGTTTGTTTAGGTTTTCTTAAGACCGTTGGAGGAGAGGTGTGAGCGAGTAAACTATTGCTTCGTTTCATCTCAAGGGTTAAATTCCGATGAATCCAATTGCGAGACGCTGTCATAATAATAGGTGTGCTCTTAGAGTTTTTTCGTTTGTATGTTTTTGCAGTTTTGCACATATCATGCGTTAAAAGCTAATTACCTGTATAGGTACTATCGAAACTAATCATGAATGCTTTGTTGCTACATGTAAAGTATGATATTTAGAGGTAAGGCGAACCGACTTTGTGTACGAAAAGTATCAGTCATAATGCGTTCTACAAAGGTGTTGCTGTAGTAGCAACAGGGTAAATTTAAAAGAAAACGTAAAATTTTATTAGAATACGATAGAGAAATAAATATGGATAGAAGAACTTTCGCTTAATAGTTTTGTTAAACTTTGCAAACTTCAATTACATATGTTCAAACTATACCCTTTGCCCATGCTACCGCCATTTTGGTAGGCTTTTTAATTTACTGCAGCTGGTCATTTTTAGACTTTTTGACACGATTCTCCTTTCCTTCCATAAGTAAAAGTTAGTTAAAAGTGTCAACATACAGCATGACACAATGACCATTGACCATTAATATATGTCAGTATAAAAGTTTTTAACCGACAAAAAAAAAGAGGTTTCTCCTAGGCAGGCATGATCCACCTTAGACATCATCGCCGCTTACATTGCCGTTAACATTGCCTGTCTAATGTAGAAATAGTATAATTAAATTACTAGCTATTCCACGGGAATCTAGTAACGGTGTATTAAGCGAAGCATATCAATAAACATTTGCTGGAATGGAAGCTTCAACTTCGTCAGTCTAGTTTCGATGGTCGTTTAAAAATCGTAAGATTGGTTAATATTTGGCTATGATTCTGCATTTATGGACCCATACTGAATAGGCGTTATAGATAAAGAGTAATCCATAAATAAACCTTGCACATTTTGAAGATGGAATACCTATCTGTTACCTACTGGGTATAATGTGGTCATATACATGATATATTAACTTCAATTAACATAATTGTTACACCTGCCAGTAATTAACATTGTTCAAAGAATTTTCAAAGCAAACAACACCGGTTGAAAGAACCAAGGTTCCTTGTTCAAAACTTCAGCTTAAAAGGAAAACACGTGTGTGTTGCATGTAATTGTACATTTACATAATGTTTCCAATTGTTTCATTAACAAGTTGTTTAATTTGTGGCTAACATTTACTAAATGTTTTGATTTTACAAAAATAAAACAAAATGTCTCCCATTTCCTCGTAGAAAACATTATAAATTCTTAGGTATATTTAATACACAGCTTAATGTGAAAAGATTCGAGTGGTTATTAACACGATTACGCTATAAACCGATTATAGTCATGAAACTACATAATAAGTTACATACATCTAACGATACTTTGCTTGTTATATCCAGTAATTGAAAAACATTGACGAGGAATTTGGAAAAGCTTGAAGTAATTTCGGCCAGAAAAATCACTTTCTACCAAATTAATGATCGTGAGATTAAAATATAGGAACTTTGCGTGACAAACAACTTCAGAAACTGTGGTTTATGGCCCGTTACATTAATGAAACCCATAATTATACGAACTGAATACTTAATCAATAATAAACTACCTGAACAGTATAAATCAAAATTATGATTTTGGTCAGTCAAATTTTAATTATCTCATTAACTATCCCATAAAGAGTCACAAAGCTTGCAGGTTAGATAGAGGTTAAAAATTGGTTTCTTAACAGATTTTATAACGGAATACGAAAATCGAAATGTTTAAACAATTAACATTGGTACCAAAAAATATTTACAGAAAACGTGAAAAAATTCTTGAGGTAAGGTTTTAGGTGTAGGTACCTACGATTAATCTACTTGTCCAGTGTCCAAGAATTTTAATCACATTTCAATTTGCCTCAACTAGTTTATTCCCTTATCTTCTTCTGATATAAAAAGAAAGTCTTGCTAAAACTCGAAGACGGCTGGACCGATTAGATTTTATTTATGTTTTTCACTCCAATATAGTAAAAAGGAGAAGGTCACTTCGTACGAAGATCATGGGACTACTTGGCTTCTATACCATGAAAAATAGGTCAGTCAAGAACAGGTGACACACTATCATTCAGACGAAGATTCTATTCTCCGTTTTACTTGTTTTTGTAATTTACGGCATACTTATTGAAGTGTTTAAAATATTTCTCACACGGACTTAATAATTTAGCATACAATAGAACAAGAAAATTATGGCACTTAAGTATTTATCTAAATGTTAATTTTCAAAACAAAACAAATGCAAATAATGATGAGAATCATTGCGTCATCCTTTGATCATGAAACAAAGTATGAAATGAGCAGACATCAATACTGCAAATTATGAAAGTTTGCTAAATTGTATACAAATTTATACCAATAGACTTGAAGCAACTCCTTATTTATTAATTTTAGGTAAATTTTATATATTGTATTAAACTACGACCTTCATGGCCTTGACTCCATCAAAGCCAGCTACTTACCGACACAAGTAAAAACAAATGTGATAAGGAATAAACTGCGAAAGAGTTCGGTAAGATATTCGTACCAAACATAAGTGAAAGGTTTCAAATAAATGATAGCGAAATTTGATATAAACTACATTACCAACTAAGATTGTGCAACTAATTCTTACACGAAGCAGATTTTTTACATCGAAATTCGCAAACGTGAACGTTATAATTTCTACATTCGATTGTTCAGGTTTCAAGGAAGTGTGAGAGCTCCATTTCAAATCAATTTGCACAGTAATACATATATGTTACGTAAAGTGTAACCAAAATGTCTGACATAATGGTATGCGACTGACAATGCAAAACATAAATAAATTGCCAAGATAAATTGATAGCCTCAATTGAATAGACGTCCTTCACCCTCCATTTATAATTGATTAACTTTAAATTACAAAGCATTACGAGTATTACGACAGTCAATGGGTTATTATTGTCAACTATTTGATGACCTGCTAACTTGACCGAATGCAGCAAAGACAATCGTCAGATTAACCAAATTCGACTACGTGCCTTTCTAAGTAAGATCTAATGTTGCTTGCTTTGTCTGAAAGCATTATGTCCCGTCTATCTACAAACCGAGTGCCAAACTTCCGAGGTTGAGTGTACCTCGACATCACCAACGAAACAATTCATGGCCTTATTCAAAAATCTAAATTAAATCTGCTGAAAGACCCTTATGTGAGTTAAACATTATAAGTAGATATCTATAGGTGGAAGGATTTTGCTTCAGCACAATTGAACTGAATCGAGTAAGGTTGTACAAAATATTACATTGCTACAAAAGCTAAATATGAAGTTGGTTGGTTGTTGTTTCTAGTAAACAAGGTGTCAATATAGGAATGAACGAACTGCTGTTTTCATGAACACAAAGCGATTGAACAGAATAGGTAGGTAGTCGGTTTGTAACGAACGGCCGTATAAACATTGCAAACGTCAATCGGCAAGGTATGTTTGGTATCTCGTTGTTTGGCCAACAATGTCGTCGAGTCCTGCTATCCGTAAAACGTGACTAACTGACCTTTGTTCTGACAGAACATTTGGTGGCTGAATGGATGATTAACCTTTGCAAAAGTTTAAAAAACTGTACCTACTTGGTTTATATTTAGGATATTTTTTTATTTAAAAGTTAAATCACGACATCTTTAAGTTACTGAAGCAACTACTACATAATAACAAGTGAGTAGCATATTTCAAAAACCTGACCCCCTCTTCAAACAGTTTTTTTTTTCTAAACGTGAAATACATTTCACTCAGATAAACTATGATATCTGTAACGATGCCTCGAAATGAGCAGTTATTCCAGCTTGCTGCTGTTGAACTAAATAACTTGGCATATTTGTAAACTACATTCTTTGCATGTAGGCATGTGCAAGTTTAGTTAAGCGACTGACGTGAAATGGGAAATGAGCAGTTCGACGCGAAAATTCTATCGACAGATGTGTCGTCAAGTTGTTTGTGGATGGACCTGACTTGTGGAATCTGTCAATTAGAATAACCATTGTAATGCTAGTTAAGTTTTAAACTTACTAGCATATAAAATGGACGCTATCTCGACTTAAGGGGTTACAATAGTTACCTATTACATTATATTATAGTATAGGGTATTATACTGTTGATACCGTACTATTATAATATCACGATACATATAAATAAATATTTACGTGATACCCACGTATCGCTTGATAATATTGATAGCGTTGTTACCTCCTTAGACGTTTAAATATCGAAGACTATCGACCCAAATTTAACTACTAAAGCAGGCTCAACCATAATCACATGAAGGGGAAAAATATGTAAAAATAAGGGGTAGGCCACAATTGAGTTAGCACTTAAGTAAGATATTTCGTTAAGCTTTTCGTCTTTTAAACAACATTTTTTATTTATTAATCACAATAATAAAGATAGGTGTGTTGATATATCCTGCCTGCAGTACAGTCTTGTGAAATATTAAGTTGGTCAGTTTCCATAGTTAACATTTCTGATAAATTAAAACCTGTTTTCGTTAAGTGTTTTGAAAGCAGATTGAGGTGTTTAACTCGTTTTTCGCACAGGTGTAACTTTGCACATGCTTTTTTAAATGATTTATCCGCCGAAAAGTTGAATACTTAGTGGTTTTAACCTTGAAAAGTCTCTCAGAAAGTAAGTCATTTGTACCCGATATTTTTTTAGAGAAAAATAAATTTTTGAACTGTCTATAAAATTCCTCCTATGTAGACCAAGTCAGATATTATTTCTTTAAGACATTTTAAAAGTCAAAAATAAAATATCTTATTAACTGTGCTATAGTAAAACGGTACCATATTTATATCCTAATGTGATTGAAGAAGCAAGAGCGTTTAACTCAAATAATTAAAACAAAGGTTTTGGAGAAAATTCAAGTTTCCGTTTTATATAATAACTAAAATGTGTTAAATGATGCAAGTAATTTCAAATTAGATTACCTATTTATCTCTCTTATAATTGAAAACAGACTATAAAAGCACGGCCTTAAGTAACTATTACCTATTTAAAGAAGCCATTATCAGTTTTTTGGTGATCAAACCATGTATATATAATTTCCCTTGAGAAAAATTCATTTTTCATTGTAATGCAATTCGAATCTACTATGTGCATGTAGTACGAGATTATTGCTAAAATATACCTAAACTCGGTAACCGATAATTTCATATACCTTACCTATACCTATGCATATTTTTCAACCAAGGCGCGTCCATAATGAACAATGTTAATCTTGCTACCTCCTTACAAAAAAATCGATCTATTGTTTTCCTTTATGTTTTAGAAGAAAATGACATCAAAATGAACCAATTGATTGATGTTACTAGTACTTAGAAAATCTACTTTCCTCATTTATGATTAGGTAATGGACATTTCATGTTTTTTTTAATATTAAAATAATTAGTTAAATATTTTTCTGAGAATGCTAGTTTAAATTACTATACAGATATATAATTCATATTAATCCTCTTTTAAAAAAGTTTAAAATTACAGAAGTTTGAATGAGTTCATAATCTTAAACTCTGGTTGGAGTATAAAACTTATTGGAGAGACGTTGACCTTTCCAATCTCTTGAATAATTACGGTGCAGGTTCTTAATTTATTTGAAGGTCGAATAGTTGGAATGCATTTTTATTAAAAGTTAAACAGACTAAGACGATGAAAGAAACTGAAAGTATTCTAGAACATTTCAGGCATATTAAATAATTTGTCCCTCAGTTGGTCGTAGGATTGTAAATTACTTTTTTTTTGTTCGGGTATGATACGAGTTATGAGACAAGTTAAGGCTTGTCCAGGAGAGGGGGATCTGCAATTTGAGAAAAAACATTAGCTGAGCCCTAAATAGAGGAAAGACAAGAAAGCTAGCAGTTGTTTCCGCAACTGGTCAATAGTCTTACATAACTCAAAGTAAATGCTCGTGTACACACATTTACTTAAGAAAGTACATAACAACCACCATATCTCTATTTCCACAAGAATGTATTTTGCTTTCACTATTACAAATTTTAAAGATAAATACATAGAATGTTACGAAATCGTTACAGAATTAACATGTTAAACATATTTATAGACAAAGTGACGGGGCCATGACGTAATTTCGTCTGCTGCGTTCTTCGTATAATTTTTGCTAATTATTATATTTGTATTACTACTCGTATTATTCAATGAAATCAAATATTAAAAAAAATTGGATATGGAACAAATTTCTGAAAATGCTGGACTTCAAGCCGTTATAGTAATATAAATCAAGTAAACTTGAAAACTCAATCAGGATTCACAACATAGGTTAACAACAAGAATAAGATGTATTTTTTTTGGTACAACATCATGGGCAACCCACGGACGGTTCACCTGATGGAAGGTGATACCGCCGCTTATAGACATGACGATGCTCTTGTTATTTGGAACGCCAAAAGCACTGCCAATACCTTGGCCATGTAGAGGTAAAGATATTATACCTCTCGTGCCGGTAATGAATTTGCGTCTCCAATCCTTTGAACTAAAACATAGCGAACGGCTTCGCAGCAGAAATAGGAGGGTGGTACCAACCCGGACGATTGCGCACATAGATACTACCTGTACCATCTGTATTGTCTGCCTATTTGTTATTTTTTAACTGCAACCTTAACATTTGACCTTTTTTCTGACTGGAATATTTTTTCTTTACGGAACGGGACCACAACCAACGAGTATTATAAATTATTTACTCAGTACTTTTTATATTGGTTAGAGGACGTGGTAGCTCTGTTTGTAAAATGCCTTGGTTAAGCGACCAATCCGACGCGACCGGTTGAGGTTCCGAGTCTCGGGTTGAGATACATTATAGTTGCTATGTTCCTCATTGTGCCAGGATAGTGACGATAGATAGATACGCAACCTGGGATACACTGGGACTCAACATAAAAGTGCGTAATGCAGTGTGTAACACCTCTGCTTACCCCTCTCGAGGGATTACAGCGTCAGTTTATATATGTTTATGTTTTAATATTGGTGAGATATTGCAGAGTTGACCGGAGTTACGACAACCGCTATCGCGCGTGTTTAATATCGAGGTGCCGGGTCACGCAACAGTTGATACTATAAGACTTTTTACACATCCGTTTTTCAGACTTGCCTTTTTCACGTACATTTCAAATGAGACTATAACTTACAGTATTCAAGGGTGATTTTTGATCCATCGAGTGATTAAAGGGTTAAATTGTGGACAGGATGCGTGTATGAATCGGCTCGTACAAAAGAGTTCAACGCACGTCTGCATTGTCCAGGGCCGGGGTAGTCGTGCGAAACTATTGTGTTATAGGTTCAGGACTTTTTATTTATTTTTACAATAGTTTGCTTTATTTCAAACTTTAAATCGTATGCCTTTGTGATTCCATTTGTTTGAACCGAGAGTGTCGGTAAAATTACAAATATTATGTAGGTACTAGATGAACCCACGTACCAAACAATAGTCACTATAACAATCTCAATGTATTAGATTTGCTCATGGAGAAAAACTGTTTATAAAGATATGAATTGTTATGAAGTGTGTTAACATATTGAATCAGCTATTCAATCTCATTTGCATGTTAAGTAACCGAGTAACAAGTGTGACTTGTATTATATTACCTATATACGTGTCATTACAATTAACACACCGTCTTATAAGAGGTTTACTAAGGTGAGCAAAGAGCTGTGACGTGTCTCGCCCACGGGTCTAAGATCCACTTGGAGACGGATTTAGAAGTAAATGTATGCAAATAGACTCACTTATCGAGGGCGACTTGTACCGGAGGTGCACACACACTCCCTCGGCGACGAAATGTAGGCCACTGTACTGACAACTCACAGAAAGAAATCACAACAAACACCTCAGAGGAACACTCACAACACCATAAAGATATACGCGAATAATATTCAACGCACTCGTTACACTCAACTGTTCTTTAGCAGAAAGAACAGAGAGTCACTGTGTATCAATTACGTCTGTTTAGTTCGAATAAGCACGTATACGAAAGTATAAACGACGGAATTGCATTTTGGTGGCGCGTAGGTATCACCTCCTCGGATGCGGACGCTACTCAAATGTCAGACGGTGCCTGCTGGCTGCGCGGGCGCACGGTCCGCGCCCAGCCGTGACGTCACTACGGTATTCAAAATGGCGGCGTGGAATTCGAGAGCCTACACAGTAACGACTGCAAATCAATTACCTGTTTGTCTTATTGTATTAACTATTAGACTTTTTTGTATTTTGTATTTTAATAATATTTTCTATATTTTCTAACGTCAACAAATAACTGATTTATAATGTGTAAAAATTAAAACTGAAAACAAAGAATTTTCTTTAATTTATAATTGACCTAAAGTTAATTTAAAGTCAGCTTTCATGCAGGGAGTAGTATAAAAGTTCAATGCCGTTTATCTTGTTAGTTGTTTTGTTGTCTCTACTCGAGCCCCTTTCACCAGCATGCGGGATTGCAGGACAGAGACAGTAATACGAGTAGTTCATTCATATGCAGCGCATAGGAAAGAGATAGAAAGGTGGTTCTATTATAGTCCAAGTACGAGTATACGAGTGAACTATAGTATGTGATGTATAATTAAACGTATGGGATGGGATTTCTGTGATTATTTAAGTTCAAAGATTATATTTGTGTATTTATGTACATATTCTCGATATATTTATATTCTCGATAAAAATTCCAGTCTGGTTATATTTTACAATCTTTCATATTTAAGTCACTTTTGGTTAAAGCTCTGGCGATTTTAAAACAAACATAGAACGCAGACGCGATATTTAGTACTACATTTTGTTCCAAGTCTTTGAACTTAAGTTGTAAGCTGAGGTCTAAGATGAGAAGGATATTCAAACTGTGTGAAAATAAATGTACTTTATATTTATTAACTTAAAAATTCAGAAATTTAATATACGTCCGTAATTAAACGGAAAGCAGATTCTTAAAGTAAAATTTTGAGTTACATATTTAGGGTTATACTACATATGTAATTCACACACTATTAGAAGTAAATGATTTTTTTATTGTTTCTTCTTCAAAATGATCGTTTGTCCGTTCGTCGACATAAAATTTTGCATACCTTTTCTTTAAAAGTTGTAGATAGAAGTGAGGTTCAAAATGTTGTAATCTACCTACGCTGATGAGATTATAATGCATCAATCAAATCTCAAGGGCTTTGGGCCTTGTTTGAGACTAATTCGCCGTGAGTTGTCTCACGCGAATCCATTCTTAACCATATGTAACTCTAGGATGAAACTTTTAGAAAAGCTTGCTTGTATACCTTGTCGTATGTTTGTTATGGAAAATAAAGTCCTTTGTCGTAGAGGTGAAAATATGAAAAGCCGCAAAAGTAATAAAGTTGTTTATTGACACTTTCATGAGCATCGGCGCAGTGAGCACACGCCTGGCCTAATGTAATGGAGGTTTCTTTTAGAAATAGCTAAATTACACGCTCCATGGAAACACATCATGATTCACTTTCTAAAGCAAATTACATAACTTCATAAGACCACATTTCTAGACTAGTTTTTTTTTTACTGTATAAACCAAAAAATAGATTTTGACCATCGCCAATTTTAAATCAGACCAGACCTTAATTAAACCGGAAACATTTGAGTCGTAGCATAACCAATTAAAACGAAATATTTGAGCCAAGTGTAATTTAGGATTTCTACAAATTAACAAAAAAATAGTAAAAGTATATGTGTAAATGCAAAAACAATCTTTTTCAGTTAAATTTCTAGCTCAAATTAATAAATGGGAATGATTCAAAATAAATCAGTTATGATACAAGTATTAATATTTGATTAATTATTTTCTTACCATAGAAACAAACTATATTTTATTAGAACCATCAAACAAAAATTATTTTAAATTTCTACATTTCATTCGGCCTGCAAGTGTCGTGAATCAAATATTAATTATTTTTAATTGAGCTTTTGCAAGTCCTTTTGAATAGTCATGAAGCTACCGCTGCGGTTTGGAATGTTGTACACGGGGTGTGTCAAGATGCCGTCTGAAAACCTCTTAGTGAGATGTTCTTTTCAATATACGAGTATATTAACGAAAGGAAGTTCACTCAACTGTCATTAGAATGAGGCTCGTGATGTTTCAAAAACACAAATAAAAGTAAGTAAATTGGAGTAGGTGACAATCCATATATTTCATTGGATTTCATTGGAGCGTTTTTATCTCACGCAATGATTGGAGTTAGACTTAAACCACACGGTGCGCGGTAGTTTCGGTACGAAAGCGCAGCGGCGCCGGATCCGATGTTGCTGCGGCCATACAAAAATCCATGGTATGCCACGGATATGCTCTAAACGCGTTTTTAATTTATTTTAAGGGTACCTTTTCCTGTTTGCATTGACTGTCAATAAATCAGTAAATCTTGTTCGTGATCTCGTGCATCGATCATTTTAACTGTATAAGTAAAAACTAGACTAGATTAAGTAGACTAGAGAAGTTTATAGGCAAGTCACGAACATGTCTAGGAACATAAGAACAATAAATATTTTTAAGTGTACACACGAACGTCATGTTCGACTTTTAGATTTGATGATACGATTAAAACCGGCCAAGTGTGAGTTGAACTCGCATGTGAAGGGTTCTGTACCATTGTACAAGATCAAACAATAAGTATGTACTATTTAGATAATCTTTTAATAAAATATACGAGGAAGACTTTTATTTATAAATACTTTAGGTTTTTAATTTTAAAAAAATTGTGATAGCTGCAATATAAATAGACATTCTCTGAAAATTCCATGAGTCTAACAATGATAGTTCATGGGCTACAGCCCACTGATAGACGTGTGGACGGCTATTAATAACATTAAACTATGCTTATATCCATATATATCTTTGTAAGCGTTTTTTAACCACACAAACTTACCTGGGACATGTTTTCCATTGAAAGTGACTCGTACGGTATGCTCCTTGACGACTCGAGGTAAGAATGATGCCATATATTTGTGATCTCCTAGTGACCTGACGGAGCTGGTTATCAGGCTGCCGTTGCCACCGGAAACTTCTATCTCCAAATGCCCTGGTCCAGCTGAATTTCCGTCCACTTCAGAAAGAAATTAACATGTTTTTGGATGCGGGAAGAATGCTTGTTCTATAATCACTAACTATTGTAATTCCTTTAGCTCCCCAGTTATTAATAGTGTGTTTTATTGGTTTATAGTCCGGTTCAGAAAAACCAAAAAATTTATACACCTTTATACAATGTAATTTATAAAGCTTGATCAATAAACTAAGCCTTATTTAAATTGTATCGATTGAGCAATATTTCTGTGTTTCTGTATTCAAACTCCAGAGTCCTTTTAACAAAAAAATTGTGTCGGACCCTAGAGAGTTCAATAAAGTAAACAAATATTTCACTGGCTATCTATAACAAAGGAAGTAATGTATTCCCTCACAATATTTCAAATCTATAGAGCACAGAAAAGTTTGCCGGGTTCATGCGAAGAGCCGTTTAAATATTTACCCATAAATTCAACAGGTTGTCCCACTGTGCCTCTGTAAGTCGGCTTTATTACTACACCCTCAGCACCTCTATTGTTATCCCTTATTATCGGTCTGAAACAAAAAAATACCATTCAAATAAGAGGATTATAATACAATGAGATATGCAATTAACAGCACATTCATTAAAAGTGTTCGCTGAGCGATTCAGTTTTGCGTTATGAATATAATTAGTAGTATATTATTAATAAGATAAAATTTGATAAGGAAATTAAATATGAGCATTCTGAGATACGATATAGGCTACGCTTATATGATAAAGAACTAAAATTGAATTGTACAAGGGCGAAGTCACGGCGAAAACCTAGTTATCTAATAAAATAATGCATTAGCAATAGATGGGTAGGAATAGTTAATTTTAAATTCCAGCCTAATGTAAGACTTGAATATATAGGTAAATGAAAATTAACGCTTAAAATAACGATCCCAGAAGGGAATAACTAAAAACATCCAACGCATTAATTATGCTACACTAACAAACTTGCTTAAGAATTCAAAACCTTTCATTGAAGTTGTGTTTTGGTTCCATTACTGTGTCGAAAGGTTATTAACATACTTTTTGCATAGCTATTAACAAATTGAACTTAATTACAATAGTGCTGTGTGTATTAAAATTAGGTGGAATTATTTAAACGCAAGAATACGTAAATGAAAATTAATTATTGTGAGAACATTATCATAATCTTTGGTTAGTTGTAATTAGTGACTGCTCATTTTTAAATACTAGTGTCATTTTTATTTGATTGAACTAGTTATTTAATTTAAATTTACTATCTATTTAAACATTTATATTTTTACAGGGTTAATTAATCAGTTGCAAATTAGGACCAACGAATATAAATTTTATATTTATTGACATGTTAATAAATTGTCTTTAGTGTTGTGCTTTCTATTATAGAATAACCGTGGCTTTATTGTTCTATTAGGCTTTATTAGGGATTAGGTATTATTGTTAAAATGTTATTTATTTCAACTGTTATCAAATTATTTACCTGAACCGAGCATGAGCGGCATCGGTTTCAGAGTGGGCCCCCCCGTTAGGGTCGCGGGGGGGCCTATTGGATAAAAAAGACTGCTGTTGCTGCTTGCTCTCCTCCACACTGCTGTACGAGGAGTCTCGGACCACGTACGAACTCTCGTGGACCTCCCGTTTGAATTCTTGCTGTATAATATAACCTTAAGTTACTTAACAGATTTGGGACTTTCTGGGCCAAGTTTATCGTTGTTATCAAATTCGAGTTTCTGAAAAATTTTTAATGAGGGAATCTACAAATATCACAGAAGACCGCATTTAGACTCTTGGTTTGTTTTTGCAACAGGAAATAAAACGGTGTCAAAATGTGATGGGTCGTATGCCTGTTAAGTATTCGGCCAATGGCCATGGAGTAATTGACTACGTAGATAAAAATGTATTTGAACCTACACTTATATGATTATACATTCCAATTGTGTCACAAAGTTATTACGTGTTTGGTGTTATGCGTTCTTTTTTTTTAATAGTGAACAAGTAAGACCAAAATTGTTTAAAAGATCAGTCATACCAATACTTCTTACCCTTGATTTATAGGTTTCTGAGTCGCGATCATCCGCTATCCGATCGAGATGGCGGTTGAAGGAATCCCTTGAAAAATCACTGAACTTGTTCATCTGTGTGTTCCGTTTTGTCTCCCTTTCCAAAGTACTGCCTTTTACGTGACGATCTGTTGGACTACGGCTATCTAACCTGTTATGACGTCACTTAGTTTTAGTATCTCATCCAGTTACGGTTTTTCAATAACCATCACAAGATAAAAGTTATGTTTGTTCATGGGAAGTTCTTATTACGGTACATATGACACAAAATACTGATAGAAAGATGTACAGTGAAGGTTTACCTGCAAAAGTCTAAAAACTATATTAAGTAGAACAAAAAAATACCTACTAAAATATAAAATGTTTATTTTCAAAACCTGAATCTTACCTGACTGCATCGAAAATGTAGTCTAGCAATAGACAGAATATATACAAAGTAATAATAACACTAGAGTTCTAAACATTGTAAATTCCAGTAGAAACGCTTACGTAGTGAATCTATGTAGGTGAGCGTTCTCAGCATTTCTCAGTCATAAAAATTTAAGCGGAAAACTTGGTTCCCGTTTGATGAACCAATAAAAAAGTGAAATTCTATTTCCACTTAAATATACAGCTCAATTCGGACCACGATTTTTCAATAAAATAGGTATTATCTTTGAGGGAGTAGGTAATCATTTTAAACATCCGCTAAAGTCTCTTAAAACTAGAATGTGGGCTGCGACTTTGTTTGCATAAGTCATTAAATATTTAATTCAGCAATAATTGGTTTTTTATATAGAATCGTTATTTATCGCAATGACATATTCTCTATTAATAACTTACTTACCTATTTTCGCTGAGCATATGTCTGGTTTTCTCTAAAGCATCCCAGGAGTCTTTCCTTCCTAGATATGATTTTCCACCGGGATCCCCCGTGCCTATAATTAAATAACCAACTTCAGATTCCAACTTCACATTACAAAGTTCTACACATATAGTTACAAAACTCAGTTGTTTATAATTGCGTGTAAGTTTGTCTACAGGTGTATCTATCAGAATATTATTTGGAGAAAGATACTTTTAACTTTAACAAAATAAAATTCCTATAGTAGTTTTATGGAACTACAAAATTTTATAAATAATAATCGGTTTCTAATGTAGGTTCAGTATTAATGTAGATGCTTTTACCAATCTTTCTATTGATTAATAACCAATTTAAAAATACCGTACAATATGCATGCTTATGCATGAGTTATACCTCACGGACGAACTCACGCAGAAACAGAGATTTATATGTATATCCAGAATTATGACGAATAATTTAATTATTTATGTACCTATGTAATTTAGATTGACATGAATTCAGAACGCACCGAAAAACTTTTTAAATTTAAATTGGTGTACTCACTTGGACTCCCAAGCCTTTTCACTCTATCTGGCTCTAAGGAGGAGAATGGGCTGCCTTGGTCTAGGTTGTCTTGTGACCCGCTGTACGAGCTGTACATCTTATAGTTGGATCGCTTCTCCACCACACGTTTCGTTGCCGTCGTTACAGGGCTGAAGCGATCCGATGGACTACTGACCCTGACGAAAAAAATAATCATCAGTCTAAGTTCGATCATATTAACAGGGATATACAAGCACAATTTTAATTTAAATGAGTTTTGTTTATAATTAAATAGAAAGCATCCAAATACAGGTAATGATTAGATGTATTGTATTATTGAAATTAGATGATTAGATGTATTATAATATTATAATAGTGAAGCAAAGCCACTAGTGGCTTCACTAAAGTACATCACTAAAAATGTATATAGGTAAAAATTGAAGACGGATGTTGGCCATCATTAACAAAATAATTACGTCAATTGGAAATGTATTCGACTCGCGATTGATTATAAAATCAATTTATATCCGACTGAGTAATAAATATTTAATTTATGAATAATAATTTAATGCGAGCAGCAGCTTTAATCTCGATTTAAAATGGAAAATAACAGTATTTTCTATAGTTGCATAGTGATCGTGAAACAGCACGGAGCGCAGAGCTGATTTACTTACTCGCTACTGAAAACTGATTGGAAATTGATTTATGGCACAAAAGGGGTTTCAGTATTCCGATGTTACAAGCTTTTGAAAGCAAACAGCTAAATCGCAATATGGTAGCCCGTATTTAATGAGTCGTACCAAAATAAAAGATGATATGGTACTAATCGGTAAAGGACGATTAGATTACACAAAATAACAGCTTCAACTTAAAGCTTCTGGATTTAAAGATAAGAATGAATTTGCATTTTTTACTTTACAATTGCTAACATGCCTATGTATGCCGACTAAGTGGCTCATAGCATGTTTTATTACAGTTTTATTTACTTCACAATATGTCTGTTTAATATCAACCTACTATAAAGCCAGAGGTGTGATATTTTACTTGACTTACCTATTAACTGGACTGGCTGTTCTATTCAGTGGGGTATCTTTCCTTGAAAGAGGGCTTGCCGTCCGGCCGATAGGGCTTGAAGTTCTTAAGGGACTGGTTGCCCTCAAGGGACTGGTCGCTCTATAAGGACTACCCGCCCTATTGGGATCCAGCCTGGATCCGTTTCCTAAATACTTATTAGTGATAGGACTAGCCGTTCTGTTTCTTGGGCTCTCAGATTCGTATCTGTAAGTTTCCTTCTTGTTTAGTCTCGATGTTGAGTAAGCGGAGTCGGTGGCATCGTAGCCTTTGTCTTTGATGTCATAGGATTTGTAGTAATCCGTCGAGTCGCGTCTCTCTTCGCGTCTGTCGTATGAGTTGGTACTATGCTTCATAGCGCTGGACTCGTACAAATTTGAGTTGTACGGGCTTTCCGATCTCAGTCGGGTTACTGAAACAAACGATTATAGGAACATAAAGATACGGAGCTGATCTTATGTATTTAAGTGAAACAGACAGAAGAATTTTAAGAAAGTAAGGCCTTGGAAATAGTTTGTACTCAGACCATGTGGGCAATGGGCATTTAAACCTCGTTGGATTTAAAACAAACCTGGACTGGAAATCCTAGCATAAGCTGGCGAAGGACTAGAACTTTCTCTCGGCTTTTTCGATCTCGATCCGACGCGGAACATGTGCGGGGAACCGTGGACGTCATACCCATTGAAATATATGTACAACTGGAACAAAAATCAACATATAAATGAACATTTAAAGTTAAAGAACCTTACTTTTACAACTTCAACCAAAGACTTTTAAGAATTAGCATTGCAAGGAAAAGTTTAGATTACGATCCTAGACGGTACAATAAAATTGGTGAATAAAATGAAAAATGAATGCCCAAATTTATCTCAACTCTCTTTAAGTCTTTAGGTTAGAATATTGCTTGCAATAAGATGTGCCTCATGTTTGATGGTTATTAAATTAAATAGTAATGTGTTAAATGTCCTGATTTAAAATCGAACTCAGTCGATTAATCAACTTTCCATCCAATTAAATGCCCATTAGGGACACATTTATAAACATAAAGAGCTCATATCCAAATTTTAGGACATCGTTAACGTTCTCGTAGTTACGAGAAATAAACTATATATTCTACTTTTATGGAATTCACCATTATAAATCAATAGAAGAGTATCAACTGGAACCACAATTTATTTTCGACTGTTTCCAAAAATGGTTAGAATAAAATTCCACAGTGAAATATGAATTATGGTCTGTGGAGTGATTTGTATTCGGGGCTTACCCGCCCTTCTATCCCACAATTGCAACTCCTTCTTATCAGGATGATCAGTGGCGTCCTTTGATCGAATAATCAATTAATTTTGCAGCTGTCCAATGACGCACAGGCCTTGCCCCGAAACCCTACCAGCAGTCTTGATCCGCAAATGAACTTAATCGAAATCGAAGAAATATAAGGTAGTAAGAAAGCTGTACCAGACTTCAATCCGTGTGAATTGTATTGTTGAATAATATTTCAATGATTTTGCTACTTGATATTGAAATAATGAGTATTTTCTTTTAAACGAGTATTTAGTGAAAGGAATTAACTGAATACTATAGTGATTTCATATCACAATAAAGACGTGTAACGAGATGTCATACTACACAGTGTCATGTACATACACTTAACACAGTTGTCGATACTTAGTTTGCCTTTTATCTGATCTAGTTAGGTTAGTTGGTTCACTTATGTAAATCTTGTCCTTTGAGTTTCTATTTATATTAGTGTACACAAATAAATGTATCATGAAACAGATGACGAAATTGTATTTGTCGTGTTAGGGCATCCGAGTCTTCGTTAGAATTACATAACGAAATAAGCGATTATCTAATCAAATCGAAACTTTTCCTTGTTTCTATATAGTTTTATTATGTAGGGAACACTGTATCTTTAATTATCTACCAGATTTAATCAAAATCTTAGTTAAAGGGAAACTATGTACCTATAATGACTTAGATACCAATTAAGTGATTTATTTTTCACTTACCCTGTGTTTACCGGGTGCTTTCGGCATGAAAGTGGCGCGATATTTAGTTGGGGATAGTTTCTCAAGTGCGCACATAACGCTTCTTTTATCATGGACGATATCGAGTTGCAGGTCGCCCTTCGCTCCACACCCTGAAGTATCCAAGTCGAAGGAGTGGGGTTTCAGAGGCTCAGCGCCTTCCAAAGCACCTGGGCTCAATCGCACTCCAGCTGGGTCAAATACCTCGCAAGTGAACGGCCCCCCCTAAAATTATTTATTTTTTGTAGTAATTTCATTAGAAATGTGGCTACGGCTTTTATAATAATTATATTTTAGCAAAACTTGACAAATTTTCAAAAATATTAGTTTTATTGTTCCATTTAAATAACATCTGAGTTTATACTTGAGGAAAAAATATATTTTTATATTGCATGTAATCTTCACCTGGATGTGATCTCCTTTGTAAGTGATAGCAATAGTCCAGGTTCCTGCTTCGTCAGGCTGGAAGGTGGCGCTAGAGGCAGTAGTGCCAGGAGCCGAGGGTGGTGGATGTCTTGGCTCTAACGGCACAGCTCTGCCACTCGGAGCATGAGCTGTGACGTCGATATCCTCGCGGCGAGGTGCTCCTGATTTGGGAATAAATAGCTTAATGAAATAAAAAGTACATGCTGTTATTGTCATTTCATTTCATTTTATTTAAATAACCTAATAAACAATTAAGTAAGAGGAAGACAAAACCAAAATTGATGTCATAGAAATTTTCATTTTGGCACTTTGTCTCTACGAACAGTATTGGAATAGTTACTACATCCACGTTGAAAAGGAAATTCATTATTTACCTGTTGCACTGACAAGCACCTCGACTATGCTCCCCACAGCACAAGGAGCCATTCCCGGTGGAGGTACTGTCACCAACCGCGGTAATACTCTGAAGAAATACTTGCCGTCAACCCTGAAACAACCACACACGTATACAATCTATCTGTCTACTTTACATGAGGGGGGGCAACTGCTTGATTTACTAAGAATCAAGTTGGATTTTCTGGAATATATATGATCAGTTGATATTAAAAGTGCTTTGGCTCGTGTTTGGCTGAAAGACCTGGAATCAAAACACCTTCTATAGGGCGAAACTTATATTATGATGAAGACGGTGACATAGTTTTGATGGCTGTAGAAGAAATTCTCTCAAAAACGTAGCCAATGCTTGCAATACAATCCCTAGCTTATAATCCCATTCAAAACTTAAAACTGGTGTCCATTTAGTTTAGAGAGGCAAATTTAAAACCAAGAAGATTTAGTAGGTATACACTAACCGTAAGTCATCAACTGTGAGGACGATCTCATGCATGCCAGCGTGTTCTGGTACAAATTCTCCAGCACCTCTCGAGTCCATGCGAAGTCTGGACTCCTGTTCCAATGGATTCACGATCGACACCTTCACGTCCGATATCGACAACTCGCTCGTTACACTTTCCACTTTTATGTAAGTCTGGCGAAATGTAAGAAAAATTGTTCAAGATCTCGGTTAGCTTAAACAATAAGTACTTAATTAGGACATCGATAAAAATGAGTAAAACATTCATAAATGTCATTAAATAATTTTTTGATTTGTGGGATGATTCGCAAAAATTTTCTTTTTCTTAGTCCTATTCAAAATTGTCCTAGCTTGTGCAACAAGTAGCTTCTAAGTGACGATAAATAAATATTTATATATTTGTTGATATTCAAGGCATGTCTAAGAGATGCAACTTGGACTCACCGGCTCCCCTACTCTTCCAGAAGTGGAGTCAAGAGCGACCCTTAGCATATCGTGGACCGGCGGTCTCGGAGCCACGTTTCTGAATTGCCCAGCCCATGCCATTACTCCCAGGTGCTCTACGTCGCTCTGGCTCATGTCCTTAGCTGATAATACTGGTTGGACACCTAGGTAATACAAAAATATGAGTTAAGTGGTTTTAATAACCACAGTATCTTTTTACGAATAATAATAATACAATAATTTCGAAAAATACAACGGTTCTGGTCTTACCCGATCCATATATTAATATTACGGTCTATTGTATTCAGAATTTCCAATCTGTTTTAATTAAAGTACCTTTCGCTAACAAAGTAATTTAAAGATAAATTTAAAAATGTTGAATGGACGTTCCGCCATCCATTGTTTAAGAGGAACCCTAGGACAACACAAATGTCGATAATTTACATACACGCATGGTCGTACATTAACGATGTCGATTTTCCGCAGAAACGTAATAAATTGTTATAGAGTTTGACGTTTTCTCAATAAAAGCATTGCGATAAATGATTGGTGTCCCAGCACAAAAGAAACTTGCAAGGAAACAAATAACATGAAAATTGCATGAAATTTTCCTTCCTTTTATTTTACAGAAGGCGGATGTGTGAAATTCGTATCATTCTTTAATATTTAATACTCGTACGTGGTTCTCGAGAGAGTGAGTGTCAAGTGATACGATTAAATTTGTGAGATATTTTGTTTGTATTTTTTGCTACATTAGGAAATATTGTTTCAATTGAAAAAACGAGACAATGGAAATCAAGAGAAAACGCCTGAAAATAAGTTGACGATTGAAATTCTGTTGTTTTGATGGTGCCTTATTCTTCGTAACAAAAAATACTCAGCACGAGATAACACAGGCTCCTAAGAGAATAAAGCCTCGTTTTTGAAGAGGATCAGTTCGTCGCAATCCCATCAACTCTTTTTTCTCTCTCGACCAAAGTTCCTTACCAAGTTTCTTGCCGGCGTCAATAGCGTACTGGTTATTTTCTTCCCACCTTGCTGGGTCTCTCCGCAGCTTGCTGGGTGGCGGCGCTGGGCCTCCCATGGAACGCACCAGTTCATTAGCTACCCGACCATCGTTCCAGTCAGTCTGAATATGGGAGAATAATTTGAGAATTCGCTTAAAATATTGTTCATGTTCAACGCCATGTTTGTGGTTGACGAAAATTTACTTTATTAGAGAAAGAAACGACTTGATCTAAACAATTGTTGATCGTCAAGATTGACAATTACTACGTTTCTGCTCTTTATGAAAGATGCCGCAGAGATTCATATAATATGCTACAGTAACTGCTGTAATTTTATTTGCCACTTTAATAGAGTTGCTCAGAAAATGTATTTTGGCAACCTCTTTGCATACACTAATACGTTAAAAATGTGTTAATTAAAACAAAATGCTTTACCGTAAAGTTAGAGATAGGTCTTTCCAATCTGGAATTGACCCAGTCTAGGGTACTTCTGAAGCCAGCGGAGTCGGGCTTCATGAAGTAGGAGAGGTACGTCATTCCCGATAACTCGTCCAGCCAGGGTGATGCCAAGTACTCTGGCTCCAAGACCATGGGCACGTCAAATTCACGGTGGGCAAGCTTCATGGCACGACGACAGTTTTCTACCGCTTCATGGCGATCTAATAGGAAATGGAATTATAATTGTAGTTTACTTTTCACTCATTAGTAGACCAGACTGGTTAGTTAGTGTTTTAAGGTGAGGTTAGGAATTAAAAAAATGTTTATATAAGGCGACCAAAAGAATCGGTTAGGAAGAGATTTCAGTTGATCATCTCAGGAGTTTTCCTGGAGTGCAATTTATTCCTTTTGTCTCGCTTACGGGAGGAAAACCATAAAAATTACTCACTGAGTTCTCGCCAGTGTGGGAATATTCCTGGCTTGCAGTGGTCAAGGAGGGCTGACAGTAGCACACCGGTGTTCCAGTCTGTGGTCAGGTTGCTCACTCGACACTCCGGCAAGGCACCTTGCAGCCACGACAGCATCAGTTTCCTTTTAAAAAATTTGATGTGAGATCACGGCATTACCAACTCTATCAATGAGGATGTATTGATGTTTTAAGGCTGATTCGCGACTTTATTTAATATTGCTTGTTCAAGTGTCTTGATTTATGAAACATTTAATTGTACTGAAACAACTGTTTCTTTCAAATAAAATATGATAACTCCATCCAAATTTCGAGTTGAATATTTGTACAAAATAAGATAATATACTTTAAATAAGAACAAAAGTGGTTATACTTCTTAGGTATTGGTGAAACTATGTACATTTTCAACCGATGAAGTTAGGAACTATAGGTATATTTTTTATTTCTGATATTGAGTTTACTTAGATTTACGGTTAAAGAGAGATGGATTAAGTAGAACAGAATTTTAAAACAAATAGTTTACATACTCCTAAGCAATTAAAATTTAGTGTCGTTGTATGTATTCAATAAAGTAGATGTCACCATAAAAATACACGAAACATTTTCCGTCGGGATTTTGCAGTGTTCAATATGGCAAGTATCTGGAATAACGTACGAAGCCATTTTAGCAGAGTTTTTAATCGGTTCAGTTGCCACAAAGTTCCCTTCAAACTAACTATTTTGTTTTACTAATTCATGTTGCATCTACTGTCAATATTACTCTGTAAAAAACAAGCTGTGAAAATCCATTTCCAGTTCGAAAAACCTAGAATTTGAAAACGTGAGAGTAAAACATGTCAATTTAAAAAAATCTCTCTTAGGATACCTATCTATAGTTAATCATTAATTAAATGTTGATACATATATAAATAAGTAGTTAATTATAGACAAAAAAATAGGATCAAAAATGAAAATAGGCAATTACTTAAATTTGCACTAGATCAAATGATTGTGTGTAGGCAATTAATATTTTTATATTGTAAAATAGTTAGGAAAGCCGGCATCCAAACTTATGGCGAATAGCTAGCTATAAGGGAAGGACCACAGTTCCGATGAAACTATCACGTGCCCAAAAAAAAAAAAAAGGCGCCTCAATCTTTTCTAAGCATTGTATATTAGGCAATTTACAGCGTAGGGTGAATACATGATACCTTCTTTTATAGGACGAGTTCTAACTCGTCCAATAATAGTTGTATTAGAAACGCGCAAAAGCTATGATATGCACGACCCGAGAAATTGGGTTTTGCATAATGTATTTCCAAATTAATTGCTTACACCCATTCAACGATTATACCGACCAAAGGGGCTTTCATTTAACAAAAATCGTTAGAAGTAAATTATTTAATCCTCTATTAACACGTTGATTGTAAAGTTAAGTTTGATTAGTTCCGCTCTTTTTTATTTATTCTAATATATCCATACGATTCGAAATAGAAACTATGCTATTTCGTAGTTGAAAAAGCATGAGTTCGTAAATAAATCAACAATCCATAAATGGGTAAAACACTTTGGTTGCGATAAATTGCATAACCTCTACATTTGTATTATCCGTCGAAGCGACAAAGAGCTCAGTTCGTTTTGCTGGTGTAAGATTGAAATAAAAGTATTGTAAACATTGTTATACACCTTTAATTAAGTATCCTACGCCCATGAAGCACAATTTTTGGGTTTATTAAAGTGAGTAAATAAGTTTGTTTCTGAAGAAATTAGGTATCGTAATGATCCGCTGTGGACAGCTCTTGTAGCTACCAACAAACAAACTCTTCAGTTTTGTAATATGAGTAAGATATTGACTTACCGCGGGGGGAACTTGCTCCTTCCTATTTGATATCTCACGATGAGTGACCAGATTAATCCTAATATCAATTTCAGGTTGCCATTCACGATGTCCGTGTTACCTGTAATGAATTATTAATTATGTAACCGTTACCAGTAAAATTACAGGTCTACAGTGATTTCATTGCATCAGAAACTGTATCTGATTTTTAGTATATCGGGTACCCGGAATAAAACTGTGTACTTTTTTTTAAAGCAACAAGGTATTACAAGTAAAAAGCAAATACATATTAAGGTTCCGTACCTCTAAAGAAAAAAAAAACTGTTATAAGATTATTAATATACGAATTTTGGTACCCACGGCTGCTCCAAGTCCTTAACATATATGTTGTTATGTAAAGTTAATTTTTGAGATTATGTTAAATAATATAAACAGTGAGATAAAGAAAATCTTAATAAATTTTTAAACACGTTCACGTAGTATAATGTTCCCAAAGACGAATGAGATTCGTTTCATTTTGATTAATAATTATTTTTATAATATATTCGGCAGAAAAAATAGGTAGACAGTAGATAGGATATATCAGTGTGCGCTGTTAATAATGAAGGCGCAAAATTCACAATCTAAAAATTTCTGAGTACCTTGTTATTAAAGCAAGAAAAATGCTGTTTTAAACTTAATACCAATTTTTAAGCTACGAGTGTTATATAGAATATAAAGAATAAATAAATAAAGAAAAATTATGTTAGAGAAACATGATAAATTAAACCAGGACGTATTCAAAGCGATCAATTAATTTCGTTAACATTTGAAGTTAAAGATGTATTTATTATTCAATTTTAACTAAAACTTTACTGAGCTTACCTAGAAGCCGCTTACTAAATATTGATCGAACTTTACTTGGACAAGTTCGTTTAGTCCATTACGTAGTTGTACGTTGAAGTTTATTAATAAATTTTATGTAACTATGGCTCCTAGTAATTTTAAGGAAAGTGTATTAATAGTAATTATAGTGTTGCATAGAAGGAAAGCCACTATTAAACTGTTCCGCATAGATGAAAACTTCAACAATATGCTTTTAGTGTCAAGTCTATTATTAGAAACCTGATACATACGACCACGCATTAGGAGAATACATTATGTGGAATAGAATAAACACGTGTATATATACAATCTAATGACCCGCCCTCATTTCATGCAGGTGGACGACATGCTATTTGTATATATGAAATCCGATATTCCCCCTGCCTTTTTCTTTTTGAAGCGGTGATTAATTAACTGCAATTTTAGTTATTAAAAATTGCCATTGCTATTGGACCTTTTTAACCCAATACTTTCAGTTGCTAGTAAGTGGTAAAAAGGGATATTACCAGTTTGTTCCTTACAAAAAAAAGTTTAAAACTATAACCCGACTACTTCAAAAAAAGGGATTCAAAAGGACGAAACAAGAAGATAATTCTGATAGAAATCTAGAAATGCATAAGTACACAAAAATCATCAAGGAAGAGCCGTTGACGCACCCACTGCATGTACTACTAAGTCTGTTTAATCCTGGCACACACATAATCATAGTGGGTATACTGTTGGTGTGACCACGGCTCTACCTGTGCATTTCTGGATATCTATCTGAATTATCTTCTTGTTTCGTCCTTTTGAATCCCTTTTTTTGAAGTAGTCGTAAACGTAGTAGGTTTGGTTTTAAACTTAAAGTTTTTATTTAATACTTTTCCGTTTCTCGGTCGGACTTAAACAGTATGATAAATCTACTCATTTGTAATGTGCTTGCCAATACAACCTTTCTTTTGATACCAATGATACGTGATGATTATATCACATACATTTTTCCGAGGTTAGAATTTGAAATTTTATACAATTTTATAAAATGTTCATAGCCTATATCACCTGGGCCATTATTACAAATCTTTTGACACCTCCTTCATATTTTTTCATACATACATACACCCTTGTGGCTTCGCCGTAGTCGGGTAAAAAATGCTTTGTATTTCATACAGGGAATGGGTCACGAGAAGTTGATATGTTAACTACTCATAAGGTGGCTGGTTATAAGCTACCCTTTTTCTAGAGTTGAATTCAAGATACCAATGCTTCATAAATAAATTAAAACATACACAAACATACATTTTGAATTCAACACCTTATTTTCTAATTGATGACTTTTGTTACGGACCTCCATACTGCGAATACCGAAAAACCACCGAATTTATAACATTCTATGTTTCTAAAGTAAAATTAAACGAATTTCCATACTAACAGCTCATTTTATCACAGCGACTATCGTATTAATTTGAATCGAAATGAATATGAAAACGTTTGATATATTTTGAAGGGATTATCATTTGTCACGGGATTGGGAACAGATTATGCTTACCCAAAGCTGGTTAATTCGTTTCGACACAATGGCATAGATTTTGGGATATCGTTTGTTATAAATTTTACATGTAAGGCATCAATCTAAAATTTTAATTTCAAATTTATTTACAATTTAAGGTAAATGATACGTTTTCGATTACTAGAACTTTCATAGTGGTTATTAAAAAATCCGTTTTCCAATATATGAAATCCGTTTGGAAATTGGCTCGGACGAATTTGATTTAAAAACCAAATGATGGAAACAGAGTGAAAAGCTTTTTGGTGTGAGGCTGCTATGATCTCTTTTCAAATTGATATCGCATACCTATATTAAAAAAAAAAAATTATTGATCGTATGTAAGTAAAAATGACTTGATGGTAAAGTATGTTACACCTAAAAAGTTAACCATTGTATTATTGCCTGTAAGATACTTTATATTGATATTATGAGAACATTACCGTCGTTATGTTTATTTTGCGGTTTTAATATAAGTATTCCCACGGTTGGACTGGTCCAGATATGCATGGCCCAGAAAAATTACCCTGCTACTGAAACTAACTTTTCATAAAGTAGTAGATACAGCGTCTTTTGGTATTCCAATCCAGCATTTTATCAGTGAGTTAAATTCAAGCTTGATACCTAATCGGTTACTCATGACATTGCTTGTTTTTCTAAAAACACAGCTTCTGCTTGTATAAGGAAGTGTTTTGAAGAACTCTTACCTATATTAACAAGTTTGACTCCGTCATCTTCTATAGCTTGGAGTGCCGTAGTGACGTTATCGAGCTTATGGTGCTGGTTCCCAGGGTTAGGGCTCCATCCCTTCAGTCTTCTACCTTGAAGAGCTTCCACTAAAGCGCATAATACCGTACCATCACGCAAATCTTCTACCAGGTCCAAAACCTTTGAAGAAAGAAAATTAAAATTTACTCAACCTAAAATAAATTGCAAAAGCTTAGGGATTTGCCAGAGTGATCAATTTAAGATTCTTGTATCGAGACTAATATATTTTGCAATCAAAAATCTTCTGTTAGCTTATAATCGCGGCTTTGCTTGCATGCAACCGATTAGTGATAATAATTTTTAAAATCACGCCTAAGATAGTAAATAAATAATAAATAACCACATCTCGACACACACATTGACTCAGCCCTGCACTAAGTATCGTAAGAACTTGTATCGCAGGTGCTAAGAAACGATATGGTATATACTAAATAAATAAGAATACAACATCCAAGACCGGTAAGCGAAACAATGCGTCTTGCAAATAACACAAAGTCCCGCCCCCGCCGGGATTCGAACTCGGAACCTATAGCGTAGCAGTCGGCTGTTTACATCACTGCGCCACCGGGGTCGTCAAAGATGTGAATTAAATGTATATTCTCTCATGTGGCATATTACCACCTCTAAATTGAAAAGGGTATAATAAGGTATTACTATTTCAATTGAGAATATTTTCTTGTTTCATACTTTCAAGAGCGGTTTAATAAATTGTTTTACATAGGTGGTTCTGTTCCTCAACAAAAACTTACGGTGCCAACTCAGGAGAGATATAGGATTAAGCTGGTGTTTTTCTCACATATATAATGACAAAAACATACTAGAGCGTAGTAGGGAGCATTTATTTAAAAAAAAATAAGAAACTCACTTTAATATCCATAGGTTTTAGGGTCTCATTCACCCAGTTTCTGAACGTGTTGGCCTGGATTTCGACCCACAAATCTTCATGGCCCTTGATGGCCATTCCCTTGGCAGCCGTGCCTTCAGGGCTGCGGGCTGCCAGGCCAGCCTGCGTGATGCGGCCACTGGAACCCTCAGCGGAGTGCGCGCGCACCCCCTGGTGGGTCACACGAACACCCTCCATTTCACCTCACTTTTCACTTGTAAAGAGTCTTTCGCTCACTATTCTTACCGCACTTGACATCATTGTCATCTGTAAAAAAAAAATGTTGCGTTGTACTGTTGTTGTTATATACTTGGTACTACTTTTATTTAAACTTTTATTTAAAAGTAAAGTAGTACCAAGTACAAACCAAGTCTATACTACCCTAAATTTGAATAATATAAAAACTACATCAGCAACTATTAGAAAAAAGATAGTATGAAATATTTTCCATTAGGGAAAAAAATACAGTGATTTTGCGCAAGGTCGATATCAATTCACGATAGTAGCAATTTTGCGTACTAAACTTAGTCGGAGGGTTTGTAAGGTTGATTGATGTAGAATTAATTTTAAGTTCCCAGTTAATGCAAATAGATAGATAGGTTAACTGTACTACCACCATTGACATATCAATTCTGTAAATTATTACAGACATCAATATGTATAGGTAAATTATAGGCGGAACCTCCACTGATTTATCCTTATAATGAATTGTACTTTTTCCATATTCAAGAACCTTTTTGTGTTTTGGCCCTAATTAAATGCTAGTTGCATAGAGGTATAAACAAGACCAATGGTTTCTGAATCTCTAATCTTTATGTAATTAAAAAACGAAATCCTTAATACACAAAAAAATCAGTGTTCCTGACATAATTTTTAATTTTCTCAATTTTATTTTTGAGTAGTTATGCTTTTAACTTCATCATTAATTAACGAAGCCTTGGAAAATTCGAAGTTATTGTTAGCATCCTGTCTCTTATGAATTGATGAGGGTACTTGCCTTAAGATACAAATGATTGATCTCCTTACTTACAATAGCCTACTTTGAGACTTAGGTTTAGAAATGTTTGGGGTCTTACATCCAAAAACGTTGCTTCTAAGCTATTGAAATCCGTGATTTGCAACCGCTGAAAACTTAATTGAAACCATCAATTATGCTCACGTTATATTGTATAGTAGAATAACACATTCTTTTTTTCAAAACAATCGTGAACAAGTGTCAGTGATATGAAAAACGGAGCACATACGAGTAGTTTCAAAATATTTCTATTTTGGTTTCAAGAGTTAAGGGTTGTGTGAGATTTTTAAACAGCCATAGTAGGTAACTCCTCACGTCATCATTGCAACCGCGGCGATGTTAGCGAACATTTTTCTTTACCCTTGTCAGATATATATCAATGTCTTGATACATAGGTAAATACAAATACTGCAAAACAAGTTTACCTTCATTTCGAAGATTTTATTCACTTTTTTAGATAAGGGTTTAGGTGGTAAAACGCTGTCGAGTGCCTTATTACATTTTTGTAAAGAGAATTTATGAAGATTGCGCATAATCTATAAAACCGGAATATGTTCAATTTATTCAATGTTTGCATGCTTTTAATATTCATGCCTAAATTATAACTATTAACCATACCCCATTACCCCTGTGAAGTAACGTATTAGGGCTTTGAAGCTTTAGAATCTAGAATATGTAAGTATAGATACATATCTTGATCTACCCAAGCGATTTTAACTGCATCTCGTTATTTTATCCCAATATAATTGATTTTTTTGAACAAAATAAGCATCATTTTGATATGCAATTATCCGAGTAAATTTGCATAAAATAAAGATAACTATATAAGCTAAATGAATTTGTAGTAGATACAAAACAAACCATTTAACAATAAAATAGATATGCAAGGTTAAGTTGAGATTCTGTAATTGCACCTACGCTTTAAGAAGTGTAACTCAAAGCGGCACGTGCAACCATGATGTTATAAATAACTTCAACCAAACTGATACAATACGCTTAAACTTACATTTGTATTATCAGCATATAAAAGGACAGTTGCTACTTCCTAAACTGTTATCTTTACTCATTTTATAAATAAGTTAAGTGTCCATATAGAAAAAAAAACTTTGAAATTCATCCAATTTAAAAAATTATACAAACATTCACAAGCAAATGTCACTATGGTAGTTACTGACAAAATACAAAAACACAGATTAAACTTCATGAAGTTCTTAAAAAAAACAACGCTTATATTAATTAGTTTGAAATCAAAACAAATTAGCCTCAGTTAATTAGGCGACTTTGATAAAAAATATTACTAAATTCATTAAACATTTAAGTAAACCAGGTTATTTCATTGCCACTGTTGCACAACGTGGATACAATAATTTGAAATTTTGAGAGAACATGACATCTTTGTAAAGCATTTCGATACGTTTTAGTAATTTTCCCATAATTCTTGTCTGCGAAGTCTCTCGCTCAAGAGATTACAGAGGCGAGCTTTCACGTTTGACATTCTAAATACAATGTTGTAATTATAGTACGGAACTGCCACAATAATCAGTTACACCGCCAACGTTCGTTTGCGCAAAGACAGAAACAAATCCACCCAAAATTAAAGTGTATCAAGTATGCTTTACGAAGTAATGTTCAGAGTAAAACAACTGCAATCCCCCGCCTTAATTACATTACATTACTTATGAATAAATTAAAGTGTATCAAGTATGCTTTACGAAGTAATGTTCAGAGTAAAACAACTGCAATCCCCCGCCTTAATTACATTACATTATTTATGAATAAATTAAAGTGTATCAAGTATGCTTTACGAAGTAATGTTCAAAGTAAAACAACTGCAATACCCGCCTTAATTACATTACATTATTTATGAATAAATTAAAGTGTATCAAGTATGCTTTACGAAGTAATTTTCAGAGTAAAACAACTGCAATCCCCCGCCTTAATTACATTACATTATTTATGAATAAATTAAAGTGTATCAAGTATGCTTTACGAAGTAATGTTCAAAGTAAAACAACTGCAATCCCCCGCCTTAATTACATTACATTATTTATGAATAAATTAAACTTTAAACACTTTTAAATGGGGGCTCTCCATCTTGGTTTTTTGTTTTTGGTAGTCATGATTATGAAATGCACTAAAAATATCTAGATACAATGGGAAGGTTTGGATATAAGGTTACTTCTACATCAACTTATTTAATTTTTACTTTTGAGAAAAAAGCACATTAAAATATCAGTGCATTTAAAATCACGAAATATTTTTTTGGCAAAATTTGTAATGAAATAACAATGAGATAGATAATATAATAACCACATCACGACACAAACTTTGACTCAGCCCTGCACTAAAACATAATCTTGTATCTCAGGCACTAAGCAACGATATGGTATAATCTACATACATAAAACCGGTAAACGAAACAATGCGTCATGCCAATAATACTTAGATTCGCCCCCACCTTGATTCGAACCCGGAACTTATAGCATAGCAGTCGGCTGAATACACCACTGCGCCACCGCGGTAGCCGAGGTCGGATAGGGATCCGAGGTACCTATTATATATTTTTACAGTGGCTTACACGTAATACATTATACTCGTACCTAATTGGTTTCATGTAGGTACTTAATGTTAGTGGGTACAAAAATATAATTACGTTAATCAGGTTAAAAAAAGCGGAGATAAAGTTAAAGTAAATCTTAGATTTTCATCAAATTTCTTCTCTTTGCTCATTAACTTTGTAACCTATAAAGCTAATAAAACGTTTATTTAACTAAATTTGATTTATTTGCGATCTGAATTAAGCTACAGGTTGATATCAACAAAATTATTGTTCGTACTGCGGTACTTATGCCATGAAAATGAAGCTTTTGTTGCAGTTTGTTGCTAAGATTTTTTAAAGCACACATTTGCCTTCTTGGCAAGGCTTTGACGCAAAATTGTTTGTGTTGCGATGAAAAACGCAATTACGTCGAAATAAAAATGAAATTTATGTTACGGCTGGCGAATTTAAACGCTTTGAACTTTTATAAATTAGCAACAAGAATGACTCGGACGTAATTATTTTCTTACGTTCGTTTTTTTTTATCACATTCTCTTTGGATTCTTGACTGCCTACTTTAGTGATCTAAGATTAACTTATTCCAACATAATAGGCATCTCTTTTTTCATTAGCACAAATAATTTCACAGTAGAAATACATATGTAATAAGTATGCTTATTAAACTTAAAACAGTAGACAGAAATTGTATTATCAATATTTTGTGACCAATATACCTAGGTACCTACAAATGCATTAACTGACATCCATTCTTGAAATTTTATTATAACTGGAGTTGCGCCACAAAAAACTTTTACTCAACTAGTTAATTAAATATTTAGTAATATACGAATAATAAATGATAACTGTACCTATTGATAACGAACCTAACCAACTTAACTTGGATGTGAAACATGAATAGATGCTGCACCTTCGGAAATGGATCCGATAGTGTAATTATTTGAACATGGATATATCCATCTTAATATTCGCTTACGTCGTAGAAATAACATGTTGCTAATTTTAGTGTCTTCCTGCATAAATTTACTGATAGTTAAGTTTTAAGACTTTTGACTTACCAAATAACAAGTGAGAAAAAACGTAGGAGATATTAAAGTTATATAAAACTCCGCCTTAGCTAGGTGGGTAAGAAGATAATTATGGTAGGTTACACGTGGGAGCCTGTGTTTAAATTGGTTCGAAGATACATATTTATAAAGTGACTATTCTCAACCTACAATGTGTAGAGAAACTCTATTAGTCAAATTCGTAGGTAGTGTTACTTGTTGACCAGCTGATCTACCGTCATATCTATTTTTGATATTGTCATACCTACGAGCATATAGCTATTATGTCATGCATAGCCTTAGCACGCTTCATGGGCAATGACAATATTATATGCCAGCTTTTCCCCGTCATTTCGTCCATGTAGAATTTGTAATATTGTTTAAAAATATGTCTATTTTAAATATTAGTGAAACAATTTCAGTAAGAGTAGTTTCCAAGATAACCTACAAAATTAAAACTTACAATTTTACTTCTGTATAATATATTACTGCATCGCAATGATCCATATAGGTTCCTACATATTTAAACGTTATATTCCCACTTAGAAAAAAACAAGGGTACTAGACTATAGAACAATAAGAAGCTAAGCTTGATGTATATAATATACCTATGCAATAACACACATTTTCTCAATGTATACCTACCTGCATAAATGCGCTTTAGATGTTGTAAAACACAAGTATTATTCTTGTAAGATATTTTATAGCGATTATCATTATATTTGTTTATGAAACAAACAATGCTAATGTACATCCATACCTCCTTTATTTTAAAATATGCAGTTTGTTTGCATCTATTATTGTTTACACGCTAAGAATTAACGGTTAAGGTCGGACTGCCAGTACAACGTATTTATTTTTTAAACTGCTAAATACATAATAATACACTCGTGGACATTATTAGAGGAACGCAAAAAAATGGAAATAAATATTATTTATAAACATGGTATTTGAGTTTATTATTTTTATTTCGCTTATTATTCGTTATATCTAAATGGTTAACTTCGAAGAAGAAAGACTGAAATCGGGAAAATAAGTAAAAAAACAGTATAAAAACATTATCAGCTCTTACTATTTGTATTTTTTATGGTCCTTAATATGTACCATTATGTTATCAATAAATTCTTAATGACGTTTGTCCTATTCTTTCCTTAATACCATTGTAAGTTTTTTTTTCTAATTATATTTGAATTTAATCTACGATCTCAGTTATATATTTTGTCGCTATTAGTGACCCATTTTCATCAAACGCAGGGTTCCGTATGTGCCCCAGTATAAATGTCTTCATATAACAAAAAAGGCCCTCCACCACATGCCTCTTTTTCTTGATGTTGCACTGAGCGTAACACTCTCATGGGCATCTCTACTCTTTAATCCCATCACCATTCAGCTTCTGGCCAAATCTAGACTCATTTATGAATAAAACTTGACTCAAGCTCCATTATTCCAATTATGCGTGATTTTTTAAGGCTATTAAATGGAATCGGGCAAGAACGTGGCCTCTGGCAGACAAATATGAATTTATTTTGACTTATTTGAGTATTTTTTCACAGTTTTTGTGCTTTTTTTAGCCCTTTGAACTTCTTCTTTCCCTCAAAAGAAGTTATGGTCAGATTTCTGAGCATGCCGATAATCATTAACATTAAACTTCTGGCCTTGACCACTGTCACAAGTTTTTAGATTTTTAATACTCGTACTTGAGCCAACAGATTGTTTGGTATACCAAGTTTTAATTTATGCACTGCACTTGAATGGCGTTTAAATTTGACACGATCAACAAGGCAGTCAAGAGAAAAATGCTATACCAACCTAAATTTGAAATAAAAAGATGGCAAAAATAATCCAAGTAGAGAACAACGTAAAATTAAAAAATACTGACACGAAAACCAATGAAAATTTAAAGAAAACAAATGAAATACGGAATAAAATGAATCCAAAACATTAATTTTGTTATTAGCAATACATATATATATATAGATATAGATAGCATTGACTTTTGTTTGTAACTAGAAGAGTGCATACAATAACAACAACAGGAAAAATTCAGTCTATTTTTTGCGTTCCCCTAATTTTATCTATGAGAGAAGTCATGGAATTTATTAAATAACTTTGACAATATTTTAATGTGTCATAAAGTTGACTATTTCCGCTTTGGTAAACATATTTGGGCAAGTGATAATTTAAAAAATCTTTATCAACCTGTAAATATTTTTATCCCTTCCTATTTTAGCATTTTTTAAGCAACCCAAAATACGTAGAACTTATTATTTTTTAAATAGGTTATATTAATGATTGTAACATTTTCACTAGTATAATTACATCTGCATTAAATGCAATATTAAATATTTATAAAGTATTTTTCCTCTTAATATCAGAATCACATACGCAATGGAAAACAATCATGACATAACATAAAATTATACATAAACTTATTGACTAGAAAAACAAATAAATATCAATTGACTAAATCTGAACAATTGAACCAATTTTTATGAATTTTGATATAAAGACAGAACCTTAGAAAAGAACTTAATATGTAGACTTTACAATAAAAAGAGGTTTAATTACTTTTTATGCAAAAACTAAAACATAATTAGGGTATTAAAACTTAAGTAATCAATATTCATTGTAAGCACACGAAGCCGTAGGTATCAGCTAGTCTTTTTATAAAGAAAATTAAAAAGCAAGAACTTTTATAATAACTGACGTACCTACGTATATACCTATAAAGGTGAAGGAAAACAACAAGGAAACCTGCTTGCATGGTAAGGTCTGGGAATCGCAAATAAAAACAACAAGGAAACCTGCTTGCATGGTAAGGTCTGGGACTCGCAAATAAAAACAACAAGGAAACCTGCTTGCATGGTAAGGTCTGGGACTCGCAAATAAAAACAACAAGGAAACCTGCTTGCATGGTAAGGTCTGGGACTCGCAAATAAAAACAACAAGGAAACCTGCTTGCATGGTAAGGTCTGGGACTCGCAAATAAAAACAACAAGGAAACCTGCTTGCATGGTAAGGTCTGGGACTCGCAAATAAATCATTGTAAAATACTCGTAGCTCGTAGCGACAATGAGAATCACAACAGGTCAGAGGAGTCAGGAGTTTAAGCAGTTTCAAAGACAATCAGAATAATGGCTTTGATAGCTCGTCTCATTTGAAGGATCAAATGTCAACAAAAGGGATTAGGTCCCTATGTATGTAAAGATCTTTGATAAAATGATTTAAAACGGCGATCTACAAAGCCGTAGTAGAATCGGCCAGAAGTTCGCGAAACTGAAGTCTGTGCTGAACACAAAACACCTATCGAGTAGGATCCTACTTATTGATTTTATATATTAAAGTTTTTCAACTAAACATTTCTACTATCCTTTCGGTATAAAAATTAAAGAATACTTAAAAGCCCTAAATTCAGTTGTTGCAAGCCCTAACTGAAATTGCATCGCACTATTATCTGCTCTACATGTATCGTTAGATTAGTTTTCGTAGTTATTAGATTTATTTCGGCAACTGTAGTATGATGGATGATGTATCGTATGATCCCAGAAGTATATTTACCAACATACAAAGCTTTCTGTCAGTGTCCATAATCATTTATCAATATTTCCCTAGATTGTTTCACGTTATTGAGGGGATATAATTTTGTTACTAGCTACAAAACTCCCCAATATTCGGGTTCGTTTCTATGTTGGTAATAATTTGTATTTAATATTTATTTGAAATCACAACGCGGATTTTTACATTATTTTGCGAAACTATTTAGTTTATAATAACATATCAATATTTTATTTCGAAAGTAACTCGATTTACGCCTGAACTTCTAAAGAAATTCTGATAGTTTGACAAGGAAGGAACATCTTAGGAAGGTTATACATACATAGGTTTCATTAAAAAAACAGTTAAGTATTTATAATTGAAAGATTCATAAGTATTCCTATGACACCTCATATGACTAATATAATTTTTACAGTTGAACTATTAGGTAAATACAGATTTAGATAGACGCCCCAGCACCACTATCCAACATGGTTATTTAAACCTAAGAATAACACGAATCAATATTTATAGGAAGTTGGTAGATTCAACCTTAGTTTTATCCCACGTAACGAAAAGCGGAAATGTGTCCCCATATAAATATGATGAGTACTTAATTTTGAACTTTATTGCCATTGCAATAAGGACGAGATATAGGACGGAATGCATTTTGTTTAACACACTGTCCATTATGAACAATAAACCATTTTATGGGAACCCTGTGCAGTGCGAATTAGATATAGCATAGTGTGAGAGACGTAATTCGATGCTTTAAAACAGGTAGGTACTTACTTACCTGGACTATTCAAGCCTTTCATACAATACATGTCATTATTACATATTAAACCTTTGTGTAGATATCAGGATGATAATCTACAAATATCCTAGTAGTAAAGCTTCAACGAAATCTGTCAATATAACAGAAACCTTTTTTATTTGATTTATAACAGTGCACAAGAATTACGGAAGTAGAATAAAAAATATTTCAATTCCGTGTAATTCACGCATTGTCGTCACTTTATGTCGTGATAAAAATTGTGTTAAATTTATTGTGTGATTTTATTTTTAACAAGAGCCGACGTAACGATGTGATTCGTGCTCCGTTGGTCACAGTAATACCTACATGTGAAATCAACGAGGCTGCCGAATAAATGTAGGGATAAGCAAGTATTTTAAAACAAATTTAAACTTGAATATCAATATGTTTTTTATAATTTCAAACAATATTTAAATCATTAAAGTCAACAGTCCAAATAAAACATCCATAAGAAACATTACACACCGAATTAATTATTTTAATCATGTAAACAAAAATACAGAAAATCCATTACTTCCGTTCAAATCAATACGTATTAAAAATACCATTCTGGTATCAACATAGGGTATGATTCTTTATATTAAGATAAATTTACGTTACATAATTTGATTTGTATGGTATAATGATTAAAGAGTTAATTAAAATTTAAGTATCTCCATTAAAAATTACATCCTTTGAGAAATACCTACCCAAGGAGAGTGGTTTTCTTCCAAAATTTATTTCCTGTTATTTAATTCAAAATGAACTTAATTAATTTCAGGACGGAGACGACTTTTTAGCTGAATATCGAAATTCATTGCTACAGCTAATTAATGTTTCCTCTAAGTAATTAAACTTCAAGTAAAAACTGTCGTATTAATAATATAATTCACGATCAACATTGAAGCGCTGTACTTTGTATCATTACCATAACCTTAAGACACGTGTATTGTGGGTGGAGTGCGAACATTATATCACAGAGATGATGTCATTGCCGTATCTCGCAATATTTGTCACCCTTACGGACCAAAGGTTCTTAATACAGGCGTAACTTTAATGACACGCTGCTCTATTTACTTCATTAGGCAACAGCAAAACCGGTCGACCGTTCCCAGTTCAACTCATTCACAATTAAACACCTGCAAAAAATTACGCTCGCATTCCGAAACAAAATCGAAAGCAAAATTACACATTGTCTAACATGCAATGTTATGACTACAACATGATTTAACAGCAAAATTGTGATTCGTAAATGCCCTTGCTAAAAACATTCTGCATCGACTTCGATGCATCTTGAGTTATCTTTATTTACCTTTATTTTATCTAAGGGAACACATTACACAGTTCACCTTTTGCACTTATCACATATGTTTTTCCACAGAAGTTGTTTCTTTATTGTTTCCGCGATTATAATGCACGATTCGTTCGTAGACGTATTCATTCGCGTTGGGCTCGCGCGGGGTACTGTGCGAGGACTGACGAAGGCAGGTTGCGCGGGAGTACCTCCTCCCCCCCCCAGCAAGGCTGAGCCGCCGGCGCAGACATTCCAACTGTGACGACAACGTGCCCATTTAAGTCTTTCGATGTGGTTGATGGTCACACAACGGCCATATGGTGCTCGGTGCGTACTGACATTAAGGTTTTTCAATGAAATTCCGCCATGAAAATGACTCACGGCAAATTGTGGGAAAATGCTGACCATTTCAAACATTTGTTTTATTCTTGACCTACTTAATTGTTTTACTGATGATTGTTTAGTTAGGAGTACTATTACAATTAGTTACATACATATTATATTACTACAACATATTATTATACAGTTGCATAAATTAAACTCCGATGTAGAAGCAGAAACTGCTGTACCTGTTATACCCTGAGATTATGCTATTGTATAAATACGTGTAACTAGGTACACTGGTTCAACTTACCTACTAACGTACGATAATAAAGGTCGAAAATCAAAACTCTATGTTAATTTCATTCTCTATGACGATATCATGCAAATAAATGTGGTATGAGAATATGGGAATATTTTCGTAATTTATATGAAGATAAATTATTAATACAAGGGTTTCCGCAGGCTCGACTCACCGTGGAACAGTTAAATTGGACTCAAAGGTCGTGAAGGGTTTAGTTTGATACGGGTCATCTTCCACGTAGGATTTGAGGATCCGACAATTTAAAATACATTTATTCTAAACTTAACTTCCGAAACTAGTATTTTATTGGCAGTAAAATTTCGAAGTTTTGCGTTCGATAATATATCCATGTTAGAAATAGTATTCTGATTTGTCCGAAAAAAGCAAACTAAAATGTAATTGAATTAGCACGGATCAGGGTGAGCTAACGTCCTATCGGTTTCCCAACCTGAAGTCCATGGACTTATTCTTTGGGGTCTACGTTTAATAATATACAATAATAAATTTTGTCATTTGTAGGGACGTTGGCAGATAAAACAATAATATAAATGTTACTAAAATATAAATATTACGAGTATTTCACAACTTTCACATTTAGAACGCTATATATTAAGAAACGCTAGTCAAACCCTAATAAACACTTATAAAGTGACTCAAATGGTCTTGGCGGTCTTCCCTTTTGGTTCGTCAAGTAGCGCATCTCGTGGAGTAGAAGTAAAAGCATTTTATTTTTATTTTTATCATTGGTTCGCAAGTCACTGTAGCGCTAGGGGCCACCGTCGGAAAAAGGTTGGGAAACCCTGTCTTATAGTATGGTAATTTCATTTGAACCTAAAAACATTTTCTTTCATGTGTTGAAAATGTTCAAAAAGACAAAATCAATGCTTCGCTGCGACTTCGAAATAATTAGTGGCGTTATTTAATTTAATTTTCTTAATTAATAATATTGCGTGGTATAAACTCATAAAATTGGAATTGCCTTGCTTAAACAATGACCCTAAGCGTGTTCCCATACTTGTAATAGTCATTTTGGCCAATCAATGCAATGTTTTTAGACATTCATTTATGAGTATGTTATAATTTAAGAAAGATTTGATCAGTTTTTCAATATCAAACCAGCATAAACACATTCACACGTATGTAGGATTAAATTTTCTCTTTGAGCACTCAGGTGAAACAATTTCCAGAAACTTCAATAACATGAAAAATGAAATCTCCTCAAAGGCGACAAATGTAGAAATTATACAAACACAACCCTTGCACGAGCAAAACAAATGTATACGTTTTAAAGC
This sequence comes from Choreutis nemorana, assembly GCA_949316135.1. Lineage (NCBI taxonomy): Eukaryota > Metazoa > Arthropoda > Insecta > Lepidoptera > Choreutidae > Choreutis > Choreutis nemorana. The sequence goes on along the minus strand of OX438597.1, from coordinate 5,750,423 downwards.
TCATAAGTTTATTTCAATTCCAACTATTAATATCTGGAGAGAGTTAGTTTTGAAGCGAATGCAACTCATTAATGAAACAAAATCAATAGTTTGATAATGACTAGAAAATACGCAGAACTATGAATGAGAGGGTAATATTATGAAACTATGAAAAATAATACAATTAATTAAATTAAAATTTTGACTTTGAATGTTCGACTTGAAATAACTGATACGAGATTTAAAATGACTTTCATTGTGGACAGACAGACAGAAGTATAACAAGTGATCCTATAAGGGTTAATTTCGTCTTCCGGAAGAAGTCGCTGCCTCAATATAGTAGCTTAATAGAGGCAGTGTCTCAAAACTTCCTCTGACGTTAATTGCAAATGTGTAAAAAAATACCATATCTATTTAAACTCAAACTCATATAATTTTTATTGAAATAGGCTTAAAATAATTACTTTTAAATCGTCAAAATTCTTTTAAAACTACCACCGGTTCGGAATGCCATTCTACGCGGAAGAATATCCGGCAAGAAACCTCCGTAGTAGCTTATTCCTTGTATGACATCTTTAAGTAGATACCTTTGTGAGTAGAACGAAGTAAGGTATATTAATTACGCTAGTACCTAAGACACAGGGAAGGCTCGTTAGATACCGTATCGGGTAACTGAATTGCAATTTATTGCTCTCTCTTTGTTTTTCATAATTTATAAGATTAGCGCCGCCAGCTTCCCAGCGCCCTTTATAAATTTCAAATAAGCAAGATTTATAGCTCACTTACAACTAACGTTTTAATTACAAGCGAATCTTGTTCTTAATTTCTCCACCGGAATAAATACGTAGCAACTTAAGTTTGCCGTGTTTTTGAAAAATGAAAAATCATTCAGAGTAATTTTTTTTCTATATCAATTTTTTTTGTAAAAAATAAAAGATGTGGTATTCGTGTGGTATATTTGCAAACAGAATAGCAGAAATACATAACTAAGCTTAATTTGACTTCCGACCGACCACCACTGTCAGTTTCTAAATATTTTATACTGAGAATAATACATTGAATTTCTTGAAAGACGTTGAAACGGCAAAGTGAAAAATGCATTTTACAGGTTCTGTCTGTTCAGTGTAAATAGGTTTCAGGCTCTATTACCGTACAGATGTATCTTAAGTCTGCATAGACTTAAGACACTTCTGACTACTTCTGGACTAGAGCAGTAGAGTTTTATTAAAAAAGACTTGCCCACTTCATATTTACACAAATTAATAATTCACATATGTGTATTTTTCACAAAATGTTCCATAAAACCAATTTTTGAGATTTATTTGTATTCAATCACATAAAAATCATGATGATCGATCATGGATGGACCGGTAAGTGCGCTTTCAATTGAATTAGCAAACAGAGTCACGAGCAAAAAGTTGGTATTGTATACAAGCATAGACATACATACATAGTTATAGTTCCAAATAAGTCTTATTTAACGTTTAGTAACACTACGGACGTACTATCGAAATAATGGTTATTGAAAGATATTTATTCTTCAGAATAGTGATTCCGATGACATTTAAGTACAAACCAATAATTTGCGCTAAAAAAACTACGATAACATTTAAATTATCAACTTCAAATGAAATAGAGTAATTTATTTTTAATGAAAATATTCATTTGTTGTGTTTAGTGAACGCGGTAGTAGAACATGTGAAACACAACTACCATTCATTAGATGTTAGCAGTATGAATAGTTATGACTGTATGGTTTTCAGCTATTTGTATTTCACTTTATTTTCCGACAGCTGACTAAAGTTTGAATTTACATAAAATGTATATTAAATTACAATGAGAGATCCCGTAAACGACAAACAAAATCACTCATTTAACTAAACATCCATTCTGGAGTGACGTAATATTTGTAGATGTGGAACGACCTTGTATAACTGTAATAGGCATGTACAAGCAAAACTCATTTCTGAAAGAAGCGTTTGTATTTACGACATTTCCCGTTCCTTTCGCGCAGTTGAATTAACATTTTTATGGTTGGGTGGCAAACGGTATAAAATCTAGCTATCATTAGACTCACTTCGCGATACCATCGCTTTACTAAAGCAACCCTCGCATTTTTTATTTTTCAATTCACTTCAACGTCTGTTTGTTATTGAAATTTTTTCGATAACTTTGTAGAAATAACTGAACAAAGGCATTAAGGCAGACGTTTGTAAAGTAGTAGACTACTTATAAATTCCTACTCTAGGTTTTGACAAAAATTTGAAAAAGTCTGACAAGTATTTCAAAATTTTGTAGGTCGCTAAATATTTAAATGGAAGGCCCTTTTACGTGTAAGTCAGGAACTTCACGCTTCGATACTTTATCGACCTTATTGTCCCTCACAAATCATCAACTTGAACAAAATTGAGGATATTAAAAGAGATTTACGCTCACAGACAGCTTTCTGAATAAGGGAATCGATATTAACGGCAAACATCTGAAGTTGAAATTTCTTTATTCCCCACTTACCTTGATCGCCATTTTATGAATTATACAATGGATGGTAGGTAAAAGTTGTCAAAAGAAATTTAAAACTCATTTGGCATTTCGGCCATTTATAAGTTTAAACTCAGTTCAACTTTCTTTTTATGCAAACCAATTTTAAAGAATGACTCATAATGAGGTTTTAATTTTTTGATGCCTTTTTTGATGACACATAGATAATTTAACTTTACTTTTACAATAGAAACATTAATACGAAAATAAATCACCAAAGTATAAGGACCATTTTTGACATGAAATATTAAATAATTTCCAACAAATAAAGAAGGAGTTTGTATAAAGTATAAAATCGGCCAGGTGTTATTTGGGCTTGCACATAAAGGGACCGTGTCGTCGTACATAGAAGTTTAAACAATATGTATTTCAAGAAGATTTTGTGAAAGAAACAAGAACAAGCAGAAAATTTTAAAAATCACTTTTAACGTGTGGGAGCCCCCTCATTGTTAAATTTTTCTATGGATTTATTATTTGATGTTACAGCGGCAGCAGAAATAGACATTTTCTAATAGATTACAAGAGTCTAGCTATTACAACTCGATGACAAACAGGCAGACGGACGGACAGCGAAGGCGTAGTAATAGGGTCCCGTTTTTTGATCCTTTGAGTACAGAACCCTTAAAATGAGAATAAATTATTTGTCTATAATTTCGTAGTGCCTCTAAAAATGCCTTGAGCAATTTGATAACTGAAAGGTCAAGTTTGCATTATTATCTTCATTATAATTTACATTTTAAGGTATTCATAGAAGTCGAGATTTGTCACTCAGTAATAAATCACGAGATAAGCGATATTAAATCTAAAACAAATTTTTGACAGATATCTGAATCCTTTGACTAATGATACGAGGGTAAGTTTTGTAAAGGAGCATTTGTTAAAACTGCTTGTCCAAGGCAACTTAATTGCAGTTTTTCTTAAGAGTAATATTGTTAGTTTGTTCACCGAAAGCCGTTCACAAAGAAAACTTATCTGCAATACCGTATTTTAAGTCTTTATTAAAAAGTGCATTAAACTAGCGAGCGTTCGAAGTCGGTGCTAAATGAGTTGCTAATTCGTTTCGAAATGGTCTTTCCTTCGCTTAGCTTTACAGTTTTTATACTTTTTACTTGGGCCGTAGCAAAAATCAAGCAGCTATCATAATGGATTTAAAGTGGTCCTTCTAAAGCTTCTGTACTTGACTTAATTATACCGTTCACAGCCAAAATGCGTTTTAATTAATAACTTTCGTTGCCCCGGTTTATATTTAAATACAAGTAAGTTTAAGTTAAATACTATTTATCGAGACGTTTGAAAAATATTATGGATCTCTATAAAAAAATCTCAAAGTGATATATTTAATAATAATTAAAATAATATTTATAACGAGAAAACCGCTTGCTATATTTTGAAAAGTGAAATCTTTATGATTTTAATGATTGAAAGATAAATATTTTGATGTCAAGATAAGTTTTCATCAAATTAAATAGTAGTACAACGGGCATCAACTATAGACTTCAAATCTCATAATAGTTCTCTCCTTGTTTAGAATGATCCCTTGGTGCGTCGGATTGGAACACTTCAAGACCGAAAGCCTATATTAATATTATAGCACTTGAACTTTCACACTTTAAACCTAGTTCGTCGGCTCGATCGGAATCTATGATCGACACTGATGCGGCATCGTCGAATAATGCATAAGTCTGTATGTTACCACCAGGTCCCCGTAACTTTACAGGAACCACTATAATTCAGAAAATATAAAAAATAAATATAAATTTGCAAGTGATGTGCAAATTGCGTCTCGTGATGACGCCTCGTTAACATAATGTCACTAACATAAGTTACACCAAGAAAGGGCATACTTAATGTGGTGGAAGTTATTTGATGTCTAAACTTTACAAACTATGCTGCAGGTTGTTTGAAAAATTAATTAATAAATGTTTCCTTCAAAACAACCTGAATATTATTCCGCTTGTGATGAAGTCGTATTCTAATGTATGGTATGCCTGTATGTTTAGGTAGTTCGCTTCAGTAGAGATCCATACTAATATAATCATTGCGACAGTAGCTTCGTCTTTTAATTTGTCTCTTCTAATCAATTTTGATGATATTATATTCGGCTATTTTACGTTTAATAATAAAAAATAGATACATTTTTCCACCTCAATAAACTTTCAAGAGACGAGAATATGAAAAATGGCCGATCTATGTACAAAGTAGCGGAACGAATGCAACTACAAAATTTTTCATCGTAACCGCCTCGAGTGAATGAATTTTAAAATTCAATCAAGATGAAAAATGTTGAAGAAAAAGGGAAATGTTGAGTTTGATCTATCATTTCTAAATTGACAAAGACCGGCCAGTTTCATTATATTTCTACCGTTATTTGTTGTCATGGTTCTAATTATTAAAAAAATCATTTAAATCTGATGTTCTGTGTCCAAACCAAAATTATTTGGAATTAAATAGGCAAAATATCTGCGAATAATATATCAACCTACGTGCAAGAAGGTATGTAAACTCAAAGTCAAAGGGAAAGGTTCCGATAGAGTGTTATTCTACAATCGCTCACACGTCGTCCGAATGACAAAATAGATCTGGCTTGAACCTCCCGAGCTGTCTGCTGGCATTGTGCTGGGATAAGCTATCAGGTATTCCCTAGCGCTCGATGTTTGCCGTTCACGGTTTATCTTAGCGAATAAAATTACAACAAGTGGCTTTAAAAACCTATAAATTTTAAACCTAGTAAATCTTACCTTATGATATTACAGGTGTTATCTCGCTTAAATTGGGATTTAAGCAGATTTGGAATAACCTTCTTGCATGGAATCGCCAGTCAAATAATATACCTACGTGGTTTTCATATAAGTGAGTTGTACAATTTGAGCCTTTGCTTTTCTATTGTAAGCGTCTACGGGCCTTGGTAACAACTTATCGTAATCTTATGTTTGTTTGTCACAAACAATAAATTTTATTTAAAAATAGTGTGAGAGGCACTGAGTATAATTAATTAATGTCCTAAAACAGTTAGGTAACATAACCTAAGTTCATAAATTAAGAATGTTCAGCACGTTGCTTTAATGAATTTATTTTTTGGAAATACTTTACACAGTTTTAACTTTTTGATTTTTTTAAACATTACTTCAGACTACCTGTAAGGATTCCATGCCCATTTTTCCTTTTGAGGTACGGATCCGGAACCTAAAAAAAAAACAACCAACCGATTTCGTTGAAATTTTGTGAATGTGTACAATTACTTGGTTAGATCTAGTTTGAAAAACTTGGATCAGACAGGTGACGCTGTGATCAAACTCTTAAAAGTAATCGAGCCAAGCTTAGAAGGGTTTTAATTGAAAATTGCATAAGAATTAAACTTTATGTAAGTAACATTCTAAAAAACATGTGTCCGAATAGCAATGTTAACGAGCCGGGTGTGGGTGACGTCAGACAACGAGGGTAAGACCTCCACAGACAATGCAATCCGTCAGCCACACATGCCGAAACTAGAACACTTTTTACTGAACGAAACAAACAAGCGTCACACAGTTATTGATAGTGCTATGAAATGTGCTTTGTCATCTTGTCAACAAAGCGCCCGCGTTGTTAGTCGGGAATGTATGATGCACCCTATATGCGCACATAAATTTGGATGAGCTACTTCTCCAGACAACTCCATATGTTACGCAAACAACGCCCAAGTTTCTCAGTTGTATTCAAAACGTCACAAAGGGAGTCGTAAATGTGTTTTTAACAAAGTTACCACTTCAAATATAAAATGAGATTTTAGTAGCGTATGGTAGCGTTGGCCGGCTGCCACAAGCGGACTTAAAGGAAATTTACTGCCTACAAAAATTTAGCTTCCAGTACAACACGGTCTCAGAGGGACGCAACGGTTAGATTAAAGTTTTGTTAATATGGAAAGGTTGGTGCAATGTTGCGATTTCCCCAAGGATCAAAGTAAGCATTAGGCAGTAGAAATATGGTGCTGTAAACTGTAAATCATTGACCAAACCAACCCGGTTGTCATTCAAGTATGCAGAGCTTCATAGAGTGCTGCATATTAAAATGCAATATTTTTTCTCCGCATAGCTTATTAGGTATAAAGCATAAAAAATAACGAATCATAGATCTAAAACTACTATATTTTTTATTTGAAACAGTGATCGTACAATTTTAACAACAATTATTTATACTTTTATAAAATCAGGATACATTTATAAAGCAATAAATTTGCGGCAATATATTTCAGTTTTTAAAAGCCCGTGTTCTCGGATTAAGAGATTGCGTATTGTTTTATGGCGTGAAATCTATCGTCGATTTTTTAGTCTCAATCCGAGCCGTAAGCTGAGCCCGCGCCCGGGGCCGCTCCAACAATCTCGGCAAATGGTGTCATTAGGAGAATGCGTAGCAACGCACCGCGTCGATAGCGGCAGGCTTTACTGGCCCGAGCGCGATCATTCCACAATTTGAATAATACATGAAACACTTCGGGTTTAGGGAGCTTTGGTTAGTTAGCCCGTACGGCTCAATAACAATGATTAATAGGTATATCGGTTCGATAAGCCGAGCTGATATGAAGTGGCGGAGACAGGGCGATAGTTTTCTCACGGTGGATGCAATTAATCAAGGGCCGGCTCGCCCACGCCACGCCACGCCGCGCGCCCGTCGCGTCGCCGTCGCTCCGATAAATCATCCGCGCCGCACTCTAACGACCACTGCCGACGAACTGCTTGGATTTACCGCTTCTACCAACAACTGAGGAAGCGTCCTATTACCCATCACTCTGTTTTGATATTTTTCCAGGAATTAAAGATTGATAGCTTTAGTTTCAGTAGGAAAATGAACAAATATGATTTTCCCTGTTTCTTCTGGGTTTGATAGTCACGAATGTCTTAAAAATTACGATAATCAAAGACTTTGAAGGAATACTTACTTTAATTCTACGTAACCATTATAAATCCCATATTCTATCAGTATGAAGAATTTGTCTTTAATTATAAATAAAAACGGCAAATACTGAAAACCCACATTGATTTGATAAAATATGCAGGTAATCCGGTTACATGTTCCGTTCTAGTCAATTTAGTGTAGTTGACAGGTCGGTGGCTCCGCACTGCGGCTTCTGTTGCTCACGAGCTTCATTCAGCTACTTATTCCTATTTGCATTTATTTAGCCTTTGTAAACTGTCATACATTTTACTAGATTCTTCTATAGATACAAATTACGTAAATAACCTTATTTATTTTTTATTATTAAGTTATTTTGTCTTGTATTAGTTAAGTTATTTAACTGTAAATAAAACACATGTACTTACTTACTATCTAGTTAACAATGAAAACACGTAGGTATGTATTTTGATACCGACAGAATCACTATAGTTCTGCACGGTCAAGTCAGCGATCGCTATTCAGCAATCTGAACGATCCAATCGATTCAAATGTATCCAATTTCTGCTCCTGGAACTGGACTTCCTGGAATCAATACTCAAATATAAACTGGCATGACCGAACAGACAATTCTTAAAATTAATACTCAGGTCACTTAGACATTAAGGATGTTTAAAAAAAATCCTCAGTAGAACTGATTTTTTTCCAAATTTACTTAGGTATATGTGATAGTACAGGAGATAGTATTCAGGTTTTAAAATATTTCCTTATTTTCATCTCATCCGCTAGTCTCTAGGTCCAATCAAATTCTAGTTTGGAAGAATGATCGTAAAAGAAAAAAAAGAAATTTAAGAACAAAAAAAAAGTGGATCTCGGTACAGGTGTTTCTATCGTCAATATAAATAAAATAACGATGGATTACATTCGAACCTGTTAGTTTGGGATCCGGACCATAAAAATAGCCTGTTAAAAATCCTCCCGAATACACTAACTAACACACTGCATGTTTTTTGCAGTTTTTCTTCAAACAAATACAGAATTTTTAAACGAAACTAAAAACTCATCGTTAGGATTTTCAAATTATCGTTCCCGCTTAGGGTTCCATTCCCAAATAATTTTAACAGGACCCTATTATGGGGTCTTCACTGTTCGTTTCTTGCGGGCTTGTCATGTCATACATTTTATGTTCATTATAAAACGACAAATTATACAACATTTGAGCACATACCTTTGTGACGTCAGAAAGACATTGGCCAAAGTCATTTGTTGAAAGGCTGAAGAAGAAGTATTATGTTCGTGAAACAGTATGTTTTACCATATTTTCAAATTGCCTGATTTGTACGGCCGAACAAGTCCTTGCTAGTCTCAAGATATTTACCCTTCCCAGGTAGCACTGACAAGATAAATGTTAAATATAGCTTTGCTTATTTCAGAGTGTTTTAGTCGTCTACTATTTTATTTAAACGTTTTAAGTGGATTAGCTACCCTTTTATGAAACAGCGTAGAACTAACATTTGGATTCATTTTTCTGTCTCAAAAGGGAAATAATTAAGATAAGCTAGCTAAATAAAAATGTTATTGTGTACCATTTTTATTTTCAAATACTTTTATAATTAGCAGTTTATGAAACACCGGTAATATACCTACAGGCAATATTGTTCGTATAGATGGGTACTCATTAAATTTGCAACTTGCTCTCTAAAATTACGTGTAATAAAATTTAACTCAGGATATCGGCTAACGAGATTAAAGATGAAAACATAATTACTGGCAGAATTTATTCCAGAGATTTGCTATTGTAATTCCTCAAGGGAGAGGAGTTTGGTGAATTGTAAGAAGTAGATATAAATGATATCTATCTGTTATTGTCTCACATTTTGATTCGCTACTAATGAAGTAATCACTAATAATATTTCCACTTGGTTACATTATCGTAACTTATTTATGATCGAGTAAAACTTCTTTAAATTAATCAATAATTATTAAATATCTAGTTGACTTTTTTCGGCTTTCGTTGTCTACAAGATTTATTTTGCGAATAATGGAATAGTTTGGAGTTATATTCAAAGCTATGTAATAATTATTGAAAAATAATGAACTACTCAAAAACCGCACAATTTCCTTAAAGTTTGTAGATATAGTAGTTAAACCGTAAACCTATCTTCATGATCCAAGTGAGGTCATTTGAGCATCAATTAATGCAACATAATAAATACATGCAAAGTTAGGCTTGTTTGCAAGTGGTGTCCATAAACCCTGCAATTTGATGCTAGGCCAGCTTTACCCGTACTCTGGTCGACCTAGCTTTGCATTATTGCTTCCATTCGTCTTGCTTCCTCCTACTACCTTTGCTTTAATTAAATTTATTTTAAAATCCATTGACCAGCAAACCTAGACACGAAGAATTAACCGACATTTGTTTAAGTATTAGGTCGGAATAAATCATAAAACTTACGACACTGAAAACGAAACGTCATAATCATTTGGTCGCCATTTGTAAATAAATAGTTGTTCAAAATATCAATAAACAGGCCATTGTCATAAAAAATTATTATTAAAATTTCAAACATTGCGGTCGGTAGGATGCAGGCGATAGCTAAGTGCAGTAAGCTTAAAATTGCAGTTTTTAACTAAAGTGGATATTTTAATTCTGAAAGCAGAGCGGTCAGCATTAAATATTCGAGGTTTCTTGGTAATCTCTAGTGTAGTTGCTTACAGAAAAAATAGGCCCTTGCAAGAATTTCTAGTTCAAGTAACGTAGTTCCGCTGCATGAACGATACGATTCAAACAGGGTACTATTGCTACTATTGGAACATTCCTATCTGAAACACCCAACATGGAATATCGGTTACGAGAACTCAAAATTTCCTGGATTTTGGGAACCCAAAAGCCGTTACAAGTTGTCTGTCGGTCATTCGTACCGCTAACTGTAGCCACTAAAAGGACTATGATGAAACTTGGAAAATATACTTTTGCCTACTTAGTTGTATTGAACTAAATTTAATAAATAGAGTTTTGTTTTTGGTTATTTTTGTTAATATAAAATGTAATACAAAAATCTGAACTTTAGTTGCACAGCAGTTATCATGACACGAAAATTTCAAGGATTGATTTGTTAAAACCACGAGAAAGAGTCAGGCTCCGCAAAGTCATAATTTAGTACTAGACCGGGTACAAATATGAAACATCCTTAATAATCAAAAACAAACAAAAACAATTTTTCTCAATGTATCATAAACTCAAACAATTTAGAACTTTAACTTGGATTTTTTTTTTGCCAAACAAGCAGATGATTCATTTGATGGAAAGTGATACCGTTAGCTATTGATACGGCGATGCCCTTGATGTCTGCGAACGCTAAGAGCACCGTCAATGCTATGCCATGTAGGTAGAAGTAAAAATGTTATACCTCTCGTAACGGTAATACCCACCCATACTCTGGCTCTCCAATCAAAACACAACGAGCTGCTTCATGGCAGAAATAAAAAGGAGGGTGGTACCAACCCAGGCGATCTTGCACGCAGATCTGTACCGGTAAGTGTAATGTAATGGAATCGTATTTAACAATAAACATGTAATACCTACACAGCAATAAATTTATTAGTTAACTGTGTTATCTACGAAAAATTAAAAATTGCCTTTGTTGTTAAACGGGTATTGCTTTTATAGACTACGGTATAGAGTGCTTACCATCGAGCGGGTCGTGTCCTTGTTTGCCGGTTGTTTTAAAAAGATGTTGGAAAAGTGTTTTAAAAGTAAATAAAATCGCATGTTTCTCATACAAGCGCAAATAAAAAATAATACTGTTGCTAACAGCTAAAGTGATACAAGAGACTCGTGTCTGCTGAATATTATAGCAGCCATTGCCTCGGAGCTATGACGTCACTGAACACACACAGAGAGACGCAACACACACAACAGAGACACGTTCAGAAAATCTTTTAAGCGGATAGTTGCTTCAAACAAAAAAACATTTCCACGGAACGGGAGATGGTAAATCTATAGATTTTGTTTGCATTTCCTTTGTGTCGGCTTTTGTTCACGTCATCTGTCAAACAGACGTTTACTAATAAGAGCTTTGAGGTTTAAGTTTATTTCCGGAACCTTCTACAACACGATTTAAATCAATATTCTGGTTTGGTTTCTGATATAAATGTAATGTTTCATTATTAAGCGAGAAACTTTGAAAGTCAGTATCAATTTGTGAATTGGTTTAAACTAACTTTGTTCAAGTACTTGAATCTAGACCTTAAAATTTAGCAAATGCGATCTGTCGTGGTATAGAATCGAATAGTTGACCCCAACAATTCGCGGCAAAGCTTGTTCCCACAAAACATCTTCGTCTTACCAAAGATCTCGTTAGAACTAAATTGTGTGACGTTTTTCAGCGAGTAACGTAAGTTTTTCTTTTTCTTCTCATCTTAGCATTTCGTAGCCTAGCCTTGCATTTAAGGGGAAATAACTTTCTTCGGCCCAATCTTCGCTTACCATCAGGGGAGAAAGTGGGACAGTAGCATTATTAAAAATAATATCACTGATATTTAGACTGGACTTTAAACAATTATATTGCGGCCAAAAGTTATTCCTCCTTATAATACCAAGCAAATGGTGTACGTAATAGTTATCAGTGACATGTACATAAGTATACTTAACAAAAAGAAATAATTCTGTTAGTGAATTTGGAACAATGTAAACAATGTAGAGATTTTTTGTCAACTTTGTAGCTTTTAGAAATCAAACTTTGGCACAACCAAGTTTCACCGTGGCTGTGGACAAACTTCCCAGAATTTTCTGAAATAACTTTTCTTCTTTAAATTTTCTGCATCTAAACCTAGATGCAGAAAAAAAACACAGTTTATATAGATTTGCTTGGATAATATTTTTTTAGTTTTTTCATCAAATTGTTGAAATGTTTGTGCTATTTAAATATTTTTTCGTATATTGAATGTTAACAAGTGTTACAAAATAATTCAAACACGTGGTATGTACGTACAACTTACATTTAAAACTATCAATAAACACCTACGTGTTCTATTTTTACATAAAACAGAAACATTAATGCAACACATTTTCATATTGGTGCGAGACTTGCCGAAACAAAGTTTCCTAGTTGTTAAAGGTTTCGTTTTAAAATAGACTCCGAAACTTAGTTACGACTTTGGCCTTCTTTCTACCGCCTTCAGAAACACCATCTCCATCGAGGGAATTAAAATTTTAATGGATTTTCAATGGCTGGAAGTGAAATAAAACCACCACAGTAATTACTGGGCTGCTATCGGGAAAACAATACTGGAACAGTCTGACTTAAGTGAAGCTTTCAATCTTGTCCGTTCATTGAGTGAAAAGAGATTCATTGAAAAATATACGATTTTAATGTCTCGTAAAAAACTTTTATGACGTAGGTATACGAATTCTCTTTATATTGGCAAAGTAGTAGTAAGTGAAATAGAAAGTTTTCATTAAGATATTCATAAATTACGCTTGGTTAATTATGGTGACATTTATTTAATTACGGGTTAGTTTCAAAATGTCCAATTAAGGCTCTGAATAGGCTTCTTACCATTTATCTGACGTAAAATATTGATATTTTTATTGCCTTTGACACAAATTAGTTGAAGTTAATACTTCTCCCACGTTTTTGAGACTTATGTATTAAAAAACGATAAATACGAAACGGCAACATACGATATTTATTTTCTTTGATGTTTCTTCTTTGGCCTTACATTTCGTTTCAAATAAAAAGAAACAACTTATTAAAAATATCTTATGCTCTCACTTGTGTCATACATCGAAACACACACAAACGAACTGACACATAAGGTTAAGGGTTAAACGTTTGTAAACGCAAACTATTGGACGGAAGTATCGTATGGCGATTAATATATTTATAAATTAGTAATACAAAACCTTACTCAGACATTGTGAAACAAACACACAGTATTTTTCAAATAAACTTGTAAGCTTTTTACACTCATTTCCAATGGGATTTCCCAAATAGTTTTAATGTTATTTATTATAAATAGGTCTCATACATAATACAAAATTGTTTTTTCTTTTATTTATTTCTAAATGCTACGTTGCGGATATTAGGAAATATTCTGGAACCCATTTTCCTTATAATCGTACATTGTGAGTTTGCCCGTATAAAAACCAATTAGCTCGCACAGCCAGGGTGACCAAATGTTTCATTACTCTAGTCTCGAAGACAAAACACATGTTTCTCACAGAGCGTTCGAATATAAAAGGTTAATAATGTAATAAAACGTACGTATGTAATAGCGCAAAAGTGTTCACGTAAATTGGTTTATTTACCTACTTGTGCAATAAAACGCCGTCGTTGTGCAACAGAGGAAAGAGGATTTCCGTGAAGGGTATGCAAGTAAAAAACAAAATGACTCAATTAAACTATCCCTTTTTAAAGAAATGGTCTTCAGTGCTATTTTCATTGCCGACCGACACAAACAAAAGAAGACTCATTTAGTACCTAGTCGGAAAGTTTTAAATAGATATTTTTTTTTGTAGTGACTATTGAATTGTATTTGATTTACCTACAAATAAAATACGGATATATAAGAATCTCTGAAATCTGAATCTCAACGGAGTAATATTGGAGATAATTGTTTTACAGGATTAAAAAAAATTCAAATTTTAAACTAAATGTAAGCGGAATAAATATCATTGCAGCTTTTAATGCCAAACCGGAGATAATATAATTTTACTGAACTAAACGTTTTTTGCAGAAGCGCTTTAGTTAACTAGGTTTGTTGAGTCGCTTATACTAAAATGCTGACAAAGTTTACATAGACACATGCACGAAAATTCGCCTATAGCCTACTAACCTACACATAATTTCCTAAATCTAATTTCAACGAGGTAAGTTTGTAATGAGTTTGATTTTCCGGCTCATTTCTGTTAAGTCGCATGCACTGAAAAAGTCTAAAGTGTTATTTATTTGTTTCAGTTATTTGGATGGTGATTGGGAAACCTAATCAGTATTAGAATTCGTATTTAAACTTATTTATTGATGAAAGTACAATACAAAGTAATATTTTACAACAAGCAAAATAAATATAATTTAAACAATAGGTAAATAGAACATTTATGTAAATTTATACTGAATTTGCTTGGTAAACAATGAAAAATCAGTTTTACGTTTTCACGTAACTGATATAATAGAATTGCATTGCAGAGCCAGGAAAAAGCAAAATCTTTTCTAGGTTATTTAAGGATAAATCCTTTATCTACCTTAAGTTCGAGATTCTTAATCTTATCATGATACCTTCATTCAGATTTGCAACTACAGTGTATACCATATAATGTGTCAATATTAAATATGTTTATCGTACATATCTCAACATCTATCACGTAGAACTTTGTTTTGTGTTTTTTGAGACAAAATGTAACATATGTCCAACCTGCAAGTGCTCTTTTAACCTAGGTAGGTAGGTTCAAAGATTCCCAACTAAATGATATTAGGTAAAGATTAATTTCGAAATCTTTCCATTTAAACCGACATCGGAAGAGGGGTGGTTTCTCAAATCGTATATACAAATTAGATTAGATTAGACGTCCGGATGTAACACCGAAAACAACACAAACACAGTTAAATAAATAAGTACCTACATTTAAAACTTAAGAGAAATCCCCATATTTTTATCAATTTTAATAACAAGGTATGTTAAATATGCTGAGTTTCCATTACATATCAGAATAAAACCACTCATAAGTCAGCATTTTAAGCTCCGTGTGAGAACAAAAAGCAGCTTCCGAGGAATTATTACAGCAAATGCATCCCCGCCAACCAGCCTCGCATCCTGGCTCAGCCGACTGAAAGAGATGCCGACGAATCATTCTTCACCTCTGTGTTTTACGTGCTAATACTATGATAATAGATTACAAAAGAAACACACACAAACGTCTACTTAAGCGAGTGTGAAGATATTATTATGATGAGCTGAGAAATTTAATTCAATCTTAGCTACGATTTTTAATACTTTATGTCCGTGTTTCTTATCAATACTATTTATATTACGGTTGGGTTTCTGTACGGAAAAAACTCACATCTAAGATATATTTTTTTGTGCGGAAATAAACAAGGTTTTCTTTACAAAGCCCGGAAAAATATTATTTGTATCTAAACTAATAATAATAAATATAATTTAAGCTCTTGAAGTATATTTCAAGGTTCATAAAAACCTATTATGATATATTTTTGTGTACAAATAATATCGTAAAATTAAACTGAAATCAATATGTTTGTAAAAAAATTTAAACCAGACTTCAGTTTAAATAAGCATGAAAGACGTTTGTCTTAATATAAGACACGGATTATTAGGTTTTAATCAGAACTTGTATATTAAGTAACAATATTTCGGTGTTCAAGTTAGTACCAGAACAAAAATGCAAATGATGAATGGCTTGTTATGACATTTCAATATTGTTTAAACCTGGTTTAATACTTTTATATTTTTATTCGACTGGCCTTGAGGGTTTTTAATGTGGTATTGTACGCAGCCTAATACTATTTATATGTATTAAAAAGGAGAAATTAGCCTCTAAATCCACATCCTTCATCAATTGTCATCATCCAATTCATCATATTTTTATCATCCTATCCAACTTATAATTCATCACCTAAAGTTACGACATTCATACTTCATTTCTAATTTTACAAGTCAAATCAATCTCATTTTTCACTATCCAGTTCATCCCAATTTTCAGTTTCCAATTCAACAATCCATTATAATTCAT
This sequence comes from Choreutis nemorana, assembly GCA_949316135.1. Lineage (NCBI taxonomy): Eukaryota > Metazoa > Arthropoda > Insecta > Lepidoptera > Choreutidae > Choreutis > Choreutis nemorana. The sequence continues at coordinate 5,734,285 of OX438597.1, read as the reverse complement.
AATCGAATTCATACAATTTTTCATCATGGAATGAATCTCAGTTTTCATTATCCAATCCATTTCATTCATCATGATCCAATTCATAATATTTTTTTATATCATTCAATTCATATTATTGTTCATCATACAATTCAATCCATTTTTCATCGACCAATTCATCTAATTTTTCATCAATTTATATGATTTTTAACATCCCAATTATCTTATTCACCTTGGTGCAATCAGCTGACTGTTAAGTTAGAGGTTTCAGGTTCGAATCCCGGTAGGGGCTGAACTTTGCATTATTTGCAAGACAAGTTGTTTCGCTAACTGATCCTGGGATGTAGTGTACTTATCTATATAGTTTATACCATATTGTTGCTTAGTACTTGCGATACAAGATTATATCACAGAGCAAGGCTGAGTTAATGCGTATGTCGTGATGTGGAAATCTATTATATAATTTTCATCATTCAATTCTACCAATTTTTCATAATACAAACATCGACCAATTCATTTAAATTTTCATTATTTAATTCAATCTATTTTTATTATCCAATTCATTTTTTATTAATTAAATGTTTGATACTGCATGACAAATCTAATCTAATTATATAAAATGTATCCTAATATTTATGTTAATGTTCATTTCTCTTATTTTAAGTCACCAACAAGATATAATTTATCCATTTCAAACATTTTTTGCATAGATCTACATAATCAAACAAATTTAAATATTGATTGATTTAATATTTTTTGAGATACAGAGAAAGATAATTTATGATCAAGACGTTTCGATTTTCTTGCTCGCGTTTTAAAATTTTGCCATTTTAAATATATGAAATAAAACAAATAACGGTTTTTTCCAATTTAAAGAAAATGGTTGAATATTTAAAGAATCAATATTTTCTCACCATTAGGTATATATAATAGGTATATATATTAGGTAAATATTAATTTTATTAAAAATTTCCCCTTCCGTTTGCTTTTTTCCCCCCGGCCTATCTACATGTAGAACTGATAGTAATGATAAATGTCGTATGGATTTAAATTTTGATTTTATTTTTGCTTTTATAACAGAAGAGCTACATCGAAGGTCGAATGTGACAAGCACCTTTATCAAACACAATTTATTAGATATCTCCATTTTTTTTACTCCACTTAAGTATTCATCAAAGGTTAAAACACGTGTTTTTATTATTAACTAACAAAGGAGTTTCAGTTCAAGTCTTGTAACAACATTTCAGCTGACACCTCCACCGGAGCTGTCGAGATTTCCACTTTTTGACTGAAACAAAACGGCGGCAATGCATGCGCCAATGCTTGCTGATTCAAAGATTAGGATAAACGTTTGCATACATGTTAGGGACTGGCAGAAACATTAAGACAGCCTTGGTATCTTGCCTGCGATATATGGTATTACCAATTAAGAGACTGTACCGCTCTGGAATTGGTGCGCAAAACCCGTCGTTCCTCTTTTGTGACGCTTAAATAGGATACTCGTAAAAGGATTTTCAAACGCCGGGGTTTAGGTTAGTTTTAGTGGTTCAGACTTGGGAAATGAAGTTTTTCGGATTTTCCACTTTTAGTTTTTTTACGCGATGCAAAGTGTCGTGGAAATGAGAGTTTTTTGTAAGTGTTGAAAAATTCCTCTGAATCGGTATTTTTAATCTGTTCCAAAAAGGGATTCCTTTTTAAATTAAGGGTAATTATTGTGCTTTATTTGAAAGTAATTATTTTACCAACCCAAAAGACAGCCATGTTTATTATACAACTTAACAGTGATACAATTTTGATTTAACCTTCGAAATTGTATGAATATTTTAATAGAAACCTTAAATCGGAGTTATGAACTAAAATGTAAGAGCTGGTATATTTGCCTACTAACGACGGACGCAAAAATCACCATAGTTGTAAAACAGACAAGAATTAGAGCAAACACAAGTAGAAAATCCTAAATAGACCAAGACTTTTAACGTTTCAAAGGAAAAGTTGCTCAAAAATGTTTCTGTTCGTGCGATGATAAAATATTAATATTAACGGGAAGAAATCTTGGTAAAAATTCAGGAACAGATGGGCAGCTGGAAGCAGATTGCGCGTGAGGCGAACTAAAATATTAAAAGAGGAAAATTTCCCGTAACCTCAGTACTGCGCCACCGACTTTCATTTCAGTTAAGACTCGCATTTAACTGCCGATTGGCGGTGAAGGTGTTATTTTGATTCATAAAGTGCCACTTTATACCTAATAACTTTTATACTCCATCCTATCTTTTGGTTTTTAAAAAGCATCTTTGAAAATAAAGGAAAGATTTAGGTTGTTCTATAAAATTTGATTACCTTAAAAAGAATGACTATCTAATCTAAAATGCTTTGAGTGAAAACTTTAAATTTTCCATATTTATTTAGGAATGGAGAACCTTAATACCTTACCTACTTACTTTAAAGTTGCTAGAGCCCAGGACTAATATGTTTATTTAGTAATGAAAGCATGTATGAAGGTACAAAGGACAGCCCCGTTTGAACCCGACCGATACTTTATCCCTGTTTGTTTTTCTTAAACCGGTGTTCTTTACACATCTCCGGTGCACCACTCCTCAACTGGAATGATATTGCTTTTTTACTAAACGATATTACTTAGCTTGACCTGTTTGTTTGGGTCAAATTTAGTATTTGAAATTTTACTATCTTCCAACTGACAGATTGATCTGAAAACACACCTTTGGTTCTGATGCCATTAGAATTTCATATATTCAGTATTCGCTACAAAATGGCGGAGTATATATTTTCCACAACTCCATCAATACGGGTATCAAATGAATGGGTTTCACAGGCAGAATAGAGTACATACACTACGATTTTTCAAAGATCCAATATGGCCGCAAATAAAATGACGAATAACATATTTTTTTCACAGCCCCTACACCATGGTTATCAAATGAAAAGGCTTTAGTGAAAAAGTACACTATGCTAAATATCAAAATTAATAAATAAACGAAATAAAAACCAAAACTTAAAATATAATAGTAATTTTTTAAGTTAAACGGTTTTATTGAAAATAATGGTATATGATAATGGTTATTTAATGTACTAAAAGCCAAAATAATAATTTGGTAGGTCCTAGGTAATCACATCACACTCATCAATTGAGGGCACTGATCTAATGAAAAAAATTAATCGAAGGGCGCGTGTAATTGATATCAATAGTCAACTGCTTGTATCATAAATGCTATCTACTCTATTATATTACCCTAAAAGATTTATGCCTTGTCTGATCAATGCGTTAGATTGATGAGGAGAGTGGTGTCATGAATTTTACCTAGGATCTCCCGAATAATGCTTTAGCTTTCTAACAAGTAAGGCCACCGCGCCGCTACTTTTCAAGGGGGGACCATTTATTTACAACAAGAAGCGTTTGTATATTGCCTGTAGTAACCGTTTTCGATCAGGCGGGCTGTAACCTTACTGCCATGGTTGAAAAATTTAACTCCATGGCGCGCGGCTTTGTTTTATAACTCCCGAAACGGTAAGACTTCAAATTTTCTTAATCCGAAGGATAGGCCTAAAATCACTGGATTATTGGATGAAAATAAAAACGTACAAAAAAACGGCAAACTATGATGGGAGACTTCAATAAAAGGACGGTACTTATTACAAATTTTATCTAAATTATGCGAACCAGTAAATAAAACGTGTATCGATTAATCATTGATTCGTCCAGTTTCTAACCGGGCATGGCAATTTTAAAGGTTTTATTTTTGATTTGGTGTTTTTATTGGTTTCGTCACCTCATTTTTAATGTTTAAGAATTTATTTCAAGTGTTTTTATTATACCTTTTTTGTTGGAATGTAGTCTCTGGCATGGCGAACGATAAATCATATTAAATTCGCATCAAGTAGTCCTTTAGATCTTGTGAAAACTAGTGGAAACTTTCGTACGGTTAGTATTTAATGTCAGAATTTGTTTTGTGGTGTTTTGTCAGTCAGGTGTACTCTGGCTGTAGTCCTCTTTAGTTTGTCTAAAATAGGATTTTTACTTCGAAATCCAAGTCAGCCAGTCAGCGTCCGGGAATAGCGCGTGTTACATTGCTCAGCAGGATTTACTGTGGTTCGACAGAGTGGCGGGTAAGCCCTGAATACCTTCTTTGCATCTACTAGCATGTTTGTATATAGGTTTTTGCTCTGTGGTCATGGATAGTTCTATGTTTGTTATTATTTTTATGTTTTCGTACTTATACAAATTAATTAATAAGAGCCTTGTTGTTTGGATCTAAGAAAAATTGAGTGAATAGTCCCAAGACATTGTTCTATATATCCACATAAAAGTATAGTAAAATATCATACAAAAATAATTTATGGCTTTTTAAAGAGAGATGTCAATCAGGCTATGGAATATATTTGAATGCATGTAAATAACAAACTATTGCAATCCCCTTTATTATTTATTGTCTTTTTGTAAACTTTTAAAATAATTGTTTTAAATGTAAATGTAAATTGAATTGAATTTGCCATTTTTTTGATAATACAAAGAATAAGTTATTGTATCATTTCCCAAAAACTTAATCACATTTAATACATGTCATTTAGATTTAGAATAATGTAGGAATAATTTATTGAAAGGTGGTTTAAACAAAACCAAAAAATAAGTGAGAAAAATTAAGGCGATATGAAACTGTTTGAGAATATTCAACCAGAAATCTTTCAATTGGGGTAAAAATCAAACATGCAGGTCATGAAATTCAAACCACCAAATATATCATTATAATCTTTTTATTAACAATAAAATGAATCGTTTGCGACACATAATTGATTTCCAATTTATTACGCACAAGCCTGAATTCTGCAACATACTATGAAAACCTTTGCAACATTTTCAAATTAAACTTCTCCGTTTTATAGGTAATTACAAACACAGTTACCTACGATATATTATTACGAAAACAAAACAGTTTAGTCATTGTGAAATCATAAACCTATTCGTTCCAGAGCAATTTATTTATTTTACATCCGAGTAAAATATGCAGCGGAAATTTCTCATGAAACTAGCCTTTGTGATATAATTTATTCTATATTATTAATGTAGATACAAATTGAAGTAACCTATATATAAACCTGGCGAATCTAAAAATAAATCAAAGATTGTTTAGATAAAATTAGGATTGTTTTATATATGAATCAATTTGTACACGAAGGTGAGTCTTTGTACCTAATTTTGGTTCAATGCAATACAAGCAGAATTAAAATGATCATTACTACCAATTAACAGAAAAGATAACAATTTGTATTGCGATTAAGCAACTTTAAAACTTTCCCATTTTTGAACAACTTGTTAAACGAAAAAGTAGTTTTACTTATACCTCGAATACACTTACACATTTATAAATAATATTAATGTCAACAGAAAACGTTAAAATCATTTATATTTCATGTACATTTCCGCTGCATATTTTTCTGTGAAACGCAATTTCCCAATGTTGAAATAAAATTTTCTTAACATTTATTTTGATAAAAAGCACTTGCGATTTCGTTTTATATTCAATTGCTTAATTCACTTCACTTACCTTCTTTAAATCGAGAATTATTTTAGAAGAAAGAATTACGGAATACTTTGATAACAACAAATAAATATTTTATATACAGATAAAGTTTTATCGCCTACTTATGATTCTTTTGGCGTTAAGTAAATAAAGCATAAAATTTAACAATTTAAATCTGAAGCCTGACCATAAAAATAAGTATCTTTAAAAGAATAATCCAAAAATCTCACAAATACAAAATACAAGTTGAAAATGAAAAAATGAAAAAATATTTATTTACACCAAAACATGTTACATAAATAGCAGTATGTCTTTTGGTCCCCTCACTAGGCAAGCCTGTATCGAGGGAACCTGGGAAGTTAATAAATATACCTAAAAATCAAATGAATGTTATAAACGTATAAAGCAATAACTTCCATGAACTTAAAAACAAAGATAAAACTAATTAAATACAACTATATTTAAATAGTGGAATGTATATTTATTTTTATTTATATGATCAGGCTTATTTGAGATAAGTTATAAACTGGTTTTTATTTCTTAAGACAACAATATCCTATTATGTTAGTCAATAGGTTCAAAATAATAGATTGGATTCTCATAGGACATGGAATAATTTATTTCAATAAACAATTCTCGGAACATATTCAGGACAGTTCACAATAACGACAGGTACCTGTAATGGCGAATGTGAACTAAAGAAATTACCAAAAGGGTAACTTTTTAAAAAAAAGCTAATCATAACACACATATTTTAATAGAATGAAATTTGTTTTTCCATGTGCCTACAAAATTTAATTAAATTTGCAAGAAACAAAAGGAAATAATTACGAAATACGTACGATTATAAACTGATCTTACATATTTCGAAAATAGAACTCGATAAATTTAACTCACTTTGGTCCTGTACCTATGTATTTCTTTGTATATATAATTATTCATTTATCAGAAACGGAATCAGTGCAAATGAAAACGTTAGCAACATTCATATTAGAGTTCATAAGCGCCTTACTTAAGATTTTATACGCACTATCGACTAGTCGGCGTTCTGATAAAGCTAAACGCAATCAGTCGCCGGTCGTCTCTTCATATGTTTTGCGACAGTGCATATAAGCTCTAAAGCTACGTGTCCGTAGTAAGTTTTGTTCAAAACAAAAACATAACGTCAACGTACTAATGAATGCCTGTCAACATGTTATTGGCAACATGGAGGCAACAAGCTTGTCCCAAAGTTGATGAAAGGGTGATTTCAATCTCATTTCAATGGAACCTCGTTGATCATCAACAATGTTAATCAACGAAAGTTTACTTTAGATTCGTCGCTTGGTTTGCTTAGTGAAATATACCTGTCGTATTGTAAATTAAATGAATTTATAAAAGGATTCCGTTTCGTTAATCTGCCTCTTCACACTCATTACCGGCATGTGGATACGGATTTCGAATTCTAGATCAAAATCCACTCAGGAAATATTCTTATAAACACGTATCGTAGTTATTACCTTAATATTTACAAAGTTTAGTGTTGACTTTATATAATTTTCTCTTTTTGGTACCTTTTACATGATTGTTATATTACGAGATATTTAATTATTATTAGAATTAAAAGTAAATTTGACAAACTTACTTTTACATTAAAGAAACTTTTAAAGCGTTCAGCTTCGAAACTAAGGAATCGAATTGTATGAATTATTTTTCAAAGAATATTAGTACAAAATGTTGTATTTTAATTGATAATATTTTTACATTTAAAACATTTTTATCTAGAGTATCTAAATCTTATCTGGCAGTATTGATTTAAATCACCGACCCGATGTAATACTTAGTACAACTAATTCTCTTACGTCCGTAATATTTCATAACAAATTACAACATACTATGGTCGATTTATGTTTATACTGAGGACAAATCTGCTTCAGATTGTGTCGTAGTAAAAGTTATTTTACGAATATACATACATAGATAGATTACATATCAATTGATAAACTTAGGGGCTAAGAGTAATTCTTAATGTTTAGTTAACAAAAGCGGGGAAGTGGTATCTTCTAGAAAATGGGCTGGTTCAAGTCTTTCAGGGTTTTATTATAATTAAAGCTCAAATTTAATGGAATAGGAGTAATCCGCATCCCTATTTGTAACTAAACACAAAACACCTATTCTTACTTGAGGTTTACTTTGGCCATTATTTTGGCACTCTGTTACATTCATTGATTACATAACGATTACCTCACAGTTACTTTTATACAACTTCAAATTTAATACATTCAGTAAGAGTTTATAGAGAAAAGTGTATTTAGAATTAACCAATGTCCCCTACAAATAAATTTGTTTAAAGTCATCAGTTCAGGATTTAAACACTGAGAAGGGGATTTTAGCGAATATAAACAAGATATTAAAAAGTTTTACAGTTGAAAATGAAATATCAAAGATTGACTGATGACGTCACTGCACTAACTGAACCCTGGACTTTACAAGAGAGGCAACCGCATCACAAGCACACCACACCACACCTCGATGTACCTAAACGTTAGATTAAGATATTGTCTCGGCAAAATCTCACTCCACGGTCACTCGACAAACATTAGCGAGTCGTTTTACTACGTATGTATAAATTTGATAAAGTTAATTCGTAAATATTCCGTATTCAATACATTACTCATAAAAACACTTGGGTATAGTTTTTGCGTGATGGTCACGATAGTTACGGTCGTCGGTGGATGTCGAGACATAAGTCACGTCGTCGAGCCAGTGCCAGTGGGGGGACAGTTGGGTCCTCAGGGCCTAGAAGACGGCTGACAGGCGTAACGCGGGCATCGCCGGCGGCAAGATGCGGGGCGCAGGCGAGGCGCGCCGTTAAATAATGCTCTCGCGGTTCCGTTCGTTCTCCTCCTGAGAACTCAATGAGCTACCGCCGCAGATCTGCATTTCGATCTCTTGCAACCTAAAGGAACGACTCATTGAACTACTTACATTTGACATACAGACATACAAATATAGTTTACATTTCTGACTCTTGTTGGGCAGAGCCAAAAATCGTCACAAAGTAGCATGAAGCCAAGGTTTTATAGTCTTATGATAAACTTCAGCATGGTGAAGAGTTACCAGCCTAATTTCATTGACACAAATTTTGTAATACCTTTGATCCACTTCCCACTGTTGCTGACTGAGTTTGGCGGACATCGCGGCGTTTTCCGTCTCGACTGTATGTAGTCGTTCCCGCAGGCGTTTGATCTCACACTCAAGCACATCGTGTGAATCTAACATGACTCGTGGCGCGGTGGCCACCGAGCCTCCGCCCGCGGCGCTGCTTCGGACGCTCGAAGCGAGGGACGCCACGGGCGATGCTACTCGAAGAGGACTTACAGACGAACTGCAAACATCATATCCTTGTAAATATTAGAAAGTCTTACAATGAGAGTGGTAAACGCATGTTCAGGCCACGCAATATCTAGAAACATGTTCGTTCCGGAGAGCATCACACTAATAGACTAAGATGAGCTAACTTGTGCCGACAATGTAAAATTTTCAGGAATCAGGTGCAAAAGGTACGTTAAAACATAACTTACTAAGTGCTAATTTGTACATATTAAAGTTAGTAATAAACTCTTTTACTTTCCGTCGGCGGAAATTTCTCTTTAAACGGACGCACAAATAATGTCCTTGCGCTTGAACTCAGATCGGCAATTTTACTGAATTTTGAAGCCTGATTTTGAAGTTGATTCGAATCAATAGGCCAACATTAAGAGTTAAATAAGGCAAGTTTGCTGATGTAATATATGGATTGTGACCTATAAAGCTGGTCCCGGTAGGAAGGCGGATGCGAGGAGTGCAGCGGAGGTGGCACGGGCGCGGGCGGCAACTGCATCTCTTCGATGGGAACGCGCCCGCTCGTCTCCACCAGCCCCGGCGTCGACTGGCAGCGTCCCATCGCCACTGACACAAAATTATTACCTACGTCATACAAATCCACACACCGGCATTAAGGTACGGGAGCAATTCGTACATCTATCCCTCATTATCCAATATTGGATTTGTAACCTGTAGGTAGAAAAGCCATTTTTTCGTAGATTTATATATTGATGAAATTTTATCGAATACACATTTAAAAAACATTTATATTAATTTTGTGGTATATAAATAAACAAATCCCTGAAATATAAACACAATCTGAAATGAAATTCTTCACACAATCACAAGCGATTTTCGAGAAGCTTTGTTTTCTTGTTATACTAAATCGAAAAGATGAAAGCCAAGGGTGCGAGAGGGTCATATAACATTCCACTTATGACCTTTTTTCAACGTTGTTTGATTTTTGCCTCTATTAGGTTGAATTCGTGACACGTGAACTATTTACCTTTTTCGAGCGGCGCTTTCTTGTATTTCTCGAGTCTCTTGACGGCGATGGCTTCGAGGCGGACCCTCGCGGCGGGGTACTCCTTCAGCACGTCCCACATGTCCTTCTTGCTGAGCACGAACAAGTCCGAGTAGCCCACCGACCGCACCGACGCTGTACGCCGGTTTCCTGTCGACGTGCCATCCACAACTCCGTGCCAAACGGTGTTCGCTCCGAACCTTGCTGACCGTTCTGGCATCTAACTACTCGGGTCAAACTCGCGCAGCCAAAACAGTCCGCAAGAGAAGTAAGGAGCCGAACACAGAGGGCGAGGAATGCGATAGTCATTACAAGATTGAGAATTCAAAAGCTTAAAGGATCGGTTCGTTCAGTCTGACAGCACGCAGGGTATATTCTGGAGCGTATCAAGTTCAAGTTAAATAGTAGAATTAATTTCAACAACAACTAGTATCAAAGAAGCTTCTATTCGGAGTTATGTGCTTCATTACAAAAATAAAGCGTAGGATACACAAATCTGTAGGTATCACAAAATGTCCGGAATAGTAAAGTAATAAGCAGATCTACTAATTTAAAATGCTTATAAATTAGAAAACCTGATAAAGAAAGAGAGCTCTTTAGAAACTCAACTGATAGCACAGTGAGGTTTTCAAAGATGTAACTAATAGAAATCTTAATAATAATAGGGGTACATGCACCAAGAAGTCACGCCAAGTACGAATAAATGAGGTGTCAGGGTTAGATGCAAAGCCATCGGGGACACTGCCTTCATACAACCAAGGAGATGAACATCATCACGCAAATAAAGTATCACATGAAGCCAAAGACTAGTTTAATTCTGATGGGTTTCTACGTTGCCATTGACAAAAATAATGTTAAGAAAAAGCTCACCATTCAGTATCGTTACGTCTGAAATTGTCAGTCAGTTGGTTAAATATTAAAAACATAAACGCTTTTGATTGATTGCATAAAAAATATTTAGATAAAGACAAGAGAATGAAAAAGTTAAACCTAGTAAGCGAATTCTTCGAGACAAAAATTAAAAATATAGAAGCATTCCCTGTAGATAATAACTTACCATACCGGCTTTTTTCAAACCAATTGTCAAGTGGATCATCGTATGGTATTTATAATTTGAATAGTGTAATGACACAAAGGTTTATCAGCCAGCATGGTACAGTGATGTCCCAAAACCTGTTAGACCGTCGCGGCCGCTCCCTCGGCCTGATTGCAGCGTCTCCTCGAAACGTTTGCTTTCAGTCTTTCCAACAATCAATTGAAACAGAATAATAATGGCGTGGCGTCTCGGGCCCCAGATATTTACCAAGTTGTTTACCTGCTGTGCCCATGTTCAGAATGGATATTTCGCCAAAATAAGAACCGGCCTTGAGTGTTGCTAGCACAGTCTTTCCATTGTCACCCACCACCTGCAGCTTCCCTCGGTTCACTATGTACATCTCCTTCCCGACTTCGCCTGGATTGCGAGAAAAATTATATTCATTGAACCCGAATATATGACTAACTGAAACCTAATTAGCAATCAGGATCAACGATTAGATTTCTTACCCTTTCTGCAGATGTAATCACCCGGAGAAAACAAAACCGGTCGAAGCCTCAACACCAGCTCGCACAGGAAACCCGCTTCCGTATTCTGAAATATCTCCACCCTATAGGAAAAACATGATTTATTAATTTATGGACCCAGAGGAAAAGTTTATAATTCAGAAAGGATACATGAAAACATGAGTTCTCTTCTGGCCATATAAAACCGGTTCGGGCTGAAAAGTGGAAAAAAAAATAAAAGCAAGCAAGAGCCGTTTGGCGACAAAAATTTACGGATCGTAAACGAACACTTTTGCATAATTCATGGACGTAAAAAGCGGATGTTTCGTTTTAATTATACAATACGGGATATTAAGCATGAACTGTGACTTAACATCAGCCTGCAACTACCTACTTTTACTTAAACCATGCATTCCCTGTTAATACTAAATAACAATCAGCATCTAATGCGCCTAGCATTTATTGAATGTCATTTTATTTTCAATTTACGTTCAGAGGAACGTAAAAATGTAATGGCGCATAAACAATGAATTTTAGATTCCCGTTGAATAATTGTTTTGTTTGATGACAGCACAATTTTCAGTTTATTGATACTTACATGTTGCAAAATATTTTATGGCTCAACTAAGTTTTTGTTTAATTTCTGAGGCCGATCTCAAAATTGCTGAGCTTTGGTAAATTAAACACAAATTGCGGCATGTCGCTGATATTATACAAATTTAATTCTGGTAACTGTCTACGGCAGAAGTGTAATTAAAATCAGTCAAGACCAAAGATATCTTTTGCAAAAAAAACAATTTTCAAGACGAAACATAAATTATCTTTCGAAGATGTATAACTTAGTTTTCTTCAAAATTAGGTGAAAAACATGAGAAATCTCTTCTAAATTTGTTTTCTATTGCCAAATGGACCTCAAAAACATAAAAGTTACCCACCCTGAAACATTTATGGTGTTTGTTTATTTTTGGAATGGGAGAATGTCAAATTTAAAAAAAAACACATCTTGTTTAATCTATTGGTTTTAATTTAAAAGATCCAAAAGATATTATTTCAAACATAAATTCTTCATAGCCCGTCCTGTGAGTTTACTACTCCAAGCTACTTTTGGCTAATAACTGTCGAGAATAATGGAGCGGTTTTTTTAGAAATGAACACGATGATTGATTTAGTCGAAATTAAATAACGCACATTCATTAGTAAAATGTGGAACCACAAACTAATAATTGGTCTCCGCGTGACTACCAATCATTAATGCGAGGAACATTTGTTTTGTTAATATTTTATTACCTTTTGTTATACGATCAGAAATTTGGTACATGCATATCTACTGGTACTACAATAGAGTATGTGTTAGTTTTAACTTATCTATAAGCACTAATTTTTCGCGTTAAAGTTGGGATAACGTAGGTCTACTTTTTACGATCCATAATGTACTTCCATACAATTGTGGGTTAAATTTCTTGTTCCTATGGAAAAAAACAACTTTCTGGGGCTAGGCGTGGATGAGTCAGTGAGTGAGGCCTCTTATCACGCGACTACGTCAAAACAAAAAGGAGGATTATGAATAAAATGTACAAGGATAGCAATTTTCAAATCTACGTCGGTTATTACCTTTTCAAGGTGTCGAGGTGGACATTGATAGCGATTTCAGCCTTCAGTTTATCAGGTAGGCAGGAAACAGCTTTTTCTTCATCTGAGCATTTTTGTGTGAGCCACAGGTAGTCGAACCACTTGATCACCTTTACCTGCAGGTGGGTCGGCACCCGGCGCATTCGCATGTATGTCTTTACCCCGTCTAGTTTAGCTGCAACAATCAAATCTAATTGTATGAGTCGGTTCTATTTTGCTTTGTATTTATTGTTAGTACCAACGTATGTATATGGTCAGCATGATTATAAAAAGTAACCCTAGAAATAGATTTACAATTTCTAGATGACGAGATGTGACCGTAGAGTTGTGAGTGACCCTTGGAGTTGGATGTAAGAGGTACGACAAGTCTCTCACATAATTATGCTGGGTTATATGTTAATTTAATTTACTGCTTTTAAAATGTTGGTATTTTTACGGTTCCGTATCCAAAGGGTGAAAAACGGGACCCTATTACTAAGCCTCCGCTGTCTGCTCGTACGTCCATCTGTCAACGCGCAAAATCTTATGAACCATAATAGCAATTCATTGCGTTATTCAATCCGCTATGACAACAAATATATTTTTGAAATAACAAAATTCAAAATTAAAGGGGGCTCCAATACAAGAAACGTAATTTTTACGAAATATTATCTTGTTCCCTTCTATTTAAAGCGTGACTTTTTATTAGTCGTTTAGTTTTTTACCCGACTTCGGCTAGCAGAGCCGAAAGGAAGGGTAATGATTTCATGAGTCAATGTATGTTCGCGTCTTGTGTGTTCCACCGAAGTGTCAATCGAATCGGGTGACGGGATACATTTTGTGGTAAAAAATTAATTTGGCCGTTTTAACATAAAAAGTCAATCATAAAATGCTACCATATTGAGAAAGTTATCAAAGGAAAGGGTTTAATAAGCAAATTTCAAAACATAAATACTGTTAGCTTTTTAGCTCGCGGCTTTGACAGCATGCAACCGATAATTGGGCATAATATCTTTAAAATAACCAAACATCAAAATACATGTATATGGTACATCAAATACGCATTTTGTTATGGGTAACAGCAAAATATTTAAAATAAAATGTGTTCAAAAGCTAAAAATCTGAAAACTGAAAAATCGTGCATTAATAAAGTATGAAACAAGAAAATATTCTAATCTGAAATTGTTGTGTACTAACTATTCAATATAGAGTGGGCATATGACACGTCTACCCTAATAAAATAGGTGGTACAAACCAATAAGATGATCGCTGCAAGTGGCATATCACTACGTCTAGATTGAATAGTTACACAGATTCAAATATTTTGGTGTTCCGAACTTTTTAGAGTGCGGTTTTTCTATTGTCGTATACATCAGATTTAAATGTGCTCAGCACCCAAACCTTCACATTTTTTAATTAATTTCTCTTAACTTCACTCAAGCAATTAGTTTGTAAAATAACAGCAGACTTGATAGTTTTAACTAACGTACATAATCACGCACATAATTTAAAAGAATTAAAAGTTAAACTTGAACATTATCTTAAATAAATAGCTAAACCTCATTTACTTGGTTCAAATAAGATTTCTATGCAATATATATTTTTTGCCACTATAAACTTAAGGCTAGAATGGATTACTATATTTTCTCTTTAAAAAATCGAATTCTACGAGGACGGAGCCGCGGGAAAAGTTTAATAGCAAAGTGTTCATCAAACATCTGCCCCAGCCAGAACTAACCTTTAACCTCATGTATACAAGCCGGCGGCTTAGACTGCTGCGCTGCGAAGGTTGTCGTCCGATGACAAGTATCGTATTTATCTAGATTTTTCTAGTAGTAGCAGTATGAAACAATGTGTTTTATGTTTTAATATCTGTCGGTAAAAGGGATTGTCATAAACAAAGAGACAGTATCAATTTTCTCAAAGCGTTTACGGTTACACTCTGGAGGATGAAACCAGCATTAATCAGCGTTTGCGTCTCGAATATATACTGTGTACTCATATTTAAAAGTACAACATTGGGATATCGGAGACATTATTACAAGCAACCTATCTTTATAGATACAAAGCGAATGGAATAGAGGAATTTAAAGTAAAGAACTGTCCGATCTGCTTATAATTGCTATATGTAATTACTATGTATAATGTATACTATTATCAAATTATATTTTGATTTTAAAAAATTACAAAACTCGAAAAAAAGACACTAAAACGAGTTTTATATTTTTAATATTGTAGTGCTATATTATTTGCATACTTATGACATGGAAAAAGATATAGCTATCTTGTTTATGGCTAAAACATAATTTTTCTACAAATTTTTGACATAAGAAAAAAAAATCATCAAAAAGCACGTAACAGGAATTAAGCATTTAATAAGAATTCATTCCGTCATAATTACATTGCATCGTTTCCAACAAATAAAAAATAAGACTGTCAATGTCCATAAAAATCTTCGCTTAGAAAACTTGTTTTGAGGTCCAATTTTAATTTAGTATTTGGTCGGTGGTGAGTAACAAGTGGCTTGCTACGAATAACTTTAGACAGCGTCCACAGGCCGCTACACTTTCCACGCTCAAGGAAATTCAACGTACAAAGTAACGCTCGGCCTGTGAATAATGAATTGACAAACAATGTTATTTTATTACTGAGAGTAAGTGGAGAGAAATAAAAACAGACGTTCAACAAAAGCAATTTACCTTTAACAGTTTAAGTAACTTCTTGACGAAGAAAGCTAATAAATGTGCCTTGACACTGCGAGAAACAAACTAACGATCATAATAAATTTCCGGTAACAAGATTTAACTAGACTAGTCAAGTTAGCTAGTAATATTTTTTTTGACTTATCTTTCCATTGGAATACATTAATATTCATATATTTATTATATATATTCACATTAAAAAAAGGGATATTGCTTTAAAACCGCTCTTTGGTCACTTTTTATTCGTCATTTTCCAAAATTGTCAACTTCCTATGTTGTCATCTGGTTTAATTTTTATGTACATTACATATCACCGAGAAAACTACGAATCAACGAAATTCGTTCGTAAATGAGTTTTGACTAAACATTTGAAAAAATACAGTCGAATTGATAACCTACTCCTCCTAATGTCAAAACAACGCCCGCGGGAACACAACCCGCAACAACAGGGGTCTATTCTACTAATTATTTTATTTGTTATTGTAAGAGTGTCAATAGTGTGTTTTAACTTTCAACATACAGCTATTCATTAAATAGAACAACTTTAAAGTTAAAGGTTGAATTTAAAAGGTGGAAAGCTTTTATAAATAACGCAAACAAAAGTTATAAAACATTGCTGCACTCGCCTTTTGGTGCGTCGCTTTTTCCGTATTAAATTAATTCTATGAACAAAAAAAGGTGCACAATCTTTTCACGTAGCATTTCAAAGAATGGACGTGTTTTTACGATGAATTTCCCAGATTTGTAAATAGAGTACTTTGTGTTACATCTAGCAGCTGCTTCAGTTTCATTCAAATTTTATAGTATGTGGTTAAATTTCATTACTAATAGAAAAAGTTACTCAAGTAGCATTGTCCAAATGTAAAAAAACCGAATACAGCTAAATCAACATATCAAAGATTATAGTTAGTTTGCATCTTGTCAATATATTCACGATAAGTTAAGAACGGCCAGTCTACTAGCTGTTTTTACATTTAAAAAGTATCTCAAAGTACCATTCAATTTAATCTTTTCTCTTGAATTTCCTTTGTACATTCACCGAGCTCTTTTGGTACCGACCGACACTAAGAAAAATAACGTTGTTTACAGAGCTTTAGAGTAAATAGTAGGTACACTTTCCGAGAGATAAATTTAGAGCGCTTCTCTTTGAAATAAATAAGATAAAATAATACGAGAACATTGTTATTATACATAGAGGGAGTTTAAGCGGTAGAACACATTTAGAGTAATTTAATGTTAGTCAAACATTGGTCGACGCTGGGCCCGCGGCGGCGGCGGCGTGGTCTGCACGCGACCAAAATACATTGAACGTTTACACACACTACACCGGAATACAGTACGAAAATACACCTGGTGCATACTTTGCAAAATTTAATACTGGAACGAAAGCTTCTTGAATGTTCTGCAGAATAAGTCGGTAAGAGTCATTTTGATATCGCATGTGTCTATAGACTACACCAACACGGTACTTACAGTTATTACAAACTATGAGGCAGGCCACATTCACCACCTTTTAAATTTATATCTATCATATCATATCAAAATATTCATCTGAGTCTCCTGCAAATTTGCAAGTGATTGATGGATTTTTCATTAAACATTATTTTCAATTCTGTTCCTCTAGCGCACCAGTATTTGCAAGCGAAAAATTTGATTGGCCATTAGATTCTTTAATAAGGGAAAAAATGTTACGGATACATTTTTTGTAAAAATTTGGTTGGTGATTAAAGTAAGGATAAGAATATTAAAATAAATAATGTATGTTTATTGTATTGTATATGTATGGTTTTAAGCTGGCACACTACTGTATTCTAAAAAATCTGAAGGAGGAAATTTATAGAAGGAAAACCACGAAGCATTACTTGTATTCTATAGATCTTTTATGGATATAAAATATACCTATTGTTGTATAAACAAACCTTATTATAAGATTGCATACGACCACGGTGATCTACTAAACTTCATTTAGGTATTTATTATGACTCTGGATTAAAATAAAAAACGTATGTAAAATGTCACACAAAAATAATCGTGTTTTATGATATTTTTTTTGACTTCTCTCTGCTTCAAACTTTTACAAGTAGAAATAAAATTGTTAACACTTTAATTGCTTTCTTCGTTAATATAGTCAGTAGAATGTCAAAGGTCCGGCGTTGTAATAAACACTGTAACGCTAAAACCACTCAGCCAAAGTGGACGTCATACTTAATTTAAAGCCAGTGTGAAACATAAACTTTAACACATACAATATAACTTTATAAGTTAAACAATATGAACGCAGTACGTAGCAACTAATAGCAGGAGCGCATACAGCATACAACATCGGACGGCGAGATGCGTCCAGCAATTTGAATATAAACTAGCAACTGTAAAACATGCACTCCAACTGTTTACACTACGGTCGTTCCGCTAACGATTCGTCAATTGAATCCGACTAACGACTGACTGACATGTGTAGCCAGCCGCAAACGAGTTAAAATTAAACGTGTTTACCGATTACATCGAATGTTGCCTACTAGTCTGCGCATGTAGTTACCGCATGCAACAGTTCTGAACTTACAAGTACTGAAATGATTAAAATTCGCTGTAACTCCGTTCTTCGTGTAGACGTTTGTGAGTAGTTCTTACTACAGCAGTGAATAGAACCGCTGAGGGCAAGATTAGCTCGCAATCCTGTATTTCATTAGACGTGCAAGTGACTGGATTATTACGGTTGGAAGCTCCTAAGTTACAATGCATTTCCTCATAGTACCACGGCTTCATAAACATATGTATTTATTTCAGTATTCGAAGGTATTCCTTGTTATTTACTATCTAAACTAAGATGATCAAAGGATTAAAATTTTGTTAGGGTTTAGCGGCAATGACATTGACTTGTGTAGGGTGAATATTGACTTTTATTGAGTTGTCGAATGATGTGATTGTTGTGGATGCGGCTTCGGAGAGGAGCGGCGAGCGTTGCGAGTTCGGCGCGGCGTCGGATCGATGGCGGGCGGGGCGGCGAGGGACGCTCCCACTGGGATGGGGCGAGGCGCCCGACTTTCGCCGAGCTATTTATAGCATTCAAGCCGCTGACCTATTTTGCTGCAGCGCTACCGAGGAAGGTCACGGATTCAGCCTGCTCTCTGCCGTCGCGGCGCCATTGTCTTTTCAACCGAGCTGCAGTGCTAATTAAAGTTGTTGACACTTTGCCGGCTCTGTACATAGAATACTATTATCCTTTCGTCGGATTGATTTGGATGGTATCGATGCGATATATTGTCTAAGGCAGTAGGTTGCATGCGGCTTCCCCGGCGCGGCACGGTGGCGGCGTGCCGCCGCGTACGAGCGACGTGCGACTGGTTAGCGCGATTAATGCGACGCCCGCTCCACACGTCCCGACTCTTTGAAACCTCTCACGTGTTGCATGATATATGGACGACACTGCATATCTCAATATCCTCTTGACAAGAAAAGTAAATACAAAGTAAATACTGACGTGTGTTAGTAACGTGTAGTACGTGTTAGTGTTCACAACGAGACTGCTGACTTGAAAATGGCTATTATTCTTTGAATTAAATGAATCTGTTTTTATTAATACAGTCACGTAGCAAAATAATATTAGTTAATATTTACGATGCGTTACAATACATACGATCCCTTTTGTGTCCGATAGTTAGGTACCAATGTTGATTATTTTGATTAGGGACAGACTAAACGACCCGCCTGCCTCTGCTTCTTTTGAGCAATCTCCATACAAACTTTCCACCCCTATTTTCCTATAAAGGGGTTGAATTTACTTTCATAATGATCTAGTAGAGACAAACGATTTTCTAGATATACATATACCGGTAGGACTTAGCGCAGTTTCTTGCTTAGACAGGAGACAATTTAATTAAACATCAACATGTGTATGTTTACAAAACAGACAATTATGTATATTTACGAGACGCTCTCGTCATTGAAATGTTGTAAAAGCATTGAATCGAGCTTTATCTGTTTAACAAATACAATACACTTATCTTAGATAAATGATTGGTCTCCGACAACGAATCTTTAATCTATGACACTTATAGTACCAGGAGGTCAAACGAGTGAAAAAAGCCTTTTTAATGATAGTCGTCATGATTCCATTATTATAACGATTCTTTAAAAAACTTGTAGTAAAAAATCGATAAACTGTAAATTTTTTAAGTATTTCAAATTAAATTTTCTTTTGTTTATTATTGTGTTTTTACTGAAGTCGCTTAATATTATTTGGACGTGCTTCAACAAAATTCATAATAAAGGAAGGAAAAACGAAATATTGCGATTTAGCAATAGGATGTACGACAGACAAAATGAAATTATGGGAGCTTCCAGAGGATGTGGAATTTTCCAAAGATTTTCTAAAAGACCTTTGGAAAATATTGCGTTTCTTAGGGAAAATACAATATTTATTGAAAATTTATATTATATGACTGTATTCGAAGTTAAAATGCGAATAGAAAGTTAAGCTCGATATTTGAATGTTTGTTACTGTCAATCAGGGGTGAGAACTTGGCAGGTACAATCAAGTTAACGTTATGGATTAACATTTAATGTCGATGAGTATGAATTGACCTTCAATGTTGAAAATAAAACTTTATAAAGTAATATTCAATTATTAGATTAGTCATAAATACAAAGTCATACAAACATGTTCACACACAATACAAATTGCCTGAGTTGGAACCTCAACCATCCTCTAAGCCAAATTATTCCGGACTACTACAATACTAGAAGAGTTTACTGAGCGGACTGACCTTGGAACTCCTTCCTGGCGGTGCTGACCGAGGTGACGATGTTGGCCACGTGACCGAGTACAGTCGCGAACAGCAGAAGCCCGAACAACAGCTGGGCTATCACGAATACGTACTCGCCCTTACTTCTCGGACGCGGGAGGTCACCTTAACAAGAAAATATTGGTTAGATGTGCAATATAGATAAAATAATAACAATAAAATTTAAATATAACATAACTTTACTTAATATTATAAACATTTTATTGATAATAGAAAAAATGTTCTAAAACATTAAAGAAGACAAAAAACTCGGAAATGCCATGTGTCCAACAACCGTGGTTTTATGTAATCACTAAATTTTACATGTTAAATGTTTATAGAAATCCTGACAGTAAATAAACAAACCATTTCAAATTTTATTCATACTTTTGTAGTTATCCTTTTACAAATAAATCAATTTGTATTCAAGACTGTTTCAATACTTACAGATAACTTTTATTTAAATCGGACATTACATTCAAAAGATAATACGAATTTAAAAATTTAATTCTATTTAAAATAAAATAAACGTCGCCACGCCGTGGCGGGTGTGGCCGCATGCAGCACAGCGGGCTTCTTGTTTCCTGCTGCTGTTGATTGCCGTTATGTAAAATGTAAAAAACCCGTGTGAAGCCCGGCGAGCAGCAGTATTATATAGATAGTTTTACAAAAATAAATTAATTGTATTTATATATTCATGGATTCGAAAATTTAATTTATCTCTTCAATAATTGAAATGAAATCGGAATGAATTTCGTCCATTAAAATAGTCCATCAATTTAAAAAAATAATAATTTCATGTTTTGTTATTATTTATGAATTATTATAAATTTAATTATGTAATTTTGTACTCCGCTATCGAATTGGTATCTGACAGTAATGACAGCGTATGTTTGGGTGAATAAATAAATATTAAATAATGTAGGTGAGTATGACGTATGTTGCGTGGTTTGGTTTGGTGTGACGAACCGTTGACGTCAGAGCATCGTTTCACGTCAACCATTGCTTCATCATTTATAATTGAGAGGAATGGGCGGTCAGGTCTATAATGCGTATTAATGATGCTTCTACGTAAGCAAATACGAATATAGATATTGATACATAAGGATGCCATCGATCTGGAGCATTTAACTACTTAACAAAACTTCACTTGTACATGGTTATTAAATATTGTATAAATATTAATCTTTTCATCAAAAACAAAAGCAAACATTGTAATATTTCAGAGACCAGGTAAGAGTATTTTGAAATCATCTTTAAAATATAAAACTTCTGTTTTCAATTAAATTTTACATAATTTGTCCATTCCACAAAGATATAAACTAGGTAAAAAATCACATTAATAGGGTCGCCAAGTCTGCTTAATAGTCTTGAACTGGTACGATTTTATCAGTAAATTCAGTCTACTCTTTACTAGGTTCATAAAGAAGCTATCTATTTCAATTATCTCTCGTCCTATTAAACCTTCTATGACTCTTTGTAATATCTATAATATTTTTGTTTTTCTTTCCTTGGTTGGTAAAATAAAAAAATGTTTATTTTTCGGAACCTTCAATTCACTAAAAAAACTTTCTTTCCAATTTTTTCGATAAAACTTTTACTTTTCTTCCACATTTTATTGCCGAAAATTAACATCATGAAAACGAATAGACAAAGTCACGTCTGAAAATGACAAGAGGTTTACGCAAAATCTGTCTACATTCACTGCTGTGGAAAGAACTCTATTATTTTATTATTTACCTTTAGTAAATCCCACCTAAACACTTTACTGTCAAAGGAAAAAGGGGGTTAATAAACCTCCGCTGGACACACCCGTAATCCAGTTATACAAACTTTGCAGATACGAGAGAAGACAAGGAAAAAAATTAAACATAACTAGGCTTATATTTTTTTACTGTAGGGATTTAGTCAACGTCAGATTAGACCCGGTTTGTATGAGTTAATACTTCGTTCTGCACCTGCGGCGGACATGTAAGGAATGACAAAATTCCTTATAAATTTATGGGAGAGGCCCAAATCTTCAAACTATTTTACTAAGCCATAACGGCAGGTGTTATACACCGAATTTCGCATGTTTATTTTAAGTCCCAGTGTGACACGTTGCGAATGTCGCCACTATCAGGGCACAATGAGGTAGCTACTTGTATAATGTACGGCAACCCGAGACTCGAACCCTCGACCTGTCAGGGTCGGTCGGTTAACCAAGGCACGTAACAAACTAAGCTACCACGTCCTCCGTAAATAAAATATAAAATTAAAACAAATGAAAAAAGCTATTTATTTCTTGCGGTATACAATTTGAGTTTAATTATTTTATCACTTATTTTATTTATCTCATTTCTAAATTTTTATTTGGGACTAACTTGATTTCTAATTTGACTAAAATTATCGCAACCCCTCTAATTTAGTAAATAGTAACCTCTTGTTGGGAAAGGCCTCCTCCATGTCCATTTTTCCTTGTGGCATATGGAACCAAGTTAACTAAGGCATTTGTTCAAATATTTAAATATTTCACTCAAGGTTCTTTTTTTAAGACCATGATTCCGTTTTAAATGTACTTAGTACTGATTTTTCAGATTATTCATATAATATGTAGTAAGGTACACAAGAATAAAATTTTTGTCAATTTATGTCTGTTTATCATAAACTAAAAAACTTTTTATAAACGATAGCATTAAGAAAGGCAGAAGACAGATCGCCCTTTTCATGACAGACGCAATGGGTCGCTTAATACTAACCATTTTTAGGGTTCCGTTGGACGCATTAACAAGAAACAAAACGTTCCCATTCTTTCCTCGGGGACACTAACAATCGCTTATTTATCGTTTACAAGCAAATTTATTGCGAGATATTTTCCCTGAGTTACGACTACGAAGAATGTACTACGAAAATACGTAGTTCAAGACTACGAGGATGCTACGACTTTAATGTTTCGAATACAGATTTCAACATATTCTGCAGTTACGGACCATTACATTAAACATTTAAGAATGTTACCTTTATCTGAAAAAAAATGTCTTTGAAAAGTTTATTGAAATATTGTAATTTGTAAAAAGAGCTAAATCTGCAATTTTCTGATGTTTATAATTCGCAATTTTGGAAAGATAGGGCAAGAATTTAATTTTGTTCAATACGCGGCGTTGAACACGGGCCGTTAGAGATTATAGCGAGCGAGCTATTGATGTGGTTAAAGATAGGAGATGACAGCGTATGTGTACCAGAAAAAGATGAAATTTAATGCCAATTGCGATTTGAAATTCAAATTTTATTACTTAATTCTTTAAGTGATAATTCCGATATCGATTTTAACAAAAAAAAAACTCTCAAAAAACAACTAGCTCCTAACCTCTGTGCTGGCGGCAAATCAGGCATATATTAGAGCCAGTGGCCCATAAAACCGTAGGTATACTCACTCAATAACACGCCAACATGGGCCGCTTGCATATGTGTAAAAGCAAAAGAGAGAAGAGAGAAAATGTCGTCAAAATGCTTATAAACTTAAAATATAAATATATAGGTGTGCTGGCCGCTTGCTCTCAAGACCTGCGCCGTACTTTTACAGTTGGCAAGCTTGCAGCAACGATCGGCAATAAAGGGTGCTCTTTGAGACATTGTTACACCTTTTTATTATACTGTAGAATGTGCATTATCCAACATTATCATTACCTACGTAAGGGAAAAGCCAAGTGCCTCTCAGAGATTCCGAATTGCGGTGTTAACCTCATTAAATTTATAAATTTTCTCTCGTATACGGTCAACTATAAAACGTAATGTAGCAGCGAGAATGCCTTTTCTGATTTAAGGTCCCTTTTTGCTTTTAGGCAAATTTGAAACGCTTTTTATGATATAACGTTACTTGTGGGTTGTTAACTAACGAATGAAGGTACCTATATACTTGAACAATAGTCCATACGTAAGAAGGTTACGATAAGTTGTTTTTTCCTTATCAATTAAGTAAAACCAGCGAATTCTACCAATCGTATATTTAACCCAAAAATATAAATCGCCGTTAATCGCTGTTAACCAGAACTCGATCCCAAAGACGTCGGCATTTTGCGTGAAGTAGCATTTAGAAACGATGCTGTGACTGATGATAAGAGATTTTATCTTTAAGGAGAAAAGGGAAACAAAATAAACCAAAAGCTAGTGACAAGGAAAAAGCGGAACCGGCCAATTTGTCATCACGGACCGATACAAACGGTTGCGCCGGCGTGCGCATCGCCCCGGGAATATAAACACAGATATTACTTACTCCGTAACAATATTAAGAAATAACAAACAAAAGCTATTTAAGAAAAATGTGCTAGTACAAGTACTCTAAATTGATGTTAATTTTATTTCATCAACATCATCTATATGTAAGCTCAATTCCCATAAAATGTATCAGACAATTTTCTAAATAAATAAGCATAACATGAGGATCTTTTTCTATCCATCTACTAAATGTAACTGATAAGAAAACAACCTTGTACCGTTAATGAGCAGATATTTTCCCTCCAATTTAAACTTGCTGTCTAATTAAACCGGTCAATAAGGTCAAGATCAAGTGACTGTGCCTAGTGCTACAATTAACTTTATTTTGTGTTTACTATATCCAACATGTTTAAAAGCCAGTTCATTTGTTGCATATGTTGTTTTTGCTATAACCATGCCAGAATATGCTATGAACAGCTATGATTTATAGGCTCGACTGCAAAATAGTTTTTTTTATTTATTTCTAACATAGATTTTAACAAACACTAGTTACGCAGTTAAAATATTTTTAATAAGACGTTTTGAATTGTAAATGTGTTAAGCATAACTATATTAAAAACTCTGTTCTAGAATATCTACATTCTTAGCAATCTGAGCGCAGCGTAGAAGTAAAATAAAAGGTGAATGAGTGGGATGTGAGCTTTCTTTGTATGTCCTATTAAAAATCTAGGTTTGGTCGTGGGTTTCGTGTAGTGCTTACAACTCGCCTCACGTTTTAGGTCAGCGAGCAATCACAGAATAGGTACCTACGGTGGGCTATTTGAAAATATCCGTTACCAGCTGGAGCAAGAGGCTTTATTCGAGGCCATTTCACATTCTGTCGAGTTTAAGATCAAGAATCAAAGTCTCATATTTTAACGGAAACTATTAACTCATCAGTAATTTTAAAAATTATGTACCAGTTAAGAACATTGATATCAAAGCATGGGTCTTTATAGAAAAATTTGTAGAACTAAACTATTTTGTAGTCATAATTATTAAAGATAAAACATAGATGGACAAATCATGTAGCATTAAGTCTCCAGTTTAAAACATCAGGTTTTTTTAATGCAAGTTGAGCAAAAAAGTTCTAGTGATCTTTTTCGTCATAACTCGTTTAAGGATTGAGAGATTACAAAGTCGTTCACACGCAGTTGTCTCAAATAGCATCAGCATGCATAAAAGATGTGTGCAGGTTTATTTATTTTCAATTGTTTTGTAGAAATAGTTACATAAATATTACGATGATGCTAGTTTGTTTTATTAAGATATAAAGTTATTTGTGAATAATTATTTTAGATACTCTTTATATCTATTACCGCATACAAAATAACAAAAATAGAATCGTGACGTTCACTATCTGGAACGAACAACAAAGCATTGTTATTTGATCGTATTGGTAATAATGGGCGAGCGAACGCTATGGGCGTTAACTATCTCTTGTTCGTTCAAGTTTCATTAACTACAAACAAAGAAAGTATAAAAGCGACTATGCGTGTTAAAAACACCCGCTTCATTACTCTCAAAACTTTTTTAGCTTTGATGGGCGAATAATAATAACACTTTCATAAAACCTTGACATTTTCACACAAACCTTAAAGCTTTATGGGAAAATATCGCAAGCCAATTCATTATTTTAGGAGACCTACAACCAAACCTGATTAAGCTTTTGTAAATCACTTTCTATCGCGAGTAAGTATTCGTCTTTATAAAATATAGAATTCACAATGCAATTTTAATCTGCAAACTTGTTTCCTTAGGGAATATATTTCCGTTGCGGAAATCTAACCCCACACTGTCCCATTACTAAATGCAAAGTTAGCAAAACTGACCTCATGTTTCTTTTTACAAATCATTCACCCACAAATCACACACACGTTGAATTCTCCTACTTAAAGAGCTTTTCTATGAAAAAATATGACATTATTCGTCGATTTTTCGTGGTGAAGATGCGGGTAGTATATAAGAGGGTTGATAGAACTCAAGTATGAATCGCTAACAAAAAGCATCCGGCGCGATACATTGGCATTGTCGAAGTACTGGGGCCGACAAACCCGTCTATTTGTGTTCAGCATTTACTGAGATTTAATACCGTCCCAAGCAATATTATACTCGTTATTCAGTAAATCGGAACTCACTCAGTAAATAGTGAACCGATAAAGCGTAATGTTCAATAACCGCAGTACCTAAGAGGTATACCGGTATTTATTAGGTATTTCAGTTTGTAACAACTTTTCACCTTCTTTTGAAATAGTGTGCTAAAAGAAAACGGTTAAAAGCAAAATTCCTTCACTTGGCTTCAATGTAAAGCAGCAACAAACTGAGAGAGGATTCTATTCGAATACCCGGTACACATGCTAGTATAAGTATTTTTAGTCAAAATGTGTTGTGTAGGTATCGACTGTCTTTCTTTTTTTATTGTATTTCAAAATCAGACCACAAACCATTATGAAATCATTGTTAAAATGTTACTTAAGACCAGTCAAGTCATTAACAATTAGGCTTGACTTAAATGACAAACGTTTATTAATGTATGCCTATATATTTAATTAATCAATACAGTACATCATTTCACACGCATTATCATGCAGCTGCGCTCTTTCCAATAACTCTTCACGGAGAAATCATCCCTCAAACTTCAATGACATTGATGAACGAGCTAAACACATTGAAGTTGGGATAAACTAGGATGAACGAAAGACCAAAATTATGTCATACTGATACTTTTAAACGAGCGCTTCAATTCCGATGGAGGCAGGGCAAAGTGATATTCACGTTTTAATTGGAGCAGCTCAACTGGAAAATTTTCGTTATCTCACAGAATAAACCATTACATAATTGTTAGTGTGTGTGTGTTAGCCACCAGTCCACAACATCACCTGAAAACTGAAAATTGAACGAGAAAACAATGAACTTTCTTCATAAAACTCGCAACGTAAACGCGATCGAGGCATTTTTCGGGCTAAAAGCTCACTTCTCCTCCTCCTTCAGACCTCAGATTCGGGTGTGCTTTATAGGTACTAAGCATTCTAGGTACACGACGCACCTCAGCTCCGCTTAAACAGTTTGCTTTCAAACTATCATACCTTATTGTTCCGGATCGTCATCAACTGAAAACGAGACGACTAATTGCTTACAGCAATTAAACAGATAAATTTAATATATTATGTTGAATTTTTAAGGTTCCGTACCCAAAGGGTAAAAACAGGACACTATTAGCGGTTTGTATAACCATAATAACTACAACTTTGAAATTTTCAGGGAATGTCTGTCTGTTGCCGCTATAGCAACACATATTAAAAACATAAAGAGATTAAAAGTCAAAGGGGGCTCCCATGCAAAAAACGTGTTTTTATATAAATGTTTTGCTTGCTCTTGTACGAAACTATTTAATCTCACACTGGACCGATTTTTGTCATTGATTATTCTTCTATAAAAACAGCAACAGCGATTGCAACGAGTTTTTCGTGATCCTCATTGTCTCTACGTTACGTTATATTAATGCTGTTCTCATTCAACGACGTCCCCCTCGATTAAAAACAAATTGTAATTTGAAATAAATATACGGACAGCATTATAATAACAAAATGATTATAATAACGAAAGTACAGGGAATTAATTACCAATTTATGAATCTTCAACCTGAAAGCGTCTATTGTATTTTATATTATAAAATTTAAAATGGTCTATTATGACACCAGTACCTTTTGTAGTTGCATTGTAATTAACGTACCTATCTGGATTAATCTTCATCCATTTATCTATAGTACCCTTACCTAAACATGGCATGTAAATGCAATCATCAAATTTTTAAAATTTGATTTGCTTTGACGGATGATTTTTATATTTTCAAATATAAAATACGATTATAACGCGTTCAAGCCCGCGGGAAAAACTTGTCTGTAATTTGACCAGTATTAAAGTATAAGATGAATACATAAAATGAGAAACTGATGTCCTTTTATTTATTTAATTCTGTAATTTTAATCATGTACGTCAAACATTTGATTGACGAAGGTTTGAAACCTTAACATAAAAGGGGATATTCGAATAATACATGTATTTTAGTTGTTATCGGTTATTTAATATGTATACGAACGTATGATTATGTTACCATCCTGAACGTAACATACTCGCAAAATCATACGCCGCATAATACAACATTATTTCTGTGATCCAAAGTCACAATTACTCATAATAAATTGTGTTTCCAGTAAGAGTTAAAAAATACGGTTAGTATGCTATGCTCTAGTCCCTGTATGCTCGACTCATAAAATACCTACAAAAAAGTTTAGCTATGCACGAAATTATTCGATTAAACTAAGACAATAAAAGAATTGATGTTAATTCACTCGGTAACCACAAGTAATAACGTATAGTGAGACATTTTCAGTAAATTTTATCAACGTTAAAGCGGCCGATACATAAATAACCGGTATCTTGCCGGCAATTATCTTTCTATTTATGTGCGGAAAGTGTCGACCTCCGGCGAAGTTGCCCCGTTCTCCTGTAAAAGGACGCCGGGGAGAATCAGCCAGGTTTATTAATAAATCCTATACACTCGGTACTACTTTGAACTCGTTATAAATTACGTGCAACAAATTAATAGTGGAGCTTCTCATGTTAGAATATTTATGTTATAAGGGAACTGTTCTGTACGAAATTTCTGTTGTGTTTCAAAGTTATTTGCATTTTCCCGTTAGGACTACGTGCCTACTGTACTTTACTACGCAGTTTGTTCCATTGCAATGAAAATTCTTCAATCATCGCAAACTAGAATAAATAGAATAGCCTGTATTACTTCGATAACCATGGTTTAGGTGAATTTAGGTGAACACTCAACTGTGACGTGTGTTCAAATATTACTTGTTTAATCTACAGAAAAAACGGTAGACTTAAAATTTAAAAAATATTGGATCAAAATTTAAAAATAAAAGTTTGACTCAACTGGATTCAAGTTTCTTGTGTAAAGAAAGTAAGGTGGAAATTGATTTTAAAACGTATTTCCACAGCAGTCGCCTTCACTGCAGGAAGGCGCTGTCTACTTTGATTGGAATTTATTTAATGAGGGGAAATATCTTTTAATTTCATACAACCTACATTTTATAACAGGCATAGTATATAGGCCTTTTTTTTAAGTATACGGACTATAAATGTACCTTCAAAAAGGTATTACGGGATCTGTTTAGAAAAGTGCTTAGCAATATTTTGCTATGACTGCTATTGTGAAGGATATACATGCACGTGAGCATGAATTATGTTCGTTGAATATGCTTATTAAGGGGTTAAAAGTTTTATAACATAAAGTTTTTTCCAACTCTATTTTACAACTCAAGATAGATTTATCTGTAAAGTATTTTTAATTGTCGTTTACACATAAATATTTCATATCAGTTGAATATTATAAAATAATGATTAACACATTGTTTATTACAAAAACCTAATTCATAATCTTTTACAAGACTGTTTTGAAATTGCACTCGTTGATCTACTTTATTATCACAGAAAAACATGTTTCATGACTTAACGGGTGATTTCTGTAGGGAAACCCTAAAAATATACGAATTTACTTGATGGCGTCACATTATGTACCATCATAGTTAATGGCCATCGTTCCATTACCATGGCAACGGGCGACCTCCCATCCAAATGGCGCTATTGTTTTCATCGCAATTTTTCAGCTTATAATAGAGCCTAGCTTAATATAAGCCTCGATGCTGTTGACTTAATCTTCCTTAACGAGCACTTCCTTAAAGATAACCTTGTAAATTGGCGATAATTAAATTTTAAAATTTCCATAAATTCTAATATAAATCTTCTGAGGTAAAAAGTTTTACGGTGCAATAAATAAAGTGGATAATGATTTCAATATTTTAAAAGTCCAAGCATAAACCTGAACCTTTTTGTTACTAAATTTGTACAGATTAGAAATAAAATCCGGCATAGTAGTTCATTTCCAAAATACAGCCAATAATGAGGAAAGCAATATTTCAAATAAATCGACCCTTAGGCGATAGAAACGGAACAAACGATCTTTCGCCTCTATTATACCAGAGGATTACAGCCGCGAAGAAATTGAATAACCTTATTTCAAAGTTCGTATTAAGCATCGTCTCGTTATCAGCAGGAAAACGTCCACTACAATGCAACTAGCGTTGTTGAATCTCATACACATTCTTTCGGAACGAAAATAAACTTTTTTATTTTTAGTACAATCGATGTGACAAGCAAACCAGCTTATATGACAAAATGACCCCCCTCAGTTTCAAAAGCTCCTCATAACGTTTGTCCTTTTTAAATCTTTTAGGGGTTGAATTTACAGATAATCGTTATAGATCGGCAATTAAGAAGATAATAAGAATAATAAAAAAAGAGTTTATTTGCGCTTTCATACAAAGACTTTGGCGTTTGCTTGATATTTCGGTAAAAGACATTCGTATAAATGAAATAATTGTAAATAAACCATTGAAAAATTGGGTTTAGGTGAAATTAACCATAGATGTAATCTTTGGATGCAATATAATTTCGTCAAATAAAGTCAAGTTTAATAGAAGTTTGTAATAAGGTCAAATATGTTTCGGTCTGACGTAGTGAACCCTGCTTGCAATGCAAGAAATGTCAGTCTTCAAAATTTGATTTAAACACCAGTAACTAATATAATTTAGAAGTATGTTGAATTAAAAAAAATACTTTATCACTTTAAAGTCTCACAGAAACCTCATGTATTTCAAAGGAGGAGTAAAACCTCATTTTAATTTAAGGGTCCGCTATTTCGTGAATTTTTAGATTTTACTGTTCTAAAGCTCAATACATAATGTAACTGAAGTACTATAGTCATCGATGTTTATATTAAAAGCAGCAATTGATCACGGAAAGCGTTTCTCTCGCTCGATGTAATTACAGAAGTGTGGCTCTTCATTCAAATCTCTTCAGCTCTGAACTGTACTTAATTAAAACCTCGGCTGATGTCTTAATAAGTGAACAACTTTAAACTTTGAAGAAACAATCACAGTTTCAAAATTTACACTCGCAAACTTATTGAATTAATTCATTGTGGAGTTAAAGTTGTTGATTTCAATGTTAGCTGAGGATTTTAATTTCAAGGTCGTTGACATGTATATATTTATGCGATTATATCATGATATTTCATCCGGATTTTTTTTTATATAAATGAGAAAGCAAATAAGGAACGGAGATACTTGTGGTAAAACTGGCTTAAAGGTTATTTTTACTTGTAAAGATTTAATCTTATTTATCAATATTAATCAATGTCACAAATCACAACTAAATTAGAAAATTTTAAAATAAATTTATTTCCGAAGTAAGTATTGTGTATTAATGAAAACATAGTTAAAGTAAAACTTAAGTGCAAACAATTAGAATTAAATTGATGCGAAAATAGGATAATTGAATGAATGGTAAATTATTGCAGGCAAGTAAATATCGATGCTTTCCTGCTAGAATTCCAAGTAAGGGTCGTAAATTACCGAGGTGCAAGCGATAATTCTATAATCAGAGGTAAATTAAGGCACCGCACGTTTTTACCCAATCTCCTCGTACCTATTTACCCGTCTCACGTTATGACGCGAGGACCGGGTCATAAATAATGAAGCAGCTTTTACTAAATTCAATTCTTCAATTTAAACGCAATTTGTAATATTTAAGATGAGAACATCGTTATAGTTTTAGGAAACGCATTTGTTTTGTGAAAATAAATGTAGAAATATTATACGTACAAGCGTTTAAATCTGGAGTACAAAAGTGTAGAAATATGAAATAAAAATAAACACATAACAGACATTTTATGACAATTTTGGTTTAAATAAAACAATGACTTACCAATAGTGGTGAGCGCCAACGTGCACCAATAATAACTTTGTAGATATTGTTTCACAACATCCGCAGTTTCAGTGTCATGATACACCCAGTTTTTGCTACCGAAGCCATTGTTTTTATATATTATATGGTACAAGCACCCATTCCAATGGAATATCACTAATAAATAATGAATTAAACTCGTCGATCTAAATAAATTTGGATAGTTCGTGTGGCGTTCTGTCCGGTCCATGAACGCCCAGAAGCGGTAGATTTTCACTAGTCGAAACGATCGCAAGATCGAGTTGAAGCCGATGGAGAGGTAAAGGAAGTCGAGGGGCAGCAGACAAAGGCAGTCGATGTAGAATGTTGTGGAGTTCATGTAATGGGCCCTCAGCTTTGCCGCATCGGTCTGCAGCACACCGTCCTCTAAATACCCCGTTCTGAAGTGAAACAAGATGTCCGCCAAGTACAGGAAGTCCGAGAAGTAGTCCAGGCAGAACCACACTATTAAAGTCTCACCTGGAACAATTATCAGTTTGTGAATATCCAGTACTATAGACGAAATCCTGAGCTGCACTTTATTTGTATTAAATGAATAGAAAATTATGTAATAACACAATAACTTTAAGGATCACTCAAAACACAAAAAAAAATCCATTAAAGTTGCATTTATTCTGTTTCAATTCATAATTAAATCTTTTTCAAACTGGA
This sequence comes from Choreutis nemorana, assembly GCA_949316135.1. NCBI lineage: Eukaryota > Metazoa > Arthropoda > Insecta > Lepidoptera > Choreutidae > Choreutis > Choreutis nemorana. The sequence continues at coordinate 5,701,008 of OX438597.1, read as the reverse complement.
TTAAACGAAACAAAAACAATGAAGCTGCTGTTGAGAAACATTGAAATGTTTTTCAAAATATAACAATGTCTTTGGCTAGACGTTTAACTTGGAAAAGCTATTTAAGTAACTAATTTAATTTGCAAGGGAGCAAGTTGGGAAACTATGTGGGAACTGAAACGCTGCACTCAGATCTTCGCGGCTTATCTTTGTTGCGCTGTTCTCAAAATGGAGATATATCCAGCAAGACATTTAGAAATGTATTAGTTAAATGAGAAATCTTTTTTATTCGCTTCATCTTAAATTTTTCAATAAAATGGAAATTGCTGTGCACAGAAAAAGAACATTCGATTCGTTTGAACTATTATCTGAACAAATTCTTTGTACCTTATATTAGATTGTGAATTGGTTCTTAAAAGAAAATTATTATATGACGCTGAACTCACCGTTGATTTCTTGAAAGGCGAACCTATAGACAATAACCCAGAGGTTGTAGAGGAAAGCGAGTGACACGACCATCGACCAGTAGTAGCACAGTCGGCCGGCAGGGTCGAACACGAAGGACCAGTGCGGGCCTGCACGCAATCTACCACTAGCGTACGTCGACCGCCTCCGTAGCGCTCCCCTGCTGCCGCTGTCAACAACAAAATACCTTTTTATAAACCAAAACTTGAGTAGTCTATGTAGTGTTTCTACTACTTGTATAAGAATAACTCAAATCAAAAAGTAGGTTGTTCTCGTTGACTGAATTTGAAAATTCATCAGGGTAACTAATTAAGATTCTTTTTTTTTTTTTTCTAATGCAAGTAAAATCAATATTGATGCCAGATCTCATTGTTCTCAATTTAAGTTAATTATTGTATAATGAGTATTTATTAGCATGAAAAGTTAATCAAAACTAGAAATTTTACACTTAATCGAACAATATACCGCAACATCGCAACTTATCCAATAATCCTGAAATCTCTGACTGTACCTACACCAACTGTAACTTAATTAGATTCCTGTCGTAAGAGGAACTGTAAATAAACAAAGTTAATAAGAAATTGGACACCTTCCACGTACAAATCGTGTAAATGTAAATACTGGCTCCAGTATGAGCACGTACAGATCCAAATACCTATGTAATCCTGCAATGTTTGCATTAGCTGATTGTTTAATCTTATAATAAAGCCTTATGTAGGGCTATTCACGCTGTATTAAAGGCTAGTTAGTCTTAGAAGGACCAGTATAATTGAATATCATGTTTAGCACCCCAGGCGCTGTCCACGGATGGGATGTACGAGTATATCCAATTAATCCGGATTTTCAATAAGGATGAACCAATACATTGCGGCTTTCATAATAGCTCAGTTGGCAACCGTACTCTAATTAATTATATCACAGCTATCCCTATATTTGACCTGTTCGAACGCTGGATTAGGCACAAGATAATTATCTCAGACTAAGACCTCACATAATTAGTAATTAGATTATATATTTAGATATTAGAGTACCTACTATATTAGGACAATCAGCCATTAACCAAGTTGTATTAGCTAGGACCTATATGGACAGATTAACTCCTTTCTTGTAATCAAGAAATTTAAAATTTTTAACAAGCTTGCTTAAATATTCAAAACGATTTTTTGCTAAAAATTTGACCCAATTTGCAACGTTCTAAGTACATTTTTAAATAAAGTGAAAAGTAATCAAACTTTTAAATTTATTCCGCACAACAATAGAATATTGCAAAGTGGGAGAGCGCTTGCGTTGAAAGTTCAATTTGTTTAATTAGTTCATAATGGGTTCTATACAATCGCTATTAGTCGATTACAGTCTGCAATGTTTGTTTTAAAGTTTCTCTACATGAGACATAATTAATAAATATTTTAGTTAAGCTTCAAAGATAAATAAGCGTCAACGAGGTTCGACATTGAAAATGGAGCTGAGAGTTAGATTGGCAAAGCACCTTATGGGATGGATAACAAGTGATCCTATAAGCTAGCAGTCGGTCAGTGGTTACCCCAGTATTGCGGTAACTGCGCACCAGCAAGCGAGCGGTATATCTTTACCACCTCAGTGCTATCAGACCAAAACCCGATACCTACCATAAAGGATGTTTAAATATCTCGTTTATTTATAATTTAAAAGTCCAGTTCAGTTTAATATACTGCAGAATTAAAGGACAAGTGCAGTTTTTAGACACATCAGCGCAACGAACTTGAACACAAAAGATAATATTAGAACTATTGCTTTCCTACAACAGTTTACTAGCAAATTAAATTCGAAGTCATAACTAAAACAAAACAATTAATTTAGGTTTTTTCATGAGGATTCCGATCAAAAAGAAAGGAAAAGTAGAGGTAACCCTTTGACTATTTGTATGTCAAATCTCCCAGTTCCCTTTTACTTCAACTTTTTAATAGGGCAAAAGGAAAAATGCCGATTAAAAAAGCGACTCAGGTAAATCGCTTCGCAAATAATCATTCCGCAGAAGTGTTTTGGAGAGCCGTCTAACGTGTTTCGCAAATTTGAAGACCGAGACTGTTTATGTGAACTGAAAAACAGTTATTTTTGATTGGATGAGCAATTATTACGATACTGCTACACGGCACGGTAATGTGTAGTTTTATAAAGCACTTTTTTTACAAAGGAGAAACCATTTTTTCAAGAAACCATTTTTTCAATTAAATCGAATGACCTCATCATATGGGTATAACATAAAAAGTTCTGAAATATAATTTGTTTGTATAATGAGAAAAACAACAGCGTATAGGGTTAATTTTAAACATAAAAACAAACATCTATTTTTAAAACGTTCAACAAACGTTTTTAACAATCTAAATGACCCTTTTCATTTGTTTTTTTTTATTTTCCTAGGAAAACTTCCAGTAATTAAATATTTACAATGAAAAGTTAACTAGCTTAGTTGCTTGCAAGAATAAAATAAAATAATTTCAATAGCACAATTCCATTCAAAGTTTTAAATCGTACGAATATCTATGAAAAACTTTTTGTTTGTGTTACTCTTGAACACAGCCTACAGTGGTTAGTAGTTTACCTGTCGGTGCCGTTGCAGTGCGGCGCTAGATGGTTATGCGAGTGGTGCGGTGCGGGGGTGGCGGGCGTGTGCGGCGTGTGCGGCGTGCTGCGCCATCCGCTCAACAGCGGTGCCTCACCACTTGCACCCAGCAGTTTTAACCTATAAGACAAAACACCTTTGAAAAATGTATAGTATTATCCATACTACTAATATACCAGTATAACAATATTTTATAGGGGTCAGTTTTGTTTTAAGTGTTAACTAATGGTAGTCGTCACGAGGCGGGAAGACGATCTTGAAAGGTTTGAGAGGAGCCGCCTGGATACAAACAACCCAAGATCTCTCCGGCTGGACATATTTGGGGATCCCTTGGCCAGTAGTGGACGTCTTCCGACTGATGATAATGATAAAAAGAGGTAATCTTAAAAGAGAAAATATTTTACCAATATTTAACATTGGCTTTCAGGGTAGTGGGTAATAAAAATAATAATACGCAGATACGGTATAAGACGCGGGTAAAATCGCGAACAAAAGCCATGTTATGCCTAAACGCGAAAAGAATTCTGATAGCTTTCTTATCTCAAAGTTCAATCAAATTAGCAAGACCATGAATAGTAGCTGGCAAAGCTATGAAGAGGTTTTTCACTTAATTCGAAGCACCCAGCCAGGAAATGTAGGTAGAAGAGACTAGCCAAAAAATGCCTTTGTGGGTTTCACAAACACGCTTGACTCCTCTAATATTACTAGCCTTTATATACTCGTACATATTCTCTATATACTGTAACTCTTATTATAAAGAAACAGAAACTTAGTCTCCGTTTATAGTAATATTTCATAATTCACCAGCATCCCGTGAAACGGTAACTGACTCACTTTCAAATTTGCATATTAGTAAGATTATCTTCTAGGAAAGAACCTGAGTGATAAAACTTTATTGTTTCTTAATAAGGTAGGTAATATAGTAACTCATCAAAAATTTTACAAAATCAAAAGACTATATACATTGAAATAATATCTAACATTAACTATATGTTATAGATTAGGAAACTGAATATTCCCCTACCTATATATGTATACAATACAAATGTACTCTATAACACTAGGTAGGTTCTTAACTTTCTATTCAGTCTATTTAAAGCCATAACTAGGACTTACTTGCCGTCTATCGATGATAGTGGAAATTGGTTTTTGTATTGGCAAGTCAACGGATTTGTAAGGAAAGAGCTGGTTTTTCAACGCGAGTTATCGTACCATGAAATTAAATATTATAAACCGCTCAAACCAAGACACTGTAACTGGCTTTTCTTACTTCTCATATAGAAAAAGTAACATTTTTATATTAACCGCCACGAAGACGAAGATATAGGTAAATCTGCTACGAAAAATATGTAATGGAAAAAATATGGCCACAATATCAAAAATAGATATATAAAATCAATTTCGAAAGTCAGCGTCTCAGCGTCATATAATTATACCCACATCGAATATAAATATTTTCGTATCTAAAATGAATTTAATAACATGAAAAAAATTGCGAGTATCCTTTTTCTATATATCCTGAATAATTTTCAATAATAATTTATATGACGACTTAGGCCCATGAATTTAATTTTTATGTTCGCTTTGTTTACGCACACAGGTAGAAATAATAGTTAATTATTGTTTCCTATAGATAACCAAGGGTGATTCTAATAGTATGAGTTAGTACTGTATTCAGGTTTTCTTCTTATGCTAGTGGTAAGACAATGGTAAGACATTGCTTCTTTTCCAATTTATCCGGTTGCAGGTTTTACTCAAAATACCATTATTATTGTGATCAACTGTCTTGATTGGTACTATAACAGATCAGACCTACTATGACGTTAAATAATTTCCAAAAAGACTATTTCATCAAATTGTTTTTTTTCTTCACTGTTCGTATTCAAAGTTAACGTTCAATAACTCATTATTTAATGATTACGTATTTAACTCTATTTAACAATGAACTTATTACCCAAAATATTTCCGAGTTACCCACATTAATATACATCACTACATAGAAAAGTACGAGTATCACTGAAATATCTAATTTATGATCTCCTTTCAATTAAGTAGAACTAACAAAATAAACACCTTAATGGAATTTCATCGGCGAATTCATAAAAACCTCTCTAAAGTCAATTCTAGGTAAGTTTTCAAAATAAAGCATTTGAGGGAAAACGTAATCCGTAAAATAAATTTCTGAGGCACATAAAGGAGGTTTTTATAAATAGCAGACAGTTTAAAGTTGGTTCTTCAATGTGTAGTCATCAAGTTAGCTCTTGTGATTGGGTCGGCACTTAAGTGTAAGGCTCTCGGCAAACAAGTGACAACACTCGAACCCTTCTCGCTTTAATGTAGGGCCGGCCCATTTAACTACGTGGACTTGAGTGATATTTTTTCACCATCGAGCACAATTTATTAGCTCTATCACCGGTCACGATGAGTGGATGATGTACGATTCTTGAATGCGAGTAATTAAAAAAAAATCTTCCTACATTATATTTAATTATTTATCACATTTACGAGTATTACTATTGAGACGATTGAAGAGTTATTAGCCTAGCTTTGCTTTAAATCTATAAAGATGTGTCATTATTAAAATTTTAAACAAAAAGAAAACCAACGACTTTTTAAATTAATGAAAGCATTGATTATTTAAAGAAAGTCTACCTATTAAAAGCTCTTAAAGAATAGAGTCGAAATTGCTATAGCATAGTGCCTACTAATATTAACCGCAACTTGACTCGTCAGCCGCAGCCCCTTAAGAAAAATGTTCCAGTTACCCATCGCAGCTGAAAATGTTATGAGGCCGATATATCTCCTTTATCGATGGCGGCGGCTTGACAGATTTGAGTTTAGGCGATAACGGAAAATATAGCTTTTCCCGCGCAATGATGGCCCAAGGCGAAACTGAATACGTTTTCGCTCCTCAACTCTTATGGAATAGTCAGCAAAATACAGTCATGTCGTTGAATATATTGTAACAGAAACATTTTACATCAAGCTTTCACGCTGAAGACCTCAAAATGTTCTCAGAAAATCTACATAAAATAAAACTGAAATGGCTATTAAGGAGTTTCTTTCTTTTGTTACACATAAGCAACCCGAACAAATGTCAAACAAACAAAACATCCCCTTCTATTTCTAGATTATTTCTGTATAAAACCCCATCTATTTATTTTATTGCCAAACTTCGAATAGTTTTGGAAACAATAACACGCTAAAGAAAACGTGTTTAAACTTCAGTAAGATAATAGCAATAAGTTCCTTGTGTACATACATGTAGAGACACCTTTATAGAAATTGACGGGTTGCATGTGGCGTTGTAGAGCAACTTTGATCATTTGCATTACTGCCGGTGCTATTGAGGACTCTATAATAACAAAAGTTGGATATTCCGAAGAGTGCGAGTAACTATCTCTACTTTGAAATTAGTACTTCGGTGTGCACGCGCTTATTACCTAACTAGTGTGCTTAAGAATACAAAGTTTTATAAGTGTGAACTAGAAACTATACTTTTTAGTTCTTCGAACTAAAGCAACCATTTTTACGTTATAAAAGTGGTAGAATGATTGCCACTTTTATTACGTACAACTTGTAATATAATCGGGGTAACTTATGGACACTTACAGTACTAAAAGGCATAAAAATAAAGCCAAAAGGGGAACTGGTGACTTTAATAACTCGAACAAACCCCACGGAATATTGTTTGATAAATAACTTACTACTTTAGTTAACCAAAATGAAGAGTTGCGTCCTTTCAACTCAGCAATGAAGCAAAAGCTAAATGCTTGGTAATATTAGAACCCGCAGCGATCAATCAAAATAAAGAGGATAAGGTCATATAAATAAAAACAGTGAATCGTTGCGGTCGAAAAGGTCCAGTTTGGCAACTACGAATCTGAACATGAAATGTTGGAAAGCATCCATGAGATGAACTTGTGATAGCTACAGGGAGACGCTCGCGGTGAAGGCAAGTGGCGCAGGAACACTCCGGTGAAGTTTGAAATGTTTGGAGCAGGTATTTGTTCAGCAGTGGACGCGTTCTTGTAGCTGATGATAAAGAAGGTTGAAAGGGATGACTTAAACCTGGCTCTGTGTGACCTTCTGGACCGCGAGGAGAGATCCAGTTCGCTAGCAGCAGTGCATCCTCCACCAGTCTGCAGTGACCCCCGAGAGCCGCCCAGCCGTCGGGACCCCAGCCGGCACGTCATCATTTCTGCAGACAAAATAATAAAATGAACAATGTGCTCGGATAAAACAAAATGTACAATTGTACAAAACGATAGCGCAACATGACACTTGTATTTTCAAGTTTCAGTTTCGCTCATAGGTCTTGGAAATAACATTCTTACATGTAGTAAAATACTATATTGTTTTGCTTAAATACATAAAATCAATCAATGTAGGTGTTGTTATACGGATAATTCTTAAGTTATGCAGTTATAAGTTAGGCATATGGATTTAATTTAGTTGCAACAGAGTATTTGCTTTTGTTTTGAGTTCATTCAAATATATAAACATACTCATATATATTAAGCTACTAAGTAATAAATTACTTGTCTAAACAGCTATGAATTAAAAAGAAAAGAAAAGTTAAAATGAAATGACAAGCTTCGCTTCAAATAAGAGGTAGGTTCTTAAATATACAAGAAAGAAAATACCGCAGGCATTATAATAGAATAAGCGGATACCACCTGTGAACAATATGAATATGTCCCAAATTGAATAAGCCTATTGTCATTCATTCAGTTCTTTTGGAATCATGCAGCGTAATCGCAGAAACGGCAAATTCAGATGATTGCGGGGGTCAAAGCTCGATTTTTGAACCATGAAAGGGAGATATTTATTTTATTCAAGCAATCGTAAACATTACTCGTAAACATAAATATATTGATCTTGACGTGATTTTAAATAATCACTTTATAACTGTAACCAAAATTTGAGTCAATGTCAATAACTAAAAGAACATTTTGTTCACAGAAATCTACAAAACTTGTTAAATATAATTAAACTATAGTACTATAATAAGAAAAAAACACAACGATATATCGCTTAATTGAAATACCATTTAACTAATAAAGTGAAGGATGTAAGTTTTCATTTAACACTATGTTTTAACAATTTTGTTCGTTAAAGCCCTGACAGACCGAAGTTCTGGGCCAAATAACCAAGTTAAAAAGAAACTCCTGCTACAAGTTACCAAACAAACTGAAATTAAAATAAAAAAAGCCATCCAATCGACTGCCAACTGCCAGACCTAATCGAATTAATTCAATTAGCAGTGCAATACTAAAGTTTCATTTTAAATTATTAGCTGAAAATGTAAAACAATATCTTAACTGGCGACTCGTTTCAGAATAAATGGTGCGATTGATATCGTTCTATAGAAATGAGATGCAAAGTCGATACCGTACGAGTGTCTGTTTTTAAGATATTTTCCTGACTTAGCTGGCGATCCTTTTTAGACTTTTACTATTTTCATCAAAACTAATGTTATAAAAAGTTAAAGTTAACATATAAGTTTTTAGTTATTATGAAAAAGTTATTCAAAACTCATTCATCAATATTTAAACACATACATTTTGTTATAAAACAAATGTTATCTGCCGGTAAAAAGTTCCGGTCAATCCAGTAAAGTGTGTAGGGCCAAGCGTATACATTTAGTTTTCAAAACAATTATTATCTATCTCCATCTTAAAAGGTATATTTCTCATTTCTGTCGTCGTTAATCCTAAAAGATTGTACGAAGATTAAAAATCATTTACAGTTAAACAGTGTTCTAGGAAATCATTCTTTTCAGACAATATGAGAACAAAAAAGAACAATTCCCCTTCAAAGCAAATTGCAAACGCCATTTGGTGTGACAAAAAAGTGTCAGGAGTGAATAAACAAGAAACAACTTGTGTTACATTACTTTGAGACATACTGTAACTCATCTGAGATGTTTTGTCTCGATCTCTGATTCGAGGCGCCCCCTCGGGAATATTAAAGTTGTTTGTAGAAAACACTTTTGATGTGTGTGTCAAGATGTACACGGATGAAATTTAACATCAAAAATCTTATCGTCGGGTTGTCCTTACTAAATTTAACACAAACATTAAATTAAACCATTAAACTCCAATTCATAAAATAAGGTTTTATAATTATAAAAGAACGGTCAATTACGAGTTGGACTTGCGCACCGAGGGTTCCAAACAAACTTGTACATTCATATGTAGAATGTTCTTTCATCGCGAGAATCCAATCTTGAATTTAATTCCGTTTTTCGCAATTTTTAATGAAGTAACTACAAATTTTGGGCTTTTTTTTCTTATAAAATTTTACGAGTATAATTATAGGTTATGATTTCGCGGCGGAGGTGGACTACCAAGGTAAATAGATAACTTTTATTTTCACAAACAAAAAAGTAAGTTCATGCCTTCACCTTATATTTCAATCCTGATCCTGAAAATGACTACTATTATTCAAATTACTTCCTATACTCATACTTTAAACTACAGTTAGTATAACGTATAATATTCACGCCTTCCCTATTTCAAAATCTTTGATAAACACCCGACAATTAATTACATAAATAAGACGAACATAATTTACTTTGTCAGAAATATTCATATCTCGGGGTTGGTATTCAAAGCGGAGCAAGGCAAGGCATACGCGATACATTTAATAGCATTTGTTATTTTATAAGCAGGTCGTATTTGCAAAGCGCGGGAGACACCACAATGCCTCGACTATCAAGTAGAATTAAGCTTGCTCGTAAATACTTATATATTTGTGCAGTGAGGGAGGGCTGGGATTTCGAGCTTGGTATGACGTCATAAGCGACGTCGTTGTATGTAAATAGGGTACGTGGATTGTTTCATTTGAAACTGGCAGTGGTTTTGGTAAATTTTAATGATGTTTCATGCGTCGCAGTGCGGAGTGGAGGGAATCGGCAGCAGTTGAAAGCCTACCTACTTCACTATGCGTACGTTTCAACTACCAAAGACGAACTCTGACGAATATCAAACGGAAATATGGAAGCATCTATAGGCACACTCTGATTTTATGCTTAAGCTAAAAAAGCTCGTCGCTTTTATAAATAAATATGATATAAGAAGACAAATTTTAGTTTTTCATTCCAAAAAATTTCAAGTTATTAGTAAGGATTGCCTTTTTCATTGTTAATTTTTTTTGTTACAACAAAAAAAATTGATTCGAATATTTGGAAGCCAAGATTTAAGCCGCCAGCAATTTTGACAACAATTAGGATTTAGTATAGACAAGAGGACATCATTAACAAAATCTTTCCGTCAAAAGTTTTCATCAATCTATCTCTGAAACACAAAAAGTGATAATTAAAGCTACAACATATAAACAAAACAAAACAACATCATCATTTGAATTACAAAATGAAGTGACTGTGTTATTATTGTAAGTGAACTAATTACATACATTTCGAGTAGTAGCATTGAACTATCAAATATAAATTTGCATTAAGTTTCATCAAACATATTTTAATAAAATCATGTTATAAAATGACATGTAATAATAATCCTTAATTAAATACAGTATTTTACAACATATGAAATCGAAGATAACGAATGTTTTTTTAATTTCATCAGGTATCATAATAAACAAAATAGTAGACAGTTATTACTTATTTTCATCCTAAACATTTATATAAATTTCAGTTTTAGATAAGCCGCGGTAGATAATTTAAAACAACATGAAAACGGAAGGCGAGATAAGAAAGGTACTTAACCTGCTTGTTTATCAGCAGGTTCCAGCCTCGCAACACATAACACTATTAAACTGCGAAACCCCAAAATCATGTTTTAAACTTTTCCTTTGCATTCATGAATAATAATGTATTTGTGTTTACATTAATGTTCCGGTATGGTGACAGGACACCGCAGGCGGGACCGCACTGCGTCACTACACATATTTTTTTATTATTTCACACGATACAGATTACAATAAAGAAGAATCATACATGTAGTTGTTTCCTCAAGCTATGGCTGTACTGTAGTCCAAAAACTTGTTTGACTATTTTATCAATTATTAATTGTGAGCGGCTAGTGCGGGATGACACAAGTCACATATATAGCATACACACATGAAAAAAAGTAAATCAACGATTACGAAGAAAATAAAAAAAGAACAGGATACGATCCTACGATTAAGTATATCTCCCTTCCTAATTTATTATATCGACGATAAATGCGTACAATAGGGTTGTCAAAAGATGTATTATTAACATATACCTTAAGAGCAAACGTTGAAGAGTTACGTGAACGATAATAAGTGTAAAGATTAACATTTACTACTAATAGTACGCTAATAAAAGACGACAGATTGACTGTTATCGACTAATAAATAATTTATCTGCTATTGTTTTATCACGCAAAAATTAAAACTTATCTACGCATACATACCTCTTCGACTATTGATAAGTCAAAGAACTTAATCATAGTATTCGAAAGGTATGTTAGAACTTTAAGTTATTGCGAGTGCAGCGAAAGTATTAAGACCGTACTATTGCATTTTAACGGCGACAATAACAACATAAATCATTACGTTAATATCCCCCCTTCAAATATGTTATTAGAATGCAGGGTTCACGTTACGTTACGCGCGCAGAAAGGCTTTCTTGATTGCGTTTGTGGCTGCGGCACATTTATAGCGGAAAAAAATGATTTATGTCGGTGCTCTCTTTCCCGCTAATTACCTGGACGTGCCGGTAAAGCCACTGAGATTTGTGCTGCAACATCCTTGGAATCTCTTTTATTTGTTGCCTCATATCTACCTATTACTGGAAGAGGAAACGCCAGCTTATTTCCAACTTTCCTTGCTCCTGACGTTAATACGCTCCGAAATAACTTGATTTACAGAAAACGAAGGACTGCTTCAAAGGAAAGGGAATATATTTGTGTATTGCACACAGAAAATATTGTAATGGATCGTATCGAGGCGAGATATTCATCAGTTTATTAACTGTTTATAGGACTTTTGAGAAAACAGTTTTACTTAAACCTTTCATGGTCAAAATAGACGAAGATTCGAAACAAGTACTACGTCAAAGGGTCATGATTAATGGTCATAGTGTTTCTACGAGATGAACAATGCGGCAACTCCAAGCATACCTATCTGGTGTAGTTGATTCCATATCCTAGCAACGGATGACTGAAGGAAGATGACGAGCCAAGTCCTCTTAATGGATTGCCATCTTATAGAATTAAAGAAATAATACTACAATAGCACCTTTTAAAATGTAAATATTAATTAGGGCCTGTAGTATAGAAACTAGATTTTAAAACATGTTAAGGTATTAGAAAAATATGTGAATTATTATGTTTCACAATTTTTTGGTTGAAATTAGAAAAAAGCAACTACGGATGTTTCTTGGCAGATTCTTTCCCGTAGAAATAGCAAACCGAATTTGAAAAATGACTTAAATTTTACTTATTTTAAAGAGACAATAAATGTAATTTGGCTATGTAAATTAAAATAATTTATCTTCACGTGTTACATATTGGTAGCTAGGTAGTAACATACATTTTAAACCAACTTCTTGTTTGAAGTTTTCAACAAACAAAGAGAACTTGGAGAAAAAAGTGACTGACCAAGTTTGAAAGTCTGCGATATAGTCGCTGAGTTTGTTACTCTTTTTACTCTATCTCAAGCTTTTATGTACAAGGGTTAGAAATACAAACAATCAATTATTCTTGTAACTAATCAATTACTTATATAATTTAACAATACGGGTACCTAACAAATAATTATAAATTAACAAGTAAGTAATCTCAAAAGCTTCGTATCCGATTTAAACTCCTTTACCTAAAAGTTACACATGGATATTAGCTACATTTTTCTCAGAAAATACGACTTCAAAGCGGACGAAGTCGCGAGCTATAAAGAAAATCTCGTTTACCTCTCCTACTTACACTCAGAGGTCTCTTATTATGTTACTTGTTACTATTTTTAAAAAGTTATGACAAAACGTTGTTATAAAAGTCTTGATAAACTATGGATGATTGTTGCTCCAACATAGTTCTGAAGCGATAAGTCACGTCGAAACTTGCTATCAAGCACATTTCCTAGTCCAAGGGTAGTATTGAATGAATCATGAGCGAACGGAGTTGGAGCAAATAGGTTTAGTTTTGAGGATTATTTTAACATACTTTTAGCAGCGGTCGGAAAGGAAACTTTTAAGTGCCATAACAAGGAACTCTTCAATTCTCCTTCTCACCATTTCCACTATAGGATTTGCATCAATTAGTTAATGTAGGGTATTTTATAAATTCCCTCTGAGAGGTACTAACTCTAAGGATTGTGGTTTCATTTCGTACGTGGAGGATTAGAGAATAAGAGTGTGAGGTATTGGGGAAGTATTTAATTAATATAAATCATTCTGGAATAAAATTTAAAAAAAACCGTCCACGTACCCGGGGCAGTAAAACAACGTAATGTTAACAATTTAACATTAAAACCTTGGAATAACGAAAAAAAAAAACAGTTTGCAATTACGATCGCCAACATCAAAATTAAGAATTAAAAATGTTGGCCCATTTTTTCAATAAAGATAAAACAAAAATTCCATAAAATGTAAGCACGACGAAAAAAGGTTACTTAATATATTTATCCTTCACAAATTGTATTTTTTTTTCAATTACGTAAAGTTTCTCGGAATCGTATCTTTGTAAGATAACGAAGACTCTAATTAGGCCTACCCTCCAGCAAGGGTAGTGGCTAGCGAAGTACATCGCAACCCTTATAACAATAAAGGGTGCAAGGTCAAATATCCGATAAACGAGAACGAATATCTTCCAAAGCTATTAATAAAAGAATGTATTCGTAGGCACAACATGGGAATATTATCTTTAGATATATCCTGAGGTGCATTTAACATTTTAATCAAAGAAAATTAAAACAAAACTTGTCAGAGATCAAACCGAGGGCACAATGAAGTTAAACTGACTTCAAAAGGATCCACTCGAACATAAAGTGAGGCTGATAGATTTGTTGAAGATATTACAAAGTTGAAAAATGATAAGTGAAGCTTCGAGAACGATGACGAGCTAATCAAATTCGGTGCAAGTTTTGAAAGTTCCTGAGATTCAATTAGTAGATAGGAGACATCTGCCCCCCCCCCCTCCCTCCCGCTCCCATCCCTCTACCCTCCCGCACCTACAAAGAATAAGTAGCGCAGTAGGGCAACTCTATATTGACTTGTTTCCTGCATTTGATTTAAACGTGAGTATGACGCTGTGCTTCATAGAGTCGTTATTGTAAGAGTAACTACCTAGTTTTAACAATAGCTTCTTTAGTAGGTATTAAAAACATTCCCAAACAATATTTTAAAAATGTAACATGTATTCTAAAATAGTTATGTTAAATTTATTCAAATATCTTTTCATTTTAAAAAGTTCTTTAAAACTTTAATTTCGTATGTCCAAATTGCGGAATTCGGAATGAAAAACTTTAGAGTTATAATATCAAATTATGGTTCCAAATTACATTTAGTATCATCATCGCAGTTACTTCGAATTATTGTTCAAAAGAAAGGCTTGCTTAAGAAAAGCTCATGAGTTCCATGTACGATTGATGAGCAAATCTACTGATTTAAGATAATACTTTGACATAAAATAAAACAATAGTATCTATTCGTAACTCAGCTCACCTCCACTTGTCAGGAGCCGCAGGCTTTATATTATCTAAGACATTCAAATTGTTTTGATCCTTTAATCCAGGACTCACAGCAATCCACTGCTGCGGAGGATTTAACCAAACAAACCCTTCACTTCATTCTTAGCTATATTTAGCAGTTATTAATCAATTATAAGTGACTTATTTTTCCTGTATGGGCTAAAAGCCATTACCAAATAAGTTAAATTCTTTACGACCTAAAATTTTTTTAAGTTCTAAGACATACAGCTACGGCTCACGTGTTACAGATACGGCTTTTGTCTTTCCTCTCACAGGCTCTATCAGACTTTATAAAAATAAATATTGAAATCCCTTTGTAGTTTTGAGATCTCAGATTCCAGGGAACTTTAAAAATGTTTGTATGCCTCGATTCAACTGTACCTACAAATCAGGATAGTCCCTAGTTAACGGCTTATGTCTGTTGTTTCGGTTATTTTTACAAATGGCGCTATCATTTAAGCAATATTTCTAAAAACTGCTTAAATTGTGCAAAAACTTGTTATAAATCGAGTAGTCATACTGAATAGCAACTTTCTAATTTTGCTCTACTTACAAAGGTTTTCTCGTGTTCGAATCCGAATTAGAACAGGTATTTAGGTGATGTTCTTGACTACTTGCTCTTATGTAGTTTCTATTTATTTAATATGTTTTATTTGAATGTATAGGTAAATAATTTACCTTTGATACTCGTACATTATGCAGGCCTGTGGTTTCGTTTGGGACTTGTGGCTACAAAGTTTATTTAGTTCTAGGCTTATATTAACTACACCTACGGGATAAGCTTATGAAATGAAGTGTGTGTTGTGTAGATTTTATGTTTTATAGTAATAGGGGAATCTGATATCGGTTCTTTAATATTTTTTCTATGGTTGTATGAATTTTCTCACAATCCGACAGATGTTTAATGAAATTGCATTTTGAAGCTTTAGGTGTAATAAATAGGCTTTAGGGATTTTTATTTTTGGTTTTATAATAATCATAAAATAGTGATGCAAGGAATAATTGATGAATGATGTAGCATTCAATCAATTTCGTATTCCAAAACAAAACAAACCTTAGTATGTTACTAGTAATTTAACTAACTCATTTTATTAGCAAATTATGAACACCTGTCTTTACAAAAGGGTTTCATAATGACAGTAATTACACAAATAACTAAATTCGTTCATCAATTCCGGGTCGGGAGCGGGATAAGCGCTGGCTGTGTAATCATTGAGCGTTTACGATTATTTGGCAATTATGCGTAATTAGTTCGACAATGATGCAGCGGGAGGAATACAGATCAGCTAATACTCCTGGCTCATCTCCCGGACTCTCACCTCTCGGGAAACGCCTCTACAAAGGAACAAAGCTTAGCTTGTTTTATTAACTATCTGACCATTGCTAGTTTTTCAAGAGCCATGCAAAAAATTTGAAGCAACCATTTTCCTTAAAAATGTATGTATTCATGAATTAAGGGGAAAAATTGTGCTTGCATATGGGTGGAAGGCGACTACATATCGGAATAAACCAGTTCAATTCGCTTCAACCAATTACATTTATGGTAGAAAAAAGCAAACTTGGTAAGGCACCATTCTATCTATGGTATCGATTTATTTGTTAAGTTTATATGTTCTGCAAGCCGATAAAATATGTATAGGTAAATATCTTTTGGGCCTAATTAAAAATTAAAAACCGATATTAATTACTATTAGTTTTACCAAACTCTACAACAAAAGACGCAGTGAAAAATCCGCAAAGAGAGTCACGTTGAATGCGTAGGATCATTTAGTGTAGATTGGAACGGTCTGGTGTTCGCAGCGTTTCATGTCCAAGTAGATGTGGCGGGGGGAGGGAGGGGATGATCGGCGCGGGAGACATTACCGAGCTCGACACGTACCAGTAATCAACGACTCAACTTGGGGTATTTTTCATACGCGAGCGGCGCCGCAGACACCCCAGGGCCTTGCTACACGGATCACTTATCTACTTGCGATGTCGTAACATTGGATGTTCGTTTACTGCATGAAATACGTTACGTACGAGAATTTGTACGGTATGTGCTGTGAACCGGTTATATTGTGAGCATTATCCGATTATTATGGTGATTATGGCATTTTAATGTACCGTGTCATGCAGCTTTCTAACGTGACGAAGAATCAAGAGAATAACAAGAAAATAACTTGTCCGTATCATAAAATGATTTATATCTAGTTAAAACCTTTCAACCATTTCAAATACTAAATGAGAAGTTAGGAACTCAAATCTATATAAATAAAATAAATAAGATCTAGAATCTTAACTTTGATACGTAGAAACCTTTCATCATTATTATCTAAATAATTTTAACGATGCGAAATGACATTGAAATGAATCGTCAAATTCAAAGCGGCAAAATCGAGTCGTGACCTTTATCTAAGGTGCCTTTAGGTATGTAAGCTGTTCAGCGAGTTAATACTTGTAAAGGAATTCCCTCCCTTAATGAAACTTTATGGACGCTTCCTCACCAAAATACTTTAGAACGGTAGTACAATCACCTGCGGAATTCATTTATTTCAATAATCCATGGAGAGCTTTTAAAACTTAATAGTCACCGTGTAAGGCCTTTTCCCTATTAGTTTTTACTGTCAATTTAATTAGGGAGCAATGTGAGGCTCGGCATGCTTTTATTGATACCCTGGCAGAAACAAGATACCAGATATTAAAATTCCTATTCAGATAATAGCATCGAAAATCGTAAACTTGTGCAATAATATAAAGAATTGAAACTGATATACATGATTTGATATTAAATTCCTTTAATTTATTGCATATTATTTATGTTCTAGTATTTGTTGTTATAGCGGCAACAGAAATTGGAAACCTAAAAAGCAATTAATTATTAGGTCAAATAGTTTTCTTTAACTAACATAAATAATGTATTTTCAATCCAGTATTGCTTGTTTATTTTCAGGAAGTTTAACTGTACAATCCTTTCCAAATATTAGTCTTTATTGAAATAACAAAATATCCAGTTGGTTTAATCCTAAAAAGGCAAATAAATAATTTATAACCAGTAAAAATATCTCACATTCTAAAACTTCGAAGGCATACTACGAATATTTAGTACGAATGGTTAAGCAATAGTTAACTAGTAACGGTTAACTGGTGGCTTAGGCTGAAATTAATTAAATAAAATCCAAACCAGTTACGAACGTGGACTTAAGGATCTAGCGACTTGTCTACCCGAATATCCTGCCTTTCCTATTTACGTAGCTGGAATTTTAACTGGTACGCAGGTATATAAAACGGTAACATTAACTGAAATTTGCTTTTGTTCTTCGCAACTCGTGATCAGCTCAAGCTCGTGATAACATGTTTTGATTTAAGATAAAACCTATTAAATTAACTCACCTATTTCTACGAAAGCTTTCAAATCTAAAATTGTTCGTATCCGTTTAGTGTTCTAGGGCCCCTGAATATCTGACTCTTGAATTTTCAGTTTAAAATTTTGTACTTTAAATTGAAAACTGAACTTTTCAGAGCCAGGGTTTTTTTTTAAATTGAATTCGCGAGGTTGTCATCAAAACAGATTTTCCTATCAATTATTGTTTGAATTGAAGTAAAAGGTAATTAAAGATATAATACACTCGGTATTCGTTCGCAGCTGTTGGAAAAAGTTTTTAATCAATTCAGGTGTCTATTTAGCTTGTTTATTTCGGCAAATACCTACTCTAATTCCACAATTCTAACTTTAATTTAGTTCTGGCAAAACAATAAAAACTCCGCAGTACATTCTGTTTGGGATATTTGTTTTTTAAATACTTCGTCCCGTAGATAAATAAACAGGTATTAGATGGTATTTTTCAGTTTAGCTTCGGAAACTTTAATTAAGATTTTTAACTTTTTTTTTCTACAACAATGTTACCAATTAATGCACTTTGTTCGTAGAAAATCGTTGTTGAATTTTAATTGATATGGATAGTTATTTAAATAACTTTAAAAGTTCATCCATGTTTAAATTTTTATTCTTTTTTCAACAAAAGCAGAATTATAATGTTGCTTACTTTAAAAACTTTTATATCTTTTGTAAAATTGTATACACCGACTCAGTTTTAATCAAAATGTTTTATTCGGTAAATACATTTCAAAGGGGTGATTCAATCTAAATAAAGATATAACTCATTTAAGTTTTATCTCTTACTAATTAAATCATCGTTGCCCTACAGCTATAATTTTAATAAAATTTAATTTGATTGTATATCGCTTGCATAGCTTGAGAGCAGAATTGATGAAATTCAACCCCAATTAAGATTAAAGGATGACATGTAGAGTTTTCAAAATGCCAGGCATCGAGCAAAGCGTATATAAAATAACGATCGCTTCATAATAAGGTAATTAAAAGTGTAAATATAGAATGTTTTTCACGTGACGTGATATTAATATAATGATGTACAGTCAAACGCGTCCAAATTAAGCACGCCGGGCGCCTCTGCTGTGACCGTTGGCCCAGAATAATGACCCGACACTCTTACTTAATGAGCCTTACAATTCCCTGTAATATTTGTCAAAATTGTCAATACATTTTTACTTCAAACAACGACATTTTTGTTTTGACAATTATTTCAATTCATGAAAATGTTTCGTATTTAAAACTCAATTGGTTATCTGCAGCGGAACTTTTACAGTTGATATTTCGCTTACAGCACGGAGTTAAAAAAGCCGAACTGCCGTATTATATATATAAATATGATACACCTGTCAAATCGTAGTACGGTCACTTACTTCTTGTGAATTGAAATGTCGGATACCCATACGAATGTAAAAAAAAAGACAATATCTATGAAATGACAACGATTTCATGAAACCGAAGATATTTTGCTTAATTCGGTATTTTTAGTTCCGCTGGTACTTTATTGTTCCAGGGTTACCACCTTATTAAATTCAATGACACGTGAACAAACCGGACTTCTGGTAGTCGGTTCTGTATGGTATGTAAAACAGTATGTGGTAATTTAATGAATATTTGCACGTTTATGGGAGGTACTGCATTCATTAAATGGTAACATATTATAATTTAAAGTATCAGAACTCGTTAAAACTTCATCCTTACCTGAGCGTTCTCTATGAAATATTTTTAATAATGGCCTCTTAATTTATTCATCGAAACATTTTTATTAAATAACTGTTTTTTAATACCTTCCGCCCTAGGTATTATATACGATGCCTAGGTATTGTATAGAATACCTGAATTTTACATGTTTCCGGTAACATAGATTTACAAATATAAATTCAGTTGTAACTCACACCGGTTGCAGTTAAGTAATATTTCACCCCTACCTGGATACTCTCATATACAGATTTTTTTTCAAAACTTTTTCCAAAGCTTTTTCATATTGATTAATACCACCATTTAGACTGTCGGTCGAAAGAAATTCATCAATGTTGGAAAATATTTTATTGGTCCGTAAAATACCAGGATATTTTAACAGATAACTTAAATAATGCTTAGTCTGCTACCTTTTAATAAAACGATAGTATTTTATTTGATATTATCATACGTTTTAAAATGGTATGTAAAATTTACATAGCACTTTAAATGAAAACTTTTTGAATAAGGTCCTTTCAATTGTGCTTTGTTACTGGGAATGCCTGGCGCCACCGGCAAAAACAATTATCTACAAGCAAAAGTATTCAAATGTTGAAACTTCAACTTATTCGAAAGAACGAAACTAGAGTTGAATATTATTTTGAAATGAAAAAATGTTATTCTTCTACCTACTCAATATTTATGTAACCACAATACATGATTACTACTTAAAATTCTAGCCCCAAGCCAATGCCAATTGATTTTAAAAACCACAACAGAAAATTTACTACGCCGAAACGTAGTATGTTTACTACGAAAGATAAAATTACAAATGTCTTCCATCCATATCGTTTCGATTCAACTGATTCATTACTCAATAGGTTCAGGAAACCGACATAAATATTTCTGTAGGATATGTCTTAGTCTATTTATCTAGAATGTTTTTCAATTTTATTTAACGCGTTCGTCTTTACGAGGTCATAGGAATGTTCGGTTGCTTTCATAAAAATACCTCTCTATCTCGTCTATGAAAAATGACGCCATCGCGATAGGTACACAGATAAAGTACGTTATCACCATGTGTAGAGGATTGAAAGTTGAGAAAATTGTTTGTTTTGAAAATGATTAGAAAGACGTGTACCGCTAAAATATTAAATGCAATGAAAAAAGGTAATAAAACAATTGATTGATTGACTTCAATAGTTATTACAGTTGCTAAATGTATGTAAATAAATAAATAAATGTAAATAAAAGTTTGCATAAAGAAGTGTTTACTTAGCTAAAGTTCAATTATTTTTTTATATTTCTAATAATGTAATAAAAACAGTTTAGTTGTGTCCAGTCTTTTTAATGAAACTTAACATGTCTCATTCGAACAACATTTTTGAACAGCTCAAAAGCATTACATTATAATTTTCAAAGGGTTTCCCTTTTTAATAGGTATTACAATAATATAATGTTTAAAGGTTCATACTGTATTCGTTTTAAATTATCTATCAAAATATGATTAAAATACAATACTTTATAACACATCCATAAACATCACCAATCGACTTTTTTAAATCAATCTTCAAGGGTGAATTTCCCAAGCGCATTTTTGATAATAGGAAAGATGAAAATGGTACTGCTGTTAGGTTAAAGACGTCTTGCTATTTCTTAATAAAGTTAAGACTTCCCTTCACTTGAAGAAATTTTATAATTAAATATGGTGTGAAAGTAAGCAGCATCTTTTCACAACTTAAACAAATATCTAATTTTTGTGAAGGTGGGACCATTTCTTGAATATTTTGGTTGGAGTTATTTAATATGATGCCGACTATATTTTAAGATAAATTTTCATACTTGAAGTTTGCAAAGTAAATTAATGCTTGGATTTAATTAAATTAAACTGTTTCTTTATTATAACAATTTTTTATCCTTTTGGGACTTTTTGGTGCTTAAAAATGTGAATAATGTTCATATTACACTCGTTTCATCCATGACTTCATCCGCGTCAACGGTATAATTGAATCCAGAGGTTAATTAAAAATCATACAGCGACATTGAGTCGATTATTAAAGGGAAAATCCTATACTTAAATTTTAACCATTTTAACAGGAAACTAACATTTTGTTGGAATTAAAATTTATCTGTTTACCAAACTCATTCAAATCCGTAGCACCTTTTATTCAATAAAATTTATGTTGTAAATTCTGTTCTCTTCTCAGTCTGTTGGATCCAAAATAATAAAAAGTAGCAATAGTAGTATAGGTCGCTTAATATTAAACATTTATTTAATAATTAAAAAGACACAAAAATTTGAGAAAACCGGACTTGTTAAAATCGGCCCTCAACTAAATATTATCGTTTCAAAAAAACATCCATTCTATTAAATTAGACGACACGTACGTCAAGTTCATTTTCAACCATTTAGCAGTTGTCACGTCGTACAAGACAAGGAAACAAAGGATTGTTTTTACGTGTGAATTGTTAGTGCGTAGATAATCTTGCTTGATACGGGCTGACAAGCGCTGACAGCCGCTGACGTCCGCACTGACCCGTGACACGCCATCAGGGACCAATACAAATTATTGTACACGATATTTTATTATGAGGAAAATGAATATACTGAAAAAATATTTCAAGAATCCAGAACATAACGCGAAGGTAGTTAAAATTTATCAACTTGACGAACAAAACTATTTTAACTTTCTAACTAGTGTGTTTCTGAATTTAAGCATGTTCAGTTGAACATTCAAGTATATTCTTAAAGATTCCTATCAGTATTATATTAAGTGTTATTAAACATCACAACAAAAACCAATAAATAAATTCTACAAAATCTTCGATTAGATGTCAAGATACTCCTGGGTAAGGTATTTGTGAGAACAGTTAGATCGTCACGTACCGATACGTCATCGACTATTTGTCATATTTATTTATGCTGAATTGCAATACCAAGTGATTTGTTCCGATACCGGATCCGATTTATCTCTTGGATTAACAATCCTATTTTAAGTCCCGGCTAGATTATCTTACTTGTTTATCAAAAAGGTTGAAACTAATATTTTGTTCAGGTAAAAATGGTTTTTTTCCTCATCTCGTACTTTAAAACATGCATAATTTTTATAATACTGAGGTTATGGGCCCTATCATACTGGTCAAACCCTATATGAGATATAAGATGTATTAATCTACGTTTGTAACGGTACTGACTTTACATATGTATAATCTAATAAAATAAAATGAGTACAGCTGATAATATCGGACACTATTCTGTTTAATTTAAAATTATTTTTTTTGTTCTTGATCAGAACAAAATTTAATTACACGAAAGATTCATCACAAGTAAGAAAAACCATACCATTATTGTTTACAATACATAGGTAGGAAGAATCCCGTCTACCAGAATAAACGGTAGTATCCTAAATAAGGCAAAATTCATCAAAAAATTTAAAGAGACCAAGCTCTCGGATTAAAAACCAGGTGGCCTGGAGACACTAGTAAGGAGTGTATCCAAACATTTAAAGGAGGAAAACTTTCACACCTTGCTGGACCAAATTGTCAAAAGTTTTACAAGTCACTCTGCAGCTGAATTCCACAAAACATTCGTCGAGTAATTTTATTATTGAGTGGAGTACCGACAACGTCTCAGGAACGTTCGATCCTACTTATTCTGATTCCAAGCACTGCTCGAAACATATCTTACTACAGCACGACACGTCCCCGTTTTACAAGATTTAGATCGTTATCGAATTTCCAAGCAAACCCGCTTGAATACGGAAAAGTAAACCAATAGTAACATCCTTTTCTTCCCAATGTGACTTGTTTTACGATATACTATAATATAGGAAACACGACGCTTTTAATCCCAATTCCACTGCGAAGTGTTAATTATACAAGGCATTATTAGCATATAAATTGTTTAAGATAATACTTACAGTCTTCATCTTCATCAAGAATAGAAACTAATTGTAAATTACCACAAAGGAAATTTCAGTAATGAATACAAAATTACCCCACAGGAAAGAAAATATTGTAATTATTGTTTAAAAGAGAATTGTTCAATTCTGGTCATTAGTGGACAATGTATTGGTTCGTTCCGCGATACTGTCCTGGTAATGACAAGTTTTAACCCGCCATTTTGTGGGAATGCCGCCTGTGGCATGTCAGATACCACTTAAAAACATGTTTAAATTTCATTATAAACAAAATATGTATTTATCGGGTTTGCTGATAAAATAGGACACATTTAGTAAAATGATGAACCTTTAGTTTTTTCCGTAACGTTATATATGCATTATGGTAAAGATAAATCGTATTTTTGTTAGAAGAAGAAATTGAGTAAGCAGATTCCTTCTATAGCACTCTTGCGCCCCATGTAAGATAAAAATCAAAATGTTGCAGAAAATGTTGTCCAAACGGAGAATGAATCAGGTGGAAAATTTATTGTCGTTACATAAAAGGTGTCGATTAAGTGGATATATCTATAACTCGGCAACACTAAGTTCCTTGTTCATTATGCAGGAGTTTTTGATGTAAAACGGATTTCAACGTTGCTACACCCATTCTATACCCCTGACTTTTTATTACTTCTCACGAGCAAGTCGCACCTCAAGAGATATACGCGTACAGAAGGTCAAGGAATGTTGCAACTATGGTGCTGAACAAGTTACACGAATAAACATAAACTCACGCCGTAATTAGTCCCTCGAGAGGGGTAGATAGAGGTTGCACACCGCATTTCTCATGTTTATGTTGAGTCACAGAGTGACAGGTTGCGAATATGTCGCCAATATCCGGGCAAAATGAGGAACATGGCAGCTACAACGTACGACAACCCGAGACTCGAACCTTCGACCTGTCGGGTCGATCGGCCACGTAACAATTTGAATGGGCCACGTCCTCACACAAGTTAACTTTAGATGATTACTGAGGGTGCTTCTGATAATGTTAACGATGTAAAATCTTTTTATAGAGCTAAAGAAACTCTTTTCTAGATGTGCAAAAGAAAAAAATATGTAATGAAACTACTAACAATCGTATTTTCCTAACAAATCCCTGAAACTTAATTACTACACTCATCATGAATCTCAAATCATAATAACGACGACCTGAATTATCTTGATTGTTTTAAACCAGCTTTGGATCTCAAGTGATATTTAAATAAAATAATTTCTAAATACACTGAACTGATACTTCATGAACCTATACCGCAGATTCTTAATAATAGTAAATCAAAAACAAAGGTAAACTCTACATTCAAAAAATGATTAGTCATTAAAGATATAAATGGAAACAAACAGGGACACCTCCCATCGATAAACGCATTCTGTCGGCTTTCACCACAAACCGCGGCCTTTCCTTCAATTCTACCGCTTTAATTTGGCGGCATAGTTTAATTAACAGGATTCCAAGTAGTGTGTTCTGCGGGAATTGATGAGTTGCGTAGAAGGGTGGAGAGGTGGTAGTGATGAGGGAGGTTTGAGGATACTCGTAAATCTACTCGACGTGGGCCGGCCTAGCTCTTGATTAATTTACTTTCACAAAATCCTTGTAACTCATCAAAAAGCAGTATTTAGCACAGGATTTGGCGGACCTGTCACTCTCGTACTAAATTCATTGAACTTCTTGCCTCTTAACAGGTGGTATTTTTACTGCTAAAGGCGAGGCAAACGAAAAAACGTGAATTGTTTATCAAAGTACAGTGTTGAAAGTTTTAGTATTAACATAGCTTGGCGGTTAAGCCCGTGAACGTGACATCACAGTATGTTCGGAAAATTAAATTTGGTGATTGTATATAGATAAACATTTATAGAACTGCTACTCCATTGTCTCCATTTATCAATTTACTTAAAAGTAAAAGGTAGGAATATCTATCTTTTAATTACTACTATAAATAAAAAACTGTAAATTTTGCAGATTTTTGTATCCTATAATGGTATTCATTTCTATCCTAGTCCGGTCAGAGATGAGATGAAAGTTTATGGAATTTCTTTCAGCAAAACTGAGATGGGTTACCTAGAATTAATGACAGGCGATTTTGACTGAGATATAAAAAATAAATCATGCTTAGAAACCATGAAATTTAGGGCCTAGCTCACTTGCCTACTTTTCATTACACAAGCGTCAACTTTCTGCTGAAGATATTACGTTTCTGGGCTTATTTATAGATACGTCCATACATTTTAATTAAAGTGTAAAAAGTTCAAACTCAAATAGTGAACTAACGATCCGTGTCTGAAAAGGAAGGAACGATGTTCTTTATAAACTTTTGAAACTTGTAAGAGGGAGATGGGATATTTTCCTTTTTATAAAAATTTGCCAGGCGTTCCCGGTCGGTCATCGGGAAAGCAAGACTCGTTAAAACTTTCAATACTTACCTACTTTTGTACAATTCCGCCTGAATATTATTCGATTTATTTTGGGATCGCATTTCTTTCCTTAGAAAGGGACCAACAGTTTTTAAGCCAACCTCACGCATTCGACTGTTAAACTTTACAATACGCTTATTATTTAAACATATTTTATCGTAAATATGTATGAATGAATGTCAACATTTTCCTTAGATTTATATTTTACCCTTTTATTTTTTATTAGGTGAAAATATACACAAGTATGAATTTCATCCTATGACATACTAGCTTCGGTTGCTTTTTAGCTGACTAAGGCAGGCAGAGCCAAAAAGGATGTACGTTTGTTTTTTGTGGGTCCCACCGTAATTCCTAAACTAATAAACCGATTTTGATTGGTCCGGTTTTAGTCGATTCTTATTTATTCTGCGGATATTATTTTCATAGGGTACATTTTGTAGGCCAAAACAAAATGAATTATGTTGAATCTGACCAATTAGTGAACAAAAATTATTTTAATGATGAAACTGCTGCAGTTAGAGCAGTATTTTGACACAGATTTTTCGTCTGTTTTTGAATCTTCTGATGTTGAGGTTTGTGCGGAAAAATTGGTGTCAAAAATTACTGGGATAGTAAAAGCAAATACCTACAACGTTTATCTTCCCAGCTCTAAAAGGATTATTAAACCATGGATTACTCCTGGCTTGCTAAGATGTATCAGAAACCGTGACAGATTGCAGTTGATAGCTTCCGTAGTCCTAGACGACTCCGTTGCAAAAATAACTTTCATCCGCTACAGAAATTTCTGTAACAAGTTGTTAAAAAAGGTAAAGTCTGAATATGAAAGAGGAAAATTTGAGGCAGCTAAGAGTGATTCTAAGGCAACATGGAAGGTTATCAAGGAAGTAACAAATTGCAATTCAAAATTTTCGGATGTTTCTGCACTGCTAAAAACGTCTTGTCCTGATTCTGTCAATAAATATTTCTCAACCGTTGGAAGTAAATTGGCGTCTCAAATATCCAAATACTCAGAAGAAAAAAACGATGAAATCTGGATGAATGAGTCATGAGTCTGGATGAATCACTTATGGCGTCCCTCAGGGCAGCGTGCTGGGTCCTACGCTGTTCTTAATTTATGTCAACTTGCTTTGCAAACTTCCCCTGACTGGCTGTAAAATTATTGCTTATGCTGATGATACAGCTCTGTTAATCAGTGGTGAAACTTGGTCTGAGGTGAAGATATCTGCTGAAACAGTGCTTAGAAAGGTGGAGGGCTGGTTGTCTACTAACTTATTAACACTCAACCTTAAGAAGACGAAATTCATTCCATTTGCTCTTCGTTCTTCTAATCTGCCACCTGTGACTTTTAATATTGCTGCCCATAATTATAATTGTAAAACTCAAACCATTTCATGCAATTGTCAAAATTTCAACCAAGTGAGATCTATTAAATACCTTGGTATTACTAGTGATTCAATGCTTTCTTGGCATGAACATATAAATATCTTAATATCCAAAACGCGGAAGCTAATGTTTGTTTTTAAAAAACTTAGATTGAGTTGTAATTTTTCTACGTTAAGGATGGTTTATTTCTCACTGGTGCAGTCAGTTTTGTCTTATTGCATCACTGGCTGGGGAGGTGCGGGCAAAGTTCACAAGCTACGCTTGGAGAGAGCTCAAAGAGCTGTTTTGAAGGTGATGACATCCAAACCTCGTCGTTTCTCTACATCAGACTTATATTCACTCACTCAGGTTCTAACAGTTCGTCAGCTCTTTATTCGTCAAGTTGTTTTACGTAGTCATCTCATGAATAGCTTCAACCCCAATATTTTAGGGACAAGCGAAAGCGAAATAGAAGCAGTGTATATAAAAGGGTTGATCAGTGGACGGCAGTTGCTAGGCGTCACTTTTCCTATCTAAGTAGTCGTATATATAATAAAATAAACAAGGAAATCCAAATTTATAATAAAACTCTGGCTAAGTGTAGGGCGGACATAACATCCTGGCTTCAATCTCGCTCCTATGAGCAGACCGAGTCTCTAATCCAAAAGTAATTTATATTATCTGTCTCTCAATTTTCTTAAACTTCATACATTCACACGCATTCACAAATACAAGCGCACATACATGTATACAAACTTACACATGAAATTATGGGTTAGACACGCACACAATCATTATAATTTTTATTTAGTTTTTGTATTTTTGGCTGTTCATTATTATCTCAATGATTAACTATTATAAGATAATTTTTGGTTTCGTTTTAATTTTGATTATCGATTTAATTTAGATTTTTTCTATTTTGTTTCAATGAATTTGTTTAAATCTTTGTATAATTTTATTATAATTTATATTGTTACTTGAGGAGGGCGATAACGTCAGCGACACAGTTTTTAAATAAAACTACTGCGGACGTTATCAATCAATGTATAAATGTCTGTTTTATTTTTGAATTTTAAATCGTTTTAAAAAATGATGCCGTGTTTAGTTAACTCCTCAAAAAAAAATTACATGATGTTAGCTTGCATGCAACCGATAATTAGGTATAACTTCATTAAAATTACAAAACAAATTTTATCTTCAAACCTACTAGGAAAACATATAAAAGAAATACCTATTTAAAAAGTAACAACTGACACCCGACTACTGAAAAATCGCGTTCTAAAAAGTATGAAACAAGAAAATATTATGATCTGAAAGTGTTATGTACAAACTATTCAATATAGTCGTGATCTCATGCCACGTGCCCTAACAAAATGATACAATAGAATTAGATGATCTCGTAATACTAAACGTGGCATATGTATGTATGACCACAGGTAAAGAATAAAGTATCATTGAAATTAATTGTACCTGCCTATTATTATTTTTTTTACAATTTATCTATTTGGTAATTAAGACGAACTTACTGAAGTTAAGTGCCACTGATATTTGAAGTTATCTAAAACGGTTTTTTTTTTGATAAACAGAACAAAGAAAAGATTCTGCAATAGCTAATAACTTGTTATTGCTATTGGCTTGTAATAATACTTGATTAGCTTTGTGATATATTCAATTGAGTTCGTCGAGGTATGTAAAACAAACTTTTAAGACCGCTTAAAGGATATCAAGTAGAATTAACACTAGTAATGAATTATTAATTAAAATCCAACCCTATCATTATCGAGGGTGGGTACATTGTCGCTTGCAGTAATCGATAACAGAACAGGAGAGGCTTTGTAGACCCTCAGTAATAGATGGCCTGGAATTATTCATGGAGGATATTATCCGAGAAATGTATGTTCTGCACTAAGTTATTTAGCATTCCTTGCGCTGTGCATGACTTAATTCCTACCTTTAAATAAATTACGAACGAAATTGTAGATACATGTATGTAAGCACTTCGATACATACATTTTTTGCAATGAAATTACCTAAATTTAATTTATGTAGAGTAAAACAGCAAACTAATTAAGAATACAGCGCATGTTATCGTTTTCAATACCGAATAGATAAATTGCCTAACTTAAATATCTTCTACCTTACTCAGTTACGGGAACAAAATGAAATGTTATTAGGTATATTCAATTCAATACTTTAAGGTGATTTTCAAAGAATTTATTCTCATATCAAAATCATGATACAAAACCTTGATTGACATTGAATGTTCAGAGTTTAGAGGTTCTGTTGACTTTTTAGACGAAGAATAACCCGTAATTAATAAAACTACACATTAAAAGTTTGGTACTATCTGTCTATTAAATTTCATGAGACACAGTCCTCTGAAAGATGGCCATATGGACGATCGGACAGCCGAAGCTTAGTAACAGGGTCCCCTTAATACTCTAAAAAGGAAGCCTTATATAGTAGGTAGTAAAGTTACCAATGAGGCTGTGCCGGCTGGCGCCGAGGCTGGGCGCGGGCGGCGAGCCGGCCGAGCGCAGCGCGCCGAACGCGCCGCCGCCGCCGCCGCCGCCCAACGCTCCTCCCTCCAGCGCGCCTGCAATGCAACAACAACACATCATCATCACCATCATACGAAAAGTCTGCTGATCTAAAGACTCAACGAAATAATGTGATCCTTAGCCGCTTATATCCAGCAGCTTACAAACAACTGTACATTTCACATTTCAACTGTAAAACGTCAACTAATGAACCAAGATCTGCCTCAAAAATGTTTAAACTTAGACAGAATTCTTACATATTTAAAACAAAAGTGATGTAAAAATTTGACAGACTTCAAAAGTACAAAATACTCTTTGTATCTTAATCGTCTAAAACCAATCTGTAGTTCGCAAAATATTTATGGAAGTCGGTTAATAACTCCAGATACAGGTACATTCTTTTAACCGGTTTCTACAAGTATTTTGTGATCAATAGAATATTGGTTTCAGACGATAAAGATTGTTTACTAGGTGATAATGGGTTACCAAGTCCTCCTCCTCAAGAGTATACTTTTTCGGATAGAAAAATAATTTTGGAAATCAGTCCATAATTGATTGTCCATCCGTAAAACATAGATATAATGGAATGTGTAACCTCCTTTCTTGAAGTCGGTTAAAAATATAAGCCACAAGTTTGCTCCCAAAAGTAAAAGCCAATAGTTTAAATAAAGTGACATTGAACAGATCATCGAATGAAATTATGTTTAAATGAAAATGCTTTTAGCGCGCATTGGCGGCGTACGGACAAAAATAGGACGTGATATTGATAGGCTCTTTGAGTCGCTAATAACGGGTAATAAAGGCGCTACCAAAGGTGAGCGGTCATATATGGGATCTATTTATACCTTATAAGATACGAAATTTATGGCAAAATTATTAAAATAGATATTTAAATCGCATTCCAATTAATAACACATTTCTACAAATTTAAAACTCGTGCTTTTTCTGTTTTTTTATCTCCGACGCAATAAGAGGATTGTTAGAAGTTTGACGTGTCTTTTGGTGTGTAGGTATATTTGTCTGTCTGTGGCATAATAAATCTCGAACGGATGAAGCGATTTTCAGTCAAAGTTCCTTTCAGTTTCTTTTGTTGGAAATATTACTATTAAGTCATAGCGGGTTTATAGCTTTGTTTGATCGGTTCCCCCATTCATAAGTTATGGGGGTGAAAGTGGGGACAATCAATCGAATGTACGCTAATATGTCCAATTGGGATATCAAATTTGTGGGCTCGACACGTAATTTTCAAAACTGTACGTTTAATGAAAAACGAATAAACTGTTTCAAATTTAAAGAGGTGAAAGAGGGGATAAATAATCTAATGTACGCAGATAGGTCTAATCGGGGTTTTTAAATGTTATTAAGGCATAGAATCCACAACAATAAAGCTTCATTTTTAAAAACCGATTTCAAAGAAGTAGAGTCGTTCATGTTAGTTATATACCGCACTGAAGTAATGTTATATTTTGAGTCCGCTTCGCGAGACAATGAGGTGGCGACCGTAGAGGACGGGCGAGGCGTCTGTGTGTGAACCGCGTGCTAGCCGGGATGAGTGGATCCGCTTTAGGGCATTTTCAGACTAGCGTTTTTTCAGCCCGTATACGGTCATATAGGCAAAAGCGCTACCACGCGTGCTATATTTCGCACTTCAAAAGGCCAAACTCACACACACTAGCTTTTTCTAGGGCAGGTATTCGCTCATACTAGGTGCGGCGGTGGTGAGTCAGTCAGTCAACTTATAAGCGCATCAACGATCGTACGAGTTGCAAGTGTGGCAAAAGGCACTACAATACTTGGGCTTCCAAAAATAAACTTTTACGCGCTGAAAACCGTTAGTCTCAAAAAGCCCTTTTGCCCGTAATATAGCTCTTATAAACCTACTTTCGTCCCTTTCACTCATATGTCAGTTATGTTCGACCCAGGGAAAAACTGCTGGAAACGTGTGACCGCTTTTCAATACTACGAGTATATCGCCGTCGTATATTTTGAAGTGAGTCAAGTAACGTCTAGACGAATAATTGAAATCCATATTACTCATTCAAGTGCCACTATAATAAGGTAAGGTTTATTGCAATGATTGAATGATACTAATTAATTGTTAAAAAAAATTGTTATTAATGGAAAAAGACAGGAAACTAAAAAACGCAAATACCCTTAACAATCTATGTTCCCAAAATAAATATTTGGATACATAATATTGGTAAATAAAGGAGAAAACCTAATACAATTTTCATCTGTCCTTTAACATAAACATTGTCCCTTCACATATCCGCTGAAGGACATCGACATTTCATTTCCTAGAGCGTTTTAGCCAAAAGAGGATAAGGGTTAGCGTACATACCGTAAACACACAAACATATTTAAATAATTCGAATTTCAAGCTAAAATAAAAACTTAATACAATCATGACTTATTTTTCACGAACGTATGTTCTGGAATTATCTTAAAATGTGGTTCACTACGTCAATCATAACCCAAATCGTCAATTATAAGGTTGGCTTCAAAGTAACCACAGTATTTGATGCAAAAACGACGATAAAACTTTAATAAAATCATGAAGACAACTGAAATTGCGAAGTAAAAACGCTCAGCAAAGTATTAAAATAAGTAAGTCAGAGAATTGGGTGATGGCTGTTGAATTTCTATTTTACATTCAAATATGAACGTTACCTTAGCGCCTGGCCTAGATTTTAACCTTCTTTTAATGCAAGAGTTTTCAATGGAACAGAATGAAGTTCACCAATTATGAAAAGAAAAAGCAAAAGTCGCAGTGGCCGTTTGCCCGATGAAAGGAAAACATTGCTATGCACGAGTGAATAAGGGGATGTTACATAATACAGCTAGCAAAAACACAAGTAACGCAGTACATGGAAAAAGTGATACATTATTTCCACACACACTTAATATAATAGGGTCCATGCATCACCACGAATGTCAATATTATTTCAGTTTTAGATAGCCATGTATTTTTATTCCCAAGCGTTTACACATTATTTTAAACCCATTTAAGACAATTTGGTTATATACTGGCTATATACTCATAAACAACGTGTTGAGCATAATACGCATTTTAAATGACTATAAAGATGAAAGGAAACTTTATCGTATAAACCTCGTTACAGTGACAAAATCATTTCCGAACCGTTAGGATGAGGTAGGTAAATGGCTCCCTAACCGGCCGCGTCCCTGCTTTTATGGTCAATGTTTACGGAATTTATGGCCTTAATTTTTCATATATCATTATAATATTTCGTAGCATATTAGTTCGCGGTATTACGATGTAAATGTGTTATTGTTTAGATTCATTTTACAGTTATGATTTCATATGAAGGTGATAAAACAAAATAATAAAAGTTGAGTTGATCAATCTATTCGTTGTAATTACAAGTTAGAAACGTACCAGTATATCATCTAGATCTATATACATACACATCATAACACAAAGTCCCCTGACGCGTCTGTCTGTTTGTCCATCTGTCGGGATGGACGTTTACGATAATCTCAAAAACTAACGTCCAGGTTCCTATAACGGATTTCATTTATCAAAATAAGATCCTTAACGTTGGTTTTCATGTATTTTCATTTTTGTCATTCATTTATGTTATCATGTAATAAGGTTTCTTGTAAATTGTTTGGAATATGACGATGATCGTTAATTATTTTAAATAAATAAAATCAATCCAAATTAATGTGAGTTATAATTATTGTTAGTTATTTAACAATAACTAATAATAATTAGAATTATCTAAAGCTTTAATTAAAACTGGTTAGCATACCCATTAGTCTACTTAAAAACACATTTTAAAGATAATTTCATATTACGGTAACCTTAGCAATTCAGAAGCTACTAAATAACTTTAACTTAAATAATTTTAACTTAATGTCCCAGGATTTTTTGCGCAATTCATACCGTAGTGCGAACAGCTTTTGGTATGAAACAAAAAATGATATTAACCATATTTCCATAACAATCTATAGAACCAAAATATTTGACAGCAATTTTTGGGTGTTTATGAACTAATCTTGTTAAAATGTCGGACGAAGTTGGGTAGATTTTTGGGCAACGACATGCTTTCGATATAATTTTCCGAGAAAAGATGTCATGTCCTGTCATGCACTAATATTACATTAATAAATACGTTATCCTTCAAACGCAAAATAAATTTTACTAAATCACTGTTTAATTTACTTTTAAATAAAGAATTCAGATCAAAAAACATGGAAAAGATTTTACTTTATAAAATTATTAATAAAATAGGATCTTTTCTATGAATAATTGTGATAATGGTTACATTTCCGTAAACCGAGTACTGAAATGAAGAACTTAATGAAAATGCAAAGTGAAATTTAGTTTGAGCACTTACATGTACGTTCATATTTACATAACACAATTATTTTATGTTCTGCATTCCTGCTGCGGTTCTGATAAATCTCTCCCACGTTCGAGAGGGACGCCTGTACTCAAAAGTATCTCTGTTTCTCGCTTACACAAACATAAGATTTAGATGTCAGTATAGCCGTATATCTGCAAATTTAACTTGTCTGCGTGGTTCTAGGTAATGGATGTGAGTTAAAACTTTTAAAAATAAAACTTTGAAGTTACGGGCTATCTGTAAACATTATTTCTCTTAACATTTTCATAATTTAAAAATTTTCTTACATCTTTTTGCATTTATCTTTAGTGAAAACAGTAAGTACGTTGAACCCTCTTAGCCGGGATTTGTTAAAACAGTATAGGGGTAATTTATATCGGTTTTTGGTCGGACGTTGACCTCAATCCGAATCTTTCATCTTAGATTCCTGAGCGTCCAGCAATGCGGTTCGACAAAATATGAGTTCATAGACGAAGCTCACGGATTCTTGGCATTTTACGTCGGTACCAGTACTTACGAATGATTGCCTGGATGAAAAACTATAAGAAATCTATCGCTAAGTTTTATAGTTGCGTTTTATTAAAAATTTAGTAGACTTTTGATACTCAAGTCTTATGCAACCGATCTCAATATACAATAACGGAAATCCAAGAATAAAATCACGTTTTTTGTTTATAATAAGATTATGGTATTCACATTTTAAAATACTAAATAGTTCAAAATTAAATTATTTGGCGCCCGACGATTCAACAATGGGGATAATGCATTTTTAGCCTATACTCAAACACTCCTGACCCAAACACATACCTATATTAGGAAAGAATGTGTTTCTTGAACGGGGTATATATTGAGAGTAAATAGAAAAAATACGACCTCGAGGAGTTTTTGAGGACTCTCTTTTGATGTTTTAAAATTTTCCTCATGTGTCAGTTTCGTGAACCAACAAAGGCAGAGGGCAGCTTTATCAGGGAGATCGGAAATAATCAGGATCAGTCGTGATTGCGGCGTCGTAATTTACTCGATGTTGAAACAATTGTTCCTCACATTAGCCCCGACAAATCCACGGAAATTGCGGGTCATTTTGAAGGTTTCCCTGTATTCACGCGTACTTTTTCACTCGAGCAGTCTTCTCATAAATGTGACCTAACTCAGCAAAACGTCAAATCTGTGATAGCATCAACATTATAAAATAAAAGGAATAGCAGTTATTTTAAACACATCGGAGTGTGCGAAAGCGCTCTTCATGACTTTGTTCTGGATTTTTTTAATCCGTGAGATAATCCGTGATACAGACGGACAACGCCCCTTTTATCGTTATTTCAGTTCGTCCTGCAACTTCGTCCACGTATCATTGTCACCAAATGCCTACGTTTACCCTAAAAGTCCATTGTAAATATGTCAAGAGAATTTTAAAGCTTTGAAGGTTACCTTCTACGGATAAAATTACAAATTAACTGTCTGTATTGACTAAATAAAATATGAGTATTATTTTAATATGTAATATTAACTAAATGTCTTTTTCAGAATTTTGGATTCGAATCAAAAAAGCTGTGCTGTAACAGACGCGAAATAACATTTTTCAATCCGCAATTGGAATCACAAATTCTTTGAAGAAAACACACTTACAACTTCCCTTGTAGAAAAAGCATTTCCCACGTAAAACTGTCAACTCAAAGGTACATACATCATAGTAGTCATATAGTTAATAGTGTCATATATGAATTATAAGGCTACTCTAAAGGTATTAACGGTCCTTAGGGCAGGCTTAGACAGGAACCTTAAGAGTAAGTAACAAAAAACTTTACTTCCCGACTTCTAACTTGGAAACAGGCCAAAAGCCGTTAAAGAAAGTCTATTTATACGTAACAAGAACATAAATACTAGCAATAAAGCAATCAAGTAATAAATACATCTGTACTTCGTCTCAAAACTTTGATCAAAGAATCTATTGGCTTGGGTTGGGCTGAAAAATTGTCCTATGACATTAAAATTATTTAATCAATCCGTAGGTGGTGCCAAGAATAATCAACATTGATAAGTAAATTATGTATAATAACGAAAAGGGCCAAACCCCAACCGCACAATTGATTTATTTTCAGGCACGAACGTCAGGGTTTTCATAATTTCGCTGACATGTACAAACCATTGAAATCGTATTTATCACGAGACCAGATTTCATTTAATATTTGCCCACAAAGCGAACCTTTCCCCGAGATCCCTTTTCATAATCCCATTGGTATGTAAAGCAGTGAAGGTATTTGTAAATTAAGTAATGTTTCGACTGCTCCAATCGAACTGGATGTAACTCATATCCGGCCAGGAGCGGCCGTTGATTAAAATATAAATTACGGGTAGTTGCACAGTTCCGTCCCCTCCCACCTCAACACCCAGAACGCCATCCCCGACCTCCTACACAATTTTTAATTACTTGATAAAAATATTTAAAGAACTCGCCGAAGATGAATTCCCACTTTTTATAAAATAATTTGCGTCGCATGAAGTACTTCAATAAACATATTTTCAATGACCAGTAAAACACGTCCAATTATAGAATTATTCTAGTCAAATCTCCAGATTCGTCTATATTTATCTTTAGATCGTTGAAAATGGTCTATTCCGGATTCCGCAATTAGATAACTCTGCTAATTAAACTAGTACTGAAATCTGATTTTATGCAGCCAAAATGTTGATTACCAACAATTTTCTACGTGGAATTTGCATTGCAATGCGAAGTTCTCAAAACTACAACTTCAAGCAAAACTACAACCGGAAGGATCTTCATTCTCTTTAACAACAATATTTTAAGGTCTTTTTGCTCTCCCAAGCTCCAGATCCGCAAGGCCATTCTCAGTCAAAATGTCCGACGACGGCTACTTACAGACTGAACTGCATACCTAACACTGAAAGGGATTTACCAAAAAATCGACGACAGGCGGAGCACTCGAAGCGAGCAACGAACGACTTGATGCTCGCGTGTTCGCACTCGTTTTCTCTAA
Source organism: Choreutis nemorana (assembly GCA_949316135.1). Lineage (NCBI taxonomy): Eukaryota > Metazoa > Arthropoda > Insecta > Lepidoptera > Choreutidae > Choreutis > Choreutis nemorana. The sequence goes on along the minus strand of OX438597.1, from coordinate 5,663,621 downwards.
TTACTGCATGGATGCTCACTAATATGTTACAGTACCGTGTAAAATCCATCAGTGCCCACCTTTAGAGATTTTTTAAAGTATACAAACTCTCAAAAGACAGTTCTTTTAAATCGTCAAAGATCTTTTAAACATACCAGCACCAATTTACTATGTTCATTGCTCATTTAAAGTGAAGAAAAGAATTCCCTTTTCAATGTTTTCACGTTCTTAGGGTTCTTTATAAGTTTTAAAACAACGTCTTAAGTACGTTGAGAATTCATGTACAAAAGATCTGGTCAGGAACAAGTTTCGTATTCTAACTGCGATTCTGGTTTTGAAATGTGCCCAAACCGATAGCATTTGAGTCACGTAGGTGAGGTAGGTAGGGGCTACTTAACAAAGTACCCGTGTAATACCTGTCAGGCCGTCAGCGAACCATCGCTTTCAATCTATCCCTTGTAAGCCTACCGCCTAAATTGTACAAGCCTCTTAATTCGATGGGCCCGAAACGCCCCTCACTAAAAAGGAGTTTTAACCAGTTGAATTCAAAGAATTAGAAACAGAGAAGGCCGTCCTTTTCTTCTCCCTCGCTTAATTTCATTCGAAAAAGACGGAAAAAAACCAGTTGACATTTGAAAAAGTCGAGGGAATGCAGCCTTAGCTTTTATTCTCCCGCCTATTAGGATTTCCTTTTTTAAACTCGAAATACTTTAAACCCTTGTTGGGAAATTAAGCGGTAGTTTATTGAAAGCTTTGTAAAAAAGCCTTCCCCTGTTAAAATACCTCTTATTTTTAGAAACAAAACTAAGAAGAAATCAGAAATAAATTTCTTAATACTGTTTGAATTTGTGTAGGTACTCATTTAAAACACATGCAAAAAAATAACCTTTTGGATTTTATGTTTTTTAATCAAACAAAACTTAACTCATTGCGTTAACGTTTCTTCTTGATTAGCTATACATAACATAATGGATTTTTTAAAGGAATTTACTTTAAACTTAAAATTATTAAAATGATTCCACATAACATGGTTTAGAGATGATTTTATTTCTTTATGTGATTAGATTATTATATTACCGATGGGTATTATTTCAAATATCCATCGGTGAATTATACATTCAGTCCATAAATGAATTCGTATAAATTGCTTTATTAAATACATATATTTTTGAAATGTGGATACATAGTGAACGAGGAAGGATTTATTGATCTAGTTTTGAGCCGGCCAATAATAACCGCAACGAGGTTTCCAAATAAATGACCTAAATAAAAAGCTAATTCCACCCCGCAGCATCACTGTTGTGGAGAGGGACGACCGACCCATCCATCTACACTTTATTTACAAATGTTTAATTTTGTATCTAATTTCGCTAGAATAGATGTGGTAGTACTAAGTAACATGATAAAGATAGTTTACCAAAAAAATTACTACACACTAGCCTAAGCACAAATATACAAGCAGATTTTTTATCAGATCTAGTTTTTGAGATTCAAGTATTTCGTTCATAACAAAAAAAACGCATCAAATTTGCTTGGGAAGAAAAAAAAAAAGAAAAAAATATACATTTATTCCAAAACTTTCCTTGTTAGCACTTATCTAATATGCAGAAGACTTTAAAAAGTTGCAATTCCGGAACATAAGGTCTCCCGAAAATCCTTATTAAGTTATTTAATGACGCAAAAATTTTCTAGGTTTTTGGGGAAAATTGGCCAAAAAGGAGATAGTGAGGTTGGCCTATTCCAGACATTGAGCCCATAAAATTTTTATGTGATCAAAAATCACTGTCATGTAAAATAACTGCGTAATTTATTATGTCCGAAAATAACTGCTTAATTTATTATCTCTTTCACGATGAAAATCATTTTAATACTTGAAGGCAGCATTTTTTTTTCTTTCTGTCGTGACTCCAACAATCCTAAAGCTTGTTAAGAGATATTTAAGTCCTTTTTAAGATCATCTAACTGGGTTATGTTGGTTAGATATCTTTTCAAAACCTATATCGTTTTCTAAAGAGCTTTGATATTTAATGTCTTGTGCTGAGGTTTTAAATATTTTTGAAGGTACAACGTACTTTCTTCCATTCCAGAATTAATAGACGTCTAGATTATTTTGAGGATCTTGGCCAATGGTTGGTGTTCCGAATTTAAAAGCGTTTATTTGTTCTTCTTTTCCTACTCTTAAACATTCAACTAAAAATAAAAAAAATATTAACTGACCAAACTGTTTATGTCTATCATAGAACATTCTAAAGTACACAAAATAGCCATTTTTAACGAACTCTAACTGATCTTTTAATAAAGTTTTGGCTAGAGTTTTATTTTAGTATTTTTTTTTTTTTGGCGGATTTCAATTAGATAGTACGAGTATCATATATATGTAACAGTTTTTGATTTTTAAAAGTTTCAATTTAAAACCGAAAAAATTACGCCTTATAATAATACTTGCAAAATCAGAAGTATCATACGTGCGTTTCCAATTCTTCAACTTACTAGCCTTCAAAAAGTAATTTCACATAACTACGCACAAGAAAACAAAATTAAAGTAGCAAAGTAAACATATTTAAGATACAAAAATTCCGAGCGAGAGATCTCTTTAACTTTTTCTTTCACAATCTTAAGCGATCGGAGAAAAAAGCAGCAGAAAGTATATTTCGTGAAAAAAGTAGGGTTAACAAGTTGAAACAAAAAGTAACAGCATTTTGGTTTGAGGCGTGTTTGAGAAATACTGCGAAATTACAGACAGCCAGCAGCAAATTTGTATTATACCCTCGCCACGGCATATTTGATTGTTTTTTTTTTCTTTCCCCTTTTTCTTGTAGTTTGGCTCTTGTGGTGTGTTACACAACCTTTTGGCCTGTAAACTTGGCTGAAGTTCGAAGCTTTTCTTTTTATTTACTTCCAGCATCTAAATTATATCGCTACTTCACCTTTACTATTTGGTTACAGTTAGTGTAAATCGACAAAAAATTTAAAAAGAGAAAAAATCACATACCTTTTTCTATTACCTTCGGACCTTTCAGTTTAGTGATATATCTTACGTAAGGTTCGGACATAGGTGGATGGCATAATCTTCTAGGGTCTAGGACTGTTTACATTTTACGATTTAGAATGTATGGAGGTCATAAAGTTGTATTTTACGAGGGGCGAGCTATGCGGCATCCTTCGAGCCCACCGCCGCGGGACTCGATCTAAATCTTACTCTGTCCTATCTAGCCTCAAGGAAACCCACTATATCTTTTACAACGTCAAGAGCCGCAGTTATTACATGTTTCGGTGAGAAGCCCGACGCTCATAATCTCGGCGCTTTGGAGATTTTTCGAAATCTTTGTGGGAGTACTCCTACGATTAAAGTGTCACCGAGACAGAAAATCTTTTGATCCAAGCGACTACGTCGTAGCTGCTACGGCAAAGGATGAGACTGCGTCGTAGCCGTTGTTATTACAGTGCACGCCGACAAAGCTAACTTAACTTTAATAAATAGTATCAACATATAAAACATACTGAAATGAATGATATTGACAATCACTAAGCCATTCTCAGATGCAGACTTAAATTAAAACAATCTCCAGAAAAAAGAAGAATATATCGTTGCTAAATAATGGAAGGATTAGTATTTCAATTTCTTTTTATTCTTTCCTATATGGATGCTGAGAATATTAAAACTTCCTGTTACGGTTGGAATAATAAACAATAAGTTTCTAGTGGTACATTTGTATATTTTTCTAGCTGTAATGATAGATTGAGTTTCGCTTAGAACCAGGCTAATATAAATCAAATTTTTGTGTTTCTTGATATTTAAATAATATTGCATGGATATTAAAGCTTTGAGATAAACATCCGCAGATTATGTGATATTTGTGAAAATAATGTATACGTAAGTCCAACACATTCATTTCAATGTGGTTTAAACCGAATTACAATCCATTTCATTTCAAATAATTTCAACTCATTTTCGGTGTAGTTTTTCGATGTAAAATACGCTGGTATTCATATTATTAATATTCAGCACGTTATCAAATATCACATCAAAAGTTGATGATGGAAAAGGGAGCGTCAAAATCATGGAATGAAATTTCCACGAAATTACGTTGACATCATTACCGGTCTAGTTAATATCACCAACGTTTTACCCAGAGTAACATTATGTTTTTAGGATCTCACATATTTCTCTGGTAACATTCTGTACTGGACCTGTTGGGCTTACAAAGCTTGGATAAACACCATAACATACGTATCTTATGAGGGGTTTAGGACGACCTTCCGCTTGAATTAAGATCGTAATCCCGGGGTTCAAGATTAAATTCCTCACAGGCGCGAATCTTTTGTCTGACGAGAAATAAAAAATGCAGGGTCGAGAGAGCCAGTCAATTTACCTAGCCTGGTCTGGATCTTGATAGAGCCAGAAGCCCATGGGATGACCCTTGCGAAATTGGCAGCAGATTTTCAACCGAAGTACTTTTAGGGCACCACAGAGAAAGTATACAGTTAATAGTGCAATGAATTTCGTTCAGGATACAAAAAACTACGCTGTTCATGGCTAAGGTATCGCTATATTTCTTAGGTCTCTACAAGATGTTCGAATATATTTATGAGATAGTGTACTTTTATTATGTTTATTTAGTTATGAGGAAAAGATTTACGACACGAGTATTCACTCATATATCTAGACTATAGGTTCATGATTGGTAGTCGCGGTGTAGGAGCACCAATCAATCTTTAGCAGAGACTTATTGAGATTTATTGTACAGCACAAAGACAACAATCGTTTAAAAAGAAACTACGAACTACTGCTCTAAATAGAACACCCCACTAAACCGCCAAATTAAGTTTGATAGGATACTGGTCTATTTCCATCTGTAATTTTTGTATAGGCCGAATGAATGTTTCCATCGTAACAGCATACAAAGCTTAGTTAATAACTTTGAGCATTAATTACTTACGAGTGAACTCGTCAAGTTGCGTACATTTTAAATTAGCTCCTTCAAACAAGACCCTTTGGCAATGCTAGCAAAGAGAACAACAGAAAAACGAGCTGTGGTGTCATGAATAGACAGTAGCAGTTTAAAAAAATCTAAATTAAAACTTTTTAAATAAAACTGGATTTGACTCGCATAAATTCAACCAAAATTAAAACTAAAAATTAAAAATTACTTCACAATTAAGCCAAATAAAATTCTTTAAGATAGCTTTTAAACAATAAAACTGAAAGTGTATAATATCTGCTAAAAGGCTTAGCATATTTTTTTCAATTTCGTATAAATAGAAAGTTGTCCAACTGAGTTGAGTGAAGTCCTTTACAAACAAAGTAGGGTTCTGTACATTAATTCTATATTTGTATTGTTGGAGTTTAATTTTGGCAAGTACCTATAAAACGAAGGCTTGACTTTTGTTTTACGCCAATGTTTGGGTTAAAATACCTATAAGGAAATACCTATATTAGTATACTTTCCAAATACAAGAAACTATGTCTTAAATATACAAGGTTAAAAAAAATCGGTACATGTTTATATAGATATCCCCACACGTGAGTGTATTTATCTACCTACCTACCCTACCTATTACCTACTTATCTTTAGGAAGGTAAATCACGAGAAAGCAAACTTGAAATCAATTTGGAGTTAAAGTAAAGTTTCCGAATTTGTATTTAATCCTTTATAACAAAATTGTCGATCCTTTCCTTTGCAAACACGATCCATCTTAAACAAGACTTTGTACAAAGCCTTTCCAACAGCCCTTTAACTACAGGCCCGGCCGACTTATCCTGCCAGGATTCGAAATTCAGAAACAGCGTTTTTTTTGCATTTTGATCTTTATTGCTAACAACTAACGCCTCTCCACCAACGTCCCGACCTTCTACTATATTTGACAAGTTCCTCCACTTATTTACGCACGAATAAAACTGGCTTGCGAACGAAGGATCGCAGTCGTGCATGCAAACATATTCATGCCAAACTTACAGTGGCTTTTCGGTGGAACCATTATGAAATATATACCGTTCACGTTTCATGTATTGTGATACTTTTTAAAGGAAATATGCACTTAATACGACCTGTTCCTTATTGTAGTGTTAACTTTTCTACTAACGAAAACAGCCATTTCAAAACAATAAGTTTCAAAATTGAAAACATGAATAAAATATTTTATAACCTCTATTGCTTACAAAAGATACCATCACTAGGTATAAATAAATATCTTAGTAAAGTCTAAACACAACTTACTAGAATTTCATGATCCCTCGGGGGGTGGCTTAACTTTTTGTATTACCTACATTTCCCCATTTGATGTTAACTGTAGGTACTCCGGTATCCAGGGAGCGTTCCAAACTTTTCAGAACAGGCAGTTTCACAGGCCAACCCGGCCCATGTTTAATTAGCACGCCGATTCATTATAAAAATTAATAAGCGACCAGCCCGCTGTGAAACGCGATAAGCATTAAAGATACAAATTCCTCATTAATTCAGAAATGTTCAGGTACTTTATTATCTAAAAGCCCCTATCAATTTAAATTTTATATAATAAGTTTCAGTTCCTTTTAGTAAAATTCTTCAAAACATAACTAACTGAAATAGTAGAAATAGCAAACATTTAAAATATACCCTATTAATAATTTCTACGAGCAATAAAATGTGTCGAATCGTTCAAGTGAACTTTTTCCAATAAAATGTTCAGTGAAAAGAGAATGTCACCTGAAGTAGTCATAAGATAACAAGGCGGGACCAACCGGGGGCGAGGGGAGTGGAATGAGGGTAAGACCGCCGAACATCCACGAAGAGAACCGAGCGTTGACAAGCGACGCGCTGGCGGAAATGATCAAAAAATGCCGACGGGCGGCTGCTGTAAACTTTCCTCTACGGCGAGCTTCCTCTGCCTTTGTTCATATGTTCTATACTATGTGATATCTAAAGGCTATTTGTGTAAAACAAGCGCCACGGTCGTCTGAATTATGTATTGAATACCTACTTTTGATTTAATTATTTCTCTTCGGTTTTATCAAACAACTGAGCATTAAAATATCCACGAATAATAGACGGTATTATGAAACGGCAAAACAACAATAGATTTTTTTCGTAAAATTAACGCAATTTATCCACGGGAGTTTAGAAAGCGATCACACAAAGAAAACAATCCAAATGTAATTTGTGTTCCTTAACAAAATTGCAAAATGTAAAGAAACGGAAATGGAACTTTTTTTCAAATAATCCTGGGGAATAAAAGCTGCACGTATTTAATGTAAAAAGTTATTTGAATTAATTATCAAGATTCAGAAGCAAGTTTATTGTATTAAGTGCTTTAAGTTATGGTCTTGATAAAGCTCCCAAGAGCATACTTTGGGCAGCGACAAAGTTTTGTGATATAATTTGATATTGGTGACCCTTGAATTCGAGTTTATAAATAAGGCCGATCTATCGTTCCAAGAACACAGAAACGCCTTTGTTTAAGATACAAGCTGCTTGTTCTCTTAACAATTATCCCTCTGTTGGCAACCCTCATTGATTCGCTTCTCCGGTCTACTAAACCACATTTTAATTGACAAATATCTGTATTCCCGTTTAAGGTTTTAAGATATAATTGGCTTTTGATGTTCCAGATACCTATTTTCATATCTGAAAATGCTTGTGTTTCTTCTTTATTGTTTTGCAAAAGCGTGCTACAACTACACGCACCGACAAAATTAGCGAAAAAAGACAATTTCTTTGAAAAACGGTTTTGTTTTATAACCAATAAATGAGAACTCTTTTCTTATTTCAAATAAGTCAGGTATATAAAAGTTTTGTATCAAATTTATAAGTGAAGTATAAATGTTTTAGTTACTCGTAGTAAAGTAAAGTCAAAATGAGAAATAACTTTTGTTGAAAAAAAAAAACTAGATAACGGGTATTTCCTCACATACTGAGAATGGTACAAAGTTTAAGCACACTATGCTAAACAAAGTTGGCTGAGGTAGGTGTCCTTTAGTAACTGAATTGGCAAGATCTGCAATAGCCTATATTTCGTGCATTAGTACAGTCTCAGAGGATCACTCCACCTACAAAACCAATTAATCGTCCCTCTTGAGGCGTGCGGTCCCTCCCAGTAGGGACAAAAGATACACAAGTCCTGTAGATTTACACTCAACGCCCATAATGAGATTAAGTGTTACATTATAAAGGACCTTTTGTGGGAAATTGTTCGTATCCTCTCATTTAGTTCCTACACATGAATCTTCAACTACAGGTAGGTAGCACACGAATTTGACCCTCATTAAGAGCATATCCACTTTATTCGATACACTTAGTAGAGCACGAAGTGTACACCTACGATATTTTATGACACCCTCGCTAGCTCGTCTTAGTAACCTAATAACACAAGAAAGTATGGGATGTATCCCTTACACTTCAAAGGATTTTATCTTTCTCATGTATAATAACCCACTCTGTTATGCACATTTATATGAATGCAACTCACTTTTTCCTTTACATTTACGTAATACTATTACAAAAAAGTAAGTTTAAAACTAAAACCCGACTCCTGAAAATAACGCTCTAAAAAATACGAAACAAGAAAACATTCTTATCTGAAATTGTTATTGTTAAGTTAATTCTAATGCCTTAACATAATAAATAGTAAAAGGAAATAAGTTTGCCTAATACTGTATATGACCACGGCTAAATTGAGTAGGTTATTATTTATTATATATAATTTCAGATGAGGATATTTTTACTTTGTTGGAGTAATCTGTAACGAAAAGTAAATGTATTCTACGTATATTTGGTAGGTTTAGAGAGAATATACGATAAATTCACATCTTAGACGAGATTTTAGAAATTATAATGAATTATCGCGCGCATGCAAGCAAAGTCGCAGGTAAAAACAATGTATATAAACTTCTTATGCGCTCATTACCAAATAGATATATAGCTAGCTATAACCAGCGGACAATTATGACATATTCAACGATACTTCATTTGACAATTTATGATAAGCAGTAGAGAATTATGAGAGAAGAGATACATCAAAAAAATCATAACCCTCCTTTTTGCTTTCCCGTAGTCCGGTAAAAAATATCATTTTGTGTACAAAATTAAAGAACTTTTAAGAAAGCTTTTTCTACATAAAACATGTCTAAATAAAAGTTTAGACACATTTTCAATTTCTCAATGATGGGTAGCTCTAGTTATTCCCATTTTGAGCCCCTAATTTCTGTATCAGAAGTGATACGAGGTATAAAGTTAGGTTAGGTTACCCGTGAATGTGGCGCTCGTAGTGTGGCCGGCTAGGTCGGGGCGGGCCGGCGCGCCGCCGCCCGCATGCTATCAGCTGGTCGCCGGCGGCCCGGCCATCGCGCCCGACACCTCCTCCTCTCACCGACCTGCGCCTGCGAACACACACCTACATTTATTTTTTATTTAACTTATTATCTTCTTTACAATACACATGTACAAATAAATAAAATTTGGATTCTCTCTGTAATATCTAAATAACAACTTTTCACTCAATACATGTGAAACTTTATACCCCACCAAAAACAAAAAAGGTATTTTTATCTTTTTTGTCTGTCTATCCCGGGTAATCTTCAAGCTGGATATTAGGTCGAATCTTCGGCTAGACCAATTTTGACGACATTTACTGAAGGACACTTTTGAAAAAGAATTAGGGTTCCGTACCAAATATGGTGAAGCCCTAAAATTTTAAACAAAATCCATTGTAAATATTAGATATGAAAAGTGTTTCTCTTACTAACAATAGTTTATAGATTTTTAAATTTAAAGGAGCAAAACGGGGGTTGAAATTTTCTATGAGTGTCAAGTTTTTTCAAAAGATGAAATTTCATCTACTCATCATCATAAATTCGTTTTTATTGAATTTCAACATTTTATAGGGTTAAATGGAAGTTGAAATTTTGCATCGGAACGTCACTTTTAATAGGATCTTCAAAATTCAAACTTTCTACTTTTATTACTCTGTTTTATATTCCTGTTTGCCAATGGGCCTCAATTATTATTATTTTTCCATTTCCAGGTTTTCAAGATATAAAACCGATGGGATCGCCAGATAAACAAGCGCAGTGCCGTTGGGCAACAGTAATAATAATAATAACCACATCACGACACACACATTGACTTAGCCCTGAAGTAAGTATCGTAAGAACTTGTGTCACAGGAACTAAGCAACGATATGGTATATACTACATAGATAAGAATACAACATCCAAGACTGGTAAGCGAAACAATGCATCTTGCAAATAACAGAAAGTCCCGGAACCTCTAGCGTAGCAGTTGGCTGTTTACACCACAGCGCCACCGAGGTCGTCAAAAATCCAATAATCCAATAATAAATTTTTATCCGTTTCATTTTACTCCAAAAGAGTCTGACATAGTATTGGCAGTAAAAAAACTGTAATGTATAATTGTTTTTCAATGATTTGCCTACTCCTACCGTGCAATAATGTCAATGGCAATTGTGGGAATGTGCAGCTAGTTATTTCATATAAACCTTGTCGTTCATCAATATCTTACGCTGTGAATTCACGGCATGACCTTTTATCACAGCAGCCATAATTTTACACCGCGTTTGATTGGCAAACACAACATGCGGTTGAGCGATCTGCAAACATTTATGACACTACTATACGCGTGGTTCCTACCTATTACCTACGTCAATAATTTCCATCTCATGTAAAAGGTTTTCGTACCGAAACGAAAATAAGTTTATATTTACACAAAAAGAAAACACACGACCACCTTATAATTTTGTTATAATATTTGATAATAAATAAAAATCTTCAATTTCCTCCAAGAAAAATGAAGAGACAGAGATAAATAACTTCCTAAGACTTCCTCAACTCGACCAGATTGACTTTTTCTACAAAGTAAAACATTTTTAATCAATAAGGGAGGAGACTAATGTGTTTCCCCTAAAGATATTATTCAAACTCTTGTTTTTCTCGCCTGTATAATTTTGACGACGAAATTTACTAAAGAAAATCGATCCATCAAGTTTAATGTAATATAGCAAGATACTTTTAACTTTTATTACGGTCTTCCGCGGTACTGTTCTGCCCTTCTCTTTAACACAGATGAAGTATTTTGTGCCGACCCTTTTGTCAAACTTCCGTTCAACATCCTTTTTGACTTACTAGTAAAATAACACCGAGAAGACAAGAAGTCCCCGCTAATTTCGAAAGTTAATTAAAGCAGCGTTTTGTGAAAACTGAAATAGAAAGGCACAACAACACAGTTTAAAACACTTTGCACGAAAATATGGGAGCAAAAATTGTTGAGTGTTGCAGAGAGGTGTTTCAAAACTGTTTGCTCCTGTTTGAGAATGTCACGTGCACGAGATTCCGCCATTGATTCGCAATTTTTCCAACGAACTGACTGTTTTTGACACATATTCATTCCAAAAATGTTTTCGTACATTGGAACCTCCAAAGTTTCCCGAGCGCAATGGGAATCTATATCTGTTTATGTAAGTACGAAGATATTTCCCGCACATTCCGCTCATGCACCACTCGACAACTTGGCGTCTTTTTTCAATTACTTCTACCCTAAATCTGCCGATAGCTAGCGTTTCCACTAAACAGTCTTTCTTTGACTGAGGGCGATGTTATTTTTATGTTAATTACGTCTTAATGATGAAACCTTATTTATATAAATTGTATAGCTTTGTAAACGTAAATGAATATTCAAGTTATAGTTATATCATGTTCGTTATATTGTTAAAATAATTCAGAATTATTACGATCACTGATTAAATATTTCCTTTTGGACTATTTTACCTGGTAAAATTTCTGTACCTTTCTGTAAATGTCAACTCTTTGGTATAGTCAACCTTAAAGCTTTTGAACAATTCACCAAGCACAAGTTTTTAATATTTTAAATCAAAGTTTAAAAAAATAATAAAATTGGGAAACTAGAAACAAATAAAAGTATACAAAAATACAGAAAATAAACAAAAAGGAAAATACAAAATATTTTAAACTACGTATGTAAGTAAGTTTGTGGTTGTACGTTAGACTAAGCAACTGAATGGATTGTTTTGATTAAATTTGTTTTATTTAAATCGTTTTATATGTTTAGTTTATATGTATATACCGCTGAGGGTTGTCAACCTGCAGATTCTAAGTAAATGCTACATTTTGGCGTCAAGCCACCAAAAGCGCATCTGTTTGGTCGTATGATGAAAACAAATTAATAATTTTCTTGACTTCTTTATGGGAACAGTTTTTAAATTTACGCACGTTAGAAATGTTATCGTAACTCGTTAATCGTTAATCGAAATGTCGCAAAATACATTCGTATTATTGGCCCGGGTAAACTATACATTTGACGTTAAAGAAGGCATTTTTAAGTTTCAGATTTCTTGGCAACTTTGTGAGTAGGTAGGGATATTTTAACAGTAATAAATTACAATTTTTGAATATTACAGTTAATCATAGTTTTAGCTAGATCAAGAAATATAGCAGAATAAAACAAATTGATTCGTTTTTAAATTTACTCTAAACTATAATAAGTTTCTATTATTTGAATATAGATGTTTAACTGTAAAGAATTCGCTTGAAAAAAACTTCAAAAAGAAACGTAAAATAAAACAGTAAATTCAATTCGATACAAAAATAAATTTTATCTGCAGCAGTGCAGTGCTACGCGGAACATGTTCATAGCTCGAACCGTAGTAGGTATTTACGTAGTCAGCCTACGTTTGCCGGCTACGGAAATAAAACGAAACTGTTAAGAGAATGTAACGTAAAACTCCATACAAAATTAATAATGATAAATGATAACAACGAGCGCTACATTAATTTATTGAATAATTTGTTCAACGCGAATCTCTGTCTGTTAGATATTTTGATGATATATTCTCTGATACAACCGAAGGGATGTAGGTTGGAAAAGCTATATTTCGCAAACTTTCCATTCATCCGAAGCAGGGTTAGGTCACGAGTCAAAATTTTACTTTTAAATCCTGCTTTGAATTAAAACAGTAAAACATATGTGTTAGTTAAATGACAAGTTCAAAGAGAAGTTTTTAAGGACAAAGGAATTACGGAATAGAGTTTTAAAACGGACCTTGTTGACCGTGTCTACTTTTAATTGTCTAGACGAGTCGAGGGCCTCCTTTAGCCGAGTACAACACTCAAAGTAGAGGCCTTTAGTCATGCGTTTGTTTTTTAAAACCTGTATACATTTCAAGAGTACGTCGAGTGGGACAGTAGTGCGATGTCGTTAAAGAGGTTTTACCAAACATATAGACACAAATAAGCGGGTAAATGCGGCGTCACTTCTTCAAAGGTATACGTTGAAATATATTGTATTTTAACATTGGAATATTGAGAACTTATTCAATAATGGAGCTATCCAAAAGTTATTACGAACTCCACAAGTTCAAGAAACTACCAACCGGAAACTTAAACGTAAACCAATATCAATTGCTTTTACTGGAAGCAACAAAAACACTTTGTTGAACATATACGATCTTAAGTTTACAACCATAAGGACAAAGAGTTCACATTTAACCGGCTGTACCAATATCATCTCGTTCTACATCGAATATGTATCGAGTTTTCTGAATTCACGATTTGAATGCATTCTGCGAGGAAATCTTTCCTCGTAAAACAAAATACGACCACAGAGATAAACATTTGTTACAAAATGTGACTTTTCCTATAAAAAACTTTTTCTTTTCACTTATCTATAAAAGTTAAGTTTTATGGTAAAATGTCAAATCCAAACATCATAACAAAAATATAAACAATCAATCATATTTAAAACGTATTATTTTTTCATAAATCTATCTGCATAATAGGTCTTATGCAAAACTACTAATTCACCCACCCGGATTCGCAAATCTTTTATCAAAGGCCCTTTCTGCGGATGTAATTTATCTCTCTTTCAAGTTGGTCATAAACTGAAATGGAAAAGTTGCACACTATACTAGTAAAGACGAAATCAAATGAAATTGGCAGAAGTTTCCGTGCACTTACAACTGGCAAAAGCTAGAATGAGCTCGATATTCCAAAGTTGGTAAGGTACGTCTCACTGTCTTCTATATTATCTCCTTCAAGTCCAAATAGAACAAAGTTAAGACCTTTGTCGACTGTATTTGCATACTTTAAACATCTTTATGACCTGATTTTTCAATGTGTTGAGATGTTTATTACTTCCAAGAGAGAATTAACACATTATTTTTTCCTCAACGATAATTTGATAAGAAAATATATTGAAAGTGACGAGTAAAATACTATTTAATTAAGGTATTATTTGCAATGTAAACACATTCTGAACTAACAACACAGGGAGTTAAACAGGGTTAGAATTCGGATTTTTTTTTGTGATAATAATCTATTTTTCATGAAATAAACCTAACCGTTATCAGCCCTGTTAATTCATCTTGCGCGTTTCTAGTGAAGAGTACTCGATACCTATTGACCGAATCATAACCCCTTTATCAGGTAAAGATATTTCAAAAGCTTTCATGTATATTCATTAACATATATCGGCCAAAGATATAATTTATGCTGGATAAGTAGGTACATATACACTCAGCTAACTTGTTAAACACAAAATATGTAAATACCCTCACTAAGCACCTCATGGCTATGTATTACATGTTCTTGTATGGTTTCTTGTTTGTTCTTTCTTGTTTTAGCTGTCTTGATAAATATTAAAGCGCTAATTAATTATACAAAAAAAAAAGCATAAAATAACCTATATCGTTACAAAATCGAATTATAAAATAATAATAATCACATCACGACACACACATTGACTCGCCCTGCACTAAGTAAAGTCTTGTATTGCAGGCTATAAGCAACGATAGGTATGGTACATACTAAATAGATAAGAATACCACATCCAAGACCAGGAAGTGAAAAAATGCGACTTGCGAACAACACAAAGTACCGCCCTCGCCAGGATTCGAAACCGGAACCTTTAGCGTAGCAGTTGGCTGTATGAGGTTTTAATCAGTTTAATAGTGTTTTTTTAATACTTAACAGAAAAATTTAAGTTGCCATTTCAGTATTTAATAATTATACGTATATGGCATTGGCGATAAATACAGCAAACTACAATAAAAACATTCCTGAACACTAACATTTGTACAACCACATTTTTTTTTCATAGCACAACGTATGACGGAAACTCAATTATCTCTGGGATGCCCTCATTCGGAAAACAACAAAACCAAATCTAAAACTCCAATGTGTAAATATTCAAATTCCTATCTACGGATGTTTCATATAACAACGGACAATAAAGACATGCGTAACATGTTATAGTAATATGTAGGTACTGAGATTGAATTACAAATGAGCTTGCTAATCATCAGCATTTGCATACTTTGCATTCAATCGCCTATTCATTGATATCACAGGAATAAAATGAGATGTCTATCTCGAGATTTATTTAAAAGTGATATTTTCTACTGCTTTGTTTTTTATCGGAACGTCTTCGCTTTAGCAATCACTTATTTCAATTTTGAATCCCTGAAAGGACGGACCTAGTAAATTGGACGTTGAAGTCTCAAACTCCGCGCCTCTTTGTGTTTTATTTTATTGTAAAATTAAGTGCTCCCTTAGGCAACTAAAACATGTTCCCTTCTAAACTATTGTTTACATGGTTAGTAGCTGTCCCTTAGCTCTGTCTTTACTAACTGAAAAGAATATCTCTTGAAACTTACAAGGTAGATAGGCATATTGTTTACTTTGTCAAAGAATGAGATCCCTTGCGTGGATTTTTCCTATCAACATAGGTTTTTAAAACAAGATGTTAAAAAGAATTTTGCGCTGTGGCCAACCCGTGCTTCAAACGTGATATGAACGTTACTAGATAACAACATTTTGTTGCAACATTGAGGCTTTTGTTAATGCATTTATGTTAAGAATAAAACTGAACTTCACAAGTCAACCAGCAATCTAACTCTTTTTGAACTTTCTATCGCTTTAATTTAAAACAGTTGCAGAAGTTTAATACATAAATAAACGTGGAACATAAAATAGTAACAGGTAATTTCAAGAAATATCCAAAACAACGGTTTCTTTCAGGCACCCCCTGTAACGTGTTCTCGACGTTCTAGGTACGTCTGAACCTCACCGCGCCATTCAGAATAGACGACACCTGTTACATGGCAAATTACAAGGGCCCATAATCCTGATTCCTTTGAAAATAGACCTAATTAAGCTTTAATATTCATTGTTCCTTTGAGCCGATAACAAAGAAAATGAGAAGGTCGACGTATTCATTTGATCTGGGACAACAGCGCACGTGCGCGACTCTATTCCTCTTCGGCTAGAGGTTAAATACAACAGTCGGCTCCTTGGTCGAGCGGCTTTGTAATTCATTCATTTTTATTCCGATTGCCTCTCGCTAGATCTGTTAGCTTGCGGAAAATCGTTACCGGCAAACGACAATCGCTATGCGGCGAGCTGACACACGCAACGCACCCACTTACACATGGATTCACGGTCGCGGCTTCTTTACATCGCGCCAGAACGCCGGATCCGGAGCGTGGTCAGTGAGGAGGTGTTGGAGTGGCCGGGAGGCGATGCACATGCACTAGTGGGCCGGGGGGCGACAGGGCCGCGGGCTGAGGGCGTGAGACTGTCTCGCGGCGGCTCGCGTTCAACGGCGACGCGACACAAGCGCTCGCTCGGGGCAGCGCCGACACACACAGCACAGGCTCCGTCGCAATGACGAAGCGCCCGGGTTCGCGCCCGCGCGCTACGTCGCAGCCTCCCGAATCTCTCCGATCTCCCGCGAACAGCCTCGGCTGCGAGGTGAACAAACCCGCCACGCTTCTCCTTCTAGCACAGTGATGAGGTTAAAAAGGATTTATACAGATACTTTCTCGTAGCGTTTTACAGTTCGATCGTCGTCTGCACTTGAAAACCTAGCTCAATGGCTTAGCTTAGCAATGGCTTAGCTTTTACGAAAAATATTGTTGCAAAATATTTACTTTAGTTAATTGAGCCGACATTATATTGAGAACACAGAATAAGATGTTGCCTCGATATGTCAGAATATTTTTTTTTTAATCCAATACAACTGAAATAAATCTCTGACTAACATGGAATGTGGCGATTGGAAATATTAAATTTTCCACGCAATTTTACTTTGATACCTAAATAGTACCTAAGTACCTACCTACGTATGGTACCGACCGATTTTTTTGTATTCACATGATATTAAAGAATTATGAAATTGTTTCATTTTAATTACAGGCTTGCAAACGACGAATAGCTGCGAAACTATTAAAAAGAATCGATTGATATCCCTGGGAAAGCGCAGATGTTAGACAACATAAAATAGCTTTTGTGCAACTAACTGCTATATCATTTAAAACTAATTCACTTTTCTCAAAATTTTTGACAGTAAATGTAAAATAGTATCTACATTTTTTATTGATATATTCAATTCATCATCAAGAAGTAACTAAATTCCTGCAATAGAATTTAAACAAAGCAATTTCGGCAATCACGCTTATGCCTACTCGATACAGAATTGCTTCTCTATCCTATTGGGTGATGGCAATGTTCACTTGCCTTTTCAGGTCTTAAACTCATACCGTGGAGACAAATGTCCCTTCTTAAAGTTTAATACTGCCAAACAACCGAATTGTTTCCCGAAGCTCGTATTGTAAATCCAAAATTAACTTTTAATTAGGTACGCCATTAACAAAACGCTGCGAATCGTAGACATTGCTACGTAACCGTAGCTTTTAGTATTAACCCAATTTATTATCTCAGCACTCGCTTTCAGCTAGTAGGTAGGTCGTAACTAAACAGTGACGTCATACTCCCTAATTCCTTTTGTTTCCAGGAAGCCTTTGCATAATCATGTTTGAATTCGAAATAAAACATTTCCTTTGCGATCTCTCTTAATGTAATTTTCAGACAGTTACTTTTGCTGCTGATATTTTGTTACGTATTATTCGACGATCTTGGCTCAAAAATACTTATCTAAAATAATTACCGAGTTTGGGAATGTAATGTCAGAAAGAAGTTTCTAAAAATAGGCATGCAAAAATAATAAACAAATGTTTCAAATTGTATTCACTGTCACAAGCACACATCGGGCAAACTGTATTCAACGGTGGTATCTAATTCTAAGTTGGTTATTTCATTTAGTTTCAAATTTCCCATCGGATAAACATTTTCCATTGACAACTCAAACGCGTCGCCAACATCAGTCAACTTATCAAAAAACTGACTTGTATTGCAATTACGAGCAAAGGAACTGTCACTATCACTCTTCATGATTTTCAATGTTTGCCTTAGAAGAGGACTTTGATTAGGTGTAGAACAATGGTTAGCGATATTGGTCAGAATACTTCTTCTCTTTTTTTTTGGTGTTGAATAATTTTTGTTTTTATCAAAAACTAGTTTCACCCAGTTTTTATCCACTAATGCTGTTTTAGCAATCGGAGATCTATTGACAATTTGATCTATAATAGCAGATAGATCATCTTCTTCTATTTCACAATTGCTTACACCTGCAACACTAAAATTCGTAAAATCATCTTCTTTTTCATTAATTTCTTTTGTATTTCTTTTGTTTTCATCGTCATTTTCCTGATAATTCACAATTGACATTCGTTTGAAGCTATCTCTTAGAGATTGAATAGATTTTTGAATGGATTTTCGTTTCTTGTTTGCTATGAAACTATCAATTGTTCTTTGTCTCCTCTTACTATCACTTTTATGTTTTCGTTTTAGTTTATTAATGCTTACGCTGACGTTAGCTGCACTACTGCTATTTTCTAAATCTCTTTGGATTTTTGTCTCTTTTATTAAACTGCTTGGATCAGCTTCATCACATTCAACTTTTTTAGATTTTTCCATGTGTTTTCGTTTAGGCTTTACCGATTCTGCATTAGTAACTTTCTTTCGCCTTGTCTTTTTTTCTTTAACAGGTTTCTTGATAGATTCTTCGTAATCGTTAACCAAATTTGGGTAAAACTTTCGCAATAAATCTTGTCGTTCTGTCGTTGTCCAAATAACAGCGCGATCTTCGTCTTCTAAAATTAAAGTTACAACTTTATTTCAAACACAAGAAATAGAAACATTTATTAATTGATGATACATATATAACAACTTCCAAATAAAATCTTACCTTCTATTTGATCGTCTGGCACTAACCCATCGTATTGGCCGTCAATGTCACCCCAAATAACTTCAAAACTTGGAATACCTGAATAAATAATATTATTTCATAGTTTGATTACCTAGTATAGCCTAATATCAGCTACTTTGTTTTTACTTATATTTTTGTGAGGATTATTGCGCTCAGAATTTAGTGGTAGGTTAACATTAATATCTTCTATTTTTTTGTATAGGTACAGTGGCTATAGTTACATTTTTACTGGACAATTATCACAAAAATATTATACTGTAAATTCGTCACCAAACAATGGGACATTATTTTTCATAGAATTGTCTTTAATACCTACTAAACAAATAAAATGCATCGACATTCAAGATGTTTATTTGTAAAATGTAAATAATGGCTTTTCGACTCTCGCTCACCTCTAGGATTTCTTTTCTTATTTATTTTAACTGGCTTTATACTTCTCGATGGCACATGGTCTTGAAGGTGCCACTTCGTCAGCAAAGGTAAAAACTTTTCCACACAATACCTCTCCGACCAATCCAGCTTATGCGTCATGAGTTTCTACGAACAATAAAACTCCTTAACATAAGGGAATAAAACATAATTTTAAACGAAAAATGTAATCTAGACTGACCACAAATTGGATCAAGCTTGGTACGGGATTTTTCAGTCCATCTACGTTCATTTTTTCCCGCGTCTTGTCTAAGAATTCTTTCATTACTTTTGGTTCGGGAAACGGCAAGCCGCACGACAACGCTCGGTTCCGAAGAGACAGTTCCCGCTTTATTTCTGCCAATTTCTCCCTGGAGACACAATTACAAAAGCAATCGAAGAAAAGAAAATTTCAAATTCCGATATAGTAACATTATTTAATTTCCTTACCTACGCTTATATTTCGATCGGATTTAATTCGTGTATTTTAAGCGTCTAAAACGACTCGACATCTTAAAATAAACCATATTTTATGAGAAACATAAAATTTAAAATTACTATATTGTAAAATAATAAAGATTAATGTTAATAACGTAAATGGATATTAACTTATGTTTATAATCATTGCAGGAGCGGTTGGTGCCGCAAACCGGGCATCCGTTACGTGCATGCGTCCTGCCCACGTGCCCGCAGCGATCGCAGCGCCCTCCCGCGGACACGAACCGAGACCTCTCCTCATAATGCTCCACATCCGTCACCCACGACAGCAACCTACAAATCATTTTAATTCACTCAACCAACTCGTTGTACTCATACCAGATTTATAATAAATTTAAAATTGGCGTAACCTTGGTATTATTTCACCGTCAGGAACCGTATTAAGAAAAGTAACAGCTGTAGTAATTGAAGATCCACACGCTCCGACGCCGTAGTCACAACCGCAAAGTAACGCTAGCGCCACCATCTTGTTTCGCCCGAATCCTGATCCAAACCAAAAATCGCAATCAATTTTTTATTTCACAAAACTACTTTGTAAATATTTTTCAAATCAACATGAGCACTCGGTTAGTTCATTTAAAATTTACTAGTTAGAGCTAAGATAGCTATGTCGTTTAATCTGGCTACTAAAATTACAAGAAATATAATGTTTTAAATAACATAAAAGCAGTTCGACGCTACACTGGTTTGGACCATAGACCTTAATTATATATTTTAACTATTACTCTTAATAAAATATTATTCCACTGCATAATCATTGCGTTAGTTTGATAATGACATATTCACTGATCATAGTCTTACCATTGTGTTGGTACATTTTCCCGGCGTCGTAGCAGTCAACGGAGCCCTGCAAGGCGCCACCTCCCGCCGAGTTCGACACGCTGAAGTTACGGTACACGCGGCGCGCTCCATACGCGAAACAATCAGAGTCCTGGGATATCACTGCGTCAACCAACTGTGGGTAAAGTGCTTCTACTAATAGCTTATATGCGTTTTTATATAGAAGGTTCAAGGTTCCTTTAGAAAATACAACATTTAATTTGAACTATACATGTATTATATAATTATTTATGTGTAAGATCAAGAAGTGAGGTTTGGAATTATTTTTTCTAAATTAGAAAATATATTAAGGCAATAAATTTAAGACCTTTAACTGAAAATAGATACCAACTTAATAATGGATGGATGAATGGAATGGATAAATTAAATATATTGATTTATTAATACTTACACCAAAAGCATTGAGATCAGCACAAGTAGCTTCTGCTTCACCACATCCTTTGACACATACAACTCCCATACATCTTAATAGATTTTCACACTAAACAAAAAAAAACTGTGATTGCAAACATACTCAGTTATTCGCAAGTACTAGGCATTTACTTTCTATTCCAAGATATGTATAGTCATTTCTAAAATCTTCATAATGTTTATTACTTTTTGTAAAACAAGACCAATGACCATAGTTTGACTGAATTAATTTGTTGTTACAGTAATCCACTTATTTTAAATCTGGACTGACATACAAGATTTCTGATTTTAACATGGGCACTTAAAAATTTGAACATAAATAGTTAAACTAAATACTTGGCAATAAAAGGTACATACTTCTTTAAGGACATTTTTGAACCTTTTTCTGCCCACATCTGGCTTTTTCTTTTTAGTTTCATCAGTTTTAGGGGCTGCCCCCCGAAATTGTATCGCATTTCTAGCAGCCATAACATCTCTCTTTAGCTCTGGGGCATCACCTTCTAGCACAAATATTGGTTTAATATCTGCCAGCAGCAAGTAAATCGTTCTAAAGAACAGATTCCTAAAAAAATACAATTAGAAAATTACAGTCACACAATTTAAAGGAAAATAGTGATTAGTTTATATTTCAACTTGTCCAATTATATTAGTGTTTAGTGCAACTTACCTTAGATATAGTTTAGGTTGTATGTAATAATCTGTTACATTTTGACTGTCACACACCCAGCCAGACAAGTCTACTGCAAGGGTTTCCCCTCTGATCTAGAACAAAAATAAACTCAGCGAAATCAATGTTAGTTTTAAGCCTAGTTATAGTTCAAATAATATGAAGCTCTTACCTCGTGAAGAGACTTCTTTTCGCTGTACGGAGTTAGAACCGTCCATAAACCTTTGATGCCCATAATTTAATTTGATGCCTACACCTTAATATAAACACCTTAGAATATTAATACTTTTTATTTTTATTATTATTTATGAGCCGAAGCTTCAAACTATTTAAATTTAACGTTTCGTTTCTCTCGCTTCGTTTGACAGTTTGACTTCTATTGTGACAGTTTGTCAAAAGGGCCAACATTACGTAAAAAATCAGTGTTTTTATGTTTTTTTCCGGGCATGGGCACTCTTTATCCAAAAGTTAACTTTTACTAAGTTCAGGGATTTGTATTATTTTGTTCGTATCTTCAATTGTCAATTGATCTAAATTTGTATGATCTTTTAAAATAAATGTGATTTTTCCTTTTTGTGATTAACAAAAAAATGGTTGACAAAAAAAAAACTGTCAAATAAAACAGTTGTTTCAAAAATGTCAGCAAACAAATTTTTGTTTTGACTCAAAATTCGTGCTATTATGAATGGACTAGAGAAAAACATAACATGCCAATACTTAATACAAAACCGCTAGCCGTCTTTTGTAGAAATATAAATATGGTTCAATTTTTAACTTTACCAAAGAGTAAGTAAAAGATTTGTAATCGATGTTGATTGGGCCAAGTTTCACTGAATAATAATTTTATGATAATGAGTGACGTAGAGTATTAGACTGTTATAATTACCCTTATCACTGCGACTAAAAACAACAATAAGTTTTTGACTATAGTTTAGTAAATCGTGGTACTACAATATTTTATCTCATTTGAATTGTGATAAGGAAAAAAAACAAGACTGATTTAATTCTTTGCAACTTAATGAACCTGTTGCCATGTCGTATTTAAAACGTTTTAATAAAATTTGGTAAGTAAATTTGAATAGAACGTAATGTCACAATCATTCAAAATTGTGAATTATTTATTAACATTGAAGCAATTTGAGGACTTCTTGAAATCTTTGTAATTACCTCAATATTTCATAATACTAGTCATATGAGTATTAAAAACTTATTCTTAATGTTTCCTTGCAGTAATTCAGTGATACTCCAGTATTCTGTAAGATATGGGCATGTTCAAACAAAAGCGGTGGTTCAGAGGCGGCAGATTAACAAGGTTCTTATTGCCAACCGAGGGGAGATTGCCTGCAGAGTCATCAGGACAGCCAAGAAACTGGGCATCAGAACCGTAGCAGTCTTCTCAGATGCTGACAAGCATTCCATGCATGTTGAAATGGTAATTCCAATTTTGAGTCTGTAACCTTGATTTTCTTGGTCTTTTATAAAAAAACTTAAAATTTTAATGAGATAAAAACATTCCTTTTAGTTTGTTGTAAAGTATTAAAAGAAGGATACAGATCGAATTATTGAAAGCTACAAAACTTTGCAAATTAATAGATATTAAGAATAGGTAGAGTGAGTGCTTGTATCATTGTCATTAACTTGTTGTTAATATCAACATGTCCTTTTTCAACAACCATTATCAGAAAATAATGGGACATTACTAAATATTCCATGGTAATTATTAAAGTTTAAAGCAGAAAATGCATTGTTTATGTATTTTTTTGTATTGCTACAGGCTGATGAAGCCTATCATATTGGGCCAGCACCTTCAACTCAGAGTTATCTGAACGCAACTAAAATACTTGAAGTAGCCAAGAAGTCCAATAGCCAAGCAGTTCACCCAGGTTATGGGTTTTTGTCTGAAAATGTTGAATTTTGTGAACAATGTTCCAAAGAAGATGTTATTTTTATTGGGCCTCCTACATCTGCCATAAGAGACATGGGTATTAAGAGGTAATATCATGTTTAGGCTTATTTCATATATTTATTTAATTTTTCACTATCCTGTATTTAGTGAAGATAGTAGTTTTATTAATATACCCATCTAATATGTTACTTCATATTTTATATCTTTGTTTACAGTACATCAAAAGCAATAATGTCAAGTGCGGGTGTTCCAATTGTAAAAGGATACCATGGTAAGGAACAAAGTATTGATAAGTTAGTGGCTGAGGCGCATAAAATTGGATTCCCGTTAATGATCAAAGCTGTGCGTGGTGGTGGTGGAAAGGTAAATATTACATGCATTAGGATAAAACTATTAACTAAAGTATCTAGTTGTAGATGTCTATTGGTTTTCATCAGAAAACTTCTTTTACCTGTTGTCAGCAATTCTATATCCAGTGCATGTACACTCTTTCATTAAATACCATACAACTTTAAATACCAAAAGTTTTTTTCATATATTTTTCCACAAATCCATGATTTTTGTTGGAGGGACTACATAAGATTTTTAAATTATTTTTGGTTAATATTTTGAATATTGTTTTTAATAATTTTAGGGTATGAGAATAGCAATGACAGAAAGTGAATTCCTGCCGCAACTAGAGTCAGCGAAACGAGAATCTCTGAAATCATTTGGTGATGACAACATGCTGCTAGAACAGTACATCACCGATCCAAGACATGTTGAAGTGCAGGTATGTAACATATATTTAGAAAATAAAGGTATTCAATCATAAGACGTGTGCTAAAATGAAAATTTATTTATTTTAAAGGAATACTTACTGTTTTTAGCAGCATATTAAAAGCCTTCAAGAAATTTTGCTTCCATCTGAGCAATGTACGGTTTGAGAAACTGTTTAGCAACCTTCATGATTTGAACCCCATATGGTTAGTTTTTCTGAATCTTAAGTACTGTATCCTCATTCCAGGTATTTGCTGATATGCACGGAAATGCAGTACATCTATTTGAAAGAGATTGTTCAGTACAACGTCGCCATCAAAAAATTATAGAAGAGGCACCAGCGGTATGTTTATTTGGAAAACATTTGATTACTGTTAGGAAAATAAATTAGTCATATTGCCTGTAAACTAATAAAAATAAATTATTTTTATGACAAGATGTCATAAAAATAATGCGGTCGGCAATGCAACGCCGCCAAACTGTCGAATACTTTATCATTGCGACGACATTCGTAGTTTACCGGCCTATTTCTCCCTATATAGCTAAGGCAATTTGTATTAATCGTTCTAAGATAAAATTAGAATTTTATGAGCCTTACTTGACAAGTAGGCAACTAATAATTTATATGAATTGTCCCTGTAAGCCTGGTCTATCAGAAGAGACACGCAGATCTCTAGGCGAAGCTGCGGTGCGCGCTGCGAAGGCGGTCGGCTACGTGGGCGCTGGCACCGTAGAGTTCATACTGCATCGCGCCACACATGACTTCCACTTCATGGAGATGAATACGCGTCTGCAGGTCGAACACCCTATCTCCGAGATGATCACTGGTAACTTTCTTTAGACAAAATTTTGAGGCAGTTTAAAGCATAATTTGGATTATAATATTAACGTTTTAAATAACTATTTCGGCTACTTGAGTGGCACAGCGGTATTAGCTTGCTGAATTCTACCGGAGGTACAACTTTGTGTTTTTGGAATTGTATATATGTTAGATATAATCATACATCTATTTAGTGAAGATCATATTACTGTTTGACGCCACCAGTACAATGCAGGGTTGAGCCAATACGTGTTTGTAATGGTGTTCTGAGGATATTATATAATAATGGAATTCCCAATAGTTCTTGTTCAATTCGATTGACAAAATGCTAAACTTTTATTCATGATTTCTCCTCATACTAATTTGTAATATCTCCAGGCACGGACTTAGTGGAGTGGCAGTTGCGGGTGGCGGCTGGGGAGGTTTTACCGTTGAGTCAGGAGGAGATCATTCGTCGTGGACACGCGGTCGAATGCAGGATATATGCGGAGGAACCCGCGGCTGGCTTCCTGCCACGAGCTGGCACTTTACACAGGCTAACACAACCCACACCTGAAGAGTTCGTCAGGGTAAGCCTGTTATGGTTATGTAAGCTGAGGGATTTGTGTTCACCTGGATTACAATTCGCCGTACAATTAAGAGTTTTTGCGATATTATATCAACAACAACCATTGTTTTAACAAAAAAAAATATACGACAGCATTATCGTGCATCGCATTTTGGCAAGGCCAGTAAAGAAAGTGTGTTTAACAATCACAGCTTATTTTTATAAATAAAATTCTAATGCCACATACGACAGAGCATCATATGAGAATGATTGACCGATTTGGCTGATTCCTTTCATACTGGGTTCATAGTCAGAACAAGGTTTGTAATATATTTTTTTCGAGGAAGTTGAAAAATTCTTTACAAACGTGTGTGGGGTCTCTAGTAATTCATTAAAAAAGCTCTCCTCTACACTATGCATTTGAATCTTTAATTTTTCTTTCCCTTATTCTCAGGTGGAGACTGGCGTCCGTGAGGGTCAAGAAGTGTCAGTACATTACGACCCGATGATTGCCAAGCTGGTGGTATGGGGCCGTGACAGAGACGAGGCTCTCGCTAAGACGAGAGCTAAGCTCACAGAGTATCAGGTATGACTGTAAAACAATTATACATCATATAGGCTTTTAGGGCTGAGGTCTTAGCACTCGGTATTTGCTTGTCGTATTTGCTAATCATTGCACGAGCCTTGTTCTTGTTAGCCATCTTATTTGCATAAGTATGTGGTATCAAGAAACACTCAACTTATTGAAGCCCCCACAAAAACCAAGATTTCTTTGTATGTGCGAAATGTACGTATATTCGTGGACATCAACAAATCAAGACGGTTTAATTTTGAGACTAAAGCAGTCTGAATCCAACAATAATAAATGGGAAAATTTCTTTTATTTTTAATTCTTTCTGTTTGCATAAATTTTGCACATTTTAAGTTCAAAGCTCCTTTCTCTTTTAAGTAGCTTGGCCCAGATCTTATACATATCAGATAGAAATGATGGTTGACGCTAAAGCAGTCTGATTTAAAAGATTTATTGATGACCAGGTAGCCGGATTGGAAACTAACGTGAACTTCCTACTGCGTCTCAGCGGGCATCCCTCGTTCG
The DNA here is from genome assembly GCA_949316135.1 of Choreutis nemorana. Classification (NCBI taxonomy): domain Eukaryota; kingdom Metazoa; phylum Arthropoda; class Insecta; order Lepidoptera; family Choreutidae; genus Choreutis; species Choreutis nemorana. The sequence goes on along the minus strand of OX438597.1, from coordinate 5,636,578 downwards.
TGTCGGGCGACGTGCACACGGCGTTCATACCGCAACATGAGGCGGCGCTGTTCCCGCCAAGTGACAACGTACTCACTGAAGAACGCGCTATACAGGTTACACTTGGACATGTAAGTACAACAATGATCATAAACTGTATATTTATAATAACTTAAATTGGCAGAAACTGACAGACCAGATAGGGAAAATATTTTTTTTCTTACTTGTTGACTAGAATTTACAGTTCATGTTTATTTTAAAGATATATATTTTACTAGATTTTGCCCGCAACTTAGCGAAGATTTCATTTTTTATCCTTAGGGAAGCTTTTTAAAACTATCCTATATGTTCATCAAAAAGATAAAGAATCTGACCGCAATGTTTTATCCAATTTTTTAATTTTGCTTAATTGTTAGTCATAATGTTTTTTATAGAAATAGATTTCAAATAAGCACTTATCGTTTTTGTTTGACTGGTGTAAAAACTTTCATACACGTCATATTAATTTGTTGTACATACGTCATATCAATGGCTTATATGGAGAAGTCAGAAACTATGAGAGATAGTGATTTTTTTTTTTAGGAAACAATGCGTCGATTTTATATTTAATATAAATTACTTTTTTTACTCTCACACATAACCGGGAATTGAACTCGGATAAAATCTTTGTAAACTATATTACAAATTCTGCAAGTTTATTCCCTGGTATTGTTAATGTTGCGAATCATAATTCATATGGAACTTAATTTAAAATGGAAAAAATTATTTAAAATTTTTGAAAGAAAGTCTCAAAAATAAATTTTCCCCCTCAGGAGTAAAAAAATTGAAATCCTTTTTACTAAACATCTAATCGACGTTATGCTTCCTAACAACAGATATCGCTATGTCTCATATTTTGTGACTACTCAATGTTGACCCATTTTGATTGATCACTCTGTATATTTCAAAACATGAAATGATCTTATCTTTTTTTCTTTTGAGCACATCATGTTATATACATCATCTAAATTATTATTATTATCAGCTGCTAATCTCGAATGGACAAAATTCCGAAAACGGTAACTGGAAAGGAATCTCAGTGGATGGTGAATCTTGGAGACCAAACTACAACCTCCGCAAAACTATACCCATCAAGTTCAAAGACACTGGTAAGTTATAGATATAATTCATACATTATAAAAAACCTCAACTAACTTTGCCCACTTACTAGTTTTTTTGTATCCCATCTTTCTCGGACTATAGACTGGACCACTTTACAATAACATTGCATTTCTTTTACAGAATTGAAGGTGACAGTTGAATACTTATACGTAAGCTCATACAGATTTAAAGTAGATGATGGTGAATGGAGAGACGTAGCCGGCAAATTGCAGTCAACTGAGCGTGGCATGAGACTTGTATCAACAGTTGGCGATAAGAGAAGCGATGTTGGTATATTGACTCACGGACAAGAAGTACATGTGTATGATGAGGTAATTACTAGAAGTAATAAAACTGATGTAGCACGAGAAATAGGAACCAGCGTATTTATTGCAATTGCGTGGCGTCTGCTTGCATCTCATTAGGGGTAGGCCATGCTTTGATGACGAATAGGGTATCGCGCACCTGGCGAATGAGATTGTCATTAGGAAAATATATTTAATTATAGAATGGACAAACGGTCGTCGAGCTACAAAAGGCGAAATACCAAACAGCGGGCAGTGCGGGCGACGCGTCTTCGGCCAACAACGCCTGTTCCCCCACCCCTGGCGTGCTCGAAAGATTAATGGTCAACAAAGGAGAAAAGGTAATTTCCACATATACTTGTTTACTACAAAGTTGCGAGACTAATTCTTCTTTATAAGAGTCCATTCACAAAGATCATTTGAAACGCAGCAATTAGTGCTTATATTTGACCCCTTAATATAAATCCAGGGAAGTGTCAAAGCACTCACACGCAATGTTGAGCTTTATTCTTGGTATAGAAATTCATTAAACAGTCTATAGTTCATCTAAACTAAGATTTCTGGAATATATTGAAGATTTCTCATTGCCTCTCCACTTTGTTATGGGACATACATGAGCTGTATTTTGATAAGTAGTTGAGAGAAAAACAGCAGCGCCATCTTCATTTGGTTCAAGTTCAGATTGGAATTTTTACAGGTTTTAAAAGGTCAACCGTTGTTTGTCGTGATTGCAATGAAAATGGAATATGTAGTCCGTTCACCGCGAGATGGCGTTGTATCTGCAGTTGCCGCGGTCAAGCAAGGGGATGCCGTTGGGAAAGGTGCGCAAATTGTCACACTAGAGGGCGACAGTTAACCGGTTTAATTTATTAGTCTGTGATTTAACTAATTAATTGGAAAAAAATGTTGAAAAACTCTTCTGTTAAAGTCATGAAGTTACGCAATTTCTTCATTTGTGTCCAATTTTTATTGATACAAAATGTAATTTAATGGCCATTTCGGTTAAAACTGAAAATATTTCAAGAAAGAAATTATGTATTTGAATAATTAAATTTGATAAAAAGCAAAATATGCTATTTGTATGCATTGCTTAACTTCGAATATTAAGGTTTTTCTTTTAACAAAGTGTAGCAAAATATTGTTAAAAAAAAATATATAAAAAATTGTTATTAATAAAATAAAAAATAATTTTGTTTAAATAATGTCATAGTATTATTTAACAACGAGTTGAACTTTTTATTTTCTCTTGTCTGAAACTGCTGCAAAAGTAGGCATCACAGCTGGACACTGTTAAACAGATAGTTAACTTCGCTAGCCCGTTGTTAAAATGTTAACTCCGTTAAACGTTCTTAGCGCTGGCGTGAATTTTTATTAAAGTATCGGTTTTTTCTTAATTATCTTTGAAATTGGAGTTACATCTATGTACAATAGTAAAAAGGATGCTGTATAAAATAGAGCTTATGCCAGCGTGCGTTGCTGCACGGCTCGGTCAGCGCTGTATTGTTTTGGCATATTATAGGAGGTGCCTACTTTATGAATGATTAACGGACTAACTTAAAAACTTAAGAGTTTAACCTTTAATCAAAATGTGAACTTCATTAATTAACGGATTAACGTTACATATACCGTGCCCAGCTTTAGTAGGTTTAAATGTGTAAAGGCAACTATGGTTACATCAGCTTTGTTTTTTGTTTTTTAGAATTATGATATGTAATGAGTCCTAATTTCTTAAAGCTGCTAATTATTTAAAATCTGATATTTAAAGTTTTACTTATGTCCGCGCGCTTCAGAGAGCATCGCACTCGATGCCCTCGTTTGATCTCTTTCAATTTTCCAAGAAAAAAAATATATAAGTATAGGTAAAAAACATGTTCAAAAATTAAAGGATAATTACAGCAATTAAAATGACCATATTTATCAACTGTAAGACTGCCAAGTGTGATTTGGATTTGCTTTGTAGGGAGGCCATTACTATTATATTACATACATACATTTTAAACGTGTGTGTGCAACTGCACAAAAAAACGAGAAGGAAATCAACGAAAGTGATATATTGTTAGTCTTCACCGAATTGGGATCTTTTTTGACAGGTTTATTTAAACAACTAGGATATAACCATATATTAATGATTGGTCTCCGCTGAGCACCGCGAATACCAATGATTAAAAGTTAGTAAAACCCCATGGTGCAGTGGATACCAGGATGCTGCTTAATAATGATAAAATATGTAAAGGCATTTTTAACATAAATAATTATGTCTTTTTCACAGGAAGTCTACATAAAATATAATGAATTAATCTACTAAATGTTATTATTTTCAAAGTGGCTTTCCCTTGCGCTGGCCTTGTAGATATAACATTCAAATAAGGTTATTCTTAACCCCGAACCACTGCCTATTTTCGTGAAAGTTACAATTTTAGACTATTCACTCGAAACTGTAGTTAAATAAGTAAGTGATGTGATATTTAAAAGATATTAGCATCGGGGGCGTAGCTCAGATGGTAGAGCGCTCGCTTAGCATGCGAGAGGTACCGGGATCGATACCCGGCGCCTCCAAGATATTTTGTTTTTATTTCACGTTTAACATTTTAAGAGAACGGTCAGAAAGAAAAAAAAAACAAATCTATCTAATCTAATCTCTACTGTGAAAACTAATTGATTGTAATCATTATGCTAACATTCCGTTAGGCACTAAGCAGTTTCTTGACTAAGTACACTTTTCAAGGGTATTTATTTATTGTTTTGTTTCGTAAAACTAACCTTATCGCCCGGAAATTATTTACTTTTTATCAATTTAGTGGTTTTTCTCAATCAATTATTATATCGCGGTCTAAAAGTGCGGTAGTGAAATAAAATATAACTATCGAAAGTTCTAGTTCTAAAATTCGAAATTTCAATAGCGTGAAAATTAATTAACAAACTACTTAGCAAACTATTTAGCAGTCAATCAAAAGAATGTACATATAGAAATACATATAGAAAATTTGCAGGTATAATCAAGTACATGCATACCATTTTGTTATTATGTAGGTAAATTTCTGTCGCGTATCCTCCAAAAGTCTACAATACATAGGTACACTTAATCAAACTCACACCAGCGAGTAGCTATATGTTTTAAAATTATAATTAAATGAGAAAAAGACATCCATAAGGTCTTTAAACTTCTTATTCAAATTTAAAGCGTGGCATTTACAAACCTTATATCTTTAATGATCTCAGCCTCCTTTCACAGGTTATCGTAAACCATACTAAGATCTTTCACAATTCTTTTCAAGTCAATACAATGAGAAAGTTTAAAGCTTTAATTCCATAAATTAGTAATTCTTAACAATTTTTACAGTTCTAATTATTACCTACTACTTTCCTCCGAAGTAATAATTCAGTAAAAGTTAGTAACTACCTACATTCCAACTATTGTAGAGGAAATGAATTCCGAGTGTTTCATTAAAATATTCTTATTATTTCGTTAGTCCTTTTACCTGAATTAGCCGAGGGCGCGCCTCGGGGACCGGCTGCGCTGGAGCAGGTTTTGTTTATTTTTTTCTAGATGAGCCGGCAACAGCTGATCGCCATAACAAAACCACGTGACTTGCGACGTGGCACACCATTGGTCCATGCAAACTCCCCCAAAATTCTCCAACCTAAAGATAAATGTACACAGTTGACAATGATACATATAAACAGCTCCTTCATTATCCTTTAGAGGACTAGTCTATGGAAATTAGTAACTTGATATTAAATTTATTAGTCACCAAAATATTTGAGTATGTAAGACATAAAAGAGGTGATTCATACATCTAATAATCGTACACAGCATTTGTTAGACAGTTGAAATTTGATACAAATGGGGACATGACCAATCGCAACTTTTTATTACTTGCTCTAAAAGTAGATACTTACCTAATTAAAGTGCACTTTGACTACTACTGAACTATATTTTTCGCGAATGCAGCAAAAACTCAACGCATGTAGCCCTAGTATGAACAAGAATGACGTGTATAATTTATGTTAAATTTGATTTGTTGGTTATATTTCTGTGTAAAATAGTGTAAATGCGCCTCAAGGGGTTGGCGTATGCGTTAGAGATCGTGCGGCGGGTTCGCGTCGCTCTCAGCGGATACTTAGAATTGGTAAGGTAGCCCCGGACAAAAAACTGGATCCAACGGAGCAAGAACCGACCGCAACCCTAGCTTGGCGTCAGACAATCCACATTGATTCAATTATGCACATCTATCTAACAGACAAATACAAACGAATGCTCTCTCTAATACGGAAATACTATTCGATCAAATATACACTTCATTTAACGGGTAAATTAATTAATTACATTCATGAGTGTTTTAAAAATATTTTATGTTTAAGCATTTTTAACTAAAACACTTTAATAGTTCTTGTAATGTAAGAATAGGTGTTACACAATCTTGTGATTTTAATGAGATCACCTTCAAAGCCCTTCAAAAAATAATTAAATTCAGTATCTCCATTACTCGTACTTAACTTTTTATGTTTAGCTATTATTAGGTATTGCTTTTCATCTTGTCAAACCAACTGAATTACACTTATAAGAATCAAAGGATAAAATATTGAATAGTAGTACAAATTCATTCTATCATCGGCCTGTCCTATTTGACCCGAAACTAAGAGTCCATTGACACTGGGACATAGACTTGATGACGTCACAGCATACTTTAAACTTTTAACGACATGCAAACATCTACCTCAATCGTAGATAACTTTCAAACGAATTTATTTATTTTTCAATATGTTTTTCTGATGTATCTTATTTTTCATACAATTAAGTAATTGTTTAACAATTTATAGTTTGAGTCAATTTTAATGAATCTATTAACTTTACATCATATTTATTATATTGTTATAAAATAACAAAGCGAAATTTATAATTAACTGACGACCAATTCAGTTTTAGTAATTACCTAACATTTAATGAGAAAAACATTAAGCTCTTTATTACATTTTACATCGTACGGTTCTTTGTTTTACTAATAATTATAATAAAACATTTATGAAGGCTTAACTTGCTTGTGGTATTTTATTTTATCACTTGTTTGATATTTATATGTTTTTTACGTTTTAGGTACCGTTTCTCAACTTTCAATTCTCAACATCACCTAATTGCGGTGAACTGTTTTTATTGTCAATGAACTTAAAACATGTTTGTACCAAATATATAAAAAACTATAATATTAAATGACTAAAGGTCGGAATTCATCTCATCCCATTTTAGAAAAATAATAAATAATAATTGTAACTGTGTCTATGGGCAAATAATTATCTACCAGGTAATTTAACTACGGAGGTTTTTTGCCGGATTCTTCCCCGTAGAAATAGTATGTCAAACCGATGGTAATTACTTTAAAAAATGTATACATGATGATTGTGTGAAAGTGCTTATTTTGAGTTTATTAGAATTAAAAACATTTTGACTTTGACTTTAAGCAATATATTTAATAAAATATAAATAGGTACCTAAGTCAGGTAAGGTATGAACTTAATTTCTATTCATAGAAAATATTAGTTTTTTAAAGGAAAGACAAAATTGCCTGTACCGTATTATATAGCTTAAAGAAAAATTAGTTTTATGTCAAAGCCGATACAAAGCGTTCAAAAGGTTTCTTCGGTTTCTTTTCACGAATTGCCAAATCACACTTTCCACAAATAGAGAATGGCCTCCATCCATATGAAGTAGCCGGGTGGGCGGAAAGAATACAACATTCATGACATTTTATTAATGAACTTCATATAAAATTCAAAGTTTTTACGCAACAAATTTGGTTTAATATAAAAACAATATTTTAAATCATTTTGTAAAGTTTCGAGATAAAACACATGAAATGTACATAGAAGTACATGGTAAAAGTACAGACAATTTTTATATTTATATCTGTGGATGTATACAACAGTTTACAACTCTGGGCAAAGAAATCCAGAACTTTGTAAAATATAAAACACAAGTCTGAAAGGTTCAATAGAAAAGATAAAATATTACCAATAAAAGACGCTCGAAATGGGTAAGTGCGTGTTACTAAGGAATAGCTTCACGATGATATCACCCACTGGTATTTTACAAAACCCCACAAGCAATCTGGTATTTCTTTGTGTTTACTGATAGATATTCAATGGAACTCTACATTGTCTGAACATTAACAAAACATAGTTCACCAATTTTTTGACCCAGTGTTATAAACAAATTTATTCAATTAACAAATTTGCCTGCCTCCAAGGGCGAAATATGTGAGACGAAAATAAAACAATTGTAACATCTTTTTGATTTGATTAATTAATCACATACAAATATGTAACATATCTAATACCTAAATACTGACATTAACGTTAAATTTCGCTATGAAACTACATAAATCCGTAGCTGCTTGAATAGCTGTAGACCCTGTGTAGCCAGTATAATCTTAGTTTTAGCAAATTCGTAGTATCTATAAATGTATGTACATACGTACATACGAATATGCACATGAACGGAAACTTGTGCAAAATTGTAGCACTCGTAGTGTCGTAGTCGTAGCTTTGCTACGTACGTAGTTGAATTATACTACTAATTCTGAAGAAACCGTTTTATGATATCTCCTTTGCATATGAACGTTTGTATTAAGTTAATCTTTGTGTCATAATTAAATGTGTCTATTTCATTTTAGGTTTATATTGCATAAGTTAATGCATCTGCTTGTTTGACATTTGAGTCGACCCCGAATCCGAATAGAAACTGTGTCACGCATTAGCCGGCAAGCGTGCACCGGCGAAGCGGTGGCAGAGCGGTGCGTTGTGCAATCCCGTTAGCGCTCCACGTGCGAATCGAACCGGCGCGCCTCAATGTCGCCCGCCGCCGCCGCCGACCCCCGCGCCGCCCCGACTGCGCCCGATGCCGCCCGAGCTGTGCCGACCCCTGGTGCGCCGTCCCTCTCGCGCAACTACTGTGGGCGCTGTTCTTGCCGCTCACACGAACAGCTGAGTATCAAAACAAAGAAACGAGACAGAAGTTCTGCGCTTTCGCTTGCCGGCCGGCCGGTGTGTTTGCCGCACGCCAGTTCTCGTTTGAACCGCGTCTATTGAGGTCGCTCGCTTCCAACTTGCGTGCGAAGTTTATAGCCGCGAAAGGATTTCCTTTGTCCCGATCTTCGAGGAGCTGCCCTCGTATTATGTTTCAGCGCGAGACCCGCGACCAACCCCGGCCTACTGAAGAGCCGGACCGCGTCCAGCGTGTAGAGTCGCGTCGAATTTCTCGTGATTTTCCGAAATTCTGTGACGGTTACCCAGCGAAACGCTTGCGCCGGGCGATTTGAAGTTTTTGTGTGAACTTGTGAGAGTACAGAAGGTGTGAGCACTGGGACGACTTCGTTAAGTGTTTACCACCAGTGAGGACTGTTTGCACGATGTCGACCGGAAAGAGGCTGGCTAAGCGGTCCATCATAGGGACCCGCGTCGCGGCTCTAGGAGAGGACGGGATGTACTATTCAGGCACGATCCACGCCGTTAAGACTCCTGCGCCATTCCCGGAGAACAACAACTGTATAAACCTGACGCCCAACACACGCTACACGGTGCGGTTCGACGGTGCCGGGTCGCGCGAGTACCGCGACGTGGAGCTCATCGGGCCCGGCTTCCGCGGCATGACCGGCGTGCGCCTGCGTGCCGGACAGAGAGTGTTCCTCACATACAACGGCCGCGAAGTACGCGCCGATGTCATCAACCACGACTATACCAATGACGAGCTGCGCGTCCAGATTCACGCGCCAGCAGCTGAGGTAAGAACCACTTTTACTCAGCTAAATTTCTTTCTGGCCAATTTAATTCGCAACAAAAACGAGTCTTGTTTTTTTTTGGGTCATTGAATGTTTGAGACTTTCTTCTACAAAAGACATCAACGCTCGAAAGTAATCTAATTGTGCGAGATCCACGTTTAAAAGTAATTTTCAAACATAGATTTTCAATTTTATTACTTGACTGAAAGAAATCAGTTTGACACTGATAAACATGAAAGTTCGTTTACCGGAGTGCAGTGTTGTATAGACAAAGGGTGGAGGAGTAGCGGGACGGAGCGGTGCGCGTGCGGCGAGATATTGACCTCGCGCTGCACGTGCAAGGTGCATCGAGCCGCTTGCGATCTCTACCGACCGCTCGCTTATCATGCACATGTTTAAACCTGGACAAAGCCATCGATGCACTACGCACTTCACGATACTGTCACTCAAATCTGTATTTTTTTTCCAACTGAAAACAAAGAAGATTAAAATTAGGGATAGAAGAGGAACCATGACGCAATACTGGATCACAGTCCACCCACACATAGACTACTGTAGGGCTACTTAAACGGCCATGGCGATTCCAAGCCTAAATGTAACACACCGCCGCTCCTCTCTTAATATAATTACACCTTCGTCCATAACGTTGTAAGGTTAATTTACAATTAATATTTATTTATTTTTAATGGGTGGTGGTGGTTGAGAGTAGACGTGTAAAAAAATTCAACAAATTTGGGCGAGGATAGTATTTGGTTTGGATTCGAACATGTAGCGCAGCCATTAACTGAATACCTGAATGAATTACAGTTTCACAAACATGTTTTTACTTTACAAAAGCCAACTAACTATTTGTTTACATAATATCTCACAAACATGAATTACGCCATTGCGTGCGTCACTCGCCGGCCGGTATGTTTCTCTAACTACTAAATAACATGTTTTCCTTTATTCAATAAATAAATGCTATTGAACATTTTCAAACTACTTACGTAGTTGCACAGAAAAATTGCATCCTTATCCATGTTGTATGCATTCGTTAGAACTTTTATGTATTTTGTCGTTGTCATCTTTTTCGAAAACATTCATTAAAAAGATATTCGGAGACTTCGATAAATATGTACGTAATTTGTAAAAGCCTAAATGATAAACAAACACATCAAGGGCATCGTTATCTTTAGCCGGTAGTAGATGGAAGTTGTTGTTAAAATACGATGATAACAACTTTATACATTCACACACCTTTTCGTTATTTCAACACGTTTTTTCTAAAGATACGTCGCATTTGGACAATAAAACATGATTACACACTTACAACATTACCGATGTACACTGCAAAGATAACATGAAGCAAAGCAATATCAATATTTTCTTTATATAACTGGTACATTTATTTATATTTTTTCTATAAAAATCGAATCTATGAAAATTTAAACCGAGGCATGACGTAGTACTAATGATATGGCTCGTTCTAGTTCTACTAATGTCCAAACAGGTTGCTTAAGCTCAAATACTTAAGCAGGATTCCTTGAAAAAGACATCAACTAATTTTTAAACTAGAGTTGTTGAATCGCCTCAAACGTTTCATTCAAAACTAATCAGCCATCTAAAGTGGGTAAGAATTCGACACTACTTCACACCGACCCAGCACGTAAGACGGTGTATGTTTGAAATAATTTTAGGCTCTGCTATTCGGTAATACCGTTATCCGCTACTTTCGTTGCGCTATGACAAGATAATTTAACACTCCAAAAAACAAAAACGTCGCTGTAAGCCTCCATGTTCGAAGAAGTGTTACATTTATGTACCGTACCGTAGTTTATTTATTGAACTAAAAAATATCTTCGTTTTTTAAATGTATATTCAATTCAATATGAGAATCCAGACCTTGGCTGAAATGGAAGTAAAAAACTGGAGCTTACATTCGATTCGATATTGTTTTGGAAGAACCATAGATTCTCTGTATCATTTTAACATTTTACTTAGCATTAAACAGTAAACCCGGGTCAAAAATAGGTAACAGTTTTACAAGGGGAAATATTAATCATTCACTTTTTTCTGTCAATTTGGTTTGTGGAATGTTTGGTCTGTTTCAATTAAACACCCAGAATTGTTGTTATCTTTTCATGCGCTAATTGTTGTTCCATCTAAATTTGTTTAAACAATAAAATAAATGTTAAGACATTACAGAACAGAAATGAAACTTTGCGACCTAAATTCTTGCAAGTTTATTATAATTTCAGGAAAATAAGGTCATTAAGTAAATTAAGATTCGGCGAGGCAAGGTCGGCCGTTGGAAGGTTTACCGATTCATTTGACATTTTATTAATTCGCTTTAAATATCAGCGCGCTATATCGCCAATAACTTTCAGTGACGTAACTGAAAACAAACGAATTGGAGTTACGCGGGTAGACCGGCGAAACACTTTTGATTTTGTTCTATCGATAAAAAAAGCAGTCGCATCGTCGTCGTCAATCAATAGATATCAATGAATGGAGAAATTTCCGTTGAGATGCGTGCTGACGTTTCTGAGAATACCTATTACTCTCGGTGACGTAGAACAGGCGTTAAACAAAACTGTGCACTTTACACCCACTGGCATATACTGCGGTTAACACTTTTTATTAATTTACAATTAGCCACGGCTAAATTTATAATCAGAAAAAGTTGAGTAAAGCTTAAAGGACTATTTGATCGTCTTCTGAACTCTTCTGATCTTTCTGAACTTCGTGAACTCACCTTTACAAACAGTATCCTTCATGCACATGACCAGTGCTTCAATACGGAACTATATCAACCAAAACAATTAAATAATGAGTATGCATAAATATCACTTTTCTTAGGAGCAGGTTTTAGATGATGACAAGTCAATGTTATACCAAACAAGGTTAATCCAGTTTGATACTTTGGGAAATACATGTTAACGCATACTTATGGGAAGTTCGAGTAAACAACCTCGTATAATGATAGTTAGTTGCTATCAATCAAACAAATTATACGAGGTATTCCCCGATCGCAACAACGACCGACCGACGCACGCGCACGTCACCGTCGCATCGTGTTGTCCGTCATACATATACCTTATTGAGTTTTACTGCATACACTGTCATACCATGTGTGCACGGCTTGTTACGTTTTTTATAACCAACTGGCTCATTGACTTTGGACACCTCATTGTAACAATTATTTTCTCTTATTCTAACTAGATAAGAAACCGTTCAACTGCCTTAACCAAGGAAGTGTATTACAACGACTTAATGAGTGTTTAATGAACAGATATCGTATATCAGTTACCTACTTTAAATAGCCAGCGCATCGAGTCGCAACCATAATATGTCAGGCAATAAGATATAAAAATAAAGAGTGCGCGGTCGCGGAATAAGGTCACCGGCTTGCCCGGAACCGAACAACGGTATTCGTTACAAAATCGCGTCAAGAATTATTTTCACGTGCGCAAGCGCCGAGTGTACCGTTAGCCGGTGGCCGGCCCAGCACCGAGCCCCTCGACTCGCTGCTAAGTGGAACACCCAACAACCTGTCTAACTACCTACTTCACAACTCTAATGTCTAACATTAGTACTTCTGCCAAGTTCATCGTGAGAATATTTGTCAAGAGCCTCAGTAACAGGTCAAAGATGAATAGCAAATATCCCTTTTAGGTTACGAGCTTCTGTCTGTACAACGTAATCGTTGCGGGCCTGTTGGTTGTGTAAAGTTATTGGTTTGAGAGCGCTCGTTACAAATGCGATTCGATGCGGCTACGCTTTATGGCTACGGGGCGGGTGTCGTCGCGGGAGTAGCGCGCTTGCAACTCGACTGTGAAAGTGCTAACTGCACCTAATGCCTTAAAGGAAACATTAGTATAACGTTTAAAATCCCCATAACTAAAATTCCGCAAATAATCCAGTATTATTTGTAAATATGTTTAATTTCTTTTAAGAAACCAGAAAAAACACAATCATGTTTTACAGCACTTTAAGATCAAGTCGTTTTTCAAAATTCCTTGGCATTTAATTTTTTTGTCATAAACTGTTCAATGTTAAATGTCGATAATTGTTATTGGCGTCTTATTTTCTAATTCGAAAATTCTTTTCAACTTGTATGCTGTCATTATTCCTTTCAAATAAAATAAAATAAATATGTACGTACAACGCGTGTGTCGATCATGAGCTGCAGGTATATGAACAATCGTTTCGAGTCGCTCGTTTGCTATAATTAATATCACATTACATGAGTTACTGGCGAAAGCAGTTGTGATTCATAAGCGAATTGTAATGCGTTTTCCAGATTTTCCAGTCCGCCTTGTTTTTTTCATACACCAAAGACACTTGCGCTTACTAGCGGGCGTTCATTGTTGCGTGGAGTATTGCGTGTACGTCGCAATTTCACTCAGTATTACCTTCTCACTATTTACCGAAGGTATTGGAACCCAGAATTTGTTCATTTATCATCCCTTCACAGTCCAATGTCTACTCCTCTGGATTAAAAAAGAACAAATCAAAGTAAGTGGTTTGGTTCCAAGTTATTCTTATGACCTTTTTCTCGACAAGTTTCCCAGCTAATTATCACTCGGTAAAGTTTTTCCACAGCAGTGAACGTGTAAACGGAACTGTCGGCCAATCGATGGCGAAGAAAACCATGGGAAGAGAAAACGGTCCGCCCGGCCTGCAAAGACGCAACCATTTGCTTACTTATGTGTTACAAATGAAGCTATCTATATACCCATTGTATCATGTCTTCCTTTAGTTAGTCATATTTTCATTCAATTTTTCCGAGGCGAGTTAGATTTAGCTCGAAAACTATTCGCAAAATTTAATCTACTCTTTAATATGGTATTGTCGTTTATAAAACAAAAGTCACAAAAACCTGTATAATCAACTAATAGCAATATCATTTTAAAGTCTTGCCAGCCATACAGACGACCACTTCAAAGGTTTAAAATTCCTTTATCTCAAGACTGAAGTTACTCAAAGCAGCTTTTATTGTTGAGAACATAACACTAATTTTTCTTGAATAATCTTTGAGGTAGGTCTGATCATCCGAATTCTAAGAACACAAAGGCTAACGGTAGTTGGAATTTGAATACATTTTATTTGAGCTGTGTATTTTTGTGGAATGGTAAATGTTTTAATGTTTGAAGAGTTGCCTAGAGGAACTTGCCGCGTAACGGGACCAGTAGCTTGTGTGGTTTTAAACAGATTACGAACCACTTTTAACAAACTTTACTTTTTAGTCTAACATTTCATTTCTTCCATCTTGTAAAAAGCAACAAAATTTACTCAAAGTAATTTTATGCACTTTCGTTTATATTTAAGAAACAGTTTTGATTTCACCTTTGAAACTTCCATATTTTGATTATACTTAATCATGAACATTGCAATAGAAAAAAGGTTTTATTTAGCTCGTACTAAATCCGTAGACCTTCTCCTTAGTTATTTCGACTTATTTCCCATCACAAGTTCCAAGCTCCGCTATAAAATAGTACTAAAATAGTCGACCCACTTTCAGCACCGAAACAGAGATGATTGACCATTTAATAATGGTTGAACCGTTGCGAATATCAAGGCTATAGCCGCGTGTATACTATACCTAATATGCGGTTTATGTGTACCTACCTACTACTTTTAAATTCTACAAGCCGTTCAATCGGATCTTTAGTAAGATGATTAAACTTGCCTAGTTGTATTATCGAGTTTCACTTAAATATTAAAAAATATATAATATGTATATATTTATTAATTAACATTAATAATTATTATTTATTTAATACTACCAAATAAAAACTTGCATAATAAAATCTTTTCCATTTTTTTTCTATAAAACTAAATTCGCACATCTACAAGAGTTGAAGCACATCAAATTGACGTTGACAAATCGACCCAGTCGTTCTCAAATTTTGTTTTTACGGAAGATAGATACGGCAATGCTATATCTAAATCAAGAATATTATTTCCATTGTGTTAGTTGAAGTATCAGTCTTTCTAATAGCCTTGGCGTATTTTCATCGAGAGTAACTCGACGCTCCTCCTACGAGCTGGGCGATGGAAGGTCGGCCCTTTGTGGGTTACCTCATTGCATTTGCCTTGAAATAGTTACATGATTTAACTTGGTACCCACTTTTATCTAAATGCTAGAGAAACGAAGCGTAAAACTTGAATATCTACAGTGAGCTGTATGAATTGTATTGCGTAGAAGAGTGGTTTTATTTTCGTAGCAAGTTTAAATGAGGCGTATTTTTATAAGCAACTGGTTTGAGTTAGTTGAGAGACAGCAGCGTCACGGTCGGCTCGGCCCCCTGACTCAGCCTCGCAAAATAACTCGCTTCGAGCATAACAGTAACACCGCGACCGTTACCACGTGGGCGCACGACAAATTAAAACTACGCATGACCATCATTGCCATACAAAGCGTTTAGCATTGTTATTCTAAACGCTTTCGAGATGAATAGCCCTTGTTGCCACCAAACAATGCAGTGTTACGTGTTGTTTTGGTTCGATCATGGTCCGCTGAAGTAACAGCGGTGTGCCGATGCTAGTGTCGAAGGTTACGTGATTGATGATGTGCTAATGATGCCTTGATTTACTTAGAGCACGCGATGTAATATGTTGAGATGTTGATAATTGCGGAGGATTTGCGATGCGCGGGAGGTGGGGAGGCATGTCGCTCCGGCACGCTGACCCACTAACCCAGAAACTCTGATATTGAACCGGCGACGCACTGCCCGCATTCGAAACCCGACCTCTACTTACCTTTTCCTTATATTTTCTTTTACTGAGTCACTGAATTGCACGGTCATGTTCAAAATAATTTTAAAACTTTAACCTGTTGATTCCGTTTTATTTCTTACTTTACTTTTTCTTTGAAAAATAAGAACAAAAATTGTGTGACTTCTCAAAGTCTAGTTATTCCTTTCTTAGTTAAAAATCTTATAATAGAGAGTCAGAAACCAGAATAGAACTAACGGAGCTAGTAAATATCAGACGCTGACCATCTCAGTGGGACAGCAAGAGGTCGTGGAAGTAACGGTGGTATTGGCAGTGCGTGTGTCGTGTGCGTTTGTGTGATCAGGTTCTTGCATCCGTTATTAACTGGTACCCAGTCCGGGCGCGGCGGCGGTGGCGGGTTGAAAGCTGTTTTTAGGTCAGGCTAGGTCACGACGCCTGCGTTCTTTGCACAAGCTTCCTTTGCCATATTTAAAACTACTATTTTGATAGCCAACAATTGAACGATAAGAATGCTAAGGCTCAAGGTGAAACGCTCACTATTCTAGGCGTCTCAAACGATTTGATATTATCTACTCTGTAGTTGTGATGAAACATCAAACTACGTCCTTGTTGAGATTTCACGTATAATTACGTAAGCGGTTGCCGACGTGCGAATTTATTTACGGTGTTATGTACGGTCTGCCCACGATTGCAGCTCCCACGCCACGCCACGGCGGGCGGCGTGCACGGGCGCGGGCGGGCGGGGATATTTCACCCGTGACGTCAGAGCCGAGAGCTCTCGCTGACGCACGGTGACGTCGTTACCTCCACGTATTTATGAACTGCAACATTATTAATCACAAACAGTGACGTATCAACTCAAATAGAATGTTCTCTAACACCATTTTACCTAGTCTACAGTTTAAGTTTAAATTTGCGGCAACATCATTTCTACGCGACAACAACTTCTTAACAACTGACGTTGACCTAGTTACTAAATTAATTGTGCCTAATACAATCTATGACTACATTATATTTTAAAACATACACAATAATTACATTTGGTTGTGCTAGAATAGTAGGAAATATATTTTTTACATAAATGCAACTGTTACTATAAAATGAATAATTAGTCATATAGTTGCATTATGTAGTATAGCAGTTTGCAAGAAATAGAGCAGTTAGATTGGCCTGGCGAATACAGGGCGACCTAGTCGCTGTGAGCGCGACCTCTGCGACCCACATCCAGCTCAAACCAAAAGGTAAACTGGGCCGCCTGCACTGCTCTCTGCTTTATTTAGTTATTATTCTTATCTTCTCTTCTTGCAAATTGCAATGTCATAAATTTTTTAAACATTTTCATTAATCTATGATTTGTTCCAATACTGATTTTTATGCGACATGCCTGAGATTATGATATTTTAGTTGCCATACGAAGTACGTCACTACTTGCATGATTAAAATATTTTTTGCCACAAAATGGCCATATCAAAGAGAGTTTGTAATCGGTCGCCGCCGGTTGCAATAGTTTAGTTGTAGAGGTAAAACTAGGTCATGGATTTTCGGAGCAAGGTTGCAGTGTGGATGGAGGGAGGTATAGAAGGGGGGGAGGGTGAAACTGCAGACTTGCGTGCAGTACCTCCACAACATCCGCCTTATAGCCCCTAATGTTCACTATTCCAATCATACAAGGCCACTGTGCCAATTCATTGCTCATTATAAATGCATATATCCGATCAGAACCAAACCATGCTGAGAAGTTAATGACAGGTAACCAAAATATAATTGATGCATTTAATATTTCGTATTTGAGAATAGTTCACGGTTTAGGATATAGCATACTTTATGGTATAATACGTAAGTATTTGCTGGCTGATGTTACGAAATAGTGTTGATGTTGGAGGAGGCAAGAGTAACTAGGTCACGTTCGTCGACGTACCTACAGATGAGCCACTCATTGTTATTGATAAACGTTGGCAATTTTATTAATATTATATTCGATCTCTACAACTAGTAACCAACTGTCGGAATTGCCGTAATTCTTCAGCTCAGGGACGCCGCCGTTCTACAAGCTACTCAGAAAGCGGATTTAATATCGAACACCTGAACTTCATAGTCATGCGCCCACGCAATTATATAGTTGCACATTTTATCTTGAATTAATATTAAACCAACTAAAATATACTGTTATCACCTACAAAAGCAGCTACAATATCAGTTTACTACTCAATGAAACATGGCATTAAGTCAAATCAAGTTATTTATAAATGTAACAATACCGTTCCAGAACCTACTAAAGTGCAAGATCTCAATCAAAGGGATTTATGGACATCGCCAACGAAGGGAGCAACAGAATTGAGCAAGAACTAAACGAGCAAGCTCAAGCTTCGACACACGGAACAACATTCATATTGGATTCAGTATGCAGAGCTATTGACCCATTTACTAGTACACGATCGTCGAACAACAGACAGACAGCCGTTGGTATAGCTTGCACGCGTGTGTACGTGACATAAACTAGATCCCTACTGAATATTTTAAATTGGAATTGCTAATCATCCATGTCCACTATTGCCCATCATAGATCACAAACGCCCTTTGTTCGTATCTGAACTTACTGATTCGGTCGAACAATCTAAATTAGGAATTCGAATACGGCTCGTCCTTATTCATTGAGGAGCACGACTACCTGCAGGGCGTCCAGCTTCGTGCTGATAATCATCATTGTTTGTTGAATGTTTCGACCATGGCAACATGTTAATACAGTTTAATAATTCAGTTAATAAATTAAGCCGCCTTTATATTGTAGTATAAATATACTTATTATTCAATGTATCTAAAAGATCGGTATCTTTTTCAATTGAAATAAGTGATGACTGACTACTGAGACCAAGCCCAAAATTTGCCAAATCTATGTGGTTCTGAAGAAATGCAGAAATTCAAAAGCCGGCGTCTCATCGCGTCGTCTGCGATTTTCGCGCGTGCGCACGTCAATGCCGCCGCCGACTCTACCATTGACTTGCTCTGTACTCCATGCCACTTGTTATTTATGCACTGCTTTTTAATTTTAATGTAATGATCATGGAAAACTTAAATCTGATCTTTACTAAATGTTTATTTAGAAAATCAAAGCTATACGAAAACGAATGTCGTTGTAAGCTAAAAAGAACAATGAAGTGTAAAAATCAAATAAGGTCTATGCAATAAATAGGTCAATGATAGGTTGCGTCAAGCGGAGGTGTGGATAATCCGTTTTGCGCAGTGGCAACATCGATGCGCACCAGTGCGCAATGTAGTTTTCGCAATCATTACTACGTTACTTGTTCTACGTAAGGTCTCTAAATTTTACAAACTTCTGTTGATTTACTACTTTATATTTATTAATTAGAAATAGTTGGTTATAGGTATTAACTGTCTTTTTAAATGTAATGCAATGTTTTAATGTAATGATTAATTTGCAATGCATAATCTATTCTCAAACATTTAAGGACTGAAGTAAGTACCGCTTATAATAATAATACATTTTTTTTAAACTTATATATTCTTAACCTTGTATTTTTTCAATAATTTTCCAAATTTAAATACACAATACGTTTGTAATAAATAAAAGTCGCGACTATCAATATTTAAAACAAAAACATAAGTGACATAGATACGGCAACTAATGAATGCACAAAAATCCGGCTGCATTTGACAAGCGTCGTTAATGACCCTGACACTCATTACTGTTATTGGTCAATACACATAATTTTATAATTATTAAGTCATTAAAACCCTTATTACAACACGTTTAGTTTGATTAAAATGAAAACTTGATTAACTAAAGTGCGATTCAATGTTTTAGCCACTTACTATCGACCTTATTTGAACCAATGTGCCTATATGTGCTAAGAAACGGTATGATAAGTTTATAATTTCAAAGCCACCAAGTGACTTTCACTGACAATAAACGGCCAAGTTTCGTCATAGAATGAAGTACTTGTGTAACATTTTTACATAACTCTCTGAACAGCTACGAACAAAACTGAATTTTATTGTTAGCTCAATAAAATAGGCTCGTCTTGTATAAAATCGCTCCCTATTGTTAAAGCTTCATTTTATAAGATTAAGGTAGAATTGGTATTAGGAAGCTTTCATAGCTTTGCATAAAGAACATAAAAAATAAATTGTCATATTGATCATCAATACTCTTTTACGATCAAAGATTTTCGCAAAAGAGAAACGATATGAGACGTTCAGATTTTCGAAACGGTGTCAAAGTAATTTTACATTTGCTCATTGTGTTCATTATAACTTTCATTTGTTCCGGTGAGGGGCATTTCCACATCTAATGGCGTATCCACATTGGCATGATAGAACATAAAAGTGAAAGTAAGTTACCATCACACCTGCAACAAGCAAGTCAGCCACTCAGCGACGTCTGAGCCGTGCCGCCCCAGCTACGAAGCTTCCAGAAATCATCAACCTCTCTAAACTTTATGATACTATCATTACTCGCAATTTAGAAAGTAACAGTTTGTTAAAAAGATATATCTACTCAATAGCAATCGGTATCTTGTAGAGTATAGAGATGACCTTTAAACAAATATTTATGAAATCAGTTGGTTCTTTCAGTTGGTTGCCTGTCAAATATATTTCAAAGGTTTTAGTCAAGACAAAAACCTCTTCTACCTTGAATTAAGTTTTAGTATTGTAGCATATAGTGTTTTGTGTTTGAATAAGGAAACTCTCCAACTAGTATTCAATGTCAACAACATAGTGTCGTATGCGCACAACACTCATGACCGTCAACTAAACCTTTATGTCATCGTTGTTATTCGTCCTCTAGTTTATCTACGTCACAGTTGCTAATATTTATCGTTCTCGTAATTTACTAAATAGAAGCTAAAAATGATTAAATATGTCCACTTTGACACGCACACTTAAATTTATAAAATAACTGTACTTTACCACAATAACACGTCGTTAACTATAAAATATCCATTTAGCGGTTTCCTGAGCTAGCGCAAATGGGTAATACAAAATTTAGCTTTGGCAATTTTCTCACAGAATAGGAAGAGTAATTTTTAAATAAATTGTCTCTAAAATATTTGCGACAGTTGATGTAAAATAACTTTTTATTCAAAAAATGTAAATAATAAATTAAAAAAGAGAGTTGTAAAAAAATTAAAAAACGTAGAACAACTAAGTTGCAACGATATACTTCTGCAAATTTTGTGCAAAACATCGTTGCACACTTGACACAGATAGCTGCTGCTCGACATCCGCGTCGTTTATGACGTCACACTCTTCACCACCAGCTGAAGGTCGCTTTATTGATCTATTCACACCCACTTTCTTTTATCATACAACCTACATGTTCTTCTCTTTTGAAAGGTTAACTTAGCTTAATCTAAAAATATCTGTTGCCAAAAGAATAGTTTCTATGAACTTGAAATTAGTAGAAGTCCCCCTTTTTAATCATTATTTTTCCTATTGTCCACAGACACCAATAGAACTGAAGAAAAAATTGGATGAAATAAGACTGTTGGAATCCCGTAAATCTGCTAGATTGGCTGATGTGGACACTGACTTCGCCAGGCTTGCGGACATGGCCGGCGACAGGCGTCGAGCTTCAGCCACCATCGAAGTGCCAGCACATAATTTGCAAGTGTAAGCTACATACATTAGATTACAAGACAATACAAGTATTTTCAAAAACTAAAACTCAGCTAAGAAGTATCATAATGTCGTCACAAATTTTTCACATTCATCCGAAAGTTCATATAGAGGGTTATACAATCACGAAAACGATTAATCAAAGTCGTGAAGCTGGAGAACGAGAAGTTTAATTAACAAATGTCGATCCCATATTGCCTTGATGTCTTAAAGTAGCTCACCTCGCTATCAGGTGGAAGGCCGCTACATTTCTAATCAACGTTCATAGAATGAAACCTTTTCGTCCTTTCTGATTATGCGAAGCAAGATTTCAGTATAGGGTCCTAAAAAAAAGCATGGATTCGATTCGTTTTGGTAATTTAGACTTTGATTTAAATCTTATGATGGTTGTCGGTACCGAAGCTTTGGAACGTAGTGTTACCTCAACGCATTGTGGTAGGTTACCTTGTTGGTAGGTGTGATCTCTCACGAGCGTGCATCGGCGTCGCCGGCGAAGTGGGGCCGACGCGGGCGAGCGTTGCGAAATCAACACCGCGCACATTAGAAACTGGATGGAAATGTTAGCGCGGAGTAGGTACGGGCGTGTCCTTGTCACACTTGCCTACATTCTGTGGCTTCCCGCCTCGCACCTCCCTCAGACCCTGCTGCGCCCAAGAGTAGGACAGACAATGCAACTTGTGAGAACAATTAACAAATTCTTATCAATTATTTATACTGCGAAGCAATGAAGGGTAATGTAAAAAAAACTCTTGCATTCGACCCCGGCATAGGAACGATAGACTGTTGTCGTAGCTTCCTCATAAGGTAAGGTAAACAAAGGTTGAAACCTTTTAAGAAAAGTAAACTACCAAGTAGCTGATTGATATGCACTACTGTTGTTAACCCGGAACAAAACTGTTGTCAAATAGCTGCGTATCGCGACGTGACGACGTCAGAGTTTCACTTTTCATCATGACCGTAGTGAGAGGCAAGATCTACTTACGTTCCAAATTTCACAACCAAATTGCATTAAATCGTACGGACACCTTTCCATCTTTTTAATTAACTTCCGAAACTACTTTTTTAATTTCGACGTTAGTCTAAATTTCATAATATATTGCTGATATTAATGTCATATGGAATAAATAAAGTATAGTTCTTTTGAAAAATATAGTCAGGTGAGTTTTCGAAAGTTTTGTAACAAAATTTAAAATAAAATTATAATTAGCACAAATAGATGCTAGGAACCTATTTTTTTCGAATTGTAAAACAATTTGAAACAATTTTTTTGTGAAACCCATTTCAATTTTGCTAAATTAAGCACTACTGACTATTCAACACAAATAAGAAGAGAAAATAAGACATGAATATTGCTTCCATTACTTTTTAGTTACAGCTACAAACTGCTTATCTTAGATCTGATAGAAATCCAATTCGTGATTGGAACAAATTTCGCAATCATGGGTCCGGGCCATGGCAGAGTGAAAGTCAACTAAATATCGTTTTCTTTTGATCACTTCACTTCGAAGGCAAAATGGAGTCACTTTTAAATGATCGGACGTAAAGTGAACGGCAGAGATTAAACGAATTATTCTATCCATGTTTATGCTCGCCCAGAAAAGGCGGATTTATTTGAAAATGCATTGGGACACCTTAAAACCAAAGATTTCAAGATGGCCTCGTGACAGCACTTGGCGCGACCGCTATGGCATAGTGACCTAGTTTCAAAATGTACTGACGATAGCTGGCACACTAGTTAAACACTGCATACAAAGAGGCCCACTAACACTAATGTAAATGAGAATGGCGAAGGGCGCTCTGTACAACTCAATGACTATAAACTCTAGTTCCAGTGATATGTTAAAATGTACACGATTACGCCGCTGGTGGCATCTCTAATACATAAGCAAAAAATAAAAACCTTTTCTTCTGAATAAATTTTCTTCAAAAAGATATTATGAATTATTATAAAAATTGTGGTTACCGATTCAGGCTAGATGCTTTTCACGGAATACAAAAAAAGGAAGCTACAATCAGAGTCAGTTGTATGTTAATGAAGGCTGCGAGTGTCATGGGCGTTTAGCGACGCATCGGCCGGTGGCAGCGGCGGCATGGCGCGGCGCGGCGTCGGCACATTCCTCAAGTTTGCGCAACTTGCAAAGAGAAGGCGTACTTGTGGTGGGGCGGCACTTTCTCGTTGGTCTTACGTTTGCTTTCGTTGGTTCTGTGGAGCCCCGTTATCTCATTTGGCAGGTGCAGGTATGCCGCATAGAGAAAGTGTTACATAAATAATGACCAGAAATATTTAACAAACAATAAACGCTTGCAAATGTATGTTCATAGGTATACGTAGTGTTTCAAGTATATTCATATTTTAA
Source organism: Choreutis nemorana (assembly GCA_949316135.1). Lineage (NCBI taxonomy): Eukaryota > Metazoa > Arthropoda > Insecta > Lepidoptera > Choreutidae > Choreutis > Choreutis nemorana. The sequence continues at coordinate 5,612,665 of OX438597.1, read as the reverse complement.
TAGTAACCTGGCCATTGTCTGCCAAATTATGAGACTAAAAATAAAGTATCCTATACTTTTCTTTTTATATGGGGTATAATGAGCGATTAGTCATTTAGATTGTTCAACAACCCCGCATGACTTTCCACCGACCTACCTGAAGGTTATTCCTCCGCTTGGGAACAAAAACTGTTCACGACTTAAAATCTTTAAGGCAAAAACTTCTGTTAATAAAGAGGCTGAACTAATGGCCTCAGCAAAAGCCAAGCTGATTCTTGAATGCTGATATCGTACATAACAAATTCATATCAAGTTGAAGTCATTTTACCCATTTTACAAAGATTTAATAGAAAAAATAAATTTAAAAACACATTGAATTAATAAAAAATGCAATGAACAATATTTACTGCTAAGCATAACTTATCTCATATTATAACATAACGATCTCAGTAAATATTCTTTCGGAATCATAGCAAAAAGTTTGTGACTTTAATAAGTAGTAGTAATGTGTAAGTTGGGTTCGATGCCGACACCAGTGAATCCAGCGATGACCTCATCCAGCAGGATCTCGAGTCAGAGCCGGTTTGATCGCACAAACTTTTTACAACTTGACCGACCTACATCAACAGCCCCGCAAAAAGTAGCCACGGCTCAAGTTTGATCTTTAGATTCCTAAATCATGAAAATACCTACAGTTATTATACCTTGAAGGCCTGGCTACGTCCACACTGAATTATCATACGACATTGACTCGCCTTTATCCGGTGACTAGCTGCTATGCCGACTAAATAGGAAGTCAGTTATGTAAGCGATTCACTGATTGAAACTAAGGGCTTTGTCATGCATTTTTATTGACACACAGCAAATGTTAGCTGCTCGCTCCAACAGAGAAACGGGCAAACGTAAAGTGCGTGATATTTACGACGTAGAGGTACCAAGAGTAGCAAAAAGTCATCATGCGCAACGAAACGCTCGTGCGTGGTGGACTCTACCACGAGCAACTTAACGAAGAGAAATCGAAAATTCCTTACATTCACTATGTTACGGAGACGTGCAGTTTTCAAAACATAATATTTTGATTCAAAGCTCATATGCTTTCCTAAGGTCGCGTAATGTGAGTAATCGTCAAGTTGGTCTTCTCAACAAAAAGATGCAAGGTCGACTTAAAAGTAATGTCACTTGTAATGTACTTTGATCAGCGACTAGAAACCACATTCCAAGTTGAAAATGATTTTGATCTAAGGTTTAACAAGTCTACTTAAAAAATCGAGCATCAAGCTTAATTTGTAGGTATGTTGATTCTTGGCAACGTTTTATTTTAGCTTTGGGAATAGGAACTTTAAAATTGTGTTTCATTTTTTGACACTTTCATGTGAAAAATTATCATTTAAGAGTAATTTTCTTTTACAACAAATAATTTGCAACAATATTATGCATGCATAATACTTGAAATCATATTTACAAATCTTTTAACATCGTTGTCGGCGTGAGCGCAATCGCTCGTGAATAAACAAATTATTGTCGTTATCAGTGTTGGCTTGACGAGCCAGCAACAACGACAAGGTCGCGCTCAATGTTACGCACATTCTACGCCACATCGTGTGTGCTCAGGTGCTGCCCGGCCGACGAACCACAATCACAACTATACCACATCGCACTATTCAATTATTATTCACGCGCTCTCTTACAATCTTAAAAGTCTTACCAGTAATTTATTTGCGTATGCATCCCGACTGGCCATATGGCGCGATGAGTAACCGGGAATCTCAAGCTTGCTTGCTACGTCACGTGAAAAACGTCACGCGTCATTTTTGTGGTATAACGTATTGCCCATTATCGCAGGAAAGTCAGCAGAGTCACCTCCGCGAGCGGTCGACGCTCCAACCGATAACAACCCCAAAGTCATTATCATTACAAACAACAATCAGAAAATTACTTTTTGTCATTAAGAATTTTCACGGTGACTTTAATGCCTAACGACTCATGTGCCCGTTGTGACGGCTAAGATGTTAATCTTATCATTAACTACAAGCTGAAGCGAGGAAACTTAGTAAAGATATTAAAATTAAAATACTGATTGTAGTCAAAATTGATTTTGGCCTTCATACAATACAATAGTAAATTGATTTGAAGCGAGGGTACCTAAAGGTAGTGGAAAAATAGTTTTGATTTAAATAGGTATAAGTTATGGGTAGAATAATAGCTGAAGGGCTTGCAGCCGGGTGCGCCGCCACCGAGCGACCGCCGGCCGCCGGGTGTGCGCAGGGCGCCGGGTAAGCCGCAGTCGTCGACCGGCGGCGGGTGTCAGCGTGGCGAGTCAACGCACGCAGCGTACCCTCGCCGCAAGGTCGCCGCCCTAACCTGCTCAGATCTCCGATCACAAGAAATACTCATTTATCACGAATCAACCTCTCTATATTACTCCTCGAGAATAATGGCACAATTTTAATTATGTAACAAGAGACCTAACTCGAACAATTTCACGTCACATGCTGCGTATTTGCTGTAGGAAGGTGTCAAAAATCTGAATAGATCTGCGTCATTAACTGCGGTTATTGGCAGCGCAACAAGTTTTCTTGGTACATTTAAAAATTTAAACATTGATCTTTATTTTTATACCGTTTCATTCAATATGGAATTTGCATGAAATTTAATTTGTTCATTCAATCAAATTACCGTAAACTATGTGGAAATAATGTATTTACAGTGAAAACAGGATAAGAATTGTACGATAAACCAGGGAGACATAACCATTAAAAGAAAATTTTTATCTTGCTCATCAGATCAACCTTTTCTATTCAAGTTGTATGGCGCCCGTGTACATTGATGTCATTGGACATATTGGATCTCTGTCTAACCAACGACTTTGAAGCTTAATAACTTAGTTAAAATGTCAGATATTTGAGAAAATCTAATGAATTTGTGCATTTATGTCGAAGAATAATATATTAAAGAAAAAAAGTCATGCAAGTCATGGGGCATGGGTGCGTCATCAGACTTCTAACTCTTCGCAGTTAAGATGTGTTTAGCCATTCGCACGTCACTGCCGGCTATAAAGTTACGTATATCATTAGCGCATTGTTCCAGCGATGATATCGACTCATACGTAGCCATTTCAGCAACTAGAACCATACGTCACTGCGAGCATCGTATGAGTCAGCTTCATGTACATACAAAATATGGATAGGCAATAATATTACGCAGTCACCATGCTTTATAAGTCATTGACATTCGTTACCGTTCCAGCGCAACCTATAGCTCCGAGTTCATTATCTGACACTTGATGATAGAAAAATAACCTTTAACTGGCATAGTGTTGAAGTTGAGTGGGTAGGTAGAGGAGGTGATTGGCTCCAAGTGCGAGATGAACGGTCGTCCTTGAGATCAGGTAGAGGGTCGGGGTGGTCGTCCGGGCGCTGCGTTCGCTCCTCCCTACCAAATCTAGGCGTCTGTTGCGTAACGACAGCGATATGAACGAACGCCCGCGAACCTTCGGGCTTCGACCCGGCTCGACAACCTCTGAACCATCTTAGATCTCAAATGAATTAAGGAAAAACTTTCATTTACAGTTATACATTATGCATAGCATGTTTATTTAGCACTCTTATTTCTCAAATTTTGAGTATTATTTATTTTAATTACCATTGACATCAGCGCAAAAACTACACAGATCGAATGCAGGTGTATCGATTTTTCTCGAAAAGAACTATCATTAACTATTAACGTGAATTCCTGACTATAAAAAGCAAAAATGGAAATTTTCAAAACTAACGATTAATAATAGAGTGATTTGATGAAGTGGCAAGGCACAGATAATTATAGAACGTTTAGGTTTATACTTGGTAACCCGTAATTTGCCGTGAGAATGTCAGTCACGTCGAGGATGCCTAAATTAAAACTGGCATTTACGAGTTACGTAGTGGCAATATACATGGGTCAAGCTAAACCAAAGAGAATTTAACATTTTGCAAATATAAACACGATAAATTATTTTTTAAACATCTGGTAAATAAAATTTAAAACACGTATAAACAGCTTTAGTTTACTTTTATCAGTAAGTAACAAAGTCGTTTTTGTTCCAGATCACGCAAGAGGAGACCAAGTAGTTCCTGCGACTTGGGCTACGGGGAGAGAGATGACCAGATGAACGAATGCAACGCCGCACTCGTGCTCATGTCGCTCAGCTGCTCACCAAACTCACCACGACCAAGTAATTATTGCATTATTTTTACTATCTACGAGAAGAGAATAAGGTTACAATGAATCCCCTTAACTATTTGTATGCAAGACTGCAAACATTTACGTGCCTATGCATTGTGTCAATGCCTATCCCTAATAGAACCTTGGGCAATAGATAGATTTCCAACAAAAATGTTTATACTCCCTTAATATGGCGCTACCAGCTTACCATTTTGTTTTTTCTACTACTAAAACTAAATATTACCTAACATTTAAAGTTTGGAACAGTAAATACGGAGCTGAGTGTTATGGTTATAGAGAAATGTCACCAAATTTGGTTCAGGGCAATCCAGTCTAAATCCAAAGGGAGTCGTTGGTTTAGTTCTGTGAAAAATCTGTGAAATAGTTGATAGCGTCTAGACAGCTAGTCTAGACGACGTCTAGACAGGTATTCGGTGTAACATCACGTTATGAGCTTTAACCGAAAATGTTCCTTCTCTGGAAAAGCTAAATATGTTAATGTAACTTGCGTAAACTCCTCTGTTCTTACTGAAAATGAAAACTGGAACGATATTTCAACGGATAATTACTTACACGTGTTTGATGAAATATGTACTGCATCTACGTACTTGTATACAACATACAGCATGTGCCAGATGTCTCGGTAAACGAATGCCAAGATTCTCGAAATGCACTAGAATAATAATTAATCGACTCAACCATAGAAGCGTTATATAATGTCGCCGCAGAGCAGCGCCGGTTCCAATCGCCCATAAAACTTTACGATTCATCTTCAACGCTATTCTAATGCGCCTGCGCATGTGTGCTACAAGAAAATAGCACTTCTTATGAGTGAAAGTTACCGGCCACAGTTCCGTTTCGTAATTACATTTATTTATTTACGCTGCTACGTATGATTTCGAGTCGTTTAACTTGGATTCTAAACTGTATTCTGGTCTGTATATGGGTTGCTTCTGTTTAGGTGCTTGGGGTGGGAGATCGTCGGTGTCGCCGGGAGCCAGCAGCAGCTCGGGCTCTTCCTGGCGCTCCGGCACGCCCTCGCCTCCGCCGGCCTCGTCCTCCTTCAGCGATGAAGGCATCGCAATGGACTACGAAGACCAGCATCCTCGTAAAAAAAGGGTGAGTACCTAACGAAATAACTACTTCGTTACAGTGAGCATAAATATTTTCTCGTATTTAATTATGTACACACGGTACCGAGTACTGTATACACCTAGTTATTACAAAATTACACAGACTATTGCATATGGAACAGTGAATACAGGCAATGCTAAGTATTATACATTTAGACCGTAACATCCTATGGCAACTTTCGTATGGAATAACATTGAAAATTGTAGTTTAATAAAAAGTGTCGTCTTTACTCGTTCCTCTTTAAAGTAATATTTGAAGGATTATTAATACATTTCTATAACATTAAATATTTTTTTTATAAATAACCTACATACCTAAATAATTTTTGCTGTTAGTGTGCACGCAAGATTATTTTGTTTCCGAAAAGGCTTACATTTATCTCCTACAAAATCATGATTGTTCTTGTTGCCAGCTATACAATGCTTACAATTAAATGCAATTGTGAATAAGCTTGGTAAAGAATGCAAGTAGTGACGCACAAAATGACGTGATTCAGTGCCGGCCCTTCTGAACTCGATCAAGATTAAAGTTGGATATTGCTGAGGATATTGCATTCAAACTACGTAAAATTTCTTTGTCTTGATAAAATAATCATATTAGTACTGTTGTCTTGCAATCACGGTCAGCTATTTATCTCAAAAATAATTTGAATTGTCTTGTAGGTTCTCATTTGGATCTTAAATATTACAAAGCCTGTGCCATGCATGCAAGTTAAGTGGTATGCAATAAATTAGCCACGGTATTTTACAAAACACTAGCGCAGCGGTTACCAATACCATGATTATATCACGAGTCTATACAAATTTCTATTCCTAGTTTCGCAAAACCTGTCCGCTATACTAATAGTACTGGCTTGTACTCTACCTGCGTTGTAGGTTAGAACTACAACACATAATAAGTTATGGTAGGATGATACATACACAGACTCATTGCCTTCTCATATAAATGAATTCATAATTAAGAACTATTTATTTTTTGTAACTTTAATATTTTATAATATCACTACATAGTATAAAATGAAGGATTTCCGCTGTCTGTCTGTCCCTTTGTATGCTTAGATCTTTAAAACTAACACAATGGATTATGGTGCGGTTTTTTTACAGATAGAGTAATTTAAATGTATATATGCATAATATCCGTGCGAAACCGTGGTGGGTCGCTAGTAAACTCATAAATAAAGCCCTTTAATATATGCTATTGAGGCAAGTAATAAAATTACGTATGCCCATGACGTAGAAAATATTTAATATATACTTTTACTTTCTCCTTGCTGACCATTACAACGCATATCTTTCAAATGAGTATTCTAAATATGTAGTTCTTATTTACGTATACATTCATGTATATAAAGACAACAGTTTTATAATAGTAATTTTACATTAAATGTACCTCATAGAATACACACACGTTCATAGAATCTATAATTATCCTTTGTTCGTACACATCAGCTTTATAAAATATATTCTAAATAATATAAAATAAAATCTATTTTTATTAAGTATTGCATTTTTACATATAATGTCTATCATTTAAACGGCATTAAGTGATGTTTGATACAAACAAAAAACAGATGTCAGGTTTGTTATTTGGGTTATATTGGGTTATCGTACAAAATGCCCTATTTTCTGCGTGTTTCATGTCATCAAACTAATGTATTTCTTATCATTCGATTTACGAGACAGTTAAAATAAATTAATATTTCAATTAGGGGCGAATGCTTTTAACCGCATTACTTAATCTTAACATTATTTTGAATTAGCAGTTTAGTAATTTTTCAAAACCCTGTGGTCATTCGATAATCGAGATATCAAATTGAAATTTAAAAAAAGATACCAGTATCGAAGAACTCATTGATCGACTTCGCGAGGTAGTAAAACGTTAAATGTGATATATATTTTAAACCAATTCCTTTAAGATTACCATTTATAAAGATGATGGCAAGTAATCCTCTATCGGTTCAAAAACATTTGAATTAAGATATTTAATTTATTTTTGCTCCAAACACCGTCAACTTAATTCGAGAATCTTCCAGTATCTTGGCACTTCCACTATAGATACTCACATAGCTAATATTGCGTTGCATCTCGACAGTCAGAGGTGTAGAGACTTGAACAAAGATAATGACAATGTTCTTCACTTCATCATAATGATTTACAATCCACGTGTAAGGTTCACTATAGTACAATGTCAAGGCACATGCGCCCGCACTGTTATTATGCAACTAATAGTAAAAGTTTTACGACTGCGCGACCTGCCAGTTAAATGTGTATGCAAATGATAAAGATTCTGTTTTATCTTAACATTTTTAATGTTTCAAATTGCATGTCACAATTATCAAGTATCAAGTATCGTTGTGGCTATCTCACTTTAAAAAATCTGGAGCATAGTGTTTGTTAACTTTAAATAAAAAGTGACTTTCATAAGATTTATAATTACACTACAAAGTTGTAGTGAAGAACACATTTTTTTTATTGTCATTACAATTTCTTACATACTTCGTTTCGTTTATTACGTTGTATATTATTTTTTACATTATTTACAAAGCTGCACTTTCAAATCCACTGTAAATGTATATTTTTAGCTGTTAGGTAGCTTAAGCCCTACGTTTTCTTCATGCGCTCCGCCTACACTGAAGTGCCAAACAATTGTTTCCTTGTAATAATTAAACAATAAGACCTGTCATAGTCCCGCTCAATGGCGTCTATTCAGTGGCAAAACTATTGCTCATTTTCGGAAACATTACTTACAACGACCGATCTAACACAAACTACACAAGGAAACTCGAAACTACCTAAGTATATAAAACAATATAAATATATGTTGTGTAACAAATCAGAGAATGGTATATATAGGTAAGAAGGGTATACAGTTAGTGAAGCTGGCATGAGAATAAACTTGCGTAGTAAACCTAGCAGGATGACGGCCAAACTCGACTGATGTGGGCGGACACTAACGTCGTACCTTGCGTAACACCGGTTCATCTCCGAACGCTGAAATTGAATTAATTCTTGTTTGAAGAAAAGTTTACTCCAAGAAGATTTCAACACTGTTAGAAAATTAATCATAGCGACATAAAATGTTAACAATAATTGTAACACAACTTATGAGACGGGTCGAGTATTGAAACAATCAACCTACGCGCATAGTAAGATGGAGTGTTGTTGATGCAGCAACACAATGGCAGCACCCAGACGTTGCGTCGCCGCCGCCGCCGGACTGGCTTATCACCACGACGACGTTGGCAACGAGGCCCGACACGTGACCAATGCTTTATCATGACGCCTTCTCTATGAAGCATTTATTAGCTGGCATTAATTTTCCTCAATCGCGTACCTACATACAATGCAAAACAACGTTAGAGTGCAACTTTGATTCCGCAGGCAACTTTCGTAGCGGTGTAATTTTATCTTAATTTTCTAATAATGGATGTGTCAGCGCGCCGGCCGGCCGTCCTGGATCATCAAGGGTCGCTGAACCTCTACACATATGTTCACGGAACCCGTTTTCTGCGCTTGCGCACTGCTTACAAGCCATTATACCTACCATTTATCTAGTCGGTAAAAATGACCTTACCTGCAATAGCAATCATACACCCTTTCTCAATAGAAAGGGTGTAGGCTCAATAGCCTACGGACATAATTTATTAAAGTTTTACATCATAAATGTAATTGGTTAGGTAAAAACAATTGCTTTTGTTTGGTAGGTTAAAGTCATTTGTCTACGCCTCTGTCAGCAGCTCATTTTAGTATTTCGTCCGACGCAGGAGCGACCTAGCTGTCGTTAATTATATATTTATCGCCCTTTAACGACCACGACAACTGGTTTTTTACTTACAATGTACCAATATGGAACTCGACCTTAATCATCTTAGATGTATGTACGTTGCCAACTGTTCAATGCGGATATGAAATAATAGCAGTAGGAGTACTTACATATTTATATCATGAGAAAATGTTAGGCGTTATAAATTTAAACACGCTCGTTGCCTAGTATGTATCTATAATATGTGACCAGGTGTAGTTGTCCATGTGACGTGCACTGGAGACCTTGGCTGGGGACAGGCTCGTTGCTAATACAGCCAAGCAAGGTCTCGGCTTCTGCATGTTAATGCAATATTTGTACCTACATTACAAAATGGATAGAGTGAAACCTCGCACATTACACATTATTGTTTTTCTTTAAAATTAATTAGCAGTTTGCTAAAAAAAATTACATAGCATAAAATACAACATGATAGTGTTAATAAACCCTTAGGAGGTGGACGGAGGCACTGTCAGCCTGCAAGTACTTCCAGCATAGCTAACCGTCAGTTCTGTCAGTTCTCAGAACAGGTTGGCAACTAATGTTGCAGTCATTATTTAGTCGCCGCAATTACAGCTTTACCGCAGTCCACTTTACCTAGCAATACCAGACAAATACGCTCGATAAAATCGTTTTCCTTTCCTGAAAACAACTTCAAAGAGTCTTTGTCCTACTCCTTTGTCTTTCCTTTGTAATCAATGTTGCAATGTTGTATCGAGTCAAAGTTTTATTGAATTAAAAACAAAAAATTGTTTATGAAAAATTAAATGTCATAGGTTCTAAGCTTATTTGCTTACTTTCTCCTAAGCCTTAGGAAAAGGAAAGCAATTAAGAGAAAATTTCGCAATAAAATCCGTCGCGTAACTAAACATTTATTGTTAATTTATTTTTTATTTGATTGCTTCAATGTACGTGTTTTCATGTGTTTTCACTTGCAAAAGACCTTAACAGTAATAACTTGTAACCTTGGGCGGTAATGTTACGTGCTCATAAGGAAATGTCACAACTTCACATATTAATTTCTCGTTACTAACAGAGATTGTGTGAACGTGTTTAAATACAATTTTAAAATAAGAATTTTACATTTCTTTACAGAATCAATAATTCCAGATTCATATTAAAATTGTATTTTGAAGAATTCAATCAAGTTTCATATTTTTTTCTCGTCTTCATTACTTTTTGCGTGTTTAAATTGTTAAAAAAGAGAATTTTAGTCTAAGTTCAGATTTCATGAATAAGGTTGAAGAATAAATAAATATTTGATATCACTAGCGGCACGTGTAACTTCAAACTGCTAATATAAATTGTTTCTATAAAATAAAGTATGGGCAAAAATTCTCGATCATATGGTGTAAAGTACAATAGAGACGGGTGATTAATATGTGATATATTTACAAAATAATTTATGATATTTGGTGTTAGAACTTAATTACATTGTATTTATTAGATCTTAAGTTGTTAGATAAAACACAATAATGTTTTGCTGTTCTTCTGACTTGGCAACAGGAACTCGTAGATGTTTTGGGTTTGTAGCTGTATCTTATCTTATATCATCGCTACGGACGCCAGGTCACTTGTTTGAATGAAATATCGTTTCAATGTTCATCAATACTGAATTTTAACAATACTACATATTGAGTGAATAATTTTATTCAGTAAATGAATCGAAACATATTTTTTTTAATTTGTTATATACCTAATCAGAGGATTGTAAGACTTTATCAAATCTGCAAACAAAAACAATGATAAACAATTTTAAAGATAGATATAAAACAAGTGAATATTCTAAAATTACTGAAAGCCTTCATGTAGATAGCTAGTATTTGAGTACGAAAACAGGAAGAAATTGTACATCGAATAAGTAGTACAATATTAGCGGCATTACTTAAGCTTTGTAGATAGAATAAACAGAATAGTAGTTGAGAGGAATTTAAAGATTCATTGGCATTCAAGCTAATTGTTCTAAACAAGGTCTTGAGTATTGACGTGCGGGCTAGCTACGCCGAAGGTTAGTTTATCGCCTGCCAGTGATAAAATACGCCAATTGTTATCTTGGAAGGTTAAAGTTGGCTTCCGTGTACGCTCACGGCCACTTTAATTGCCCAACAATTAAACCATTCATGGATGCTAGAACTAGGGAAATATTTACATAAGTTGCAGAAATCTGTCCATCCATACAATTGTTATGTCGCAAATGTTTTATTGCTCTTGCAAACCGCAGCTATATTAAGTTAAAAAATGTATAAGCTCGTAAATGTTCGATCTTGTTTATGTAGATATGCCATGTACAATCGTGTATAACTTAAGATCTGAAGATGAAGGAAAACCGGACGTATTGACTGAATAAGATTAACATTTGATTGCTTAATATAATTTTATAACTATAAAATACCTTGCATAGAGTTTACAAAATAATATATAAATCGAAGCGTGACTTATCATCTTGTTCTGTATCGAACGGAACGCGATATACATAGAGATAACAACAGTGGCAACTTATATTTTATCACTTTTCACGTGATGATGAGCGACACGGAGAGAACCTTTCCGCGTGCGCTACGTGATTGATCATAATATATGCACGAACAACTCGCTGACGACAAGCGCGCTGTATGGAGCTCTGCACACAATTAGAAACACGTGTAAAAATATAACTTGAAAATAGTACCATACAGGAAAGTATATCAAAAAATTACGTAAAATTGATTCCCTCATGCATGCTTAACTACAGATTTGCAATCGTTTCATTATACTCGTGTAAGATCTTATGCAATACCTACATTTGATAAGAAAATGTCGCTATCACGTGTGGCATTTTTCTTATATACCAGTGACGCAGTTAATTTAATGTTTTAACATATCTACGTCTTACAAGTGGCGGAATCACAATATCTGTCCCGATTTGAATTATTATTAAATAAACAAAAATTAATAGTAGACAATAAAAGTGTGTTTGTATAGCGTACTACGTAATTCGATGTGTCCCTGGACTTTGTCTTATTATTATCGAGCGAGCGCACGGCGAGCGTTATAAAGTTGATCAAATCTTCCGCGTCTTAGATACGTGTGTACACCACACGCCACACGCGTCGCTTGCATGGCGTAGCGATGGCGTAGCGCTGCGCCCGCGCCCGCGCCTGCTACACCGCGCCGATCCGGTAGCCGGCCGGCCGGTACGGCCTTCGCGATCTATATTTACAACACGGAAGACATTGCGGTACTAGAAACGCGTAGATTAACAGTTAGATAGAAGCCACTTTGAAAATGGCTAAAGTAAACTGGTAGGAACACTCGCTCACTACGCTTTGCACGCATCAACTGTAAACTTTTTATGCTTGCATAATGTAAGCATTTCACATAAATTGTTTGTTACGTGATAATTTTCTACTCGAAAGATTAAGAGGTAAATGCTCTGGTATCAATTTAGCTCGGACAGCGTGATATCGAACATTGCTACTAACGTGACTCGTAATTAAACATAACAGGATGCCGGTAAAGTCGGTAGCTACAATGCTTTTTGTTAAATAATCAGCATAAATTAAATGGCATTTTGTATGACGGTGAGCAGTGAAGTGCTAATTTATGGTATTTAGTTTCCGGTTAGTGGTGGCCTAGCGACCCCACGCTCAGCCCTCCGGTCATTAGCTGCGCCCGCGCCATCGCCTCGACCGACGACCGCCGCATTGTCAACCATTTACCATACAATTATTTATAATTTACGTATCTCAATGATAGTTAGTTTATGTTTATGAGATATTGAAATAATAAGAAAATATTGTAATTTTAAAGATTGTAACAAATTATAAAAAGAAAATAAAAAATCTACTGTTCTCTCCCCCTTCACCAGTCCATGTACAGTTATAAAACATCGATTTTTGTTGAAAGTAGGACATGTAGGATACTCATTTAGCAAATATTTGACAGTGAACCGGCTGTAAATAGAGCGAGGCGTAGTGCGATACGATATCAATTTAGGTCGCGATACTGGCACTGCGAGGCCACGCGCCAGGCGATTGCTCAAACCACACACACTCCTGCCTGCCTGTGTGACCATAACACCGCACAACCGTACCACGGACCACTCAACAATACTCTACAAATATTATCTTCAAAAACACCAAATCACCAAGACTTGGCTTTTAGGATAAGATAATGAAAGCACATAGTTAGAGAGTTAGTTTAGAGAAATTGACCGAGACCAATTTTACAAACGTACACCAAATAGGAGTATCTACTTCACAGAGGTAATGAAACGCCACGACTAATGTTATTCAAATAGCTGGCCAAATCATCGAGTGGCCAACTGGAACAATTATTATGGCCTATTGAAATGTTGTGTAACCACGGACGATAAAAATAGGTTACAAACATCTATCCTCGACTGGCCTAGATACTGTTAAGAGTAGTTTGATCGTACTTATAGAACGAGTAACGAGAACTCTTACTAGTATCACAATAATACTGATATTGTATTTGTAAATGAGATAGCATTATGTAACAAAGCTTTTCATTAACAATTTTATAAATCAATTAAAACTAATACATATCTGGTTTGAACGATAACTTTACAGGTATCATAATGTAGAAAAAGATCACATAAAAGTAATCGTTTTAATTTTAATATGAATATGTTAAGACTATGTACCTACGTAGTCATACGTAAAATGTAGTTTCGTAGCAGCGAAGCTCGCGAACTTCAGTGTTGTTGTCTCTCTGTCCCTTTCTACAGGTCATCGCCCTCCGCTGCTCCCCGTTCTAATTTACCCTATGTGTATCATTCCTTACTCATAACATAACCGTAGATATCTACTTTTTGCGCCATTTAAATACAATCCCTGCTCATTATGCAATGGCCACTAACGAAACGTACCGTGCACAATAGGTAGGTATTTCACGCTAAAGTTCACGCACCTTATCCTGACGGCCTTGGTTCGGTCAAAGCTCCGGCCGACAAGATATTGACCAGTTTTTAACCGGGATCTGTGCCCACAATAGCTCGCCGTATTAGACGATTATTTCCACCATGCACAATTAAAATAAACAAAGGAAGAGCCAAAGTTTGCGTGCCACACGACACCTACTGGGTGGTATGAAACTGCCTGCCTGCTCTATTAAAAATGATCGATTTTGCAAACCAATCCACCTAAAAATAGCTGATGAAAAAGTTTTTAAATGCTTTTGCCTCAATAATTTCTACGATTTATTTTTATTCCTAAACTGTATAAAATATAAAACTGCAAACTGGTTCGGCGCCAGATATAATAAATAGGAGCGTTAAGTGCACATCTTGGCTGCGTGGATAGATGGAGGTTATGCGTTTTTTTAACCGGCATCTTAGTTCAATGACACCGGGGCCGGGGCACTGCCCGTTCTTGACAGTTCAAATGTTTACACTTAGATGTCGAAGGATCACTCGCCTCTACTACGATATCAAGTTATTATCCTAAATTAGACAAACACAATTTGGGGTTTACTGCCTACTTAAAAACAGCATAAACAATTATGACAGCATAAAACATTTTGCCTGTTTGATAAACTAATCGGAATTAATATGATTACAGAGAGAATTTGTCAAAAACCTTAGAAAAGGAATTGCAAAATCAATTAATATTGAGTCGTAGTGCACCGGTCGGGAACAATGGGAATGTAAAGATGACTAGACGAGTGACTATAATGAAAACTCGCACGGGTTCAATACACTCCCTATTTTATTTAACACCTCAAGTATTTCTGATTCTTCGTCAAATCAGACTGATCTAAATATTTCGGCACCAACACGTGCCGATTCATTTGTTAATAAACCGTGTCGTGCGATGTTTCAAGTGCTTGTAAAGCTGCCAACTTGCAAATTCTATTATGTAATGCTTAAAAAAAGTTGTGCAATGTCATACGAAGACATGAACCTAAATATATCAAACCATTATCTAATCATAAGATTTACCTTCAATCGTCGGAAACCATTTCACAAACAGTTGCCTCCAATAAATAAGACGTCGTTGGTGTTTTAGCAAAAGCTTTCGTATTGGACTCAGGAGAGGTGGTTGGACCATCACATAATAAAAAGTAAAATTATAACAAGTTAGAACCTGCTAAGGTCGCTGACCAGGTAACTAACTGCCTCTTACTGGTCACCCGCTGAAAGCTTGTTCTACTGACTCATGCATTTTATTAACTTTTACGTCATAATCTAATATTTAATATAATTTGCAACACCCACTACTACGGGAGGTATATTCAAATAGCACTAACATTTTATTATTATTTAATATAGTCATACATGATCCCTACAAATATAACGTGGAAAGAGAAGATAGTTTAAGTACTTATTAGGTGTCGATAGTGTAACATACGGATAAAGATCTAAGCTATCTAAGTATCTGATACCGAAACGAGTCGGCTAGGAAATTTCTCAATAAACAACTTTGTGTGGTGAAGAAATGAAATTGAAATTGTTAATTTAGTTAGACGTTTATCCCTTTCGCCCTAGTTTCGAGTGGAGTATGCACATATAATGAGTGACGCACAAAGACACACGTCAACCGACGCCGGTCACAATCGTCACCTTTGACACGGCCACGTGCTAAAGAAATACTTAACATTGGAATAAGTCCTTGTTTCTACGTGTATTTACAGTATTTGTAAATCTTGAGCCATATCCAATTTTGGGAAAACTTATAAGAAACTACAGTGCTATTTATTTACTTTTTTAAATTAAATTGTCTGGGTGCTTCTCTATTTTGTATTTGTCTTTCTTAATTCATGTTACTGACATATTGTTAATCAAATTTTATCTTTTTCATAATTCAAAAAATCGAATTTCACTATAACTTTTGTCTTCACACACCAAAATTATTTACAAAAATGCAATAAAATCAAATTCCAAATTTAATGTAATTTGAAGACAAAAGGCACATGTAAACACGATCGTATCTGAACAATAGCTGTTCAGATTGGCTCCCAAAAGCTGCGTAGTTGTCAATGCCACTGAGAAAATAACTTTTCTAATGGCTTATATACCCTAGATGTATGGGTCATACATTACCCATACATCTATCAATCTATCAATATGCACACGTATAGAAGTATGTAGCTCTACCTACCTACTTTCAAGAAGAAATGACGAGGGTTCAGTAAAAGGGAGGCAGGGAGAGGAAAGGGGCATTGTTTTGGTGCGGGTTCATCGAATTCAGTAATTTCGCCACCTGTATACTTTCTAAAAAACCGTATCAGTTATTACAAAAAAAAAGTTAAAGCATGCAAATGTTAAAGATATTCAAAATGAAACATGTTTCACTTTCATTGCTTAACAAAGGACTTATTACATAGCAGCGCGAGCGGCAGTTCAACTGCTGAAATCAAAAGTATTTTTCGTGTCGTCCAACTGTTTTAATATTTACATTGAAATCTTTATTGCTTGTTTTATTATCTACACTTGCGCAATGCCAAAATCTGTTGAAAAATTTCAGACTTATTTAAGTCTTGGAAGTCTGGAAAAAAAAAGTATCTTAAACGATATCAACATACACCTCAGTCACATAGGCTGTATAGGATAATCCTTAAATGAAATTGAATAGGGGTAGAGTAAGTAACATAAGTTCAGTGACCTGGCAATGCACCTCCCTTGCCTTCATGGGGTGCACGTTGCATGGGTTTCTTGCCGTCTCCCTTTAACTATGCCTCCGTTTCATCTAAGTTCTTTGTGTCACAGTCAAACGCGTTCTGGTTTTCTTTGTTAGTATAGCAGACGGCAATAAAAGTTGATAGCCTCAAAACACACAGGACGCGTCATTAACCTCCAAATATTTTTCTACTTTGCTCTTGTTCGGAACGGAATAGAACTTTATTTGTAAACACTGCGCAGTTAGCAAGAGTGTTTATAAACTCCGGCACGCAATTTCAACACGTGACTTACTTCATCCTCCTTTGTCAGAAAATTAGGACAAAATTGAATACCAAACCAATTTTATTTCTTCTAGATTCTTTTAGATTTTACCAAAACAAGAACCTGGTTATATACAAATAATTAAAACGTCATAAGGATGCTGTAAGTATATAGGTTCGAGTATGCAGTAGTAAAAATAGGAATAATATTTTAGTTGTTATTATTACCAATGTGAAGCTCAACACAATTCTTCTTAAGTGATGAATATGTTGAGGATAGCTTCATTTTATGTACTAAAAAATACTAGCTATCAAACAAAAATGGCGCCCACCTCTAACGTTTCCTAGTTTTAGAGCAGGACGGTAAGAAAACAGCCTTCTAACCACTTACATAGAGATAATAAATAAATAGAAGGTCAAGCCGACGAGATGGATATACTAAACATTGAAAGATAAAAAGAGACGCAATGAAAACAAATCAATATCATCTCTAAGTTTCGCGGTAGAAGGAGACAGCGCAACAACAAACCGGCATTTTACGCCGGCTCATTTGCCACGTGAAGTTGAGTTCTGGCTAGTCCAATTTAAGGATAAATTTCTTGTAACTTAGCAGGTTGTTTACAGAACCAGAAGCTAGAACGCAATATGTATTTCCTCAATAGCAGATCCCGTTGTGAAATTACCTATTAGTTTATCAGTAGAGAATCGATGTTTTAAATCTAAACACTCGTCTATACCAAAACCAACTTTGATGCGAATTCAAAACCCCGAAGCACAATAGAACAATGATCTATTCTACTAGGTATTACGATTTATGAAAAAATAGAACTGAATAGTTTCTTTTGAATTCCATATCATGAAAATTTAAAATAAATTACATCGTGTCATGCAAATCTTCATTAAATAGCACAAATTTCCTACTATCTACTACACACTACGTCACCCTCCTATTTCATGTTAGTTTCATGCAAGATACAAAAGCAAATAATATATTTAGATCTGTACAGAATTAAAACTAATATGATGATTCTAAAGCAATGTTCTTATTTTGAAACTTTTACAGGGTGCGAAACGAAATGCTTATCCAAAAACAAAGACAATAACTAACTACACCCTGAATCTATCTTCTGGTTATTATTGTCGAATGCATCAGCTCGCCAAAAAGATGGCGTCATAGTTTTCCACGTGTTAGGTCATCTCCCTTCCCCCCAGTGGCACGTGCAACACTGCTGCAGTCGCGTCTCCCGCCACTTGTCCTTGCTTGCTTCTACCCATACCCTTTTCAACTTTTTACTGGTCGCAATGTATAACAAAGACAAAAACAAGCCATTCTTATAACATACTAATCGAATTCCTTCTAACAAAGACTGGGTTGATGTCATAATCGTGGTATCTGTTAACCCTGATCTAGTAGGTTAGGTATAGAATATATAGATGCACACAATCGAGTGCAACTCCCCCGCCCACTGCACCGCACTCACACATTGCAATAGTCTGGCACGTGTAACGTGTACGAACAGCACACAAGCCCGGTGGTATCGGGGACTAGATGCTTAGCTGCTTCCGTCCAACTCGAGTACAAACGGAATCGTTGAGATTCAAATGTTCTATTCAACAAAAGCGTAGCATGATGTTGAACTATGAGATGATTTTGAAGAATGCCAGAAATCAAATGAAAATTCATCGTAATGTTTCGTGAAGAGCTGTACTCTAACTGATTAAAATAAATTAGATTTTACAAAAGAGAGTCTTAGAGAGGTTATAATTCTTAAACGTGCAACCATTGAAAGCTATAAGTAGGTCAATGGTGCAGTAGAGGGTGAGACCCTCCTGAAGCCTCGCACGCACGCGCCCTCCTGCCCTTCCGAGGAGGGAAACATGGCTTTCAAAATAAACTGCCAACTGTGCTGTCAAAATATTAAAACCAAGAACGTATCTGAAAATTTAACAACACGCCTTAAGCCAAAATTTAGTTTTATCTTAAATTGGATTAAAGTTTAAAAGGTTAACTTGAATTTGATTGAGTTCTAAAGTATTTGGAAATTGGATCGAAAGGTAGTTAATACGATCGATGACGCCCCCTAGTATTTACCACTCTCTCATCATGGTTTTCGGGTGATGACTCAATCTTGTCACAATAATTTGAAACGCCGACAATTTTGAACTCAGAGCTAATTGTAACAACGCACCCGTAACCAAACTAGCATTCTTCTCACAAGCAGTAAGTTCCAGATTACCTACATTATGCAAAAGCCTTCGAAATCATATCAGAAAATGGTCGCTAAAAGCCGTAACGACTTTTAAATTACCTTTTTTTTGAAGCTCTATAACGGGAAATGCGATCTACGGTTACTTTCAAGATTTTCCTTGGATTTAAGATTATATGGTTGAATAGAAGTAGTTGCTGTGTCATTGGAGTAGGTATAGCTGGCGTAAGATGAAACAAAGGTTCGCAACCTTCGGCGACCACCCTTGGCCGTGGTGGAGCGTGCCCCGGTCGGTTGGATTCACCCCCCCCCCCCGTGCGCGGCCCGCCTGCCTCCCCCTGACCTGGCCTGGATGCACTTTACATAGCTATGCCGATGCCGTGCCGCGTCCCAGCGCACCACGCCGCCGCCGCTTCCCGCGCGCAACCCAATTCATGTAGTCCGTCCCTGACACAGCTCGTGTTCTATTGATGTCTGACCTATTTATAGCATCTTGTATCTACATGTTGACCACTGGCCGCTTTTACGGGACACACTGGATTTTATACACTCAAGGTTTATTATTCAATATCTTCGAAACCTCTCCAATGGTAAATTCGTTTGAAAAGGTCGAGATTTGTATACCTACTAGTTATTAAAAGATAACTTTAGTGTGATATACAACAAGATGAACTGTTAATAGTTTAGCGTGTATAGCAACAGTGCGGTTCGGGGCTGGTTGCAACGGCTCCGAGTGCTGAAATACATGACATTGGGCAGAAGGCCGCTGCACAATGTTTGGCAAGCGACTAGAACGCTGGCCTCGCGCTCTTACCTCGTTAAAACCACGGATTCTTCTCTCTACTTTGTGTATTTGTGTTACGTAAAATTATAATTTACTGTCGCAACCTTCCATATTTGCTTTCCTTTGGACAATCACATTGCATTTAAATTAAGTTTAAGAAGATGAAAGTCTCACAGTTATCAGGCATTTAAGAAACGAATTTAGCCAAAGACAAAAGAACAGGTACAGACAAAATGAAGTATATATATATCATTGTATATGTATGATGATGTATATTATTTTACCTTTGATAAGACTCGCGCATCGTTTGCGTCGACAAGGCCGCGACCTAGAGCCACTTCCGTCTTCGCTACAACATCGTGCCGTTTTACCTACCTCATGTAGTTAAACATTTTATTGACAAAACTCGATAAAAATTTTCCTAATTCATTACAACTACATTAACCGTACAGGATATCTCTTTAAATATGTATAATACAGTAAATTTTGCAAACATTCAATAAAATATTTGAAGAAAAGTTGTTAAACTGCAGTTTCCTTTCCTGGACTTTCCTTAAGAATCCTGGTATATCCTCGTATAAAGTGTATTAGGGCATAAACTGCGTTAAGCGTGTGCACGTCGCGGGCCACGCTTCTGGTGCACGCACGTGAGCACGTTCGCGTGCTTATGCGCGGGCATCGGCGCGTGCATCCGCGTACGCAGTTTTCTCAGTACAATTTTGACGTTGGAGGTGTACAGTCGAATAAGTAATAATGGATAAATTAATGTTGTCGCGTGCATGCGTGCCCCATTGCACGGAAGTACCCTTAGGGTATAAACTGCGTTAAGCGTGCCTCTCGCGTGTCCATACAAAAACGACCCGCGCGTGCCCATGCGCGTGCACACGCTCGTGAGCCCGTCGCGTGATACTTCCGTGCAATGGGGCACGCATGCACGCGACGTGATCACGCATCACGTTGGACGCAGTTTATGCCCTTACTTCTTTAAGGTATACACGCAGATTTATAAAAATTTTAACCTAATTTCTCGTGTCGATTACTTAGTACGATCTGATTGATCACATCTATGCATTAGTATGGAGTTGAAATTGAAACTGAAACAAGTAAATTAACTCAAATTTTATTAAGTTAAGTTAATAATAGAGTTTGACTTTTAAATAATTGTTGTTCGTTCTTTGTTACAGATAAACAGTGTTGTATTCGAATGCACATGGAGAGGCTGCGGCTACATCACCAACACTTGCGCTGCAGTCGAGTCTCACATCAGAACTACGCATTTAGGGTATGTCCAATAACACTGTACTACAAAAAAAATTGCGAGGATTACAGATTGATAACAAAGGAACGTACAAGTTTTAATTCATTTATAGCTGTTGCCTGCAACGATATAAGAAATTAACAAAAACTGATTAATAACTGTTATTTCATTTCTTATTTCGATTTCAAAGTATGAACTCTGCCAAGTTTGACCAACTTCGAAAAATTCCAAATAGTTTACTAGCTGCATTACTCGTATGTGCAATTTATTACTGCAAATGTGTTGGCTTTTAAGTTATTTTATGAGCGTTAAAATAACTCTGACTCAGTTTCATTTTACGTTCGTCATTGGAAGTTCTTTGTTGCTGTGAACCTCATCTTTTATTATTTTCCCAATATCATGCATCACCTTCATTCTGATCTTTTATTTCATTCGACGTGATCTGATCTGACAAATAGGAAGTTTCTCTACACAAACTTGCACCATTGATCTAAATGAAATTATGAAGTAACGCATTACGTTCATGGCGTAATGCTATATTCGTTATATTGTTAGTGCAAGGCGACAGATAATATAAAAGGCACGTGATTTAGGGCACGTGCAAAAGGTTACACGTGTTAAAGCGTCAGTAGAAACTTAAAGCCATTTAAAACTTTTTAACTGTCTTCAAACTTTATACAAATTTATACTTTGGTACTTTGTATGAGTTTTAAAAAGTTTTGATAAACATAGAACTGTACTACCGATGAAACAAGCAATTAAAGCATTAATTTTTGGACCAAAAAATGAAGCAATACACTAGAAGCGGTGGTATTGTAATGGTATTTTATATTCCCTGATGACCTTTGTCCCCTCGTTATTGAATAAAGTGGTATACTTCTGAAGGGCTGGCCCTGCTCTGACCCGAGCGCAAGGTTTTGCGACAAGGTTGCTCGTTGCTAGCTACCGCTCGGTAGCACATGCCCCCTTCCTCGAACCTCGCACCCCGGACCCCCGCGCCCTCGCCCTCGCCCGCCTCAACAAGGTCACTTCCAACGACACCCGACTTACGTAACCACTTTGCATAACTACTACATTATTACATATACTCACCCAGATACCTATCATATTTTTTAAAACTCTGTCTCTATTAAAATAACATAAGCTCTTACTTTCATTTTGCAGAACTACGGTCAGACGTAGTAATTTGCGACAATATCTTAGTAACATTCGTAGCAAAGATTGCGAAAGTCGTAGATGCCAAAAATGATATCTTTTCCTTTACCCTGAATCTTTAAGCGTAATATGAAGAATATATGAAGCATAATCAAGTGTTATGTATCTCATGAAGTTAGGTCTTTTCTGTTCAAAATCAGTTGCTATAACTTCAGCTTGTCTCGTTTCAGGCCTAAAAAAGAGGACGAAAGTGACCATGAGGAGGAGTTCTACTACATGGAACGTGAGGTGCCGGCTCCCACGGCGCCCCCCACGCTGTCCCACCGCGACATGTGCCGTCCACCGCACGAGGACCCCGACTACCAAAGGCAACTCGTCGGCTCATTCAGGTAAATTCTACTACCTATATTATATTTCATTAACACATTTTACAGTTTGTATAGCTTGATTCAAATCTCACATTATGGCTCGTTTCAGGCAAGGGCTTCTTTCAACATTACAGCAAAACGGCACCGCAAGGCCTATAACCATTCCCATAACGCATTCCTGGTCTAGTTCACACTCACCCGTAAGTATTTCTCTTTATTTATTATATATTTCTAACCTAATATGAATTTCAAACAGTTCGTCCTTATGTACAGATACTTAATCAAACAAGAAACTAAATTCAATCAATACACGTTTACCGAATGCTATCATCTTCGAAGGACTCGTGGTCCTACTCACCACTCTAAGAATGAAGAAAGTGTTGTTTATGCCTGTTATTAAAATATTTATTTTGAACAGAAACACATGCGGCTGACGGCTACGAGCGGGTCGCCGAGCAGCCCCGGGCGGCGGCCGCGCTCCGACAACAAGAAGTGCCGTAAGGTGTACGGCATGGACCAGCGCGAGCTGTGGTGCACCCAGTGCAAGTGGAAGAAGGCTTGCTCGCGGTTCGGCGACTAGCGCGCGCGCCGCTCGCACGCCGTCGCCGTGCGCCTGCGCACCCATCTCAAACACAGCTACCTGCATTAGCAGCTGTGCTCAGCAAGCAACAAACAAGAACACTTTCGCCACATGCGAGGACTATACTCCGAGTGCGGATAGTGATTCGACTAGATGTAAGGATCAAATGATTTTATTTCTAACAGATTTACTATTTAGATATTTTAAAGAGGGGAGACATATTTTTACTCATCGAATGTGACTCGTAAATTGACTGCGAAATGGATATTGCCCACGTATTTTGTAGCGCAGTAGGTTCGCCTTAAAACCGAAGTGCTGCGGCTTCGGGTAACGCTCTCGGTTCGAGACTGTGAATATTAGATATAAGTTAATATAAGTTAGACTGACTGACAGCAACCAGTATGAAAACAATGGTTCACCGCTTACTTGATGCATCAAAAACTTTGCTGTACATTCAACCTTTATTTTTCTACAAAGAACCATATTTTTCAGAAAGTATATTTCGAATATGGCAACAAAGTACATTTAAAAAGAAAATTTCAGAATAAAATAAAATGGAAGTAAAGCAAATTCCGTCCACATTTTCGAATGTGCTTTAACTCTTACACGCTGCCAATGTTTTCAAACTGTCTTATAATGTGGAAGAAACTGTCGTTTCATTTCTTTCCACCCCGACTAATGACTATAATAAGTAAGTGATTTAATAAATCACTGAATATATTTGTATATTGACTGAATTATTAGATAATAATAAATTGAAAATATTATGTATGATAAATAAATTAGTTATATATTTAGCTTCGTAAGTTATCTCAGATTCTATAAAAAGACTACATGACGTGTTTAGATTTAAATTTTTATGAACATATCTGTGTCGTATACAAACGTGGTTCTACTGAACAAGAAGACAATACTCAATGCGTGGCCATTATCCACTATCTGGCGTTTGGATATGAACGGTGTCGTCACACTTGTGTGTGAAGCTCTATACTTGAAGAAGGAATAGGTAGAAGTACTACTCTTGACTCATCATGAAGAAAGACTAAATGGTAAAGGGATGCTTTGTAAATATTGATTTACTAAGCATGTTTACCTTTGAAACCATTTGCACTGGAGCAGTCAGCGCACTGCAGTTATCTAACATACATCCGACTTGTCGAACATGAGAGTGCATCAAATGTGTTATAGGTAAGAGAGCTATAATGCCTATGTAACTAGCCATTACTTTATCTCACTTAGATGGTTAAATTATATTTACAGTAATTATAAAGAACTTGTGATAAAGATTATCGTTCAATACAAGTGAAGACGGTTGCAAGCTGCAATATAATTTTTTAGTATTATATTATCATTAATTTTGTAAATAGAGATATATTTAAATTACCTTTATATTATAAAACAAAGCAATTTTCAGACGTGGAATGTATATAGATTTATTATAATTACGATAAATTGTTACTTAATGTGATCTTTAAACCGAAACTTGGAATGGCGGACAAAACGAGAAGCGTTGTTTTAGTTATTAAATACGGACGAAGTACCTTTTTAACAAATATAATCAAAAATTGGGTTGAACACTTTAATATTTTCCTTTTCATTCAAATTTATACGGCGATGCGGTATTTTTGATACTTTAAGGAGTTTCCGAAATTCGCTTTTATATTATTGAAAATAATGGCAATAAGTTTTTAATGTAAAGAAATAATCTAAAGTGCCAATATTTAACGCATCACATCAACAAATGTAAAACCGAAATTCATTCATATAAATATGTATGTTTATGTATTTTTAATATGTATATTTTTGTTTTTATATGTATATACTTACGCCAATATGTTTTATATTTTATTATTATTTATTATTTATTGGTGAAATACGCACATTTGTGTAAATGTGCCTAGAAGTTGTCTAACTGTCATACATAATGTGTAGGGATTCAACAAATATACAGGTGTACTTACCTCTATATTTTTCTATGAAATCGTATGTTTTACTTCTTGACTAGCAACAATATTTTATCATTTATCTTTTATTATTGAATATATATAACAAAATAGGCATATTTCTTTATTGTGTCTTAAAGTTCAAACAGTGGTAACAATCAAAGTAAAAAGTAGTTCTTGCCAAATTTATAATAATCTACTTGTGAAAGGCGCAGCGACGGCCATGCTACTTGCTAGTACACACCGTCTCGACATTATCAAACAAATAATTATACTTGTGCTGTTTTATTACGTAATGTACCTGCAAATATTACCAAAAATACATTATTTTCATTGCAATAATGGTTGTGATAATCACGAAGTTATCAGTTTTAGCAGAAACAAACGTTTATAGCGCAATTAATTTTCGCGTTAATTCAAACCAAATGATCACGAAAAAGTTAATAGTAAAAACAACTCAGCTAGCGATTTGAAAACTGCCATATTGTAAGAGTCTAGGTTTACAATAAAATCGATTAAGTTATATAATATTAGATATAGGTATATATCCAAGTGATATATTTAAATTGGAGTCATAATAGTATTTAATAATGTTAGTAACAATAAAATTGTATTACATATTTATATTTACTGTTAGATATCAAGACAGCTAGAAATAAGATAATGTTTGTTTTTACGATTGATTCTCAATGTTTAATTGATTAGTTATCTCAAGAAAATTACTTCGTTTGTACTTACGCAAATTCATCATACTAAGGGCCTTTTCAAAAAACCTGTTAAAGTACCTTAGTATGTCGTGATAATGGTTTCATATAGATTTTATCATTCGTAGGTTACCTATTATGAAAGTAAAGAGTTCGTTATTTTTTATTAATATTTTAAATTGCGGGTTTAAACAATTTTTAACGAATTTCTTTCATTTTATAAAAATCTGCAACCAGCATAGTAAAGCAAACTCTTACATTGCAGGTGTATAATCAGAATAATACTAAATACAAGCTGAGTAATAAATGCTGTTTTCATATCTACCGATCTCAATATATTTGAAGCTATTAGATTATTTAATCACAACATAGTATCATACATAAAAGTTATTTATTAGTTTTCTTATTTAGGTTTAGTTTAGTTAAATTTTTGTTATTTAAAGTACCTAAAGACAAATTTATTTTGTTAAATTAATTTGTAAATATTTTTTACTTAGCTACTAATTTATTTAGCCAAAATATTGCTCAATTTTACATGCACCCAACACCAAAGTCATAATGTTAAAAGGTCAATCATTTGTAACATATCAGTACAATGAAGCATAATTGAATGGTTCAACATCACTTTAACTTTACTTTCTACATAATAATTTTGGCATCACGTACCTTTAACTGATTCCGCAACAAAATTATAATGTTTTAATAACGGAGCGCTAGTCGAGCTTATTAGTCTAATTTTTCATAATATCTTTGGTAGCTTTTTGTCACGATTAATGATATCAAAATAGTTAAATTTAGTTTACTGTTTTAATTACCACTTTTAATTTTGTAAATGAATTTTATGTATCGAGGTTTTATGGTTTCCGTTTATTATTATTATTATTTTTGTTTACAAAAGCATGCATTAGCTATCGTACCTATTTAGTATAGAATCAATTAATTTATTCCACACATATTGTAATAATGTAGGTATAATGTCTGCTTGTGTACAATTCGTATTTCGAAATGATGATCCTGTGCCTCCCTGGACATTGCTTGTTATAAATTTTACAATATTCTAAACTTTACCGCCTTACTTATTAAAATAACAAAACTATAACTGTCCTATTTATTTATTATACGTATTTAAAAAAGTTACATTACAAAAATATTAGCACTGTCACAAAATTTGTGTAAAGGCAGATTTACCTTCTTGTTGTCGATTTGGGAGAAGTGATTTGTATGGTTCGTCTCTATTAAAATTTCAATATTGATGATAAAATAAGTAGGGCGGACTACACTACACTATGCCTCTTCCGATGAATGTGTAGTAAACAATCATACCTATATATTTTACGCGCATTAATTAATTACTTACGTAAAGATGTTCTTGTTTTCAATACTATAATTATTTTGTAATCGTTTTAGTTGTTTCAGCTAAGATTTTACTTTTCTAAATTAAACACTAATGCTTGAGCTCTATGTCGGTGCAAATACACCAATAACCAAGTCTCATTTGCAAGATTTATAAGGTGAATGGTGTATCAGCATCCCTCTGTTATATTTGTAAATTAGTAATTAAATTATTTCATTCATTATGTTTTGATATTTTGTAAATAACACTTTCATAATTTGTTATTCCGTAAGATCGTAATTTAAAATGTGTAATTTTAATTAAAACATGTGGGCAATTATATTTTATGAAAATATGTCTCCTGCTATTACGTAGGTACGTAAAGAAATTATTATTGTGTATAAGTATGTCTGCCAGCCGGTGCAGTCAAAATTAAGTTTATTTATTACCTTATATTAAATATCAAACACTGGAATAATTTTACGATATAAAACAGAATATATTTGTTGCCAGTAAATGTAAAACTTATTAAATTGTTGACTGTACCAAGGCTTGAGGAAGAACATGTTCAATTGATTCGGTAGAAGAGATCTCTATCTATAGGTACGCATCAATAAGTATGTGCGACTTCTAATGATTTTTTTTTTGTTTTCGTAAAAATCGTTCTCTGATATTGTGATTACTTTTGCTGAATGTTATAACAATTTTCTCACCTAACAAAATGACGAACTATCTAGTCCTTGTTTAGTTAGGTCCAAAAATAATAATATTCTACTTTCTAAATATTTTAGTAAATATGCATTTATGAAATCAATTAAGAAAGTATAAAAATGTTCAAATTATAAAGAAAATCTTATTTTAATGTCCTTCGAAATTGCTTGTTTTGAAACATGAAAATATGGTAAAATATTTTGTTTTGAATTAATTTAAATATGTATATTAATAAAAATAACTACAAAATGGGCTATTACGATGTTTATAAATTTTAATGCCTACAAGGTGAATATTTATACAAAGATTTTTATCATAATATTTATTAAATTGATGTAAGTTCTAAAATATAAACCTTACCGTACTTATCAATCACACATATTAATTTAGATATTAGTTCTTCCTGCCTTGAATAACTATGATCTTCATGAAAAATATATTTATATACTTATAGTATACATTTCATTTTCATTGTCTGAAAACATGGAAATCAGAGAATACCTGAAAGCTCTTGGAATAGGTACTATGCCATTAAATACGTATTGACGACTATGACACAATTACTATTTTGCTTTTATCTTGCTTTATAAGTACACACAAAAAAATTATGAGCATGTATAAAAGATAACATTTAAGGCAGTCGTTAATAATTTCATAGTTTTCTTGGGAATTTTAAGATATCTCTGACTTGTGATTTCAACTGACATAAACTCCAGATGAGGTAGTAGGAACCAATCTGTTTCTAAGCCGCTAACGACAACCTATGTCTGCTATAACTGTAGTTACCATTAGTTGTAAGACGTCCACAAGAATACGATCAAAAATTGTATATTTGCTTGGATAAAATAAATATTATATCTGTGTTTAGGTTGTCAATATCACAGCAGTTGTTTAAGTAGTGCCAGCGAACAATGTTATTTAAATTTGATTATCAATTATTTTCTCAACAGTTCTTTCGTAATCTTGTAGTGGCAACAAAGCTGGCAGATCATTCTACTGTGATATTAATAATTGTATTTATGTTTTGAAATCAAATTGTATATGTTTTAATGTTGAACGTGCGTGTGAATGTTATACATAATTAACTGAGATCGTGGTGAGCTAGTGAGAAGTTATTTTATATTATATGCGAGATGGTCCAGAATGTGTTCCAATTATTGATTTAAAAATTAAATAGATATTACAAATATTGATTACTTATACAATTATTGAAATGTTTTGTTAATGTGTTGAAAAGTAATCGTAAGTTATTATACTTACCTATTGCTAAACATCATAATTTATATAAAACAGCTGAGATCATTGTATGTATAGATATATCACTTGAAAGCTCTCTAAGGTAGGTGTCTAGGTATTACATTTCAAAGCGAACTAAATTATTATATTTGTACTGTGACCTACTCAGAAAATATGAAGCAGTTAATAATGTTATAGAATGTTGTTTATTTGACTACTGTGCTATTTCAAGTGGACTGTTCGCCTGAAATATTATACCTCAATAAGTTTAGAATGAATTTGTGTGTCTTGAAAAAATATATATTATAATTTTTAGCGACAAAAATGTATTATTACTTTCCCAAATCCTGTAAATATCCATTTCATAACCTACCTTCATACATCCTTATTTATTTTCTTTAGGGATCTTACGACCAATCTAATCATAAATTAACTGGCAAAAAACAACAGTTCTTTTAAACTACCTGTTCCTTACTCAGGTACACCTACCATAACGATCCTGTACCAATGTAAAATATAAAATGGCTTATGTACTCTGGAGTAGGTACCTTTTAATAAAAAAATTATAGAGTAGAGGCGTAACTAGAACGTCCGGAGCCCTAGGATAAATTAGTCTGATGGCGTCCATCCTCTAAAACTGGTAACCTTTTTTTAGTTCCTCATATTCCATTCAATTTTGCTCGCTACTCTCCCGTCGGGGCACAATCTGCCTGGGAGCCCGTGGCATTTTGCTGTCATGCCACCCTGTAATTACGTCACTAGAGTAACATGTCTGTTTAAAGGTATGTCCCTGGAAGGGCCAAAAAGGGAGGCCATAAAACTGAGGAGGATTAAAAATGACCTCCACATGCTAATCTATCTGTTGATAAGCGTGGAGAAGAACTGTTAGCGTTCGTGCTGACACTGCAGTTTTTGGTCAGCACGTAGTGCGCGTGACTGTTAACTGATAGATTAATTGTATAAAACTCATAAATATAAGCTATGAAAAAGAAATCAATGTACGGAGTTCTTGAGAGCCAGTCTAGTTCCACTTCTTTCCACCATCGAATTACGATCGCGGCCTCTGGGGGTACCCCCAGCGTACATCGCTCCGGGGTCCGCCCCCAGACATCATAGTTGAGAGGAGTTATAAGATCCGCTAAAAATGCATTAAACGGTCATTAGATTCTACTGTACATATTGCAAACACCCAACAAAGACAACAAATGTAAACTTTTATTTGCTTCTTAAAGTACCTTCAATTCATACTTTCCTGTAATTCATATGGCAACTGCCCCCAAGCCAACGGCTGGCGAAGCCCTTGTTTAAAGTAAGGGTATTTGCGACTGGATCGAAGCTGCATAAAGACTGAATCGCAAGCGTATTACTACAAAAAGTCGCAATGTATGAAAAGCAGCAGTTTACTAGCAGTCTTCAGTAAGTAGCTTTTCTCACAATTTTTCTTGCCATCTTCCTATCAGGTATGAGCATAGTGTATGCTTTTTAATATTATATTTGACTTTGATAGGTACAAATGGTGACTTTCTTAGAGTTGATTAGAGTTTAGGTACATTTTTTGTTAATCACTGTTTCAATCAATAGCTTTTGATCTAGACTTTGAATATGTAGAACTCTGATTTTCATTTTGATAAAACGTAGCTTATGTGGGTAAGTCATAATTTCACTACTCACTAGTCCCTACACATAAGGCAACCGTATATTAAAGAAATAAAAAAAAACGGCGACGGTTGGAAAATTCTTATTTATTGTCTTCTCTTGTGGGTATTTGGCGAGTTTCTTTATATGAGTTTTTATCTACAAATATCCTTCGTCCCGTCAACCTCAACTATTTGCTATCCATGTCACATACTAAGTTTGTTAATATCCTCATTAAATTTATAAAATCCAATAGAATTACATTGCGATATGTTTTTGTGATGTCCTTGTGTTGTCTTCAAATTATATATTTTATGTATTGATCCAGATTCAACAACTGATTACTGGTTAAAGTACCGATCATTTTTAGAAATAACAACGTTTGTTCTCATCACGTGACATTGGCTTTATCATTTTTGCCACAAATTAAAATTTAATTAAATAAGTAGTTTACAAGTAATATTTATTATCAAGATTTGATGAGAAATGAAGTGATAAAGAGATACTGTAGGCAGATTCATTATTCAACGGTCATCAAAAAAAAAATCAAATGTCAAGGCACCAACCCTGAAAATTCTGAAATAGTGTAAGGCTTTATCAAGAACCCAGTAGAAGAGATTTAAACAAGATAAAAGGACTAAAAACGAGGCTGTATGGAATTAATCGTTTGCCTTTTCCGTGGGTTAAAGAAACAATAATCATCTAATGTCAATGTCATTCATGGTTACCAACCTATGGTTGCACCCACAAATTTAGGAGGGTGTTTTTTAGGGGCTTATAATGTCTAGGCGTATTTCTAGAGTTTCTTAGGAGCGCAGGAAAAGGAGTTCTATTTAACTAAAAAAAATGGAATCCGGTTCTAAAAAAGATTTAATTATCGTATTTAAAAAGATTTCTAGGATTCGTGTATGGGGTTTTTGAATTCGAACTGTTGGCAACACCGCATCAACTTGTTTTGAGGAAACATTGGGAAAACCCTACTTTATTGATTTATTTTGGTATTTCACTTTGTATCAAGTCATCGGGCTTTAAATTTATTTGAGTAAAATACTGTTGAGTAAAATACAGCTATGGGGGCTGTTCTAGGTCTTTGCTCTGCTGCACAGGTAAGTTTTGTGTCTATTGCATTCACTAAGATTAAATATATTTCATAGATTATTTTCTCAAATGGATATCAATATATAATAACTATTATCAGATATAATTATATTTCCTTCACGTGTATCAAGTTGGGACGTCGAAATGTTTTTTTCCGCCCTTTGTTATGTACTAATCTGATTAGTAAATAGGACGCCATTTCTTCCAAGATTGATAATAAACAATCTTGAAAGATGAATAACATTATTCAGTCTTAGGTAGCATTATTTACAGCATGATGAACATTCTAAGATTAGTTAATGTTGCCTAATTTTTCCTTCCCTAACTTTGAGAATTTGTTTTGATTACTCTAGATACATTGTTATTATCATCTCATGGCCAAAAGGTATCATGTGAAAAATTGGTACATATCTGGTGCCTAATAGGTCAAATTTACATCTAAAAGATTATACCAGTCACACAAATGGAAATTTATACTTAATTTTACACTGAAATCAATGGTACTATATTGATTAGTTGGCGTGTTGCTGTGGGAGTGCTGCTTGCTCTCTCTGCTGCTCAGCATGCCCATCCTGTGCCAACTCCACCTCCACCCGCCTTATGTATACCCTCATGCTGCTGGTCATGATGGTTGTTGCTTGTGTCACACTTGCTCCTGGACTGCATAATGAACTTAAAAAGGTGAGCTTTTGAATGAAACAATAAACATTAATTATTTTTAAAATGTACACTGAAGTTTTACTCAGTTTTATCTTAGTCCTTCTTTACAGTCAGTGAGTAAAAAATGAGGAATTACCTCTTTTTTTAAGTTGAAAATAGGGGATTTTCAATCAAATTTATAAGAGTAACCCTATTTGTGTTACACAATTTAATGCAATAGTTATTTTTAAACAGCTTGCAATTTATTTTACTAGATACTAATAGGTTTTTCCCTGATCTTATGTAAATATGTTTCGTTATTCATATGTTGTGTAATTTAAGTCAAATATGTTTAAGCTTATAAGACCTATGTATTGAAACAGCTTCAAGTAGGGGATGAATGAAAACATACTAGAGAATGTATTAATTGAATATTTTTTTGTAAAAATTGGAATTAATTTTACTTTGTTTAAATTTGCTGAGGACAAACCATTTTATGTATTTAGGGAAAATTGTTGGTACTTATTGGTTGGTAAAAATAAAAATAATTTGAGACGATTTATCCTAAATTATAGAGAAACAGAACATATTCATAATGACATAGATAAGATACCTTACACAATAAAATCACAATTAGAAGAATTAATTAAAAATTAATTTAGTATGAAATAAAATAATGTGATAATGATTAATAAACAGACAAATAAGATTTAAATACAAGAAATTTTATTTGTTAATGTAAAGATTTGAGGTTTGTGTTTATTCAATTGGGTTCAATGTTTTAAACTCGATTTAAAATTAAACCTCTAAATATTGTTGTAGGTACCTTTCTGTGCTAATTCAACTGGACTTATACCTGGCAACTTCAAAGTGGATTGTGATCAAGCAGTTGGATACCTGGCTGTGTATAGGTATTTTTATTAACTGTTTTATGTAATTAAATATCTCAATAATCCATTTTTTTGTTATTTTAATTATGTTCATTTACTGAAAAAAAAATTAAACTTCATTCATTGTTTGTTTATACATACATATTTATAGTCCTATACAAAAATTGAAAAATAAAATTATATTTTTCAGGATTTGTTTTGCAACATGTCTGTTCTTTGTGTTAATGGCTCTGATAACATTAGGAGTGAAGTCGTCAAAAGATCCACGCTCTGGTATACAAAATGGGTTAGTTATTTCGGTTTTTTCCAAAAAGTTTTTGCATAGTAAGTTTTCAAACACAATTAATTTAATTCTACTTCTTAATATATTTGTTACAGTTTCTGGGGTATAAAATACTTGCTAGTGATTGGTGGTATAATTGGCGCGTTTTTCATTCCTGAAGGATCATTTGCCTCAACATGGATGGTGTTTGGCATGATTGGTGGCTTTTGCTTTATTGTCATACAACTTATACTGATAGTTGACTTTGCTCATACTTGGGCAGAAAAATGGGTTTGTAAGTATCATTGTACTAAAAAATAGAGAAAGACAAATTGCAATAAAACCACAATAGTAATTTAATTACAAACATTTTGAAATAGACAAGTTCCCAAGTAGATAAATTCTTAAGTCATTCTTAAAATTGAAGTTGTTAATTTTGCACTAAACTTTCTGTAATGCGTTCTGTATTTCGTTTCTGTTATTTGATGTATTTTTTAGCAAATTATGAAGAGTCTCAGTCAAACACTTGGTATGCAGCACTTATTATGTCAATGTTGACTTGCTTTGGTGTCGCAATTACTGGTATAGGACTCCTCTTCAACTTCTATACAACAGTAAGAAACATATTCATGTTATTTATCAGCAGCAGATTTCAAGCTCAAACTGTATCAAACTTTTTTGGAGCAATAGCTATATTCATGATATTAAAAAAAATTGTGACTACCTCCATATTTTACAAACACTAGCTCACAAAACATCTACAATACTTCTGTGTGACTACAATTATTTTGATATTTTAGCCAAGTGGTTGTGACTTATCGAAGTTCTTTATATCGATAAACTTGATACTGGTGGTGATGGCGAGCGTGATCTCTATCCTGCCGTCGGTCCAGGAGCACCAGCCTCGTTCTGGCCTACTGCAGTCATCAGTCGTCTCTGTGTATGTTGTCTACTTGACCTGGTCAGCCTTGTCTAACTCCACCGGAGAATGTAATGCTAGCATCTCTGGAAACAATCAGGTTAGCACCATTTCTGTTTTACTTTATAAAATAACCGCTGGTTTCGGACGCATGGTATTCGGTTTATCACACAGCCGTGTATCGCGTATCTCATGAAAAATAAATACTTTGTTTTCATATAAATAAATAAATAATTATTATTGGTTACGCCACTCACTTTTCTATTTTGATATCTTCAACAATCATCGTCATACTTCAAGTAATTTACAGAAAACCTAAATTGATTATAAAACTTTATCATGAATCACTCCATTAATTGGTGAACTGAAAATAATATTGGGATTTCCTAAGTTTGTGTTCAAACACTGGGACTTTGTTTTATAATCCGTGTAGTGAAGTCTTTATTTTATTGCGTTGATATTCAACGGGTATGAAAAAATCGAATCAAAAGTATTTTACACATACATATATAAAACTAAACTATACATTAGAGTCATCCACTTTACAAATAAAATGATACTTTTTATCTGTCTATGTCTGTTTATACTAATAATATTATATTTATATGTTTAGTTAAACTGATTTGTTATTTAAATGTGCATTACCAGGAAACACCAGAAGATATTTATTGGGTATGTACCATGGTTATAACATTTATGGGACACCTGTAGTAGATCTTATTTTTTCTATTTTACTATTAACTGTTTTATTTCCATGTGTTTTTTGCTGCCCTATATATTTAGATATGTAATTTAATATGACATCTGAGACACCTTGCAACCTCCTTATATTTTATAATAATAACAAAATTTGTTATATGATTCCTATATTTTTCTTGTTTATTAAAATATCAAAAGATGCTCCACTGCCTTGTACATTGACCTGAAGCTTTTTTTTCTCCTATACTCTTTTTACTGAATGAGGAAGTCAATCAGTCTTCAGTAACATTCCTATCCCTTTCTCCTCCTTGTCATTCTTTATCTACTTTTGTCCATGGTTACAGTCTTCGTTCGATAAAGAGTCCGTGATTGGTCTGGTGATCTGGGTGTGCAGCGTCCTCTACTCGTGCTTCAGAACAGCATCCTCCTCATCCAAGATCACCATGTCGGAACACATCCTCGCTAAAGAAGGATCTTCAGGTGATTAAATTTTTTGTTAAAGCATTGTTTTACCCATAGTTATTTTTAACTTTGCAACATAAGTCAATTGATTTTTTGATGAATATGTTTTTGAATGATGGTTGACTAACATTGTTTATAAGACATCGAATTATTTTGTTTCATTGCACATACATCATTGTCATTAATTTTGTAAGTTGAGTATGTAGTACAAGATGAGAAATATTAACATTTTGTGTATTCCTTGCGGACATGTGCGCGGCGCTGACGCGGCATAAGGTCAAGGAGGGCTTATTGCTAATGAAGGTAATTCACAACATAGGCCCTTTTGTATAACATGACAAAGCTACTAGTCAATTATTCGTTTTGTCCTTTGGTGTGGGTCGCTGATTTTTGTAGACATTTTAGTCTATTTGGGTTTGTGTGGTTCGAAAATATAACTAATTATTTTCTCTGTGGCTTATATTTTGATCTTTAACTGACCGATCATTCGTCTATGTCTTACTGCTTCTAATTCAGGGACAAGGTTATCTTTAAATATGTTACTTATTATTAAAAGTTCCATTTGCTACAAAAGTAACTTTCGCTAGTTTAATATTTAACTATTTTAATTTAGAAACTGCATTAAAGTTTGTACCGAAAAACATCTTTACGTGTATTTATTAGTGATTAAAAACCATGCTGCAAGCTAAGAGAGTGCTAATAGTTGCATGTATGTTCGCTCACTGAGCGCAGGGTATGATTGTATAGAGGGCGCTGACGGCGGCGAGGCGGGCACTCGCGGCGGGGAAGAAACCAAGGTTTTCGACAACGAAGGTGATGCCGTCGCATACTCGTGGACATTCTTCCACGTGGTCTTCGCATTGGCGACGCTGTACATTATGATGACGCTCACTAACTGGTACAAGTAAGTATCATTCTTTTATTTACAATACTATTTTTAAGTAAATTTTAAGGAGAAAATTTGCCCGGCCTTGTTATATATTTTTTATTTAAATTTGCTCAACTAATGTGTTTATATGTTATCTTTTCCAGTCCCAGCTCACAGTTATCGAAGGAAAATGTAGCATCAATGTGGATAAAGATTACGTCTTCGTGGATTTGTATTGGGTTGTATGTGTGGACCCTCGTAGCCCCGGCCGTGTTACCCGACAGGGACTTCAGTTAAACAACTACTCAAAAGATATTACAGACAACTCTCTCACGAAGTGCTCATTTTCACAGTGTACATTATCTAGTTCGATCTGAAAAGGGGTATCAATCAAACAATATGCATAACAATTGTAAATGCTTAACAACCTTGAACAAAAGGACTTCGTGGGATAGAATATCTGTACCTAAATTTAAGCCCAATATCGTAAAACAATATATTCCAAATGTATGTGAATTTTAATATACCATGAATTTTACAATTAACAAACATCATTATCAAAATATTAAATTCGTACATTTAAAGTCTCACTTTCTTATTATCTTAAGATGTATTGAAGTACATAATATAGCTTTACTAATAGTCTTTGAACGGTATAAACCAATACAAATAAAAAAAAGTAATCTTAGATCTCATTCCTTATCTCATTGTAAGAAAAATATAAAAAGTCATAAAATCATAATTCTACAATTATTTAACCTGTCACTTTGAATGATGTATATTTGTAATCTTATTTAGTTAAGTAAGGCCATACTCCTGGTATGTTTTTAATCATATTTTATGTCAACATTGTAAGCAAACAATATTTATTTCAATCTCAAGGAGTTCACTAATTTCGGATCAATTCATATGTCGTAGATCATCGAAGCATCAATCTAGAACTTAACATAAATTTACTTTTATCTCTAAATCAAAGTGCACATATTTCTTCTGAAATAAAAAAATGACGCGCACGACCAACGTTCGTTGGTAATGGAAGAAGAAATGTGCACTATGATGAAGAGATAAGAGTGAATTGGCTAAAGGTATATTAAGTTTCACATTAAAGCTGCGACTCAAACTAGTATGAATTGATCCTTTGAGGTGTAGCACATAATGTATCTGATACCGTAGCATGTGACTATGTAAGCTCTAGACCGGTGC
The DNA here is from genome assembly GCA_949316135.1 of Choreutis nemorana. Taxonomy (NCBI): domain Eukaryota; kingdom Metazoa; phylum Arthropoda; class Insecta; order Lepidoptera; family Choreutidae; genus Choreutis; species Choreutis nemorana. The sequence goes on along the minus strand of OX438597.1, from coordinate 5,574,716 downwards.
GAGTCGCTCGCTTGCTGAGCGCTAACACAACGGAGCCCGTAGTGCTCGTAGGTCGATACGCGATGAGCATGGACGTGTCGTTCACACTTAGTGATTAATTCATTCTCAGCAGATACATTACATGCTACACCTATTAAGTGAGTACCTGATTTTACTAAACAATGTGTCCCAAAACAAAACCAATGCCCACTATCATTTTTATAGTTGATGTTAATTGGCTATTAAACCTCGGTAACTGTTACTTAAATTTAACGTTAGGAAATTTGTTCTTTAAAAAATTCATAATAAATCCCTTATACCAAAACAAATTGTATGATTCAATTTATTTTAATTTTGAGAAATTTAGAATAAAAAGGAATGAATGTAATTGATAATTTTAACTTGGGAGTAGCATGGAATCTTGGGAGTTCCCAAGGTTTTATGCAGTCCATCTGACTGTTTACATTAAACTCTCAAAAGACAAAATAACTGGACTATAAACAAAACAACACTATAATATTAACTTATATTTATGTAATTGAAATCTGCATTTTGAGATTCATTATTGACATAAACCAAAACATATCCCAAGTATTGTTATAATCCAATAAAATTTTCATCTTTTTTGACATCATACCTTATAAGTTTTGCGTAACTTTTTAACAATTTCATCCAATAACAGTGAACATCCTTTTCAGTTAGATTGTCCCATATGTGTTGGAACCCTCTTTCAGCAATTTCTTTGCTTATCACATCATTTGACTTGAAAAACTGTACCAGTTCAGCTATTTCTTCTTTGCTTGCTTTAGGGTCTACGGGCACATAGTGAACCCAAGGTTTAAGAGAGGGGTAAAAGAATTCAAGCCATTGATCTCCAACATGGAACACAAGTGACTTGCACAAGAACAAATGCTTCAATCGGAAACTGGCAGCCACACCGCGATAGTTAAAAAGGTATTTGTACTTGCAATGGTCTTCAAATGATACTTCTGAGGCTGGAGGGGCATATAATGTGTCCTATAAAAATATTTTGATAAAGCATTAATGTTGTTAGGTTCTTTTTAGCTGAATTTTATGGTTTTTTATATATATTAAACATACTTGTATGATTACAACTTACTGCATCAGACTTCCAAGCTTGGTTTTTTGTGTATTGAGCATCAACTAGTTCAGGCTTAGAACGAGATAACAGAATTAGAGCATCTCTTTCTTCACTGGTCCTTGAACCTCTGAAAAATACTTTTTCTTTTTTCTTTTCCCATGGCCATCTGGAAAATGTACCCAGTTGATGCAATGACTAACTTTATAAGTAGTGATTATTACTATTAATCAATGTGTTATAGATTATTCTTACAAAATCAGCAGCCGTCATTCAGCTTTCAGACTAGTCATTTTTTGGTACAGAATTAGAAAATCCAACTTTAATTTGGCCTAGGAGAAAACTGAATCTAGTTGATGTTAACAGTTAGTAATGGTGTGGCTTTAAGAGCATTAGAAAATATACCCACTTATCAGCAGCAAAGGTTATTGATAGTCTGTGCTTGTCCCAGCGTCCAATTCCCGTTGGATACAAAGATATGGCTGGACCTCCTTCCCAGAAACTCCAAGCTGGATACATTATGTCATAATTGTCTTTTGTCTGGAAATATTCAAAAAGACCATTTTAAGCTGATATACTTTAACAGCAACATAACTTAGTTTGAACTGAATTCATCCACCCAATCATTGATTTATTTCTAACTGATACATAGTAATATAAAACTTATAGACTAAAAAAGTATTGAATAAAAAGAGTTTAACCTTACTGAATGAAAATACTGGTGCTTTAGGATGTCCCCAGGCTTTATTGATTTGTGGCCAGTCTCTTGTGTTAATAGACATCTCCATGTCAGGAAGTTTTGGAGCTAATGCCTTTAAATAGTGTTCTATGCCTGCACATCTTGCCGGAAAATGACAGTCTTTCTCTCTATACAATTGACCATGAATTACCTACAAAAATAAATCAAGAGTTGATATGGAGTTCATAAGAGTTTAAGTACCACCAGTTAACTATAGTTTTAATTACCTGGTATTTTGTTCCTTTGCCACCAGCTATTTTAAACATTTCCCTTGTAATTCCATCAACAAAGGGCTTTAAATCCAGGTCTATCACTGGTTTGTGACAACTACAATTAGCTTTCTTACAGGGTTGGTATTGTTCATTAGCAACATTTATCTGCATATTAACATTTGAGGTCCATTTATTGGCATCTGCAAATAATTCAATTAAAATATTTTATAAGCAGTAACATAAATGGTAGAGAATAGATTCCAAGATTATTTGTTACCTTTACTGTATTTATTGTGATAGACTCCACATGTTTCTCCATTGCATGTATTATCGCTTGTAAAAGAGTGAAAAGAAGTAAAACTACATAAAAGTATCATCCAATATTTCATATTTATTAAAATTATTATTTACACCGAAACGCGGGCCAGGCACTGGGCGGGCAGACTTATTTTTTTTTTTGTAAATGTTTTTACGGCTCTGGATATGAGTCTTATTGAGCCTTATCATTATAATTCCTTCTTGAAGATGATAAATAACATGAAGATGATAAGATAAACAATGAAAATGATGAATCTGCCTACAGTAACATGCTAGTACGGTTACTGTAAGCTCTATGGAGTTACTTGGGAGATGACGAAAAGCGCAGCCAAATCGTCGTATTTCACTTTCTCCACTCTTGTACATCACTACAGATATTTAATGGTTAAAACACTAGCATTTTACACATTAAATTCTGCTGATATATAAGAAAAGACAATAAAATAAGAAAATTCTAACACTTCCCATTCCCGCCAAGTAACTCTCCGGCTTAAACTTAACTTGTCAGTGTTGCCATATAGACGTTTCGCTTTCCCTTAAAACAAATCTTCCCCGCAATTCCTTAAATTTAAGTTTATAGAACAAACTTTTTTTTAAAATTAATACCCCGGTTTCACTCCGGAACTCGTCATTTTTATACAGCGTCAAAGGCAAAGAAGCTAATAGTTTACCTAATAGAAAGTGATACCACCGCCTACTGACACAAACTCTTGATGTCTTAAGTAACGCTAAGAGCACCGCCAATGCGTTACCTATGCAAAAGTAACGATCCTTTACTTTTCATGTCAGTAACTACAAATATTTACATTTCTGGTTATCTGTGACCTCATATTTAGTGAGATCTATCAAATACTTAAAACTTGATTGTAAAATATAAATTGAAAATATAAAATTCTGAGAAGTTAGAATAAAAAGAGTTAAAAAAATAACAATTTAACAAACAAATAAATGATTTAATTATTTTTAATAAATAATTACAAATATTCAGAACAGTTCGACAATACCGTTCCACCTGGGCGTTCTCTTGATGCATTTCAGGTGTAATAAAGTGCAATTCAATACCAAAATTAGATGCCCAGTCGGCGAACCCGGTACTGTCAAACATTCTACCCCTATCACATACAACTCTACGTGGAGCGCCAAAAATTGAGATAGCGTTAGTAAACGCTTGCCTTAATTCTGCGCTATCCTGTTTATACATTGGATACAAGAGACAATACTTGGTAAAAGCATCAATCAAAATTAAAACGTACTTATAACCATTAGATTCCGGTAAAGGTCCAAGTGCATCGGCGTGCACCGTGTCGAAAGGTTTCGAGGGTTTCGTTCACGACATTATAGGCTGCAAAGGGGCACGGGGCACCTTTTTATGTGTTAAGCAAACAATACAATGCGCAATGTATTTTTTAACAAATTGTCGCATGATCGGAAACCTAAAATTTTTTAAAATCAGATCTAGAACCTTTTCTATGCAAATGTGTTCGTGCTCATCGCGAAATACACGTAAAAGACTTCACCTAAAACCCTTTGGCACGTAACGACTAAGACTTTCTAACAATGTTACCGTTTCATCGTCGGCGGCTTGTGCGACTTTTACCCAGTTAAGCGGTTTTCGTATAGCACAAAGATTTACAGGGTTACGACTAAGGTAGTCGGCATGCGGCTCTTACGATACTCAAGTGTGAAATCAAAATCCTGCAGGTACCAGCGTGCCACCCTAGGCAGCAGATCCTTCTTACGCTGTGTCATCTTTAAAGCATTGCAATCGGTAACTACTTTAAAATGTTTACCAACAAGGTATTGGCGGAAGTGTTGCAAAACCTTGACAACAGCAAGGGTCTCCAGCTTGTAGGAGTGGTATCTGGGTTATGCCTCCACAGTAACTCGACTATAGTACGCTACCACATGTCGACGACCATCTTTCTCCGTTTGCATTAATATGGCACCGTAACACGAGGAACTCGCGTCGGTGTGTATTTCAGTGTCAAGAAATGGATCAAAGATTTGTAATACGGGCTCACTTGTAAGGACAGAAATAACCTCTTTTCTTGCACGCTCCTGCTCATCACCCCAGTGGAATTTAACGTCTTTGCGAGTCAAGAAGGCTATAGGAGCTACTTTAGTAGCGTAGCTTGGGATGTACCTTCGGAACTAGCCGGCCAAACCGAGAAATTGTCTAGCTTGCTTTACATTTTGTGGAATTGGTGCTCGAATTAGTGCTTCTATCTTTTGTACGCTCGGTCGGACCTGACCCTTGCCTATGGTTCTCCCAAGGTACTCCACTTCAGTGGCTAAGAACGAACATTTACGCAAATTAATAGAAAATCCTGCTTGTGTTAGTTTTTCTAAAACAGAGTCAAGGAGAGATAGACCATCTTGTACTGTATCGCTAAGCAAGAGTACATCGTCGATGCACACCAGCACGCGACTCGCATCGATAAAAGACCGTAACGAATCAGATATTATGCGTTGGTTGACTACGGTCGCATTTGCGAGTCCATATGGCATTTTGAGGTATTCAAAAGCCCCTCTGGCGTAATAAAAGCAGCACGGTGAATGGAGTCCTCATGGATTTAATTTGATGGAACCCAGTCACCATGTCCAAAATTGTGAAGTATTTGCATTTCCCAAGTCTGTCAATGTGATCCTCAATCAAAGGAAGAGGGTACCGATCTTTAATTGTGATATTATTTAGAGCACGACATTCTACTACCATTCTATCGGTCCCGTCCTTCTTTGTCACCAACAGAATTGGCAGAATTGGCTCGGACTATACAGGCGTTTAGGATACATATACTATGCAGGATTTACAGGCGTTTCACTGGTCAACCGTATGTGCATTTCTCCAGTATTTACAGTAGTTGTAGCCGTTCCACTTAAAAAGAAATCAGAGTATTTATTTAACACGTTAGCTAATCGATTTTTATCATACCCACAAAGTGGTGTATTTACCGAGTTTATTTGCACATTCAGTTAACTGTGTGAAACGTTATTTACAAAAGAATCATTTCTTATTATACGATGATTATCACCCGATTATATACGTATATAAGCAATGCCTTTTCTATTTAATACGTCGGTAACAATCAAGACGGGCGCACTAAAATAATCGCGAGGTACAACGTAAAAATCAACTTCTAAAGTCACGTCGCTAAACTCAATCGGCAATGTAACAAAACAATCCGAACGCATTTTAACTCCCCCTAACCCGCGTAATATTTGTATACTGGAAATAGTGCGGCACGAAAAAGTTTTGAGCAAATCATTCGAAATCAACGAAATACTTGAACCGCTATCAACTAATACATCGGTAGGTATTCCACACAGTACCGCCGTTACTACGTCACGTTTAGTAAAATTACCTAATGTTTCGCGGCAAAAATTAACGTTCACTTTATTGCGGAATTCGGAACGTTCTTTTGTAAAACAAACACTTTCGGTATGGCCCGGTTTAATACAAAATGTACAGACTACCTTATACTATTGCGCGGAGCTTGTAAAAGCGGAGGTAGTTAAAGATTTATCATTATTAGTGGCATCGACTCTCAATTGCTTCGGACAGAATTTACTTTTATGACCCACTTGTTTACAATTATAACATTGCCGAGATGCATCGTTGTTGACAAAGGCACGTTTCCGATTTAAAGGCACGTAATTGTGATAAGTAGTAGGGTGAAAGTTACGTGGCTGAGAACAACTAGGTAAGCTGGAACGAGAGCGATTTGGTTTTATATAATTTGATAAATGCTCCACTATTGTTTCTGGTGTTAATTTAGCATTACTCGCAGCAGCACGAATCTGCAGATCTCTAATTCCTCGTATAATTCGCAATATTCGCAATCTTAGCAAAGATTTTCGCGCATAGTCTGCATAAGTGTAGAATTTATCAGATTCCGTTCACATCACATTGAAAATAACATTTGCAACATCAATGCGTCGTGGACAAAGTGCTTTGAGTTCTAATTTGAAATTTGACCAAGTACGATCATTACTGGACCATTCGCGTAACCAGGAACGGGCATCACCTTTTAGTGATAAACCAATACGGGATAGACACTCTTTAATGTCCCACTGGTTTTGTGTAAGGGCACGATCAACCTCATCACACCACGCACTGATATCATGAATATTAAGATCAAAATCCGAAACGTAATAATGGGAGGATCTCACCGGGGTTATAGCCTTAAGCGCATCAATGAGACGCTCCGTCACGTCCAAACCTATTCTAGCACAAAAGGTGCTACATCCCTCAACAAGTGCAAAGTTCAGATCTAGACAACAGGCTCATCCTAAGGGCACCCATAGTGGGCTCGGACCTCGCGTAGGTGGCGCTGTTTTGTGCGAGAGAATCTATACTGACTACTGAGAGAGTCGCTTGGTGTGGATGGGCCGGCCCTTCGACGCCAAGTCGTCATTACCGACTGGTGACACCGGCTAGTCTCATCGGATGTGACAGCAGCCTGTAGGGTTGTCCGCTGAGAGAGGCTCAGACGTTCCAAGCGGACTGGGACTTAGTGTTCTCTGCCTATACACTAAGGTGTAGAGACGGGGACCGCAGCAACTCTAAGGGGTGTCTCGGTAGGAGACCGAACCTCGGCGTAGGTTGCCGCGGGCGATGCCCGAATTGGACTGAAGCGACCCGGCGCGTTCGTGTAATGTCTGTATGCTGAAGGCCCTAAAAGCCTAGGCGGACGTCCTCTTCTCCTCCGACGTCGAGGACGGTGTACGCAATGTGTAGTCGTCTGTGGGTTGGCAATAGTTATAGAATCGTCCGCGTCGTCTAATACGTTACGTGGGCGTCTATACTTCGGATCTGGATCCGGGATGTAGTTCGTGGCTTCGACCACGAGCGGGTTTGGGTGTTTCGCGGCGCGTTCGAATAACTTTTTAGAGGCAGTTTTAGGTAGTTCGATTCCCGATATGGTAACCGAAGGTCCTTGCGTAAATCTACGTTGCAGCCCGTCGCATCGTTGGCTAGGGTTTATATAGGCTCCCCTCTCCGAGTCAAACTCCGCTAACAAAATAATAAAATTGACACTAATAGAAGTACAACATAATCATTGATTTTTGTACTTACAGATTTTTATAATTATTTAAAATGAATCTATTATCAACAGTTAAATAATACCTACATGGTAATTCAAATCAACAAACGAAAATGAAGACATCCAACAATTTGCACCCGGTCATATTATGATTTGAAGTATTTTGATCGCGTTTAATTGTTATATTTCTAATCATCATGGATTATAATTCTCTCCAAAATCCCTCAGAATTTAGAAGACCCAACGGGGAACCCATAACTATAAAAAATTTGAGAGATTCTCCCCGTCTTTATTTCTTGGGCTAATTTTACTGATAGTGACAGCTGACAGTTTTATTTTTGTTCAATAAATTCTTTAATGAAATTATGAGATTATTTTTATTCATTCAAGACCAGGCAGGCATTTGACCCTAAACCCGCCTGATGTTAAGCGGCGATGAGGTCTAAGGTGGATCATGCCTGCCTAGGAGAAACCTATTCACTCTTGCCTTAAAGAGGCCCAAGTTATATTGGTCAGGGAACTCATCAGCATGCAAAGAATTCCACACCCTTGCAGTACGCATTGTGAAGGAGCTATCGAAGCGTTTAGTCCGGATGGGCGGAATATCTACCACTAAAGGATGCAACTTCAGCCTACGTCTAGTTTTCCGATTATAAAAGGGGGCCGGTGGAATTAAATTGTGCAATTCCTGCGCACACTCTCCGAAATGTACCCTATAAAATACCGATTGAAACGCAACTTCGCGGCGGTGGCTGTGGCCATGAAAGTTAGCAATATCATCGTCAATCCCGATTAGTCTTCGGGCTCGCTTTTCAACAGAATCTAAAGCTGCTAACTGGTACTTGGCTGAACCATCCCAAAGGTGACAGCAATACTCCAAACAACTCCAATCCAAGCCTTTGTTTGGGCGTGATGTATCGCCTAACCCGGGATATAACACCAAGATTTTTAGCCGTCGTTTTGGCTATAGACTCTATGTAGAAGCCGAAATTCATGTTCGACGATATTTCCAGGCCAAGAAGTTGCATACGATTAGTTATCGGTAACGATACACCCCGGAAAGTCGGAGTCAGCTGGAAGGGACTCCGTTTGGCGGAAAAAACACTCGCCTGTGTTTTGGCTGCATTGAATCCAACAAGATTGGCTTCACCTCAGTCCGAGACTGCCTGAAGTGCCAGATTCAAGCGCTCAACTAGAGACTCTCGACAAGACTGAGTTTCATTCCGACTGGCCCGAGAACTGGAGAACTATCTGTCCGTAACAGTAGTGTCATCTGCATAACCGACTGTTCCAGGAACTAGCAGATCATTTATGTGTAGCAGGTAGTGTTGCGGACAGAACTGACCCCTGGGGAACACCAGCGTCGATTGCTTGATATTTGGACAAGAGACCATCCAAAACCACTTGAATCGAATTAATTAATTAATAGATAAAGATATTAAAAGATTTGTTGGATCGGCCTGCAGTAACATGCTAGTAAAAGGTTTCTGTAAGCCCGAACGAATTATTCGGGAGTATACAAAAAGAGCACCGAAATTGTCGAATTTCATTTCCCGCACTATTTGTACCTCACTACCAGTCAGTGTTACCAGCGAACAATCTTGAAAAAATCACTCCACTTTTCGGTTCCTTTGCCAAATATGCCAAATGAGTTATCCCGTGTAATTTTTTTCTAAAATCTTTCTATAAAAGTTTAGCCATTCATATTTGTCTTTGATTTAACAAATCATTGGTTTCGGGTACTATTCCTTTAGTCTGGAAAAGGCCCTAAGCTGGCGATAACCATGATATTCATAATTATTACACAAAGTTATTTGAGAAAATAGTGTTCGATTCTATCTTTCCATTGTTGCGATCTACATTGAATCCACAACAACATGGGTTTATTAATAAACGGTCAACGGGATCAAATCTTTGTGAATTAGTTCAGTGTATAGCTGTGGCCATGTATATGGGTAATCAGATGGATGTTGTTTATACAGACATTTCTAAGGCATTCGATAAAATATATCATAGTTTATTAATTCCTAGACATATAAAGTTCGGTATACATGGCGATTTGTTGCGTTAGCTATCTTCATATCTTCAAAATCGTAGACAAGTCAAACCGTCACAGTGAAGGGTTTCTGCTCAACTTTTGTACCTGTAACGTCTGGCGTTCCATTAGGATCCCATATGGGTCCACTTTTATTCAATTTATTTGTCAATGATTATTCACAATGCATAAATCATTCAAAAGTTTTAATGTATGCTGACCTCAAGATTTTCAAAAGGATAAATACGTTATCGGATTGTTCTCTGTTACAACTTTACTCAGATACTTTTTGTAATTATTGTGATAAAATAAATTGAGTTTAAACGTGAAGAAATGTAATGTAAAGAAATGACATTTGCTAAAAAACGTAAAGCAGTTGTTTGATTATCTGAAAAAGAATAGATTAGGTAGAGTAGATGAGATTCGTGATCTAAGAGTTTATTTTGATACCAAACTTTCATTTAATGGGCACATTGAACGAGCCGTTGCGAAGGCGATGCGTATGTTAGGTTTCGTTCTTAGAGTTAGTTCCGATTTTAAGAAATGTTCAACGATGATAATATTATACAATGCGTTTGTCCGTTCTATCTTGAGTATGCCTCGGTTGTTTTGAACCCTAATTATAATTTTACATTGATTATGTGGAAAAAAATCAGTGTAAATTTATCAAACATCTTCAGTTCAAATGTTGTCGACTTAGTATTGATCCACGAAAGTTTCAAAGCTTTATGTTCCACCCACACATACAAAATATGCTGAAAACACTTTCCTCTTTCGATGCCGTAACAATTTTAATAAGAAATTTACAAGTGATAATATTGAAATGTTTACATCCTTTAATCAATTTAAAAGATCTTTTGAAAGATTTTTCAATTTATTCTTAATTTCCAGCTTAGTGTATTATGAGTATTCCATGTATTCTATTATCTTGTTCATCATATGTCCATTAATGTGTTTTGCTTAATTTTAACCATATTACGTTAATAGTTAATGTTTATTTGTATTTTTTTTTTTTCTGCTTCGATTGTGAATAGCAATCAGTGGAAACTTCATTGGTAAATGAATTATTATTTGTTCATCTTAATTAAAATATAAAACTGTTGGTTTCCCAAATAAAAAAATAACTTAAAAACTAGTTTTCTCTTTCTGATTTGGTCACGCCCATTTTTATAATTCAATAAATGTTTGAACTCATCAAAGTTACGAAAAAAAAATCTTATACATGGCAACTCTCCTCAAGTACTATTTTTATTGTAGAAGGCAGAAAACAGTAGCTGAAGTCATATACATTCAATTAAGAGGCTTTTACATCCTAATTAAATTACTATCTAGCTAAATAAACACTCAATGACCTCAACTTTTACTATTGTGATAATAGACAAAGGGAAAGTTTATATTTCAATGGTACTTTTAGATGTATTGCTTTAACTGTCATAGCCAATTTACACTTTAATTAGACATATTAGAATACGAAATAAAAATGAAATTTGTAAAATAGTTTTAATATATAAAATTAAATGTTTATGTTTTGAAACATATATAAATATGTGTATTATTTAGCATGATCTTGATATAAAACAAAATATAAACTTTTTTGTTACTTTTGTATGACCAGAAAACTATATTTTATACAATTTCAGTTATTAATTGTAGGCTCCTTATTAAAATAAAAAAAGTTTGAATGTCATATTAAATTATACATGCTTGTACTAGGTTGAATTTCTGAGAATCGCTAGAGAAATTAATACATATTTAAATATATTTCTTTTACTACTTCTTAGTACACTCCTAAAATTGATTGAAGGCACTTTCTTTTAAAATAAATCCATGACTTTCAATAATAAGTGCCAATTTACATTACATATACCTATTATTAGAATCTCAAAAATAATTGTATCTATTATGTATAGTATATAAAATGCATAACATTTATTTGGAAGAAATTTTGCGCTCGAGTTGATCAGCAATAGCTTGGAGGAAGTCTTCAGTGTGTAAAAACATTCCTTCCTTGGTGTTGGCCAGCCCATGAATGCAGATCACCAAATCTTTAGTCATCTTTCCACTGTCTATACATTCAACACATGCCTAAAATATATAACAACAAAAAAGTTATTCAATACAAATGTAATCAAGTCTTTTTATATTCTAGTAATATTCCAACAAAGAGATATCGTCGGCGATGCTGTGAGTCCGCATGAAACAAAACTAATTAATTTTACAAAAGTGATAAAAACGAATAATTTCAATGTCATTAGCAGTTAAATCCCATTTTCTGACTTACTAAATGTTAAAAGCTATATCACGTAATTGATACTTTTCATTTATTCTAGAGAAAAAAAATGATGACAGTTCATATAAAAATTGATAAGTACTTAATCTGCCTACCTACGAGTACAATCGAGCCTTGATTTCACTATATTTGTTTTTAATGAAATATTGTAATTATGATATTGAAAAGAGCAACTACGGAGGTTTCTTGCCGGATTCATCCCCGTAGACAGGCATTCCGAACCGGTGGTAGTTTAAAAAGAATTTTGACGATTTAAAAGTACTTATTTTAAGTCCATTTGAATAAAATATTATTTGATTTTGATTTTGACTATATTATTAAAGAATATACCTGTTCAAGCGATTCTGCGAACTTTCCTAGCTCTGGGGTTCCATCAAGTTTTGCTCTGTGCATCAGTCCCCTGGTCCAGGCATAGATAGAGGCCACAGGGTTGGTTGAAGTCGGCTTCCCCTGCTGGTGCATGCGGTAATGGCGCGTAACTGTACCGTGGGCCGCTTCAGACTCTACCGTCTTACCATCTGGACACATCAGAACTGATGTCATCATACCTAAAGAACCATACCCCTGTCAAAATGAATTAAACAAATTATATATTTATTATGTACCTTAAGTAGTTTAAGTACATAATGGTCAATACGTGAAAACTCAAATTACATTAAAATGTACCTTAAACCTTAAAGAATAAACTGCAGTATTTGCCTAAATAATTGTGAACAAAATAAATGAATATGGATTTTAAAAAAACCGTGAATTATCAGCATATATATATAAACTGAAGTGGAATTCATATTCATTATATGTTTTAAGAATAGCGAAATAGGTATCACCTGCGCAACGATATCTGACTGCACATCCCCGTCGTAGTTCTTGCAGGCCCATACAAAACCACCCGAGCTCTTGATGCATTGAGCTACCATGTCATCAATCAAACGGTGCTCATACCAGATCTTTGCGTCTTCAAACTTCTTCTTGTAGTCACTACAAAATCAATCGAGCTTATAAAGATTAAGATGAAAACATAGCATTAGATATTTGACGGTCTCTTAGGTGCAGTGGTTAGCTAGAGGTTCGGGCTCGGATTCCGGCGGGAGCAGAACTCTGTGTTTTTTGTAAGACGTGTGTTTCGCTTATCGGTCTACGATGTAGTATTCTTATGTATGTAGTTTATATCATATCGTTACTTAGCACCTGCGACACCAGATTCTTCAATCTTACTGTAGGGCTGAGTCAACGTGTGTGTAGTGATGTGGTTATTATTATATAGTCAAAATCTAATTATACCTTACCTCTGATAGATCTCTTCAAAGATGTCCTTGAATCTTCCGTCATACCGTTTCAGAATCGTGTTTTTTGTTGATAAGTATAGCGGCCATTTTTTTGTAAGAGCGACCTACAATCACACAATTAAAATATTAAGTGACATAAGTAAATGATTGAATACAGTGGTCAAAGCTGCAAAAGTGATCTGAAACTTATTATTTAGGCTCACCTGGAAACTGGAATGAGCGAAGGATCGTATTGAATCATCTAGGTTGTACATTCCCAAAGCCACACCACTTGTTTTGAAATCGTACAGAAGTCTTTTCTCCACAGTGCCATCTGTGGCTGTGTACACCATCTCAACCTAGGTAACAAAAATTGTCTTAATAACAATTTACGCCGTCTACGTACGTGTACGCGATTTTGGATGATTTGGAGTCTGAACTAAACTGGGGTTTTGTGCGAATACTACACTCGAGTTAAGAGGTATGCCAGTTTTTTTGCGCTTTGCTATTTGCATAAATAACATTAAAAATTCTCTGACACCTTAATTACTTTTATAAATACTTTATTGTAATTGTGATGTAACAAGTTAATAACGTCACAAGTATTTAATCATTTTATTTATTATTTTTTTAGGTCTAATTTACAAAACCTAATATTCATAGACATGTACATATCTATTCTATAGCTCAATTAATTAATTGTACCGTTATAAAGTCCACACACGTGTCGCATGTTTATTTATTGCAGATTATATGCCTGACTGACATTAATTTTAATGGACATAATTTGTAGTAATTAATAAGTTTATAGTATTAAATGTCATAACTAGAGGTTACATAAATACTTAAATTCAGTTCGAATATAGATTCAAGGTCTTGGAGTCGTAATTAGGTAGTAATCAAGTTTACTCATGTTACCGATTTGACTTTTTAACTACGTCGTAACGTACTTGCTGTTGTATATTCCTAAAATCTAGCAATTTATACACTAAAGATATAACTCGTTTCTACACTAGATATTCGTTATCATGTTGAATTTTAATAACTTGATGTATGATCTATTTTTCTATTATCTTTTTGATCACATGCCACCAGCATACCATAGTCCATTTTTACCACATGTGTATGTGTATTAGTCTGTAATGTAATACACAATGCCCTCACCTTCCCAGGTTTGGTTACTACGAAGTCCTGTGCTTTGTACTGATCTCCGTGCGCGTGGCGACCAATCACGATGGGTTTGGTCCAACCAGGCACCAGTCGAGGAATGCTCTGACACAGTATTGGCTCCCGGAACACGGTCCCGCCGAGAATGTTACGGATCGTACCATTAGGACTCAGCCACATTTTCTTGAGCTTAAACTCTGTTGATGATGATAACCACAAAATGACTTCAAGCTTATAAAAAATTTAACTATTTAACAATCCAAACAACATTATTTGTTCATATTAGCGAACAATCCTGTTTAAAAAAGAAAATAAAACTTTTATTCACTTAGGTTACTTCTAAGGGGATTTTTCTACTGCAGCCTAATTCCAGAATGATAATAAACTCAATGACGAGGTCCCGGCCTGCCTAAAAATAAACATAACATAAACTCACGCCGTAGTCCCTCGAGAGGGGTTGGCAGAGGTACTTGCTTCACATGCTCGCATGTTTATGATGAGTCCCAGTGTGACAGGTTGCGAATCTATCGCCACTATCCAGGAACATTGAGAAACATGGCAGCTACAACTTACGACAACCCGAGACTCTAACCCTCGACCTGTCGGGTCAAGTCGGTCGGTTAACCAAGGCACGTAACAAACTGAGCCTAAATAATAAAGCTCATCTACTTTTCAGCACTTTTAGAGGTTTGACGACTTCTGTGGCACAGTGGAGTAATCAGCTGACTGCTACGCTAGAGGTTCTGGGTCCGAATCCCGGCAGGGCCGCAACTTTTTGTTATTTGTAAGACGCATTGTTTCACTTTCCGGTCTTGGATGTAGTATTCTTATCTATGTATTTTATACCATATCGTTGCTTAGTTCCTGTGACACAGTTCTTACGATACTTACTGTAGGTCTGAGTCAATGTGTGTGTCGTGATGTTGTTTATTATTATTTATAGAGGATCTACTAAAACGGCATAATGAATCTAAAGAATGTATTAAAATGTTAACCTTCAACCCTCTGCTCATCAGGTGTGATGGTGGCGCACTTGATGCCGACGTTGTGTTTAAGTATCGCGTGAGCCGCGTCGATGGTGACCTGGTCGTCGGTGGCATCGCGGTGCGGCAAGCCCAGGTCGTAGTACAGGCAGTCCAACTGTAATCACATGGAACTAACACTGTCGTCACAATACAAGCGAAGGTGCGTGTTTTAAGTGTATTATAACCATACAAATGAATATAAAATATTAAGATTTGTCATATATAAAAGCTATCTGCTCTCTACTCTACATCTTAAAGTGTCAAAATATGCGTTTTAATAGGGCATGTTGCGACATTCGCAATTTTGCTTGAGTTCTATTTATTAATAACTGTGTTAATTACATTGAGAGACTCAACGTCGTATCTCAACTCAGTGTTCCTTTGATATATTCATTAAAAAAAAACTTTCGGTTGATGTAAATTTGATATGAAGTAACCTCCTTATCAAATCTAAGATAAGGCTTAGGTTTGTTATTTACCGACAAAAGACACAGAGGCAATAAAGAAGTTGTTGACAATCCTCCATTAACCATTATTACATTAAAATATATATCAAAACTGACAAATCAGTTAATAACAAAAAAAAAACATCAAATTATGAAAAAGTTATAGACTTTAAAGTTGGGTTTCCAAGAATAGCTTTGCTTCACACTGCGATCGAGTGAGTGACGTCATACGACTATTTATAATTTGTGTGGACAAAACATTCGTTTTTTACTTTTTTAGAAATAGGTTAAGTGTTAAGGTTTAACCTTCAAGTTTAAGGTCTAAATTTAGACAAATCACATAATTTAAGAATAAATAGTATGAGTACATCAGAGATGAGTTTTACGAAAATAAAACGGAGATGAGTGATATATGCCTAAATCGAAGGAAGGTCTGAATTTGCGACCATTTCTGGCGATCACTGTGGCACAGGCAGCGGTGTAAACCACTAGCTGCTACGCAAGAGGTTCAGTCCGTTTTCAATATTTGACGAGAGCAGAACTTTCTGTTATTTGCAAGGTGCATTATTTATTTTACATTCCGTCTTGAATGTAGTATTCCTTTCTTCTTGCTGTAGGTCTAAGTTCATTTGTGTGTCTCGATGTGGTTGTTATTATCATTATCATTTAATTTTATTAATATTAGAATCGATTATCTTTGATAGATGTAATTGCCATTAAAATAATAAGATATTGTATGTACTGTTTTATTTAATAACGTTTAGTTACAGAGATAAAGATACGAATAGGTTTTATTTTGTATGGACCGGATTTTCACACACCTACTCGAATGTCTTAAATATAAATAGTCTTTTAATATAAATACCTCAAAACCAACCAAAAAATTTGCAAAAGATTCCTTCACGTGTGCATGCATATATACACGTAAAACGTCACTCATCTCTAATATACTATTTAGAGGGGTCAAATTTGGGTGGTTTGTTCAAATTTTGTTGCAATTTTGTAAAGAAAACGAAGAACGTTTTAAATAACCTTGAAGGTAAGACCTCAACACTTACAAACGTAAATCGAAAAAACTGAAAACAAAAGTCGCATGAGTCGTACAACGTCACTCGCTCGATGTCCGCGTGCATCAAAACTATTCTCAGAATCGCAACTTTAAAGTACAACTTTTTAAATAATAATTTCACAGTTTTGTTACATTTTATTTAATTTTTAATAATTAATCAAAAATTATACATATAGTGAACTTTTCCATTGCCCTTCTATACTTCTTTCATTTTATTATTATTAACTTAAACATTTTATATTTGTTTGCCTGTAACTAATTACAATATTTAAAACATCTTTATTAGGAAAAAGTCTGAGAAATAAATGATGTATTTTTATTGTTACTTTTTAGATTGTAAGAACATCAAAACATAAAACAAAATGGACTTTTGCAGATTGCTTTAAAATATACAATATGAAGATATGTTGTTGAAACAGTTCAGACTATTTTTTATTAGCAACATGTTTGATTAAAGTTTTGATGAAGTTATGGAATATAGGGCAGATAAAGTACAAAATTGGCCTAGTGAAATAGTGATAACATTACCAATGAACCACTGAACTGATAGGCATATTGTAAAGATTAGTTTCTATTTAAATGCTAGCCAAACAAAGTATTCTCAGCAAGAAAATGTACAGGTAGATCGCTAGGTCACACACAACACATAGGCATTCAAATAACATATGAATTAAAACAATTTAAAAAGTCCATAATTCTGATTCATAGGACCAAAGGTATGCAATAAGTTTACCTTGACATATGGAAAGATTAATTTTTCCTTGATTTTTTCCCAAATTATTCTTGTCATCTCATCTCCATCCATCTCAACAATAGGCTTTGCAGCAACCACCCTTTTAGCTGTACCATCTGAAATATCGATAACTAGTTAGTCTATCAATATCATTTAAACTTTTTAGTTATGTAAAAAATGTATTGTTACTGAAATTCCTATCAGTTCATTTGCAAATCAGAAAGGCCTTGAAAAACAACACCGTAATCAAATTAAATAATACAACTACATTCCTCTGTACCTAATTATAAATGATAATAAAAGATAGTAACCAAAAAGGTTAGCAGTATAACATACATATAAAATATTTTAATGTAGATTTTCTCCTATTATACTAGTGACTTAGACAGTAACTAAAGAAGACTAAACTGCACAAATATAAAAAGATAAATGTATGAAATTATGATGTCGTTTTAGTAAGACGCAAATATACAATAAGCCAAAAGGTGGGAATAATGAAATCACATTATGAATTTCAGTGATAACTAGCTTTGGCCAGAACTTTATCACCAAATATTTTTTTCATGTATCCTAACATGAAAGTCCATTTGCAATTTTGGTAAAATATTTTTATAATCGGATCAACTGTAGATACTTCCTTCTTACAAACTTTAAATAACACAGAAGACAAATTTATAAAGCAAACCAAGATTTATTTAATAAATTTTACATTATCATCATGTTATATAAAGTTTTTCTTGTATATAATGTAATTGTTTTATCAAGACATCTATTGAGTGACACACTAAAAGTAGATACCTACTCAAAACATCTGTGAATGAAAATATGCAATTGTTTATTCATGTTTACAATACACTTCTGTAGAAAACTTTCAAATTTAGAAACTATTGTATACACATTCCTTTATATAAAAGCCAACTACAAACAAACAAACTAAATTATTTGTGATTTTACAAGTAATTTTTTAAATAAAATTTAAATAATAAAACTATTTCTACTGAACTTGATCTTTTAAAAATAGGATATTTATGATAGTAAATTAAATATATTTTTTAATTTATAACTGAAGGTTTATAGCTGCACTAACTGAGTGCCTTTTAAAAATCATTTTAGTGCAGATATATTTTTAGAAATTGGTAAACTTTTATTTATTCATACAAAAAGGAAACAGGTGTTATATGCAACAATATAAGCAATGTGCAACCAATTATGTATTCTACAAAAGGCAAGTTGTACCTACCTGCATTCAGGTTTTGAGATTATTAACCCTTCCCTTCTTGCTTGAAAAATTATGTGATTGGCAGTTAAAAGGTCAAGGTCCGGATGAAGTAAGGAATAAATTTAACTTATTTACCCCAGACAAATACTTGGTGTTCTTACTCAACATGTTATAAATTAATATAATTTTTTTAGATCCTTAATTATGTATAAACTAAGTTTTAATAAATTTAAATTAACTTTACTTACATTGCCTTGATGTAATTGTGGTCCGGTCAGTTACAAATTTTAGTAATTGTCTTGTGTTATTTGCCATTATAATTTATTTGTTTACATATATTTTTTCTAACGATAGATCACGTAATTTTTTACTGTTAATCGACTGAATCTTTAAAAGATTACGAATACGATTACCGGGCCGGCCAATCAGTGACCGCGACGACTAGACAGATGAACGATCTACTCTCTTGAATGAGACCGAGCAAACGTGCAACGGGCACTACGGACACGGACAGGGGGCGGGCAGGCAAATGGAATGATAAAGTTGACATTATTTTTTTTAATTCGCTCTTGCCTTGGAGCGTCAGCCCATAGAGCTAAAGTTTATTGTCATTGATATTTATTCTTGAATCTTGATAAAAATGATGGTGAAACAAATTTCAAATTATCGATTCCCCTATCGATCGATTACAAATAGGTTCAAGAATAACCCACTAATCGCTGCTAATCATTTGATTTAGCAGACAAAACCAAAACCTCTTGAACCTTACAACTGTTACGCCTTCAGGCAAGTTGGTACAAATATGGATACCTATCGAGGGCAAAAAAAATCACACTCTTAATTGCGGTGTTTCCCTAATGTCTTAATGGTTAAAAATCTACAAAATTTTAGTAAAAATACTTCCAGACAATTATTTGCATAGATATAAATTAAAAGATTATGTGGACATGAGACGCATCCTTGCTGACCTAATTAGTTTAGCATTAAAGCTTACCATGAATAGTAAAAATGTATTTAGGTATGTTTTTAATTTCTTGTTGGACACACACATGGACGTCGCCAGAGGGGGCAGTTGCTCCCCTTAGTGATGAAAAATAATACATTTGATTCCTACTAACTCTACAATTGATACTTTTTTCCATCCATCATATGGACTGGACCCTCCCCGAGCCCATAGGCTACGCTCTTCTAGGCCTTAAGCTGGTGACGCATAGATAAGCAAGGAAATTAAAAACTGTATATATTGAAAATTGTCCGCACGCGACCAAGTTACTTTGCGGAGTCGCGGTTCCGCACTGCGAACTCACGCTCTTTGTGCATGTGCAACCGGTACGTGACTCGGTGTAATGATGCCCCGTATATAAAATTGTTTATGCCTAACCCAGACTACAAAGGCATTGCAAGATGTTTATACTTTTGTTTCTTTTTGTCTAAACGTAGTCATATAAAATCTGACTCAACCTTGGCACAAACAACCAAACGTTTAGCAAGTAATGAAATTAGAAAATCAAGTACACAATAAAATGTAGAAGTAGGTAGTTTTGATAAGTCGAGCGCGAACGGAATGGTGCCGGCCGGCTGGCGGCGACTAGCGGCGCTGGTTGACGCATGGCTATGGATGATACGTACGGTCGGTGGAGTACGGCAAAGTTAGTTTAGCATCGCCGGCTCATGTTTGGCTTGCTCGGACACATTTATCTTGTTAACAGTGTTATTAACAATTCACTATAAAAATTGATAAATTTTTACGTATTCATTATTTTATATCAATATAACAGAGCCAGTTTAATCTTAGAAAATTGCCTTAGTATCAATTTATCAATTTATTTAATATGTGTAAGGAAACTTCTTAGTGAGTTGGTACGATACGGTAGTCAGTACGGTAAGTAGAATTTTTTATTTGCCTATGAATTTGTTATCTGCCTACATGTAACTGAAATATGCTTTGCGGTCACCGTCAGTAAACTTAAATGTCACGATGGTTATCTCAAACCCCATTTTAGAGTAGGTAGGTATTATTATTAGATGTATGTGTATCACGGTGATCTCGTTTCCTTTTCGTTCATAACATGTAGGTTGAATCTTTATTGAGCCCTGAAAATATTATATTTTAATTAATATAAAAACCAACTTAAATATTTATTTACATTTATGATGTTTTTTTTCACATCAGCTTCGCCCCGACTTTGCTTGAGAAGATGATTTAAAGTCAAAGTCAAAATATTTTTTATTTGAATATACTTAAAATAAGCACTTTCAAATATCTTCAAATCAAATTCCATTAATTTCAAATTTCTTTATTTTATTTTTACTTATCTGATCTTTAAATGATAAAGAAAGGGTCATATCATGAAGGAATTAAAACTGCTATTTAACCCAAAATGCGGCAGTAATAACTTTTAAAGTCAATATTTAGTACTAACAAGGAAAAAAGCAAAACGGGTTACAAAACTCACTCAACTCACCATCTTTTTAATTTAAGGTCGTATTTAACGAAAGTAGCCTTACCTTCCTTTACCTACACCATCAAACCGGTTTTATGGGCAGACGTGTCGGTCAAAAGAGAAAAAAAACTTTTCATACATTAAAATATAACTTAAAAATTATTAAAGACGAATTATAACTTTAGGTATTCATTTTGATAAAAAAGTAGATCTACTGCTAATTTATGGCTAATAATTTGGTTACTATCAGTGAAAACCTATCGTATACGTATGTAGATTTGTTTTTGCGTACGTGAATACTTAACATATTTTTTTTGCATAAAAACAATATATGAAAAAATATTCCTTCTTATACCTAAGTATAAAACTGTACTCAAACATTGAACTTTTCAAACTGAAATGTTCATAAACTAAGTAGGTACATATTTAAAGCCAGTATAAATTAAATACATTAGGTAGGTACTAGCTACCTAAACATACTTAATAAAATCAACCATAACTTTGTGCCATCGTGTTTGTTATACTAACAAAAAATGTCAATGCCCCGGAGTCCGGAGTGCCAGGCTCGAAACATGTGTTGAATTCTTCACACAAATAATATAAATAAAAGGCTGGTTCAGAACCTGGGCATGCTTTTTTGTGCTTTACTATACCGACTTATAATGACGATAAAAGTTTTTGGTCCGGTTTATTTAAAACATTGTAAAAGC
The DNA here is from genome assembly GCA_949316135.1 of Choreutis nemorana. Taxonomy (NCBI): domain Eukaryota; kingdom Metazoa; phylum Arthropoda; class Insecta; order Lepidoptera; family Choreutidae; genus Choreutis; species Choreutis nemorana. The sequence goes on along the minus strand of OX438597.1, from coordinate 5,552,921 downwards.
ATTTTATTTCTTAACGTATTAAAAATGTTTTTTATTACATGAAAGATATCTACTATATCAAATGTAAAATTATACATTACTTTTGTTTACCTGCGAGTACTTACTTTTAGGTTTTTTGGAGATCAAAAAGCCAAAATGTGTGGATGCGTAAGAATATTACGCACATGCAGAACTAATGCAAAAGCATGGCAAAGAAGATTATATAGTTCATCGTCTCCTCCAACTCCAGGAGTACCATACAAAAAATTAAGCATTGGCGTCCCAAAAGAAATATGGCAGGATGAAAGGAGGTAACATGACAATTTTGTTTCTCATATATTTTACAAATGACAACTTACAATCGAAGGACCAATTTGATTTAATTAATTTTCAGGGTCGCTGTAGTACCTGCCGTAGTTAGTAAATTTGTAAAAAAAGGTTTTAGTGTGAATGTAGAAGAAAATGCTGGAGCGCATGCTAATTTTAACAACAAAGCGTATGAGGAAGTTGGTGCAAAAGTAACCAATTTACAAGAAACATTCCAATCCGGTAAAATGGCTTGAAAGTTTTAATTTCAATATTTGTTTTTATCAGCGAATGTGAAGCTTTTATGAGTAAAATAGTTCGACAAAATAATTTTTACCAAATATTTTATTTTCAGATATCGTCCTTAAAGTCCGTCCGCTTTTAGAAAATGAAATTCAAAATATTAAAGATGAAGGCACGCTCATATCGTTTATTTATCCGGCGCAAAATCAAGATTTGATTAAGAAACTTGCTTCGAAGAAAGTCAATGCTTTTGGTGGGAAGTTTTTTGCGTCTTACATAGGAATAAAAATGTTCTTAGTTTCTTACAAACTAAATACGATTTCGTCTTTCAGCAATGGATTGCATTCCTCGAATAAGTCGTGCTCAAGCCTTCGATGCTCTCAGCTCAATGGCAAACGTGGCTGGCTACCGAGCAGTCATAGAAGCAGCCGCAAACTTCCCGAGATTCTTTTCTGGCAAGTTGTATTGTAGATAAAACTATTTTTTGATTAATTAGTTGTTGTTAGGATCTGGGTTCGACCATTTTTTATGTCGGTCCTTTGCCAGGGGTTAAGAAGGATCGAGGGCCCACATACGAAAGGGCCCTCCTTGCCTCTTCTGCCAAGCACTAGTTTTTTTTTGGTCACATTATTGTGATCCTGCTCCATCCCCCAACATAATCGGGGCCTGTATTCAGCTTTACACTCTTCTGAACTAATGATGTAATGTTAGTTTTAAATATCTATTTAACCTAAGTTCATATTGATTATATTTGCTCTTTCCTTCTTTCACTATTTTGTTTTTCTTTTGTTTATATTTAATTTCGCTTGTTTTGTTTCTTTTTCTTTGTTTTTATTTTTTCTTTTACATATTTCTGTTTCTTTATATTTTTTTCTTTTTCTTATGTACTTTACAGTTTCTTATTACCTTATTGTTACAAAAATAACAAATGTACTTTATTTTACTTAATTTAAGTTTTATACAATACATTACTTTTACTAAATACATCAATACTTGGGCTAAGTCTATTGATAAAATAAGCATTTTCAAGATAATGAAATAGTGATTTTACAAAGCGATAATACGTTAGATCTATGGGATCTTAATTAATTAATTGAATCTATAGAGTAATTAAAATATCAAATTTTGAAAAGACATATTAAAGGTAATAATCTAAGTAAAGGGTAAGTAAAAGGTAACGTTGATGAAGATAGAATTAAAGAGTCAGGTACACAGGCATATGAGATAAATAAAAAGTTACTTATCTTATAAAATAAATATCACAGTTTTTTCGGTCGAATGGGTATGAGAGATCGGGTCGGGTTTCAGCGTTTGTTTCCAGGGGAGGCATGCACCACCCAGCTTAGCAACATTTGTCACCTTTATTCACCAAAATAAATATTACACAAATGCACAAGCTTGGGTCACAAGGTGGGCACTCTCCCAGAAACAAACCCCTACTATTGCTAAACCAGAGTAACTCGTCGGTCACTACGGTGCCCTCAGCAGTATGCCACAGTTGCACGCGCCAGCACTAGTTATGAACATTTAATTTGTACGGCAGGTCAGATGACAGCAGCAGGGCGAGTGCCACCGTGCCGAGTTCTGGTCATTGGCGGAGGTGTGGCGGGATTAGCTGCGGCGGCTCAGGCTCGGTGCATGGGGGCTGCAGTCCGAGCCTTCGATACTAGACCCGCTGTCCGCGAGCAGATCGAAAGTTTGGGAGCCCAATTCATCACAATGGATATGAAAGTAAGTATTAAAAATGCTCTGAAAAATCAAATCATCAGGGTGGACCCTATTGAAACCAATATTGTGAGTATTCCTGAGTGTAATAAAGTGTTAGTATATAATATAAGGGTAGTATGTCTTGTGGTGATTTTTTCTCGATTAATGTTTTAAATTGAAGATATATTTGATTTTAGAACGATTTTTTTTCCAAATTAAGTACTTTTTACGACATTAGTAATAAAAAGGCAACATTATATGTAGGTACCTAAACCTCCTTAACATATAGAAGATGACGACTACTAACTTTGTACTTTTTCTAGTTACATAATTTAACATAAACTATTAAGGAGTTTAACGAATTTTGAATCTCCAATTAGGCAACTGAAATGTGATAAACATAAACTAGGTAGGTATTTATAAATATTCACAAAGTCGTTGAGATAATTATGTCGTCGCGATCGTGTGACAAAGGTTAAAATTAAGATACGTGATATACTCGAGTACTTACATAATAAACGTAAATTAAGACGATACGTTTACCAATATAAATATAGATTTGGTGTCAAATATGTAGACAGCTAAATAATTTTGGGGTAGTAAGTAGGATGTACAAACAGGCGCATAACTTAGGTAAGTATCTTACCTGCCTGAACCTCTAATAGGTATAAATGTATCACCTGCAAAAAGATGTGATTTACATTTCTTCAATAGTCTTTCTTGTTACTGCTAATTTGTTATGAAACATACTTATTTTTCCAGACATTACTACGTTAGTTAGTGTGTCACTACTCACTAAACTATTTTATTTTCTGTTCATAGGTAAGAAGGTAAGTATCTCCAATACTTGTGACACGTATGTATATTGTTACAGCATTTACGAGATCATCATGATATAGTATTTAACAATGTCCTAGGTCTAATTTCAATGTTAACAAGTGCACATTGAGTACACAATATTTAAGTCGTGTGTGTGCTCTATTAATTGTCATTCAAACAAGGAGAACCTAGGTAGGTACACATAATATACCGAAGAGCGAGCATGAACAATGCAATTAATGAGTAAATAAAACGAACTGCAAAAACAACAGTTGATAAAACATTGGAAAATTTTAGTGAAGCACGATTATGCAATATTGGGAGATGAAATAGGTATAAGTAATACATATAACTATCAATTTACTAGTCAGATAAGTTGGTAATCGTTGTACACTCACCTACCTGCATAATGCACTTAAGTCCTTAGATATATTTCGTAAAACAAACTGCATCTATATACAAGATGAATCTATGGTATAATAAAACCGGATATTGTACTTGAGTTCTCCATTAGACAAATACTCATACGGACGAAAATTATGAATTTAGGTATCATGCGGCCAAACGCAGCTGATAAAACAATGACGGTATAATCATTTAGGCCACACAATTGTATAAATGTTGGACCAAGGCCTGTGTAACTGCATCTGTTGTTTTTGTATAATTAATTACATTATTCAATGTTTTGGCACAGAACATACATGTATAAAAAAGCAAGGACACTAGTACAGATGGTACATAATATGGGTAGGTGGGTAAATAAGAACGATGTTGAACACATGAGGTGTAGTTAGAAAACGGCTCGATTGCTTTACTAGAGTAAGGAATTCAATTCCGGCGGGCTCAACGTTTCCGGCTGTCATACGGCTGTAATGCGGTAAGGCACTATTTGACTGCAGAGGACAGCATCACGACAGGTGGCAATCGCGCAATGTGCTAATAGGTATTCAGTCCATTCTGGTTTTTTCAAATGCTTATATGGAAGGATTTTAATAAGTAGTCCTTATTTGTTTGAGTTGAGATGAATAGTTCTTTAGTAGATAACTCTCGTGTATTATTAGATAGGCAAGTCTTTTTAATATTTGCCCATCATTTATCATCTATCATAGTACCAACCTAGTAGGTATCTAGATTGGTAACTATGTATCTCTCTATAGTGAAGCAAAAATATCAATCAACAAACAAATCAACAAGTTGCTGATTGTATCCCCAGAGTTAGATTGATTTGAATTGGATAGAAATTGCTTTGAATAAAGTTCATGTTACAGTAGCTGGGTAGCATATTATAATGTAGGAGGATCTCTATCTGTATTATTATCTTTATGATGATCCTCAATGCTTCATACTTCAATGAGGTTGTCATCAAATTAAAATCGTAAAACGATTAAGCTTTAGATAGCCATTTAGTAGTATAGGTATGGTTTGTGCACTTTTAGGTCATCACACCAAATTGTATTCTGCTCATTTTCAGTAAAGGTTCTTATCGGGGTTGGTACGATAAAAGCTTTAATAAAATAACAATGACAAAACAAAAATAAAATAATAAGGTCAAGGTTGAACTATTGTCTTAATTGATTAAACTAGTTTCGTATTTAGGTAATGTAGTTGTAGTCTGATATATAATAATCGATTAGATACTTCTTAAGTTTGTGTATGTATGTAGGTATAGATAGTCAGATAATATTTGTGCACTTTTAGGTCATCGCAATTAATTGTATTTTCATCGCTCATTTTTAGAATAACTAATTACTTATCTGGCAACGTACGATAATGGGCAATTTATTACGTAGTATGAAATAACAACGACAAAACAAAAATAAAATAAAAGCCCCAAGGTCATACTTATTGTTTCGTATTAGCTTGGTACAAATTATGGTAGTTCGTAACCGTTATGCCTTACTTGCATAATTCGACCGACTAATTGTGTTTCTTAGTACGTCTCACGACCGATTTGTTTTCTAGCTTTAGGAACGACTTTATGACTTAAGTTGTAATGTAAACACAGGTCTTTAACAGGTCAGGTGTAGGCAGTTTGATTTTGATCGCACCTCAAAATTAGTTGTAGGTATGTACCTAAAACACTCAAAAATAAAGTTTTAGTACAACAAATTTAACACTCTTGGCAACTACAGTACAGCGCAGATACACAGCGCAGCGCAGTACAGTGCGATGTGTATCTACTGCTTTTCGTTCTATCTAGGTACTCTTCCTTTTAACTACATTCTAGAATAAAACCTTATAGTGACCCACGTAATATTTATACCTTGACATATGAATATTTGAGCAAAATTAATTGAAAATTAAATTTTAGGAAGAGGGTACAGGAGTTGGAGGATATGCAAAGGAGATGAGCGAAGACTTTCTGAACGCTGAGAGAGCACTCCTCGGAAAGGAAGCCCGTACTTCTGATGTCGTTATCAGCACTGCACTAATTCCTGGGAAACCGGCGCCTGTTCTAGTTTTGGAGGTAGATATACATCATGTTATATTTGTGTCGATCTACGTAACTATTTTGTTTATTTATCTTTGTATATGGATTTTTTTATATGTGGAAGTCTTTTATTTTGTAGGATGCCGTTCGAGATATGGCACCAGGGAGTGTGATTGTTGACTTGGCAGCAGAGATGGGAGGAAATATCCAGACCACGAGAAAAGGGGAGATCACTAAAGTCCACGGAGTTACGCACATTGGACTAACAGATTTACCAAGCAGAATGCCGGCACATGCTTCCACACTTTATGCCAATAATATATCTGGATTTCTACTAAGCCTAGGTAATATTTTCATTAAAAAGGTTAAATTAATACAAAATTAAAAAATTTTACAGCTTACTAGACATATGCGTTTATTTACAGGCACAAATGATCATTTCCATATCAACTTAGAAGATGAGGTGACACGTGGAGCTATTGTATTAAAAGCTGGAGAACTACTGTGGCCCCCACCACCACCCCCTAGCATGGCTCCAGTACAAGCTGCACAGCCAACAAAAGCTCCTGCTAAAATCGAACCTCCCAATCCATTCAATGAAACCTTAAAAGACACATTTCTTTATTCCACTGGTAAATATAAAACAGCATACAGTTATTAATTTGTAATATTTTCAAATACATAGACCTACAAATAAAGTTTTTTTTAGATTTATTGAAATAAGTAATTAAATGGTGAGATAAGGTAACTACTTATCGTAACGAATATGTAAATATTTATAATTTATTTATTTTAGGTACAGGATTGAATTTTCTAGATTTAATGTGATATTAAACAGTACCAAAATACGTATTTTAAAATATCTTCACACATATACTATAAGGTAGAAATTAATGCTTGCAGGTATGGCCAGTATAATTGGACTTGGTATGGCATCGCCGAACCCAGCTTTTACTACTATGACGACCACATTAGCATTATCTGGTATGTAAGTTTTGGAAAAATTTTAAACTGACTTTTCTTGAAGTTCTTGTAATGAAAGTATTTTTTGGTTTCAGGTGTGGTTGGATATCACACTGTATGGGGAGTGGTACCAGCCTTGCACTCGCCTCTCATGTCCGTTACTAATGCTGTGTCGGGAATAACAGCAGTAGGAGGACTTTTGCTTATGGGTGGAGGATACGTGCCTGAAACTCCAGTACAGGTGAATATTTACCATTCTCAGAGTTTATAATAAACTATATTTAAGCAGTATAATTTAGTAAAATTATATTTTTGAATTAGGCATCTACTCTTCACTTTTTAAAATTTTAATTATTCAGAGATAACACAGTTTAAAAACCTAACATATAAAACAAATAAAAATATACAGAGGATCAATAAAATTGTAAACTATAACATAAATCTCGATACTCACAATTGCTAGTGAAAATAATTATTTTTCTACAGTCAATATTGGTATAACGTTTTATTGTTGAAAAGTCGAGATGCTAATCCATTTAAGATTAAATACCTAGGCAAATGAGGCAGGCAGTGCAGTATTTTTATTTTAGTTTTTTCCCTAGTGGTTAGCGAGTACGGCTGCACTCATTTCATTCGTGAATGTATTCGGAGGTTTTATGGTCACCCAGAGGATGCTTGACATGTTCAAAAGGTAAGAAATATGCAATTTTTGTGCAAGTTAAAGAATAAGTAATTGAAACTTTTTAAAGCCTTTCAATCGATAAGTAAGAATTTCTTAATCTGAAAATTCTGATTCACGATTTTTGTTGTTGTGTTAAATCAATTGTTTTCAACAGGCCTGGGGATCCACCAGCATATGGCTACTTGTACGGAATCCCAGCCGCAGCTCTTCTCGGAGGATATATTACGACTGCCATGCAAGTATGATACAATACTTTAAATATTAAAAAAGTTGCTCACAAAAGCATAGAACCACCTGCAACCGTTTGCCGGTCAGCAAAAAACCATACCGCTCGCTCCAACTGTTCACTGGTTGAGTGACGTAATATTGTCAGCAGCAAATCTAGTACTAACTTTAGCGAATAATTTTAACGTGTTCATATTTAAATTTGAATAAATAATAAAAATATTGTTTAGGGATACCCAGAAGTGCATCAGATGGCATATCTGGCGTCGTCACTATGCTGTGTTGGAGCCCTTGCTGGACTCAGCTCGCAAACTACAGCTCGTAAAGGAAATTATTTGGGAATGGTAAGTTTATTCACATTTAATGAACACTAAATGCTATTTTGGGGAAACGAATACTGATAAATGGAAATACGAACAGACTTTTAAATACCCATTATTATATTTGTATGGATGTTATGACAACGGCAAAAAGAAGATAGAACAGAATCTTTAAAATTTTAATAAAAACTATATAGGTAGTACTCCTTCATACTCGTATTATACCTTGTTCACAATACCAATGTAACATAATGTAATGATCGGTTACAGCACGTGAGCACCTTGTTTTGATTCATGTGATTTATTTGTCTAGATCGGTGTTGGTGGTGGTATTGCAGCTACTTTGGGAGCTCTCTCGCCGAGCGTCGAGGTATTGGCCCAGATGGCCGGAGTCGCCGGCATAGGAGGACTTATGGGAGGTCTTATCGCTAAGAAGATTGAAATTACTGATCTACCACAGCTCGTGGCTGGTTTCCACAGGTAACTGTTCTATTTAATAGAAAGCATTTCCTCATGATAACAGCATCAAACATAGCATCTAAGTTAAACTGCAAATGCAAGACACATTTAATTCGCCTTTTTATTAAAAATCATAGCTCAAATTGTATCCTATAAATCACTCGTATATATCACTTTCATGTATCGTATTTTGAGACTTGGAAGACGTAGTGTTGGAAGGCCGGCGGACTTGGCGGACGGACAAGCTTGTAAGGGCAGCAGGGAGTGGTTGGATACTAGGAGCCCAGGATCGCTCACATTGCAAATATTTGGAGGAAAACCTATAACTTCCGGTTGATGATACTGATTATTTTAAGATTACCCATTTATTCCAGCTTAGTGGGTATGGCGGCAGTATTGACGTGTATCGCTACATACATGCATGATTTTCCTGCGATGGCACTTGACCCTACGGCGGCAACACTCAAGACTTCACTCTTTCTTGGCACTTATATCGGTGGAATCACTTTCACGTAAGCTCAAAAAATTCTAGCGTTTAATATATAATGTTTAATGGCCTATGAATTTTTGATCAATTTTTAACAAAAAATCAACTTGAATGGTGTCCTACCTTTGAAGCCCAAGGTCTTAAACAATAACAATAGAGCAACGGAATTTCAATGTATAGGTATTCCATATATTCATAAACAAAACAGGTATGTACAGGTGTGAACAGAACCCATACCTATGCCCGAACATCCAGTAAAATACGCATATATATGAAGTCGAAAACTTTCCATCTAGAACTTTCTCTTTTATTGAAGAGGGTACGTAAATATTGGTAAAATGTTTACAAAATAAACATTTTGCCAATTCGTTTATCTAAATTAACTTAAATAATTTAGTTTAAATGGTAATTTTTGTTAAAAGTGGTTCCCTGGTGGCGTACGGCAAGCTGCAGGGCGTGCTGTCGTCAGCGCCGCTGCTGCTGCCGGGGCGGCACGCGCTGAACGCGGCGCTGCTGGCGGGCTCGCTGGGCTGCGGCGCCGCGCTGCTGGCGTGCCCCGCGCTGCCCGGCCTGCCGCTGCTGGGCGCCGCCGCCGCGCTCAGCGCCGTGCAGGGGCTCACGCTCACTGCTGCTATTGGAGGCAAGCATAAGTCATATGCTGAGAAATACGTATTTAACCGGGATGATCAGTAGTCAAAGTGTTAGTGCTTAGTGGAGTAAAGGGACTGCGGTCCATTGGGGGCCCTATTGAAAGCAGTTGTTTCATTTTATTCCGACGAATATCATACCTGTACCTGTACGTACTATAGGTACCTTAGATGAATTAGGGAAATCAATAATAAAACATGTAGCTAAATAAAAATATTTGTAAGGTGTACGTACAATATTGAAATTATAAAAAAAAACATTTATTACAACGCTTGTAAAGGTTTATTAAGTTACGCTACGCGCAAACAATATTTTCTGGTACTTATTTTTTTTTGTTTGCATTTATTAGGTGCTGACATGCCAGTGGTTATAACCGTTCTGAACAGTTACTCAGGATGGGCCCTATGTGCAGAGGGTTTTATGCTCAATAACTCACTCATGACTATTGTTGGAGCACTTATTGGCAGTTCCGGTGCGATTTTGTCTTATATCATGTGCAAGGTAAATACTTACTTAATTGCCTTCTACTAAATACTTCTTCCATTTCAGGCACCAAGTTGGGCGCCAATTCGACGTCCCATTTCAGGCGCCAAATATAAGTTCCACGTCGGGCGCCAAATTTACACCATAGATAAATGTTTATATGATATATTATTTTAAAGGCTATGAACCGCTCTCTACCTAACGTGATACTCGGAGGATACGGAGTAACGAGCAGTGGATCAGCTCGACCCGCTGGTGCTACTCACACCGAACTCAACATCGATTCCGTCGCTGAACTTACGCAGAGAGCTTCCAGCATCATTATTACTCCTGGTTAGCATATTGAATTTACCTAATAAGTATCAACAGCTTAACTTTTGTTTTTCAACTTCGGCTATGTTTTTGGTAATGATGTATGCACGGTTTAATTAATATTTACTTATTATATAACAGGTTACGGTCTCTGCGTTGCCAAAGCCCAGTACCCGATCGCTGAATTAGTAGAGGTTTTGAAGAAACTTGGCAAAAAAGTACGCTTTGCTATTCACCCAGTGGCAGGTATAAATATTGATTTACTTGGTATATTATTAAATTTTTTACATAATGCGCAGGATATATACTTCCGACAGTTACCTTGAGTCTTGAGAAAATACTTGAGCGATGAACTTTTTTTTAGGTACCTACCATATTTTACATGAATGTTATAAAAAAATCGGTTCATTATGGTGATCTACAATGTTTTTTTTATTTCAGGTCGAATGCCCGGTCAGTTAAATGTGTTACTAGCCGAAGCCGGAGTTCCTTATGATGACGTATACGAAATGGAGGAAATTAATGAAGAATTCCCTGAGACTGATCTCGTCCTTGTTATAGGTAAACTTTATTTTTGTGTTCCTGCACACAATTAACGAAAAACTAATATAAATGCTAACTATAGGTTTCATTGACAATGTTTTTTAAATGTGTACTTGACTAGCCGACTCGGCAATCTTAAATTAATACAAGAACTCCTGGGAAAGAAGCATATTTAGTATTTCACAATGGTTTTTTCAGAGTTTGAACATTTCTTAATCGATTTATTTTAAAATGAACATTTAAAACAAGCCAAATCAGTGCAGCCATTCTCTGGTTTTGCGTTTGGCTACAAACAACATAATTGCATTTATTTCATATACCTAAAAGCTAAATATAAATATTTATTTAACTTTTAAGGTGCTAATGACACTGTAAATAGTGCAGCGGAAGATGACCCTGGATCACCGATAGCTGGCATGCCTGTACTTAAAGTTTGGAAAGCACAACAGGTATTTACGTCATGGATAAAAAACGTGGCAGTGGTTGCACTGTCGGAGGAAGCTATGCTTCGGTTATTGTTCATTTCGATCACTTAATAGATACATCATTTATTTTTATTCTTCTATCAATTAAGCATGTGTTTTTCAGTACTCAGTTAGTACCAATTAATTAATTCGCTAAATATGATAAATGCAACAGTATTTATTCCGGTTTTCATGATTGCTTAAGATTTGACGCGTATCTCGCATAACGCGCCCTCAGACGGATAGATTCAAATCTTATATTAATTGTTAAGTTAAGTTAGTTAAAGAGTTATTATAAATACCTACAAAAAAAAATTCAACATATTTTTCCCTGATGACTTAACTGCTTTCTACTACGTTAAAATTCACTGTAGCTTACCAAAGTCTAACTTATTTTTCTGTGAAGGTGGTGGTAATGAAGCGGTCCATGGGCGTCGGATATGCAGCCGTAGATAATCCTATCTTCTACAATCCCAACACTGCCATGTTACTTGGAGATGCGAAAAAAACTTGTGACGCGCTACTGGAACGTGTCAAACACTTAGCAGCTTAATTATTATGATTAACAAATCTAATGAAAACGACTTGAGAGTTACGAACACAACATCTATGATGGAGATACCTATAAGATATATAAAACATAAGTACGACACTAGAATTACAGGCGTTTATGTAGGTAGATGAATGTGTGGCTGTAAAACCGTTTTCAACGATCAACAACTATTTTTTTCAGTCACGTAAATAAATAATTTAGGAAATTTGATACAAAAACTTTGCAACAATGTATTAAGTAAGATCCATTATAAAAATAATTGTGTTATGAAACGACATATTTATTGACGAAAACATTCCGCACAAATTTGATGAGTATGTAGATTAAATACTTACCTAAGAAAAACCTTGATAGGAATAGATTTAAGGTAGGCTTCTAGGTGCGACTACCTAAACTTTCATTATTTCCATCTTGGTATTAGTCGCGTATAGTGATAGTCCTACAGCATTGCGACATGGGGGAAAACATTATCCAAGGTTGTATAAAAGTTTCCAAGTGTGACATTTATAGCTCGAACATAGACTTAGCCGCCGTTTAACGGCGAATCACCGTTATTAATACAATGTCTAGCTAGCTAGATAACATTTTTAAGAGTTCAGTTTTAGTTTTATTTGTTCAGTCAATCTTGTTTTTAGATAATGCTAGGTAACATTTTTGTAGGTATGCTAGCCATTAGACAATTAATTTTAAATTTAGAACCATTATTTAAGTATAGATACACATATCTATTATTATTTTACATATAACATTATTATACACCTTTTATTTTAACAAAAATTCGTATGTTAATTATTTAGTCCATGAATGGGCAAATGCAATTTGCTTCGTCCTTTATTACTATATCGACACCGTACTGAAAAACTTCGCATGAGTGTTGAATAGTATTTTACAGAAGACGCAAAATACAGCTTAATATTTCTTTATTTATGGAAATTAATAAAATACTTCTTTGTTTTTATTTCTCAAACGTCCATCGAGTTCAAAACTATTTTCTATTGATAATAGACCTTTAATACAAAATTTTGTCTATCAAAAATCCTATTACAGGTATTGGCCCAAAAAATCTTGAATTTACGAAGTTTTCAAAGTACGGCATCGACATATGGATATGGAAAAGAATCTTTATAAATATCATAATATCAAAAAATCATTCTTAGGTATGTACGTATGTTATACCACATACCTAACCTAACCTATTAAATGAGTTATGATACGATATGACTGAGATTAATCGAAATGTATCTATGGAAGTAGGTATAGGTATTCTGAAAACTTATTCACTAAAGAACATACCTATCCACAATTTTACTTATTTGCTAACCTCAAAATTATTTGTGCCTTATTCTATCTGGATTGTTTTCTATTTTGCCATTTAAATGATTTTATTTTGGTTTTATGAATTGGTAATGTATACATACATAATATATCTCATCTAGCTACATAATTTCTATTGTTTAGGCTAGATAATTAATTTTATCTTTTTATCAAATAAACATCTATTACATAAAAGTGGTTTTTAAAATCCAGCATCTTCTTTTATTTTATTTATATGTAACATGTATTCATAGAAGAATATGTGTCGTTTATAATCGATACTTCGGCAGACAAATCCCAATCACCGGAATTCGAATCTTAAATCACATTGTATGTCGTAGTCGTGACTCATTAAAATCTAAAATAACGTAATAAATTAAGTTTAAAAGTTTAGTGGCCTTCATAGCTATGCGAATGACAGCACAGGGGATGCCTTCTTTTATGGCCGAACCAATAATTCTCTTTCGGTACAAACTTGTGTCTGAATCTTTGTTATGCAACGTCCCACAATGGGGCATATTGAATTTGGTTCAATTTTACCCCATGAAGACTCAAGTTGAAAAAAAACTCCCTTTGTTGTATTCCCTCGTATTGAAAGCACTCCTTGGCGTTAACTTATCGAGTGACGTTCAATTTCGTTGTCACTGAAGGAAAATCCAAGATAGCCTCTAAAAAGCTTGGTGAACAGGGTGAAGCAGTAATTCATGCCGGCCCATCGTCTGCAACTCTATAAGGCGCAGATTCGACCCCAGTGGCGTGCTTAGAGTTGTAGTACAGAGCAAGCCGAGAGATATATACTTCATACTTCCGTTGTGGACTTGCTAGCGTGGACGAGCTCAGCAAAACACTCAGAAGTTTGCGAACATGTCAGCAAAACCACAATTTGGGTGGCTTTAAAAAGTCGTTTGATTTGTTAATGAATAAATAAGAGCGCGAACTTATTTTAGTTTGATAGGGCAAGCCGGGCTTTTGGGCTTCTATGACAGTACCGCCACTGTTCGACCCCACATGGAGTACTGTTCTCATCTCTTCCCCAATACTAACTCCTTACATTTGACAGCATTCAACGTAGAGCGGTGCGAATTGTTAACGATCAGGATCTCTCGAGTCGGCTTGATACATTAGCATTGCGAAGAAATTTCGGTTCCCTTTGCATCTTATATACATATCTTCATCTTTTCGACTTTACGTCGGACCTCAAAGTCCCACTCGCATTGTCTTGACGTCCAAATATCCACGACATATTTGTAATGTGCTTGCCTAGACCTTTCTTTTCATACTAAACATGTGATGATTATCTCAGTTACCTAAATTTTTTTTCGAATCTAAGGTTTACCTTTTGTTATATCAAATTTAGATATAATTCATATCCCCTATGCTACCTGGGTTATTATTACGGATCTATTGACATCTCATTTATTAAAATCGGTCCTATAGTTTAGTAGCGACGTTGGAACATACATACATGCATGCATAGACTGCCAAAAACAACCCTCAAATTTGGGTTGAGATTTGACTCCGGTGTAAACGGAGCCTATACTTATGGACCGTGATCGTGTGTGTACATAAGTTATTTGTTTTATGTAGTGATAATGTGTTATAGTTAAATTGTCTTTCGCATGGCCTGGAAGTATTTTAATAGTGAATAACATATTTGTGTTACCTAATGCTTTAATGCAGTTTTGCATTGCATGCATGCTATACAAATGCAATTAATTGTCAATCTGTCAATGACGTAATTTTTTCTTTTGACATTGACATTTAGTTGTCCGACCTTGCAAGCAAAAACAGTCGGCAAATAATTTGTTAAAAATAAATGTTTGTATGACTTTGATCCATATTTGAAATAGAAAGAAAGTTTTCCATTATACTATTCAAATTTAATCGAATTGATCTATGCATTATGCAAAATAGTGACAAAAAAGCGACGTGCTGCGTGTTGTAGTATCTACATAGGTGAGCGGTGTGGTCGTTAGTTGTCGGTTAGTTTCTGTGTTGTGTAGTTTTAGTTTGTTAGTCACCTATATCACCCACATTTCACTGCAGCACAACATGGTATGTATATTAAACTTCAAGTGTTTGCGGTATTTAATTTTATTTAAAGCAATCGTTACAATGTACTTTTTTGTACAAGCTAAATAAAATACTATTAACATGAACATTCTATAAATAAATGTGACATGATTTGAATTCCAGGTTCTGTGTCTCATGTGTGCTTTCATGTTGATTATTTCTATTTTTGAATTTGCACATTTATACTGTCAACTTAGCACTTATTTAACAGTTTTATATACTATCAATTTAGTATAGACAACTTATTTATTGTTTGTTTCCAAAATTATGCTAATTGTGTATATTTTATAAGTATGTTTACGTTAAATTGAAATGTGATTAGTATCTACAGACTATATAGGCATTTAATTTTTTTTCAGGAAGCCAAGAAAATGGCTTCTGCTAGTAAGCCAATATCTGTAACAGATGATGATAATATCAGTGTTCTATCTACAATCTACAGATTCTTTAAAAAGGTAAATTTAAATATATTTTTTTTCAACAAAATGTTTAAAGTAAAAAACTGTAATAGAAACAATGATCATTTACAACCAAACCACTTTTTTCAGGTCAAATTACAGTTGCCATTAAGTTATTTACAATTTTCCTTGTTTGTTGATCTTCAAAACCCATTTATTCATAGTTTTCTGATCCATTTCATAAGTTCAGACACTATTTTTAATGTCTGAAGTGTGGACCAAGTCAAGGACAATCTATTATTACAACAACTTTAGGTATTTGAAACAGTTAAAAGATTTTCTCAGTTTTGTTCTTTATTTTCGTTTAAATGTAATAAAAATGCATGAGGAGGGTCTATATGTAAATGAATGACATCATTATCAAACTAGTAAGGTCATGCATGGAGTTGGAATCATTGCTCTCTGAGTCACAAGTCAAGCATTCAACCTTCATCCTAACAGCCTTATCATTCTATTTTTAAAATAAGTTAATAGATAATTTATGTTTTGTTTCTAAAATATTCACAGCAATTACCCATACTTTTACAATTAGTAACATTATCAATTCCTGAAACGATTATTACAGTTTTTCATTTTGAAGTTAAAAATTCTGTTAAAATTAAAAACATAATATATTTTATTAAATATATATATTTTTCATGTGTATAAACATACTCACATATTAAAATTTAGTCTTTCTGTTTCTTTTTTTGGATCCATAAAACAAAAATTTAATTTGAGTTTTATAAAAAATTATTAAACTTTTTGCTTAGTTCAAATTCTTAATCCAAAAGCAGTCTAAAATATTGTTTATGTTTAAGGTTGTTTTTGGACTAAGTTAGGACAATAACAAAAGGATTAAAGTGAAATGCTTAAAATAACGTAAAATAAGTAATAACTTCTAAAATTTTATAGTTAAGTGACATCATAGATGAATAATCAGTGTATTTAAGTTTGTTTATAGCATAGCAAACAATAGCTGGCAGTTGCAACACTTACCTACTCCATTCCATGCTAATTTAAACCATAAATGATAAAAGTATGATAGATAAGACATTCATGTATGTACATATCATGAAGGAAATGCCAAAAATATTTTTTGTTTCTGCATATACTAATAGCAGGAAAAAAAGAATTTACAAATGTACTTCTTAATTTATTCTAGTTATAAAATAACCTAAAATAAATGTTTAAACATTATTCATTTATTAATCGTCCCAGATACATAAAACTGAACATAGAATATAAGCTAGGATCAATTCCATCTCTACCATAAGGGTACCTGGGGCATGGACCCACCCAGGGACATTGCACACACATTACACATATTTTGTACAATACTCACACAGACTCATTAGATATTATGAGTCTTATACCCCATAAGGTAGGGAAGGGGGCCAAAAAAGGTTGCTAGTTTCCAAAGATGGCATTGAATGAAATATAAATAAATAGGTCCTAAATATTTTACTTTCAATTATTTTGCAGGCATCAATAGTAGGTGCAGTGTACTTGGTAGGGTATATGCAATGGAGTGTGGCCTGGCTGATTGGGCCGGTAGTGTTGTCAGTGCTTCGAGACCAGTGGCGTAAAGAAAATGAGTACAGGAGAAATATCGCTAAAGCGGCAGCCATCTCTTCCGAGAAGGAAGTCGTTCTAGCAAGGCTTGATGACCTACCAGCTTGGGTATGTTGATAACAAATTATGAGCGTGTTTATACCAATAACCTTGGATAGTATTTACAATTTTAATTACCAGACACTTTTTTCAGCTGGTTAATTATTCTACACATTACTTTCATATTGGTAATTTAAACGCGCGCTGATAAGTGCGTGTTAAAATATAATACGAATAATTTGTTCAACTCTAAACAGCTTTATGTTGAAACGTGACCAAAGTATATTTATGGAGTAATAAATGAATAGCTGTTACATTACTGTTATTTTTTCAAGGTTTTCTTCCCTGACGTCGAACGTGCGGAATGGCTTAATAGGGTCAGTAAACTTTTTATGAGGCTAATTAAGAAGGAATAGTTTAGTTTTCTTCTTTCGGAAAGAAAGATCGGCAAGGAGTCTTACCTGCCACCATTTCACCTGATGCTAAGCAACAATGTGGCCAAAGTTATAACATTGTTCCCTAAATATGCCTATTTGCTCTCGAATCTCTATTTTGAATTTATTTTATTTAAGAGATCTAAATTGTAGTGCTTCGGAAACACATTCGCCGGGAGAGAGATATAAACCTTAACATTGCGAATTTTGAAACTTTGTGCGAATTGTAATTATGTATATATACTATACCACACAAAACTGAAAGTTCTGGAAAGGGGGAATAAGTCTTAATAAAGATTTATTTTCCAGATATTGTTACAAGTATGGCCGAACGTAAATCATTTCGCTCGGAGCC
This sequence comes from Choreutis nemorana, assembly GCA_949316135.1. NCBI lineage: Eukaryota > Metazoa > Arthropoda > Insecta > Lepidoptera > Choreutidae > Choreutis > Choreutis nemorana. The sequence continues at coordinate 5,535,070 of OX438597.1, read as the reverse complement.
TGTTGAAGGATACAATAGAACCGGCTGTAGCTGAGAGTCTCGCTAATTTCAAACTAAACGGATTCAAGTTTGAACGCATGATATTGGGCACTATTGTAAGTATACCTATTACAGATTTACTGATTTAGTTACAGTATTAAATGTATCAATAAAAAACTTATTATGCACATGTGTCTTTACAAAGTAAATATCGTCATAGTCATAGTACTATTTTTTAAACATTTAAAAGCAAAAAAAAATGTTGCTGCTCACACCATTAAAACTGAAGTTCTAGATAAATTTCTTAGGTTTTTTTAATTTTTACGTGTTAATTACCATTGGCGGTGCCAGAAATCGGTGACGTTGGCAACCACCAACCCGGCCTTCAAGGGACTCGCAAAAAAAAAAAAACTTGGACCGTGCACTTTTTAACGAACTCCAGCTTTTAATAAGCCTTATTTTCAAGAATAACATGGCCAACAAGCAATGGTTCACCTTATGGAAAGTGATATATGGGAATGAAGACCTAAAAAACGGTCGCTAGATTTTCTTGTGTATTTATCATTGAACTTATTTAATTATAGGGGCCTCCCTCGCAAAGTCCATGTCGCCGATATCCAAATTTTGTTTTGCGCCGCCTATGTTAATTACAGTCTTAATTCTATAAAACTTGTGATATTAATAATTGTAACTACCACTTGTGATAATTAATTTTCAATTTAATAGGCTCCAAGAGTTGGCGGCGTTAAAGTGTATGATAAGAACCTTTCCAGGAATGAAATCATCATGGACGTAGATCTATTGTAAGTACAAGGAACGTTTTCATTATCATAACATCACGATATACGAATCATCACGTCATCTTTTATTGGCGCTTTGCAGATAAAAAACATAGCACTGTAGTCAATCTTTAGTAGTCATTAAGTTTATAATAACGAAAAAGAAACATCATATGAGGTACACTTTATTCATCAGATTTATAATTAAAACATTGCATTGTAACTAGAGATGAAACGAATATCCGGCCACTATCTGTTATCCCGACGTCCGACCTATTATTTGGACGGATACTGGATATTTAAAAACTATGAAAGTGTTCTAAAATCTTTAAAAGTTTCGTAAATTAATATTTGTGATGTAAATAGTACTGTAGTGACTTATTATTCTGATGGCTGTAATTTAAACGTGAAAAAGTTACAAGTATCTTCCAAAAAAAATTAATTATTCATTTGAAATAACACAACATTACATAATCATAATATTTCACTTTTATTATAGATATTTGTTTAAAATTACAAAAGTTACAAAAACCTCGCAGATACTTGAAAAATGTAATGTGTGAAATGTAACAAGACACACCAGCGCGTTGGCCAGATATCCAGTTGCCAAATATCTGATCATTCAGCCTCACATATCGAGGAAGATTCGGTGTTCGGCTCACTAACCATTTCATCACCAATTGTAACCGACTTTTCATTACTTATAAATGAAAATTTGTTTCATTTAACATACATTGTTTTTTCAGTTACGCTGGGGATTGCGATATTTCGTTTGTACTTCAAGGTATTCGAGGAGGCATTAAAGATCTTCAGGTATAGTTGTTAAGCAATGTGAATTAAATGCACATTAAATAATTGTACTTATCTAACACCAATATCTATACTTTTTCTAAACATTTCTACGTCAGCGTTTTTTTAAGCTGACCTTCTTACTTCTATACTCTTTTGCAAAAAAAACGGTTGAACTAACCTAATTAACTAACGAACAGCTTTAAGCAAGTACGGCAAATAAACGTTAACATTAAATTTACAATGAATCAGTAGCAAGTTATTAGTTGTACGTCTATAATGTCCTGATGTTGATTGGCAGATCCACGGCATGGTCCGCGTGGTGATGAAGCCGCTGATCTCTAAGATGCCGCTGGTCGGCGGGCTTCAGGTGTTCTTCCTAAACAACCCTCGCATTGACTTCAACCTGGTTGGCGCGGCTGACGTGCTCGACATGCCTGGCTTTAGGTATGCGAATATAACTGTGTGCTGCCTTCGAATTTTGGGTTAAAGATAAGTTAACTTAAACTTGATAAAACTTTGTATGGTTGACCAGACCAATCATTTCTCATTCTACGCAAACGAAGTCGCGAGCACCAGCTAGTTTATTTAGTTGATCCATCTCGATTAAAACTGGTTATTCATCATCTGGTCTGCTTAAATTAGAGCGTATTTTAATTGAAATTTAAAGGAATCGTAAATGTAAAAATTCTTAATGATTTTCAGTGACATCCTTCGCCGGTGTATAGTGGAGCAGGTGGCCAACATGATGGTGTTGCCCAACAAGCTGCCTATCAAGCTCAGCGATGAAATACCAACCGTCGACTTGCGCATGCCGGAACCAGAGGTAATATATTTTACAAATATTTGCTCTGGGGTCATGGATGCGTTTTATCTAATTAAATATGCATTTATGTGATAATAATAATAACCACATCACGTTTATATCTTAGTGCAAGTCAATTGACTTACCCCTGCACTAAGATATAATCTTATGTCGCTGGTACTAAGCAAAGATATGGGATATACTAAATGGATAAGAATACTACATTCAAGACCAGTACGCGAAACCATGAGTCTTGTAAGTAACACAAAGTTGCGCCGCCGCCAGGGTTCGAAAAAGGAACCTCTTGCGTAGTAGACAGTTTTTAGACCGCTGCACCACAGAAGCCGTCACACATATGCATACGCTGTGAAGCTCTCTTACAGCACTGAGGCAATTTGTGTAAATCTTCTCAACATATTATAATTTTGTAATGTATGATGGATTTGGTTTTATACATTTTAATGTATTTTCAGGGTGTTCTTCGAATACATCTTGTCCAAGCTCAGGATCTCATGAAAAAGGATATATCAATGCTTGGTAAGCCGTTTTAGTTCTAATGAAATCATATTCTAATTGATATTATTTGAAACATCAGGTAGTAAACGAGCCTGAAGATGGCCCTGGATGGTAGGCAATTTTCTTGGACTTTATATAATAAGGTAGTGGGACATTGTTTTTCTAATTATAGCACATTTTAAACTCAAAATGAAAAAATGTTCCACCCCTAGAAATTAAAAATGCTACCGTAAAGTGTTTGTGGAGCTTTACACTTTGGACTTGGACATTAGATTGTACTATAATTATTACAATCACTCAACAAAGACTCGAACTTCAAATTTTTCATTTACTCTTGACTTTATACCAACTGCATCCTACCTAGGCCATAAGCTTGCTAACTGCCCCCCGCGTAGGCCTTAGGCTGGCGACGCCCTTGCCTGTCACCAATACCAGTTTAGGTCTTAAAAATAATGTTTTACAGGGAAGGGTAAGTCAGATCCGTACGCGATCATAACGGTAGGCGCCCAGCAATGGAAGACTAAACACATCGATAACAACGTCAACCCGAGATGGGATTACTGGTGTGAGGTAAGAAGTCATCTTATATATATATAAATTTTTTCCGTTACATTACTGTCCTAGTTAGTTTTAATATTTTTTATCCGTAACTATAGAATATTTTTGTACTATAGATTAGTATTTAGGTAGTTTGTCTTGTCTTTTGCTTGGTAAAGAGGTGTAGACTAGGCTCACTTCTGATGAAAAGTTCATCAAGTCATGCAGGCTCGTTTTATTGTGACTGTTTTGGTTTTGCATGCAACATACAATTTCTGTACAGGACGAGAATTGTAATAAAATAAATTTGAAGCATTGTTATTGAAATAGTGAAGCATAAACTGTTTTTACCCGACTATAGCGAAGCAAAAAAGAGGGTTATGACTGAATATAATGTTGCTTTTTTATTGTCTGTTTTAGTGGGTCTATTATGTACTCATAAATTTATATGATCCTATAATTCTTTTTTTTCGTTGTCATTCAAAACTCAAAAAGAGAAGTGAACAGTTTCGGGTTGCTATTTCAATATAATTTATCAGGAATGAGCATGTAGTGCTGATGCAATTATTAGCTTGAGATTGTCGGACAACAAACTAGTAAAATCCAAAAGTTCACCTTTTTATTTTCGATGGGCATTATGTATTTAGCGAGAGGCACTCTAATAAAAAGGTAAGTAATAAGTAAGTGTGTAAGGAGTGATAATACTTAAAGCTCTTTTTTGATTACAATTCCTGTGAGTGTGGTGTTAACTACTTGTCAATTATAAGTACTTAATAATATTTTATCAAACGTTACTGTGCCTCTAATATGTTCTATATTTTATGCAAACGTAACCCAAGGATTTTATGTTTTTAATTTATCATTCTACTCAGAGTCCTAAAAATTACTGGGACCCAAACAGGTAGATTGTTAATAACGTTCAATTAAATTTAATCTTTCAGTGTTATCACAACTTTAACAATATCTGTACGATTTTACAAAAGTATATGTATTGTGATTTTCTGATTTGCTAACTCGTGTGTTTATTGATCTCGAATAATCAAGCTTCTTTTATGAAATTCAGTTAGTTTATTTGGCTTTGTGAAAATATGAATGTTGGAGTAACTTCATATTCAAAAAGCCTATTGCCATAAATAGTTATTTAATGTTTTTGCTTTATACTATTTATTGGCGGCGGCGTCGTGTCTTTGCGATACGTATCTAACATTAACGTAGGTGACGTTGTTTTCCCTTACTTATGTTTGCGTCGACTTGCGTTTGGCGTTAAGGCGAACATAATGCAATCAGTTGGCCAAGCCTTGGAGGTAGAGGTGTTGGACAAAGACGAAGGCAACGAGGACGATAAACTGGGCAGGTAAGTGATGGGACGAGGTGTATAGGTGACACGCATGGTTATCGGGTGCAGGTACGCTAAACGCATGAAGGGTAAGCTTGGCTTTCTTGAAGAGCTTGAGTGATATCAATCTGTTCATGTTACTGGTAATTTTCCACAAACCCACGACTTTTACGAAAACGAGACATATCAAATGTTTTATGATACCATCAGCAGATTGATAACAATAAAAAACGAGGCATTTTATTGTATAATAGGCTTAAGCTTATGCTATGCATTTTCATTTGCCCAAGCAAAACTAGATTATTATTATAATGCTGAAATAAATAAATAGTAGTTTATAGCTACTCAAAGTTTGTCCAATAAAAAAAAACTAATATTTGCGATAATACCTACTTACCTGTTCCACAAGTACGATTATGAGTACGCATGGCCATATGTAAAGACACATACCGCACTATACCCTCAAGGGCGCGACTATTCCTTGATATTTTGCTGGACAAACTTTTTGTTTGATAATATTTTTAAGATTTCCCGCATGATTTAACTTGAATGATATGAAAATGCATGTAAATCATAGACATTTGACTGAGCAGTATTTCTAGTTCACACATTTTCTCCTACGAAGGATGTATGCTTAATCGATATAGATGGAAATACATTTATTTTTTTCAGAAAATAGGGTTGGCATTCTAGTTTTTATAAGCAAAAACCTTATAACCAAGTTGTATAAGTTTTTGACGATTTCAATTTGTGATTTGTCCCAAGGCGATTATTAGTTCGAGGAAGAGTCAGATGCTGCAGTGCGAGGTTTGGGACTGGGACCCTGGGATGGGCATACAGAACGATGATTTCCTAGGCAGGTCCGTCTGCCTGCTTTACAGTTACTTACATGCTACTAATACGATTTACTCAATAACAAATGTTATATACCTATACAATAACAGGTATATGCTATGTTATTCGGAGTACCAACAAATTTAAATGTTACAATCGTCTTACTAGCATGCGAAAAAACGCTGTGCCTAGTGATAATAGCGAGAACTAACGCCGGTTATTTTTTTTTGGATTTCCATGATTATTTTATCACATTGCATGTGTTTTATATCCCAAAACTGCCAAAAAATGGCTTTTTAGTAATTAAATTAAAGAATTTTATGATTAATCACCATTTGTTTTGTCGTTTGTTTTCTCCCTAACTTCTATCTAGTGTATTTTGTTTGATTATATATTTTTTATGTGATATTTTATACTATTTCTACTGATTTCGTTAGCTAGGAAAAGTAACGGGGAGTAGGTGTCAAGAAGGCGAAAAAAATAACGATGCAGTTTATGTACTTCAATGTATCATTTAATTAACTCATTATATATTTTATTCTCAATGTCTAATATGTGTGAGTGTGTGTGTTTTAAACATTATTTATATATCGTGTTTCGATGTTAACTGTGTGTGTGGTTCGCTAATATTATAAGCTTTATTGGTGTGGGTGTTGTGACAGTCGTTGGTGCGATGTAGCAAGTTGACAGCTGTCGTCAAAGTATACGATTGGGACCGCACCGGCAGAGATGAGAAACTCGGCAGGTCGGCCTTACTTTATAACTACACACACTTGAAATTTATTATCCACATTTAAACTGAATACAACATCACATACACACGTCCGCACTTCATTGTTACAATACTTACCTACAATCTACATATTTGAAAGCACTTTTCTGAAACATTATTATGAAATTGGGCTAAACTAACGATATCAATGGTTCCAGGCCTAAATGTAATACACATTCTTCTTTGTAATATATTTTCAGATACTAATGCATCTAACAGCTTTTGCAGCTTATGTAAAATACAAGTCATTAAAACCTCGTTATAATATCAAAATGTATATAATAAAAATGATCACTAATAGATTGTACGCTTAAATGTTTGTTAAGATTGAATCAGATTTGAGTAAAAAGAAACCATGCATTGCACAATGGTACAATAACAACTAACTAAAAAAACAAGGTATTGGACGACAAGAGATAGGCAATTTTGAGTTATTTAATTTATTGTTATAATCCCACTATATTTTTCAGTATGATTGAATTTTATTATTTTAAAACTTGAAGCTCACTGTACATTTTTCGATTAGAAGTCATTCGACACAGAACTAGATAACAGCTTATGCGTTCAGATTTGCACATTTTTCAGTATTTAATATGTCGCTATAGTGACTGCAGAAATAACCCGTACTTTAAATATGTATTATTTCCCACTTTATTTACACTTAAAAGTTGACCTAAAAACTGTCGCGGCCAAAAAAGAGCTACCCCTTACAAAACTACTTTTGCTTTTTTGCAATTCTAATGCACGGTTAGCCTTAGTAAAAGCTTTTACATTAGTTTGCCCCTTTCCGAATAATTACTGTCTATTACCCGTATAGTTTAGCTTACTTTTCATTGCTGTTAGTAACAGTTTGAAATAAGGTAAAAATAAGTACATACATACTCGTACATATAGTGGACATACTAATTAGAAATAGTTGCTTCGTATAAAAATCACCAGTAGTTATTAACTCGCACCATAACACTTACTTATGTTTGCTTTTAATTGGTGGCTGAGTAAAATAATAATAATTTATAGCGTTTTAGAATTAAAAAAAGTTAAATTAGTTTTGAGAAAACATTGTAGTATAGGTATTGACGCAGTATAATATTAATATAATTGGTATTTTTAATGCAACGAATTGACCTGAGGTTTTGAAAAAGGCTATATAACATATAACATTCCGCTTGCCCAATATTGAAAATATCTCCCTATCTAAATTCATTAAAATCAGTTGAGCAGTTTAACCACGATATGATGACATTCTTTTACTATCGTTAATGTATTAAAATTTAAAATGTTGGACAAATATTTCTTGTTTTGGGTCGTTTGTAATTTAAAAAAATTAATAAAAATTCTTAGTTAGTATTAATAAAATTTTATGTTATCAGGTGTTCGTTGGATATTTCGCAAGTGGTTCGATTTGGCCGAATGGACACGGTAAGCTTTTATAATTACATATACGATTATAAACTCAGTAACTTCCAAAAAGTCAAAACACACATAGATTTTTTTCCGAATAATATCGGATCTATCTGTAGGATAATCTAATTGTAAACAATGACAACATTCAATAATGGCAATAGTAGGAGCAAATAGCAGATAATATGTTCTTTTGTTACAGTGGCAAACTCTGCAAGAAGCGAAGCACGGTAAAATACACCTGCGTTTGTCTTGGCATAGGCTGTCTTCTGATGTTAATGACTTAGCTGCGGTAAATAAATTAATTTGATCTTGAGTTTACATTTAATTGATACTATGCATATAATGACAAATTTTTAGGAAAGTTATATAGAAATATCGGAACGATTTGATCGCACTTTAAAGTTTATATTGAAAATGTTGAAAATAAATTTCTTACTTTTCTTGGATCGAAATGTAATTATTGTTTTTTTTGTAGGCACTACTGGAGACTCAACTTATTAAAACGGGTGAACTAAGCACAGCTGTTCTCTCAGTGTACATTGATTCTTGTAAGAAACTGCCTGTAAGTATAGTTTTATAACTACATTATAACAACATATAACTTTAGCTCATGTTACACCGCTCTGAGTTGTGTGAATTGTCAAATATAGTAATTTGACAGCCTTACTTAGGTAGCCTATGTGAATTTCTAAACTAAACAATTTAAACCTATGTAGCATAATTTAGTTTCTATTTTATTTATTTGCTTCACTGTTGTGATCAGTAGCGTGCGCTCCATGCATGCTTAAAGCATTGCATACCTAAGCTCCATCCGAACATGAGTATCGAAATAATAAATATAACTCGTAAAATATCAGAATACATATAAAATTAATTTACGTAGGCAGTACTTTCTTTTGATGGCATTTGCCATGTTAATTACTTAAGAATTTTTGCCAGTGTCAAGTAATATTTATTATCAAGTTTTGATGAGGAATGAAATGATGAATATTAATAGATGGAAAAGTGAATCTACAGTTACATACTAGTAGGCTCTAATAATTTACTAAGAAGATGACAAAAATAGCAGAAAAATGGTCGTATTTCAATTTCTCCACACTTGAAAAGCACTACAACCATACTTACTGGTTTAAACGCATTAGCATTTTACACATTAAATCCTGCTGTTATATAACAAGAAGAGAAAAGAAAATTTCAACTGACACTTCCCCTTCCCGCCAAGCAACCGTCTATTACTCTTGGCAGTAGCCTATTTTCTCATACAAGGGATCGCATGTAGTACAGTACAGACAAATTTTTCTTTGTGCATGAAAATGTGTTGTGTGTTCATGTTTTGTGGCATTCTGGATGCTCAGCTAATTTTGCATTGAAAATTGTGAACCGTCCAAATTAAGAAGTCTTCGAGCGTCAAATTAGTTCGTTCATTATTTATGTTAGTGTTTTTTATTACTCAGTTAACTAATTATTAAAAATAAATTTAGAGATTTATGCTGACGTTTATTTTAATCAACATAGTTGCTTTTAATAGATCGAAATCTACGAACTGCTTCATTTGCTTTATTATTAATAAGGAATTGTAATTACATAAATAAAGAAAAAAATATTTTGAAAGTAAACTGTGAATGTATCGTTAAACCGATTGGTCATTTACGAAGACGGAAACAACAACATAGTATCAAATCATTAATTAATTTGAAGGCCTCCGTGGCGCTGCGGCTTAAATCGTTGGCTGTGAAGTCTCGGGTTCGAGTCCCGGCTAGAGAGTTCATGGTGGTTTTCTATCTATTTAAGTACATAATTATCTATATATGTATGTATATCGTTGTTTAGTACGCATAGAACAAGCCCTTAATTCACAACAAATTGGCGTAGTTTGAGACTAAGACAATTTGGGTGAATTGTCCCGAGGAATTATCATTATCATAAATTAGCGCAATGAAATCATGTTATTTGCATACTCTGTCTGAACTCACGCACGCCACTAGTCGTGATTTATATCCTAACCTAACTGTTTTAAGTCAAATCCTTTTAAACAGTCAAAACATTGCGATTATATGCAAAACACATGTAACATTTGATTAGAGGCAAAAAACATTCAAGTTTTATTTTGTGTATATAGAACGCCAGGTCTCAATCCAGACCCGACCCGTACCTCACAATAACAGTAGGTAAGAAGGTACAGAACACAGGAGTCCAGATGAGAACTGATGACCCAGTCTACGAGATAGGACATTCCTTCCTCGTGCAGAACCCTGAAATCAACACCTTGGAAATCAAGGTCAGATTTAGTCAGTTATGGAATAAGGTTAAAAAGCTCTTAAAAAACACATAAAAATAGCCTAAGGAATAGGTATTAGCAATTACTCAAATTAAATTTAATAATTATGCTTTCTCATAATATTTTATCACATGTAACTTACCAAAAAAAATAACGATTATTGTCTCCTAGGTTTTAGATCAGAAAACTAGTAGTCTACTTGGTCAGCTATCATACGGGATATCAGCTTTATTGAAGCAGAAGGACTTAAGTCTCCTCACTCAGCCACTGATGTTGCAAAAATCCGGACCAGAGTCTAAGATCATCATTTCTCTACAGTTAAGGGTTAGCACTTCATTTGTTTACACTACTTTAAGGTAAAAGTACATCGGTAATTTGGGTATTACTCGCAATTGCTCTGTACACTAAAAAAGTATACTTTATTAATGAAAACAGACTAATAATCACAAATTTAATGTGCAATGTTTTTAGTAACAACACGATCTTTAAGCTTTCTTAAAACCTATGTACTAGATCTTAAGAGAAGCAATTCGTGAGGAAGATATCGAGGAGAAGGAAAATGGCGACGCGCCTGCCGAGTCGGACCCACCGCCGACGCCTGTTGCTCTCGAGTCCGTAGATGGCGCCTCTACCGACAACAACGTTCGGGGAAAGGAGAGTCAAGAGATATTTAGTCAAATCACAGGTGACTACATATTTATAATTGAAATCAGGTACTTCAAAGCTTACTATAAAATACCAACCAATGTACTTATATAGTACTGTGTGACCTAAACCTGCGTTATTTGAACACTTTTGCGTGAACTTTTTTGTGGTTTATTACACAGTAGTTTTCTGTTGATAGTGCTTATGTTATGCTTAAGAGATTGCGTTACTCGGTCGGATCGATCGATAAGAAACATACTCGTACTTTTCGTTTGACCGTGAACAATCAGTGATACTAGAAGCCTATTCTATATATCAAAACACCGTAAAATATTTGTTTATGCTGTTAAAGTGTCGAAAAATGACATTCAAAACAGGGTTGATGATAATTATTTGATCCTCAAAAGATGTCGCCTGTGGTACACGCATACGGGCCATTCCATAGTACCTGGTTTAACATTTTACTCCAGAATTAACTGTTTATTTGAACAACATCAAAAACACATTTTACAGTAGATTGTAAACCAACGTATGGTTTTTAAAGAGAAAAATATAATTGATGTCTATATTCGCGTGATAATTTTTTTGTCAAAATTATAAAAGGCTTATTAAAGCTTTAAAGGAGTGTGACATCATAATGCCTTTCATCTCATCTTATGTACCTACTATTTAAAAAAAAATCAGCAAAAATTCTAAATATTCCGAGATGTCATTTAGCCATTGCCAGAAGTATTTACGGAAAATGTTTGTACAAAAGTAACACTGTTTTGATATTTAACATCATCAAGTCGCATGTTTATGACACGACGTGTTATATTATTTGATGGTGCGACGAGAAGTTATCGCAATAATCCATCGCTTTGGTCAAACGTATCGTTATGTGCTATTTTGTTACAGTTCCATCCAATACAAGTACAACTGATTTGAAAAATATTGATGATGGAGTCAAGGAAAGCGTCGCTGAAAATAATGTTCCAGTCGAAGAAATTATCAAATCACTTGGTTGGTGACCCCATTAACAATATTATTTAATTATTAATAAAAACTGTAAACGACATTCAAACCAAACTCAAAAAAAATTTAAAAAAAAAATTCCGAGATCGGGGGTCGCGAGTGACGAAACCAATTCAGAAAGCGGGGGAATGCTTAATTTATACTCAATTTAGAGAAACAAAAGTTGAACCTCTTAATAGATTCTTAGTATAATAGATTTTATATTTTAATACAAACAGGAATACTATTTCTGATTGGCGCAAAAATAACTTCGTTGTTTCTTTTTAGTCACAAGTGACTCTCACTCACCACCCATTGGTGATTCACCGAAGTTAGTGCACAGGACGTCTTCTATTACGACGTAAGTAATATAAACCTTTAGATACTTATCTAAAACCTATAAATAATAACATGCAAGGTATTGCGATTTCTTTAAGTAATACATTGCGCTCAAACAATATAAATATGTACAAAATTACGATTATCTTAACAGATCTGCAGGCGAAGCTGGCTTGGGTCGGATTTTACTGTCGTTCCGATACAGCACGCAGAACCAAACCTTATATGTCGTTGTGCACAAAATCATGTAAGTTTCAAAAATGTTTTTCTAAAAAAAACCTAAGGCAAACGCAAAGCACTCGGTTCACTTTTTTAAAATTTTAAGGTGATTAGGTAATTTATACAATGTGAAGTGATATATAAACAAACCTCGTTCCTTAAACTTTGTGTTTATATATAGCAATAGAAAAAATGATTTGTTGAACAACACATAAAATTCCGTATTCTGTTAACCATGATATTATCTGTTTAAGGAACATCCCTCTGAAAGACCCGGCAAATGTGCCTGATCCGTATGTCAAGTTATATTTGCTCCCAGGACGCTCGAAAGATTCCAAACGAAAGACTGTGGTAAGAACAAAACTCTTGTTGTTGTGTTACGGGTTTGAGAGTTCAGTATTTTAAGTTATTGGTCATTCGAATCGTACTAGCCCGAGCCTGACAATTCACTTGGACTTCCACGGTTTATTTCTACGAGAGACTACGCAAGCCAGTGAGTTGAGAAAAACTAAGAGGCATTGTTATCTATTTTATTTGTATATGTTGATTAGGTTATAAAGGACAACTGCATGCCTGAATATGACGAGCAGTTCGAGTGGGTGGTCCCTCTGACAGAACTGCACTCGAGGCAGCTGGAGGTGTCCGTCGCCACTCACAAGGGGTTCCTCGGTGGCAGCCCGGTTATTGGTCAGGTATAGTGAAACATTTACCACCTTAACATGCGTTTAATTATTTGAAGGCTTTTATGCAGTTAGATATTTCCTTGTATATTGTCCTGTCTGGCACTGCAGTTCTGTCTTAACAATAAAACTACATTCTTATATGTATATATAATGATACATTTTCTCCTCGTATGAAGAAGTATCAACTTATATATACATGATTGTAGAATTGTGATTGTTATAAGCATTTTAAGTCACGGGTCTAGATGCCAATATGAATTCAGTAGAGCCTTCCTTTTCTAACGAAATTTCTTTTTCAGATCATTATTCCTTTAAATCAACATGATTTCCGCGAAGCAAAAACATTATGGTTTGACTTGTTGCCTGAAACTCCTAGAGATTAGACGCACGAGATTATATATTGAGTATTACTAAGTGTTATATTGATTAATTATAAAATAATCAGTTCAAGCTTTTGTACTGTTTCTATAATTGTTACTCATTAATGGCTTTATAAATGTTAAACAAGTTGAGATTATCAAGTTTAAAAATCATTATATTGTTCATATCAGTTCAATTTATTTATAAAGTTATGTATTCATTAAGTTATAACAGTTTAACATTTTTAAATAATACAAGTTTTGAAATGAAAACAAGGTGTCCTGAAAACAAATGGATAAATCCAGGCATAAACAAAAATCTCACTCTACTTAATGTTTATTTAATAAAAAATCGAATATTTACGCTTATCGCCATATTAGATAATGCCATGTGACAGATAAATATCATTAGCTCACTCAGTCACAAGCTTTTCCTAAAAGATCTGCATTTACACCTAAGAAACTGTTAAGAAACCTAATAAACTGATCAAAAAGGGATATGCGTTTAAAGCAGATCCGGGTTTTTTTGTTCATAGTTTTGGAACAGCATTATAAATATCCGTTTATAATCAAGTTATTCATTTTGATTGAGAAAATAATGATTAAAACGTGCGAGATATTCAAAGTAGTTGAAATGCACGTTATTGGTCGGTGATCGGACCAATAGCAATGTCGAGTTGTCACGACGTCCAAATCTATGTACCTACACAAAGCGCTAAAGCTGCGACACGCTATGATGGTAGTTTAGACGTTAGTACTATAATACTATAATATGTATACTAAACATACTATACTATATACTATGATATTTTAATCATAATGTACTTCTTTGCTACTAAAGTTGGGAGTTTTGTTTTTAATACAGTTGTTACAAAATATGTAATAAAGTTTATAAAAGTATTTTTCGAAAATAAATTGACGTAATTTCACGTCACTATTCTAATGTAATGTGTCAAAACTACCCTCTTAAAATGCCGTAACTATAGTTTCGGTAAAATATTTTAACACTCTTGTTTTTTAACATAGATTTTGACGCCACAACAAGAGCCCCAAATTGGCGAGCATTGCCAGCATTTAAAATCTCTGAATCTGTTTTGAAAATAATATTTTTAACCGAATTTTTGTTTTATCACATAAAATTATTAAAAATAAGTGAATATTCCTATAATTATCAAAAAAATTGGAAAAAAAATGTTTACCTGAATGATCTGATTTAAAAATCTTTAATATTTTGCTCTTGTTATAAAAATAAATAAAAATAACATCAGCAATTGCTGTTATTATGAGAAAGCTTATACTCACTGTTATATATTTTATTTTTATATTTTAAGATTTTATACTAATTATTTTTTACAATTTAAAAAATCATTGTAACTGTATCTAAGAAAGCATTTTGAATTTTTATTTTTTATGTTGCTTTTAAAATTTTTGGATACATTATTCAGTTTGAAAATAAAAGTTTTTTTTTTAAATATAGTTTTATTGAATATTTAATTACTTAAAATTCTGTTTGCAAAAGATTTTATTTGAAACATTCTTACAAAAGTATTGAATGCATCCTTCTCCTAATGCATATTGAATGTATCTTCTTACAGTCTTTATTAATTCCTAAACAAATAATAGATCACACATAGAGACAATTCTGTTCTCAACGCTCCATAGTATTAGGTGTTATTTTCTGTGCAATAATCTTTCCATAACCACCACGACCTCCATCATAATCTGTACGATATTCATCACGAACCTATCAAAAATCAAATTTAAATCATTAATCCTCTCTGTTTATGGGAGTGATACCAGTAAGTTCAAATTAAAAATATAAAACTTTCTATAGGTTGTGTTAACATATTTCAAGCTATTGAATTCTAAGAAACCAAAAATTTTGATATTTTAATATTAGAACATTTAGTTTCATTAAAATACAATTATACCAAACCAAATACAGAGTTGATATAGATACCTGTCCACCAGTTTTCCCTCTGCCATATTGTCTTCCTTCCACAAAACCAGCATCCCAATCACATCTTATAATTCTGTCATCTAATCGAGTACCATTTACATATCTGAAAAAAAACAAAGAACTTATTTTAAATTTCCCGTTTGGTCTGCTAATACAAGAAATAAATAAAATTCTTATCAACTTTTCCTATTTCTATGGCCCAGCACCATAGAGGTAAAATAATAGAGGAAGCAAACAAATCATGATTGCATATGATTGGTAGAAAGAGAAAGAAGATTCTTTTCTCTTGGCTCTTGCAGCAGCCAATGAAAGCAGAGAGCAGAGGTGACAAAATATTATTGATACTATATATTTTTAACTGAATATCTAATGTACAAATATTTGCAAAAAAGTAATTTGAATTTAAGACATATGCAAGACAAAACAGTATTCTTTCTCTGTCTACTGACCATATGCTTCCACTTACAGAGGAATATACAGTTCACTTCTATTATATTATCTTTATGCACAGCACATACAAGTCAAGTAAAATTACTTCAAGTTTTGATGAGAATTAAAATGATGAGGCAAAGATAATAGATGGAATGATGAATTGCCTACAGTAGTATGGTTGGCTTTAATGAGTTACTTGGGAGATGACGAAAAGAGTAGCTAAATTGTAGTATTCTACTTTTTATACCCTTGTACAGCAGATATTCACTGTTTAAAACAACTAGCATTTTACACATTGCACATGGCAGATTTACAAGAAAATAAGATAATTTTAACAGACACTTCCTGTTCCTGTCAAGTAAATGGGCATTTTTATGATTTTAAATTCCAAAATAAAGATGTGTCAGTGGCTTGCCTAACTAAAATGTGTTTTTCAATCAAACTTTAAAAGTTTGCGATCCTCATCCTATTCAAAATCCACTCAGACTTGGGCAAGCAAAGCTAGTTTCAAAATTATACTACACTGTAACTGTATGATGATAAGTTTTTTGTATTATTTTATAAGCTTTGTTTTAGAAATTTAAATTTTACTATTCATACAAAATATGAGTAAACTGTCACATTAATGGCTATTTAGCACTTAAAGACATAATTGAAGTATTACAGCATTTTAAAGAGTATTTTTTATTGCAACATATTAACATTCACAATAAAACCCAATTTTGTTCTATCTCACACTGCTCTTTTATAATTAAAATATAAAATGCTATTACATTACTACTATGACATGATTTTTTACCTCATACAGTTTTCTGCATCAGGTCTTGCATAGTATTCTAGGAAACAAAATCCACAGGGAGTTTTTTTGTATTTGTCCAAGCCCATAATAACTCTGCGTATGTCACCACATCGAGAGAATAGCTCATAAATCTGTTCCTCAGTAGTATAAAAAGACAAATTCCCGACATATAAAGTGGATGATGCTTTAAGTAGTTTTTCTTGTTCGTTTCTGGATCCCTGTTTGTTAAAAGTTTTGTTTAATAATTAAAAAGTAATAAACAAATTTGTGAATAAGAGCAATGGAAGAAGAAACAAACATACTTTAAAATGTTGGTCACGGTAGGAACTTATTTCGACCGATGAATTCATCGAGTCATATCCTCGTTTCATTTTGGCAGTATCTTAATTTTTGACAAAGATGTTACAAATTAATAAAAAATAGGCTAACACAAGATCCACGACAATAATCACTAAATTTACACAGCAAGCAGCATTGATCCGAGATTGAGCATACATCAACCAACCAACCAAGCAAAGTGACGTGCCGTGATGGCTTGATGACATTGACGTAATCTTTTCTGTTCTGAAACGAAAAAGCACAAAATGTGTTGCCACTGTAATGCGCCGCTAAAAATTTTCCACATTTCTAAGCTCATTTAGAAAAGGGAATTATAGAACACATGTCTATTTTGGTTGTGATACATTAATTTAAGTAAAAATCTGAAAAAATTTAGCACTCTGAAAAAAAATAACAAGTTTTTTTCAGTTCCACTTTGATGTTTCCAGCTTAGCTGCACACTGTTTTTTCCCCATATTTAAAGAAACAAATGAAATTATAACTTTTTAATAAAGTTTTGAGGGCTAGTCGGTGCACTGGGATCCTCAAGCTCAAGAGGCTCTCGTACTCCGAAAATCAAACCTCGTATTCAACATTTAAAAAATTCTCTCACTTTTGGAATGTAAATATTTTTTTTACAAACGATAGCTATATTGCAAAGTATCGCGGCGTGTAAAATTATATCCTAAATCGTATTATATTGTATATATTCTAAATCGTTAAGTGAGTTATGGACTTAAAATATAAATATTCAATCTCAAATTTATCCTTCGTTTCAACTCATTACTGCTCTTTTTACAACAAAAGGTAGCTTTGGCCCTTTCCTTAAATTATATATATTCTTGTACTGAATTTTCTTACTGGATAAATACAATTTGTTTGTCGAATGTGTGAAATGTGAAAAATATAAATCTAAAGAAGTGGAATTTGCTGATCTGAAGTCAAAGATGTTCACAATTTTGAAGTTTAGATGGATTATTTTGAACAATTTCGTTAAGTAATAAATTAGTGTTATCATTAAGTCTTGATACGATTTACAAGTTTCAAAGTTTTATTCACCAAATATTACTTCACCTTTCATACTTTTTTATAAAATTAAAGGAAGGCTTTTTGCGAAAAAAAAATTGATTTACTTTTAATTTGACGTCTACCCATCGATGTCTACGCATTACAGGTCTTCCCAAATCGTAACGTCTAAATTAAAGAGCCTTGATTAATATTGTACACTACTAAAGGTTTTCTGTAAGATAAAATTTTAGGTCCAAACTTACCGCCCTAGGCTCCAGCCTAAATAGCCTGTCGTAAATCTGTACCTCTTACGTACATAGTAAATGTAGTCAATATTCACCAGATTTACTAGTGTGGCTTTTCACCAATAGATGGCGCAATTATGAGTAAAAAGCCACTGATAGAAATACTTTTAATTTTAATAAACCTCTTAATTTGTTTTGCTATTTAGGTTATGTTTTTGATGTTGTTTTATTGATACTATAACTTTATGAAAAAACGCAATTGTTATAATATTTGTTCATGGGTAGATAGGTAGTTGATAAATGTCTGACGACATACACTAAAAATATAATAAAATTATCCCACTCAATAAGCATGATGACTGATTTTAAAATACTACACCTGTTTTTGTATAAAGAACAGATTTAATAGAAAAACAGTGTTTTAAATAATTCAATAAATTATTCCTTGAAAACGGTTCCCTAAATTTGGGGTAAAACACATAAACCGATTGGGATTTCAGAAATATTCAATAAATGTAAAATAAATCGAAATGAGCAAAATAATCAAACGATTGTTAAACACCAAAATTAATGTTGCTAACTTTGTCATAGTGTAAAACTCTGTTCTGAATGCTCAAAAAGAAACTAAAATCATAAGTTGAAAAACGTGAATCGTACTGCTCTTTCTTATATATATTAAATATATATAATATAATATATATATAAAAGTTAAAAACACACGGGAAATAAATTATGAATTAAAATAGGATGTTAACCTGTGTTGTTGGTCACAATAAATGTGTTAGGGAAATAAAGTGTCAAAACGAACCATGCGGAGCTCTGACGTCACGCGTTTTCGTTTACCGTCTTGAGCAAATATGGCGGATAGTCGAGTTTTATACTTTTATTTTTACTACATTAAACAAAATCGTAGATGTTATTGAATGATGATCGACAATTTGTTGTTAGAATGGTAACATTATACCCTATATTATTATTCAACATTATTTCAGTGATTCTTTGTTACTGTCATCACTCCTATTAAAAATTAAACAACATAATATATCAAAAAATAAATGGTGCATACATGCAATATTTTATCTAATGACGTTTCCCTCATAATAATAATAATAAGCCTTTATTTCCTCGCAGATTGTGTACATAATTCAATTGAATTTATTAATTGAAATTAATCAAAGCATTTTTATTTATTTACATCAATAGATTTGAGTTAGTTATTTAATAAATTATGTAAGAGATTTCGCGTTGTTCTTGATACTGGACTAAAATTTGAGCGTTGTCCTCATTAAATTTGCCTATTTTATACTTTTACGTTAAATATCGTATACCTACTTTTTAATTTTGTTTAATTATGTTCAAAGATACTATTGTAAGTTGAAAATTTAGAACTGACACTGAATTGTAAAAAATAATTATTATTTTCTATCTACAAATCCAAAATTGAATGACAAATTATTTTGTAAACCTAATTTAAATTAATTGGATTCAAAAATAATAAAAATAAAAAGAGACAATAGTTACTTTATTTAATACCTGCCTCACATTTTGATACCATTCATAAAATCATGATCAATTTACCATCCCACCATAGTTAATTTCGTCGAATTTCATAAGCATCACTTACTTCATTACTTTCCAGGTTTTTAACGAAGTCGAAAGCACCAGTTAATGCGAATTACTAAATACATTGTATAGTAAGATTTCTTATCATGATAATTATTAGATAAATTAAATAATAAAGAAAATTAAATGTATAAACTTATTCTTTTTTTTCGGAATAAGTATGTACATCCAATTGGGTTGAAAAGGGCGGAACTTTGTGTTCCTGGCAGTAGGATCGGCTGTTGCTGATATCTCATGAGTTGCAACAGATCTCAGTTTTTAAATGGTACAGAAACTTTAAATATGAATTTATGAGCTAATGATTTCAACATAGATTATGGGTAGTCGCGATCGCGGAGACCAACAATAGGTAAATGACTATGGCAGTCCCTAAAATTTTGATAGTCAACAGAAAGTAAAACAAAAAGGTTATTTTACAGGTTAGATTTATTAAGTTAAGATAAGGTACTTTAATACTTGGTAAAATGCTTTTTATTTTAATTCTATTAAATAAATAATAATGTAGTAAGTTGAGTAAAATACATACTAAAGTGTTGGATATACCTATATACGTATGTAATAATACTTACTTAGTCGAAACTTACCAAAACACTCCACCTACTTAAGTAGGTGCCTACCTTATGAATGGCTAATGGTGCAAGTTCTTTCAATAGTGTAAAATATGCTCTAGTCCGAAATAACGTAAATCTGACTGGTGGAAAGCGTTATTTTTTTTTTCTTTCATGTACGTAGTTATGAACACTTTACAATTTTGTTTTGTCTATGAGAAGAACACCAACAAGAACTTAAGCTTATATCATAAAATATTATACTAGCTTTACATAATTTAACATTTATTGCTACTGAGTTTTTTTTGGTTTATTCACAGAAACTGGCATGTCCTTTTGTTGACAGGTTTCTTCTTAAGTGCTGTTCTTACAGCTTCTTCAAATACTTCAGTTATGTTTATTCTTTCTAAAGCAGAACACTCGAGGAAACCTGCGGCCCTGAAACATAAAATAAATCGTCACTCAATAATAACACGCTTTCGCTTGCGACTTCGCAACCTGAGAACAGACTTCACTTGTGAAACAAAAGCCCTAGTATGTAATTTATCTCCTTGCTATATTTTATCGTACGTACCTAATCTATTTAGCGGTCTGGTTGTGAAGAGATAATAGATAAGACACACACAGTTACTAACGCATTTCTATTAGTTAGAAGTATGGATCATAGTCACGCCTGATGATAATCTGTCAGCAAATTTTAAGATAATTGTAGGATAAAACTGGTTTTCATCAATTCAATTTACAACAATATTCAAGCCAAGGTCTAAGTGACTATAAAATGAGGTAATCGCTAATAATATAACTCTATAGCGTTATTCAACTTATTACAAATAACCGATAGATTATTAGCATTTTACAGAGTCCGGTCGAGTGTAGGTACCAAACCTAAACTACACAAGATCGACATTTTGGTGAGGACCTTACCTTAGAACTAAACTAAGAGCGCACGTATTTTAGTTGGTAGTTATATTTACTTAAAAATATAAGTAGGTAAGTAATAAAGAAATAGATATGTACATCTATTACAAAAAAATCAACAAGACATAATCTAAACTCTGACTTTAAATGGCAATGTAGACAATGTAAAGAAACAAACACGTCGCATTTTTAATTTTTAATTGTACCACAATATCCAAGTATCTACTATGATTACAAAAGTAAGTTCAACAGGCAATTAGGGCCCGTGTGAACACTACAACCTGTACCTATACACGTAAAGAAAAACCACCGAACCTAAGCAAGAATTTGTATAGCTTCTTCGTTCATACCGTTTATTATTTTCCTTAAAAAATACTTATTTGTACTTAACTAAATAAAAAATCGTGTAAGTTACATTGCCATTCTCATATTTTCAATGCCAATTTTCTTATCGTTCACTCATGAAATTACTAATTGTATATTATATTTTATTCAAGTCATCGCAACAGTTATTTTAACAATTAACCTGAATAATGTATTCTTGATGAGTATCTAACGATTTATTAAGGTAGAGGTTATATACATAAACCGGTTTATTATTTGTTAGCATTCATATTAATTTCTATTGTAAACAGATCTCTTATAATTTAGCAACATATCACAACCTGATAGTATTATCAAATTCTGATAAAAGCATTAGTTTGTGATAGTGCGTTTCCCCGCACATGCGCATGATAACTCTTTTCACGCTTATCACATGGTTTTTTAATTGCGGCTTCAAAACTATTGATAAATATAATTTAACGTTTCTGCGTCCCACTAATTACCTAGTTGACTGAAAGAAAACCTAAACACTTATAAAGTTTAATATTGTACAAATAAAAGGAATTTAATTTTCAGAAAAAAGATATCTACCGTACACAGACATTTTTGTCAGAAAGAGTTCCTTTAGTCAGTTGTTGAGGAATATTTTGTAATCGCGGTAAAGGCTCACAGCTCGTTAGTAAAGAGCAAGTTCTTTACATGCATATGTAATAGTCATAGCTGGACAAAATATCATTAAACATTTTGATTCACGGTTTAACTTTTAAATTAACTCTAAAAAATGATACCAGACTCATTAACTTCGATAACATCGGATTATCGTTAAATAAATACTATATGTTCCCAAAAAAAGGCACACATTTTTATCATTGTTTTCAATGTTATGTAACTGTAAATAAACACAACATGTAATTATAAAACTTTAAGTAATAGTTTTATAAAACAGATATGATATTATGACTAAAATACTAAACTAACAAAATTGCTGTACATTAGAGAAAAGTGTATTTTTATGCAAATAAAAATAATAATAATAATAAGATGTTTGAGTACAGTTTTTACATTAAAAATCCGATACTCCCATATGAAATTTCACACACTTTTCACCCCTTAAATTTTTCCATATGAAATTGGCGTTTTGTCGTACTGGCCACTTTGACGTCAAATATCTTTATCCTCTTTGGTTAAGAATTACAATTTCAAATTTATACTCATGCATTTGTTTTTCGAAAACTTTAATCCATAAGTTCGCGCGGACAGATTTTTTAAATAAAAATCGTGTAACAATCGGTAGTGCCATTGAGGAAAATTCTTATTTATGTGTAGAGATGCTAATAAAAATTATCATCCGTTTCTGCTGGACGTTAATTGAGAAAATTTTCCATGTAGTCCGTACAAACGATTCTAACTTCAATTTTATGATTGTGTCTTAGTAGACTGTGCTTGCCGATTTCGAATCTCGACATATAAATATTTCGGTGTTAAACTGGTGGCTGATATTGGTTGGGTACGGGTACTAACCTAATTTTTTTCTTCAATTTCTTTCCTTCCTGTATTGTTACCACTGCTTTTTCCGTACTTCGTAAATCAGCTTTGGTTGCTAAAATAATAAGAAATACAAACATTAATTTGATGATTGAGGTTAAGTATTTAAAAATAAAGTCACACACATACACACCTACGTGAAAGTCTTGCCTCTCTTGTAGTGGTTAAATTCAGAGAGGTTACACGAATTGTTAGTAAATATTGTTCATTTAAGATGGTTAAAGTTAGGATGATGTAGGTACCTTTTAGACACTGAAAAGTCTAAATGGGAATCAAGTTGTTGCAGAGAGATGAATGACTGCTTTTTCCACAAAACTTTCGTACGTGCGTCATTGACGTGTACCTATTTTTAGGGGCCAAAGGGATATTAGATACTAGTCCTCTATGTTCTTCCGTACCACTGACAAGGAGGTTTATCCCATAAACAGTATAACGGTTTATGGTTTACGGTTTATGGGATAGGCCGATAGTTGACATGTTTCAATAACCAATTAGACCCAAAGACTTCCAAATGAAAAAAAAATACACCCTGAAGTTTATAGTTACCTTCTAGTCATAGTAGTTTATTATACAGTTAGGTATTATATATGATGTGGTGGTAAGGCTCAACACAAATCAATCTACTAAGGACAGATTTATGGAAGCACAAGACTGCTAAAACACAAAGGTGAATTCCAGTTGGATAAGCAATGTCCTAACGAGATATTCATTTTCAAACAAGCGAACGAGATCAAGTTTTCTATTGAAATTTTACTGGGTTTAGTACCACTACTGAATACAGTTCAGCACATTTGTGCATTATTTTTAAGTTCTGGTTTAACAGTTATCTATCTATGTTTAATGTTTGATTTAAGTTCTCACCTACTAAAACCATAGGAACAGCTGCACTAAAATGTTTCAACTCTGGGTACCATTTATGGACTACATTTTCGAACGAAGATCGGCTATCCAAAGAGTAGCATACTAGGAAGCAGTCAGTCTGCAAAAGAAAACATTGGAATTATTTTTATTAAACAAATAATTTGAATATGCACTTTTAAACACAGACAATGTATATAGAATTGAAAGGTGTTAGCGCCATCTACAGTCAACGTGCACAACAACAGGAACGACATCGCGCCTGCGGCTGTATGGCTGTTGTTGTATAGATGTTTTGACAAAAAACAATGTATATGAAAAAAATGTAAGACGAATGGCGGAAAGAGAAAAAAATTGTACACGAATTATACGAAAATTAATATTATTGTCTATAAACATCCTGAGCTTCTTATTCTTCATAATACGTATAAAATCAACAAACAAAATGTTAGTGCAACCTCTTTAGTCCTACTTTCAGAGAGAATATTTTCTGTAGCGTCCGTGGTAGGTAGGTATTTCTTATTTCTAAAATTTGTTGTATGTGACGAGCGATAACTGTATGTTGTATTATTATTATATACCTACTAAACTAATCTACATCTCTATGTCGCGAGGCAAAATGAAAATCTTATTTAAAATAATTTGGTTTTATTCATTTTTTCATTACTTTAAGTTTAATGTGGTAAAAATATCTAAAAGAAAAAAAGGGTATGGAAGAAAATTGAAAAATGTTTAGCTGTGAAACCTCACGTAGGTAGGTATATTATTGTATTACATTCATTCGCATCCAGAAATCTTTAGCATAACATTCAGCTCTACGCGGTTGAACTTCAAATATTTCAAATTTTATTATTTCCTGTAAAATCAGCATGCGCGCTTGAAAAAAGTCGACAGTATGAAATCTTATATAACACGATATTGCTCATGATTTTTTATTTTGAGTTTGACATGATAAAAAGGTATTGTGTAAAATTTAAAATATTTTCTTCTCGATGTATTTATACAGATGCAGGCGCGAGCTATACAGACAGGTGCACCTTACTCCTTACTCTAACGGTTTAACCTCAGGGAAGAATGACTTTAGGACCTATCTACTTTTAGATTCTCTGTATCTTACTAAACGCGTAAGTTACGTCAAGTAGGTAAGCCAAGCACGTTTCGTTTTAGAATAGGATGAGGTTTAAAGTCTAAAACTTTATATATAAAATATTAAAAACTCTGTTATTTAAGGAATGGAAATAAAGGACTTTATTGTTACTATCATTATCATTCACTCACGTGGTTATAAGATAAAGGACGTAATCTTTCGTAGTCTTCCTGACCCGCGGTGTCCCATAATGCCATTTCAACCTCCGTTCCATCTACTGTCACTCGTTCCAGAAAATTGTCAAAACTAAAAAGAAAACATATGTAGGTAGGTACTTATTGTGGTTCAAACTTTGTTAATAGTCTCTACTTCTCTCTAGTAGAAGGGTCATTGACACACTGTGCACATAGAAAGGTAGGTATCTAAGCGTTTGCGTAGGGTAGGATACGTTAGCTACCTAGATATTTGCACAAAGCATTGCAATGCAAGGAAGTGACAAATTGATGTAGGCGTTTATAACTACCTAAAGTTAAATCAAGTCTCCAATTTTAGAAGAACGAATCGACACACAATACAACAATGCTTCTGCGCATTAGACTTTATAAATAGTGCAGCCTAAATTGATGCATACCTTCCTATTTACATGCCGCGTAGGCAACTTCATTACCTCTATGGCGGCTAGTAGACATTAAGATACAGTACTTAGGTACCTATTTGCTAATAATGTGAATATATAGAATTATTTGCAAATTTTACGTGTTCGTTGAGCCTTCGTTAGTTTTTGCCTGTTCGAAGGACGTCCTCATATTATCTAATCTTAAAACTTGTGCTGATACTTGGTTTTCAAATCTTTATTCACTGATATCGTGAATGCCATTGATATTTGTTTACCTACAACAGGAAATTCCAATAAAGTTTAGTAAATTACTGATCGTGTATTGCGTGTGAACAGATGTTGTCATTTTACTAAGGTCAATACTAACTTATGATCGTCATTTATTAAGGTAGGTATATGCCTACTCAGGTAGGTTAGTATTAGTTAATCATAGTCGCGTGGTCAATTGGTCATATACGGTTTTTTGTAAAGTTGTGATGTTTGTGTGAGTTAGGTGTGAATGTTATGATTCACAAAGGCAGGATTCACGGAAATATGTTCTAAAGATGCGAAGGTAGATTCGGATATGTAACTATACCTATATTATCTACCTATAAACATAGAAAAGTTCATTTAAAACTTACTAGTTATTTCACAGAGATTGATATACCTGCTAAGTACCTGTATCTATTTAGATACCCATGACAAGATAACTTTTCTGTTTATCCGATTAAATCGCATAAAAGAGATAAGACTTAAGACAATAGTTTTAAAAAGTTATTTTATTTAAACATCTTGTGTTCATTGTATATTTTTTGTAGATTATTAGAATTAGCACACTACGTATGTAATAAAGGTTTTCAATAGATATCAAAATAAGAAATATGTAAATGCCTTAAATACGCCTGTTTAGCTATATTTACCTAGATACGGTTAGAAAAATATTCAATATCTAATTGTCCAATATGTGTACACACATCAACGATTTATCAAAAACGGAAAAAACTAAAATTTCCCACTAACAAAATAATTTAACGTTTACAAAACAGTTGGTAAATGGTAGTTATAATAAATTTTCCTTATTGATTTGTCACCTATTATTTCCTTCTATAATATTAGTGTAGGCAAACATATATTTTTAATTCCTAGCAGTTCAGAACATCCCTTTCAAGGTCTGGGTTAATTATCTACATACTCGCATTACTTATTCTAAATAACAATCACAAAGGTAAAACTTTTTCATGTAGTTATTAGTGTACTGTGTTGGGTCAGTTGACACATTGAGAACGACAGATATAAGAGGAATATAATATTTTAAATTAACAAGGTAAATGCAAGTCCAAATCTTCTACGCTCACTACGGCCTTTTGACCTGCATGTCTGTCGCAACAACTGCACGACTTCTCGTAACTATCGAATCTAATGATATTGGTACTTACACTGTTGGTACATATTCTTTTGGGAAAATATGCTTTGTGTACACGTAGAGAAGGCAGGTTTTGCCAACCATACCATCACCGACTACTGTAACTTTTATTCTCTTAGTCGTACCCATTGTTGAAATAAACACATTCAATAGATTTACACCGGTATCGCACAACACCAAAAGTTGATAATGTTAATTAAAACTCTATTTACACATTTGTTGGGCCATACATAGAGTATAAGCAACTGCCACTTCTGACACTCAGGTTCTGGACGATTCTTATCATTTGATGATGTAATAATCTTATCAACGTAGCTGAAACACTTTCGATACTGAAATGGTTTCAGTTAAAACAAAGCGCGCGCGCGGTTTCGCGGTTGAATGCGGAGTGACGATTTTGGCCCTTAGTAATTAATTCTATAAGTGATTCAACCGAACCTCGCTAGCAAATGAGGTAGCGTATTAGTATGTCGTCGATGATTAAATTACTATTCAAGTCACTGCTCTATTCATTCAATGGGTACCTAAATAATAAATTTGCAAATTATTAAATTGACGCAGCTAAGGCTTGTAACTCCTTTTCTTTAAATAAAACAATTAGTTAATAAGCAATGTTTCATTAGTGTAATATTAAGATCAACACATTAAGGAACCATGATTTTATGTTATAGTAAAGTAAGGCACATCAGTGGCAGTTATCACATTTTAAATAATTAGTAAACGATTTATTATTAACTAATTAACAAACTTAGCAATACTGATTACTTTCATTTTGAGATCAAATTCGTCTTTTTACACTTATTAATAAATTGATTACTCTTAAAAAGTAAAAACATAACATCAACTATGAGCAAAATTATTCTTATTACTAGAAAATGCAGAGCGTTACATCTATTTTAACTTTTAACTATGCGAACCGGGGCGCGGTACATCGACAGCCTAACAAGCGGTGCGCGCACGGCGCCAAGGTGCAAAGTGTAATTTCAACAGCTTAGATAAATGACTGGTCTCCGCTGAGCTCCAACTAGATACCGCCATTCATAATAAGAATAATTAAAAAATGCACTTGTTTTTGACTTTTATTTTAGTGTGTATTGACTGACTTTTAGCAAAAACGATGCTTGTGTGCGTCAAAGATTATGCAGTCAACTTTTACAGTTTTGTCCGGAAAACGTTTTTTATATCAGTCTAGTACTCAGTTGGTGTTATGACTGCAAATTGTGAAAAGTTATATTTACTTAATTACTTATTTATAAAATACGTTAAAAAGTACAATGAAGGAATTATTAATGAATATATTTTAAGTGAATAATTATAATGTAAATGAAAATAAGTTGAATTTATTAAACAATCTAGTTGACATGTTTTAACGAAATTTTAAAAATATAACTACTTTGCAAATTACTTTACTTTCTTACACCCATGCGAAATCTACATATGTAGCAGTATGCAGCGAATCATAAATCTAAGTTCAACAGAGTGAGTGCAAACCAGCAGCATTCATATAACCACTAAATGACTTAAAACTGAATTAAATTATAAAAAATAATTTTGTTTTGTTTGAAGAATCTACTAGAAAATAAATCATCTACATCTTTCTAACTTCAGAACAGCAATAGTTATAAAATATAGATTTAAGGAATAATCTTCTGGCTATTTCAACTTTTACTATTTTTAATACAAGAAAGGCTCTTACTATAAAGATAAAATTATAGAAGCCTTTAACATTTACAGTGTCAAATTCACAAGCATAATTTACAAATCGGTTAAAGTATGATACACAAGATCACATCATCTAGATTTATAATTTTCAAAGAATTATTATTTTTTAAATCTATCTATAATTTATTCGATTTGAATCCAGTATGAACCAATGTCACAGTTTTTAAGTTTCTATTCAAATGAAAGTCAGAATTTTTTAAAAGTAAAATAAGACCTTGTGATGCTTTTACAAATAGGAAGTAATACTGCAATGTGCTCGGGATAGAGGGCAGCACTAGTGTAAACCGTAATTGTTCCTATAAAATATTTTAACACTTTGCATCTTGGTGGTTTCTTTAGGTTACATGTCACGTTATGTCTTAGTGTAATCTCTACTATGCGTTTTGTGGAATCTTCCCATTACTTTTTAAATTAAAATGAAAAGCATTTACAAGATATCAGAAAGATTTCTTCCATCGTAGCTACCAAGATTTTAAAATGAAAAATTTCCTTATTTCTGTTTCTTCCTGTTATCCATTTGTAGATCATAAAGTCCTCCTAGAATAATTTCCTCCTTCATTGCCACCAGTTCCTTAACAAGCTCTCTGTTATTTTCTTGCAGCTGACTTATAACAGCTCTCTGCTTTTTTTCTCTGTCCTTCAACTGCAGTAATGTACTGTCACAAACTTCACTGCAAGGGGTGAAAGATCCTAAAAATATGATCAAATATGATTATTGCCATGAAACAAATAAAACCAGCAGCCAATTTACTTTTCGAGATATGTTCACAAATTGTTCTTTTACTCTTTTGATGTAAATAAAGTTCAAATTTTCATAAAGGTTTTGTACAAACTTTAAAATGCTTCTCGTTATAAAAGTAAAAAAGAAAAATTTGTACAATTAATTTAAAAAACCAAGAACTTTAGGCTAAACTAATAGATTAGATTATGATTCTATTTCATGAAAAAGTATACTGTATCTAGATATTAGTAATTTAAGTATGGAGTACCTCAAGGAAGCAACTAAGGCCTAATACCATAACTACATGTTACATTTAGTCCTATAATTTTTGGCATAAAAAAGGTGTCAACCTCAGAATGAGATGTGAATCCTTTTTATATCTTTATTTTAAAAACCTTCTTTCACGATTATCTTGGTTTGAGTTTTATCTTAAACATATTGTGACGTTTTTTAGGTTGGGGGCGGTGAATGCACAGACAAAAAAGAATTATTATCAAAGAAATTTGAATACTACTATTTTTAACCATTGACCTTGAATAACTTATGAGGCTCACACGAAATTTTATGACAACTTTTAAAAGGTCAAAATGAAGATTTATAAACAAAATTCAGGTTATTATATTCCATGGTTGATTGCTAAAATGACTGGACTAATTACACATCAAACAATACACACACACATCACATTTTATTTTATACTGCTGTCAATTCTTATATTTTATTTATTGTTGATATGTATTTATAACACTATCATTGCTTACTGTGCCAGCCACACCTTTAGCATTGGCCATCATGCTCACTTAAGAACACAAAATAATAAATCTTAAAATCTTAGCTAAGGTAATAACAACAATATTTGTCATATTATTGAGCCCAATATGTGAGTGTTTTTAAATTATGTATTGTAGAAGTTGAAATATATTAAGCATTTTTAATTCAAAATAATAAAATCATTCTTTTCTTTGTCATGCTTTCTCAAATACAACTAAAATTGTTATACCTGATTTATTTCTCAGTCTGTCAGATAACTTGTCATTCTCTAACTTAAGTCTTGATATTTCATTCCTCAGGGTCTTTTCACATGTCTGTTTCTGTTTGGTTACTTGTACTAGTTTAGTTTTAGTCTGTGACAAGCTGTGGAATACTTCCTCTGATTGGTCTGAGACTCTCTGAGCTGAAGCTACACAAGCTCTTGCTTCATTCTTCTCATTCTTTAGCTTATCTTTTAATTTCCCAACAAGACCCTAGATAAAAATAGAATCTTGAACTTTAATACTCTGTTTATTGTCATGTATGTGTAATGTGCTGTCTTGTAACTGATGTTATAATTATAACTGAACTTGTCTAAAACCATCCAGTATGTACAAAGTAAGAATTTGTCATGAATTTAATTTTAGAAATTAAATTTATATTTTACTTTACCTTTGATATTTCATACAATTGTAGTACAAATTATCAAAGGTAAAAATAGGCTCTTATGTAATAGTATTCCTGACTCAGGTATTTTTTGAAGTGTTCCTAACTAAATTTTGCAGTAACAAATATAAGCCTGTTACCAGTTTTAATATGTCTTAATTTCAAACTATACACTTCCCAAACCCTTAACATAAGTCTGAAAACTTTATTAAACAAATAGGAAGCTAAAGTAATATAATTTGCCTTCAGTTATTTGTTAGGTTTGCAATATTTTTTAAAATACTTAAATAGTTACTTAAATAGTAAACTTTTGTTATTTTAGATACATTATTTTTACATTTCCAAATGTATACTTACATTGAGCTGTTTATTAGTATGTTCTAGGATGTGATTGTGCTCCACCAGTTTTTCAGATTTATCTGTTACGTTTTTGTAATAATGAAGTAAAGTCCATGTGGCATTTATAAGTTTTACAAGAGCTTCTGTACTGAGACTATTATTCTCAATATCCAGATAAGGGTTAAATATATAATTTATATTCAACAATCCAAATTCCTAAAAAAGTGCAATTTTCATTTTCTCGACATCTAAAACATTAACTTGTAAGTGGTTAACTTATTTAAATTATAGTAAGTGGATACTTACTTCATGTAGTCCAATCAAACATTCCTTATAGTTTTTCAAAGTACATGGTTCATAAGTTGTTGCCTTTTTGTGCTTATAATTTAGTAACAGTTCTTTTACCTCTTCGTCTAAGAAATCATATTCACCGCACGAAGCCATCTTGCTGTTTTAAAAGTGTTTTTTGAAATTAGACACTCAGTAATAAACGGTTAAATAAACTTGAAAACTAAAGGCGCGCCGAGTTTGAGAAAGTTGCAAAACACAACAAACAAACGTCAAATTAAAATGTCAAACTAAAAAAAACTTCGTTTAAAAAGTATAGCCAACGGCAGGAACGGAAACTGTCATAATATTTTCATAGTTTTTTTTCTTGGCAATTGTCATTAAAATGGCAATAATTTTTAAGTATTTTGATAGTGTTAAATAATGTTTATTAACAAGTTTTGATGAGGAATGAAATGATGAAAAGATGAATGATGATAGATGGAAAAGTAAATCTGCCTTCAGTAATATGCTAGTACGTTTACTGTAGGCTCTTAGTTTACTTGTAAGATCAAGGAGGTTAGAGAGAAGGAGAACGATCGCTGTAGAAAATATTGTCCCAGAAATACGGACAAAATAAGTGAGGCGCTGCGATCGCTAAGTTGTCTCAATAAAAGCGGGCTTATGTGCGCTAATTTTAAATGATCTATAAACGTTTAATATACGTTTAAACAGCTAATTTCGCAGATACTAAAGATACAACTTACCGACGGCAACGCGGCTGGTGGCTGAAAAATGAACTATAAATTCTACAAATTTTCAGGGACAGACGGGCTAATGCTTGAGCGCGTAGCGATCGTTCTCCTTCTCTCTAACCTCCATGTGAGATGAAGAAAAAAGCAGCCAAGCCATCGTATTTTAAGCAAAAAATATAGAGGTGACATTGCGTACTTATGTACAACTAAAGATAAGTGCATGTTAGCATCTTTCGTTTGTGTGTGCCAGACACTCAACACAAACTTATGTGTTTTATTTGTAATATCATTTTATTCTCAGACTAAAACGTAATAAACAATAAATTAGTTTAAACAAGATCCTAACAGTATAATTACTTGTTCTATGTAAGTAGCATGTATGTTGTTATGTATTTGTCGTGGATGATAGTAGACAAACACTGATCATTTTAGAGGTTCTTATTGTGATGTAAATAAACACATTTTTTCGCGCTTAAAGTGCACACGCTAGCTGAACCCTACGAGATAAATCAAACTAATGCACTATACTCTGATAGACCTTAAAAAGGTCTACAAAAAGTCCGGTATATATCTGCTACTTAGGGATAACCCACAATAAACATTTTTATCCTTTACTTTATACGAAAAAAATATTTACGAAGCGATTTGAAGCAATACAGGACTAATCATTTTCCAATTAAATACCTTAAATACATTGTTCATTGAATATAGATCACTATAGCCCTTTCCAGCATGTAATTTAAATATTTTAGAAGATATTACAGATTAAATATGCAGGGACAAAGCGGTTGCGGCGGTACCGGCCGGGG
Organism: Choreutis nemorana; assembly: GCA_949316135.1. NCBI lineage: Eukaryota > Metazoa > Arthropoda > Insecta > Lepidoptera > Choreutidae > Choreutis > Choreutis nemorana. The sequence goes on along the minus strand of OX438597.1, from coordinate 5,502,088 downwards.
GTAGATTTGACTTTTCATAAAACTGATACGAAGAAAACATGTTTATATCTATGTGTTAAACGAATGTTAATAATAAAAAATCCATGTCCTTGGCTCATTGCCCCTAAACTCCTAAAAGAAAAAAATTGGTTAATGAACTCAACAAAAATTACAAGAGAAAAAAAAACCCTACATTTAGGCTAATTTGGAAATGAGAATTATGGCAGCACCGATAGATTTTTTGTTTTGATAATTATTTTAGGTGAATCAGTTTTTATTAGAAAAATTACCTTATGAAAAATATGGAAAGTTATTTCTGGTTTTTTCATGTTTCCACTGGTTTTACAGCTTTTCACATTCACACACGGCATTATGTATTTATAACGTAACTTGTTCACTCGGTGAAGTGTCTCGGTGAATGTGTGCATTCGAATAGAAAACAGATTTACTATGGGGTGTCTCATTAATTATTAGCTCAGTGTGCCTACCATGAATTTTACCCTCGATTGCCGTGTGCGACTGCAGTTACAAATTTGTAAATGTTACCTGACGTGTAGAAAAATTATACGAACTCATGGTAGGCATACAGGAGATAGCGTCTTGAGTTTAATAACTTCTATGGATGCAAAATTATTAAAAGTACTTAGTTGTCAATGCGTAATGAGATTTACGGAAAATTTGTCGAATAACAAACAAATGAACAAACCCTTAATATAGTAAATTACTCCCCTTTTCTTCTAAAACATCTTATGACCTGCGCCAAAGTGTCGAATCTGATACATGCCAACAATTTCGATTTCCTATGTTGGTCATTGATGGAATGGCGTGTCAATCAGCAACATAAAAGTGGATAGTATCAGACGTAAGAAATACGTTTGCGTAGCGTCAAACAGCGGAGTAATTGAAAAAAAAAACGTAGCATAGGCAGATTGGTTTATTAACATTTACACAAACATTAAAAACAAAACCATGGCACATCAAGAGAGCATATTTTGTAGTAAACTTTTAGTGAGTTGTTTAAACTATAAATTTAAATGTTACAGAAATCCCTTAAATGTAGGTTGAACTCTTCTATAGTTTTCGATATAAAAGGGTGTGGTATTCTATCTATAAGATCACCAAATACAATGGGAACTCGCGAAGTAATAAATAACATTGAAAAGTGACTTGGGGCAATATGGTCTATTACATATTAGTAAACCTGAGTATAAAAGTTTCAGTTAACAATTTAAATAACTATATTCAAGGATCAAATAATTTAACAATTAAGCATTAAAAGTCGATATTAAAATTAGTCTTAAAACGGCATTTCTTAAAACAATCGCTTAATTTAGATAATAATGCCGTTATTTTCTTTTAGTTCGATCTGTCAGCTTGGTCTGAAAATAAAAGCACATTGTAAACCATTCATTATTCATTGGCAAAACAATCTATAAAACTGGAAATCTGTGTTTTTACTGATAGGTTACCTTATTTAAGTTGAGACCGATTTCACTGAGTCGTTTGTGTTGGTAGGTGAGCGGCTCGTGAAGCTTGGCATCACCACGTTTGTAGAAGTCACTGTAGTCGAGCCGAAACGCGAGCGTCTGCAACGACACTTCAGCGTGCAGGGCCAACTTCAATATCAAAGTGGTCACGTGCCCTCTACAACATCACGCCACATAGTTATATTTAATTTCATATAAAGCTTGATGAATTTAACTAAAAGTAAATAAATCTACCTGTATGTTCGTGCCCAGACGTTGAGATCAGCTTTTCGACTAGCTAAAAACTGATGAAATATTTTTCTCTTTTCCTTGTCATGAGCTTCATCCGCAGATGTAAATGCATATTCACCTGCAAAAATTAGGTTTAATATTGGTTATCTGTAAAATAGGTGAACAAGTAATTAAATATATATATAAATTTACTATTGCCCGTATTCAGATTCCCCGCTAAAATCATAATAAATGAATAAATAAATAACCACATCACGACACACACATTGACTCAGCCCTGCAGTAAGTATAATCGTGATTCATTGCTTAAAGCATGTTTTAGATTTTAAAATTTTCTGTTTCATTCATCCCTTTTGTCGGGAAAGCAAAGAGCATTAGCCCATCCAGCACAAGTCTTCCGAATTATAATTTTCTTCTTTCTTGAAGATGGTGAGATGATCTATGAGATTATGATGATAATATGAATAATGAAAGGATGAAAACGATAATAGAATAATGAATATTTAAACAAATTAAATCGAACATAAATGTATGCGCGACGTACACTGCTTCGAGTTCAGAGATGAGCTTTTTTTTCTTTATAAAATGTATAAAACTGTCAGCACTGAGGCCTGGTACCACCCTCCTTTTTATTTTTGCCATGAACCTGTTTTGGTTCGAAGGATTGTTCCTTAACAATTCTTCACAACATACCACAATATATTTGTTGGAAGGAACGACAAAAACACAACAAAAAAGTAAAAACTTAAACTTCTCGCGGTACACAATCAATTGAGTTGAGTGCCACAATCGAAAATTAAAAAGACGCAACTTACCTCTAGCTACTCTATCGGCTTTCATTTGTTCGATTTGGTCCCTTCTCTCGAGCTCCGCATTGATACCGGCATGAAGAATAGTTTCGAAGCTACGAAGTGCTAAGGTTTCGTTTAAAACATTGCCGAGATACGATTGTAACTCCTGAAATAAAATATTTTGTTATTTGACTATTAACACAAAAAGTTTTCGCTTCTACTAAGAAAAAATCGATTGTGGAAAATCAAAAGACATAAAACATATTTGAAGTCTTTTTAAGAATTGGTTTTCGGAACAACGTAGTCCTTAGAATAGTATTATATTCCGAGGTGAGTGACCTGCGTAGTGGCGTGTATCATGGCGTGTATGGAGTGTCGGTCAAGCGCGCGGTGGTGCAGCTGCAGCAGCGCATCCAGGTCGCGCTGCGCGGCGGCGGCGGCCACCAGCTCGGCCCACGCGGCGGCCGCGCCCACGCTGCTGGCCTCCTGCAGTGCGCCGCACAGCCGAAGCGCCTCCGCACGCAGGCACGACACGCGACGCATCAGGCCCCACACCTCTACACAGCAAATACACTAATGTCAAATAACGCTCGAACTAAATAGAACTACACGATAAATTTAGACCTATGCGCATTAGATAGATGACACTGCTATCAATTACAAATTTAACTTATTCATAGAGACATATAGTATGAGATAGTTTAAACAAAAGTAGTAGTCGCAAATACTTTGTATAAAAATCGCCAAGTGTGAGTCGGACTCGCACATACAAGTTTAAACAATTTGTTATTTGAATATGCTTTCGTAAAATTAATAAGAAGAATCAAAAAATCAAATAAAAATAACATTAACATTTTTAAATAATCAAAAGCGGCAGCAGAAATAAACATTCAATGAAAACTTACAAAACAGAGAAGCCTTAGTTATAGGATCCCGTTTATAACCTCTTGGGAAAAAAAAACTAAATAATTACAATAGCAATTGTAATAATTAACTTGCTGAAGATACAAACAGAATCTACTACTATTCCTGAAATATATATCTGACCGGGCATGTATTTGAGACGCTTATGCAGTATAATGTGGTCCCGCCAGGCGCGGTGCAGGCTATACTCGATGCGCTTCACCCGCCACAGCTGCGTGAAGAGCGCGCGGTACTTGGCGGCGCACGACGCCGGGAACAGCGTCCCGAGCGGTCCGTCCACGCGGTACTGCAGCGCGAACACGTCCCAGCCGCAGTCCTCGCGCCCGTCACCTTTACACATATTATTAGCTATTCGGATGAGATACATAAAATTACTGTACTGAAACTAAATTTGGTGCTTACAAATTTAGTCTGTTTTTGATCAACAGTGGGACATATTTACTGATGAAGTCTAGATATAATGACATGTTAAAAAAAAAGGCCTTACCGTTCGGATAAAGGTTAACGTGGAGTCGTTGTAACACGTGTGGAGGTTCGTACTGCGCGTTGGTAGCACGGATTGCAGCTTCTAATGTACATGTCAAGTTGTGGACATAGAGTGATGAAACCGGCTTGTTCAACTCTTCCCTATAAAGAATAGAAATAGGTAATTAACAAAGGATTTTTTATATCTTTTCCCTTCTCCAGCAATCTGTCTTCTGGACATTTAGCTACAATTTATGAATTTGAGTGGTAGGCGCGTATGAAAGTTGTGATTTGTGTTATTACCCAGTAGAATTTTCTTAGTTGCAGACCCAGAGCTTTTCTTTTGTTCCATATATCTTTATTCTAGGTTAACTGTCTGTGTAGGTACAAACCTAATATTTAACGTTATTTGACTATGGGAGTTTAATTTGGTTTAATTCCACTTCAGGGCAAGTTTCCCATCTAAAGGTTAAGGTGACATGGACTCATTTGGTTTCATTGACTTTTATTCTCCAATCTTTCAGCCATTTAGATATTTTGTTAAGATTTCGTTGCAGCTTTGCTAACGCATTAGAGGCGATTTTATCGACTGCAATTACTGCAATATCATCAGCAAATTTTCCCGTGAGTGCATCATGTGTATGTCTAACGTATATATTAGGTAAAATGTTGAGCCCATAACGCTGCCTTGTGGAACAGCGGCTTGAATTTTAATAAGGCTTGTAACGCTGTCACTATACCTCACGCAGAAATGTCTTTGGCTGAGGTATGACTCAGTGAAGAGGTTTAAGTTTATGGGTAGGTTTTTGTATTGGAGCCCAAGATGCCAGACCCGATCAAAAGCCTGCGAAATATCCAGAAAGGCGGAAAGCAGTAGAATTTGCTTTCGGAACTTGTTTTTTTTTCTACCAGCCTATGAAACTTTTGCCTGATCAACGGTACCACGGGCCTGTCGGAAACTGAATCGATGGTCGTGAATAAGTTTGGACGTTTTTGGAATAGGTTTTGGATCGCATGGTGCCAGAAATTTCAATCATGCATCATGCGATCCAAGATGAAAGAATTTGACATTGCCGCGTGGCGAAGCGCGATGCATCACGACGCCGCGGTACTTTGCCGGTAGGCGCTGTGTGCAAGAGCGGTCTACTGTCATCGAATTCACGGTTTCTGTCCATCACTTTATACAGTGTGATGCCTACTGTAGCAGCTGCACGATGTGTTGCACGTTGTTGCCCTGTCTAGTAGATGGTAGAGTGAAGTCAGCGCCGCTAGCAGACGCCGCGTACTAGTGTGTTAAATAGTGTGATGCCTACTGAAGCAGTTGCACGAGGTGGTGAACGGTATCGCCCTGCGCCAGCAGTAGGTAGCGGCGATGCGCGGCGAGGTGGTCTAGCAGGTGGTGGTGTGACGTCAGCGCCGCCAGCAGACGCCGCGAAGCCCCCGCATGCGCCGCCGAGACACCGTCCTGAAGCCCCTCTGCCTCCCACCATCCCACAGCCGATTCTGTTACATAAAAACTACATTTTTGTTTCTACTTACTGAGATATACACTCATGGACAAAATTTGAAGAACACAAAAAAGTTAGTATAAATATTATGGATAGTGAAAAAGTTCACTGGTGTTGAAAATAAATATTAAACGTAATCATATTCAAATATAGATCAAAACTAATAAACCAGTACAACTATTTTTGAAATGTTAAAATGTAGTTAAAATGTGTCGCGTGTATCGAACCGATTCTTGAAATCGCAATTATAACTTTTAAATTTTTTGAAATATTTTACTAATTCATTCACATATTTGTTTCGTTTTACTTATTTTTATAATTTATCTAAAAAAATACACTTTACTTCTCCACTGTGGTAATGAAGATTATTAATTTTTTATTTAATGTTCAGGAAAGGTATGAACTTGGTCAATTATCAGATTTATCAGGACTTAGTGATGCCCTCTTTTACTTTGACTTTGACGACCCTGAAAACAGTTCTAACTGTTTTCAGGGTCCTTTTCATTCCCCTAATCATGTAATCAATAAATTTTTGAGGGATTTTGTCTCATTATTTCTGTAATAAAACAAATCTATCTCTCATCTCATTAAGAGTCAAATGGCACTAAGATTTCAATTACGATCTCAGTTTCATATCTTGCCGCTACCCATTCTCATCGACCCAGGATCCCATACAAATCCGTCCCTATACCAAAACTGCCTGCATCTAATGCCTCTTTTTCCCGGTGTTGCACTGAACGTATCCTTCTCATGGGCATCTCTACTCTTTAATCCAACCATCATGTACCTCCAGGCCAAATCTAGACTCATCTGTAAATAAGACTTAACTCCAGCTCCGTCAGTAAAATTTTCGTGATTTTTAGTAAAATTAACTCAATTCACTGGAATCTTGCAAGATTTGAGTCTTCTTGTCTCTTACAGTTTTTGTCAACTTCTTGGAGTTTCCTGCTTCGCGCTCCGCTAAATGCCCGTGGTCGTCTCCCCCACACTTAAAAATTCCAGTAAGGATAAACAATAACATAAAAAACGAAATTCGGAAAAAAAAGTCAGAAAAATACATTTTGTGTAACTTACGATAACAAGAACATCTATCTTTTTTTTGCGCCCTACTAATTTTGTCAATGACTATTCTGTTTTTGATACTATGCTCTCAAACTTTTTATTGCAACATAAACCGGTGACCGTGCTGTATATGACAGGTTTTGAACATTGTTAAACAAACAATTCCTATGCTCTAGAATAGGACAAGATTAATGATAAAATTACGATAAAATCTAAGTAGACATCTACACCCTATACAAGACTATAATAAAACAATTTAAAATATGCTCTATAGTTATCACATGTAGAGTATATAGATATAACGTCATCGTCAGAATGTCAGTGAGTAATATAAATATTAATAATAACCATATCACAACACAGACATTAACTCAGTGCAACAGTAATATTAAAGAATCTTGTGTCGCAGTTGCTAAGCAACGATATGGTATAAACTGCATAGAAAATAATATTACATCCAAGAACAGTAAACCAAACAATGCGTCATGCAAATAACACAATGTTTCGCCCCCGCCGGGATACGAACCCGGAACCTCTAGCGTAGCAGTCGGCCTAGTACACCACTGCGCCACCGAGGTCGTCAAACGAGTTATGTTGATAGAGAGATTAGTAACATACCCGAGTTGGCTTTAAGTAAGTCCTGCAGTTGCGTTGCGTGGTCTCCGGACGAGGACTCATCCGCGCATGCCTCCCTCATGAACACAACACTTTTCCCGGTGGCCAATATTTGCACCGCTTGCTCCTTACTCATAAACGACGGCACCATCCACTCTCTAAGTGTAAACACAATTTTATGCACCTCATACATGTTTTTTATGAACTTTCGATTGATGATATGATAATGTATAAAACTAATTGTATTGCTTACCTCACTCTATATTTGTCATGCCATAACCTATCGATTGGCACGCCACTTCTACTTTCAATAAAAAACTCATTGTAAGGATCATCAATCTCTCCTAAAAAATAAAATTGAGATATTTATGTACTATTATATTCGCAATGTATCAGTCATTAGAATACGATACAAGTTTATGTACCGTGCATTAACCACCGCGTCAACATGAGCAGTAACGGGTAAGTGAGCGCAGTGAGAAGTCTCCGCGCCAACATCGACACGCGCTCGTCTCCGTGGCGTACGAAACGGTGCAGGCACGATGCCAACTCTCCACCTGATAATGAAAATCTTTTGATATCAAATTTATACAAATAGTTGCATTTTACTTTACCAATATGTTTCATAAGCCATTATTAGATAAAACGAACTATCTTTAGTTATCTTTTTACCTATTTATTGTATTAGGTTACAGAGTGTATATTGTAAAAGGTTACAGATAAATACGGATATGAGCATCGTTGTCAGCTTTTATAATTCCTTTCTACTGAGGTTTAGGCACAATCACTGAAAGAAAAATATGAAGATACTGGCATAAAAATACCATACTTTAATTTGAAAATATTTTAGGGTTGGGCCTTATGTAAAATATCTAGGAAAAGGAACAAATAACCATATTATATAGTATAAAACTAGATTAGTTTACCTTTCTTGTGATGTGTTGTATGAGCAATGTTAGCAAGCCATGTTAGTCGATGTAAAGGTTCTTGTGCCCAGACACTGACGCGACGTAACGTAGCGCCGCCCCCATCTGCTTCGTATGCCTTCAAATTAAAAAAAATCATAACATGGTTTGATGATTGACAACTTAGTCTCCTAATGATACAAACTTATGGCGAGACTCAAATACGGCTGTACTGCAGCGCCACGATTAAACAGAGATAATTAAAAAAAAATGCGTTTTTAACATTCCTTACTACACAAATTTACTCTTTAATACTTTTTCAATTTAAGTTATTTCTCACATAACTACTTGAGCAATTCTTTTATCTTGATTCCGTGCTTTAAAAAATGTCAGTACTTACCTGAGATTGTAGCAAAGCTATACTACGGTAATATTCTGTTAGTTCCTCTCTGATAGCCGACACAAGTCCTTCGCCCATTAATCCTGAAAAAAAAAAAAAATATTTAAATTTCTATTAACATGTAAGTTCTGTTTGTGTTTTTTCAAGCCATTATTAGTTATATGCATTTTGATCTGTCACAGAATTCAACGAACAAAGAACTGAACAATCGAAACATTTACTCATAGCAACACATGCAATCCAAACATTTAAAGGTGACATCAATTTGAATATTTAATATTGAATTATTTCCTGTCCTGCCCTGTCCAGCAAGGGCTGGGAAACTATCAAGCAAATTACCAATCAATATTGTAAACTTTTTTTTATTTTTTATTTCGAAGGAATAATTACAGCGCATAATAAGAATGGGAAACAATATAAAGTGTACAAATTAAGACGCCAATAACAATAATTCACATATAAACATAGAACAGCACATGACAAACAAAACTTGGACGCTGAGCTCGGACTGACACAATAAAAAATATATACATTCAAACACATTACATACGAACATAAGCAACATACATAAAATAAATAAATAAATTAGTAAAATAAATATATACTCATGTCTAAAGAAAAGAAATAATAAAGAATATAATAAAATTAATGATAAATATACTTATTGCTTGTTTTGTGTTTTTTTTATCTACTTTAAAAAATTACCCATCCTATAAAATATACCTTGAGGCATGAGACCAGAAGAGGGATCAATAAACTCCTTAAGTCTGTCATGGAGGAATCCAAGATGTGCAATCCTTGAGTAGAGCATCTGCATTGGTCGTGGTACAGTTGCATTTCTACGAGATTTTACTCCAGTAGCAGCAAGCACCGCATCACGAACTACCGAGCTTTCATTATCACGTCCTAAAAAAGTAATTAGATAATAAAATACGTACTTTGTACGTAACCTTATTGATTCTAATAGATACATTTCACATATAGTCAAACCCTGTTATAACGACATCGGTTACAACGAATCGGTTATTGCGTTTCAATGGTGAGGTCCCTAATCCCGGTAATCCCATATTAACTCCGCCAATAACAACACTGGATAAAGCGACCAATCGCTGATTGACTAAACTGACTACTAAGTCAAGTCCATAAGCTGTACTGCAAGTATTTTGACGTAAACTTTTTTCGACCTTTTATTTAAAAGAACTCAGTTTTTTAATAAAAAATATTAATTGCTTTGTATCTACTAGAAATAAAATATACAGTACCTGCATTGCTAAATGTGGACTGCAGGCTTGGGTAAGAGCTCTGGTGTTTGGAAATGTTGTCTGAACTTATAGACCCTATTGTGACTTTGCTTGTACTTGAAGTAGCACCTGATACAGCTGTGCCCGATTTCTGCAACAAATTACAACTGTCAGTTACCTACTACTGTAATCTTTTTTGTATAAATTATTTTAGTTAGTAATTCTAATTTACACTCAATATTATTAATTTTACCAGTTTCTTCGTCGGATAACGATTGAAATATGAATACATTTAACATTGCTATGCATATACAGTTACACATACAACTCCCACAGTTAAAGAATGGGATTGAAAGAAGCATCGCAAATATGGAAAATAAAATTAAATGTATCTAAAACGTATCTTAAATGTATTTAGGTATTAATAAATTTACGTATTTATATTAAAACCCAGATTTTAGAATTAAGGCCTATAGACCAAATGTAACACGAAAGCTCGGCTAACACACTTAATAGAAAATTAAAAGTTAATACATTAATCAAAGCGAAGCCTTCATGATAAAAATACGTTAAAGGATATTTCAATAATTAAAAAATCCGTCTTGCATTTTCAACTGTAAACAAAACTGTAAAACAAAGAATAGAACATGGATTATTTTTTCATAGGTAACAATTATTTGATATTTACCGTCCAATTTTACTGTTACTGCAGTCTAGGAATTCTGAACCTCAACATGTGTTCGGTGTGGAAGAGTTATATTGAAATATTTTCCCGCTATGGGGAATATGTAAAGATAATCAGAACATGTCCTATTTACCTGTTTATTGCTATTTAAACAGGGGTGCTAAGGAATGCTTAATAAATAATTGAAAACTTTATATACCTGTCAAAAATAATAATGTTTGTAATTAGTAATGTCTATTATTAGTGAAGGCAGTAAAGATAACCATTGTCTTCCTTTAAAATTTTGTGAATTCGATTCAAAAGAGAGAATGTTTACTTAACTGTTAAGGACACCGATTTATTCAAAAAACATCAAGACCAACGAAAAATTTGTACAAAACACAAACGCAACAAGAAATTTGAATGTTTCTACTGTATTTGAGATACCCAGTTGATTCAGAAGACCAAAATGCTGCTTCAAATGTATCCTTATCCAATCAATATATTATGCAGTAATATACACCACTAAAGATTCATATCTGGATTCTCCTGCTCATTCAAGAAAGTAATATTTAAAATATCAGTTATTGAAATAAAATTGAAGCGAAAATTAAAAGTATTCAAGAAAGAGTTTGCCGGCTAGAGAAAAGGCTTATTCTTCGCAAAACATTATATTTTGAAGGAATAAACAGATTTTTTTTTATAAATTATGAAAGATACTCATAATCTGTTAAGCGATAACATAGTGGTGACAGAACTTTTTCATTCTAATAAGCGCGTAGTTCCGGCAATAAAACTATACGCCCAGTTTGCTTAATATTATACTTAACTCTCCCAAAGGAATGAAAAATTAATATGAATATAGGCGACGGTGACTGTTTACCATCATATGCAGGTCGTGTGTTTGTTTTTCACCTTGGCAGTATAACAATTAATTCGCCAGTGAGTAAAAATATTAATTTTATTAATAAAAAAGTACCAGGAGACCATGCATTAACATTTTCTGGTTACGAAAATAGAAAAAATGTTGATTCGTAACTAGTGACTTTGAAACTTTAGTTACGAACGTGGAGGTGAAGGGGTATAAAATAGTAAACAAATAACAAATGTAAAAATATTACACATGAAACATAAACTCAACACAACCGAAATTTAAAACTAAAATTAAAACGCCGAATTTCGAATGTTTATGTTGAGTTCCAGTATGACAAGTTGCGAATCTGTCGCCACTATCCGAGCACAATGAGGAACATGGAACCAATTTCGGAGCTTTTAAAGATATATAGTATAGTCAATTTCACCGACAGATCACAATTTTTTTATTATTTTTTCTTCAATTATTATTAAATTTTAATTCGATTTAATTTATTTTATTTTAAAAGTGCCAAATTCCTGTTCATACAACAGCAAAAAAATATTGTTTAATAGCTTAACGTGTAGATAGTTAATTTAATTCATTTTTTTGCAAAATCAATAAAAATTAATCAAAAGAAAAGTTGACCAATCACAATTTCTTGTTTCTCCAATAAATATGAAACAAGAAAATTCAGGTTAACAATCCCTATTTTTTTGTTATTTACAAAAAGAACATTATATTTATTAAAAATAAACACCAACATTGTAGGTTTTCCTTAAATTAGTTCCCTTTTCATAAATAACAATAAAGATTACATTAAGTCATTTCTTATTAATGGTATCGACCGCCATTTCATCAAATTCTTTCACTGCGCTGTTGTAAGTACACGTTACTCCGAGACCAAAAGTGTTAGCTCAGATAGAGAAATGCCAAATCTGCATTACCACAACGCGTAGTGGCCGTTTTCTTAAGAGCCGTAACATGAATTTCTTGTTTCAGCGACCACAATGCGTTATGAGAAGTTTTACGCTCAATTTGCGTTTTCGGTCTGAGCATATTAAACAATATAAAAAATAAAGTAATATACAAACCATAGCCCCAAGGTTTGGTATTGGGAATAACTGTTGAGTAGATTCAGATTGTTGAGGTCCCTCTGAAAGAGCCAGCAATAAAGACAATATAGATACTCTTTGCTTTAGGATAAACTGAAACAAACAAAAAAATATTTCACAAATTTAGTATTCAAAAACAACAAAGCCTTTATCAGAAAAGGTTCTTAAACAACAAAAACAAAAAAATAAGTTCGAGCAACAAGAAGGTAGAATTTTTGTAGGGATAAAACTTGAATGAGAACCCATGGGAGATATTTCAAAAGGACACAACTAAAAATATTTACAATCCAGTAGCACTATCACAAAAGAGATATTACTTAGTAATATTTTACAAAATTAAATTGGTTTTTGTTTGATCCGAAAAATCATGACTGATTCAATTTGGGCATATTGCATACAACAGTTGGGTGCTGCCTGTTCTGCAACCAACCTAATTATAGAACGAAGGTTGTCTTATAAGTTGTTCATATAGATATTGCGCCACTAATTCAATTTCGACAAAATTTCCCACCTTTTTCAGACTAAATTCAAAGTTTCAGTTCGATACCTATAGAATTGTAATTTCAGCTAATTTTTAAAGTCGAAAACTTGTTAGAAAAACGGATACATGACAAAAACATTTTCTTAAGATAATTTTTTACAACTTTCGAAAAAAATTATCTCAGCAAGATTGCATCGTTGACTTGAATTTTGTTTTCGGTAATGAAGCACCACACCAGTCAACAATTTCTTTATTTAAATGTGGATAGGTGAGCCCTGATCCAAGAGCAGGTGCACCGAAAACCGAGGTCAACGAGGAAATTGTCGTAGCCGTACTGCGAGATTGAGGCATCATTGGGGATTTCTAAGACCTCCATTAAAATTTTACATGAAAAGTTGCGAGTCAAAACTGAGTTTCTTGTTAGATCTTTTGACCACAGAATAAAATGTAAGTAGTGTCAGAAAACTTTAGAACGTTTCAATGACGGTAACTAAGAATGTATACAGCATTGTCAAAGGTGATGAATCATGGATTTATTCTAATGAACCCGAAACTAGGTTAGGTTTAAAGGGTACATTTCGCACTTAGCCACTTAATTTGGCTATTGTGCGTGTCGTTTGTTAATTCCCTATTTCAGGCATCCCAAGCCCTCCCAGAAGTCCAGCAGTCCCTTCAGATTGCCGAAAGCCTACGAGAGTGATAGTGGTGATTTGAGCCCGTTGTGCGATTCCATGATCACATGTGTTGGCGTTTTTTATGCTTGCATGCATCATCTGCATAGTGGGCTGTTAGTAACACCTTAAATGAAGAGGTGCTTGTTTAGTAGACAGTGGCCTGTTATGATACCTATGGCTACACGTAACCTGTCCCTGCTTAAACTGCAGAGGTTGCGACAGAACCTGCTTGCTGCCGGGACAGCCGCTCTGGTCTGTCTGCAACCCAATGCGTGTTTCCATTCGTTTAGGTGTGGTTCTTTAGTTCTATTAAGCAGCCACTGGGACTTAGGTAGCGGCAGTATTTGCACCGGTCCATATACTGTCGTCGCTGATCCACGTCTCGCCAGTTCAGCGGCTGCATCATTACCTAAGGAGTTACTGTGTCCTTTTATCCAGTAAAGTGACGTTACGGTCTTTCGCAATTGATTGCAGTGCTGTGTGGCATTCCAGAATGAGTGCCGAGGTTATGGAGTTATTTTGGAGGCTTTGAAGAACTGATGCACTGTCAGACATTGTTTTCACTTTCGTGTCTCCAACATTCCTGGCAGCAACCGCTTGTGTCGCCTTGATAATTCCTAAACATTCTGCTTGGAATATTGTATTGAATTTATCTAAAGTACTTGATATTCTTATGTTTATATCATTTGAGAGGACTCCAGCTCCAGTGCCGCACTTGGTTTTAGAGCCATCTGTATATATCCTCACCTCCAGAGTGGACAAGAATTTCTGGACAGAGTAATGTCCTAACTTCTATCAAAGAGGTATCAAAGTGCCTCAAGAAGGGGTATTTCTTTCAGGATGATCCTTAGGATTTCTAAGTGAGTTGTGCCTGTGTTGGTTTTCCACAAGCTGTTGTTCCTTGTTCTGAGAGCCGCTGCTGCTGCCTCCTCTTGGATGGTCAGATGTAGAGGCTTTAGGTCTAGTAGGTATTCCATAGCAGCTGTCGGTGTGGTCCTCATGCAGCTCATGGTTACTATAACGCTATTCTTTGTAGTCTCTAGAGATTGGTTTTTATCGTGGTCAGTCGTGTTCTGGGCCACCATACGACTATCCGTATGATAACCAGGTAAATCCGTGGGGTTGGACCCCATCTCTTCCCTAACAGTCTTTTGCACCGCCAGACAAACACAGGCTACATACACAGGCTTTTTTTATTACTGTTTCTATGTGACTACCCCAGTTTAGCTTACTGTCAAGCGTGATGCCCAGATATTTACTTGTTTGGACAATTGAAGTCTGGTGTCGAAAAGTCTTGATAGTTGTAGTTCTGGTAGTTTCCTTTTGTTGGTGAAAAGGACAACCTCGGTCTTCTTCGGATTAACTGTGATTTGGTGCTTTTTAAACCATTCTTCCACTTCCACGTTTATAAGTATCGCTAGGTCATCTGCATAATCAATAGTAGTGTAACCTCTAGAATGCAAGAGTCTTATTAAGCTGTCTTACTATTATATTATATTACGTTCCATAGTAACGGTGATAGGGCGTCCCCTTGAAGACATCCTTTAGATACCCTAGCCCTTGTAGTGGTGTTTACCGTTACCTGAACCGCCCTTTTACCTACCAGTACATTGATCCAGCCTACCCAATTTGTCTGTCTGTCTGTCTGTCTGTTGGACCAAGCAATTTGCCGACTGACCCGACTGATTGAAGAGTAAGGCGTGGTTTATGCTGTTGTGTGTAGTTTTGTCAAAAGCTCCTTCTATATCTATGAAGGTTGCTAGTGTTGATGCTTTGTTGTTTAGCGCCGTTTCTATTTTATGAACCACTTAGTGTAGATCCGACACTGATGAACTGCATTTCCTATATGCATGTTGTTGCAGGTGTAGTTCGTAGTTCTTTAATGGCCCATCCCGCGGATGTTGGTCTATTATCCTTTCCAAAGTTTTTAGGATGTCAGATTGATTGGTCTGAAAGATTTAGTTGAGGCGTAGTCTATCTTATCAAGTTTGGGAAGGAAGATCACTTTTGCTTCTCTTCATGTTTTGGGTATGTTTTTGTAGGCGATACACGCCTTATATATGGGTAGCAGGTAGTTAGCTACTAGGTTGCATTGCAGGAGTGCTGGAAAAACCTCATCCAGTCCCGCCGATTTGTAGGGTTTGAAACTTCCAATAGCCCATAGCACCTTTTCGATCGTGATTACCTTGTTTGCCACTTTCCATTCGTGTGCTGTGGGTGTAGGAGTATCTATGTTATGCCAGCCTTCATCTGTTTCTACCGTACAGCCTTGTAAATGCGTGTTCAGGAGGAATATGCTGCTTTCTCGATCTTTCGCCGTGTAGGTGCCATTTTCTTTTCTAAGCGAGTTTGGGAGGTTGTGGTTACCTTTGGATCCCTCAAATGTTTTGTTCTATTGAACCTGTTTCAAGTGCATTACTTTTATCTAATGTTTCCTCCGGAATTCTCTCCAGGCAAGCTTGTTTAGCTATCTACCAGAGCATGTAAACCCAAAACTAAACACCAGTCTTGTGTTTGGATGTTCTAATGTGAAGAGAAACCGACAAAACTTACTTGTTCTTGAAGTGTTTCAAAAAAGATGGTTACGATTTTTGTCTCAAATCCTGGTAGGTCATTAGCAACAATTCCTCTGTTCAACCAAAGAAAAATTACATCCGATTGGTACACAACTAATTGTTTGCCTGACATCCTTGCTGAACAATGAAAAACCAACCCCAAACATCAAATCATCCTGCACCAAGACAACTCAAGTTTGCTCACTGCTCACAAGACAAAATTTTATACAAAAGATTAAATTGTTAGAACATCCTCCATATAGTTTCCAACCTAAGTCCTTAAGAATAAACTATGCTAATATAGGTTTATTTCACCATAACATGTGGTTGACACATTCAAAAATGCAATTTTGACTATACCTACAAATGAAAGGAATATTTTTTTTGAGCAGTTGAAAAAATCTTTGTGGAGAATACTTGAGAAACAAAAAAGTCTTTAAAACCTGTCTAATGATTTATTTAAGGTCTATATGCATAACTTAAAAGACCCCATACAAAGGATGCAAAACAGAATACTGAGACAGATATCTAATGCACCATAGTTCCTCAAAACAGCAGAGATGCACAAAATTCTCAATATGCCAACAGTCAAACAACAAATTGCTTTTTATGGTAACATATACAAATCAAACCTACAAAAGAATCCAAACCAACTTTCAGGGCCATAACAGAAAATGATCATCATAAAAAGAGGCAAGATATTTTTGAAAAGGATTAGTCAGCACATAGTCTAACTACACAAATAAAAGGGATATATTCTGCTGAGGGAAGCATCTAACACAAAAACCACCTCCATCACATCTGCTCATAGCAAACAGGGCTGATGAAAATTATATGATATTATATATGAAAATTATGTATGTGTATCTGAACCCCTGTATCTATTGCAGTAAGTATATTTTTTAACTTGAAAGGATTTTATTTATTTTGCTACTATTGATAGTTTTTGTTACATAACTCAGTAGAAGGTACAAATTTGTAAAAGGCTTATTTATAAAAAATATATTTTTGTGTAACCTGGAATAATATAATAGCAAATACACTCACAGAAGATTTAAGTTTTGAATAGCATTCTGTAAATTTCTCAGCATCCCTCGCTGATAAGCCTGATAGTTTAGAGTGAATTTTCTGAAAAAGCAGCCTCTCATCATATGATTTTTTTTCACCAGTTGAAGATAAATATGACACAGCTAATTCATAAGCACCATCTAAAAAAAAAATCTTAACAATTTCTAGTAAAAATAATTACTATCTGATTTCTGGAAGATCACTATGTTCACCTATCTTTAACTTGGCAAAGAAGCTTTTAACATAATCCTGAATGCCATTCATGCTTTAAAAGGAAATTTTCGTATTTCTACGAATTTAGGCTTAATACAAAAAATAAATTTATCATGACATCTTACCGTCACATAGTGAAATAATTAGTTTGAAAATCGAATAAAGACAATACCTGGATCCTCGGTTAGTTCTAAACATAGTTTTCGAAGTTGTTCAGCAACATTTGTAGCAATAGCATCCATCATGATATAAGTCAACAGTAAGTAATTCAAGATATAGCAACTATTATTTGGAAACAAACAAGCAAATTGTTTTTACAGAACTTGAGACTATTTCAACATTTTCGAATTCAGGTATGGTTGTTTTGTCTATAATTTTTAAGATCTTGTATCTATAATTCTTTCATTAAACTTGGTTAATTTGAGTACCTTGGTAGAGTCTGTAGAACTACGAAAATTAAATTATAACTTGACGGTTTGAGTTCACCGAGTCGCAAACAGTATTTGACAAATAAGGTACCGACCATCAAATGCAGTTTGCTAAAGTTCGTTCTCCCGCGGCTTTAGATCGTATCAGAACGAAAGTTGACAATCAAACGTTTTTCAAAACGATCGTCATAAATTTTATGCCGCAATCTACCAAGCGCGAATTTCAACCAAGCGTGACCAAATGTAAATTACTCTCCCAAAAAGTAAAAGTTTCTTGGTAGTAAGGGGAAAAGTCAATCAAAATTTTAGTATTTTATTGCATCTCAACAATTAATATATAAAAATGCTAGTGTTTTAAGCATTGAATATCTGTTTGTACCCCACACGACGATTTAGCTGCTCTTTTGGTCATATTCAAAGTAAATTTTTATATCCTATAGGAGGTTTACCGTTACCTTAAAAAACATAACATTCGCCGCTTTTAAATGGCTTAAAAGCATACTACAAACGCCCCGAAGAGCGAGACAAAGCTTAGCAAAGTTCTTCGGTAAATGGTTATTAACGTATTCGTATAACAATTTAGCTAAGAGCCTGCCTAATAAAGGCTCATAGTGTGAAAAGTTCATCCAGTTTAATTTTTTCCTGGCTGTAGGCTGTAAGTAGTAATAGTAAGAGCCTGGTAACCGTGCACATGAACATTAATGTTACTGAGGGCTGATTCATATTTCCATCTATCACTGTTCATCTAGTCATCATCATCTCATCTATCACCTCATTTTCTTCGAGAAACAAATTTTTAATGATAGCCCATGAAAGACACAAAGTTATACCCTACACTCGTTTCCTTTCCTGGCAAAGGGAAGAATGAAACAATAAAAAATGTCTATGGTTGTGTGGTTGTCAAAAACTGTGCATAATGGTGATTGTTGTGGACGTCGATTAGTTGTATTGATACATAATCTGTTTGACATAAAATCTGATGAGTCCAGAAAATAATATTAGTTGAAAATGAGTTTCACAAGTGATGAAGTGAACTTCCTTGTGTATCGCTACTTACAAGAATCTGGTATGGTTCATTGAACTCTGTAGACGCGCTGAAAATTTTATGTATTTGTATAATCTCACATTAATTGCTATTGCAGGCTTCCACCACTCCGCCTATACGTTTGGTATAGAATCACATATTTCTCAAAGTAATATTAATGGCGCATTGGTGCCTCCAGCGGCACTGCTTAATATCATTCAAAAAGGATTGCAGTACACTGAAGCTGAAATTACAATTGGCGACGATGGTATGTTATAGCAATTTGAAGATAATGCCTATTTCTGGTCTAAAATGTTAATAGTTTAAAAATTAGTGCCAAAAATATATGTTTATAAGGGTGTGTTATTTTATGTTATTATAGACACAGAGACAAGACTGACAGAAAGTCTTAGTTTAATAGATGCTGTGACTCCAGATATAGTTGCTGCAAGGCAAAATGCACATAATGCTCAGAAACAAGCCATCAAAACTGAACCTGGTTCAGGTAGTGAGCAGAATGGAGTTGATGTAAGATGTTTTAAATTTTTTGTAACTAAAAATGTGACATCTTTTTAGACATTAGACAAACTAGACTTTTTACTCTAAGATAAGCTTATACTTTAACATATTTACAGTTACACAAAACTTAACACCAAAATTGTTAGTAATTTCCTTGAAATTTCCTCCACTAGACATGATGTCACTTAAACAAAGTGGTATGAACAGTTATCAAAAGTAACCTCAACTCCTTCCCTTATCACAGTTGATATAAACAAACTGTCAAGTTCATGGTACCTCAGAAGCAACCTTAAGGAAGTCCCAAGTGGGATAAATCATTGTTTTAACAAATTTTAACAACATTACTATGACAACATTTTTTATTCTATGTTCAATAATCCATATGGTTTGGTTGGTTGATATTTCCTCAAAACTTTTAGGGGCCTTGGGTGACTTGATACTTTTAGGTTGACCCAAACAAAGGTGTATACAAAAATGTATTTTAAACTAAATTGAATATCCATCTGGTATTTCATAAGTTTATCTGACACATAAATACTTTCATTATCAAATAATGGATGAGGGTATATTTGTATGGCTGTATCTCCTATCAACAAAAACTTGCAGTATAAACAATTTACTATGATACATATTATGCTTCCTTGGTTATTATTAAAAATTAAATTTGAATATAAGAGGACTTTTAACAGTTCTCTAGCAATTGTTGCTAACTTCGAAGTAAGAGTTTATTTCTATTTTGATAATACATACTAATGTGTTTTTATTTTCATACAAAATGTTTCCACAATTTATTAAAGTAAAATATATATTTTAGACCATTTGGCAGAGATCTGCAACAATTGAAACAGTGTGTAGTGACAGTGTCCAAAATATCTAAGAAAGTATTGAAAATACATATTTAAAGCAAAAGGATATGAGTAACTCAAACTAAAATAAAAATAAGTGAAATATTAATGATTATGGATAACAAATGCATGTTCAACTTCTGTTAAGAAGAAAATTGTTTTATTTTTGTAATTTGGAAGGAAAGTGTTTTTCATTCAGACTTCACATACATAGATAAGGCCCATAAA
Source organism: Choreutis nemorana (assembly GCA_949316135.1). Lineage (NCBI taxonomy): Eukaryota > Metazoa > Arthropoda > Insecta > Lepidoptera > Choreutidae > Choreutis > Choreutis nemorana. The sequence goes on along the minus strand of OX438597.1, from coordinate 5,481,813 downwards.
TGTTTGTATGTATAGGTACAAATTACACATCTTACTAATATTATTATTAGTGTGATACTTCAAATGTTTGAAAAACTTTGAATTTTTATATTTTTAATAGTTTTTGGCATAGAAATGAATTTGAATGAATGATTCTAGTGTTATAACTCAAATGTTGTTCAATTAGTTACCAACACTAGGAATATAAATTCCTACACTTAATGATGTCACAGGCAAAATGGAGGCACTCCACCTTAGCAAAAGAACTGACAAGCGTTATAGTTTTGAATGAGGTTGTGTAGGATAAAGTTGATAAGTTTTAAGGAAATTTTCAAAATATGGGTGTAAGTGTTTGGACATCTTATCAAAGTTTTGATAAAAAAATATGCTATTATAAAAAATTACAGAACACCACTTGTAATGCGAATCCTGTAGCACCTGGTGGTGCATCAACTCCAAATGCAACAGAAAATATGGAGGTGGATCAGTCTATAGAAATACCAGCAAGCAAGGCAACTGTCCTCAGAGGCCATGAGTCAGAGGTGTTCATTTGTGCTTGGAATCCCAGCACTGATTTGTTAGCCAGTGGATCAGGTGACAGCACCGCTAGGTAATTCTTGGTTTTTTAACTTATTACATTGCAATTAATTTAGATAATTTTCTTACTTGTTTTGTATCTGTAATATTTTAGAATATGGGATATGTCAGACAATCCTGCAACTACACCTAAACAGCTTGTACTCAGACATTGCATTCAAAAGGGAGGAGCTGAAGTTCCTAGCAACAAGGATGTCACTTCCTTGGATTGGAATGTAAGGTTTAAATCACTTTTTTATTTTTCATGTTGAGTGTGTAAAATAAAATGTGGAAATCATTATATTTCAGTGTGATGGCAACCTTCTGGCGACAGGATCTTATGACGGGTATGCACGCATTTGGACCACGAATGGAACTTTAGCATCTACTTTAGGCCAGCACAAGGGGCCCATATTTGCTTTGAAATGGAATAAGAGGGGAAATTACATTCTCAGTGCTGGGGTAGGAAACCATTATGAGTAAAAATGTATTGTTTGTAATTGAATGATGTTACACAAGTGTGTATTTTAGGTGGACAAGACTACAATAATTTGGGATGCAGCATCAGGGCAGTGTACTCAACAGTTTTCATTCCATTCTGCACCAGCTCTTGATGTTGACTGGCAGACTAACACATCTTTTGCATCCTGTTCTACTGATCAATGCATTCATGTATGCAGACTGAATGTGGACAAACCAATCAAAAGTTTCCAAGGACACACAGTATGTTTTATTAATTTGTGTTTTTAATTAACTTTGTTGTGCTTTTAGCGTTAGAAAAAACTGTCGTGGATCTTTTTTTGTGTAAAATTTCACAATTTAAATAAGTTTTAATTAAAGAAATAAGGGTTTCCTATTAAACAAAAACCAAGCTAAAATTATACTTGAGCATTGCCACTTGACCAGGGTTGCCATCTCTAAAACCTGCCTCCCAGGACCGGAAGCGTAAGTTCCCCGGATTTTGGAGCTTTCATCCTGGACATTTCAATACTTTTTTCATCGGTAAAACGCGCCCCACCCCCGCTCGCCGCTCGCGTAGTAAAATAGCGTCAGCAGTGCGTGCGTTGAATACCTAACCCATAGCTTTTGATTTACATAAATGGAACTACAATGACTACAATTGAAATTCCGCCTGGACGTCTTCCAAACTAGGTCAAATCCAGGGAAAACCGGACGGATGGCAGCCCTACACTTGTTGACCATTGACAAATCACTAGTTTTTATTTTCAGAATGAAGTAAATGCTATAAAATGGGATCCCCAAGGACAATTGCTAGCATCCTGCTCAGATGACATGACATTAAAGATCTGGTCTATGAAGCAAGACACCTGTGTCCATGATCTGCAAGCACACTCAAAGGAAATTTACACAATCAAATGGTCACCAACTGGGACTGGTACACAGAACCCCAACATGAATTTGATTTTGGCTAGTGCATCTTTTGATTCAACTGTGCGCCTATGGGATGTAGAGAGAGGCGTTTGTATTCACACATTGACCAAACATACTGAACCAGTCTATAGTGTTGCTTTCTCCCCAGATGGTAAATTCTTGGCAAGTGGTTCATTTGACAAATGTGTTCACATATGGTCAACTCAAACAGGTGGCCTTGTTCATTCGTACAAAGGTACAGGTGGAATATTTGAGGTATGCTGGAACTCTCGAGGCACTAAAGTTGGAGCTAGCGCGAGTGATGGTAGTGTTTTTGTGTTAGATTTACGTAAATTATAAATTGATAAAATTATTCCCATTTACCCATTGGAAAGATCCATTCATTGGACTTTTGTGTCCACTTAACTTTGATCATTCACCTGTCAAATAATCAAAGCCACTTTAATCCTTAATCTATTTTTTAGAAGGTGTGCCTGGAAATCTTTTCAAAATATTTTTATTTATATCAATACAACGTTATAATGCATAGTATAGGTGCTTCTCTTACATTCAATGAAGAAAAGACTATAATGATCAGGACAAATCGCATTAAACAAACCTATGTTGCTACAATTTTTATTTCATTTAAAAAGAGGCACAATTACAAGATAAAAGAAACCAAAATTCCCTGTTTGAAGATTATAACAAAAGAAGCAACACCATATTGTTTAATCGCAAGTATAAAAAGAGAATTGAATAAACTTGAGATCACATCCATTACCAAATTCTAAGAGATTTAAAATGTAAATACATGTTACATGTAATAAACATGTTACAATGTTTTTCATTTAAAAAACCTATTTTTTAAATCATGGATCAATGATTAATGTGGATACAAAAGCGCAAAAAGATCCATTGATGGATTGATAGGTCTTTACAATGGATTTAAGTTAACAAATAGAAATTATTCATTATTAATCCAACCTTTTACTACAATAACATTGTAATAGTATTTTTTAATTGTAAGATCATATTTTTAAAACAATAAAAATATTACAAGAAAATATAATTTTTTGTCTAGAAAAATGTTTAGAAAATGAAAAACTGCTTAATGTAGAAAGTTGCCAATAGTTTTATTGTTTTTCGAAGTAATCTCCATTCCTCTCTACACATCGTCGCATTCGATGGAACCACTGAGAAAAGCAGTGGGCCCATTCTTCCTTAGAAGTCTCTTCTATGTCATTTTCGTACGCTTTCACCGCATCTTCAGAGCTCGTAAAGCGAATATCTCGAATTTTATCTTTAGTTCTTGGGAATAAATAAAAGTGGCAGGGCGCCACGTCAAGACTGTGTGGCGGGTGACTAATTATCTAGATACCTGCTATAGTCAAATATTCAACAGTCCGTTTTGCGGAATACGCGGAAGCATTGTCGTGGTGAAGGAGGATCCTGCTTCGAGGGCGTTGCTGTCGAATTTTTCCCAAGACAACAGGCAAACAGCGATTGACATACCAGTCTGCAGTAACTGTCCTTCCATCTTCTGGCACAACTGTCGTGAAATGACCTTTTCGAATAAAGAATGAGGCAATCATCTTTTTTCCTTGACTTCTTCCTTTCTTAACCTTAGTTGGCCGATCCTCGAAAGGAAACACCCACTGAGCTATTTGTCTTTTGGTTTCGGGTTCGTAGCAATATATCCAGCTTTCATCACCTGTGACGATATCAAACAGCATTTGAGTTACCGCCGTTGAACTTTTCTAACATTTGGCGACACCAGTCCATGCGAAGGTGTTTCTGGTCGTCGGTTAAAGTATGGGGAATCCATCTGGTACAAAGCTTCCTGACGCCTAAATGTTCGTGCAATATTATAAATATATAATATTGGTATGAGTCTCATACCAATACCTAGGGTTGCCCGTATCTGCTGACAGGTCCTTCCTCTTTCATGCGTCGCACAGCACTGATGTTATCTTCAGCAGCCGCTGTTATAGGACGTCCCTCACGCGGATCATCAATGAGATTGCTTCGTCCACGCTTAAACTCGTTAAACCGATTATAAATATTGGCAGGAGATGGGGCTTCATTAAAAATGCTAATCAATAATCATAGCTTTGTTGTGGAGTAAGCCCACAACGAAAGTCATAATAAATCATTGACCGAAAATTTTCTCGCGATAGGTTAATTTTCACTTGTAACAAGAGTTTTAGATTTGCTACCAATTGACAAAAACAAATGAATGCAATAGAATACATTAAGTTACCAAGGAGTTCTAAATTTGAATTTTCATTAGCAATGTTTCGAACTGGCAAGTTCTAAACTGTTTTTGTGTTACCCACGTATGTACCAATACTCAAGTATTGGATAAAATTCCATCAATTTAAAATAATATACAAAAACAAACATACAAAAAGGGTTTTCTATGAAAAAAAAACTACAACCTTTTTTTTATGACATTGGCCTTTTATAAGCCAACATATTTTCATGTTTAAATAATTTATGAAGTTTATCATACATGTATTTAAAGAAATAAAGTAAGTCATCATATTGTCCATTGTAAGGTTTACAATTTTTATGGTATTCAGGACCATGCTTTGGATAATTAGCAACAATGTCACAGCTGTAATCAATGCTGCAACCCCATGCTGATAAATGCAGTTCTAACATTAGTTGATGCAATGCCTCAACCGTTGACAAGTACCATCTGGGACTACCCTTTTGGTGTCTCCAGAACTGAGAAGGTCTGTTTTGTAACACTATTTTAGGAATCTTCTGAAGTCTTTCATCTGCAAAAATGCCCCGACTCTGATTCCAGGTGCTATCTATTAAAATAACTCTATCAATTGGTAGGTTGTCTGTATGAAAAATGTTGAATGGAACATTACTTTCTTTGAATAGCTTAGTTTGTAAAGTTCCAACATTATAACCAGTTGGAAGAGTTGCAAGTACTTTTTCAGAATATGATTTTCCACTAATGGCTCCAGTAAATAGTTCTTGAACAGTTTTTGCTTCAGCTCCTGGATATAAAAGAACTATTCTACCATTTAATTCATAGTCTGGCATGTCTGGATAGATGTAAATATTAACATCATCTGGGGCTAATACTGCTGCATGTGCTGCAGTGCTCTTTCCATCTATTTCTCTTCTGTGTTTAATTATGTCTACCTTTATAGGAAGCTGAAGGATAAACAAAATTAAATGTAGATAAAATCAATAATCGAATAAAGATCTTTTGCTGTTAAAACAGAACTCAAGAAATCTGTAAGCTTACTTTGCATTTAGGTAAATGATCTTTTAATAGGAGAACCGGTACATAACATGTATAGCAAAAATACATCCTAGACTTCCCGCAAGAAGGACAAGAACTGCGACCATTCAAATTATCAAGCATTTCTGCACTAGAAATAAGCATTCCTTGGAATGGTTTTTCATCTTTATTCCTAGCTTCTGGACTCCTTGGATTCATTTCTATAAACAGAAACACAAAAGTGGTTTCTTGAACAAATCACGAATAAACTACTGATACATGAAGGTTTCTACAAACACCCCTAAGAATTTAGATTTTTTTTCGTTAAAATTTAAGAATCCCAGTTATTTTTTTGGTTAGCTCACTGCAAAACATTTCAGTTTTTTTTTCTTTTATGGCGTTGCCATCATCACGAATATAACTTTATTTATTTGCAAGTGTCAAGTATATTTATATTCAAGCTTTGATGAGGAATGAAATGATGAAGAGGTGGATACTGATAGATGAAATAATTAACCTGCCTAGGCTTTAATATGTTACTTGGGATATGACGAAAAGAGCAGCCAAATCGTCGTATTTCACTGGTTAGAAAACTAGCATTTGATATATAAAATTCTGCTCCTAAACTAGAAAAGACAGTAAAATAAGTACATTTTAACCACCAATTCCTGTAACCGCCAAGTCATTCAAAGGAACCCTTTAAATCTATTGAAATCCACAATGAGCCTATACAGCCAAGTAGAATATTGTTCAAAATAAGCTCAATATATTGTACATTTTTGGCTCAATATAAGGTTATTTGAGTTAAATTTTATTATTTAATTCGTGTTCTTAAATTTGAAATTAATCAGAAACAGTCGATATATACTACTTAATTAAAGTGAAAAGCTTACAATGTATAGAAAATGGTGAATTAATAATTTTAAGAGTTTAATTAATTGAACTTGTCACAACGGGTATCTTTAATTTATAATAACCAAACGATTCCCTTGAAACTTTAAAAAACCTTGCTATTTTCGTTCTTACGTCAAAAGCATAGTGTTTAGTACTTTGTGATAAGTTTCAGGGTTTTACATAATTTTGGATAATTACAGATAGAAAAGGTAATATTAATATTTTATTAGCTATTTGTTTTTGCAATTATTAATCTTCCGAATTGCAGATAAAAATGTTTTCCAGCCTTGTCTTTTTAAGGATAATGACGCCATTTTGTGGCGCCGGCTGATAGGATCAAAAATATTATTTTGATTTAAACAGAACAAATCCTTTGTAAAAATGTTCTTCATGTTTTGTTATAATAGAGAATAATTTAAGGTTTCACTGAATAAATATATCTCTTTTACTTAATCTATTTTCTACCGGGATTTCTTATAATTATTTCGGAACGGAATTCATTGATTCCTGATTCATTTCCAAATTTTATTTTTATATCTTAATTTGGGCATTTTGTGTCGTGTTGATGCTAAATAAAAATATTTTTAGAGGGAAATCGTTTGGGAATGTGTAAAAACATAAGGTTTAAAATCACTTATAAAACTATCCAGCCTAAAAAAGTCATTGATTTTTCATACAACTCGAAATTTTACTTGTTTTTTTGTTTTTATTCGATCAGTGAATTTACAGGAGAGGCAATGAATCAGGACGTGGCTAAATAATGACAATATCAATGAAAGAACAAGATCAAATGCCCGGGGAGGTGAGTGACATAATTTTCGTTATTTAACTTAAAATATAATCTTTTTGGTAAAAATAAAACCAAATTTTGTTACATGTGCGTTTTTCATTGTTTTGTAGGCACCATTCCCTGAGGCAAAATTAAAAGCACTAGAGGAGAAAATATCTCATCCTCGTTGGGTTGTACCTGTTCTGCCAGAACAAGAACTAGAGGCTTTACTCATTACCGCTACTGATCTAGCCACCAAAGGTTAGTTCTATTGTCCATCCAGTTCTATTAAAAACCTGTCTTTTTTGGCTAAAATAAATTCTCTTATTTTAAAGTTGTGTAAAATACATGTACATATTAATTTAAAAGGTGAAGATTTAAATCATGCAGCCTGCCAACGATTCTACAATGATGCACTTACAGTTTCATTTACAAAAATTTTAACTGATGATGCTGTGTCCTCATGGAAGAACAATATTCAACAATGTGTGAGATCAAACTGTGAGAAACTTGTCAAATTATGTGCTATGAAGTTGGATGACTCTAGGTTTCTGCACCTTCTGTCAATGGCATTTAACCCCAACAACAAGTAAGCTTCATTATTTTTTGTAATTCAAAGAAACATAGATTTACAGGCCATAGTAACCTTTATATAGAAAGTCAACTATATCACTCAGATATTGTGTGAGATTTGTTAGCATTATTAAATTTTAGTGAGTAGATGTGTTTTCTAAATGTGATTTGCACCCTAATGTCTATCTATAAAAATAAATAAAATTAAGGAGTCTGTAATGTCAAAATAACAGCTTTTTACTAAATGTCTACCAGTTATGTACCATCTCTCTATACCCTAGCTAGCTACTATAATAAGGATAAATGTACTAAGTAGTAAAATAAATAAATAAACTTTGCTATTATGTCTAATCATGAATTGAAACAGCTGGATTGATTTTGATGGGACTTTCAGATAGATGAAACTTTTGATGATAAAATGTAGCTCCCTAATGTCATAAAATAGTGGATTAAAGTTTGTATAGAGGTTGTGCAAAGTTCAGGCAGATCAGCAATTCTAGAATATGAAAATAATCATTACTTAATTTAAAAATGAGTATAATTTAATTTATATTGTTTAAGTAATAATTTAAAATGTAATTTTGTCAAAGGTTCCACACATTTAATGCTTCAAGAACATCAGAAGGCTTATCTGTGACAATTAGTAAAGCAACAAATGGGCAAGGATCAACACAGGAAGCAGAGGTTTTTGCTAAATCCCAGGATCATAGAACACCCAGGGGATGGCTGGTCCACCTGATTAATATGTGAGTAATTAACTAAATTAGATATTTAGAAATAATTAGAATTAGATATTTGAAGAAATAATTAACTTAATTTCTTCAAATATGTAATACCTAGAACAACATGAAAAACTAATCTGTAAGAATATGTATATAACAATAATGAAAAAGCACACTATTTTCTAGTTTTGGTGATGCTGGTGGGTTCATAAAATTAAGGGAAAGATTTGAAGTTATCATGGGGTTTCAAAAACCTGATCTTACATCATCAATAACATCGGAAGAGAAAGTATCAAGTGACATTATAGCAGAGAAGGAGATAGAAGAATTGCCCAAAGCAGATGAAACTGACAGTGCACCAGCCATCAATGAAAGCAGTGAAGTTAGTATGGTTAATTATCACAAGAACTGTGATAAGCTTAAGTTAAATTAACACCCAATGTTTCATTTTGCCCCTTCTATTTATCTCTATCAATTATTACTCTAAATTTTTGGTGTTTAAAGCAGCAAATGTTAAAAATTACATAAAAGTAAAAAGTAGCACATGGTTAAAATCCCATTTCTTCTATGATAAAGAAAAAATAATAGTATTCTGATGATTCTTTTCATGTATTTAGCTTCCAACGCCCCTTCGTAATGAGCAGTCTTACTCATTTGAACAGTCTGCAAGTAGTGAGACCCGGGTCGCGGCGGTTTGGCAGCTAATACGACCGCTAGGGCTTTGCCATGATCTTCTCACACCCCATACTGTCACTACCTACTTATTACCTGTTTTGGTGAGTATTTAAGTGTTATTTATTTATTGTGAAAGTCTTAACTTGTTATTAGATGTGAATTAGAAAAAATATTTGATTATTCCTTATGTTTGGGTTGATCTCTTGCTATCCCGGGTGCAACAAAATGTGCGACTAGCAAAAGATGCAGTCGCACATTTGGTTCTCTATGTCGCAGTTACAGACCTTAAGAGGCAAAGGGAACTATAAAGACTGAAGAATGCCATTTTAGATGATTTATGGCACCAGGGGTAGCGGGAGTTTAGGATGAGTAGGTATGGCATAGTAATTAATTGTTTAACATAACATTAATATACTACACCACAGGAATGTATACCTACTTTACTGGAGAGTTTGACTGATGAAGAACTGAAGAAGGAAGCTCGTGGAAGTGAGAACAAGACTGATACAGTATCGTGTTTGATTCGCGCCTGCAAATGTGTCTCTGTCAAAACGCCCCATCATCATAGTTTACTTAAATGTGAGTTTAGCTTTACTTAAAAAAATATATATTTATTTTAAATATATGTATTGGGATATGCTATAACTTTATCATTGTATTTTACACTATTTTGTAATGTGATAAATGAAAAACATATAAAAAGGTAAGTTTAAATGTTTTGTTTTTCAATAATAGTATTTAACGTTTACATGATTCTCTAAAAAAATCACAAATTAACAAGAAGTCAAATAAAAACAGTGATTTGTAAGAGAAACTTGTGATTATCAACTAAATGTTTTTGTGTAATTTTAGTATACAATGTTTTATTTCTTCACCAATATCATTTAGATTGGTATTAATACACTAAATACAATTATGTTTCCAAGCCACGAAAGAAGCGTTTGTTGTTTATATGGAGCATTCGGCAAGTTTTCGTCAAGCCTCGGACCTGTTGGTTACCCTGTAGCTGCTTAGGGGCGCAGTTCACTCCCGCCCCTACGTCGCTACATCGTACTCGACCCGGCCCAATCACATCGCTGCATCGTCTCACATGCCATAATGTGTCATATGTTTGTGCTTATTGCATGCTACTGTTTTGATATTGAGATATATGTCAATTTTATTTATGTGTTATTTGTTACCACTATTGGACAGAATTTCCTTGTAAGTGGGATGCAGTCAAATGCGTATCTATTCTATGAAATGTGTAAATTTCAATAACCCAAAATGACTAAATAAGTCCTGATCGTTTTAATGTTACAGCACTCGAAATGTTTCGTCTTAAAATGATTTTACGATTACTGCAAATGTCATCATTTAATGGGAAAATGTCTGCGTTGAATGAAGTAAATCAGCTCATCAGCACTATATCACAGCAACCCAAACCAGAGTGGCTCACGCCTGCAGTCATAACGGTATTTTTTTTAACCTAGACTATTTATTAGTTTCATTTTTGTTTATTTTCAGTTGAATACTCAATGTATATTGATTTTGTGCTAAACTATATGACAATGAATGTTTTTTAGAACTGGATACGCCAGAACAAAGTAGTAGATATAGTTTTGCGAGATTCTTTGCATCAGCCCCAATATGTAGACAGGCTAGAGAAAATGCTAAGATTTATGATAAAAGAAAACTCATTGACCAGAGACGATCTTGATGCTATCTGGAGAGCTCAGCATGGAAAACATGAAGCTATAGTAAAGAATCTTCATGATTTATTGGCGAAGCTTGCGTGGGACTTCACACCAGACCAACTTGATCATCTTTTCGATTGTTTTAAGGTATCGAGTGTTGATAAATGTTTCCGTTTCTTGTGTTTTTTGAATGCAGTAAATCAAATCAAATGTTTTTTTTTTTGACAAATGTAGGTTTTTACAGATCTTCTATATTAATGTTTTATTTATTTTTATTAGTAATATTAGCATAAATCAATATTCACAGGCAAGTTGGGCTACATCAAGTAAAAAACAAAGTGACAAATTATTAGAAGTCATAAGAAGGCTGGCAGAAGATGATAAAGATGGTGTAATGGCTAACAAGGTTAGTTAATACAAAATTAAGTTGCAAGTGATTAAAAACAACATGAACACAAAGATTCTTCAGCAACGAAAACAGTTAAAAAATACAACCATAATGAAATAAATAATAAATAGATTTCCTTAAAAGACTGTCTTATCGCCAGGAAGCGATCTATTCTAGGCAACTATTCAACCCATAGTTCAACCCAAGAAAGGTAAAATACATTGTAGATATTTGTTACTCAGAAAAAAAAAAATGCTTACAGGTTCTAGTATTATTTTGGAATCTTGCTAACTCTGACGAAGTTTGTACTGAAATAATGGACGTAGCATTGGCGAATCTCATAAAAATTTTAGACTACAGTTGTAGTCAAGATCGAGATGCTCAGAAAACTTTGTGGTTGGATAAGTAAGTATCCGTCATTATTATGTAGCCCTTTTGTCACTCTCAAATGTATAAATAAGTTGTATTAATCATCAATTTTATTTTATTTGTGTAATCCGTAGTTGCCGCCTATGCAGCCTTTAACTTTATCTTTTCTATCTTTGGTAAAGAAAATTTTCAAAGTACAATTTGATCGGTTACTGAGAAAAGTATAAAACCATATTAACCAATATTTCGTGTATAAAATGCATCAATTCTTTTTTTTCTTTAGATGTGTAGGGGAATTAAAAAGTAACGATAAGTGGGTGTTGCCAGCTTTAAAGATGATGCGTGAGATCTGTTGTTTGTACGAGGCGGGCGGAGGGACGGGTGTGAGGCCGCATATCACACGGCAGGAACTAATCGACAGGCTTCAAACACAGCACTCACTTGTCATACTAGTCACTGATTCGCTCACTCAGTACATGGATAGCGTTAGGAAAAAGCTAGCTGGTAAGTTTTTTACTCATGTATATGTAATCGTATGTGGTACAATACTATATGATGGACTTTTGAGATGTTTTAAGTTGGTCTCACCAAGTACTATGGCAGCGCGCACACTAGATGCGAATTAGTCTTACGTATACATACTCGTATGCAGTGTGTGCGCTCCAATCCGAAGTAAAACCAGCCTTATTCTACTATATTATTTTTCCCATACACTCAAACACCTTTTGTACATTTTTTGTTTTTAGGAGAAGAACCAGTAGATTGGGATACTTGGCTTCCAGATGGTAGATATCCTCATGCAGCTCAAGTTCACGAAAGATTAAGTTTTTTAAGGTTTTTACTAAAAGACGGACAGTTATGGTTGTGTGCTGAACAAGTAAATGTCTTATTATTTAATATATGGAATATTGTTATTGGTGATTTTTTTGACATTGATCAATTATTGTTTCTTCTAGGCAAAACAAATATGGGTATGCCTAGCAGAGAAACCTGCTCATTTAGGGGATAGAGAGGCTTGTTTTCGTTGGTTTAGCAAACTAATGGGAGAGGAGCCTGATCTAGATCCTAACATAAATCTCCACTTTTTTCGGAGAAATATTATGACATTACCACCAAACCTATTGACGCACTCTGGAATCAAATGTTTTGAAAGGTTTGTATTTGTCTTCTTATTTTTGTTTTAAACTTTAAAATGAAATGATATTTATTTCCTAGAAATATGGTGCATTACAGATGTTTACATTCGTTTAAAATAGTTCATACATATTTACTTACTCATAATTCCTTCATGTGAATACTCTTTCTTTGACAGATTTTTTAAAGCCGTAAACGCAAAGGAAGGGAAGCTAAAGGTGAAACGACGTAGCTTTCTCTTAAATGATGCAGATCTCATAGGACTGGATTATTTATGGCGGGTGAGTAAATATAAAGAATAAAAATTTATTGAGTACAAAATTAGAAAACAAGGAATAATCACTACATAGTATAAAACAAAGTCGCTTCCCGCTGTCTGCCTGGCCTTACGTATGCTTAATTCTTTATAACTACGCCATGGATTTTGATGCGGTTTTTCTAATAGATAGAATGATGAGATATATAGACTACTCAAAACAAAATAAGGGCCAGGAGGTATTTTGTCTGTACCATGAAAAAAATAAAACCAATATATATTTTTTTGTCTCCGTAACGAAAACTAATGTTGTTTTTACCGTGTAGACCAATAAACTTATTCCAATAATAATGATTAAAAAGTTTATTTGCTTTTGAAAGAAAAAATCACATTTAAGGTTTAAAATAAAAACAATGTAAAGTTACTGAAAACAAAAGAAAATACTCCATGCTCATCTTTTAGTTACGAGTATGCCCTCCTCGTTTCGCTACGCACTCCTGAAGCCTGGAGTGCATGCTCTCAATCAAATGCCTGACATTTTCCATTGGAATCTCTTCCCAGGCCCTTTTAAAAGCGTTGATGAGTTGCTGTTGGTTGTGGATTTCCTGATCACCGTTAGAGACGGTTTTTCGTTTCAACTGATCCCACATGTGTTCTATTGGATTTAAGTCCGGACTGTTCGCCGGCCACGGCAAGACTTGAATTTGAGACGCTTCCAGTACAAACCGAGTCGCTTGAGCCGTGTGTGCACGAGCATTGTCTTGCATCAAGATGAATCCAGGACCCGCTCGCTGGGCAAATGGGATCACATGTGGTCTGACAACTTCCTCAATATACCGCTGAGCAGTAACAGTACCCTCATTTAAAATAGCGAGCTCAGTTTTGCCGTGTAAGCTTATCCCGCCCCAAATCATTCCATTTGGACCACCAAAACGATCGACTTCATGTATGCAGGCTTCTGAAAATCTCTCGCCGCGTCTTTTCCATACTCTAATACGCCAATCGTCGATAAAAAAAAATAACTTTGCATTGGTCTGTGAAGAGCACCATGCCCCATTGGTTTATGTCCCAGTCCAAATGTTGACGGGTAAATCTTAAACGATTTGCACGATGATTTCTGGTTAATGGAACACGGACAACTCGCCTTCTTGATTCCTGCTGGTCTTCATGCAATCGATTACGAATAGTTTGGTCACTGACACGAGTACCCGTTGTGAGCCGTAAACGATTTTGCAGCTTGCGGGCCGTCGTTGTGCGATCTCGGCGCGCACTTAATCGAATGTAACGATCCTCTTGAGCTGTTGTAATGCGAACTCTGCCCGAACCAGGTCTTCTTCTAACACTGCCGGTCTCCTGGAAACGATTCCATAGATTTTGAATAGCTCTTCGAGAAAATCCCAATTGCAAACCCACAGATCGCTGCGAATGACCTTCTTCAATCATTGTAACGGCTCTGGTTGCTGTCAGCGAGTCCATATGACGCCTGCGTGCTTGTGGCATATTGCAAAAGATGTTTCTGACTCGAGATATCAATGAACTCTGATAATTTCTAATAAACCAAGAAGCTAAGGAAATCAAAACGACAAACAAATGGAATCAAAATTTTCAAAAATAATTTTTTATTTAAAATTGTTGCCAGCATTAGATGAATACTACAGTATTAAAAAAATTAGGTATCAAAGAGTTTGTATACTCAATATTTTACTACTTTCAATATGTAAATGTTTAATAATTTACACCAAAATGAAAAAATACCTCGTGGCCCTTATTTTGTTTTGAGTAGTATATAATACATAAGGAGCGAAGCCGAGGCGGGTCGCGAGTAATTAATAATGTTGTAAACTCTTAGATAATGACATCAAACTTTTGGTGAAGTCTTATGATATAACATAATTATGGTACTAAAAACAAAACCTAAGTGTTTTGTTAGGATCGGATCGCAGATGAAAAAACCTATAGACTACGCTTTGCAGGGGACAAGCGCCTGTTTACTATTAGCAACGATATGTCTTAATATTTTCCCCATCCCCTCACTGCTTCTTATTCTGCTGCAAACACTTGATGCCAAAACATTGTTTGTTCTCAACTAAAACTAATTTTAGTGGTAAAAACACCAAAAGTGTAAAACAACTTCTGTGTCTGTCGAAAGGTGACATTACATTACCCAATAAGTTATAGTGAAACAGCAAAACATGATATTATCGAATTATACATTACAAAGTACAGAGTACCTATCCCTTTCTCTCTTATGTAAATTACCATCAAATTGTCTCGCTCAGTCATTGATAAGTCGTAACTAGTGATGGGATTAGGACGCAATGTAACTAAATTATCAATCGAAAAAACATAAAAGTGATACATACACATGTTTGTATTTAAATTGTCACATTAATAGAACAATAGTGTTTTAACGGTTATTATGTTATAGTTTTAAACATGCTGTTGAGGACTGGATACATTAATTAAATAATTAATTATTTTAATATCAATTATAAATATTTAGCTTTGCAAGTAAATAGACACTTAACTCCGATTTCTTTGTTTAATATTTTTCAACTTTATTTTAGAGGATTCCAAAGTAAAGTCCTGATGTTAAAAAAAATTTCTTCGTGAAATTTTGTGATGTTTTAATAGTTATTCTACTGTTAGCGAAAAAGATAAATACAACAAATCAATTATAGTAGGAATCGGTGTTACTAAATAGGAAAACCTTAAGGGCGGTACAATCACGTGGTACGAAAATCGCGCAGTTTAGTAGACTCCGTTAATTATGTATTGTTAAATTTGAATGATGTTACAGAACCATTCAATTCCGCCGCAGTCTTTTCAATTAAATTGACAATTTAATGAGTCCTTGATCTGGCCAATAGAAACGAGCCGACCTCCCCTCGTACCCTGCAAATTTTCGCCAGATTATTTTCCATAGTTAAAATTGCGGAAGCGGTGTCTATAAGTTATTTTGTCTGTGGAATCGAATAAATGTTCGTCATATATATTAAGTACGTGAATAGTACATAATGTATCAAACATTATAAGTATGTTACTAAATAAATATTGTGTATGTGTGTTTTATGCAGGTGATAACGGAGTGCGACGATGAGATCTCAGCGCGCGGTATCGAGCTGCTCCGTGAGGTGTGCACGTGCGTCGGCGCGCTGGTGTCGCCGGCGCAGCACCACGAGAACTTCCTCACGCACTGCTGCGCCAGGACGCAGCGATTGCAGAAGGACTTGGAAGTACAACAGGAACCTGGTTGGTCATACTTCTTAAATATGGTCTTATAAACGTTGGAATTTAACCTGGTTATATTTTGCTGTGCAAGAAGAGTAATTTTTCGAAAAATAAAAAGCTTTTTTACTGGTTGGTGTCCGATACAAGGCAAACGCTTGCGGGGGGAAGCCTTATGCTAATAAACCGCCATCTATTGTTATACTAGCAATACAAAATACAAACCTTTTACCTACCCAGATATCGATTTGGCGGGGGCCAAGAAAGTCCATTTATCGAAACAATGATCGCTCTGTTAATGTATTTTTACAAGCATGTTAACCCTTGATGCCTTTTATATATATTGAAAAAATGCACTCAAAGAAAATACTTAAGTCGCGCGTTGGAAATGACATGTAGTTTCTTTTCACCTAATCACTTGCCAAACAAATCTTAACAGTTACTATACAATATTTTATTTTAAACTTATTTTGTTAACAGATATAACAGAAACATGTACAAGGATGTGTAGAGTAATACGTGCCATACAAGAATATGTAAACGAGTGTGATAGAAGATTCTCAGCTCAGAGACAGATTTTACCTGTGTATAGGTCTGGACAAGGCAGGCAGTGTACTATTATTGTAAGATTTAATTTTCAAACTGGCCAAAGACAAATCGAAGATATTGAACTATTTTCACATTCAAATGAAACTCTGCATTCATTACGTACTGCAATCCAAAGACGGTAAGTTATATAGAAAAAGATTCATGTTATCTAGAAAAAAAAACTATTGCTACTACTAAGTATACAATAAGTTTTAGACAATTATTTTCTTTAAAAATGTTGTTTTTTTTTGTTACAGACTCAAATGTGCTTTAGAAAGCAATATGCAATTGGCAAAATTAGAAATGGTAATAAGTAAATTAGAATTGTATGTGAATGGAGAAATATTGGATTCAAGCCATGATCGAAAAATACTTTCTCAAATACCTCTTCGAGATAAAACAGTAATTGTTGCAAAGGTAAGAAATACTAAGCAGGGATTTCTCATCTTTAATTTTGCCTGATTTGAATGGTGATACGAAATTATTAATTTGTATTGTCAGGCATACGACCAAGTGTGTGGTAGCGGTGGTTGCGGATCATCAAATGAATCAAGCAGCGACTCAAGTACTACATCCCCACCAGTAGCTCCTACCCCAGAACATGCGTTACCTGGCGTTGTAAGTTTTGTACTACTAAATTAGCACAAGAACATATAAACATTATAGTAGGGTTTAATAGGTTATTTAGATAAATATTTTATAGTAAAACAATCGTTTGATTCAGCGCAGGTTGCAATAGACTCGCCACACTAAAAATAATTTTAATTCAGACATTTACCTATATGAATGCTACTTCCCATTTATATTTATGTATTTATTTGTGTTATATGTCCTATTTAGATATAATAATATTCTAATCTCTATTTGTACAGCTCTTCGCTCAAGGAACCTGGTATATTCCATTTATGTTGGAATTAGAACATGTCGGCGTCACAAAGGGTCACGTACAACTGACTGAAGCAGCTCACTTACTAACACAAATCTGTCCAGCACACAAACTTACGGTACGACGATCTTTTTTCTCTATTCATCATTCACCCTTTAATTTTAAATTAGATAGATACTTAATTTTGTTTTATTTGTAGTTCGACAAACTGACTGAAGCTTTATTAAGTAGAGAACACACAAAGCTAAGAGATATGCTCTATGGACCTGCTCCACCAACGGTCGCCTATAATATACAGGTAAATAAATATAATAAAATAAGAAGTAAATAATTTTTAACTTGTAAAATAATAAAAACTACAAAATCACGTTGATTTTGGCAGGTTCTACATAGCATGGTAATGCCTCTATCAGTCACTAAACTGGAACGTAATCGATGTTTTCAATTAGCTTGTGTGAAGAAATCCCCGCTGTTGGTGCAATGTTTGTCCGACAAAGACTTTTTACAAGGTGCCGCTCCTCATACGAGACGGTAAAAACAATAAATACATCTTTAATATCTGTAGTATACTTATAGAACAATGAAATAATGCCATTGTTTATTACAGAGTCGGATATTTGGCGTTAGTAAGGTTGGCTAAATTGTCCCTGTATACTTTGGGACATCTTTTTGAAATCTTAGCTCCTGAAGGTAACGAAGTTACAATTGGTAACGATTTCAGGTAACGTACAAAAGTTTAACCTTTTCATTTAAATAATATTAAACTAATGGAGAATGTTTATGTTTGACTTTTATGCTCAGGATGGATGTGACAATACTAAGAGAAGCGCTGCAAACTGTAACTAGCCACAACTGTGAGGTAGTTGTCAAAACTATAGCCGAGAAATTAGCCAATGCGCTTGGTGAACAGGTCAGTGTTTTAATTTGCATTTAAATTGTACTTATTTTACTCGTATGATGTATTGCTGATTTGAAATGAACTTTTTTAAAGATGGTGACAAGAGACGAGAGTGAGTCTTTATCATCAGTGATTTGGTGGAAAGTACCTACTATGGCTACAGTTAAAGCTCTGTATACACTAGCATTTGCTGTCGCACAACCACTTGAAGGGCTTGTCATGGTGCACCCCGATGACGTCATTTGTAAGTAGTAAACTTGATTTTAAATTATTAAGTACATTTTTACAATTCCTTTGTCAGTTTTATTATTGATGTTTTGATTTTTATACCAAGTGGTTCGAGAATGCATGGAGGTTGTAACAATAAGCATGGCGCTCAGTGGCGTACAGCTGGAAGCGTTGTTGAAGGAACAGTGGTGGCAGGACACCGCGCTTTACCTTATGATCGACTGTCCGAACCCTCAAGTAAGTAGGTTTTTAATTTTAGCTCAAAACAAAACAACGATAACGCATTGTAGGTGTAGGATGTTTTGGATTTAGTTAGTTGCACATAATAATAATATAAGTTTTTAAAGGACAGTAAAAAAAGTGAAGTTATATGTAATGACAGACGCCTTGGCTATTTAGATCCGTGTGTCATGCGCGGAGCAACTGCTGTCTATGTGCGCGTGGGGCGGCGGCGCGGGCGCTCGCGCTGCGCTATCGGCGCTGGACGGCGGCGGCGGCGGCGGCGGCGGCTGCGGCGGCGGCTGCGGCGGCGGCTGCGGCGGCGGCTGCGGCGGCGGCGGCGGCGGCGGCGGCTGCGGCGGCGGCGGCGGCGGCGGCTGCGGCGGCGGCGGCGGCGCGCGGCTGCAGCGGCACGCGGCGCACGCCACGCAGTTCCTGCAGCTCATGTGCCGGCTCGTAGCGCTCGCGCCGCCCGCGCCCTCCACTGCCGTGGATCTCGCCAGAGAGGTGAGCTTTACTGTAAACTTATTTTTTCTCAGGAACATATTCATTGTCAAATGCAGATAGCAAAAATGCTTGGGGTATTTAGTAGAAATCTTAATCATAAATAATATTTTTATAATGTTTTTTATTAATAGGCAAATTGATTTTCTTAGGTGGCGTGGCTAAGAGCCGTGAAAGCGAACCCCGAAACTCTGGACGACACTCTTCTGGAGGGTCACCTTAACCTTACCAAAGAATTATTCGCTCACGTCCCGGCTCAAATTAAATATCAATACGGCGCGCATCCAGATCACGAGGACGCCGGTCTTATTAAGGTAAATATTAAAGATAGATCTTCTTTGAGATAGTAGATTCGAATGTGTTCATATTTAAAAGCTATAAATTTCCAAAAATCCAGTGAGATAAAACAATCCACCCTATATTTTTAACCTCCTCGGTTCTCTTCGATCTGAAAGAAGAGAGTTGATAGGCATGAGTCCGGTTGTGTTTAGGAAGTGGTGACGGAGTTCCTGTGGCCGTACTCGTGGGCGTGGTGGCAGGGCGCGCTGGAGCCGGCGCCGCCGCTGTGCCGCTCGCCCGGCGCCGCCGCCGCCGCCGCCGACCTGCTGCTGGCGCTCGTGCACGCCTGCGTCGCCAACCTCAAGCAGCTCGCGCATCTGCTGCACCGCATGTTCTACACCGGTGCGTACTCAAAAACTGTAGTATCATAGGAAACTTTTATTTCCATGAAAATATTGCTTTTAGGGTTCTGAATACAAAGAGTAAAAACGGGACCCTATTACTAAGTCTCCGCTGTCTGTCTGTCCGCTGTCTTGTTTATTACTTTTTAATACATTTTAGAATGTAAAATACAATAATAATTATGTTCATTATTTATTATTATTATTTCATTATATCTCTCTGCTAATATTGATGGGTTTATTATTGATATCGATAAAAAAAAACAATTCTTTGCAATCTCTTTGAGTTTTACTCGACCTTAGGCTAATCAGAGCGCAGTAAGTGTAGCTACGATCGTCAATATTTTGGTGGAATCGTTTTACAAAGAAAGCAAGCAGCATTTGTTGTATGAACCATAATAGACTTGAAATTTATAGAACATGTTAATTTCTGTTATCGCGACAACAAAAAATACTAAAACATTAAGAAAGGGTGGGTTCCAATAAAAGAAAAGTGTTTTTCAACATTTTTGGAATGTTCTTGTTGCTACAAAATGACATAAAAAGTAAATAGTGTTTTATAAGACGGTACGGAATCCATTATGTGCGAGTCCAACCCACACTTTGGTTAACATTAAATTTACCCGTAGATTATTTAATTACTTATAACTGTTATGGAATGTTCAAATGCAATATTTATTTTAATTTTAGAAAGCAGCTTAACTGTTTATGAAACTTTGTTAACATAATGTTTGTTTGCAGACAAAAGCATGCCGGTATCGGAATGGGAGTACATGCCGTGCGTGGGTCCCCGCCCGCCGGCGGGGCTGGTCGGGTTGAAGAACGCCGGCGCCACGTGCTACATGAACTCTGTACTACAACAACTGTACTGCGTCGCCGCCGTCAGAGATAACCTGTTGCAAGTACAAGGTACTGATAAACCTTTTATTATCAGTTGAAACCAGATATAACGACATTGAAGGGACTGTAAAACATTGACACTACATTCCTAAGTCGTCATAAGCGGTATGTTTATAGTTTATAGTGGTTTGTATGAAAATGGGCATGCCTGGACCTCGTCATTAAGCCATAATAAACGATATGTCATTGTAACCGATTTTGATATCAGGTTTTACTATACTTTTTCATGCGAGACTAGCCTGATGCTTACGTATCTTACACGTAAGTATCTGGCTAAAATCTCGCCTTCAGGCCTAGCATGCTAAAGGAATCCAATTTGGCCAGTGACTCATGAGAAGAGATACTTCTCTCCTTCTTGAACAAAGAAAAACAGATATAGATAGCTTCTATATCGCAGTCGTATCTGATATTCCTCGTAGAATGCTAATCTATCTGATTTTAACTATGCGGCCAAAAGTGTAAATATCCTGGTCTAATGTCTACAAATATCAATTGCGTTAATTCCGTTTTAATAAGTGTGTCGAAAATACACTTACAAACCTTGACATTTATTTGTAGGTGCTGCTACTGATCCAAATGAAGATTTTTCAGGAGAAAACCACCATAGTATCTTAGAAAATAATACTGAAGTGAGTCAAATTTCTTCTTGTATTAAAACAATAAAAGATTGTTTTGTCATTTCAATAATTCAACGTATTTTAATACTTTTTTACAGAATAATTCAGATTACAATATAACAATATTAAAACAAGTGCAAGCAATTTTCGCGCATTTGCACTACAGCAAGTTGCAATATTACATACCCAGAGGACTATGGGCGCATTTTAGGTAAGAAGTGTAATTTGTATATGAAAATGTTTTCTGCTGAAAACATTTTTTAATTCACAGTATCAAAAATATAGTGAGAACAAATTATTTTAGATTACAAGGAGAACCGGTGAATTTGCGTGAACAACAGGATGCCGTTGAGTTTTTCATGTCTCTCGTAGAGTCATTAGACGAAGCTTTAAAATCACTGGGACAAGAACAGCTGATGGCTAAAATGATGGGTGGAACATACTCGGATCAAAAGATTTGTAAAGGCTGCCCTCATAGGTAAATTTAATCCCGTAATATTATTGCTAGAACATACATATAAAAATAAAACAAAATTGATGATTTATTGAACATTATGAAAGTAATATAACATTAAATATAAATTTTGTTGCAACAAGTGCTTACTGAGTTACTTTGAATCCAGCACTAGACGTAGCCTGATTCGCAGTTAGTATAAAAATCCAATCAACTGTGAGTCGGATTCACAATCGTGGGTTCACCTTGTAAGATTAAATATTATATACTTTTTCGATCAATTCATAAAAGAAACAAGAGCAATCCAAAAATTTCGAAAAAATCACGTTTCTTGTATGGAAGCCACCTTTCATTTTTAATTTATTTACGTTTTTAGTATTTGTTGTTGTAACGGCAACAGAAAGAGACAGTCGGAGTACGGAATCCTAAAAATTAATTCCAATACAGGGATAGTTTTTATTAAAATATAGGAAAAACCGGGGTCAACTAATCAGTTATAAACATTGCAGATGCAAGAGGAATTATTGTCACCAGTAGGATTAAAATAAAGATGATTAAACTCTTTCAGATATTGCAAGGAAGAACCGTTCAGCGTAGTGTCGTTAGATATAAGGAACATGTCCCGTCTGCAGGAGTCTTTGGAGGCGTATGTACGCGGCGAGCTGCTCGAGGGCGCTGATGCTTATCATTGTGACAAGTGCAATAAAAAAGTATGAACATGTTTTATAAACTGTATTTACATTATTACCTACCTACCAACCATACCTACCATATCTTGGTAGTGCAGTGGTGTAAACAGCCGCTACAGGTTCCGGGTTCAAATCCCAGCGGGGGCGGAACTTTGTATTATTTGCAAGACGCATTGTTTCGCTTACCGTTCTTGGATGTTGTATTCTTATATATGTAGTTTATACCATATCGTTGCTTAGTGGAGGGCTATGTCAATGATTGTGTCGTGATGTGGTTATGATTACTATTTACAGTATTTACAGTAAATAATTTTAGATTTCATTTTGTTGTTGTCTTGTTTCATCAATTTCAAATAATCATAAGTAATAGCGATTATGCTTTACAGGTGGTTACTGTGAAGCGGTTATGTCTGAACAAACTACCTCCAGTGTTGGTGATACAACTGAAAAGATTTGAATACGACTTCGAAAAAGTGTGTGCAATCAAGTTCAATGACTACTTCGAATTCCCTCGCGAACTGGACGTTGAGCCTTATACAGGTATGTGAACATTTATTTCGTAAACAGTTATGCACTTAGTTTGTATTGTTCTTGTTTTATTATATTTATTACTAATAAAATCAAGGGTTTTAATAAAACTTTAATAATATAACTCAATGTGGTTAAAAAATATACAGTCGAATTGACAGCCTCCTCTTTTTTTTGAAGTCGGCTAGAACAAATAATGTTTTACAATATTTAAACATATCAATGTCTACAAAAAACTTCGCGATACTGTTTGTCTAACTCTGAAGTTATTATGTAATAACAACTTTTTACGTTTTAAAATTCCGACCAAAAGCATACTATACCTTTGTATCCTTATTCTAATAAATGATTTCGTATTTCTGTTTCAATATCAATCAATTCAATATCAATTCTAATCGGTCATTCCATTTAATAGATATTACTAATATAAACTGTCAATCTATTACAAAATATAGTAAGTGCCGCCGTGTCATGGCCGGTGTGGCCAACTCACACAGCACTGCGGGCTATGTCCTCCAAAGACATTCTATGTTTAAACCATTTTTTTTAAAAAGGTAGTTCAGGGCACAAAACTTATTTAACATCGATTTCTAAACTATAAATGATCCCGCAAACAAATCTCTTCACGTTTTTACTAACAGGATCAGCGACATCTGAAAGAATTATATAGCAAGTCAATTATATACTGTTTTGCAAAAGAGTGGTTCTTATTTTTTGTTGCCTGAAAAAAATACTAAACACAATTGTTTTTATCATTTGTGCATGTTATTGGGGGCTGTAAGAGTGTCGTGCGAAGATTTTATTTTATTATTTCATAAGCTGCTTGAAAAGGTCAATAACTTGTGGTTCAGAGGCTGAAAGCGAGTCGGTTGACTTCCCAAAAGACCTAGCAGCGCTTTAAACGGCCCTGCTAGAAAACGCCTAGTTATAGAGGAAATGTACCGATCTAGGATATTTTGAAGAAACCTTACCTCACGGTAGAGGCTCTATTTTGGTTTGGGCAAGAATATACATGTTTGGATCCATACTTTGGATTGGCTAGCTAAAAATGTTGAATATTAGGACGTTTTGAATCAACGATTAATCAAGGCAGTCGGCAAAGACAATCATCGTAAGCTATAGAATATGATTACTGCTGATGTGGAACCTATTCCACAGGAAACCACATGTGGCATACTCGTTAACGTACCCAATCGAATTCAAGCTGTGATATCAGTTTAAAACACTCGCGGCAGACTCAGCTCCTATCTTCTCCTAGTTTCTATCTTCTTATAAGTAATTTATTTATAAAAACCATTAAAAAAAAACGTTGTGAATGTTTTATGATGAAATTTTCGAAAACTTTTGAAAAAATAACTAAACAACGAACAGTAACAATATAATTGGTTCTTTGTTTAGATGCACGTTTTATTTGCAAAAGAGTGTATATTCATTATATTATTTATGTAAATGATGAGAACATAACTACGAATGTACTTATTTGCTACAAAACTCGGAAAATTTGGTGTTCAAATAATAATAAAAAAAAATCGTTAAATTGACGTAGATTAACGTCACTATTTTAATGTGTCAAAACTGCTGACTTTGAGTGGCGCCACTTTAGTTTGGATGTTATTTGTTTCGTTCAGCGTGGGGCTTGGCGAGGGCAGAGGGCGACCCGCGTGCGTGGGAGAGCGGCGCCGAGCGGCCGGCCGACACGCGCTACCAGCTCACCGGTATCGTCGTGCACTCGGGCCAGGCGTCCGGCGGACACTACTACTCATACGTACTGCTCAGGTATGGAACGTGCTAATGACACCACTCACGCGCCTACAAACCGGCACACTTTCTTAAATATTTGATATCATAGACACCCTACATTAATGAAGATTGCCATTCATATTTTTAAATTTTATATTTGATCCAAACATCACTAACACAGTGAATACTTAGTCATACAATTGGAGAAAAGTAATAGTATAAAAACAAGTAAAATTTCACTACCAAAAAGGTGAAAAAAATACACCACTATAAACTAAGGGAGTAAAATAACTTTTTAACGGCATGGGAGTTTCCCATCGTTTTCACAAGATATAGGTAATAAATAATCTCCGCGTGCAGTGAACTGAACGTATTTATAAAATTCAACTAAATGTTTATAGAAAACGTTAACACACATTTTTCTTTAGGTTTTGTAAGTCTTTAGACCTTCATACCGTATCCCGCAACCGTGAGAGTCAAAAGCTTTCAAATCTTAAAATTCTTGACACTCTTGGTTCTAACATAGAACTCTAGACATATATTTAATGAAACTTAATTTTTTCCTGACTGGGTGACAGATCGGAATAAACCAAATGTTAAAGGAAGTCAATCGTTTTTCTTGCTTTTACTATTAATAGACCATTCTTCTTGCATAATAGGCTCTGTCGGTAACCTGCAAAGAACAAATAATATCATAATACGTTTTGTTAGGTATTACAATGAATGGTTTCAAAAATTCATAAAGCACTTCTTAGCATATACTGGTATATTTACTTCACATTTCATAAGTTTTTTCATTATATTTTCATATATTGTAGGTCAAGGGGAAGTACCATAAAGGATCTAATTTCGTTCAGAATATAAAAAATTGCGGCATAAAAGCATCGTAAATGAATTAATGGACGGACAAACCATAATTTTTTAAATTTGTGAACAGCGTCGCCGCTTTACTTTCGCTCGACTTTCGACTCTACTAACAAACATTTGTGTTGATGCTGTATCGTGTTTGCATCGCGACTGTATACTAAATTGCACAAGTACTAATGAGTTTTGTCTATGCCTATGTTTTAGAGAGGCGGACGGGTCGGGCGGGCGCTGGGTGAAGTTCGATGACGGGGACGTATCGGAGTGCGCAATGCAGGACGATGACGAGATGAAGGCGCAGTGCTTCGGCGGAGAGTACATGGGCGAGGTGAGGTCGAGTCGACATACAACGACTTATCACTCTTCCGCACACAAAACTATTATACCCTAATAAGTACAGTTTTGAATAATAAGCTCATGATTGATGGTGAATAATAGCTATAGCCTGAGGATGATTGCATTTCCAACATTTTTGTCTATTACCATAATGGGCAAAAAGGTTGGTAATGCAATATAATCTTATTACTCCTCACTATTGCCCTGTATCTCACTATTGATATGACGTAGACTTTCGAAAGTCTTTCGTTAGTAAAGCTAATGTTTCATGAATCTAGCTAGACCGTATTATTTTTTGCAACGTGGTAATTCTGACAATGTGGTAGGTTTTCGACCCGATGTTGAAGCGAGTTTCGTACAAGCGTCAGAAGCGATGGTGGAACGCGTACATGCTGTTCTATACAAGGAAGGATACAATCGAATCTAGTCTCGAACAGTCTATGAAGAATATGACGCTAAAGTATGTATAGTATTTTTACCATTCGACTATACTATATGCCTTAGTACAAGCGTTCGTTTAGGCATACACAGACGACGTAATGTAGATGAAGTTCCATAGCCTATTTTAGCTACGTGATATCGGTCAATTTTGTAGGAACTCTTCAGCGCTGAATAATACCTAAGTTGTTAGGTACACATTTATTTATTTCCAACCAGTACAATACATCGGTAAAGTACAGAGGCTACTGTACTTAAGTAGTACCTAACGCGAACTGTCGGTAAAACTGAAAAACTATTTATATATTTAATATTGCAACACTTACATTGTTAACTTCTGTGTCGCCACACGAAAACGCTTTTTGAATGACCTAATGAAATACCTAATTAAAATGTTCTAACTTACTTTTGCAGAGAAAGTGCCATCCCAAAACCGATATGGCTGTCAGTTCGTCGAAGTAATATTGCATTTTGTCACAATCAGGATCAGTTTAGTATTGAGCATTTTAATTTTATGAAGAAATTATGTTGTATGAGATTACAAGTTCCGCCTGGATCCCAAAGTGCAGTCTGGGTATGTATAAAAATATACTTTTATGAAATGGAATTTCTTTGTACATCCTTGTATTACTTGAATAAATTTTAGGGACCAGAGCAAGAGGAGATGTCAATGCTAGCGGTTCAATTAGCTACAAAGTTTTTATTCCAAGTAGGATTTCATACCAAGAAAACATTACGAGGTCCGGCGGCAGACTGGTAAATTAAAATTATTTATTTTTAAATGTTTGTGATGAATGATTTATTTGAACTCACAATTAAAAATGTTTTTTTCAGGCACGATATATTATGCCAGCATTTAAGATGCTCGCCTACAGTTAGGGCTTGGTTTGCAACAGATTTGTTCAAACACTCTTACAGGTATCTATTTAAATACATACTAATAGATGATTAAAAAAAATTAGGTTGTCACATTAATGTTGTTATTGCAGGTTATGCGATTATCTGTTGTCATGTCCGTCATCGGAGGTTCGAGTTGTATTTATGAAGATTATAGTGTTCTTAGCACACTTCTCTATCAATGATCCTCCTGGTAAGTTCACGATAATGGAATTATAGTTTTATACTGACTTGAAAGACAGTAAGAATTTGTATAGTTTTAAGTCTGTTCGGGAATAACTTTTGTTTTTGTTTGTGAACCAAATTATGATTGTTAAAAACTTACACAGTCGAATTGAGAATATCCTTTACGAATGGGTCCTTATAATTTCAATTAAATTTGTACTTCAATGTCGGCACTACGCGCACCCTCGAAAATAGACGAGAGAGAGAATGTGGATGGTTTTCTCGATGTCTCGGGCGTTTTCGCTTGTTCTCGAATCGGAGTTTGTATTTAGTCGTGAAAGAAAGAGTTCTTCTCGCGTACACATCTACATTCTCGGCGCCATGCGAATTTTTAATTAAAAATGGTTTCTATTTTTCACAAATTATTATCTTATTTAATTCATTTTAATATTTTGCCAAAGCAAACAAAAAAATTCTGCAGCAGCCACTTTCAAGTCCAGTTCACGGCAGGTTTCATACACAAATAAGAACAACCACGACGCAGGACTGTGCGTGAATTTACGCCGAGAATTCTCGCTGTGAAGTATTAAAGTTGGTTTATGATAGTAACATAGATTGAATGTTGGGTATAGTGGAGTGCGGGTTCGGGTCGTGGACGTGCTTGGCGGAGGCGTGCTCGCTGTCGGACCAGCTGCTGTGCATGGCGCGCGCGCTGGCGGCGCCGGCACACGACTCGCACCGACACCTGCCGCTGCTCTTCAACCTCTTCCACGCGTACGCAGCGCTCGGAGTCAATGAGAGACACCAGCTGCTCAGGGTAACTACACTACAATACTTATAATGTTTACTTGTTTTAATTTCATGATTGTGAGTTATGCTTGTTTAAAAAGACAAATGTAACATGTTGCTCTGTGGGGGTCGTACGATGTAATGCATCAAGTAT
This sequence comes from Choreutis nemorana, assembly GCA_949316135.1. Taxonomy (NCBI): domain Eukaryota; kingdom Metazoa; phylum Arthropoda; class Insecta; order Lepidoptera; family Choreutidae; genus Choreutis; species Choreutis nemorana. The sequence goes on along the minus strand of OX438597.1, from coordinate 5,453,385 downwards.
TCTCCTAGACAAGATACATATCAAAATTTGCTACATTCTTAAATTGAATAGATAGTATATAATTTTTGAAGCGCAATTATATCCCATCCTTGCGATGATGCCACTAACCGCGGCTAGTCCCGTCGCATTAAATTAAAAACATTGTTTAAAATATTGATACTCTTATAAAAAATTTATAGGAAATGATTTGTTTTATCATTCTTTGTTCTTCCATGTATTGTCTAAATGTTTTTTCAGTTAAAGATATTGGATATCGTGCTAACCGTTTGTATGGATGATTCTTCTTCAATCGGAAAGTACCAGTATCCGGAGTCTGCTAAAATTCATCAGGTGCGTTGTTTTAAATTACCTTTTTAATGTTTTTCTGATACAAATTTTGCACTGTTTTACGTTTTACTAGATTTTAATACGTATATTTATATTAATGTATACTACCTGTTATTGTAAATCTGAAATGAATAATTTTTATTTGATCTGATTAAACAAGTCAATGTTAAAAGTTCCTGCACTAGTTATAAGTGGTATGTTGTGCATAGGTGGTATGCATATTGGTGCGTTGCTGCGACGTGAGCAGCCACTGCGTGTCGGCGTCGGAGGGCGCGGTGCTTCCCAACCCGTACGCCGAGCCCGGGCCCGAGCCGCGACCCAAGCTGCCCGCCGCCGCCGCCGATATTCTATACAGCAAATCCAGGTACATACACTATTACTTGATTGTTACTGTGGGCTTATTCATCATTCTAATTCAAAATTTAAGTATCGAAAAATACTAATCAGGCAGTCCGAATAAACCTAGAATGCTGCGAATTGGTTCCATGTAGACAAGAAAAACGTAAAAAATGAAAAATGGTGTGTAAAGTGAAATAATAAATTCTAAACCATTGAGATATACATAGAGAGACGATTTCTCGTAGTAACTTTTTGTAACACTAGTAGGTATGATAGATATGATAGATATTACTATATTTGTGTATAGATGAGAAAAGCATAGTTATAATGAATGCTGGATGTCAAAGAAATAAATTTCCGGGTATTTTATTATTTATACCCATACTCACACATAATTTATCTTATTTGTAAGTTATAAGAACTGATTCTTTGTACATCATATCCCAAAAATAATCTGTTTTTGCAACCTGAATGGTTCACGTAGCAATCGCGTAGACCCATCTCTGACCCCCCCACCCTCACCAAATAATATAATAAATAACCTAAGTGATAGGTTAAAAAAAACGGTGAAATCTTGGAAACATCGTCCGTCCTACCCCAAAAATAAGTTGTCTTTGGAACCCCCGTAGACCCCTGAAACACTTATTGCTCGAGATGGCTGTTCTGGTAAGAAGAACATATCACTTCAATGTTTGAAAGTACTAAATCGTTCCCATTCATTAAACCAAAAAAAAAAACATAAACTGATAATGAGGTAATTTTCAAAAGTGTCAATATACATTTTGTTGGAAGTGCTTACATGAAGAAACTGACGGAGGAATGCTGTGGTTGCGAAGAAGGCATCAGACTGATCCAGTTCCTGTGCTGGGAGCAGGCGGGCTGGTCGCGTACGGCGCTGGCGGAGCTGCTGTGGCAGATGGCGTACGCGTACTGCCACGAGCTGCGCCGCCACCAGGACGCACTGCTAGCGCTGCTGCTTATGGAGGACTCCTGGCACCAGCACCGGATACATAACGTCATCAAGGTATGTGCTAAATCTTAACTTACTACATTTATACATAAATGTCTCCAATAGCAGTGGCGTGAGTAGAGAGATTTTGAACAGGGCAAGCCGAGAGATACGTTATTGTAGTTGTATAATTAATTTCGATAAATGTCCTTGTTACCTTGTACTCTTCAATCTACACTTCATACTTCCATTATGGTTTGCTGGCGTGGACGAGCTCATCAAAGCTCTCAAAAGTTTGCAAACATATCAGCTATACCATACTTTCAGTAGCTTTGAAAAAGTCGATTTCTTAGATGTAGATACGCTTAAGACACGAAAACGCAAGTACTGTCAAAGCACTCAGCTAGGGTATGGCATCTTCGAGACTTTTTTTACAGTATCAATTAGTTCAAACACAATAACGATCTTTCAATACAAGGGAAGAATACAAATACATTTTTCTGAGGAATATTTAAACATTTTACCCGTCGTCAATCAAAACATTTGCACACTTTAAGTTATCACAAGGCACTACTTTCTCCATTGTTTACACCAGTAATTCCCAAACTTATTTTCAAGAGATTGGTTCAACCTGTCACTTGTCAATTTTTTGCCACGAGATGTTGTCGGTGGATTACGCAATGAATAGCTTTAAGTCCTGGTATAATTCTTTTGAGATGACTTATAAACCCACGATATCGTCCGATCATTGCAGGAGCTCCGTCTGTTGCCACTGAAATAATATTTGTAAATGGAATCAATTTTTCCGTAAAAAAATTACTCAGGACATTAAATATTCTGGCAAATAGCAATTCTTCGTGAATTTCCTCCTCCATAATAAATCGGACATATGCCAATAATAATGCTTCATAACCGGGTAACGTTGACTCGTCCAGTTGTAAAGAAAAATGAGTTTTTTGCAGATGATTGCACAAAAAACTTTCGATATCAGGGCTCATTTCATCAATGCGTCTTTGTACAGTATTGTTACCTAATGGAATTCTTTTTACTACGTCAAATGGAGATTTGTGCAAAACAGTTTTTAAAACCTCTTCAACAGCGGGTAAAATTAATTGTTCTCGGATAGTGTGCGGTTTTCCAGATTTTGCTATAAGTAATGAGATATTGTAAGATGCCCGCAAGCCATCATCGTTACTTTGAGATGCTGAAGCGAACATACTTTGCATGGTGGATCTCTTTTCATATTTTTCCTTCAATGTTTGTAAATATTTTAAATCTTTACCTATTTTATCAGTATGACATCTTTTTAGATGATCTTCGAGCTTTGATGGTTTCATAGAGTCATTGCTCAAAACTTTGTTGCATAATAGGCACATGGGCAATTGTTTGTCTGCCTGTGATAGAACAAAACCATATTTCAAATAATCGACACTATATTGTCGATTTTTTTTTGCTGTAGCCATGTTTCGTGTTACCTTACCTGTAAAAAAAAATGTTTTAGTAACCAAGTTTTTTTCTGAATATTAAGCATCACTCCGCAGCCTTTGTCAGCACGCGGAAATAGAATTTCGACTTGTAAAGGGACCAAATAATAAACCGCTAAGACATATACAGACGTTTTCACAAAACGGTATCAATTTTAAAGTACCTACTTCACCACAAATTTTTAATAGTACAAATAAAAATTGGTGTACTCTGCATCGAATACTGAATATATTTGTATAGGAAAAAACAAAAGTCGAAATTCCAAAATTGACCATAAAACGATAACTAACATTTCATCAAATCAATGAGTTCACGCGCTCCGTGTATTTGCGAATTTTTTGTCTGCGGCTCATTGTTAAAACGTGACAAACTGGCATCGAAGCTCAAGCCCCGCCCTTTTCCCGTCGCCCGCACACCGCTCGCTATTTCCGAAAAGGAATCGTTTTGATAAAATAGCAGACTAAGCAAAGCAGAGCAATATTGCTTATTCGGCCTTCTTAGAGAGGCAGTGCTTCTCGTGAAAAAACAATTGAATAAAACATGGTGTGTTTTTCTTAAAATCGAAAGAGGACAATTAAAATATCTGTAAGTTACTAAGTTACCTATCTATTGCAGTTGTCATCAACCGACTAGTACACGTAAACAAAATACTTAAGTACTACTACAAAAAAAGGTAGGTACTTACTTTTCTCCGGCACTAGCAAATACTGATATAAATTTTCTCATAATTTTTTTTCGAAATTCCGGAAACAAAAAAATGAGTTTGCCTTTGGCATCAAGTATTTATAGTGATGATGCAGCTCATGTCTGAACAAGCATTAAGCATTGTCGGGCGAATAGTGCTTTGCAAGTATGTACACGAAATTGTACGTAATATCGAATACGCAAGTTTGGACAAGTAACAGTCGCTTGCCTTTTTAAAATATTATCTGCTTAGTTAGGTACCTAAAACACTGTAGGTAGGCCCTTATAAAAATTATGCTTATATATTTGATCTTTACTATCAAAAGCAGATAAATTTTCCCCATTAACATCTTATGGACCCCCATTTTTTATTCACGCCTACGTAGACCCCAGCAAGTCTCCCGTGGACCCCTGGAGGTCCACCTGGACCACTTTGGGAATCACTGGTTGACACCATTCAAATAAATATTTACTATTCAAAACCACCGAACAAACAAAACAACCAACAGTTATTAAATTACTTTGCACTTTCGCTCGCTCTCGCTTTGCATTCACGTTATTACCTACTATGGATTCGTGTACAACATCATAGGCATGCCTTGCTTAAACTTTAGTCATAATTCCTATATAAACCAATATTTATATCGCATTACGGGACGCGTTAAGATAGTTTTAAACAAGCCCCGTTGCAAACCAGCGTATGCGAGCGAGATGAGCGAGCCTCAACTTATTTTGAACCATGATATGCAAAGCATATTGTAATTTGATTTGAAAAGTAATTAATAAATGAGAACACAAACTTACCTTAGTTCGATTGGGCAAGCCGGGCTTTTGAGCTTGTATGGCAGTACCGCCACCTGCTACGTGTTCGTATTGCAGTACTACGACGCGTTCCACTAGTGTTGTAAATTGAAAAAAAATGTGTTTTTTCAAGCACTGCTGTTTTATTTTCTAAATTTGTTTTTATTTTCAGAATAATATGTTTAAATTTTTTTAAAATTAATATTTGTATTTTATGTTTACTATCTAAACGTCTGAGACTCTCTGAAGACTAACTCTATTGATTTTGTAACCAAAAGATATTGGTTTAGTTTTGCGAATGAATGATGATATTTGAAAAAACTAGTGATGCAAAAACCTTTTTACGATAGTTGTGTATCATATCATTTATCTTTAAATGGAGTTGTTTACATACAACACGGGGCGATAAATAGTCGTCTACGACGTAAGAGCAGACTATCGAGCCAATGGAGAGGTATGGCACAGCATGATTAAGACGATAGTCGTCCAACAATAAATAAAACGTCACGACTCCTAGTAGTGATACTGGGAATAGCTAGAAGCAATAACCATTTAACGATTAAATAACGTAACAACATAGTGGACCCTTAAGGTCTGATGACTTCTTGTATTATATTACTCAGGGAAAATTATAGTTGTGTATCATTATTGACAGGGTGAAATGGTTATAAAATTTAGTTAAAATGTATTTCCAGGGAGTGTCTGAAGAGCGTCCCGGTCTTTTGGAGACAGCAGCGCGTGCTCGGAGCCACTATCAGAAGCGCGCGTACGCGTGCGTGAAGCTGATGGTGAGCGTGCTGGCACGTGCGCCCGCCGCGCGCGCCGCCCTGCACGCGCAGCCCGCCGCGCGCCGCCGCTGGAGGCAGCTGCTGGCCTGGCTGCAGGACGAGCTGCACCAGGTGCCGCCTTACGCTCACTTACTGTATACCTGCATGCAGCTACGAAAAAATATTTTTAACATAACTTTTTTTCTTTTAGAAATATGGACCCGGAGGATACGGTTCCTATGGTACCTGGTCTCCACCTGGTACTTCTAACGAAACCTCCAGTGGATATTTCCTCGAAAGAAGCAATTCTGCTAGAAAAACTCTTGAAAAGTAAGTCAGCATAAAGCATGTTATTCTAAAATACAACTAAATACATTTGTATCACATTTAAAGAGATTAATTTTTATTTGGCATTTAAATTATAAAATAAATATGTAATATTTGTTTCTTTAGAGCTTACCAGCTGTGTCCGTCGGAAGACTCGGACTCGGAGGTGGGACGCGGGTCGGGGTCAGGCGGGTCGGGCGGCGAGGACAGCGGCGAGGAGGACGCCGAGCCCGAGGAGGAGCCTGGCCCGCTGTCGTGCCTCGCCACCGACCACTGAGGTCCCGCCCGCAAGCTTAGCCCTTAGTTTTGTTCTGTGATGTTATCGATATGTATGAGCTCACGGGAGAGTTGTAGTATTAAAATCGTTTCCCACCCGCTTCGACGGAGCCCAGCGGTGATACAGCCGTTCCTCGCCTCGTGTCCGAATTGTTTATGTAAAATTATAAGTTTGCGTAAAAGTACCATAGTATTTATATTTAATATTAAGTTGAAACTAGATTCAAATTATTTTTGGTTTAAGATTTATTTATCTACCGTCGTTTTTAGGCATTTAATTGTATTGTATAGTAAGAAAATACTGTATATGCGTCTGTCTGCAATTTGTAAATTGTTGGTACATTGCGATCTCACTGCTCTTGTAATGTGTTATAAATATTTTGTTCGATTTGCAAGGCAACGACAGGAAATAAGCTTCTTCTGCATTTTAATGTTATTTGTTTATACAACAGAAATGAATATCACGGTAGACAACATCTCGTGTTTATTACGTTACCTATAAATATATACATAATTATTGCTATGTGGGTGCTATCTGAATGATTTAGGAATGTGGATGCTTTGCATTACATGAGTTACAAATTTAAGTTTTTTTTGCTCTTCGTGTAGTTTATCATAAAATCACAATTTTCATATTTTTCAAGAGTTTATAACAATTTGCAGCCATGTGTGATGTAAGTGTTATTGAAATATAATACTTAAAACACACAAATACATATTTGTAAAAAATGGCAGTAAAAAATAATGAAAATCGAATCAGAGTCAGTAAACTCTTTCTAGTTATTTAAATTCTTGTAACATTCTTGCTGGCGTTCATACGAAATAGCTAGATTAAATGTTGACTGGTTCAAAGCTAAATTATAACAAATAGGGAATATGCACGTGACTCCAAAATGAACAAAAAATATTAGTGTTGTCTAAAGAAAATTTTTATGTTTCTCTTGATCCAATTGCGAAATTCAGTAATTAAAAAGTTTCTTTTGTCAAATACCCTTTACAAGTTTCCAAATCGCGCGCTATTCGTGAATGTAAATTAACGTCATAAATAGCTTCTACGAGTGTAGCCAACCTAGAGTATTAAATTTATTTTACTTGACTAAACCTAATCTTATGTGACCGAAATACGTATAACGTGTAATACATAATTGTATAAAGATTATTACACGTGTTTTATTTAAGTCAATTTTGTCAATTTGTTTAGGAGTTTCCATGATTTTTTTGTTTGTAATTCTAGGCAATATTTCTTTATTACAGCCATCAAATAATACAACATAAGAAAAAGATGCAGAATTACGATTATTTTCATAATATTAAGTAATAAACTTTTATTCTACGATGGGGTTTGCAGCACTCCTCTTAGTGAATATTAACCTCACACAATAAGTGCGTCAAAAGTAATGTTTTAACTTACAGAACTATAAAAAATATATGTTCCTTATTACAAATTTTTGTGGTCAAACGTTTACAAAAAAAAAAAATCGTTTACAAAGTAATTGGATCATGAGTCCTACTTGCATAAACTCACCGGACCGTATTCTTAGACTTCAGATAAAATCCTTGCTACACACTGGATTAAGTCCGTCTTATTTTAAGACATGGACTAAGTTAGGTTTCAACCAGAAATAATAAATCAAATTTCGGCTTTAAACTAAAGCTCGATATCAATTTTAATTTGAAAATTTTCCTATAGTTTGATAACTACTATAATTTTAAATTACGTTGAACGCATCATTCTAGTCAAAAACTGAAAAAGTTGTAATATTTATATTCTTCAGTCTATTACTCGTAACGATGATGTAATAATACTTATTAGACTGATGCTTTTTATTCGATTGTCATTTTTTCGGCGGCAAGGTATCTTAATAAACATCAATTCTATTAAACAATACTTTTGTATTTTAAATTACTCGCAATGACTCCCGTGGTTTCATATTTAATCGCTTTTATAGCTGTAATATTACGCAAGTTAATTTCTTTTTACTTATTGAAACCAAAGATTCAAAATAAAATTTACATAAATTAAATATGTGCGTAATTATCGATTAAAGATCGATAACAGACTAAATTTACCACTTTATTTGTAGAAAAGAGTAACAAGTATTAACATTTGGGTAAAAGGTTACGTTCAAAAATAAAATTTTACGAGACGCTAACTTATAAAAGAATGTTCAATTAAAACTACTTAAATAGATTAACCTTTTTTACTGTAGCATAGGTTTAACACTATCAACTTCACTGTCATGTTTTATTATAGTTTACTTAAATTTTAATTGAAAAACAACTTTTTCATTTATAAATCTTTTAATTTTATTTGGTAGTGGAGAGTTATCTTTCCAACTTTATTTATGTAATTTTGTATTCTTTTTTCTCGCCTGATCGAATAACTTAGTAAAAATTACTGAAGTGAACATCCGAGCCCCTAGCAGTCCTTGATTGCAAGTAAGGGCCCAAAACTCATGACTAACTAAGCAGTAAACATGTATGTACCTTGTAATTAACAAATGTATTTTAAACTTTTAATTTGTTAATATTCTTATAAACATAGTTTTAAATCACAATGGAAAGTGTAGATATGTAGGTATTAACAACTAGTCTTACAGGAAAATGTTGCCACTATGTCAATGTTCTGCTTTGTAAAATATGTTATTTATTATTGTAATTTGTAATATATATAAAATAGTTTTTCGTTTTGGTTTAACGATGGTTATTAGAGAGAGCTTCTAATGTATTTTTTCGCAAATACACTGCGAAATTTTTAAATACTGCGTGCAGCATCAATTTATTGGTTAATAAATAGATCTTAATCTGTGTACAAAGGAACATTTACACCACTAAGAGCCCGGTCATCAATCGGCGCTGCGCCGCTTGTTTGTGCCGAAGTATTTATGCATAATAACAAGAAAATATATAAATAAATTTTATTGTATCTTTTCGTGACTTACCACGGCGTTGGGCCGGTTATGGAGCCGGGCCTAATGTTAGACATTTTTCGTTTTTTGGTCTAAAACCGTGTGCCTTATTTCAATTTTGTTTGCTCAACTTGTTGACATTTGTTCGACTGTACGAATTTCAATTTTTCATGTTTTAACAAAATGTTTCTTTTATGACAATAGTCAGTTTATGCAATCTTCAAGTTTAAATATTTGAATTGATATGTTAGCCCGTTGGTCACCTTCATATTTTTTTTATTGTTAATGATATTTACCAAAGATACATTTTACTTGATCACAATACAATGTGTTGTACCCATCTTTAATACTTTATCTTTGAAAATATTTTCATATGTTGTGGCCGTTAAATATAGTAATAAGGGAATGCATTGTAATGTGAACTGTAATTTGTCATGAAAGGAACGGGGGATCAATTTTAAAGATGAAATAGGGGATTGAGGTATTTTTAATATGATTAAAGTTTTAAAAAATGATACAAAAATTTTGCTGAATAAATTTTTTCTTTCCCAGGTCGATGTTTTAGATGATATCAATATTTACTTAATTTCTTTTAGTAGTCCAATCCTATATTGTTCGATAAAACAATACCAATTGATGGCTATTATTCAGTAATTAAATGCGAATTTCGATATACCCTGATTTGCTAAAAAAAACATTTTCTGATGTGAAACTGAACACCACTCCAACCTCTAAAATTGACCCCCTGTTATAAATTTTTCCTTAAGTAGGTTATAAATGAAAAAAAAAATGTTTTGTATCTTTATAAAGCGCTGAAGTTATTGTTTTGTTAAGTGGACATACCAATGTGATTGAAGATAGGGCTTAGATAGGGAAAAAAGGGAGTGGCTATAAAACAAATATAATAATTAATAATCGAACGATGAGAATTTTTAAATAGCTTCTGCATTTTATTTTTCATAAGTTACAAAATATGCGTGAGGGAATCCTGATACTAAAATGTTTGCTGATACTATGTCATGTGTGTTTTTTTATCAATACAAGTATCGCCATTACAGCCATGTGGTAACGATTTATGTTTTATGAAATGTAACATGTTTGTTATAAGATCAGCTGAGTTTTGTACAACATTTGAAAGCAACAAAATAGCATTTGAAAATTTACAAGAATGCTCACAAAATGCATTCACACAGATATTATAATATTAAAAATCAAGAAAATAAAATTCATAAAATTTTCTTGTCTTTTATTCTTTCTTTCTTTACTTAATCGCGTTTACTTTATTTTATCTTCCTGTGATAAGCAACTGAGATTATTTTGACCTATGAACTGAGTTCGTGTTAAATCAACAAACCTATGTAATGTTTACCTATTTAATCGTTTATTGATTTCAGTAAAGTTTGTACGTTTATTAGGTTTTTATTACTATATGTATAGCTATGGAGAAATATATCTGTGTGAAGGATTTAGAAACAGCTGCACTTAATGTATTGCCTAAAGCTACTCGTGATTATTACAAAAGTGGAGCTACTGAGGAGTTTACGTTAGCTGAAAACAAAAATTCCTTTCATAGGTACGTATTACTAATTATTTCAATATTTAAAACTAATTCTTTTAATATTTAAAACTAATTATTTCAATATTTAAAACTAATTCTTTTAATATTTAAAACTAATTATTTCAATATTTAAAACTAATTCTTTCAATATTTAAAACTAATTCTTTCAATATTTAAAACTAATTATTTCAATATTTAAAACTATTTCTTTCAATATTTAAAACTAATTATTTCAATATTTCAAAACTAATTATAAATGTGATAATTTTTTTGTTTTAGATTTCGCATTAGACCAAAATGTTTGGTGGGAGTATCTAACTACGACCTGCGTACAACTGTGCTTGGACAAAAAGTGTCTATACCCGTTGGAATTTCTCCCACCGCAATGCAACGAATGGCACATCCTGAAGGAGAGTTAGCTAATGCAAGAGGTACGTATATATTAATATTCTCTTTGATTTGAAAATGTTAAAAATTGTTCATTACCCGAGTATAATCTAAAAAATGATATCAATCAAAAGCAACAAATGAATGTTTGCGTAATTCCAGTACAAAAGTGTTTAATTTATTGATTTCAGTATTATAGATAATTTAGTGCCTGAAACGGTGTAAATGTGTGTTATATATTAGTGCATCAATCAATTTTTGAGAAAGCCCCGATTTTTTTTTCTGTTGGACCTAGGAGAAAACGAATTAGCTCAAAAGGTTTTGCCTGGCGTGGAGTAAATGTGCGTCCATAAATTATGTTAATATCTTCTAATGCTCAAAATCCATCACCTAACCGCAATTCGAGATTTAATTTTATGTGGATTGCTGCATATCCACGGACCGTTCTTTCTTCTCAATAACTTATCTCAGATATCTTACGACATCGATTTCTAGAGATCCTTGTCAATTCCTTTATATATCTACAAAAAAAAATGCGTAATGTTGACATCACTAATTCGTAAAAAACCTAAGTTTCAAAATATTTATTTTTCAATGTCATGAGAAAATCTCATGCAATCGAAAATTTATTTTGAAAATGTTACATTTATTTTTATTTTAAAACGTTACACAAATAGTAATTGTCGTGCCCTAGAACTCCCCAGCAGTTCCGTTTAAGGTGGGAAAACTTAAACTATCATCCACCCTTTAATTATTAACTAGAGTTCGAACGTAAAAGAAGTAGTTTATCACACTGTGTTATTTTCACCTGAACACGTATTTTGTGGTACATAAAATGACGAATTGCGCCTTAAAAGTGTGTGGGAATTATATAAGACGACTGAAAACTATTGCAAAAATTACATATTATCAGTAGGCACACTTTTATAACGATTTGTCACAGATTGAATCAATTATACGGTGTTTCACTCCTTTGAAAATAAAATTTCCCCACTTGTGGCTAGTAAAAAATATATACAGGTATAGGTAATAAATACTAAATTACTACTACTTTTTATAAAGGAGGTTAACATTGAAAATAAAAAAATTGTCAACACTTATTAAAATGTTCGCTATTTTTATGAACCGATTGCTTTCCAAATTGATATTTAAGCATCCCCTTGGATTTTTTCGGTGCACACCCGAATCAATCAGTCAAATTTAAAATTCAGTAATTTATTTTTAATAGATAGATTGAAATTTGTATTAATATGTAAAAAAAAGCATTAAAGATAGATATAGGTTGATTCCGGTTGTAATACTCCAAATTTATTCCAGTTTCTACAGTGGTAACGTTTTGCGTATTGCTGGATCCCCTAAACGGCTCAGTTCATAATCATATTTGTAGACATGAATTTATGCCTAACATTTGCAAAAACGAAAATCAAATAAAACTTATATTTTTGCTAAGGTTTTAAGGTCCTAGCTCATAAAAATCTGTCAAGTGTGAGTCAGACTCGCACATGAAGGATTCCGTACTGTTGTATGAGGTTACACAATCAGTGGCTTGCCTAGAGTTTTAGTTCAGGGCAAGCTGAGAGATACGTTACTGTAGTTCTTATAATTATTTAGATAAATGTCCTTGTTGCCCCATTTCTCTTCAATCTACACTTCATATTTCCGTTGTGGACTTGCTGGCGTGGATGAGCTCACCAAAGCACACCAAAGTTTGTGAACATGTCAGCAAAACGAAAATTTCTGTGGCTTTGAAAAAGTCGTTTGATGTGTTCGTGCGAATGAAAATAAGGTTCAACTTAAAATACTGTTCATTCAATCATCAAATGCATATTGATGCCTAAAATATTGAGTACAGCAGTTAACTTTAAAAAAAATTGGGGACAGCTTTCGTAGATAGATTTGATTTAATTTCTATTGTAGACATATGATTTGTATAATCTTTACTCAGTTATGAATGTCACAGTGATAAATATAAATCTCAATAACTGTAATTTTGCATATGGTATCAAACGAAAGGGTTTAAAAAGACTTTTTAAAATGTATATCTTATTCGAGAAAAAAAATCTTAAAATTTTCTGACAATTTTTTTTGTTCGGATTTTATTGGTCGTTATGTCAAATTGAAGGGCTTCAATCAATATTATCAATTTATACTGACTGACAAAAAAAGTTAAAAACTAAACCCCCGACTACTTAAAAAGTTTATGATAAAACTTAATTGTAATTAAGTGCCTTACATTAAACACATTTTGTGCCTCGTTAAAACTAATTGAATTTTCTTAATTCTTAAAAGAGCGGATTGCCATTAGTTGCAGCTTACGATAACTTTAAAAAGTTTCATTAAAAAGGCTTCAATTTGCACAAACTTAACTCAACTGTTTTGACTGAAAATAAAATGCAACGTTGCCACATTTATCTTCTCATTATTAGTTTTAGCAAGCTACTTTTTCAAAAAACTAAGCGGCAACGTCGCAAATTGCTTAATTTTATTTACCGTTGTTGCTCAAACCAAATTAAATCCTATTTAACGCACACAAGATTCTATTTCGAATAGAAATAACTTGTAAGTTTGAATCACACATTCACATGTTTGTATATATTCAATAGCTGTCTATTGACATCGTAAAATATTGCAACTCGTGTCTATCTCATTATTAGTTCCGTATAACCAGTCTCATTCGTTTTTAAGCAAAAGCATAAATATTATCAGCAGCGAAACTACCCACAATCCTTTAAGTGGCCGAGTCACACCTATCTACCCTTTTAATATTAGTTTTTTGCTGCAGTATAAGATGAAACCTAGAAACCGAATCTAACGAAAAGCTATTGAGTAGGTATTCTGTGCTAAAAGTAGAAACATGCATTCTACCTTGAGCATGAACTATGTTTTGTATCACGCGCAAAACGTATTTTATAGAAGATACAGTAGAGCGTCTATAATCCCAATTAATTGAAATAGGTGTCCGGGAAACCGATTTTTTCAGATAATCGAACAGTATTGATTCTCTACGCAACACTGCCTGCACGTCAAGCTAAGAACATAGACGTTATATTTATTTTCTGATGGTTTCTATGATTTTATCTACTTTTGACTCTTATCTTATTTTAAAAGAACTAAGGACCTTAATCCATTTTTTAAATATTACGTTTTCGTTTTTCTCCCATTTTTGAGGATATTTTTACATAGGTCTTGTGTGTGTTTGAGTGGTCGTTCGCATGATCAACGTTTACACAATCGGCGCTGTACTGTTTTATTTTACACCGAGCGCTTATCTATTGTCTATGAAACAATATTAAGTCTTAAAACTTTGGGCCAGAGCTTTAATTGTTTTTCGTAAATTATATAATTAAAATTTGATTGTTTTAAAAATTATAAAGTTTATGTAAACATTTATGTTGCCTTCTCAACATATTTTACACGCTAAAGAAAGCCGCCCCTGAGTAGAATCATCAAAAAAAAGATCGTCATAATATTATGAATATTAATGATATTATTTATATAATTAATCGAAAATTGTTAAAATGTCTCGTGATATTTGGCTGATATTAAGTCCCTCTCCATATCAAGCCACTATCCTAAACCTTTTTTCGTGCGAGATGTTTCTCGTAGAAGACATGGTCCAGGTTTACAGCCACAGGTCACAATTTAACAAGCAACTCAGTCCGTATAAAGTAGCAGGATTCAACATAAATAGAATAAGAAACAGTTGAAAAAAAGCGCGTAAGGTCAAGGAGGTGTAAGTAAGGGGTGAGTAGAGCGTCAGGCGTCAGCAGTTTTTGAAATGCAAAAAGTGACTAATTTTGTAAACAACACAAAAAACCAAAACAACATCATGATTTCAATGAATGATTTGCTTCCTTTAACGTCATTGGTAATAGAGATTTACTACGGCCAATTAGAATGGCGCTTGCGATCCAACCCCTAAAACGTAGTATGTCGCGTACAGACGAATTTGGATGGCAAGTGATACACCGTGGCAGCTCTCGACTGTACATTATCACCGTGTCTGGCACTAATTATCCAATATGCTCAAATGAATCAACTTAACACTTCTGCTAGGATGACGCAAACCAAATGAATAAATCTTTAATTTCAATGTTTTTGAAATTCAGCGGCTCAAGCACAGGGAACTATTTTTACCTTAAGTACGATTGCAACAAGTTCCATAGAAGAAGTAGCTGAAGCTGCGCCTGATGCGATCAAATGGTTTCAGCTATATATTTACAAGGATAGGTAAAATCTGTTTTAATGTAATCAGCCTCTTAATATTAAAAAATGTAACATTTTATTTAACTTTAACTCCCATTTTAGGGAGGTAACGAAGAATCTTGTGATAAGAGCAGAAAAAGCAGGATTTAAAGCAATAGCTTTAACTGTTGATACACCATTATTTGGAATACGACGAGAGGATGTGCGTAATAAATTCACACTGCCTAAACATCTCAAGTATGAACTAAACATTTCAGTTATTTAACTCATAAGAAAACAATGCTACAATAACGGTAATTACGCAATTTAAAATATTCTATTTCAGTCTGGCAAACTTTCAAGGTCTCTTATCTAATAAAATTCACTCTGCATCTGAAGGAAGTGGATTAAATGAATATGTAGCCAATTTATTTGACAATTCAATCACTTGGGAGGAGATCAAGTGGCTAAAAAGGTACCATTTTCATGTAACAAAATAACTTTTCCCGTTATTCATGTTAATATTTACTTTATTAAAAGATTATTATTTCAGTCTAACAAAATTACCAATAATAGCCAAAGGTATTCTTCGCGGCGACGATGCTGTCAAAGCAGTAGAAGCTGGTTGCGATGCCATATTGGTGTCTAATCACGGCGCACGGCAGTTGGATGGAGTACCTTCCACTGTAAATATATTAGTATTATTTTTCTTACCTAGTGCGTGCCTTTTACAAAACTGACCTGTCAAAATTTTCTATTCAGAGCCTCAATAGTTACTGAGATATCGTATGCAAAGAGACGTTTCTCATATATTAAAGGGTAACTGAATATAACCCTGGTTAACATTGAGAGATTTCAAAATTATTTTCATACCAAATTATTGATTAAACGACCCATACAACCTCGATGCACAGGTACACATTGAACACGCATCCATAACCACCGTTACCACCATGTAAACACGAATCATCATTAACACATAAACAAAACATTCAATGGTGATTATTTTTTTCAGGTTGAAGCCTTACCAGAAATAGTAAATGCCTTGAAAAACTATAATGTAGAAGTTTATTTAGATGGTGGTGTCACTACTGGTACTGATATATACAAAGCCTTAGCCCTTGGCGCAAAAATGGTAAGTTTTATATAAACATACATACAAACGATGAATTGTTCCAATAGATTCTGAGAACTTAGCTCGCTCGTTAAATATTTTAATTGAAAGTCTTACTATTTGGTTTGTCTGCCTGTTTCTTGTTTTTATTTGCAATTCTACAAATAGATCAATAAATAAGAATATTGTTACTTGGTCCATGTAACTATCTTATAATGATTTAGTTTTTCATTTACTTAGTCTTACATCCCACACATAGCAAAATTTTAGAAACATAGTTCAATTTCCTTTCATTGATTTGTTTTTTTTTGTATCTAGGTTTATGCCCTAATAAATGAATTGTTTAATTTCACTGCATCTCGGTTTCGTAAAAAACAGGCTAAGCCTAGTTTGGGAACCTCTGTTAATTTTAAGTTAAATATTTGGATTTAAATAAACAACTTTTATTTATATCATCATCATGAGAATATCATCAACAGATTTAAAAGACCTATAGTAAAAAATAAGCATACAGGGTTCTTAACAACAACCCCAAGCCCTTAAACTTATTTAAATATGTGGCGGGAGGCAAAACTCACATCAGCACATCCTTGTTAAAACATATGCCATAGACACAGTTGTTACATACTCTCCTTATGATATTATTTTTCTTTTGGATAGACCATAGTTTATATAAAAACACAATGTTCATACTTCTAGGTATTTGTTGGTCGTCCATCCTTGTGGGGATTGACCGTTGGAGGACAAGAAGGTGTCGAGAGGATGCTACAAATTTTACGAACGGAACTAGAGTATACTTTTCAAATTGCAGGTATACTTTATTACATTATCTTCTTTTAGAATCATTGTTTACTAGTACAGCAATACAATACTTAAAAAATATAATATTTTAGGTACACCTACTGTAGCTGAAATCACAAAGGATATGGTTTGGCATGAGTTGCAGTATTGCAAGTTGTAGATGGAACAAATAAAAAATCGGTCAAGTGCGAGTCGGACTCGTACATTAAGGGTTCCGTACCATCGTACAAGAGTTTATAGCATGTACTCTTACATGAATTTTTCTCACATTTGAGTCTTCAGTAAAGTAAAAATTTGAGTGTTTAGATCTTTTTAGGATCTGGATAGAATCTTGATAGGAAAAATTAAAATGTATAATATATCAAGTTTCTAGGATCACAGAATTCCAAATAGTACTCATGACACGATACACTATTCATCAACAATTTTTGAATAATAAATCCTTCTGTGTCTTTAAAAAGTTTTGCCACCAATATTACTGGTGTAAGATTTAGGTTAGTATCGAATTAATCCCGTTAGTTAGCGGCATACCGTGGTGTTTTGACGGTCAGGCGTCTCCTGACTGTCTCCCCTTTAGTTTTTTTGTCTCTGGGCCATTTCAATTGCTGTCTCCACTCTGCTAGGAGGGAAGTTTGAAATCGGTTTCTTTCTACCTCCTAATTTTTCTGATTAAGTTCTTTGCGGGTTCAAAGATATCCGGTAGGGTGTCCAGGCACAGCCTGTGCGACATAGGCACAGCCTGTGCGACATTGCACAGGTGCATTATTTGTTGATTATTCGATCAAAGGACGCCACTGTTGATCCTTGGGAACAGGAGTTGCAGCTTTTTTTCAGTTAACCATTCATACTTTAACTAAATATTATTAATATTATTATAAATATAATTTAACTATTAAGTAAATAGTAGAACGTTTAATTTAGCAACAAAAATGCTAACAGTCAACCACAGCTACAGTCAGCAGTCATGCCAGTCTGGCTTTTTTCATCAATTCAACAATTACTAGCATTTGGGGCATTTCACGTGAAGAAGGCAGCGGAAAAAGAATGGCGTCCTGCTATTTTTCAAATTCCGCTAAATTGTACTACTAGTAGATATGAATGTGGACACACAATATTATTTCATAATGTTCTTAAAACTAATGAAACAGTTTTTGGAATTAAACAAATATCTTTTAAAATATTATAAATTATTATTTATACAGAAAATTTACTGTTTTTTTTTTTAATATAAAAAACTGGAAATAAACTTTTCAAATCAGAATTTTAGTAACTTCGACCAATTTATATTTCAAAATGTAGCCTAAAGTACATTTATAATACAAGAGAAGTTTCAAAATGGGATCTGCAATAGTTAAGGAGATTAATGAATTAAAGTACATGCGTGTCGCACTGAGTGTTGTACCCTTGCTTCCCTATGTCGACATTTTTATTTACTATTCTATTTAAGCGTATTTAAATCTCTTAACAATGTTGTGGGGTATTTATTATTCAAATTAAAGAGGTACCAATAAGTTAATTAAGTTAATTGAACTCACTATTTTATAAGAATAAAAAATTTAATAGTCCATTTGAATCAAATACAATTTTATTCAATTGTCATCATGTAATTACATATTCAGTGTATATTCATCAACATATTTAAGAATGTCTTTTGAGTAATTTATGGGAATTATCCACAAATACAATCTGAATAGGCTATTGCCCAAGAGCACATCATCAGTAAATAACATAGCACACAAGTAATTTGTGTGAGTTGTGTCAATAAGTCTTAACATCTTATGCAATGCTTTATATACAGGAATTATATCAACTTTACCAATCTAAAACAAGGAGAGAAGTCATTAAAAAGTTGTTGATATTAATTAATATAAAAGTTACATTTCTTTGTCTAAACCTACCGTGAGATTAATCACCGTTTGTGGCTTCTTTCACAGGATGTCTGTTAAGTTGTTAAATTTTAGTTTTGTCAGTACGGTCATGAAAAATAATCACTTCTGGCATTAGAAGTTGATGTTGAGGTAATAATCAATAAGTCCTTATTTTTGTAGGGAGAGATTTCCTTATTTTTAATGTTTGGTTACTAAATCTAATAATTTAATATGTTTTTTTTTTGTCTATGTTATCATAATTTGGGTTTTAGTCATAACGTTAGAGAATGTACTAATTGAATTAATTTTCGTAATTTATATGTGATTCGAAATTAATTATTTTATTTTAAACTTTTCACCGAATTTTGGCTCATACAAAACGCAATATGAATACTTGGGAGTGCTTTCAGAGGTGTGTAGAAAAAATGGCGTCGGTTGATCGCTTGTCGTGGACAAAGCATAGATTACAATAACAAGAAAACAATTCCAAATTGTGAAATTTGTGGAACCATAGATGATGTTCAACACATGCTAATGGAATGTGCAACCTTCCAAAGTAAGAGGGAGGGGAGGCGTTGATGCAAAAATATGAAAATAATAAAATTGATGTAGGACCATTTTTATCGGTTTTAAGAGAACCACAAAGTGATGTTTTTAAGGATCTTGTTTCCATATTTTTGCATCAATGATTACTTTTACTTTGATTTTAAAGTTTAGAATAATTTAAGAATTAGGGTATGATGGGGCTAACATACCCTTATTGGACAAAAGCCCCTAATTAAATAAAGAAAGAAAAAAAAAATACTAAACTTCTCGTTTTAGTATTTGTTGTTATAGTGGCTACAGATACAGTGACACTTATAATTGAAAGTAACTAGCTATTATGGTTTATGAGATACAACCCGCTGACTGACAGAGGGACAGCGGACGCATATTAATGGGGTCCCGTTTTCACTCTTTCACGTAACCCTAAACAAAAAGAAAGAAGAAGAGATTGATTTTCACGAAGATTTTTTATTTAGTTAATGTTTAGCTAACAATTTACGATATAGTTTATGCAAAATAATGGGTGTCATAAAAGTATCTCGTGGCCACATTATCCTTGAAATTTTCTGCAACAAATTAATAAATAAAACTTAAATTTAAATAAACATGGAAGGTATAAAACATTAGACATGCTTACTTTAAAGTCGCAGCCGTATAAATTGATACCAGTTTTCAGTTTTTTTATAGTTTGTCTTAAGTTTCTGTCATTAGCTAACTTGAATTTCAGTATTTTTGTATCATTACATGTTTTACATTGTTTAACCTTGTTCTCCAAACTTATCTGGTCGCTTTCCAAACTAGAGCTGCTAACTAATTTGCTGTCCATCATTGCGTCTCTTTTTTTCATATATTTTGTGAAACTGTAACTACAATTTCGGTTCATCGGCGCATGTTCTAGCGCATTAGTATTAGATTTAAAAATGTTTGTTATTGTTTGGACTACTGTGGTACAGGAGTCATTTATAGCATTAAACAATCTCGCACTCATCGATTTATTATTTCCATCCTGTACAGGAATATGAGATTCGTCACACTGTGTTTTTTTGTTGTGTTTTAATTTTCTGTAACTTTTGTGTAATTTTGGCATGAGGTTCCGTCTTCTTTTTTCTCGACTTGGTTTTGGTGTAGAAAAAAACGCAGGTTGAAACTCTAAACTGGCTTTTAAACTATTATCGTTATGGTTAAGTTTCGATACATTTGAAAATTGGTCTATATAATTTGTATCTACTTTCGAGTTTCTTATTACTGCGCGTTTTAAATTCGGAGAGTTTTCTTTAATGTTTTTATCTTTTGACTTTTCATCCTTCAAAATATTTGTCTGGTGTAAATACGAATTTTCACTGAACAGAAAAGAAAACGAAAGCTCGTTTGAATGTGTTTCATTTCTGGTTGAACCTTTTGATAACAATACTGTGGGTCTTACTGACTGATTTAATTTTAATTCGGTTTCTTTTCTTATTTTACAAGATCGACGCTGTGAGTTCCATCGGTAAACTTCTTTCGCGACATTTTGAAGGAGATTAGTTGTGTTGTCCTCATCCACGTAATTTACTATATAGGTAGCATTACTTCTGACTTTAGTAAAGGCCAGTTCTTGCTCTCCAACTGTTGTCTTATCATTTTCATACTCTAATAAAAAGTGAATATTATTTACTTCTATTTGTTATCATTACATATTACCTACCTATTGGTTATATCATTGCGGTAATATAGGTTAATTAGATAGTACCGTAATTTTCAACAATTTTACAAACCTGTTATCTGTCGGTTGATGGCGTTCAAAATAATATAAGACCAATATCCAATCTGCAAAAAAGTTTTACTTCAATTATTAGTGTTGGCGATGTCGATGTCAGGGGGACATATAGATCAATTACTCGTATGAGTTAGTATTCCTACTTCAAAGCATAGTTCTTTTTAAATGTTAATTAAAGAATTAATGTTATCAAATACCTGAGACTTTTGTCCATAAATTTGAACGAACTCGTTAAGATATTGAAACACCACTGACTGACGAATGAGAATGCTCGCTTGTTTTAACGTGTGAATGATATTATACAGGAGTTGCATGCACGTACTGTATTGCAGTACTTCTCTAAAAATATTATGTATAAATTACAATATGTATAAGCTAAACACAATTAAAACAGTAAAAGTAATACCTACTATCCACATAACAAGACCATGAACTCAGCCCTGCACTTATTTAGAATATTTTATCGCATATACTAAGCTATGACATGAGCCACTACATAGATAAGATACATGACCAGTAAGAAAAAATGCAACTTCCAAATTGCAAAATGTTCCGCTCGCTAGGTTTCGATGACTTATGCTTTTAACCCAGTCACTAAATGAATGTGGATGGAAATTATGGTCTAGTAAAGAAGACTAAGAAAGTCCCGATTATTGTTGTTTTTGTTTATCTCGAAAACGGTGCGTTATAAGGCATTATGGAAGCTGTTTGTGTTCTCTACGACCCCACCCCACTTTTAATGTTTGTCTCATAACTAGTCTAAATAATGTACCAAAGTTAAACTACCGGCTTCCTATTTTTCCATCCACACCCCCTTTTGAGCATTCATTTACTAGGCTATATATATATATATATTATATTGCGTAGTAGCTAGTTGTTACACCGCTGGCCACAGAGGCTGATAATGATGTGAAATACCCAAATACCTAGGTATTATCAGTTTTATTGATAATCAAATTTTTATTCATAAATTAATAAATACCTGTTAAATATTGATAGTCCTCTGTTATCGATAAAACTTTGTATATTATCATGGTTATTACATAATAGACTTTTTAGAACCAGTAGGATTTCAATATTTCCAGTCTTGCATTTTTCAATACACTGAAATCATTTAATTATATTCTGTATGGAAATTATACGTAATGGAGCGTTCTTACGTAAAGATGTCGCACGTAATGTATCTGACACTGTATCAATCAGTAAGCGTGTACGACATGTTAGTCATGGTCATCGCGTATCGAGCTTTAAGCATACTACGGGCTGTTTTGTGCAAGCGTAAAAACGACTAACCGGTGAGACGGGTCGCTACGAGCACAATGCGCTCTGCGAGCGATCGCCTCGCAGCCAACCCTTAGCAGGCTCACACCTACCTACTCACTTGATACAGTATTGTATACATTACGTACCCACTAAACCTGTAAGTGACCCTCCTTTACTTACACTATAAGAAAATATTATCCCCTAAGATATTTTACAAAACACACATACCAACAAATTAATAACCATGCTTCGCAGTATATTTAACTTGTAAATTACGTTTCGTAATATTCTTAATTAATCATTCAAAAAAATTAGGGCCAACAAGACAGGAGACTTACCATTGGAATTAAGTATGAACAAAAGCTTTGATTAACTTCGGAACAGTGGCAGACCTCCGAGAGACAACGACATAGAGCTTTCCAGGTGTCATGGTACTGAAACTTACTTATTTACAATTTCATTAAAGTACATACATACCTTATGAAAGCGGAAAATTGCATTACCTACGCACCGTACGTAAGGTGTGTGAAACTCCCAAACTATTGCGGACTAGGTAGGTATCAAAAAAGTTGGATTGGAGGTATGTTTGGTTGCATCTTTTTACTCTAACTTGAAACTGAACATCATTCACAGTTTAACATTAAATAGATTTTAGTTTATATTGAGACACAACTGCCCCGAATTTTATCAATCTCTTAATTATAGACCAGTCCGTCTAAACTGAATCATGTGTCTGTTGTTTTTAATTTATTTTATGGTTAAGTATTGAACTAAACGCTCAGTGAAAACTAACCATCATGGAATCAGTAAACATATTGCACATAGTGGTGAGACAGCCAGTAGTTCTTATTTTATTTCTAGCGTAAATGGGTAAGCTCCTTAGCTGCGAATGCGTCGTGTCCCAGTCGTGGAAATAGATAAGAACACAAATAAAATTTAAAGTGATTGTCGTCTTGAATGGCAAGCCCCGTAATAGAATCCTATTGATTACTTCATAAATACGATCGCAGCTCGCTATCCTCACGATATCGGTTTGCTAAAATAAAATTGTATACAAGTCAGTAAATACTTACACGGGCAAAATTAGCGTTATTAATTGATAAGCTTATATATTCGTTCGTATTAAAAGTCGTTATTCATTTATTTAACTTTTCTTTACTTCCTTCAAATTAACTAAACTTTATATTTTTCTCTAATACGTATTATTGACAAATATTATTTGGTTTTATTAAATTTTCTGCATTTAAATTTATATAGCGCATCGCAAACGTGCTTCTTGTGTCGCCACCAAAAATGGACACCATCCACTTTTTGTAGCCGGCACCGCACACCCACCAAAGGAAATTGAAGTTACAGTTTCTGGTGGCGGCAAACGGACATGGGCACGATGGCAACTTTCGGTGTCTAGTAACTGATTTGTATGAAAATGAAGAGTGGTGGCCGGTGTCCGAAACAAGACTAACGTTTGCGCAATGCCTCAAGAGTCGAAAATATATAGATTTATTATTAATAGGCTGCGTAGCCCAACGTTTCGGGGCTGTCGTCAAGACGTGAGACACATGATTTCACGCGGAACTTGAAGCTTTATCTCACTCTAACAGCGAAAGGAGTGTGAAGTGACCATTCCCCTCTAGCCTGAACAAAGACGTAACATAGACGTAGAGCACTTATTTAAGACTTTCTACCTATGTTAGTAGTGTAGGTAGTAAGGGGTAGGATAAGGTTATAGGGTCACTCTCCCCACGTCTTGACGATAACCGATATGTTGGATTAAACGTGGAAATGAAGTATGCTAAAAAGTGACAAGCGCATACAATTAGAGTAAAATATTTATTTTGGGATTTTTCTTTTGAATTTAATTGTATTAGAATACAATAAAACTATATGGATTGTATAATTGTGTTATTCCATGGAAATTTATAATAAAATTTGGAATTCTGGAATTATAATTAAAACCTAAACTAGTAGAATTATACATACCTTCGTTATTAGATGCGCTTCCAAAATGTTGAGTATTTTAACTTGAAGATCCATGTTGGTCGAAGAAACTAGTATGTTTATGAGTCCTTGTAAATCCAATAGTGTTTCAGATTCCTAAAGTAGTTATTGGTGAATTATAAATAAACAGTGTAAACATGTATGAATAATCTTAATACATAAAACCCCATCTTTAGAAATAGAATTGTAAAGTTTACCATCAAAAATTCATTAATTTTGGTTTTCAATGGAGTCGTAAAACTTATTTTTATAACAGCGTAACAGATGGAACTCAAAACTAAAAACTATGATTTTTAACATCTGATTCGTACCCTGTATTCTGGACACTGCAGTAAGTCAGATATATTAAACATCTGCTTTGAGCTACCGAACATTTTCTTAATACTTGGATTTATCAACTCTCAAATCAATGAACCTATCAAATAATTAATATAAATTTACCAATGAACCTACAAACCAATATTGGGGGGAAATTGAATATACCGCTTTTTTTGTGCATATCTTCCCTTTTGTCGAGAAAGACAAAGAGCGTTAGCCCATAAAGCACAGTCTTCCGTAATATAATTTTCTTCTTTCTTGAAGAAATAGATTAGGTGATGATAATAAGGTGAACATTCAAAAGATGGAATGATGTATCTGTCTTCAGGAACTGGTTTGTACTGTGTAGGTTATTCCTGTTACTGTAGGCTTTATTGAGTTACTTGGGAGATAACGAAAAGAGTAGCCAAATCGTCGTATTTCTTTTTCCCTATAGCTTTACAGCTCTTTAGAGGCCTTAAAACCTTTTAAAAATTTTCCCATTCCCAGGCTGTCCATAGCATGACAAAGGTTTTAAAAATTCTCAAAGAACCTAAAACATGAATAAAATGGAGAATGGAAGCGTTAAACAAAGCTGTACAAAAATTCTTCGGTGAGATATTTATTGACGTCATTGTAAAACTGCTTGACCGTAAGCACGGCTAATACATAGTATGAAAGTTCAGGCCGTAAATTTTTTGTCCTAGTATAGGTTATAGTAAGCACCCAGATATTCACTAATTAAAAAAAAGCATTTAAACATTATGTTGTACTGATATACAAATATAGACAATAAATTATAGAACATTTTAACTGACATGTATTGTTCCCGCCAAGTACCTCCATCACAGTCTTGAAATCCGCTTAAAATATTGCTGCCACTACCATATCAGTCAACAAACAAACCACCTGAAATGTGTGATGATTTTAAAATTGGTAATGTAAAAATTAAAGATAGTTTTATATTGCATGAAAATATTGATACGTAATTTTTTAACATAAATTCCTACGATTTTTGTTGACTTGGCTGTATAAGATCGGTACTTAAATTCGGCATTGCTGGGCCAAATTGAAAAACAGTTTACTGGCTAGCTATCGTGCTTTGCTTGTTTTGTTTTTTGTTTCTATGAGGTAGATAACCTATTTATTTAAGTAAATCAAAGCCTAAATAGTTTGTCAGAGCTAAATTAGGTAACGCTAAAATGGATGTTGGAGAATTACTTTCATTTAAGGTTAGTAGACTATCAACAATATTTTTTAACTTTATCAACAAATGTTTTACCAGTTAATTTCCTTCCATAGCCTGTACCAACGCCAAAGAGGCCAAATGATGATGATAGTGATGATTCCGACGAAGATAGATCTAAAGCAAAAAGAGTGCGACGCCCGGCGAAGTCCAAAGCTGAGAACCTATTACCAATTGACAGTAAGCTGCAAGAACCTACAATTTCTGACAAAGAACGCGAAGAGATCCTGCGCTTTGTGGAAAACGAAATAACCGAGGTATTATATTTTAAAGTACTACTTACATAATTTTTCTGGATCATAAGAGGGGTTCAAAGATTTACTACTTTGTACCGAATATGCAAACATCATGTTAAATGATAATTTAGTGTTTTTGTTTTTCTCTGTATACGCAAAAGTAACATATTAAAACACACACACTCACACCTACATACCAAAGGGGTAGGCAGAGACAATGGTTTGCCATAGGCAACAATTCTTACATACATCTTTTGCTTACTCATACATATGAAAACATATAAATTAATCTATTATCAATTGATTACTTAAATAAAGTTATGTAAACTAATCTACAAAACTAGGAATGCCAGAACTTTTCTAAAATAATTAATTTTGTAAGTTACCTATTCAAAAATTTACACTTTTATTTTTTGCTTTTTAATACACCCACCCTATTCTACCCACATTTTAAATTTACATTTGGGTTGTTCTACAAACTATAGGACATTTTTTTTTCTTAAGTAAGTAACAGCTTTTGGTTTTACTCCAAGTAGATTCACTGGTCTCTATCAGAGAAACTTGTCACACACCCTATATGAACAAAGATGTTATGTAATATACAAAAATAAATCAAGATATACCATATAAAAATAGATGAAATAATATATATTATAGCTGCTGTGTGTGGTCTCCTGTCAAATTCTATAGTAAGTTTTAATAAGTTATGCTTTGCAAAAATACAGCTCTATTTATATTGTAGTGTATGTGTGTGGTGCCCTTAATAGATAGATAAACCTCAACTTTGAAACTTTACTTTACTTTCAGGGTGATGTCCTAGATGATACAGGAGTTAAGAAGTTGGTATTAAATTTTGAAAAGAAAACATTGAGAAATAGAGAAATGAGGATTAAGTTTCCAGATCAACCAGAAAAGTTTATGGATAGTGAGATTGATTTGCATGAAGCTTTACAGGTATAGTAATTTTCTTGTTCTAAATTATCAAAAAACATTGATATTAACTTTAAAAAATCTGTGATTAGAGTAGAAACAGCTTTTTTGGTACTTTTTGGTACTACAATAAAGTTTCATACTATAGATATGCCTTTATAATCCAAGAATTTGCTTAATACGAAAGACAAAGTAAAACAATGTTTTATTGAAATAGACTTAAAATAAGTACTTTAAAATTGACATCTTTTTAATAATACCACTGGTATTATCCTAACACAATTTCTTTGGGGAAGAATCCGGCAAGAATTTCCATTATTGCTTTTTTCAAAATAATTACAATAAATGAATTTCTATTACAATTTGTAAATAGAATATAGTTTTTTTCTAATTTTTTTAATTTTTTTTTTTTTTTTTTTTTCTTTTACATCTACAATCAGCCTAATGGCTTTAATCAGATTTGATGTTGACTAAGATGACTTTTGGAGAGTGTACATCCAATGATATACCATCTCTCATTTATATCGTTTGTTCAGATTGAGGCCAGTCACACTCGTTTCAGCCGAAATATGCAATCATTTGTATTCATCAGTGTTGTAGCTAGGTGGTTTCTATGTTGTTCGAGTCTTTGTTTATAGGCCACAGAAGACCTTTGTATTTCTTCTTTGATTGTAGGGATTTTGAGGTATTCATGTACTTCTGCATTCCGTATGAACCATGGTGCATTACTTAGAACTTTCAATACTTTATTCTGATACTGTTGTAGGATTTCTATGTTTGAGTGACTTGCTGATCCCCAGAGTTGTATACCGTATGACCAAATCGGTTCTATAATACATTTATATATGAAGTTTATTTTCTAGACTTAGAATTGATTTCCTGTTTATTAGCCAATACATGTTTCTAAACTTTTTGTTTGCCTGTTCCCTTTTGGCCTTTATATGATCTCGCCAGGTAAGTCTTCTGTCTAGGTGCATACCTAGGTACTTGACGGTTTTGTGGTGTGGCAAGACGGCTCCATTGAGTTTCACAGATGTACAGTCCCCTCTCTTTAGAGTAAATGTTATATGGATTGATTTGGCTGGGCTTGCTTGAATTCTCCATTTCTTTAGCCATAAGCCAATTTTGTCTAAGCATTCTTGCAGTTTTGTGGATGCTGTGTTTGGATCTTTATTACAGGATAGGATTGCAGTGTCATCTGCATAGGTTGCAGTCACCACTTCTTCTGACACGGGAAGGTCTGCTGTAAAGATTGTGTATAGCACGGGACCCAGCACCAATCCCTGAGGTACACCTGATTCTATATCACATATAGATGAGAGACAATCCTCGCAGTTAACTTGGAATAGTCTGTTTAGCAGGTAAGACTTCAGGAGCAAATACAAAGTATTTGGTAGGTGTAGCTTCAGTTTATATAAGAGACCCTTGTGCCAAACGCGATCAAAAGCCTGCTGTACGTCAAGGAACACGGCTGAGCAATATTCTTTTTTCTCAAGAGCTTGTCGTATGACGTGTGCTACTCTATGTATTTGTTCCGTCGTTCCATGGTGTGCACGAAAACCGAATTGATGGTCTGGTATTACTCCTTGTTCTTCAAGTACTGGAAGAAGACGTCTCAGAACTAAATTTTCAAGAACTTTTGATAGTAATGGGAGAAGACTTATAGGTCTATATGATGTAATTTCTGTAGGAGGCTTCCCCGGTTTGGGAACCATTATTATAGTTGACACTTTCCATAATTTTGGGAAATATTGCAGTCTCAATATTGCATTAAAAGTTATTGTAAGCAGCATAATAGCTTTTTTTTGTAATTGTTTGAGAACTTCTGCTGTTATCAGATCGAAACCTGGTGCTTTTTTTTGCTTTAAAAATTTTATTACTGTAATTACTTCTGCAGGTGTTACAGGTTTTAGTGGTAAGGACATTTGTTGGTCACTGTTCAAGAATTCATCGATTTCTTTCTCTGTGTGCATAATATCTGGTTCATTGGGTTTGAACACATCCTTTAAAAAGCTGGCAAATAATTCACCTTTATCTTGAGGTTTTCGTGACCAGTTTCTGTTCCCTTGTCTTAGTGGAGGCATGTGTTGTTTTGGCCTTCCTAATGATTTGTTCATTTTCCACAGTGAATAATCCTCTGCTTGAAATGGAGACAGACTCCTCAGCTTGTCTTGAAGGGTGTTGTTTTTATTTTCTCTAAGTATATTTGCTAGGTTCTTTTGTGCTTTATTGAGTAACTTTTTATCTTGTCGATTTCTGCTGGTATGCCAATGACGTCTTAGTCTTCTCTTTTCAGCTATCAACTTTTGTATTTCTAGGGTGATATCCTGAGTTTGTGCCTTATTTTCTATGTAGGGAGTTGATAGCCAGGCTGCTTTTTGTATCATGTTGGTGGAGTACCACACAATGTCATCTACGTCGTCTTCTGTTTTGACATAAATTTGCATTTTCTTCTATGTATTTCCGAAAAGCCCTCCAGTCAGTCCTATAAAGCGTCTCACGTGGTTCTTTCCAGATGACTGTGGTACTTAATGTGCAAATAACAGGTGTGTGGTCAGAGCAGCCATCTAGACATGATTCGACTTTTATATAGAGTTCTGAGATTCTTTTAGTGATGAAGAAGTCAATGAGATCTGGAGTTTTATTGGGGTCTGTTGGCCAATGTGTTGGTTGGTTCTCCTGTTGATATTACATCCAAGCTATCACAATCAATTGCCCTTTATAGCTCTCGCCCTCTTGTCGTCGTCAGACGGGAACCCCAAAATGTGTTTTTGGAATTCCAATCTCCCCCAACAATATATCTGCCACCGAGTGTATGCAAAAAGTCACGAAACATTTGCTCATCTATGCGATGTCGTGGGGGACAGTACACAGCAGCCACAATTAGTGGTCCCTGCCAGTCATCTATTGATATTATAGCGGCCTGTATGTGTGGACGTTTAAAGCTGGGTAGGGTGTGATGTCGTATGTTTTCTTTTACTATCACAGCTGCCCCAGCATGTGATGTCCCATCTGGATGATTGGCGTAAAAAATATGGTATCCTTTAATTTTTATTACTCTTTGATCAGTCATGTGAGTTTCAGAGATCAATAAGACATCTATTTTGTTGTGGTTAATGAATAACTCTACTTCTTGCTTCTTTGGTGATAACCGTTTATATTCCATGCTGCAATAAGTAGAAATTTCATTTTTGTTGATGGGCTATGAGTGTCGTTAGAAGACCTACTAGGGTTCCTATTTGTTGGATGAGAATATCTATCTTCTCCGATTGTTTTATTATAATTTGCTCAAGTAAGCTTGTTGACTGAGATTGTGTATTCTCTATTTTTCTATGCCAAAAGCCAGTAATTGTGGTATGAGATGCGCTTTGTGGTATGTGCATAGTATTTCTTTCTTGGTTAATTGGTGTCTGTTGTCTAGTGTAATTGGAGGGCTTTAGTGGAGGAAAATCGTCTATTTGAGGTGGTGGTAAAAAAGAGTTTCTGGTCTTCACTTTATCTAGTGGGGCTTTCCTTGCTCCTGTATTTGCCATTTTCCGTGCACGAATCTCTTTATATACTTGGCAGCCTTTGTAGTTAGCTGGATGGTCACCATGGCAGAGAGTACAGGTTGCTGGTGTGTTGTTATCTTTTTTTGGGCAGTCTGTTGTTTTGTGGCCTTCTGCACATTTAACACATCTGTATGGGCGCATGCAGTTATTTTTGGTGTGTCCATACTGCTGGCACCTGGTACATTGAGGAATTTCATGTGTTTTTCTTGGATCTTCAATCTTGACTCTGGTATGGTAAATGTATTCTATACTTTTTATTTCAGTGTTTTTTGGGCTAGGTTCTACGTTGACAAAGAACATGTTCAAGGGCTTTTTATTTTTCCTCGATATTGCACAGACAATTTCACCTCGAATCCTATTCCCTGTTCTTTCAATTTCTTCAATTATAGATGATTTGGGAGTGGTGTGATGCAAATTTCTTATTACAATTCTATAGCATTTATCTTTCTTTTGGGTAAATGTATGTCCAATGAGACCATTGATTCTGATGAGGTCTATCAGATCTTTGTATATTTCAGCAGATTGTGCCATCACTCTTAATTGATCTCTATTAATAATTTTGTATGAGTAACTACCTTTAGATACATTCTTATTTAGTAGCTCAGTTAATTTAGATAGGTCTTCTATTCCATATAATATAATAGGTGGTGCTTTGCTGATTTTTTTAGCATGATAGGATTGGTCTTCTGTTGACTCTTCAGTTAGGTCTATAGGTAACCCACTATATCTGTTAGCAGTGTTAAATCCTATTTGTGTTCTTTGATTAGTTTTTTGAGTTTGTGGTGGGCTATTTGATGGTTTTTTCCTCTTGGGGTAGCGGTCTGTTGGAACTCTTTGCCAGGAGGGAGGGTAGTTATTAATGGTACCATTTTCTGTGGTACTTATTGCTGAGGACGTGGTAGGTAAATTCTTTGAATAATCAGTGGTCTTGATATTTTCCAGTGAAGACGACCTTGGTCTTGTGGAGAAAAAGCTTGGATGGAATGCCTGTTGAGTAAATTTTTTCATACTGCCTTGCTGAGTTGACAGAGAAGTTGGCGTTTTTATGTCCCCACCAGATACGTAGGAGCTGTCCAAATTAGATTTGGAGGAAGATTCTCCGGACGTACCGGAACTTTTTTGAGGAGATTTATTTTTTGACATTGTTTCCATAAGTAATAATTAGGTAGGCAACACTACAGCTGTCAACGCCATGTTGACATTGACACTTAATTGGTAGATTTGGTAGATTACTGCACTATTTTAATGAAAGTTTGGGGGTAATTTTCTAATTATAAACCTATTTTTTCTACAAATTTAAGTTACATAAAAAAAAGTTATATAAGATTTATGAAGTTGACTAAGTCTTCAAAAAAAAATACACCTTTACCGAACTCTCGTTTTTCAGATATCTTTCATAAATGAAGAATTTCATCACATTAAAATATAGATACTAATATATATGTAATTTTTTTAGAAATACATTAATAAATGAAAAAGTTATGGGAGTTGCCCTTCCTTAGAGTTTCAATTCACGCGGCGATTGAGCCAGTTTCGTCATTCGACTCAGGTAACTTACTATTTGTATGGACAAAACATTTGTATTTAACTTTTTTCAATATAAGTTGAAAGAGTCAACACAACACTACTACTAGTAATAATAATAAACCACATCACGACACACACATTGACTCAGCCCTGCAGTAAGTATCGTAAGAACTTGTGTCGCAGGTGCTAAGCAACGATATGTTATAAACTACACTGATAAGAATACTACATCCATAACCGGTAAGCGAAACAATAGTTACAACAACAATAGCGAATTTCAATAAACACAAAGTTCCGACCCCGCCGGGATTCGAACCCTGAATCACTAGCGTAGTAGTCGGCTGTTTACGCCACTGCGCCATAGAGGTTGTCAAAAAAAAATGCGTGATTTGACTAAATTTTAATGTAAACTTATCTAGAATACTTCGTTCTCAATCATTTTGAAGGTTGGCCCTCAACACTTTAAAGTATCTCTAAAAAAGTAAATACAAATGTTTCATCCATACAAATTATAAGTCGCACGAGCAGAATGACTTCACTCGCTCGATCGCCGCTTAAATTAACACATTCTCGAAGCCTTTAAAGTCCCATTTTTTTTTAAAGATATTTTAATACCTCTTTCACAGTTTTGTTTCAATCTTCTTACATTTTTATAATTAATCAAAACATGCATTTAGTGAACTTATTAGTCGTAATAAGATAAGAATGGAATTGTAGTATGCCAAATCTGAATGTTATGTTGCCCTAGGTTTTAAATACAGTAAACCGTAAATTAAGTGAACAAATCAGGGGACATGGGTGTTCAGAAATCCAGTTTTTTTTAGAAAATTCTACATTATTGATATGCATATATTACCTGCTCCATTGTCCAAGCATCTTATCATTGAATCTTTTTCGATATCATTGAATCTTTTACAACTCACAATTTTTATTTTTAACAGAGATTTAAAGTAACCTCCACTGTTTTAAATATCCGCTGGAAATTGGTATGTAACTATAACTAAAAATTACAAAATATGTATTAGGTTTCTAATAGAAATCATTGAAATAGCTTTTTTTGAAAAGCAACTGTGCTAAGGTTTCGTCCCGGATTCCCATGTGTAGATAACATTCCGAACGGGTGCTCCTTTTAAAAAGATAAAGATTTTAAATATTTTATTATCTTGTTAGTCCAGTATAGATGTGAAATTTGAAAACAACTTTTAGGTGTGCGGTAAATTCATGTAAAATTTTAGGACTTGATTTTAGCATTACGACTAGGTAAATGTACCCAACATAGGAACAATTCTGAATTTCTGGGACTCTATTGCTGCAATATTACTTGATATGTTAACCTTCAAGCATATTCCAAGTCTTAATAGTTTATAAGCACCACCTGTGGTTTTTGGCGAAATTCGACGCCAACAGAGACATGCTTAATGGGTCATAACTTTTTGTATTTGGGAGATAAGAAATAGTGTTTTGTTATTCAGTTGCTGTAATCAGGCTGTAATTTAAGGGCTTCCGGCCAAGAGTTGATCCAAACCGCCTCTATAGATCTAGCATGTGGTTGCTGGAGGAATGTTCGCCAGCAGGCACATTGTTTTATTTTGAGACGTTGTTCCTATTTTGGCACCACGCTGCACGCATTGACACGCACACATTTTTAAATTTGAATATAAGCCCAAAGGGTCAAGGGGTTGTCTAAATAAGGTGGCGCGATGGACTGTGTAATGGTGCTATATTTAGTTTTAACAAGAATTAATATTATTAACTTACCATTAGTAGTAATTGAAATCAAATAACTGTTACTACTCTGATCACTGAATATATTAATTCATTACCACCAAACTTAAATATGATTAAAAGTTAAATATTATTTACAGGAACTTAGTGCTGTAGCAACGGTTCCTGATCAGTATCCATTGTTAGTTGAACTTAAGTGTATAAACTCACTGTTAGAGCTACTATCTCATGACAACACTGATATTGCTTCCAAAGTTGTTAACCTACTACAGGTATGTTATCATTCAATATTTCATTTCTTTTTCAAATTAATTTAATTATACAGCTTGTTTTTTAAAGTTTAACTTCTTTAACTATCTTTTTGTTTAACTTATTTTTAGGAATTGACAGATGTAGATATTTTGCATGAGAGTGAGGAGGGTGCTGATGAGCTTATGACTGCACTTGGAGAGGCTGAAGCACCAGCGTTGCTTTTGCATAACCTCGCGCGGCTCGATGAACAGGTGCCAGATGAACGAGATGCTGTTCACAACACACTTGGTAATTGCCTACTTCCAAGATCCAAAGGCCTTTCTAAGGAGGGGCGAAAGCTAAAAATACTTATACGATATTAGAAACCCGCTCCAGCTTTGTCCGGGTAATGGGGCGTATACCTAAGCATATTTCTATCTTTTTTGTCCGTTTTAAGGGTTCAGTGTTTCACGTCCGGTTATACTTAGTTTCGTCATGCCCTTCTGCACGGCCGTCCTCGACTTAACTTCCAAACGGTTAGTTCTAGAAAGAAAAATCTTTCAATGAATTATATATATATTTACCACGTCAACAAAGATCTAAAATAAAATTCCAAAAATAATATTTGGGACACCTCCCCTACACGTAAAGTGGGGATGTTTTTTTTTTCGCGTCTACCTCATAGTGTGGGTTATCATATGATAGATCTTGAAAAATAAATGAGAAGTTAGCAAGATTGCTAAGATAATTTTTTGTCTTTTGGAGGACGGTAACAGGATATTTGACATATTGTGTCATGATGAACCTTTCGACACATTTATTTTTGATGGGTTATTTGTTATTTAATTATTATCATTTAAGTGTACTCTTTTCTTTGTAAATATCTATGAATTGTGTTGGAAGTTCATTATTTATCTTTATATAAATTATATTACGAATGGACGTATTTCCTCCGAACCATTTTGCTTGTTTTCGTATGACGTTCAAATTCAAATTATACTTTTAATTGTTTTCGTATGACGTTCAAATTCAAATTATACTTTTAATTGTATAACTATTTTCTAATTTCTTACGTTCATATCGTGAACTCATTATTCACATATTTTTTGGGGTTTTGTGTTAACTATTTGAGGTTTAAGATACTCTGGTTTGTTTGAAGTTGGCTCGCGTAATAATCAAGACACCTGAGATAAGTGTGCTAAGAATGTGTATCCGCCTATGCTTATTTCCATACGCAGTCTGATATATCATATGGCTCAACTAGTTCAGCCACTTTAAATAAGCGTTAAGAATTCAGATAGTCGAAGATATGTTTGTTCCTATGAGTGAATAAGTTGGGTAAAGGACCCTGATAACGTCATTGATATGCATCTATGAAATAAGTCATAAGTAGATTTCTGAGTAATTAATTAACTATTCTTTCATTGCAGGTATAATTGAAAACATAACTGAATTTAGGCCAGAATTATGTGCAGAAGTAGCAAAGCAAGGATTTATGCAGTGGATTTTAAAAAGATTAAAAGTAAAGTACTATTTTTTGTTTTGATTAGATATTATTGCATTTGGTAAAAATGTTAAATTCTTTGCAGATGAAAGTTCCATTTGATGGGAACAAGTTGTATGCTACAGAGATCTTATCAATAATGCTTCAGAACACGCCTGAGAACAGAAAACTACTTGGAGAATTAGATGGAATTGATGTATTACTTCAACAACTGGCGGTAAATACCATTCAACCTTGCATTACTGTTTTATATT
The DNA here is from genome assembly GCA_949316135.1 of Choreutis nemorana. Lineage (NCBI taxonomy): Eukaryota > Metazoa > Arthropoda > Insecta > Lepidoptera > Choreutidae > Choreutis > Choreutis nemorana. The sequence continues at coordinate 5,417,544 of OX438597.1, read as the reverse complement.
TCATCGCCTAATTTTTATTAATTTTAATAGTTTTACAAACGTCATGACCCAAGTGGTGCCGAGGAGCAGGAAGCCATGGAGAATATGTTTGATTCATTATGTTGTGCACTCATGGAGCCACTTAATAGGGACAGATTTCTTCGAGGAGAAGGCCTGCAACTTATGAACCTTATGCTTAGGTAAATAACAAATTATCTATTTTTTATACCAGGGCGGGTCAATAAGTCCGTGACCTCTTTCACAACAGGCATCTGTCAGTTGACATTTGAACTTGCTGCGTCAGTTACTTTGTGTTTGACAGCTATCTTTATCAGACTACCCAGTAATTTGAGGAAAAAATTGAAAAAAGTGATTTTAGTGTGCTTATTAAGCATTAATTTTTGCGAAAAAAAACCATTACCGAGACCAAGGCTAAGCTTGATAAATACTATGGTGACTGCACCATCGATTTCAATGGTAAAAAAGTGGTTTACTGAATTTTGTTGTGGCCGTACAAGCACTGAAGATGCCGAACGTCCTGGACGCCCAGTTGAGGTCTCTACCCCCGAAACAATCAAAAAAATTCACGATATGGTGTTGGCCGACCGAAGATTGAAAGTGCAAGAGATTGTGGATGCCGTAGGGATCTCCCATGGCTCAGTGGTTTCAATTTTGAATGATCACTTGGGCATGAGAAAGCTTTCCGCAAGATGGGTGCCGCGTTTGCTCACAGTCGACCACAAACGCAATCGTGTAACAACTTTACAGGAAGGTTTGGCGTTGTTTAGTCGCAATATGGAGGAGTTTTTGCGCCGTTTTGTAACCGTGGACGAAACATGGATCCATCACAACACATCAGAGACCAAACATCAGTCAAAACAGTGGGTTTCTAAGGGTGAATCGGCGCCAAAGAAGGCCAAGGTGGGTTTGTCAGCCAATAAAGTTATGGCGACTGTTTTTTGTAATGCACGTGAGACAACCTTCAAAAGGGAAGAACAATCAATGAGGAATATTATGCTAACTTATTGGACCGCTTCAATGACAATTTGAAAAAAAAAAACCGACCTCATTTGGCCAAGAAAAGTTCTTTTCCACCAAGACAATGCAAGGGTGCACACATGTGCAGTTGCCATGGCAATAATCCATGAATTGGGCTATGAATTGCTCCCTCATCCACCCTATTCTCCAGATTTGGCTCCGAGTGACTACTTCTTGTTCCCAAACCTGAAGAAATGGCTTGGTGTAAAAAGATTTGACTCCAATGATGAAGTCATCTCGCAAACAAAGGCCTATTTTGAGGACCTCGACAAATCATATTTTTTGGAAGGGATATAAAAATTGGAGAAGCGTTGGACAAAGTGTATAGAGCTCAAGGGAGACTACGTTGAAAAATAAAATGATTTATTCATCAAAAAGTCTGCGTTTTATTCCAAAAGTCACGGACTTATTGACCCGCCCTCGTATTAATTATTTGTTATACGGAAGTGTCCCATGTAATCGAACAAACTTTGTGTCCTACCAATGATTCTATTACTACGATTTTCTACATATTTTAGTTGTCTATTCTCAATTATGTTTTAGGGAAAAGAAGATGTCCCGCAATGGTTCACTAAAGGTTTTGGACCACGCGATGGCGGGTCCCGATGGTAAAGACAATTGCAACAAATTTGTTGACATCCTGGGACTGAGGACTGTCTTCCCACTGTTCATGAAAACTCCTAAAAGAAAGAGATTGCTGACTGTTGATCAGCATGAAGGTAAATATTTACTAATTAAATTATTAATTTTAAACTGAATTGAATAGCCACATGAATTACAACAATTAATTATTTTCAGAGCATGTTGTATCCATTATTGCATCCATGTTAAGAAATTGTCAAGGCGGCCAAAGACAGAGATTACTTGCAAAATTTACAGAAAACGATCTCGAAAAAGTTGATAGACTGTTAGAGTTACATTTTAAATATATGGACAAAGTGGACAGGACTGAAAAATACATGGAGGTGGGTAACATATAATGCTATGGTTTTATATGAAAATATTTTCTTTAATGTTTTTTTTATATACAGCAAGAAGCAGAAGATTTGGATGATGATGCTCAATATCTAAAACGGTTATCAGGAGGATTATTCACTCTTCAACTTATTGACAGAATTATTTTAGAGGTAACTACAAAGTCTCGTCTGTTTAAGTTCTCTAATTAACAACGATTCAATTCAGTTCTCCAATTTATAAGCTGTAATTAATGACTGATAGACAAAGGCTTTATTGATATTGAGAGCTAATTTTAATATCGCTTCAATAGCTATAGTGTGATTCTCTTATAAATATTTAATTGTACTGTAGTAACCTATATATATATAATTTTTACTAGGTGTGCACGGCAGGTCCGCCTACTATTAAGCAACGTGTGCAAAGAGTGCTATCTCTGCGTGGTGGATCACTTAAGATCATTCGACATGTTATGAGAGGTAAACCGTAACTTAATTAGATTTATCTAGGCGCAATGTAGTTATTGAATATATCCTTACGGGCCTTTCACATTCATCCGACACAATAGATCGAGTAACAATGGTCACTGTAGCTACAAAACGAAAGTTCCAACCTAATTTGAACTACGTCCAAAAACCGTGTCCGATTTTGTTCAGGTCTTTATATCATGGATCTGTGAGTTTCCTGCTGGAAAAAATTAGAAGAATCCCTCAATATGCATCATCTCACATGCCTTATCCTCAGATCGAAGTTTTTTGTACCTACTCTATGCTGTTTTTTTTTTCCAGAGTATGCTGGTAATCTTGGAGATGCCGGTAGCGAAGAATGGAGACAGCAAGAACAGCAGCACATATTGCAACTTGTTGATAAGTTCTAAACAATGATCAAATCTGTCTCACTTGTACTTCTTTTTGAAGCTGAAACTGGTGTAAATAGGTCGTAAGTTTGAACAGAAAAAGTTGTATTTAACAATAAAATAACTATTTATTAGTTACAAGTTTAAACACCAAAATTAATCAAATAACAAAGTGTAATGATAAAATATCCTAAAAATAGAACCATTTCAAAATAAAATACAATAAGTATTATTTCGTAATAAGTACACACCTATTATGTTTAAAGTGCAATGTTCTAAAAGCTACATCAACATAGTGAAAAATAAAATTATTGTTTAAAAATTATACCCCTCCCTAACAATGTTATGAAATTTTTCATGATTTAAAATAATAAAATTTAAAATTATTCAATGGTATATTCACAATTTATTTTATAATTATAAATTATCCATTAGGATAATTAAATAGTTTGAGTTTCCAGCAAAAAATATTTAAGACATCACTTTCCATATTTTTTATATTTTCCTTGTGTTGCTGTAGTTAACTATTTTATCACAGATCACAACCATTCTAAAGGAATAAAATAGTAAACATAACATCACACGAAATGGAATCAATTTGTGATTGTATAATACTGCTGTAAATGCCTGTCATTGTTAATAAAATGCATAAATATGAATCTTATTTTAATGAATCAACCAAACCACGTTAAACAAAAAATAAAATGCTAATAATGGCCCCTAGTCATCTTTAGACACTCAAATTATTTTGTTCGACGTTTAAAGCCTCTACACACGTCCCTGCCGCAGGGGCAATTTCAGTGTTGCCAACTACTTCTAATTCAAGTCTCCAGATTCAACATCAAAAATTTCTAAAACTGATTCTACCAGAAACGAAGGAGGCTGGCGGCCTTTATTTAAAATTATTTGGAACTCTAGTACAAGCGGATGTCGTGCGTTTGCGGCTATGCTGCCGATGCAATTTGCAATACTGCCGCCAACAAGCTCTCTAGATCGCCCCTGTCGCAGTGTAGAGGCTGTAACTTGACAATAACATCACAAACGTAGTGATGTGGCAAGATCACAGGCTGTGCTGCACATATAACACCAACTTAAAAGATTTTGTACTTTAGTGACATATTTTCAGTATGCTGTAACCCCAATACATTGAATTCTCTAAGATCTACTTTGTTTAATAAGAAGTCGAAACTCGTTAACAACATTCACTGAACTGACTGTACACCCGTACAGTCAAGTCAGTGAATGCAAAAACATGAGCATTATGAACATGAGTATGATGACTAAATTAGAAAAACTAATCCACGACTTGTTGTACTTAAATTAAATATATTTCATTTCTGCAAAAAAAAACAGGTTTTGATAGAAAAAAAACATGTTTTTTCGATTTCAACATTGCGCGAAAACGCTCAATAGCAGTGGCGTCTCTTGCGTGACGTCAAGTTCACTTCAGACATTCTTGCAAGGCAAAACACAATCAATATCATATCAAATATCCAATAAATGAGCTTACGAAAATGTGAAAATATGAAAAGTTTACGAAATGAGCAAAACAATCCTAAGAGTTGCCAACATCAAGAGTTGACAAAATCAGTGTTGCCAACCTTATCTTAATCTAATTTCGAATGCTCCAAAAAAACCGTAAATATTAATTTACAAAGTTAAAAGTACAGCTTTTTCCAATTTAAATTTAATTTAATCATTTAATTTTAGTAATAAATAAAACATGTATGTATGTGAAATTATAAATTAAAAAGTTATTATTGAATAAAGTTAAAACTGGTATTGGCAATGGAAACAAAGTTTACAAAGCTGTGACGACACGCGCATTCGATTAGCGTTTGAGCAAATTGTTAAGATTTTACTTAAATAAATAAAATCGCAGAGGTAATTTAAAAATTGTGATGGATGGATGGATGTGATTGGATTGGATGAATGGTAAATTTCCACCATATTACTCATAATTATTTCAGTGAGTCCTTGTTACTGTCATCATCCCTATTGAACCCACGACCTAATGGAATTTGCCACCTACTCTCAAGTCTCTGAATTAATTAATATAATGGCAATGACAAGTAACAGTAAATACATTTAGATTGAAAAATGGACAGCAAATTTTCAATAGTATTTGTAAAAAAGTGTAAAAGAAGATGTCATAAAGCACAAAATCTTAAGTTACAAAAAAAATATCTTTAAAATATCTGAATATAAAAAGAGAACTCTAATAATAGTTACTATTCCTAAGAACAAACGTTTAATAAGGCAATGATAACTATAAAAACAATCATTAGTTTTGTATAGTGTTCATGCAGGTAAGTGAAGGCACTGTACGTGGGTGCGGCTATTCTGTTAGGAACAGTCTTTGCTGAGCATCTTACTGAAGGCTTTTGGAATGTCCTCGTTGGTCTTAGAGACAGTACTGGATCCGAGAAGAGTTGGCGCTGGAATAGAACCAGTTTGAATGCCGTGTGCAGTCTTTAACAGGTCGTAGTTTATCTTCTCAGTCACCACTGAATCTTTCCTAAACAAAACAGAAAATAATAATATAAAATGTTAATTAAAGTAAACTAGTACATTTCAATATTGCCGAGATATGTTTCAGGTTGGTTTCACATAAACTCACGAAATTGGATTTGTTTTGTTGAGACCAAACACAATTTTTTTTTAAATATTATATATCTGAGAAGTAGTCACACATTTATATTAAAATCTTAAAAATGATATTAAATTATGAAAGTGTTTAAAATAGGATAATGACAATACATTTAATTAAGAACAATTAAATGGTCCAGTCCGTATCGTAGTAATAAAGATAAGTAGTTTACTTATATTGCTGGTGAGAAGTGACAAAGTTTCGCATCCAGGCCGCCATGGTGGATATCTCTCCATTGGCGCGACGCTGAATCAGTTTAAGGTACTGCTGCACCGAGCAGTGCGTGTCCGCGTCCACATCCATGCCTGACAGGTACGACTCGATCAGCGGGATCAGTCCCGGGAATATGCCCTCCTAATATAATCACACACAAAATCACTAATTAGTATTATTTCTTTAATTTTTGTGCGTAAAAACTATATTTTTGTACCATAAGCATGGATCAATGGACTCAGCCCAACAATAACATAAAATCTTGTAACGCAGGTACTAAAATACATGGTATAAAAACATACTACATAGAAAATAAAATAACATCCAATACCAGTGAGCGAAACAAAGCATCTAGTAAACACAATGTTCCGCCTCGGTCAGGATTCGAACCCGGAGCCACTTGGGTAGCCTATACATGGTGGTTACCTTCCCATTGACAATTTCATCGACGGTCATCTCATGGTACTCGTTGGCGGGGTCGGCGGCGGCGGGCGGCACGTCACGACGCCACCAGAACTTCTGTTCGAGGCATGCGTTACGACGCTGAGCGCGCTGCATGTTCTCATCCACCTACAAATTAAATAAGCTTTAAGGATTTGAAAATTATAAAAGTAAATGTTGGATCAATGATTAAATGGCACATTGGGCACATTATATTTTGTGCTGCCTGAGCAGTTCCTTAGAGTAAAGAATATTGAGTAATATTATAAATTAACATACCAAGCGGGACAATTTGAGGCTATATGTACGTGTACATTTGATGATGAAGATACCTTGCTTATAGGCATAACGAAGTTCAGCTGGTAGGACAATATGACGCGAGTGAGTAACACGACGAAGCAGACGTAGGCGGCGTTTTCAAAGTCCGTGAGTTGCGCCTCGCACGGCCGGAATTCCACACGCCAGCCGATCGGTGAGTTCGGGGGAGGGGGCTTGAAGCGCATTGTCTGCCAGTTAGTCGATTGAATGTTCTAAAATTTCGAAAAGTACAAAATATTTGATATATTTTGTTAAGCATATTGCTTAGCTACATAGTATAGCAAGACTAGCGAAGTTTCCACTTGATAAAATTGGAATCTTGCAATAGTTGACAAGTCGTGGCGAAACTAGTGCGGTTTCGCTGCTATGATTCCGCAGCGGAGGTATAAATTACATTTATTGGGCAATTTCTATGATTTAGATCTTTTGTAAATGAAGATACCAATATTAGAACACAAGAAAGCGTGTTACCTCAAAATGGTCTGTATCGTTCTGATCGTCCTGGTTGACTTTTTCCGAGAACACAGACACCGTGTCTCTTATGAAGAGATGAGCCACGTGCAGCGCTAGCGGGTGGTCGATGCCGCCTTCGCGCAGCCGCCGGTATATTGCCGGGTCGTGTATTATTGGAATGTCGTTGTACCTACACATTACAAGGGTTTACTTTAAAACAGAAGAAAAGAAGTAGGGAATGACTTCCTTTTGCGTGTATTACAACGGGTTTATTTTCTGCAGCACACAAGACACGAGAGCAAAATAGGTGCTTGAGATACATTCTCTTTCTATTTGTCCTTGTAATGACGGGAGAGAAGTACTTCACATTTATTTAATGATATTTGATAAATTTTTTTGTTGTTGATTATAATTGACGAATGTGTTACGCACGTCAATTGTTTTTTTTGGTTTTTGTATAGGTTTGTGGTATTTTAACCAAAAATAACGTAAGATGTCAAAGAGAGCCATGAGGTTTTTTTCTCTTATCGAATGTTGTGCCTTACTTCTCGTTCTGTGGTGAAAGGTACGAGTCAATGGAATCGTATCTGCTCTTGTTGATTCGGAAGCGGTTTTCTTTGAGCGGTTGTAGCCCGCGCTCCTCCTTGGTACGGTCGTCCACCGATGCAGCGATCACGTTCCAGCGGCAATCCACGTCCGTCAGGAACCCGCGGTAAATAGGAGACGCCGCAGACAGTGCCAGCTGGAATTATTTGTCTTACATATTTCGACGTTTAGTGCGTTTTATTCTCTTCAGCGTATCCGTCTGTATGTGCGTATTTATCTAAGAAATACACAGGGTCACGAACGGGTATCCAAATTGTCAAATACAGCTATCCAAAAAAAATTTTGGTAGAATCACGTTCACCAACATTGTATATTTTTTCTCACTAAGCAAGCAAAACGACAATGAATAGTATTTAAGTTGAATGTTAATTTCATTCGCTCTAACAAACCAATGATTTTTTCTAACGAACTTTTTCACCAAAAGTATGGTATTGTATGGTATGTTTTGCAAACTTCTGTGTCCTTTGGTGAGCTCTTTCACGCAAGTAGTAATTGTAGATTGAACAGTAATGGGGCAAAAATAACATTTATCTAAATTAATTATATGACTATAACAATGTATCTCTCGACTTGTCCTGTTCTAAAACTCTAGGCAGGGACACTATTTGGAAATAGCACAGCACACAAAGATTTTTCTTTTTTCAAAATTAACTATTAGTTCCTCTCTATCATTTCTTAAATCTGTTTAAGCTTAATTTACCATGATAGGACAGAGTGGCGCGAGTTGGTCATAGAGTGTCCGCGCTTCAGTGATGCAGCAAGCTTGGAATGTTAACTGTAGGCAGCAACAGCCCATGCCCATCCCCATGGCGTCCATGTACACGCAGTCCTCCTTAGCCACGCCAGGCTCCAGAATGTGGTAGTCATCCACTGGGATCTTGGTGTTCACATCACGAAATACTATATAACCAAAGACAGGTTTTAACTGATCTGGTTTTGGTTATCAATGGCAGTACTCTATTTAATATTTTTAAAGAAAAAAAGCTTACTTGGAATATTAATTGCAACCTTTTCACCACGCCTCTTTCTTATGTTAGCAGTGAGATTCTTAAACCTTGGATGTCCCGGGAAGATGCTTTCATCCGGGAAGAAGTGCGACATTGTGACACCAGCAGTCGGAGTTGGATCATAAGGAGGGCTCGTAAAATTTGGACATCCAAGTCTAAAATTAAAATATAGTTTGACTTACACCCATATAAAAATAAATAAATAAAAATAAAAAGCCTTTTTTTTCGTTGCAGATTACAACAAAAAGAAAGAAAGTAGTTAAAATCTATGTTAGTATTAATATTTTTAATTTTTGCTGTTCAGTTCTTTTTTTTTTTTTAGTTTTGTATTAACACAAATTTTTTACTAAGTGTACATTATCTAATTTATCATCTGCAAGAACCTTTCTGCAGATAAAGGCCTCCTCCAAAGATAGCCATTTCTCTCTGGATTGGTGTACTTAAACCAGTTGGGACCTGCAGTTTTTTTCAGCTCATCTTCCCATGTAGATACAGGTCTACCTCTCCTTCTTTTACCTTGTGGACCTGACCACGTGGTCACCCTTTTTGTCTATCTCTCGTCTTGAAGGCGCGCCACATGTCCGGCCCACTTCAATTTAATGATTGAGCGTGTACCAATCCGTCCCTTGCCTTGGTGATGTCTCTTATTTTCGTGTGTCTTATCTTTTGTATTTTTTTCCACGTTTGGCAGGCATACGTTAGGCATGGTATAAGGCATGAATTTAGTACCTTAGCTTTAATTTTAATTAGCATGCTGCTTTTGAATTTATCTTTCAGTACCCAGTATTTGTTCCACGTTAGCTGTGTCCTGCGCTCCATTTCTTGATCATTATTTTTCTGGTCAAAGCTAATTTATATTCCCAGATATATATATTTGTCTGTATACTTGAGAGACTCGTTACCAACTTGTAATGTCCTCTTTGTGCTGTTAGTCATCAACATTGTTTTTGATAGGTTTATTTCCATGCCTACTAATTTACTGGCGTCGTTGAGTGACTCTACCATGTACTGAATTTCTGGTCCTGTTTCAGACAAGAGTACAAGTCGTCCGCAAATCTCAGGTGGCTTAAGTAGGCTTCTTTGATCTTAATACCAAGATTTATCCAATTGAGTTGGCCGATAATCGACTCTAGTCTTGCTATAAATAGGAGTGGTGAGAGGGGGTCGCCTTGCCTTACTCCCTTTTTGACCGGATACCAAGGCCCCATTAGTTTTACTCTATTTTTGTTGTTATCGTATATACTCCTAATAACACAAATGTATTGTTTTTGTACCCCTTGCTTTTCGAGAGTTTCCCAAATGTTTTTATGTCATATATATACACCCATAACATAATAATAATTGTTATAAAAATAAAAATATATATCATACCTAGGGAAATTGGTAATGCTCATGATTACTTCTCCTTTCTTTAGAAATGCACTTGCTTCATTACGTCTGAACTGCATATTAGCCTCCACAATGTTAAAATGAGCAAGAAGTCCACCATAGGGCTTCCCAGGTGTTCCCTCAACCATATATGCACCATACTCTGGTCTCCATAGAGACTTGGCACCTGATATATTTTTATATTTTATTAATCTTATTTTTATTGAAGCCTGAAGGATAGTTACAAGTTAATGTGAATGATATGCAATATTTTATTACTTCGCTTATTGAAACATAGCATTAAATTTAATAACACATCAAAAATAAAATAAAAGATATAGGTACTTGAGATCATGACCAGTTCAGCACAAATCAATGTTCATTAACATAAACAACATCCTTTCATTTGAAACACAATGTTCCAATGTATTAAGAAAATGTCTAGCAAAATATAACATTATGAAGTACATATACAAGTACCTACTTGTTACAGAGATTACATTGACAATAAAATATGAGTCACATTGTGAGATTATGTTGTAAGTACAATACTTATATTCTGCGATGCATAAATTGTTAAAAATAATTTCAATAAAACAATGAACATATATAAATGACATAAACCTATTGGTTTTTTTATTTCATAAACTAAAAACAAAACATGTTTTCATGCTAAAGATTGATATTCATTAAATAAAGAAAACTAAAATTCTGTATGTAAACTTTTACAAAAGAAACTTATAAAGTAAAAATAATGAACTTGTGATTTTCATTCAATGGAGAACATTCACCACATTTGGGTATTCAAAATGTATTAAAACTTTGTTGATTGGGAGTTTACATGTAAGCAAATTCAATGGTATAGATTTCTTAAAATAAACCAAGTGATTCTGATTTTATATGTTTAAAATGAAAAAAAAAGTGGAAAATACTGCCATGACGTCAAAGCCCTCAGGTGCGCGCAGTTCATTGCTTGCCTTGCCATGACTTTGCGAGCACTTGTCGAGCCTAGCAACGTACAGCGCGTGTGACGTCATTCCCCTAGATTCCATATGAAATCATGCATTTTATTAATTAAAATCCAGAAAACAGTAGATGGTGTCAAACGTTTTATTATATTGTGAGGAAAAAATTTAAGCTAATAAACAATATATGGTGATGTTCTCTCATCTTTCATTATTGGTTTTATAAAAGTGAAATAAATTATCACACAATTTACACAAAACACAAAAATAGTTGGTATATAAAATAACAATCACAACTAGTGTTGTAAAGGACTTGTGTTTTTTTGGCATAGACTATGAAAAAGAATGCTGTGTATGGTAAAAGCCATTAGGAAAGATAATAAGCCTGCCTATAGCGCTATTAGCCTTACAGGCATTATGATTTTTTAGTTTTTATGTATGAGATGATACAATCAACTTTAAATATAGTATGTTAACTGAAGTTGGTTAATTAATCAAATAATAAAAGTTCTTTTTAACCCATATTTTATCAAGACCCTTAAAAATTTAAATGTTTGACAAGTGAAGGTATTTGTTGTATTTTTATAAACTAAACATATTTTCTAATATCCTAGTATAAGTCAAAAGTTATTATGCTTATTAAAATACAAGTTTTTAATTAAATTAAGCCATCTTGAGTTCCAGGAAGACATAGTTCTTTTATTTAGTTAATTGATTTTTATGTTAGCTTTATTGAGATTTTACATTGTTATATACTAATCTTTTCCTTGGTAAAATTAATAAAATACTAATTTAAATTTATGAATAGAATCTTCAAAATTCTCATTCACAGTCCCATTTAGGGTGCGCTGGAAACAGGAGGCACCATGCTTGAATGTATAGCGTAAATGATTTTTTAATTTATTTATAATTCTTTTCTTTGTTTTTATTTATATTTTAAGTATAAGACATGTTATTTCAGTCTTCAAAGATTATATTTCAATAACTTTATTTTATAGCCTTTGCCAGACATTTGTCTGCATAGGTTTCATTTTTTGCTATTCCTGAGGAACTATTTTTTTTCTCAATGAACATTATTTTATGTGTTAATCTAGGTAATTAACTACCTGTGCCCCAAATTTAATCATAATACCCTCAGCAGTTTTAACGTAATTGATAACAAAAATCCAAATTCTCACAATTATAGAATGTAATTAGTAGGATTGTATGTATAAAATATATAATATACTATAATTTTGTGTTGTATTCTCATTTTCAAACTGAAGTTCTAGCTTTCGTGTTTATTACATTCCCATATAAAACATGTAGACATATTATCCCAGTGCCTCATTTAAGGTGCAGTCCTGAATTTCAACATGTATGAATTTTATAATAAAAAAAATCTCACTTTCGTCTTATTTAGACCCCATTTAATTACTATTCATAGAAAACATTTATATTTTTTACATATTTAATACCTTTGGTTAAACAAACTAAACCTTATTTTGATATTAATACTTTTTTTCTTTCTAAGTTGATGCCCAACACATTGATTAATATTCTCATAATACAAAGATATATAACACATTGTATTTCTTAATGTGTTTGATATTATGATCTCACTGTATTAGTAAAAGCAATTGAACCAATGAAAAAATATCTTACTCTCAGGATTGAGTAGCTCTGTCTCTTGAAGTTTTGGTAATATTTCTGAAGCCCTTAGACTAACTGTTGCTGTTTCCTTCTCATCATCAAACTTTATGATAACATACTCCACCTGAAAAAAAATTGGTTAAAACCTAGTACCTAATGAAAAATAAAACCAGTATATTTTTCAACCATATTAAATAAGAATTGTTCAATTTCATTTCAAATTTTATTCATATAATTATAATATTTAGAAAGTATTTTCATGTTTTACCTCATCACCCCATTTGAGGACATCTCCTGTCCTATCTCGTAACTTGCTATATAAGTTTATGAATTGTTCGATGCCGTGTTGCCGGACGTGATTTGCTAGTTTTTTAGTTTCTTCCCATGATAAAGGTTTACCTTCTGTTAACAAGCCCATATTCACAAATCTGCTTTTCCAGACACTTTCACTTTTCTTAAGAAAAACTTTACCAACTTTAACACCTGACAAGACAAATTTCATGAACAATTCAATAAAAATGAACAATTTCTTGTTTATATTTGATTAATAAATATTGTGCAAAATTTTGTATCTTTGTTAAAACTTTAAAACTGGGTCTTTTAACACTTTGTTTGATGTGGTAAATTGAGACAGTTAAACCAAATATTTCCAGGATAACTTCCAACTTGGTTGAGATTATCCTTTGCAATGAAATGTAAGCATGAAAACAGTAAAATTCATGTAAAATAGTACTCAGCTTCAATAGCCGCTTGCAGCTGTCAAAAGTTAGGTGTCAAAGTCAAAAGTATGGTTTACACTTTTTGTTAATTAGGTAGTTCATGGATTCTTATATAAAAGTAACTTAACTGATTAAGCCGTTTTGTACTTTTAGAAAAACAAAATTCATGCTTTTGATAGTAACCTTACTTGTTATTACATTATCGTGATTTTCGTTCAATTAGCTTCCTAACCGTTTGTTTAACCGGTGTTCTCAACCGTACGGTATTTATCGTTCATGTACAATAATTTCTGGTCTACGTACTATGTAAGATAGAACTTCATTATAACACGATAGTTTTTAAGACTCTGGAAATTTTTAAAGCTCATGCTTTAAAATGCATGCATTAAATTATTTAAAAAAATACTTAAAAGTTTTCAATGCAATTTCCTCGTGCTCGAGGTACATTAATTTAGATAAATATCCTTGCTGCCCCATAACTCTTCAATCTGCGCTTCATAATTCCGTTGTGGACTTGCTGTCCTGGACGAGCTCACCAAAAAAAACGCAAACACATGCTATGCAAACATAACAGCAATAGCATACTTTCGGTGGCTTTGAAAAAGTCGTTCAGATTGTTGGAGCGAATGAATCTAAGGTTCAACTTAAATACATGTTGTTTCGTTAGTGAGAAAACAAATATAAAATGTTGTTGAACGTTTTAATTCTACCAATAATTGTTTTTCGATGGTTCTATTTGACAATTCACATAGCCGTTCATGTCCCTGTGTATTCTGCAGTGTCAGCGCAAACTTTAAGTCATCACAAGGAACTATTTTTCCATTGTTTATACCATTCAATGAACTTTTACTATACAAAAGCACCGCACAAACAAAACCATAAAACATTACAAAATTACTTTGCACTTCAATTCTTCATTCCAAGAGACTTAAATAATTACTTTAAAATCTTCATTGTTTAAACTACTACATTTCGTTAGGTTAGCGACTAGAACGATAATAGGCTCTTTTTGTGAACACTGTGTCTAACTGAACTGACAAGAGTTACTTGGCGGGAACGGGAAGTGTCAGAATTTTCTTATTTTATTTTTATATATCAGCAGAATTTAATGTGCAAAATGCTAGTATTTTAACCAGTAAATTTCTGCAGTGCTGTACAAGTGTGGAGAAAGTGAAATACTACGATTTGGCTGCGCTTTTCGTCATCTCTCAAGTAACTCCTTAGAGCCTACAGTAACCGTACTAGAATGTTACTGTAGGCAGATTCATCATTTTCATTGTTCATCTTGAAGATGATAATCTTCATCTCATTTATCATCTTTAAGAATGAATTAAAACTAAAAGGCTCAAAAGGACTCGTATCCAGAGCTGTAAAAACATTTCCAAACAAAATAAAAACTGATCTGGCAGTGACAGTTGTCTATGATAAGTAAGTTTGTGGCGACGAGACAGTCACTGTTTTTGTGATTGTGAGCGTATATAAAATAAACTAGCTTTTCCTTCCTTGAATGTCAATAATCTCTAAATTATCACTGTGCAGCTAGAACAGAAATCATTTCGTTATTGAAAATGATCGAAATCTTTGCGTGATAGTTTAATGATTTGAATTAGGCTAAGTAGTAAAGAACCAAACCATGGTGCCAGTTGCGGTAGAAGGATGCAATCAGGGTACAGAAGGTGGAGGAGCAAGAGGTGGTTCGATATCACTAGCCTTACTCATAGACTTTATAGTTCAAAGAACATACGATGAGCTCACGGTGTTGGCAGAACTGTAAGTTTAAATGTTAAATTTTTTTGTATCTAATAATTTAATTAGTAAATAATTCATAACTAACTTCTATGTTATAGTCTGCCTCGGAAAACTGATATGGAACGCAAAATTGAAATTTACAAATTCAGTGCTCGAACCCGACAGTTATTTGTACGCCTTCTAGCATTAGTAAAATGGGCCAGCAGTGCAACGAAAGTAGACCGGTCAGCCCATATCATGGCGTTTCTAGACAAACAGGCGCTGCTGTTTGTTGAAACTGCAGATGTATTGGCTAGAGTTGCCAGGGAGACATTAGTTCATGCAAGGTTAGTTGGTTCCCTAATTAATATGTATTACAACAAATTGTTGTTTGTGTGTTCGATTCATCGTGGAAAACGTAAATAAGTTGACAAGCCATTATGCAACTAATAATTTAGCCTTTTCTTAATTTCCTTTTATTGACATGTAAAATTTTGTAGGTGTGCCTATGGGGGACTATTATTATTATTACATTATTGAATAATACACAGGTTAGGTTAGGTACACATATTGTATTGAGCCAACCCGTACAGTACATCAGTAAAGCAGGGAGGGGACTGTACTCAAGTAGTACCTAACACCGACTGCCTTGTAAACTGATTAATAACTTCTTATATATTTCAATAGAGCAAGCCTTGTATTACGTACACTGTGTCGCCACAATTTTTTAAGTTAAATTTTAGGAACATACAATCTACAACATATACTATTAAGGTTAAAATATAAATATAAAGCTGCTATTAGCTATCTCTCGACATTATTTTGTTTGTCAAATTATGCATCTATTATTTTATTTATACACAAGTCACAGAAATTGTCCACCCAATTAAAATTTAGGTGGACAATGAAGATTTGTTAAAATGTTGTACTGTTTGCTCAAAAGTAAAGTTAAGTAATTCAAGTTGCTCTTAACAATCTGGTTCATGATGTGAAATGGTCCAAAACCAATTTTAACTTTAAGTACTTTAATTGAAAGAATAGAAAAGAACTACTTTTCTATGTGCAAGATCGTCTGTGTTGGTACCACCCTCCTTTCTATTTCTGCTGTGAAGCAGTTTTATGTTTTGGTTTGTAGGATTTAAGAGCCAGTTACAGGTACAAGAGCCTGTAATTACAGGCACAAGAGGTACAACATCTTTTACCTCT
Organism: Choreutis nemorana; assembly: GCA_949316135.1. NCBI lineage: Eukaryota > Metazoa > Arthropoda > Insecta > Lepidoptera > Choreutidae > Choreutis > Choreutis nemorana. Next base: position 5,401,411 of record OX438597.1, on the reverse strand, counting down.
ACATGGGCAAAGCATTGGTGGTGCTCTTGGGGTTCTAAGACATCAAGGGCATTGTTGTATTAATAGGAGGCAGTATCACTTCATCAGGTGAATCGACTGCTTATTTTCCCATGAAGTTGAATAATAAAAAAAACTTTGAGAGTAGCTCTCATATTAGAATCTGGCACATCTTGCTTTGGATGGTAATATTTCACTCACCTATACAGGAATCTATGCATAAAGCTAAACATTTTTATTGTTTTAAACCTTTTAGATTGCCAACTTTTCATATGGCTGCAGCAGTGGAGGTTTTAACCCTTGGGACGTACAGTAGGATGCCGGCAGTGATCCGCGAGCGTCTCGTGCCGCCGCCGCCGCTCACTGTTGGCGAGCGCCGAACCACGCTTCGAGCGCTCGCACATGTCGTCAGGCAGAGGCTCACCACTGCCTCCCTGCCTACTGATGTTAGAAACTTAAAGGTAAGTTCAAGCAATATAAAAGCTGAAGTAATTTTGTTATTTAGACTGCTTCCATAGTGCATCAGTCTAAACCTCTAGTTTTAAATCTGGAAATTTTTGAGAAAAATATAGTAATTTGAGAGAAAAAATTGCATACAACACAATGCACTGTGGTAACTCTAAAATGTCCGCAACACGAAATTCTTATTATGGCTTTTTTTAAACTGTCACAATGTGCTATGATAATAAAAAAATGCAATGACGCTTTTCAATCAATAAAACTTTACGTTTGTGTTAAATATGTTATTACATTAAACAAACTCTGTATTTTGTATTTAAATGTACCGGGTAGTCTCAGCAACTAGCTTTTTTTCAAATACTTTTTCTTGGTTATTCGAGATCGCAGGGAGTTCGTTAGGGTGTCGATGGATGGACTTGTGCCAATTTAATAGCCATAAAAAATCACGGGGCAACCTTGCACTACTTGTGCCTTTTACTATCATAGAAATTCTAACATTGATTTTCGTCGCTTGTTTCGTTCTGAATAGGTTTTTTGAATGAGTTCGTCAGAATTTATGGTATTGGAGTGATGTGAACCCTCATCTTAAGCATCAAATCCTTTACATTTCTCGATAGCCAATGTTTGGGTTACCTAAACAAGACTAAGTCCTTATTTCTTAGTAAACTCTCGAGTTCATAATGCCACCATGAATTCGCAAGTTTTTTCGACCAGAAATTGCGGGAATATCAGATTACAATTCAATATCGATGTTTCAGCAAGATGAGATAGCTTACCATAACTACATCAGACACCAGTATGACAGTGGTGAAAGAAATATTACCCTCTCGTAGAGGTGACCTCTCATATACCTCATTTCATATCAGATTTTATTATAAGATTATTTTAAAAATAAAGTGTATGGCAAAAATACAACATTCAAAGCACTAAAGCAGAACATCAGGCAGTAAATGTCGTAGATATCAGAAACTTAGCAATTATTGCAAAACTTAGGTGTCAGAAGGCACGTCGTAGTCGTTGAGGTAAATTTGAAATGGTCTGTGTGCTAGAGTTACACTCTCTGCTTTTTACTTCGTATGCGAGAAAATTTAACAAGTAAACAGTTGCTTAGATTTCGGTGGCAATATTTGTTCAATCTCGGTCAGCTCCATTAATGAGATAGTGTCATTCAAAACTAATTGCAAATTATCTTAGAACTTTTTTTTTAATTTCCCGCATGTAACACAATACTTGGGTACTTCATACTGCCAAGTTTTAAGCGTTCCGCCTATTTCATGAAAGAAAATAAAAAGAATTAGTTTCATGAAAGAAAATACTGAGGTCAAATAAATTAAAGCGAATAAAATAATGTTTGTAAAAGTAGCACATTGCGAAGCCTACATCTACGTGCTCGTAAATCCGAACTTCCAAGCATGAGAAGTGAACAAATTATTTCGATAAAGTTTTTAATAAGGCAAGGCTGCCTGCCTGGCTTTAGAGCAGGTTTTCAACCGCAAGTATTTTTTTCTGTAGAGAGAGTTTCTTTTTACATGAAATATAAATTTCCCAAGGATGTTTATCAACAGATTTGGAAACTAGGAGACCCATATCGCAAATCACTATGCGCCTTTTCATATATGGTTCCAATACGCATCATGGCATTTCTGCAATACCACAACGCGTTGTGGCCGCTTTCATAATATTATAACGCGTAGTAAACGGTTTTTTCACTTAGCGTTTTCGGTCTTTGTGCGTAACATAAATTAATAAGTTCAGGCCTGTTTGAGGTTTAAGACTAGGGCAATTGATTCAATGTGTGAATTGTCAAACATGAAATTGCTATTGAATTGAAATTGAAAGATAAGTATTGATATATTGACTTTCATTAGGTCGAAAATGGGCGTGCTACATTCACAGTTGGACAAGAATTTAGTGTTTCTCTGACAGTCATGGGTGACGCTCCAAATTTACCATGGCGCCTGTTGGATATAGCAATTCTTATTCAAGACAGTGAAACTGGAGGTGATTGATATTCAACATTCAAATTATCAAATAACTTTGCTCTTCCTAAGTTAAGTAACCCATTTAATTCTTTTTTTTACAGAAGGAAAACCACTAGTACATAGTTCTCAACTGAACTGGTTGCGAGGAGTTGCTCAGGCACGCTTAGCTGCAGCTGGCCTAAGTGGTGCTCTAGCTGCTTTACGGTTTTTCTGCCGTTCATTGTCGTTGGAATTGTTATACACACAAACATTAAGACTGTGTCGAGATCGTCTATCTAAACATCTGCAAGTCGATCGTTATATTCCGGGGCATAAACTACAAATTTCTTACTGGAGGTAAAACATTGTTTACTATCTACATAGCTTATCTAATAAGTTATTTTTATTTATTTAGTAAAAATGTATGTATACAATGAATCGAAATTATTTCTAGGGAGCTAGGTTGCGAATTAGGATACAGGTTGATAATCGGTGCTGAGGGAGAGTCTCTGTGCGTGTGGCACGTACCTGCACTTGTAGGCGGTGACAAAGTGGCGGGGGCACTCACACCGCACGCGCCATCCATGGAACGGCTTCTAGCACATACTGTACACGTTCGCTCGAGGCAAAGGCTCAATGATCTGAAACAACTTTTAACTGACATGGGCGTAAGTACTTACTTACCAAGCTTTACTGCAAAACATTTTGTCTTAAAGTAATTTGATGGTATGTGTAATTGTAGGTGGAATGCAGCGTTGGCGGCTGGCCGTGCGTGCTGTCGTGCTCGGTGCTGGCGCCGTGCCTGCGCGCGGAGCAGCTGCTGGTGTGCGTGGGCGCGCACGGCGGCGCGCTGCGGGCCCGCGTGCCGGCCTACCCGCACACGCCGCACGTCAGCGAGCTGGCGGCCGCGCTGGCGGCGCACCACGCACCCTCAGTGCGACCTCTGCTTACACAGCTCAGGTTATATTCTGACTCTTCAAATGATGACGGTCTATCGCATTACATTCATGTTCGTTGACTTTAATCTGAACACAAAAGAAGAATCAAATCAGATACCATTTTCTGTTTACGAAACCAATCTCTTTTCTTTAAAGTTTTTTTGCTCATTATATTGATAACAATTTTAATTTTCTAGGTTTTGGCTGATGGCTCGGCGTTGTGAGAAAACATTACAGCATCTACCTGCAAGTGTGTGCGAACATTTGCCGTTTTTACACAGTCCCGACCATCCAATCAATAAACTGTCTCCTGATAGACTGTACGTTACTTTACATAGGCACACGGACCATATTTTGGTAAGTTAAGCAATACCTTACCTTTTGTACTAATTCTGATATCATATCATAACATTTTATTGACAATTTACTTTTTGTGTTGTCGTTTAAACTTTACACCTATAGTCACAACAATCAGTGTCTCTGCGTTGTTCTGCTAGCTGTTGTTGTAAGTTGGTGGGTTTGATTTTACCAACAAAATCGATTCCGTTTGCATTTTCATTTTATTTACATATAACGCAAACTCTATTTAAGCCTTATTCGAGGCTCAGACACCAAACCGTTAATCGCTAAAACCGTAGTTAGATTATATATTCTAATAAATATAATGTTAACCTAGATAGTGGAAATGAAGGAAGTGGCAGCCGGCTGCGGCGCGACCACCAGCAACTGCACCAATAGTGGTAGCGCGTGTTCTGTATCTCTGACATTCCACCTGGCGGGAGTGAAGCGGTGCTCGTCGTTAGAGGAGGAGGAACAACCAGCTGCTGTACGAGCGTTCCTAAGACTTCACTCTCTAGTGGAGCTAGACACGTTTACACTTACCCACGGACCATTTACGCCTCTCGATACACCAGGTAATAATATATTTACGTAGCTGAGAAGGGATATTTAACATAACCTAAATCTTTGTTTCCTTCCTTATTAGGTAAAATTTACATAACATCTATAATTAGAGTACGTAATGGTGTAGGTATGAAGAGCGGCAAGCGCAAGTTATGCGCGTCGACGGCGGCGGCGCGCTCGGTGAAGGTCCGCCAGCCGGCGTACTTCCTGCCGGAGCTGGCGCACGTGGTCGCCGCCGCGGACGAACGCGTGCCCTTCGTCAACCTGGCACAGGAGGTATATTGCCTATTTATTTCATCTTAGTTCATAATTATTTTTAAATTTCCTTTGTATTGATAGATGTTTTACAAATGTCATAATTTCACTTGTATTCAGTTTAAATCTTAAATGAAAACTCATAAAGCACAAGTTGATGAAAGTTACTTGCCTACATAATCAAAACAACAAAATGGTAAAATCTCTCAGTTTTAGATAGCAAATAGAAACATGACCTTTGATATACAGTTGGCGGCTCGCGGCGTGACTCACGGCGGCGTCCAGCCGGAGTGGAGCGGGTCGGCGTTGGCGATGCGCATCGTGGCGCTGCCTACGCCTCAAGGAGCATGCCCTAAAGCTACCACCGCACTCAGGGCTAGACTGTTAGCCGCTACATTACGCCTCACCACTAAGAACCAAGCCCGCGTCTGGACGGCGGAAATAGTCTTCCATGGATCTCCCATACGTACACCTAACCCTAAAGAACAAGGTTGGTCGAAATTCTAAGGGTTACCTGTTGATAATGGATCTTGTTATTTTCTTCACACGTTTTTATAACTCGCAGGTGAACGTCGATGTGTATATCTGCAGTACGAACTAGGCACAGACGCTGGGCGCACCGCAGAGGCATTTCTTTCGGATTGGGCAGCTATTGTACATTTGCACACGCTACTACACGATTTTATGCTTCGGCCCGCACAAGGTAAACAATTTGTATTAAACGGTCAAAAGATAAACTCTTCTCGTCTTTTAACGAATGTATATTATGAGCTGTATACGCACCGGACGTTCTAGCACCCTCCACAATCCCCACACCCTCACAATCCCTCCACAATCGCTTGGATCGTCCGGTGTGGATACTACAGGAGTATTAAAAATTACACGAAAATAATTTGAAATCTCATAAATCTAATTTTTTATTTTTAAGTAATGGAAAAACTACTATAAAAATCTTTTTTTAGAACGTGAAACAATGTGGCAAGGAATATGTGTGCGGTCCTATACATACCGGTCGCTGACAGTGGGCTGGGGAGCAGGCAGCCGCGCCACGGCCGTGCTGCAGTGGAGCTCGGCGGCGGCGCGCTACTGCGTGGCCACCCCCGCGCACCAGCCCGCCGCCGCCGCGCATCATCTCACGCACCACCATCTGCACCACTACATCAATAGGTATCCCACGTGCACCTACTGCTCGCTTATAGCCGCCACTCTTGTTCGCTGCTTAAATAAAAAGCGAAATTATTTATATACATAAGACGGCGATTATTATGATTATTGGCATACGAACATTAAAGATGTGTTTTTGTAGCAGCATCTGAAGATATTATTGTTTTGCAGCACGAAGGATCTGATGTCGTTCGGAGTGGTGCTGCGCGAGTCATACCTGCCGCTGCTGGCGCTGAGCCGGCTGCCCGCGCTGCCGCAGTTGGGCCTGCACCACGTCCGCACGCAGATGCCCGTGCCCACCTTCACGCTACTGGCGCACTCCTGGAGAAAGGTACGCTATGCTACTAGTATTTGTACATACAAACTACTCATTATCAAAACTGCATTTAGCTAAATAATTCTCATGATAAAAGCTTAACAACAATCAATCAATGCTTCCTATTTTAGCCTTTTCTTCTAATATAAATGAAAAAAAAAACAACTTTCCATCCGTTTCTTAGTGAACACAAGATTAAATTAAGGTTTCTACAGAATTAGGTTAAGAAAAAAAATGTTATCAATGTTAGTACATAATAAAAAAAAATGGAATATTAAAGTTGGAATAGTTTCTTTGCTGTGAGCAGACGTGTTTTTGTGGGCTTTTGGCTTGATTTCTTATGGTTGACTGCTTGCTTACCTTGCTGTTGTTCGAGAAGATCGGCTCCTCTCTTACTATCTTGTGAGGGTTTCCATATATTGCGGTGGCCATCTTGGTTTTTGTGTTCCTGTCTCTGTTTTGCTGGCCTGGAAATCGTGAGTACTTACGAATAGCTGAGCGGATTCTAAAAATAATAGAAAAAGTCGTCGTCCTGGCTGGTCTCGAACTGCGGGTGTCGTGGTGCTGGCCGGACGCTTTGCCACTGGACCATTTTTGCTGATTGCAGAGCGGCGAAATTACCTACCACCTTCTACAATACTTGGCCGGTACTGAGATACTGAGCGATAGATTTAGATACTAATTTACTGTTCTAGCTGTATCTTGGTACCAAAGCTTTCATAACCAAACCCATTCCATCATGATGCGATCTCCATCAAAGCTCAGCTCATCTAACCCAGATATCGCGTCTGGAACAGAAGCTTCTATGAGTAACTTGGTACAGAGCATGTCGCAAAGAAATCGTAAAGTACCTAAAAATGACTTTTCTGATGCTCTGGATTCCTTTAAGACTGAAATCACGCAGACATTGAAGGACTGGCTTCAGGATATGAATGCTCAACTGGGAACTATTAACAATAATATCACATATATTAGAAACGACCTTGACGAATACAGGGCTGAAATAAAAAAAGACATCGATTTACTAAAGTCCGAGCAATTAAAGATTACATCTCAGTATTCTGTTTTATCAAAAGAAGTTAGTGAATTAAAAGACTCGAATGAATTCTGCTTTAATCAGTACACCACACTTAATGAGCGAGTCGATAAACTCACTGCGCAAACCCTCGTAAAGTCGGAGGAGGCGTTCATAGCCCTGGAGACTAAAATGGACTCCCTTGAGCAACAGGCGAGACAGTGCAATGTAGAATTGCTGAATGTTCCGGAGAGAAGAGACGAGAATCTTATAAAATTAATTGAATGTCTCGTTAACCAAATCGGGTGCTGTATCAGGCGAGAAGACTTAATTGCTGTTCATCGTGTACCACACGCCTCAGATAGCCGTAAACCAAAAAATATTATTGCCAAATTTTCGTCCAAATTTCATCGCGACAACGTCATCAGTGTTTTTCGTCTCAAGAAAGGACTTACTTCAACCCAGAATAGCATATCGGGCACATCGCAAACAATATTCGTCAACGAACACTTAACTCTTCGTAACAAGCACCTTTTTCGGGAGACACGTGAGGCAGCCAAAAAGGAGGGATACAAATTTGTCTGGGTTAAGAACTCTACAATTCTTATCAGAAAATCTGAGTGTTTAGGTTAATTAAAAATTTTTGGACTGATAAATTATTGTCAAAAATTGGTATTCTGTTATTCTGTGTCTGTGCCTTTAAGGGGATTAATATCCACATTAAACTTTTCGGTTGTGGTTGTACTTTATTGATTGTAATTTATATGCTATATTTATTTTTACGCGGTGGACTGGCTACATCGGATTAAAGGAACAGTTATATTCTTAATGCGTTTTATTCTATATTCCATCATAAGTTTACGAATAATTATGCCTGGTGATCTTTTGATTTATTATCAGAACTGCCGAGGGATCCGTACAAAACTTAATCCAATATATCTAAATATTCTATCGCACAATTATGATATCATCATTTTCACTGAAACTTGGCTGATTCCAGAAATTAGTGAAAACGAATTCATCGATAGACGTTACTGTGTTTACCGACATGACCGTGACCGAGGCTTAACAAATAAACAAGATGGTGTGCTGGCCGCGGTTTTACGTAGCCTTCAGCCATGTCATCTTTTTCCATCTTCTATACCGTACCCGATAGATAAGCTTGAACACGTACTTTATACATTCCGTTAACAAATTCTAGGCTACTCATTATAGCCACAGTCTATATTCCTCCAAAAACATCAAATGAAGTGTATGAATCATATTTTAATATGTTACATACAATTCTAATAAATCCGAAGATTGAGCAGTTTTGTGTTTTCGGTGATTTTAATCTATCATCTCTTGACTGGTCTGAGGCTTCGTCAGACAATGATTACTGCGGTCTGCCTCCTTTTCTGTCAAATTTTATGAGCTTTTTTAGCGCTGTCCAATTTAATGACATTGTTAATAAAACAGGCAAAATTTTAGATTTCGAATGATTTTGAATTCTAGCTGCGAATTAATAAAAACTCAGGATTGTTTAACACCAGTAGACCCATATCATCCACCTTTCTGCATCAAATTGCACCTTTTACTGAAATCCCGGCTATGAAAAAGATTTCTTTTATAAAATATAATTACAGGAAAGCTAACTACGACAATATAAATTCGGAACTGCTTGAAGTAAACTGGCAAGCTGAGTTCGACTCTTTGTCAGCGGAAAGTGCTACTAACAAGTTTTATACGATTATTTTTAAAATTATTAAAATAAATGTACCAGTTACTAAGCCGAAATCATCACGATTTCCTGTTTGGTTTACAAAACCACTTATAAATATATTTAACAGAAAACAAAAATCCTGGGTTAAATGGAAAACTTACAAAGTCATCTCGGATTACGAAGAGTTTTCACTATACCGTGCCATGTTTACTAGAATGTGTAAACAGGCTCATAAAAAGTACCTAGAGTGCGTTGAGGATAGTATTAGACATAGTATCAAATTTTTTTGGACTTACATCGCAAATAATAAGGATAGTTCAACCATACCTGCTACAATGTACTACAAAAATCAAACTGCAGACGATCCGGCAATATAATAATTTCAAATAATTTGTTCTCTCTTCTCTGAACATTTTAAGTCAGTTTACGAGCCTTCTTCTTTTAATATAGACACTTGGCGTCCTCCCCAAAATTTCGTTAGTAACTGCACTCTTATTAACAATATTTATTTAAGTGCGCCGGAAATCCTTTCAGAGCTCAAACGTTTAGATACCACTAAAGGCCCTGGACCTGATAATATTCCACCAGATTTTCTACCGCACGAACGCGTACGAACCGCAAATAGTCTTTACAAACCTCTTTTTATAATTTATAATAGATGCCTTAATGAGGGTACATTTCCAGTAATTTGGAAATGTGCCAATGTAATGCCTGTGCACAAAAAGGGTAAAAAGATGGACGTTGAAAATTATCGACCCATATCAATTCTGTCAACCTTGTCGAAGCTTTTTGAAAGACTTGTACACAATGAAATCTACCCAATATTACATAAGATTATCATTCCCCAACAACACGGCTTTGTCAAATGCAGATCGACGACAACAAACTTAATGTCTTTTACTAATTACGTTTTTGAAAGCATGGATAAGCGTGTGCAAGTTGATGCAATATACACTGACTTTCAGAAAGCCTTCGATAGAGTTGATATGAACTGCTTCTAAACAAAATTGCTTATAATGGTATCCGTGGAAATTTATTAAGATGGTTCATATCCTATATCACTAACAGAACACAAAAGGTTTTAATCAATGGTTATTGCTCTGAACGTTTTGACATCACCTCTGGTATAGCACAAGGATTTATATTGGGACCACTCCTGTTTCTTATTTTTCTTATTGACATATGTTATTGGTTCCAAAATTCTAAATTTCTTTTATACTCGGATGATCTCAAAATATTTAGAACTATAGAAAATATCGATCACTGCAATTTATTCCAACAAGATATAGATCGTTTTACTCTTTACTGTAAAAAAAATAAGCTCTCTCTCAGTCTTCCTAAATGCAATTATATACAATTTACAAAAAAAAAATACAAAATAAACCATAAGTATCCACTTTATAATATTCTTATTAACAAAGCATCAACTATTCTCTAATAATATAAATCTCTATTTAGGAGTGATTCTTGATGATAAACTACATCTTAATTTACATATAGAAAAAATTATTAGTTCATCGTATCGTCTGTTTGGATTTGTGTCCCGCATTGCTCAAGATTTCAACAGACCAACCACTTACTTGCTGTTATATTATTCATTAGTAAGACCGCATTTAGAATACGCTAGTGTCATTTGGAACCCTCATTATAAAAAATACTTTGATGCGTTAGAAAAAGTTCAGTATTAATTCCTTCGTATGTTAAATTACCGATGTAGCCGTTCCTATCTTTCATATCCTGAACTGTTACATAAATATAACCTACTTAACCTGTATTCCCGCCGCCTGTTTCTTGGTGCGACGATGCTTTATGGCCTTGTTCACTCACATATTGATTGTACAGAACTGACAAATCAAATATGTTACCAGGTTCCGCGAACATTTCACTGGAGACAGGCCTGTCATGGCAGACTATTAGCTACCACGGCTTGCAAAACCAATGCAGGTGTCCGCGTTCATCTACGTCAGATTGTTCAAGGTTATAATGACCATTTTGAAAAAAATGATATTTTTGCACTTACCGCATCAAGTTTCAGACGGGCACTAAAAGATTCCCTTAGTAAAAAGCTAAGTTTAAAATAAAATAAAATAAAACTTTAATTAATCCCTTAATCTCTGTTATCTCTTTATGATATTTATAAATATTTTTGTGGTAACATTTGTAAATCTATATTTAGTCAACCTTTGTATTTAGGTATAATATTTGTAAAACCACATGTCTATGCAAACAGTAAAGATGTTTATATTTTGTAACCTGTGGATAATGCTGTTGGTAGTACATTTAGAATTTTGTTGTCACTGAATGTATTATTATAACTCAGCTAATGTATTACTGTTTGTTATCCCTAATAAATAAAATAAAAAATAAAATTAAAATATGGTATTCAGGTTAATATACCCTCGATCATATATGAAGATCAATATATATCGATACAAAAAACCAACACACACGAGATGGGTGACCGGTGACAGATGCCCTGTAAAAATGAAGACGTCATGAAAGTATGGCAAAAAGCGTACGGATATACAGTCGGTAACAAAACTAGTAAACAATTAAACAAAAATTAAAAAAGCGAGATGGCGCACTAAATTATATATGTAACAAACTACATATATGTAGCTCCTATACTAAAGACAACATCAAATATGCCTTATCTACACTAATCCAATTTCGCTCACTTGCTGTAATACCATTTTTATTGTAGATACGAGTGATATATGCGGGTGCTTACTGTATAGAAGTGGGAATACGAGGCGGTGGTATCGTGACGATTCGTGATGGAGCATATTCCAAATTCGACCGAACACCCGTTGTCGACGAATTCGCGCCTGCGCAAGGACTAAAAGTGAGTACTATTGCGAGAAAAATCAGAAGCCAAAATATAAAGGTGAGAAATTCCGGGAGACAATCTTAAGTATGAGGTAATCCAGGGGTGTACCCTGGATTACCTCATAGGGGTGTACCCTGGATTACCTCATACTACAGCTACAGCTAGTTACCCAAAAGAATGGCTGGCCTTTAGGTAATCCTCCAATTTTATTAAGATACTGGCGTTTGCCCTGCGACTCTGCGCGCGTTATATCTTGTGCTCCCCTCTCCTATCATGTTGTCCTAGGAGCAGGAACAGGAGCTCTAGAAGTGGTACAGAGTGGCCGATATGTCCCGAAAAAATAATTATATGAAAAGCTATATTACGTTATACCTTACTTCTTAAAATATCAATATTTATCCACCATAGATTAATGATTTGCCCCTGCTGTAGAATAATCTATGGCGGTTATATTTTAAACATCTTATCAATAAAATTGTAAACGTCATTCTTTTGTCCATCTGTATTTAGTAAACAAAGATCCATTGATTTAGTCTAGTTTTACAGTTTGTTTAAATTAACAGGCGTTCCTGTCTCGTTACGTGGACGACAATCTCAGTGCGCGATTGTTAGCTGAAGATGACAATCCACCATCGCCAATGTCTCCAATGCCGCCAGGTATGGATATGGAAATATGTATGATGTTCTCGTTACTAGAATTTTAATTACTTCTAGATTCTGTCCGATACTTCATCCACACGACTCACTGTATCCTATTTCTTTGGCTAGCAAGTTTTATTGAAGTGATGTTAACAACTACACAAATCTTTATATTTATTATCTTAGTAGAAGTAAACACAAAAAGTAAGTTCACAAATAATTTATAATTAATTAATAAATAATAATTAAATTATTTTTCTAGTAAAAAATAAAAATAAATAAAATTATTACATTTTATTCTTATTACTTTTTTTCTGTCGGACTATTTTTACAGCTTCTGTCATGCTTTATTATAAGTTTAATAAGCACTGTTAGATTTTGCCAATAACATGTGCGTTATGTCAGGTGGGCTCCGTTTCCCGGCGCCGCTGACGCCACCGCAGCCGCACTCCGCGCCCGTCACGCCTCATCCCGCCTCGCCTGCACAACATCAGGTATAATAAAGGGTGATTTTTCAGCATTTGATTATTTAAAAAAAACGGTCAAGTACGAGTCGGACTCGAACATGAAGGGTTCCGTACCATCGTAAAGGAGTTTATACAGACAGCACAATTTCTTACAGGTGGATTATAGGTGTTAATCTAACTTTTGATTCAGAGTCTTCCGCTAAATTAAATTTAGAGTGTTAAGATATGTGTACACTTAAATAGGTAGGTACTCATTTATCTCTTTTTCAAGTACCTGCCATAGCTTAATTCTGATCAAGATCTCCAGATATTTTTAAACAATCATTATTTTAGTACAATCTTACATAAGGTTCTATTTGCATTATTATTAAAATTAAATTATAATTAACCCAGTGCTAAGGGCAAACATTATTGAAATCATAATTAAGGGTTAACATAGTGTTTACGTCTATTTATAGCTTTATTTAAACTGTCAAGTGTTCATAAATATTTATAATATATTCAGGTTATAGTAACCAGCATATGTGAAATCAGTCTGTTGGGAAATTGATGGGAATGTTAGTTGATGAAATCATCCTTAAAAAGTAAATGTCAAATATTGATTTAAATTCCTTTTTTTTCCTAATTTTCCCTTCTTTATATTAAAACCAAACACTTAAAAAATTACCCCTTTTTATAAAAATGTTAATATTAAGAAAATGAAAAATGTCTTAGTTTTTATTTCCAAAATCAAATGTTAATGTGTTTTCAACCCGAAGTAAACTACAAGTAGACTGTATAAATTAATCTTTGACTACGCAATGCCAGGGCTCGGGGGTAATATGACAAAGGGGATAGAAATCTGCCAGTTGCATTTTTCTTCTACTTGTACCGACCCTCAGTTGAAGAATCATTTGAATGTTTTACCTTTAATATATGATGAATGTAGGCTCATTTATCTTGTAATTCTAATAGTGTACGATAGTGTAAGTCAAGGTTGTAAATGCAAATTAAAGTTGAATTTTTAAACTACGCATTTAAATGTTGTCAGCTAAAGTTATTGATTGTCTGTAGATGGGCGGTGGGTCGTTCAACCTGACGTCTCCCCCCGGCGGCGGCGGCGGCGGCGTGTCGGCGTCCCCCGCGTCGCCGCTGGCGCCGTCCCCGCTGGCGCCCGCCGCGTCGCCGCACCCGCCGCCCACCTCGCCCTTCACCGCCTGGCCCGCCTCGCCCTCGCTGCCCCGGCCCTCGCCCGGCCATCACCCCTCGCCTAGGCATGCTATCGACCACAAAGGTAATTTATCTCTAAATGTTGATGTGGTGCATATAGTTTGAATATGTAGGTATAAGATATTGATAGCTGCATAATTAACTGTGCAGGCAGCGCAAGCACTAGCACCAGCGGATCGCGTCGCGGCTGCAACACGTGGGCTCCCGCTACACCGCTAGCCGTCAGCAAGCTGGAGCTGCTGTGTACGCCCAGCGAGCCGCCACCCGGAGCTCCACCTTCGCCCGCGCTTGCGCCGCTGCAGCGCTTCCTCGCCGCTGTCTACATGAAGCGAACGCTGCAGAGGACGCTGCATCACGAGGAATATGTATGTTACCGTCCCTTTACTACCACTCACTGACATGTTGAGTTGGATACATATAACTTCTATAAATTTCAGCTAACGTTAGTGTCAGCGGATTCGACGAGTTTGACCTTCCGCTGCGAGGGCGTCGGTCTGGCGGCCCGAGTGGCGCTACATCCGCAGCACATGCAGTCGCTTCATTTGCAGCTAACCCCGCTGCCAGACAGTAAGGACTCGTGGTCTACCGACGACCTACAGGTTAGACACGACACATGCGACATCGAACATAGAAAGGAATTTGACTAGAAATTATAATGTTGAGAGTCGGTTGTTCGTTTAGGTGATGGAGAAGTACTTCGAGCAGCGCGTGGCGTGCTACCCGTACCGGTCGACGTCGCTGGTGGGCTGGGCGCGTGCGTGGGGCGCGCCGGGCGCCGCGCTGCCGGCGCTGGCGGCCGTCATGCGCGCGGAGCTCGTGCCGCCGCCGGGCGCCGCGTGGCTGCTGGCCTGGCCGCTGCGCTACCCGCCCGCCGCGCCGCCCATCGTGCCCGTCGGACAGCCTGCCGTGCTGCTCGCCAAGCACAAGATACTCTTCTTCGTAAGTGTTCACTGTCTTTGTCACGCCATTATCTTTCTACTTGTTAGATTATTGTTCGAAGGATATTGAAAACATTATGCAATTGATATTAGTTAAATCTCTTGCAAAGTTAAATTCACTGTCATTCAAAACTTAAGGTTTATGCGTCGTCTGATGTTTAACACATTATTTTTACGATGCAACAGTAAATCAACATTTACGATTGTGATGCAGATATGCTTAACCCGCGGCGACACACAGTTGGTATTACCGCTGGTATATGACATGCAGTCTAATGTTACGCAACTCGCTGACAAGCGGGACTCGCAGCCGCATCTCATCGCCGTCAATCTTCACCTCAAAAGGTAACTTCACGACTTTTCCTTTAATTTATGTATTCATGGATAAATAAAAAAACACTTATAAATCCAGGTAACAATATTCTTGCGAGGAGAAATTTTGATCAGTATGCGCTAAGTACGTATTTTAATATTGCTTGCGATTTAAACTGAGAAGGTGGGTAGCTCTTTTTAGCGTTTTTCTTATCTGAGCTTATGCTTTTGTAGAATATCAAATTTTGAAAGACAACCCTACCCATAACCCTAGTCACTACAACAGTCGATCCGTTGCTCGTTAGGTTCAGCGAGTTCAACCAGAACCATGGCGAATGCACGCTATGGCCGGCGGTGCGGGACCTCATCACCAACTTCACGCTGCAGCAGGACGCGCCGCCGCCCTCCGCGCCGCAACCGCCATAGCGCCATCTACGCTAGAGACCGACGCCTTTATACGATCTTACACTTAGTCCTATCACCAATGCCCTTCAAAATACACTCTTATTCAAACTATTACAATGTGTCCCCTATATAAAATTGTACTAATCACCAAGACCAACCAGTTTTTTTATTGTTCCTTCAAACATGATCCAATGTTGACATACCAAAGGAGAATGCGCACGTTTGCAATTTAAAAAAATACAAACTATAGTCTGTAGGCCTCAATAATAAAATAACAATCTCATGGTGAAAGAATTTTTGTAATATAATGTGTATGTTTTAAATCAAAATCAAATAATATTTGTATATTTTAAAAACTTTTATCACCTCATATATAATATTAATACTGACTAGGCATTCGCCCAATATATTTGTTACTTACACTGAATAGGTTCTACATAGACTATACGCTATAATAAAATTAATTAAATTAAAAAACTTTCACACCTAAGCCGGGTCGGATGACGGCAACATTGTTACAAGTGGCAAAGAATACGGGGCGAATCATACAAATGAAACTTTTTTCGACTAGCCACTTCCCAGAGATCACAACACGCGCCGGAGCTGGGGTAATTTTGTATGAAATTCTTTGAGAGGATCGAAAGTCAATATAATATGAATTCCATGATAAATTGGAAGATTTCGTAATGTTTACCCAGCCATTCACAATCAACAATCAAATTTTTAAACTGTTTAGTTTACGTTTGTGCTTAGGACATGTACGTTTGTACATGTCTATCTCGTCAATCCTACTCAAAGTATGTCTAAATTAAGACGCATATTCACTGTATTTTTTTTACTGTTTGAGTGAGATAAGAGAACTTACGACTAGACGTTACGACTTTAACTACATTTTCTAGTATTTATGATTAAATATTATTTTGCAAGTGTATACCTAATGTTTCATTTAAAGTGCGTGTGAATTTAACTACCTTACAAATAAAAAACGTCACTGATCCCTTTCGATTTTGTGGCCGGATCGTTCTTTAGTTTCCACTCAAGTTTGTGAGTATGCATGTTTTGTTTTTGTCCTTATCGAGTAATTGAATTGAACGGCTTTAAAAACTAGTCTTAATTTTTAAGGAACAACAAATCAATATTAAATAAAGCGAAAAAAGAAAATATTGCATTGAAAAAACGTTAATATTATAAACGGTATTGATATTGTTCAAGTACATATTATGTAGAATTAACCAGCTTAAACCTCATACACGATTTTTATTTTACGATCTTAAGAAAATCCGCTCACGCAAATCGTCCGTACGTATCGGATGACAACTTTTGTAACTATTTTTTTTCTCATTATCACCCATGCCTTTTTTCTCGAAATCAGTCCACTTTGAGGTTATGAGGTCCTTTACAAAAAAGTTTCCAAAATGACTCAGGTTCTCAAATACCAAGAGTCATCCGGTTCCTTTTTCAAGACTGATTTACGCACCATTGCCTTGACTATCATTGTTTTCGCTATTTTTCTTTCATCGGAGGTTCCTGCGCGTAAACATGCGTCGTTACTTTTCGGAGAGTCAACTACTTTAAATAAAGACAATTTTTAATAAAATATAATCTTTTGAAACATATTAGAGTGAAAAGTGTAGTGATGAAAAACGATTCTGAAAGTGATCCGGGTGTTGATAATACCTTTAAGCAGGGCACAAGTGCCATAAATGCGGACCACGTGGCAGATCCACCACCCACTTCTAGAAAACGGGATTGCAGTGTTATTTTGTCGGATTCTTCCAGTTCCAGTTCGGAGTCTGATTGTGAGGTAAAACGGAAATATCATATTTGTCCGATAAAACTTGATATCTCGATGAATCAGATGAGTGCATTAACAAATATTTTATTCCAAAATGCTGTTTAACGGGCCAGGCACCATTTCCCAAAGTTACGTCAAAAAGGGTTACAGATTCAAATCTAACGGAATCATTTTTGTCGCGCCCTGCACCGCTAGAAGATTCTAATACTATGCCGCGCTTAGTGTTAGGAAATGTTACAACTACCCTCAAAGATCCCAAAGTGCCTCGCGCGAACCCAGAACGCTTAAAACGTTTAATTGAACTACAAAAATTCGGGGATTCTTGGAACGATATTCGTTATTCAGAAGTACTAAAGACGCACAATGCAAGACCTGGTTTTGTTGAATTAGATGTAAATAATGAACTCCATCAGTTTCATAAGGGTAAAAATTTCACTGCGAGTACCAAAAGGTCACTTGGTGCTATTTGTAATGCTTTATTGGCGGAACGAGAGCTTCTTAAACAAACCAGCTTTAATTCATCCAAATATTCAAAATTTACAACTTTACCAAACCCCACAGTCGTCTGATATGAATAATGAAATAAATATTTTACTAAAATAAGGGGTGTTAGAGTATCCTGATCAAAGCAATCTCGGCTCCAGCTTTTTCTCGCCGATGTTTTTAACCAAAAAAAGTGATGGATCGAATAGACCAATTTTCAACTTAAAAATTTAAATGAACATATTATTTCAAGGAAGTTCAGATTAAATTCTCATCACCAGATACCAGACTTTCTACAAGGAGGCGACTGGATGGTGAAGTTGGACGCGAAAAGTCATCGGCGATTCCTACGGTTAGTGTACAACAGCAGAGTTCTCCAAATGACATGTCTCCCTTTTGGACTTTCGTGCGCACCAAAGGTTTTCGCTTCTTTGACAAATTGGATAGCTCAGGTGTTAAGGGAGGGGTCTACACCTAGTGGTTTATTTAGACGATTTTTGATTGTAAATCAAATTCGAGACCCGACTCAGGAGCTCTAATATCTAGGTCTAGTTTGGAATACTCGAGATAATTTCAAGTGCCTTCCTGTCAAGAAGCTGGAAACAATAAGGTCCATCTCGAGTCGTGTACTGGACAAAGGAACAAGAATCACAGGCTCTAATGGGAACATTAAACTTCACCAATTTTGCGATACCTCGAGGGCGACTGCACTGTCGGCAGCTCCAACGCCACATGAACACACTTCAACCTTTGCCTCCCCGCATGAAGAGGGTAATTCCTCCCCCTGTAATAAATTAATATGTAATTATGCAGATGACACTACTGTTACGGACAGATACTTCTCCAGTTCTCGGGCCAGTCGGAATGAAACTCAGTTTTGTCGAGAGTCTCTAGTTGAGCGCTTGAATCTGGCACTTCAGGCAGTCTCGGACTGGGGCAAAGCCAATCTTGTTAGATTCAATGCAGCCAAAACACAGGCGTGTGTTTTTTCCGCCAAACGGAGTCCCTTCCAGCTGACTCCGACTTTCCGGGGTGTATCGATACCGATAACTAGTCATATGCAATTTCTTGGCCTGGAAATATCGTCAAACATGAATTTCGGCTCCTACATAGAGTCTATAGCCAAAACAGCGGCGAAGAAGCTTGGTGTTCTATCCCGGGTAAGGCGGTACTTTACGCCCAAACAACGGCTTGTCCTGTATAAGGCGCAAATTCGGCCTTGTTTGGAGTATTGTTGTCACCTTTGGGATGGTTCAGTCAAGTATCAGCTAGCAGCTTTAGACTCTGTTGAAAAGCGAGCCCGAAGAATCATCGGGATTGACGATGAGATTGCTAACTTTCATGACCTCAGCCACCGACGCGAAGTTGCGTGTCTATCGGTATTTTATATGATACATTTCGGAGAGTGTGCCCCGGGCCCCATTTTATAATCGGAATACTGAAGCTGCATCCTTTTGTGGTAGATATTCCAACCATCCGGACTAAACGCTTCGATAGGTCCTTTATTATGCGTACTGCAAGGGTGTGGAATTCTTTGCCTGCCGATGTGTTCCCTGACCAATATAACTTGGGCCTCTTTAAGGCAAGAGTGAATAGGTTTCTCCTGGACAGGCATGATCCATCTTAGACCTCATCGCCGCTTAACATCAGGCGGGTTTGGGGTCAAATGCCTTGGGGGCATTTGGCAAAAAAAGGATCTAAAATGGTGGTTAGTCAGAGTGTCAGAACAGTCAACAAAAAGTTGGTTACACCAAATGATGATCCAAAAGGTCTTGACTACCGATGCAGTGATTTCAGGGGATTGGCGACCAGATCAAAAACGCTGGCACTGCAACCGCAAGGAATTGTTCGCCATTATAGCTGCTGTGAATTATTTCGAGAAGAAACTCCAGTCCAGTTAATGACAGTCATTAAATACTTCAGACGGACAATCGCACCGTAATCGCATACGTAAGGAACGAAGGTGGCACTCGCTCGATTGCTCTTCTAAATCTAACTTATCAATTAGTGAGCTTGTTAGACAAGCGTTCTGGCTACCAGACTTACGCCAACATGCGCGGGGAAAGCCGATGAAGATCCGGGATCTGGACAAGGTGTTAATAGATCACAACACGGGTCTACCTCCCCCTCGAGTTCACGAGATGCAAATGTACGTATGGAAGATTGTGTGTGGAATACTATGATCGGTGATTGGTCAAAGGCGGAAAGAAATTTAATACATAGTTCTAGGAGAGATAGTATCCTCAAAACTTATAAACCAGCTTGGTCACGATGGAGAGATTGGTGTAGGTTAAACCATTATGATTTTAGGCGTCCTACTGGTAGTACGTTGGCCTAGTTCCTAGCATATTTATTCCTAGACAAAGGTTTATCATATTCAACTATACTGTTAAATAAATCTGTAGTAATATCATATTGTCAAATGAATTGCAATGAAAACCTAAATTCAAATTTTCTGGTTAAACATATGTTAAAAGCTATTTCTTTGCAAAGACCTAGAAATGTAAAATGCCCCATATGGGATCCTAGTGATTTAATTGCGTTCCTTAGTTCGTATATGCCTCCGACTGTTTCTCTTCGAGGCTTCTCGCAGGCTTGCCTGTATATTGCTGTTGGCCTCGGGAAAAAGTCCATGATTTGACATAACTGAATATATCGAAAGATCACTTTAGAGATAACGGAAACTCAATCGTATCATATCAAATTTTTGGGTCAAAAACAGATACAGCAACATACAGGCAATCCGGCTGGAAACTTACTGCTCATATTGATAAAATATTTCTCCGGTTCATTGGATAAGAACAGTCATCCAACTGGGTAAACAGAGACGTACAGCCGAGTGTAAAGATGCCTTATTTGTGAATATAATAGGTACAAGAAAAACAGCCTCTCGGACTTGGATTTGTAATTGGATTAAGTCTGTATTCAAAGAGGCCGTTATCAAAGCTTCACCAGGCAGTGTACGCTCGGCTATAGCTTCTTTAAGTTCTTTAAGCTACGAAAATGTACCGACAGATGAGATTCTCACGTGTGGCAATTGGCAGCGAGAAAATACTTTTGAAAATTTTTACTGCAGGCAAATTGTAGGAAAGAGTAATTGTCAATCTAATAATTTACTTAATAATAACTTTTAGCCGATTAACGATTAGATAATAGATTATTATGTTTCCAATGCAATTTGAACATATATGTTTTTTGATTAAAACAGATAACACTAAGAGTTTATTTCTTTGTTCATGTTCATTGATTTTACAGTCACATAGCTTATTAGCTTTGCGCTGTCACATGCCGAATAATGCAAGTTTTAGAAAACAATAAAACTTGTATTATTTCGCAGAGACGATGCACAGCTTCCACTTTAGTTCTCCTGGTGAGAGACTTCTATGACGGCATGTTCCCGCGCAGGAACCTCCGATGACAGCGCCGTAACCTACTTAGCGCTGATTGGACGAAACTTTACCGGAAACGTTACCCTATTGGTAGTTGAACGACGGAAATAGGTTACGCATCTCTCACAGGAAGCTGTGCATCGTTTTATTGTTTTGTAAAACTTGTACTATTTTTTATCTCCCACTCTAGTACTCTACTAAGACATGTTAAAGCTAAGTTGAAAATAAAATTACAACTGATTGAAAATAAATGTTTATTTTATCAATCATTTAAAATATTTATAAATAAAGATCTTTGTACAATGCACTAATATGCATACACATGATGATTGCCGATTAAAATGATGATAGCCTTATTGAGACTCGCATAAACTTACAGTTACATCTTACATGACTTTAAACATTCGATAGTAGTTCAGTTCGCATCATTGTGCGGTGGCAGTAAATAGACGCAAATTATTTACAAACTAATTATAAGTGTCTGTATGTTACTACCCATCGTGAACAAACGTTATAAGCATTTGGTTTGTTTAGGTCAAAAGTGATACAAGGAAAGATTAACAATTTCCATATCCAAATGCTCACTTCAAAATAAAATAAAATATCACAATATGTACAATTCTCAAAATCTAAATCTCAATAATATCAATATCTTGCGACACAAAGTCTTGTTATGAATCTCAGAGTCACGCGCTACACCACCGGACTTTACATCATAACAATATCAATTAGTTTATAAATATCCAATTGTTTTTTTAATATATTTATTTCCTTTAATTAGTATTCGATATTGTTTCTTCAGGATTACATAATAATACTATCCAATAATTTACTAAACCTTGTGCAATCAATTCCAATTGGTTCACAATACCTACAAAGGCACTCCTAGCACTCAATAAATCTATCGGCCTTGCCTATCACCGCAAACTTGTTAATAACATTTGACTGCCTCATCCTCGATCCTTAATCATACTTAACACTGGTTTTAAATCAACAGCTTAATTTAATAACCGATATGTGGTTCTTTCGTGTTTAATGATTTATTTACCAAGCGATAGCTTGTTTATAAATTTATTACATAACAAGACAAGACTTCAATGAGCCAATTATTTCAAAATCAACTGTACCTACTTGGTCAGCGAGCTTCATAAAACTGCGATGTAATTTTTAGTCTATTAACACTTCGCGAGCTTAATCTATACACAAATTCATATCAATAAAAACAAGCGATACTAGTTATTCGGTTAACGTAAATACAGACGAGAAACATTTATAACAGCAATACAATAAGGAAGGCATCGCTTGTTTTTATTTGACTAACGAATTGAAGTTTTAACTTTGGTTGAAAAGTTGTGGTTGGATCACTAAGCACTTTGCTTGCACACGTTCAGAACCTCCGCAGCGTGTGCGCGGTGGCCTTGCGCGTGGGCTGCACGGACAGCGGCGCCAGCAGCGCGCCCGCGCCGCCCGCCGCCCCGCCCGCGCCGCTCGCGCCCATCTCCTGCTCACACACATTTCTCTTATTGCATAGGTATTTTTATATACCCTAAACAAAAGCTATTGCCTTAAGGCAAGCGAAGAAGCTTTAAACTTTATCATAACGCTTTGAAATGAAAGTAAAAATAAAACAAACTGACATTTTTCTATTCCTTATTCTTCGTCGCATTTTTATCAGTTATTACAAACATTGTCATGTACATGTAGGTAGAAAATAACTACATTGCTTGCTTTAATAATAAAGTAATCCAAAGAATTAAAATGGAAAAATAAGTGATGATAAAAGGTCCTTGGTGAGCAAAAATCGACGCGAACACGAATCGGCGCGATAGAAACCAACGGTCAAATGGTAGCCTTTTCTAACAAACGTCCAAATAAGTCAGAGATTAAAAAGAACAGTGTGCCTACCATGAGTTTTACCTTTGATAGCCGCTTACGACTGCAGTTACAAATTTGTGTGAATCTTTGTAAAGCGCCTCTAACGGATTGATAAGGATTTAAGATTGCTCATACAAAACCACTAGTATCTATGTTACCTGACATGTAGGAAAACTACACGAACTCATGGTAGGCACAAAGATATTGTATGGTCGTGAGTTTAATGTTTTGATGTGACATCAGCAAAATGGCCTCCAGACAATTACCATTAGTGCATTACCATTTGACGAGGCGTATAACTAATAAAGTGGCCTATGGTAAATGGTAGCTGGGTCGGGGCGAGTTGAGGGAACGTAGGACAAACCCGCCGCATCCCAATGCATTCACGTGTCACCGCATCGGTTCGTTTCGCAAATCTATTCGCTTTAAATTGCCCACGTAGGACATAGCCTTAGCATTATTGTGTAGTAGAGCGCTGTGCAAAAGTTGATATTTTCATTTGGTATGTGCATGATTCAAACATGCTTACCTTAGTCCGGTCTTCTTTGGATAGACTGTTTTCAATATAAAAGGTTTAGTTAGGATAAGTTGAAATTTTATAAGTCAAGTTAAAATTAAGTAGATGAAGGTAAAAGTGCTTACGTTAATGTTATTGCAGCTGGCCAGTCTCATCTGCGCGAGCTGCGAGGCTGGCGTCAGGTTGGAGGTAGATCCAAACGGAGAGATCATTGATGACATCGCGCGTTTCAACTTGGAAGGCGTCTTGTTGAAAGACAACGCACGACCCACCTACAACACGCACTTCACATACATATACGCATACAGTAAATTTATAACAAAAAACCTTACATAAACAGACTTAATTCTTAAAACAGAATTATATAAAATTAACATGCTGTTATAAGAGTTATGCATATTAAATCTTTACTTTAATATTTAAACCAATGAAATTAGGAAGCAAAATGTGATATTCAAATCAAGTTTATTTTTAATATCTCTGCTTTTGTGTTACCTACCTATTTATTTAAGAGCTCATCGAAAACTTAAAATGTGGGAATATTGGAAACTTAAAAATAAAACGAAGAGACCAAACCACAAAGGAAAGAGTTTCAGAGGGTTATGATTTATAGTAAACAATGTGACAGATTAACCCCAATGGTATGGCACGCTCACGAAACGAACACAACGTTGTTATTCACAAATGATGAAGCGAAGCATTAATTCAAACAGTCACTCCTCTCCGGCCCCCTTCCTCTGACCATCGACAAACCGACCTCGTCATTTCAACGATGCAACATTGACATTTATATTTATTTCAATGATTTTATAATGTAACACAACACAGGTTTAACCTTAAATAAATGACTATAAAATTACTCCTTTCTAAATGTATTAGTATGTTGAGGTTATTAAGCAAAATCTTGTTAACCTTGTAGTTTAAAAAGCATTACTTAACAAGAGCAAGAGGCAAACGACTTCACGGAACTGAAAGGAATCAGTTTAAAAGAGATGTTAACAACATTGTCGACTGATGCGTTAATTTTGTGTGTGACCTGAGCGACAGCGCAATCCGCGGCACACGAAAACATTCAATGTGTTTGAACTTGTCAATACCTAGAGTGTGCCGTGAATTCCGCTTGCGCGATGTCCCGTCAGTTTATTTAATGTGTGTACCATGAGTTATTCATAACGGCTCAACGCTAACTACTGCAAAATTTGTATGATCGTTTACAGACAGACGAGGAACCTCTAGAACTAATCACTGTAGTATCTAAGGTGTGGAAAAGTAATCCGAGCTCATGGTAGACACACAGGACCACAGTAAGAGGTAGACAGGTGGTGTCAGAGGCGGCGGGGGGCGGAGTGTTTGTGTCGCGTCAGACCTGTGCGAGTAAGTGAGCGCGCAATACCCATGTGTCTAGCAGCCCGCCGGCCGGGTCGCGCAGCCAGCCGCTCAGCCCCGTCAGCGCCTCCAGCTATAAACAAGTCCCTCTACTCACACCCGGTACTAACCACACACTCACACACTAACGCTTAATCAATGGAATGGAATAACATATCAATAGTTTGAATTCATCATTTTACTAAGCATTTTTTATTAGTTCTAAATGTTCTCAATCTTAGGGCCAGCATCTATTTCGTCAAAAACTTTATTTAACATAAATATTTATTCAATATTTTAGTAGGGATAAGTGACAATTATTTAACTTGGAAAAGCAGACTCGTTTTTTTATTTTTCATTATTACATCCCATTTACAAATTTTTTATTAACAATACTAACTAATATAAATATTTATTAACAAAAGATATCTATTCATATATACATTTATGGTTTTTAATCATTGTTCCAACGTTATTCCTATTTTATAAAAATGACTATGAATGTATCATGCCTTAGCGACATTATTTTAATCAATATAAGGATTAGAGTTTGAGCTTTCTTTTGTAATTTTAAGCCAAATCAAATAATTTTTCAAGTCAAAGCTATAGACCGATATTGATTCGTGCACCAGTCTGTTGTTGATAATATTGTATTTCTTCTTAATTGTTTAATTCTGATTTTTTTTAACATGCATTATATCAGCATTACATTTTCAATGCTTTTTATGTATATTTCATAGTGATTTTTTTTATTTTATTTATGTTATAATTCTCTTAGCTTGTTAGCATCCTTTAAGTTCATGCTTTCATAAATTAGTTACATGCTATTGTTTACCAATATTTTTTTATGTTACAAAGGCCACAAACCTCATAAGACTATATAAATAAACGCAAGATCACCTTTATTCTCGTCCTCGCAGCAAACTTTGACACTTTGGAGAGCGTGCTGAGCGCAAGGTCGCTAGTGTCAATATCTAGTTGATGGGACTCGAGCGATGCCAAGAATTTGTCCTTTTTAACAGATAAAACATATTTTCACAGCTTTGCAAAATAAATCTTACTCAAAACTAACCAAGTGCCACCGCCACCGACCCTAACAGATAAATCTTCGACAACCGCTTGCGCATTTATATATTACCATAACTATTTTATTTGTGAAACTAAACTGTCGTGCCATCTATCTGCTTCTAAAATTTGTCTACTTTGTAGTAAAATCGATGTTAAACCAGAAAAACCCTTTGAATTTTTAATCATTTTTCATACCTAACTCAAGCGAGGACCGAATAAGGATTGTATCCGAATGGCAGTGTATACTTACAGCGTCAGCCTTACACACAGTGTTGGCCATCTGCCGGCAGAGCTGCCTTAGGAACTGCGCTTTATCAACAGTCTCGTCCGTGATCATGAATGAGTACAGCTTTTCCTTCAGCTCCTGATTACTGCGGCACATCAACGCGAACACGTTGTGGCAGTCTGTAATTTAAGACATTATAAGTTGTAAAGTAAAAACATAATGATAATTTTACCACTTATGTAAATAATAATCGCAATGAAATCAAATAAATGCAAACTTCACATATAGCCTCGATCGACTATCGAGTTAGTTTAGTCGCTACTATTGATTCTATAATCATCAAATTCGTTAGTAAGTACAAGTAAGTGAAAACCATATACCTTCCGCCTCCCTGATATCGACGACCCGTTTAACAGTACTGAGCGGCATCAGGGATATGTGCCTGTACGGCTTGCTTGAACCTATCCTCATTGTGCCGGTGCCGTTTGTGGGACTCTTACTGTTAAACCCCTGAAATTATAAAACGTTTATATGTCTCATTAGGGACATAAAAATAATATACGGGATCAATGTGTGAGCTTTATCCAATGACTGTTGATAAAACATATTTTCACAGCTATTATAGATACTACTCTATCCATAGAGATCTTTTTATATCGACCTTGAGTTGTCTTCATTCACACGCTGTCTCATACAGCAACGAAAGACCCAGGGTTAATCTTGCTTTGTATATTTCATAACGAAAAATAAAATTTCATTTAAGTAAAAAATCTCCTCTATATTCCGAATTGAAAAATCAATAACAATCTCTAACGTAGTTCGATTATTTTAGTATTCATTGATTTGAGAGCTGTATGAACTGGATCAAGAGCAACAAATCAACATATAAAATATACCTTGGATCTTTTCTTGCACACCTCCATAGTGTCAGTGAAAAGGAAGAGTACGAGATGGTCTCCGCGTCCTGACAACTCTTTGGACAGTTCCACAACTTCGCACCGTGATACGAACGAACGGTGCGACGATACCAGGTGAGCCTAGACATTACAAAATATAAATATGTAAACACATTCATATATATACTTATTTGTATCTTGAAAAAAAAAATTGTTTACAATTAATGTATTTATTAACAAAATTAGGACTAATAGAATTACAAGTTTAACTGACCGGGCACTGGTCTATATCGTTGTATATGTCGAACATTTGTAGTTGTCCTTCAGTTTTCCGCTTGTCCTCGTTGATGTGAGACATCACCTCACGCAGCCCGCCGAGAGCAGACACTAGCGCTACGTGGTCTGGATTGTTCTTATGAGTATGCTTCAATATGTCTATAATAAAATGTTTTATAACTGATTTCTTCACTATCAGGAAAAAAGTTTTAAACATTCAAACTTTGTAAATAACATTATAACCTTCGAATAAGATTTTTTATCATCGATCTATTCATTATAAAACAAGCCATCAAAAAGTTTCCGGTTTTTGATATTTGAAATAGTTATTTGACGTTCATTTATTTTTAAATAGCTGAAAGTCTAAAAATTTATTTTGGAAGCTTTCAGTTAACTTTCTTACTTTTACTTTCTGACTGACTACATAAACTTCAGAAAGGTCTCCCCGTGCGATGGGTTCCACAAATCTTGACGGAAGTGCAAAAAGAAAAGAAATTAGACATAAAAAAAAAAATCTAGCCATTTTTCAAGCATTTACAGCCAAAAGATTCGTGACCATAAAAGAGACATGGGTACCACTTTGATCCCTAAACCATAATCCTTGTTAATTTTGTCTCAATTTTATTTCATTTCATTTTATTTTATATACTAAATTTAATTCAATTATGTAGCTAATAATTTTGTAAATGTTGTATAAGTCCTTAATTGGGACACACATATGTACCTTAGGCGTTTAATTATAAGTTATTTTCTGTGTCTGATGTGTGTCCTGTGGATTTATTAAATAAATAAATAAAAATAAAATAATACAAAGGCTTGGAAACGATTCTTCCTCTTCACCAGTTGTTAAAAATGTAAAGTTGTTCCTTCCGCGGGCGAAGTTATAGCCTCAGTCTTCTGGGACTCTGAAGGAATCCTTTTAATATTTAGAAAAAGGAGCAACAATTACCGGTCCTTATTATGCAACATTGATGCAAAAATTACGTGAGGAAATTAAGATGAAACGACGAAGAAAGTTACTTGCTGGTGTTCTGTTTCATCAAGATAACGCTCACGCGCACACATTCAAAGTTTCCTCGCTGCCATTAAGAATTCAGGCTTTTAATAGATGGAACACCCACCATATTTACCAGACCTTGCTCTTAACAATTTCTACTGATTCCCTTAGTTAAAAGAAAATATCCTTGGCACCTCAAGAACAATTAAGTCGGTGGAGGTGTTTTTTGAGAACCAGGAACAAGATTTTTTTGCAGCCAGAATACAACTTGAAAAGCGATGTATTGAAGTAGAAGGAAATTCTCATGAAAAATTAAATTTTTGCTTGTATAGTTATTACCGGAAACTTTTTGATCGCTCCTCGTATATATGACTAAATTAATGACTGACTTACCATCAAGTAATAAACTAATACTAGGTAGTCTCTGCACTGGTCTTATGAGAAGTTCTTGTAAGCTCTGTCTACCGCACTCAGGCTTCGTTTGGCAGATTTTCAAGAACGCGTGAAATCTATAGAAAAATACACATGACATGACATTCTTACATCTTTACACAATCATTCCTCATCATTATTAGACAATTTATTTAAATATCATACCAAAGAGATTATTTTTTCATTATTTATTTATATATAAATAAAATATATTATTTAAGATTTGTTTTAAATTATGGTTTATCGTGAATGAATAAATAAATTTACAAAAATAATGTCTATGTTTCCAATTTCATAGTAACATTATCTAATAATTCTGACCGAAAATTGGTAATCATCAGGAACAAAAAACCAAATAAATACCTTGGGTTTTCACGGTCGCACTGCTGCAGCATTTCCTTGGTGTTCTCGAAGAAGTTGACGAAGGGCGGGTACGCCTTCACCATGTCCGGCGTGTACCGCAGCATCACGCGGCCGATGCTCACCTCCTCGCTCCAATGCGTCTGCGCGTACTTCAGCTCCTCCAACATACGCCTGCAGCAAACAAACACAGGGTTCAACATTTTAAAAGGCTTCATTTGTTTCTCGAGAAAGGTTATGTAAAATAATTGCAAAATCTTACTGGTGTAATTCATAAATAGGCGGTAAGTTTCCAAATATAATTTTAAGTTCGGTGTTGTTGAGCAATGCTTGGTTTTTGCCGTTACTGCTATCCTCCTCTACCATTTCTTCTAGTGGTTGTTTAAACATCTGAAAAAAACTTTGTTTTTAGAACAATCTTTGTACATTGTAAATAGCAAAAAACCGTATTTAAATTCATACATACAGTGACTATAGTGTGCAATATTCCTACGTAGTTTGACTCAGTTTGCAATAATTCCATGAAGACTTGCTGTCGCGGAGACATTAACTTCCGGACGACATTATCTGGAACTTCGGACTCTAAAATGTCAAAAAAACTTATTAGAACAATTGTTTGTTACTGAACATAATTTAAATTATTTTTAAACGGAGTTAAATAAAGTATGGCAATCATGCAAGTACAAATTTTGTTCCATGAAATGAAACATCCTGATGATGATTCATCCATTAGCAACAAAGGCTTTTAATTCCATAGTGTCGTGTGTAAATGAAACAAATAAGCGAAATACCTTCGAGTAGTTGCTTGGCGTCGGGCGAGGGCGTGCAGTCGAGCAGGTTGCCGGACAGGTTGAGCAGCACGGCGTCGCTGACGCTGGAGCGGCGCTTGTGCAGCGCGGCGCCGGCCTCGCGCAGCTTGCGCTTGCGGAGGCGCTGCAGCGCGGACGGCGTGCTGGCGCTCTCCTCCGCCGCAACGCCGCCGCCCGTCGACGAGCGCCGCGACACCTCGCTCAAATACTAACCAACATATAATTACCTACTATAGATTTGTTTCATTCATTGACATATTTTATTTAAAACAATGTTATTCCGGGTATACAGTAATGGCCGTTAAAATTGATTCAATCTGTATGTTCTGATTGAGAGAAAATAATTCGAATATAACAGATCAGAAGTAAATCAGAGACCTTTTATTAATATCTATTTAGTTTTAAATATTTTAAATACTTACATCTTTAAAAAGATAGTCCCGTTCGTCCTGCGCCTCTTCATTCTGAACAGAGGCCCAGAACCACTCTGCTTTGACTATGTGTACGCGTGGCGAGCACTCCGGAGCTACTGCTGTATTGTGCTCGTCCACCACCTATTTTCCATGTGCAATATATTAACTTTGCTTCCAAACTAAATTTCTCAGAGACCATCACCATTATCCTAATTTGTTACTTATTAGATTTGCTCATACTCGACTGAACCTTTCGTGCACGCCCTAAAGCGATTTCCGTTCATTTTGTTATTTCGATAGGCATGCACTGAAGTGGGAAGAATGATCATAAGTTATCTAATTTACAGTGTCAGTTTTAAGACGATGACAGTAGTTCATTCGGTTTTAATATGCATGAAAAGCTTAGAAGTATCTGAATTAGATAAATGGTGTTAGTACCGGCAGCGATATTCCATGGCATTGCG
The DNA here is from genome assembly GCA_949316135.1 of Choreutis nemorana. Taxonomy (NCBI): domain Eukaryota; kingdom Metazoa; phylum Arthropoda; class Insecta; order Lepidoptera; family Choreutidae; genus Choreutis; species Choreutis nemorana. Next base: position 5,370,536 of record OX438597.1, on the reverse strand, counting down.
ATATGTTGCGGGCGTCGCGGAGGCCGTGCGGCGACGCGGGCTGCTGCGGCGGCGGGACGGGGAAGGGCGCGGGAGGGGGGGGTGTGGCCGGCGCCGCGGGAGGGGGGGGCTCCGAGCCGCACGATGAATGGCGGGCTGCGCGCCACACGCAGCGCGGTGTCTTGAACACGGCCGAGTCATCTAACTCGTCCACCGTTTGAGTCTCTCTCACCGGCGTTGCCAGACCTGTACTGTCGACGGTGTCTACTTGCACTGGAGATATATCAAAGTTAATATCGTTGATGTCGCGCTTGGGCGTCGATACGTTTTTAAGGTCGGACGGAAGGTGGCAAGCGCTCACTTCGACAGTGTTTCGTTCGGATCTATTTTCATACTTTTTCTTTCTTTCGCTTCTAAACGACGCAGTGAAAGACTTAACGCTTCTTCTTAATTTTGAAGCAGATTTAACAGTCTTTGAACTTTTAATAGAAGCAAATGAAATATCGAAAAACCCAGATTGCTTGCTAGTATTCATAGAACATAAAGAAGTGTTATCATCTTCCCTTATAGGAGACGAAGTGGATGCAACGAACTCTCCGTTTGGATCTGTTGGTTTTACATTTTCTGGACTAACAGGCTCAACTGTAATATCTCCACCTGTTTTAGAAACAGAATCTTTCTTGGTTCGTTTGAAAATCGTTGGTCTATTTTTAAACTTAAATGAATCTTTTATTTTCAACCTCTTTATAGACTTCCAATGGCTTTCTTCACACTTATCAGGAGAATTATTGGCATCGGATGCGCCCGTTTGGAAATTCGAATCTGTCGAGTTTCGACTACGCTTCTTCCCAGATGAGATCGTTGTCGTAGATTGCTGTAGTTCTTTATTTGCCACAGCATGAGGAAGTAAGAAACCTCCATCTTTTGTATCGAGATCACATAAACTCTTTGTCAGAGATGAATGTAGAGATCCAGCCTCAGTTAGGCAATCCACTAAATTAAAAACATTCATAGACTTATTTCTAAATACTTCTCGTTTCTCCTTATTATTTAAGCGACTGCTAGCTATTAATGAAGCTATATCTTTATTTTCTTTGTCGAAAGATTTACATTTACTTCCATCAACTAGATCTTCGTTTTTCGAACTCCTATTGTGTTCGTTTGTAGAAATGTCATCGGCAAAGAATTGATCTATTTGACTAATAGTGAAATCATCGAAGTTGTCTTTCGAGGGGACTTGTTTCTTTCTAATATTATTTCTAGCTATTTGTAAGCGCTGTTCTCTGTCTTCGTGAGATCGATCGGGAGTAGCATCCGCGCTATGAGTGGGACTGGCGCGCCGGCCAGACAGCCGCGCTGACAATCGGCGGTACAACGACGTTTTTGGAGTGGACTGGGAGCGGCTGGGAGTTACTCGGGAGGGCTTCGTACATGTAGGGGTACTGGGAGGTGGGGAAAGGATAAGCGAACGACCGAAAGTCTCCCCATTGGCCATTACCTGAAACATGTGTGAAACACACCACGCAATGATGTAATGAAGCCATTCCAATAAACATGCACGACGATAATGATAACATTCTATAACGTAACAGCAGTTAGACAGAGATAAGCTAAAAGAGATATCTATACAAAACTTATTTACTTATATACTTTTTAACTTACATAATTACTTTTTGAGGTATGATCTTAAAGTTTATGATATTAAACATTTAATACCTCAAGTGCGGAAGTTCAGGTGAATACATAAAATCCATCACAATACATCACATAAAATAAAGAACAAGTATTTTTACAACAACAAAGGTTAGGACAATACACTATGTGGTAAGCAATCGAATAATTAACGTGATAAACTAGTATACAAAAACGTGACAAAAAAAAGTGAAGCAGTGATGTAAAAACAAAGATTGAAATCAAAACAATGGGTCGACTTTGCGCCGCGTGGAAGGACAAGGGATAAAGAGAAATAAACGCATTGGAATACCAGTCAGTCTCAAATTAATGAATCGAAAATAAAATAATTAACTACCGTGAAACTAAATACAATATATATCTAAATAATAAAAAAGGACGAGTAGCTGCCGTTACGTAACATGAATGTACCGTCTATGGTGGACCATGAAACCGGTAATAATTTGTTTGCATGTGTAATTTGGTAAACTAAACACGCTGGAGTTGACGTGACATTGAAGGTTTTACTTACACAATGCAGTCATCGAAACCAATACGAATGTCGAAATAATAACAATAATTATAGGGCCTTCTACAACTAGTGACTACAGGTGATTTGTTTTCCCAGAAGTACTGTGTGCATGCTAACTTCTAAAATTAGTAACTTACTAACTAAACTATTCAATAAAATATAAACATTCACATAATTGTTGTACTAGGTTCAAAGGTTTGTTTGTATCCCAACCAGCTGTTTTAAAACTATTTAAAAAATGAAAAAACTACACAGTAAATATACTTGAACAGAATGTTACAGCACATTTACTTTCAATGATATTCAAAAATATTTAAAAGTAGGTTAAACATATTTTAGAAACCATATTTTCTTTGTACGAAGATAACAATAGGTGAATTTCGTACGGAATATGAAAAGAGAGTGTCGAGTTTTAGTTGTAAAAGGATGACTTACAACATGCGTGCAGTCGGGGTCGTCGATAGGGCATGTCGAACCTCCGTTGCTAGCGAGGACCTCGGACATGTGCTGCGTCTCATCATCAGGAAAGCCGACGAAACTTACGCGGGCCCCAGCAAACACCCGCAACTTGTGCTCTTTCTGTTTTACACAAATAAAATTTTACTTGTCTTGTTTTTAAATTTTGATTAAACTTTAGGTAATTATGGCAAGGTAACTAAAATTTCAATAAACGTTTTTTTAAATTCCTTAATCGACGACAGTAACAACTGGGTAAATAGTCTATTCGTAGACTTTTATTTTTTATCTGTATCAACATCTTTCAGATTGTCCCGACTCGGAGAAAACATTGTTTTAACTTGTGTACCTACATATAATAACATCTAAAGAATACATCTTTCATATTTATTTTTTCAGTGCGAAAGTGCTTAACTTTCTTAACGTTATTACCTATTAAATAACCTTATTGTGTCATGTGGGCCCTTAAGGGGGGAGCCTGATTTAGAAGCTTCGAAAAATCGATTTTTTGAAGGATTTTTTTGGGAAGGAAAAAAATATACGATTGGAATGAAACTTTCAGGTTTTATTGTTGTATATTTCAACAGTCTTCTCAAATTTTTTCATGAAGATTTAAGCAATATTATGCCCGGGACAAGAATTTCGCCGAGGCGTCTCGCGAGCGCTTTTGTTGTGCGGCGGGAATGATGCAGGTCGCAATTTTCATCTGAAACAAAAAACCCAAAAATATTTTTATTCCTGAATAGTATAGCTTCTAGTTAAACCAAGAAAATTGATGAAAACGTTCAAATTTCAATAATTTTTAGTGAATTGAAAAAAAAGTTCATTAAAAAAAAAAAAAAAATTGACTTTAGATTGTTTAAAAAATATGTTAATCTTAACTTTTTCAAGGTTTTTTAGGTTCAACTAGAAGAGAATTTCATCCCGAATAAAATGCATTTTGTTTTATTTCGATAGGACGTTTAGTTTTTTCCCTATCTTTCCCGCCAATTAGGAAAAATCGTAAAAATGAAAACTCGAGAAAACGTGCGTCAAAGTTTTCGTATATGAAAAATCGTAATTTTCTTAAACTTACCGCGTTATTATGCTAATCAGCGATTCCTGGTCCATAAAGTAAACCTTCACACTCTTCAAAAACCTGGTTTGTGCCCTGTTGTTCGAGTCTGCGGGCTGTTCTGGCCTCTTTACTACACAATGAATCGCGCCTGTTTTGTCGGGTGACGCGCTCCTCGTCGGCTCTCTTGGCGAAATTGTTACATTGCTGTCCAATTTTTAAATCCATCAACTGCATGGTTTTCAATGCTGCACTGTAGCCTTCGTTGAACATTCCTCCAGCGATGTAAGCAGCAATTTCGATGATTTTAATGCCTGAGTGAAGGTGTTTAGGTGTCATGCACCACACAGTGGAATTGAACGACTCGTTCGCATTTTGTGTGTGTCCACCCAAACACCTCGTAAGCAGCTCGTCCTTGGATAAGTCCTCGTACACAGGACGAATGTGCTGCTCGACATGTTCGTCAATTAGACGTGGTGGATGTTTAAAAGCCGCCATTATGAAACTGATTGCCGTGGAATTTACGTTTCCGTGGCTTTCCACTGCGTTCACTTGAAGATTTGCTCACTTTTGGATAGCTCTGCATGATTTGAAGACGTTCACGTGCCGAAAGACAAATCGAAACTGAACCCAAATGCTAAATGTAGCTTTGCTCGAACCGACGCTGCCAGGTCACATATACCGTTATAATACATACTTTTATCCCTACATAGCTCTACAATGACCTTCTGCGAACAGTCAACAGTCCCTCGAAGGACCGTTATTCTGTTTGGATCATAACACGAACAATAGATCGAGGGGCGGAGCGCGCGCGCTCCGAGCGATCCGGCCGCTCGTATATACCTGCTCGACGCTTGCCGACTCTTTCTTCTATAACTCCGAAAATATTGCGAATTTCCGTCTGAAATTTTGAGGACACATTCTTAGATAGTTTAGGAAGACATTTATGCAAAAAAAAAAAATCGATTTTTTGAAGCTTCTAAATCAGGCTCCCCCCTTAAAAAAGAAGATAGCTGTCAGCCAAGCATTTTTTTTATGTATCCTCATATTTTTATCCTAAACTGGACGACTTGTACTTTTGGCCAGTGGTAATCGAACCCTTACTTCCCGATGTCGGCAACAAGGTTATATAAGTGTAAACTTACGATAAAATCGTCATCGGTGGCTCTGCACTTGACGTCGGTGCGTCTGTCCCAGCAGGCGTCCACCCAACTCCGCGCTAGCACCGGCAGCCCAAACCCTGATGCATACCGATACTTTTCACCGGTAGCCGCGGCAGCTATCAGGTGGGTCACCTTACTAGACATATCTTTCCGAATCGAACCACCCATGTAGTGAATTAAATTTATCAGGTACGTCTGGAAATTTACGAGATACATTATTACTACGATGGCTAGAATAGTTTATTTTATCTAATGTATGTCTAGTAAAAATACTTATGGTCAATGATACTACGTAATTATATAAGCCCCCAAGCTGAGCCATAGCTATACTTTTTAAATACGTAACATGGCGTCTTTATAACATTTGTGGTGACAGATTTATTGAGGGATCCGGGGGTAGGGGGGCTAGGAGGCTCAAGCCACCGCCCTCAAAAGCATCTGAGCATCTTCTTTGGACTTGTAACCCATAATATGGTAAAACCTAACGTTAGTGAGATCAAGCCCTCCACAATAGGTTTCATAAAAATGGTCGTCAGTTATAAGGCTGCAGAGTCCCCCCAAATGACTATCCTTGATCCGCCACTGGATAGATTCATGCATAACCCAAGGACAAAATATCGTGTCTATTACATTAATTCCAGATACAGAATGATGGAACCTATCTACACAGGGTCAACATAATCAGATTTATTACTTCGTCATGATACTACAAATATTTTCATAGAAACCAAACTCGACATTGCTTATTAACTTCTTAAAACTGAAAAACTTTATGGTTTTAGTTATTGTAATAAATCCTTTTGAGGTCAATTCAATTTATGTGTTTCTATAATAGTAAAGGCACTGTATGTCATTTATACTTCTGATGGTCAAAACAGATATTCTATCTCACAAGTCCTCTTGTTTATAGGTTTTGTAAAAACGACATATTCTTTGTGTGCGTAACCCCTTTACTGAACTAACTCGAGGTTACGAACACTGTAATAATATGCACGCCTGACAAAAATAACAATAACCATAGCTAAAGGGACTTCGCGAGATGGAATATCTATATTAGAATAAGCCTTACAAGTTCATCCTTCTTTCGGAACCCTGAGAAGCAGATGACTGCTCCGCGCATGGCTAGCGAATACAGCGGCCTTGAGTTCGCAGGCGGTGGCTCGTCGCGTTCTGACAGTTGGAGCACTGCCGTTGGGCCCAGTACCCTATTAACAACAAAAAAAAAAAAGGCAAGTTTTTAGATAATCCAGTAGCCGAAATTTACTGTTACAATTTAGTCAAAGTTGGAGGTGGCGTTTGTTGAGAACGAAGAAATTCTTGTTATTTAAATTGGGTCATTGTTCTAAATAAAATAATAATGAAGTGAAGAATTGGCTCGTTCATATCGAGGAGTAACGAGCTAATTTTTTAAGCGACATTGAGTTGAGTTTGGGCGATATTGAGTTATACATATTAGGAAACAGCGAATTTTACTGCGTAGACTGAGCCGGGTTTTGTTTCATTTTGAGCATCTTTGTGGCGTTAAAATGTCATTTTGGTCTTGATTTAACAGACATGATGTGTTATGCGGCATTAATTTGCTATTTTTTTTAAGTATTTCATTTAAGTTGTATGCAATATAAATGTTTAAGCCGTTACTCATTGCCCAAACTCGTAGCCGGATGGCTATTTTATAAAATTTTCGATGTACTTAGATAACTTTTTTGTCATGTCTCTTCATACATTTTGATACCATTTAAGAAACATGAATATGAGCAATAAGTTACGTATCACCAATAGCTATATCCACAATGGACGACTAACTTTCCGAAAATCAACGCATTGCCCAACTCGTTGGACGTAAAAAAAAAAAATTGGGTGGAATATCGCGAGGTTGTTGTATATTAAATTGGTGTAACATTTAATATACAACAACCTAACAAGATTGCTCTATGATTTAATTACTGCGTGCCTCAAATCATAGAGCAATCTTTACACATATTTTAATTTACATCTGTTTTTTCCTATCCGTTTTTGAGTTTTACAATGATAACTGCTAATAAAAAATAGTCAAATAGTTTACTTATTCTCTAATTGCACGCCGTGTCTCTAAGTTCACCAGATAACTCTTGTATTCCAAATTTTTATGTTTTAGTATATTTAAGACTTTGTTAGCTAATATAAAATAATACCGCAGGGATAATACCTGGGTATTATCATTTAAAATTAATTAATATAATTTTATTTATCAGTACCTGTAGTCCATTAAACTCTAATACTTATGCATTATATGTAAAAGAGAGGGTCTGACTCACTGACTCAGCTATCCTCAACGTGAGGCAGCGGGGCGCATGCGACCCGGCAAGGTTTTTTGGTTAGCCTGCTTGGAGTTTCAAATTTAGTACCCATCAGATCAACTTTGGGCGTGCTGTGTAAAAAAATGGGTACTTCCTAGTTATAAGCCCAACCTCACGGTTTATGGCTGGGAACACCATTTAAAAAGTCTTCCAGTTTTTTCGTAGCATGTATTTTTTCATAAGACCAAGATTATAAGGTAAAAAAATAAAATTGCAAATTTCGTACCACCAAACAGCGACAACATTTTTTAAAATTATTATATCGATAACAGTCCAAGAATTAAGAGGCATATTTTATCAACAGAATTTGAATATTTCCCGCGCCAATATCGACGTTCTTAAATAATAATAATTTATTATTGGTATCAAATTAAAGCTAGTAAATAGAGGATTCTAAATATGTATTACAATTATGTTTTTATCTTTTTTTCCAACAAAGCTTTTTAATCATTCGAACGCTAGTGTAACAAAAAAATGGAGTCCTGCGGCCCACAATACTATGATAGAAACGTATTTGTTAGCTAAACGGTTGAGGAGCGCTGCACTAACTCATCAACGCCCAGTCTAAACCTTGGACCTAGAAAGCTGATTTTTTTCACGTCTTAAAAACACGTGGAAAAAATCAGCAGCATTAAGACCTTGACGAAAAACAAGAAAGGAATTTTGAAATAAAATGGACGAAGGAGGTGAAAAAGGTTTAAACCTTGCATGGAAGTTTATCCGTTTTTAAGGTAGATCTATCTTATCCCAAATTTAAAGACAGCTGCGGACTAGTTATAAATAATTAAACACCAACTTACATCATATACTGTTGTAATCGTAAAGCTGAACATAGCCTACTTAGAAAACAATGTCTCCTTGGGTACTTTAACTTCAAAAATCTAACAATATTGATTTGGTAACAAATCGTATTGTGTCGAAAACTAGTGGCAACGGCGTATAGTTTATTTGAGCTGTGCAACGATTTCACTGGTTGCATGATGACTGTTTCGTGTTATCCATTACGAAGGATGTGCATCAAAATTATACAGCTATAATAAAAATCTAATTGTTACATTCGTGTGCATACTAGTGGCTTCGCAGGTTTCGTCCTTAAATATTTAGGAGATAAATTTAATATCAGAGATAAAGAAGAAACGAGGAACCACATAAAAGGCTAGAGGAAGCTAGGCCAATATATTTGATGACATTGCTGCTGATGGCTGCATAAGGATACAAGTATATAATTAACATTTGTCTTTTGGGAATTGTATTCTCAACGCATTAAATATATATTTGTGGTACACGTAATTTGTCCCAACTTTCGAGACACGTATAAAAAAATTGTATGGATGTTGTGGGGGCGGGAGTGACGCTTGTCGTCAGTCGGCTACCATTGCGGGTGCGTGACTCTTATGTAGTCTCATAAAATACAGTATAACACACATAGTTTCATTAAAATATACATCTGTCCCACATATTAAAGAAGGGCAAGCTACTTTTTTTTATTAGCGTGACTTGTGCGGACACATTTCAGTTTAAAGTGCTTGGAAACTATTTTTTAAAGTAATATGAATTGAGATCTGTTTCTATAGGACAAATACTAGGTAGTAGCACAATCTTATGAATGGTAACGCATGTCGCGAAACTGTTGGCAACGACAGCAAAGCGGTGGCGATGCTCTGGCGCCTACCAACATCATAGGAAATCACATTCACTACTATAATACGTGTCGCTTTGGAAATAGTTGTGATTTAAATTCCAATTCAGAGAAATATTTGTAAACAGTGATCGCGTCATCAAATTTCTTGTGACATGCTTGTAAAAAATTATATACAATTATCGAAAAACTAAATCCCCACTGCCCAAAAATAGTAAACTGAAAAAGGTAAAATAAGATATTTCATTTCAATACGGCATTTTGATTTTATTTTGTTTATAGATACCGACTTTTTTTTTACCGTACACTTTGGCGCCAGAAATCTGCCATTACGATTTTTTTATATTTTAATAAACCCAGTGACACTCGCGCAATATAGACAAATCTAACGACATATCATCATCAGAATCGGTTCAACCGTTTAGTACTTACGAGGGTACATTGAAATTGAAATGGACGTACATAGAGATCACACGTGTTCTTTTTTACCAGGCTACTGAGAAGCCTTATTCAGTGGTGCAACAAAGAGTTTTATAACTTTAAGTACATATGTACTTCAATATTGTTTCTTAGAAATCTTAAAATATCATCGAGTTCCTAAATGCCTAAAAACTGAATTCTATAAAGAATTTTAAACAACACTATGGAACAATCTAATTTTAAAGATAATGAAATTAAATCATGAGTAATTGAATAACTATCTCACAAGTCACACTTGGTAGGTCTGGCATCAGGTGTTTTCGACTCGGTAGGTGTGAGATCTGGAGGTAGTTCCTCATCCTCAGGAGTGGGAGGCAGTCGCGTGAGTCCCATTACAATCACATTCGCAACATTAAGTTTTAAGCACTCGTCCGATAATGATTTCGTTCACTTGCTACAAACCAACATTGTATCATTATCACTCTCAAATTTAATTGTTATTTTCAAATTACACAGGCCACAAAATTTCACGTCACATTTGTATTCGAATTTACGTGCACTCGACGTGTATTGTAAACGGTAGTGGTTCGATAAAAACAGTTTATTAGTTTATTGTTGGAGCTGCGAAAACAAAGGCGCAAGCGGCATGCGCGTTGTGCTTTTCACGTTGGATTGGAAAACAGTCGCGAGGAATGCGAGGCCGAAAATAGCGAGGAGCGTCGTCATGAGGCAAGGGCGACCCTCGTACGCCGCCAAGCCGAGCTTACTATCGCTCCCGCCTTTAAACTGTACACGCACCTTTATTTACCTCCTTTCATGAAATATATATTTACTTGTCAAACGCTGTCAATCCGCCAATGACCTTTTTACTAGTGGAAGTTACCGACACCGTAGACCAGAGTTATTAACCTCTTAAAGCCATAGTGATTAAAGCCGCTTTTAAACCTACTTTCAATTGAACCTTGTCAATAAGACTTGCTTTTCTTTCCTAAATTGTGATCTTATATAATAACACAAGCGAGAAAAAAAAGATCGAAATCGGACAATCGCGTAAAAAGTTTGGCGTGGTCATACATAAAAATATACGGGTCGACTTTTCGTCGGTCAAAAAGTAAAAATCGGTTAAAAAGTAAGTTAAAAATTTGGTATAGTAAAAATTAATCAAATTTTTAATTAAAATAGCACTTATTTTCCGTTTCTTTAAGCAATAGCTATAAAAAATTATAACAAATTACCAGAAAATCTGATTAAATTGACATACAACAAATTTAAAATGACCTTATTTAATTATCATTTGGACCAATGTTTTCATGATGTTAATGATTTATGAACTTTGATTTTAATATTTGACAACTTATATAATATTTTTAAGTTTTGATATTTTATTTGTCTGACTCATTTATATTTGTACGCCAATTGTCAGGCCGTCAATTATCAGGTTTTTAAGGGACTTTTTAAGATGTTTGAAATCCTTAATTTTTCCTTCCTCCTCCTTAATTAATCCTTAAATTGCGAGAAAAAATCCTCATTTATTAGATTTTTATTTAAAACATCTTTGCAGAACGTAAATTATATTTTTTTAACACACAGCATTATCGTTAGAAAACTGAAAATGATAAAGGTGCAATCGGAATAGCACTAGTTTTAGCAACAAGTTGGGTTACTAAAAGACATTTAAATTTTGCCATACAAGCCGGACCCTCAACTTGTAGTTTCCTCATGTTTGAATATTTTATTTTATAGACAAAATAAAGTATTTTTAGAAAAGTAAATTAGATTTTTTCACATTTGAATGATGATATTGAGCTGAAAACATTTATAAACGCAATGATTTTTTTCGCTTCGTTTTGACGTTTCACTTAGTAGTAATGATTCATAAATTGGAATTGTTTAGACAAAATCATACACATGCTGGGTCTGTTGTGTCTATATTTTAGAAACCTATACGCAATGTCGACCAGTTACCCAGCGAATGTTACTTTCTATGGGTTTTGATGAAGCTATAAGCACATTTTTTCCTTCATCAATCTGACAGAAAAACAAACGACAGTGCAAAATCTCAATTTAACTTATTTAAATTCGTATTTTGTTATATACAGTTAAATAAAGAATTTGAAGCAGAGGTTTTCAAATTGTCCATGTTTTAATTTTCTGGTATTTTTTTGTATTTTTAGCAAAGCTTTAGTCAAACCTAGTCTTATTCAAAATAGTACCCAAGTGACCTAATTTGTTGCTGAAAACGAGCGTTGAATATCCACATGAGACTCTACCTTTATAATGTACAATCCGCGACCAATAGCTTGCTCGATAAGCGGGCTGAGTACGAAACATTTAAAAATATCATAAAGTTGCAACAATTCCGTTACATACTCATGACTTAATTATAAACCCTATTTAACGGATTTATTAACTTGGAGAATCTGGGGCCATGCAGTTTTCGATCACGTTGCATCTCCACAGACCTACTCTTGGAGATTGAAAATACGCGTTGACGAAGGCGGTGTCGTATATAGAGCTCGTAAATCGGCATCACACAGCAAGCCGGCTACATTCCGCGATCACGACACGGTCGCTGAGAATTCGTCAAGCTTTATACTTCACAAGAACGACTGACTCACCGCAATTTTATAATCGAAATAAAAGAAACTACTTCATATCATTAGCTATCCTGTAACTTTTTCGCCTACTTTTAAGATTTATACCTTTTTTCTGCATCAAATTTTTAAAGTATATTACATGTTTTCAGAAGAAACTCTACAAGTGAGCTTTATCACCACGGCTATCTTAATGAGTACTATTTTTGAATGACTGTACGTCACACATAACAAAGATATAGATTTTGTACATTAAAATGGAAAAACAAGACGAGAAGGCGTCAACGCAAACGCAACAAATCATTAGTAGCAATAGCAACAACTCAACTTCCGACCTGACTGAGCCAAAATAAATAATAATAATATTATGACACACGAATACTTACGGTTTTTGTCGAATGTTTAAAACAGTACCTACAAGTTTCGATTACGATTACTGAGGGTTATCAACCATAATAATATTAAGTTTCAATAGATTATATATTTATTGAATGAATAATAAATTTACCTGGCTTCTACTTTGACAATGTAACTACGTACCAAAATCGTCAAAGTAAAGCGTCTAAAAGACTGCACGGCATTGAAGAGGTGGTAGTAAACCAGGTACTATTTGCTCAAAACATTTCCGAGATAAATATAATATTTATTTAAAAAATGGAGTTAAATACTTATCTAGTTTGGTTGGTCTACCTACAAATATTTTGCAATAATTTTTGAAGTATAAACTCTTTAAATGAAAATTCAGTGTTACCTGTACTTGGCCTTGTGTGCGGCATCAAAGAGATCGCCTTCAAAGGGAGTTGTGATGAGGTAGGAAGGAGGCGCGGGCGGCACCGGCGGCGAGGGCAGGGCCTCGGGGGCCGGCGCCGCCGATACCGCGCCGAGCCGCTCGCACGCCGCGCGCACCCGTTCGCACTCCAGGCACCCCTCCGAGACCAACACTATACTCGTCGAAGAATCTGCACAAACACATCATAATCTTATTTGACTGACACTCAGTGGGTAAACAAAAGAAAATAAAGCACTAAAAGAGTCTAATTCCTTAACTAGAAGGAACCTAAAACAAATAGTTAGTAAGCGACCTAACGACCTAATTACCTACGCAAAAATGACCTGTTTCCGAAAAATCGTTAAGCATCCATGAAAAGAGCGCACCGAACAAAATAGGTATACATTCCGCTTTGTTTTTGGTAGTCTTTTGAAAAGGGAAGTTAGGTACCTAGTGCTCGTAAAGAGATGAGCTTCGATTTATGTACAAGGTTCTGTTTATTTGTTATTCTAAGAACGAAGAGGAAGTCGTTTTAATTTAGTATTGATGTAATCTACGAGGTAAAGCAATTCCTAATCTACCGAGAGCAAATACAGGGAAAATTAAACAAAATTTCAGGAAGCCAAGTGCAGGCTCGTGTTAAGATTTATTAGATCTCACAACAATAACATTGAAACGAGGAAATTATCTTTCTTTTTGATCCTGTAAAGATTTGCTTTCACAGCGAAGCAAATCAGGAGTGGTTTCCAGCTCACGTAAACAGCGGTCATCGGCATATATTATTGTTATTTCAGTCGCAATTAGTGGAACTCTCAGGTAAATCATAAAGCGTGCATTTTTGCTTCGTTAAAATTATTATAACCTCCAGACAACAGCCTACGTCATACAAGGTAAGAAACATTTATTTAAACTTTTACAGATAAGATTATGTATCTTACATCGCCTTATCTACATGTTTATTTAGTACTAAACTGCAATCCACACTTAAATATCTGAGGACTTATATCAATGCATATAATTAATACGTATACGACTTTATGACAACGGAAAATCTACGATTTTTGCATTTATTTACGTGTCTACAACACTATAGTAGGATACATTAGCAACTGATTCTGGTTTAAGTACAGTAAGTCTAAAAAATCTTGAAACATAAACTAAATATTAAATAGACCATTATTATTTTCATATTATAGCCTTGTTATATTTTATCTTAGTCAATGTATGGTACCTAGTATGTGTAGTTGTAATTTTTATTGTTATTTATTTCAACCAAAATATAAACCATGCCCCAGCACTTGAAAGATCCATTATAGAGGCGGAACTACACATTGATGCAAATGTTTGATTGAGAATATTGTAAATTTAATCTAATACATGTAAATCTCTTCACTAACAGAGCCAACTAATAAATGTTGTATGCTCATAAATAAAACTCATCAAACAAGTATGATGGCACTTGAACAAGATTGCAATTTGTATGTATAAATAAATAGTACCTTAATATATTATGATTATTAATGGAGCATATTTGCTTGTTAACACTTTAAATCACCATCAACGACATACAAGATTAATCAATAGAAAATAATCAGGAAATGTAAATGCAAATTAGTTTAAACTTTCCCCATGAGTTTATCTCGAAACTCAATGACATATTTCAAAATAATAGATAAAGGATGATGGATTAGTTAAATATGGATAGGACATAAATTGGTGGTGCACACAGCATGCTTCGGCACGCGCACTCACATCCTCCACCGAGGTAAGACCGCAGTTGTTCTACCAATGCTAACATGGCCGGTATGTGTGACGTAAGCCACTCTTCACGCCATCTGGAACAGTGGCTACGATCAGATTTTTTATTGTAGCCCAAAATATTTTATGCCAATACAAACCCATAGGAAACACACATTTCAATAAAAGCCCATTCTTGAAATTTAACAATCAACAAAATGCAAGGTCTGAATTTGCTCAGTAATCAATTATAGCACATTTAAGTCAAATTCAGAATGTGATCTACTGCTTCTTTACGACATATAAAAAATCAGCAAGTAGGTATCTATTTCATAGAATTTTGTTATATAAATTATTTCAGTCAAAAGTGCTATTTTGTAAAAAATATTTATAACTAAAGAGGTTAGTTAACAGCATGGTAATTTTAAGAAAAGTAAATTCAATGATTAATTATTTTAAGTGAAAGTTATATTTCTTTAAAAGTAGTAGAGCCCAGGTGTATCATAGTCAAATAAACATCATATTGGGAGCATTTGGTAAAGAGTTTATTACATATTAGAGATATTTGTTTTTCTTGTATTTATTATTGTGAGTGAGCCAAACAGACATACCTTTCACACATATAAATACATACAAAAAGAAATAATATCACCAAAAAATTGAAAATAGTTTTTTATTTTAATTTATCTTAATTCATTAATTTTTTCATTTCAATAATTTCTACTAATAAATGCATCGAAAATAATATTGTAACTGGCTGTTATAAGAATCTTTACCATATTCAAATAATTTTCCCTTAAGCCTAAATTCTGGTTTCTAACTGCCAAACTGTGCAACTGCAATAGAAATGTGTTTTCTTTTTTTTATTTAACTTTAGTTTTATTTAAGTTAATTTGTAAGTAATGTTACAATAATAGCATACTTTTTAAAATTTATTTATAAGAATTTGATATTACAAATATACACAAATCCGTTATATTTTCTCAAAAATCTGAATAGTTAATTAAGTTATAAAGCTTCAAAGTTGTTGGTTAAGCAGAGAGATCCGATATGTACAATGACGTCAAAGTACACGAGCGTCATACAACTTCCAGAGAAAAGATTGTTCTGATGACCAATATAGATATATTTACTTTAAATGGTTATATCTCCCTAGTTTATCGTCCAATTCTAATTCTATTTTTACTATAAATATACTATTTCCATATACTTTACGATAAATTTATTGAATCATCAAATTAAATTTCATGCATATTCTCTATTGAGGCATTGTAAAAACCATGGAGGTTTGTGCCCAATGTTTAATTCATATTAAAACAATATTTTTGAAATGGTTACATTGAATTATTTTAGATACAATATATATAAGTAGGTATAATATATATTAAGGCTATATAATTTACTTAATTGGAGTTATGGAAATCATTTGAAAAATAAAACAAAGAAAAATAATTTACATATTACTAAGGAAGTATGTTTTGAATACTCATCTAGCGTTTTTATGAGTTATAATTTTTACATCTGGTGGTAATGAATTGATATGTTGGTTAAATGGTGGAATGGCTAGAAGTCAGAGTATTCGTACAAAATCCCCATAGTTTATCTGCTGGTGTCTATGAGCGCCTAGTATCAGTTGTTTGAACCAATACTTTCTGGAATTGAGACCTTTACTTTGTAATTTATAAGAAAATTTCAAGAGAAAAATATTTTTAATTATGTTTATAATGTTTATGTTTATAATTAAAAAATATTTTTCTCTTTTTTTTTAAATTATAAACATAATTAAAAATATTTTTCATAAATAACATTTCTGCAGATTTCACAAGCAAGATCTCAAGTTAGAGAACATACAGAAGCTTCATACACCCGCACGCGCTTTAGTAACTAACACACAGACATCATTGAAGAGTCATTCACGGACACAAAATTTTGCAGGGATTGGGAAAGAAGCATGAGGGATTGAAACTCACCGCAAACACTTTCCCACCATTTTAATTTTATTTTTTTGTTTGTATTTGACTTTTAATAGTTTTATTCATTTTTAACTTCTTGAACTCTTTAATATGAATTCCAACAACACAGTAATCGTCAAAAGTTATTTCAGAAACAAATATCAACAAATAAACATTTAAATAAGAGTTTTATTGCCACAGTATGTTTTTGTCATAACATATTAAATTACTCCTCATAGCTTTTACAATAGTTTTGGCATCTGAAATTTGTCAATATTAAGATTAAAGATAACCTTGGATAATATTTCCTTATATTACCATTCAAAATATTTCATTACTTGCACCAATGAACCTGTAGTTAGGTAATGAACTTAGTTTATCTTATGATTCTGACTGACAAGGTTGCCAGGGTTATCACATATCAATGCACAAGGTCACCCAGGGCAAAGATTTATTAATTAGGAGTTACATGTTGTATAAAGTATCAATTCAAATTATTTATTACTAGTGACCCACCCAAATATTATGCTCATATAAATACATATAAAACTCCCACTTGAATTCATCTATTAAAAAACCACATCAAAATCTGTTGCATGGTTTTAAATATCTAAGCATACATAAGGGACAGACAGATAGCAGGAAGAAAGTTATTTTATACAATGTAGTGATGCTTTCTCAACAGCTACATTCGCCCACTATTATTCATCCGAAATATGGTTCCCATAAAACAATTGAGATTGTTTTTGTCTATAAATGACCAACACTACCATACAGCATGTTGCATCAGATATAGCTCAACAACTATAACTGTTTCATATGCACAGATAGCATCTACTACATGCTTCCTTTTATTTACAATTTGAATTTACACTATTAGAATTAACCCCCCATTGCATTGGAATATTAAAAATCAATCATCAAATACAATTTCAGTATTGTTTCTAATCTAATCTAACACATTTAAAAATAATATTTTTAGAATAAATTTTAAAATCTATATATTCTAAAAGTATACCAACTACATAATTAATTACTTTATTTGATTATGGATTCAACAATTAATTAATTTTAATATGAGTGTAGCAGCATTTATTTTAATTTTGTATAGATTAAAACATTCAAGAATACAAAATGCTTTATTTGAAAAAAGATTAATATCAAGGCATCATTAACATGGTCTGATTTTGGTCAGCACTTCTATAAACTTTTAGAATTTAAAAAAAGTAGTTTTTACATGATTACATTTTGAAGTTATTTGTAGAGTTTTATATGTTCTTTAATATAGATAAAACATTTTTCTATTCTCATCAATAGTTTGTACACCACATGCAATGAAGACATTTTATGGGTAATCTTTTTTACAATTTTTTTAGTTGGGATCCCAAATTTTTCTAGTTATAAATGATAGTGTAGCATTCTAATGGTAAAATAATTTTGTAAATCAGTCAAATCGTTTTTGTTTTTTAGTATTAAACAAAAACAGGAAAAATTCAGTTTGGAGTAATAATTGAATAAAACAATATGTTTCCAGCTCTTATAAGTTAATAAATTTAGTATATCCACAATCTTTTCTTATAAATATAAGTAAACCTTCTTTTGGTCCAAAGCTCACCAAGTTACCACAATTATATTGCATTAAAAAGGTTCAGTTATTAGAAACCACAAAACCTGTACACATTAGAAATAAACATGTACTTCTTTAAAATGAGTAAGGATTTAAATCAGTTAAAATTAAATAAGAATTTGTATTTCTGCATTCTTTTTTCAGTTACTTTGTTTAGTCCGAAGCTGTGGATGATTAGAAGTTGTAAAAATCCTAAATGCTTTTTTATTTTGTTATATTAAAACATAAACATTTTGTTTACATTTTGATATACCAGTCAGAGCCTTAATAAGATAAAGCTGCTAACATCTAGTATTAAAGAGTTCTTAGTTACCAGTACCCTAGGTTTCCCAATACCCTAAATAAACAGTATCAGTTTAATTACCATTTTTTTGTTGTAATTCATTAGTTGCGGCGCTTCCTGTTTGTGTCATGCCCTTAGACAATTCGTCCATCTTGCCATACACAGGTTCGTTACATCAATCACATCACCATTAACAATAACCTAGTTATTCATGTTCTTTACACTTTTATTGCTCAATTAAACTTTAGTCTCTCACGTATTGTAATTTTATCCATTTCAAACAATTTTTTAAATTTTTAGACGCAACACGAATCACAAACCCAGCGCTCAAAATTTGAAGTTAGAAAAACCATAGACAATGAAAAAAATCTGTAAAACGAACCGTTGATGACTTCTTGATTTTAAGGTTGACTGCACACTAAAGATCAACCCAATGTTTATCCAGAAAGATCTTACACTGTCAATATTTTTTGCGATACATTTATTCTGTCTCACGAATTCCGTTAGCCATGGTTGTGACTAGACTTGTACGTAATGCACAAGGCACTAGTGTGCGTAACCACTTTAATGAGCAAATTAAAGGTTAATTAAGACCACAAACATCTAAATCACCATAAGTCAAACAGATAGGTCTGTTCACAGAATGGTGATCCAGTATCAGTAAATATTTATGGTACTGATGGTATCGCCATACAGTTTTAATATAATTGAACTTGGATCACTATATTAGTAGCGGCGTAAGGGGAAGCAAAGGAGTTGTGAATGACCTTGGAAATCAGACTTTAAAACTTTTATGTTTCTCGATAAAAGTAAAAAAAAAAATCCGTTCAAATTGTAAGTAGTCTCAGTCCCATGACGTTATTCCCTCGAGCGCCGCATATGTCGAACCTATTCTTGGATGCCCAACTTTGAAGTCCCATAACTTTTTCATTTTTAAAGATATTTTAATAAGTCTTTAACAGCTTTGTTTCGTTTAACTTAAATGTTTATAATGAATCGAAAAAAACTACACTAAACTTTTCCATGATCGAACATTCTGAATTATATTAAAACCATGATTCATCGTCGTATTTTACTTTCTCCTCCCTTGTACAGCACTACAGATATTCATTGGACAAAAACAATAGCATTGCACACATTCGATTCTAATGATATTCAACACACTGTAATCAGAAAATGAATACTGACAGTTCCCATTCCCGCCATTCGATAGTGTTTTCAGCTTTTTGACCGTTCGAAAATGTCTAAATAAACGTTTCGTAAAAATTCGTGGACATCTTTCTTTTCGTTCTTTGTTGGCCAGACTTTGAACGTCTCATTTGAGAATCACTTTAAAACTAATTTAAAAACGTTGCCGAAATCTGTTTCTATCACAATTTTTTTTTAGGAAATTTTCGATTGTATTTCGATCACATCATATCTCGATAGTGTATTAGACATTTATAAACGAGTTGATAACAAAAGAAAATAAAAGTCATTCAAATTAACCTACATTAATTAAACAAAATATTTTTCAAATTGTTAAGAATCATTTCCTTTCGTATGAAATTCAACTTCATGCAAAGGGATAGATTAGATTAAGAGAAAATCTATTGATGCTGCTCCAATACCTAAATGAGCTTGGAGTGAATTTACACTTAATACAATCAAATTATAAATAGATCCTTTGATAAGATAACTACGTCTCGGTACATTTATTTGCTTATTGACAAAACAAGACAATGGAAGGATAATGAATTAGAATATTCATTTCAAATATTGTTTTTATCTTGATTAGTTTAAGATGGAACAGTTCGGTCTTTCACATATTTTGCTCGAACCAGATAAATACAATCCTGATACTTTGGATCTTATCGTGGATGATGAAGCCAGAGACTATTGGCTTAACACTTGTGAGAAGTTAGTGGAAAGGTACATGAGCTATGCTGTTGCTAATACGGAAGATCCAACCGTTGAAATACGAGCACTTAAATTCAAGACTTGCTATGTTGAGGCATTAAAAGAATTGAGAGTTAATCCACTGTAAGTACCAGATACTCCTAAAAATAAAAGTAATTGATTTTAAATCTCATAAAACTCAAATTGTTGCCAATTATTTTAGTGCACATGGTCAGTTGACCATACGCTTACTTCTTGATGTCAGCGAAACCTGCCTTCGTTCTCAGGGGTTTTTTGATTTATGGAAACAACAAAAAAAATACGAAAATGAATCTGCTTTGTCATCACTAACTGCAAGACTAGTTGAAGTTGATGCCATACCAGATGAAAGGCAGAGATGGCTTGAATTATGCAGAGGGGTTCTTGCAGGTAAACCATAATAATATGTGACAGTTTTCAACTAATCATTTAGGTGTTTGAAACCAACTGTATTAGTTACCCCAGCCTTTTATTGTTAGTGATACTGTTTCTTCAGGTAATATGTTTGACTGGGGAGCCCAAGCTGTCACTTCAATCCTAGATTGTGGACTACATGAAGCACTAAAAAAAATTCAGCAAAGACCATGGCTTTATGACTGCTTAGATAAATGGGTTGATAAGTTAGAGGTAATTAATGAGAATAAAATTCAATTTATTCATTTTGTTTTTAAAAATTGAACCACAAAATTTTACAACCTTTAATGTTTTGGTTTGCAGAAAAATGTACACCGCTGTGCTGCGGTGTTTGTGGACAACAGTGGTGTTGACATAGTATTAGGAATATTGCCATTTGTTAGAGCATTATTACTGAGAGGAACTTCTGTAATTTTGTGTGCTAATGAATGGCCTGCCTTAAATGACGTAACTAATGCAGAGTTAGAAGAGATCCTACATCATGCCTCTCATATTTGTCCAGTACTGTCTGCTGCCATGGCTACAGGAGAACTAGTTGTTAGATCGAGTGGACAAAGAGGACCATGTTTAGACATTAGAACTATAAGTGTTGGTAAGTATTAATAGTACAAATAACTTTATAGATGTTATTTTGAAGAAAATAAAGTAATTTTCTTTGTTTTTACAGCTTTATCTACAGAGATGAAACTCCGTGGTGTTGATTTAATTGTATTGGAAGGGATGGGAAGAGCACTTCATACAAATTTAAATGCCAGACTTGCTGTTGATTCACTGAAAATGGCAGTTGTAAAAAATGCATGGTTAGCGCAGAGACTGGGAGGTCCACTGTTTTCTGTAATATTTTTATTTGAAGAAAAGCCAATAGAGACATAACACACTAGTAAATATATACCTGTATATCAGTATTTAAGTAACATTCAGACCTTTTCTAACATCCAGTAAATTTTATTTGTCAAAAGAACCTTCAAATATTCTCAACGCAACTCTCTGTTATTACCAATTTTCAGAATATATTGAGTGTTACCCTAATTTTTGTTTTGATTAAATAAAACTCAAAATATGAAGGGATCTATCATTTATTTAAATGAAAATACCTATTGCATAGTTTTCTTCTACATATATGTAAAAAAAAGTGTTGTCATTTTATTTGAATTAACAAATGCAAAAGGTTAAATTTGTATGTTCACTGTACAGAAATACATAAAATGTACATACATATATAGTTATAAAAAAGGGTTTCCTAAATGCTAAAACAAATGTTAAAAACTTAACACTGCCACCTTTAACTACATTAAATGAATGGTACTACTCCATAATACACCATTTTTATAATGGTAAAAACTTTATGAAATTCATGGATTTTAACAACGCATTGAATACTTCATCTTATAGATAAATGCAATTGCATTTTCCAAAATTAAGACCTGTTGAGCCATGCCATGACCTTGAATAACAAGTATGCAATTCCAATTGCATAAGCAATTTTTTCTTTTTGTTGCCTTTGAAGCTGTTCAGCTTCAATAGACATGACACGTCGATTAAGTTTTACTATTTGTCTTCTCAAATGAACCAGCTCTTCAGAGGTTGACAATCCTTCACCATTGCCGATGGGAGGAGTTGGATCTCTATAATGTAAAAAAAGGGAAATGATCTTTCAATTTAAAATGATTCAAGGCAAACATTTCAAGTAGCAAAAAAAATATACCTGAGAACAAGTCTTGATTCAGTCATTGTTGACTCATTGAAGTGATCAGCATGAGGAGTAGACAAGCGACCACCTTCTCCTTGATATCTAACTGGTTTGACACTCCTTGGTGGAGAGTTAGGGTTTACATGTTGGAAATCATCAGCAGATGGGAAATAGTGTTGGTCCAATGTTATCACTCTAGGAGGAGTGCTCACACGTATCATGCCAGGGTCTGATGGCAACACTGCATTGTCTAATTGAATCTCCCTGGGTGTTGCTTTTGTACCTAAACAACAACACTTTCAAGTAAATCAGCAACTCCAATTGACAAAATTGTGTATTCAATGTGTCTTCATTTTGCTTTACATAAATTTGAAGTGTTATTGTATTAAATATGGGTAGATACAAAATAGAAGAATTAATGTACTTGCCTACATGTTGATCCTGACCAACTACCAAGATCCGTTCTGGAACTTTCATATCAAATTTTTCATTAGAGTAGTCCCATCCCGTAATGACTCCATTTGGAGTTTGCTCATCATCAAAATCACCAGTGGCCTGAAGTTATAACAAACATACAATAAGAAGTTCATCTCAAAATGTTTAACCAAATCCGGAATGTTAGCTTACTTTTATTCTCTGTGGTACCGTCATATTATGACTTATGAGGCGGGCATAAGCCTCATCTGATGAGAACTGCATTGTTTTCTACAATTGAAGAGTTTCACTTTATTAAATTTTATGCACTTCGTCATAGAATAATTATAACATTTTTATCAGGGTGCAACGATCTTCTATAATAAATCATTAATTTTACACACAAATAATCAATGGAGAATAGAATGAAATTGCACTTAAAATGTGTCGGTAGGTAAGGTACGCTTGAAATAAACTGTTAAACATTCGAATCTTGAATAATAATTATTAACACTTTTTATCTTACGTTTTAGACCGTCGTTCGTCAAAAAATAGTTATTCCATTTGTGGTTAAAATCAAATTCTCCGAACTTTAACAATCTGTGTGATCCAACCAATCCCCAAGAAGTCTTACAAAATGGGCCACTCTGTTCAGTTTGCGGTTTGGCCGTTTGACAGCAAATGATTGTTACAAATTGATATATTGACGACTCATTGACCATTGTATCGGTTTAATTTTGAGTCAAGGAGCTTGTCGAGGTAAACAATGTTAAAATTAATTCACTCTCAAAATTTTCGTATCGATAGAGAGCTTATGGTGTTATGGTATGTACAGTGAATATGGATATATTTTTACTAAAAGAATAAATCTAAACATTATACTTGCTAGATGGCAACATTTCACATTCCTGAAATGCGTTGGAGGTGTCTTTCATGATGATCAGTTTACTTCATTTTATTCTGCAATTGTCAAAATCTCCGTAACCGTGTTTAACTGTCATTGGTTGAACGAACCGCCTGTAATGAAATTACAAAATTATCAATAAACTATTGGAAAAAAGATGCATAAAATATCCTGTTAATTTATATGTTTTATGAATCAGTCCTTAGAACTTTAATTTTTTAATTATTTTAGAGAAAATTTACAATGAATACGGCCGGCTATAATATTTTAGTGATTACCTTATCTTGTGTTTTTGTTATAACTTCTACATTAGCAAGTAATTTTGATGTTCAAAGGAGAGAAGAAAAAAAATCGAAATCTGTTACAACATTCTTAAGTGCAAAATGGGAAGCGACTCCTATTGTTCTTGAGCTTGCTGAGTATTTGTCCGAGGAGAGTGCCGATTTATTCTGGTCGTATGTTGAAGGCATTAACTCGCTTAATACTGGACTTCGACAATTAGGTAGGTATATACTTACTTTTCCGATTAAATCCATTCTATAGTATTATTTTTGGTAGACAATAATGTAGGTAATGTCGGCTTTATCTAGATACTGACAAGCAAGTTTATGATGCCTGCATTGGAGTGGCTTCAACGTTGCTGTCGCCGTCACAGTTGCGGATGGCCAAGCTTGCTCTCTCCATGCACATTACGTCCCCTGCTGTTCGCATGTTTGATCAAATAGCCGTACAAAATGGAGCCAGAGAGAGTCCCTGTAGTACATTTGTAGCTATTGCTTCAAGAAAAGTCTGTGATGACTATGTGTTAAAAGAAATTCTGACTATTTACAACCAATATAAACCTGTAAGTATTTTTTGTTGCATAGTAATTTCACAACTTATTGGTTATTTTGTAAATACACTATAACCTATAGAAAAAAATTGGATAAACCATTTTATCTTTGCACATTTTAGGAAGAGCATAAACTTGAGACTTATCTCTTGGATCACTCATACCCCAGTAGCGACAACAGTAGCCTGACTGCCATTTTATATGGTGAACTTGGTACAGAAGAGTTTACAACCAAACATAAAATATTAGCTGGTTTTGCTGATAAAGGAGCTATAAACTATGTTGTGAGATGGAATGTTAAAGTAAGTAAATGTTAATTTTGAATATTTTTCTATGCTTTTCATTTGTGATTTGATGATATTAAGAAAATTGTATCTATTTCTCTTATCCAAAAATCTTCAAAATAAAATATATGTTTTCAGCCAAGAGGTAAACCTAAGTTGCGTCTATCTGGTTATGGAGTAGAATTGCAATTAAAAAGCACAGAGTATAAGAGTCAAGATGATTCCACACCAAAAGAGTCAGAGGGTGATGATCAAAGTGTATCAGAAGAAGAAGACGAGAATGATCCCCAGAACCAAATAGAAGGATTCAATTTTGGAAAACTCAAGTAAGTATATTTCATTTGGTATGTATTTGTCACTAACCTGACCTAATCTAAGGAAAATGTCTTTCGGCTTTCACAAATAGTTTAGTACAGTGTTTCTTAGCCTGTGACATCCTGGGGTCCGCAACTATGTTGCATGCATGTATGCATTCCATCTCTGAATTATTTAACAATAAATAAAGGCCGGAAATTTTTCACATTTGTTACTCTTGAAAACATAATAATTTTGATTTGAGACACCTATTGAGATAAAATTAACATCAACCAGAATATCATATCTTTAGTTACAAAAAAGCCATCCCAAAATATTTTTTTGGCTGCTGAAGCAATTCACAATCCAAAATATTTTAAAATCTGATAGTGATATGTGTATGATTCTGAATTTATGTATAATGTTGATTGTATTCTCTCTGCAAAAATTAATACTAATCTTTTTTAAACCAAAAATATACCTCATAGCTTAACTTTATCAAAATATATATTACATATTCTTTCCTGCATGAAGCTAGACTTTAATGAATAACTGTATATTTAGAAACTTATTCCCTGGTCTTCGCTCGCCACTTGAACGTTTTCGTCGCCATCTGTCCGAGTCAAGTGAAGAGTTGGCCCCATTGAAAGTATGGCAAATGCAAGCCCTAAGCATGCAGGCAGCAGCTGCAGTAATTGATGCGCATGATGCTGGGGGTGAAGAAGCTCTCAAAGTATTGAGTTCAATTGCTCAAAATTTTCCAATGCAGGTATATCATGTTTTTTCTTGATTTATATACTCTAAGTTTCTTCTGGAAGTCAAATGTTGAAGATTTTTATCTTTGATAGAATAATAAATTAATGTATTTTTTTTTGACAGACAAAATCGTTAATCCACGTGAATGTACCGCGTTCGTTCCGGGACGAAGTGTTGTACAATCAAGATGTTTGGTCGTCCTCTCTAGGCTTACGCCCTTCGGAACCATTACTGCTGGTCTCGGGCGCTCAATATGATGCCGAAGAAGTTGACATCATGGCGTTACTTGCCGCTCTGAGGGAAGACCTTGGACCTATGAATACTTTGTATAGCTTAGGTAATTTTAATGTTTGATAGCACTTTTGATATCTTTTTAAAATGTTTCCCATTCTATGCATCTATTTTGGAATTTAAATTGTCATTTAAAACTAAATCTACAATTATAGGTATATCAAAGAAGTTGATAAACAAGCTGATGTCATTGGAGGTTGGAGAATCTTTTACATGGGAAGAATATGGATTGGATATAAGGGACACGGCTATAACTTGGCTTAACGATTTGGAAACAGATGAAAGGTATCGACGCTGGCCCTCATCATACATGGAACTTCTGAGGCCCACATATCCTGGTATGCTGCGTAATTTGAGGAGAAACATCTATAATTACGTATGTTAAAGTTTATTCAATTATTCCCCTAATCCTTTTCATTTTTATTGGAGAACTTTTTGTATCGAAAGGAAGTTCTTTTAGAAAATAGCTTATAAGAAATGAAACTTAGGCCCATATTTGAAATTACGAGAATCATTTTAAATAGAAGTTTGATAAACATGTTAGATTGTCTATTCAAAATAGAATAAACATGCAATACATTTATTATTCCAGGTTATTGTAATAGATCCGACATCTCGGTCTTCGGGACCGGCTTTGAAACTCGGTGAGACTTTACTGAAACACGCGACTCCGGTCAGGGTCGGGTTAGTTCTGGCCACTGGATCCAAACAGCCCGCTTTAGAATCTGCTGTAAGATCAGCTTTTAACTACGTCGCCCATGAGAAGTCCTCTAACAGGGAGGCTTACTTCTTCCTTAGTCATGTAAGTATTTTGTTTAGATGTTTTATTAGCTATTTTTATTTAGAAACAACCACATTCACATCACTAAGAAAATTGAAAATGCCCACTCTCTTTTTTAACAAATTATTTATGACATCGCAATATGATATAAATTAATCTGGGTGTTATTTAACGTCTTTTCTAATGAAGAAACATCTAACAGAACACAGCAGCCTAAAAACATTATTGGTTTCCCACCTCGCTCTGAGGGGTTGGGAATTTGCATTGGTTGTTATTTTTTTATAAAACATCATGGGCAAACAGTTCGCCGGATGGAAAGTGATACTTCTGCATATTGACACGACGATGCCCCTTATGTTGTGGAACGCTAAGAGCATCTAGAGCCAAGAGCCTATGCGTTACCCATTTAGAGATAAAGATTTTTTATCTCTCGTACTGGTTATTACATTGGCTCTTCAATTCTTCGAACCGAAACACAGCGAACTGCTTCACGGCAGAAATAGAAGGGAGAGTGGTGCCATCTCGCCATCTCGCATCTCGCAAGTAGATCTACCACATGTAAAACATTTCTGTATAGGGTGCCTCTGATGTGCTTACGTCAATAAGAGAAAGGAATCACTAAATTTCCAAAGCTTTTTGCTTTTTTGCCACCTCTGAGAAATACCTATGTGATTTATTTATATTGTGATTTCAGCTTCTAGGGATTTCTGACGAAGAAGAAATGTCGATTGCATTTGTAAAAAAACAGTTAAAGAAATACGCCAGTTCGAACGCCGACCTAGATGACATAATGGCTGAAGATTCAGAATATAATTTCGGGAGACAAATAGCTGAAGAGTTCATAGCGAAAATTGGAAATAACAAATATCCCCAGGTTTGATCTTGTACTCTTCTCGACTTTTTAATTGTTATGTCAAATCACCTTAATACCTACATACATTTTAATGATTTTTCAATACTAGTTGCTATAAGATGAAGTCATTATTTCTCTTTTAACTTTGTTTTCGTTGTCTCTCGATAACGAGTTTATTTGTTTACGAAGACGTGTCATATTGTGTAAAATTATAAAAGTCTATTTGTTTACAGGTGTTGATAAACGGAGTCCCACTGTCGGAGGAGGGTTCGACGCCGGTGACGTCATCGGTAGAGTTGTTAGAGGAGGCGCTGGTGACGTCCCTGTCGCGCCAAACCAGCCGGCTGCAGCGTGCCGTTTTCCGCGCGGAGCTGGCGGACTCGGACGACGCGGTGGACTACCTCATGAAGCAGGCGCACGTCATGCCCAGGTCGGTTGCCTTGCAACTTACAGTTACGGCTGTTTAATCCATGTCAATGTTATGATGAGTGTGAAAGTATCTCGTTCTAAATTACCTTTTATGCTAAACAGTTGATCTTATCAATTTCCAAAAGCCTCAATAAAAATATTAGATTTCTCACGAGGAAGTTATGCCAAAAACGCATACGCAAAGTGGTGCGCATTATAATTCAAAATTATTTTGTTAAATTCTATCAACTGGATTGTTAAATTGGAAGTTGCCGTTGATTGCAATAATTTTTAAACTTACTAATCCGAATTATGTGTTTTATCAGGCTAAATCGCAGGATCCTGAATTCTGAGCCATCACAATACTTGGACTTGTCAGGAGTTGCTGCCTCTAGTGAATTATTCACTGAAGATAAAGTCTCTAAATTGCTACAGTTAACTGGTAATAACTTTAAGATTTCTATGTTATAAATTTAATTTAAAAAAAGTTTTTCCTGAATATTCATATAAAAAAGTAAATTTACAGCCTAAAAGAGAACCTCCTCCCTTATTTTTAAGTCATTTTACTTATTATGCTTTTGTTTTCATTTTAGGACGAGACGCTTTGGCAACAGCTCTACCACTTTTAAAGTACTTTACAAAGTCAAGCAAAACAGAGAAGTTTATCCAAACTATATGGATTGCTGGCGATCTCAACAATAAAGGTTCAAGGGCCCTTCTAAGAGATGCTTTAACATTCATGGTAGGTCTGATATATTAAACTACATATAATATTAGAAAACAAAATTTTTTTATGGTTGTTATAGGCTAAATATAGCCTCTTCTTGATGTCTTAATAATAAAACAAAATATTATTTTGGTATGAAAATGCAGTTAGTCTTATCTACATCTAGACATTATTTCTAATCTAGAAAAATGGTCATGTATTGTTTTCAGAGAGAAAGTGGTGGCATTAGAGTAGCATTCATACCTAATGTTGACGGTGGTTCTAAAACTGAACAGTCGTTAAATAAAGTAGTTCTAGCCGCGCTCATCGCCCTCGAAGCGCATAAGGCGACTGAATATGTGACACAGCTTCTAGAAAACGAAGGATGCCATCAAAGACAAGACTGCGATATATTGGTTGGTGACATTCTATTTTGTTATTCTTTATATTTTTATAAACACTCTCCCGGTGACTGTGTTTTTCAAGCACAATAACTTGAACCTTTGTAAGTTGCGAGTTAATAAACATTTTTTAAATCTCTTTTAAAACAGCGAGAACTAGTGCCAGTATTGAATAAGTACGAGTGGGTATTAAAGGCGAGTCGAGTGTTATGTGCGCGTAGCTTGAAGCTCAAATCCGGTGCGCGAGCAGTCGTTCACAACGCGAGGCTTATCGGCCCGTTCAATGATGACGAAACATTTTCCATCGATGACTTTAAGCTGTTGGAAAGGTAGGTTACTAAAACTAAAATACTGTGCAGCTAAATTTATTAAAATTTAGGTACGTGTATAAACCTTTCCAATCTATATTTTTCGCAGATTTACAAATCAAGTATATGCAGACAAATTATCGGAAATTTTGGACGCGAAGAAAAAATCTATAAACGATGTTTTAAGCGACGATGAAGAAGATGGTATGCAGCGTAACATTTATTACATTACAAAATAATCGTATATCTTCACTAACAAATAAAGCCATTTGAGTTTTTTGTTTAAATAACAGATTTTGCAGGTATTTGTCAAACTCTTGATGGTTAAAATAAATATTTGTTAAAACCTTTTGTCAAAAAAGATACTCAACAAATCCTTGATTTATATGTTTATTAAATGTTTGATATCCGAATTAATAAACGATATATTAATAAACGAAGCATATACAAATAATGGCTCTAATAATTTGTAAATATATATTTAATTTTTATGTAATTATTAGTTCTAGATACTAATAATTTGTTTTAATTTTCAGATACAATCGCCAATTTATCACCTGAGAACCGATTGAAAGTAATCTCCGTGTTGGCATCAAGAAGTCCTAAATCAAGGACCATTTTACCTGAAGGACTCAAGACTGAACATTCTCTAGTCGAGCTGAAACCATTGTTCGAAAATGAAGCGGCTATAGAGGTATAATTGATTACATTGCTAGTTAGGTAACACATGTGATTGTATTTCTAAATGCTATAAAAATGTTTTATTGTCCAAAAAGTTCAATTTGTTTTCCAGCGTATGTTTTTTCTTTTCCGCGTTTGGCCTGTCTTCGAAACACCCAGAGCTTCAATTTGTAGGGCATTAAATTAACTTTGTACCTATACATATAGAAATGATTGGATACAATTATAAGACGTTGTTTTGAATTTGGTAGATAGTGGCTGTGTTGGACCCGGCGTCGACAGCAGCACAGCGCCTGGCGCCGCTACTGAATATACTAAGGAAGGTTATCAACTGTCGACTACAACTTTTCCTCAACCCACAAGACAAAAACTCCGATATGCCGCTTAAAAGGTAACTTTAATCATTTTTTAATACAGATTTGAATAACATAAGCTAAAAATGAATAAAAAATTAATCTTTGATAAATATTTAAATTATTTAGCATATAAAATTATGCTTTTTATATGTTGACGCTTGCATAAAAACCATAAATAGATAGTATCTAATCCATAATGTTTGATTTGCAGCTTCTATCGCTACGTGCTAGAGCCGGAGCTGCAGTTCGATGCAAATGGCGCGTCAAGCGGCGGCGGCGCGGCGCGTTTCCTGCGGCTGCCGCACGCGCCGCTGCTGTCGCTGGAGATGCGCACGCCGCCTAACTGGCTCGTAGAGTGCGTCAAATCAGTATACGACCTGGACAACATACGCCTGGCAGATGTCGACACGCTCGTGCATAGGTAATACTAATTTTATATTTGAAAAAATGTTGGTTAAAAAGGTCACTACAATGATAAGTAAATTTACCTTTATAGTAGGATACAAGAAATCGTATATTTTTCTGAGTTCAATAGTTTTTTTTAAATTTATTAACCTCTGTATAAAGAGCGCAATCCAAAGGTCTGTGTCTTTTAAACATAACGTAAATATTTTTGATTTACAAAACATAATACGTAGGGTTTCTTGTAAAAATCCGTAAATTTACAAACTAACAACTTGTTAGTGAAACTTTAAATGGACTGAGTTTTGTCAATCATATGATAGATTTATGTAATAATACAGATTTTTTATTTTATCTCGGCCTAACAATTTACTTTAGGACACTGTTGTGACTAACTTACTGTGTTACGCTATTTTACTGTGTTATTGAAATAATTATTGTTTTTTTATGCCATGATCATGGCAATTATCTTTCAGTTTTTTGTCAGTGTCAAGTATTATTTACCATCAAGTTTTGAGGAGGGATGAAACGACAACGAGATTAATAATGAAAGGATGAAAATAACATACTAGTACTGTTACTGTAGGTTTAATTGAGTAACTTGGGAGATAGCGAAAAGAGCAGCCAAATGGTCGTATTTCACGTTCCCCACACTTGTACAGCACTACAGATATTCAAGCATTTTACGACTAAAATTCTGCTGAACTAAAAGAAAAAACAGTAAAATAAGGAACTTTACTGCCACTTCGCGTTCCCACTAAATGATTCCTAAAATCACAAATATTGTTATGTATGTGTAATGTAGTGGAAATTAATTTTGTATTAATTTCAGTAGAATAATTAATTTTGACTAACTAAGTAAGTAACTATTAATTTTTAAGCAGATTTTATATCGGAACCCTTTACACGTATCAACACACGTGGAGAGTTTTCAAAAAAACAAAAGTAGGTAGGTAGTTAAATGATCAAGATATTATTGAGATACTTAAACATTTGTAGAACCAAACTATATCGCGATGTAGAAAGACAACGCGCCATCTAGTTGATAATGCAGGTACTTCATATTTATTTTTGAAATAATATTACATTTTTATATAAACAATATACGAAATGGAAAGCAACATTCCAAAATTTTAACATTTTTTTTTATTGAATTTAAATTATTTTGTTGTTTTACTCAACGTGTTTAAATAAACATCTTAAAATTAATGTTGCATAGAAAATAATTTTTATTAAGATATTTTTTCAATTCAAATTCAAACTTTATTTTTAAGATTCTTGTAGTTACATAAGGTCTTAATATAATTACGACTTTTTGAAATAAAATTCCAATCATTCATTCATTTCAATCATCAAAAAAAGATTAAACTTAGAATTTTAGAAAATGTTTGTATTTTAAGTTAAAAAATCCTTCAGCGACAAAATGAAAGAATTTAACCTAACTCGTAACAACGCGGTCAAGGTTTTAGCACGAATAATAAAAAAATAAAAAAGGTTGTTTATTCAAAAAATATTTGAGTATTACATCGTTTGTTAGTAGCTATTATTTAAAGTTTTTATCTCTATATATTAATACTTGTACTATTTAGTGTTAGTAATTTAATTTGTTTTTTTTCTAACAGAATTAGTCTGCAAGAACCCTTTTGCCTCCTCCAAATTGTGCTAATCCTCTCTCGAGTTTGCATCCAATTTGGTCCTGCTGTGTGCATAATTTCGCCCTCCTATTTTTTGCCTGCCACGCTGTAACACTTTTAGACCATCTCTCGGCCACTCGGCCTACTCCCATTTCAGTGTATCAGACCGTCTGTTGCTTTGGTAGTACTTCTAATTTTCGAATGTCGTATTTTTTGTGAAACTTCACATACTTCTCTCAATCCCACGTTGGCATGTTATAATTTTATCTTAAACATTTTTGTAAAATTTCCATGTCTGGCAAGCATAGGTCAGACATAGTATAAGGCAAGAGTTGATCATTTTGGTTTTCAGCTTAATAAGCATTGTGCTCTTAAATATTTCTTTTAGGCTCTAGTATTTGTTAGTTGTGCCCTGCGCTCTACTTCCTGGTAGTTGCTTGAACCATCGAAGCTTATTTGTTTGCCGAAGTTTATGTACTGGTCGGTATATTTTATTTTTTCATTTTTATTTCGAAGGAATAATTACAGCGTATAACAAGAATGGGAAACAATTTACAGTGTACAAATTAAGACGCCAATAACAATTATCCACATATAACATAGAAGAGTATATGACACACAAAATTTGGACGTTGAGCTCGGATTGACATATATATATATATATATATATATATATATATATATAATATTTAAACAAATTACATACGTACATAAGCAACATACATAAAATAAATAAATAAATATATACTCTTGTGTAAAGAAAAAAAAAGAAATAATAAAGAATATTTATTATTAATGATAAATATACTTAATCAGAAAAAAAAAACAAAACAAATAATTTACTATATCAATCATATTATATTATATCATATCACCTTGACATGTGTGCCACACACCTACCCATCAAACATCTCAAGAACAACACACGGAAACAACACCTTTAAGATAACATATTTAAGAGGTTCACAGTCTATATGTATTGATATCATTGCACTATTGGTCAATTATGGTTTTCGAGAGATTTATTTTTAACCCTGCAAGCTTACTGGCGTTATTTAAAGACTCTACCATGTACTGGAGCTCTATACCTTTTTCTGACATCAGATCCAGATCTTCGGCGAAACGGAGGTGATGATACAAATTGATAACTACATTTGTTTTAGCGAGTTCGAGTTAGAATACATATTACTGGAAGGCCACGCGTGGGACACGTCTTTGGGCACGCCTCCCCGAGGGCTGCAGCTGGTACTGGGCACAAAGGAGGACCCGGAGATGATGGACACGATCGTGATGGCGAACCTCGGCTACTTCCAGCTGAAGGCTAACCCTGGCGCATGGACGCTGCGGTTGCGGCCCGGCAGGAGCGAGGAAATATACGACATTGTCGGGTACGTAGCTATCAGAATTAGTACGCAAAAACCATAAATACTAATTAATTAAATATATCAAATAAATATTTGCTGGGGATCTTCGATTATTCAAAAACCCGATTTATTTGTAGTTTATACCATATTTTTGCTGAGCACCTACGACACAAGATTCTTCAATCTTACTGTAGGGTTGAGACAATGTGTGTGTCGTGATGTGGTTATTATTTGTTTTAAATTAAACGTAGTTTTGAAAGTGGAAGGAGTAATATGGTACACATATTTACAGTCATGAGAATACGGACACGCCAGCCGGCAGTGAAGACATCCACGTGTTGATGAGCTCGTTCCGCAGCCACGTCATCAAGCTGCGAGTCAACAAGAAACCAGATAAACAGAATCTGGATCTTCTGGAAAATGACGATAAAAACTCCGGCGGTATATGGAATTCTATAGCTAGGTGAGATAAACTATGAGGTAGGTAATATGTATTTTAAATATGGAATTTAGATTTTTACGAACCAATAACATCTGGTGTTATTTTGTTCTACAGTTTTATTAAATCTTTCAAAGTAAAAATAAATGTTATGACTTAGTTCGTTTGGTGGCGGCGACGAATCGGAGTCACAGGACGAAGTGATAAACGTGTTCTCAGTGGCGTCGGGACATCTTTACGAGAGATTCATTAAGATCATGATGCTGTCAGTACTTAAGAATACTAAGTCACCAGTCAAGTTCTGGTTCCTGAAAAATTATCTCAGCCCTTCACTTAAGGTAAATAATTTTATGTACCTCTCATAACTAACATCGGTCAAAAATTCATGTGGTCGCGAGTTACTAGATTACGGGTCTCGTGTCCGTTGCCGTTGTCACCCCCCCAACTGTTTTGGTCCGGGGCGGACCATCCCTCTGCCCCCCTCCTTACGGAGCACTTGAGGTTACTCCTTCACAAACCTTTACTTGTTTATTAATAGTTTTAACTTTTGATACGATTTTTATTATACTTGAACTGATATTGCCACATATATTCTCAGATAAATGCCCAAAACTTCTATTACCGTATCATTTCGTAACCAACAATGTTGCGAATCAACTTACCATTAATGTGTTATAGGATATCCTCCCGTACATGGCCCAAGAGTACGGATTCGAGTACGAGTTAGTACAGTACCAATGGCCCCGCTGGCTACAGAAGCAACGCGACCGGCAAAGGACCATCTGGGGATACAAGATCCTATTCCTCGACGTACTGTTCCCGTTGCACGTCAAGAAAATTATATTCGTCGATGCTGATCAGGTATATAATAACTTGACATAATAAACTATTCCGAATGCGTGCAAAGCGTAATGCCTGGTGCTCATCGCTGTCAAAGCATAGCATAGCATTATATCTTAAATAAGCAATTTTAATTTCTCAAAACTGACGTTCCTTTTCTTCAACTCTAAACGTCAAAGCATCTCGTAAAATTATATATTCCATGAAGGAATGTCAGTTTCCTAGAGTTGAAAATAATTTGTTTATACTAAAATACTATGTAAGCTATGACGGCGGCGAGCGCAGGACTTAAAGCTTGTGTTGTCATCACCATAACATAAAGAAAAGGGTTATCTTAATTAAAACATCACAACGCTATTTTGCTCCGTGTGACTGGGCATCATGCTGTTCTGATTAAGGCAAATTAAGTTGAATGATAAATTTTAAGATTGCGGTTAGTTTTGTCAATGGAACATTTGTCAATGAAAAAATGTACATTTTTTTTTGTAGATTGTAAGAGCGGATCTTAAGGAGTTGGTTGATTTGGATCTCGGTGGTGCACCATACGGTTACACTCCGTTCTGTGATAGTAGAAAAGAAATGGAAGGATTCAGGTATACACAATATTTTTAAATGTTGACTATAGTTTTTTTAATAAAATTTATGCTTTAAAAAGCAGTGCAGCAGCATTTGGGACAACCAAATTTTCTTCTATAGCTAAAATGTAAAAAAAAATCGTGGAATTTATTCATACAACAATGAAATGATCAAACCATTTTATTATTTTGACGATATTTTCCTTGGGATAGCGACATAAATCATTACATTCTGCTGGTATAGGTTTAATACTAAAGTCGATACTTACAAAATAGGTACCAGGACTAAAGGTCTTTATTGTTCGGCACTTAATACTTCTTTAAGCGCATAGATTATTGTTGTCTCAAAAAAGTAGTACATCCAAGTAAATGGTCATAGTACGATGGGTATGTACATGTTACCGTGGACAGGTTCTGGAAGCAAGGCTATTGGCGCAACCACCTGCAAGGACGCAGCTACCACATCAGCGCGCTGTACGTGGTGGACCTGCGCCGCTTCCGTCGCATCGCCGCCGGCGACCGTCTGCGCGGACAGTACCAGGCGCTCAGCCAGGATCCCAACAGCTTGTCCAATTTAGGTATCTATATAATATATTCAACTACTGTCAAAGAAACCAGGTAATCCACTTTAATCGCTTTATGTTTGATTTTAAATACTTTTTCTGTTTTGTAACGACCAGACTAGAAATTCAAAGAAATAATATCTGAAAAGGTACGTTACCGTTAATCTATTGTTGTTTTTAATTTTTTATGGGGGAGGCAATTAATCACGTGAGGTTCGAAAGGGGGGGGGGGTGGCAAAAATCACGAAATACCACAAGGTTGGAGGGGGTATAGTAAGATATCATGTGTACTTGTTTTTTCGTCAAACGCGTGTTTTCTAAACCGAAAGATGATTTTCCAGTTAGTGTTGAAGAAAGTCTTGCTAATCCGTGGTCGGAGGACAATGTACATTAAATACACAGTCAGGTAATAAGTATTGTCACACAGTAAAAACTTTTCTTTTAGAATGCTGGCCACAAAAAAGTTTATTGAATTCGAATTTCGAATTCTTCATGAAAATAAAAATATATACTTTTATAATTTTACTCATTTTTAATTATGGAGTGGACGCTTAAAGACCGTGTTGCAGTTATTCCGTTGCGGTTACGCGCCAATTCAAATTTTTGACATACTGAAAAATTCTAATATCACCAAAAGATTCGTTTATCGTACCATCAAACGATACAATGAAGACTATTGTAGATGACAGGTCAAGAAGTGGTCGCCCTCGGTCTGTTAGGACTCCAGCAGGGATAAAAGCTGTGAAGGCACGAATTCAAAGAAATCCCAAACGTAAGCAGAAACTGTTGGCCCTTCAGATGGGGTTAAGCAGAACCACGGTGAAAAGGGTGTTAAATGAAGACATAGGGCTTCAGGCATATCGAAGAAAAATAGAACATCGTTTGAATGCTCGTCTAATGGACCTGAGACTGAAGAGATGCCGCGCTTTGTTGAAGCGGTACGCGGGAAAAAATATCGGGAAATTCTTTTTTCGGATGAAACATTTTTTACCGTAGAAGAGAGCTACAACAAACAAAATGATAAGGTGTACGCACACAGTAGTGAAGAAGCGAGCAACTGTATTCCGCGTGTCCAACGAGGTCATTTTCCATCCTCACTCAT
Organism: Choreutis nemorana; assembly: GCA_949316135.1. Taxonomy (NCBI): domain Eukaryota; kingdom Metazoa; phylum Arthropoda; class Insecta; order Lepidoptera; family Choreutidae; genus Choreutis; species Choreutis nemorana. The sequence continues at coordinate 5,333,115 of OX438597.1, read as the reverse complement.
GGTATGGTTGGGAGTTTCTTATTGGGGCTTAACAGAGGTACATTTTTGTGAGAAAGGTGTAAAAACGAATGCAGTTGTGTATCAAAATACAGTCCCGACAAACCTTGTGGAACCTGTTTCTCATACCATGTTCAATAACAGGCACTGGGTATTCCAACAAGATTCGGCGCCAGCTCATAGAGCGAAGAGCACACAAGACTGGCTGGCGGCGCGTGAAATCGACTTCATCCGGCACGAAGACTGGCCCTCCTCCAGTTCAGATTTGAATACGTTAGATTACAAGATATGGCAGAACTTGGAGGAAAAGGCGTGCTCAAAGCCTCATCCCAATTTGGAGTCACTCAAGACATCCTTGATTAAGGCTCGTTCGTGCTGCGATAGACGACTGGCCGCGCAGATTGAAGGCCTGTATTTAAAATCACGGAGGTCATTTTGAATAAACTTAAGTGTTATAAGAATCTATGTTTTGTTAAGTTCATTTTGGTATATAAATGGTTACATAATTAATAAACTTGTTTCAATTATTTTATATTAAACATGTGACAGAATTTATGACCTGACTAGGTATGTTCATGTACTAATACAATATATGTTTTTCGCATGATTACACCACTCCTATAATATTATTTTTATTCCAGTCAAAAACAACCTGCAACCTTTCTGTCTAGACATGTTATCATGGTCCTTTACTTTCTAGAATAGGATTAGATTATACTTTATACCGTTACTTAAAAATTAAAATATTAAAAATTTAAGATTCTTTGTAGGTACTAAAATACACGTGATTTTTGGTGGGCGGTGGGGGGATAGTTTTAAACCTCACCACCTATCACCATGGGGGAAGGAGGGGTTAATTTAAAAAAAAACATCACGTGATTAATGGACAGCCCCTAATCGTAAGGGAAAATGAAAATTGCTAACAATATATGTGTAAATAAATATACATATTACCTAAAGATTAATATTAAATGCTGTCCCCAATAATACATATTTATTTTCAGATCAAGATTTGCCTAACAACATGATTCATCAGGTAGCAATTAAGTCCCTTCCCCAGGAGTGGCTGTGGTGTGAAACGTGGTGTGATAATAAATCTAAAGCGTATGCAAAAACTATAGATTTGGTGAGTTAATTCCATTCAATGGCGATTTTCTTATTTGTAAAGCAAAGTTTACCTTCTATTTAAAGACATCAATCAAATACAGTATTTCAATTTAGTAATTAACGATGCGCAAAACTAAATATAAATATATGAGGGAAAAATCACACAAATTGTATTAGTCCCAAATTAAGCCAAAGTTTTTTACTATGGGTACTAAACAACAATACACGTAAGTATAACGTAGGTAAATGCATACTTAAATATATGGAAAACAACCATGGCCTCAGAACAAATGTTGTTTTGTGTGTCTCAAGACGGGACTCGAATCCCAGACCTCCAAGCCAACTGCCAACTGTTTAGGCCGCTGCGCCACGATGATCGTCAAGTAAATATCTCAGTAAGACAATGCTATCTTTACTTTACTGCCATTTCAATAACCTTCAAACTAGCTTTTAACTCATACAGACACTACCGTCTTTGCCATGCATACGGGATATAGGCCCAAAGCTAATTCCATTAGACGGTATCGAAAAGGGACGGTATCAAAATGTAGTTTTAAAACGTAAAACGGACTTGTCATAAATGAAACCCGTATAACGTATTTTTCTTTATGTTCGAGTAGTGCAATAACCCGATGACTAAGGAGGCGAAGTTATCTGCCGCGATGCGTATAGTCCCGGAATGGAGCGAGTACGACGATGAAGTGAAGGCGCTGCAGGCGCGCGTCCGCCGCGGACTGTACCAAGCGGCCGACCACGAACAGGTTTGCTTTAAAATTCGATATTTCCATTGGCTTATTGTAAGCCAGTGCCAAGATCGTCTATTTATGCTATTTAGGACATAACTGTAAGGAATTCTCTCTTTTTACCTCAAATAATTGTCAAAAAACAAAAAAAAAGTTCTACCTACATGTGTGTAATGTTTTACTTCTACTTTGATGAAGTTATCAGTGGGATTTTTTATTGATTTTTCTCTTTTATTATGGGTTTTAGAAAGTAACATATATATTTGATTTTCCAATAGGTCGTGAACGATAGTAATCAGATGCGAATGAAGTAATTTATAGAAGGTGTTGTTTTAAAACCACTCGTTCATATTTTTTTGTTTCAGGAAATTGAAAACATAGTGCATACAACAAACGATGAAAATGCACAATCGGAGATCAAAGATCTACACACAGAGTTATGATGAAATAATTGTAAATCCAATTTTAAATTTAAAGTTTATTCCAGTGATTGTTAGTTCAAGTGATTTGTAAATTTGCTCATTCTATTATTAAGGATCGACAAATCCATTTAGACTTTTTTCTTATTGTTTTACGTTCTTTATTTTGCCGTCAGTGTATATCACTCGTACCTACATTATTTTGTTATCACTTTTTCTGTTCTGATAAATCGTACATTGATCGTAGTTTAATGTCTTCATACTAAAGTTATTTTATAGTGCCATCTTCACATTTTTCTGGTGAGTACGTTTGAACTATTTTATTTTATTTTAATATACTATATTAGAAGAAAATTATAGGTATACTTTTGTAAAAGTTAAACCAAATAATTATATGATTTGCTGTAATCATTTTGCGATGTGATTGTTAAAATGATTTATAAACCATGAGATAAGTGAAAGTGATGGATTGTTTAGTTACTTTTTAAGTAGAATGAATTTTCGTTTAAATCAGTTCTTTGATATTATAATATTAACAATTTATGTTTAAGCTGTCATTAAGTCATTAATTTGGTTAAATATGGTTGTATTTGTGAAATAAATAAAATCAGATCTCATTAACGAAACCATCAAATTTTGAGTTTATCTCTGCTTTCAAAACTCTTGATTCTTATTTGCAGTTCAAAAGATCACTAAATGTAATAAAACTCAATGAGCAATCTAACTGTAAATAAATTCCGTATCTAATTAACTGAGTTTTACTTTTATTTCCCAACTAACACTTCCCAAATTAAAATACAAAACCTTTTCTAAGTACAAGTTTTATTTACAAGATAGGTAAAGCTAATTAAATAATTAATCGCTGACTTAACACTGCATGCAATTTATTGAAATTCACTTAAAACTTAAATTGTTTATTGTTGGTATATTGGTGAAAAAGTCACAAAGTATATACTTTTCTACGTTAAACACAATATTTACATCGAGAATCGTAATGAAACATCAAGAGAAAGCCTTATTTATAACTTTTCTATGCTATATTCTTACAACACATCAAACAACATTATTGTCAAACAAATCTATCCTACTCCCTACGATGCAAAATGTATTTCAGTTTAATGGACAAACATGTTCTACGTCTATATCTACTTATTTAAATAATAGACATCAATTTCTACTGCATAAGGGCATAATTTTATTGATTACGTTTAAAATCCTTAGATAGTATACTAAATACTATGACAAAGAAAATCTTATGGATACCTAATTAACTTTAGTTTGAAGATGGAATATTAATACAATTGGAATAAATAGACATTTTTACAACAAAATGATTTTTATACAATGACTAGCATGTTAGAAAGTTTTCTTCATAATTCTTTCTTCTTGTATAAACTTTTGAAATTGTAAAGTAACAAAATAGCAATTATTTGTCCTTTTCAGAAATTAATATAAGGAGTATTTAAAATAGTGGCCGCAAGGATATTTAAATACTATTTTTGTTCCATCATTAACAGTGATATTATTTAAAACAATTTAGTCTATTCGTTCAAAACATTTTTTCAGCCTACCAACAACAATTTTTGATATAAAGTTGAAAAAAAGATAAAATTGTAATTGTGGGTGCATCCAACACGGCCATCAATAAAATCGAACCATAAAATCTGTCGGAACATTATGCAAACATAACACATTAAAGTCCTCATTGAACCAGATTCTACCAGACTACCAACTTACAGAAAATTCAGGATGGACAGAAACAATTTTCCAAAACTATATATTGTTTTGCTCCGAATCAAGCTATCGTGAAGAGACGACAAAGTAATTAATAAAGTAAATTATAGAAACGCTTAGGGAAGAGCCTTATCGCATTTATTATTTAGAGCATGATTTATATCAAGGCTATCGATTAACCGCATCTACGCCAGCTATCGCAAAATCGTTCCCTCGGAAACAAACCAAAAAACGCTTTTGCATAAAAGTCTGTATCTGCTTTCAAAACTATCGAATATAGGGGATGGAGGATAGTTAAAAAGATTCATGTAAACATAGCCTAAAGGTTATTTTTTTTTAGCTTAAAATGAAGATATGTTTTACATAGATTTGCGTATTAACGGCCGTTAGAGCCTTTACAGACTGGCCCTTTATAGCATTTGTGAGGAACCGATGGATCGGTTCTTGGCGTGTTTGTTGCGGGTGAACGATAGCTAGCCCTATACTTAGTAAGAAGCACGCTCACAAAACGGTGTTAGTTTGAGATTTAGTTGCAATAGTGTTCCTCGGTGGTGACCCTGCAGAGCTGGCAGTCGACCTGGCAGCACCAATGTATCTTGCAGTGGCAGCGCTCGAGGCGGCTGGAGCGCAACGCACGCCGCCCACGGCCGCAGCACAGCCGCCCACATCCACCTGCAGCGCTGCCCACGCTCGCGTTGCACTTCCTACAAAATCACTTGCCATTTGCTTATCATATACAATTAAGTTGTATTTATGTCACTGGTTATGATAGCCTCTGTCGCAGTATTTAAAATTGACTGCTGCTCAAGAATGCAAGAAACTTCCTGCATATAGTAGGTATACAATATTTTGTATTAGTCACCATAAACTGTTCGTAATGCAGGTCAGTGGTGGATCCAGAAATGTTGTTTGGGGGGAGCTAGGCAGTGGACAACGACTGAAAACTTTTTCTTCGAAACGATTTTGGTAGGGCTTGATCTCGCTAACTCTGTGTTTAAAAAATGTAAGGCCTACGAGTCCTAAAACTGAAGCTTTTTTGGGGGAGGGGACTTGAGCACCATGGCACCCCCCCTCTGGATACGCCAGCCGTGCAGGTTATATCGAAGCGCAGGGCTGACTTCATGTGCGTTTTGTGAATATCATTATTATTTTGGTATTTGCATTTTCAGATGATCAGGAAGCAAAAAAATACCAAAATTTACTTAAAAGAACAGACTTCGTTCTTCATATACATAAACATCAGCATAGTAGAAAAAATCTAGCTATGTTTGCCCTTTTAACATGACATCATCACAGCATAACTTAAATCAGTGTATTTTTTACATTTACTATATTATTTTTAACGACAAACTTTAAATTGCTTATAAGAAGATAACTACTGGAGAATAACTAAAAAATTTAATATTTTGCTGATTCTCTTTTTTCCTACATTGTAACTTCCATTCAGTCAGGTTCACAGGGCGTAATTAAACTGTCAGTTTTGATAAGTAAGAACTATTATTATGATGGGATCTAACAAGAACGACTTGCCTTTGTACCTGCAGCAACACGCAATAATGCAGAATAGGTATTGGAATTTTATTGTGTAAATTGCTAAAAATCACTTGAGTATTTAGGTAGGTATAAGACCTAAGATAGGTACATAAATATAAACATGTAATTTAAGTATAAAGCCAAAATTTTAGTGGTACCTTTTGGTTTTTATAAAGGAACCGCAGATCTTGAGAATTTCTTGTTTAAATAACTATGTTAGTATGTAATTTGGGAGCTATAGGTAAATAGCACAAACCGGGACAAATTAGTTTGGGACTTATGCTAATAATTTTTACTATAACTAACACTAATAAGAAAATTAGTAGTAGTATGACGATATTGTAACTTGCCTTCCATGCGTCCCGAGAGAGCCAGCAGCGGGGTCTGGTTCGCAGTAGTCGGGGCTGGGCGTGACGTACCTCAGGCGCGAGATGTCACGTCTCGCGTGGCGCCGCGGCCGCAGCACGCCGGCGCGGGCCGCGTCGGCCGCCAGCGCCGCCGCCACGCGGCCCAGCGCCGGCAGCGCGCGCCAGCACGTGCGCACCGAACACGATCCCGACACGCCGTGGCAGGTACATTTTGTCCGCATACCCGATGATACTGACTGCTCAGATGTTTTTGTTATTGTATAGCAATCACGATTTTTTAACACACAACATTCGCCACATGCAGAAAACAGTGCAACATAGGGTAGTAATAAAATGAAACACACGCAAAAAAGGCTAGATGTTAATAAACTAAATCATAAAAAACTGTATGAGGACTTTACCTTGCGTCCAAAACGGGAGTTAAGTAGATTAGCGGAAGCAATAAGATTCCTTAATCGTTCAAGCCGCGTGTGCAAATCGACTTGTGGATCGAAGCGTGGATCATCTGCAGCCATACGATACTCAATGTTCCGATAGCGGGAATCTCTTTCTGTATATCCGTACCTGCCAATAACAAAAAAAATATATATATAATTGCGACAAAGCTATATCGAGGCATCAAAAAGAAGTTTTGTGCATTGCGACAGACTGTGTATAGTGATCAGGCACAACCAGCCTCTGATTAGATGCCGCAGCAGCCTATTTATTCATTGGCAGTCAATTTTTTCCAAAAAAAACTAATCAATCAATATTTTTAATGCCACACAGCTGTTGTCGCCTCGTTAATACAAATTGTACCTGTTTCTGAACCTTTTTCGTGTAGGTCTTCCTCTCCTCGGTGACCTCGGGAGCCTCTTCCTCCCTCGTTTCCCTTTTCTTTTAGGAGCAGCTGTGAAATTGGCTGGAGCAGGTTGATCGTCTACCAGTATCACGATTGGTGGAGCTGTGGTTGGCAGTAAAGTCGTTGTCGTTGACTCCGTCGCCGTAGTAGTCTCATCTTCAAAATATGTCTCTACTTTACCATCCCGAACATTTATTTCGTGTGAGTCGAGAAACTGTTTTGCAAATCTAAAAACACAGAATTATGTAAATTGTAAATCGATATTATATTTGACAGACACACATAATCGTAGCCATTAGGGCGCTGGTAAAACTAAAGTGCACACAGTACCAATCCTGTACTGTTATCGATCAGCTATGGTCGCATGTGTTAAGGCTTCACCTACCTCTCAGCCCATTGGAAGTTGTCTCCACAACCACCCCACTTAAACCTAGCATGTGGTTCGGCTGGTGTATGTTGCACTTGGCGCGGTGGTCTTGGCGGGGCGCGGGGCGGGGTCGCGCACGAGCACGCCGGCAGGGAGCCAAGCGCGCACGCACGGGCTACCGACCACGTCAGTGCGGCGGCGGACATCGCGTACACGTAAGCTTGCTCGCGGGTCCCTTTATTGAAAACAAATAGTTATCAGATGGCACATTTATAAGCATATGACACATACACATTGGGATTAATCCCAAGTCCACAACTGTTGTAAGTTACTAATGTACTGAGGTTTTTAAAGGACAATTAAGTTAGAACTTAGTTTAGTTTACATCTAAATAGGTAGGTAAATTCAATTTAGTAGCGGATTACTTTTATAGACTAAGCCTCTGGTCTAATTCCTATGGCGGCAAGTTTTGTGGGGCGGCTAGATTCGTAGAGAAAAAAAGTTTTTATGTCTTCAAAAAGTATAATCTTACTGATTCAAATTCTGACAATGTTCAAATTGCATAACAAATGTTATATTTATTTAATTTTGCCCAAATTAATTTTTTTTGGTTCAATTCAATAGTAGCAATAGCAAACGAAACAAATTTTTGAGTTAAATTATTTCTTGTTGAAATGACGTATTGTAAAAAAAGTAATGTTATACAATACCTACGTCATTACGATGAGAAATAATTAGCCACAAAAATATAAAAAGGGTAGAAAAGTAAAACTTTTGTTGGGTCAGAAAGCTAAAAAATTCTTCAGAATGCTATATCGTTGAATATTGTTGGTTGGAAATTGATAGATATCACACATACGAGGGACGGCTGATAAGTTATAGATAAGCGGCCTAAGGGACTCAGCGAGGACTAATCACCTAGTTACTGATATTACTAGTTGTGAGGTTCATCATTGGTATATGTACCACGTTGTTTTATTTGATTCAATAAAACTCTATTCCTGGAACTAGAAACAACACCATGTCATCGAAAACTGAAAATTCTTGCAATTTAGAGCACCGCGCTGTGATCAAATTTCTTGTAAAAAAAAGGAAATACGCCCAAAGACATTTTTAAGAGATGTCATCGGTTATTCAGGATTCTGCACCTTCATAACCGATGGTAAAAAAATGGGATCGACTATTTCAACAAGGAGGGGAAAGCTGTGAAGACGACCCCCGCCCGAGCCGCTCAGTGACGGTGCTCACTGAAGAAAATGTTAAAAAGTTGGAAAATTTTTACTGGCTGACCGTAGAGTTAAATTGTGGCAGATATCAGAAGAACTGCAGATAAGCAAAGAACGAGTTGGAGAAATTTTGCATGAACATTTGCACATGAAAAAAAATAGTGCGCGTTGGGTACCATGAATGCTCACACCGCTCGACAAGCGACGCTTGGAGAGTAATACAGATTTTTAGAGCTGTTTCAGATTTGGACGACATTGCATAATGCATAATCGCATTGTGACCGTTGATGAAACATGGATTCGTCAATATGATCCCGAATCCAAACAAGAGTCGATGCAGTGGATAAAAAAGGGAGAAAGGCCACCAAAGAAGTTTAAAGTTGAAAAATCAGCATCGAAGATTATGGCTACCATTTTCTGGGACAGCCAGGGAGTTTTGCTCATTAATTACTTTCGTAAAGGGACTACAATGAATGACAAGTATTATGCAAATTTAATAGACCAGGCACGTGAAGCAGTCGTACAGTAGAGACGTGGCAAGTTGGCGCGAGGAGTGCTGTTTCTGCAAGACAACGCACCCATTCACACGGCGCGAGTTGCGAGGGATGCCCTGACAGCTACAAAATTCAAGGATTCCCTACAGGACCTGGCGCACAAAAACTTTTCCTTTTTTCCAATTTAAAAAAGGAGTTAAGGGGACGAAAATTCTCGGACGACAATGAGATGAAGGCGGTCGTAGAAACCCACTTTGAGGAGAAATCTAAGGAATATTTTTAAATAGCTTTAAAGCACTGTATTCCCGATGTGCAAAGGGCGATTTGAGGAAAATTCGTCGAAAACAATTTGTCGAAAACAATTCGCCGAAAACACAATTCGCCGAATCACAATTCGCCGAATCGAAATTCACCAAATTACACTTCGTTGAATCGCAATTTATAACAAATTTTCAGAAATTCCGTTACAAATACTGTTTCGAACTATAGCGGGCAATATTTTTAGGGACCTTCGACTATAGCGGAAATTATTTATAGAAATGTTCAACTACAACGGGGAATAGTCAGAGATATTCAACTATTGCAGATAGACCTTGTACTATTGCGTGGTACTCCGTTTCAAAACTATAACGGATCATATTCTTTAAGATAACTAACTATAGGGAAAAATTAATAAATATTTCTAACTACAGCGGAACATTTTTAAAGTTTTGTTTTCGAACGCAACAGAAAATGTGATTCGGCGAATTGTGTTTTTCGACGAATTGTGTTTTCGGCGAATTGTGTTTTCGGCGAATTGTTCTCGACGAATTGTTTTCGACGAATTTTCCGCAGACGGAAAAGGGTATTTCACTTGAGGGGGAATATATTGAAAATAAAAAATATAACATTAAATATTTCTTTCATTAAGTACCTAAGGCCGAGAACTTATCAGCAGCCCCTCGTAGATGCTCAAAAATAGCACCTTTTTACTCTTTTCATCTCTTACAATTCTGATATGGTTTTCATTCTCATTTTCACTACTCATACAAATACAGTATTTTGTGTCCTTAGTTTTCTTTGTTAAAATGTTAAAAGAAATAAAAGAAAATAAAATAATAAAAAAGGGTGTTTTTCTAGAAAGAGCTATCAGGTGTAGTACAAAGGAGAATGCTCTGACCTCCACGAATTTATGTCTTGCAGGATATTACTGGGTCTTATACCACATTTTACAGCAGACATACCAGTAAATGATTATAAGTCAATTGCGACGTATGCTGATGACACAGTCCTGCTGACTACTCACATAAACCCAGTAACTGCATCTATTTGTTGCAAAATATTTTGCAGAAATAGAGTTGTGGATGAAAAGATGGAGAATAGAGGCAGATGAAAGTAAATCTGTTCACTCTTAGGAAAGAAACTTGTCCTCCTGTTATGTTAAACCGCAAAATAATTACTCAGCAAGAAAATGAGGACAGAAGATTGACCTGGCGAAAGCATGCCTGGACCAAAGGAAAGGACATTATTCCGTAATCTCAGCTGGCTTAGGGGACGCAACTGGGAAAATGTTAATTTATGAAACAATTTTCAAATCGATCTGGATATACAGAATTCAGCTGTGGGGTACCTCTAGTAATAGTAACATCGATATTTTAGAAAGATATCAAAACAAAGCACTAAGGAAAAATTTCTCCTGTGTTATAAATTCATGTATCTAAACTTCAGAATAAAACTGTCCGGCAAGAAATAGCCCAAAGCAGCCTGAGACACTAGAAGAAGCTTAGATGCTAAGACCCACGTAAATGAACTTGCACAGACTTTGACTGGAATGGATGGAATTCCTCATATAAGGCTTAAAAAACGTAACATCCCTAATGACACCAAAATATTCCCACAACAAGAGAATCTGCTGAAAAGTTACATTTCAACTGTTTATGACTCTGGAGATAACGAATTTAACAAATGTTCATCAGCCAAGGAGTGGCTTATTGTTTCTGAAACAGATCGCCATGGAGCAAAATCATCCATTTTTTTTGTTTTGATTCATTAGCCGAAAAAAAATTATTTGTAGCCAAAAAAAGTAAAAATCTTGTCAAATGTGAATTGGATTCGCACATGATGGCTTCCGTACCATCTTATAAGATTAAATAATGGATACTTTTTGGATAATTTCGTAAAAGATACCAGAACAAGGAAAAGGGTGTTTTACCATTTGGGCACGGAACCCTAAAATTATATCACTATCAAAATTATGCTTCCATCGCGGCGTATATTGAAAAATCAAATTAATTTCATGTTGGCACCTATGTCTGATTTCCATCCTCGAATTTAAAGCATTTCTCGAATTTCTTTTCTTCGTTATTGCAATTACGTCTTCCTTTCTATTTGACATAATTATGGCATATGGAATAATGATGGTTAATTACTTAAAAAATACTTCGCAACCTAAGCACAACAAGTTTGTAATTTTTCGATTTTCGGGAATCATATTGTGACGCTTTGTCCTGGAAACACATTTCAATTAACCTCATTTTAAATAGAGAAATGGCTGTCAGTCAGTCATAAAGTCTATTGCACCTTCATAGAGTTGGAGAAATCCTATGATTATATGGTGAGGAAAAAGTTGTGGTCAGGGATGTCCATGTATGGTCGACTTGGTGTGTGCTCTGGAGTCTCTGTATATGAGGTCTAGACCTGGTACATAAGGATCAATGATGCTTACAGTGATTCGTTTGACATCAGTGTAATTTACAACGGAATGCAAGGTGAAGTTGCGAGTGAATTTTTGTACTTTGGAATAGTGAAGTAAAAAACGGTAAAAAAAATCGTTGTTTTTCTAGAATTTGTTTTATTCAAAACTACAACATTGTTAGGTAATTTATTAAATAAAAAATCAGGGTACACCCGCCACTCTGTTTATCAGGATCAACAGTGGCGTCCTTTGATCGAATAATGCAGCTGTGCAATGACGCATAGGTTGTGCCCGGACATCCGGTTGTCTTGGGACCCGCAAAGAACTTAATCAGAAGAAATAGGAGGTAGTAAGAACGCAGTGTCAGACTTCCCTCCCAACAAAGCGAAAACAGCAATTGAAATCGCTCAGAGGCCAAAAAAATTAAGGGAGACGGTCAGGAGACGCCTGAGTATACGACGCGTACATGTGAGTGTGATATTGTAAGAATAGGCAGATAATCTGGTCGAATGATGCGTTGCACTCATCATTAATAGCAAAATCGGGTCCAAAGACACGCGCATGGCTATTGATGATGGCGCGCTGGTTCCTACACTTATGTATGAGTATTGGATATGGCAGAAGAAGTATAAAAGTGGAGTTAATGGTGGAGTATGTGCGGATTATTGTTATGTGACATAGTGAGAGAGGTGTGGGATGAAAAAAGACGTAGTGAAGAGGATTAAGAAAGGCATTTTGATTATTGAGATGGTTTGAGCATGTGAGGATGATGGATGATTTAAGATGTAGGAAAGCTATGTATTGTGCTTAAGTGTTTGGAGGGCAGTTATGGATCGACCTAGGTGAACGAATCTTTACCAGATTTGCAACAAACCGAGGAAAGGCCAGGTCATAGGTACCTATTACCGTCGTCATGTATATGAAGAGATGCATGGATGTAAACGAAGCTAATGGAGTATGGTGAACCGTTGTCTCTACCTATCCCTTGGGACGAAGGCGAGAGTTTGTGAGTGTGTGTCCCTTTTGAACAAACAGTATGAACGAGCGGTCTAAGGCTTCCTAAAAAGTTTTTCTGTCTTAAAATATTGTGACCATATGAATTCTAACAGATTTACGAAAAGCTCGGAATTACGATTATGATATATCAAAAGACTTGATCAAGTTTATTTTAAAATCACATTTTAAATTTTTATTTCAACAGTTTCTGTGAATGATATGTCAAATACACTGTCAACCTGTCAAAGGCGTATCTGAAATATGGCGTACAATCGTCCATAGTAAACAAGTATCAATCTAATCGCGATAGAGCCCGCACGCGAGTCATCAGCAGGGCAGGCTAGAGCCATTGTTCAGCCAGCGGCTTATCAGCCGGTCCATCGAGGATCGCGCGTGAGTGCACAGCTCACGGTTATCGCTGACATCCCCTCTCCCGACCTCGCATACTATACTGCCTGCTTGATTCATGCGTGTAATTAAATCTTTTGTTCGTCTCGCTACACTACAACGCTCCCCACTTTTGCAACACAACCTTTTCTCGATCGACTTCTTAATTTAAGAAGAGATAAGATTTTCAGAAAGTCGCATCTCATCAATAAGGATTACATTGATTTAGGTATAACCTAAACAAAACTTAAGATACGAAACAACTCAATAATTTATTTTGCTTTAAGCAATAATGTAGAGGTTTGTAAGATGGTATAATAAACCTTTGTATGGACATATTTTCTTTCACAGTAGGTATAAGAGTCAGCTAACAAAAATGTAGCATTTTAATTGATTTATGTTTTAACACTAATGAATTAGGAGTCTTAGTTACTGGCGAAGTAAAACTTTTAATTAAAATGTATCACGTCTGGTACAGAGGAGAGATTCATAGCGGTTTTGTTCGTTACCGACAGCGTTCCTTGTCAATTAATTTCCTAAAGTGGGTAGACGGCCGATGAAGTGGCAAACTGCGACCAAAAACAATGGTCTGTTTTCTAACGGCGAGGCTTCCGGACCGCGGTAGCTGCCAACTCCACAACGTCGCTGACTAAAACTAAAACTAAAAAACTTTCCAACTCTTTGTCTTCTTTTCAATTCCTAACTTTCTGATGGTTGTTTTTCACTGAAGTCGTAGTCTTTAGTTTCAAAGGGAACGTTCTCTATAGATAACGGTTCTACAAACTCGGAAAAGACATCAAGGAATGTTTCTTATAATTTGAAAATACATATAGTCACACTTCTTGTTTATTCTTAATTTGACTTGCTTGGGTAAGATATTGTGAACTCACGGGCTGAGAGAGCGGTGCCGCGCTGCAGCAGCGGCCTGCGAGTGTCAGAATCGACAAAATTTAATTTTTAACATCTGTTCTTCATAATTTAAAGGCACCCTAAACTACACAATAAGGCTAAACGTTAAACGTAAAACGTATCGCCAATCTGGCTGAACGTGAAGTGGCCGTATTATAGCGAAGTTTTTCAATTCGGCGCGTCAACTTGTAATACGGCGTGTTTTACGATATGGCTGTAACATACATTTGTTCATTCATACATTTTATCAAATACCATCAAAACTACTATTTATTTCATACGTCGCCCCAGGAATTTTACCCGACTACGGCGAAGAAAAAAGAAGGGTTATGGTATACTTTGCTTAGGTATTGTATAGAATATTTGAATTTTACAGATTTCCGGTAACATCTGTACATGTTAATTCATAAATTTTACTTTATTTATCAAATACTATAAAACTTCAGGAATATATTTAATAAAAAGGAATGTATGTAAGGACATGATTTACAATAGATTGCCTTATTCACTCGTGCGAACCCGGGTGCAAGTCGATAGTGTCTTATAATAACGTGATCAATACAAAAAGGTGGTCATCATTTACGGAATCGTGACAGTTTAGTAAAGCTTCGTGCACGATACAAATAACAAATGAATATCGCGTGTTGTCTTCAGTTATTTAACAGGGGTGAAAGGAACAATAGCAAGAAAAGAAGCAAAATTTCTGATATACCTTCTTATATAGTTAATACATTTCAAAACGAATATACTTAGGTTTTTAAATTTCATTTACGTTTTCATTGACTGTGCCAAATATTTATAAACCTATGTCTTATTATTTTGAGAAAGTGGGTTATTTGAGTATTACAGACAGACAATCACCGAGGTTATTTCGTAAATCCCTGTTTGTTCATTATATTTTACGGAGAACTGAAAAGAACAAAAGAATAATTTAAAACTTAATAACCCGCAAAGTAATAAATATTTTAGATGTGACATGAAATAAAAAGAGATCTCTATCCGGAACGAGCAAGCAGCGTGCATCGTCGACGGGACGCGACGGGCGCGGACGGTTCCGTGTCGTTCCGGCGTCCGAGCCAGCACAATACACCGAGCCACCGCCCGCGCCGCTGACACTGCTGATTTAAACTCCACAAACTTACCTTTCCTTATCTTCATTTAGACGGAAGTTATAAAGTCGTCGTGCCTGGACTTTAGGGGAAGCCCAGTTTTGCTTAGCTATTTATTCGAATGTAGAAATATATGTTTATTACGTTTAAATTACCAGTCAGTAAATCAGGTGTAAACTTTGGTGCGAATTCAATCGAAGAACAGTTCCACCTGTCGCCTGCATGTGCAGCGAGGCAGGCGGAGTGTGTGAGCCGTGCTGCTGCTGCAACGTGCGGCATAGCTGCGAGCTGCCGGCGACACACTCTGGCTTGCCCGCTCCATAGCGCACCGTTCTTACGTGCTTCCACGCAGTCAATATCCGTCCAGTTTCCTTCGCTTTCGTGCAAAGCCCTGTCGAATACAAAATGTAATCACGCTATAGTAAGATAAAATGGGACTTGATTTGTCGGATGGATTAGAGATTGAAACAGAATATAGTTTAAAGATTTTATTAAACAGAAGTGTTATTTTTACATAATTGGAACTTACTAAATCTATTTTGTGCTTTCGTGGTCACCTAACTTTTATGTGTTATAACGACACAAACTTAGGTAGATTATTATAATATATTATTGTGCTTTATGATTATGATGATATTATTGATGTATTTTTGGCTCCTTTCCTATTCCTTCGCTCGTCGACGGTTGAGGATCATTTCGCCGTGCTGACTCCGGTCGATGGCCACGATGGAACGCTTCACACATTTCAAATAAATAGTTTGGAAGAAAGTCCCTTGCTTCGCCTTCTTTTCGTTTTAATAAACGATATGCTTCCCGTAAAGTAGGTTTTGGTGACAGCCTTAACTCAAGTTCAACTGCTGATGGAAAATGTGCTGCTAATGAGTAAACTATTTCTAAATCTGACGGTGGCGGGATCAAATGTCTATAATTTGAAACTTTATGCAAAAAGTATTCAGACATGCTGATTCTCTGACTTCCTTCATCGTATTTTCCTAATTTCATGTCATACAAAACTGATTTTTGTCTATCTGCACCCCAAAATTCGTCTTCAAAAGCTTTATAAAAATTATTGACATCTTTGAATTCGTTTCTAAAACATCGAGCCCAAATTAAAGGGACTCCTTCAAGGCAGGATATAGCAAATTGAAGCTGTTTGTTAGGAGCAATGTTTAACTCTGTTATATAGTATTGGACATACTCTAAAAAATCCATTGGATGTATATCGTCGCTGTCGTCAAAATGTGGCCGCTTGTTAATAGACGCAATTATGATATCATTTAAATCGTCTCTCGATAGTTGTATCACTGGTTTGCTATTGATGATTTCTTCAAGTTTAGAATTATCCTCACTTTTCTTCCGTTCGAAAACTCCTTCCGTTTTTCCCAAATTTGGGAGAGACATGTGACTACGTAATCTCGACGATGGCATGTTTTGGAACACATCTTCTTGACTTTGTGAAAACCTCACACCAAATCCGAGCGTCGATGGTTTATAAATTGAGGCTCCATAAAGTACGGGATTATCAGGTTTCAAACTATGTTCATGAGGTTTTTCTTTGACAGAATTGGAAATCTTGTCGACCATATCAGAAAGATTTATAACAGAACTTTTGATTTGGCGTAGATCGACAAACAAGCTCATTGCTTCCCTGTTGCCTTTTGGTTCTCTTCTGACATTTCGTATAGAAACAGACTGGAACAATAAAATGTATCTTTATCCCAAAAAATATCGACTAATGTTGAACGAATGCAAATGTATAAGACATTTTGTAATGATTATTTAAAGGGATTTTGTATAATAAAAAACACAAATTGCTTAGTTAATGCTTGATTACTGCACTGTAACTTTAACTATTAAAATGTACGTATTGTTATAAATTAGTATCAATAGCTAAGCATGTGAAGCATGTCGATTGCTACCTAAGTAGTAGGTACGTACGTGTGACGACCGACGACTTCGGCCGGGTGAACGGTACTACCCGCCTACAGGCTGCCTTACCGTACTTGCCGTTTTTATTATACTCAAATACACGATAACTGGGTTATCGTATACTAGGCTGAATATTCAATTTCATTGACGTTTCGTTTCGTCGTGCATGCCAAGGACACGAGTCGCAGATTGCTCCGTTTTCAATATTTTAGGGGACGGGGTAACTTGACATCATGTACGTACATAATGAAAAAAAAAATGATCATGATTAATTTGTAAACCAATTAACACATATAGAATATGATCGGTATTTAGGTAGATAGAATCTTAACATCTAAACACAAATAGGGTAAATTAATTAAAAATTACTGTGGGTAATTAAATATTTATCAAAGACAATATAACCATATTCAATGAAGATATATACGCTTTTCTTTTTTAGAATGGAAAATAAATGATTAAGTATAAAAAACTAAATACGTAAAATAATAGGAATTTATTATTTAAAAATAATTTATTATACATAGAAATAGCACACTAGGCACATCCTGTGCGTCCGTGTGCTTTGATTATTCGATTAAAAGGCGCCACTGTTAATCCTGGTATATAAGTTGCAGTGGTGGGGAAAAAATGCACAGAAATACTAACATTCTCCGGTATTGGACAAACGACACTGATGTAGTTTATTACAACCTGCATTGTTTAAGGGATCAATTAATTTTGCCGTTGAATGGAATAGAAACGAGCGAAGTCATAATTTAATAACTTATGTTTTATACTAGATAAAACAGCCAAATTAAACTGTACCTTTTAGAATCATTTAATATGAATTGCGGAATAAAATCTTTTGTAAACTAACAATAATAAAATGGTGTTTTGATCTTTGACACGCGTCGGCGTCAAAGATCATAAGTTTGACTCCTTATTTCGGATTCCAATTTTAAAGTAGAATAATATTGACCAATGTTCTATAGAACGCGTTTTTAACGCTATTATGAGTTTTATATGTTTTTTTTTGATAATTTGGCTTTTGTTTTTCTTCTTCTTTTTTATTGTGTTTTATTTTTTGGTATGTTTATTATTTTAACAGAGAATTGTCTGTTTGGTTTGGAAGATTCTTTGCATATCGACAAGGTTTTCCGGAAAAGCTGTAGAAAACCGTAATGGGATGGGGGGATGGATAGCTCACGCGACGTCAAGCTGGGGTGATGTGATGGTAGCGTGCGGTACCGGGCGGAGCGGCGCGGCGCGGCATGCGAGCGACACAACTACTCGTAACAGTCGACAACGACCGCAAAACGACGCAATAGATGTTAACCCGGACTGTCGGCCATCCAGTCACGGTGCTACGGGTTACAAAGCTTCCTTAGTTACGTCTCTATTATAGTTAATTCATGTGGAATGTAATTGTTGCGCTGCCCTGTGCAGGCCCGGCGACGCATTATATTATCTTATTCGTCACGCCGCGCACGTGTTTGCTGTATCTAATAAAATAATTCCCGTATCAAATTTTACGCGCTTATCTCGATGTAGTAGACAAAGAAACGCGCGGAGGGGCTAAACGGATTCGCTTTGTCATAACTGGTTGTAATGTACAAAAGGACCGCATTTTTATATTTAAGCTCTAGCCTTTGTAGTCGTAGACGTAAAGGGAGATCTCTCTGGGCAACTTTAACCGGCATCAGACGATCAATATAGGTATCTTGATTCTATAAAATTTTGTTTTGACTAAATTCGTGCATTATTTGACTCAAATAATCCAAATAAATCGATTTGAGTTGATAAAAGTGCAAGATGCCCGCTTATTTTCAAATACAAGAATGTTTTCTATTAGGAACTCTTAAAACTCTTTCGGGCATGATTTGACGTCAAGCCGCCGTAAAACTTCGTATGTCACACCACAAAATAAACACAGTACAGAAATAACGCTTCATATAATGCGCGCCTCACGAATGCACTCATAGATACTATCCACTAGTCATTCTCTCTCACACAGAATTTCGCACGGATTTGGAAGGAAGCATGCGCGACTGTCACTCACCGCAAATTCTTGTAAGTGATGTTTTTCTTTAAAAATGGAGCGACGGTATGAAAGTTTTATAATATATTTTTGTCATTGTTTGTTGTTTTATAAACAATTGCAATAAATAATACAAAAACGTGAATTTCAACAATATAAGTTCTTTTCAGTAACACATTTCAATAAATTATTGAAAATTAATGAGTTTTTGTTTTGAATAATCCTAAAGTTGACAGCCCTAGCGCAAATGTCGAGCGAATCCGTTAAAACTGAAGTATATGAGTTTTACTTCTGTGCTCTCTCTGTTTTCTGGTCACTCGTTGATTTAATGTGGTTAAGATTGTGAATATTTTAGGGTTCCGTAACTAAAGGGTGAGAAACGGGACCCTATTCAGAGCAATAGTCCGTCCGTCCGTCTGTTAGCGGTATCTCATGAGCCATAATAGCTAGAAACTTCAAATCTAAAACAACAAATGACTGTATTTTCAATGTAAACTGGTAAAATTCATAGTTTTTAATAAAGACTAACCGAGGTTATTAATGTCAAATGCTCGTTTACTAGCGCCATACTCGTACGTCAACACGGCCAACAACAGCCAACGCAAAAAGCAACGGCACGATATGAAATTAAAACTATTAAAATTATTTTTGATCTAATCGAATTACAATTTTTCTATATTTGAATGAACTTTTTTTGATTTTTTTAAATGAAGTAAAAGAAGATAAAAGTTTAATAGGAAATAAGTCCGCCGCAAGCCTTTTAAGCTGAAATCAAAGCTTTAACTCGTTTGGGCATGCTAACGAGTATGCCACATTTGGTTTCCTGTGGAAGAAGTTCCCAAAAATATAATTAACAGTAATCACATTACTTACTGATGATCTTCAGACCCGGCTACACTGACCTCACTCATTGATTCAGGACGATCTATGTGATTAAGGTTGAGATTTTGAGCTGGTCCCAACCTTTGTTATATACGTATCTACACTGCTAGACTGGGTGGTAGCGAGCGTCATCGTCCAAAAAAATGATATATTTCGCCAAAGGCGACCAGTACGAGTTGTGCATAAGGAGTCTGAACTTCTGTTGTGAGTCGGTGTTCAGGATTTGTGCTATTTTTGATGAAGACTAACTTCGTACGATCCAACAATTTTATTCCTGCCTAAAACAAAGTAGAGCCTCAACCGTAAGGTAGGATTTCTTCAAAATATCCCTTTGCGTAGCGTTTTCTTCGTCTCCGTAGGGCTCGCTGACTTCAATCTTCACCATACAGAGATATCCTGGCTGCATCGAAGAACAATACCTAGTCTAGTTTAGTCTATGACTCACAATTAAGAGCAAAGCTAAGTCTGGCATCTTGTTGCATAAGGAGTTACTTAGAACCGCGGGCAGGTCGATAACTGCGTATGTTGGTAGCGCGAAGCCTCCTTCGGACCGTCCATAGACCATTGCGTATATTTCTTACTTCTTCGAGGTTCTTTTTCAGGTCCAAATACGAATACACATTACATTTCCCGAAAGCTGCCTCGTCATAAAACGATCACTCCTTGGATCGGTACATGGCTTTCTTTTATAACTAGGCTCTTTCTTGATAGATCGAGCCGTGCACTTTAAAGCGCTGCTAGGTCTGTGGTATAGTTAATTGACTCGCTTTTAGCCTCTAAGCCGACTGAGCCACAAATTCTTCGATCCTCCTCAAGCAGTCTATTTAATTAGGTTTACTTTTGTACAGTACTCACTTAGTTTGAGACCTCGCAACAGTTCTTCTAATCCTTTAAAATATCCAAAAGTTGTTTAGAGTCGATTTCATGTTTCGCGAAATCGCACCATTAAATCAAGCAAAAATTTTAAAACCACTTGTTTAGAAAAAAACAACTTTCATTTTAAGGACAAAAACCTTGCAAACTTGATTAGTTATTAATTATTGGTTGATGAACCTAATGATTGGGCTCCGCTGCGTTCCGACGCGTCGATCAATCATTTTAAAAGTTTTTTTTCAAATCTAATTCGTACCGTATAAGCGTAGTAGGTATTTAAGCCCCTTAATACGCGAACAAAAATTAGCAATATATATATAATGTACAGCTTACAATAAATTAAATATTTGTGTTAATGAAAAGTAGGTACAATAAGGAGTAGATTTAATTCCAAAATCTAAGGCTGTAGGTATCAGATCGTTTTTGTGAGTCGTCAAATTAAAAATTAGTTTAAAAAGCTCGTTATAAGGGAAGTTGTTCGCAAAAACATTTAAACACCACAGCTGACGCGGTGCAGCGTCGCGTCTGATACGCCTTTAATGATGATTAAATGCCGTATGATTGGGACACAGTGCGTATCACCCCTTTTCTACAACAACGTTGCGTTATGTGGCAAGGCAAAGGCCCGTACTAACGCGGTTTTAATATTCCTATACCTCCATTTTATCGTCGTTTAAATTTGAGCTGCAAAAAATATTTCCCTTATTCTTTTAAAACATAGAATAACAGCAATTAGTTCCATCCAACGTATCTAATGGTAGACATTAGTTACAATCAGAAGCAAGGGGATGGCTGGTATCGTGCTTCCCCGATGAGTTCGCATGCCTCATTTCACCAGGAACAATAATACTCTAATTACGTACCATTCGATACAGACTTGCAGAACCCTGCCTGATTATATAAAGAAGATCAACTGCTTACTGGAGATGCCTCTTTCAAACGAAAAATAACCCAATTGAAGTTTTTGTTTATTAGTAATATTGTAACTAAACTCCCTTCTCTGAGCATCGTTAAAATACCTACATAAATCCAAATCCAAAATTAATTCCCAGTACCTGCCCTTTTCTAAAATTGGCACATAAAATTTGAAGTTCTCGAATATTGGTCTTACCTTTATAGTATTTAGTTCAATGTATATTCAGGACACGTGCCCACATTAATTTATGTCACAGTAAATCCCATCCCCGATTTAAATGTAAATGGCCAACAAGTAGGAAGCCGGAATAATTGAAACAAATGCAAGGATTACTCAACAAATTGTTCAATACAAGGGCGATTTATCTAACTCGACGCGGTGAAAAGTACAATTGTTATATTCTATTGGAATTAATTTAACACATAGCGATGACTTGAACTAAGTATCACATAATGTAATTGTTACGATTCGAAGGTTTAGGTAACGTATGTAAAACAAATACATTGAGTTATTCTTATTACTTAACCTTTTTGGAAGTTTTGTAAAATTGTTTTTAAAACAATGCACCGTAGCATTATTGGCATGACGACAGTGTAATCTATACCTTTGAAAGGTACGTTGAAGGGGAGCTATTTGGAGTGTTAGTAGATCGTGCCTTATCTACGAAGTATCAAGTACAATTACGAAGTCCTGGCGTCCTGGGATTTTTATTTAATTAATAAAAATATTTATGCTCCGCCTTCTGGCTTTCTTTTTCTATTACCGTTATACAATAGAGCCTATAGATGGTTGCAAAACCAAAGGCACAATGTGCACGATGCCAAGCCAACTGAACCCAATACACAGTGGGGAACACAACGTAATATTATTAAGCTAAAGAGTGGTATAGAACCTTAATAGGTTTATAACCTAATGGTTATAAACGCTTAATAAAAAAAAGAATAATTGAGTATTAGATCAAATTAAAAGTTCGTAGTAGCGCTACGCTTTTGCCGCGAGCTAGAAGGGCGGGCGAGCCAATTCGTAGTATTGTAATATACAGAGCTGCAAGCACGCGCGCGTGAGTCAACGCTCGCTTGGTCCGTCCGTCCGTCCGCCAGACAGCGAGCCCCGCGCCCCGCATCCCGCGCACCACACCCCTGCACAGATCTTACTTACGCGTTAATTACCGATTACTTATTACCATTCTCCTTCCTACCTTTGAAGTCTAATCCAGATTAGATTCCATAATCTTCTTTGTAATAATTATTTTTATGTGCTTAGGTACTTGTTATGTTTATGTCGATATACGTTGGTCGTTGTTCAGTTTAGGCTAGGTAAATTATTTACGTAAATACTACATGCTTAATATTTCGGTTTTATCTATGTTTTCATCGTACGCAGACACTAAATATAGGTATAGGCGGCTTTCATATATATTCCTTCTTCCTTCACTTTTTTTTCAAATTTTGTAACGTTAAGTATGTGGTTAAATTTACTAAAGGAAAAAAAAATAGTGATCTGTTTGAAGACGAGATCGTTTCCAAATAAAAGAAAGGAACGAGAAGGAAGGGCGAGGATGTTGGTAATTTATTGAATTTGTCAAGACAAAGTGAACAACTCGTCATTTGTAAATAAAGAGCGCCGCAGCGTGGATAAATTTATGTCAGATCAAATGAATCGTAACAAGATTTGTTGCACTTATTGCAAGCACACTCATAAACCGATGAACCAACACATTCATTTAAAACAAGCAAAAACAAAAACGTTTGTCTTATATCCTTTGAAAATTAACTTAAATAATAATATAAAATAAAGTACTCATCTTGTTCAATTCACTGCAAAATCTTTTAACACTTTTATGTCCATTGATTGACGGCTACACATACTTACGTGTGTTATAATAATAGTCTTTGAGAGGGTGAAGTTATTGTTCATAAATGTACAATCTGCCAAGTGCGATTCTTTTCTCCATTTCTCTTCCAATTTCTTGTTTTTTTTTGCATTAGATCCAAGATGATCAACAAGGAAATCATCTTTTAATCTAATAAATGATTTAATAATCATTGAAAACCTTTATTTTACTTGTGAAAGTACCTTTGTCCAGCTTAAATATATGTAAAAAGGCCGTGTCAATCGTATTAATCATTAAGTGATACTACCTATCTTTAATTATTTAATTCAATTCAATTAAAGCTTAGCTATACGATTTGAAAAACATTGTTTCACTTTTTTTTCGTGTTTGTTTCATTAAATGCTAATCACGTCCAAGGTTTTGGTTGAGCAACTTATGATGTAAAATTCAGCTAACTTTGTGAAGCTCATGTTCACCCTAAATTAGGATCGGAAATCTACACCGGAAAGTTGTACTGAAATTAATCCCTTGCAGTTCTACAAGTATTTCAAAGGTTTGAATACCGAATCATAATTATTTGGCTTCCGTAAACTGACTACCTACGAGTATACTTATTAAATTACCTACTTAGCCGTTTTTATTCGCCGTTAGAATTTTAATTGACTTGTTGGTAAACATTAAAATTGTCCATCCACATTAGATTATGTTTCCATTGCAACTAAAATAAAGTTTACATCTTTTAATTCGTTTTTGTTGGCACAGTTATAGCGAACGCTTATGATTCCGCAAGCTCTGCACGGTTTACTACCAACTTATTTCTTTAATTTGTTTTGTCCAAAGCCATAATATAAAATCGGCTGAAGTGGGCCATACATCACTTTCCGCTACAGGCTCGCCGCAGAACTCGGGGAATCGAAGTAGAAGCAGGAATTCAATAAAAATCACAATCGTAAAAACTAAACGGCCAACGAGCTATAAAAATAGCTAAGGAGGCATTAAGAGCCGTCCTCCCTAATAATAGGTCCCGCCAGATGCACGGGACGGCTGCTTGGAAAAGTCACGTCGTACCAGGGAATTCGAGCAAGGGAAATCATTTTTTTCGGTCTGCCACACACGGCCCTTGCTAACTCGGCGAAAACTGAGGCCGTCCTCTCCAGAGAATCACTTACAAAAGACCATTTTATTTTATGCTTAGGACTCAAAAAATGTATTAAAAGATGAAAGAAATTACTGTGAGAGAATGTTCCTTTTTTTCTTATCCAGCGCTCGTACCTACTAGGTATTGGTAGGGATGAAAGTAAGTAGTTATCTACATAGAACATTGGTAGGTAATATACATTTTTTATTTATGCGAATCAATTCATTGTAAATGACGATAAACAGCTGCAATTTTCTCACGGAGTTGGCATGGTATATCAGTTTATCTATTACCTATACTGACACTTTCATTAATTCATTTTATAAAATATGTATATTGCGTTCGTTTTGTTTTATAACTAAGGTATATATTTTATAGGTAATGAGGAAATGTTTTATAGTTTTTTGTTTCGAGGGTTGTTCTGTTCTAGGATCCTACCTATATCTACTAATTCTTGCACATCTTAAAATTCTTGATAACTCAAACCTATGTACAACTTACCAAACCTTCAGTTGGTATTTCTTCAGTTTTACAATAGGTACGCGTTAAAGAATTAGGGGATCCAATTATATTTTTGACGAAAATTTATATAGTGAACAGGCTTATTAATAAAATGTATTCATAAAAGGATGTTCCATTTACCTTTAGCACAATCATTATTTATAAAAAATAAGTAGATATCTCTACCATGTTATCGTAGAAATAAGTCGCGCCATAGAAAAAAGTTTATTATACATATAGGCTATTCAATGGTGTGAATGATTGCCCGCTTTTAGAAAAACAGTGCCAAATGTTTTCTATAAATTTAGATTAATATAAGAATTCGCCAAATGGCGCAAAGTCTGATGACCAAAAATTCATAATTGGCAACACTTTAAAAAACATAATAGGGGATTTTGTCCAGATAGGTGAACATCTTAAACATTTCAACATCTTAACAAATTTCCTAAGAACTTTCCTGGTTTAAGGTTATTTTTTTTAATTTGATTTCATTTTCAAATCTGTTTACGTGAATTTGATAAATTAATTAAAACTAATGTTCTTAGGTTTTTAAGCCTAATTTGATTTCTAACGATCATTTTCGCTGTAAACAAAAACTGAAACAAGATTTGAATATTTTTAGTTATTATCCGTTATAGTTTATAGATTGCTATGTTAAGCTATTGTCCGGGCAATATGTGTGTTTGTTATTTTTTTGGTTTAAACGAATTTTTGGATTTAAACGCTTAATTGGTTTTGAAATAGCATAAATTTAGTTGCATATTGCATATTTTTCCACTAGAAATACATTTTTGTTGGCACAGCTCTAAACATTTGCTATCATCAGCAGTTTAAAATACGAAAAAAAAGTAACTTTAGACACGCTGCTATGATAGAGAAAAGAATATCAAAAAACCATCTATCCTAAAAAAATAAATAAATGACAGAATAAAAGAAGTCTATAAAAATAATAAATAAAAAATAGTCAAATGTGAATCGGTCTCGCACATGATGGGTTCCGTTATATCTTATAAGCTTTAACATTATTAACTTTTTGATAATTTCTCAAAATAAACAAGAATAAGCCAAAACCCAAAACAAAACTATAAAAATGTGGAAACTTATATTTCCACATTTTATATTTTATCAAATGTTTTTAGTATTTGCTGTTATAGCAGCAATATAAATAGACATTAACTGAAATAACACGAGTCTTGCTATTATGGTTCACGAGATACACCCCACTGACAGACAAACAGACGGACAGCGGTGGCTTAGGAACAGGGTCCGTTTTTTACTCTTTTGGTACGGTACCCTAAAAACGAAGAAGAATCTCACAAAAACTGCGAAAACTGTTAAAATTAAAACGAAAATCCAAAAAATTAAAATTTTGTTATTCCATTTCCATTGCCATTATTGCTTAATGATTTCATTATCCGCGGATTTACTACTTTTATGATCTACTTTTTAGCTTAAAGTTTAAAATTTACTTTTTCTTAGTTTAATGTTAAAAATGTCAATTTATATTTCGATTAATCATTTAAGGAGTACTGGTACTGGGCAGTAACAGAAACTGTGCTGTAAAATTACTGTAGGCTGTGGGCAATAACTGTAAATTTTAGAGAATTTTAGTTCATTTACTCTATCTCCTATATTATATAGGTTTTATCCTTACATACAATATTTTTATATTCTATTTATGTAATATAGTCAGTAGCTATAATATTTTATACAAATGTTTGGAAACCTTAAAATTGGGCAAACGTTTGAGTTTTGTTAGTTAGATGTAAGAATAATTTTTATAGTTACGTTTATTTTAATTTCAATTTAAACTCAATAATTTCGCTCTCGTTTTTTTTTGGATATGTAGGTATGGGTATCCCATGTCCGAAAGAATATTTAATTAGGTAGGTATTTCCATAAAATATCTATACTATTTCCACATTCATGGATTTTAATAATTATTTTATACAGATTTTAGTAAGTTGCTCATAATTTCCAGAAATGAAAAAAGGGATAATACCTATCCCAATCAATAAAAAACCAAAGTACATAAACGCCGACTGCAAAAGTAGAATTCTGTTGTTTTCATATACATACAGAGATATCTACTAACAAAGACATAAGAGAATTGCTATGGCATACAAAAGAGCTTAATGTTCACTTTAATATTGAAATAATTACCATCATGGCCGGCTATAACGTTCCGGACAAATAGCTGGAATTTCCCGGGCGGTGCAGAGCGGGATGTTTCTGGGTGTAATCTCGGCCGAATAATTGCGGGATGCAACCGAACAACGCCGCTCATTAGTGCAATGTTCAATTAGGGAGCGTCGATGAACACGGACAGGGTGTTTGTTACCTACCCACGGATCATTTCAACCCGATAGTTCAGTCAAACGACGAATTCACAACTCCTATATAGTATTTTAAAAAGTTTTATTATTTTAAAAGAACATGTTAAAATTTTCGAATTTTAGGTTGAAGATGTTTTCTACGAAAAACGTGCCTAAATTATGTTAGGATGGCGGTTAATCGAATGAAAGATTCTCCTTTTTCCATATTGACAGAACTTTTGTGTCGTAAATACCTAGATATAAAAAAAGAATTTGCGAAATTAAAAAGGATTTTCATTTTGGCTGCTTAGAGCTTCAAGTACGTGGGTAGTGTTTTTACAATGTTACCGAAAAGTAAAGTAGTCAGCTAGTTTTTTTCGTAACATAGTCCTTTGTTCTTAGATATATGTACACGATGTAGACTTTATATCAGAAATGCACATATTATAATAATTGTATAGTTACCTACATACAAAATGTACAAAAATCATAAATAGTAAAAAACAAATCGATTTTCACAACTGTAGTAGTTCATTCATTCTTAAAACTCTGACTTTGTTCACTCGACCAATGCTATAAAGTACCTACTTATCAAATTCAATACAGTTAAGTATCCACTTACTTCGGATTGTTCGATTGAAATGATCTACGTAGTTGCCTACCATCCTAACATATATTTTTAAACTAGTTATGAAAGAAACAAAATTATATGAATACTCACAGCCATCTTATTCCTTTGCTTGATTTCGGCAGAAACACAAAAAATAAAACTAACACCTCAATAAAATAACGCATCACAAATCAATAGTTTTCCAACAAAAGTTACTACGGCGTAGTAGGTTCGCGTGGAGGGAAAAAAGAGCGCGTAAAAGTTGTCGTTTATAAATATTGTTGGCTGCGTGTCCCGAGAGTAGAGCGCGCTCAAGCTGCGTCTGCGGCAGAATGTAAGGCCGCGGTCGTTCCGCTCGCGGCGCGGACACTGGTCAGCCGGGAACGCGCCGCGCGCCCCGTCTGCGTTCCCGGCGACAAAGATTAACCCTACATAAATACTCTCGACCCTTATATTATTTCATTCCAGCCGATTTTGTTTTAACTTTTTATATTGGAATCGAAATCTTGCGGATCTAAAAATTCCCTTCGCTTCCAGAGACAAATCTAATTATCATTTTATCATTTGATAAATACTACGGCGAGTTTTTATAAGTTATGTTGAAAAAAGTATTTATTATATATATTAGTTATCAGGGTTGTGTGTGTTCGCTGTGGTTCGGTTTGAAAATTTAAAGAGCCAGTAATTACCGGCACGAAAGGTAATGAGAGGATTTAGAGGTAATACCACTACATGGCCAACGCATCGGCGCGGTGCACGTTGCTGTTGGAGATTTATGACATCAGGGGAATCGTCGTTTGAATAGGGGGTGGCGTATTACTTTTCATCAGGTAAACCATCTTTTTGTTTGCCCATTATTTCAAATTAACAAAAAAAATACTTCTGTGGGTATTGTAATGATTTGTCTGTTCTGTATATTGTTTGTTTAAAGAAGGCACATTACCGGGCGGGCGGGCGGCCACGCGTTCCCTGCGGCCGAGCGGTACAACCCACTTATCAATTCACTCGAGTGGGCATTCATTCATTGTGAGGCATTGTACCTACCTACCTATTATGCGTGGATTCGGTGCCTAAGTATTTACTCATTCGCATGCCGCTCGAATATCCAACTGACCAGCAGGGTAATCGAACCCTAGAAATCTTGCTAATTATTTTTTCTAATAATTAATTAAATGACCCTATTGCTTCAGACGTGAACTTTTACATACGAGTAGCTTAGAAATAATACAATACTTCTGCACTGTCAATTAAATAATAAGATGTTATAACTGTATTATCTGTTTGTGATTTCTTTTTATTTATAATATACCTACCGTGATACCGCTGTGCAGCATATGATATAAAGCTGGTACTCTGTGGATCGTATGGTCTTCTGATAGTTGAAAATTATATACCGCATGTATGCAGCATCTCTTTTCTAGATTACATTTAGGCATAAGATGTCATGGAAGCTGATGAATGCGTACAGTGGTTGAAGTGGTAGGGAGTGGCGAATGAAGTAGAGAGAAAAGACTTTCTTTCATGCTCTTTAGGGTCCGAAACTATTTGATGTCAACTAACGAGTGAAAGGATATGAAGGTACAAGAAAACGGTAGATAAAATCTTATGCATAGCAATAATTGTGTAGGACTTATCTAGTTTTTGGTGGAGAATTATTCCCAATTTTAAACTTTACGAGAAAAAAAGTTATATTCTCTCCCTTTCCCCCCACGTAAGATTGAATGAGATTCGTCCCCTAAATACTAAAGTTATTAATGGACGCCTAATTAATTGATATAGGGATTATGTGTAATTATTTTTAAGTCAGAAATGATTTCTCGATTACATAGGTCTGGTGTGCCTCATGGAAGCGTATTGGCACCTTTTTTCGTCATAGACTACAGACAGTTATTTAATGGAAATTGCTCACTGCCGCCTTTTGACTCGCTCAAACCCTTTGAACCGATACGCAGCTGCTTCACGACAGAAAATAGAAATGAGTAATATAAATCACTTAATTGCAAGTCATTTCTTTTTAAAATTACATTTTATTAAGGTATTTTTTGCTTTTATGATATTTAAAAATTTACACAACCAAAAAGTATATGAGAAAAATTTTGGTTTCAGTTACTTTGAAGAAAGTTTGGAATAGTTGAAAAATTACTTTTTAAAATTGCGAATAAGAAACGAATTAGTCAAGGCAATAATGGTACGTAAATCAGTCTTGAAAAAGCAACCGGATGACTCTTGGTATTTAACTTTTTTGTGAAGGTCCTCATAACCTCTAAGTAGAAACAAAATTACTTAGAAACCGACTGTAAATGCGGTAGCATTGAAGTATACATACCTAATAATAGTTAAAAATTGTCAATCGAAACGTCCGGACGATTTGCGCGAACGGATTTTTTTTTAAACGTAAAATCCAGAAGTTCTGTAAGTTACTATAGAAAATTATTATATTTTGAATACTGAAAAAAGCAACTACGGAGGCTTCTTACCGGATAGTTCCCCGTAGAAATAGCATTCCATTCCAGTGGTAGTAAAAATATGACGATTTAAAAGTGCTTATTTTAAGTATATTCGATTAAAAACATTTTGACTTTGGGGCAGGGATTTTACTCTTTGTTTTAATAAGTTCCAGACACGTTCTATTGACTTCATATCCGGGGATATTATTGGCTACTCCGTTACTGCGATATGCAATCCGTGAAGGTACGTTGGGGTTGATCGAGCGGTATGTGGCCGAGCATTATCCTGCCTCAACACGAAGTAGTGGCCGACAAAGGGTCAAACGGTACGACATTTTTTACGTAAACATTAATTACGTAGCAATCTGCAGTCAGAATTCTTAAATCGATTGTCTATACGAATAAAATGATTAGTATGGATAGGAACGAACGGAAGCTAATCTAAACCTTCACAACCTTTACCATTCCACTCCTGTGACTTATTACAAAGTTCACTAGATGTAACTACGCACGACATGGCTATGATAAAAAGTATTGTACTTATGAGATTATACTAGATCTCATAACTAAATTACGTAAATAAAAAGAACTTGAACCTCCTTATAAATTTTCTTTTATTTCTTCTACAATATTTTAATATCATGATAAACTGACATTGACCGATTTGAAACAATTACATTTATTAGGTACTAATATAAATTTTAACAACATATTGCTCAGTAGATTAATTAATAGGTATAATGACATTTGTATGTAAACATCCTAAGAACATTTGCTAAATAAATTCCAAAAATAAGTAAAATAGTGTTATGATGTTAAAACTTTGAAATTCGAGTTTGTTAATTTTCATTAGATTGAAAAGCTAGAGCTGATAGATAATACATAGTATGTTTTCATAAACTTGGAACTTTGGAACTATTTCCAATTGATATTACAAATTTGTCGCTACACAATAAACAGCTATTTTAAGAATTATTCATGTTATAAATTGAGATTAATTTGCCATTTTCGATTATATTTTAATGTGTAATAATTTTACTTCTTATTTTTTTTTGAAACCTGAATCTAATCTAAAATCACGTGATATACGAAATGTATAGAACAGCCTCTTCTCAAGGTGAAACATGGGTTTATATGCGTGATTGTAGCCTATAGGACTACACTGTACACAATGCAATTAGTGAGATAATATTATTACATTTTCTTGGAGGTGTATTGCTTGACGATGGAAAATTTTGCAGTGGGTCAAGCGAGGTGCGACAGGTCGTCGAGCTCCGGCGGCGGCTGTGGCGCCCCCGCGCGGCCCTGCGCGAACACTGGCTTTGCTACCACCGACACTGGCGCCTAAATCAATACAATACACAACTCTTATTTTTTTTTACGTACAACCTAATGATATCACGATAAAACTTAAGCTTAAATAGGCATATTAGATGCACAGCAGATGTTTCACGAAAGTTTTGGTGAGAGTGAACAAGCATGCCTTAAGTCATAACCAGGATACACCAAGAATGTGTACTTCAGCTCTTTCGACTGACTTGGTAACCTTTTTGTTGTACAAATTGTACGAGATTTTATTTTTCGGCGTCCTTTTCGACACAAGAGCGGCCTTACCCCCGCCGGCTTTGCTTTTAAGTAATGTGTGTTTCGCACCTGGCTGACGAGCCCAGGCGGCGGCGGCGGCTCCAGTCCGTGCAGCTTGTGTCCGGACGCACCCGCCACGCCCGGACCGCTACTCACCACCACCGACTACATCACAACGCACATGCAAACAACACTACTCTAATAACTCACATCACATTATCTAAAACTATACACATATATTCTAACTTGCAACCTACTTTCAATATGACTTAGTGACGTGTCAAATCACTGATTTATATAAATAGATTTAGAGAAAATTTTAATTATTTTTACACACCACAAGAGATCAAATTAAACTACCAGACAGCGCTGCTAACCGTTTAATATGTTCAAAAGAAAGCTTGTAGGTTTGCAATAAATTTATTGAATTCTTTACAATGTATATTTACCATACATTATACTAGTTACATTGAACAAAAGCTAAACATCTATTGACAATAATAAATGACTACCTACTGTACATCATCCTAAACAAAACTCCAAAATACATGCAAAAAAGACCAGGAAAATAATCGTGCAATAGTTACTCTACAATATACAGAAGGTTTTGGCGTACCTGTATGTTTTGCTGGTTTCTAATAATGGTAGGAGTAGCACTGTGAACCACGATGTGACTTGCGCCGCTTGTTGGCTGATTCTATAAAAGGGAATAATCAAATTATATCATACAATTATCGACTTCTGAAATAATATGAACGAAATTTGTTCTACAATGTGGATCTTCATCTAAGAAATAGTGGCGTAGCGTGGGTATTGGCCGCCCGGGCGGAAGGATAATTTGCCGCCCTTATTTATGCAGGAATAATAAAATTTTCATCAAAATTCTAAACTTTAACAAACAAAACTTATGAGGTCTTAAATTACAGCCTGGAAAGCGTTAACAATGCGATTTAGTTAAGGCGGACCTAAACGATATTGATAGTTAATATTGAAGTTTACGCACTGATTGAACAAAAATTTGAGCGTGTTAATTTTTTCCAAAATTTTATTGTGTCGCATAGGTTCAGTATTGCACAATACGCGATGTATCAATTCCATACTCCGACTGAATTGAACTGTCCAAGCAACTTTTCATTGAACCTTTTTCAATCGCATTTTCTGTACGATTTCAATTGCATCATTTGTATTTCATGTAATTTTTATAAATATCATATAGAAATTGATAAATATATAACTACACAACAACTAAGACAACTAGGTCAATATAGTTTTCTAGTTATATAATATAGTACATAACTAGAGAACTATATTTTACACATTGTAAACGAAAATCATTGCTTATTTTTAAACTAAATACATAAGTATTTAAAAATAAGCTTCGGATGTTCTTGCCAGATTCTTCCTCTTTAGAACCAGTAGTAGTTTAAAAAGATGACAATTTTTGAAAGTATTTATTATTTGTCAATTTAAATAAAACATTTTGACGGCCGGATCATTCACGGATTTCCCTGAACACTCATTATTGAACGAGTGAGCGAAGCGAGTAAAGTACAATCAAAGCAACCTGCTGTGTGGATTTTTGTTGTGAGACGATGACAAACTTCTGCGGCGGCGGCGTGACGGGCGCGGGCGAGCGCGGCGTCGCCGTCGCCGACATCACCACGCTGCGGCTACCGGTCGCCTCTATAAACAAACATTGCCAGAATATAACCAAACGCAGTTATCAATTTAACCAAAACTAGTCATTTAAAATCATTGTACTGTTTAGTAAATGTCAAATTGCTTCAACTTTTTTCAACAAACTTAATATTGATTGCGTCTCTGATAACCTAAATTGTATTTGATATAAGAGACAAGTCTTAAAAATATAATCTTAGTAAAACGGGGATATAAAAACTGTAATAAAATAACTCGCGCTTTAGTGTAAAGTGTGTGTGAATATTGGAATTGTTAGATACAAGTAAGATGTATATATATGTTTCGAATAGCAGTTAAGACTGTGTGCGGTATAGTACCAGTGGTGGTGGGCGGATGTGGTAAAAGTTGTTATTCTTAGTTACCAGTAAATAAGATGTAAAAGTTTAGCATGATAGTTAGAAGTGTGTTGTTTAGTTACCAGTGGTGCTGGGCAGCAGCGGCGGCGTGCTGGACACGACGCAGACGGCGGGCGCCGCGCCGCCGGGAGCGGGCGACGCGCGCAGTTTGCTCACCATCTGCTGCAGGCTCGGGCCCAGGTAGCCGTACTCACGTCTGCAACACACCAACAAAACCATATGACACTTACCTTACATTTCATATGTACATTTAATATCATTTGTGCTTTTACCTATCATTTATTTTGTTATCTGATAGGAAATATTGGAAAAACAAAAAAATAATATAAAACTAAATTAAAATGTCCTAATCACAAAAAGCAAAAACATGTTTAAGCTTACTTATAGTCGTCAGTGAGGTCTGGTGGGTGCCTGAGTTGCCTGACGACTGGAGCGAGGACCTTCAACAGCTGGTGTTTGAGGTTGCCCGCAGCGAGACGGTCCGCGCCACCGTTCCCGCTTAAAGCACCCTCAATCCGCTCGCCGAGCCAACGCACGCGTGGCAATATGAACACCTATTAACACCATAGCAAGCAGTTCGATATTATTCAAATGCACTTTTTATTTTTAGGAAATACAATATCAAGACTTTTGACTGCACACATTTAAGTAAGTGAGAATGTTTATC
This sequence comes from Choreutis nemorana, assembly GCA_949316135.1. Taxonomy (NCBI): domain Eukaryota; kingdom Metazoa; phylum Arthropoda; class Insecta; order Lepidoptera; family Choreutidae; genus Choreutis; species Choreutis nemorana. The sequence goes on along the minus strand of OX438597.1, from coordinate 5,298,441 downwards.
AAAGTTTGTTTACCACTTTCTATTCTACCAATGAACGACAGCGAAAGCCTCACAATTAATTAAAAGCCTCTTGCGTTACTTTTATATGTTTGTATTATTTTGTTGAATATAAAATTGGAAGGGATTAGAAACTTAGAGGCAGCTGTTGTATATAACTTAATGACATGAGCTGAAGGCGAGAATGCAAACTCACTTTAACGACTTCTGGCCCAAGTTCAGCAAGGCCTTGGATGGCTCCATAAAGTGAAGCGAGAGGTGTTTTTTCTGATTCTTTCATACTCGCCATTGATGGTCCTACTCCTGATTCATTATTTGTTTGCGATGGGCACTGTAGTGCTTTTGCAAATAATCTATAACATTAATAAAGTGATACATATTTTTTACATGAATTTAAGTAAAAAGAAAAGTTGCCAAAATTGTATACCTTGTAACCCTGGTCTGGAGGTTGTTTGTAGAAGTGTTAAATGTCTTGCATATCTGTGCCATGAGTTTAGCAGCAAAATCTCTCAGAGCCCAATGGTTGTCCATCTCTGGCCTTGAGCATAACTGTCTGGACACTATGCATGTTGACACTGATGGTATCAGCTCATGAAGCTAAAATTCACATGGTAATTTTAGGATGAGTATTCCAAAATTTAACCAATTAAGAATGCAATATTTTATTGATAACCCATCAATTCGAGAGTAAAATTTTACATCAGACTTGTATGTTTAAAAGCATTAATAAAATGTTATTAATTTTTACATATTTCTCCAAGTACAAGGACTGATTGTCAAGCATAGCTTTGACCATTCTCATTAAGTAAATAAGTAAGGCCAAATTGTTTTGGACCACATTGACTTTGACTCCTTCAGATATGAAAGTGCACATTCTAGGTAGCATTTCATACAAGCCAGGATCACAAGCAAGAGACTGTAGTGCTTCCTGAAATAAAAATAAATTTGGTTATCTTAAAATTGGTTTGTTGTTGTTGCTGGTGTTTTACCATATTTTTATCCATAAGGGCTGCAGTGTCAGATCCAGGAATGAAATTTGGGGGACTAGACTGTTAACATTTTTACAAAACTGACTTTCTTGAACTTAGAGAAGGCAAAAGCTTAAAAATTCGTAAACTCAGTTGCTTTTGGTGGGTGGGGATGATCCCCCTAGCTACCCCCTGGATCCACTGGTGTTTAACTGCATATATTTTTTGGTAAGTGGTAATAAATATTACCAATTAGTTGCCAATATGTACAGAATGTCTGTATAATTGTCATTTATAATTATGATTATCAAATTAAATTAATTTATTTAGCTTGATTAATTGAATTCTATCTATTCTAGTATCTACTAAATTATATTACTGCACGTCTTCCTTCATCACTCCCCACACATGCTTCAGTTATCTCCTTGTAGTAAAGTTGTTGTTCAACACTGAGTTCATGAGTAGCAAGCTGTTTCACATGCACAGACTCTGATGCCTTCAGCCTAGCAGCTTTACCACATACTGGCTTCCCTGCAATTAATATCAAAAACTGCTTGAATACTTATTTTATGACAGATCAACAATGTACAATTTTCGCAGGCTTCACCTAATTAGTAGAACAACTACTATGCCTTATGACTAAACTTGTTTTTAGATAAGGTCTCATCCTAAGTGTTAATTTGACAAAGTTGCTGTTTGTCTAATTCTCTTAATGATTACTTCATTATATACTTAAATTTTATGTGCAAATTTTGTGCAAAATTTTGTTGTATTTATCTGTCCACTTACAATATGATTGTGCGGGCCTTTATTTGGGATGCCATGATCTCAATGGTCTTCATGAGTTGCACAAATCCATATTTCAAATTGCCAGATTTTGCGGCCATCGTCATAATGATGGTCTTTGAGTTGTTAGTCAGATTTTCAAGTTGCCTCGCCGTCTGCAGGGCATCATTTGGCTATCTCTCCTCGGCGACCAGATTTCGCGTTTGCGAAAGCGTAGGTCTGTCACGACAATCCCGACGCAAAACTGGTTTCCGTGAAGTCATAGGATGTGGACATTTTGGGTTTTTTATTCATCATGGGCATACAGGCAAATGGTTCACCTGGTAGGAAATGAATCTGCGGCCTATTGATGCAACAATATCCTTGATCCAGAAACACCAAGAGCACCATCAATGCGATACCCATGTCATTACACACACATTGGAAATGATGAGAAGTTTTAGGTATAAGACATTAGGGAATTGGACATTCTGAACCTAAATGATACCAAAATTCTTATACTCAAAAACACTAGAATGTTGGACATCAATATCCAAAGGTAAAGGTGGCTTAGGCAGTAAAGGAAAGTTACGTACCAGCATTAAAATCAGAACTTGGTTGGTCTAAGTAACAGTTAGTCTTCCTCGCTACTGATCTATATTGCAGTAAATCTAACTATCTTTATGTCTAACTCATGATTTGACTAGTCTTACTTCAAAATAGTTGTTCTACATATTAGGTATACCCAGAAAAAAGTAAAAAAATGTATAGCTTTAGTGAAAAATTTAATGAATTTGTTATTTCTTGGTTTAAGCAAAGATTCACAAACACTCCAATTCAATAGATAACAATCTCAAAGAATATAATGAAGGTGGCCCTCACACCACACACACACAATATTTGTAAAGAAGATCAAATATTTATGCATAGTTAAAGTCCCTCAAACAACAGTAATTTTTTTTTAGATTGATCTGTCACAAATATTTATTTATAAAAATTTAGTAACTTACCAGCAGCATCTTTATTGATGGGTTTGTTTAGTTTGCTGATTGGATCCACAGACTCCAATTTTTGAGCCTCTTTTGATAATGGCGGAGGATTCTCGGGTACGGTGGGCTGTACTCCATCAACACTTAACCAGTGAGCCCTTAATGACACGTCAAGAGGAACTTTGGGTGGAGGAGCCGATAGTATCTCAGACAAATCAATCTCCTTTTCCTCAATAAAATGTAGCTCTCTACCACCTCCTGACGCAAACCTAAATGGTAGCGAGTCAGGTTGAACAAAACCATATTGAGGCTAAAAATGGAAAAATCTTACTTTATTCGGTTACTAATTTCTTATTTACACTATGACGTTGTATTAACTTACTTCAATATTTTTTATTTTTAAAGCATAGTCAATGTCAGTAATAGACATCTTCTGCCTTTTGGAATGGTGCATGAATTTCATAGCATCTTGTACTATCACTTTAAGTCGGTAAGTCACATCGTCAGCTAGTTCTTTCGCGGCATCATCGCCTAAACTTGCAATGCCAACACTCTCAGCAATAACTTTCATAGAATCCGCTGACACTGATGTACCGTAAGAGAATTCAGAGTCACCCATTTTAAAATAGTGGTTTACTCATTTCATTATACACTGAAAAATTGGTAAAGTGATTATTTTAAATGCAGAAATGTAAGTTAATCGACATCGATAACAAAAATCAAATCAATTGTACATAGCAACTTTTTTTATGTATTTCTTTAACGGCATTGGTTTTAGTACCATACTGCCTAATCATTAGTAGTTATAATTTCTTCATTCTTGGACATGATTAAAACATTACATTTTGTAATTTGCTTTATATAAAGGTATTCATAGTAGCTTTAAATTGTATGAAATAGAAAACTTAAATGTTCCAAATTGTAATAAAAACTATTGTAAATTTTTGAAAAAAGCAACTACGGAGGTTTCTTGCCGGCTTCTTCCCCGTTGATGGCATTCCGAACCGGTGGTAGATAAAAAAATTACGATTTGAAAGCACTTATTTTAAGTCTATTTAAATAAAACATTTTGAATTTGAATTTGATGAGATGATAAATGAGATGAAGATGATAAAATGAACAGTGGAAATGATGAATCTGCCTAAAATAACTTGCTAGTACGGTTACTGAAGGCTCTAAGGAGTAACTTGGGAGATGACGAAAAGCACAGCAAACAAATAATAAAATTAAAACAACGTGGATTGTAATTAATACCGAAACAGGAAAAATAAAAAAAAAGATAAAATATAGCATTAAATATAAATGACGAACAAACGAACTGATTTTGGATAATACTGAAGTTGCTAACGTTTTCGAAAAATATTTTCCTAAAATAGCAATAGATCTCACAAAAAGTCTATCATCGTCGTGCTTTTTAGCAGATAATTGTCAAAAAAAATTATATATAAAACATCGGCCGTCTTTAAATTTAACAGCGTGTCAGATGATGATATAATAAAGGCATTTAAATCTATAAATATAAAATTTGTCGGGGTTTTCGGTTAAGTTCTTGGTTCATTAGTGCATGTAATTGCTCCGATTCTTTCAAAAGATTTTAATAATAATAATGTTATTAATACTATTAAAAAAGGTAAATTCCCCGAGTCATTAAAACTAAGCAAAGTTGTTCCAATATTTAAAGCAGGTTGTCACGAAGACCCTTCGATTACAGGCCAGTTTCGGTTTTACCGGCTCTTAGCAATTTTTTTGAAAAATGTATACTCAAACAATTATCGTGTTTTTTTTTATTTAATCGCAAACTACATCGCCAAAATTTGGGTTCACCAAAGGAAGTTCAACTTTTGCAGCTTGGGAGGGATTACATGACGCTATTGGGGTGTTCTATGATCTTTCTAAGGCTTTCGATTGCGTAGACCACTCCATTCTTCTCAAAAAATTATCATTTTACGGCCTTGATAATCTTTCGCTTGGCTATGTGAGATCCTATTTAAGCGAGAGTCTTCAAAAAGTTCAGATCGGTAGCGCTACATCATCTGGGTCTAATGTAAAAGTGGGCGTGCCTCAAGGGTCAATTCTGGGACCGTTTCTGTTCTTTGTCTACATAAATGATCTTCCGTTTATGCTCGATAAATGGTTCGGTGAATTAATCCTATTCGCAGATGATAAATCTTTCATTTTTAAAATAAACAGAAACAATAATCAAATAAATGAAATAAATTCGATGTTAAAGCAAGTAGCGGATTGGTTTAGTTTTAATAATTTACTTCTAAATTGTAAAAAGACTAAGTGCTCAATATTATAGACTCGGCGAAATTCTTAGGTACTAATATTGATTCAAAATTGCAGTGGAATGCTCACATAGAATCAATTAGTGGTAATTATTTTATTTTACAAATAATAAGTCATAAGAGCTATGTATAACCTAAAGCCGCGACATTCATTAAGACAATTATTCAAAGAAATTGATAAACTCACTTTACCATCCCAGTATATTAATGACAATATCATGTTTGTAAGAAAACACCTAAACGAATTTGAAAGGCTAAGCCACGGTATTAATACTAGAAATAATAATAAATTACATATCTCTAGAGTTAGATTATCAAAACTAATAAGTCATTTATTGGAAATTGTGTTCGTTTTTACAACGAAATACCAAGAAATGTAACTGAAATGTCAGACACGAAATTTAAAATCATGTGAAACAAGTTTTAATGAAGAACGCTTTCTATAAAATTCAAAATTATGTTGAGAATATAGATATATGGAAGTAATTTGATTTACCTACACAGGTTTATCTTAAAGACTGTTGAAGTGCAAAGGTTGCAATGAAGATCCACGGTAAAAATCAACTTACTATTTACAGCATTTCTATTAGTAAATCTTTTTCGATCGCATGTTTCACAAGTAACATTCATTGCATCCTTTGTAATTCATCTAATCTATTATTTTGGTTTTAGAGTATAGACTTGGTCATCCACTTAAATATTATATAAATATTGGTTTATGTAATTTATAGTTATAGAAAAATTAGGTTTACAATTAGAAAACTGTATTTAATTTACAAATTGCTGTAATTATTTTGAAAAATACAACTACGGAGGTTTCTTGCCGGATTCTTCCCCGTAGAAATAGCGTTTCGAACCAGTGGTAGTATAAAAAGATGACGATTTAAAAGTACTCATTTTAAGTCTATTTGAATAAAAAATATTTCGACTTTGATGAAAACAAACAATGTTAGAAGTTGGAGAATGATCGGTGTTCTGAATTGTGACAGTTGCCGACTTTGTAACAAAACAAAAATCATATATTTACATATGTATGAGACAGGAACAACAAATAGTTAAGATTGACGGGACGGGGGACAGTTTTACGAAGACAGAGAAATTCTTAAATTGTTGCAAGTAAAGAAAATGTGCTCCAGAGTACCTTCAACCAAACCACATTCGCAGAGGGAGTGATCCCTTATCCTAATTTTCGCAAGAAAGATGGCTTTTTTTTTCTTCTTTTGATAACTTTGCCAACTTTGCCATCATTATGATAATGACTTTGAGTACTTTGCCAGTGTCAAGTAATATTAATTATCAAGTTTTGAGATATGATTAATGAATAGATGAAAATGTTAGATGGAATGATGAATCTGCCTACATCATGCTAGTACTCTATTAATTTTGAGCTTTCTTGAGTTACTTGAGAGATATCGCAAACAGCAGCCAAATCGTCGTATTTCACGTTCTCTACACTTGTATTCATTGATTAAAAACAAGCATTTTACGCATAAGATTCTGCTGATTTACAAAAAAAGAAAATAAAAAAAGTGCACCAAGTTTCTCGTTCCCGCCAAGTAGCTCCGAAACGATTCTTTCATGATGTAGTAACCACGCCTAGCAATTTTTTTTTTTGTTAAATATGTCCAGTACAAAAATACCTTGTGGAAAGACAGCTTTTTAAAATATCACTTTTTAAATTTATATATTTTTATAATATGGTATATATATATAATAAACGCTGATCCCTTATTTGATATATAACTCGACTTATTTGAAATAATGGGAATCTAACGATTTTTTGCACACGCATACGCTTTTCCGTTTCCTTGTCAAGCTGCTGCTGTCACTTTGTCCTTCGTTCGTTCAATCGTGCAAAATGTCTGAAAAAATGACTAACGTTATTGCCGCTTGCGTTCTCTGATTTCTTACCTCGTCTTACGACTTTGCTTTACTTCCAATTTGTTATAGAACTTGATTATAGTGATTTAGTGCAGTGGTTAGATTGAGAAAATGTATAGAAACAAGAAGGACGTTGACAAACACGTGGAAAGTTTGATGTCAATACTGTCTCCAAAGGAGGTGCGACAAATTAAATTTAAACTTACCTACTATTTATTATTTAGAGTGCAACAAAAATTTCATACTTTTGTTACAATTTCCAGTTTAAAACTCGTGCCTATTCGATTGCTCGCTTATATTATGAAGTTGGGGACTTCGCCAGTTGCCGGAATTATGTCGAGCAGTATCTCACTCACAAGGACAACAACGCTGTTGCACACAAACTTCTTGGACAAGCACTTAACAAATTAGGCATAAAGGAGAAGGCCATTGAACAGTTTAAAATATCTCTTGATATTGATCCCACTCAAACCAGTTTAATTTTGGACAGTAAGTACAAATAATTTTATTTATGTAAATTCGCCGACGGGACGGGAGGTGGGAGGACGTTGTAGTTCAGTTTGGTACGCGCCTTGTTTCACTAACCAACCCAATCCAACAAGTTGAGTAGTCAACCATTGTTGTAGCTGCCTTGTTCCTTATTGTCCCTGGATAGTGGCGACAGATTCGCAACATGTTACACAAACATAAAAATGCGAAATGCAGTGTGTAAAAACACCTCTGCCAACCCCTCTTGAGGGATTATGGTGTGATTTTAAGTTTATATAAATTTTTATGTAAATTTACTTTGACTAAATTTTATTCATTTATTTAAATGTTTTAGTTTGTGAGCTACTTGCTGACGACGAAATCTCCATTGATATTGGCCGTGCCAAGTACTGGTGTGAAAAAGCTGAAGCATCTTTCCCCAAACACCCAGTGACATTTGCGTTGCGTGAAAAGCTTGTATCTTTTGGAAATTCCGACCCAAGAGCTGTAATTAATCTTCTACAGAGTGAAATATCAAATAGACCAAAAGATGCCAGCCTGCATGCTCGTCTTTTGAAACACTATTTACAAGCAAACAACATTAAGGAAGCTTTTGATCACAGCTGCAATGTTGAATTTGGCAAAAAACCTTTCTTCAGCAACAATGCTTGGTATGAAACACTTGCAGAGATCCTCAAACATAAGTCTCTTAATGTTAAAGATTGGCTGTATCAACTTCTCTTTTTAACAGTAAAAGAACGTCTTTGTGCTTTAAGTTTAACAGAGACACCTGCTGGAAACTCTAAAAGTCTAATTGATTGCTGTGAGCTATTACATCAGTATGATCAGTCAATTGAAACTTTTGCAAAGGCTGGTCTGACTTCTGGTCATAGTGAATTTCATCAGAGTCTACTGCATCATCACAGAGGACAGTTTGCATTCCATGCAGCCACTTTTATTCTAAAAAAGGCTAAAAAAGATCAACTTAGCTGGCGTGATGCTATCAGAGTGGCTGGTCCGCTGATGTTGATTGCTTGGCACTCCAGTCCAATAAAGGATGTGGATTGGCTGAGCCAAGCATCTGATAAACAAAAAGTTGCTGTGAATCGATGGTCATTGGAAGGTGCATTCAGGTGTTCTCAAGCTGGACATTACATTCTGTCAAATACTAAAGAAAAGTATCAGACATTCCTTGATCAAATTTCTCAATATTGTTCTGGAAATCATTGGAAAGACAAACTATATGAAACCATTTTTACAAGTAGAGATCATTTGTCGAAGATCAAAACATCTCATTTCATCTCTACAGCATGTAGTGCTCCAAATCTAAGACTTCCTCGTAATTCTGAAGTTGAAGCATATGATAATGATGCCCAAAGATACTATGGAAATTCTTTACATCATTTTGTTTGGTTGTTGTCAAATTACAAAAAATATTCACACTTTAAGTGCACATTATTTGAAATACTGTCACCAAAATCTTACAACTACACCAATTGTGGCCCAGAGACTCTAAATAAGTTGGATGTTTATTCATTTCTTTACTGTGCAGCAATAAGTAGCTCACAACCAAAGGATAATCAAAAATTTTACAACTCAACTAATGAAATGCCAACTGTTCTTCCAGCTAACATTACAGATTTGCTTTGTACCTTGCCTCAAATGAAATGGTGGGATTGTGCTTTCAAGTTCATCAAAAATGAGTTAGGCTCTGAATTAACTGATATTAGAGCTACTCTGAGCCGTGGTATAGAAGTTGTTCGTTGTATTGATAATCATGGCTTAGACTGTGAACTTTTGTGCATACTTGGTTCCACATTCAATGATTTGGCTGCACTTGCTAAAAATATAGAAGAGAAATCAAACTTACTACAGCGTGCTACTTTGTACTTTAAATCAGCTTTGCCTGACCTAGAAAAATTGAAAAGCAAATTAGTTGTGAAAGTTCCCAAAAAAAGACTGTTTGATTACTCTCATAAAGAACTAAGTAACAAAGAAATTAACTGTTTGATTGAAGATGCCAAATTAAATATATCAATAAATTACATAAATGAAACCGAGTTTGAAAAAGCTATTGAACTGCTTTCAACCTTGACATCTCCCAAATCCTATTTTCATCATAGTGAAGCATACTTTAAAATGGCTTTAGAAGAAAGTTTTCCATCAAAAAATGCTACTATTACAGAAGCCAGATCAAAACAAGCTTTGTTGATCTCTAAGGCAAAACTGTTTGCTGATAGAGCTTTGGATACATTCAAAGAGACTGAAAATAATAAATGTCTGCTTCTTTCAGAAATTCATGAACTAATTGAAAGCATAGAAGCATATGTTAATAAGCTAGACTTAGATATGTCTAATGTCAATGATGTCCTCAACAAATATTCATCTGATGAAAATGATTCACTAGCAGGTAGCGAAAGAGAGCCTGCGACAATCAATTCCAATTCCTTTCGTTACATTAGTTCGACTCCTAAGCATCTAACTAAATCTAATTTGACAAATTATCGAAGTGCTATTGACTCACAAATCATTGATAATCCAAGATTTGATCAACAATGTATGGAGAGAATTGAAAATCAAATTAAAAGTTTACAAAGAAAAGATTCTACAATTAATGATTTTATGGAGCAAACAAAGGACTGGTTTGATGAAAATCGAAAATTAGGAAACCAAATTATGAGTACTATAAACTCAAATATTCAAAATACCACAGATCAATTTAAACTTCTTAAAATATCCATAGATCAGGTAAAAGACCAAATCGATGAATGTCGGAACGAATGTAAAGATGTTGGTGATTTAAAAAAGCAAATAGCAGAGTTAAAAAAAGAAGTGAATAAATTGAAAAAGGCATCTGATCAAGCTAGAGATGAAAATGGGCTTTTAGAAGAAGACTATGGAAATTCAGAAAGTACATCTAGTTTTGCAGCACAGTTGCCATTTGCAGCTCAACTCATACCTCCATTTAATCAACGGATGATGCCACCTATTCCAATACCAAATCCTTACCAATTATACAGCCAAAATTTATACAACATGTATAATCAATATTCACAATTTGCCCAAACTGCGTCTGTGCCGGCTGCCCCACCTATTTTCGATACCTCCAAAACTCAGGTCAATTACCCAGGTGTTTATACTACACCTGATCAAATGTATTTAGATGTAGCTCATCTTATCCCTCCACCTGTATCAAGTGGTCCAGTTATCCCTCAAGTTCCAGCAAGTTCAATACCTATTGTTCCTTCAGGTCCAATGCAAAATACTCATTCTTCTACTAAATCAGATGTTAAAGAAATTCCTCGCTCTTTGCCTGTAAACGTTGTAATCACTTCATCTGATCCTCTTCCAACATCCTCTTCTGGCCCAGCACCAGTCCTGAGTGTAACAATCCCCTCAAAACATATTAAAGGCAGCCCTCATAATTATCAAATTCCTATGCCAACAAATAACGAAACAAAAGTGATACCACCTCCAGTATTTAGTTTCCCAAATTCAGCTAGTAAAAATGGTTCAGTTAGCCCTGTTCTTAACTGGAATCAAGCCAATGTTTTTAAAACCCACACAACTCCCTCGTTAAATATCTCAGATAATCTGAACTCCTCAAAAACTGATGAAACATCAAAGAGTGTTACTGATGGACCATTTAGCGTTTCGACACAGGATAGTAGCTTTAACAAGTCAAGAACTTTATCAGAAAGAAGTAATACATCAATTGAAAACTATGATCCCTGTCCTGATTTTAAACCTATCATCCCATTGCCTGCTGAAGTTAAAGTGACTACAGGCGAAGAAAGCGAAGAAGTTATTTTTTCCGCAAGAGCTAAACTATTTCGATTTGTTGATAAACAATGGAAAGAAAGAGGTTTAGGAGAAATGAAGTTGTTGAAGCATACAATTACGAATAAAGTCCGTGTTTTAATGAGAAGAGAACAAATACATAAAATTTGTGCAAACCATATTATAACACCAGAAATGGAAATAAAGCCTATGAAAAATGAAGCTAAAGCATATTTTTGGTTAGCCAACGATTTTGCTGATGAAACAGTTGTCTTGGAGAAATTTTGTATTCGATTTAAAACACCTGAAACAGCAAAACTCTTCTATGAAGCGTTTGAAAAAGCAAGACTGGAGTCTAGCATGGCACCATCAATCATTACATCTAACAATACAGCTAAAAACGAGGATACAACCCAAGTGAAATCAATTGACTTATCAACGGCAATTAAAACATCTACCATACAGCCAGAAAAAACGGTTGTTGGAGGGTTCTCTTTTAATACTACACCAACATTTAAATTTGTACCTGATAGTCAAAAAACTGTGGAATCAGAACCAGTGACTACAAAAGTTAATGTCTTTGGTGGATTAACGTTTAAAACGTCAACTGTCGGCTCTCCATTCAGTGATTTATTCACATCTTCATCAAATCAAGATAAGGGCAGCTCAATACAAACACAAGAAACTTCAAAGCTTAACACTTCTGATAATGTTGAAGAGTTTGAACCTACAGTAGAATTTAAACCAGTTGTTCCATTACCAGCATTAGTTGAGACTAAAACTGGAGAAGAAGAAGAAGTAATTTTGTTCGAACATCGCGCAAAATTATTAAGATTTGACTCAGGATCTAAAGAGTGGAAAGAAAGGGGTTTAGGTAATATAAAGTTATTAGTACACAAAGATAATGCACAAAAGCTTCGGCTTCTAATGAGACGTGATCAAGTGATGAAAGTGTGTTGTAACCATGCTGTCACTAAAGAATTGACATTCCAAAAAATGCCAAATTTAGAGAAAGCTGTATCGTGGTGTGCTCAAGATTTTTCAGAAGGAGAGTTAACACCTGAAACATTTTGTCTTAGATTCAAAACTGTTGAAGCATGCGATGATTTTATAAAAGCTGTTAAACTAGCTCAATCTAAGCTTAAAGATGAATCGAAAGCTGCAAAGGAAGTACAGAATGCTGCTAAACAAAACACTCAAGTCGGATTTGGCGATAAGTTTAAACCAAAAACTGGTTCTTGGAGCTGCATGTCATGCTACACAAACAATTTAGAAAACTTTTTGAAATGTGCATGCTGTGATCAACCTAAACCTCAAAATAGCATTGAATCAACCACAAATGCTGTTACAATGTCAAATCCTCTCTCATCAACAACTTCTATCACTACATCCAACTGGGGAGATCGCTTTAAACCTAATCCGAATTCCTGGGAATGTAAAGAATGCCTCATTCGAAATAATTCTGATGTTGATCAATGTAGTGCCTGTAACAGTCCAAAAGATCCATCAAAACCTAGAAAGGAAATAACAACGACAACTGATAAAAAATTCAGTTTTGGTATACCTGCCCAAACTTCTGTCAGTATTCTTACAAAACCAGATACAAATGTCAGTTTAATTGGACAAATCAAGCTACCTACAACTGAATCAAAAGAAACCCCAAAGTTTAACTTTGGTATGCCTGTGAGTGTCCAAGAAACGACACCTAAACTTGTGTTTGGGGATCAAAATAGCTCTGCACAAAGAAATTTGTTTGGGCCCGAAAAGCCATCTGGTAATACGCCAATTACTTTTGGTTTAAAAAAAAGTGAAGCTGCAGAAATTAACACTACACCATCAAAATCAATTACACAAACCAATAAATTGTTGACGGACTCTAACACTAGTACACCTTTTGCATCAAAGGAAAGTGGTTCATTCGACTTTGTTTTTAAACCTAAAACTCAAAAAGGTAAAAGCCCGTTAAAAACACTTAAAAGTGAAAAAGGAGAGGAAAGTGACGACAATGAATATGCATCAGAAGACGAAGGTCATCACCTTCACTTTACTCCAGTCATTCCACTCCCTGACAAGGTGAGTTCCAAGAAATAAAGTACTATTTATAAAAATATTCAACTAAATGAAAATAATATTTATTTATTTACTTAATATGAAGTAAAGTGACGACTTCGGTGGCGCAGTGGTGTAAACAGCCGACTGCTACACCGAGGTTACGGGTTCGAATCCCGGCGGGAGCGGGACTTTGTGTTATTTGCAAGACGCATTGTTTCGCTTACCGGTCTTGGATGTTGTATTCTTATTTATTTAGTTTATACCATATCGTTGCTTAGCACCTGCGATACAAGTTCTTACGATACTTATTGCAGGGCTGAGTCAATGTGTGTGTCGTGATGTGGTTATTATTATTATTAAAATTAAACTAGTGTGCTTAGAAACTAATTATAGTAATTAACTGTGGAGTTTGAAGCCTAGACTATGTTTTATAGAATACTTATTATGTACGGTATAGGTGATTTTAGAGAAGTAACATAAATCTGTTCTTTTACTTAATATTTTATATTTGACAGGTGGATGTTGTGACTGGTGAAGAAAATGAACAAGAACTCTATGCACAGCGTGCTAAACTGTTTATTTTCACTTCAAATGAATGGAAGGAACGAGGAATAGGTGACGTCAAAATATTAAAGCACAATGAAACTGGAAAGTTAAGGTATGATACTTAAGTATTTGAAAATGCTTTTATATCATTTAAAGTACTTCTGTCAAAATGATTTGTGCATGAGAGCATAATATAGTAAGATTTAAGAAACATGTACAATATGTTGAAACTTTTCATGTTATTAATAATGACTATGTGAATTTAAATGATAGAATTATAAAATGAATCAATTTCAGAGTGGTTATGAGACGAGAACAAGTATTGAAAATATGCTTAAATCATTTGCTGAGTCCTGAAATCACTTATACACGTAAGGAGGATAAGGCCTGGTTATTTGTGGCTAATGATTATAGTGAAGGAGAACTTGTGATGCAAAGTTTCTGTTTACGATTCAAAAGTAAAGAAATAGCGGAAGAATTTAAAAATGCGATAGATTCTGCTAGAGATGGTACTTCTTTCCCACAAAATAAGGATACAAAAAAAAGTAATGATGGCGATGACGTGGTATTTATTAATGAGATACAGGCCACAGCTGAAGAGAAGCAAAAGGCCAAAGACCTCATGTTGCCAGAAAACTTTTACACCTATAAAGAAAAGGAACCTTGTAAAGGATGCCGTGGTTGCGATAGCGACAACAATGAAAGCAGTTCAACAGATAAATCTAGTGTTCAAGCCGTCACACCTATAAAACCTATGAATTCTTTATTACAGAGTCCAACAACATCCATTTATGGGACACCAACAAATAATGAAAACAAGACGTTCAACATGTTTAGAACACCTCTTGAGTCAATAAATTCTAACAAAACTTTTGCTTCACCTTCCACAAATAATAGCATCAATAATACTATAACTGATAACAAAGAAAACACGCTGGTTCAAACTCCCAACAGTAGTAGTGTATCAAGTGAACAAAATTCAATATTTAGAACGCCACAAACTTCAAGTATCTTTGGAGGCAATACATCTGCTACACCTATTTCATCCAAAACTTCTATTTTAGCGGAACCTAAATTAAGTTATAATGAATTAAAACCAGATAATTCTGATGCAAAATCATTATTTGCATCAGCTCAAAATTCAATTTCTGGTGAGAATAAGGCAACTTTCACAGGTTTAAATTTAGGATCACAATCAAACAAATCAATATTAGATTTTACTTCTCACATAAAATCGGACAGTAATAAAAAAGAAGCTATAAAACCCATCTTTGGAGAGACAAATCAAAAATCAGTGAACCCTACAACATTGCATCAAATATTTAGTGGAAATTCGCAAGGAAGCATATTCGGGCAGAGTGCTTTAAAAAATAATGAAGAACAATCTGGTGGTAGTATCTTTGGATCCGGAGCCCCAACTTTCGGTGTAAACTCTACTTTTAATGAAAAACCGTTTTCGTCTTCAATCTTTGGATCAACTGAAAATAAAAATACAACTTTGCTCTTCGGTTTACAAGCTGATCAAAATAAACCAAATACGATTTCATCTAATGCAACCAAAGAGGAAAACGATAGAGATTCTGGAAAAGGTCTATTTAACGCAGATACAAACTTATTCGCTGCTTTATCATCTGGTGAAAAAGGTTTTAATCAAAGTAAGTAATTTCATGTATTTCTTTCAATTCAAGTAAGCGTTCATTTCAAAATAAATATAATCTGAGCTATTGTTTTAGAAAAAGCAGACTTTAAGTGGGAAGGAACAGGGCAGCAGTTGTTCGTGGGTCTAGGTAAGGGTACAGGTAACAAAAACGAAAAGGCTGATGACACTGAGGAAGCTGATACCGGAGCAGACGATGAATACGATCCCCACTATGAACCAATTGTCCCACTACCCGATAAAATTATTGTGACTACGGGAGAGGAAGATGAAGTAAGTATAGATTCTAAAAAGGTTCAGGATTATGATGAAAATGGGACTTAAAATGACAAAACAGAAATTCAATTTCATCATAGTCTTGATGAAATGTATGTAGTTCTAACTTTATTTTTGATTCAAAATAAAAAGGCTGTAATATTTGTTTTAGGAAAAAATGTTCGATGAAAGATGTAAGTTGTATCGTTTCGACGAAAATACTCGTGAATGGAAAGAGCGTGGTGTAGGCCAGATCAAGATCTTATATCACCCTGAGAGGAAAACTTTCAGACTACTCCTTCGACGGGAACAGGTCAGTTCAGCTAAGTTAGCAAGAAAATTTTACGCCAAATCTTAGAATTCATTATCTTAAGATTTTAACGCAAATGAAATTGGTGATAACCCACTGTTACGAATCAATGGTATAAATAAAGTCAAAATTCTCTTCCTTGTGTTTCATATAAATCTGCAAACTGAAACAAACTACAGTTAATATATATTTAATACTTACACGATAGGAAGTTTTGTTGCAGTCTTATGGTCGAAGTAACCTCTCTCAATTTTACAAACTCCCTGCAAGGATATTTTGTCAAAACTGTTTGACTAGAAGCCTTGTACGATTATTTCGAAAGATTTTTAATTTTATTTAAAGGTGCATAAAGTGGTACTAAACATGCTGCTGTTTATGGATCTTGAGTTGCTTCCAATGAAGAAATCTGAAAAGGCTTGGACGTGGTCCGGACGTAACTACGCCGAAATAACCGCCGGGGAGCAAGAATTGCTCGCAGTCAAATTTCAGTCAGTTAAACTGGCGAATAACTTCAAAGAAAAAATCGATGAATGCGTAAAAGTAAGTACCTATTAAACTTTTTCAGCTATTATATATCACAACACTCATTCTAAACTACTTCATTTTTTAGTAAACCTCTATAAATATTATGTCGGTGAAAAAATATTTTTGTGTTTTATGAATCTAAATATTTGTAATAAAATAACTTTAGCTGTTTTGTTTGTATCTCCAATTAAAAAATCAAGTTAAAATTAGTTTCCCGTTGTTACTAATTTGTTTTCATCAAAGTGTATGGCCCTTTGATGATGATGAGTGATTGAGTCTGAGAGGAAATTTGATACATTTTGAAGTTTGGTTACATAAAAGGGAAAAATGTCTCACAAGACGGGACAATTTTTATACGTTTATGGACCTGTTGCAGTTTCAGCATAATTAGCACAAAGTTGGTCCGAGCATTCATAGTTATAGGTATTAGGGTAGACAAAAAAAACTTCTTTTTTTTTGGATCTCATACACAAAAACTTATTGCTAGGCATAATTAGAAAGTACTCACCCAGTATGGGCTCTTAATATTAATGGGAACCTTATCCTCATCATAGTTTTCTATTTTCAGTTTAGTTTGATATTAAAATGGTCACATCTCATCACCACTAGCTTGTTAAGCCCGTACCATCGTCAATATATGTAGGAAATTAAATGCTCTACAAAAGTGGTATTTTATACTTTTTCGATAAATCTTGCCATTTAAAAGATATTTAAGGTCAAAAATTGAAGAATTTAAAGAAAAATAACTTTTTTTCTGAATTTTGTTACTGACTTAGTAATAATTATTATCGATTGAGCTACATATTATACCAATATTTAAAACTAAATCCCCAGAAATAAAATATTTAATATAAATTTTGTGAAAAAAAAAATTGTGTTACATTTTAAATAAGCCTGTTGAGAAATATTAAATTACGATCCTTAATTGTGATAAGAGTAAAATTATTAAAAGAAAATATCGTTAGGGAATTGATTCAAAAGGAATATCTTTCCAAAAAAGGGTAAAATATAACTCGGAAACTGTCATTGTATCAAAATAAACTCAAATTATTATTCATATTGTCAAAATTGATCAATTAAACGTATAAATTGAAAATAATTATCAAAAAATTATGGATGTCAGTGCGTATTGAAATTCGAATGGGAATATCATCGAAATGGTTCGAGTAATCGAAAAAGTATAAGAGACCACTTTTGTAGAGCGTTAAATTTCCTACAAGAATCAATGCAGCTCAATCGATAATAATTATTACTAAGTCAGTAACAAAATTCAGAAAAAAAGTTATTTTTGTTTAAATTCTTCAATTTTTGACATTAAATATCTTTTAAATGGCAAGATTTATCGAAAAAGTATAAAATACCACTTTTGTAGAGCATTTAATTTGCTACATATATTGACGATGGTACGGGCTTAACACGCTATTGCTGATGAGATGTGACCATTTTAATATCAAACTAAACTGAAAATAGAAAACTATGATGAGGATAATGTTCCCATTAACATTAAGAGCCCATACTGGGTGAGTACTTTCTAATGATGCCTAGCAATAAGTTTTGTGTATGAGATCCAAAAAAAAAGAAGTTTTTTTTGACCCACCCTAATAGGTAGGTCATAGTTACGACGTAGCATAAATAACAAGAAAAATGAACAAGAACATTGAAATCTAATTACATTAGTTGTTATATCTTTCACTTTGTCAAGAATTCACCATTATCTTATGCTCCTTTGTTATTTAAAATACTTATTTAAATTACTCCAGAAACTGCAAGCAGCCGGGGACCAAACGGTAAAAGAACCTGAAAGTAAACCGTTTGAAAGTGTGGCTCCATTACGACTGCCAAAACATTTGGAGATGACGTCACGAGCTGATGACTCCATCTGTGCACAAACTCAGAAAAATGTATGTGACAGCGAAAATTCAAACAGCGAAGTTAGCAACGAGTTCCCAAAACAAGTGCATTTTGTAGAACAAGCCGAGGATGAAGAGGGAGATGAATATGAACATGAATACGACCAAAATGAAGACTACGAAGGATATTACAATGAGGTAAGTTTTAATTTAACTGAATAATAGTATGAAACGACAAAAAACCAGATCAATCTGAGTAAATTTGGATTGCCAATTGGGTAACATTGTGTGACAAGTGGCAGCGGCCAGGGGGGGGTCTAAAGCTTTGTGACGTCACATTTCAAAATCTAAACAAACAAATTGAAAATTGATCTATGTTTACAAAGTTTGTTTGCGAGTGCTCACTTTCATACCCACCGTTCTAGACGTAAAAATATTAAAACGATTCTTTAAAATATTTTTATTAAATGTGACGTCAAATTAGAGGGTCAAAAAATCATATATTTTGTAAGACGTAATTTATAAATGGCCAGATTTCGATAAAAATTGGCAAGGAGATTTTACTTAATTTGATGAAAGATATACACTATAAAATCTAGATTTTCAAAATAGGATCATAGGTGAATTTGGTGCAGAATCAAGCATTTGGTTAAAAACTTATGAAATTATTAGAATCAGAGTTAGTTTTACGCTTCTACACTCTGAAAATTTTACTTTTTGAGACTTAATGTAGCCTATATTTTTTAGAAAAATAAGTAATCTTGCCAAATTTCATTGAAATCTGTTATTGACTTTATTCCTGAAGACTAGAGAGACAGTGTTACTACCGCATTTATAATATTCATAATGGTTAATAATTGTTAAATGTCTTTCAGGAAGAGGAGGAGACCGGTGCATTTTTCTCGTGCGACGGTGAGGCTGTGATTCGGCAAGGGGATACGCTAGGGTCGTGTTCCTCTGCGAACGTACAAGTCATGTTTGACCAGGAGATCTACTCGCCCAAGATACTCGTCTCGGACGTGAACACAGGGGAAATACTCGCAGACATGCTCATACACACTGATACAGAATTCCAGGTAAGTTCTTTTATGATATCCACATACACTTTGACGCAGTTTTTCACTAGGATCTTAGAATCTTAGATGACTTGAATAGAACACATCATAGGTATGTGCTATATCACCAGTAAATATTCATTGGTGTACTATGAATACTTTGTTTTTGTTTTGTTTGACGTTTACATTATTTTTTGTTAACCTGTTGTGCTCGATCCTGATTGATTGGCAAAAGCGCATTGTTTTGGCTTTGTGTTTGACCGGCAATCGCCAACAAAGGCAAAACAAATTAATTTGAAACATTTTAAGTGAAATAAAATCCAACAGTTATTTTTACTTGACATGGTGTATATGTGTAGATGTCTGGCGATTCTTGTACATGGACTGGGACCGACTTCACCAGTAACGATCCCGTTGATAAGACTGTCACCATCAACTTTGAGGACTCGGAGACTGCTTATCAGTTTTATAACAGTGTTGAGGTAAATAAATACATGAAACAAAATTCTTACATACTCGAAGTTGTTATTTCATAAAAAGTGTAAGTTCATAAATCCGCGCCTTAACACGATTCGGTCACTTTCATTCGGGATTACTCGTCCGCCATCGCTCACACGACCTTAGCCAGGGAGAGTGAGACGGGAAATAACCTAGAGAGATAGTTTTTTGGTTACCTCACGTGCGGATTAGGAATAAGATAGTTTTGATGTAAGACAATTGAATATTAGGTCAAAATAAAATACATTAAGATTACAAAAGGAATTATTTGATAGTTTTTGTATTCAAATCTAAAACCACTATGTAGTAATATAATTAAAACATTTTGCTAACCATTTATTAAAATTTAGGATAAAAGATTCCTGATAAATGTAATGAACAAAAAAAGGCAAATCGGGTACAGCAGTTTTTTCATAAAAGTTAAATTTATAAAAAATAATAATCATCATTAAGAAATGTCAGTAATGCTTTAAATTTTACAGACCAGTAAGGGGGCCACATTCAATTCCACGGACCCTGACGATTCGTAAGGGATAATGAAGAAATGGTGGCTCTTATTAGATTATTATTGATTTAAAATAAGTAAATAGAATTAATATTTATGACCGAGAAGATACTGTTTTTTATAATTTATTGGACTATATACTTTTTTTTTGTTCTCATCCACAGATCTCTTTAAACTATTTCTTTGGATAATTTTGTATTTTCATCTACTATAACTACTCAAGAATGTTTCATTTACTTTGATTTGATTATTTTAATGTATAATGAATAAAAATTGTAATTAAGTTAATATTATATTTGTGCCAAGGAGATCTAACCAATAGTAGTTGGTTGTAAAATAAATGAACATTATGATATTTTAAGATTAAGTATTATGTGAAACATACAAATTATTATGTTCCTAGTTGGTTAGGTCTTTTTGCTATTGGGTTATGTTGTGTAGTCAAGATACTTGATCAAAATGGCATACAAAGTTAGTTATCTGATTTAAGTGTATACTGATTTTTTTTATTCCATTGATTGTGTAATTATAAATGTCTTGAAGGAATAAATATATTCTTGAAATAAAAAAATGAGAAAACTTAGCGACTTGTTATCCACTTTTGTTAAATGTTTTGTTATTTTATTTTACTTAATCGTAAATAATGTAATTTTAAATCATTTTTTTATTTCTCGTTTTGTTCAGCTGTCATGTAAATCTACTTAAATGAATACCATTAAACATAGAAAATAATGTAATGTTTTTAATTTAATAATTAAACATAAACAGTATCCATGTCTAAATTACACCAAAGCGAGGAATTCTGACTGTAATGATGTCAATCTTCTTGGTACATTTAGTAGATACAACTAAAAAGCAAAACATATTTAAATTTACCAAGTAAAGGCTTTTAACAACAAATAGTTTATCAACCTCTATTGAAAGTTATTTGAGGTACTGTCAATTTGACAGCTTTTAAATTCATAGTTTCCAATAAGACAAATAAAAATCTATTGATTGGAAAAGGCGATTATGTATCAATGTAAGTACATATTTTGTATTTTTCTGACCTACCTTAATATTTTATGTTATCTGAAATTTGGTACCTACATTTACATGCTGCTTTTCGCCATATATTGATCACACAAGCATGGTCTCATAACACAGCAATTAACACATTACATACTAAATTAAATGTAATGTCCTGTGGGTTTATTCTGGGTAGGGTAGGAGGGTGCTTTTATGGCAGTAAAGGTGCGTTTGTATGAAAGCAAAACTTTAAACGTTTATGAAACTTGGTGAAAATATGTCACTTTTGATTACAGGCATTTGCATGCTGATCTTATTATTTAACTACTTCATATTGACCATATTGTTGGATTTGAAGGACGTCGAGGCCTATGAGAATTTTAATCCTGATCTTAAAGGATCTACCATCGAATTCAGAACCGTTCTTATTAATTGTGAATCAGATGTGGGTCTTTTTATTTTTATATGTGTATAGAAACGAATAACAACGGAGATTGTATTCGTATGGGTTTCGTTTGACATTTGCTAAATTAAAAAATACATTTTATTTAATAAAAAATGGTTCTGTTACCTACCTACAAAAGTTAATAGCGGTACAAAAAAGAATATTATGATCGTTTCGAAAACATAAAAACTCAATCTATTGCTCATGTATAAAACACACAGCTTTCAGACTGCATTGATATCTATACCATGTTAATATTAACCTCGGTGTAGAGTATAATATTCCTTGATACTAACTTACCTTCTTATAGAACTCAGTAGTAGCGGATCCAGGATTAAAGTTGGGGGGGGGGTTCTAGACAGTTCACCCCTATACAAAATCACGACTTTTTATAAAACTTTGGAGGGGGCTTGTCCTTACTAATGTTGGGGTTTAACTAAGTAAAGGCTAAAAGCCTGAAATAATCAGGTGATTTCGCTAGTAAGGATCAGCATTAAGCTTTCAGTATAAAGTACTATTAACCCACGTAGAAATATGTAGGTTATTACGAAAAAAATATTTTTTTGGTGCACTTTATGGAAGCTTAGACTTGTGTAATCGAAATATCTAAAATAAATAAAATGATTTAAAATAACAATAAATGCCTTTTTTAAATTTCTAAACCACACCTGTACCGATACATACAACTAGGATAGTTCGTTTTGGGAGAGTAACTTCATCGAAATCTAATCGATATTTATTTCAGTGGGAGATCCCACCTACAGACATGGATAGTGAAAAAACTAGATTTCAACGTGAGGAGCTTTTTAAGCATAATGCATTACGGGATTGCAATCAAAAACTAGCTGTCACTGTTAAAATAATGAGCGATCCTCAGGTAAGTAACGATATCGTAAAATCGGTTCATCCGTTTAGGAGCTACGACCCCGTAGACAAACAAAGAAACAAAGACAAAAGAAGATCAAAAGATCTTTTGATGTCGAGGTTTGAAATAAATCCTTACAACTTAAAAATGACGAACTAGGTGGCGCAATGTTGCGGGTTCGAATACCGGCGGGGGCGGTAACTTTGTGATATTTTCAAGACGCATTGTATCGCTGACCGGTCTTGAATGTAGTATCTAAGTAGTATATACCATATCGTAGAGGTTTATAGTTATTTCTAATAATGGTACTTGCTATTGCATAACGTTAATAATTCTTTCAACCATTGATTAGGTAGGCAATTGGTATCATAAAATATTTACGTCTACTATTCCAGAGTGTATTGAGCGATGATTACATCCCAATAGAACACGTATATGAAGGTCCTGATAAGAAACGGATAAGATTGTTAAACCCTTATGTGTTGCGCCTGCGCAGGAATCGGCCTCGAGAAGCATACAAGTTATATAAAATCGATGTGAGTCTAATAGTACAGTCTACAAAAATGTATACCTACCATAGAAGGCACCTAATAATTTTAGTTGATTGAAAAATTTTCGGGCAGCGATTTTGTCCGCGTCTTGTTCTTGTATTTTTGAGACAAAATGCAGCTTTGATCCATGCTGAAAGTGTATCCATCTATATTGTGAATGATTTTTTTAAAAACAGATGAGAAGTATAGAAGGCTACCGCTTACATACAAACTTACAAGCTCACTTGTTTTTTTCTGGTTAAGTTCTAACTGCATTTCTATAGTAAAATAAACAAGACAAACAGTTTTATTTTATTGAAAATATATGTAAACATTTTTAGACTGTTACTGCAATCTTCACTGAACTAGGGAACTTAGGGGGAGTTTCTAAAGAAAAAAAATCAGTCAATTGGGAGTCAAAGTCACAGTCTGAAGGCCCCGTACGTATAAAAATGACTTATTTGATTTTTTGTATGTAAAATAAACATTTTACAATACGTATGTAAGTAAGTACATTCTTATTTTGATCATCAACCTACTCAATCCTCTTCATCTACTTTGTTATTACTTTTATATTTCGAGAGCCCCATCTCGGCTCTCCTGTTCTAAAAGTTATTTAAAATTTATTATAAGACTTTTCATAGCCTTTACTTTTTAAACGGTTTATTTAACTTGACCAGTTTGTTTTATATTTAGCCACACAAACGGAATATATATCCGAGAAAACTCACCAAGAAGGTAGAGTTGGACGATCAAATTTCCTCATCCGAAGAAGACATTAGAAATGTTCGTAAGTAAAAACTTAGTCAATAACTAGAATAATTTTCATCTTCTGTAGCCTCAGACTTAATTACAGTTTCAATATGCATTGGCTCGTTAATATTAATTTCGACAGAGCTATTACTTGTAGTTTCCTCATTTCTTTGAAGGGCGAGCTGGTCTTCGGCATCTAATATTATTGCAAAAAGTTTTCTCTTGACTCGTGTCTGCATCCACAAAGGCATTTGTCTAGTGCTTTGTAACATGCTGTCAAAGAATAGCTTTAATGAATCTGATTCCTGTTGTGTAGTTTTATTTTCGTAACTTTCGGATATTTTTTCTGACTTGATCGTCTCGGGATGATTTGTTCCTTGATTATCTGTAGTAGAAACTTTATAATCTACGGAACTTCCTGGTTCTAAGGGTTCTCCTTCAATGCATTCTGTAATTCTATATTTCATATGTGGCTCTAGAAATTGCATATTTTTTGCATACTTCCAGGTAGTTATTTGTGCCGGGAGTAGTTTGTTTTTTCCTAACTTTGCTCTTTTTAATGCATCTCTATGGTTATCGCGAAGTTTCTTCCATTCAGCTTTAGCAGCAGTGACTGAAATCAAATTAGAAGGTGTGAAACATCTGTAGGTACCAATGCACCAAAAACCAACATAACTTTCCCACGTAAACCAAAACTTACTTTATATCACTTATCACCATTGTTCATTTATTACCCTAGCTATTCTTAATTGTTTTAAATTTATAGTTTCTTTGTAATATGTTTTTGCCGACTACAGTGAAGCCAAGACGAAGGGTACTATTTTTGGCAGTCTATGTATGCATGCATATGCTGTAGCACCTAAACCACTGGACCGATTTTAATGAATAAGGTGCCAATAAATTCGTTATAATGGTCCGAATGACTTAGGCTATCTAATTTTTATAAACATTTAATATGAAGGAAGTTAAACCCAGTAGCGGCATAAGGGGTGGGGGGCATTAGGGGGATAACAACGGCAATGGACGCGTGACTCGCACAGTCATCAAATTATTACTAGTGGTTTGAACTGGTAACTCGCGACTCCACATATCTCGGAAATCTTTGACCAATTTGATGTTCCGGGTTCTGGTGGGGAGGTGCTTAGTAAAAATGAAATCGCCCCCAGTGCTAACTTTACATTTCAAATTTATAATATGTATATTTATATTATATTTTTAAATAAAATAAACTTATAGTTTCAACGAAACTTGTTTGTACGAAAATACAACTTAAAATGACCTAAAATTCAAAATGTCTGCTTTAATATCGGTCTATTTTCCACTTCCACATTTTTTATATACGCGACGGTGCTAGCCGCCTATCCACTAAATCCCCTATAGTTGTTTTTAAAATTTTCATAAAAACGTAATTTTCAATAAGTACAAACATTTTCACTTTTAAAATTCATAAATTTTCAAATATTGACCGATCGACACCTGAGTTGCATTTTTGGTATCAAGGACTTTGTCTCCATAAAAATGCATAGGTACATATATCATCGAAATTTTGAAATAAGAAAAAAAGGAAAATATTTTTTTAAAGACTACTTATACAACATCTTATTGGTAAAAAAAGGTACACAGACGCGTCCACACAAGCAAGTTAAGTACATTGTTGAACTATAAAGCGACTAAGTCAAAAAGGGGTTTAAAAGAATGAAACAAGAAAATAATTCAGATAGAGATCTAAAAATGCATAGTTGCATATCAAACACGCCGAACTCCTAAACATTCAAATTTTATTAATAAGTAATGAACCCATAATTTATAATTCACGAATATATAAATAACTGTATGTAATGTAGGTATCATTAAAATATATAAAATACTGGAGTAAAAAAATAAAACCAGGTATTTTTTAGGTCTCTACTAATATCTAAGTATATAGAAAACATACATGACTTAAAAGACAAACCTTTAACCGGGTCGGAATTCGAACCCGAGACGACTAGCCTCATTGCTTGTTGGTCAGTCACTTTACAATGTAATGGTATGTCACGTTTCGTAATTACCTACATACATGTTTCACACCTTTGAAATAAAAGTTTTCAGGTGGTTCGAAATACGACGTCACCTATACACCCAGTTACTTACGCGTAGATTGTCTTATTATTTGCACAAA
Organism: Choreutis nemorana; assembly: GCA_949316135.1. Lineage (NCBI taxonomy): Eukaryota > Metazoa > Arthropoda > Insecta > Lepidoptera > Choreutidae > Choreutis > Choreutis nemorana. Next base: position 5,272,290 of record OX438597.1, on the reverse strand, counting down.
TATTACCCATAGATTCCCTAAAAAATACATAGGTAATTAATTCCTGAAAACCCATTTCATTTTTCACACACGAAAGTTGTTTCAGTTATATCCATCATGTAGTCAATCGGTTATAGGAAACAGAGGCATAGAGTCTAGTTATACCAACACAATATAATATAAGATATAATTATAATAAAATATTAAATCTTCATTCAAATAATTACTTACCATTAGGTATCCGTGTGCTTTTGCAATGTTCGACCACCTTTTTCCATGCTCTTTCTTTGGTTTTCATTTCTCTGTAGTCTGCATAATGAGGGTTCCATAAACAAGGTTCATTACGTACAGCTTCAATAAATATTAAGTTTTCCATTGTTACATATATAGGCAGATGAAGTGTTTATGTTGTTAATTATTTCTAAGTAATTTGTGTTGTAAATTGTAAAGAATTGTTAAGTTTTCTAATTACTGGTGTTAAGTTCGCGAGAGGCCAGTGAGCGGCAGTTCAGTGGCCAACTCATGAAATGACTAAACGGCATCGTAAATACTCGTTGTTACCTCGCTCGAGTACCGCTCTCCCTCGCTTCGTCCGTCCGTCCGTCCATCCGAGACCGTTTAGCTGGCGCAAAGGCGACTAGGTCCCTTTTCTCGTAGAGAAAACTGGTTTTACCTGCTTGCTTCGTCGCTTCAAAACAAGATTCACGCAGTTGAATGAATGTACGAGTAGATACATTACAATTTATTTACATTTAGTTCGCGTTACTATGAAAATGTAGTTTTAGAGTTTCAGATAGCTTACTTAATAATTAGAATTACTGTATGAGTGTATTAAACTAATAATTAATGAATATCCTATCTATTCGTTCACCCTTTTTAAGCACCACTACAAAATTTAAGAAGGTATTGTTGTTTATGTTTAGGGACTTGCAATCCGGCAAACCGTACCGGCACCATTTGACGGACAATGGATCCGGTACCAATACATCAGATACGGTTTTAGCACATTTAGGAAGAATAATCGTGCTATTATATGATTAGGTGCTTAAAATGTTTGAGTGAGTCTTTTGATACTTAATATTTATTTATTTGGCCCTGCCCCGTCGACTAAAAACAAAGAGATATGGCCATACCATCTTTTTCAGTAAGGCAGTCAGGAGATTTTTGACCCCTGAGACATTTTGTTGATAAAGCTAGAAGCCTTTATTTCAGTGAGATTACATTACTTAGTATATTTTTAATTCAATTTAAATTTGAACCAATATGCAGTTGAAAAAATTGTGCAAGTCAAAGTTCCATATTGTATGTGTGGTTACATATCTCCATACTCTTAACACACTGATCTTCAAAATTCTAGTCTACTTTACCTATAAAGTCCTAGAAAGCTGAAAAATATATAGAATAACAATTTTAAAATTAAGAAATCTGTAATTTTTTCCAACGTACTTACATAAAGTTCCAGCTCTGCTCCAGATTTGAAGGTATATTAAATAAAAATTCTACATAATAATGAAATACTAACAAAAACAATTCATGTTAAATGGATGCTTAATCTCACAAACTTTTAACTTTTTATTGTAAAAAATTATAACATATGAAGAACAGCCCCAACTACACACCCTACATTCTGGTAAAAAATTTGGTATGGTTTTGTCATTTTAGAGGATATGATATAATACAATAAAGAACAGTCCTTAAATTAAAGGGTTAAAAGAAAATGGGATTGGTCCATGGGAGTGCCTACGCGATGGCTGCAATACAGACAAGTCATTCTATTCGAAAAAAAAGAAAGAATTTATAGAGTTAGGGGCTTGAATTTTTATGAGACCCAATTGGGCCAGATTCGACGGTTTTCGGCCAGATCATGAAAATCCGGCCGGATTGCAATCCCTATTTCTGTAGATCGTACTTTTTTATTAATAGTACCTACTTACATATCAGAAAAAAGTGATTTTAAAAACGCACAAAAAATACTAACTTTTTAGTAGTGGATTTACCAAAACTAAAGACGCGTTCAATTCAGTGGTTTTGAAAATTCAAATCAGTTACAATGAAAGTTTTAACATTTAGACATTTTTAATTCCACAAAGAATAAATATAAAAAGATGCTCTTAAACTACTTAAGTAGTTCATTTTATACTTTGAATTAATTTCTTAATCATACACACACTGGTTTTTGGTAAATAATAAAAATAATAAAGACTGAGGCAAGAGTAGCAATAATGCAATCTAATAAGTTTAATTACTTTATATTCAATTAAACTATTTTAGGGATTAACTTTTGATAAAAGAAATTGAACTAATTTAAAACATTCATACCCGAATATTAGTTAGCACTACCTATACTACCATGCAAATAAAATCGCATTGTTCTTACATAGACGTGGCTACATGGAATCTATAAGGACTCGTTGGATTGACACTGTGTCGTACTTGTCATAACTTTGCAATTTATTGTGAGGTTTTTGGTAAAAAAAGGTTTTTTCAATGATTTCAATCGATCATGTTCTTTCAGGTATTAATTGGGATAAATCGTTTGATAAACGTTATTTTAATCAACAAAAACCTATTAAAGAAGATTTTCCAATTCAAAATGAGTCGCCAATATATAAAGATATCAGACCTGAAAATCCTGATGTCATTGATGAATATTTTGAATCGAAGACACCTCATTACAAGCATGACGTACAAAAAAACATCGATAATAATTTGGGAACTGTGAATAGTGAAAATTACTTCACTCAGGAGGATATATTTAAAAAGGATCCATTTTATAAAAGTCCAAATAATGGCACTATTGTTAAACAAATTATGGGACCTAAAAGTAATATAAAATCTTTCTCTGACTTCGATACGCCAATACGTTTAGTTGAAAAACTTATGCATGTTTATAAAATCGTTGATCCAGATATTTTGTATAACATAAATGTAAAATTGTACAGTAAATCAACAAAAATCGATGGAAAAACTTTTTGGAATGATTTAACTAAAGGAAAGACTGCATGGTAATACTTAATTAAACTTCGGTCTTAGTAGATAATTAATAGATAGGCAGGTAATTGTTTATAATTTTCAGTTTAAATCCTAACTTTCCTGAATGGGCCAGTCAAGACCTTAATATTCGATATAAACTGTGTGACCGGTTAAATAATCGTGACTATGAATTTACTGGAAAAGATTTCTGTTTGTTGTTGCCTGTTGTTGATAAAAGTTCGATTGAAATATATGAACCGATTAAGGATAATTCAACTCTTAATACAGGTGAGTTTCAGGACGATATGGTATTTCTAGTTGTTTAGCGAGTATTGACTTTTATATGGTTTAATTGGTAAATAGTAGAAATCAAAAATAGTTCTAATATTATTTTTAAGTATTTGACATTTATCGGTATATTTTGAACAATTCAGACAATATCTTTATAAATTACAGCCTTTGTGTTACTCTGAAGTTTCAGTTTTATTATTGAACTCCATAATTTTTTGCGGGAAAGAGTTACATCCATTCATCCATACATCCTTACAAACTATCGTGTTTTAAATTTTTTCTCAAAAATAGTCAGGTTTCGTATATACAACCATTGCTCAAATAACTATAAATAGTCTATGTTAGCTCCACCTTCAAGTTTTGCACCTACCTACCAAATTCCCAGTATATCGTATAAACGTTTTTCATTATTAAAGAAAATGCAGATGATTTTATGATCGTACCCATTGAAGACATTGAGGATTTGAAAACAGTAAACAAATGGGATGATGAAAATATAGCGACAAGCAATAGCCAACATAGCCAGGTTAGTCAATAGGTAGTTAGTTATACCATGCACGCATTACATATTCAATAAAATTTTGTTTTAGGTAGGTAGGTACCTAAGAAGGTACTTAGGTTGTAATATGTAAACACAATATTATCAATGGTCAAAAGCTTTCTTTTGACACACAGGAGGGTCGTGAAGTGAAAGTAAGCACATCAAAAGCCATATTCGGCCATAAAAAAGGTTTTGAGATCATTAAGCAAGGATCTAATAATTACTTGACTTTATCTGATTTCGTTCCCCATCGCATTCAAATTGATCTTGAAGCTAGAGCTGATGATAACCAAGTAATTAAAGTTGGGTATGTATTAATGTTAGTATTTAGGTAAGAATTGTATTTAAACGCCTATACAAATTCATCAATTTGATACGAAATACGAAATTCCTACCAGAGTGAATAAATGCTCATTAATTTGTATTTCGTGAATAGGTATCCTAGAAATGACGCTATTTTCCAGTTTGGTGTAAGAATGCCATAAGATATCCCTTTAAAGTAAATTTCAGACTAATATTGTATACCTATTATCACTAAGTAGATTTTTTAAACATAAATCACGCCGTAATCTCTCGAGAGAAGTTGGCGAGGATGTTCGCATGTTTAAGTTGAGTCAAAATGTGACAGGCTGCAAATCTGTCGCCCTGTCCGGGCACAATGAGGAACATGACAGCTACAACTTACGACAACCTGATACTCGAACCCTCGACTTGTCGGGTCGGGTTGGTCGGTTAACCACGGCACGTAACAAACTGTCTACCAAGTGACACGTACGACGTCCTTCACGTAGCATTTTGTTCCACAAGTTTCAATTTAGTAGATTGCACCAAGGCAATTTAGAACTGTAATTTTTGGTTTTAATTTTAGTGTTTCAATGAAACATATTTAGTGACCATTTATCAATTTTGGTAAGCAAAAATAATTTTAATTCAAAACGTGTCTACAATAATTCTGATGAGTGTACAGTGATATTGGAACGTACATAAAACATTGCAGGTACTTTAGGCACCTTGGTAAAATTTTTATGACATTAATTATATTTATTTGGTATTCCGTCAGGTCTAAAAATTATTTACACTAAAATTGTTTCCTTTAGGTAAACTAGCGACCCGCCCCGGCTTCGCACGGATACTATGCATGTATCTATTATATACAATACATATAAACCTTCCTCTTGAATCACTCTTATCATTTAAAGAAAACCGTATCAATATCCGTGCGTAGTGCGTATCTAAGCATTCATAGGGACAGACAGCAGCAAGTGTCTTTGTTTTATACTATGTAGTGATGATAATGGAATCTACTATAAGTATATACCTAAATAATACCTATATATTATTTTTATAGTCCACGTCTGATGGTAGATAAAGCTACATGGTGTTTACAGATCCAGCGGACGAATAACTACTGTAGTGTCTGACAGTACCAATGAAAGACGGTCAGCACTAACAACGCAAATCTCCAACACGGGATTAGCTGCAGCTCGATTCAGGTAAGATTTAGAATGGTATGTAGAGTACCTAGTATCATATATATCAAGATTTGACAGTTTTGATAACGGTAAACGTATGTACCTACGTACGAATATTTGTAACGATTCTTACTCCATCATCGATCATCCAAACTTCAATTTTATAATCTTCCAAGTGTAAGATATCAGATCAACATCAAAACTCATAACTAAAATTTACAATGAATTAACGGTGCAAGGTTTTACCTGGTGAGGCTCCCAGGTACCGGGATCTGAGAATTCCCGGGAAAAATATTTGTTCCGGATCCCGAGAAAAAGTCGTGACTACCCGGGATTTTCTGCAAATAATGAATATGACATTTACTATTAAAACAACCGCCTATTGGAGGTTGGCACGCGCACTCTAATCTGATGGTACATCCGAGGCCATACCTCCGTTAAAAAGAGAGTTAATAAATTCGCTAATAATCCAATGCCACTTCTCAGCCGCCTGGAAGGAGGCAATAGTAGGGATCCACAAACCAGGGAAACCCCGCGACTCCCCTGCTAGTTATCGGCCTATCAGCCTCCTAAAAGTCTTAGGTAAAGTCTACGAGAAAGTCCTCTTGACTAGACTCTGGTCCCACATCAATTCAAAACATCTGCTCATCAACGAGCAATTCGGTTTCCGCGCTCGCCACAGTTGCGTTCAACAAGTCCACCGCATCACGGAACACATTCACGACGCGTTCAACCGCCCCGGTAAGTCGAGAGGCTCGGGTGCGGTCTTCTTTGACATCGCCAAAGCGTTCGACAAAGTCGGGCACAACGGTTTACTCTATAAACTGTTTGATATGCGCTTCCCAGACAGTCTCGTACTCATAATACGAGAGTTCCTCACCGATCGAAGCTTCCGGTTTCGCGTCGAAGGTTGTCTATCAACCCCGCGCCCGCTCAGAGCTGGGGTCCCACAAGGCTCCGCTCTCTCCCCTGTCCTCTACTCGTTATTTACAAACGACATCCCGCGCCCCGAATAAGTCCAATTCGGTACCAACGTCCAGTTAGCGCTCTTCGCTGACGACACGGCTCTATACGTGTCAGGTCCCCCCGCTTTCGTCGCCGCCAAACTCCAACGTGCCACCACTGCCTTAGGGGAGTGGCTCCGCAAATGGAGGATTAAGGTTAATCCGGAAAAGAGCTCCGCGATCTACTTTTCCAAAAGTCTTCGCAACTATAACAGTTGCATTGCCACCCACAAAATCAAACTCTTCGAGAAGCCCATTCCATGGGTCATTCAAGTTAAATATTTAGGCGTCACGCTCGACAGACGTTTAACTTTCAGCGATCACATCGCGCGCGTCAACAACAGGGCAAATTTCTACCTCTTTCGCCTTCACCACCTTTTAGGCGCCCGTTCTAAAATGTCCCTTAAAATAAAGTCACGATGTACAAGACCTGTATTCGACCCGTCATGACCTACGCCGGCGTAGTGTTTGCCCACGCGAATAAAACCGCGCTTACGTCACTCCAACGAGTGCAAAATCGATTCACCAGTTACCATCCATATCGAACTACCTAAAAACCGCCTCGAAAAAGTATTTCGAACGCGCCGCGAAACATCCAAACCCGCTCGTGGTCGAAGCCGCGAACTACATCCCGGATCCGGATCCGAAGAATAGACGCCCACGTAACGTATTAGACGACGCAGACGATTCTATAACTCTTGCTAACCCACAGACTACTACACATTGCGCTCACCGTCCTCGACGTCGGAGGAGAAGAGGACGTCCGCCTAGGCTTTTAGGGCCTTCAGCCTACAGACATTACACGATCGCGCCGGGTCGCTTCAGTCCAATTCGGGCATCGCCCGCGGCAACCTACGTCGAGGTTCGGTCTCCTTCCGAGACACCCCTTAGAGTTGCTGCGGTCCCCGTCTCTACACCTTAGTGTATAGGCAGAGAACACTAAGTTCGAAGCCTCAACTAAAATCAGTTCCCAGTCCGGTTGGAACGTCTGAGCCTCTCTCAGCGGACAACCCTACAGGCTGTTGTCACATCCGATGAGACTAGCCGGTGTCACCAGTCGGTAAGGACCACTTTGCGTGGAAGGGCCGGCCCATCCACACCAAGCGTCTCTCTCAGTAGTCAGAATAGATTCACTCGTACAAAACAGCGCAACCTAAGCGAGGTCCGAGCCCACTATGGGTGCCCTTAGGATGAGCCTGTCGTCTAGATCTGCACTTTGCACCTGTTGAGGGATGTAGCACCTTTTGTGCTACATCCAAAATTAAAATAACCCCGTTGGGTCTACAAGCCTTAAGGCTCGCTCCCTCGCTCCCTTGCGGGGAAGCACTCGCCGCGCGGTTAGTCCGGTTGCGCTGCGAAGGCCAATAGGGCCGCAGTTAGGGTACTTAAAAAAAAAAACGTTATTGATATTTTAAATTTCATGCCTATCGCACAAAGTTGTTAAATAATTAATAATACCCATCGGGTAGACAATTAGTCGGAATTTCGTAGTAAAAAGGCATTCGGCATATATTGATGTATCTTTTTTAAAAATGTGTACAATCGTAGAAATTGTTTATTTCTACGATTGTAGTAATATTGTAGTCTCAATAGGTAACTAAGTTTGTTAATTTATTTAAATTAATTTAATTGTGAATGTAATGTTTTATGACACATATTATGTTACATAATTGGTTCGTAGTTATTTACAGTGTTAATTGTTAAATTTATTCTATAAAAATCATAAAATTTACGTTAGAATCGTTCCTGATGGCATTCGGATAGCATACAATTATCAATCCGATACAATACAATATGAAAATCTTATTAAAACGGATGATATTAATATATACCTATCGTATTTGGAGCCTCTAAGAATGTGTGTAAAACCGTCATCAATGTTTTTTTTCCCTTCTTTAACCTTTAATTTCTCAAAAACTGTCCAGTAGAAACGATAATTATTTGAAGCATCTATCGGGGCACACCCGCCATTCTGTCCCACCACTGCAACACCTGTTTATCAGGAACAACAGTGGCGTCCTTTGATCGAATAATCAACGAATAATGCAGCTGTGCAATGATGGACAGGCTGTGCCCGGACAACCTACCGGCTGTCTTGGGACCCGCAACGAACTTAATCAGAAGAAATAGGAGGTAGTAAGAAAGCGGTTTCAGACTTCCCTCCCAGCAAAGCGGAGACAGCAATTGAAATGGCTCAGAGGCCCAAAAATCTAAAGGGGAGACAGTCAGGAGACTACCACCACGGTATGCCACTAACTTAACAGGGGATAAATTAGATACTAACCTAAATCTTACACCAGGAATATTGGTGACAAAACTTTTTAAAGGCACGGAAGTTTCCCTTCCTTTTTACAAGATCTAGGTAATAAATTGGACTACACGCAGATACTTGAATCGAATTCAACATGATTAACCGTTCGTCATGCCAGAGACTACACTCCCACAAGATATGATGGGCAGTTTGCACAAATTCTTGATCCGACGTTGAACATTCGCAAAAAGGTGACGGCACCAAGTTAAATGAATATAGTTTGCCCTTAAAGTTACCATGCCCAGTTAGAAATTGGCTACGCAATGATCGATATCAAGCCACGTTTTATTAAACCTTTCGCGCACTATAAAAATTTAAATAAATGCCGCCCCTTAGTCGAAGTATCCCATGTAGTTTGCCATTCGTCGATTAGTTTTTATGAACGTTGTCGTTACTATCAAATAATCTACTGATTTTAGCCCTATCCTTCGGTTTTACACAATCTGAACTCATACCATTCCGCGAGTTGTATTACATTGCCGCACGCCGTTGTATTTCCAAATCTACCGGTAAATGCCCGCAAGAATCGGCAGGGCCTCAGTGCAGACGGTTCTATACGCTTTACAAAGAAAAATTAACGCTAATCTCTGACTCTGAAGCAATTTACGTCGTGTGGCGCCAATTGTGGCTCTATACGGGGGCTCCGAAACAAATGCAACCCAAGAAAGTAGCAGTATAAATTATTTTTAATGACTTAAACGACAAACCCCAGGTCGAAGTTGATATTCTATTTAACGCATAAAATTTAGTTTTGAATTTTCGCTAACTTGCTTAATGTGCTCAATAAAATGAAATTTATTTTCAACTATCAAACCGAGATAACAAACTGAGTCTTTTTAACTGTAACTGAATTCAATTTAAAGCGCGGTAGCCCTACTAAGTTTCCTTTTAACATTAAATACTTTGTTTTATGGGTGCGAACTCAAGATGATTTCTCTTCTCCGAGTCGGCCACCAGACGTAGGCAGGACTCAGCCAACAACTCAGCTCCTGTTCTTGTATGAGATTGATTAAGCGGGAGACCATCGTCTGCTTAACCCGTCAGCGAACAGTTAGCCGGTAACGGTATCGACAGCCCCGAGTCAATACCTTCGACACCGCATGATGACCAAGTTGAAGCATAGTTATTCCATTTATAAAGTTATTGTATATTAAGGAATATACATTGCTGTAACAACCTCTGTTTTTAAGTTTGAGCAATAAGATTAGCCACCATGCATTATCAAAGGCACCAGAGATATCTAGGAATACACCTATGACGTATTTAAACTCCGACGATTCTACCGATTTTCTCACCGAGATAGCCGTGTCGATTGTTGATTTGCCAATAGTAAAACCGAATTGACGTTCGTGAAAAGTTGGACCGCCCGGAAGAAGCCGAGGTACGATAAGACGCTCTAGAAGTTTACCCAGGGATATTTGAAGCATCTATACAAAAACAAGAATTTCGCCGGTTGCTACACGATTTTTTTTTCTATAATAAATTCTATTCGCGAGGTCCGTCCGTACGTTTCAGATGACATTCTTAGTAAGTTTGTGGACTTCAATTCCATACGGTTTCTAATCATTTTGACCCCCCACCCCCCCTTTTTCTCCAAATCCAAATAGCGCACTGTACAAAAAAGTTTCCAAATTGCCTTAGGAGCTCAAAGACCAAGAGACGTCCGGATGCTTTTTCTGGAATGAAATTACCTTAACTAGTAGAATGGAGTTCATCTTAATTTTAACCTGTACCAATATTTCTAACGAACAGACTAACAATCAGAGACTGTGGCGCTGATCTATCAACATTGATAAACAAATATAAAGAAGAAACTACAACTGGTCTAGTTTTTATACCTCCGATGCATTCGAAACGACTTCGCCTAAACATACCCATGGATATATCTGTAGAGAATGTCCACTGTACTCGTACGTATTTTTATCTTCTAAAGAGGGACGAGAAGTAGGTTACTTGTAATAGAATTGATTTTTCAACTTTTTGATAATTATGTTTTTAGTTGCACTGGTAAATGATGACAATAAAACGATAGCAGTCAGGGATGTTGCAGTTAAGAAAGGCGATCGTTGCTTTTGTGTTTGGCATTGTGATTGTGTTTGCTTGGGTAAGATTTTAAATGCGTTGTGACGTTCAACGTGGTAATAACAACACAATAAATACAATATTAATGCAGATAGTTTTGAATAGGTTACCTTCCTAGCCCTTCGTTTCACCCAGACAGGTTCAGGCGTTTCGTGACCCTTTTTAATTTTAATTGCTTTTAATTACTTGCGTTATGATGGAAATTTAAAAAAGAGAGAGATTAACAGTAGGCTTCAAGTCTGGCCGGCTGCGGCACAGATAAAATTGACTCGCACATTTATGATATGAACAAATATTTTATAGGGGAAGACCCAAAGTTGCTGTGTCGTGAATTAACCAGGCCTCTTCAGGAAGCTGCCGGCTTAATTAATCAAAACAGAGTTCGACATGCTAGGTCTACATGCTACACTGATGTCGTATATATTAACCTCTTTGTGGTTTGTGTCGGAGTAGTCCTTACCCTATTAGTTCTAGGTAAGTGTCTCAAGATCTTACAATAGCTTACTACCTACTTATAGCTTAATATCAAAGGCCTAAAGTAAAGTTATAGGTTATATAACTTCCGCTGGTTATAGGCTATATGACTTCAGATTAAATTGAGTAGGGAGCCCTCTATAGGACATAAAGTTATGTTTTTTTTTTCGTGTAATGTGATCGTGTTTGATATCAAATTATAGGACTTAATAAGTACATTTCAAATATATACACATCGCTAGCTTTTATTCCTGGATTTGCTTGTATGCGACCGATAAAAAAATTGCCTTTACCAAACCTTAAAATTCCAAAAAAATACAAGTAAGTAAGTTTGCCTTAAAGTGGCATATGATCACGACTAAATTGAATACTTAACTTTCCAATTTCAGATGAGAATATTTTCTTGTTTCATACATTTTAGAGCGCGGTTTCCAATAGTCGGTTTTAGTTTTAAAACTTTTTTTTAAAATATATTAATAAGTAAGCCTTTGCTTCGAGACATTATTTTCATATCGGCATTTAACAAGCAGGAACATAATTATCGGAGGGCTAGCCGATACCACCGGGGCCCGAAGCGCAAGCCCGACCAGCAAACCTTGGTCAATAAATTTACTACCTTCGTAATGTAAATACTAATGTAGGTCTAGATCTTATATGCGGTTAGTGTCAGGGCCATTTTATTCAATTTCAACCTTTTCAAAGATGCTTAGATTTTATTGAACATCACAAAATTGGGCCCTCGGAAATCAAACAAAGGAAGATTGAAGGCCCATTAGTATCGTGCTCTTTACAGCAAAAATTTATGTCGAAATGAAAATACCTAGTGCACTAATACACCCGACTAATGTTACCAATGTTTACAAATAAATTTCTTCTGATTCTGAAAAGTAAAGAAAATTTGTGAAACCAATAACTGGACTCGAATCCGCACACTTTTAATTTAAAAAATGTAGACCCGCAGAATTCCACTTTTCTTCACTTTGATATTGTTTGGCAAGAAACTTGTCTATGTGAAAAAAATAACCTACTTAAATAATAGTAAGAATTGTCTTTATTATTAAATAAATATCGCCTAGGATTCGATACTAATTTCTATACATTGTTGGATTAAGATAAAAGGCGCGACGTGGAAATAAACAAGGCAAAAAACAAGAAGGATTTAAAAATGTATTTCAATATTTTTGTCTATATTGTGTTACATTTAAGCTTTTGAAACTAAAATCTTAAACGGGGCTTACGGTCGATGCACTGGGGGAAACTTTGAAGTTTTTTTTGTCCGGCGCTTCTGCATAGATATTGACAATAGTAGCACGAATATTATTCTCTAGCTGATTCAGGGTCTTATCAAAATTATATCTTCAATTTTTTTTTATCCCTATGTAACAATTTTTGGATGTGTAAAAATTGAGGAATTCAACTGTGACTTAACAAAATAAGGAAAGCGTTTCGCAGTAATAACTTAAACTCAAAAACCTTTTTAGGATTTGTAGTTGATTATCAGCACATAACATCGAATTGAATTACTGACTGCATTATTTTTTGCGAAAAAAAACCATTACCGAGACCAAGGCTAAACTTGATAAATACTATGGTGACTCTGCACCATCGATTTCAATGGTAAAAAAGTCGTTTACTGACCGACCGAAGATTGAAAGTGCAGGAGATTGTGGAAGCCGTAGGGATCTCTCATGGCTCAGTGGTTTCAATTTTGAATGATCACTTGGGCATGAGAAAGCTTTCCGCAAGATGAGAGCCGCGTTTGCTCACAGTCGACCACAAACGCAATCGTATAACAACTTCACAGGAAGGTTTGGCGTTGTTTAATCGCAATATGGAGGAGTTTTTGCGCCTTTTGTAACCGTGGACGAAACATGGATCCATCACAACACACCAGAGACCAAACAACAGTCAAAACAGTGGGTTTCTAAGGGTGAATCGACGCCAAAGAAGGCCAAGGTGGGTTTGTCAGCCAATAAAGTTATGGCGATTGTTTTTTGGGATGCACGTGGGAAAATCCACATTGACTACCTTCAAAAGGGAAGAACAATCAATGGGGAATATATAAACCGACCTCATTTGGCCAAGAAAAATGTTCTTTTGCACCAAGACAATGCAAGGGTGCATACATGTGCAGTTGCCATGGCAAAAATCCATGAATTGGGCTATGAATTGCTCCCTCATCCGCCCTATTCTCCAGATTTGGCTCCGAGTGACTACTTCTTGTTCCCAAACCTGAAGAAATGGCTTGGTGGAAAAAGATTTGACTCCAATGATGAAGTCATCTCGCACACAAATAATAAATAATAATATTATTAAAATAATAATAACATTTTTTGGAAGGGATAAAAATTGGAGAAACGTTGGACAAAGTGTATAGAGCTCAAGGGAGACTACGTTGAAAAATAAAATGATTTATTTTTCAAAAAATCTGTGTTTTATTCCAAAAGTCACGGACTTATTGACCCGCCCTCGTATTTAGGACACCGGGGCCCTTGGTTACCTAGATACGTCTCAGTTAACTATAATTTGTTTTGATGGTCTATAGGTATGATGAAGGCTCTCTTGGGTCTTGTTTCTAAAAATGTTGGTTCATGGGGCTTAGAACAAATTCTCCAATGTCCTCGCAAGCTCGACCGTTATTACGAAACCTCACTACGCCATAAAGAAGTGATGTACGATGACTGTGGTTGGCCCATTCACCCTGATACTAGAAAACGAACGGTTCGATTAGTAAGCAGGTATGTGATATCTATCCCAGCCAACTGGCTTTAAAAAACAATAATTCTCTAACAAAGGATATTTTATAAGTTTCTGAGTTCCAATATCTACAGATGCTATAAATTGTCAGATTTTCATGAAGAAAGGCCGGTAGATTAGTCTAGGTATGTCATAATAATAATAACCTCCATATAATCTTGTATTGCAAACACTAAGTCACTAAATGGTATATACTATACTTCATATAGAAGAAATCGACATCCAATACAAAGATAAATAATGAATGTCTTGTGTAGCAACCTATACATACTACATATTGTGTATCTATATCAAAGTGTTGGAAAACATTTTAAAGCAGAATCAGATTTTGAATTTAGTTTTTATTTAGTCTGTAATAAAGGGCCAAGGGATGGGTACTAAATGTACTAAAAATAAAACGTTATCACCCCAGGCTGTTTTCATTTTTATTAAGCACCTCCTCCCCTAGAATAACATCGAATCAGTCAAAGATTCCAGAGATATGTGGAGACGCGCGATAACAGTTCAAATTACTCAAATCAGCTAGTAATTATTTGGAAAATGATTTTGTGACTGCGCGAGTCACGTGTCCGTTGCTGTTATTACACCCCTGATGTCTGGTACCCGGGGCTGACCGCCCCAATGATACAATATCTTTCGATACAACACACAACAAACCCCGATACAACATATCAAACACAACAAAATACAACAACACACGTACAAAATAACAATTGTATTTTTTTTCAGGCCAATGGAGTTCGCACTCAACATATTATTTTTCGTTATTCTACCAAGCATTATTATATGGACTAGCATACGCAAAATCTTTTATCTCTTCAAAGCTTCCTTGAAAAGAGACGAGTCTTCAAGAAAAAAAGACGTTTATAGCACTCCTGATTTGCAGGCAGGTAACTCAAAGGAATATTAAAATACTAGGGTACCCACTTATTTAGTCGGTTAGTTATTTACCTACGAGAACAGAAAGGAATTGCACTTCTCACCGAGGAAATTCACTGTTTCTCTATGATTCTCTTAATTCGACAGATGTAGATTTTTTAATTAAGTGCAATTCCGGACTGTTTGTAGGGTTTGAAGTTCGACGAAAGAGAAGGCGTGCGGTATTGCAGCGATGGATGAGCCCTCAGGCCGAGGAACTTACTACGAACCTTATAGCTAAAGGAATTGCTCCTTACCAATCCTG
Organism: Choreutis nemorana; assembly: GCA_949316135.1. Taxonomy (NCBI): domain Eukaryota; kingdom Metazoa; phylum Arthropoda; class Insecta; order Lepidoptera; family Choreutidae; genus Choreutis; species Choreutis nemorana. The sequence goes on along the minus strand of OX438597.1, from coordinate 5,257,223 downwards.
TAAGTAAACAAAGTAGTGCTTTACGTAAAGTGCTACAAACGTATCTCTTCCATTTTATGTTTTAGACTACATATTTATTTTTATATTTTTCACTTAAACATAAAACTAAATTAAACTTGAATATAAAAGTTCAGTGAAAGCAACAACAAAAAAATGCTCGACTGCGTTAATTAAACTATATTATTTCAGATGCGGCCCCTTAACATCAATAAGACCACAACGAAAGAAACGGTTCCATTTTTGAATTCAGACACAGAATATATTCTTAAGCAAATGCAGAATAGTAGGGAGTCATTAGCCGTAAGTTTCCCGTTAAATTAGTCAAATCATGTCGTAAATACCTACTATGAGATGGCCCACTGATTTATCTAACTTGCAACCGGTTGCCGGTCATAATTTACAAATGTTTTGTTGTCAAATCTGTCATTTGAAGGTACGTGAAATTAACGTTTGAAAACTGAAAACAAAAACAGTTTTATACATCATAAACTCCTCGATCGCGTTTGCATTTCGTACTGTGTGTCGTAAGTTCGTGTAGTTTTTCTACACGTCAGGTTATTATAGATTACAACAGTGATTTTGTATGAGTAATCTTAATTCCTCATCAATCCGTTAGAAGCGTTCATAGAAATTTATAACTGCAGTCACAAGCGGAATGAAGGTAAAACTCATGGTAGGTACACTGAACAATGGAGAAAATGAGTTCTTTAACTAAAAGTTATTTTTTTCGTTTAATTATCCAAAATTTATTCATGTTTGTTAAAAGAGTTTAATATCTTGTTAAAACATAAGGCAAGGAACGTAAATTTTTTTTTATTGTCTTCAGAGGTTTCAACACCAAGAACAAAATGAATACGAAAGTGAATTTAAGAAGTGTTTAAAATAGACCAAGAAAATCCTTTGGATTTGCGTTAATTTTATAGCCAATATTTAGGAAGTAAATATGTATTTTTGTTTTAAACATTGATTGTATGAATTGTTATTTTATATCGAGTTATATTTCCCTTCCGTTTTAACTAGGAACTAGGAATATTGGTAGAGTGGGTAGGCAGGTAGGTAATAATCTAAAACCTAATTCGGCTTATTACAAGACGGACTAAAGCCACAACTTATAACGACTATTTTGAATTTGGATGTTAGTTCCAGTTCAGAAATATATACTTTTTGCGGGAAACTGCTTTTTATACTTAAATTTAAATGACATTTGAGCATTGGTATAAAACCTGGTTCATTTTTAGTCTACGTCTTATAAAAAGCAGTACGAAATGACCTGTTTAAAATGACGACGACGACGATTTCAATCTTATTAATTACGATTACGTGCCTAATATACTTAATAAAGTTATTGAAAACCTATTGATTTTGATTTAAAGCCCTATTATAGGTACAGATAAATAAGATAGGCACAGGTAGTTTTAATTAAGTACCTAGGTTTAATTTATTTAAAAAGGAAAGATTTCATATCTAATTTTGAGTCATTTAAAACTTAGCTACATTTACATGAAATTGTTTTTTTCGATTGAGTTGGGGAGGTCGCACTCGTTGAAGTTTAGGTAATTATTTTAATTAATTAATTTATTAATTATTTAATTTTAATTTAGTTATTTTAATTTTTGGTGCTAAGATTGGTTTGGTCGCTTCTAAAAAAATCATTGAAATAGTTCTCCAAGTAAGATTTATAAAGTGAAGAAATTAAATTAACACTCGATTTTATCCAAACTTTAAGGGTAGAAACACATATATCAGCTTTGTGCCGTGAGAGTCAATTTTTCCTAAACGAATGTGGAATTCTTTGCCTGCCGATGTGTTCCCTGACCAATATAACTTGGGCCTCTTTAAGGAATAGGTTTCTCCTAGACAGGCATGATCCACCTTAAACCTCATCGCCGCTTAGCATCAGGCGGGCTTGGGGTCAAATGCCTGCCTGGTCATGAATAAATAATAAATATAAAAAACGACGAGTGCTTAGGCCTTAGCAGCTTTACCTTGACTTTACTTTACCGTGGCTATCATTCCAGTTTTTAAAGGATAACACGACAAGAAGAAAAGCATAGGTACGACCGCCATACCTTTCCGCCTCCCCATCGAGCAAGATCTAGTACAGACCCGGTCGGGAGCCACGCAGAAGGCGTTCCAACTCTCTTGAAGGCCAGAAGAGATACAAACTATAAGTCACCCAAGGGTGCCTCTACCGGCTCGACCTCGGCTTACGTGACTTAGGGGCAAGAGGAATTTGACAACAAAGGAGAACCCCTCATTGATGGTTTGATAATCGATGGAACAGGGGTGGGTCGGCAACAGACGGTCACCTTCTTAGCAATAATTTTTCAGGGACTCCTAGCTCTCCTAAGGGGCTTTATAAGTCATGTAGGCCAGATGACGTACTGGCAGTAGTTTTAAGCCAATTTGCTCCGGAGTTGCGCACTGTTCTAGCGCGTCTGTTTCAAATTTACTACCTTTACCTTTATTACCTTCCAAAACTAATAGCTCTCAAATCCTATTAAGCGTGTTATAAATGATTTCAAGTCAAGTCAAGTCAAGTTAAAATATTTTTTATTCAAATAGACTTAAAATAAGTACCTACTTTTAAATCGTCATCTTTTTATACTACCACCGGTTCGAAACGCTAGTAGTTGTTTTTTTCAAAATAATTACAACAATTTGTAAATAAATACAGTTCTCTAATTGTAAACCTAATTTTTCTATAACTAAGTTATATAAACCAAACTTTATGTAATGTTTAAGTCGATGACCAAGTCTATATTATAAAATAAAAATAATAAATTACAAATGATGCAATGAATGTTACTTATGAAATATGCGATCGAAAATATTTATTAATAGTGAAAATAGTGTAAATAGTAAGTTAATTTTAACCGCGGATCTTCATTGCAATCTTTGCACTTCAACTGTCTATAAGATAAATCTGTGCAGGTAAGTAAAATTACTTCCATATATCTTTATCCTCTACATAATTTTGAATTTTATAGAAAGCCTTCTTAATTAAAACTTGTTTCACATGTTTTTTAAATTTCGTGTCTGACATTTCAGTTACATTTTTTGGTATTTTGTTGTAAAAACGAACAATTTCCAATAAATGACTTATTAGTTTTTGACAATCTAACTGTAGGGATAATTAATTAATTATTATTTCTAGTATTAAAACCGTGGCCTAGCCTTTAAAATTCGTTTAGGTGTTTTCTTACATACATAATATTATCAAAAATATACTGGGATGGTAATGTGAGTATATCAATTTCTTTGAGTAATTGTCTTAATGAATGTCGCGGCTTTAGGTTATACATAGCTCTTATGGCCCTTTTTTGTAAAATAAAAATAGTATCTATTTCGGCCTCACTACCCCATAGTAGTAAACCTTAAGACATGATACTATGAAAATAGGCAAAATACACCAGTCTAGCCGTGGGTAGATCCGTTAAATTTCTAATTTTCCCTACTGCAAATGCTGCCGAACTTAATTTACCACTAATTGATTCTATGTGAGCACTCCACTGCAATTTTGAATCAATATTAATACCTAAGAATTTCGTCGAGTCTATAATATTGAGCACATCATTATTTATTTTAATATCCGTGGATGCTGTCCGCACATTAGGTATAGAAAATTGGAGGCACTTAGTCTTTTTACCATTTAAAAGTAGATTATTAGAACTAAACCAATCCGTTACTTGTTTTAACGTCGAATTTATTTCATTTATTTTATTATTGTTTCTGTTTATTTTAAAAATGAAAGATGTATAATCTGCAAATAGAATTATTTCACCGAACAATTTATCGAGCATAAACGGGAGATCATTTATGTAGACTAAGAACAGAAACGGTCCCAGAATTGACCCTTGAGGCACGATTTGATCAGCGAACGTCAATACGACGTTTGCCACAGTCGCTTGACAGGTGATCTTGCGATGTATCTCACACATCGGCAGGATCTAGCCATCAAGAATCAAAAATCTGACCAATCTGACTAAGAAGACAAGGCTACACTAGCTTCCAAAAATATATGTGCTCATGGCAAAGTGGTACTATAGGGAAAGGCAAAGGCTTCAGCTAGTCAAACCCAAAGTACAGCCCCAGACTGATTAATGATACCACTTTTGGGCAGAAGGTACTGAAAACTAGCTCAAGCCTTTTGAATCGGTTCTAAAACGTACTGTGAGGACCAATGATCCCGAGCCTACAAACAATTTAGACATAAAGTCAGAGATGAATGCTTTTTTGTGTTTTCTATCGTTTGTACAATGGGGAATTGTTTGAGATGATGCCCACTGCCCATTTTTACCATAGCGACTTTTGTCATCAACAGGGAAATCATCTTCACCTCTTAGTGCCGAATCGGTCGAGGACTACTTGCATTCAAAGAAGCTTCGTCCTACGAATTATAAGGCTGTATCTGTATCTGACACTATCTTGCAACCCGGATGACTACAGAATAGGATTCTTTAAAATGGCATTAAAAGGTTCTTGCAGAATTGGCAACGCGTGCGTGATACCTCTGATATTGTAAACGTCCAGAAGTGACGGTGACTGCTTAACACTAAGCAGGCCGAATAAGTGTCTGGCACCTAAGTGGTATAAAATCTCAACTTTTATTTCTTTTATTTAGATTCAGTTAGCACACATAGTTCTTTCGTGCGTTCGCATTGAATAGACAATAAAATAAATAAATCCTTATCGGAGAAAAGCCCCTAAATAAAAATAGATTTGAAAGAATTTTTTTTAATCTATTTTTATTTAGGGGTTTAATATATTGATATTACAAGATACTAACAGTTGAACAGTTGGCATGCCCAGATTGAACTAACTAACGAACGTGTAAGAAAGCTTATCTGGATATTCAAAATATTAAGACACGTAGCGTCCCAAAATTTACTGAATCGTATATATACCTCTTTAGTACAATCTATACTGACTTATTGTATTCCTATATGGGGTGGGACCAACGAGTCAAAGACTTTGGATGTGGAAAGAGGTCAACATGCTCTACTTAAGATAATGTTATTTAAACCTTTTCGATTTGCTACCGACACACTATAGAATGTGTAATCAACTAACTGTAAGAAAGTTATTTATTTTAAATTCAGTAATAAAACTACACAAATCGCTAGTGTTCGATCCTATTTTGAAAAAACGAAGAAAAGATATTGTTGCCTATTTTTACAGTACTAAAACATCATTTGCGAGTAACGAATACTTAGCTAAGAGTGCTTTTCTATATAATAATATAATAGAATAATAATAAATAAAATAATAAAATAGAATAATATAATATTATAGAAATATTTCTGTATATATAATAGAATTATTGAAATTTACCCCAAAACTCTTTATGACTGTAAAGAAGCTTTAACAACCTGGCTAAAGAAACTTGATTATCAAGAAACAGAAAATATACTCAAACCTTCAATTTAAAGGATACAATAACTATCAAAATTATATATTTGTACTTATTATTAAGATAATAATAAATATATAGTAAAAAAAAATACTTAAAATACAGATGAATTGCATATGCAAGTGTATTATTGAAATCATTTTATTTGTAATTTCATGATCTGAATTTTGCTACATTTTTAATACATCTACAGTTCTTACACATTCAATCTCATACACACACACTCACACGCTCACTCAAACACATCTTATATTAAATTTACATTTCTTGCATGCTTGTGAATTGTATTCATTTTTGTAAAAGTTCATAAAGGCTTTTATATTATTATTTAATTATTTTTTTCTCTTTCTTTTACATAAGTTTAGCATAATGATTTCACAAATGTTAATATCTGTTTCTGTTCATTATATATTTGAATTATATCTATGGAAGAGCGAGACCTTTTGACACAGCTATTTTTATACTTAAAAGAAGGCCTAAGGCCATTAGCGGTAAATGGAAAAAACTATATTTTAACTGAAATAAATAAACAATTAGAAAAAAATAAAAATAAAATAGTTTTTGGAGCTTACAACTCCACTTGCTTTATTGGGTTAAAAGGGTTTCTTAATTATTCAACTGATAAATAGGTGTCATCCCCTTTTTTAATTTTGATTGAGGAAATAACCTTTAATCCTAGGATTGTTCCCATCGTTTTTGGTTAAAGCACCACACCCAGTTACTTTGATGAAATGAATCTGAAAGTAACTTTCATATGAGGAACTTATAAGTTCAGACATCAGTGGCCATCTTTTTTGCAAGTCTACGGGATTTTTTAACTATCTATATATCCACCATTAACATAAATTTTCACGGCTGAAGAATTTGCTGTTTTATTTTAGCTTATTGCTTTTCTCCATCCGTAATTTTAATTGAATCTAAAGTTTTATTAAATCTTTACAAAGTAACAATTTAAAAATACACCCTCTTAAACAATAAAATCGTTGTTATAGAAGTGCTCTGATGAGGGCCTTGTGCTTCTTAAAGGTAGGGTACCCGGCCATGTAGGAATATCGGGTAATGAGTCAGTTAATAAATTGGCTGTTGAGCAAGGAAAAGAAGCTAATAATTTTTTTAAAGATCTTAAAAGCTTAGCATTAAATGATATTGTTAGAAATTGGGATACATTTTGGAAATATCATTTTTAGCAAAAAAAGCTTAGTTTTATAGTCAATTTTAACCAGACTTCAGGCTGAAGTCTTAGTTTTCTTGGTTCTAGACTCAAACTAAATCGTAAAACTATTTTGGTTATTGCTCTAGCCTGACTCATATGTATAGAATAAATGTTGTAAATTCTCCTTTATGCCCCTGCGGAGTAAAAGATAGATCTTTTACTTAACAGTCCATTGTATAGTTTCTGTTAATTGTATTCGTTATTAATCAACTCCCTTCCCCCCCGCCCTCTCCCCCTCCCCTTCTTTATGACAAGTCTCATAAGTGTAAACAATTTGAATTGTATACCATCTCTTATATAAATTCAAAATATTATGTTGTAATTTTACATGAAACCATACATACATTTCTCATCAATATTTGTTTCTATTACTTTCATAAATATTAATATCATGTATACATACCCTTACCGCAACCCTGCTTTTCATTTCGTGTAGCCTCACACTTGATACTGGCACAATAGTTTTTCTTAAGAAGAGTTGTTTGCCATAAAAGAAAATAAAAAATCCTCACACAAAACATTTTATAGTTATGGGGGGACAATTGGTGGGCAAATATTTTGGGGGGACTTTTGGAGAGGAAAAATTGGGTTCGCAGGACATTGGGGGTTAGTTATAACATACATCATACATATATACATGCACAAACTCACGCCGTAATCCCTCGAGAGGGGTAGGCAGAGGTGTTAAACACCGCATTTCATATGTTTTTGTTGAGTCCCAGTGTGACAGGTTGCGAATCTGTCGCTACTATCCGGGCACAATGAGGAACATAGCAGTTTTATCTTACGGCAATCCGAGACTCGAACCCTCGACCTGTTGGGTCAGGTCGGTCGGTTAACCAAGCCACGTAACAAACTTAGCTACCCCGTTCTGAATCAGTTTGATAGTTTTTAATTTAAATATATTTTATATGATTCGGTTGTACCTTTACTAGTGTGTTACTTATTATTTATATTTTCAATGTTTTTTTAGTACCAAAAGTATTTGATATACTTACTATAGGGCCCACAGATACCCTGAAACGAAAATATTTGGTAATTACTGGCATGAAAGGTACAGGATCTATACTTCTACATGGGTAACGCATTTGTGTTATAAGACATCAAAAGGTTGTGTCAATAGGCGGTGGGATCACTTTGCATCAGGTAAGGTCAGGTTAGGTCCGTTTGCCTATAATGATTTATAAAAATAAAAATGGCTATTTCGGAGGTTAAGCAATGGAAAACAAAAAAATCAAAACCTCAATTTTGGGGGGATTACAGTCGAGATTTGGGAAAAAGCGGATCTATCTGGCAGCACTGCACTCTAAGGTTCAAAAGGACTCGTATTCAGAGCCGTAAAACATTTACAAAAAAAAAAACAGCAATCGAAGGCTTAAAAAGACTCGTATCCAGAGCCTTAAAACATTTACAACATTATATACATTTATAAATTTACAGATGGGTTATCAACGAGAAGGTTAGTTAAGAATTTGACGATTCATCAGTACTTCTCACTACATAAATTTAGTATTTTATTTTACAAACCTTAGATAAGTTATGCCTAATCTAGTTAGGATTTTAGCATTTCGAAATTTGTTTAAAACTGTGACTTTAAACAAAACTATTCAGCTAAAACATCCAATTACAACAGGTAAAATTGTGAGTTTTGCAATAAAATTTATTTATATTCTACGGAAGAAACTTCGTCGGCGATTTTGGATGACTGCCAAGTAACAGTTTTGTGTTGAAGGCAAAATTTTATGTTTACAGCGTTTGTGTGGAAAGCCATGGAAGATAAAGAATCCTTGAAAAAGCGTTTGACTCCTATTCAATATCATGTAACTCAAGAGGCGGGAACGGAGAGGCCTTACACAGGTAACATTAAACTGTAATAAATAGTGATTTTACAAACTTGTATGTCTTACTCTGTATCAATATCTTGAACTATTAATATTTCCTATGAATGATACTTTAACCATGATATAATCCCTTTAAAGGTTGTTACAACAAATTTTATGAAGAAGGTCTCTATGTCTGCATAGTGTGTAGACAAGACCTATTCACCTCAAAAACAAAGTTTGATTCCGGCTGTGGCTGGCCAGCATTCAATGACGTCCTTGCTAGAGAAAAAGTAACATTACACAAGGATACTAGTGCAGGTATTAATATTATGTTATCTATATTGTCTGTCTAACAAGATAATCATGCATGAAAGACTTAACACTAGCATGCCATCATATTTGCTACTTTATTGTTATCAGTTTTATTTGCAAATTATATCATCCAGGCTCTTACATTTGTATAAATTTGCAATCTGTCTTGAAATGAAAACTAAAATATCTCATGACCCTGCCAAAGTTCCTATGAAGCAGAACTAATTTTCAATTGCTGTATGTAATAGCCTGGCTATTCAGTGTAATCACAAAAGGCTAGACATATACCTGGTTCATACATTCTATTGTGTTTTATACACACTATAATGTACATATGACATACAATATGTTCAACTACTTATCTTTTGGTCCTCTTTTAGTTGAAATAAAAAACGAGTTAAGTACCCAAAAATATCCAAAATTGTCTAAACATGTAACAACTCATTTGTAAAGTTTATCTTTTATTTCACTAAAAATAATAATTAGTTTCATAAATCATATTAACTGGTAATACTAATGAGACTGTGCTTTTTAATTCCATTAGTTTAAAAAGTGTAGCTATGTGTGTATTCAGGTATCTGTATACTCATATTAAGTAATATATGGGTATTTTAAAAAATCAGCAATTAAAAGTGATAAGAAGGTTAAATTATTAGTTTTTTGAAACCACATAGTTTCACTATGCAAGTTAGAAAACAGATATTTGTCATTAAAGTTATCACACTATGCTCAGTAGTCTTTTTGACTGAGGAAGAATTTCATGGTAGACTACGGCAAAATAACATTCAATTGAACTCTTTTACTCTCAGCTCAGACTTCAAGGCTTATAGGCATGTTAATGACTCTGCATATTTCACACTTCCATTTTAGTACTTATCTAAAAATAGGTAAATTAATTGTAAATAGCCTCAATGATTATTTTGACAGATTTTTGATTTGTCTCTTTTATTTTTGAAATACATTCACCATGGATTGGAAAAAAATACATTGTAAAAATTATAGCCTTAAGTTCATAACATGATAAATAATAGTAATAATGATAAATATTATTTATGAACCATACTTACATACATTTATTGACCATAATATGTATATTAAATATATATAAGTATTTTTAATAAAATTTATGAAGTATTTATTTCAGCTTTTTATAGTTTGCTGTAAATTTTGTTTTACATATTTTGTTATTTTACACTTCAGATATTTGGCTGTTTTCTTTTTATTAAACTTAAAGCATTCTAAAGGACTACTAAACTAACTCAAAAATTAGACATTTCTCTATAGGGACTTTTATGTACTTGCTGTATAATTGTATATTTATTACTTTGTATTCCCCAAACTGCTCTCTTGACCCATTTTAAAAGAGTGAAAGAAAATACTTATTAGTTTATGTGTATATTATTAGTGTTTGATAGAAAAATACGTTTTGGAGATATGGTGCTAATATATTTTATTTTCTGTCTGTTTTTCCCGTACCTTTGACCACCCTCCAATACAATCCTGACTACAACGTGCGTAAGTCACTTTACGATTGGTATGGTCTTTTAAATGTTTTAATTTGCGCTTTTAACTATAACATTAAAATTATTTTACAATGCACTTTACTTTTACCAACTCTTATATTTTCTTTACTGACATATGATATGATGATATATGTACTCTTAATATAAAATTTGGGTTCACTCACGGTCAATATAATGCTCACGGGCTTCAATAACCCATAATGACAACTCATTAACGCGTCTGTGCATGATGAATAATATATATGTTTGCCCTGACTCCTCGTTGTGCTCGTCTTGTCCTGTCCCGCCTGCTCGCGTGCTCGCGGCGCGCGCGTCTCTGGACCCGACGACGACGCCCACTCGCCCGCACTCGCTCGACATCACCTACTGCAATCAATTTACCACAAACTTCTACTCATATCGGATAACGTGCATTACTACACCCATTGTTTTATGTAAATATCATTTGGTAAATGGACTGGATATGTGTTAAGTTGGTGGAAATATATTACTGGTTTTAACACGGCCAGGTTTGGTGCGAACTGAGGTGCGATGCTCCAAGTGCTCGGCTCATCTTGGACATGTGTTTGATGACGGACCGGCACCGACAAAGAAACGGTTTTGTATTAATTCTGCCTCAATGGACTTCATACCAGCAGAGAAAAGAGATGACTAAAATATGTTTTATGTAAACATCTTCTTTAAATGAAGCTTAAACATAGTTATTGAATTATGTGATAGTAAAATTAGAGTGCTTGTTTTAAAGGCAGATAATAAAACGAAATATGTAACTTCTGGTTACTTTTCTAACTGCAAGATTTAATTAGTGCTAAGTTAAAAAGTGCGTTTGTTTTGTAAATGTGTATTTAGAACACCATAAAGTTTAATCCTGAAATTGAACAAGAGTTAGCTCTAACTTCTATATCAAGCCCAACTCCAAGTCAAACTAAATAATAATGCATAAAAAAACGTAAATATGTAAAATTGTTGATATTTTCTGAATAGGATAGATGGGAACCCATCTTATTCCGCTTGTGATAATTGATTAACGAAAATTGTGCCTTTAAGTAGGTATTACCTACATCTTTTTGTACAATCTGAACAACAATAAGAAATGTCTCCTTCTTCCTAAGTAATTAACCAAGTTTTGCGTTAAAATCGTACTCACAAAAAATGGGGTAAAGGGAAAGTAAATGTTATATAATTTTGCAACTTTATACTTAAGCTGTATAACAATAACACCATGGTTTGCACAGACGTAACATGTTAAATCGCGTTTTTTGAATGTATCTCATTAATTTTGAATTACACATATATTTTGTATGAGAAAAATCAGAAAGATGTCTTAATCCACTAGTTTAAAGATCAATCAACTTTATGTATATGGAATAAATACCTACTCTGGAAATGTTGAAATATTTTATTCCTACAAACAAAATGTTATTAAATCAGTCATCGGTAATAGATATGACTATGTTTCAATTGCTCTCATGTAATAACTTTGCTGCAATTTTAATGTATGCTCTTAATTTACTTGTGTAGGTACTAATAATAACTATTATTATTGTTAAGGTTCAAGTTACCAAACCGGATCAGTCATTATTTTGTTAAATTCACCTATTTATTGTATTGTAAATTTGCATCTAACTATAACATTCAATTTCTAGTACAAATAATTTTTGTTTTTACGTTTACACTAAAATGCTGTTAGAGAAATAAATTATATTTTCGATTTTTTTTCATTTTATTTACAATAAGATAGCTACTACACCATTCAATATCTAACAGTTAAATCTGTGGCATTATCAAAATTTGTTTTTGACCAATTCCTAAATCCTAAATTGAGAATTTGATGTTGAGAAATGTTTAAACTGAAATGTTGAAATGTTTGTTTTGTGATGTGTTTTTACCTAATTCCATTTTTCATTGGTTGAATCTATGTAGTGTCACACTTCAAGTTTGTTAGTAGGCACACGTTTGAAGTAGATTCGATACAAGTTTTAATGAGCAGAAGTAGATGTTGGAGGAAGACAAGACAATTGTACTTTTTTCTAGTTCCATGTATTTTTGCAATGTTGGCTTGGTTCTTTCAGCTGTTCTCTAATTTTTTATATTTGACCACTGTGATTCTTACTAGATTGACTGGGTATTGACACTGTAAAGATCATCGACAAAATATAAGACTGAGGCAGGTACTTATTTTTAAAAGTGAGAGAAAAGCATTTTCATGTTTATTTTTTATTACGGATGGTTTAATCTGCACATATGCTCAATGCTCAAACATGGCACTCGTGTTTCAATGTTGAAATTCATGAAAAAATGTTGGAGACATCTAAAATGCCTTGTACATAACCTATCACGTTTAATAATACGTTTTACTTAAATTACTCACATAATATTACATTTTTTTTCTCAACATACTCTAATGAATATCTACTCAAATTCATTTTCATGATCACATTAGTTAAATACAATTATTTTCCTTATAACACTTTTTAGTTAAATATTGAATAAGTTTATCTCTCTTGATATTTTGGCTAACCTTTTGAATAAACTGCAAATGTTTTGTACTGGTTGGTGCAGTTTTGGGCGTTACTTGGGTTTGATAGGCCATCGAGTAAATTAAGTAACTCTAAATTATATTAGGCCCCTTTAAAAATAAAATAATCACTAGCTTGTAGAATATATTGATGTTAAGCAAAAAAGCTTAGGATCGATAATGTTTGATTAATAACATTTAAATTAAAAATATCTTACAAGAGATAAGCAAAAAATTTAAAACTATTTGCAGACCTGCAAGTTCCTTTGCACCAACCTGAGACAACTACACATACTAAATAGCGATAATTGGTCACTTCATATTGTCACAGAGTAATCTTGTGTACAATTAACAGCAGTCGAGCCTCTATATTTTACATCAGACACCCAGTCACACATGCTTCTCTAACCATATAAGAGGTCCTGACTAGCGTATTGTAAGCGGATTTCTATTAACTTGCTTACAACAACTACTCGACCTTTTAAGTAGTAGAATACGGTATTAATATATAAATAAATGAATCTCAACTCGAAACCTTTGCACGATGAAAAACCAACCATGGTTTTGTAATTTAAAGAAAAGCAACGATCCGATATCGATCTTAGATGTTGTTAAAAGAAAAGTTTCTTCATAGGGAAAACCAATTTCGCGTGCTCTGAAGTAAGGACTTGAGATTCATTATGCGAAAACGGCACGACGTTGTTATTAAATCATAACGAATTTAGTTACATGCTGTTTATATTCGTAAATGTATAAAAATAACTTATTCTTTCTAATTTTACGATGTTTAGCTTTAGGCTTCATATTTTAAAATGTGTTCATATAATACCTAAACGAGTCGAGAAAAAAGTACTTTAGAGACAAGACGCGAGATAATACATTAAACTAAACCATTATTTTCAACTAAAAGCACTCTAAATCAACAAGGTGCGTATCTAGACCGTAGTTATTTAAAAATACTTATAAACATGAATTAAAAAACATAATTTTACCAGCGAAACAATCAGCGTCTAACGGCAGAACCTACATTCAAGCAGAGAGACGGTTATGTTTATCTTACATATAAGTACGTGACAAAATACTTTATTTGGAGTGAAGAAAAATTATGGAACTACTATTGTCTTTAGTGCAAAATACAATATGTTTACATGATGAATATACAAAACATGATTGTTTGAAATTTGGGAATATATTTGTGCAATAATAATATGTACTCTAAATACTTTCGCTTTTGCTTAAACAAACCTTTAATAAAATTTGTAAACTTAATACTATGTAAATGCTTCACTTCACATGACTAACAATAAAATGATTAAAGTAATTTTCTGATAGGTAAAACATTGTAATGTTAAATGATCGTGTAAATAAAATAAATTCAATGAAATGCAATGTCTATTGCATTTAAATCATAATCTCAAATAAAATAATACGCCAACTATATAATAAATTAACAGTAACATACTATGACTAAATATGTAAGCGCATAAGCAATTCAAGCTACACACTCAAGTCATAAATCAAATACATTATAATAAATCAAATAATGTGGTAGGCACTACTGTTATTAACATTTGACTAACCAAGTTCATCGTTCTCAAGTCTAAACTATATTTCATTGACTCACTTTCACCACAATTGCCCCAAGTGACTTTTCTAGATCAGAAGTGACAATTACTGTTTTACATATTTGAAATGGTAATTATTATAAAAATAAAGTTTACCATTTAATTGCCTAGCATATATCGTCAAAGTTGCGGTCCAACTAAGGACGTGTGTCTATACATCTAAAATAAAATAGTTTTTTTTCTTAATTCCCCAGTTGGGCCGCTATTTAGCCTCTGTATTGATGTGTTTCACCTAACTGCATCTACCATCTACCATCACAGTGAAAAAGCTGAAATTACTAACAATGGAACTAAACTATGTTATCTAATAGATATATTATACAAGAACGTCTAATTATAAACTGCCAGTCTTGAATTGCAGCTAAATTATTAATATCTTCCAATTTCTACCTACAATCTACTATCTACACTCAGTTTTACTCCATCTTTAGGGTACTACAGTCGAAAGAAACACGTCAATAAGAGAAAACATAAACGATTACAATTAATATCACCACCACACAGCATCCAAGAGTGGTCTCCGTTTGTTTTTCACAATATTCGTTAAAATGTAATTTCGACAAATCAGAATGTTTCAACATCATACGTTCTCGAGGCACAGTATGACTACTACGTATACAGTTGTCCAGGTTTCGTCGAATATAAAAACGACACTATTAGACTTCGCATTTTCTAACGACTAGTCAAAGTTAAGGCTGTTCATAATGTACAATCTCGAGGCACTGCACTCAATCGGTGTAATACTCGTGTGAGGTTTATGTTGCGCGGGGGATGTGGGTCGTGGACGGGCTACGATAGTGGGGCAGCTAGGAGCATGGCGCGGGCGGCGCCGGGTGCCGGCGCTAATGTCCCTTTGCGGCTTCCTTCGCAGCCATGATCAGGGGGGTCAGCGACGCCAACGGACGCGCCAGCTTCAGGAAAGGATGCTGAAAGTTTGCATGACAATTATAAATATATATAACTATGATTGGTATCGATAAAAAGAATCAAACATAAATTAAGTTTTTTTTCCAGAAAAAGGCAACCTATACAGGCTCCAAAATTTGCAGATATTTTCACATTAATAATTCTATGAAATTCGAAGTAAATAATTCGAATGATATAGACATCACTGACAATAAAAACCAGTCGTGTAATGATGACTTTGCGGCAACAGGCCAAAGCTCCAGTCGGAATAATTATTTTGCACCAAATATGACCATACAGTTGTATTTTTTTACAAATAGGTAGTTATGCATATTTCACTTGTACCATACTAGTTTCTAAAGATGTATGGACGTTTGTTACTCTTTCTCGCAATAATTAATCTTTAACATAATATATAGCTTACAGGTATTATCAGTATACCGCATAGGCTATAATTTATAAAGATATTGTGTGCATTTTTCTAAATATACGATAAATGTCAAGTAATTGAAAATCCTATTAGAACTATTTTCGACTTCTACGCGGACGAAGTCGCGAGCAAAAGCTAGTTATGAATATTCCTGTATGATGATTTTGATATGTATTACTGTATGAACTGGTAAAAATAAAATTCTAGAACTAAAGGCAAATGTGAATCGAAAGCTCGATTAACACAGTTAATACAAACTCAAAAGTTAATCCATTCTATAATTAATCAAAGCCAACCCGACATGTCATTAACACGTCAAAGGTTATTTCAAGTGATTAGTGAAAAAATCCGTCTTGCATTTTCAAATACTGAAAATTGTTACCAAAAACAAAGAAAGCAACATTTAGTGTATTTTCATAGGTGAGTAACAATTATTTGGTATTAATTGTCCAATTTTATTGTTACTGTCTTCTAGGAATTCTCAACATAATTCGTTTGGTGTAGTCAAGTTACATTGAAATAGTTTTCCCTATTTGAGGAATACTTAAAGATAATAAAAACATGTCAGATTTATCAAAAGGGGTGCTAAGGAGTGCTTAATAAATCCACATCACATCACTTGGTTTTTGCAGGTTACCAACAGTGCCTATTATGCACTAGGAATAGGAGTCTATTAAGTCAAATCAGAGAAGAGAACGATAGACGACTTCCTTAAAGTATAAAGCGCAGTATTTGTTCGAAACACAAGAAATTTTGAATGATGCTAAAGAGTGTTTGAGATACCTGATTAATTCAGAAGACCAGAATGCTGCTTCAAATATTTGTTAGCTAACCAAATCATTTAAATGCTGGTTTTTGTTGCTAACCAAATTTTATATCTGCTTACCATTTCATTACTTTCAACAACCACAATCATGGCAACGTTTTTAGGCTGTTTTTTTTGTAATGCGCCGTGGGTTTTGAAAGTAGTAATTACATAACAGTTACGACTGTTGATATATTTCATTATTCGTAGAACTCGTGCATTCATTAACCAGAGTATCGAACGGTATAGTTACGCTACTGATCAAAACAGATTCCTAACTATGATCAAGTGGCAAAAAGGTAGACATGTACATTTATTATGTTAAATAATAGTAAGGATACTGAGAAATATGAATATAAGCATATAACCTACCTTGAGTAAGTCTAGTGCAGTCGCTCTGACATCAACATCTACTTCGAGGCACTGGTCAAGGAAATCTTGGAAGACGGCGGATAGTTTCTCCTTGTCTTTTATGTCTGGCTTCCCATTAGTCGCTATCAAGTACAAAGCTCGTAACGGATTCTCGTTCAAGTATGGAGGTTCCCCTTCTATCATTTCAATAGCCATTATACCTAAGGACCATACATCCACCTAAAAAGTATAAAACATACTAAAATTTTTGAAACTAAGGTAGATGGTTTACATCATGGTGAACACTTGTTCACTCGCATAGCCCTTTTACTCAATCACTGGCTAGCTCGCAAAAACTATACCACTTTTACGTGTTAAAAAAAAACAAACCTTTGGTCCATACTGTTTTCTCGTGACTACTTCTGGCGCCATCCAGTAAGGCGTACCAACCATAGTTGTTCTTTTGTTTTGCTCAGGTGATATCTGCGCACAGAAGCCAAAGTCCGCTAAAAATAGAAATTAATGTATTATTTTTTATATCCAAAACTTACGGACGTAAAATATATGTTTGAACAAAGGCAAAGCTCTAATTAAGGGTAAACTATTCAGGGATCGTGAATTTAATCATATAATGTTTTTAGTATATTTTAAACACCCTGCCCCTTTCTTTTAGTGATATTTTTCCTACTTTTACCCCCCTTTCGACCATCTTGAGATTAGATCCCCAAATTTAAATTAGATTGATTATTTCATTAATTACAATTAAATATTGTATTACTGTCCCAAAACTGGTAAATATTCTTACTGAGTTTGACTTGTCCATCGAGCCCAAGCAGGATGTTGTCTGACTTGATGTCCCTATGTATGACATGATTGGCATGCAGGAAGTGCAGCGCTTGCAGCACCTCGCGACACACCGCCGCGATTTGACCCTCGTCCATACAGGTCTCAGTTACTACGTCCGTTAACGATCCGCCCGCCAAGTACTCCATCACCACCCATAGTTCCTGAACAATAAAATAAAAGGGTTTGCATCTGCAGGACTTATTTAATCTTTTTCTGTTTTTCGATAGCGTGAATTGTTAATAAACTATTTACAAATTGCGCGATAGCTTTAGTCATATAGAGTGAGTGAAAATAGCGTGTTCTATCAGCTTTTTATTTTATATTTCTGTATTTAAGCTTATTTAAAAAATCTAATTTATTTATATTTTGTGCTCTAACATTGGATAATTCTTTGCAATTTTCTCGGTTAAAACTCTGCTATTAAAATGCGCAATCCTTTGCTAGCTGTGTAGTATATTCTTGTAGTTGTGGTACAGTTTCTTTGACTCGTGAACATGTTTAATACAAATTAAAAGTGGTAGTATTGTATTAAATACCTCATTGACAAGGTAACTGTCCAAGTAGTTAACGACGTTGTTATGTTTATTCTCCCGCATGACGAGGATCTCGTTGATGATCAGCTCCTTCTTAGGTTGCTGTCCAAGATTCATCTGCTTTATAGCCACTTCCATACCGGTCGAAGTCTCAATCGCCGTGTAAACAGTCCCTGACGCCCTGTAACAACAGTCAACATCATTACACACACACAGGTTCCGTATACTGATTATTACTTGACTACATACCCTCAAAACTACAAAACAAAAATGTTTCTGTCACCTAGAGGTTTGTTGTGATAGTCACTTTTACTAGTTTTTCCACTAAAAAGATTGTACTTTCGGTCGAATCGAGCCAAGTTTTCATGTCAAACAGGGTAAATTTACTAATTTATCATGACCTGATCAATAATAGTTTCTTAATATTCAAAAGAATTTTTTTGGGCAATCACAAACACAGTTACCATAAAGTTCTAATAAGAGAACTACTTTTAACTTTGGGCTTTGGATGGTAATATATAACTCACAATAAACTTTCTACACGCGCAAATCTTCTTTACTCTGATCCTAGTATCCGTAAATGGCGAATATAGACAGGTTCTATCAGCATATACAGCAGAACAAATATAATCCTAGTTTGTGTGCTAATTTGTTGGAAGCTTGAAGGAGATCATTTTCTACAACTGTTTTCCACCTTAGGAAATCGAAAATATTAAAATGCTAAAATTTAATCACATACGGTAAACTATAAAACACTTACCCTTGCCCAATTTTTTCCATTTTAGTATATTTCCTATTAGGATCACCCACGCTGACAATTGTTCTTAATTTTTCTAATATCTCTTCGTCTGTCATCTTTTTTTTTCTCTGCTGTTGGCCCGTCGATCTTCTGAGTTAGGAAAATAATAATAATAACCAAATCATGACACACAAATTGACTCAGTCCCACAGTAAGATATGGTGTATACTTCATATCTAAGAATACTATATACAAGACTGGTAAGCGAAACAATGCATCTTGCAAATAGCACAATGTTCCGCCGCCGCCGGGATTCGAACCCGGAACATCTAGCGTACCAGTCGGCTGTTTACACCACTACTACTGTACACAGCATTTATATTGGTAAGAGGCAACTTTCATTCTCTATTTCTTGTTTTACCTTAAGATTGAAAGTGATGTATTGTTTTGTTTCCGTTTAAGGGTCTCACATTGGTTACTACACCACTGTGCCACCAAAGTCGTCAACTTAACTTCCTTATTTGATTTTTTTTAAATAAAGTTTTGATATAATTTCAATGTTTTTTTGTACACATGGGGGCACATTTAAAGTTTAGTTTTATTGTATTCTAATAATGATATCTTGATGGTGGTCTTTGTTCCAACCAATACACTGAGAGATTTGAATTTGGAAAATTTAATGTTTTGCTTCAGTTTGTCTAGAATATTTGCGTTGATCTTAGCGATATCAGCACAAATATTGTTCTTAACTTGACAAAGATTCTTGGACAATTAGTACACACCAAGAATTTAAGGGATCCCCATAAAGATGCCAGACTTAGCTCCCTGTCATATTTTTCTTCTAAAACTTCAAATTTCAACAATCCTTGTGACGCAACGAAGACCACCTTCAAGATATAATTTTCAAAATGCAATTAAAAAATCTTAAATCCTTTTAATTTTATTATTTTTAAATGAGGAAGTTTCCGCACCGCTCCCTCTATAATATTAATCTAGTATATCAATTTACCCAGTCTCGGTATTCGTAGGTGTTCCGTTAGCAGGCGGCGGTTGCGCGGGAGCAGGGTTCTTGTTTCGATCCAAAGGCGCAGGACTCATTTCCGCTCTACTAGGAACCTACAAACGGATATATTTATTACTTTGATTGCTATTCAGAAATCTTGACCATTAACATATAATAATATATAAACAAATGAATATACATAAGACTTTTGCTGTAGTCTATACTTACAACAGGATGCGTGACGACGGGTACATGTGGAAGGTGTGGAGGGGACGCAGGCGGCGGTGGCTCCTCTTCTTCTATAGGCTTTGTATACTACAAACATTATATAATTTTTTTAACACAAGATGGCAAGATGATCATGGCAAACATTCTATGAGGCTGAAGATTTATCATAAGTGAAAGCCACCCAAAATTTTATATCAAAATTACATATCTAAAGCAACAAATAAACAAATTTTGTGTAAATTACCTATGATTTATTAATAATAATGCCTTTGAGAAGTGGAAAATAATTAAAAATTACTTACAATACTTTTAGTGCGGTCAGGTCTTGATGGAGGTGGAGGCGGGGGCTCGGGGTGCTCCGAGTCTGTTGGAGTCGACGACGATGGACTGCTCGACGACACTCGGGATACTGACGAACCTTCATACATAAAATTATTTCAAAGTGAAATATTTAATACAATTTTTAATGAGTCAATTTGCCAATTCATTAAACAAGTCTCATCTCATAAATTTTTTCAATACAAATATGAAAAATAAAGGATTGCTTTGCTAACGTGCATGAAAGTTGCAATATTTTACTAATAGCTATATCCACAATAAATGGTTTTAGACTTTTCATTTTCTACACTTGGAGTAGGTCAAATCAGTGGCGGCAGTACTGTCTTACAAGCCAAAAAGCCAGGCTTGCCCTATCGAACCAAGGTAAGTTCGCGCTCTCGTTCATTCATTACTTTTCAAATCAAATAACAATATGCTTTGCATAGCATAGTTCAAAATTGGCGCTAATTCGAACGCGTAAGTATGAAGTGTAGATTTAAGAGATGTGGCAATAAGACATTTATCGAAATGAATTATAAAACTACAATAACGTATCTCTCGGCTTGTCCTATTCTAAAGCTCTAGGCACGCCACTGGGTCAAATGTGTTGTAAGGATATATTTACCAGAATGAGTTGTGTGCATCTGCGCGGAGGTCATGTATTTGGAAACGGGGGGTTGAGTGGCGGAGGCATCATACCACTTGAGGACATCTAGCACAGCTTGGGGGTTGTTCTTCTGCTCTTGCTTGCTTATGTTTGAAGCCATCAACAACCGCGCCCATGCTTCCGGCATCCCCTGTGCCAATAAATAACTATAAAATCCTGTAGCTTTATCATAGAAAATTATAAATAAATCTTTTTAAAAGTAACTTTTAATTCAACAAGGTCTAATGATAAATGATTTATAAATAACTAAATACACAGAATAAATTAGGAGTATGTAATAAATAGACATCAGATTATGCATTTGCATTCACATAATTTTTTTCGGCGTTATTGCATATTTTAGTACTTTTTCATAGACAATACTTATTTCAGTAGTTAAATGAGTGAGGCATGTTGTATTATGGCAAAACTGGCTAGTTGCAGCCCGTGACGGGCCTCACACGACTCTGCAAGTGCACTGAAGGTACTGTTTCAAAAGATTTCTGCAGAACTGGTGCCAAATTTCAATTAGTTGATGTATAACTTTCAGCCTAAAATTACCTACTATTAGTGGTTCACCTTGATCTACAAATGAACCCCTCTATATGTCAGAAATCCCTTTAATGATTTGGCTCCAGTTCATATTTAAACATTATTTTAGTCTTATGACTTTCCTAACAAATTTCTTTAGAAATCTGATGGTGTATTTTCAAAAAACTAAATTAATTTTGTGAAAATAAATGTTAATTTAAATGATAAACATTATTTTGATAGTGCACATCATCTGATGTCTAGTAATAAACTAAATTCTGATAACAATATAAAATGTAATGTAGATCTCCTTAAACTTTAACACAATTAAGTATATTATAAGGCATAGCATGCATAACTATACATGCTTCAAAATAATAGTAAAATAAAACAAAATTGATAAATTATTTGGTTCTTTGCAAATGTGAAAATACGATGCTTTAACATTATTTGAGCTATTACTTACTGTCATAGGCAGCTTGAAACAAAAGCGGAACAATACATGGAACTCAATTACAATACTTTGGCACAAAAAAAATTACTGGACACATATCAATTAGTATGCCTACATTATTTTATTTCGACATATGTAAATACCATGACAACTAAGTAACTTTTGAAAATAAATTTAAATTATATATTTTGGAGGTACTTGTTTGTAAAATATACAATACTACTTTAGGTATTTATTGTTTAGGATAACAGTTGAGAATTCTATTTTTGCATTCACTAAAATAAACATGCATCCATTAATTCCATCAACATCATTATATATGGAATGCAATGAGAGTGCTTTCCTTACACATTCAAACTATTTTTAACTTGCTCTTTTATGTGTTTGTATTGTAAACAACCATTTTGATATATGAAGTTCTATTTTAGTAATGTTTATGTGAGTAAAATGAAAGTGATATTACTTTATTGTTTTTAATTTTGCCCAATGTTTCATATTAATCAGAATAATTAATATAAAAAAAAACAAATTAGTAATTTAACTTTTAAATAAAAGCAAAGCATTGAAGCCATTTATTTTAATGCTATTATACATACATTTCTACAAATAACCAGCATACATATTTATTAAACATGTTACTCAGGTTAATATTAAGTTAATTATTTTTAATATGTATTACCATATCTAAGTTAATGAGTTAAATAATTGCCTCAAAGTTTGATTAATATTTGTGTTCATTATTTTTGCTTAACCTCTATTAAAACAGGCCACATTTATATAAGTATTGCAAATGTGATTAACATTTGTGAAAGTACATGGTACATAAGCAGACTTTTTGTGTAAAAGCAACACATTGTCATTGTGAGAAAGAATAAATATCACACTTACAGTGAACTCTCCTGTGACTGCATCAAATCCAACATGCACAGTATGTTCAAAATTTGTTGGATAACTAATATTTGGCTTGTTATCATTGTGAGCTGTACTTTTAGATCCTTTTATCTTAGCCTTTAGTGTTTTCTTTTTTCTATCACCAGCATCATCAGGTTCTGCAATAATAAATTAACTCATGATCTTCTCATAGTTATTCAAGTATATTATACAATATATATAAATAATTTGTTTTACCTTTCGGTAAGGGCCTCATATCCACAGAAGCGATGGAGTCACCGCGATCCGTGCCTCGGTTACTAGTAAGGCGCACCGGAGGTGCTGGTGGTTTATCTTCATCACTAGACATTTTTACAGTAGGTACCTATTTCATAAAAAAATAATAAATAAACTTTCTGTATTTGAATAGTGTAATATTTTTCTTCACATTAACTACTTATTAAATCAACTTAAACGCTCGTATGATCATAATGTACTAATGATTGTTATTATCCCCCACCTTCTGTATCATAAAAGCAATGTATTACAATAAAAAGAAAAAGGAAAGCCCCAATATTAGTCATGGACGCGCCCCGCAGACGGAATCCAATTGCTGGTTCATGACAACCGTATTCACTGACCTGTTAGTTCAACCGGATGAAATGAATAGAACCTAGATTAGGAATTATCACATTTCAAATAGTACTAACATCAAAAAAAGAACCTAAATGGTGAATCTTGCCATTTAAACACATCAAAAGACGGAATTTAAAAGGAAATTTCACGGAGCCTCCGCCATTATTATGATGGCCATTGTCAATTTTTTTTTTTTGGTAATGAAAGAGTAATGTAATATTTAAAAATCTTTGGTTATAAATCCAAATCCTTTACTCTTTTTATAATATATTTAATATATAATCTAAAATGATTAAACTCATCTGTTAAGTCAATAAAATTTTTTTTAGCAAGAGTTAATAATCTGATCATAAAAAGAAAGATTGGACCATGACTAAACTTTGCTGAATAAACCTTTAGTTTATTGACATTTTTCTGTCAATATTCTGACGATAAAGCGTCTGTCCGTCCATCGTCCATTCAATTCAACATTCATAATCGCCACCAATCTCTACCACATCATATCGGTTATTGTTCATAAAAACATGTTTAATGAATCTTGAAAGAGCATACATACTAATTATATGATGAAAATAAATGTGATTTAACCATGGAAAACAATCAACAATCGTCGGTAATGGAAAAAAGTGTTTGAAAATATGAAGTACAAAACACTACTTTTGTTTAAATTTTCAGTTGGATTTCTACAGTATTTAACTGAGTACCATTTAAAATATAAGACTTGTTTGAAATTAGCCTTTAAGCAATTTTGTCTGTATTATGTTTCAGGGTCAAGAGACAAGTTCAAAAAAGAGTCCTTTTGATGACCTGTCCAAAGACGAATTGATTCAAAAATGTAAAAGTTTTCTCGTATTGGCTCAAAGAGCAAAACAAGCAAAATCAGGTTTGTATAATTACATATATCAAAGGTGTCTATTTTCCATAGCTCAACACTATTAATGAAATAGTTAACTTTGTTATTCATTAATCTTTTACTAAAAAAATAACTTAATTAAATGTAAAAGTTTTACATTTCAGAAGATTTAATGGAAGTTAAAGCTCATTGTTAATTCTTGTTATCTTGCATTTTAATAATCTTTTTGTGTTTTTAATCTATGCAAATAATGTTACCAACATTTTGTAATTTAACAAAAAGTAATGTTTACCTTCCAATCATTTAATTAATAAATCAACTTGTATGTATTTATACTAACTGAAACAGAATAACCACTGTTTTGTCATTAAGTAATAAAAGTATTTTGCTAACTTAATTTCATTGCTCAGATTTACAGGGTGAAATAGATAGCTATAAAATCCAACTGGACAAATGTGTAACTGAAAAGGAAGCAAGTCAAGAAAATGTACACACCTTGCAGGAACTGGTTAATTCATTAACAGAACAGAAGTTGACATTTATTACTGAGTTGGACACGGCACAGTCTAAAATTAAAGCTCTTCATGTTTTGTGTAGTCAAAATGAAAAAGATATCAGTAGCTTTAAAGATGAAATAAGTTTGAGGGACAAAAAGGTTTTGGAGTACTCTCAAACAATATCTAGCATTGATAGTGAATTGATATCATTAAAGAGGCAAAATAAAAGACTTGTTGATGAAAATGAACAACTCATTAACCAATTAACTGAGTTGGAGACAAGGATTACTGAATTCAATGATATTGGCTTGCAGCAGAGGGAGCAGCTGAAACTTTTAGAAGATAAAATTAAAACAGGTAAACATGTATATATATATATATATATATATATATATATATTTATTTATTTATTAACAGTTCTAATTCTATAGTTATTTAATTTTGTTTTTAGGTGGAGATAATGAAAAGAAGATAGAATTATTAAACAAACAACTAGAAGAACTAAAAAGTGCTGATGAACCTTCTGATAGAAGAGATAATGAATCTGATGTTATTTCAAAATATGAAACTACCATCAAAGAAATAACTGAATTATATGAATCAGAAAAATCTAAGAAAGAAAAGGCAAATGTTAAACTCCGTAGTTATAAAGATAAAATATTAAAATGTGCAGCTTGTATTAATCAACTTAAAAATTCCAGACATATACTTTCTAAAACTGTAAAAGAATATTCTGAAAATATACCTAAGTGGCAAAATGACATTGTTATTGCTTCCAAAGTACTTAATGACAAAATGAATGATTTGAGTCATGAAAATGTCACTTTAAAATCAACAATAGAAGATCTACGAAAAAAACTTCAAGGTAATTTTGAGGACAAAAAGCTAAAATTACGTGCAGAAGAACATAATTCAATACTTTCAAGTTATAAACAAGAAGTTTTACGATTAATTGATGAAAATAACTCTCTCGTCAGCAAAATACGTGAATTCAGTGAAAGAGAAAATATCATGACTACCCAAATTAATGAACTAAATATTCACATTTCAAGAAATTTAAAGGACAATGAAGAACTTAAATTCACTTTAGAAAATTTGAGACACGAAAATCAAAATAAAGAGATAAATAATTTAGAAACCCTTAATTTGCAAATTAAAGCTTTAGAAAGTGAAAAAGCAATAGTAGTAAAAGATAAATTATCAATTAAAGAAAGTTTAATTGAATTAGAAAAGCAAAACGAAATTTTAACCCAACAAGTTAGTAAATTAACTAAAGATATCCAATCAGCGACTAACCAGCTAGATACTGTCGTTCAAGAAAAACTGGCTTTAGAAAAACGTTTTAAAGAAGACCAAGATAGTGAAATATCTGACTTGCAGTTCCAATTAGCTGATGTGGAACAACAATTTAATTCACTTAAAAAACAGTTTGAAGATATGCAAGATCTTAATGGACTTCTAAAAGAGGAAATTGAAACACTTAAACTTTCATTAGAGCAACCAAATGATGATACTGAAAATTTATCAGATGTAACTGCATCATTGCAAGCTGATGTTGTAAAATTAGAAACAAAATTATCTGCCTACAAACAGGAAAATAGTTCACTTTTATCTGAAATTAAAGAGTCTCGATCTAAAATTAAAGAATACAATAATGCTTTATCAGAATTTGAGGACACTAAGACAAAATTACTTGGCTATAAAACCGAAAATTCGGAATTATTAAATGAAATGAAAGAAATCAACCAAGTCCTAAAAGAAAGAGGGGAAGCTATTTCAAAGTTACAAAAAGCTGTTGCTGAAATGGAAAAACTGATCGAAACTTTAGAAAAAGATAGAGATTCAGTAAATGAACAAAATACTACTTTGAAAAAAAATTTAGAAACATTAGAACATAAATTGAAGGATACTGAACAAGTAAGTCTATCAGTTTCTGAGAAATGTACAATGGAGAAAGAAAAATTGGTTAAAGATATAATTGAAAAAGACTCAATAATTGCTTCGATGAAAGAAGAAATAGATAAACTAAAACAGCACCACTCAACTGGTAAGTTTTATTAAGATATATGTTTTAATAATAAAGTAATCTACAAAATTTTACTACCTTAACCATATTTTTCAGACATTCAAAACGAAGATACTATGTCAACATCTACAATATCGAGAGCAGAAGAAGTATCTAGAATGAAAGACTTAGATGAAACATTTGAAGAAAAGTAAGTAAACAAGTAATATACAAATGTATAACATTGTAAATGTATCAAAAGTATAAACTTGGGACACAATTTTCAATTGTTTTATACTAAAGAGAGGTAAAACCCCTCATTTTAATTTTACTCGTAGCTATTTTGTATCAATTATTTTAGTATTTGTTTTGTATAGGTACACAAAGCTACGAATATTTGCTCTTAAATTGAAAAAGAAACTGAATGAAACAGCTAAACAGCTTCAAAACTCGGAACAAGACAAAACTAAGTTAGAAAAAATGCTCGGCGACAAAGTTAGTGATAACATTGTTAATGTTGATCAACAACAGAAAGAAGACAACATTGAGATAGACCAAATTGATGGTTCAAATAATGTAGAAATAAATGAGTTAAAATTAAAGGTTAACTCTTTGACTGATTCTCTGGAAGCGGCAGAAAAAAAAGCAGTTGAAGCACAAAGTCTGAAAGGTGACTTCTCCTTTTTTATTTAAGTCATTAGATTCAGTAGACAATATCATAAATCACATCACAACATATTTTGATATTATATTATAATTATTATTATATAATAAATTAGAATATTTTGATTGTTTTCATCAATTTTATACTGTTTTTTAGACCAGTTAGAAAAGCTTACTCAAGAATTAAATACTGAAAAAGATTCTCACAAAACGACAAAGGAATATTTGGAAAAAACAAAGAGGGACATTAAAAAGAAGAGTGTATTGAGTCTTGAAATGGAAGACTATGAGAGATCTATGAAGGAGTTGACTGCTAAGATGGAAGAGAAAAAGAAAAAAATGATACAGGTAAGACACGCGTTTATTTAAGACGTGATTAAACCAAAGTTGGTATGATGGATATTTATTTATGATAAATACACATTGCATAAAAAAATAAACTAACTAAAATAAAAAGTACAACATTAAACTTTATTAAAACTAATGGATTTTTGTTTTAAGATGGAATCAACAATAGATACTCAGGAGGGGACAATTACTGCAATGAAAACCCAAATCAAACTCCTTGAAGAACAAATACGATCTGAAGAATCACAAAACAGACTTGTTAAGGAAGAATTGCAACACTCTATTGATGAGAAAAAAGAGAATGATAATGTAATACAAATAAAGATCGGTATTATATCGAAACTTGAACAAGAGCTAGAAGATGAAAAGAGGAAGAATGAGGAATCTGTCATGGAAATGACATCTCTAATTAGTGAGAAAGAGAAAATAATTATGTTGCTAGGAGAAGACAAGTCAGAATTAAATACGAAGGTAAAGAGACTAGAATTCAAGTGTGGCGAATTAAATGAAAGATTAGGCTTAATGAACATTGAATTAGAGGATTTGAAAACGGAATATACCAGTTATAGGGTAAATATTGAAGTTATTATTTTATTTTTAGTCAGATTCCTTTCACACACTATTCTTTTAATTTAAAACTGTCATAAATATAAGTTTTACTTAATTTTTATGTTTTGCTATAAATAAGTAATTCAAATGATTACAACATTCCTTAGGTACGAGCTCAAGCGGTTTTAAGACAAAATCAGACAATAGATCATAGTCAGGAGGAACAATTGAAAGAAGAAACTGCTGCACTTAAAACACAAATAGAAGAATTAACTGCAAAGCTCAACTTAACAAAGTATGTAGGCAAGAGTTGTTATTTTATCTTGTACAATAAAGTAATTGCGCAAGGAGATATCTTGTACTGTACGTGTTTATATTTAACTATGTAGGAGTAAAGAAGCTGAGCAGACGATTGCAGCGGAGACGGCTCGTCGTCGCGCGACGGAGGCTGCCAATGAAGCTGCACGTGCGCAACAACGGACGACGCGCCTGCACGCTGACCTCGCACGAATCACGCACCAACTAGAGTCGGAAAGATCTCAGCATAACTTACAAGTAAAAAAAAAACTTTTAATGTTTTAAGAATTCACATATTTTTACTAAAGAACAAGTTGAAAAATTTATGTTCATGCTTAGTATCTGTAGTAGTAATATTTTTTTCAGGTAACAACATTAACTCAGTGTTACAAGTCTCAAATAGCTGATCTTGAAACAAAATTACAAACGGAAACTGAGAATTTAAAGAAAGAATTAACTGTTGCTCAAGTTCAACTAAAAGCTGTGAAATCTAAAGCTGATGATCTTAATAGTAACCAGTACTTGCTGCCAGTTATAGCTAAAGATGACGGCAGCGATGGAGAATTAGATATTAATGTCTCAATGATACCACGGGAAGAAGGAGAGGTACTTATCTTATCTTTTATATCTAAAATTGAAATGCAGAAGTACAAAATAGAAGCTACTTTTTAGATTAAAAAGTTATACGTTAAGCACTTAGAAATTAAGATTTACAGTTTTTTTGAGCATTTGATTAAATTTACAATAAAATAAAGTTGGTAACACACAGATTTGTCGTCTTGCCAATTTCGATATTTGTTGGATATTTCGTAAATCGTTTTATGTAATCTACCCCAAAATTTAGGGAGAAATTGTTGAAAGTTGGCAACCTCAGAAGCTTCACTTTCGGAAGCATTTTCGGGTAATGCTGAAATTTATTTATCTCAAATATTTTTTTTTTCCGGTCAAAGTGTTTTTTTAACTTAATTATTAAAAAAAAGTGGAGTAGTTTCTCAAAATCAGTCATAATGCCTATCAAGAAAGCCAATTTATAACGTGCCAATAATAAATAAATGTAACCAAATCAAATATTGCATACTACTCTATTCAGGGTTCAGAATCAGCGCCTTCTCCGCCACTGTCGAAATCGTTCCTTTCTGGCGGCGGCGGGCGACGGTCACCCGTGCCTTTAGGCCGGCTACTTGAAGAGGGCGTGCCTGAAGACGAGTCCCTCGACGCCTCCACGCTGGGCCTCACTCCGGAGCAAGAAGTCTCAGACCTCAGAAGGAAACTCCTTGCCCAGCAACAGAGGTACAAATATCCAATCCAGTTTTTTTTTCAAACTATTAAAAAAAGAAAATCACCAGTAATTGTTTTTTCGAATATTTTACACTTACATTATTGGTACAATTTAAAACACAACTTACAATTTCTAATTTTACAACAATTCTCTTAGAAAAAACAACATAAACTCATGCCGTAATCCCGCGACAAGGCAGGTAGAGGTGCTAAACACCGCATTTCGCATGTTTATATTGAGTCCCAGTGTGACAGTTGCAAAACTATTGCCACTATCCAGGTACAATGAGGAAGATGGCAGCTACAATGTACGGCAACCCGAGACTTGAACTCACAATCTGTCGGGTCGGGTCGTTCGGTTAACCAAAGCATGTAACAAACTGAGCTGCCACATCCTCAAAATTTTTATACCTTACATTTTTCTGAAAAAATACTGCGGTTCTTGAAAAATAACAACTGTTTTTTTAAAGAAAAACTTCGGGCAGACGAATAAAACACTCTGAATTTTTTTCGGGTTGTTGGCAACCGGTCATGATCGTAGGCAATGTTTACATAAACCCGCCCGAAAGACTTACGGAGTAAGAAACGCACAAAAATTCGGCTGAAACTTTTCGAACTTTTGGAAACAGTGGAGGAGTAGGCTCTTCATTAGAATGTAATTTTTCTTGAATTTAGAATTTTACTTCCTAATTTAGCTTATTATTTACCTTTCCCAGAGTAAAACACGTGACGATATTGCTTTCGGAATCGGAACGGGAATGCGCTCGCATGGGTCAACTAAGCGAATTATTGAAATCAGAACTGCGACGCATTCGTGGTGACTCCAATGCTACCCATAACACGGAGTATATGAAAAACGTTACACTAAAGGTTAGTTTCAATGTAAGGTTTTCTTAAATTTTCTTATAGGACAAAATTTTGTCTCCAATCATATGCGAGTCGAAAGAAACTTACATACTGTATGTTATTCAAAATTAAAAAAAGATCAAAATTCAATTTTTTTATTCAAATAGACTTAAAATAATTGCTTTCAAATTGTCATTTTTTATCAACCACTTTATTATATTCTATACGTTAGATAAAAAGAGAACAAGTATAATAGGGTAGAGTTATATTGGTTCAAATTAGCCATATTTGAAAAAGGAAGAAGGTTTAAGCTGGCTATAAAAAGTGAACTGGAAAATTTCCAGACATCGAAGCTGCAGCTGCTAACAAATCTCTGTCTATCAATTCAACTGTAAATATTTTTGGGTTAGAAGTGGTAATTTAATTTTTATAACATTTATTATTATCCTGGAAGTTTAATAATTCATTCAAATTTAATTAGTCAGACACGATTTACGCGAAAGTAATTAAACAAAACAACATTAAGTTTAAAACTAAGAAAGAAAATGTGACGTGGAGATACCCCATAGTCTTCACGCGACGAGTGCCTCGATCAGAAAAAGCCCTATCGACTGGTCTTATATAGGTTATCGTTCCCCCACATTCCTTAGGTGAACGTCTAATCCTATACATATCTGTTTTAAAAATTGTCATGTTTTATTTCCCTCAGTTCCTAACATTAGCACCGGGAGACGAACGATGCCGTCTCGTACCAGTCATTCAGAAGATCCTGTCCTTAACAAATGATGAGACGCATAAAATACAAGCAATAGCTAAGGGTAAGAAACATTCAAATATGAAAAATATTTCTTTAATGTCAATAGGGAATATGAATGACTTTTTTTATTTCTTTATTATTTCGATACCTCATATCACAAATCCGTTAGATTTTCTCAAATATCTCACTTATTAATTAAGTTATAAAGCTTCAAAGTCGTTGGTTAGACAGAGAGATCCGTTATGTACAATGACGTCAAAGTGCGCAAGCGTCATACAACTTCCATAGGTGGTTCTGATGAGCGAGATAGATAAATTTACTTTTATTGGATATATCTCCTGATTTATGGTTCAATTCTAATTCGGTTTTCACTGTAAATATGCTATTTCCACATAATTTACGATAAACTAATTGATTAATCAAATTAAATTTCATGTAAATTCCTTATTTCAATAGGGAATTAAGAGCATTATAGATTAAAACCTAATGTTGATTTTGTAAGGCAAGAAAATCCAAATTATATGGAAAAGTAATGCCACAATAAAGCCAAACTACAGTCACTCAGCAAGACTTAGTCACGAGGATTTTCATTAGTGTGAAAATTAAGATACTGAAGGAACAAAAAAATCTAGTACGAGTTGTACTCGCACACTAGGGATTCTGGATGTTTGCTTTTATTACCTTGTGCTCGTTTCCTGGTTTTTCTATAATCTTTAATTCTATTCATCTGCCATTGACCTCTCAGTTTTTTTTTCCGCTAATTTCTCACGAATTCCTAAAAGTATGTTATATTTTATAGGAGCATCTTTTTTGACCACAGTAGCACGTCATGCTGCTTCTTGAATTAGATTTGTGGTTTTTATAGCGTCATCCATATCTTTCTCAGACTAAGGCTTAATTTTTAGTTTACATTGATTCTAAAAAATGGGAATAATTGCCAGTCCATGCTATTGACACAGTGAAACAAACATAGGGTGCAAATTAGCGGAATTCAGATTCCAAAAAAGAATAATGGATGTGGTATCTGACGGTAGTAAATACTTACATACTGATGAGATAAGCCTTTACATATAAAAATCTGAAGAAATCTAGGAGATATGAAATGTAGGCCAATGTGCTTTGTTAGTGATTCCAATTTTAATTTGGGAACATGTATTCCAGTAATCTCCTCCAGTAATATATTTGTTACCTAACGAGTTAAAGAGCCTTGAAAAATTACTTTGTGATTTTAGGTACCGGAGGGCAGTATACAATACTCACATTTAAATTGCCACTACATTGAGAATTTTGATAATAACAGTAATAGTTTGTAAGTAGTTTTCTTTAAACTTGCTGTGTAAATAATGTTTCATAATGCTACTAGCGACCCGCTCCAGCTTAGCACGTGTCCAATGATGATACTAAATAGGGTACTTTAGTTTAAAGTCCCGCATCCATAATTAGTTTTGGCACTGTCTCAGTGCTCTTCAGCCACTCTGCTTAGGAGGTACTTAGTCCCCAAGGCTTGTAGTAGCTACTGACTCGGTCGTCTGTTGTCTAATAGGGATTATCACGACTTGGTATACGTTGAGGTTAGCAGTTAAGCTAAATGAGATGTTATATCTGTTCTCCCCGTAAATTTACATGTGGCAGATCTAGTCTGACAAAAAAAAATGTATTTGATGTTTAGATTTGACAGTTCTTGCCTTCACTCATCTTATGCTACATTCTTGCTACATATTGTAGAAGATAAGATCGACATCCAACATAAAAGTATATATCTGTCTTTATTATGGCATTTCTTTTTTCACACAGCGATTTGCTATTTTCCGCCATAACACTACCAAGTACCTATATAAAAATCCTTTCCAAAATGTACCGCATGTTGTTTATGGTTTCTAGGCTGGTCCCCATAGGTTTTTGCCAGTCCTTTCTATGACTTATTGTCTTATTTTCAGGTTTGGATCCTAATGCAAGCAGAGGTTGGGGAAGCTACCTCCCTTGGCCTGGAGGAAG
This sequence comes from Choreutis nemorana, assembly GCA_949316135.1. Classification (NCBI taxonomy): domain Eukaryota; kingdom Metazoa; phylum Arthropoda; class Insecta; order Lepidoptera; family Choreutidae; genus Choreutis; species Choreutis nemorana. The sequence continues at coordinate 5,223,412 of OX438597.1, read as the reverse complement.
CAAGTAAATTTATGTATTAACATTTAATTTAAACAACATTCTTAAATTTATCAATCTAGTTATTATGCAATGAATAAGATTTTTGGTGTTTTTCCAACGTGTTTTTCCAGTTTATAATGTATTTGTTGTCATTATGATAAGCGTAGTCTATACCTATTTACATAAATTTCGTAGGTGAAGGTCAACATTACATTAATATTGTTATTTCTTTTCATAACCATCAGATATATTTTATTCTAAATACCAACAGATTACTCTTTGTTTTTAGATACTAAACGGATTTATTTTATAAGAAAATTTAACAGTCAAGTATTCATTCTATGGACCAGATTAAGCAATGCACTTTTAGTCGGTTTAGTTAATCGTTATACTAATACAGCTACATTCCATCAAATTAATCTTAACGATCTAAACTTTAATATTTTGACATTTCGCTTTATTTTACAAAATATTTTTATTTCCTTATTTTATTTTTGCGAAAGCATTTTTCTTGAATTATTACTTTACACAAAAAATAAAGAATGTGTTAATAAAAGGACTGGCGAGAATTGTCTCTAGGTGACTGAAAAGTATAACTTAAGATAAATATTATTGTTGAAATACGATTATGTGAATAAATTATCTCTTATGAATATGTCTTAAAATAATCTTTTATTTTAGAATAATTACTTTAAAAGTAACACATTTACATCATCAACATCTTTTATACGATTAATATGCCTGTCTGTATCTTTTATATTGTACATTTTACAGTGGTTTTGTACCTAAAGCCCAAAAGTTTTATGCCTCCACTGTCCACCAGTGTGTCAACAGGCTGTATATCATGAACCTTATAAGGAATAAATTTTTTTTTTTGTAGATTGTGTTTTTATATTACCGTTTAAAACACATAAGACAGTTCTTTGTTCGGAATTGTATTTATAAAAAATAATTATAGTATATTTAAACTTCTCACGTTTACCGACTTAGAGGTTCTACCCAGGTTTTGGGGATTTCTATTGTGTCTTTTTAAGGCATAAAATGTTGGATTTTTTTGCTGACTTTTCGGAACAAATTTGAGGAAACATTTTGTCCTCATTTATATTTCGTTAAGGGCTAAGGGGGTTTTATTATTGGAAAAGTTGGCAACACACATCACACACCCAACACGCACACACAAGATTTGGCAGTCTAAAACTGCCAAATCTTTTGTTTGCCACATCTACAACTTTTTGCTCTATTATGGTTAAGCTTTTGATAATGAATAAATTTGGGTTGAGTACCCAATACTTTTGCTCGTATCAAAATTAGTGTGTATAGGATAAAACTCACATCAGTTAAAACAACAATGCTGCTATGCAAGGGATAAACAGAAGACAGCAGTCTTGAGAACTCTTCACATTAAGCTGCTTTAAAAAATTTCTAACCTACCTCTTTCTTCCTAAATTATAAATTTATAACAGCTCAGTTTCAATTTTTTCAGTCAATCTCCAGTTTAACCATATACATAATTATATCAAAAATATGTTCTTAATATTGTTTTAACTGAATAGGTAATTATTTAAAAAATTCGCTTCCCCGTCGAATAGAAGATTAACATCACTTTTAATTCATAATTTAACTTGTCAATGATTGTCTAGCTAGACTTTAACTAATAGCTACTCACATATTAGTGATCCAAGCCTTTATAGCAATAATTTCGTTTTTTGTACACCTACAATTGTTTGTATATGTGTGCTTACTTATATATTTTAATTTTGGAAAACTTTTGTGCATCGCCTAAAGTTTTCTTAAGCACCAAATAACTTAGCATATTTTTGTAAGTAAAAAACAGCGCCAATTCACAAACATTAATTAATAAAAGTCAGCGACTGATTAATCGTTAAATTTCAAAATGATAATTCAGTTTGTAATTTAACGATCTTCTCGAATATTAATTCCGGAATAATATTAATTCATGATGGGGTTATTATTATTATTTATCTGTCTGTTAATAAACTCTAGCTTCAATAATAATTCAGCATCAAAAATAGTTATTATACAACTGAATCGGTCAGTTCAAAAACCTCAAGTCACGAAATCAAAACTTTTCAGAAATCAATAAAAACTGTTTCATAGACAAACAAATGAGTTTTAAAATAATGTTTTATGTTAAATTTAGTATTTGAGTGGTAAAAATTAAAATAGCGGATAATCTTTACAGTTTATTAACAGAAATAATGAAAAAAAAAAACTGAAAAACATTTCTTGACTTATGTTGTTTTGCGAGAAATAGGTTTAGTAGTATATAATTTAACCAAAAAAATCGTAGTCATAATATTTTTATTGCTAATAATTAAGAGTTACTCTTAAAAATAATCTTATTAACATTTTACATGTATTAATTTGTCATGTTTTAGTTGTTTTAGTCATATTCTCTATCATTCTCATCTGGATTATCTTCAACATTTGCAGTTGGCCAGCGAAAAATGTTGTTATAAAATGGCATATACTTTTCCAGATTTTTTATTTATTGATGGGCATTTTCAAATCGTAGGTTTTGGTTCATGGAAGTGAAACAGAAGTTGTTATTTTCTTTAACAATGAGAATGAATGTTTAATCAATCCATCAATATATTCCTCGGCTATGATAGTTTCTTTTCGATCTGAATCATACTGAAAACTCATGTATGTCGAAGGTGCAAAGACGAAGGAATGTATTGACTTAAGATGTTTTCACCTAGAATACGCATCTACCTTTGAGGAACCATTTTTAGCAAAAAAAGCATGTTGGAAAAAATGGTGACATAAGAGGTTTTTGAAGTGACCGATTCCACTAAATAAATCATGTTTTTTTTTCAAGAAATATAGCAACAAATTTCGCATGGGAGTAGGTCCATTACTTTGATTTCACACAATGAAGCCACATTTTTAAATAAAATGAGATATTTTTGAGTTTTTTTTAATGTATCTGTTTATCTTTAAAAGTTAAAATAAATGAATGGAACCAAGTTTAGTACTTGTTCGCATATAAAGTCTAGTTTCCTTTGGTCACCTTTTCAACCCTTGAAACGAAACGCATTAAGTTAAACTCAACAGATTGCACCATTTCACTCGGCTATTTCTCAGCGAAAGGCCGTCGAAGATAGAAGTGTGCATAGTTACTCCGTTTGGTGACAAATTTATTGTGAGCCGCTACTTGGACCTTTGTCTACAGAAAAGTCAATATCCTTGGTTGGTTTTTTGAAGCTGTGTAATAAAATCGTATAGTTGTTTTTAAATAACCCTCAAATTGAATCTTAAACACTTATTATGCTTTAGGCTTAAATCGAGTTTCCTTGGTCTGATTTCCTCGTTTTTCAGGGCTTACCCAGTAGTGCCCGGTGCGTTAGTAAAGAAACGACCGTGGTTTAACTGGCTTTGGAGAAAACTATAATCCAAATGTATCTGATGTGAAACATAACCCGACTGCTTCCTCAAGATCCAAATAGAGTTATTGCCAGATTAAAGTTTTACTTCATTAGCAAAATTAGCGAACGGGTTCTCACTAGCTGCTGAGAGAAACTTGTGTTGGACGTCCCTATCACCACTACTAAGGAGAAATTCGATCTCTAAGAACTATTATTTGCCTCAAATTCAACTTCGATTGATAGAAGGCTGCGGCATCTATTGGTGTGAGTTGCTGTTTCTTCACGTTCATAACTTGAGTCAATCAGCCAGATGGTATCGGCAGTGTTTTTAAAGCAGTATGCTTCTGAGTTGTGCGCTGTTTTGACGCACCTTTCCGATCTGCCTTGCTGGAACTGACTGACAATGGATCCAACCCTCGAATTATAGGTCAATTATAGGAAATTACCTGCCTTCTGTCAAAACTTATGGAGCGTATCCATGTTCAGCTGCTAAAATACTAATTCGATCAGCGACCGCTATGACAGTTCTACAGTCGCTCGACAGACCTTCTAGTGTATCTCACATACCGGTGAGTTAAGAGTCAAGGTGAACTTTGGCTGTCAGCGTAAATATAGCGAAGGTGTTTGATCAAGTTTGGCATCGAAAATTCTGACAAAAGACTAAGCTCGGTCAAAAAGCTCGGTGAACTAATAATTTGTATTTACCAAAAGCTTACTAAAGCGTAACCATTTCTTGGATTAGGGCGGTAAAAAATGGGGGGGTGTTACTAGTAATGTATTAAATGGTGTAAGTTCCCTATGTAATAAATTAAGGCAAAATTATTTAATGCCTTCAGTTCATTTATCCCATCAAAATAATTCCTCTCAGTACCTCTGAGCTTTAATCTCATTTCTAATAATTCATTCTACTTCTAAACACCATAAAAACCTCAAAAAATATTGGTACCTCCATGGTGGAAAATAAAAGAAAAACACTGTCAAGAAAATTCTACTTAGACTCTTTACATCCGGTGCAATGTTTATAAGAAAAGATATTAAAATATTTGTTTACTTAAAGTAACATTTTACTTTTATTCATTAATTTTGATATGTTTTCTAAATCTATTACTCTTTTTCGTTTTCGCCATTTAAGAAAGTTAATTTTAAAAGTTGTTCAATTCATTTTATTGATTGCACTTCCCCGGGCCAAGACTTCACGGCGCATGTCTGAAAATTGCTCGGAAAATTCGTGACTGCTGCTGCAAAAGGTAAGCTTTTCTTTTATTTAAGATAAAATTTGTTTTATTACAACCCATTGTCTACGTGGGAAGTCATAAGTTTTGCAAAATCATAAATCAATTTTAGATAAAACAACCAATACTTATGTTAAAATATAAATTAAAAAAAAATTGATTCGCGTTTCAGTCGGTACGTTTTAAAATTACGCAATTAATTTATGCTAAATATAAAATATGCAAAGAAAATACAATAAAAATGTATTAAGTTTTTAGCTTTTGCCAAAATGCACTTATCCTTAATCCATTATAAGCGTGAACTGATTAAATGAAAATACAGTATCTTTTTTAAGTTCTCAAAACACTAATTCTGATCATCATGATCTATGTGTTATTTATTCAGGTATCAAACACCCGCACACATTATTTTACGCCTGAAAAAAAACGAGCATTTCACTTTCACCTTTTTGCTTATAAATACAACTTATTCATTGGTATCGGTACCTATCATAGTTAACAAAGTAATTTTTCCGTGGTCAAATATAAATTACAATTAGAAATAGAGTTGAGCACAAATTATGTGAATTGATCGGTAAAAGTGCAAAGATGCACAAAATGGACGCGTTATGAATCGAGGCGGGAAGACCATGTGCGTCGTTCGCCGGTAGCTGCATGTGCCACGATAAATTGCAACATTCTGATACTAAATTAGCGACATGCATTTGCGATGCACTTGTCTCTAAAATTATGTACCACGACTTCTAAATTTAGATAAACTGCACACCATTTTGCCATGATAGAATAAAATAACTGCCTACATAGACAGGCAGGTACTTACAGGTTACCTGAAGATTGATCGCGTAGTTTTGTGACTAGTCTGAAGTCATGACATTATCTAGCTCAATAATGTAGGTTTACTTAACAATGATACTCAATTGTAACTATATTTAATTTTCTGTCATAAAGATGAAATTAATTGGATACAATGAGTAAAGAATTTATTTTCTTTTAGGCAGTCCGTTCGTATACTTTTTATTAATTTTGCAAACATCTGTCGTTATACCAATTTTCTTAGCTTTTATTTTGAATGTATTTTGCATTGGAAAGGTTTCGGAATGATATTTCTATTTTTGGAAGGATTGCTCGCTGTATCGACGTCCCCGGCCACTTTTGCGCACGCTCCAACTTTATTTTTCTACGTAGGTGAAAGTAAATTTTGACTGGAAATTTAAATACTTCTTATAAAATCTTTCATAATTCTTAATTTGATAAAACTTGCGGCTCTGCTGAAATTGATTTTGTGTTTAATTTTGTGGAACCCTATAAAGGATGATTTTGATGCAATTTTATTTTGTGAACTTAGCTTTTACTTGCAATTTGATGTTGAGTAAAAAGTATTTTAACTATAAACTCTTACCGCAGAATATTAAGTAAACACGCCTCAGTTCCTACATTATATTCATCACTTTGTGTATTTATATGGATAAATTAATATAACTACGTATTTTAGAAAATAACGCATTTATTAATGCATAACTTACTACCCTGAATGGTCACAATTTGGTGTAAAACACAGTTTCCTGCTTGTACAATTGTTTGGTTCGTAGGTAAATGAAATGCCTCTTGTGTGATGCTTTAGTTGTTACAGGCTTTTATTCTAGGTAACTTTTATTAGATGACTTAAGTTTCATTACTTACTAACAACAACTACAGCAACTATATTAATAACTCAGACTCTGGTACTTAGGCCACTGGCACATTTTTGGCATAAATTTGTAGTTAGGTAGGTATAATACTCAACTTTTACACCCCTTCTGTTGTTACATTTGGATGTACCTATTTAATTTACCTATTACCGGTAATAAATCCTACTATTCAACAAGATATTTACAGTTATAACTTTATCAGGATTGAAATCCGATAACTCGTGGAGTCTGAACAGAAAGCAGTATGGGTAAGGAGAAGACTCACATCAACATCGTGGTGATCGGCCACGTGGACTCTGGCAAGTCCACTACCACCGGCCACCTGATCTACAAATGCGGTGGCATCGACAAACGGACCATCGAGAAGTTTGAAAAAGAGGCCCAGGAGATGGGCAAAGGCTCTTTCAAATATGCTTGGGTGAGTTTGAAACTAACATGTAGTTCTTTTAAATAATGCGAATTTCTCCTTTTGGGTCTGAATGTGGAATAACCGTTTCATATAAAGAAAAACTAACCAATGCATATCGTTTACTAGGTATTGGACAAGTTAAAAGCTGAGCGCGAGCGAGGTATTACAATCGACATTGCACTCTGGAAGTTCGAGACTGCGAAATACTACGTGACAATAATCGATGCCCCTGGCCACAGGGATTTCATTAAGAACATGATCACTGGTACTTCTCAGGTGAGGATAGCATTAAATAGGTTCTTACCTTATCTTTGATTTTATTTACCTGTCTGTTGATTAACTGTGAAGACAGTTAGGTATGAATTTAAGATTTGAATGCCAACATTTTTGCTAAAATAGTGGTGCTATTTTTAGGCTGATTGTGCAGTGCTGATAGTAGCGGCAGGCACGGGTGAGTTTGAGGCTGGCATCAGTAAGAATGGGCAGACCAGGGAGCACGCACTGCTCGCTTTCACTCTTGGCGTCAAACAGTTGATTGTTGGCGTCAACAAGATGGATTCCACTGAGCCACCCTACCACGAGGCAAGATACGAAGAGATCAAAAAGGAAGTCTCCTCATATATTAAGAAAATCGGTGAGATAATTCAAACATTACTTAATATCTATACAAAGGACCATGGGCAAAAGTGTATGAACCCTTACCCATTATCCCAACAGCGTCAAATGCAAGCATTTGAAGTGTACAATATATTATAGCTACGGGCTGAAATTTAGAGATAACTTGTTTTTATAAAACTAAGGTGGCAACCAAGCATACGGCCAACCCGAAGGTAAGATGGTAAATCACGGTCAAACGTTTCAAAACACCAGGTTTACGTTAGATATTGTCTTTAGCCTTCATAATATGAAATAAAGTAAAAATTACGAGATTTAACTGTTATGTATAACTTGTACGAGTAGTTACTTTGTCAAATGCAATTTGTATCCTTGCCCAATATTATTGGACAAGGATATATTATGTAATACGATAAACCAGAGTACTTTTGCATTTTAAATATTAGTCCAAAGTAGATCGATTTATAGACTCTACTATATCTCCTACCAAATGTTGTTAACATAATAAATAAAAACCTGTAATGTAATGTATAAGTAGGTGTATTATATAACTGGTTTTGTGCGGTAGGGTACAATCCAGCGACGGTGGCCTTCGTGCCGATATCCGGGTGGCACGGCGACAATATGCTGGAGCCGTCGGACAAGATGCCCTGGTTCAAGGGGTGGACCATCGAGCGCAAGGAAGGCAAGGTCGAGGGGAAATGCCTTATCGAGGTCAATATACCACGTTTCTTTTTGGTAGAACTCGGTACATTAATGGTGAATATAGTTACTCACCTATTAATAAATTATTACACAATTTTGCATGTTTTGAGTCGGTGCCCACTTATAATTTCTATAATGTAATTTTTTATGAATTTGGAAATATGAAACATTCGTGGCAGCCATTTTTCAAAAACCTTTAATAATGACATGTTCGACTCTTAACATAATGACGCAAATACCCATTCGTAACAGGGACCACTATCTTCTATTATAGGTACTTGTTTTTGTAATAGAAGGCATGATGTACCTATGCACAGTGTATACACATACACACCCACTCATAAAACGCCAGTCCTTTGTTTATGTGTGGGCGTTTATACGCTTCCGTTGCGTCCGTCAATATCTGTATGTATCTAAAATAACGCTCCTCTTTTCGCATTGGGGTTAAAAAGGTGTAAGTGTATGCAGGCACTGGACGTCATCCAGTCCTGGCCTGGATGGGACCTTCCTTTACATATGGTGACATGTATGTACCTACGTTAAGGGGGTGATACTTCTATATTTCTTATCAAAGCTTTTATGTATGTTCAGGCGCTGGACGCCATCCAGCCTCCGTCCCGTCCGACGGAGAAGCCGCTTCGCCTGCCGCTGCAGGATGTGTACAAGATCGGCGGCATTGGCACCGTGCCCGTGGGTAGGGTCGAGACTGGCATACTCAAACCAGGTCAGCATCGTACTTACTACCTACTTGATTTACTAAGCTCTTTAATGGTTAGGTGTTTAACACCATTGAATTGTAGTATTGCTCGATTCGACATCTTTCGCTAACGTAATGAATTAGAGGGGAAAAATTACAAACTATAATCCTTGCATAAGAGAGTCATGCTCGCCCACAGGACAGAGCATAAAGTTAATTATAGGAATTACTAAAACATACTAACTAAACTTTGCACTAAGAATCTTTACCTTCCGCAAGTAATCTAAGACCAGTGAGCGTAACAATGCATCTTGCGAATAAGTTCCACTGACTTCAAAACTGGAACCAGAAATTTCTTGTTATTGCAGCGAGCAAACATTTTTGCTCTACTGTTTACGTACATCACGGAACCTTCAAAAGGAAGTATATCTATCGATGGCCAAACAAGGAGCTATCTTTGGTAACCTGTGATTGTTAGTGATTTATTGAATTATATAAGATTATAATGATGTACATGTGTGCGACAGGCATGGTGGTGGTATTTGCTCCGGCCGCCATCACTACTGAGGTGAAGTCTGTGGAGATGCATCACGAGGCGCTGCAGGAGGCGATGCCCGGGGATAATGTCGGGTTCAATGTCAAGGTATATTTATTTATTTCGTAAATCCAAACTTATCATACGATTTACCTACTGGTAATAACCACTGCACAGGTAGGTTTTGTATAAGATAGACAGAAGCATATATTGTGGGACACTAATGTGTATTGGAAAGGAAGTCCCTAGGTTTACCAAGCGCATTTCAGCACAATAACATGGAGTAGGTAAAAATAAAACTAGACTACCCGCTCAAACTGTGTATCGTATATATAGAGCGAACATTCCTTATCTTTTCCGCTTAGGGGTTGAAAAAATTGATTATTATTTTGTTTTGTCGCCTATTTTAGGGTCGTTTAATGTATATTTTTTTGTAGATATGCTTAAGTTAGGCAGTATCCTAATGTGTAGTGATTTTACAGAACGTGTCTGTAAAGGAGTTGCGCCGTGGATACGTCGCTGGCGACTCTAAGAACGCCCCGCCCAAGGGAGCTGCTGATTTCACCGCACAGGCAAGTTAACTTATCTACATGCAGCCACATGCAATTATAGAAATTATTGACAAATATTTCGGTACATTAAAAGGTCTCTTCTTAGTGGACAAAATGAATAACTCGATAATCAAGGTAAAATAAGAACGGAAAAGAATTATAAAAAATCTGTGATAACTATAAACGAACGACGAAACAAGAAAAATGTGTTTTTAATCCTGGCATTCACATAATCATTATCGGATTGAGTTTTCTTCATGTCTCAAAATAAAATGTAATTTAAATCAAAAGAACTAAGGAGTATTGGTGCTGAATTAATAAAATACGAAACGAAAAGGATTTACGTTGTCCCATAGAAACTTTGCCCCCCTTATTCATTCTTTTAGGGGTACAATTTCGGAAAATTCCTATCAGATGCATACGTCATACAAAGAACACACCCTTCAAGTTTCAAGTCTCTACGATCAGCGATTTAGACTGTGCGTTGATCCGTCAGTCAGTCATTCAGCACAAAGCATTTTATATGTAGTATACTAGTAATTATCGTTGTTTCAAAAAAATAACAAATATGAAGTTACCAACGTAACTTTGTCGGTAAGTACTTTTAAAATAAATTATGTAGGTACTATATAGGTATTAAACCTTGGTAGGAGTTGATAATTAACAACTTGTACCTACTTAGCAATGTTTTATAAATGCCTATGTATTGCAAAAGGTTGTTTGCGTTTTGTCTATTATTATTCAATTAGCTAATAATTTTTTATTCTAAAATCAAGTTTATTACTTGTGAAGTATTAATTATAATTAAAAATTCTAAAACTATTTCACAACATGAATTTTCATAACTCCTTTCACTTTATTAAATTGTTAGGTCTAACTAAGTATAAACAGCACTCATGTTTCATTAAACCGGTTGTATAACTTTATAAAAATTTAATTTATCTACCTATAAATAGTTCACAAATTAATAGAGTGATGGTTTTTAACAAAAGGCAAAACGGAGTTTGTGTATTTAATAGTTAGTTGGAATAGGTATTTGATGTTATGGTATGTGTGTTCCAGGTGATAGTGTTGAACCACCCGGGTCAGATCAGCAACGGTTACACCCCGGTGCTGGACTGCCACACCGCGCACATCGCCTGCAAGTTCGCAGAGATCAAGGAGAAGTGCGACCGTCGTACCGGTCAGTTACTACGCATAGTATCTAATATCTAGTTACATAATTATACACATATTATATACTACTCAAAACAAAATAAGGGCCTCGAGGTACTTTTTCATTTTGGTGTAAATTATTAAAAATGATACCTAAACTTTTTAATATTGTAGTATTCATCTAATGCTGCCAGCATTCAAAATTCAAAAAGCCAAGATTCAAAATCTATGGAATCGTTTCCAAGAGACCGGCAGTGGTAGAAGAAGACCTGGTTCGGGCAGAGTTCGCATTACAACAGCTCAAGAGGATCGTTACATTCGATTAAGTGCGCGCCGAGATCGCACAACGACGGCCCGCAAGCTGCAAAATCGTTTACGGCTCACAACGGGTACTCGTGTCAGTGACCAAACTATTCGTAATCGATTGCATGAAGACCAGCAGGCATCAAGAAGGCGAGTTGTCCGTGTTCCATTAACCAGAAATCATCGTGCAAATCGTTTAAGATTTACCCGTCAACATTTGGACTGGGACATAAACCAATGGGGCATGGTGCTCTTCACAGACGAAAGCAAAGTTTATTTTTTTAACGACGATCGGCGTATTAGAGTATGAAGAAGACGCGGCGAGAGATTTTCAGAAGCCTGCATCCATGAAGTCGATCGTTTTGGTGGTCCAAATGTAATGATTTGGGGCGGGATAAGCTTACACGGCAAAACTGAGCTCGCTATTTTAAATGAGGGTACTGTTACTGCTCAGCGGTATATTGAGGAAGTTGTTAGACCAAGACAATGCTCGTGCACACACGGCTCAAGCGACTCGGTTTGTACTGGAAGCGTCTCAAATTCAAGTCTTGCCGTGGCCGGCGAACAGTCCGGACTTAAATCCAATAGAGCACATGTGGGATCAGTTGAAACGAAGAGTTAGAGACGGTGATCAGGAAATCCACAGCCAACAGCAACTCATCAACGCTGTTAAAAGGGCCTGGAAAGAGATTCCAATGGAAAATGTCAGGCATTTGATTGAGAGCATGCACTCCAGGCTTCAGGAGTGCGTAGCGAAACGAGGAGGGCATACACGTTTCTAAAAGATGAGCATGGAGTATTTTCTTTTGTTTTCAGTAACTTTACATTGTTTTTATTTTTAACCTTAAATGTGATTTTTTCTTTCAAAAGCAAATAAATTTTTTGATCATTATTATTGGAATAAGTTTATTACGGCAAAAACAACATAAGTTTTCGTTATGGAGACAAAAAAATATATATTGGTTTTATTATTTTCATGGTACAGACAAAATACCTCGTGGCCCTTATTTTGTTTTGAGTAGTATATATACATATATAATACACCAACCAAGTTTGAAGTACACCAACAGTTAAAAGGTATATATATATACACCTTTATACACATAATATAGACACATATATATTACACATTACACATTTTATATATTTTGGTGTACTTCAAATACAGAACTTCCTGGAAAGTGATCTTAAAGCTGCTGACAGCTTCCTAAACCATTTGATTCTAGATCGCAGCCCGCCAGCAGCAGTGTCCGTATAGATCCTAAAACCCTCAATCACCTGTAAATTTTATGCCTCATCAACGCGTTTCACAAGTCATAAATTGAGTTTAATTTGTATGGTAGGTAAGACAACGGAGGTGGAGCCGAAGTCGATAAAGTCTGGCGACGCGGCCATCGTGGTGCTGGTGCCGACCAAGCCGCTGTGCGTTGAGTCGTTCTCGGAGTTCCCGCCGCTCGGCCGCTTCGCCGTCAGGGACATGCGTCAGACTGTCGCTGTCGGAGTTATCAAGGTAACCACACAAATGTTATCGACACAAAATTGTTTTTGATCGCGTATTGTCAGCTTATTCGAAGCAAAACGCAATGACAGCACTCACTAAGGCAACTTACATCAAAATGACTTTTATTTTCAGAGCGTGACTTTTAAGGAAGTTACGACGGGTAAAGTCACCAAGGCCGCTGAGAAGGCCCAAAAGAAAAAATAACTATGGGGCACATGTAACAAAGTAGTGCAGGCGGCTGGCGGCGGCCGCGGACGCTGCCGCGGCACCGCACGGAGCGGCCCCCCTCCCCTCCCCGGCCGCAGCTTCTTCACTGGTCACATCAAGCTCCCCCTCGATGTATGCATTTATCGTAGCGCTCTATTATTAAAGTTAGTTCGTTTTAGTTACGCTTACGTAATAAGTTTATATCTTTGTGATTATTTTAGTCGTAAGTTACTTGCAGAGTTTCAGTTTCCGTACTTGAAAGCTCGTTACGTTTTATTTTTTCATCGCAAGGAGTTTAGGCGGAAAAGCACTGGAATGGTAGTTGAATTTTGAAACCGTTTCTCCAAACTGAGTTCGACTATTACGTTTAAGTATAAACTTTATTTACTTAGTAATAGAACTAATATTGGAGTTATTCCTTCAGTTTTTTAAATTACTTACTCCTTGAAGTTTCTGCCATTCCTTTATGAATTATTTTCTATTAAAAGGCATTTTCATAAATAAACAAACATTTGATTTTTACTTAGATTTAGAAGACGAAATTGTTGATTCGGGATTGTTGCTGTGATGTGATGAAATAATATCAATGTAGAGATTAGGGTAGTCGGTTTTGAATCATTGCCCGTTGTTTAGCAGAATACGGTATAACCGGTAAGGACGTTGATTGTGGAAGAGTTTTCAGAAGTAGGAAATATTTTAATTTGTTGTACCAAATTAATGTTTACTTATTAACCTTACAACTAGTTTCTGTACAATTAAATGTAGAACTTGAGAGTGAAGGTTTAAACATCAAATTGTAATCAATCCATGTAACATTTCATACCTATCCATTAATTAGAAGATTTAATAATAATATACTCAAGACTCGTTTAAAGCTAACTTTAACTTTGTAATTTTTCCAATAATTTTGTAAAGACATTGATCCTGATAACCAATAAAGAAGCTACTGGTAATTTGTGTTTTTTTACTAATTAACCCCGCGAACTTCGTACTACTTGACGTGGCCGTTACTTTGTACACATTGTCCCTTTTAAACCTGATAGTAGGCGAGCCCAAGGAGGGATTTTTGGATTTACTCGAGCGCGTCAGATTGGAGACGTGGGAAGATGTGGGAGATACGTTGCATAGTGATAAGTACTAGCAGCCAGTATGAGCTTTTAATAGTGGTGGGTACGTTCAGGGGAACATTAAAAATAAAAATCAATAACCAAAATACTCGAGCGCATCAGACTAAGGTACGGAGAGTTAATTATCAGCTAAGAAGTGTAAACCAAAGGGGGCCGGGTCATTTTTGGTCCCTACTGCATGGAAAAACCCAATAGGTAAATCAGCAGATTTATTATATATTTCATGTTAAACGCAAACTGGAGCATGAATAACGGAAAATACAGTGCAACCTTAATATAACGTATCTCAATATAACGACTTCCTCGATTTTTTTACAAATTCTTCGTAATCCCCTTGAATTGTCCGTAAGAGTCAATGTAAAATATACCTCTACATTGCGAAGTTTTCTTGCGAACAACCTCTTTATAACGAATTTTCGACTATCAAGAAAAATAACAAATACCTCTAATTAACTAATTTTGTCAACTCAAAACCTTGATATAAAAATCCCACCAATGTATGACTCTTAATCTCATAGTACGTGATTCATGTCGCGACAGGTTTCGACACGCTTTTTCGTAAAACAATCATTTTCTTTTAACAAATTCTTTTAAAAAAATTCCAGGTTTAGTAGCAATAAAACAATATTTAACATAAACTGCACTTATACTTGCGAGGCGTACCGACAGCGAGTACCCGGTTGGATCGCTCCCCTCGAGTTTTGAGGCCTCCTAGCCTTAAGGCTTGTAGACCCAACGTAATGCCCGGCTTTGAGGGCGTCGACGCAAGGAGGCGACGCGCAGCTATGCTGCGCCTCGCTCCCTTGCGGGGAAGCACTCGCCACGCGGTTAGTCCGGTTACGCTGCGAAGGCCAATAGGGCCGCAGTAAGGGTCCAATTAAAAAAAAAAAAAAAAAACGCTTACCCTCCACCGCACGCGCCGCTTGTATACACACTAACCTTTATTGTAGATTTATGTATATTTTAAAATATAAATAAAATATTTTAAAATTTAAGCCCAACCTAACCTCAACATAAAAACCTCAGTTTAACAAATTACTTCATACAACGAACATTTACTTGTTCCCTTCCAATTTGTTATATCGAGGTTGCACTGTATCAATATCTGACACGCTTGGGTTTTTCATGTTATCGTTTTTTTACACTCTTTTAAAGTCACTAGACGCTTTCCCCACCGCTAAAAGTGAAAACCTGACAGGACCATTTATTATCCTCTTCCAACCATCTAATCTTCCAGCAGGCTATTCACAATCGTCTCGTAACACGAAATCGACTCGGATTCGACAACTTTTCGAGGGGAACGCTATTCACATTCACCGTTCGGATAATTTTATATTTGTTTTCAGGAATGTGACAGTACGCATCCGAGGCTCGCGAGATCTTGAAAAATTATAATTGTAAGATTAAATGAATTGAAGATTTTTTAGGTAAAAGATAAGTAAAACTACTTAATTGCAAGTGTCTAAGACGTATTTTATTTGAAAAGCTGTTTTTTGTGAATATTTTGAAGGGTGCATTTCAATTTACACACTTTCCGAGTCGAATCCTAAATGACAGGAGATGTGAATTCAGTCTATAATATTTGGATCGCATTCTTGACGATCGAAACATTTCCGCTTTCCAGACAAAACTTTCGGAAGCCCTGCAGATCTGATAGTTTTCTGCGACGCTCGAGTAAATCCACATTTAGCATCCTGGGCTCCCCAACTATTACCTACTAGTAAAAAATAATTTTTAGTTCAGCCGTCTTCAAGTTTTAGCCAGTCGACAGAATAGCTCTTAATTTTATTCGGTACAAAACTAAAATTTTAGGTTGTAAATCCACCTATGAATCTTCAAATAAATCGGGAAAAAAAGTTATTGACCCCGCTTTTTCTGGCAGGGGTAATCAAATAGGGGATTGTCGCATGTTGTATTATTACTCAATAGTTTTGGATATTTTTATGTGTACTCCAGTGACATTTTATCCGTTGATATTTGCTCTGAATAAATGTTGGTTTTTGTTTGATTGTTCTTAAAAATACTCGAATTTGCATCAGTTTTCGGCATTAAATTTCAATTTTACTAAAAGTAACTGAACTACTTATTTGAATAATAAAATTGTTAATTGTAGGACATTTTGATATTGTTATAAAAATCTGGGTATTGCGGTCTTAACGGTTTGTGTTCCCTTACAGGTTAGCTCACTCACTCACGCGCTCACCCCGCCTCCTACTACGATACGCTAGTTGAGGGGTATTTGCGAAAAAAGTGGTATTTACCTACTTTGTTATCGTATCGTTTTCGTAAAACGGTGTACACAGTCGTCATCGACTATTTGACCCGATTTATTTGAATCAGACTGTAGTGCAAAAGCTAAAGATCCTCATATCAAAGACTACCAATCCAACTAGTTAACGATGATTCTATCCTTCGTTACCCGTCTTACTACCAGTGTAAGGGCGGGTTAGCTATTCTCGGGTTAGCTACCCGAGTAGTAGTTTCGCGGGTAGTTTAAGGTGTAGGTACCTCTGCAGGTTTTGAACCCTGCATCGAATGTGTGGTTTTTGCAGATGTATATGTCTGGGTTTTTGCAGGTTTTGTGTGCACTACTTTTTTTCGGAACTGGAAGTAATCAAACCCCTGCAGCAAAATTACTTACATTGTTTAAATATTTTGCAACCGTCTGGCTCCCGGTGCATCTCAGTTGTTGATGCATTAAACCATCAAAATTGATTTAATGAATGGCTTCGTTTTCCATATACCCTTCTAGAACTCCATGAAATCTCCTGAAGGTAAGTTAATAAGGATGAGTATAACAAAATATGTAAAAAAGCCAAGCCTCACATATTAGTTCTTCTACCGTAAAATTTGTGAGATCCTTATTACCAATTCGGTTATATAACTCTTAGTATATTTTTTAAATTTCGAATTTAAGGTTTATAATTTGTAGGTCAGTTTTGCTGTCGTCAACGTAAGGCCGGAGGGCCACATGCGACCCGGTGAGCCTTTAGGTTGGCCAACCAAGGATTTAAAATTCAGTATCAACATCTTTAAATTCCGTGCCCATTAGAAAACTTTGGGCGTGCTGTGTAAATAAATTAGATAGTCAAAATTCACGGTTTTGGGCAGAGAACAACATTAAAAATCTTCCAGAGATTTCTCGTAGAATCTATTTTTTCATAAGTGATGTTACACCAAAACATTAACTACTCTTAAAAACCTTTTAAAAAATAGATGTTTGGTAGATATATGGAGTCGACATCTTTGTCGGCAGAAAGGTTTATGTTTTTCGCGTGCATCTTTTAGGTTGGTAAATTTTATTATTACCTACTACGGATCTTCCAAGATTTCGATAATCAAGGTATCCTTAGATTTGTCTCTCAGAAAGAAACCCAAGTTTCCATAGATAGGTATTTTAAAAATAAATGAAAATGTCAGATTTCTGGCACCAATGTGCGTTTTTTCAAAAATGTTATATTTTGTTATAAATGTATGTATGTATCTCAAACGAAAGCTATTAGTAGTCAAAGTATTACTAGGTCATTTTTTAAATCAAATTATCTACTCTTTTTCACGCCATAAATGTAGGTTCTCAGAAAATATGAATTTATTGGATGGGTAAAAAATGAAAACGATTATGTTCACATTACCATTTGTTACTATTCGAACACAAATGCAATTGCTCAGGAATACCACAAAAATTGCTTGTTGCTTGCGGGCCGCTATGATAAATATGATTAAAACGTATTTGTGGCCCGGCAAGACAAAAGGTTGGGGGGTTAGTAGGTGTACTTGCGCACTATTATTTTTTTATTTGCACTTGACAATTGAAAAATTTTATTTTTTTTATTTTTAGATTGGCTCTGCGACTTGTAAAATTCTATACTAGAATTTTGAAATTCGAAAATATATTTCGAGCGAAGTAGCGCCTAAGGGCACGTGAACTGCATGCCAACTTGATCGCCGTAAGAGAGATATTATTTATGTAAATACCAGCCCTTCAGTTTCAACCTATCTTCCATAGGTACTTAATCAATACATTTTATAAAACAAAGGCCCCCGCCGCGTCTGTCTGTCTGGATTTATGTTAACTATAATCTCAAAAACGGATTTCATCTATCAACATAGGATTCTTGAGGATGGTTTTAATGTATATTTCGGTAAGGTTTTTCTGTAAATTGGTTGAAATATAATGAAAATTGATAAAGATGTCGGAAAAAATCAAGCCATCTGGTTTCAGCTTTAATCGAAAACGCTGCCTTAGCCGTGTGAGATATAATAAAATAATGTACTGTCCAATTATGACAAGTACAAAATAATGTACTGTCCAATTTGGACTACTAAAAGTCTGCGATGGCATAGGCCTATATTTAAAAAATAGCTTACTGTGTAGTAAGCTCTGTATACTCTCAGAAAAAAATGTGGTATTTCCAAATGCCATTTCCACGGATTCAGTGTTAATCTTTATTACATTAAACATGTTTCTTACCTTAAGTACCTCATATATATTATAATAACTAGTCACACTTATTCACTTATTGAAATACCTTACTATTTTAGAAGTTTTAGTAAATAAAAATTACGCACGAGAAAATAATATTTTTTTCAATGCGACGGCCTCACGACGTGACTATGGAAGTCGTTCAGCCGTGCCATACAACCTAGCTCCACAATCCGCGACGCTCATCCACCATCCCTTGTTAAATAAAAAATAGCAATTTGTCGACGTGGCGTACATATACATATCCATGCAAAGTTGAATCTTTCAAGCACAAACCGTTTGGAATGTTGGCAGAGAACGGACGGATAGACGGACGGACCCAGATGACGGAACTATAAGGATTCTGGACGTTTACTACAAAACCCTTAAAAGCCTTTCTATCGGAGCAGAACTATGCAGGCAGGTGTTGCATTTCAAGAAGACCATTTTGACTATTGGTTATTTATTTAATTTTTGTAGGCATCCATTATCATCCTTCAGATCTGAAGGAATCTGAATCATCATGGAACATAAAGTAGGATCATTTCATTCTTTCTTGTGTGATTGAGGTGTAGAATGTATATCTTTATGATCATTTTATAATTTTCTCATTTCTGCAAGAAACAATTCCTTTAAGTCTTCTTTATTTCCCTTTAACTCATTCCATTTACCCATTTTCATTTTTTTAAAGATTTGACACTGATGCCCTTATTGCTTCTTTAGCTTTAGGGTCCTTGAAATCATGTTTTCCAAACATAATTTCTAAGCTTTTCATTATATGTATCCAAAGTATATGGGATTGTCCATTTCTAATCGTTTTTTTTCCAATAACTTAGGTAACAGACATCCATTAATTTATCTCCCTCTAAGCTTCTTATACTTTCTACTATGGGTGTTGTACATTTTAGATATTCAATTATAAACGGCAATTCAATTCTTTAAAACATTACCTACTAGTATTTTTAAGGTTTCATTTACAGTTTCGTGAACTTTTAGAAGACCCATTATACAGTTATATTGTGAATTCCATCTTGTAAGGCTTGGACTTGTTGTAAATTTCGCGGTAGTTGCAAAATAAATTTCAGCCGCTTTAAGGGACTTGTATTTGCATTTTGCAAATTCAAAACATGCCCAAAGTACAAAATGATCAATTTTGAATTTAATAAAATGCATTAAAATATGTTTGTTTCACCAGATAAAAAAAATCTAGTTTTAAATTTTATCGAAAACTTGTTATGTAAAATATGCTTTTGGACACTTTCTGTTTCGGTTAATTATAATTTGGAAGACTTGTGCTGTATGGGATAATACTCTTTGCCTTTCCCGATAAGAGGGAAGAATAAAAACCAAGAAAAAAATAATAATGACAGAGTAACCTGACAGACAGCTGTCATAAGTCTTTGTTTTCTTGGGAAATGGACTTGCCGCCGCTGTTGTTTAAAGATACCAACAAGTTACGATAACGAAACATGATGACGTGTCCTTTGCCGTAAGTGAAAGTAATTCATTAGTGGTAGGAGTACTTCGCGTAGGCCTTCAATATTGTTTGTATGCTCTCGTGATCGCGGTCAGTCTTTCGCGAGCTGTGATTCCGTGCGCTTGTTATATTACAACTTTCAAGTTCGCAAACAACTATGTGCGGAATATTTGCATACATTAACCACTTCACGCCTAAAACCCGGCGCGAAATCTTAGAACTACTTGTAAATGGATTGAAACGTTTGGAATACCGCGGTTATGATTCCGCTGGAGTCGCAATAGATGCAGCTGACCAGAAAGATATCGCTCTTTTGAAACAAAGTGGAAAAGTAGCAGCGCTTGAAGAGTTACTTCAGCAACGGAGTGTGGAACTAGCATTAGAGGAATGTGTGGACAATCACTGTGGCATTGCTCACACTCGTTGGGCGACGCACGGAGAACCCAGCGCCCTCAACTCTCACCCTCAGCGGTCTGGTGAAGACAATGCTTTTGTCGTCATCCACAATGGTATCATCACGAACTACAAAGAAGTTATAACTTTCCTTGAAAAGAAAGGTTACAGTTTTGAGTCGCAGACAGACACTGAAGCTATTGCAAAATTGATTGACCATCTCTATCACCAACACAAGAACTACAGCTTTCAGGAACTTGTTGAGCAGGTTATTCAGCAACTTGAAGGAGCCTTTGCTTTGTGTTTCAAGTCACGTTACTTTCCCAATGAATGTGTTGCGACACGCCGTGGGAGTCCTCTACTGGTTGGAATTAAAACTCGGCGCCGTCTGTCAAGTGATCATGTACCTATTATGTACACCAACAACAAGGCGACAAGAGGTGTGGTACCATCTGTCCCTCGGGTAAACAGCCATGCCAGTTTCCAACCCGAAGAAGAGAGGGATGTTGAGTATTTCTTTGCATCTGATGCATCAGCAGTTATAGAGCATACCAACAGAGTTTTATACTTTGAAGATGATGATGTAGCTCATGTTAAGGATGGTGTTCTTAGTATTCATCGTATGTCAGGAAGCAGCTCTGACCCTCATGAGCGTGAAATATTTACTCTGAAGTTGGAGTTGCAGCAAATTATGAAAGGCAACTATGATTACTTTATGCAAAAAGAAATATTTGAGCAACCTGAGTCTATTGTTAACACTATGAGAGGCAGATTGAACTTCAGCAATGGAACTGTCACTCTTGGTGGCATTAAGGATTATATTCCAGAGATCAAGCGCTGCAGGAGGTTGATGCTCATTGGTTGTGGGACCAGTTACCACAGTGCTGTTGCCACTCGTCAACTGTTGGAAGAACTAACTGAACTACCGGTTATGGTAGAACTGGCTTCAGACTTTTTGGACAGAAATACTCCTGTTTTCCGAGATGATGTATGCTTCTTTATCTCTCAATCTGGAGAAACTGCTGATACTTTAATGGCTCTACGGTACTGCAAGCGTCATGGTGCTCTTATAATAGGGATAACAAATACTGTTGGTAGTTCTATTTGCCGTGAGTCTCACTGCGGTGTCCATATTAATGCTGGACCTGAAATTGGTGTTGCCTCTACAAAAGCTTACACGTCGCAATTTGTTTCTCTCGTCATGTTTGCGCTCGTTGTTAGTGAAGATCGCATTTCCCTTCAAAAACGTAGATCGGATATAATTCAGGGTTTGCACGAGCTAGACACCAAAATTCGTCAAGTACTGGCTCTTGATTCTAAAGTAAAAGCTATTGCTGAGGAACTTTACCGACAACGCTCTCTCCTTATTATGGGACGCGGATACAATTTCTCTACTTGCCTGGAAGGCGCTCTTAAAGTAAAAGAATTGACGTACATGCACAGTGAAGGAATTATGGCCGGTGAGTTGAAACACGGTCCTTTAGCACTCATCGATGACACAATGCCAGTTCTGATGGTTGTTTTGCGCGACCCTGTCTATACAAAATGTATGAACGCCCTACAACAAGTACACGCTCGTCAAGGACGTCCCATTCTAATATGCGAGGAAGGCGATACAGAAACTATGGCCTTAGCATCTCGCTTCCTTGAAATACCCAAAACTGTGGATTGTTTGCAAGGAGTTTTGTCTGTAATTCCCCTGCAACTACTCGCTTACCATCTTGCTGTGTTGAGGGGTTGTAACGTTGACTGTCCGCGCAATCTTGCCAAGTCTGTAACAGTAGAATGAGGGTATTTTTTTCTAATTATTTAGGGACAGCTTGATCTCTAGTAGTTTTTTACCGAAACATATGATTTAAAACCATTTGTACTAAAACTGCCATAACAGGATATATTTCAAAGAATGATATCTTAATTTCGTTTCAAATTTTCACCAGCATTGCAGTTTACAACTTAGTTTACCGACCTATTATTTCTTTTTATAGATGTAGAAACTAGTTAAATATCTACTTAGCTTGTTAAGTAATATCTTCGCAACATGTTACGAAGTAGGTATCTATATTACTCTTGACATACATTCCTTTGTTGATCTTTTCTTCTTATTCTTTTAACTATTACTAAGACGTAGAACCAATAAAATAATCAATATGAAAATGTCACAACTCTTTTGATCGGTTAAAGAAGTGATTTGAAAGTTTTCGAATGTTGCACAATGTGTAACGTAACATTTGATATAAGTAATATGTAAAAGAAGGTTAACGCTAGATTGGTACGTAAGCCTAAAATAGTATTAAATAATTTGTAAATACAACTTGTAAAAATATTTAGGTGCATAAATAGGTCGTTCCTGCTCAGGCAACGTTTTAAATAAAGCGACCTCAAAAGATAACAATAACGTCTAAAAGAAGTTTGCGGGAATTTTGACTATATGTGAAAATTAGCTTACATAAACGACTTAACATTGTTTATTTGAAAACGCTAAGGCTCGTTATCTGCTATGCCTGAAAACAAGGAAATGATAAGTTTGTGTATGTACCCTGCTAGTTGCTAGTTATACAAGTATTTTATCTATTTTATATGTAATCTGTTCTCAGTACACACATGCGTTATTCTCGCTTTAGTGTATTTTTATATTGTGCATATATAAACTTTGACAAATCGTTACAAAGCAGTCTAACTTTATTCGTCTTTCTAAGCTAGAGCTAGTCAAAATTTCAAGCTTAGACTTAACTGTTATGTATTTAAAAATATTGTATTTTATTCCAAATTGTTAAAAATAAATTATTTTTGAATGATTTAATTTTTGTTTGTAAAGAAGTGGAGATAGCAATTTAAATATTTAGAAAGGACATTATAAAATGTATTATTTTATTGTACAATAAGCTATATTGCACAAATGTTATAATTGTCAGTAATAAAAGTTTTATCGTGACTCAACTGTTGTTTAAGATTTTTATGATTTGCTTTAAAAAAATCTATTCATTATGTAAAATATTTTCCGGCACTTGTAACTTTTTAAGTAAGAGTTATAAAAAAAAACATGCAATGTACTTATATGAAATGCACAACATGATTGTTACGAACAATAATAAAAATCATGTATTTTTTTAAAACTTTTGTACTGTATATTAATTATTATTTTTAATAAATTTGAAATGCATTTCTATTTAAAGTTTTTTTCGAACCGAAATCGATATCCGAAACTTTTTGGGAAAAAATATAAGTTAAAAAGTAAACAAAAACTCATCGATCTATTATTTTACTAACCCATTTGAACTTCGCATAAAAAGTGACATCTCATTTGGCGAGATTTATCTATATAAATAGTTCTATTAGAAATGGTCACACATTAAAGCAAATTCAACCTTAAGAACAACAAAATCAACATAATTAATGCAGAAAGGTGTATCAACCGAACGAAAAATAAATTGGGTGGACATTTCCTGTCACTTGATTGTGTATGTAGGTATCAAGAACATATTTGGTCGATGTAAAACTGAAAGAGGACTTCCTGACTCGAGTAATTATACTTATTGAACTCCAAAGGAAAATCAGTTTTGTTGACATCAACCAGGAAATATGTCATATCCATGTTGTTGCAGTCTATTAAAATAATATACAGTTCTGGATTGACACTATTGAGTTAGCCTCCTTTTTTGCTAATAAATAAGATATGTAAGGGTTTTTTTCATTATTAAATCCATTAATCCCACACAGACCCAATGGGCAGTTTTAAATTTTATTTTACCACTCTGCAACTTTATTTCAATGTTATCATGAACTGAAATCTCGTGGCCACGAATAAATAAACGTGTTAAAATTGTACATACGTAGTATTTTACCTACTACCTACTATTAGATTTATAGATATGCTTCAGTCGATTTCGGCGACTTCCGACCTCATATTAAATTGTTTGCTTACTTTTTCAAAAACAAAACGGAATCTCAATGCTTATCGTAATCGAGATAAATCTACAGAAAATAAAATTGAAATTTTAAAATCTCAGACTGTACATTGCCAAAAATAGCATTATCAGCCTAAAAACATCAGGTATGAAATGAAATATGTAAAAAATAGTTCATACTTACATCTTTTTACATATATTTCATACGGTTTTTCAATGCCGTCTTTGACTGTTTTTGTTATGGTTACGGTACTTGCATTTTTCATTATACTACATATTATGTACATATAAATACTTAAGGCACAGCCAACAAAAATAGAGCTCTCACGCCATACTGCAGATTTGCGAAATTAAAACAATTTATGACTTAATATATTTCTCTATTTTAATCCTTTTTATGAGTTGTATTCTATCGCGTATCAAGGTATTTTATTTGTACTCTCAATTACGTCAAATATTGAGTACCTACCTCCCGTAAAAATTATGAGATTCTTTTCAAGTAAACATAAGACGAAAATTGATTTTTAAGAAATATTTATTTATTCAAAATTTTATCGGCATAAATAGAAAATTTTTAAAGCCGATAAAACAAACGACTAATATTTTCGCAATACAGTACTTTTTATCTATCCCCTAATACCGGGAACATCTGCGTTTTATCTCATGTTGCAAATTTATTCGTTACTTGTCTAAGCGGGAACTGTGCTTTCTTACCTAAATGATTGTTCACGAAATAAAGGAATTTGAATTAAAAAATCTGTAATTAGGTACCTAGGTATATTTCAATTAAAAATTAAAACGTTAGATAACACAATAATTTATATATTAGTTTAAGTAAATTATACAAATGTATTTTTATTTAAATTATAGCTAATAATGATATTCCAATAAATCAAAACTAAGTCTACATTCTTGGTTGGTTCATTATAAAAATCGGTTCCTATCTTGAGTAGGTATCTATGTTGTTTTATTTATAATATTATACCGATTTAAGATTAGATATTATTAACATGGGTACATGTTTTAAGTGTCTACGTTTATGGCATCAATAAAAATATTGATATAGGGAAATAACCTAAAATATTGTTGTATTATGATTATAAAGGATTTCATTTTCAATCGATTCGTTCTTCTTTTGTTTATTATTTTACAAATAAGTAGATTATTACGAACGGTTACGAAGAAGGTGTCTATTCGGGGGGTGTAACTATAGGAACGTATCAGATTAGGTACCTACCTCTGTATTATTACCTACCTGTATTAAATTAAATTTGAATAATAAATCATTTTGGACTACTTTAACTGGATCCCTAAATCATTGATCAATATTTGTATTTTAGTGCATAAATGAATGTAGGTGTTAATTTATGCGTTGCATTATTTTTCTACGAGCTAGAAGAGCGAGGGTGGTTGTGCTGTGGCCGCCAACTGGGTCAAATTGTGAAACGGAGAGAGGCAACGTGCGCAGGCGCAGCGCAACAGCCGGCACGGGTGGCGACCAGACCTTCTATACATTTTTGCTTATTTAACGCTGTTGTAAACATTAAATCTATAACATTTTTTACGAAACTAAAACAACCTTAATAGCGTTACTCCGTAGTTCAAGAACCAACTTAGCACTCTTGAGCCATGCCCTTCCTCTATTTATTAAAATAATTATGTAAGTATCTAAATCAGTTCAAAACGAACTTGTGAAATACACATCTACGATAGAGTTGAAAATTTCCAAGTGGTATTTATATGACATGTTCAAGGTTTATGTAGTTTTTTTTAAAACTGTTTAACCGATCTTTGTGATTCCTTTTCCCATACCATATAACTTCTAAATCTTTACACCTATCTGGGATTACAGCTGTAATATTATTATTATTATTTAATATACAATTAAAAAAGTTAATTTTAAAAAATTACTCATGTATAAATAGATCCTACACTCATATTTTTTTAATGGAACTAATTTTCGTCTTTATATAAAAAATATTCCCCTTAAAGCAAATAAAATATGAATACAAAATTAAAAATAAAATTTAACTGTAAACAGATTTATCATCCTTGATTGCTCACATATATATCTACCCTTAGTTGTTTTGTTCCTACTCAGATTTTATTTTAGAATAGTAAAACGTGTCTGTAGGTATATATATTTTTATGTGTCAACCAAACAACCTTTTAAATATCAAAAGTCATCCGAAGATAGCATACATAATAGTTTGTAAAGGTCAAAAGTAAAACCGCATCGGAGCCTTGAATGTTTCGGAGAGCCGTCTACAGAGGTAAGTACGGCGAGAGGTTGTCTGACCTATGTAGGTATGTTTGCTCACTTTGTTTGCGACCATGTTGGGATCGTGGAGGAAGGAGTCACTGACCGAACCTTTCCTCATGTAAGTTGCATATTATGAGGTTTGTTTCAAACCATAATGTCCAAAATCCAGTAAGACAGGGTATGTACCTTAAAAAATATGTAAATGAGTAGATACAGCAGGGAGATAGATAAAAGGTGTAACTTAAAGGGTTTGAATAATATTCATATTTTTTGTGAACAGAAAAATGTAATTGATCAGCAAAACATGGCCAGCAAACAGACGGTAGATTTCAATCAGTGACTCCCGTTTCATTAAATTTAGAAATTTACCTAGAAGGAATGCTCATCTAATTTTGTGCGTAATTTACGCATTCCAACCAACCAACCAATCATTAAATATTGCTGATCAAATAGTTATTTTGCGAATTGACTGTTTATTAAATTATTGAAAATTATCAATTTGTTTGCGAAAAAAGGATTGTTGAATGTTTTTATTGGAAACAAAATATTTGTTTGCTAACCTAATGTTATTTCGAATTAACGATTTAATCACGTCTCTTAGATAAAAAAGCAATTAATTTATTATGAACAAATTTATGGACCTCTCTAGGTAAATATTTTACTGCTAAAATTAGTGACAAAATATGGTACCTACTCAGTATTTAAAGGTACTTTACATATAAAGGTTGTAGGTACAAAAATTAATTAAAAGTTTGCGTGATAGGTTATAGCAATGAAGCAAGAACTATTCGAAAAAATACAATTTTTAACTATGTATAGCATAAACTTTGGGTCTTGTAAACAAAAATGCAAATCCTATACTTGAATTGCGTCCATGTGCACTTGTGCAGTACAAGTCGTGAACTTGGATGAGATTTTCATTCGATGGTCAACTTCTCAAGAACCATGGCTAGCTTAAGAAATAACGAACTTCCTTAAATTTTATTTCTTTGTTCCACCCAAATTACTTAAAGGTTTAATTTTTATTGACTTTTATTTGTTTTGATTTTATTTACGATACCTAATAAAATATTACATAATAAACTTTCAAAAATATTTTAGTTTTAGTCGTACCTTGGAATGCGATCAAGCCATTACCTATTTGTTTAAAACATTATCCGTAATTAGCGAAGCGAGTAGGTGCCTGTGAATTAACGTAGCAACCAAGTTAATTGGCTAATTAAGTTATTATTCATTAAGTAATGCTGCGACTACTTAGGTTGTTTTACCGCATAATATTTTTGCGAATGCTTTACAGTTGGTTCCATTTTCTGTTGCCAAAGTTGCGACAGAAGCTAGTGGTAGTAGGTAAGCTGAAAGTTCAATTGCACAGTTGTTACGAAAAAGAGATTGGTAAGTCCTAGATGCTGTACCCACTCACCTACTTCATTGCTCCACTCTATCTACTATAGGTATGTTTGTATATTATAATGCATATCTAAATAATCTTGCTTTAGGTACCTACCTCGGTAGGTAATATTGCTTTCACAATGGTATAATCGTAACTATGGAGTTCGAGACTGTAAAATAAAGGTTAAGTAGTTTTTGCTAGCAATGTTTCGACGTAGTCTTATAAAATGGTATCTATCTCACAATAAAAATTATCGCTCGGTATTTTGCTGAATTCCTCATAGCATACCTGCAAAGGGCAGTCTGTTTCAATCATCTACGTTGTGATCAGTTTCACCTTGACATTTTAAAATTAGGTACCAGTTCTTGGTGAAAACTTTTATGCTCAGTAGTCAATAGTCATGTAGGTATTGGGCACCACTAGGCGGTTGCATCCACCGTCAGTTACAAGTTTTTGGGTAATAACAAAAAAACTATAACCCGACTACATTAAAAAAAGTCGAAAAAGGAAACAAAAATAGTCAAGGTATAGCCGTGGTCGCACCCACAGTACATACAAACATATGACCGCGGAACATATATATATATATACATAGACTGCCTAAAACATTACCCTTCCTTTTGGCTTTGCCGTAGTAGGATAAAAAATAAAACCGACTCCAAAAAAATTGCACTAAGGGTTAACACAAACTGCCTACATTGGAGGCCCCTTATTTTTGAGGAGGGCCTTTTCGATGCCGCCTTTAACGCCACTGTTTACCTTTTATAGGACTTCATTAAAATTTTAAGTGACGACATTTTTTGGAACCTAATAATGTGTTACCATTATATACCAAGTATATTGTATTGTGTAATTATTCATTACTTTTAGAGTGCAATATTTTGGAGTCAGTTTTATTTTTCTTTTCAGTTTTTTTTTCCTTAACGACGAAGGCCTTAGCAGCTTTGCCGTGACTTTACTTTACAATCAGGCTGTATTGTCTTTATGAAGAAAACAAAAAAGACGAAAAGCGTATCTGTTCATCCGCCTGCCCATCGAGCCTGATCTAGTACAAACCCGGAAGGGAACCGAACCTTCGAGGGACATTTGGGATTTCCACGCAGAAGGTGTTCCAACCCTTAAGATGGCAAAGTGAAACGCAAACTAAACAAATAAGTTACACAAGGGAGCCTCTACCGGCTCGACCTCGGCTTGCGTGACTGATTGCCAAAAGGAATCTAACAGCAAAGAGTTACGGAATAAGAACCAAAATAGGAGGTTCCCAGTGGTTTGTCTATCGAGGGAACAGGGATGGGTCAACAGACAGTCACCTTCCTAGCAATGATTTTGAGTTATCCCTAATTCACCTAAGGGACTCCCTTTTTTAATAAATCATGCTTTTATATTAACAGAGCAGAGCAAGATCCACTAAACGTGCTATTGCTCTGAGAAAGATAAAACAGCTAAATATTTTTTACAAGGTTTATAGCGTAGATACTATTTTTTTCATTTAAAATTGACGTTTAAATCATATAAAATCTGATTTCAATCTAGGAACGATTGTTCTGTATTTATGTAATTACTTAGATTAAGGAATATTATGATAGAAAGTTTGTACTTGCTTAAGTACTTACTATTTGAAAATCACAATGTCATTAGTGTTAACAATTAAGGAATTCCTTTATATCGAGTAATTGTGGTGGCCGTCTGTGGGCTTCATCATCAGTTCCATTTCACTAAATGGTGCATTCCGAAAACAAAAATCCAAGTTAAAATAAATAATCAAATCGCTATAGGAATGCTAAGAAAATTTTCAGGTGAAACGTCGTAAAAAGTTTTAGGTCAATTACTATAGCCAAATAGAACGAATAAAAACAGTAACCGACACAGAAATCGGCAATCGAGACCTTCAGAAAAAGTCTTCTTTCTTTCAGTACCTACGTGTTAAATTGAATTGCTGTTTCGGTACTGAAATACCCTTAAGAAAGGTCACGCGGTACGAAGTTCGCGGGGTCAACTAGTTACCTTCTAAATAGATCTCAAATAATCTCAATAGACAATATTTGCTCTATAAATGTATGTAGGTAAATAACATAGTACGAATGAACCTTTTATATTATTATTGATACCTGGCCAATACTGTTTCAATATCTCTTTTGATCATCAATTTATATTTATCTAGACACCTTGATAATATTCTCGTTTCCGATAACTGCTTCTTATGAAATACTTAAGATTTCAGATTCTTGGTATCGACTATTATCAGCTGAGATTCATTCAGATTTAGGTAATCACTCTATCCTACAGTGATTTTGATGCCGACAAAAACAAAATCATTTTATAGGTACAATATGTAACGTAAATGTAGGTGATTTATTACTAGACAACAGACATAAGGTCAATGCATGGGTACTTACCAATCGACTTTGTTAAATGCTCAGGTACTTACCAAACATTACCATAAGTTGAACTTTATTCGAGTATCCGAAGCAAATAGCAGTGTTGAAATTAATTTAGCATCTCATTTAGCTATCTAAGTCTCTACGTAGTGAACTACAAACCTAACTACTTACTTCCTATTTTTTGTTTGTAACATAATTTTGTAGATTTTTTAAATAGAATTACACAGGAGTTAGGTAGTAGTTACCTTTATTATTTATAGGTAAGTGTGTAATAAAAGTACTATGATGCAAAACAGTTGTATAGCGAGCGAAAACTTCTGATGTCAGTGACACATGACAGTAAACCCGACCAAACAAACGGATTTGATGTTAGGCTGTCTGCCTGCCTACATTGGTACAGGTACCTTTTGCGGCGAAATTCCTTTACTCACGCTTACCGCATACCAAGTAGTACGCAGACATAGCCGCCTAAGTATTAACTTACTTTAACATAACATAAGCTCGTAGATAATTTACGTTTTTCGTAGTTTTTTTTTTATGGTCATTGCACCTATTCTTCGTTTATCCATTTGTTAAAAAGTGAATTTAGAGCTTGAAAAATTTGTCTGTATTGATGTAAACATTATCTACATAATTTAACAATATAAAATAATGGCAGGGCATGATATTAACTGATCAAACAAAAGATTCTTTAATTAAAGTTGTCATTGATTCTCGAATTGGAAAGGAAAGGGGATTGTTTGTTAGCCTTGTGGTTTGCCTTGGACATGCTTCCTCAGATATCGGCGGTGACGCCTAGGCTTAGCACCTTTACATAAAGCACAATACCTACCTATGCATGTCTACCCGACCGAACCGACAACTGCGCAACATCAACAGTGAAGGTGACTTGAAAATTGTATTCAGAAATGCACAATTCATTGTTTTTTTAAATTATGCAGGAGACAGCGGTTGTTAAACTGGTCTTAGCTTCTACCTTCCTCGTACCTTTAGGAATACGTTCAACTGTAGGTAAGTAAGCAAGTGAGCAATTTTTTAGAAAAGCATTGAGTAACATAAACCTGCTTTTCTGAGATATTAAATACCTACTTACATAACTAGTATTAGTTTAAGCAATTTTAACAAACTTGACAAAGTGTTGGTCGAGTGGTTTGGGCACTATTACGAATAATTCTACATCTGTCTGCTTATTTAAAAAATATAAAACATGACACCGTCATAAATCCCTCTCGAGGGGTAGGCGGAGGTGTTAAACATTGCATTTCGAATGTTTATCTTGGAAACAAGTGGGACAGGTTGTAAACCTGTCTTAAACATGGCAGCTACAATGTACGGCAACCCGAGACTCGAACCCTCGACTTTTTGGGTCGGGTCGGTCGGTTAACCAAGGCACATAACAAATAGCTACCACGTCCACAAAAAAAACTTGTAAACTTTATACAAGTGTCTGTATATAACCAAAAATATTTTTTTTATTCAAAGAAAAACCATTTATATATCTGGTAGCAGTGGCGAATACAAGACTAAGGGGCTCAAGCCCCCCTCCCCTCCAAAGCATCTGAGTTATTGTAGCCCTTACTTTATCGAAACCCAATATAAGTAAAGTCAAGAAAAGCAGTTATAAAAGGTCGTTAGTTTTACGAAAACCTGGACCCCATAGAGTTGCTGCGGTCCCCGTTTCTTCACCTCAGTGTATAGGCAGAGAACACTAAGTTCAGCCTCAACTAAAATCAGTTCCCAGTCCGGTTGGAACGTCTGAGCCTCTCTCTGCGGACAACCCCACAGGCTGTTGTCACATCCGATGAGACTAGCCGGTGTCACCAGTCGGTAATGACGACTTGGCGTCGAAGGGCCGGCCCGTTCACACCAAACGTCTTTCTCAGTAGTCCGTATATATTCACTCGTTCAAAACAGCGCCACCTAAGCGAGGTCCGAGCCCTCTATGGGAGCTCTTAGGATGAGCCTGTTGTCTAGATCTGCACTTTGCACTTGTTGAGGGATGTAGCACCTTTTGTGCTACATCCAAAATTAAAATAACCCCGTTGGGACTACAAGTTTTGAGGCCTCCTAGCCTTAAGGCTTGTAGACCCAACGTAATGCCCGGTTTTGAAGGGGTCGGTGCAAAGAAGCGAAGCGCAGCAACGCTGCGCCTCGCTCACTTGCGGGGAGGCACTCGCCGAACCGTTGCTTCGGTTACGCTGCGAAGGCCCATAGGGCCGCAGTTACGGTAAAAAAAAACGGAACGGCCCGCCCCTGTCTTGTAGAGTTAAAAAAAGCGTGTTGTAAAATGTCTTGTTATTAGGCTCTAGTTGTGGCCACCCCCTGGTGTTCATTTCTCTTAATTACCCTATTATTTCCAGTTATCTCTCTTCTTACTTGCTAGATATTTGTGTAGTTTTTCAGTGAGTTTTTTTACCTTATTTATTACTAAAATCGATATATAACTTACCTAGATATAATATAGTCCAATTTTTTTTTCTTTTCTTATGGAACAACTTTGAGTTTTTTGCCAGTGTCAAGTAAAAACGGGAAAACTTATGTAATTTCAACAATAGTACAAAAACTGAATTTTGAAAAGGTCAGGAAAATGATTACACAAATACAAATATTACACAATAAACAGCGAATATATAGAAATCATAGTTTGATACTGTTTTCAATAATAAATAAAGATAAAACGTGAAACATATTTCTTTTTTTAAATATAAGTAAAGTTTGAATACAAGTTGGGAAAGGAACAGAGCAGTTTGATAAATTGGAATAAAATGAAGAAGTATCAAAGTTAGGGCAGGACAAAAAAATATGATTTAAATCGGCATATTCCGCACCACAGTCAAAAACCGGACTATTTAACATTTTGAATCTTGCCAAATGCGCTGGAGCACATGTATGTCCTAAGCGCATTCGAATCAAAATGGTTGTAACTCTTTTACAGAGTTTATTTTTGCAGCTCAATAGCAGTTTGCGAATATCAGCAATTATGGGAAAAAGTAATTTATTTTTAAATGGATATGCTTCTAACGCTTGCAAAGAACTCATCGAATCAGAAAATATAACAGCTTTAGACAATTTTGAAATAAGAACATACTCAAGAGCCTTAAATAGGCCTAAACATTCGCCAGTAAATACTGATGACTCAACAGGAAGTTTTACTTTTTGAACTATTTTATACTGAGAGTGGTATACTCCAACACCTACAAAACCATTTGGAGTCAGCTTGGAAGCATCTGTGTATATACAATGGCTATTGGGCCACAAATTCTTAACTGAACTTAAAAACTTAAACTTGCCTCAGCTTTGCTTTTCTTTATTCCAAAAATTATATGTTACATCCGGCCGTAATAATAAGGCTTCATATGGCATAAAAAATAGCGGCAATAATTTAGATCTGTATGTAGGCGATTGTAAAGAAACGAACTTCTCATAACTTTTGATGAGACAGGGGAGTGTTTTACGATTCCAGTATTTATTAGAGATTCCAGAATGTAGGGTAGCAATTTTTAACACCAGCGGATGGTCAGAAAGTTGAATACAGCGGAAGAAGAATCGATCAGACAAAAATTGTCGTCTTAATTTTAACGGCGGATCGCAACATTCTACTTGAAGAGCATTTGTAGGACTAGTTTTCATAGCACCTGCAATTATTCTCAATGCTTTAGATTGAATCAAATCCAAATTTTTTCATTCCTTCAACACTACCTGGTTCCATAATAAAGGTCGCGTAGTCTAATAAACTCCTAATAATTGCATTATAAAGTAATTTTAAAGAAAAAGGGTGCGAGCCCCACCATACACCAGACAAACAACGAAGGATATTTAAACGCTTTTCACATTTATTAGCTACATAATTACAATGAGGGAGGCCTGTCAGTTTGGAGTCTAAAATATAACCTAAAAATTTTACTTTATTTTGACTGGTAATGAAATACTATCAAACATAACATTTAATGAAGGAGAATAGCGCCTTCTACTAAATAATAGAACTGAACTTTTTGTAATCGAGAGATCAAAACCATTTCGATCCAACCATTTTTTGAGTTGAATCAGAGCAGCGTTTAAAGAACTGCTGGCGTTTTATACTGACTTGTTTGCAACATATAAGACAAGATCATCTGCACACTGCAAAATATTTGCCGAATCAAATAATGAAGACTGAAGATCATGAACGTACACGTTAAATAACAGGTGACTTAATACTGAACCTTGTGGCAATCCTCGCCATGCTAATCTTGAAACATGATCATTTTTGCATGAATTGAACAGCTCAATTTTTCGACCTGACAATAAGTTTATAATAAAAGTAAAAAATGAAGGTACATTAATTTGGTCCAATTTTTGCTTTATTTTATTGACAATATTTAAATAGTAATATAGAGAAATGTCATTTAGATTTACCAAAAATGAGTATTGTATGCCGTCTTTACCTGGGCTAGAATCTTTTAGGTTTTTAAGTACTCCTCTTAGTTCATGAATATTAAAAGGAGAACTAATATCCTCATGAGCAAATGAAAAATGTGACTGACTAGAATTTTTTTTTTCAGGTACTGAAGGCGGGGCTAACCGGACAAGAAATTTATTTGAGAGTTCAGATGGCAAACAGAAGAAAGTAGAATCATCCTGAGAACGTCTAAAACGTCTTATATTTTTCCATACAATTGTTGCTGGGGTAGAGGGTGACAGAGTAGTACAAAAACGTTTCCATCCTTCAGATTTCTTGGATTTTAAAAGTTTACGTGCACTGTTCATAACAGCCATTAAATGTTCAAAATTATCAGGTGACATTACGCTTATAAACTCGTTCAGCTGTTTTTCTACTGTTATCTGCTTTTGTACATTCATTGTCCCACCAAGGAGGAGAAGGAAGCTTTGGATTACTTTTTGGGGTTTTACATGGGAAAATTCTATCAGCTGTAGAACTTATACATTCCGCAAAGGAAGTTGAGCAATTTAAAACATTAGTTTCTGTAGTAAATGGAAGTTGTTTGATCTGTTCATCTACAGAGCTACTGTCAATACCCCAGTCAACGTTATCTAGCTTATATTTATGTAAAGGAAAACGTTTTTGTTTGACAGGAATATTAATGGCTTGAAATGAAATTATTATTGGGAAATGATCACTATCAACAGAAGAATACAAAGTTTCCCAGGTCAATGAGCATGCGAGAGACGGTGAGCAGATTGAGAGATCTACTGCACTTATGTTCTCGCTAGGATCTGTTCGGCGAATAGGCATGCCATTATTTAAGATACACAAATTAAATTCATCAATAAGATTTTAAACTTCGATCCCATGCTCATTTGATTGTGAATTTAAATCACCCATAATGAGATAAGGTATCTTAGAGCTATTGATGAAAAGCGGAAACAAGGAAAATTAATAGTTTACCTTGACGAAACCTATGTCCACCAAAATTATAAAGTAAAAAAATCATGGCAAGGGCCATCCACAAGCGGTGTAATTGACTAAATATCAACAGGCAAAAGACATATTGTTGTTCATGCTGGATCCGAAAAAGGTTTTGTCCATAATGCATTATTGGTTTTCAGTACAAAATCAAAAATGGCAGATTATCATGATGATATGAACAGAAATAATTTTATGAAATGGTTACGGGAAAAATTAATACCCAGTTTAAGTCAACCCAGTGTGATTGTTATGGACAATGCTAGCTACCACGTTACTCAAATAAATAAGCCACCATCTATGAATGATTTAAAGGCCGACATTCAGAAATGGCTGACTGAAAATAGAATTCACTATGAAGAATTCTTTATAAAGGCTGAGCTTATGTGCCTTGTGAATGATAACAAAACAACTCCAATGTATGAAGCTGAAGAATTCATAAAACAACATGGCCATGAGGTTTTGAAACTTCCACCATATCACTGTGACCTGAACGCAATTGAACTGATATGGAGTTTGGCTAAAAGAAAAATAGCCAGCAAAAATTTAGAAATTCCTGGTAGAGAAATGGAGAATCTTATAAAGGAATGTTTTAATAGTGTCACAGCCAGAGAT
Source organism: Choreutis nemorana (assembly GCA_949316135.1). Taxonomy (NCBI): domain Eukaryota; kingdom Metazoa; phylum Arthropoda; class Insecta; order Lepidoptera; family Choreutidae; genus Choreutis; species Choreutis nemorana. The sequence goes on along the minus strand of OX438597.1, from coordinate 5,187,029 downwards.
TGGAAAAAATGCACAGATCACACTATTAGTGTCGAAAATAAGTACAAAGTAAGAGACAGGATATCAGAAACAGAGTTGGAACCCTTCATAATTTCTGTACGTAATGATGATACTGACAGTGATTTTTCATATGAAGGCATTGAATTTCTTGATTCTGATCTAAGTTCTGATAGTGACAAATAAATACCTACATTGAAATGCTTTTTCTTTTATTTATCCTTAATAAAAAAAATGTTAGAATTTCAAGTATCAAGAATTTTCAGCGTGTTACATCAGTGTTTACACCTGAAAGATTTTTGAATTTACCGCCTTTTTCATGGGACTAGACTCGCTTGACAGACTCTACTGCTTCATTGCAAGCATTACTTATTATGATTTAAAACTGTATTTCGTGTATCGTACTGGATTACATTGGCCGTAGTGGGTTCTGCTTTCTATGGTAAATCCTTATAAATATAAATTTAGTAGTAAAAAATATAAATATATAAGACTACACTCAATTATTATTTACATACAAAATACCTAAGACTTAAAAGTTAAGTACATTTAAAACAGGTATAAATTTAACATCGCCATAGAATGCTAGAACATTTTTGTGTTTACCCATTGAATATATTGATATCCTGAATTTTAGAATCGTTCCACGACGACTTTTAATAAATTTTAACTCTAGAAGTCATTGCGAGCAGATGAACAGTAGGTTATACAGGCACCAAGAAATAAAACATTGCTAATGCAGTGGCTTATACAGCATTATATATCTATTATATGAAACATCTACCATCAGAATAATGAGGGAAAAATTCTCACTAGTTCGACAATCGACCTGATGAATCGAACTAATGAGAACACAGGCTAAATTCGGTCGTTTGGGTAGTTACTTAGCGAGAACGGGAAGTAGGGGTTAATTGTCTATTTTCTTGTCTTTTTTTTGTTTATCAACAGAAATGTTGATATCCAGAATATGTTTAAATGCTAGTATTTTAACCAGTTAATATCTATAGTGCTCTACAGATATTAACTGGTTGGTGTTGATAAAGTGAAATACAACGATTCAGCTGCTTTTTTCGTAATCTCTCAAGTAAGCCCATAAAACCTACAGTACGTACTAGCATGTTACTGTAGGCAGATTCACTACTCTATCTATCATTTTCATCTTATGATCAATCAATTCACCAAATCTTCAAGAAAAAATAAATTTGAAATTACGGTAGACTTGTGCTGCATGGGCTTATGTTCTTTGCCTTTTCCGACAAAGAGAAAAACGAAACCAAAAAACAAACAAGTGCTCTATCTGATAATGCTCTTTGTCTTTCTGTTTAAGAGAAAGAACGTATGGATAAAAAAAAGGTACCTAACCATTTTGTTATTTTTGGCTAGGGCCAAATTTTCCAAAGATTGACAAGTGGATGGATCAGTGTTTCAGTTTGGTCGTCCAAAATACTATTTGAAAGAAGTAGAGGAAAACATTAATTCTCACAATTTTTAACAATGAATTCTAAAGGAGGTGGTTATAATGAAGACCTTTTCGAATACATTAGAGTCAGCGAGGATGAAGATGATTCAAATGCTGTTGAAATTCCTTGCGAGTTAGACGGAACTTTGCTTTTATCAACGCTGGTTGCCCAGTTTCCTGGCGCTTGCGGTCTTAAATACCGGCATCCTGAAAGCAAATCCTTCCGTGGAATCCGATTAAGTGATGGAAAACTTCACCCTCCTAGCGAACCGGGTTGGGGCAAACATCTTTATTTATGCGTATTTCCTAAAGAAAACAAACGTAAAATAGAAGATGTGTCTCCGGAAAACTCGGCTGCGAAAACTAAACGGTTGGAGAAAAAGTTAACCTGTTCAGATCTTATCTGCCTCGGCTTACCGTGGAAGTCCTCTGAGGAATCAATTCGACAGTATTTCGAGCAATTCGGCGAGGTCGTAATGGTACAATTAAAAAGAGATAAGAACGGAACTTTTAAAGGATTTGGATTTATCAGGTTTGCAACTTATGCTTCTCAAATGAGAGCTCTTGCTCAGAGGCACAACATTGATGGTCGATGGGTTGATGTAAGAATCCCAAATTCCAAAGAAGGGGTAGTCCCACAAATGCCATGTAAAGTTTTTGTGGGAAGGTGCACAGAAGATATGACAGCTGATGATTTAAGAGAATATTTTTCTAGATTTGGTGAAGTTACTGATGTTTTTGTACCTAGACCATTTAGAGCTTTTGGATTTGTAACATTTTTAGATCCTGAAGTAGCACAAAGTCTTTGTGGAGAAGATCATGTTATAAAAGGTGCATCAGTGTCAGTATCCAGTGCTGCTCCTAAAATGAAAACAAAGTCTAACCAAAGCTGGAAAGATGACTCTTACGGCAATAATAGTTGGGAAGGTAATAGGTCTGGACCTTCAGGTGGATCTAACAATAGTAATGGGAACAGTAATATAGATTCTCTTAACATGCAAAATCTTGGTATAAACCCGAATGGTGGGCCACCACCTAACTTTAATTTACCCATTAGCTTAGTAGCTGCAGCTCTAAATCAGGCTGGTTGGGGAGGTTTTTTGGGAAATAATGGTCCTAATTGGCAAGGTGGCCCACCTCAAGGCAATTCTGGAAAAAATTGGAATAGTAACCCTAGTTGGGGACAAAATGGGCCACCTCAATCATGGAATCAAGGTGGTGGCAATCAGGGCTGGAATAGTAAGAGTGGAAATTGGAATCAGGGTAGTAATTGGTCAAATGGCCAAGGGAATTGGGGCGGAGGAGGCTCTGGTTCAGGTTGGAACAACAAACCCCAAACATGAGGTGAGCAATAACCCAATCATCAAGTTCCATGGAGTGAATTTATTTTAAATATAGATTTGTATGTTTGATAGCAAAAGGGATATAAGGACACTAGTGGTAAACATTATCACAAACTAAGATTGTATTGCGTTAATTGTCTGGTGTGATGATAGACTTGAGGTAAATAAACTTGTATGTATTGAGATGGATGTTTTTTTTGTAGAGATAGGTGGGTGTATTATACATTGTGAAGGCTGCTTTGATAGGTTCCTAATAATGTTGTAAGTTTATGCCAGAAATGTATTGTGTTATCTCTGGTAATTTAAATGTCATTATTTTGTGTGAAAGTGATAACTATGAAATGTATGAAAATAGTTGAAATAAGAAGAGGATGTCCATATCATCAAGTGATGTGCCAAGCAGGATGCAAGAGTGACGTTTGTTGTATAAACTTCATGCAATGTGGTGTTTTATCTCAAGATCTGCACAATGTGGTGAGTGTGTTTTGAATGGCCTGTGATGTTCTTGTGTTTTGTATCCATTTGATGACTCAACACTATTGTTATTTTTATCAAATCATGAAATTACATTTCAGAAAAAAAATTGGGATAGTTTGACTCATGCATGAGACATAGGATACCAGTCCCCCTTGCTGAAGAATTACCTGTAAGTAGTGAAACAATGAGTCCTGATTGTTTATATTTTGAACTGCCAAGAAATACTTAAATTCTATTTTCTTACTATTGACTATCTTTTAAAATAAATTTATTTATAAAAGGGGAAAATCGCAGACTGGCATACATATGGTGGATGACAGCTTGGTAATAAGGTCCTGGGAGCTTACTATAATTTTTATAAACCATCCTGGTTTTCAGGCAGTCAAATATTTCAGCCGGGTTTAGAATGGTTTAGAACTATTTTATTTCTTTCTAATTTTCTCTCTCTCTTACTTTCATGAATCTAACATCACCATTTTTTGTCATTCATTTTGTTTAAAAACATGGTTTAATTATTGGTATTAAATTCTAAACAACAATTTGAACAGTAGGATATTTGTTTAAACCATAATTTTTATAGCTAAAATAAGTATTGTTTCGAATTCGTATTATTTTAAAGGCAAAAAGCGTCTGGTATGAAATTCATTAGATTCTTCTTTTTTTGTTTAAAAAGTCATTAACTATACTCTGCGTCAAATAAATTGGCGCAAAATGTTATTGACCCAACTGCTACCCGGTTTACCCAATCATAATTTTATATCGCTTCTCATTCATGCTGTTCTCCTAAAACGATAACACGCCTCGAAAAGAGTTTCATAATACTCCAACCAAAAAAACACTTTGAGATTTCGAATTTTTACAATAATCGGAATATTAAAATTATAATTATTATAATTCTAAGCTTTTTAAAAATTGTTTTTAGATTCAATCACTAAATTATATTTTCATCTTTTGTCATAGACTATAAATGACTATGTTTTCTTAAAAAAATGAGCGGTTACATTTTGTAACTCAAGAATTGGGATTCTAAACATACCGTCGTTAAACACACGCTATCGGCCCATCCCCGTTACGTGGGCCAGGAGTAATCAACTCTAGTATATTAATTAAATAATCAAAATGTAATGATCATATAAATTATAAATATATTTATTACGAATAACGAGTATTTAGTTGTTTTGTAATTCACTCTTCAATGTCTTACATTTTATTCTTACTCTGGTAAACTACGTCAAATCACATTATATCTCGAAAAAAAGACAAAAAAAAACCGGTAAAGAAATCGAAATTGAGAACCTTCTTGTTTACACAATATTCTAACAAGCACTTATATCAAGATACCAAAGTAAAAATGTATTTCACCCCATTGGCAAGGTTACGCACTCACCGTGTCCCTTACTTTAAAAAGCTAATCTAGGCACATCGCAGAATTGCGTGGTCGCGAGTCCAACTAATAAAGGCTGATAGCACGAAAAAGCAACATTTAATTTCATATAATTTTTAATAATCTAATATAAAACTTGGCTTTCACTTCTGCCAATGTTAAAGTTGCTTAGACGACCTCATAGGAAGCTTAAGAGAAAAATCGTGACTATGTTCGATAAGTTCACTTTTTGAAGACAGAAACCTAGCTATTAATGTTAATATTTATAAATGTTTAGCTGTAGAATACAAACTGTTAACTGATCACCATACCATATGTTTTAGGAAGAGTGCACATTGGCTGATCCTCAAGCTGAAGATGGCCAGCGCATGAGAAAATCACATCAATACAGAAGTACCTACATCAAGGGAATGCTTTTGCAATAAATGAATAACTGAACTTCAAACTGATATTAAACTTATCATAGAGAGCCCCTACCCAGTTAATATTTCTGTTTGACGTAAATATTGATGGTATTGACGGTATCAACACTATTAGAAATATGGAGGGTAGAGGTAAGGAGCGCACACTCTGTGTTACAAAAGTGTCCCCTGAATCGCCTTAAATTAAGAGGGCGTTGCTGTTCCAGAGGACCGTTTTTTAAAGAAAGCGCCAAAAGTAGTTTAGACTGACAATCAAATTGAAAAAGGAAAGATAAACATCCGCCTTTTTAAAGTGGGATATTTGAAACGGGAATTGGCGTTCACCAAATTTAAACACATATGTAAACTAATAAGGCACATATCTCATATGTTAAAAATGATTTTTTTTAATTAAATCACAGTCATGTTAATAATTTGGCATTTTTTCTGTACATTTTTATTTTTGTTCTAGCAGATTCACGCATTTTCAATCAGCAAACTTCAAGCCATCTAAAGCAGTTAAATTCACATCATACCCTCCACTACACTAGCGCCATTCTGGCCCCTTTATTTAATGCTATTTTGTGGACACTTTCTAAGTCAAAAGGCTATATGAGTATGCGCTCCTTACCTCTACCCTCCATAATTAGAAACTTCACTAAAACGGAGGCGATCGGTGCGGATATGTGTTTTAATAAAAGTTACATTTTTATGACATTGTTACAAAAAATAATTCTAGAAGTCTTTTTATTAAATCCCGCTTATTTTGACATAAGGTAAAGATGTCCATGGGAGAAATTATAAAAATGATTGAAAGTAAGCGTTGGAAAATTACAATGACCAACTCTTCGTCGCCGTGCAATTTTAAACTTGTTACTGTCGATTTTTTTGATATTGAATTATGTAGGTATTTTATAATTGCATAAAAAATAGGTACTTATCTTAAATAATTACGATAAAATAGACCTGCAAAAACTTAAATGTACTTGCCGATTTCGCTCTCCGAAATGTTTTTATTTTTCTTATAGGAAGTATAGAAGATTCTTCTCGGATCTCATCTCAAGTTTCGGTGGAAAAGAAATGGTTGTTGTTTTATTTTTGTGGTAAATTTAATATTTAAAATAAAAAAAAAACAATTTGGTATCAATGAGTAGTTATAGTTTCTATAGTTCTTGATCCTTCGTTTGATTACTATCTTACATTCAGACGCTATACAAAAAGACTTACCAGAGGTAAAACCAAACCTAGTCAATACGTTTATATACAACCAACCAAAGCCAACCAGTATTTCCATTCTCAAGATTTTCTCAGTTTGAACGAATGAGGCGTTGCTTTGCATACGTACGTTTCATCCAAAATGCACGAAAAAATACAATTGATCGCATTAAGGGTACTTTAATGTTTGATTTGAGATTTGTGGGAGACAAGAGTCAAGTCATGTAAATTTCATTTAACGTTATTGGTAATGCTCACTTGACGAAGAACTGTCCACGGTTTCAACTCAAGTAGAAGCCATTCTCAACTCCCGTCCTCTATCACGTCTCTCCTCAGACCCGCACGATTTCTTTCCACTCAACCCTGGTCACTTTCTGATTGGTTGTCCGCTTACGTCATCAGTCTATGAGGATTTGAGAGATCAACCATGCAAACAAAAAAAGATGTCAACGAGTTGAACAGATACGCCACAATTTCTGGTCGAGGTGGTCTAAGGAGTAGTTCTCTGTACTGCAAACTAGATGCAAATGGAGAGAAAACAATGCCAGTCTGCAGCCTGATACTTTGGTGGTAATTAAAGAAGAAAACCTTCCCCTTTTGAAGTGTTCATTAGGAACAATAATAAAAACGATCGTTTGCAAGGATGGCTTGTCACAAGCCGATATACGAACTGCAACAAGAGCGAGTGGCCATCATAACTTTTGAAGTAGGTACTTCAAGGCCTGGGACATGTCAGCCAGCGTGGTGCTGGCCGGTAAGAAAAAAGAAGAATAAAAAATCATTTGAAATGAAAAATATGTAAAAAATATTGATTATTATAACACAAGAAACTATCCTAATTTTATTTACAAATATGAATTAAAAAGTAATTTTCTATCTTGCCACGGCATAATTTGGGTAGTTTCCAGTAAACAAACGATTAAGGAGGTGAAAATAAAATATAGTTGTTTATTAATTAGATTGTACAACAATAGCTAATCTAAAGCCGTGCAAGATACTCATTGATATAGAATAATTACAGTTGTTTTTTAGAATTATTTTTGTGTCTAAAAACCTAAATTGAGTTTTTGTTCCAAATGGTCTAAATTTGTTTGTAATAAAAAATCTCTTCTCACTAATTAAACCCCTATATTTAGGAAGAAAACCTCTATGTTGGAAGCCGTGACACGTTCCTTTGTTTACACTACTTTGACGTCACTAAAACAACCAGCCAATCATCACCGTTTTTGGTGAAGGGTCCACTCCTTGAAAAATAATGTTTTTCTAGAAGATTTATATGAAAATCATGCAATGTTACATTTTATAAATCGCTCTTAAAAATTAAAAAAAACGCGGATGGCATTAATTTTTCATACGGTCAAATAGCCCATTTTTAATAATGGCTAAAAATAGATGTGCGATTATGTATGCGATTTGCTAGTAGCTTGTGGTTCAATCTTTCGATTCAATAAAAAGTAGATAAATTTGTTTTGATACCGAGTAAGTATCGCGCGATCGATTCGATGCTATAAGTACTTAGTATTATATATCACATTCAATGCGCTGCACACAGTTCAGTTCCGCTTTAGCCAGCAAACAACTCCGCTAGACTAGCAAGCGCGCTCGGGTCGGGGCGTCCATAAATTACGTGAGATGTTCAAGGGGGGGAGGGGGTCGAGTCAAATCTCGCCTAATCTTACGTTGGAGAGAGGGGGGTCTCGGCAAATATCACGTATTTTTTTCTGATTGAAACAAAAAATATATACATGTGTCCATTTAATCATGATCCTGTACATGCTTAAGATTTATCTTAAGCGTAATCGTAATACGATTCGTCGTATTCTTTTCCTTCGAAAGAAAATAATTTCATTCATACTTCGACGTTATACATCTACTGACTGTCAAACCACCATGTTTGTTTTATACCAAATAGCTCAATTTAATCTGAATTGTTCCATTTCTAATACGCCACTGTCTACCAATTCAACCGCTGAATGCCTTCATCAGCACGCCTTATGATCTCTTTTGCCCAAGTGTACGTGATGTTTTAGAGAAAACATGCTGCAGTACATGCGGTATTTACTTTGCATCTATCACAAGAGCTGCAGAGCACAGGCAAGCAGCCCACATTGCACCAGCTAAGCAAGCGCAAAGTGCGACCCTCACGGATTGTCACAAGAAGAGCTAATGAGTTACTGTGAGCAAGCGCCAACGGCGCCAAGTTGAAGGAGCTGATGATTTTACTGAAAATCATATGAACATGTTGGTTCCAATAGTTTCTCTTGAGCCCGCGCATGGTTCTCCATCGACTGAATTAGAGTAGATGTTATTTTTTTTAATCACAGTAACCACGATTTAGGTATTCTATTGTTAAATTTTTATTACACTATAACTCTCAGCAATATTATTTATAACTAGTCTTAACTAGTCATAAATAAAAGCACGAAGCTATTTTTTTCTTTCTTTTTACAATAACAATCCAATGCGTTTACGTAAAAAACCCACATTTTGTAAAATCTCACGTGAGATTGGGGGATGGGGTTGAATAAAATCTCACGACATCTCACAAGGGCGGGAGGAAGGGACAGAAATTAAAAAAAAAAACACCTTACGTAATTTATGGACGTCCCCTAAGCAGTGATGAACTGAACAAGATTTTGTTTTGTATTCATATATCATATTCATTTTCATATATTCAAAAATAAAAATGGAACACAAACATTAGAAATTCCTGTCATTTTTGCATGCAATGGCTACTGGAAAATTCCTGATAGCATTGATTTTAGCGTTGCATTCCAAAAAGTAAAATAGCTCCAATTACAAAAATTATGTAAGAATAAATAAATGTGACCCTGACATCTGAGTTTTAAATACTTAAACTTGTATTGATTGACAGTGTGCGTACAATGAAACTAAGCCCTAAAAATTGAAATGTCTTTTTTCGATTGAAGTAACGGGACACACACACTGAGTGACAAATTAATATGAAAACAAAATTTCCACTAAAAATGAGTAGACATAATAACTAGGTAAGGATTATGTCACAGGGACAGCTTCAAAAACCTATACTAAAATATATTTATTCAGAGAGAAATCAAAATTTGGAGAAAGAAAACGTTTCAACATTTATGAAATATTTTATTAATAATGGTATATTTACACAAAGGTCAGAGACGTATAGGTCTAATCAAATTCATATGGTGGTGATTAATTTGTCAATTATAAAGTATAGTTTCACACCATATCTTTTTTAAATTTATATAATGCAATTTCAGCCATGGTTGTTTCAAAAGTAAAGGTAGCAGACGGTTTATTCACAGCCACTTGCCATTAGGGTTACCATTTTGTAATTAAAAATTCGCTCGCGAACCCTTGGCTGGAATCTTTTTTTTATCCAATACAAAAACAACATAATAAATCCGAATAAGTCCAAACACGTGGTAACCCTACTCGCCACTAACTTCCTGTTTACAACAAAAAAAGTTGTAGGTAGATGGCATATGTATCACAGAAAGCATTATAAAACTATCCTTATACAGAATGAGTAATAAATGAATACATTACTTTGGAAGTACAATGTATCCTGTGGGCATGCATTATATGCATTTATAATAACTAACAGGAATCTTCAACTATTTATACATATTATAGTCTAATCTACGAATAATAATACATCAAGTGTATTTCAAGCTTTAAAATGGCACCAAGCAAAACGTAACGTGGTAGGTGAGGTTTAAAAAGTCACCGCGCTGCGATGTAAGTTCACTATGGCACTCAACTTAATCGATTGTCTACCGCGATAAGTTTTGACTACCTTTATTATATTTTTTGTTTCTTCCAACAAATGTCATGGTGTTAGTCAAGCTAAGTTTTGGTAAAAAAAAAAGTTTTGGTTATAGACTAAAATGATAAAAATAGGGGATCTTTGTGGACCTGAAGGTAGAAAAAATTACCCCCGGGGATTAGTTGACATCGCTTTTCACATTTGAGAAAATAAAAATTTTCGTAACCTATGTAATCTCCAACTAAAGGTTTATGCAAGATAAGCGCAGTATGAAAAATAATAAATCCGAGATCACGTTAAGAATATTTTTGTGAAATAGTCCTGCGTAAACCAAAAACATTAAAATTTCTAGGTTGTGCTGAAAATGGAAAATAAATTTATCTAAACAAACCTGCTTCAGAATCCCATAAGTTTTGAATGATTATGTTATCACCTTGAAACGGATCATGGCAACTAACCATAACTGAAAATTTAAGCTTTAGCTTGGTTTTGAATAAAGCGACGTAGGGCCTTGTTTTAAAGCGGTACTTGTGTGGCAGTTACGTTTCTTGATATATTATTATTCGTATAGGTAGTCTAATTTAGTGTTTCTTAACCTTTGGTCTGCAGCTCCCTAGAGGTCCGCAGGCTCATCTTTGGATCATTTAACATATTAAAAGATACAAAAATTTCGTAATCGCTACTTTTGAACAGATTACAATGGGAATTTCATTTGAAATTACACCTTAATAGTAACATCAACCTGAATATCACTAGTTATGTTGAAATTTCTTCGTATTTCTTCGTTTAAATCAAAGTATTTTGTGGGTCCTTAAATATTTTTCTTGATTTCGTTGGGATTCGTGGACGAAAAAGGTTAAGAAACGCTTATCTAATTTATGGTGACCAAACCCAAATTTTCAAATCCTGAATGAGAAATTGATAATTTAATCTAAGTATGGTTGTACCAACCTAACAACTTACTATTGTGGAGGACACCTATCGCAAAGCATACAGAATGGGATGATCCTTTCGAATAATTTAAGTGTTATGGAAAATTTAAAATACGTCAACCACAAGATCTTACTAATGGCTGCTCCTTTTTTTATAGTCTGAATAAGAGCTTATGGCTAAAGTTAACGAATATCGTTAAGAGTTCCCCAATGGTTCGAATGGAACACTTGAATGGTATAAAATAACACAAAAATTTTCTTCCACTATATGTAATCATTGATGCCAATAATTGTAATTAATGCCTGTAATTTTTTTGTAGTCAGTATGTTAATGTTGTTGGTAAAGTGTAACCTCCCAGCATCAAAAGATCATAAGATTGTACCTCCAGTGGTTTCAAATGTGGAAGGTGCTAATCTGTAAGACATTTTCTCTTCTTGTTAAAATCAAGAAACCTACTTATTTTCACTGTTCGAAATGAGTGTTAATGCTAACGTGAGAATCAGAATAAAATGGTTAACGTTTTGAGATTGTTAGTAAGATTTGAATTAGGATTTGGTATAACAACTTAAGGGCTGAAAGAGCACCATCATATATGAACACTTATTTCAATTTTACATATTTACTTATATCTATCACACATATTACACATTACAAGTTATGAGATCCAGTACCATTTTATACTATATTCATGGCATTATACATGCAATAAACAAAGCAGTAGAAATTATTTTAGTTTTACCAATGAAAGTGAAGAAAAGTGGTGTTTTTCTTTTGCAGCGGTTCACCAGTCATTATTAATACTAAACTTTAAGTTTTTTAGCAGGCCTCAAAGCATAGTTTAAAGTTATTTGTCGCTTGACCGCTGTCCTCCGTAACTGCCGGCCACCATTCCATTCTGCTTCCATTTTACGAGCCATTTCCATGTCGCTTTTTTCTTGCTCAATCATCTTTACAATTCGGAGTTGCTCCTCAAGTAATTTTTTCACATCACAATTTTTTAATGGACTAGAGAGATTTTTTATAGCTAAATTCACTTTATTATTGTTAATTGTTTCAGGAATGACTCCTAACCTATTTATTTCTTTTTTGGCATTTGACTTTTTAGAATCACTTCTTAAGTAGGGCTTTCTTTCTGATGACACCTTCCTGTCTTTAATTTTTGCTTTTTTAGGAGTTGTTTCATTTTCCTCTTTAGATATACTTCCCATAGATCGGGTGCGCCTCAGATTAGTTTTAGTTACTAGTTTAGCAATACCGTCAATTTCCAGAGGTTGTTTATTCTTTATAGAGTTTTTCTTGGTCTGGCTTCTTAATCCTAGACAGGGACTAGGTGAAGGTTTCTTAACTTTGGATCTGGTAGCGGTTTCTAACTTTCCCGAATTTCCCTAAAACCCAACGAAACATTCATCTAAGCATACATAAAAATATTATTTGATAAAGCTGATTTTTTATCTACTTTTAGTAAATGATGATATCCACGTAGAAACAGTAAATTAATAATCAGTTCTAATATCTAATTTACTTTAAAGAGAGCAAGAGAAATCTTCCCAATATAATAATGAACTGTCTTTTTGTTTATTAAATATGAAGTATCAACTTACATTTTTAACTCTCAACATATTCAGAGCAATAACAAATGCAGATGGTAAGTTTTGTGCTAGAGATATATTTCTTAATCGGCAAAGGCTTTCGACATATTGTGTACGACTTGGAACGACAGCTCGACGAGGAGATGGTTTGTCTCTTGGCATTCGAACACTTGGCACTCGTACTGGATTTCCATGGCTGCAATTTTTCATTCAAATATTAGTCTTCGTTATAGATATGTTACACTCAAAGACCAAAAATGCTCACTAAGCCCTGAAACAGCTGACAACGTGTTGTGGTCAATGTAAAACATCCATATCGGGAAATTCGTATTTATAGCTCTTATAAAAATGCTCACGACGCGTTGTGGTAATGCAGCAAAGCCAAACTTTTTTCGCAATAAAGGTATATGAAGTATAAAAGTAAACTACAATCTAATACATTTTATAACTACTAAATTTATTAAAACTGCATTTTAACTGTGTATAAATTAAATAAACAATTATTGTACTCAGAATAAATTATATTTAGACTGAAAACAAAAATAAAATTAAGTAATTACCTTGTAGGAGTTGTCACTTCAATTGGTTTAAAATAACACAATTCTTGTCTCATTGAATCAACACTACCTGTATCCAGGTTTCTATTATCAGTTATGTTAACTTTGTGTTGTAGTATCCCTGTATATGGCAGTGAGATAGGCAGTGACTGCACCACAGCTTTAGTTGTCACATCAGTTTTAGTTATTTCCTTTTGACTAATTTCTAATTCATCACTCTGTTATTAAAAAAAACTTTTATTGATGTTTAAGATCATAATATGTATTAAAAAAATGTATAATTTAATACTTGCCTTTTCTTTACCATTTTCCCCATTTTCTTTATTCCAAATACTAGTTACATTTATAATTTTCTTGTCTAACAACTTTTTAAATAGTTTTCCATAAGTAGGTACTAGCTCTGGTGATGTGGGGTTATTTGTTTCATCTACAGCATCTAAACTTGATTCATCTTTACTTGATTTACCACACATTGGGCTACTGAAAATTTAAATAAGATTTTTTTCAAAAGTTCAAACTCCCTTTCTATTTGTATACATGACTGCATTATCATACTGAGTTTTGTTTGTCTTTGTATTTACTCAAAAGATTTTATCTAAAGGTTCTCCCTCACCTGGAGCATTTGTCTATGATGTAATGAGTGGAGCATTACACCAGTGAGGGAGTTTTTTTTTCTCCTCCCTAATTTCTATCTGCAATTGGCCTCATTGGCCAGTCACATCAGGGCTGTGAAACCCGAGTGAAGTGAAGGAGTTGAACCAAGCATTACAGCGGGCAACCAGTAATTTTATAGATACAAAAATAACATTGGTGAGGGAAGAGAACTGAGCTCAGTATGCAACTTGATTATACAATGTGATATTTTGATAAAACTTGAAACATCAAACATAGTATGTTAGAGGCAAATGCTTGTTAAGTCAGAGAGGCAGTGTTGTAATGTAAAGGCTTAATATCGAATTTGAAAAGGCGAATGCTCCACGTGAGGGAGCACTTTAAGGTTTCAGTTATTTAAAATCTATAAGATTGATAATAAAACATTGGTCTATAACTTTCTAATTAATAAATGAAACAAAGAACAGTGACAACCTGAATTTGGTGGGTAACCACATAAGCTTTCAAATTATATTTTTTCTAAAAAAGAACAACAAAAACGTGCCCATGTTTCGTTCTTCATTAAAACCAATAATACAAAACAAATTTTTATCAACTGTAGATGAGATTTTCATAAAATAAATATATTTGAACATGAATACATAAAATTGAGTTATAATTATTGTAGCATCTTTAAATTATCAATATTGTTTTCAAAAACAATAAGATGTCTTCACAATTAATAGGCTATCATCAAATTGCAAGCATCTAATAAATACTTTGCAAGCAACCATTCATTGCAATTTAAGGTATGGTAAAAAGGATTTGAATCAAAACTATTTTATAGCATCTAAATTTGTAAAACGGCCACACATTCCCAGCTTCTAATGAGTGTTTAAATTGCATCTATAATCTCATATGGACGCCTCTATTTTTATAGTACTTATTTTTTTTTGACACAATATAGGACATTCGGCTAAGTGTTGTGTCTTAGTGGTTAAATGTTTAGTTCATTCAACAATGAACTAAAGTCAATTTCATTCCCTAGCAGGGGATTTAGGTGTTGTTTAAATTTAGGTTGTTCTTTGGTAATTTTGGTAAGTTCTATCTTGCATAAAGTTATTAGCCAGTTGGTTTGGGTGGTTTTTAATTCTTCCTTTATAATTTGCAGTAGACAAATTTATTTAATCTATGATAGGTTGTATGTTAAGGTCCTTGTACATACATAGAGCTTGAGTTATCATTCTTAGCACTTTTGATTGAAATCTCTGTATAATTTCAATATTAGAGGTAGAGGCTGTACCCCATAGTTGAATGCCGTAAGACCAAAAGGCCTTGATAGTAGCTTTATACAGCACAATTTTACTACTCATTTTGAGCTAAGAAGACACATATTAATGAGGGTCTGACAATCAAGACAAAAGATTTGTTCTGGAACTCCTTCATAGAGAGTTCTAAGATAATTTATATAATAGAGATTGCTTTGTTTTTGGAGCACCATCCATAACACATGATAACAAAGGGTCTGATGGTAGATACAAAAGGTTTTGGTCACGCCATTCTTATTTTTATTAGACCAACCTAACTAAGTGTGATTTTTTTTGCAAATTTACATGAATAGAATATGATTTATTAACACACTTTTTGATAACTATTTATGCCTAACTATTGAAACTAGAATTTTAATTAATTAACAGACAGATGTTGAATAACTGATTTACAAAAATAGAAGCTAAACTATCAAATTTGGTGCTAGGTTATCAATTTTAAAGTTAAAATATTAATTGGTCATTCACTTAAATAAATTGATGCTTGTAAATTGGCACTAAATATTCTGTTAGGGTAGTTTTACTACAGTAGTAGACGGTATATTAGTTTAATAGAAGTTGATCTATTTAAGATTTTGGTTGCAGGTGCTAAAGAGAAGTTAAGATGCTGCACTTTTAAGTTCCACATAAAATTAGCAAACATAAATGATTTATTTGTCAAACTTAAAATTTTGTATAAAACTTACGATTTAGAAGGTGTCTGTATCTTAGACATGTAACTATAAATCTTAGCTGTCTTCAGTTTTGGTTTTGCAGTCCTTCCTTTACTAGTACTTTGTGTTTTAATGGTGCTGGGTGCAGCTACCTTTTTTGTGGATTCTTTTTGCAACTGCTTTGCTAAGAGTTCATCCTGTTTTATTTTATCTAAGTAATTCTTGTGAGCCTCTTCTTCTTCCAGCTGGATTTTCCTAAGTTTAAAATGCATTTTGTACATTATTTTATGTGTTGGAAAAAATATTTTAAGACAAGCAATTAAAAATAGGCCATAAAATATAATCAAGATTATTTCAATAAAATAAATTACTCAATCCATATTTGATGAGCAGTAACACAAGAAAGAAAAACCTAATGGATATTATGAATAATGACTTATGAGGAAAGATCACATAATAAGATGGATATTGACCTTAGGTATAGTTTTGGCTATTATGAAGGGAGGCAACTTCTTAGAATATTTAAAAGAAAGTGAATTGTGGGTATGCATAGTCAATCAGATCCATATTTAATAAATGTTATATTTAAACTCTCCATGCAAGAATGTGTGTGTAAAATGAAAATATTTTATTTTTATTTTTTGTACATGCCATATAATTTATGTTTTATTACATCTCACAGACTATTATGACATAAGTAAAGAAACGGAACAGAGATAAAGCTTCATTCAAGTGCACTGAGATGGGTACACCTCTACAAGTGCGAATCACATGTTTGTGTGACCAATGGTGGATCATATACAGAGTCAAACCAGTTTATAAAACCTTGACTCAATCAGAAGCTCAGGGCTGTCACAAGAACGCATGGCACGGTGTATGGAGCATGGTAACTTACACATTATCATTTGTTGTGTTTATTTATCATATCCCAAATCAGTTAATTATTAATGGATGAATAATAGTGTTTAAAGAGTTTTAAAGTAAAAATTTAATTATGATTTACTTACATAAAATCAATATAATAAAAATTTTGTAAGTCATTTAATTGTAGGATTTACTCATTTTATTTGAATAGTATTTAATCATAACAACAAGTATATTTTACAGCAGGTTAAATAAACATAAGAAAAACTCTATAATTTCAAACATCTAAACTTTAGGCAATTGTGCAAATTAAATATCCCATTTCTACATAAGAGTATTAAATAATACATACTTGACTAAAAGTTCAGTTTCATGGATGTGCTTCTGTTCAACGTGAAGACGCTCTGTTCGCAAACGATTTAGTTCAGCTTCATACTCAGATCTTATTTCTCCAGGGGCACATAGCCTTACCAGAGGTTTTTCTATAACATTTAATACGAAATTTCAAAGTTAGAACCAATGTTTATAAATGTAACAGAAATCAGCTGAGATAGGTACTTACCTATAGTACATTAATAACAAATCAATGAATAAAACTTACCATCAGGCAAATTTAGGTCTTCTCCTATATTTTTAGTTTCAAGTTCTTTCGAAAATCTTTTTTTGATGTAGTTCCATAGCTCTACATTCACCAGATTTTTCTGTTTAGTGGCTGTTCTTAGCCAGGATCCAATTCGTAAACGACACAGAGGACAACACAAAGCATTGTTTTCTACACTTCCATTGAAACAGGAAAGACAAAAGTCATGATTACAGGGTAATTTTACAGGTTCTACTAACACAGATTGGCAAATTGGACAAATAACATCTTTTAATTCTAACTTTTCTAATTTTAATTTTATATTTCCATTTTTGGACGGCCGCTTCTTTGACTTGGCCGCCATTTTTTATTTAACTTTTTTTTCAAACACAACAAGAGACAGTAGAACCGCGTTTGAGCCACCAAAACTCTATTCAGTCAATCAGAAAAATCTAATTTGCTTTCTATAACCGTTTTACGATGTGAATAACCATTCATGGTTTTATGTACAAGGCGAATCAACTCATATTTGTCAAATTTTTAGGCCTCTGAGATATCAAATAGGCGTCACTGAAAAATATATTTTACAAAAACTTCTCTTAATTGTAGATTTGATTGAAGATTATACATTTTAGATTTAATATGGATTTATCTGAAGTCATAGTATACATGTGAACAACGTAAGTTTAAGTGATGCTTTAAAAAAATATCATGAAGTGGGTATATTATGGGCTAAAATCTCAAACTAAGATCAAAACGTGTGATTGATAAATATTTAGATTTTAAAACTAAAGGCAGATATACCAATTGAAATACGCTAAATACGAAATACACTATAAAACTCGGCTAACATTGTTACAATACTAGCTTTAAAGTTAATACTCTAAATAATCAAAGACACCCCGTCATTATTTATTTATTTTACTCACTAACACGTCCAAGGTTTCATGTTTCAAGTGATTAGTGGTATTCTATCCCGGGTTAGGCGATACTTCACGCCAAACAACGGCTTGTCCTGTATAAGGCGCAAATTCGGCCTTGTTTGGAGTATTGCTGTCACCTGTGGGATAGTTCAGCCAAGTATCAGCTAGCAGCTTTAGACTCTGTTGAAAAGCGAGCACGAAGAATCATCGGGATTGACGATGATATTGCTAACTTTCATGACCTCACCCACCGCCGCGAAGTTGCGTGTCTATCGGTATTTTATAGGATACATTTCGGAGAGTGTGCGTAGGAAATGCACAATTTAATTCCACCGGTCCCCTTTTATGATCGGAATACTAGACGTAGGCTGAAGTTGCATCTTTTGTGGTAGATATTCTGACCATCTGGCATCCGACGCTTCGATAGCTCCTTCATAATGCGTACTGCAAGGGTGTGGAATTCTTTGCCTGCCGATGTGTTCCCTGACCAATA
Source organism: Choreutis nemorana (assembly GCA_949316135.1). Taxonomy (NCBI): domain Eukaryota; kingdom Metazoa; phylum Arthropoda; class Insecta; order Lepidoptera; family Choreutidae; genus Choreutis; species Choreutis nemorana. The sequence continues at coordinate 5,168,479 of OX438597.1, read as the reverse complement.
TAACTTGGGCCTCTTTAAGGCAAGAGTGAATAGGTTTCTCCTAGGCAGGCATGATCCACCTTTGACCTAATCGCTGCTTAACATCAGGTGGGTTTGGGGTCAAATGCCTGCCTGATCATAAATTTAAAAAAATGCCGTCTTGCATTTAAGCATTATTAATTTTAAATTCACGGAAATGGAACTTGAAGGAAAAAAACCTGTCAAATCTAAAATTGGGTTGATAAAGTTGTTTGTAGTTGAACTTTCATGATGTCATGGTGTTTTACAAAAAAACGGTGGCTGATTATTGATGTCGTCATCATTGAGCCTGGCTAATAAGTGGTCATAGTATGACAAAGCAATGCAGTTACTTTTCTGCCCGGTTAAATGAGGTGATCGTAAGTTCTTAGATTAAGTAAGACTGATTTACAACATTCACCTACCTTAGATTTACAGATAGATTACAAGTTAAAATCTAGAAAAACTCAAAAAACTCCCTTAAGCCATTTTCTCAGTTCCATCTTTCTTTAATTACCCTATTCTGAAACTAAAGTTTTTTAGCTGCGTATGCCTACTTTTAACTGCGTTAATGTGTTCGGACTTCAGAAAAAAAAACAAGGTTGCCAACATTCTGGGCGAAGAAGCCATGTTGATATTTTCTTTCTTTTTTCGTCATGCAGGATCTCACATGTATTTGAGAACGAAAAACGATTGTAAGAAAATCAAGAGAAATACATAATGGTGGTTTGAAGATAGATATGGTGTTCTTTTATTTGCAGTTTTGTGGTGAAGTTTATCTGATGATAAAGTGTAATCATTAAATATAGCTGAAAGGAAGACGGTCAGAAATGTCTTCAATGCATTTTGTGGTTCATCCTTTACCAGGAACAGAAGATCAATTGATTGATAGGTAAACATATTTTCTGAATTTTCTCGACTCCATTTCGTTCATGATGATCCAAGATCTGACAGTCAAAATGCAAAAATAATCCTTGATACTTTAAAGCTTTGTCTAGAAATGGGTTTTATGCGCTCATCTTTATTGTCATTACTGATCATGCTTTCAAAACAGCGAAACCACATCCTTTTGATTGCTAAATAAAAGTCATGTAAAATTTTCAAGACATAGGAAATGGCGTGTTGTGCTAATACCTAGTTCATGTAAAAGGGTGTTTATCAAATTGCGAACCCCGCATTCTGTGACCAATGCTAAAATATTCCGTTTAGTTACGGGTATAATGGTTCCTACTTTTCCATATATTTTACCCTTGGCGAAAATTTCGGGAAAATTTTTGTATTTAAAATTAACCAGAACCGTTTTTACACAGCTAAAATTTTTAGGTTATGAGATATTCTAAATATAAAAAATACGCCAAAACATATTATATTAATTTAAGTACTTATGCTAGAATAATCAAGAAGTGGCTTTAATATTTACAAGGTTAGAAAAAGAACTGTTCAGATGACCCAAATTAAAAAAATTGTTCTTGTTGGTTTCTGTATGTGAGTAAGGATGCCAGATATCTGTCAGCCAGAAGTGCTGGGTTGGCTAGTAAAAAGCAATATTAATTTGTCTTGCAATAGTAAAAATTTTGTACCTTATAAAAGGTCAAAAATTTAATAATAAAATAAAAAAGAGGAAAACAATTTAGGAAAATTCAAGTACCTACTTTGTGGCTTATAATTATACCTTACATTTTTAATGTATACATTAAATATGAAATTAAGGGATCACTATATAAATTTATGCTTTCTGCGGGTCCCAAGACAGCCTGAAGGGTGTCCGGGCACAACTGCATTATTTATTGATTATTTGATCAAAGGATGCCACTGTTGTTTATCCTGGTGAACGGGAGTTGCTGTGGTGGGAAAGAGTGGCGGGTGTGCCCCGAAAAATATCAGAGTATACAAAATTATGAATAAAGCAAAGTAAAGCAATATTCCAAAAAAGGTTTTTGTTTAATTTTAATTACAAAACTTTTTGTTTGAAGTAATGGGAATTTTTTTATTTTGTTAATTTCCAATGGGGAATAGCAGTGGGCTAATGGGTCAATAGAGAAATATTACCTATGAATTAGCTGCACACTCATAGGAACTGTCAGATTGAATAAGATTAAATGCAATGGCTCTAAAATTACCTGTGGACCCACCATTGGGTCATAGCAGTTATGGGACCACAGTTAAGTCAGTTTTTTGCTTGACCTTGGCACCTGTATCTTTTGAAAAAAAAAAGTTTAATAGTTTCAATGAAACAAGGTCTTATTGATGTTTTATAAACGAGTGTTCATTTGTTTGGAGCTCACTTGGAACTAAAATCTCAATGAGCTCTTGAACATTACATACAAGCTTGAGTCTTTGTATGCTAATGTCTTTTTATGCGGTGAGTTACATTCAAATCCACTTCATGTATGATGTTTTTTGTTTTTGCCTAATTGGATTTTATTTAGGCATAGTTGGATAGCCAATAATTTAAAGTAATCAGCTACTTGAGTTTTTAATCATGAATTTCAACTTCCATCTTCATATTCCAAGTACATTTTAAGACTCAAGTCCATTGTAAGACTTAAGTTGCTGTTCAATGAATCAGACTTGACTTTAGACTCCAAGTCTTTTTGGCACACTGTTCTGAGTCTTTCATGATTGAGTTGATTCTTTAAGCTTGACGACTTGAGTCCTCCACAACACTAAATTGAGAACAGTGCCATTCTCTTATGCTGTTGCTTCCATGTGGCTTGTTCAAAATCTGTAAAATACTAGCTGACTTGCCTTATAATAAAACTCCTCCATAGAATGATATCTGCCACGAAATTTCAACTTTCTGGAATTGCTAGTTTTGGCTGCACTTTGCCAAGACAAATATATTTTACATAGAATTTTTTATATTGTTGATGAAAGTGCTTTCATTACAGTGTTGGTTTGACTTTAATACATTGCCAACAGGTTAAAAGAAGTGGCAGACCGTTGGAACAGATATGGCACTGGAGCTGGGTCATCTGCTTTTAGTTCTTTAAGGGGGGTAAGAGCAGTAGCCGCAGGGCCAGCCCATATTGCATGTCTGCTCGAAGATGGAACTATTTGTCGTGCCGCCTTTTCTATTATCCCAGACAGGCTAGATCTAAGCAAGGCTGATGCTAGTAAAAGTGGGGGTAATGGAGGAGGGGGAAGTGGAGGCGGGGGAGCAAGTGGGGGAAAGCAGGGGAGTAGTGGAGGAGGCTGTGGATCCAGGCAGCAGCCAAGAACTAGAGCTCGTATCATGAGAAATTCTATAAGAGCAGCACCTAGTTCGCAAGGTTTGTAATTAAATGATAACATGATTAGACCTAGACAATATAACATTTTTACAGTAATTTGCTTTGGGTTTTAGGGTCTACTAGTCGTGCCACAGGTGTTATTATCGGATCATCTGGTTCAGGACGTGTGTTATCAGTGCCAGCACCTTTTGTTCCTGAAGATCTAGTTTCACAAGCTCAGGTTGTTTTGCAAGGAAAAAGCAGGAGTCTTATTATTAGAGAGCTACAAGTAAGTTGAGAAATCTCTAATAAATATTACATTATTTCAAATCTTTAAAACATTTAAAAATTAATATGCTTATTTTTGATAATGCAGCGAACTAACTTGGACGTGAACCTGGCAGTCAATAACCTGTTATCACGCGATGATGAAGAAGGTGAGGAGCCCGAAGGAGGCGAAGGGGGTGACGGTTACGTTCCCGAGGATCTCATCTCCCTGCTGGACGGTGGGTTCCACGCGGCACAGCAGGACCACTCGGTCATCATCGACGCGGACGCCATGTTCTCTGAGGACATCTTCGGGTACGCGGCTATCAGAAGGTACACCTATCACGCTACGCTCCTCAGCCTATCCCGAGTCGAGGCAGATCTCGAGCACGCCGAGCTTACGCAATTTCTTTTTCCATTAATTTGATTGGATTTGTTGCAGTCGTTTTTGTTTTGACCCCCACAATTAATCCTTTTTTTTTGTGTGCAGTAGTTTGTCGGGGATATACAAATACCATTTAAATATAATGTAAAGAAGATACACTTAATGAATACCTTATAGCTTATCCAACTTATATTTTATTAATAAAAAAGTATTTGTATACTGCCCATCTATTAAATTACTTGTAATAATCAAGGCGAAAAATCTTCTAAATAAAAAAAAACCTCAAATTAGAGTTAGGCCGGTAAATAAATGAATTTGGGTGGAAAAGTGGAAAGCGACAGTTTGATTTCGAAACATTGTTTACACTAGTTAAGAGACAAACATACTAAAAGTCTCCGCCCTTGGGAAGTCCTAGTGGGAGAGCACAAATAAGGTCCAGTTTTTTTTAAACGGGTTTTCGAAGCTCACACCTAGACAGCGATTAAGAGTGCGTAAAAAGTGAATAGAATCAAAGTTGTAGAGTATGGTATCAGCATTATTTTTGCCGTACAACAAAATTGCCTTGCATGCATCGTTTTGGAGATGTAATTTAAAAACCAAAAAACGGGACTTTTTGCTTCCCCGAGGGCTCACCTCCTAGGGGTGAGGTCTTTTAGTATTGTTTGTCTCCCTAACTAGTCCAAATAATATTTCGAAGCCAAGCTGCCGGCTTTCCACTTTTCTATCCACATCCCCCCTTCATACATGTAAATGTTTTCGAAAGTTATAAATGGTGATTCCTCCTTGTTTATTTATTATCTCGTCTTGATTATTATAGGTCCATTCGTTTGTGGATATAACTTAAATAGCAGTAGGGGTTATTTTAGTCGCAGCGGCGGCGGTGGCAGCAGCGGCGGTCGTGGCGCGGCGGGGCGAGAGGGATCTAGCTCCGCGCAGGAGAGACCCTCCGAGTTTAGCCGCTGGAGGGATCGACAGTACTTTGGACCACGCAGGTGGCTAGAGTCAGCTCTACGCGATACATCCTGGGATAAAGATGGAGGTAACTTATACATCTAAATTATTATGTAATTAATTGGACCGATTCAACTTAAACTAGATGTTTTTATGGAGATTGATATTCTTTCTATTACATTTGTACATTTTGCAATCTATTTATTCAGGTGACAGTAAGAAGAAAGACTCTGCTATGGTGGCTTCTCCATTGTGGGTATCTGAGGAGTTGGAGTATTGGGACAGTAATACACGGTTTACGCATATCGCGGCTACGTATAGTGAGCTCGTAGCGGTTTCTACATCCGGGCAACTTCATCAGTGGCGTTGGGCTGATGCGCATCCTTATCAACGGAATGACGTAAGTTTAAAGTTAGAATAACAAAACTTGTAGAAAATCAAATTTTCTTTATAAATGTGTTTACATATGCATTGAAGAGTTCTATCAAATTTTAAAGAATATTGCAAAGTTGAAATTTTTTTTGAATTCTGTTGAAAATATTTTAAATGAATTGCTGTAAAAAACAAATAAGAAAAATAACCAAACTTCAGACTCAGAAAAATAAGTTATTTGCGAACTCGCCGGTAAAATATAATATTGTTGAGTGGCTGTTATCATATGATTGCTACCATCAGGCTACCTACTTGCTTTAATTTATTTACACGGTTTTATTGAAATCTTAATTTTTAAAATCATTTGTTTTTCTGCTAAACTTGTCATTTACGAATGCTTTCTGTGTTATATCTGTACACAAATACTATACATATTGTTTGATGTTTTTATAATATTGTGTAGTTGATTTTTAAAGATAGAATACTAATATTAAATTGTTCAGCCTTCGAATGGGTTCAGCATGTATCATCCTCGCGGTAACTGGCTCGGCCTCGGCGCCGGCGAGAGGATCATCAATCTAAACGCGGCGGGCATCAGAGTCTCCGTGCTGACTGACGCTGGCCGTGTAGCTACTTATTTAGATGAATCTATCGGTAAGCTCACATTGAAATCCGCTTTAAATATTCATATTTTCCTATATTAAATGTATGTAATCGAAAAACGTCATATAACTTCTTTGTAGACAAAACTGACAGTACCAACTAACATTCACAATTAATAGATATTTACAAAGAAAAGAGGACCACATACATTACAATAGTTCATTGTAAATTGTAATAATCCTACATTTATACAAAAAAGCATTACTTTTTACATCTGAATCATTGAACTGTGATTAATTATATTTGGCAGTTAGATAGAATTTGATTAAACAAAATGGGACGGTTCTTTTTTAAAAAAAATTTATTACAATCAAACATAAAACACAGTATATATAGAATGATATAGTGGGCAGTTTATGTAAATATTCATAATAATATATATGGTATACAAGCTGTACTTAATTTACAGTGATTGTTAAGTACAGTAAGGAATTAACTATAAAACTAAAATATTACGTTTTTTGTAAGTAGCTCACGCGCCTGGTGCATTGCGTTTGGAGCATCCTCTGCAGACGTTCTCGGAGTTTGGTTCGGACCGGGCTGTGTCGTTACATGTATGCTCTCTCTACACCGTTGCAAGATTAGACTCTGGAGCTCTGTATTGGTGGTAAGTGGTCTTATTAATAAAAGCTAATATAAAATTTCACTCTAGTAATTTCAGTAATTTTACAATAACATAAACAATACTCATCTCGCATTTTGTGTTGTATTTTGTTACAAAAAAAAAACTCGATAGTGGGTTGCCAGACTTTCAGTTTTAATGCCATAATTTAAATGACATATAAAGGAAATTACAAGTTATAAAATTTTATCAACATAATTATAAATAATAAAATACTTAACGTTAAGGTTAGTTATATAAAAAATCACGAGAAAGGTTTCCAAGATGGACTGATATTTAAGGTATTTAAATTAAGGTCTGGTCTGGTCTGGTCAAGGTAAGCGTTAAAAAAGAACAAAAAGCGCAAGGATGAGGATGTAGCTTTTGTGGGAGATCAAATCAGAGTCGTGTGGAGCAACGCCCAAAGTACATGCACGGAGTGCCGGTTTGGACGAGTTGAAGTTTGAGGCCATGCGATGCTCGCACCAGAACTTCAGCCCTCACCAAGAACCTCCTGAAGATAAAATAAAACTAATTGAATACTAAGAAATAACAAACTCTTGATTGTGGTTTAGCCAAAAGTCAAAGTGCAAATAGGTTTATATGAACAAAATCTTTATCCACGGTAAGCCAAAAAGCTCCTGCAGCTTTTAAAGCATAACAAATTTGACAGGGGTTCTCCTTATGTTACACATCACTAGCACTACTCAAAAGGTGAAGGAATTAATTAATAAATACCGAAGATGGTGTCGGCTAGATGGGAGTTTCAACACGTATCCCCAAGTTGAAGCTTAAAACAACAACGTACATTTGCATAAAAAAACATTGTTAAACTAAACAAACACTAACCAGGGGCAGGTCAATTGGGAGATGTGAGTCCTTGTTTATACCGCAACCATGGTTATGTAATAAACAACTAAAATATAAAACAATAAAAATGCCATCCAATTAGAATCCTACGCGAAAGCTGAAAATCAACGAGTTCGATCATTATTACATAAAAAAATGTGTCAGCAGACCTAGGGTGTTCGAAATCGTAGGTTCGTATCGTATCGTAATCGTATCTCTGTTATTACTGAAGTAGAAAAGGACAATGTAGATTTTCTTCCAGAACCAACCTCTCCTACATTAAAAGATTTCTATAATATCCTTCATCTATTCACATCTATTTAACATGCCCATGACAGTAACGGAGTGTATAAAGTACAAATGCCAATATGTTTGTTCAGGGGCGTGCTTCCGCTAGGCCAGCGCGCCCGCCTGTGGGAGAAGCACCGCGCCCGCTCCCGCAAGCAGCAGCGCGGCCACTCCTCCGCGCCGCAGGACCTGCAAGCCGGGCAAAGCGTCACCATGAAGAACGCGCCCATGTATCAACCCGGTGCCGTCGGTTAGTATATAGACAAGCACTACTTAGCTCTTATATTATACTCATATGATTAATGAAAATTTTGTATTCTTTGCTAAGCTCAAAACAACGGCAAGACTGATTTGGCTATTTTTTTATTTAATATTAGATTTATTTTGAACCAAAAACAATAGTACATTGTATTATTCTAATCTAAATGATTTTATACGTATAATAAAATAATAATAACCACATCACGACACACACTTTGACTTAGTCCTGCAGCAAGATTTAAGAATATTGTTTCACAGGTGCCAAGCAATGATATGATATAAACTATGTAGATAAAAATTCTACATCCGTTAAAACCGGTAAGCGAAACAATGCGACTTGCAAATAACACAGTCCTGTCCCCGCCGGGATACGAAACCTCTTGTGTAGCAGTCAGTTGTTACGTCACTGCGCCACTGAGACCGTCAATGATTATATTGCGGCATTTGTCTGTACTTGAAATTTCACTCTGTACAATACAGTGTTTTTGCTTAACAGATCTAAGGTCACCTTAAGCAGATATTAATTAATAAATATTATTGACAGGTTTCAATATGTCTACCGGAGTTCCAAAAGTAGGCGTGCTTCAGAATGCAGCTTGGAATTTATCTGACATGTGCAGGTTTAAGTTGCTTCCGCCACCTCAGCCTGATCGGTCTCTCTCTGACAAAGATAAAAGGGATATGCAGGTTGGTTTGTTTTCAACATGTTTGATCTTTAGTTCATTGAATATAAGAAAGGTGTTTTATGATTGGCTTGCAAAATTAAATATTAATCATGTTTTTTATTGAAAACAGAATCAATCCCCTTTGACGGTGTCTTCGGTGAAGGCGTCATCATCTAGTGGTGGCAGTAAAGACTCTAGCAAGGACAATAACAAAGACATGGCTGATCGACTGGACATGCCGCCGCCGCCTAGCCCAGCATCCTCAACATGCAGTGATACTAGCACTTCACATAGTAAGTACCAGATTTTTCTATAGCTATTGGCATCACGCTTAGCTTTGGTTTTTATTAGCATGCAAGCTTTCAATTCGGATTTAATTGGGGAATTCACTATTTTCGAGTTGCGTACACACCAAGGACAAGTCGCCCGTTTACATGGAAACTTCTCTTAGCGTGGATGCATCACGGCAAGCGGCAGATTTCAGTCGGACCAGATTAATGAATTCAATTCATTGAATAGGTGAAGATGACAGTCTTGAGTTATGCTTTTAATATCGATTTCATAAATAGGTATGAAAAGTTACTACACATACCTGTTCAAAACGACAGTTTTCCAGATGCTACTTTAAAGGGAAAGCTGATGCTCGTTGGGAGAGATTATTTGATTATCCCTTGTATTTATTAGTATAATTTTACAACTAACGGGTCTACTGTTTCTACAGAACGTGCCAAACGCGTCACTGTCCGCGGAGAAGAAGGATCATCAAATGACGGTTCCAAACGTGACGAAGAAGAGTGGCCCCTAAAAGAAGTCGTATTTTTAGAAGACGTTAAAAGTGTTCCACTGGGAAGAGTTCTGAAAGTAGACGGTGCTTACGCCGCGGTGAGGTTCCCCACTGTTGGGAAAGATGGAAAGGAAGTTGTACCATCGACCCCTGAAGATTGGACCACTCTGCTTCAAGACTGCAGGCTTGTGAAGAAAGATGACCTTGTGGTTGTGAAATGGGGAGCGGGAGGTTCTATTGGGGCACGCGGACCAGATTGTTTGCAAAGATCTCCAAGAAAGATCGCTCTTCCAGCTGATGTTCAAGTTATTTCTATAGCGGCAAGTATCGTTTTTTAAACAACACTTTCAAAACTGCATTGAAATCTTTGAGATACAAGTAAATCAATACCGTATTATTGTCAATGGTGTTATAACTACAAACGATGCAACGCCATTATACAAGATAGACAATGATGATTTAACTTGTGTAATATAGTTGTATAGTTTATAGTTATTGCACAGGTAAATGTAATTTATTTTATTCTGAAGAGGTTGCCTGTTTTTAGTGTTGAGCCCTTGAAGAAGACTGTTTACATAGGATGATAATTAAAGTAGTGCACAAGTTTTGACATGAACATATTAATAGTTTGCACAATACTTTTTACTTTTAACCTGTATAATGTTGAACTTAAACAGGTGGACGGACGGGGCGTCCACGCTGTTGTCCGACGGCCGGGCGGCGCGCTGGCGTACGTGGTGTACGCGGTGGGAGCGACGCGCCCGCTCACGGACAGCGCCTTCCCTACTGACCACGCCGCCTTGCTCGGCCAATCCGCCGGGAGCGCCATACAACTGTTCACCGCGGCTGAGGTAAGTTATGTTAAAATATTTTGCATACAGCTGGACCACTCGACTACCATCGATATGCGGCCGACATTCCATCGATGTTCTTTGAATTTTATATATTTTTATAACCCTCTCTGTATTTAAGGGAGTGGGGGGCAGTTGAAATATGGACTAAAATGTAAAATGTTGTTGCAGTCAGAAGCAAATGAAGATCGATATTTGTAGTTCGAGTCTTTTTTTGGTGATTGTAATTTAGTTTGTTATTAATAACAAAAAAACCTTGTACTATTACTGGTTGAACCGTCAAAAACAAAGAACATGTGTCGTAAGAATAAGAAGTCTTAGCGTGAGATCAGGTCCAAGACGAGTCGAGCCACGCCCCCCGGAGTCGCCATGATGCTGGTCCTGAAGTTGACATAAAACTTATTGAATACCAAGACACTCACACAATAACATTCACTCTGTTGGTCTGGGCAAAAGATAAAACTTTAAAGTTACTAAGAGTTAAAGAAATGATAAATAAATATCAAAGCAAATTACTTGTTATGCTGTGAAGAAAATTTTTTTTTTTTTGTAAAGATTAATTAATAAGAAAATAGGTATTATATCTAAATTGTTTAATTTTGTTAAAACTACTAAACAAAATTCTATAAGATCTATATCCACGGCAAGTTATCAAGCTCCTGTAGGGTTTAAAAGCATGAGAAGGATGCTTGGGTTAAATGAAATTAGACAGGGGTCCCATTAGGGAATAACTTTACTTGTCCTTGAAAACTACACTTATCCACAAAAATCACACTAGACACCGCACATATTACTAGTTTGATTTAAAAGATAATATAATAGTAAAGGAATGTTAATAAAAAAAATACATTAAAAATATTTCAGCAGGCTGAGGGCTGTCTGGAAAGCCCAGGCAGTTCAGATGCCTGTTGTTGCTGAAATAGTCCAGCTATGGTTAAACTGAGGAAAAATATTTCCTTAATATAAAAAAGTTATTTACGTGTCTAGGTTTTAACAGTATCTAAGTTTTTTTTGTTGGGGGGGTGCAGATGCCCCCCTGAAGAAAAAAATATGGAAAAATGGTACAGTAAAGCTGTACACATTAAACTTGGCTGTATGGTTCTTCTTTACATACTGTTAACAATTACCCAAAAAAGTCTTTCAATACTTAGAATTCATACTTTTCCCATTCTCAACTGCGTCTTATGTTAATTGACCCATCCTCCCGGCCATAGTCTGACCCCCTTAGATGTTTTCAGTATAATAATTATTCGAAATGCATGATCAACATTATCTAAAAAAAAAATTAAACTAGGTTTTTACACTACTGCCAATGATTGGGTAGGTAACGCCACCCTATAAAACTTAGATTTATTATTTTGTGTTTCTGTCAACTATATCTAATGCTAGACGAGGATAATAAATCGAACTTAAACAAGAAATTTTAAATGAAAAATTGATAAATGTTGTAATTAAAACAGGGCAGCGAGCCTGTGGTGGTGATGTGCGACGGCAACGGCGGCGTGTACCCGGTGACGCGCGACATGGTGGGCATGGTGCGCGCGCCGCCGCCGCTGGACCTGCCGCCGGCGCGCGCGCTGTGTGCGCACGCGCTGCCGCTGCATCCGCATCAGGCCGCCTCCACGCACCACGCCGCGCTCAAGTCACAGGTACAATTCTTAACAAGGATACAAAAGCCCATACAGGTTAGGTTGGTCCATGGCCGTTTGTATATATATATCTGATACATTATGATCTCATATATTCTCCTCCCGTTGGACTAGCCTCCATCCAACCATACTAGTTTATTCTTACGGATGCACCATAGCATATCACTTTTTCGTAATACCACTAAATTAATAATAAATAAATCTTTATCCCTAAAATTTAAGAACCTATAATAATAATTATTAAAGTAACTTATTATTTTAGGTTGCGTTGATTATATTGGTCCCTGAGCCGCAATTGATGATGCCACGTATTTTGCGCTGCGATCTTGACGGAGTACGTCATCAACTACATCAACTGGAATCTGATTCAAGCAGTGAGTATCTAGCACGATTTTTTTAAAGCGTTAATTTAATTAATAGAAATTAGAAGTTAAATTTAACTTAACTATTGTTTTTTTTCGGATCTGTGTTTTATTATCAAAAGTTTTGTTTTTCAGAGCAACAAATCCTTTCAATATTACAAGAACGCTGTGACGGAAATAGGAATATCTTACACGCATGCGTTCATATGTGCGCGCCGACTTCAAATAAAGAACCTGATATTGGTAAGATAAAAATTCAGACGAATACTTTGTTTAATTTAAAGTGTTTTAAAAACAACCAAATAAAAACTTTACTTATCCCTAATAGTTGAGAACCCATCGATGCCGAATATTGCTAGCGGTGCTGCAGGTGGTGGTGCAAGCGCTGAGGAAGCAGTTCCTGCGTTGTCTTGGCCACCTGAGACGTTTGAAGCTTCTGGTGACGAAGATAGCTTAATGGGACTAGCTAATAATGGGTATACATCGCTCTTACATTCAACTGATATTTGTTTGTTTTCCTTTATCTACTTGAATAGTTTTCAATGGTAATGAAAAAATTGTTTAGATTAACAGAATAAAATTTGTTAGTTTTTTTTAATTTTTAGCGTTATTCGATATAAAATGAAAGAAAGAAAAGTTAGAATGATATCCATAGTTGTAAATGTAAAGTGTGTCTGTCTGAGAAGCGTAATAATATTTGTAGTAAAATGTCAAGTGGTGGCGGCGGCGGCGGCGGCGCGGTGAGCGCGGACCCGGCGGAGCGGCGCGGCAACGCGCTGGCGGCGCTGCGGGCCCTCTGCGACGCGCCCGCGCTGCAGCCCTACCTCATGCAGGCGCTCACTGACAAGTCAGTATACTATGTAGCCGTCTAGTTGTAAATGTCAAGTGGTGGCGGCGGCGGCGGCGGCGCGGTGAGCGCGGACCCGGCGGAGCGGCGCGGCAACGCGCTGGCGGCGCTGCGGGCCCTCTGCGACGCGCCCGCGCTGCAGCCCTACCTCATGCAGGCGCTCACTGACAAGTCAGTATACTATGTAGCCGTCTAGTTGTAAATGTCAAGTGGTGGCGGCGGCGGCGGCGGCGCGGTGAGCGCGGACCCGGCGGAGCGGCGCGGCAACGCGCTGGCGGCGCTGCGGGCCCTCTGCGACGCGCCCGCGCTGCAGCCCTACCTCATGCAGGCGCTCACTGACAAGTCAGTATACTGTGTAGCCGTCTAGTTGTAAATGTCAAGTGGTGGCGGCGGCGGCGGCGGCGCGGTGAGCGCGGACCCGGCGGAGCGGCGCGGCAACGCGCTGGCGGCGCTGCGGGCCCTCTGCGACGCGCCCGCGCTGCAGCCCTACCTCATGCAGGCGCTCACTGACAAGTCAGTATACTATGTAGCCGTCTAGTTGTAAATGTCAAGTGGTGGCGGCGGCGGCGGCGGCGCGGTGAGCGCGGACCCGGCGGAGCGGCGCGGCAACGCGCTGGCGGCGCTGCGGGCCCTCTGCGACGCGCCCGCGCTGCAGCCCTACCTCATGCAGGCGCTCACTGACAAGTCAGTATACTATGTAGCCGTCTAGTTGTAAATGTCAAGTGGTGGCGGCGGCGGCGGCGGCGCGGTGAGCGCGGACCCGGCGGAGCGGCGCGGCAACGCGCTGGCGGCGCTGCGGGCCCTCTGCGACGCGCCCGCGCTGCAGCCCTACCTCATGCAGGCGCTCACTGACAAGTCAGTATACTATGTAGCCGTCTAGTTGTAAATGTCAAGTGGTGGCGGCGGCGGCGGCGGCGCGGTGAGCGCGGACCCGGCGGAGCGGCGCGGCAACGCGCTGGCGGCGCTGCGGGCCCTCTGCGACGCGCCCGCGCTGCAGCCCTACCTCATGCAGGCGCTCACTGACAAGTCAGTATACTGTGTAGCCGTCTAGTTGTAAATGTCAAGTGGTGGCGGCGGCGGCGGCGGCGCGGTGAGCGCGGACCCGGCGGAGCGGCGCGGCAACGCGCTGGCGGCGCTGCGGGCCCTCTGCGACGCGCCCGCGCTGCAGCCCTACCTCATGCAGGCGCTCACTGACAAGTCAGTATACTATGTAGCCGTCTAGTTGTAAATGTCAAGTGGTGGCGGCGGCGGCGGCGGCGCGGTGAGCGCGGACCCGGCGGAGCGGCGCGGCAACGCGCTGGCGGCGCTGCGGGCCCTCTGCGACGCGCCCGCGCTGCAGCCCTACCTCATGCAGGCGCTCACTGACAAGTCAGTATACTATGTAGCCGTCTAGTTGTAAATGTCAAGTGGTGGCGGCGGCGGCGGCGGCGCGGTGAGCGCGGACCCGGCGGAGCGGCGCGGCAACGCGCTGGCGGCGCTGCGGGCCCTCTGCGACGCGCCCGCGCTGCAGCCCTACCTCATGCAGGCGCTCACTGACAAGTCAGTATACTATGTAGCCGTCTAGTTGTAAATGTCAAGTGGTGGCGGCGGCGGCGGCGGCGCGGTGAGCGCGGACCCGGCGGAGCGGCGCGGCAACGCGCTGGCGGCGCTGCGGGCCCTCTGCGACGCGCCCGCGCTGCAGCCCTACCTCATGCAGGCGCTCACTGACAAGTCAGTATACTATGTAGCCGTCTAGTTGTAAATGTCAAGTGGTGGCGGCGGCGGCGGCGGCGCGGTGAGCGCGGACCCGGCGGAGCGGCGCGGCAACGCGCTGGCGGCGCTGCGGGCCCTCTGCGACGCGCCCGCGCTGCAGCCCTACCTCATGCAGGCGCTCACTGACAAGTCAGTATACTGTGTAGCCGTCTAGTTGTAAATGTCAAGTGGTGGCGGCGGCGGCGGCGGCGCGGTGAGCGCGGACCCGGCGGAGCGGCGCGGCAACGCGCTGGCGGCGCTGCGGGCCCTCTGCGACGCGCCCGCGCTGCAGCCCTACCTCATGCAGGCGCTCACTGACAAGTCAGTATACTATGTAGCCGTCTAGTTGTAAATGTCAAGTGGTGGCGGCGGCGGCGGCGGCGCGGTGAGCGCGGACCCGGCGGAGCGGCGCGGCAACGCGCTGGCGGCGCTGCGGGCCCTCTGCGACGCGCCCGCGCTGCAGCCCTACCTCATGCAGGCGCTCACTGACAAGTCAGTATACTATGTAGCCGTCTAGTTGTAAATGTCAAGTGGTGGCGGCGGCGGCGGCGGCGCGGTGAGCGCGGACCCGGCGGAGCGGCGCGGCAACGCGCTGGCGGCGCTGCGGGCCCTCTGCGACGCGCCCGCGCTGCAGCCCTACCTCATGCAGGCGCTCACTGACAAGTCAGTATACTGTGTAGCCGTCTAGTTGTAAATGTCAAGTGGTGGCGGCGGCGGCGGCGGCGCGGTGAGCGCGGACCCGGCGGAGCGGCGCGGCAACGCGCTGGCGGCGCTGCGGGCCCTCTGCGACGCGCCCGCGCTGCAGCCCTACCTCATGCAGGCGCTCACTGACAAGTCAATATACTATGTAGCCGTCCGGATTCCGGTTGACCTTTGTAATTGGATTTCAGACTTCCTTGGGAACCGTTCGATTCAAGTGGTTTTGGATGGTCTCTTGTCCAAGCAACAAGCAATCGACGCTGGTGTTCGCCAGGGGTCAGTTCTGTCCGCAACGCTATTCCTGCTACACATAAATGATCTGCTAGTTCCTGGAACAGTCGGTTATGCAGATGACACTACTGTTACGGACAGATAGTTCTCCAGTTCTCGGGCCAGTCGGAATGAAACTCAGTCTTGTCGAGAGTCTCTAGTTGAGCGCTTGAATCTGGCACTTCAGGCAGTCTCGGACTGGGGTGAAGCCAATCTTGTTGGATTAAATGCAGCCAAAACACAGACGTGTGTTTTTTCCGCCAAACGGAGCCCCTTCCAGCTGACTCCGAATTTCCGGGGTGTATCAATATCGATAACTAATCATATGCAACTTCTTGGCCAGGAAATATCGTCGAACATGAATTTCGGCTCCTACATAGAGTCTATAGCCAAAATAGCGGCTAAAAAGCTTGGTGTTCTATCCCGGGTTAGGCGATACTTCACGCCCAAACAACGGCTTGTCCTGTATAAGGCGCAAATTCGGCCTTGTTTGGAGTATTGCTGTCACCTTTGGGATAGTTCAGCCAAGTATCAGCTAGCAGCTTTAGACTCTGTTGAAAAGCGAGCACAAAGAATCATCGGGATTGACGATGATATTGCTAACTTTCATGACCTCACCCACCGCCGCGAAGTTGCGTGTCTGTCGGTATTTTATAGGATACATTTCGGAGAGTGTGCGTAGGAAATGCACAATTTAATTCCACCGGCCCTCTTTTATGATCGGAATACTAGACGTAGGCTGAAGTTGCATCCTTTTGTTGTAGATATTCCGACCATCCGGCATCCGACGTTTCGATAGCTCCTTCATAATGCGTACTGCAAGGGTGTGGAATTCTTTGCCTGCCGATGTGTTCCCTGACCAATAAACTTCTTTAAAAATTATGTTTAATCATTTGGCCTAAAAAAATATCAAAAACTTAAAATTCAAACAAAATTTGACAACATCAAATGCAAACTAATACGAAGTGGTTTTAGATTTTGGTTTTCGAATGAAATAAAGCTCAAAAATATGCATTATAAGTATTTAATTTTTCTGTAAAATGAATATATGTAGTTGGAAATCTGAGAAAACGGTCAGGGAACATTGGCACTATATACTTAATTTATTGGAGGTTACATAATACTGTGTACCTTATGACTCCTATTGAAATGCAGTCAATTATTAATGTACACAGCATTTTCCAGAACATATAGGTAGTAATAATAATAATGTTTATGTTTATATTGTAGGGACGCCATGGGACAGACGCCTTTGATGGCTGCGGTGGCGGAGCGTGCCTATCGCGCCGCGCTCGTGCTACTGGACGCGATACGAGCGTGTCCGGACGCCGACGAACAGACGCGCTCGGCCGCCATGTTCCCACCGAACGCTCATCCGGATCACTCCCCGCTTTTGGTACTCTGTTGCAATGATACATGCAGCTTTACATGGACAGGACAAGATCATATCAATCAGGTATGGATCATTACAATATCTGAATTCACTGTTCTGTTTACTATTTTTGATCTAAAACCGGAAATCGTTGTTTTTATCTCACCTCCTTTTTTTTTTTTAGGATATATTCGAATGCAAGACGTGTGGTCTAACTGGATCACTATGCTGTTGTACAGAATGCGCTAAGGTAAATACTCAATTTTAATTTATATTTTCGATTATTTTGGTTTGTTATTTGTTTGACTATGTAACAATTATCCATAGGTATGCCACAAAGGTCACGACTGTAAATTGAAGCGCACATCTCCGACTGCTTACTGCGACTGCTGGGAGAAGTGCCGCTGCAAGGCGCTGGTCGGAGGCAACTGGACCGCTCGGTGCGATCTACTCGCTAGGTTCACTAGGGACACGCAACTTGCTACGCACTTTAACTCGAGGTGAGGATCCCGTTTTTTACATAAGTTAGTTATATTATCTTACATAAGCAAAAAAATATTTGAAACAGAATTACTTAATAGTTAGTAATTATTAATGATTAATTAATAGTTAGTTTATTGCATTTAAATAATTAGAAATCAGATTAATATTTTTATTGTTACTAAGTACTTTTATAAAACAGACGGAAGAAATAGCAGGTAATTATGTTAAAATACGATTACTAGTCATTCAATGATGTAAAAGAGACGTATTTAAAAATTAGAAGATAGAGGATATATTTTAACGCACATTATCGGCTATATTTAGTGCGTTCTCTTTTAGGTTCCTTCTCACATAACATCCATATTTGATACTTTGTTTATGTTGACATGTTTAGAGGCGAGTCGATCCTGCTGTTCCTGGTGCAGACGGTGGGTCGGCAGGCGGTGGAGCAGCGTCAGTTCCGCGCGGGCGGCGGGCGTGCGCGGCCGCCTCGCAAGCAGCCAGGGTCAGACCCCGAGCTTGACACGCCCGACCATGACCTCGAGCCGCCGCGATTCGCAAGACGAGCGCTCATGCATCTGCTAGGTACTTAAACGCTGGATTTTTTTTAATCCGCCCTAGTCAAAACTAAGCCACATGATTATTTTTTACGTTCTAATCAAGGATAAACATATACATAAATAAAAACACTATAGACATTCAAATATCTGCTCGCACGTCTCGCAGCTAGTCAACCGATCTTTTTGTCTAACGATGCCAAATTTTTCCTTAGCCAATTGGGCAGCCGTCGAAGCAGGGATAATGTGTGGCGCAGAGACTGGTGCAGCTGAATCTGAGCGTCCAGCAAGTCCATTGCAGTCAGGAACCACATTACTGGACAAGTTTACACACGCACTTATAGTTAAATGTACAAATGAGGTGAGGAATATACTTCTGATTGTGCCTATACATGTATTGTGTCTTGTAACAAAATGTTTATTGTTAACATTATTTTTTAGATGCTGGACACTTTACTGCACACATTAATTAGAGAACAACAAAACGACACGATACCGGGACGAGCAGAAAGAGCGCGTGAAGTCGCGCGTCGTTTCGTCCGATCAGTTACCCGAATATTTGTCATATTCAGCGTTGAAATGGCACCTGGTGCTGCCAAGAAAAAAGGGTAACTACCTTCCATGAATTTTGCACACAGTAAAGTGTTAAATCTTAAAAATTTAAGGATATTTTTGTTTTGATCTCGTTTACTATACCTCATTATAATCATGCATTACTTAAACGTATTATAAACTTTTGACAGACCTCTTTCTATAACATCTTCATTGGTTCGCTGTCGGCGCGTGTTCGCGGCTCTAGTGGCACTAGCCGTTGAAGAATTAGTAGAAGCTGCTGACGCTTTACTTGCGCCAGTGAGACTAGGTGTAGTCCGGCCGACTGCGCCGTTCCCGCTGGCCACGACTTACGGTGAACTTGTTAACGGCAGCGAAGATCTGTTTGGAGTGGAGCCACTATCTACGGGGCACTCACGACTTGCACATGCCCGAAGGTACTATAATTTGGAACAATAAATGAAATAATTGTTTCTTAGGATTATTTTATATATAATTAACATTGATTTCCAAATGTTTTTAATCATTGATTTGTTTCAAAATTTGGATAACGATTTAAAGTATAGTAGTTCCTGTTATTTCATAAGATATTTGTTTGTTAGAGAGCCAAACACGACAGGCGGTCGCGCTGCAGCTGCGGGTGGTACTTCAATGGGTAGTTCGACCCTAGTGCCGGATCGTTCTTCAACTCCTGTGGCCACAGAGTACGCGGACGACGCGGCGGGTGAAGCACTCGGCGGAGATGACGACGCATCGGAAACGGACGAACCCGCCGCGCCACCGCCCGCTCCGCCAGCCGACGCGCACCACGACATGGCCGACAGGTCAGTCAAAGCGTTTAATAAGAAAATTACAATCACAATTACATGGATATACGTTCGAGGGAAACCCTACCTATTTCATTAATAACCAAGATTTCGTTTGCACTTCATGGATTTGCACTTCACAAGCAAGGGACACTTTGTCTCGTAGGTTAATTTTTCACTTATTCATCTGCTTGCCAAAATTTTCTTAATTAACAAGTTCACAATTCCTAAATAAGTACTTCGAGTTGTACACCCACCCGGGCATCGTAATTTCAGTTATTGGTCTGGTACATATAATTAATATATTTTGTTATTCAGGGGTCAAGAACAACACGTGGTTGTTGAAAATGGTACAGAGCGTGCAGAAGGCGGTGAGAGTGAGAGCGAGTTGGATTTGTTAGCTGAAGTTGAAACAGAGAGTGACTCTGATGATCAAGATAATGCAGAGTCAGCACAGAGGAGCGTACAGACTGGTGCTACGCAAGGATCTGATGCTGGTGAGTTATTAGATGATTAGTTTAGTAAGAATAGTGGTTTTTTTAAAGACCCGTGAGGTTCTTATAAGCTTGACCAGGATATACCAGGGTTACCATAAGGATATTGAGCGAGTAAGAGATGGTAGGGAATTTTTATGTTTTTTTAAATGTGAAAATGGATATGTTTTATCGCGCCAGGTATAGCTTCCCTTCTACTTTACCCGGAGGATGAAAGCGGGGATTCGACTCAGCCGGAGGACGAGGATTCTGAAGGGGGGGAGACGGACGAGCAGGAAGGGGAGGGAGAGCCAGCACTTCATGACGCGGAGTTAGAACGCAGAGCCGCCCCACCAGCCAGGCCAAACCTCGCGCCGCATTCCATGCAGTGGGCTATTAGGTTAGAAATTTATTGTTACCTTTATTTTGTCTCTCCACATGGTCAATTCTGTCATTTTGTTTTCATTGTTACATTCAGTCATTAAGTAATTGTCTCATGGTTTATTTATGGAGTCAGATGTAGATAAACTTTAAGATATTAGGAACATCATGATATTATTCATCTTTTGTAAGACTTATTTTCAGGTAAATTTGATCTTGATTGACTTAACAGAAAATTTACATGTTGACCAATGATATCTTTATTGTTTTCCGTAAGTTCATTATAATAAATTTTACTAATACTTCACATGTTAATTTTACTAAAAATTCACAAGTTTAGATAATTTTTTAGCATAAACAAAGCATTTGTAATTTCACAGGGAGTATGATTAATATATTTTTTTAGAATATTAAAAACTTCCTGACATTTTCTCTGAAAATGTAGTTAGCTGAAAGCTTTAATGTTTTGATATGATTCCTACGTAAAAGTTCAAGGTGGTATCTAAAGCATGAGTGTCGATTTGTTAGGTCCCGCGAGGCGCGTTCAGGCGGCGCCAGCGGCGCGGGCGGCGTGCGGCTGGCGGGCGGGTCGTCGCTCGTGTTCATAGACCCGTCGTCCTTGCGGCGGTCGGCCGCGGCCGCAGCGCCCGGCGCACACGATCCCCACTCCACAGCTACTACGGCATCCTGTCTGGCGCGCGCTGCCGGTGCGTATACAACCCTATGCTGCAATCTCCCGTACCTCCCTTATTACATTGCAAATACTCATCCTACCTAAGATAGGGCCCTATTATTGTGTAATCTTATCGGCGTTTTACTGCTAGATTAGATATACTCGATGCATTAGGAGTTATACAGTAATAAAATAAGGGTCAAGGAAATATTTGTTCTAAACTAATTGTAAGTTAGTTTGTATATGGATGCGATCTGTAAATATTGTATCAGTTAATCAATGAAAGTACACAAAATAGAGTTGGTACAGAATTAAAGCTTATGTACGTACCTTAGTTTTGATAGCTTCGATCTGTATGTTTTATTAAAGCGCCCATTGAATGTAGTTTTACTTCAGTTCAGTCTATATTTGGTGGCATTTAGCTAATTAAAAGTAGGTATTGTTTGTTCTAAAATCTAAATGAACAAATAATACCTTAATAATCTTCATTGTGCTCTATTACCGCGTGAGCGGCACTCTTTATTTGTAAAAAAAAAGCCGAAGATTGATTTGCAGTGGTTTCTCAAATTAATTACAATTGTTTAATACAGGCATAGTAATACGCCAGATAGCAGATCTTCTGTGGGAATATGAACGCGTGACGCTTCCGTTACCTCGATTACTCCCACTGGCGTACAGGGAGGCTTTGAGGCTGCAGTGTTATCTCGAGAGACAACTCAAACCTACATGGGACTGGCTCGTTACAGTCATGGACGCGACAGAAGCACAGCTGAAGTGAGTATTTGTTAGATTCCATATATCTTGTTACGAACTTGTTATTATAAAGATTTATCGTAGTTTCAATCTAGTAGACAACCATTCTCACCAACAACATTTCTCGGGAAAACGTCATTGAAAGCCGAAACAAACTTGTGTCTGAAATTGAAACATCGTTTCTGAAAGTATCAGACTGGGGTAAACTTAATTTGCTCCAATTTAACCCCAAGAAGACACAAGTTTGCGCGTTCACCGCAAAAAGCTGCCTTTTGTCGTATCGCTTTGTTTCGAGAGCACTCCTTTAACTGCCGAAGCCAATATCAGAATTCTTAGTGTCGACATATAGAGCGAAGTCCAGTTTCGTGGCCATCTTGAGGGTAAGGCTAAATTAGCCTCGAAGAAGCTCGGCGTGCTCAATAGATTAAGACAGTATTTCACACCGGCACACCGCCTGCAAGTTTATAAGGCGCAGGTTCGGCCTCTCATTGAATACTGTTCTCATCTTTGGGCAGAGGCTCCCCAGTACCAGCTTCTCCCTCTAGACCGCATTCAGTGGAGAGCGACTCGAGTTGTCGTTTGCGATGAAGTTTCGAATAGGCTTGACTCCTTGGCACTACGTATAGAAGTAGCTTCCTTATGCATTCTCTATCGCATATATGATGGGAAGTGCTTCGAGGAACTGTTCGGGCTGATCCCCGCCGCCTTTTTCCGCAATTGATCTACGCGGTAATTCTACCACCCCCACTTTGACAGTTGGCAGAGCACTACTGCGCGTTTTAAAATAAACTTTCTGCCCCGCACCACAAAATTATGGAATGAGTTGCCGCATGCGGTATTTCCGGACAGATACGACCAGCAGACCATCACAGAAAAGAGTGTACTCTTTTTTAAAAGGCCGTCAACGCATTTTGTAGCTCTGGTGTTGCAAATGTCCATGGGTGGCAGTATTTACGTTCCATCAGGTGATCTGTCAGCTCGTTTGCCCCCTATCCTATAAAAAAAGTTAAGGAGCATAGTGACATTTTGTTCAGTACCAGGTTTCCTTGTTAAAAAAACAAGGCAAAGAGGAAAAGACCGTCGTTTAGTTGTACCCAAAGACATACGTTGAGACATATGTTGTATGAATCGTTAATTCGCCCAGGTTTGGTGCATCACTGACGTCCAATAATGCGAGCACGTCCACCGCGGACAGCAACCGCGCGGCGCCTGCGGCTCGAAGGACCACTTCGATAACATCTCCCGCAACCAGGATCATTGGCTTCTCTGAAGGGCCCAGAGCGAGGGATCGAGATCAAGGTAACTTTATTACCATTTTACTTTTTATAACTAGAAACACAATTCAGCAAGAAAAAACCACAATGTACTGAGTAATTAGCATCTGATTTCCGTATATGGATTGAATTTTACGTCTATGTATGGATTTAATGCATATTACTAACGAAATCGTGAGTATGGAATTTCGTAATATATTTTCTGATTTTAGAGAAGAATGACTGAAATGCATATCTGGTAAGATACATACATACTTTGCTTGTTTATGTTGACTTGAGTATGTTGTATGTTGCAGGCGTGGAGACCGGCAGCGCCCGGCGCGAGTTCCTGGCGTACTGCCTGTCGCTGCTGCGCGCGCACAGCGGCGAGCACGCGGAGCAGCTGCCGGTGCTGGACGTGGGCGCGCTCAAGCACGTGGCCTACGTGCTCGACGCGCTCGTCTACTACATGCGCGCCGCACAGCCTCAGCATCACCATCAGCATCTTTGGACGCAGGTATGATGCTTCTGATTGAACATAATAATTTCAATATGAATGCTTATCTATGACTATACTAAACAACCTTTTAGTAATGCTTATTATTGGATATTGGCAGCCCACTAAATGAAGGTAAATTTTATCGTCTCATTGATTTTTATAGCCTTTCTATTATTTTTAAATAGGATGAGAATGAGAACGAAGAAGGTGAAGAAGAGATGGTCGGCGGAGGAGCAGCATCAGCTGAAAGTGATGGCGAAGGTGAAGGCGGTCGGGGCAGACAACACGTGTTCTTCCAACGATCGGACTCCACGCTTTGCCTGGGATGCCCTCCGCCGGACCCATTCAATAGTTAGTTAATCGTTTAATTCTTTCAAAACGCATATTTAGTTTCCATATATTCACGAAAATGCTTGTTTTATAAAGAGTAATCATGGAAAATTGGTACTTCAATTGGTAATTTTGTTTAATTTGCTCATCTTTCTAAATAGTGACAATGCAAGAGGCGCTGCCCCTGGCAGACCAGCCGCAACTGCTGCAGCCTAACGCTCGGCGCGAGGAGTTGTTCGGGTTGCCGCGACAACCAGTCACGGTACCGCCCGCTCCGCACCACGCTCCAGGACTGCTAAATCCACTAGAAGGTAATACACATCTATACCTTTAAAATCGTTTGGTTTAATTCAGAATGAACGCAAAGCCAAAACTTCTAAGCTTACACTGGTGAATTTGGGAATATATACATATTTAGGTTTATTTTAAAGCAAGCATCTACTAAGTAAGGATATTTGAAACTACTAAATAAGGATGTTATATTAAGTCGAGAGTTAATACGCATTTTTCATGGAAGCAATAACTTACAACCACATCAAATCTTTCTTCAAAAACAAAACCCTTAAGCAAGTCTCACACCTTACTATTATAAAATAAGTAACATTGGATCGAGATAGAAAGTTGTAATTGATTCCGCAGTGGTTCCACGTCGCCTGGGGCTATCGTCCCGCGGCGTGGAGCGAGGCTGGTCGCCGCCAGCGCGGCCGGCTTCCGCACCGCCGACTCATACCAACAGAGATGAACCACAGGTAATTCATCAAGTTAAATTATGTACATAAAGTAATGTAATAGAGTGCATATTTTATTTAAGCTCTCAATATGCCCAAATGTATAAGGCAACAGATACATGGATCATTGATAATATTGGTATGGAGAATATTAAAATTGATTGATTATTATTTGTAACAATATTTTGCAGGACCTATCATGTACAAAGGATACAGTAACAAAAATGGATATTGACACTGATGGAGAGTATCTATCCGACTCAGATTCAAATGAAGCTAGACAAGTACATAGAAAGAAACATCATAGGTAAGTTCTATACTTCCTTTTGCATATGCAATACTTCTGGCTGAAAGTTTAATTTAAACGATATGTATTAAGTATTAAGTTGTACAATATATCTAATACTGTCGTATTTTTAAAGACATCCACATTCAATGACAATGGCGTCGACTAGTACTATTCAAGATACACAGACGCAGCCTTCGGAGTTCCATACATTAGTTGACACTGCTTGTTCCATCATTGAAGCGCCACATCAACAGAACTTAACTATTTCGCCATCACCTGGTACGAATAATATAAAATAGTTTTTTGTAAAGTACTGTTTATACATTTTCAACTATTATTTAAACTCGTCCTTTTTACTGTTTTAGTGTAGTATTAATTTTAATTCTAAATTTCTCTCAAGTATTAAACACTGTGTGTTTTAACAAAAAGTTCTATACCATCGTACACAAGGACAAGTGTACGAGATCCATTTTGTTTATGTACTACTTTATAACATTATCAGTCTAACATGAGTATATTTTGTAGGTCCGAGTTCAAGCTCGCTGGAGCCCCGCGCGTCGTCGTCACGCAGCCCCGGGAAGTCAGTCATTGTACGTGCTGTAAGTCACTCCACTTATTTGGGGGACTTTTTCTTATCAAAATTTACGACAACTCTTCAATTGGATTTAACTTTTTGCATGACTCGTTTCTGTATTGTGTGTCGTGAAATCAACAAACATAGTAAAATATGTATTGGTGATTTTGAATTTGGAAAAATAAATCTTTGTAATTTGACAATGAAAAACGTTTGTAAAATGACTATGTAATAAACAAAAAGTAAGTTTATGATTATATTTGTGGTGTAGGGCGAGTTGTTGAGCGCTGCGGATCCGTTAGAGTCGCAAGAGATATCGGCACACGTGACAGTCGAAACAACGGGCTTGCCTTCAGCGCCAATACTGCCTCCGATAAATACAAATTTGCAGACGTAAGTATTGTTTAAAATAGTGTTTTTATTAGATAACCTTATCTAGCTTAACTTTCGATGTCAAATTCGTATAAATTAACATTAATTTCTATTAACGTGAAAAAAAAAAATCTACAAAAACTTTTCCCAAACTACAACTAGTGCTAGTGTTTTAAGAAAAGTGCATTAAACATTGATTTATTGTAATTTATACGTCCATCAACCAACACCACAGATAAATATACTATTATAGTCGATAAAGTAGTTTTCGGGCGCTCGACTGTCGTGTGATCATTAATTGTTTAATTTTGATAGACGCACGTGCCCATCTCTCGGTGCATCAGTTTCACACGACTTGCTTCTCGGACGGTGGCGTTTGTCACTGGATCTGTTCGGGCGCGTATTCACTGAAGATGTAGGCTTAGAGCCGGGCTCTGTTGTAGCTGAGCTAAGGTGCTTCCCAGTTAAAGAGGTCAAGTTCCGCAGAGACATGGAAAAACTTAGGAATTCACAGCAAAAAGACTTGACTTTACACAAGGTTTGTTAAGTTTAAGGTTTTATACATTGCTTCACTTATCTTACCGGCAGTCTGTAAAATCCGGTATGCCATACAATTTTTACGCAATTTATAGATTACAGCAAATCTGAAGGTAACATATGAAATCTTATTAATTTTATAATTTGCCTATAATTTGAATATTTATAATTTGGTAATGTATACATCAAGTGCGCAGCGGGTAATATGAGTTGAGCACACAAACAATTAGATTTTTTTAGTTCGCCAAGCTGCAATAACTAACAACTAGTCTAATTTTGGTGCATAAATTTATTTAAAGTTTTTATCACTTCGCGATAAGTTTTAAACTTTGACTTCATTTATTCTAAAATAGCTAAATAAAGTTTTAAGATGAAATACTCAAGAATAGGTGTTTGCACGTCATAATATTATGTATAATATGTTTATTTTTATTAAAAAAACTTGTTTATCGATAGATGGAACGCGATCGGGCGAAGTTGCTGCAGCAAACATTTGCAGAGTTGAACTCTGCATTCGCTGGGCAAAACCGACGTGCCACTGACAAGCCGCCGTTAGCTGTCAACAGAGTCAAAGTGACGTTCAGAGACGAGCCGGGTGAGGGCAGCGGAGTTGCGCGTTCCTTTTACACGAGCGTTGCTGAGGTGAGAATTTGCATTTACGGATAAAATTTTAGTTTTAGTTTACATTCAATATGAGAAAAGACAAATACTCATGAGCGTTTAGTCATTTCAACGTTTTTTTCATAATATTTTCATTTTGTAATTAAAATGTTTTGGGTAAATTGTAGGCACTGTTGGCGAACGAGAAGCTGCCGCCGTTGGAGTCGGCGACAGGCAGCAGCACGAGCAGCGCCAACCCAGCCGCCGCCGCGCCTCCCGCCGGCAGCAGTGGGCCCGCTGGACCACGGTAAACTATATCCTAATTAACACATTCCATGTCTTCAGTATTTTCCATGGCTATCATACTCTCAAACAAAAGACGCGTTAATGTAATTCTTGGCTAGGCTTTTTCTGGGTATTTATCAGTTACAGACTTTCAGTCAATTTGACTTCAAGTCCGCATTAAATTTAAATGGAATCTGTAAAAAGTTGTTTGAGTACGTAAAACTAATAAAAATGACAGGTAGAACCTATTAAAACACTTTTGTAATGCCTGGGTTGAAAGATGCCGTATTTAGTTTACACCTCTGCGAGTAAATGTTTAAGTTTGAGTTAGTCCAGTATATTTGTTTGTGTTGTTCCAGTGGTGGCGGCGGGAGCCGCGCGCGTTCCAAGGAGTCGAGCCGCCGCGCGGGCGCCCGGCCCGGAGCGCGCCCGCCGCCAGCGCGCGAGCCGCGGCGGGCGCTCAGCGTCGACGCCAGACCGTACTCGCCACAGGTCATTCACCTTACATATATCCTATGGCTGAAACACCCAATACGGTTGCAACTGCTGCACCGTATCGCAAACGCAAACTGCACTTGCTGTGACGTCTTTCATTGAATTTCATAATTTACAACTCATCTTGGAATATAACCATACTGCAACCGTATTGCAAGCGGATTTAGTTTACTAGTAATGTTCTTGCATCTATTTCTAATATATACAGACATAGCCTATGTTGTTGAAAGGTAATTTTATCTTTATATTCACGGATATTTTATCTAAATAGGCTGCTCCGGGTACAGAAGGTGCAGGATACAGTGGAGACCGACCTGGGGGACACAACGAACATCTTACGCTACATCAAGCACAACTAGGAGAAAGGCTTTATCCGAAAGTATGTTAATTACTTGATTCAATAGAATGTTAATTAAGAAACAACCAAATTCGTTTAATAAAATGTTCGTTTTATAAAAAAAAATAGGTTCACGCACTACACCCCACGTTCGCTGGGAAAATCACTGGCATGTTACTTGAGTTGACGCCGGCGCAGTTACTGGTGTTGCTGGCTAGCGAAGACGCTCTCAGGCAAAAAGTACGAGAGGCCATGGATCTCATAGTTATGCACCCATCTGAAGCTATCTTAGGTAAATATAAATTCAAAATACCTATCTCCTTGATTTCAGAACAAGAAATTTCACATTCTAATTATTTCTTATATTAAATAATATTAGAATTTTTTTCCTAAGATGAGACGAAATACTTAAATATACCACCTTAATTATTATAAATATATGCCAATATTTTGCCAAATGGGATTTTTGATTTGATATGTGCGAATTCAAACTGACATTCCACGTGTAGATCTGGACGTATTTTCACTGTCGGAGCGCGGAGCGAGCGCGACGGCAAGCGGCACGGACGACAGCGCGCCGCTGTTCTACTCGCCCGGCAAGCGCGGGTACTACTCGCCCAGGCAGGGACGCGCCACGCCCGAGAGGATCAACGCCTTTAGAAATGTCGGCAGGTAATATAATCATAGTCATCTTACAGTAGCCTGGAAACTTCATGAGCATTAGGTGGTGTAGGAAAGTTTGCGCATGTATCCTTGCAAATATTGTAATGTTAAACTAAATACGGGATTTCACTTGGTCACTTTTAAAGTATAATGAGTCAGTGGCGAGCTTAGAGTTTTAGAACAGGCCAAGCCGAGAGATACGTTATTGGAGTTTTATAATTAATTTCGATAAATGCCCTTGCTGCCCCATTAATCTACACTTCATTCTGGACTTGTTGGCGTAGACGAGCTCACCAAAGCACAAAAGTTTGCAAGCATGTCAGCAATATCATACTTTCGGTGGCTTTGTCAAAATGACAGTTTTTTAGATATATTTAGATACGCTTAAGAGACGAACACGCACGTTCTGTCAAATAATTAAGCTAGGGAAAAGCATTTTCGAGACTACTTTTACTAACAAAATCCTTTAGTTTAAACACATTATGATCTTTCAATACAAGGGAATACAAAAAATTTATCGTATATGTTACAAAAATAAGTTTTGCGCAATTTACTTGTAGCTAACGTATTAAATCATTTTATTCCAGGATAATCGGTCTATGTCTCCTACAAAACGAACTGTGCCCCATGTTCTTGAACCGTCACGTCTTGAAGTACATCCTGGATCGCCCGGTTCGGTTCCACGACCTTGCTTTCTTCGATCCAGTCGTGTACGAGAGCCTCAGACAGCTTGTGGTCGACGCAGAAACTGGAGATTCACACTCACTATTTGCTGCACTGGATCTTAACTTTAGGTTTGTTTGGTTTCAATAAACTGTTTTATAGAAACATTGGCAACATGGTGAACGTGTACAGTAACATGTAGTGATTGATGTTTCGAATATTTTACTTTTGACTAAACTTGTCTTTTTTTTCTAGTTTGGAAATGTGTGAGGAAGAAGGAGGCGGTTGCGTAGAACTTGTTCCGGGTGGGCGCGAGATTGAAGTGACGGCCCTTAACGTATATGACTATGTGCGTAAATATGCACACCATAGGATGTTACTATCGCAAGAAAAGGCTCTCGAGGTCAGTTTTGCATGTTTTTCATAAGCTTAGAAACGCTAAATTTTTTAAATTAATACTATGAAATACAAATTTAAATAATCAGTTGGATATAGTAGTTATGGTAAGTTAAAAATGACTAAATACATTTATTAACATGTTCGGAAGTTAAAACTTAGAAATATATTAAATATATCATCAAATAAATATAGAGCATTGAAAATGTTAAATGGAGAATTACTTGAGGGCAGTTAAACTAAACGGTAATAGTCAGTTGTAAATCACATGAGAAAGTTAGTAACGTAAAAAGACAAAAATATTTTTTATAATTTACCTGTTTTTTCAGTCATTTTTAGTTATGAAAAGATTAATGACTTTCGCTTTGACTGATATTATGAAATACAGCTAAAAACTAATAATAGGTAATTTTAACTGGATTGATACATAGAAAAATATAAGTTAAACAAAATTTGCCTAAAGAACTAATATATTAACTATAGATTTGGGTTTCGATGGTCTGCCTCTTCATTTATAAAATATATAGAAAAAAAATTCAAGTGTCACCCCACCAGATTTTTTCGATGATTTTGCTTGTTCTTGTTTCATTTGCGAGATTATCTAAAAAGTACATTGTTTACCCTTCAACAATGGTACGGTACCCGTCATGTGCAGTACCCACTCACAAATGATCGATTTTTTTTAGACCGCCTACGTATTTTTAGTACCTACTGATTCTTTTAAATCTTAATTTAACCTCTTGAATGTTTAAAAACAGTGAAAAAATAATATAATAGCAAGATTTATTGATGATTAAAAATGTATTTCATTTTGCTAGGCTATGCGCGTTGGCGTACTTGACGTGCTCCCTGAATCTGCATTAGAAGGTCTGACTGCTGAGGACTTACGCCTGCTGCTTAACGGAGTCGGTGACATCAACGTAGCGGCGCTCGTATCTTACACTAGCTTCAACGACGAAAGTGGCGAGCCACCCGAACGGCTCGCTCGGTTCAAGCGCTGGCTTTGGGCCATTGTCGATAAAATGACTCATCTCGAGCGTCAAGATCTGGTTAGTATTGAATGATAGTGTTTGTACACGTTTAAGAATACTAGCAAAATGCGTAGTATAAATTTCATATTTAGAGATAAACATATGCAAAATAAACGAAAAAAAAACAACTTTATTGTTACCCTTTCAAGTTTCAACTTTATTTTTACCCTTTCATTCAACTGAAATAAAATTATCTTCATGTTTTCTGAAAGTAATATTTACTTTCTTAAATTATTACTAATATAATTACTTAAATAAGGCACTTATATAAAAAGAGTACCCTAGTACCCGATGTAGAGATCTTGATTGAATTGATTTATTTGTTTGTTAGGTTTACTTCTGGATGGGTTCGCCAGCGTTGCCAGCGTCGGAGGAAGGGTTCACCCCGATGCCGACGGTGACGATCCGTCCGGCGGACGATGCGCACTTGCCCACCGCCAACACGTGCGTGTCGCGCCTCTACATCCCGCTCTACACCAGCAGACATGTCCTCAAGCACAAGCTCCTCCTCGCCATTAAAACAAAGAATTTCGGTTTCGTCTAGATCGAGCGGACGCACTCGCTGACTACTTATCTAATAGCCTTTAAGTTTAAACCCAGTCATATAAGACTGCCGTTGAAACGTGGATATACATAGTACATGTTGAATAGCAGTACCTAATATTATTAATTTACGATGGTAGGGATTTGGTACTGTACATGTATAGATTTACATGCATTACATGACTGGGGAAATGACTGAATAGTAATATTCAAAGAGCTGTAGATAGACATTCTACTGAAGCAAGAGTGTAAATTGGTCTGCATGAGTATATAAAACTTAATACAACCACACAGTTGTGTTATAGGTATCAATAACACAGTCCAATTACTCAACCTCTGATCTTGATTCTTATTATTATTTATTTACATATATTTATAATTAAAGCAGAAATCATTTTGCTGCCATTTTTCTGATTCCATTTACAAATATTTTTGTATGCATACTCGTTTATATGTATTTCTTGGTTCCGTTGGCCTAATTTAACGAGTTTCAAGAAACAAATTTATTTTACTTAATTGTAAATGACAACGGTAGCTTCACTCAACATTCTAGAATATTTGTAACTGTTTATATAGCTTTGTTATATAGTAAAAGTATATTAAATAAATTAGAATATGTTTGATATTGCTGCAGTTTTGGGTAAGCTTGGTAGAAGGTGTTTGCATCCAAGCAAAGGTGGTTTTTGTGATATCAGAGGAAGTATTTATGCGCCTTTATCCCTAAATTTAAGAATACAAATAACTTTTCCTTTGATTAGTTTTATTATTAATAATTCATAAATAAACAAACTCAAAAAGCTTATGCATATTTTTGTTTTATTTATTTCCTTACATAAAACTAAATTATGAAAAAGGAGGAATTCAAATAAAGGAAGATATCTAAATGAATTCAAATCTTTGTTACATATTGAATAAAATTATTTATTATTTACAACTATTCAACTTTTGATGCCAATCTTAATTCTGCAGATATTTTTTTGTAAACTCCATACAGAATAGTTATATGGCACAGATGGAGTAATGAACTTGTTAGACTTGTGCTTGGATATGTGTTCCAGCAAAGTTCTATGAGAGCTAAAATTAAAAACCTGCCTATTATAGAAAAGTTAGTAGACCACAACAAATAAGGTAAACTGTGGAAGTACCAAGAATAAAATTGATAATGTAAACTGCGAGCACAAACAATGCCTATAAAGTTAACAAGAAACATTGGAAGTATGAATAATTGTGAAATTATGCCAAAGTTGATGCTGTAATGCAGATCCTGCTCCTGCTTGGGTATTGTATGTTTTTTTGATGACTTCTTTGCATTTTTATTCGATGATGACTTCTGAAGCATATTTTCAAAGGAGTTCAAAAACTCTTCTTGTTCCTTTGTTAATTCTTCATCTTCATTTTTGCTCAACTGTTTTTTCTGTTCTCTGCTTAATTTGGATTTTCTCTTACTTTCAACATTTTTTGCATCTATCTGGGGCTGGACTTGATTTTGTACAAACTTTAGTCTACAATAACTCTTGAAATACTTGATAAATATAGGTGTAAATATTATAAGTATTATGACATGTATTGCTAAAAGTGATAAATGGAAACACTTATTTTCAAAAATATCTACATCAAGAAATCTATAGTTAACAGTCCAAGTGTGGTTAAAAACTCTTCCAATATCAAAACTCCCTTTCAAATATGCCATTGGGTTTTCTAGCAAAAATGGTAATCCTAAAACCATTTGGATTAAACCACACACTAAAAGTTGCTTTACAGTATTAATAAAACCCAAGTTAATTAAGTAAAAAAAGAATAATGCTGGTGCATACAATAGAATGTTCATTTTGACAGATACACCCAAACTATAAAATATACTACCCAAATACCAATTAGAATTAATAAAGAAGTTTAAACTTATATATAACAGAAGTACTGCAATAGGATCATTGAATAGTCTTAAAACATGAATTGAATGAATCCTATAGGAAGTTAAAATTGTAAAAGCTAAAACATAAGGGGGTACTTTTCTTGTTTTTATATAAATTCTTAGAACAAATATTAATTGTAAAATATATATTCCAATGAAAATGTATTGAGCGAGGTAGATGTTTTTGCCTTGGTTGGTAATGAAATATAGCAGAGAATAAATATAAACAAATCCTGCTGGGTAGACAAGGGGTCCAGTATCACCACGGAGTTTGCTGTAGTCAAATGTTCCATTTATGAACCCCTCACATTCCTGCATGTACGCCTTCCAGTCTATTTCAGTGTAAGGCACGTGTTCCACTATTAATATGTTCAGCACCAACTCTGCTATGATGATGAAGAAAGCAACGATATGCAATTGTGCTGGGTTCAATACGAGTCTTTTTAAATAAGACCACGTCAACATTTTTTTTAAATTTATATTCCACATATCTTGAAATTTATTAAGACTTTCCATCGTAGAGTCGCTGTTTGTTTTCATCTACTTTTTTTGAGTTACATGACTTCTAGCCCTGATGCGTGCTGCCTCTTAGTCTATTTTAAGAGTAGGTCGCTATCTCGTGGTTTCAGCTCGGCAACTATTCGGCCATGTCTCGGCCGGTGTATTTAAAAATATCTTGTAACTTTTTTTTTTTTTTTTTTTTTTTTTTTTTTTTTTTTTTATGGCAACAATCGTGTTAGACGACTACTATGCCAATGTCACGTGTTGAAAACAAACAGTG
This sequence comes from Choreutis nemorana, assembly GCA_949316135.1. NCBI lineage: Eukaryota > Metazoa > Arthropoda > Insecta > Lepidoptera > Choreutidae > Choreutis > Choreutis nemorana. Next base: position 5,134,437 of record OX438597.1, on the reverse strand, counting down.
TTGTAATTTTAAAATGATCGGTTGGTTTTCAAAAAATGATCAGTTGTCGGATCTGACATACAATATAATCATAACATAAATTATAGACATAGAAAACAAAGTAAAAACATCACAATTTTATAGCATTGGATTTTATAAACTTAATAAGGAATTTGACTAATTTGGTGTGACACAGGGATAACAAATAGTTAAGGTTGACGGGGCGAGGAATATGTTGGGGAAGACAGTCATACAGAGAAACTCTCAACTTTGAACATTGGAAAAAAATATGTTCCAGGTTACCTTCTTCTAGCCCACATTCGCAGAGGGAGTGATCCCTCACCCTAATCTTGGCAAGAAAAACAGGGGAGCACACATGCCCTAATCTCAAACGGATCAATGTTGATGTAGATACCTTATCTCCGGCATTGAACTTAAAAAACCAAGGCTTAGACGGTATCAAAGGTTGCAAGCTACCATAGTGTTTACCTTTTATAGTTTTGGACCTCTGCCACAAAGAATTCCAAGACCTATATAACTTTGGTTTGGCAAGGGCACGTAAATCCCTGGCTACATATTTAAAATGAGTGTCTGTGCCTAAGTGAACAGCTTGTTTGGCAAAAATGTCAGCCATCTCATTTCCAGCAATACCACTATGACCTGGTATCCAAGCCAAAACAGTATCAAGGCCAAAGGAATAGCATCTGTGTAATAGCTCTCTAATTTTTAAAGTTATGAAAAAACTATCGCGGGATCTAAATGGGAATTTTAGTAAATCTTGCAAACAACTTCTGGAATCCGAAAAAATAATAGCTTTATTAATTTTATGAGACGTGACAAACGAAACTGCTTCCAGAAGTGCTATGGCTTCGCCAGTGAAAACAGATGAAAAAGGGGGGCTCTTATAATTTAAAATAATTTTGAATTTTGGAATCCATATCGCCGAACCAACATTACTCTCTTCTGAAATCTTAGATGCGTCTGTAAAAATGGGTAGCCATCCATCCCATTCTCTTTCAAAAATATCATTGAAACAGGCATTAGCCTCAGCCTGATCCTTATAAATACCAAAATTAAGTATTACCCTTGGGCAGAAAATTAAGGATTCGAAATTTACTTCGAAGATGGGATTCTTGGAAAACTTGTAATGATCATGCTGAAGCCGCCTAAATTCATTGAAACTTTTGACTAAGCAAGGGAGATCTTTATGAGACCAGTATTCAGAGGTTGGTTGGAGTTGAGAAATACGTTCAAGAATGTTGAGAATTTTGTGATTTTGAAATTGAGCAATTTTGTACAAAAAGCGGTCAGCCAAATATTGTCTCCGCAATGATAGCGGGGGGTCTACACATTCCACCTGCAGCGCATTAACAGGAGATGACTTCATAGCACCAGTGATGATACGAAGACATCTCGACTGTATACGATCCAATTTGTATAATGCCGTCTTGTTGCAGGGCTCTAATAAAAAAGAGCCATAATCAAAATGGCTGCGTATAACAGCATTGTAGAGCAGTTTCTGGCTATAAGGATGTGAGCCCCACCACACACCTGAGAGAGATCTCAAAATATTTATATTTTTCTCACATTTTCCCACAATATAATTTAAATGTTCAACACCTGACATTTTTGAATCTAAAATTAAACCTAAAAATTTAACACTATTTTTGACGCCAATAAATTCACCTTCAATAGAAAGATTGATCGAGGTGATCGACCTTCTCCTTGTAAAAGTCACTATACTACTTTTGGCACTCGACAAGGAAAATCCATGGTCAAGCAACCAAACATTAAGATAGTGAAGTGCATTATTTAGACGATCCGTAGTTTCGTCAAGAGATTTTGAAGAGTGGTACAGAACAATGTCGTCAGCATATTGGAGGATATTACAGAAGGAGTCGACAGATTTATCCAAATCTGAGGTGTAGAGACTATAAAGGATTGGACTAAGGACAGAACCCTGGGGTAATCCCTTCCAGACGAATCTGGGCGGGAAAATGGAACCACGAACAGAAATTGACCTTCCAAACAAAAGGTTACATATGACATTTACAATTCTGACAGGAATATTCAACCTTAACATCTTCTCCCTGAGAATATGTAGAATTACATTGTCATATGCAGAAGAAATATCGAGGAAGACACCAGTGACATTTTGGTTTTGGGATAGGGCTAATCGGATTTCGGAGGTAAATATGCTGAGACTATCAATTGTGCCCATTCCTTTTCTAAATCCAAATTGTGTTTTGGATAGAATTTCTCTACTTTCGACAATCCACTCTAGCCGAGTTTTAATCAAATGCTCCAATATCTTTGAAAATACTGAGGAAAGAGCTATAGGGCGATACGAAGAGGCAAGGTTAGGGGGTTTGCCAGGTTTTAATATGGGGACAACAATCTGATGTTTCCAGGATTCCGGTACGTTACCTGAGAAAAACACGTTATTACAAATTTCAAGAAGGTATTTTTTAGAAGAAGAGGATAACTTTTAACTTGTAACTTTTGTTTTGTCCTAGCAAAGTTATTGGCAGACAGCACAGGTTGACATTTTTTTTTCTTTTCTTATGGCAACAACTTTGAGTTTTTTGCCAGTGTCAAGTAAAAACGGGGAAACTTATGTAATTTCAACAATAGTACAAAAACGGAATTTTGAAAAGGTCAGGAAAAATATTACACAAATACAAATATTACACAATAAACAGCGAATATATAGGAATCATAGTTTGATATTGTTTTTAATAATAAATAAACATAAAAGGTGAAACATATTTCTTTTTTTAAATATAAGTAAAGTTTGAATACAAGTTGAGAAAGGAACAGAGCAGTTTGATAAATTGGAATAAAATGAGGAAGTATCAAAGTTAGGGCAGGACAAAAAAATATGATTTAAATCGGCATATTCCGCACCACAGTCAAAAACCGGACTATTTAACATTTTGAATCTTGCCAAATGCGCTGGAGCACATGTATGTCCTAAGCGCATTCGAATCAAAATGGTTGTAACTCTTTTACAGAGTTTAATTTTTAAAACCAAGGCTTCTGAGGTATCGATCTTTGTATTTTAAAATATTGGTTACCTTTGGATATTGCACTCTTTTCCCAGTATTCACCCCAGGACACGCGCAAGTAACTACAGGGTAGAGATATCAAGACATGAAAGTAATTACAAAAAGGAACAATATCTCCAGAATTTACAGCTTCTTTCGCCAGCATGTCAGCTTTTTCATTTCCAAGTATACCGCTGTGACTAGGAACCCAAGCAAATACCACAGAAATCCCACGATTTTTGCAGCTCAATAGCAGTTTGCGAATGTCAGCAATTATGGGAAAATGTAATTTATTTTTAAATGGATATGCTTCTTTCGCTTGCAAAGAACTCATCGAATCAGAAAATATAACAGTTTTAGACAATTTTGAAATAAGAACATACTCAAGAGCCTTAAATAGGCCTAAACATTCGCCAGTAAATACTGATGACTCAACAGGAAGTTTTACTTTTTGAACTATTTTATACCGAGAGTGGTATACTCCAACACCTACACAACCATTCGGAGTCAGCTTGGAAGCATCTGTGTATATACAATGGCTATTGGGCCACAAATTATTAACTGAACTTAAAAACTTAAACTTGCCTCAGCTTTGCTTTTCTTTATTCCTTAATTATATGTTAGATCCGGCCGTAATAATAAGGCTTCATATGGCATAAAAAATAACGGCAATCATTTAGATCTGTATGTAGGCGATTGTAAAGAAACGAACTTCTCATAACTTTTGATGAGACAGGGGAGTTGTTTTACGATTCCAGTATTTATTAGAGATTCCAGAATGTAGGGTAGCAATTTTTAACACCAGCGGATGGTCAGAAAGTTGAATACAGCGGAAAAAGAATCGATCAGACAAAAATTGTCGTCTTAATTTTAACGGCGGATCGCAACATTCTACTTGAAGAGCATTTATAGGACTAGTTTTCATAGCACCTGCAATTATTCTCAATGCTTTAGATTGAATCAAATCCAATTTTTTCATTCCTTCAACACTACCTGGTTCCATAATAAAGGTCGCGTAGTCTAATAAACTCCTAATAATTGCAATATAAAGTAATTTTAAAGAAAAAGGGTGCGAGCCCCACAATACACCAGACAAACAACGAAGGATATTTAAACGCTTTTCACATTTATTAGCTACATAATTACAATGAGAGAGGCCTGTCAGTTTGGTCGAAAATATAACCTAAAAATTTTACTTTATTTTTGACTGGTAATGAAATACTATCAAACATAACATTTAATAAAGGAGAATAGCGCCTTCTACTAAATAATAGAGCTGAACTTTTTGGAATTGAGAGATCAAAACCATTTCGATCCAACCATTTTTTGAGATGAATCAGAGCAGCGTTTAAAGAACTGCTGGCGTTTTATACTGACTTGTTTGTAACATATAAGACAACATCATCTGCACACTGCAAAATATTTGCCGAATCAAATAATGAAGACTGAAGATCATGAACGCACACGTTAAATAACAGGGGACTTAATACTGAACCTTGTGGCAATCCTCGCCATGCTAATCTTGAAATATGATCATTTTTGCATGAATTGAACAGCTCAATTTTTCGACCTGACATAAAGTTTATAATAAAAGTCAAAAATGAAGGTACATTAATTTGGTCCAATTTTTGCTTTAAAATTGAAAGCAATACGGTGTCATAGGCAGCATTAATATCCAGAAAAGCAGCTATTAATGCTTCATTATCAGCAAAGGCCAGGCGAATATCTGTTATCAAGATACCGATGCTATCCATAGTGCTTTTTCCTTTCCTAAATCCATACTGGCTATTTTCTAGAATTCCCTTACTCTCTACAAACCATTCTAATCTATTTTTAACAAAATGTTCCGCAACTTTACAGAGAACAAGATAACACAATTGGACGATAAGAAGTGACATCTGAAGATGGCTTGTTAGGTTTTAATATTGGTAGCACATATTGAGATTTCCATGATTCAGGTACAAGACCTGTAACCATTATTTTATTGACAATATTTAAATAGTAATATAGAGAAATGTCATTTAGATTTACCAAAAATGAGTATTGAATGCAGTCTTTACCTGGGCTAGAATCTTTTAGGTTTTTAAGTACTCCTCTTAGTTCATGAATATTAAAAGGAGAACTAATATCCTCATGAGCAAATGAAAAATGTGACTGACTAGAAAAAAATTGTTTAGGTACTGAAGGCGGGGCTAACCGGTCAAGAAATCTATTTGAGAGTTCAGATGGCAAACAGAAGAAAGTAGAATCATCCTGAGAACGTCTAAAACGTCTTATATTTTTCCATACAATTGTTGCTGGGGTAGAGGGTCACAGAGTAGTACAAAAACGTTTCCATCCTTCAGATTTCTTGGATTTTAAAAGTTTACGTGCACTGTTCACAACAGCCATTAAATGTTCAAAATTATCAGGTGACATTACGCTTATAAACTCGTTCAGCTGTTTTTCTACTGTTATCTGCTTTTGTACATTCATTGTCCCACCAAGGAGGAGAAGGAAGCTTTGGGTTACTTTTTGGGGTTTTACATGGGAAAATTCTATCAACTGTAGAACTTATACATTCCGCAAAGGAAGTTGAGCAATTTAAAACATTAGTTTCTGTAGTAAATGGAAGTTGTTTGATCTGTTCATCTACAGAGCTACTGTCAATACCCCAGTCAACGTTATCTAGCTTATATTTATGTAAAGGAATACGTTTTTGTTTGACAGGAATATTAATGGCTTGAAATGAAATTATTATTGGGAAATGATCACTATCAAAAGAAGAATACAAAGTTTCCCAGGTCAATGAGCAAGCGAGAGACGGTGAGCAGATTGAGAGATCTACTGCACTTATGTTCTCGCTAGGATCTGTTCGGCGAATAGGCATGCCATTATTTAAGATACACAAATTAAATTCATCAATAAGATTTTAAACTTCGATCCCATGCTCATTTGATTGTGAACATCCCCATGATTGGTGATGTGAATTTAAATCACCCAAAATGAGATATGGCTTTGGTAGGATGTATAAAATATTTTTGATTTCTTTGAATATTATACAAGAAGGACGAAGAACGTAAATAGATACAAAACACGTAGTATTATTTTTCACAGCAACTATAGAAAAATCATCATGATGTGATGGCATTGATATTTCTGAAAAAGTGAGGTGATTTTTGACGAGTATGGCAACACCTCCATATCCGCAAAACGATCTTCTCTGACGGCTGCATAACCTGGAATTTTTAAAACAATATTTGATTTTAACCAAGTCTCTGATAGAGCTATTACAAAAGGATCGTATACATTGATAAGATGAAATATATCGCTTTTTTTAGAGACGACACTACGGCAGTTCCACTGAATTACTTTGGGAGCTGGATCCATTATTAAGTATTTGACTGATCGATTCTATCAAAAGGGCAACGTTGGACGGTGAAATATTAATAGTTGTTAAAATAGGGCTCAATAGTTTGATTAAAGACTGGATTGAAGAAGTATTATGTTCCTGCTCTCTTAAGATGTCCCCTTTAATGTTAGGGTTATAATCTGCTACTAAAGAATTGTGGACCGCCCGATCAAAACCTTTACTAGTAGTAGGTAGAGAGCGCGGCTTAAGAAATACTGTTTTCTTATATGATTTATTTAGAGAGGGTGAAGCAAGGTGGTCAGTTCTAATATTTTTTTAGGTGAAGCAGAAGACATTTTGAGGGGTGGACTTAACCACATCTACATATGGTTTATTTATTAATGGAACTTGCTTGGCAACTTCCCAATATGAGATACTCTGCTCTGCCATCCTTGTTTTAATATTTTTTGTCTTGTAAATTCTGGACAAATTTTACTATTAGCAAAATACTGTCCTGTACACAAAATACAATAATATTGTTCATCAGCAGTACAAGACTCTCCAGAATGATTGTTGCCACGTTTATAGCACCTCGGCTTTCATCTACACTGAATTTTTGTGTGTCCATAGCGACAGCAATTGAAGCATTGAATTGTAGGGAATGTGTATAAATCAATAGGTATTGCATTATAGCATATAAAAATCCGTTTGGGTAGAATCTGTCCATCAAAAGTAAGAACAACCGATTGTAAGGGCTTCCAAACAGGTTTACCCTCAACAGTTACTTTATAATTAAGACGCCTTTCTTTGATGACAGGACCCAACCTATAGGTACAGATACCTGTTCCATTATTTCTTCTGGGGATAAATCAGTGGGAATTCCGCGTGCTAGCCCTAGTCTTGTGACATTGAATGTTGGAACAAAAGCTTTTAATTGTTTAGAAGCTAGGCTACTGTGGCTGATGAATGAGTTTGCCTCTTGGAATTTAGAAAATGAAAGTGTTATTTGATTCATACCTATCTGCTTCATACTTCCATTTATCATACTAGTGTCATTAAAATTGTTTTTTAAGAACTTTCCGAATGTTATAGAATATAGTATAGTACCATCATTGGGAGTTGATTGCTCTTTTTGTACTATCACGAGCGCGCACGCACTACCACCTTAAGGTCGAGTTTTGCTTGCAGGTTTTGCGGCTGGGGGCTTTCATACTATATTTGTGAATGGATGCGATTATCATACTTTTAATGAATGGATGAGATTATCATACTTTAAACCGAATGAAAAACTTTTATGTCCAATAGATGATCGACATTGTTTCTCACTTGCACATATAGTGCTTCATATTGTGTCATCTCCTTTATTTTTGTGTTCTATCAATATGCTATCTATCTCGCCTATCTTTTCTCTGTCTACGTTTTTTGTAATTTTATGTTTTTGCAAGAAAGAAAGAGATATACATAAATTGCTTCTATTTTAATACTCACTATTTTTTGCGGTTGCATATCAATCTAGTGTATGTGTTGCTTTGAAGACTTTACGTTACTTAAAAATAAAAGGAAAGGAATTTAAATTTGGAATTTTGCAGTATTATTAATTAAATAGTTTTTTTAAATAATGTGCTTTTATATTTAGACATAGAAATCTAACTTTTAAGTTATTTTCTTCAGACTTATAAATAAATAACAGTTTCACTAGTTCCTATTTTAAACAGCTATCAAATCTAACAATGTTTAATATTATTAAATAAGATTTAAATTATAACAGAAAGTGGAATAACTAACTATGTAAGAAACCCTGTAATTAATTGACTTATAAAATGTTTTTTTTTCTTATAAAACAAATTTGTTTTTAATTTTTTTTAACCGGAGAAGTTTGATTTTCGGTGAAATTTCGTTTGAATTTCAAAGTTTGCTAACTATGAAGACATGTATGGATAACTATAACTATGAGTTGTAGGAGGACTAATTACCGAGTTTTAAAAAAATCCTCTAAAAACTCGAAAAGTCTAGCGCGTGAGACAAAAGATCGTTCATACAGTAAGGAGCAAATAGCTTATTTCCGAGCGCCGCCGCATGGGTTGACCAAGCATCACCGAACGTTCCCTAAGATGTTGCATCGCGCGCAGTACCAAGTATTTTGAATTAATTAATCAGAAGTTAGATTTTTTTTCGATTTACAAACTCAAATGGCACTGACTTAAAGCGGCATTTGCATATAGAAGTTTTGGTAAAATTACAAAATGCATATTGATGCCTAAAATATTGAGTACAGCAGTTAACTTTAAAAAAAAAATTGAGGAGAGCCTTCGTAGATAGATTTGATTTAATTTCTATTGTAGACATATGATTTGTATAATCTTTACTCAGTTATGAATGTCACAGTAATAAATATAAATCTCAATAACTGTAATTTTGCATATGGTATCAAACGAAAGGGTTTAAAAAGACTTTTTTAAAATGAATATCTTATTCGAGAAAAAAAACTTAAAATTTTCTGACCAACAATTTTTTTTGTTCGGATTTTATTGGTCGTTATATCAAATTGAAAGGCTTCAATCAATATTATCAATTATCAATTTATACTGACTGACAAAAAAAGTTAAAAACTAAACCCCCGACTACTTAAAAAGTTTATGATAAAACTTAATTGTAATTAAGTACCTTACATTAAACACATTTTGTGCCTCGTTAAATCTAATTGAATTTTCTTAATTCTTAAAAGAGCGGATTGCCATTAGTTGCAGCTTACGATAGAGATAAAGGATTGTGGGTAGTTTCGCTGCTGATAATATTTTTGCTTAAAACGAATGAGACAGATTATACGGAACTAATAATGAGATAGACACGAGTAGCAATATTTTACGACTGTCTATTGAATATGTACAAACATGTGAATGTGTGATTCAAACTAACAAGTTATTTCTATTCGAAATTGAATCTTGTTTGCGTTTAATAGGATTTAATTTTGTTTGAGTAACAACGATAAATAAAATTAAGCAATTTGCGACGTTGCCGCTTAGTTTTTTGAAAAAGTAGCTTGCTAAAACTAATAATAGAGAGTTTTAACTAACAATAAAACTTACCTATTGAGTCAAGCCTTGTTTTCCTGCGTTCTAAGTGGCGCCATCTAGCTCCCTTCCGGTGGAAGTGCGCCGCGCCCTCTAGTGTCTATGGTTGGAGGGGCTAAGAAACGGAAGTGACTTCGGCGGCGCACGCGATTTCTTGTGTCATTAAAAACTCAATGTACCAGGTAGGAATTACCTGGATTCCGGATATCTCAGAAAAAATAATAATTTGTTTCGTCTTCGATATCCGGAATCCATATTGAGTGATGTGTTGGTTTTTTCTGGTACGGAATTATGATGCTATAATGTGTTAAATTGAAACAATTAGGTTTAATCTATTTATATTTTGTGGTTCAGTAGCAATAGGTTTTTTATAAAATTTTCTAAAGGTGTGTTCCTGTTTCCAATTGCCCGTAGCAAGAATTTGATCGATAGGAAAGTTTTCAAGCCAGTTCAACGATGCAACTGCCGAACGTATAGAAGCTGGTGAAGCTTCAATTCCGCTTTCTTTCATTACGGATTTTATCCAACCTCCGATGATTGTTCTCGTTGCAGGTTTCGATTCGCCTCGAGTGGTAATGAATAAATTTGACCACCTACCTTCTTTGCGACGATCTATTGAAACATGCATAAGCTGACGAACCCAGTGGACACAGCATAAGTTTTTATCATTATGTTCCAATAGTTTCCAGCCTGACTGTCTATGGTTAACATTGTCAGTCTTTGATCCAAACACTGGGTAAAATAGTATAGAATCACCTTCATCAATGAAATTTTCTGAATCTGCTCTCAATAACGTCAGGCCGTGAACTCTCCTACCAGAACTTAATAACAACAACACAGAAGCGCGTCTTGAAACCTCGTACAAACTATTTTCATCAGGTGTATAGGAGCTCAGGTACTGTAAAAGTTTCTTAGGATCCCAGATTGGAGGTTTACCCCTTTTTCCTTTAGATACTGAAATTGTCTTTAAAACATGTTTAATGAAAAAGTTTGACGATAAATCTACATTTCTGGTAATATTTGTAAAACTTGATATGACTGATTTGTGAACTAAAATTGTTCTGTAGGAAAGATTTTGATCATTATGTAAATAGGCTAAATACCAAGTTACCTCTACGGGAGATGGATTTTTAAAATCAATTAAACTTGTAGCACACAAATTTTTCCATCTTCTCCATACTGGTGCATATGTATTTAAAGTAGATTTTCGCCAACTTGAAAACAGCAAAGCTTTCTCTTGTTCCGTCCAATCTTCAATTATGTCTGTCCACCCAAAATCAGCCATGCTTCTAAATGTATTTCTTGAATCTGAGGCGGATGGGTCCCTGTCCTCGTGTCCATCAACACCTCGGCTCGGATTCAAAACTTGGGGTATTAAGTTAGGTGGCGGGAACACCCATGCTAACCGGAACTTCCATGGGCAACAGAAGGCATTGTGAAACAAGGCAAGTTCGTCTTTCTGATCTCTTGACACATACCTTTTTACGACATGAGCTGTCCTCGAAGCAAATAGATCCACTTCTGGCTCCCCCATAGCCGGAAAATCTGCCGAGTAGCTTCTTTGGTGAGGTGCCACTCCGGATATGCTTTCTGACGTGACAGGGCATCCACTTCGGCATTGTAGCGCCCTGGAAAGTACTGAGCTGTTAGGCCTGCGTCTAGTTCGTCTAACAGAGAGAGTAAGCTCCTCGTCAGATTCAGCAGCTTCGTCGACTTGGTTCCACCTTCTTTGTTGATGTAGGCTACTACCGTGCGGTTGTCCGTCTGTACTAAAATGTGAGCCTTGTGTAAGTGGGAACTTTTCTCTGAGATTGCAGCGAATATAGCGTAGAGTTCTTTTAGGTTTACATGCCAGTTTTGTTGAGATTTCGTCCACTGACCTGTGATCATTGACTCTCCCAATTGAGCACCCCATCCTGTGTCGGAGGCGTCCGTTGTCAAGAGATGAGTGATCGGGTCGAAATGTATCGGTGTTGTACCCGAGGCTGCATCTACCCACCAATGCATTTCGGCAACTACAGAAGCTGGTAATGGAGAGTGCTTGTGAGGATGCATCTTGGGAAGCTGTCGACTGTAGTGTTGCATTGTTCGACAGTGTAGTCTTCCTCTTCGGATCACGAACGAGGCAAAGTTGAGCCTCCCCAGTAGGGACTGGGCCTGTTTGAGGGACCAACTGCCTATCGTCAACTGTCTCTGAAGTGCTTTGCGTAGCGTTACGCACTTCGGCTCCGACAACGATTTGGTGTTGTGTTCGCTGTCCCATGACACACCAAGGAACTCAAGTGTTGAGTCGGAGCTAGGACAGACTTGTCGAAATTGATCCTCCAGCCGAGTCTTTGCATCAGGTAAACTGCAAATGCTATGTCATCGCGCAGCAGCTGACGGCTTTGATTTAGCAATAAAAAATCGTCCAAATAGACCATGCACCTGATATTGTGTGACCTCAAATACTGTGCTATCCAATAGGTCATTGAAGCAAATGTTGGAGCTGATGACAGACCGAAGGGAAGACAAGTAATTTGAAGTAGCTTCCCTTTGTAACTCAGCCTCAGGAAACTGCGGTGTTCGCGTAAAATGGGCAAGTGAAAGTACGCCTGGCTGAGTCTGAATTTTGTAGAACCTTTGGAACCCGGAAGTGACTGAACAACTGAAACTGTTTTGTCTTGACAAACTTGTTTAATTGTTTCAGATTGAATATCGGTCGTTTCGAGCTGTCTGATTTCGGAACCAGAAAAAATGTTGATAGGTAACTGGGAGAAATGTCCGCTTCCCCTAAAACATGAGTCTTGAGCATTTTTTCTATCTCCGAGGTCATAGCTATGCTTACTTTTGTTTTGAAGCATTCCAACACCAAAGGACTTGGATAAATCAGGGGTGGCTTCAACATAAAAGGAATTCGCATACCCGATATCATTTGGCAAATGCGTTGTGGTGCTCCTAGCTCTTGCCAAACATGTTGAAATTGCTGAAGACAACCACCCTGAAATGGTTGAGAGTCATGCGCGGCGGTTGGTATTTCTTGAAGGAGAGTCCTGGCGAGATTTTCTTCCCTTTCCTCCTTGTCCTCTCGACGAGGTGGGCTTATGGCCAAAAAATGGTTTTGATTAAGGGGGGAGCCTGATTTAGAAGCTTCAAAAAATCGATTTTTTTTTTTTTGCATAAATGTCTTCCTAAACTATCTAAGAATGTGTCCTCAAAATTTCAGACGGAAATTCGCAATATTTTCGGAGTTATAGAAGAAAGAGTCGGCAAGCGTCGAGCAGGTATATACGAGCGGCCGGATCGCTCGGAGCGCGCGCGCTCCGCCCCTCGATCTATTGTTCGTGTTATGATCCAAACAGAATAACGGTCCTTCGAGGGACTGTTGACTGTTCGCAGAAGGTCATTGTAGAGCTATGTAGGGATAAAAGTATGTATTATAACGGTATATGTGACCTGGCAGCGTCGGTTCGAGCAAAGCTACATTTAGCATTTGGGTTCAGTTTCGATTTGTCTTTCGGCACGTGAACGTCTTCAAATCATGCAGAGCTATCCAAAAGTGAGCAAATCTTCAAGTGAACGCAGTGGAAAGCCACGGAAACGTAAATTCCACGGCAATCAGTTTCATAATGGCGGCTTTTAAACATCCACCACGTCTAATTGACGAACATGTCGAGCAGCACATTCGTCCTGTGTACGAGGACTTATCCAAGGACGAGCTGCTTACGAGGTGTTTGGGTGGACACACACAAAATGCGAACGAGTCGTTCAATTCCACTGTGTGGTGCATGACACCTAAACACCTTCACTCAGGCATTAAAATCATCGAAATTGCTGCTTACATCGCTGGAGGAATGTTCAACGAAGGCTACAGTGCAGCATTGAAAACCATGCAGTTGATGGATTTAAAAATTGGACAGCAATGTAACAATTTCGCCAAGAGAGCCGACGAGGAGCGCGTCACCCGACAAAACAGGCGCGATTCATTGTGTAGTAAAGAGGCCAGAACAGCCCGCAGACTCGAACAACAGGGCACAAACCAGGTTTTTGAAGAGTGTGAAGGTTTACTTTATGGACCAGGAATCGCTGATTAGCATAATAACGCGGTAAGTTTAAGAAAATTACGATTTTTCATATACGAAAACTTTGACGCACGTTTTCTCGAGTTTTCATTTTTACGATTTTTCCTAATTGGCGGGAAAGATAGGGAAAAAACTAAACGTCCTATCGAAATAAAACAAAATGCATTTTATTCGGGATGAAATTCTCTTCTAGTTGAACCTAAAAAACCTTGAAAAAGTTAAGATTAACATATTTTTTAAACAATCTAAAGTCAATTTTTTTTTTTTTTTTAATGAACTTTTTTTTCAATTCACTAAAAATTATTGAAATTTGAACGTTTTCATCAATTTTCTTGGTTTAACTAGAAGCTATACTATTCAGGAATAAAAATATTTTTGGGTTTTTTGTTTCAGATGAAAATTGCGACCTGCATCATTCCCGCCGCACAACAAAAGCGCTCGCGAGACGCCTCGGCGAAATTCTTGTCCCGGGCATAATATTGCTTAAATCTTCATGAAAAAATTTGAGAAGACTGTTGAAATATACAACAATAAAACCTGAAAGTTTCATTCCAATCGTATATTTTTTTCCTTCCCAAAAAAATCCTTCAAAAAATCGATTTTTCGAAGCTTCTAAATCAGGCTCCCCCCTTAATTTGACTTACCCTTTTTGGTTGGATGGTAATTACGAAAGGGCTTCTCAGTCTGTTGTTTACTAGTCGACGGTATGGCGAAGTTAGCAGTCTTATGTGTTGGATTGATGGTATTTCTCTGCATACTTCGCGGCGATGGTTGAGCTGCGGGTACAGTGCATAGTTTTTCACCCCCCCTCCAATTTTCTGAATATAACTGACAAGCAAATCGTGATCAAATAAATATTCGACATTTGGTGGAATCCTTTTTAGAGCCTCACAATGATAACCATCCGGAATTTGTTTTAATAGGAGATCTCTGCGGATTTGTATTGAATCGGCACGCCTACCACAGGCTAATTGCAAAAGGTCTTCAGTGATTTTCATGTACATTGAATCTTTACTAAACGATTGCTCAATTTTTTGAAACAATGACGAAGGAGTTAATTGGGTTTCTTTGTTACCGACCCAGTCAATTAGAACTTGCAATGTTTTGTTTAACTCGTCTTTTTGTGTCAAAAGTGTATTGGTTATTGCGGCAAAAGAACGTTCTAAAATGTATTGACGATATTCCTCATTAGATTGTAAATAAACCGTTTTAATTCGTCATTTATTTCTAGTTCAACAAAGCCGGGGGTAGTTACATTTTTCTGTACTTCAGCAAACCGAACCGAATTCCACTCTTTTGATCTCAATCTTTGTAATTCTGATAACTTATTAAGATAGGCATCATTTGATTTAGGATAAATTGGATCTTTGACTACTGTACTTGGTTCAGACAAAACGAGCAAATTTTTGTTTTGGTTAGGTTAGGGGTATCAGGAGGAACCAGCGTGAATTCCAAACATTCTGTAGTTGGATCCTTCGAACCAGCGGTGGCGGAAGCAGTAGCAGGCATGGTGAGGCCAGCGGCGGCAGCGGTAGGACCGGGCGCCGCCTGTGCTGGTGCCACGTGGCCACCCGCAACCTCACTACCCACGCTTGCACAGAGCTCGTACATATTACGTTAGCATTGGAATTCACTCTGCCATGCAAACTAGATGATTGTGTGATAAGATTTGTCAAAAACGAAACTTGTTGGGACAAAAATTCAAAATGTTGATCTCTTACATAACGTGCTCGCTTAGACTTACAATATTCCCGGCCTTCGAGACCCCTCGCGGCGAGGCATGGGCCTCGTCGTCTGAAGAGGACGATGATGAATCACCTGAACTTATTTCTTCACTTGGTCGCTTTCGCGACTCCGATTCATTACACTTATCACTGTTTAATTCCATTTCAAAAGGGAGACTTGTATTTCAACGTGTTTAAAAAAAAAAAAAACGGATTTTTTTTACTGGCGACGGTTAGATGCGAACGCAAAGAAAAACGACGCTATAATGACAAAAGAAATCGCGTGCGCCGCCGAAGTCATTTCCGTTTCTTAGCCCCTCCAACCATAGACACTAGAGGGCGCGGCGCACTTCCACCGGAGGGGAGCTAGATGGCGCCACTTAGAACGCAGGAAAACAAGGCTTGACTCAATATGGATTCCGGATATCGAAGACAACGTTGTGTGGCAACGTTGCATTTTATTTTCAGTCAAAACAGTTAAGTTTGTGCAAATTGAAGTCTTTTTAATGAAACTCTTGAAGTTATCGTAAGCTGCAACTAATGGCAATCCGCTCTTTTAAGAATTAAGAAAATTCAATTAGTTTTAACGAGGCACAAAATATGTTTAAGTAGTCGGGGGTTTAGTTTTTAACTTTTTTTGAGATTTATATTTATTACTGTGACATTCATAACTGAGTAAAGATTATACAAATCATATGTCTACAATAGAAATTAAATCAAATCTATCTACGAAGGCTCTCCTCAATTTTTTTTTTAAAGTTAACTGCTGTACTCAATATTTTAGGCATCAATATGCATTTTGTAATTTTACCAAAACTTCTATATGCAAATGCCGCTTTAAGTCAGTGCCATTTGAGTTTGTAAATCGAAAAAAAATCTAACTTCTGATTAATTAATTCAAAATACTTGGTACTGCGCGCGATGCAACATCTTAGGGAAAGTTCGGTGATGCTTGGTCAACCCATGCGGCGGCGCTCGGAAATAAGCTATTTGCTCCTTACTGTATGAACGATCTTTTGTCTCACGCGCTAGACTTTTCGAGTTTTTAGAGGATTTTTTTAAAACTCGGTAATTAGTCCTCCTACAACTCATAGTTATAGTTATCCATACATGTCTTCATAGTTAGCAAACTTTGAAATTCAAACGAAATTTCACCGAAAATCAAACTTCTCCGGTAAAAAAAAATTAAAAACAAATTTGTTTTATAAGAAAAAAAAACATTTTATAAGTCAATTAATTACAGGGTTTCTTACATAGTTAGTTATTCCACTTTCTGTTATAATTTAAATCTTATTTAATAATATTAAACATTGTTAGATTTGATAGCTGTTTAAAATAGGAACTAGTGAAACTGTTATTTATTTATAAGTCTGAAGAAAATAACTTAAAAGTTAGATTTCTATGTCTAAATATAAAAGCACATTATTTAAAAAAAACTATTTAATTAATAATACTGCAAAATTCCAAATTTAAATTCCTTTCCTTTTATTTTTAAGTAACGTAAAGTCTTCAAAGCAACACATACACTAGATTGATATGCAACCGCAAAAAATAGTGAGTATTAAAATAGAAGCAATTTATGTATATCTCTTTCTTTCTTGCAAAAACATAAAATTACAAAAAACGTAGACAGAGAAAAGATAGGCGAGATAGATAGCATATTGATAGAACACAAAAAATAAAGGAGATGACACAATATGAAGCACTATATGTGCAAGTGAGAAACAATGTCGATCATCTATTGGACATGAAAGTTTTTCATTCGGTTTAAAGTATGATAATCTCATCCATTCATTAAAAGTATGATAATCGCATCCATTCACAAATATAGTATGAAAGCCCCCAGCCGCAAAACCTGCAAGCAAAACTCGACCTTAAGGTGGTAGTGCGTGCGCGCTCGTGATAGTACATGAACTACATATGGTTGTAGGTCAGAACTTTCATAGTACAGACGACCAATTTGTGACAGTGGTGTTTTATTTACTGAGCCGATATTATGACCTGTACTTTCAGATTTTTGTTCCTGGATGGCAGTTCTGACCTGGCCCTGACACTCGCAACCATCCCTGCTTACTCCAGACTCACCATTTTGATGCCTCCTCTTTTTTTATTACAATTTTTGCAAATATTAATTCTTTGGCGTTTTCTTTTATTCTGATTAATTACTGATGACCCAACAGTATCCATACCAGAATCCTGCGTAGAAATGTTCACATATTTGTTAGGATCAGGGACGAAACGCCCTGGATCAGGGGGATCGTTCATTATAGTTAAATATAATATACTAAACTACTAAGATATTTTATGATAAACTTATTTACAAATTAAACTTAAGTGACGCTTTTAAATACTTAAATAAAAGTTTATCACAAAAGATTCAAAAAACACTCCCGCTCTTTTAGAAGGTTTCCCGCGCTTTTTCCAGGTTGACATTAGAACTATGTAATTTGATTTTTGTAATGTATTTATTTAAAGGCATTGGTTTTAGTACCATACTGCCTAATCATCAGTAATTATAATTTCTTCATTCCTGATGATAATAAATAGAATGAAGATGATAAGATAATAAATGAGATGAAGGTGACAAGATGAACAATGAAAATGATGAATCTGCCTACAGTAACATGCAAGTACGGTTGCTGTAGGCTCTAAGGAGTTACTTGGGAGATGACGAAGAGCGCAGCCAATCGTCGTAATTCACTTTCTCCACACTTGTACAGCACTACAGATATTTACTGGTTAAAACACTAGCATTTTACACATTAAATTCTCTGAAATATAAGAAAATACAATAAAAAATATATCGGTTTCACATTACAATAAAACCGATATTATGTTCCGAGACGGAAAACATGTACCATTGCCTATGAAGAAGCGTGATGTGAACTTAGCTTAAGCCGTTGACATTCCCCAGTTTCGCTCGCTTCCGACAGGTGGCGATAGTGTTGCAACCAGCAAGAGCGCGGGAACCACCGCTAACTTCAGTCATAGTCTTCACCTGGAAGGAATTTCTGCAATGCTGTATGTTTTCTCTCTCGGCACATAATATCGGTTTTATTGTAATGTAAAACCGGTATATTGATGTGCCTTCGGAAAACATACAGCATTGCCTATGAAAACGTGTTTGTTATCTGCTGGTGAACTATATGACACGACACAACGCGATGATGAATCAATATACATAACTTTTTCATTAGAAAAAAGGTTTATTAGTTAAATTTACCTTTGTGAGTTTACAAGATTAAGGAAATTATAATAAGTTAGTTAAAGTTCAAATGAAAGTATGTATTGCACAGTTCGCAAATTATTCAATCAAAATTTTATGTAGGACTAAATGTATTGAAAAGAGAATATTGATTATTTGTAGGGATATTGATCTTTTTACATTAATGATTAATGAATGTAATGGTCGAATTGCCTTTGGCGAGTTTGCTATCTAGGGGTTGATCTTCTAACCACCTAAAAGATGCAACAGCTGATCTGCAACTACCAGGGGTTGCATCAATTCCGCTATCTCGCAAAACCGTACGTACCCAATTTTCTATAACCGTGCGTGATGCCGCTTTAACTGTACCATGCACTATAATAAAAATATTATTTAATTCTGAACCCTCTGATCTTCTTGATGCTATTATATCAACGTAAGTTCTTACTAAATTAACCGGGCAAATATTTTTATTATTATGTTTAGATAGCTTCCAAGCTGATTTACGATGAGTTTGGGATTTGGTTTTGGACCTGAAGGTTGGTAGGAAGATGATTTAGTCACCGCCAGTGTCAAGGAAGCTGTTTGAGGAAATTTTAAGCAAAGTGAGATCATGGACTCGACGTCCAGAGGCCAATAATAAAACTGTTGCTGTTTTTCTTGCTAATTCGAAAAGGGAGTCTTTTGAAGAGTTAGTTGAGAGAAAGTTTAGAACTAAATTGGGATCCCAAGTCAAAACGGATTTAACAATTTTGGTTTAGCTAGGCAAATCGCTTTACGAGCATGTTTGATGATAAAATTTGAGAAAGATTTTTGATCAATTTGAGGACCGCAGTAAGTTAAGATAGCCGATTTGTGCACTAAAATAGTGCTATACGATAACTTGTCCTTGAGAAATAAATAATTAAAAATTTTGCGAGATCAGCGGGTTGTGGAGATTTAGGGTTAATTTTATAAATTGAACACCATGAAAGCCATCTCTTTATTGCTTGGAAGTATGTTGATAGAGTAGATTGTCGCCAAATACTCCTGATCAACCTTTTATCTTCTTCAGACCATTCTTTTATTAGTGAGCCCCACCCCCAATTTTCCAGACTTTCAGGGTCAGTGTCTCTACTTGCGGGGGAGGCTGTAATGTTGGCATGTCCATCAGGTATTCTGACAGATTCTATAGTGTGTATGTCAGATCTATTGCTCTGGCTTTCAGGTCTTATAGCCAAAATGCTTGATGCCAATCCGGAGCCACTACCATGTAAGTCCCCTCGGCATTGTTTAGATGCATCATTACTCTGTGGAGGATACTGGGAGGTGCGAAAATCCACGCCAGACGGTATTTCCATGGTCTGCTGAAGGCGTCTATATAACTTGCCGATCAATCTCTGGAGTCGATCGATACATATTCTGGAACAACAGCTGTCCGATTTGAGGCGAAGAGATCTATCTCTGGTCGGCCCCACTTTTGGAAGACTTGAGCAGTCGCTTGGGATAAGAGGTGCCACTCTGCAGGCTGCTTCCCTCGTGACAGGCTGTCGGCAATGATATTATATCTCCCTGGGACATAGTACGCTGACAATGTTATGTTGAACTTGTCCGTTAAATTCAGCAGTTGAAATGTTAGAGCAAGTAGTGTCATTGACTTTGTGCCTCCCTCCTTTCGAATATATGCTAATACATGTATATTTTTCAGTACCCTGGCCTTTTGCTTCAGTGTGGCAATCACTGCAAACATCTCTTTTTTGTTGCTGTGCCACTTCGCTTGTTGAACTGACCACTGTTCTGACACCAAGGTCCCATCTATGTGGGCACCCCAACCCGAGTCTGAGGCGTCCTTCGCCAAAAAGTGTGTTGCTGGTTTTTTGTGGAGCGGCACAGAGTGGTATGGGGCTCCGCACCACCATTCCATCTCGCGTTTCACCAGTTGGGGGATAGGTTGGGTATGCCGTGGTCGTTTCTTGTTGAAAAGACGCTGAGACAGCTGCATGTGACGGCAGCGAAGTCTCCCTCGCGGAATCACGAAATTGGCAAAATTCTGTTGCCCTAGGATGCTTTGTAACTGGCGCAGTCGAATGTGATTTTGTGTGGTTAGCATTTCGAGGGTGTTAAGACTGTTTATTTTCTTTTCGGGTAAGGACATCATATTCTTTCCCGTTTGCCAAAGAATGCCGAGGTATTCCAGGTCTTGGATTGGAGTCAGAATCGATTTTTGGTAATTGATCATCCAACCCAGTTTTTCCAAGTGTTTCACGGCTTCCGTAGCCTGAACACATAACTTGGAATGGTCCTGATGAACCAGAAGGAAGTCGTCTAGGTAGACTAGAACTAGACATCCCTTCGCACGCAAGGTCTCCGCGACCCAGCATGTTACTGAAGAAAAAAGGTGTGGCGCTGAAGCAAGGCCGAAAAGCTGAAGGATTTGTTAAAAACTCAACATGCTTTTCAGCCGGCTGTTGATTCGATTCCAGATTGCTAGAAGCACAAATGTCAAATATTACACTGACCGAAAGACACCGGTATATGCATGTTTCCTGGATCTATCTAAGGCCTTTGATACAGTTATTTACGAAAGCCTTTGGACCAAATTATGGGCTGAGGGTGTACCTAGGGAGGTAATTGACTTGCTGAGGTATTGGTATGTACGACAACTAAACCAGGTGAGATGGGCGGAGGTGTTTTCTGATGCATATGGCTTAAAAAGAGGTTTAAGGAAGAGCGGAATCACTTCTCCTTAGCTGTTTAACTTGTATGTTAACGACCTCATCGGCAGACTTGGAAGTACTCATGCGGGGTGTTTTGTTGATGGAACTTGCGTAAACAATATTAGTTATGCCGATGATATGGTGCTGCTTGGACCGTCGGTGGGATCAGTTCTCAGACTTGTCAAAATCTGTGAGTCATATGCGGTGGAACATGGATTTCGGTATAACTCTAAGAAAAGCGAAGTTCTTGTGTTTAGGAGTGAAAAGATAAAACCGATAAGTGTTCCACCTATTGTGTTGGATGGTGCAGCTTTGAAAGTGGTGTCAAGTTTTAGGTACCTAGGACATGTTGTAACAGAAAGTCTCACTGATGACGAGGACATTGAGAGGGAGCGCAGGGCGCTCGCGGTTCGGGGAAATATGGTTGTTCGAAGGTTTGCTCGATGCTCAAAGGAAGTGAAAATTACATTATTTAAAGCTTACTGCCAGTCGTTTTACTCGAGCAGCCTATGGTTTAATTATACCCGCCGAAGGTCAGCGCTCTGCGCGTCCAATACAATAATGTATTCAGGATGCTGTTGCGACTGCCTCGTTTCAGCAGTGCATCGGGGATGTTTGCGGAGGCGCGTACTGATGGCTTTGAAGCCATTAGACGGAAACAAGTCGCCTCCCTCCGCCAGCGTGTGCGAGGCGGTGGTAACAGCAACCTGCAGATGATATCAAACCGGTTTGACTGCCCATTGCAACAACATTGGAAATGTTAACGGGACAATAATAGAATTAGATTATAATAAGTGTAAATTATTGTTACAAGTTAATTTTTTACTGTTTTTTATTTGTAAAATATTGTTTTTGAATTAAGTTAAAATGAATGTTAATAATTATAGTTAAAATTAAGCGAAATGATTGTTAATTACATATGGATGATTTATTTCGAAAATAAATGATTAAATAAAATAAAAATTACAAATATATTGCGAACATTGTTGTTGCATTATAAAATTTGTAAGTAAACTGATCTGGTTATACAACGCATTAACCCGGGACTCCATCGTTCTCTTTGAGTTTCGTCGTCGTTTCTTCCGAACCGGCTTCTCTTCCTCCTCATCGCTAGATGAAGAGCTTGTAGATGAGATAACTCCCGGTAAAGGACAGCCGTCTGGCGCCGAGACCCTTTCGGGTTCCATATCCCTCCCATGTGGCAGAAAGCGACCTGTTGTTTCGATGCCATCACCGTCGCTAACACTTTGAGTCGGCGCCGACGCTGTCGGATTCATTATGAAAACGAACGAAGAAATCGAATGAAACTCAAAAAGAAAAAATATTAACACTTTCAATTGTAATTGCACTTCAAATTAAATAAACCGGAGTTAATCCTATTTTTAACATGTGACTTAAAAATATTATTGGATTTTCGTCCGCACGCGGTGAAAGTACACAACGCTATGGCTGAAGTTAGCGGCGGTTCCCGCGCTCTTGCTGGTTGCAACACTATCGCCACCTGGCGGAAGCGAGAAAACTACGCAACGTCAACGGCTTAAGCTAAGTACACATCACGCTTCTTCATAGGCAATGCTGTATGTTTTCCGGAGGCACATCAATAAGAAAATTTTATCTGACACTTCCCATTCCCGCCAAGTAACTTCAATTTGGCAATTTTTTTTTCATGTATTTCTTTAACTGCATTGGTTTTAGTATCATACCGCCTAATCATCAGTAATTATAATTTCTTCATTCTTGAAGATGATAAATGAGATGAAGATGATAAGATGAACAATGGAAATGATGAATCTGCCTACAGTAACATGCTCGTTGACAGCAGTGATATTATAGAGACAGATTAACAGAGAAAAGAGTTGGGGTCTGTTCAAATTAATAGGTCACTTTTGATTAGCATAAGTCTCAATAATCGATTTAATTGAATTTATCACGTGACATTCAATACGATAGTCTTAGATGTCATTCAATACGATAGTCGCCTAAAAATAAGAATTGAATTGAATCAATTGAATAAATCGATACACTCTTTAAACATTTCTAAATGTAATAAAATTTTAGGGAAAAAAAACTTTAGAAATACTTTTGATAAATCTTGTAATTTTACCTTTTCCAGACAAAATTCGTATTTCATTATTATAAATATCGTAATTGTGTTAAATAAATAGTGAACACAGAATTATATAAAGAATCAACTTCCCGAATTATCAGAAGAGTAGTCAAAATAAAATATAATCTAAATAACATAGAAAAGTAGGTACTTAGAATCGTCAAATGAATTTATTTTTTTCTTAAAATGACTCGACTACTGGTTCTGATGATTTTAGTTCAGGAAGAAACCCCAGATACTGTAATTTATGTAAGAAGGTATTTCAACATGTTTTATTCTAAGGGATAAATAATGACAACGGTAACGCTCGGTTTATTTTTAATAATAATTGTTTCTAATGAATAATTTGCAATAAAAAAGGTTAAATAGTCTAAGTTTCAATTAAGACTCTTAATATAAATAGGAACTGATTACTGTTGTGTTATTGACCCGTTGTTACATTGAAAAAATTATAAATATATTTTTTGGGCGACGTCAGAAAGTTAGTGTTTGTTTGAACTGTCAAAAGTGCCTGCCAAGCCTTTTAAATTTTACGTACTGTATTTCTACAAGAAAATAAAAACAATAGATTTTCATAAGTAAGGTTGTAGTTACATCAAATTACGAAATCTGTCAATTTTTGATGGCCTCTGTGGCGCAGTGGTGTAAACAGCCGACTGCTTCGTTAGAGGTTCCGGGTTGAATCCCGGCGGAGGCGGAACTTTGTGTTATTTGCAAGACTCATTGTTTCAATTACCAGTATTTATTTATTTTGTTTTTATCTTTTCACAAAAAAGATTTTTGAGGAGTTTTTTTTTTGTTCACTTTTATTTCATGCAAAGTTCAGATACCTTATTTTCGTTACTTAGAATTATTATTTTAGGAGTTTAGGAAAAGGTGTGCAAGTTGCCAGGGACTTTTTTTCTCCACATTATGCTTATTCTACAATATTTTGTTATTTTCGCTTTTGTGAAAAGTTAATTATTTTCCGCAGAATTTACGAATTTAAACGTCGTTATTTTGATTTCGGCTGCCTGAAAACGGTTACAAGTAGCCTCCGGGGTGTTTACTGCCACATTTAAAAATCATCCCTTTCCCAGGCAATTCTCAAGTCAGCCGGGTTTTGAATGGTATAAAAGACTATTATGAGCGCCTAAAACATGGTTGACATGGTGAATGAAAGAGTTAGACAAAGCTATCCAAAAATTCTTCTATGAATGGTATTTGACGTCCTCGTAAAACTATCTGGCGAGCCCAGTTTATTAAGGCTCATAATAAGAAAAGTTCATACAGTAAACATTTTTCTCGGCAAGGTTAAGTATATTTAGTACCCTCGAGTTTTACAGGGCGATGTGAAATTTTGTACTATTTATCTAAAGTACTGAAAGAAAATAAAGCAGAAGTCTTCAATCTACTAGCCAATATTTATATTTTGACTTTATTATGGTACGAATTGAATTAGTTAATTTGTATATTGTACTGTAGATATTATGGGTTTCTTTGCCGTTTAACAGATAATTTGATTTTTCATACTAGGTTCATAGGTTCGAAATTCGTACAAGAATTTGAATTCCTTGACTCAGACGTCATTTTTGAATTTAGTAATATTTAATAGAAGCAATATCTTGTAAAAAATCCAGCATTTACAAATGTAGATCCCTAAGTCCATGAACACCGATTTTCAGCCCACCATACGATGGGCCGCTAACCGCCGCGCGTGGCGGCTGAAAACGACCAAGACCTTATAGAAACAAGTAGAATTTTTAAAAAGAGCCCAACAAACCAAACATTATAATTCATAAGTTATATTACCCTGACCTAGTAGATGTACCTAGATAGGTACGTCTACTGTTACCTGTTAACCGACTTAAACCCTTTATGACGCTAATCTCATAAGGATTCATAAACTAGATGTTGAGATAATAATTGTGTACATAACAAAACAGTTATAATTTACTACGAAAGCGTTATCCCTTAAATATTTGTAAAACGTTCTAACTAAATCGATGTTGCAAAATTTTCTTAAAGGACCAGCTCAACAATACACAATCAAATGATTATCATCTTTCATTAACTTCTTACCAATAGAACCGCAAAAAAGCTAGCTAGGTATCTAAAAAGGGCTCATCTTCTTCTGGACCTGCTTCAATTAACGAACGTATGGTTAGATACCTAAGAGAAAGTAAGTATTAAAAATATATTTAACAATTCAACTGGAAACATAACAAGATATATACTAGTCAAAACAAAATAAGGGCCACGAGGTATTTTTTCATTTTGGTGTAAATTATTAAACATTTACATATTGAAAGTAGTAAAATATTGAGTATACAAACTCTTTGATACCGTAACTTTTTAATATTGTATCATTCATCTAATGCTGGCAACAATTTTAAATAAAATTTGGTTTAAAATTATTTTTGAAAATTTTGATTCCATTTTCTTTGTCGTTTTGCTTTTCTTTAGCTACTTGGTTTATTAGAAATTATCAGAGTTCATTGATATCTCGAGTCAGAAACATCTTTTGCAATATGCCACAAGCACGCAGGCGTCATATGGACTCGCTGACAGCAACCAGAGCCGTTACAATGATTGAAGAAGGTCATTCGCAGCGATCTGTGGGTTTGCAATTGGGATTTTCTCGAAGAGCTATTCAAAATCTATGGAATCGTTTCCAAGAGACCTGCAGTGTTAGAAGAAGACCTGGTTCGGGCAGAGTTCGCATTACAACAGCTCAAGAGGATCGTTACATTCGATTAAGTGCGCGCCGAGATCGCACAACGACGGCCCGCAAGCTGCACAATCGTTTACGGCTCACAACGGGTACTCGTGTCAAAGACCAAACTATTCGTAATCGATTGCATGAAGACCAGCAGGCATCAAGAAGGCGAGTTGTCCGTGTTCCATTAACCAGAAATCATCGTGCAAATCGTTTAAGATTTACCCGTCAACATTTGGACTGGGACATAAACCAATGGGGCATGGTGCTCTTCACAGACGAATGCAAAGTTAAATTTTTGAACGACGATCGGCGTATTAGAGTATGGAGAAGACGCGGCGAGAGATTTTCAGAAGCCTGCATCCATGAAGTCGATCGTTTTGGTGGTCCAAATGTAATGATTTGGGGCGGGATAAGCTTACACGGCGAAACTGAGCTCGCTATTTTAAATGAGGGTACTGTTACTGCTCAGCGGTATATTGAGGAAGTTGTCAGACCACATGTGATCCCATTTGCCCAGCGAGCGGGTCCTGGATTCATCTTGATGCAAGACAATGCTCGTGCACACACGGCTCAAGCGACTCGGTTTGTACTGGAAGCGTCTCAAATTCAAGTCTTGCCGTAGCCGGCGAACAGTCCGGACTTAAATCCAATAGAGCACATGTGGGATCAGTTGAAACGAAGAGTTAGAGACGGTGATCAGGAAATCCACAACCAACAGCAAATCATCAACGCTGTTAAAAGGGACTGGGAAGAGATTCCAATGGAAAATGTCAGGCATTTGATTGAGAGCATGCACTCCAGGCTTCAGGAGTGCGTAGCGAAACGAGGAGGGCATACTCGATACTAAAAGATGAGCATGGAGTATTTTCTTTTGTTTTCAGTAACTTTACATTGTTTTTATTTTTAACCTAAAATGTGATTTTTTCTTTCAAAAGCAAATAAACTTTTTAATGATTATTATTGGAATAAGTTTATTGGTTTACACGGTAAAAACAACATTAGTTTTCGTTATGGAGACAAAAAAAAATATATTGGCTTTATTATTTTCATGGTACAGACAAAATACCTCGTGGCCCTTATTTTGTTTTGAGTAGTATATATAGGACACCATAATCATTATAAAAATAATAAACATACTATTGAATTAAGATTATTTGAAGGTAGAAAAATAGGTACTGGATACGTTAAGTATTTAAGTAATTTAACTAGATGGCAAAACCAAATATTTGTTAAGTAAACAGATATACACTATATAAATTAACAATTTAGGAATATATTTTACTTTGGATTTTAGATTCATAATGAGTTATTATTATACTAACATCTTAGTATTGTGTTGCACTGTTTTAATGTGTTGCGGGACTAGTTATTGTGGCAATGTCTTAGGTATTTTATTCAAAATTATATTAGAATATTGTAGAGTTCACTATTTACTAATCACACTTTTTTATTTTAGCTCAAAACAGTCTAGAACGACAGCTGTATCGATTATTTGAAATATGGCGGTCCGGACACTTGGAGATGCTTCCATTTAAGCTACCTGCATTGGATAAATTTGTTCTGCCGTCAATTGAAGGGAATTACAGTGGGCAGGGGGTCAAGTACGTTTCATTAATTTCTTTTGTTATCAAAATCTTCTTGAGACTTTAGCTAGACAAAAGTTAGAAACACACTACTGTCTCATGGCTCGTCAGAATGACACCGGTTTCATACATTCAGTATGGTTAGACACTCTACGCTGCAACACAAGACTCCACAATAATGTGTTTATAAACATACTAAATGTTTTAAACCGAAATGATTGCGTCGTGCTACGATACGGTAGTGTAATTCTAGCAATCCTTCGTTTGAGAAATTTGTACAGATCAAAGACTACTATGTACAGATTTTAGAGCTATTATTTCCTACCGTTTATTTTTATTCAGATATTTTTAACTAAATTAATTTTGTATGCCGGTTATAAATGTTATCTAGCAGCAAGATGTAATTTTCTCTTTACGATTTCGTTTATTAGGTACGCAAACGCTATCGAGGTGTTTAGTGAAAAAGTATCGCTAGTGTGAACGAAACGGTGATTTTAAAGTGTGATCATATATAACACCTATTTCTTTGTTTTAGACTAAGTTTTTCTACTAGTTCTATGGAATTAACAGGAATTGATGGATTTTCAATAGAAAGTCTGCAAGCATCGGAAGACACAATAGATGCATCTATTGCAGTAAGAATAGAAAATGCTACGCTTTTTGCCGGTTAGTATATTTTAAATTACAGTACATGTGTAGTATTTCAATTTTTAGTGAGTAGGTAGAAAAAAGAGGGTGATAGTTAAGCAGAGTTATATATTTAATATGCTCGAGTTCGAAAACTAAAATATTTATGTAGGTAAATCAAATATGTTACATATAAAACAGTATATTTGGTCCCCTGAATAGGCAAGCCTGTATAGGGAACCTGTCGGCAAATTCATTAACATTTTATTCATTTTCGTAGTTTTGTAAAAAACAAGACAGAAATTAATAAAACCTGAGTTGATTGGCGACATAATTTTTTTTTTTTTTTTATTATTATAAACACTGGTCAAAACTGGTTTTTTTTCTTGAGTTTTAGTTAAATGAAGACTACCTACTGATGATAAAAACAGCACTTTTTTCTAGCAGCTTTCATGTGTTATGGTCTTATAGAAAATGATTAAATGTGGACCCTCTTTAGATTCAGACAAAGCTTCCAGTAGTTTTTAGATATCTTATCTGTGTTGATCATCCTATCCAAAATTCGAAAATTTTATTGAGATGCTCCACGATACTCCTGACTCCTAATATTCAAGGTTTTTAGGAATTCGATGCAAATAAGAATGTACGAGGGGAGTTCAATAAGTCTCTGGAAAAATTAAGATTTTTTTTTTTTTTTTTCAAATTTTATTTTTCTACATAATCTCCTTGATGGTTAATACACTTATTCAGACTTTCCTCCAACTTTTTTAAACCATCAAAAAAATATGATTTCGAAAAACCATCAAAATAGGCATTTGTTTCAGCAATAACTTCATCATTTGACGTAAATCGTTGTCCGGTTAGCCATTTTTAAGGTTAGGAAATAAAAAAAGTTACTGGGGGCCAAGTCAGGCGAGTACGGTGGGTGTTCGTCTAACTCGAACTTCAGTTCTTGAATTTTGGCCATGGTAACAACGCTAGTGTGTACACGTGCATTGTCTTCAAGAAAGAGTTTTTTTTTTGTGCAAATGAGGTCGTTTTTGCTTTATTTTTTCACTTAATTGACCCAACAACGACGCATAGTACTCCCCGTTGATATTTTTACCTTTCTGTAAGTAGTTAATGAGGGATGTGCATCCCAAAAAACCGTGGCCATACCCTTGCCAGCTGACTTCACCGTTTTTGCCTTCTTTGGTGCCGGTCCTCCCTTTGCAATCCACTGTTTCGACTGTTCTTTTGTCTCAGGAGTGTAGTGGTGAATCCAAGTTTCATCTACGGTTATAAGTCGACGCCAAAAATCTTGCGGATTACGACTCATTCGTGCCAAAAGAGTCTCAGAGGTGATTACACGTATTCGTTTGTTTTCAGCTGAGAGCAAACGCGGCACCCATCTTGCTGATATTTTTTTTCACCCCAATTTTTCGTGCAAAATTTAAATGACTGTGCCCACTGATACCCCTGTGGCCTCAACTATTACGCGAACTTTCAATCTTCGGTCACTTAAAACTAAATCGTGGATTTTATTGATGATTTCAGGGATACTCGCTTCTACGGGACGACCTGAACGGTGTGCATCTTTTGTTGATGTACGGCCACGTTTAAATTCATTTACCCAAGTATAAATGGTTGCTTGCACAGGGGCAGATGTGCCATGAACGGAATCCAATTGAGCTTTTATTTCTTTCGGTGTTAAGCTTTCAAATAAAAATGTTTTATCACCGCTCGATACTCACTTTTTTCCATTTTTTATGAACAATTTTTATTTACTTTGCAACACTAAAAAACAGTACTCGATGAATTGGGCTGAAACATTGCAGGGTATCTAGTTAGTAGTACTACTGGACGAAGCCACATTAATTTTAGCGCTAAGAGCGCCATCTCATGGATTTTCCAGAGACTTATTGAACTCCTCTCGTAAATCACGAACTACAATGCAAGTGTATAATTTTACATCTCTAAAATTTTACACTATGATCTGTATAGTACTAATTGTAAATATTTTTCTAAAAAATTCTCGTAAAAAAATAGTTATCACTAAAACGATAATTTTCCTCTATTTTCTTTTGAGCTTGTCATTCATGGATTCCACAAAATTACGGTCTTTGTTAAGCAGTCGTATCCATAAATCATCGAAAATACAAATTTTTAATGTTTCTGCTCGTTTGAGGACCTGTTATATAACTAGTCATAAAATTGGCACCGGTTTCTTCTTTATTTGATAGGTTATTTGGTTCAAAATAAGTTAATACTGGCATAAAAGTATATAATATAAAAAGAAGGTACACATTTTTATTTAGTTAAAAATATATCTCAATTAATAGAGCTGCTAGTATATAACCAGTCAATTATTTAAAGCAGCCATAACAAAATATTATTTTGATGTCTCTTTTCTTACAATAATTATAAAATCTTGATATTTGTTTGTATTTTCAGAAAAATACGTTCTTAGTGGACGGGCTTTTTATTTTTATCCATTAAAGGGATCCGGAAACATGAAGTGAGTTTTGATTTTTTCTGTTTATTTTTTATGTGTTGACTAGCTGTTCCACCACGGCTTTGCCTGCGTATTTTCAAATCAAATTGTGTTATTTTGCTATTTGGGACGAAGACAATAAAACATAAATAATATAAATTGGTCCAGCCGTTGTCAAGTTATAAATCGTGTAACTATCCTAACTTTGTTCTATATCCATAGATTTCAAAATATACGGCCATAAGAGGCCGTGTCCTGAAAGTGCATGACCTCTCTAAAGCTTAGAAATCTTCGTAGCAATATAGTAACAGCGACTTTCAAAACATTCCGATTTAATAGAGTATTTACATTGCACCAAGCTTTTACGTGAGTTCAACATTTTTGAGTATTGATATAAACTTCGAAACAAATCACCCCCAAAATACCATTCTGGCCTTTTTAACTCCGTTAGGAAATGAATTTCAATAAAATATGAAACATGCCTTCCATAAATTCTGTTAAAGAATATGAAACTTTGTCGCACTTTTTCACCTCCTTCGGGATAGAATTTTGGAAAATCCTTTCTTATCGAATGCTTTCGTCATACAAAGAAAACATTATACATCCTCCAAGTTCTGGTCTTACAATCAACGTTTTAGGTTGTGCTTTGTCAGTCATTCAGAACAAAGCATTTTATATGTAGGTATGGAATAGATAAAGTTACATTTTTTAAACGTTTGTGAATAGCTATTTAAATATAATACATAAGTAGTTTAGTTCGTCGCTACATAGTAGGTAAATTTACTATTTACTATTATTATTATCAAGTATTTTTTTTTTGTAGAGTGTCTTTCCAAGAAGTCAATATTTTCTCTTATATACAACTTGAGACAAATGGAACCAGCCTATGGATGAAAAAGTTTAAATTTGATTTTAAAGTCGATAAAGTACAGGTAATTTTTAAATATGGGAAGAAGGAGTATAATGAGAATTCTCGCTCTTATGTTCAAAATAGGTCCCATCTTGAAATGTTGGTAAGTAGTTAGTAGGTACATTGCATTCTTGAGCGAATTTCTTGAATGAGCAGTCTTATGAGAGAGTTAACACAAGACTCTCTCTCTAAAGCATTTGATTTCCTCGATCTTCTATACTCCTTTTTTCGATTTCTAAAAGAATGGCCGTTAGTTTTGTAACATCATTCAGTTCTACAGAAATACTGCCACCCCCCCCCCTCCAAATGGCAATCTTTTATTAAACGTGTAGCATATGATGTGAATGTGTGTTTTTGTGTGTGTAGAAATCATACCTTCGTTACTCGTACATATTTAGTTTCGAAGGCCTTTTACATACTTTACCATTTTATGTATAGGTTTCATATGAAGTAGTACCTACTTTCGTTAGCAAACTTAATTTTATGAATAACTTCACAAAGCTTGACATCAATAATAATAAAACCAATAATAAAATAATAATAAAACCAACTAATTAGAGACAGACCACATGTTTTGTAACTAGTTGAGTTTTCCGTACAATACGATTGGTAATAAAAAGGTAGGTAACTCAAGAAAGTATGCCTGAATGTACTGTCTAAAATATAGCTGATTCTTCTAGTTTAACCTCAACCTAAACTGTAACGCCAAAACTACGAGTATAGAGAGCCAAAAAGAGAGATAAAAATTAAAAAAAGTAGAGAGTAAAAAATGACCAAAGAAAAAATATTGAACCACCATAAACGTCTGAGTATTATATGTTACATGCTATCTTTTAGGGTGAACTAACAAACAGTTCGTGGCCAATCAACAAAATATTAAAAAGTGACGCCACCGACATCCTCAAAAGCTATCATGAAGAGATCGTACAAGCGGTCGTGAGCCGTGCTGTACCTTATGCTAATAATTTTCTGGTCAACTTCTCAATAGATGAACTCCTCAACATGTTTGTTTTGTAATAAACTAATAAATAATATACATAAATCTGTTTATCATTTGCAATAGCGATTAAAAGATAGCACACAATTTAATAATTTTCCTTTTTTTTCTCATGTTACTAAGACTTTTGTACGACTGTTTGCCATTTTGTATTTTTTTCATAACATTAACCGATTGTAATAGAATTGATGAAGGAACCCAGGCTTTATTATAAGTATAAAGTTAGTACCTACATACAAATAATTAGATATTATTCGTAATTTTGAAAAAGAAAAACATTAATGTTTAGGTATGTTTCTGTGGCTATCCAAGCAAAGACGGAAAAAGTTATTAAACTACTGTTTAATAAATCAATTCATCAAAATGTTATCAAGAAACATAGAATTCAGATTTGCTGTAAGTATGATTGATGAAAGATTAATACCTACGACTGATTAAAATAGGTTAACATAATAAAAAGCAACAAATTAAAATTTTAAATTCTATCCAAGGGTAAGTCTCGTAAGTAATTTTTTTCTTATTATTTTCAAAAATTATTATTTTTCGTGTTAGTAGACATAATTCTAAAAGTAAGTACTTTCTTCTAGTAAAAAAATGAAGATTCTTTTCGTTGCATTGGTTTTATGTGCTGGCGCATTTGCAGGAGTTATTTTGGAAGGTAATTACTACCTATCTGATCCTTTAAAACTCAAATTCAAATCCCTACTTGCTTTAATTACATTTTGCAACCTTTTCAGACAAAACTGATTTTATTGAAGCTCAATGGGACGATAAAGAATTTAATTTAAAACGTTCAGACCAAAACACGGATAAGTTTTTGGATGAAGAAATAATTGGCAAGGAGTTATCAAATCCTTCCAGGAATTACCTTGAAGATTTAATAAATAACTTTTTTGAGAATGTAAGAGAAATTATTGTAAATGGAAACGATGTGTTGCCGCCATTGGATCCTCTCACCTTAGACCAAGTTGGACCTTACGAAGTACGAGTAACAGGGTATGTTGATTTTTGTAAACAAAAGGCACAAAAACCATATGCTTATTCAATCAATCACAAAAATTAGAAATTTTGAAACAAAAAAAACAGCAAAGTACATAGTGTTATTTAAATATTGTTTTGATATCAGGGTCAAAGCAAATGTTGAACTGAATAATCTGCATCTTGATGGTTTGCGTTGGATGATCCTAGACGACGTTACATTCGTCGCGCACCGTCTGAGATTCTCAACTCAAATTACTTTACCCTGGATCAACTTCAGGTGTAAGTAATAAACATATTTCTGAGAAAATTATAATACATACATTGAGAAATAAGAGTTCTTCAAAAGGTTGCCTATACTATTATAAATTATAATACATACATTGAGAAATAAGAGTTCTTCAAAAGGTTGCCTATACTATTATTCAATACATTACCCACCTATTGTTTTATTAATTTGATACCATGGGTCATCATCATGGACATCACAAACAGTAACGACTATGTTATAACTATAATAAACTGTTATATATTTTAACATCGAAAAAAAAAACATAAGGTGAAGTTAAACTTAAGAACAATATTTTTTGCATCTCGAGTAAACTAAAATTTCATCACCTTTTTAAAATTTAAAGGCTTTCGCAAAAGTATACCTACCTATTTATATACCTAGAAAATGTTAACTAAACCTCAGTGTTGCTTATTTGGAGATGATGGGGTCTTTGAAACGATTGATTTCCTTTTCAGCTGACTATAAAGCTTCCACTAGAGTCGCCGTTGTTATTAACCACAAAGCAGGTGGGCATATCAGGTACGTGCTTACAGTTCTAACTCCAAATAATGTTACCAATTCAGCATACAAGTATTAGTAGTCAGGTCATAAAAGTCATGTTGGATTGTGAGTTATTCATATTTTTTTGTCAAATGTTTATTATGAAGGAAGGAAGGAAGTTTTCAGAGCGCAGTTTCTTATCTGGTCATTATTATGTGTTTATCAACATTGTATTGTATTTCCTTTTTCATAGATTCTTCTTGAATCGTATTGAACTTGGAGTTAATCTCCAGCTCGGAGTCTCCGCCAGCGGTGGTGGACATTTATTACTTCGAGAGTTGGATCTTCATCTGAAAGTCCATGATTCAAACGTAAGTTTTTCCAGTCTTCATCATTTGATACTTGGGTAGCATTAGTTGATGAAGGAATGCGGATTAACCAAAAACATTCTCTACCTATTTGTTAGTGAAAAAAAGTTAGCTTAGTTTCAAATTGCCAATATCTTGAATTATTTTATTATTTGAACAGTATTTAAAATACTAATACGTAAAAAATAGTCGGTTGAGTAGCTCATACAGCTCTGTATATTTTCTCTATGGAGGACCTAGGTATAATTCTAGAATATGCGTGGTCAAATTTTGCTCAGCTTTTGTCCTAAATTTGCGTTTATGTTGGGATTCAAAATGCTCTATTTGCCAAGTGCCAAGAGTGACCTAAGAAAAGGATTCACCAAGGTACCACAACACCAACAATCAACTTCCGTTGCTATCTTGATAAAAACAATTCTTTTCTTTTAGCTCCATATCAGCGGAATGTTTGGCTCCAGCGTTATTAATAATTTCATCAATTCGCTCGTGCAAAATATTTCACAAGATATTATTGTTAACCATTTGCAAGAAGCTGGCGATGTACTCAGCGACCTCCTCTTTGATGTCATCAACGATGTTCTTAAAAACTTCACTCTTGAAGATTTACTTGGAAATTATTAATAAGCACGTAGGTATATGAGAGGCTGTAAAATACTCGATGTAAAATAAACATATGTGTCTTCCTATACCCAAACTATTTTTGTTTATCTTTTATGCAACCGAAGATCTAATTCCTCAAGAAGCAACGTAGAAATATGCTTACTTGTCAGCTTTAGTTATTAAGGCAGGTAAGTCAATACGCAGTGCAAGAAAATAGAAAGTTAATATGTAGAATCAGTGCAAGCAAACCACTGCAAGTAGGTTTTAGTTTTTCTATGAATTTGACTTTTCATCGTCACGAATTAAAGAAGAAATTGGAAACATCCATATCCAAAATTCAAAATTCGTCTTGCTATCAACGTTCGGGAGTTCCTTGGCGGGGATACGAAGTGTCAGTTAAAATGTCAAAGTTTTAATGGCATTGCCATCATCATGGCTATAACTTTGAGTATTTTGTCAGTTTCAAGTATTATTTATCATTAAGTTGTAATTAGGGTTATAAGGGAGATGGAATTATGATATAAAACATCAAAAAACATTTCTTACTAGAATTTTGTAGTTTTGCTTTTCCCTATAACATCGATATTCTATTTTTATAATAATTTGATAGAAATCGTAATTTATTTCGTTTTATTTTAGAACCTTAGGAATGGTAACATAAAATCGAATTCTTTAATCTTAAATTAGATATGATAGGGGTTACTTGGCAGGAACGGGAAGTGCCAGTTAGAATTTTCTTTTTTTATTGTCTTTTCATATATATCAGCAGAATTTAATGTGTAAAATGCTAGTGTTTTAATCAGTAAATATCTGTTGTACAACTATGGAGAAAGTGAAATACGAAGATTTGGCTGCGCTTTTCGTCATCTCCCAAGTAACTCCTTAGAACCGTAATTGCATGTTACTGTAGGCAGATTCATTAATTATCTTATCATCTTCATCTCCGTATGTTCAAGAATGAAGAAATCATAATCACTAATGATTAGGCAGTATGGTACTAAAACTAATGCCGTTAAAGAAATGAAGAAAAAAAAATGATTGCTGATTGACAATGACAGCTGTTTGGATCTGTCAATCCGTTCCTGCCAGCTACCAATACTATCAGTCAAATTGTGTCAAACATATAAATATTGTATTTTTTTCTATAAACTTCTGACTAATGGGCAGTCCTAATCATTTTGTATTTACATTAATAAAATAGTATTATTCTGGTGAATTTTGAACATAGGTTAAGAGCTAAATATGGCTGGTAATTTCTGGCAAAGTTCTCATTATCAGCAATGGATGTTAGAAAAGCAGGACCTTATACGAGATCGACAGCATGAT
The DNA here is from genome assembly GCA_949316135.1 of Choreutis nemorana. NCBI lineage: Eukaryota > Metazoa > Arthropoda > Insecta > Lepidoptera > Choreutidae > Choreutis > Choreutis nemorana. Next base: position 5,097,881 of record OX438597.1, on the reverse strand, counting down.
TTAAATATTTTAAACGAGGAAGAATATCAGAAGATATTTAATTTCTTTGCCAGTATCATTCAAGTATTAGGGGAACAGTTGAAGCTCCGGCAGCAAGTGATAGCTACAGCTACAGTTTACTTCAAACGATTTTATGCCAGAAACTCTCTAAAGTGCATAGATCCTTTATTGTTAGCACCTACCTGTGTCTTCCTTGCTTCTAAAGTCGAGGAGTTTGGTGTAATATCTAATTCTCGATTAATAACAACTTGCCAAACAGTTATTAAGAACAAATTCAGTTATGCATATGGCCAGCAAGAGTTTCCATATAGAACTAACCATATATTAGAGTGTGAGTTCTACTTGCTAGAAAATTTAGATTGCTGTTTAATAGTGTATCAACCATATAGACCACTGCTTTTATTTGTACAAGACATTGGTCAAGATGACCAGCTGCTTACATATGCATGGAGGGTTGTCAATGATTCTCTAAGAACAGATGTTAGTTTATTGTATCCACCATATCAGGTAATACATTTTTCCTATATTAAATCTGTTTTGATCTCTTATTTCCCCAAACTATAGTAATAGTACATATCCAATTTACAACTAATTATTTGTTATTATTAATTGACAAATAATTTAAACACTTAACTATTAATATTCCATGTAAAATAAAGTTTGTATAAAGCCTGCATTCTAAACAATAATTGTTTGTAATTTTCAGATAGCTATAGCAGCTCTACACATAGCTTGTGTTATGCTTGGGAAAGAAAATTTAAAACCATGGTTTGCTGAGCTCAATGTAGACATGGACAAGGTAATGTTATAAAAATATTGCAAACCTGATACTCTGTTGCACCACTACTATATAACTCCTGTTACAAGGATCAATATTGTATGATAACTTTATATTTATTCTTCAATTTACAGATACAAGAAATTGTGAGAGCTATAATTAATTTGTATGACATGTGGAAGAAGTATGATGAAAAGAAAGAAATTCAATCACTTCTCGGGAAGATGCCCAAGCCAAAACCAGCCCCTCAGAGATAATAGACTAGCCAAAGTTAGAAACAGAATTTACACTTCTGCATTGAAAGAGATCTAAGGTGATAGCAATAGAAGTAAAGAATTGTTAGTTCCTTGGCTTTTACATAATATTTGTTCCATTAGATGAAAATTATGAGATTTATCACCATTTATACTTTTCAGGGTTTTTATGCCTAATCCTTATATTACAAATATAAAGTTATAGATAAATATCCAATCAAAACTATGTTTGTCTATGTTTTTATGAATTTTTGAATGTGTAAACAAATTGTCTTCATATTTTGTCATAAACACTTTCAGGGATGAATCTTAATTTTGTATTAAAGAGTAGTTTAATTCCTTTCAACTGTTCTCTATATAAGACTGCAAAATACAGTAGAATAATAAGTAAATTAATCATTGCTTTTCTTTACCTTTGTAATGTAATCAAGTTGTATATTCTTTTTTTAGGGTTCTGTATGCAAATGTAAAAAAACGGGACCCTATTACTAAGCCTCTGCTGTCTGTCTGTTCATCCATCTGTAAGCGGGCTGTATCTCATGAACCATAGTAGCTAGACTTACACAGAGAATCTATTTCTATTGCTGCTATAACTACAAATACTAAAATTATCAAGAAATTAAAAATTAAAGGCAGCTTTCAAACAAGGAACCTGACTTTGTTCTTGTTTCTTTCAAGAGTTTATCTGAAAAGTATGTTATGCTTAATCTTATTAGATGGTACGGAACCCATTATGTGTGAGTCCGGCTCACACTTAACCGGTTTTTACATTAGAACTAAAACAGAAAAATATACATACAGCCTTTTGGCTGAACTTCAATGAGTCCAATCCCATCTATGTGTTTTTTTCTGATATAATAATGCCCATGTGTGTGTTGGTAAATATTATTTAACATTAGGTAATACAATTCAAACTTTGCCTGTAATTTTGTTAGCCTTGGTTTCGTATTTTGGATTTTCCAAACAAAATATTATATATAATAATAACCACATCACGACACACACCTTTACTCGGCCCTGCAGTAAGTATCGTAAGAACTTGTGTTACAGGAACTAAGCAAAGATATGGTATATACTACATAGATAAGAATACAACTTCCAAAACCGGTAGGCAAAACAATGCGTCCCGCACCCGCCGGGATTCGAACCCGGAACCTCTAGCGTAGCAGTCGGCAGTTACACCACTGCGCCACCGAGGTCGTCATATACCTAATATAGAAAATTATTCACTGATTATTAAGTTAATTTCGCATAAATACGGATTGTACAAATCTCACATAAAAACATAGGGTAGGTATTGCCTTTTATTCTTTTGTCAAAATCTTTATAGCACCTACCTACTACAAAATGGTGTACAGAAAGACAAGTAAGGATTATAAAGGTCTTCGCTCGAATGTTAAAACAACGGTACCATATCAATTGCAACAAGAGACTAATGTGCGAACTACCTATTGTGACTAAATCAAAACAATTTGACGAACATCTATACACATGAAACTGATACTGTTTTTACTTTAAAGCTTTAAAATGTCTTGTAACCACAATGGAGAAAATATCGGTAACCATCAAGTTGTTTTAGTTTATATAGTTTCTGAAACTGTAACTTTTTTGAAGCATATAAAGTATCTTTGAATGCCCCGGAAAGCCTCTGACCACATCTGCCTCTGGTGGAATTTAAGGAAAACTATTTTTGCACAGAGAAAAACGATTACTTCAATCTGTTTCGAATCAGACATCAATAGTTTTTTTTGTTCCGTGCCCAAAGGGTAAAAAACCGGACCCTATTACTAAGCCTCCGCTGTCCGTCCAACTGACTGTCTGTCTGTCAGCGGGTTGTATCTAATGAACCATAATAGTTAGACTCTTGAAATTTTCAGAGAATGTATATGTCTGTTGCCGCTATAACAACAAATACTGACAACTTAAAGAAATAAAAAATTAAAGGGGCTCCCATACTAAAACCGTGATTTTATAGACATTTTTCGCTTGCTGTTGTATCTAATACGAGTTTATGTAAAAAGTATATAATATTTAAGCTATGATAAGATGGTACGGAACTCATCATGTGCCGGTTTTTGTTTATTGATTTTAATTATTGCCTGATTTAGTTGTTGGATCATCTGTTTTATACATTTTGTATTGATTCTTGAATAAATTCCTATGTAAAAACTAAGTTCTATGTTTGCCATAATAAAAAGGGGTCCAGGAAATAGTTTTATTGCCTGCTAAGTTTTAAAGAAATCCATTCAGTCGTTATGAAGAAGCGTAAAGTAAGTTGAGCAACAGACTTAAAATTTCATATTTAGGTATACCATACTTGTTTTTCCATCTTAGTAGGTATAGAGAAGTTAAATAATAGTTTTCCTATTTTTAGTAGAAAAAAAACAATTATCGTAATACTGTCCCGGACATATCTAGATGTGTGGCTACCGTTAGTACATTATGCGATGATGAGTAGGTATAAATAACTTCACATGTCTGATGTTTCATGTCAGTCTGTCTGTATCGAGTGTGAAATCATGTCCGCTATAACATTGTTCTGCGACCTGTGTCTTATTTTACTTCTAGTATTAACTTTTGTAAAGACTGATAGCCCTGATAGGTAAGCAGTTTAAATTCTGTGTTCTTTAAGATTTAAGGTTTTAAAACGAAATAATTAAATATAACAAATGAGCGATGAACAAAAAAAGCATGTGTGTTTTTAAAAAGTGTTCAATGTATATGTTCAATCCTTATAGAAGGAAAAGTATTTTTATATAGCGAGATTCAATTCTGTTAGTTCACAGCTATTTCAAGATGAGGGTCCGAAAGGGAATTGTTCCTGTGGTGGTTTTCCCACCTCAGATCCGCAAGTAGACATGGCGCCGCTCATCTCTCAGATGCCTGGACTTGTGGTGAAGTGTGATGAGATAGGGATGTTAACATGCAAAAACCTCTGCACTGCACTGGCTACAGCTACTAAGGCCAAAGGACCAGAAATCTTATGCAAAAAACTTAAAAATGCCAACGAGTTGATTGTGAGTATAATCGTGGACAGACAGCAGTTACTTGGTTCGTAGTTTAATCAAAATAATTCGCCGACTATAATTTATTCTTAATAAAAATCTATTCCTTTAATCTAGCTAGTAGAACACTTTTTAGCGTACAAAAGACAAGGACCAAAAATTTCGTTACATGATCAGGGAACACAAACCAGTTGACAGAAGGCGAGTTCATATTTTCCCAGGCGTAGTATCTGTATCCAGTCATGTACGATTAATGCATCAGTGAAAGTTAACGTGCAATTTATGTCAAAAACGTTGTATTTTCTGTACAAGCTCGACTCAGTGAACTATTAATCCTATCCTTTAATGTTTTTGTTTATTTCTAGTTATCAGCATGTTATCAACTGTGTGACAAGCCATGGACCTTTGCTGGGATGACAGCTGAGGAACCACTCTGCTGTGAAGACTCCAAAGTTAAACAATGTGCTTCATCTTTGAACCAAAATTCTACAAGCATCGAAAACGCACATAACACTGTAACAATATAATTAATATGACCCTGTCTCTAACGATTAATCGCCGAAACCTATTAAATCAGTTACTGTCACAATAATTTAGAAAATGTTTCTTGATAATTATTCAATAATTATAAAGGATATAATAGATATAAAAGTCAAGTGTTTTAGTTTAAGTATTATTTTTATTAATTCATCTTAAATTTTGTAACTTACTGATGTTTTGTATATTTTAAAAGAAACTGCAACAAATATAAATTAAGTTGCTTGAGACAGTAGGATTTTCTTTCAAAAGCACTATAGTAATGCCTTAAAAGTTTTCATTATTTCATTTGCATAGGAAATTGATCTGATTAAACTCAGGTCAAAATCAAATGTGTTATTCATGTTAAGTTTGGTAGGTATGTGCCTATTTCATTTAAAGGAGGCAGACAAACATAGAGTTCGTCTGTTACGGCAAGTAGTTACCGAAGAGCTAAACACTTGCGATCTGAGTTCCATTTAGTTTTGCTAACTTCGACTAATCTTACCTTAAAATAACTACTTATGTCTATAACACTAGTTACCTATGCACTGTGTAGTTCATACTCTTTAACACTTGTGTATGATATAATTTTAACTACAGATATTTAGCTTCACCGCGGGAAAACCGCGTGTTAAGTTCTTGTGCTTTCTTTATGATGGTTTTCTTCTGCGCCTCGTCGAACCGGTTTACTTGCAGATCTACGTCGCGGCTGAAAGGACGGCGCTCCTTCTTACCTTCTTCCTTGTCTTCCTTCTGTAAAAAAACAACATTTTTTAAACTTTTTATCTTTGTATGATGTCTTCTTGAGAGACAATGATACTTTAATGATGGTATTCTATATGAATAAATATCATACGAGTTTATATATATATATATAATGTAAGATATCCAATATTATTCATTAGAAGGCTTAGACATCATAAACATAAACTCACGCCGTAATCCCTCGAGATGGGTTGGCAGCGGTGTTAAACACCAAATTTCGCATGTTTATGTTGAGTCCCAGTGCGACGGGTTGCGAATCTGTCGCCACTATCCGGGCACATTGAGGAACATGGCAGCTATAACTTACGGTATCCCAAGACTCAAACCCTTTATTCGGTTAACCAAGGCACGTAACAAAATGAGCTACCACGTCCTCGTCGTAGTGTCGGTTCGTCGTAGGAGGCATAGAAGAATTTTAAGAATATGTTTATAAAAAGTTGAAAATATTGGGATGCCATCTACCATCACCACTCAAGGCAAGATGTAAGGTAAACTGTGTTTACAAAATGAGCTAATATTGTGCAAGCCCCACAAAATACTTTTTTTTATTAGATTACTACTATTAAAACAATTTCTACCTTTTTCTTTTTCTTCAATTTTTTCTGATGCAAGTCAAGAAGACTTTCTTCCCTTTTATGTTTCTTTTTATGCTTCCTAAAACAAGATTTCAAATGTTTTATATATTTACAGTGTTTAAAAGTGTAATTTATGAAAAGTAAGGTGTTTTTGAGTAAGAAATGTAAATTTAAAACTACTTTAAGATGTCGTTATTACACTGTTTCTTTGTTATACAATGTTTTTACAAAACTCACTTAACAGCTTTTTCCTGGTCCTCATCTCTATTAGTAATGTGTCGTGCCCGAGCTTCCATCTGTAACAACACATCTGGATCTTCTTTGTCGACGACACCCGCCGCCTTGCGGGCTTTTTCCTCTGGAGTGTCTGTCCAACTGGACCTTAAATTAGTGTAAACTTAGATTCGATTACACATCTAGTATTGTGCCTCAATTCGTCGCGTATAAATCGATAGTTATATTGAAAGCAGTTAGAGGGACTATGTTGACTGTATATTTGTTTAGTTTGAAATGTATTTTTTTGAATAGCATACCTGTCTGACATGTCAGGACCTTCTTTAGCCCTAAAAGAACGAGCCTCTAATCCCAATATTTTAGCTTTACCCTCCGGTAGTTCTAGCATCCATTGTTCGCGGGATTTAACTTCTGATCCATGTTTTTTGTCTCCATCTAATTTTTTTATTTTCATTTCAAGTGCTCTTTCTTCAAGGCTTTTGTGAGCCTTAGACCACTTATCCTCATTACCGACTGGCAATGGACCAATGCCATCATCATCAGAACTAATATATTTTACTCCTTCAACACTTTTACTAAGAACTTTTCGCATTTCTTCTGGAATGGATGGTCCTTAAAAGATAAAAATTTATTGTTATTTTTTTTAATTAATCAACAAATAATGAATTCAATTTTACAAACCTAAATTTCTTTCTTCTTTTTGAATTTGAGGAGGTAGAGCTGGCCCTTCAGTGTTTGATGATGTGCTTTCTTTTTTGGAACGTTTTTCTAAGTGAGGTGGTAATGCTGGTCCACACACATCTGTTTCATCCATTGATTGAACCTTTGCTACTGATCTTTTTAATTTGTGTCTTAGATCAGAGGGATCAATTACTTCTTTTTGTGAGTCATCATCACTTGATATTTCGCCTTCTTCACTACTGTCTTTTTGATTACTTTTCTGAGTAGATGAAACTTCTGCTACTTCAATAACTGTAGCAGGTGACTTCAAATTATCTTCTTTGATATCAGTAGTACTGGTGACTTCTACTGATGTGACATCTTGATTTTTATCCCTGGATTTAGAGGTTTTTCTTTTATGTTTTTTCTTGTGCTTTTTCTTTCTTGTCTTGTGAAGTTCTTTTTCTAAGTTCAAAAGTTTAGCTCTTAGTCTTTCATCATCTGATGAGTCAATTTCACTTGATTCTTCTTCAGATTTCTCTTTTACTACAGCAGGCACCATATTGTAGTAGGATCCAAGCTGTACTTCGTCTGATATATCACTAGCAATATGATCTTCCACACCAACAGGGCTTGAACTTTTTATTTTTTTTACTTCATCAGGTGCAGGTTTACGCACTTCTGACCTTTTAGCCTTATGATCTGGTGTTGATGAAGTTGATTTCTCTCTAGTTTTTCTATCAAACTTGTTGGAGGTTTTCTCATCAGAAATACTTTGGTCCAGAGTTACACCTCTTGAAATACTTTTTTGAACAGGTGACCTATTGGGCCTTAATCTTTGTTGTCTTTGTCGTTCTGCACTGCTACTTTTTCTTTGCTCTCTAGGCCTGGATCTTTCCCTTTTATCTCTGTCATGTCGCCTTCTTTCAACTGACCTTTTTCTGTTAGGACTTCTGGAATGTCTCCTTCTAGGAGAGCGTTGGGATCTAGAGTATCTGCTTCTTTCTTTTGAATGTCTATCTAAAAGGTCCCTATCATCCCTTCTCCTGTTTAAATCTCTATTGTAACGATCATTTTCAAATGGTCTATCTCTTCTTGTAGGTCTTGAGTTATCAACTCTATGGTTAGACTTGCTTTTTGATTCTTCTGGTTTACTAGATCGATCTTTGAATCTACCAGTCTCTGAGTCGCTGCTAGAGTCGTCAGAGAGCATTTCAGCTAACCTAAAACCAAAAAAAGGTATATAAGTAATAAAAAACATTTGATATTGGTAGTTTTTTTTGCAGTTTATTTGTGTAAAATAAATCATAACTTCCTTGTACTCATTTGTGACTTAAGTATTAACACATTCACAATAATAGTAAGTATAATATGATTTTAAAACATTTTAGCAATTTTTTTTGCACTATAACGGACAGATTTTAGGAAGCCAGCAGTAAGAATGCCTTTCAATGATTGTCTAACACTGGACTGCCACACTATGTCTTTTAATATTTGTCTAAGAATAACAGCACAATCTATATCATAAGCTACAGCACGGAGTACATCTTCCATGTCTTGTTGAAGACCCCCGTGGTTCCAAAAATTGACTATTCGCTGCTGTGGTACCATAGGCAATTGCATGAGGTGGTGCAATTTAGTTTCAGAGTGCAAGTCTTGGTGACACTGTTGCCCTTCACCAGTGGGGAAATCCACATATGCATGGAACTGCTGCAAGATTGGCCGGTACAGCTCACGGAAATTATGAAGCTGGGGTTGGACTATGTTCCTAACTTTGTTTTTATTTTCTCCAAATGTCATTCTAAAGTCACCAGCATAGCTCAAGTTTGAGATGGCAAAATAAAACTCATATTCTGAGAATGTCTCAGGCAGAATTAATAGGGCTGTATGAATAGCTGACTGCAAATTGGCTTGCAACGCATTCTGCAGTTGGATACTGTTGGTGGATTTAATGATTTCCACAGGTTTGTGAAGTCGCCCAGATAGGTAGAGATTGTTCCAATCTAGTAGATCAGCTATTAAATCTTTTTGGGATACAACACCATACTTAATGGTAACATTATCTTCAGGAATCTCAACTAGAGTATTGAAGTATACTTTAGCACCCCACTTTTCCTGAAATCTTGCAACAAAACCTTTTCCCAAAAACCGTAATGCAGAGTAATGTGATGGATTTTTTTCAATGTTCATCCCATGCCATCTGTGAGAATTATCAACACAATATATCAAATCAATCATATTGTGCTTACTTTTATTGCCTATTTGAGGCTTCACAGCAGATCCGTAAGCAAAGCAGAATGTGAAGTTCTGAGGAAACTTTGACAAGATTCTATAGTACAGAGGAGATACATCCTTAGCTACTCCCACTATTTTAGCAACTGTTGACGCCATAACAATAAAAGATAAAGATTTGTCAGCTAACCTGGAGGTTCAGTATAATAGATAAAATCGCTAGTAGTTGGGTTCTTGTTTTGTTTTCCAACTCCGATATTAGAGGTTAAATCCAAAATTATTGTTTTCACTTTCGTAATGTTGTTTGTTGTTAAAGATAACTTTATGTAGGTATTATTTTAGGATTTCATTAACCACATTTTTCTTTATCTTCAAAGACGTAATTTCGTTTCAACAAAAATTAGCTTTTCGTTGGCTGGTTACTAGATTACAAGTGACATTCAAAGTTTTGTTGAAAAATTTTGGTTCAGAAATTCGACTGTAATCGAAACAAAGGTTTCAGACCATTTTCCACCAACCGCCATATTACGTTATCATAGACGTTATGGATAAATATATGTTTTCACAAGCTTTAAACTCAACTAAGCAATTAAATTTAACATGTATATTGAGGCCAAAATAGAATGACATTTTATATTTCAAAGAGCCTTTTTTAATTAGGCAGTTTTACAATGAAGTCAAAAACCATTCACCATTTTTAATGAATAAAATAACTAAAAATTTATTAAAGATCGTAATTTTTTTAATTTTTGTTGTTTTTAAATCAAAAGTTATCTTGTTAAATAAGTGTTTAACGTACGTTATTATGAGGTTTTTACAATCAAACTGTGAATTGGGTGCATCAAAATAAAATACGTCTTATATCACCCAGTTTGAAAGTACGTATTTTCAACAGAAAAAAGAGGATATACTTGCCGCAGGAAACTATATTTAATTTAAAAACAAAATGAGGTTATTTGACATATGGTGTTTGACATTTAAGTAGAATGACATTTTGTTGTAAATAAGTGTTGTCCTGATTGCTATAACCGCTGTTCTTATTTCTTAGTGATACCTACGTGTTACCTAAATCTTTAACTGTGCTACGTCTTAAACGTTAGCATGTCTAGTGCAGATAGAATTGATTTTGAAATGGAGGTGGAAGTGGAAAGTGCCTCGTCCGGGCCAGCGTTAGAACCTCAAGCCGCATCGCCTGCACCGGCTGCGGCCCCAGGAGCCAAGGGAGCAGTCGTAACCACGGCTACAGCTGGCTCGGTCACAGTGTCGCTACATCCCTTAGTTATTATGAATGTCTCTGAGCATTGGACTAGGCTACGAGCACAAGAGGGCTCCCCACAAACTGGTATTTATTTTTCTCTAATGAAGGTACAAATTAATTTGGACTCCAAGATAAATTTTTATTACTTAATTTTTTCAGTGATTGGTGCTCTAATCGGAAAACAAAAGGGACGTAATGTGGAAGTGATGAATTCATTTGAATTAGTTTTCAGTGTGCTAGATGGAGATGTTATCATAGATAGAGATTATTATAACATTAAAGAAGATCATTGTGAGTATAATTTAAGACTAGAATAATAACCAATCTAAAATGAGATAGTGACTCCAATTTGAAATTAATTTTTACTCAAATTGTTTGTCTTGCTATAAATATTAAATATTGATAAATAAGATGCAAATTAAAAATATATTTTCAGGTCTATTTTCTTAAAAAAATCAATTGGAGCTTCTACTCTGTCAATATATCACACAAGTATACTAGGGTTGCAATATAGTTTATAGTTCAACACTCCACTTGATTGATGTAGTCACTTTATCAATTTTGTTTTATATACATGTATACCCTTATAACAATTGTATTGAGTAAATTATAATGAGAGTCTTTACCTTTTCAGTTAAGCAAGTATTCTCAGACATGGACTTCCTTGGCTGGTACACAACTGGTGAATCTCCAACAGAACGTGACATTGCAGTTCACAGACAGATATGTGACATCAATGAATGCCCTGTACTCCTCATGCTCAATCCAGCAGGAAAAAATGGAGATGTGAGTTATGTAAAGTCAACATAAACAGTTGCTTTATCTTCATCTATCAAAAGTATTTGTAGGTGAGTAAAAGAGGTAGTATAAATTTATGTTATGGTTTTCAGCAACTGCCAGTATCTCTTTACGAATCAGTGATAGATGTGGTTAATGGGCGAGCCACCATGCTTCTTGCTCCTCTCACATACACCCTGGCTGCGGAGGAGGCTGAGAGGATTGGGGTTGACCATGTTGCTAGAGTGTCCTCTGGAGAGGCTGCACTTAATAGTTTAGGTATGTGACTTTTCTCTATGTCTTAAATTTCTTTTCATTCCTACGTCTTGACTTTGAATAAAATTTTTATGTCACTTCAAATTGTGATGAAATTCATTCAAATTCATTAGATTATTCTTTAACTTTTTATTCTTATTTTTTCCAGTTGTCAATAGTTCAAAAAATCCAAATTAGGCCTTGGTAAATCATACCTAGATCTGTTTATAGTCTATGTTATTAAACACTAGATGAGGCATCTCAGCATCATTGTCCATACAAACTTATATATTCTGTTTTCAATTGGCTTGAATTTTAGGAAATATCAACTACCTATTGCCAAATTTTACCTTTCTAGACTCAGTAATTTCGGCGGTATATTGACAGTCAAGACTCCTATTTAAATAAATTCAGATTGTCAGTCAGAACAAACGAATTTTTGTTTGTTTCGTTGATTGTTGTTCAGATTGACAAAAATGTAACATGTTAATTGTTTGTTGTAGTGGCGGAGCACTTGACAGCCCAGTTTTCAGCAATTAAGATGCTCAGGTCTCGAGTGCGCGCGGTGCTCGAGACAGTGCGTGCAATCCGTGACGGCACGCTGCCGCCGCGCCCCGGCATCCTGAGGGAGGCGCGAGCTCTCGCCAACAGGCTGCCCCTGCTCACATCACACCAGTTCCGGACCCACTTCTACAACGTTAGTCCTAATTCCCCTAATCTTTATATTTTAACTGTGGCTATAATATTTGTACATATCCCGTGACCTGAAAACTTCTTTAGTACTAGTTGAAACTTTTTATACACTAACCAACATAAACTTTTAAATAAATAAAAATAAATAATAATTAATATTTTAAGGTCACAGTATATGTTAAACTTTATACTCAACTTAATTTTTCATAGTTTAAATAGTCTAAGTACTATTGAGAGCACGGGCGCCGAACCATATCTAGGCTAATTTCTTTTGTAGCTTTTGCCAGGGGGCGGGGATTCTCATCCATTCATAAATAGTACGACAGATACTTTATTTGTGAATTGATGAGAATAGCATAGTTTCACGAAAAATATTTTTATTACTCCATTGAAAGTTGCGAATTTGTCGTGATAAGTTTTACTTAAGAACCTAATTTTTTTGAGCTTTTTGTAATTTTTGACAACTATTTCTAGGTTATAATAAATGTGATATCTCGGAAACGGTGCGTCCTAGTCCACAAATATCCTGCATTTGGAATCACCGTAGTCCTCTGAAGTATCCACGTGGCTACCGCGTGGACCCATCCCTAACACCCCCTGCCACAAACTATACCTAATTAACATATTTTTTAGGTTATTAAAACTGTGATATCTTGGAAACGTTGCGACCTAGCATTACCTTTTTTTGTAAAACCAAAAACAAATCGCTTGTAACGTATAATGTTTTTACTAAAATGCAACGCTGCCACACCTATCTACTTCTGAGCCCAAACCCTGTCTACGTGGCTACGTTCTCCAGTTGTAACATTTAAAGTATGAAGGGCAGACAGTAAAACTTTCTTTATACAGTTCAACCGGCTGTCAACTGCTAAACAGATTTCAGTAAATCGATTTCAATAAATTAGGCAAGGCATGAATCCCATCCTTTAGCAGAATGTTGCTACTATTTTCTCAAATAAATAATAGACCTACTACAACATAAGAGTAAGGTCACTGGCGTAAAGATTGTGTTATTAGCTTTCTCCCTATTACTTTTTTTTTAAATAGGGTAGGGTTTGGTACATTTGTGTTGAAGTAACGTTTTAATTCATAAAAATTGTATTGTTAATGACAATATGTGTTAAACAAGAACCCTTAAATTATGTTCGTATATTAGGTATTTAATTTACTAAAACAAAAATACATACCTAACAGTACTATCAATGTATTATTTCCAGCAATGTAACGACGTAGCGCTGATGACGTACTTGGGCACGATCACGAAGGGCTGCAACGCTATCAACCAGCTGGTGAACAGATTCAACGTGTTGTACGATAGGCAGGGCATGGGACGCCGTATGAGAGGTATTTTCTTTTAGGGTGAACGTTAATATCTACTGTTACCAATATAATATCTTACAAATGAACTCAAAACTATGAATATCCAGTAAATATACGTCACTTATCGTAAAAAACAAAGCCTCATGACGAACGTTTTCATTGAATAACCCAATTATATGAGTAAGTGATAGCAAGTTAATGTAATGAACAAAGTATTTTAATGCGTAAATAAGGTTCTCAACATGTAGATATGACGTTCGCATTTAAAAAAATCACCTTCAGTACGGCTGTTTTGATAAGCAAAGTAGAGTGTGTTCCTGTTAAAGTTTATAGATGATATAATGTACGTAAGCTTTTACAGCAACATTCGATGACTGAATTTGTAAATTTAACTAATAAATCATATGATGAACCAATGGTATTTATTATATTTTAAAAGATTGGAACTAAACGGATTTGTATTGGGAAACGGAAAGAATAGATGATAATCATGTAATAACCGAGTATTATTTAATTTTGTCAATAAACAAAACATTAACGTTTGGACACATTGAGATTCATGTCGTGGAAGACCTTGTCAAAATGTTACAGAACAGAGTTAAAATTCTAGAAACTTGCGGTATATAATATGAAACCTTTTTATAATTATTTTTAAGTCTGCTTTAGCAAATTGTAAAAAAATAAGCTAATACAAAAAAAAAACAACTATTTACAAAATGGTTTTTGAATAATCGTGTTCTGAATGAGTAGATCGGATATTCAGATTGAATTTGATCTATTAAATTCTTAAAAATACTTAAACGAAAAAACGAAGGAAAAAAAAATACTTTATGCAAATTGTGGAAATAAAAAGATTTATTTTAGCGTCCGTAATGACGCACAGCTGTCCGTAGCTTCGTGGAAAAAATGTATGTCTACTTATGAAAACATCCAATTATCCGATCATGAGTTATAATAAAATGTACCAAAGTTATTAATATTTGATTACACATACGTAACACAGTCTTGGTATTATCATGTACTGTCCCAGAATGAAGTAAAAAATGAGAAACTTAATTTTAGTTCATTTCTTTTTTATCTAACGTCGTCGTAACAAACCTTACATTTAAGTATTGTACTTTTATTGATAGTTTAGTATAAAAATATTTAAAGTTTGTATTTAAATCGATCTTCAAAATCCTAGTATTGCTTGAGTGTACCTAACAGTAAGTATATTCTATCTAAAAGTTGCACAAACATTAACATATAAGACACAGCTGTCTAAATCACATTACTATTGAGAAATTGTTAACTCGTTAAGCTAAACAGATTAATAGGTGAAAAGTTCTGACATATGTATTTGAATACTTTTAAATGCATCGAATATTGGATTAAGTACAGTACATTACTGCAGCAATGTAGAAACAATAGTGGCCTATAAGTCACTACAATATCAAAATATTCTGATAGATTTTATGACAGAATATTGTATTCACTTTATAAAATTGTCCATTTGGGCGAATTAAACCTTATTGCTTGTTGTAAAAAGCCTAAGGTATCTGTGCTAGATGTCTGGGATCTTCTCGATGCCGATGAGTTCATCGAAGAGCGAGTGGTTGTCGGGGATGACGTGTGGCTCATGTAGCGTCTGACGCGCGAACTTGAGCACCGCCCTCGTCAGGTGCCCCACCGTCCACTTACGGTCTATTATTACTCTGACTAGAGTGTCGAGCTGCAAAAAACATTCAATTAGATGACCTGGGAATTTGTGATCAGATAGCGGCGTGATTACCATTGCACAAGTCGAGTGAGAGACAGTTAAAAGTTACATAAAAGTTTACAAAGTTTAGGCAAGTCACTGCTTTACCGGCATTGTAAACTTTGTATCTTGCGCGAGCGTAAATAATAGTATCTTATTGCGTTGTAACAAGAACCTTTTACCTCGTATATCTTTGGAGAATGTACCATCAAAGAAATACATTCCATTCCGATTACTTACGACTAAATGTCGTAGCACATCTATCATTCAGATTAGTTCAGAATTCTCTGTATTGAATTACAAATTGCAACGCAGACATGTCAGCGTCGTTAAAGAATTGTATTGTATAGAGTTGACTCTCACGTAATTTACTTCCGACAAAAATTCATTACTCTACTGTATCTTTTTCTAAACTACGAGTGCTGCAGCCCGGAGGCCTTAGCAGCCTTACCGTGACTTTAATTGACCATGGCTATCGTTCCCTATCAATCGAACAGGCTGAATCTTACAGGCTCTATTGTAAACTATTTACTAGTAGAAATAGTAGTGTCAATCAAACGTGTGCTTGATTTAGTTACCTTAAATAGCTTCTCGTTTCCGTACGTATAATAAATGAGCGCTGGTACTCCGGCGACGCTGGCAGCGAGCCACTGCAGCAACAGTTTGAGCTGCGGGTGGCCGCGCTGCCGCCCGCCGCAGCCCCAGTTGCCGCTCGCTACCGGCCGGCACGACCCGCCGGACACTATTTTATGCGCCAGTTGGTTCAACTAAAATAACACCACACTTGAAAAAAACCTTACAACATGAGCAAATTTTTCAAACAGAGGATAAACTGATAATCGCCACCTCTCCAGAGGTTGACCAGACAATTTTTTTTTATTTTACACAACTTGACTATATATTTTTTCAATGTTTCAATTGATTTGCCCTTTCTCTGAAACTGGCGCCCGCCCTCTAAATCCGGTACACGAGCTACTCTTTAGGAACTCTGTTAAAATATTAAAATCATTGTAAGTTCTGATTTTGGTGATTCTTTAAAATAAAACGAATAAATTTATTTGTTTGTGCGATGTTTGGAGTCGTTACATAACACATATTAGGTATCAGTGATTTGTGAATAAAACGGTTACAAAAAATTCTAATTACATTTAGCGATACTTGTCACACGTGAGTTTGACTACACACGAGTAATAGAGCTTTCGATTACATAAATAAATCATGCATTAGCTCATAAATAAAAAGATACACAGTATAAGGCTTTACAGAATTCATTCGGTAGGCAAGTTCAGTAATCCTTTAATAACTTAAAGGATGTTCAATAATTTAAATGTTTCGTGTCGTTTTATTTCAAAACTTGCCTACGCCTTATGTTTCGACAGAAAGCAAATACAGAGAGAGTGATTGAATACTAGCGTGTTACATTTATTATTGGCTTGTTAGTAGGTATTCGATATTAAAGTATTAAACACGTTGAATTAGCGACAGTCGTCAGGGGCGAGTCTGACCTTTGGCTTCTTTAGTTTGATTGTTACTGGTTCACATTCTACAGTCTCTTCTATAGTCTCCACTATCGTTTTAACCACCCAGTTTAATTTCTTCCTCCTACAATTTTGATTAGACATTTGTGTCGAAATATTTTCAATGGAGTTTCCAAACGATTTTTCGTCAACTCTCGATTGAGCTTCGGTTTTAGAATTTGCACGTTTCGATATTTCCTCAGGTATAGTTTCGTTAATTTTGCGTTTCTGTCAAAACATTTCGCATGTTGAGTACATTAACTTGAGGATAAGTTTTAAGAAAGTGAACAATGTTTTATTACACATGAGTAGGAATAATATATAATATAACCCAGTCACAACAGTGGAATGCGACATCGACAGTCGAGTCTCCCACTTTGCCAGCGCTTATAACGTCACAGGCAATTGCTAACTATACTGATCGAACCCCGTAGCAAATGAACCGGATGGGGCCCTTTCGTACAGAACTGGAGGGCTTTTTTAGGTGTTGGTCAGACTTATAATGTTAAGTGCCCTAATGTTAAACGCAGAACCGCTAACAACCCTTTAGGGTCCGGGGCCCGTGGGATTTTCCCGTTATGCAGCCCTATAGTTACTCTACTGATCTCAGGACAGTTTAGGCGACGCTGAAATTTAAGTTTGGATTTCAAGAGTGTTTGACCTAAAGGCGAGTCTACTATGAGTTCCTATTACATTTCTATTCGTCAGATACAATGTGATTTGTACCAGCGGTTTTAATTCCTCATATATTTGGTAGAGGCGCTAACAAAAATAATTGAAGGTAAAATCATGGTAGACACACTGGATTTCCCTCCGTGCAGCCCTAGTTGACATGACGTCATCAACCTAGATGCACTGCATAGTGAATGCGACCGGGATGTAAGATGTGTTGGTATGAGTTACCAGTTGCGCTGCCAGTCGGTGTTTGTGCCTGGCTAGTTCTAGCGACAGGGAGCGCGCGGCGAGCGCTAGTTTCCTAGGTGCAGCGCGGTCCCGCTCGCGTCCGTACAACTCCGCTGCGTCCGCAGTCTCCGCGCCGCCGCCCGCCATTGACTCGCTCAGTGTCCGCTTGAGAAGAGAACTCGCAAATCTAAATACAATTATTGCTCTTAATTGCTGTATTTGTAATTTTAAAATTATCTTTTATAGGTAAGGCCGTGAAAAACCTCTACTTTCTGATTTTTCAGGTTCAGGTTAATCATCGAAAAGATTGAAAGGATTTCTTCGGGACTATACTACTTCTAAGACGTACGCGGAGGATATTCTCATGTTCATTAAATAGCCAAAAAATGCGATGATGAATTTTATAAATCTTACCTTATCACAGCCATATCTCGAGAGTCTAGTTCTCTTGGTTTCTGATCTTTCAGATCTGTATCTACTATAGGATCGCTAAGCCATTGGTTAAACTGCTCATAAACTTCTTCTAACTCTGAACTGAAAATATATTTTCAGTTTAGTTTCGTTGTTTTTTGGGTCGGTGTAGGTATTGTGATTGAAGACTATATAATTCTAAATAAATTAGTACTTACGTGTACTCTGTACTAAAGCTATATTTTGAACTGTTCCCTGTTTCCTTTCTTGCTAATGGTCGACGTCTTGGTGAAGGATTGCCATTACTTATCGATTCTTTATCTGTTAGGACAAAACCAACTGATCCACCTCTTTTGACCCTAGAAAGGAAGAAAAAAGATTTGGGTGGTAAATACCTACTTGTAGGATTTTGAACAATTCATTTATTTGTCTAAAGTAGGTATGTTTATCATTGTGAGAAAGCACTCGTAGTTGTGTTACCTGATATCGTTATCATTAACTTCTGCTCCAGATATACTGATTCCTACTGCGTAACTGGAGCTGTCGGTTGACCAGTCGCCAGTAGTGCTGGTGGCACATGAGTTATCAGCTTCCCTCCTCAATGCTTCTCGAAGGCGTCCAGCAAAGCTAAGCCGTCTTTCCTCTGTCGATAACTCTTTCGAGTATTGGAATGAATTTGGACGAGCACTTTCCCCTCTACCTTCGTCCTCACTACCTCCTAAAATTTCAAATGTTTAAAATATCTGACCAAACGTTACGTACGTTGAACTGTTGATCTCCCAACGATGACTTCTATAATATGTCTATCTCTCACTTGTTTTGGTAACCGTATTTACAAAATATATACCAGAAACAAAACGATCTTACTTACCATCGTCGAAACTGTCATTGGCACTATGAAATTCATCATCACTAGAGTTGCAACTGGAGTACAAACTATCCTCTTGAGTGTCCAGATTAAGTAAAGCTGGACTCCTTGTTACTGGTAAACATTCTCCTGAAGATCCAAGAACTATAAATCTTCCTCTTCTGTTATTCAGGGTTGCTCCATCAGGGGAAAGCCAACACTTTTTTTTTGATAATTCTACACCTTAAACAGAAAACAAGAAATGACGTAAGTACTTGTCAATAGTTTAAGCATATTAATTATGAACAGTACTTAACTAAACTACCTACTTAAAGCGTTTATAGAATAATGATAGGTACTACTCTTACTTGGATCGTTGAGGTTAAGCGTGGCCGCGCAATAGTTTTGAGGTGAAGGACTTCTGCTGTTGTAACTGTTAATTGTGCTGCATGAGGAAGCTTGTTTGATGACCAAGGTTGCCTCTACCTCCGGCGGCGTGTGACTAAATGATTCTCCTAAAATAATGAAAATGCCTTGATCTGTTTCAAAATCTACGACGTACTAACTACCGCTTACTTCATTTTGTTTACGAACCTATGGGGGAGAGCCGTCGTTCGTGGCGTTGGCTATCGCGTGTTTTCATGGGAGTCTGCTGGAAGGCTAATAAACATTTGTTTAGTTCACGTAGTACGTTGTCTTCTTCCCATTGCCCTAGGGGAAGTTTACTGTAGTCCTCAGCGTCCATTAAGCACACGGTCACCTAATAATATAAACGAAAATGTGGTAAATAATCTTTTAGCGACGAATTATATTTTATTATCATTATTTTTGTCATTATAGGTAACTTCTATACTTACAGTTTTAGGCTCGTCAAGAAGTTCAATTAAATTCTTCTGCCTTTTCTCACAGATTCTACTAAACATTCTTACTCCTTCAACTTTTAGGACCTCGTTATCTTCTAATGCTTCAACTGATAGCATTGCCGGTAGTAGCTCTGGCATCATAAACATTGAAAGAGACTCCTGCAACAAGTTAACATTCAAAAAGTTACTTACGTAAATTTTGGATACGACAAAAGCTGTATATTGTTTATTGAATTGTATGGAATATAAATAAGATAAGGAATTACCTGTGACTCTCCGTCTAAAAGGGTATCTCCTCCAACCTTGCTAGAAGCAAAGCAGACCCGGAGAGCATCCTCGCTCTCACATCGCTCTGGCCTCCCCTCATGCCGCACGATCAGTTTGCATAAGGGAAGCGAGCATTCCAACCAATCTTCTATTGTTAACCATTGCTTTGCACTCATCACCTAGGAAACACATTTTGGATCTTGGGAATTCAGTTTTAAATTATTGTATTACTGCACTTTAGTCCTCGTTTGATGAATGAAATCAAGCAATTTGTGATTTGTAAACTTACTTGTCGAATAATTTTAATAGAGCCGTCATTATCGTGTTTGTCTAGCCACTCAAAGTAATGAAGTAAACTCCTTAACTTATTCCTCTGAGACTTTCTGTAACGGAAAATATTATTTCCTGTAGGTATAGCAGTTACGTACTTTCATCGTAGATATGTGTTACCTTTGCCATGTTACATTTCTTTGTAGTTAAAAAATGAAAACAAACCTGTGTAAGTTCTTAAAAAAATATGTAAAATTGAAGTCTTGTAACGTCGGGTGAGTTTTCTGCGTTCGTTTTGGGAAAGTTGAGAAAAATGAATGAGCAATTAACGAGGAAAGGAAATTGTAATCTAGCTCAGTTGTGTCACCTGTAAATAAAATGGTAAATATACCATTAGCTATGGGTAGGTATTCACAAAATTTTAAAATTCTAAATTATAGAATAAGGCCCTTACTTTGTTGTTGTAAGCTAAATACAAGACCCTTTGGCGGTCGCCATCGTTTAAGGTGCAACGCTCTATTCACCATTATTCTAATGGTATTGTCTAAGAAGTTTCTCCTTTCCTCGTCCGACATTTCTTGCTCCATAAATTCAGTAAGACCGTTCATCAGTTGAGGGTCTTTAACATCATCATCCGGATCTATTCCTATGCTAAAAGTTGAAAGAATAAAATAAAAATTAAAATACGTCCCATTCATTTGGCTTGTATATCGCTATGTATCTTCAGACAAATAACACATCTACGATACATACAGCAAAATTAATTAACACAAGTGTCAGTTTATAATTGACACCCGATCATTTATCGTTAAACATCTAGTAAAAAAAGCCTTATTCGGCTGTCCAAACTATCGAGTCTTTATTTTCCAACTGAGATGGCCAATAAAATCATTTGACCTATTTTTAACAGCAAACAAGAGTTCATGATTTTGCATGGCTTCTTAATAGCGTTGGCAACCTTACTCACTCGCTAAAGCAACTCGCAATTTTTGGCTGCGATAGCTATCTTTAAGTAAGGAGAAACCACTAGGCAAGGTCTTAGTTTTGAGGCCTATGTTTCGTTCAATATTACCTACTATTACAAATTTGTTATTTGGACCTAATTTAAGCTAAGTCAAATTTAACTTACTTGCACATGTCATGGATTTTTAACATACTAGCTGCTAATTTAGCAGGAGATGAAGCCAGCAACAAGTGTTTTAGGTGGCGCTGTACTGAAGTCCACCAAGGGAGATCACAAGGCATCATCACAAGTGCCATTTTTTAAAGCTGCTTTGCTGAAAATATTCGGCATCCTCTTAATAATTTACCTACATTACTTAAATAAAATTGTTTGTAACTATTGTCAGTTAAAGAAAAATAAACAAATTATGTGAATGTTGTTAATACAGTTTTCTAGACTGCTACGATTCAGTGTACAGGGGCGTCACGTCGTCAAGGGTTCGTAAAGAGCAAAAATTGCCCCGCATAGAGATAAAAAAAATATCACAATCAAGTGTTTATGCAGCTTTACACATTGAACTCGGACTAAAGATTCTACTATACATATTGCAATCATCCATCAAATAATTGAACTAGGTACAAATAAAAAGCTTCATTTCATTCTTTTCTACCCTCCATATGTCAACTATCCCCCATAGATCACAGGCTGTCCCCCCCCCCCAGGCCACACAGACTGAGGACACCCTAGTTCGTGTAGGTATGTACGAGTAGGCACCTAACCTGACATTTATATTTATAAACGAGCCGCACAAATGTCGTTTGTCTAAGTGTCTTATTTGTATTCGTAAGAATTTATCTTTAGCTACAGGATATTTAAGTATCCTTTGGGACTGTATACTGCACAAACCAGCAGTATACGTACCAACGCAGTCGTGTTAACATCAAGCTTCATAAACACGTTTTGCACGGAGTTCACAGCGCAAAGCAAGCAACCTTTGCAAACAAACTAGTAGTGTCAGTGTCAGAAGTCAAAACAAATCCAATATTTTCTTTTCCTGTCGACATCTTTTTTGTAAGTTAAAGATAGATCTATTATGTAAATTTTACTACATTTCGTTTTAAATATGACGCACAAATGATTTTTCATGTATTTTAATTTATAATTTAATTAGTAAAAAAATAATATGGAAAGCTTAAGAAAAATGGAGTAAAGTGTTTATCTTTCATCAAATGAATATGTTAAATGAACAATAAGTGCAAAATTAAAAATAAGTACAAATTTACAATCATTTTATATCTCGTACTAAAGATAAAAATGATGCGAACAAAATATTTTGAGGTTATTTTATGATAGTGATCAAAGTACAGTTAAACCGAAAGACAAAGGTCAGTTTTGTAGAACTGTTTTCATTTGTTTACTTAAAGTATAAAAATGACTGTAAAGGGTAGTCTTCTTAAAGCTCTAATATTGGGTGCTCCAGCTTCAGGGAAGGGAACAATTTCATCAAGAATTGTTAAGAAATACCAAATTGAACATGTGTCAAGTGGAGACAAGTTACGAGATCACATACAGATGCAAACGAGCATTGGAAAAGAAGCCAAAAAGTACATGAACGAAGGGAAACTAGTGCCCGATGAAGTGATGATAAAATTTATGATAACTGAAATAAAAAAAGTGGAAAATAAGCCATGGTTACTTGATGGTTTCCCTAGAACTGTAGATCAAGCGAATGCGCTGTGGAAAGTGCAGCCAGTGGATGTAGTCCTCAACCTAGTAGTGCCTTTTGAAGTTATAATTGATAGGGTCAAAAACCGCTGGGTTCACCTTTCATCAGGCAGAGTTTACAATATTGGGTTTAACACACCAAAAGTTGAAGGAAAGGATGATGAAACTGGTGAAGATCTTGTTCAGAGGCCAGATGACAAGCCTGAAGCAGTCAAGAAAAGGTTGGAGATATATGAAAGTATTACGAGACCTGTTATTGAATTTTACAAAAACAAAGGTATATTAACAGAATTTAAAGGTAGCACATCTGATGAAATATGGCCTAAAGTTGCTGCTTATCTAGACCCTATAATTAGTAAGTAAAGTATAGTAAATAAAATACATGTTAAGTGTTGGTGCTTTAGAAATGAATTGTTTTTTTACATTTTAGGACAGATTTGATGATGTAATTTTTATAAACATTTTGTAAAAATACCAAGTCTGTTTCTACAATCCTAGTAACATATTAGATAAGATGTTAATCATGTTTGCATTATATAAAAGTAGAAAGTAGTTGAACATATCATAGATGCCATTTAAACAACTGTGATTAGTCCAATGTGTCACAAAGTAGATTATAGTGAATAGCAAGACTTGTTATTGACAATGTATCTTGTTTGTATGTTTCCATTTTACTGTGTTTAATCATTTTTGAACTTTTATTGTTATATATCAAATAATAAACCAAACCTTATAGAACATTTTTTTTTCTAAATAAGGAAAAACAAATCATTATTAGAAACATAAAAGTCACCAAAGAAAGAAATCGAATCTTTTTATTTTTTATCTTGTAAAATAAATGATAAATCTATTTAGGTAACTAAATGCATTGATGTTAAAAACCAGCCACAAACATATAATTATAAGAAACTAGTAAACCTTTGCCAAACATTTCAGATATTCTAAATTTTTTGAATAAGTAGTAGGAAAATATAAAATTTGGGTTTTCTTAGGCATACTCTAACCATTTTGCTTCTTTAATCTAATATGTTGTTCAAGAATTTTGCATACATATTAATTTCTTTATTTTATGTAGGAACTTTTTGAAAATAATTAGATTGGTACAAACTCGCAATAAATTATGGGACTTACCAGTAGCACAAAGTAGCGTTCGAAGCACAAATAATTGTTTGCACACACTAAACACAATAGTCAGTGTCGCGATGCGACAAATTGCTTCTTTTTACGCACTTTTCTCATTGTCTGAACAGGAACAGTTGTGGGTAGATCCTGCTTGTCGCAACTTTATGCTTTCCTATAGACAGAAATAGTGTAGTGAGTGAAAATGCGTTCCGGCGGCTGAGTCGGCAACGCGCGAACCCCGTATATTTTTAGCAGCTTTCCTGCATCGACGGCGCCTAAATTAGATTGTAAATAAAAACTTTGAGCATATATCGTAAGCTCTACTATTCATTATTGAGGTCTCCCTTAGTTGATTAGACAATTCTAATCTTTTTAAAAGATTTATAAGAATCATTAAATTCTTTAATTTATGTCAAGTCATAACAACGACGAAACTATATTTTTTCAAATTAAAGAAATGGTTATAAAGGTTTACCCGTTCATAAATATGATGACAACACTAGATCCCGTAAGGGTCTAACTAAAGGTAATGTTTGTTCACGGCGAGGAACAAACAAATTGTAACCATTAGTAAATAAATACCTATTTTCCACCGCCATATCATATTTAACTGGGTTACTCTCATGGCGATATTAATAGAATCCTTTTTTTCGGTACGTACACAGTAGTTATTTTAATATTAAATCATCAGTTGGCACCTATATAACAGGTTCGTTTCAATTAAGTTTTTTTTGTGTTACGCAAAATATATAAAATTACAAAAAGTTCGTACAAAATGTTTTAATAACATTGAAAAACAATATAAACATACCAACATAGTATCTATTTTTGTCGTGAATAAGTTAATTATTTTCATTTTAATAAACCTAGGCAGTATTCCTAGCAATAAACATTAAAGATGCTAGTATTTATCAATTTGTTAACGGAACTTACCTCTTTGGTTTCGCTGCAAACGTGCGATGGTGGTACCTAATTCACAGTACCTTATTCGCTGCTAAAACAAATCTATCAATTGAAATCATGAGAAATTTAAATATAGTTGTGAAAACTTGTCTGGCTTTTCTTTAGAACCAAAGCGTGAAAAACGGTTTCCATATAAGAATGCTCAGTGATAAATATCCGCGAGGTTTCGTATTTAATCGTTCGAACATTGAAGCGGGGTATGTAACGGTGTACTCTCGTCGGTGGTTGAGGGTGTACTAAGCGACTTTCACTGGGGGGTTAGTACCCTAGCCAGCCGGCTGTCGCACCCTCCACCCGGCCGGTGACGTCAATGCCGACGCGTCACCACTACCATGCCGTACGACGCCTGCTCAAGGTTCGATATGCTTAATAACAAGTCTCGTGAAATATCGTTCTACTATATACCTCGTTACGTAAAACAAATGTGAGGGTAGACTTTTTGCGTCAAGAACAAACGTCATCAAAGGTATTGCCGTAGGCCTTAAGCTTATCTAAATAAAACCTAAGATTTGTTATATATTTTCTGTGATTGAACTATATACCTCTTTTCAAATAACTATTGAAGGCAGATATAATTTATTTTGAATATTAATTGATATTTTTATTGACAATGACTTAGGTTTATGTATATGCTAAACCTGACTTATTACTAATTATTAGGTATATAATACTGAATTATTAGGTTTGTTTATCTTTAAAAAAATATTTACCTATGTGGTCCATTCTCAGATGCAATTTATCTAAGTATTTACATGCCAAATTTTTCGAAATTTCGAAAAGGAAACAGACAGAATAACTTTCGCATTTTCGCAATATGTTCATAATATGTTGTGGGTATTTCTTTCAATTGAAAAATTTACAAACCCTAAGTAGCTTAAATTATCACATTAATATTTGTTCAATTATTTAAAAAAAAATGAGTATCCATTACGAGCTGGTTAAATAATTTATCCATGTGGGCAACCGACACCTATAAGAGCCCTCCACAACCCCGACTGATCGTTTGAAGAACCGTATTGTCTTTGCGCATGCGCTAACGGGTTTTGCTTGTTTTGTAGCTAAAGACGATCAAACTTCTTGGCTGTTCTGACCGCCTGGTATGAGGGACGCCCGTGGAAAATTGTTGCCGCCCTACAGATCACCTTTTGGGCGGACTTGGGCGGAGCGGTCATCTTTGGGAAAAGTCAATCCCGCCTATACGAAAACTTTTCAAATTTAAATTTAAAGGTAGAACTGTTATAAAACTTATAATCTTAAGCAAAAATAAAATGATTTATGGAAAACTCACGGTAGCTATCTATATGGTCGATCATAACTTAGTAGGTAATAAGAATAAAAATCATTTTATCTGAAACATATTTAGATGTGGCAAGGAAGGAAAAGAAATTTGGCTTTATTTTTTTCTGAGATACGGTACCTAAATATTAGCAAAAATTATTGGTGAAGTAGGTTGCAGATTTTAAGCCTGAAAGAAGCCTTATATATCCGAAATCCCCTTCCAAAGTATCACAGCCGTTTTACTTTTATGAAGCCTTAGTAGTAACGCCACGTGACCCGCCAGTGTTCCTGAACGTTTCAACTAGCTTTAGCAACTGGAAAACCCTCAAACCAAAGCAAGCTAATTTCCAAGGTAACTTATATACTATATCTAATTTATGATTTGGATAATCGGATTAGAATGATGTTAGTTAATTGTCAACTTAATAGGAAAATCAACGATTGAATCTGGATTACCTAAATATTATTTTTCGATTTTAAGATACAAATAAATACCCCTAAGCATTTAAACAATATAATATATTAGTTACTTTAGTAATAAGTAGAAGTTAACGTAGCCTAGGAACATCAAGGGTTAGTTAATGTTAACTCAAGAGATGTAGGTAGGTAATATCGAGTTTTGGATATGCGTATTGAGCAAAGTTTTATTCTGTATAGTCGTGATTTTTTGTAGGCACTATGCACGTGCAACTTTTTGCACGTTCAAAAAGAACGTTCACGGGTAAAAGATCAATGAACGACTGTAAATTTAAAACACTTATATGACTATTATAGGTAATTTTAATTATTTTCAGAATTTTCCATTACAAAGCATTTTTAAAGTTGAAAACTTAGGGTTGAGAAAACTTTCCCCGACTAAATTTTACTAAAAATTTAGTAAATTTTAAAATCGTGTCTACTGTTAAGATATACGTACCTGCGCAGAGGCTTGGATTCCTCTAAAAGAAATATGGTCAGAACAGAAAATTTGATAGGTATCTAGTAGTTTAGGTTATTTAAAACATAATGTCGAACTTATTTATACATATATACACGATAGTTAGGTCTTTATGTAGTACAACTACAAAGTAAAGAGAAAGTATATTTACTGGACCGATTTGAAACTTATTGACGGCCTCTGTGCATGCAAGAGGTCCCGGGTTCGAATCTCGGCAGAGGCGGAATTTGGTGTAATTTGCAAGATCCATTGTTTCGCTTCCCGGTCTTGGAAGCAGTATCCTTATCGATGTATTTATATCATATCGTTGTTTAGCACCTGCGACACAAGATTCTACAATCTTAGTGCTGGGCTGAGTCAATGTGTGTGTCCTGATATGATTTATTAATATAATTATGTATTCATTTCAAAAGCTCTAAAACTCAAAACATCCTTAAGTTTGACTGTGTAGTGGAAGTTTTGTTTCGTCACGCACATTTTCGTAGGACGCACGCAACAAGTTAGATGGGATATATCTTTCGAGATCCTGCCGTCCTGGTAAAATCGACCTCTGCCGCGGACATGCCATCCTCAATGATCGTCTCGACTCCTAAAGGTCACGGTAAATGGCAATGTTACCTCTCAAATTAGCAGGGTTTTTCACAAGGTTACCTAAAAATAACGATATCTTAAGATAAATTGAGAACTTGCAAAACCTTAATTGTCATGGTTTTCGAGCTTATATTGCGTGCTACCATAAAAATTGAATAATGTTGAATTGTTACTAATATAAATAAATTTGATTAAAACATATTTTTCCATAAATACTGTAATAATGTACGGTTGCGTATCGCCAACCTCTCAAGTAATACGAAACTCTTTCAAATAGAAGCAGTTTTCATTATCACTTGTTTTCGGAAAATTTTCCGGTTTAAATTACAATCCATTACGGAAAGCGGCTTTATCTATAAAAGATGGATGAATCCTCACTAGTTTTTAAACGTTAACTGATGTTAATCATATTTGCTGTTGCTATTGTTTGCTGACTAGACATTGAAATGTTAACTTGCAAAATAGCAGAAATGAACTGTCAGTTTGTTGATTAAGTTGATAGTTAATAATAATTCATGGAATATAATGTGGGAACGAGATCATCCCTTCCTGCATTAATGAGTTGTCATTGTGGGTTGATCCCTATGAACGTGACACGTCAGCATTTGTTTGTGACCCCATCTACCAGGCGCCCACACAAAAACAGAGGTTTCATCAACCCCTTGGTAAAGTGCTATATGAATTATCGATTTATGCCTACCATCTTCGCTCTTTGTGTTTGAAAGAGACGGAATAGTATGACGTAACTTGACTAAGTGGAATGGGTTGGGGTTGGGGTTCGGGGTGGTGTTGGTGGATAGGATCAGTATGTACCTACTCGATGTACTTTCTGATAGATATGATGCTCTAGTTAGTAAAAGGCAAAGGGGAGTCCCCTCATAGTTAGGGGTACGTTTGGCCCCATTATTAACAATTCTTAAACTAAGAACCAACTATTTCATCTAAACTGACTTGGTTTCAATAATTTATTTTATTTTAGAAGCAAACAGTGATGAATTTACAAATACTATAAAAAACTTTTCAATCGGTTATTGGCCAAATAAAAGTGTAAATTGAATAACCATTTTGTAAGATTGAAATACATTTTAAATTATAGGCCTTAAAACAAAATTTAAAAACGTTTTTTTTTTAAATTTAAACCCGTTTTAAGTATTCGATAGTTTTCAAAGGTCGACTGCAGCAAAATGGCGTTTGCGGAATTGTTCGTGTCAAATTTACTAAGGAAACATACTTTTGGCGAAGGAAAATTCAACATATTAAACTCAAAGGAAAGGCGCGAATGGTTCAAGATCATTTTACAGCTAGCCTTCGTAGTATTAGACTAAGGACAACGGAGCTCACTGCCATATAGCGGAAAAACTACGAAATAGACCTTGCTTTCCCGTAGCCAGGATTGAAGTAAAACTTTAAAAATATATAACAGTTCAAATTGTTTTAAACATGTTTTAAATAATGTTTTAAAGTCTTTATTTATGCCTCTGACTTAACCGGTTGGCGTTAACAGTAGATTTTCCTTTCCCGTGATTCGACCAGAAGTGCGATGGGATAAACCGCATTTCCAGTGTTAATCCTTCAGTGTAGTGGTAATATAAAATTGGAAAGTCATTTGAGGATGGGTAAAATTCACATAATCTATAGAATCAATCGGCGATGAAAGTTAAAGTCAAATCAATTTTTATTAAAATGGACTTAAATTACTTTTAAATGTCGTCTTGCAAAGGGATCGTTACTGTAAAAAACTCGAGCCGTTCAGTATTCTTTGTTTGAAAATGCCTACTGTAACGAACACTAACCGGAATCGAACTGAATCCCCTCACCTCGGGACAAGCTTACAAACCGCGGAATTGTGCGTAATGAAATTGCAGTTCTCTTTGATTACGTTAGGTTGATGCTAATTCGACAGCAAGGCGAAAGACGATACAGTAACGATCCCTTTCTGAGTTTATATGTGTGCTTCAACCTTATATCATCAAAATTCCTAAAAACTTCCACCCGGATTCGAATGATATCCGGCAAGTAACCTCCGTAGTTGCTTTTTTCAAGAATGTACAATATTTTTATAAAATAAATAATGTACTAAAACCAAGAACTTACTTAAACATCCATAACCCCATTAGCACGATTATTAAGACTCCAAAGAGTTTGCCAGAATATTTATAAAGATAATGTAAAAATTGGAAATTAAAAAATGCGGCCCATGATTATCAGTCAACGATGGTCACGTAATGCAAATTATATTAGGTAGCCTCAGTTTATTAATAGTTACAAACATCACGAACTTTGTTTAAGAATAGTGCAATTATTAGCATCAATATCATGTCATTTTTAAATGAAATAATGTAGGTACCCCAAAGTAACAAACTAGTTTAAATCATGCACAATCTAATTGTGATATGATTTAAACTAGTTAACCTACTGACAAGTAAACCTGAGTGATTGATCAAACAATTCAACGAGCTCATCTCAAACATTGTTCGATGCTCATAAATATGACACCCCTCATAGTCGGGGGTGTTTACGTCACTACAACCCCTAGCTGGATAGTTCGCGAAACTATAAGTACCTGCTCTCTATCATGCTACCCTATTGTGTGGCACTAGTCAACGCGGGGCGCTCGCTATAGTTTCCAACTTATTACTCACGTGCTACCCCTACCCGCTCATGTTTTCCTGGTACCTCCGTAGTCAAAGCGTTACGTCATCAGAGAAAATTTCGTAGACACTATAATAAGTACAGCCGCTACTAAAATTTTGTACGAAGAAGAAGGCTTCTTTCAAGTAAGTACATAAAATTTAAACAACAAATTGTTAACAAACAATCATATGCAAACTATTTTAGCTTTCATAATATTAAGTTACTTAACATAGCGCATCAATCTTTCTTTGTATTTCATCGAGACATCAATACAAAATTTGTATTTTGATTTTTATACATCATATTGACACGATGATGCCCTTGATGTCCACGCAGAGGGAAAGATGTTATACCTTTGGTGCTGGTAATTATATTGGCTCTCCAATCCTTCGAACCGAAAAAGAGCGAACTGCTTCACGGCAGAAATAGAAAGGATGGCGGTACCAACCCAGATAATCTTACACATAGATTTACCACCTGTAATACCTGTTTATTTCAAGTTTTTTTAATTCTAAAAATATCTCTACATATTTTTTCTTATTAGTGTTCTAAATTATCTTTCTTCTATATTTGTACATATTATAAAACATAGTCCCCTGACGCGTCTCTCTGGATAATCTCAAAAATTACCGATCGGGTTAGTAAAACGCATTTCATCTATCAACATCTTAAGGATGGTTTTTAATTTTAATGTGAATTGATTAAAATTTGACGATGATTGTTAAAGATTTAGGAAAAAGTAAAGCCGCCTGGGAGTTTCTACCTAAAACGCTGCCTAATCCGTTTGCGATATGTCAAAACGTATGTATGGTGAGATTGTTAAATTTTTAAAGGTCTACAAAATAGTCCGCGATGGCCTATCTTTAATGATAGCTTACTACTGCCACTCTTCTAAAAGTATTTAAATAATGTAGTATTTGCAAATGCTATTTCGAAGGATTCGAAGGAAGGATTATTACGTTATTTTACCTACCATCTCATGCACATTATTAAAGTTCTTAACACCATACATTAAAATGAATACCTTAGGAGTTATATGCCATCATCATGGTAATAACTTTGAGTATTTTGCCAGTGTCAAGTAAAATTGATAATCAAGTTTTGATGAGGGATGAAATGAGAGATGAGATTAATAATGAAAGGATGAAAATGATTGATGGAACGATGAATCTGCCTACAGGTACATGGGATATGAGAAAAAGAGCAGACAAATCGTCGTATTTCACGTACAGCACTACAGATATTCACTGGTTAAAACAATAGCATTTTACACATTATTTTCTGCTGTTAAAAATCTTGACGTTATTTTAACGTCAAGATTGCATTTTTAATATTTTAGTTGCAATAGTTTTTCTGCTACGTGATATTGGGTACTTCACCTTATATGCTAGCACTACACGAGCAGGTCGCTTGTAATAAATAAATAAATTGTTTTGTGTAGTTCCTAAGATTAATGTTTGTGTTATTTAATATAAATTTCAACTAAATTTTCTGTCAGATAAATAAACAGATATATGTACATACTATTATAACCACGTCTAAAAATATGTAAGCAAAATATTTATTTCAGTTTAGAAATTATTGTTGCGCGAAGCCGTTGTAGCGCCAGCGTAGTATTTTCGTAGCAAAAGTTAGTTCCGTAGTAAGATGCGTACTACGCTACGTTACATTGTATCTGTATACTACCTACTTATAGCAGCCTGGTAGTGGAAACCACAAACCTTCGGAAATTTCCACTTGAAGTTTTCTCTGCAAATGTTTTTTATCGTTTTAATTGAGGTATTCCATACTGAAAAAAAAGAAAGAATAAATAATGTAGGTACGAAAAAGAAAACTGTTAAGGTTATGCCTGTTTACATCAAAATTAATTTCAGTAGATTACAAATTTAACCTATACGTGCATAATTTTTTAATGAACTTAAATAGTTCGAAAGCCAAGAAACAGATCAACTTTTTATCGATATTTGTATTATTATGCTTGGAGTGTCACCTACCACTCGCATCGAATGAAGAATTTTTTTTCACACAGAGACCTTTGTGGCGTGTGGTACACACTAATTTACCTCACAAGTACATTAGAATTTGGTACCTACATACCAAGAGATCATACCTCCAAAGAGCCTTGCTGGCTATAATTCTAGATCAAGACTAGTCTTGAGTTTGTTGTACTGTTCTTTATTTATGTGCTCCGAGTGTTTCAGTACCTCAAGTATTGACGGCGACGATTTAAGATTGATTGGTACAAAAATTGTAGTATTTATTATAATTTTTAATTTCAATACTTTTAATTTCCTGTATTTATTTAAATTTGTTTTGTTTCTAATTGCAGAGGGCTAATAGTATTTAACTTGATTTTTTACGGACTTCAAAAAAGGAGATGGTTCTAAATTCGATTGAACCTATGTTTTATATGTATGTTCATCGATTTCTCCATTAATTGTGGTCCGATGTTTTTATTTGAAAGAGTAAACTACTGAGGTTGTCCCATTGTTAACAAGTAAGAATCTGATAGCAATCCAATAGCGATTGCGGTATTATTTACAGTAACTTAAGCAATTCTTCTCAAAAAGCACCATTTGGTGAAGTGGTACTGATGATCATTAATTCTTAAGTTATTAACTTTGCAACGAGTGAAAGAAATTCGGGTAAAGTTAATTATTGCACCCGTAGACACCCTAAAATTATATTATTGTGATAAATGAAAAAAAACTCGTGGACTTTGCGTTGTACGTTCGGGAACACGATCGATACAAACCCTCGTGACGTCATTTGGATAGTATTGATTTTCTTCACCCCTACTTCTTAATGCTCGTGGACTCCTAGTATCTAAGTATGCCGAGAAAAGCGCCTGCTTACGGAAAACTTTAGAGACTGCTGAAAATTCTTGAGACCTTTTTATTCCTTCTGTACCTACTTACAAAATATATGAAGAAAAGCATAGTTGCCGATTAAGTTCATCTGGCATTCCAAATTTTCATATGTATATTATTTGTCTACAAATTTTATACAAAACTGGGGAAAGATAAAAATTAAACAGCTTATTTTATGAAGGAAGTATTGTAACTAGTAAATTACTGACGTCGCTTGTATGGTGACGATTGTCAATTGAGAGGATCATTTGGCAGCCCGCCCACGTGTTGGATTCAGTTGGTGTGCGCTCGCTCCCTCGGCTTATCCTCCCGGCACCTCTTCTATTGTATAGTCGCCTGGTCGCATCGGTTCACTTTATCCAGAACTTTTATCCGTTATCCGGGTAATCGGGGCCTTAATCCAGATGGCGTTGAAACTGGTTTTGCTGTTTGCTATTTTCGGTTTTGTGCATAGTTACAATCAGAATAGCTATTATTTTGAAAATCATAAGTATTGTGATGATTTATCCCCATATTACGGTGAAATTGATTTAGAACAAATATCTGGAGTTTGGTATGGTGTGGAAAAAATACCCCATTCAAAAGGAGAATACAAGATAGAATATACACGTAATTGTTTTTATATAGATATCAAGGAACTATACATACAGGTAAGTGTTGTTTTTTGACCGTTTGTTTTGCTTTTCTACTAAATCTTACTCCATACCTAAAACCTTTTTTAAGTACTAAAAATATACTTTAACATCTGTTACCAAAACATTTTGTATCAAACTACGTATCTACGTGTGTCAAATGACTGACCTAGGTCAGTTGCCCACCCAAACAAAGGTAAATTCCAGGTCAAATGAGCGGACGAGTCATCACGTATTATGTCTATACAGGATATGGGGTCGGCTCCAGTTAATTAACAGGTTAAGAGTATAATTTGAAATAATGTTCATATTATACTAACGAGTATAAGTAGATAACGTAATGAACAAGTCACTCTTAATTTCGTCCTCGTAGTGTTTCATCCATTTACACCAAGAAATTAAAAGCAATCAAAGTAACATGTTTAAAATTTGTCTGTCAACGATTTTGATAGGCTTCTTTTTTGATATTACGCAAGCAAACTCCAACTACTGCCGTAACTTGAACCCAATTAATGATTTTGATGAAGATGCAATTCTAGGGATGTGGTACATCCACGAGTACATTTATCACAAAGAAAACAATACCCTCACTGATATTAATCCCTATTGCCCTATTATACAAATAAGGACTTTGGAAGATTACGTAACTGGGGGGTTAATTAATGGCAACTTAGTAAGTTGTGAACGATGCAAAGTTAATAACAATAGTAGTAGTTTTAATTTGTTTTAAGTATTCTTCATTAAATTTTGGTGTTTTTTTATTACAGCCTACTCCACCAACGCCATACCCACCCC
Source organism: Choreutis nemorana (assembly GCA_949316135.1). Classification (NCBI taxonomy): domain Eukaryota; kingdom Metazoa; phylum Arthropoda; class Insecta; order Lepidoptera; family Choreutidae; genus Choreutis; species Choreutis nemorana. The sequence goes on along the minus strand of OX438597.1, from coordinate 5,063,250 downwards.
TAACGAACTCTCCGTACGTTAACAACCCGTACTATGGTCTGCCTGAACAACATCGCATCCGACATTTCGTGCTGGAGTGGCATGAAGGCATGTGGCAAGACGACTACCACGTCAAAGTCAATACTTCACACAAAGGGTTTTGGCCTACAGATGTACCAAATAAATGTAAGTTTATTTATCTTTTATGAACCTCTGCCATATATCGTTGCATTAACTTCCTGTTTGTAAAAAAGGTATGCATTTTTGCCTGCACAGTTAAATAAATAACACAATTTTATACGCGGCTTTATCTGCATAGAACTTTTATAAAACAAAATAACCTATGTGCACCCTAAATTGAACTTGTGTCCATTCTAAATATGTGTGAAACAATTTTTAAACATGTGTATAAGATATTAGCATATTTAGTTTAGAATCAACACATTAGACCGTTGCCGGCGTACAAATATACTAGTTCAAATAATAATCGTATTGAATAATATCGTGATGATAATATGACCTTCTATCTCTTCATAATATTAGTCAAAGTAAAAGTGTTTTTATTCGAATAGACTTAAAATAAGCACTTTCAAATCGTCATGTTTTACCACCATCCGTTCGGAATGCTATTTCTACGGGGAAGAATCCGGCAGGAAACCTCCATAGTTGCTTTTTTCAATATTCAAATTAGTAGATATAGATACACACATACAGTGAATGAATTTATTGTTTCAGCTGTCGATAAAATGTACCGTTTCTTCGGCGGTGTCATCCAAGTTCTGAAAGTAGCGAACAACCACTTGGTTTTGAACTTCTGCATGAGGCTGCCACATTCGCAGCTTTACAGCGTTGTGCTTTCCCGTAACGAGAACCAGCTCACCTCTGAAGATCTGGCCAGCATCCACAACATATTCACCATGAAGCATCTTTCCACTTCGGCTTTGCAAAGAGTCTGCGAAAATTCAGCCACATCTTACGGAGTATCAAGTCTGCTTCTTCTGATAAGCTTAACTTTAATGTGGAGATTTTGATGATTACGCTCACCTTTATGGTTTAGTGTTAAATCTTAAAATTGAGTTGTGTATTGCTGAAGATTATTTAATTTACCAGTTTTTAAATTGCAATAACTAGTTGGTCTGTTGATTGCATATTGATCGTTTACCTATGTATTAGCATTTTGATACTATATTTTGGTATGTAGATTCAAAATATTATTTCCTTCTTTTTAGCTAAACTTTAATCAAAGAAGTCTGAGATCTTTATAAATATATATATTTTGTATTGAATGGTTTTTGAATTACAATTTTACCGTCTTTTTGTTCGGTGTTCCTTCGCCTATTTCTTTATCTATCCTTTTCTTTTAAAGATTGAGTTGAGAAACTGATCATAACGAAAATTTGCATGAAGACAATTTGTTGCTTCTAAACTTTTATTTCTTAGTTAAGTTTTCAAAAACTAATTTATTCAATTATCTAATCGTGGTAAAATAAATGAAAGTTGGAGTAGGCAAGGTACTTATATGTAACAACATATATTAACTAAACATCAATATGATATTTTATTATAGGAAAACAACAAAAACAAACATAAGACATGACTGTAATATGAACTGATATCGTTGCAAGCGGCACATACGGCCGTGTATCGATACAAAGCGGGTATTTCGAAGCTAAAGAACTCTCTCTGTAACTCGTACCACTGCCAACGGTCGATCCTCGATGGTGACCTTCTGAGGATGAGGGAGAAGACTCCGCCCCCGCCCAGTTCAGTGCAGTGGTTGATGATCAGCATGTGGGGTGTCACTTTCAATACACGAATCACTTCGGGGTGTCTCGGTGGATCGTCCGGGTACCAAATATCTGTAAAACGATTAAGCTGTTCAAATCCGACTGATCAATCTAAGAAAAACATTTTCTCAAAATAGAAATGATTGTGAAAACTCAGTGTGCTAGGTCTTATAAATCTCTACAATTCCATTTATTGTGTTACTTTCAATATTGAATTAGCGTCGGGTAAGTTTAGTTGATTCTACCTAACAAATGTAATAGAATTAGGAGAATCCTGTTAGAATCGCCCTTGGTGTTACTTTCGCTCTCATCCGATGAATTACAAGGTGCAGGTAGGTATTTGTAAAAATGTTTACGCAGCAACACAAGAGCTCTGCCGAATTTGCCAAAAGTTTTGCGTTATTTTTCAAAAGTACAAGGTTTAGCTTTTTCATTTGTTTTTGTAAGCTACGAGTCAATTAAATAATAACGTAAATTTATTTATCGAAAAAAAACTGACACAGATGTCAATCAAGGAAAACGTATACACTACACATTACCTGTCTGCGCCTATTACCTCTAAGTAATGTTTCATATAAATGTTTTAGGCGATTACCTATGCCTCTAGTCATCATTTCTCTTTCCCCTGGCCTAGTTTGCTCAGCTGTCCATATCCCTGGCTCGACGGTCGAGTAGACATACGTCTGTTCCATGCTCTGCCCGTCTTCGTCCCATATGATAGTAAGCTTCCTCTCTTGGTACATATCTCGCTTGGACCTCGTGTTGAACCTGTAGTCCAACCAGGACCCCGCCATACGCGTATCTGACCAAGGGTTGTTCCTATCTGATATCCAATTGTTGTCCGAGTAGTTTCGCTTTAGCAGCTGAAAATGTTTAAGTTTTGGGCAATTAATTGTTTATATGTTTATACAGTGTATACTGATCGGCTAGGTTAGGTCAGGTTATTACATTCTATAAGAGACACAAGATTGTTCAGGTCTCAATATTAGCGTAATCACTGTGTAGGTAATAAATTATATGTAAAAGAGATTTACATTATCGTATTATGAAAATATAGTAAAGAAAACTCAAAAAAACTTACTGTTTTTACTGCTACGTTTAGGAAATAAAGCTCAGATAGAAAGAAATATATTTTTTGTGATTTGTATAAAGTACTTACAGACCAATCAATCCAATCGTCTCTTGTATCAGCGGAGGCATCAGAAATATAAATAGTGATGCAGCCAACTTCTTTGGGTTTATTGGTCATATCAGGGGTGTGCTGAGCGTAACCCACCCCGTACCATACCCCATACACCTCCTCCATATTGAAACTGTGAGACCAGCGCACATTCTCCCCGCAAAAACATTGCACATCTACGAATAAAAAAAATAGTAATGCGAAGGACATGGCGGTACGTGGACTTGTGAGGCCAATATCGTGTGTCGGTCTCGGGCGTCCTCTTAATTAGCATAGTGGTACAGGTAGATATATCGTTCTTATTATCCACAGCTATTGCGCATGATGTGCACTCGTTTGTAATGCATGTTATTGGGTTGCGACATAATGTGGCCACTTTTGTGATTCATGGCTGTTATTCTTGTATCTTGCATCTTGTAGTATTTATATAGTCTGATAGTGTAGGCATATGAATCAACCTCATTTTAATTTAGTGAATTGTTATATTATTCATGCTCGTTCATGAAAACTTTAGAATGCTTCTGACCGACAGCATAAACTTGGAACCCATCACCTCCGCGGTCTAAAAACATGAAATTTTTAAAGAATTTTACTTTCAATAAAAAGTTCATCGATGAAAGTTAAAAAGTTTAAGGACCAAATTTTGTTTTGCCAACGAGATTACTTTATGCGCGGTTGAAACTCTAATACTCCATTTTTAATTATTTCATGTAAAGACCATCATGCGCGCTTCATAAAAATCTGGATAGCTTAAATTCATATTGGTCAATTCCACGTTTTTATTATTTTGAGTGTAAAAGTGTGTCAAAAAATGGAGTGAATGGAATGGAGTAAAGAGTTTTTAAAAGTATTTACTGTGTTGTGTTGACCTTACACGCTAAAGTATAAATCTCGTACCTTTTATCCCACGCTCCTTTCAGGGTCTAAACCTGAAACAGATTTCTACTTCATTTCTTGTTTACTTCAATAATTTTAATAGCTCAATGGGGTGGATACTAATTTTAGAAAATGTTTCATTCAGGATGCTGAATAAACGGAATATTTTAATTATGTTTGTGCTAAGTAAGCTTTTCCGATACAATTTATATGTGAGCTTATAATAGATTTAATAGTAATGGTATAACAAACAATCGAATAACTGACGATTTTTTTGTTCAGTACATATTTCTAAAAAACAACCGTTACTTAACTAATTACCAGGGGATAACCCTCTAATTATACCGGTAATTGATGTTAATTCTTGAGGATCAATCCTCGTATTGACCAGTCATGTCTGTCAGAGGTCAAATGAGAACACATCCTGACAAACATTATTATTCAAGATTACTCGGATAATTAACAACTTACCTAATAACTATTATTGCTAGGTAACATTATTATATATTAACTTAGGGGTTTAATTTACCTAGATACTTTATCTAGAGATGGTATAGGATATCGGTATCAGGCCTTTACTGATGCTCGAAATTGTTCTACTCTTAAATAAGCATTACTTGGTATTTAAATAACATAGCATATGTTAACTTATTTTAATAATTCGTTTTGAAAGAGATATTGTTACTGTTATGATTTACTTATCTTGATACTATAGATAGATAATTATAATAAAGTAGGGTTTCGCACTCGGGAACCGGGAATTCCTGGGAAAAATTATGACTACCCGGGGTTTCCCGCAAATAATTATTTAAAAATATTGATATTTTTTGCATTTAAAACTTTTATGCTTTAATGTTGGGGTTTTAAATATTTAAAAAAACTTAAAAGCACAAAGTTATTAAATTATGAATAATACCCATCGGGTAGACAATAAGTTGGCGTACTAAATGGCATTTGGAATACATTGATGTATATTTTAGAAATATTTGTGAAATCCAAGAATTTTTAAATCACTTCCATAAAATGTAGTATTAATTAAATAAAGTAATAAGTTTAAAAATAATAATTTAAGTTAAGTTTTATTATAAAAAGTGTGTTTTTTTCATAGTTAATGACACTGTAAAATCCATAAAGTTCTATAATTAATTAAACGTAAAAAAAAATCCCGATTCCCGGAAAAGCAAAAAGGCCTGGAAAAGCGAAACCCTGCTCATCAAGATATTCCTGTACCTTCTATCTATCATAGATATAATGTGCATCTTTAAATTTGTAGGTAGGGACATAATCTTTTCTCATATTATAAACGCGAAAATTTTTGAGGATGTGTGGATGTACGGATGACTGGATGTTTGTTTCTTTCTCGAAAAAACGACTTAATGGATTTTAATGAAATTTCTAAATAATTAGTTCGTCCATCAGAATAACACATGGGCTATAATTTATTTATAGACTGTGTAAATTGTCCAAAATAAAACGATAAATGTCAAGTAATTAAATAAAATAAAATAGATAGATCAAAGTAGGTACGTGGTAATTTATGATTTTAAATAAAATTGATAAAGAATTGAATGTCCTGAAAGTGGATTGAATTGTTTTCAACGTTCGTTAAACTTCCTTTTTTGTACGTACTCGTATATGAAGTGACGAGTTTTATGATTAACCCACTTACGGCAATACAGATGTAAGCATAACTAGCTCTACAATTACATAATTTGACTTATCTACGTCTGTAGCTTTACTCCTGGCATAAATTGGGCTTAATTAGTTTACATCTCACTCCCATAGTAGCTCCCCAAGCAGTCACACATTGTAGACCACCTTCTTAACAACACGCGGCGCTCGTCAAGTAACAAAATTTGACATTGCTTCAAAAAATGTATAGACTTATTGCTTTGCTACCGTTACTGGCGTCAGTGAAATGTGCAAGTTATCAGCAACGATTTGAAACGACCGGACGATATCCAGCCTATTCGACTATATCGAACTTATACGAAAACAATCAGTTCCCAAAGTCCGCCACTTACGGCAGCGATATCGCCAACTTCCCTGAAGCGACCAGATATCCGAATTACAACAATGGTCAGTCAACTGCTGGATACAACACGTACAGTACTGCGTCCAACGTTTTCTACCAGCCTGGCTACACTACCCCTAGATACGGGGAGGCCTATGGACAAAACTATGGGAAAGGATATGGGCAAGATTATGGTCAAGGTTATGGGCAAGGTTACAGTACATACGAGATGCCTTTTATGCGAAATATAAGGGATTATTGCGTGAACCGCTCGCCTCAGACTGGGATATGGGTGGACAGCCTCATGGGCATGTGGTACGGAGTGGAATTCATCCAGCACCTTGCAGGAGACTCCAGGGTGGACTACGCGTGGTCTTGCATTGTTGTACACATTTCGGAGCCGATGGACCGAGTAAGATATATTTGATTTAATTTGAATCTCAAAATAATTTTACTAATGATATTGAAAAATCTGATTTACTTTTAAACTCATTCACTCAGTAATAGTATTTAGTATATATATACTAAATTCTGCTGATATACAAGAAAAGACAATAAAATAAGTAAATTTTGACCGCCACTTCCCTTTCCCACCAAGTAACGAACTTAGATCTTTTGGAGGTTGAAAGGTCAGTAACACGTAGGTAGGTGACTACTCGTGGTATTTGAATATTTGTACATAATTCACTACAGTGTGGATAAGCTTAAATGTGGGGAAAGGCGGATCATTTGGTTATTTGTCACTTTTTCAGGATAAAAATGTTCAAACAAATACAAAAATCCTTTTTCTGTTGTTGGTAAAAAAAAAGATGAGTGCAGATAATAACGCTATCGCACTCGTCGCGTGCTTCCGTAATCATCAGCAATTTGCGATAAATAACTAAAACTCATAAATTTAAATTGTAAAGGTCATCCGTGTAGATGATCTCACCGTGGGTTCGGGTGGCATCCCGGAGCCGGCTCAGTGATCCTTGTGTTTTGTCTGTGCGTACGTCGGCAGGCGTGTGGGGTCAAATGTGATAACGTCGAGTCAAGTGAGCGAGCCCGCGCCGGTCTGCCACCACTCAGTCTTCAACCAACTACTCCGTGATTATTTCGCGTAGCACGCCTTTTGGCTTAGAGCCGATCAGCTTAAAAGCATAACCACAAAAACAAATAGTGATGTGTTAAAAAGTGCAGAGATGAGCCGATTGTATATTTTCGTGTCTCTATCGTGTTTAATCTTGGTGCTTTCGTGTGGTGCAGCTGATGACTTGCTGAATACCACCGATGATTCAAATGTGACGGTTGTATGTCCCCGGGAACATTACCTCGATAACCAGAATATAAACTTGGTGTTAGGGAAATGGAAAGTGGAAGAACTATATTTACACCTCAGCAATGAGGGAGTCAGAATGTATTTAACCTGTCCTGTCATTACTATATGGGAATCCATGGAGTTTCCAAAACCGACATTTGGGGTAGGTTAGCTATTCGCGTATTCTTATTTTTAGTATTTTTAGACTTTGATTTATAATGTCAATTATAGTTCGTAACATTATTTATGATGTATTATGACTTGAGACATTATGATGATAATATTACATTTACAAGTGCAGTTGAGAATGTATTTGATTGGCTGTTAGACAAATCGAGAAGAAACGTTTATGCATTGTGCTTTGACTCTCCTTCAATTGATGAATGCAGTTATATCTACATCATCACTGTGTAGGTAGGTAAGGAAATAAAAAGCAAATTAAAAAGTTTCTACATAGCTATCATAGAATTTAAAATAGCTATCATAGAATTTCTGTCTATTTTATTGAACAAGTTGTATTTTATTGAATTGCTTTCTTTACCATAATAGGTAACATAATTCCTAATTAGTACCAGAAATTTATAATTATCCAAATGCATTAAATATTATAAATAGATTGATAAAGCAGAATATGAAATCATTGGGATTTACAGTAGGTAATGCAATCTGTAAAATGATAAAGGTTTTCTATCGGACAATATAGTTATTACCTACTATACTCTCACATTTAATAACCTAATAACCTAAGTGTATGGACCTACCTGCCTTATATTTAGCTATCACACGGGGATGTTCTCAAACCCACATGTAATCATTCGTATCCGGTGTCCCGTCAACCAACAATTTCCCCCTTTTCACATCCTTCCTCTCTGATTAATATAGATTGGAAATGTTTTTGCTATAAAGTAGATAACACTTATTTTTAAATTTGGTACATTTTTCGGAGTTTCTGTTTGTCCATGATAAATTTGTGATTGTTTCTCCCAAGTCGAATCTCTCATTAATTTGTTAATACTTATTCAAAACTTTCAATGAAGCGAAAAAATAACAGAAAAATGTCTTCTAAGTGCCACTGATTCAACAACGTGAAAAACACAATTGATTTAAAGTACATAGCTGCAATAATAAGACGTCTAGATAATTTTATGCTACCAATTCAAATTTGTCTCACAATCATTGTATGTATGTGACAATAAACACATACCTAACCTATTTCATATGAGAAGTTACGCTTCGGTGCCCGTAAAAATTATCGTAATAAATCAAGCAAGTAGCAACTGAGTCACCATCTCACGACTTACTGCTCTATTTAAAAATGTCTACTCATGACATAACCTACAAAGGGAACGTTAAATGTCAATTAATAGGACCGCTTTAATAATTACTCTTACTACAACTGGGTTCACACTTGACTGTCCAGTAGCACGACCCATTAGTAAACTAATTGTAGGAAACTTCATGTTTCCATAAACTCAACAGTCAAACATGTAGGTTACGATTTCTTGTCAACAATTTGGCTATTAAAGATGTTGTTTCTATTAGAAGTTACTGGATTGGATGTTAACCTGGGGTCAGGTCAGAACCTTACCTCCTACTCGAATCACCAACTCATGTGATGTGACTCACGTATGAGACAAATGGAAGGTCAATCTACCTGACCTTTTGCCTGTTTTTATGATTGCCTGATCTAGAAACAGCTTTCATTTACAGTCAATGGGGCTGTGAGACTCATTGTGATTTATTTTGTTTTTTTTTTATAACATAGTGTATTTTATTTTTCATTTTGTTATTTACTTTTTGCCGAATTAAAAAAAAACAGGTTCTAAATTTTAGAAACGTGCAACTTTGTAGATTTCATGAACAATTATAATTGTAATGAGCACTTTACGGTGGTGCAAATAAGAAACAATGAACATATCATTGTTTTTACTTTATTCTTTTTCTTCATTATAAAACTGAACCAATATTTAGTGTTCCTTTAACGAGAGGAATAATTTTGTTTTTGTCATTTTATTCCCTTAATCGAAATTAATTAAATACAAAACGGAAAAAAGTAGAGTGTATAGTGGGTCTATCATCTATGAATCTCTCAGAGTAAACAAACGAATGTACTTCTGAACAAGAACATTTGCGTTTATAGTTAATTTATTTAATATTTTTAGCCGTCCACTGAGAACCAGTTGTTCCACGTGCAGCATATAAACGCCAAGTTTAGGCAGCAGTACCGTCACCTGCGGCTGCTGTGGGACGAGGCTGGCCAGACCATAGAATACGCGCTCTACTTCAGGAACGACTCCGCTGGATACTGGCAGGTCTTCGATGGACAGAACGGTAGGTAATAAAGTTGACCAGCTGGGCTAACATGGACAGCACGACAACAGCAGCAAAAAATGTTGCGGCGCATGTTAGCTTGGCAGATATTATTTAATGAATAGTTATGAAATGTAGACAATCTATAATCTGAGAGAGGATTCGTTTTTATAATATTGTAAAAATTTACTGGGGCTTAGGCAATCGTAAATGCGTTGCACATTAGAGCGGCATTATAACAACAAAGAAACAGCGCAGGATCTAGATCTTGATCAGGGATCGAGGTCGTGTCTCGATGCCGTTACGAAGAACTAAACAACCGAGACAGACTGCGGCTAAATAACTTTAGTGTCGGCGACCTTTTTTTCAGTTTCCATCTTTTTTGTCACCCTTGTTTTTGCATTTTGGCGCCCCTTTTGGCTATCCTCAGGGCGCCTACAGCGATGCTCTACTAGTGCTACCCTCGAGCTATCACTATCAACAAAAGCCATTGTTTGAAACGAAAAAACTTTATATCGGTCCATGTTCGCAAGGCACATATCTAATGTTCAATTAATATTTTTGAAGAGTAGAGGTTTACTTTTCAAAATATCAAATAGGTTTTTTTCTATTTCATACCAGATACCATTTTGCAGGGAAACTCTAGTAGACGCTTACTCTGTTAACGGTTAGGTTGATATATTCAAACCTTTAATGGTTATCTATATATAATAAGTAGGTATTATTTATTAAAAATAAAGCAAAACTAAGAAATATTTTCATGATTGCATCAAGTTGCACTATATAATATATTATCGAACTTACCAAAATAAAATCATATTCAAACACGACGTTAGTTAGAATTTATAAGAATAAGAAATTTTATTGAGCACACTAATTTATAGTTAAGTGATTAATTTTAAAATTACCATACAAATAACGTAGGTAGGTAGATATCTACAAAAGCAAGTGTCTAGGTTGATAGAGTTTTCTTTCAAGTAGCAAAATAAGTGGTCTAAGATAAATTATAAATAAAATAAAAATCGTCCAGCTAAATTAGTAAACGATTGCAAAAACTAAAGGGTCGTATCGTTCCAGGGACACTGACAACCAGGCAAAACTACCAACAGTTCAGTGGAACGGTGCAGGTTTTGAAAGCCGTCAATGATCATCTCGTGCTTAACTTCTGCCAAGAGCCGAGCAATGGAAGACCAGCGCAACTGTATTCTGTGCTGTTCTCAAGGGAGCCAGGCACGATGGCCCGGTGGGAAGTTGAATCCGTCCATAACCTGCTCCAGAACAAGAAACTCTCAGTGGCCTCTAGAAGACTTGTGTGTGGGAATAGTGCTGGAAGACCGCTATATAACATTATACTGTCATTAATACCATGTTTTTTTGCTATCATTGCATCGAAGTAGAGATTAAAAAATAGTATTATCCAAAAAGGCTACAAAAAGTTAAGATCGAATCTCTGAAATAGATTTTAGAATGACAAAATTGTAAAGATATTTAATTAGTATAACTTATAATCCGTCCTTTAAATTATTAAAAAAAAGTACGCGAGAACATAATAAAATATGTGCGGCGCCATGTTGAAAAATAATCCAATGAGTTTAGTAAATATTACTAAGTACAAACTTAAACTAAAGAGTTTTTTTTTCTATTTAATGAAACTTGTAGAATTTTAAGTTCCAAAGATAAAATAAAGCTGGCGATGTTTACGGTGGTTTAATGTTATATATATATAAATATAATATTTTTTTAATGCTGTAATTATGTTAGTATGATTTAAGTTATTAATTGATGTTAAGTAAATCGTGAATAAAAACTTTGTCGGTTCATGTTAAATAATAATTTTAAAAATATTTAATAATCTGAGAGACATTTTAAATTATTTACCTTATACCTATTTACTTACCAAAGAAAAAGCGGGAATATATTTAAATAAATAGGTATGACACACATCTAAAAGTTGTTTTATTTATCAATAATATATGTTAATTTTTACAAACTGTCCTTTTTCTATAGCATGCTGTAAACCTAATAATTATGTTAATAATGTGCTTTGAGTATATCAGCAAACGTGGACCAAGTGTAGGTATGTCTATATAGGTTTTGTATTGTTTGGCAAAGTCTATCCAAATGGAGAACGAATAATAATGATTTGAAATTTGAATTTAACCATTATACTAATACAATTATTGATTTGATCCTATTTTTTATCAAGTTCAAGTTATTCTGGATATGTTAGTATCACATTACCAGTTCAGTGACTCAGTGACGTCAGAGAAAGAACAAGACGCCCCTTGTTAGGGGGAGTTCGGCTAGACGTCATAGAAGGGGTGGAAAAACGACATCAAATCGTAACGTTTGTTCCGACACACGTATAACGTTTTCAGCAAAGTATACTGACAAATAAATTGAAATTTTTGCTTTGCGAACCATTAAAATTAATTTATTTTAGAAGAAAAGAATTTAATTAAATTAAAATAATTTACATTTTCTGATTTGACTTAATTTACTTACTTGTTCAAGTATTAGGGTAAGTTAAACAGGAGTATGAGAATATGATGAATTTATTCATTGCTTTAAAAAATGTATATAATTTATTATTATAACTACGTTTATAATTTCATGTACAATCACCTGGGACTAACTTAACTATTTCATGTGGATCTGAGTAAATAATGTTATCATCGCCATCGAACGTTAAGCCAAAAATATTCCTAATGGAAGCGATTTCTTCGAGAACACGGTGAGTTTTATTTGCTATGTAGATTGCGTGTTTTCCACAAAAATATGCTTCTCCATTGTTGTTTACTTCGATAGCACGGAACACTTTAGGTCCTTCTATTAAGTGCCTATCGTCTGTACCATTCTTAATCATGTAAAGACCAACGTCGTTAGTAAAAAATTTGTCATTATCACCATCTATAGCAAATTGATACATTCTTTCGCTAATGTATGCCCGATTATGATTTCGCTTCTTATTGCCTATTTGGCTAGGATCATATTTATAAAGATGTTGTACTGGAAAATTTATATAATACAACACGTGCTTGAAAAACATATCCCAAATGTTCTGATTGATACTCGTAATTTTTTCAATTTTACTATCTTTTTTGTTTAGGTGCTCTTTGTATAGTCCATCACTGCCTCCAAAGTAAACGATGTGGTCCTTGTGGTCAATGGCTGTTGCAAATCCGTTTTTTATTTCTTTTATCTCTTTAACTTCGTGGTGTCCGGTTTTGTTCTTTTCTAGACATCCGATTTTGAAAGTGTCCTCTTCATCTTGTCCGATGTTGTAACTAAAGTATACTTTGTGTTCTGGATGATACGAAGACAGATGATAGGGTCGGTTAAGTCCTCGCGCCAAAACTTCTTTCTTATGAAACTTTCCGCGAACGTGCGTACCATCACAATCATTTTCTTCTGATTTTTCCTCGCGACATTCTGATATATGATATGATATAATCACCAATAAATACAACAGTTTAATCCGTAGCATATTGTAGGTACGCCCCCTTCGGCCGAAGCGCGTGTTCCGAACTGCGTGCTGTGTTCTGTGTCAGCTCGTATTTCCTGACATGAATCTAAATAGGACCATGAACCAAATTGATTGGAATCGGCTTAACAAACACAATTTACTGGGAAAGATACGTCAAAGTCAATCGCTAAAAACTCTCCGTATACGCAATTGAGAATGTTAACAATAATTTTAGACGCTTGTGGCGTCTTTATTTCGATTATACTAAAGGCCGAAAATACTAGGATGTAAGGAACTGTAGGAATAAACTGGCATAAGCGTGGGCGTTTTCTGTCCTACTCTAACGCAGAAGGTCCCGAAGGGGTAGCTTGTTGCTTGATTTGATTTTCCCGCTTTCCCTGTAATAGATAGGAATATGTATCTCTCAATGAAAATGATTTTATTTATTGTATTTAAAATATTACCACTAAATCGACTAAATTTTTTTTTTTCATCTATGACTAGGTACAAAAATACTTTGTTTTATTTATCATGAAACATTTATCATGAATTACTTACTATTAAATATGAAGCTCGACATCAGGACCTCAGTTTTAAAATATTTAGTTTCTTCACAACTCAATTTAATAAAATTCGAATACAGACACAACCCCTGTTATTGTTTAATAGATGGTTACTGCGAGTAGAAAAAAAATCTACATACACTTATAGTCAGTGACTTGTAGGCTGGTAGGTATGAGTTCTATCTTCTTTACATCTATGTTGTCCTAGTACAAATGTGTTTGCAGTTGTCCGTAACCTTAACCAACGAAACGGATAACGGTTGTTGTTATAACCGGACGGATGAATACAATACATTTTCGATGTCGACGTCGGGATCTCACTCAGGGTGGACAGTGGTCAAACCGCGCGCAAAATTACCATGACAATGTCGCGAAATCGTCAGCAGAGGTCGATATCACTAGAATCGCAGAAACGATCAGGAGGACTGGAGATTTGCGAGCCGTATCGTTGCTAGGTAACGGGTAATAAGGTGGCTTGGTCCGGTTCTCCGGCCAGAGGGATGTTTTAGGGAGGAATTCTCGATGAAGAGGGGACTTGGTACAGCCACCCCCTTCCCTATTATGTAACCCTAGTTAAATATCCTGTTCGAAAAATATTTTTGCTATTTTAAATGCCAGGGGCTTTACGAACTTGTGTATGGAGGATTTTTAATATTAAGACAACAGTTGGTTTACTATTATTCATTTATTATCAGGAACTTTGGTTACATTAAATTCAATTTGTTGAATACTAAAATTTCTTAAAAATTACTTTAATTAAAACTTCAAACTTCACAAGCACCCGTTGAAGACACAGCTACGGTACCTTTCACGAAAGTCACGCCATCTTTGCATTCGCAACTATCCTGAAAATTTTGATGAAGAAGGGTTTTAAGTCTGAAGGGTCTAAGTGCCAAAATTACAAAAATCTGTATTTTACAAAAATTCTATGAGCCAGTGCCAATACAATATGCATAAGGATCCAATTGTAATTTTATTTTAAATTGTAGCTACACATAGTTGATGCAGGGTGTAAGGGTGCCAACAATAATATACTTAAAAGACGCTGTCAGTATAAGGCGATCATCCTATTCGCTCGTACTATTTTGTTAGGGAGGGTGGCATATGACCACGCTATGTTGAATAGTTAGAACACAAAATTTCAGATTTGAATATTGTCTTTTTACATCCTTTTTCGATAGTCTCTGGTTTTAGTTTTCCAACAAAATTTAATTTTTTTGGTGGTTAAATTTTTTATCGAAACAAAATGAAATATGTTTTATTTCATATGTACTTTCGGTAAACAGACAAGGAAAATATAGAGGGTTGGTTCAAATTTGGGAAGTTATTTCATAAAAAATGCAATTATCCGATGCACGCAAGCAAAACCAGAAGCAACAGCTACCTACCATGATTCATATTTTTGAAGTTTGTTAATTTTGCCCTTTTGATTTAACATTAAAAGGTATTATTTAAAAGTTTTTAAAACTGTATATCTTTTAGGGGGCGACATATTTAATTTAATGTGTCGTCACATAGCTTTTCACCAGCGGACAATAAAGACACATCTAACGATACCTTATAGGTAATTCTGATAACTATTCTAGAAGTTATAAGGGAACAGACAAACATACATATATGTAACGGTCAACATACTAGTAATAACCCTCTATTTTGCCTTTGTCGCAGGAAAAATAGGCACCACGTTAATGAGTTATCAAAACTCACTCCGAAAATCTAAAAAAACTGAACAGAAATCATTTTCAGAGACCTTTTTAAATTTTTATAAGGTACTTAGCCCATTTCTAATATAACTACATAACAGACATAAGATATTGTAAAATAAATTAAGTTTATTGTCTATTTTCTTCCTTCAATTTTGAATGTTTTATTTCTCGACTTCCTGATTATAAATATAGATGAGATACATAAATATGTGTTTAACCGATTTATGTAAAACTATAACAATTACATTTAATTGTTGATTACATTACAAAATTGGCACTTAGCTCCATTAGACTTACAACGCTTCATTGTTAATAAACCCCTGAATCTTTTCGGGACAGCAAATACCTTCTAATTCTTAGTTTTAATTTGGAATCATTATGATGATAGAATCATCATTATCATCATCATTATATGATTAAAATACTATGTTTTGCCCGCGACGTCTTTCGCATATAACTTGTATTTTTGTACATTCCGACACATAACTTTTATACGCTGAAAATAATTCTGTGTTTTTTCATCGGAATAGTAGTTTGGATAACTTACATAAACTTTACACATTTAAAACATACCTTATATGATATTTACCACCAATATAATAAAATATTAGGTAGATGTAGATTGTAACCTTAACAGAGAAAGAGAGAATATTTACAAGAGAGTTACCAAGTGTGCATCTTTTGAAGAGACACGATTTGAATCTGAGAATTAATTTGAATTTGAGAGACAATTTGAATATCTAAGTATTAGATCAAATATCTACATTTATTTCCATTAGACATTTACGAGCGAAAAATAAAAGAAATAACAGATTCTTTCAGAAATAAGCGAATACTTACAAAAACGTTTTCAAGAGTTGCGCAAGACTGTTGTTCGTAAAAATAAACTTTTTCTATGTTGTGTTTAATTATTTCTCCGGAGGGTCGCTTCCGGAGATTCGGTTCACACTTTGGCACCAGGCCTGTGTTATTTTTCTTCACAGTTATCTTTTCCAAATCTCGTTTTTCCATAACAACTGGGCTGCCGAAAATGGCGTCTTCTAGATAGGAGCACAGTGTATCACCCTTAATAATATTTTTTGGATTCTGACTTCGTAATGTGCCATTCGGTGCTTTATTAGCGTCATCGGTAAGATAGTCCTGATACAGCTTGTTATTATTTTCAGCTATCCGTCGAGACTTGAAGCCAGGTTTTCTTAGTCTAACGAAGGTGTTGGTTATGTATTGGAACTTTAGTAAATATGCTAACACATCAGATACGCTTGCAGATCCACTCTTATTGCTTCTATTGTGCAAAATACATAATTGTTTTAGAGTCGACGTTCCATAACCTAAAAAAAATCAGATTCAGATTAAAAGAAAATGTACGGATACGGTACCTACGGATTTGTTATTAAGATATGTATTTTATTAAAATCTGCATAGGCTACAACTATCTTCAATTTGTGACGTAACCTACTCAGGACTAGTTTGAACCTAAATTTGGGGTGTAATTATAACCGGACGGATGAATACAATTCATTTTCGATGTCGACGTCGTCGTGTAATTTAGGTTCAAACTAGTTCTATTTTAATAGACAGGCATCCCGTATGTTTAAATTGTTTATGAAAAAGGTATTGTAATTTTACCGTTTCTATGGGTACAGGAGCACGGTGTCAAGAGTGGAGATGTTTCAGCGGTGACGCTTTGTGGTGCGCTGCGCGTGCGTAAGAAGTTGTTGCTGTTCCACGTGGTGTCCGTGTACGGAATGGAATTCGAAGACATATCCTCCGATTCCAGGTACTTGGTTGACTCTCGCAGAGAGAAAAACGTAAGTGTTATCACCGCCTGTATAAAAAGGACAGTACAGTTTTAGGATAGGTATCTACATTTTTGGATAAGTAGGTATGTATTATATAAAAGTTGTAACTAGAATTCATCACATTCACGGCTACATAACAAAACAAATATTTTAATTACAATTTTTTTTAATCATTGATCATAATCACGATTTTTCGCTATGAATGAATTGTCTTTTACATAGGGCAGATATTATTCAAAGAACGTATGCTTACCATAATAAAGCAAGCAGCAGCGCAGAGTGTAGCGCATAGTGGGAACCCGTACCGCTGGGCGAGGGCTCCTCCCAACGCTGGGCCCAGCACCTCCCCGAGTGAGTAGCAGCACGACCACACGCCAGCCACCGCGCTGTACGTCGCCAAGGCTTCTGGGCAACCACCTTCATAGCTACGCATTATTTATGAAAACGTTAAAATTCGATTTATGAACATAGTAAATTGTTTGGCGCATTTGGGTTTGGCGGATGCGCCACACCACAGATAACAACGAAACAGTATACTATTAGTAAGAGTGTGTTCCTAAATGCTACTATCTTTTACCTAAGTAGGTATATATATATATACCCTTTAAACAAATAATGTAGCTGTGGAATGAGGCACACACTACGAGCCCGGACATACCTAAAATAGAGTCTAAACATTGGCGTTGTAAGATTTAAAATCAAATACTCACATGGAACTTGTTAGAACACCTTGGAAAGTAGGTAATAATGTTAACGCCACAGATACTCCCAGAATACACAATGCCACTAGATCCAGCCAAAGGTCCCTTGAGAAGAAAAGGTTTGTTAAGTACGAATACAGTTCATTACATGAGTAGATATGGATTTAAATTATTAAAAATCATTTAAATGTCTTACGGGGGAAGACCAGGAATGAACGGGCAAGGTCCGAGTAGCAGCAAACCTATGGTCGATAAAAATAAGCCCCACACCATCATGCACCAATGATTGTGTATCCTGTAAGTAGAAAATTATGAGTTTTATATGGTTATTTGTATTTGATACCTGTACCTATTGTACATATATATACAGACAACCAACCTACACATATGCTAAACATAGTTACTAAGATTGATTTTATGATGGTAGGTATTGTGAATATTAGAAAAATAAAGCTTTCTGCAGTTTGCATCGGGATGTACAAAGGAAAAATAGAATCAAATAATTTGAATAACTGTTTCAATCGTACTTTA
Organism: Choreutis nemorana; assembly: GCA_949316135.1. NCBI lineage: Eukaryota > Metazoa > Arthropoda > Insecta > Lepidoptera > Choreutidae > Choreutis > Choreutis nemorana. Next base: position 5,045,038 of record OX438597.1, on the reverse strand, counting down.
ATCAATCTTCGATCACTTCTATTGATCTTGTAAGAACTCTGTAACTACATAAATTTGTTAGTTATATTTACCGATCGGCCACCCATCCCCAAACAGGGCTGAATATCCCGTACAAGCTGGAGAACAGCAAAAATATGAGGCCGATCTTCTCCGCGGAGAGATCGAACTGCCGCAGGTGAGGCTCGAGCGTGGGGTCCAGGAACGCCCAGGTGTTAGACATTATCACTATCACCAGCCCTGTGATGATTATTGATGGGATCTTAAACAGCTTCAGCATTGACGCAGACTTCGATCCGGACACGAATTCTAAAATTTATTGGATTATTTTATTACCAAAGATTATTTATGAAATACGTATACATACATACATACGGTACATACAGTTAAAGTAAAGTATATCAATTATTTTACCATCACAATCCGCCAAAAAGAAGAAATTGATTGGTACTGTCAACACCATTATAACTCCGAGAGTGTAAAACGGCAAACCGAAACCTCCGATCTACCTAGAACAAGAGGAAAACTTTTGAAATGTTTTATAAAATGTATTTATATTTAGGCATTTGTATCTCTTGGTTTGTCTAGTATACTGTTACAGTAGTAGGTGGTAAAACTGGCCCATTTGTCAAGATTTATAAGATTCGTTTATACCGAGTAAAGCAAGCCGCCTATAGCAGGGCCGACTGACATGCCGAGCCCGACGAACGTCTCGAGTATGCCGAGCACGGAGCCGATGTTGTCAGGGAACGCGTTCACGACAAACACGTAGCTCGCCGTCGAATACGCGCTGGCACCAAGCGCCTCCAGACCTCGCACTACGAAGCACAGCGCAGTGAAAATCGTCGGATCTTCTATATAGGCTAAAGTGCTGAAATAGATTGAGAGGCTACATCAGTTTCATATTTTAGGCAAATAATTCTAAAAGTTACATTTATCCCAATTGCTTCTTCTCTTACCCAAACAAAACGTTGCACGAACCAGCAAGGAACATACCAGCTGTAAACAGAAACTTTGCGCCAATGTTCGGTAACTGAAAAGATACAAAAAAAATTGTTTCGAGTCACTGATGAGGTGGACAACTTAGTCAATGGTACCTATTGTACCTACCCACTCAAAAACTCTTTAAAAAGTTCTAGCAACTTCCCAGCCAGATTGATTCTCTGACAACTTTCAAGATAAACAAAAAAGTTTAGCAATCCCTACATAGTTGACTTTTTACTTAATTATGTTCCGAAATAAACACAAGTTGTTAATAGTATAGTGAAAAGTAGGAGGGTTTTAAGTTTGTGAAAACTTTCTTTATAAATAATGACGTTATAGAATGACATGTCTTTCAACGAACAAATTTTCTGGCCCTTGACATTTTGCCGTAATGCCGTAATTTACGCCACTGGATAAGAAACACTTACATACAACACAAGTAGATACCTAAATAAATGTGTGTGATGTCTATTTTCCTTAGTGGAAGTCAGAGACCACGGAATGGCGCCCACGACATCTTTATACTTCCTTAATTAACTACATCCATAGCATATCAAGTTACTTACAAACTTTCCAAAAACCGGAGAGGTTATGAACATGATGACGGCATAAAACGAGAAGACCAGCCCGCAGGTCGTGTCTGAGAGGCCCTTCATGGTCGCTTCCTTCGGGAAAAATGGGGCCATGATACTCATGGAGCAGAAGCTCATGAAGTCTACCAGAGCCAGAGAGGCTAGGGTCAACCGCTGTCTCCGAGAGAGGTGCCGAACTGCACCGGGATGAGGCATTGTTTGCGTTCGAACCAACCTAGAAACGGAAAAATGAATGAACATAATGTTTCATGATCCATCCCAAAAAAAACTATTTTAGGTCTACAAATTTTAATTAGTACATTCAATAATAAGACTACATGAATACTATTTATTAGTTTATCATCCATTGATCCTTATCTACTGTCAGAAATTTAATCTTAAGGAAATAAGAGGAAGTTTGTTTATACATTATCTGTAAGTGTTAAGCAAAACCTAAACAAGTCTAGATGTTTTTTCTATACTTAACTTAAACTATGTAGGTAGAAACTAATGATATAATTAATAGATTTAAAAAATCTAAAACCCACCATTTTAAATGTCCTAAAAATAAGAAAGAAACCCTTCGGGGCTGAAAGAGGGCCACTCAAAACATGGGGGCGTATATTATTTAAGGGATTATTAATGGGATATATTTACATGACGTGGAAAAATAACAAAGCAGAACATTTATTTTGTGTTACCAGCGCTTGACCATCCATCTCCACTAATGTTTATAGAAATCTGGCGACCTTACACACTCCAAGAAACAACAAAGTTATGTTATTTGTTCCTACTTTCAGGAGGTTCTATTTTTGCTTTAGAAACGATATTAAATGAGTAGGTACGTTATTTTAATAATAATAAAACACGTGAATGTTATCAGTGTCAGAAGCCAATAGAAGCTTTGTACTTAATTTATTAGGTACAAGATAGTTATTATGTTATTTCTAGATAAACTCGGTTATTGTTGCGAGTTTGCGACCAAATTCTATTTACCATTAGTTTTGAACCGTGCCTACCTTCTTTTCAGATTTAGATCTTTTAAAATGGTATATTATCCGTGGTCCCACCGATATATCCCAATGGTGGATCTATAGATATTTTTGTTTTCCCATAGTAAAATACGTTTTCTCTCAATTTATATCTCAAACTCAAGTCAGTAGGTCAATAGTACAAAAGTAGATAGTTAAAACCTAAGCGTTATGTAGCAAATACCTCTCTCTTAGTATTCTTATTTCGGAGCTAACATCGTCCGGTGGTCCACCCGACCAGGAGTGCACTCGGCGCAGTTTCCCCGAGTCCAGCAGCGACTTCCTTCCTCCCCAGGTCGCTGCCAGCTCCTCATCTGCCGTCGAAGTCTTCATCAAATTACTATCAAACACTATCGTCTCAGACGACGAACGTTTACTGTCACTTGTAGTCCGCACTTCGTCTGCATTATTTTCCCTCTGCAGCAACGTACTGTTCTCGTCACTTTGATCCATCACTATCTACACTAGACTAGCCCTGCTCTAGATTTAATAGTGAATGCTCAATTCCTATTCCTTGTGTATTAATAACTCGATCGTAAATAAACTTTCTTATCTAGTGTCAATACACCGAGTGATGGAAGCGCACTGGACTTCAAAATACTCGTACTCGAGTATCAATTCTATAATCACTATCTTATCAAGTGTAAATATTCCCTAAATAAATCAAGACTTCGTTAAAATTTCCATAGCTTCGGTATGTGAATGATACATTTTTGAATGAGGGTAGCATAATATTTTAACTTGTCATCGTTACTTTAGAAACTGCTTAAATTCTTATAAAATTTGTCGTCAAAAGGGTAATTTAAAAAAATAAAATTTCATCGATTTCAACATTCTTTATTTTAACAATTGCTGTTATCATTTCCGATAAATAATTTTATTATTTCGTAATTAACAATCAGTATATTTAGTACCTATTCAGTTACTTTGCAACTTGTAATTGTTCTTCTATTACTTTTAAATGCATGATTACTTCATAACTTACAAATATGAAAAAACAAAAACTTATTTAATAAACAAAAACGATTATCCGTAGCGAGCTAAAGTAAGGCTTATCGTTGTGATATCTTGGTGTCATCATAACCTCAACTGCTGGAGTTCTTGAAGTAACGCAGCTTCATTCTCAATTTTGGCCAGTTGGTTAATCTCCAGAGGCTTGCCTGCTGCCTTTTGCTGTTTCAGCTTGTCTATGTCACTAAGTTTCTACAAACAAACACCAATCATGAATGTGAAATTTGAAAGTTATATTTTTGATATTAATAAACAACTTTAACATAGCTTCAATAAGTTCCTAAAATAACAAGTTTTGTAAAGGTGTCGGGTTTCTGATTCTACAATGTGTTTTTTGTTTAAACCTTGAAACCCTTGCTAATATCTTGAGCCAATTCGTATAATTTGCCTTAGACTCAAACAAAGCCATGGCCTTGTACTAAATAACTGATATCCATACATACTCATATTAATATATCATCAATACTTTTTTCAGTAGGTATAATTTAAAGAAACATTTACCTTATTGATGTTTTTGATTTTTTTGTCTTTATCGGGATCTCCAGTGGAGACGAACGGTGCCCGCGTGGATTGTGCGGTGTCGGCAGCGGGCGGCGCGGGGGAGCTGTCTCCCTTGGCTCGCTCCTCAGCCTTGCGAGCCTTGCGCGCCTCACGCTTTTCCTTCTGCTTTATAGCCTGCTTCGATGGCCCCGCTAACGACATAACAAATCAACAGAATGAAGGGATAATGTTAAAAAAATCTGTCTACAAACATAAAAATCATACACAGCGAATAGAAAAACTGCTATTGAACTAAGTTTAAAATATTTCTATTAATTGAAATTTTATTATTGAAAAAGTCAAGTGTTTCTAGCCTTATAGAAGCCTGTTGCCATAGAGTATGTCTTACCTCTGTAGCAATTCGCATAGTGAAAAAGTTTTGTGCCGAAGAATGGAATGTAGAAGAAATATGAATACAAAACTAAACAACACTCTCAAAACTAACACTCTCAGAACAAAATACGCCAATGACTAGAAAAATATGTTAAAAGTATTTATTTTTACCACCAGCGGTCTCTCCAGGGCGGTGTGGTTGTTCGTGCTCATGCAGTGTGAAGGTTGATGGCTTGTTCCTGGCTCCAGGCGGTCTGTATGCGGCCGCCGGCTTCAAAGACGCCACCTCTATGCTCGTTGGAGCTGACTTGGACAGGTCACTCTTAGCAAAGGCTCCCGGCTGCCAGCATATACCCAACAAGTTCTCCTTCTCTTGACAGTCTTTCTTATGCATCAGCGCCCCCGTGTAATGCCATATTTTGTAGCTGGAAAACAAGTGTTTTGAGTATTTGTCTTAAATTCAATTTTTAAAAATTAGAATTTATCCAATGTTTAAATGTAACTTTAATCATAAAAATAACGTAGTAGCTGTTTGTGACGTGGTGGTAAGAGGTAACTCAGTTTGTGCCTTGGTTAACCGACCGACCCTACTCGACAGATCGAGGGTGCGAGACTCGGGTTGCCGAACGTTGTAGCTTCCACGTTCCTCATTGTGCCCGGATAGTGGCGACAGATTCGAAACCTGTCACACTGGGACTCTGCCTACCCCTCTCGAGGGATTAATTACGGCGTGAGTTTATGTATGTTTTTCCATTTTCGATACAAATCTAACATTTTCTAGAATGATGACATTAATAATTAAAAGTATTCAAGTTACCCGTTGCCAACTGTGAGCCTGGGGTAAGTGGTGGCTGTGAGGAAAGTCTCCCCTCGTGGATCCCACTGCAAGTACGTACTGTCGGGTGCGGAACACTTGCCCACGCGTTTGTACCCGCGAGTCTCCCAAACCTCGATGTGACCGGACGCGATGTTACCGAATCCACCAAGCAGAACATGTGTATTGGGGTTAAGGAATGTTAAAGAAAAAATTATATTGTTTTATAAAAAACGTTGAAAAGATCGACTTTGGCTGTTTAAAAATCAATCAATTTTTCTTGGAAACCTAAGATTTTAAGTGAAATTATATTTGAAAGATTAATTAGGTGCCTAAAACCCATCGTTTACAAAATGAAAAGGGTCTGGCTTTGATTTTTTGACACTCCAAGAATCAGGTCATGTGGTCTGTTAAATACCTGACATATATTATTATTAAACCATAAAATACGAATTCATCATGAATACATGGTTCTATTATTATTAAAAATTATAGACATATTTTATATTTTGCTTAACCAAGGCTTTTAGTCAAAAAGCTTTATATTTATAATAAATACTTAATCAAATTTCTTTAAATATAGTGTGTTAATTGAAAAAAGGATATAATTTCCTTCTGGGGCAAAGTATATAGCGTTCCAGGCTCCAGTTCCGAATTCAAAGAGTGGGTCGCATTTCGCATTGAAGATGGTTGCTTTGGCGGGCGCATGACCGTACACAGCCACCCACTCGTTCCAATTGCCTGGGTTCCATGATATCGCATGAATTGGTCCTTCCTTACCTGGAAGTAATGAACAAACCTAAACTTACCAAATGAAGAAAAAAAGCAACACATTTTTATTTATTTATGTGAAAGTATTCTTATGAAGCAACTTCTTTATTGCTCATGCATTGTTAATTATAGCAATTTATCGTAGTATGAACACTTTACAGATGTTATGTTATTATTCTAAAATAAATGTGGATGTGGACCTGGACAGATCTGAGCAGAAATATTAATTTTTGTAATATACAGAATCTTGAAAAAATACGTACTAAATGTAACATTTCCAGCGTTCCCTTTGACATCGCCATAGGAAAGAGATTGCTTCCCATAATATGAGCCACCACTCTTGTCAACCTAAAACCAAATTAAAGCAGAAATGTATTAGAGTTTACACTTCGTTTGTTTTTAATTTAAAATAATAACTGCAAAAGTTTAACATAACATAACAAAAAAAGGTTTAACATAAAAGGTTACTGTTTCTAATCTCACATCAGTTTGTGTCATGGTAAAAACATTGGTGCCTCGTCTGTTCCAGTAGAAAGTAGCTTTGTCAGCCTGGAATGAAGACCTGCTGACTACAGCCTGGCTCATATCAAACTCTGGGTACTTGAACACTCTCCAGAATGATGGCTGCCCTGCTTTACCTAAAATATGTAAATGAGAAATTATGATTTAAATATATGTAATAATCATTTATCAAGCAAGCACACAGGTTCTGTTAATGTATGCAAGCTGTATCATATGCAAACAAAAAGAATAGAAACATGTTAAACTTATATCCATAAATATGTTGATATTCATAATTACATAAATTAATAAAACTTGTGCTCATTACATTGGACTGTATCTATCATATACATATGAATATCAATTTTATATTTTACCTAAAGTGAATATTGAAAAGTAATATGAAGGTGCCGGACTCGGAGAGATGCTAAAAGATTTAAGTTTTTCTGCCTGAATACTTTGCACAAATCTATCAAGTTTGACATCTTCGTAAATAAGAACTTTTCCATTCACATAGATTGAGAATAGTTTTTCGTCTGATGACCACTTTGGTTCCCTGAAACAAGATTATTGATAAGTAAATGTTTTTATTTTAAAATAAAATGAAATTGTCTTGTGTGTTTTTACCATCCAGTTTGATTTTTTTGAACGAATGATCCAACTTTCTCCCCAGTGGCTGTTTTGTAAACATGTAAATTTGGTTTGCCCTGAAAAGTGATTTAAACATAAATATGGAAATAAAAATAATTCCACAAGGTAGGTTTCAGTAGTATATTTCAATGTTAAGTACAATGAATTGGTTTCTTTGCTGGCATGTCTAGACACGCCAGGAAAAAGTAATCAACTAAATAATAAATAAATATCTTTTCAACTATTATTACAATTTACTTCACGAGATACATACATAAATTTATTCAGCAGAGAAAGCTAGGAATTAAGGATAAGAATCAGATTTTTATATGAATTTATATATTCAGATTATGCAGTACCTGTGGGTTATCCTTGTTCATCATAAACATCTCCCAGACATTGAAGTAGTTGTCCAGAGGAGAGAAGAACATGTCCTTGATGTTACCTTCTATACTTGTACATACTGACCAGTCGGAGCATTTTACTAGCTCCACTCTTAAAATAAACATTTAATTTTAATATTAATATTATTTTTAAGACAGCTGGGTCTTGCAAGTGGCAATTGAAAATTCTACTCCATATTGGAAATTCTATATTTATGTTAGTAAATCGTTAAGCTCCTTGTTGGATCTTATAATTGGATTAAAAATACCAACAAAACTTTTTAGTATTAAAAAATTACTTTTTATCTGTTCTGTAGGCGAGATACGTGCCCTTCGGGCTATATACTATGCTACGAACGTTCGCAGTGGTTTCATCACGAAATACTTGTTCTCCATATGGTTCCTTAAATTCAATTAGAAATATACTCTTATTTGTTAGACCTGAAAAAAAAAACAATAAAATCATAACCTATTTTAAACGAAAACTTTGAGTGAATATAATTAGATAAGAACTTGCCGGCGATATGTGGTGTGGCACTCATATTGTATTTAAATTTTTATTTATACTTTAGTACCAATCATCTGGCGGAAATAGAAATTATTTCAATAAACTGATCTGTGCCTACATTTGCAACTTAAACAAATGTCACTGTCAATGTGAAATTTATTCTTCTTGGTGTAATTCTTCCCTTTTGCCGATAAAAGCAAAGGGCTTTAGTCCATACAGCACAAGTCTTCGGTGTTATTTTTTTCATCTTTCTTAATTGTTTCCACATGTTACGCTAGTAATGTTACTGTAGGCTTTATTGAGTTACTTGGGAGATGACGAAAAAAATAGTTTAATTGTCGTATATCACTTTCTCCACACTTGTTTTTATGCACTTGTACAGATGTTCACTGGTTAAAACACTAGCATTTTACACATTAACGCTGCTGGTACTCAAGAAAAGGCAGTAAAATAAGAAAATTTCAACCACCAGTAAACTCCGTGAAATTTATACTTTTTTTGTATTTCATAGCATTCGCAGAAAGCATTCAACAGATCTCAATAAAAAACAAAAATAATATTACTAACAAATGTCCCCTGTAGAAAAGTCCACCCAATTAGTCGATTGAGTCGACATTTCGTGATTAGTTTTTTTGTCCATTGATTGTCCATATATAAAATATTGGATTGATGAAAATCATCAATTTTTATAATTTGGCTATCACAAAATAAAACACAACAAACACCATTTCATTTTAAGACATCAGCCTTAAGCTGTATGAGAACAAGCTCTTTGAATTCTCAACTTCCGATGAAGGGAAAAATTTTAAGGAAAAAAAAACAAAATGGCGCTAAATACATGAGAAATTGTGTTTACGTAAATTTTGTATATTGTTATATTGAAGTAGTCCTCACTTAAGGTATTTTGTGATTGCATAAATTTCACTGTTGCATATTTAACAATTGTTATCAATGTTCAGTACGAAAAGTCAGCTTCATAAACGAACACCAGAAAATGGGACAGATAGGAGAGACTTCCTATCGTTACTAGTGGACGAGTACGTGAATTCTACTTCATCTGGTAATTAAAGCAAACAGATATTGTTCAAATCAAGGTCAATAAATTTGAATCTTCGAAAAATGTTGTTCATAATCTCGACTAGATTTTCTAATAGCCTATTTTCTCTTTGCAGACTCAAAAACTCAAGTACTAGCAAATCTAGCCAACTTCTCCTATGATCCTATAAACTTTTCTTACATCAGGGAAGTTGGCGGTTTGGATATCTTTCTATTTATTTTGAAGAACGACAGTTGTGAAAAACTGTTGCACTTTGCTTCTTCAGGCATTTGTAACCTTTGTGTTGGTAAGACCTAACAATTAATTTGACAACTTACTAATACTACACCTGCTTAAATAATGACATCTTCATTTATTGTAATAACTCAATTTTTAGATCCATTGAATGCTGAATACATAGTATCTCATGGAGGGATAAAGGTTCTTACACCTTTGCTTCAAAGTAAAGACAGTCAAACAGTGGCAGACATCATTTCAACACTTATTTATCTCCACAACGGGCAGACTACCTCAGAGATAAATAATGAAGAGAATGCACAACTAATGCAAAAATTAAGAAAGTCGGAAAACAAACAAGTGAATAATTTGGCTACTATTTTCTTACAAGATGTTTGTGGAATAAATGAAGTATCAGCTTGTCAGATTTCTCTAGAAAAAAAAAATGCTATCAAATAGGTTCCCTTATATTGTGGTAAACAACAAAAACTACCAGAAGATATGCAAAATTCATACAACATCATTCACAAGTACCTCTTTTAAGGCTGGTGATAAAATAAGGATACAAAAAACTCTTACACAAAAGGACCTGGATGCATTCTCAAACCTAACTAGTGATCACAATCATCTTCATAAAAATAATGGTAATAAAAGGCCTATAGTGCATGGGGCATTACTAAATGGTCTGGTAGCAGGGCTGATAGGCACACATCTGCCAGGGCCCGGCACTGTGTTAGTGTCACAAACAATGAAGTTTCCTAACAAGTGCTTTGTCGGGGAGAGGTTGACAATCAGTGTGGAACTTGTTGATGTGCGGAAAATACTCAAAGTGAAGTTTTTCTGTGTGGTAGAGGAAGAGAAAAAGGTTGTTTTCGAGGGTGAAGCCAAACTGGTCCTAGCCAAGGACTGTTAGATTTAGCCTTAAATTAATATATATGTAATATTTATTTTTAGTTTAAGCTAAAAGTTAAGATTCATGTTTACAATTGAAAACTGAAATTGTTGCAATTTTTTTTGCATAGTTTGAGTTTTATACACCAACTTAAATTTCTATTAAATATGTGCCAAGAATGTGTAAATTTTCAAGTGAAAATGTTAAACAAAGTACAAGTAAAATATTAGCATTAAGCTATTATTAGATTTTTAATAATTAAAAATCCTCTTTAACTCTCAATAAATTTAAGACTGATGAGAATCTTGAAAGACCTCATATAATCTAGATTAGATTAAACAAACAAAATATACATAAGAATATGAAATAGAAACTAAACTATGAACATTTGACTATACATTATGCAGACTTGCACACAATTTTACAAGCAACTATTTCATGTAAATCAGTATTTAGATGATTCTGCAAAATAAGGTATTCATAAAAACAATTCAGTCCTATAATTTATGAACTCAGTGTTATTAACAATAATGCAGAAGCATCAACAAGTATCTTAATGAACTGGTGTCTACTTTGTAGAAAATAAAATTATATGTAGTTGTCATGATACACAATCGTAGGGATCTTTTCCTGGCAGGAGAATATGGAAGCAGTCAATGTCTGCTTAAATGCAATAACTATGTGCATGCTAACATTTTGAGTTAAAACATTCTTATTTGCTTATAGATTTTTGTAACCCCTATATTATGAACTATTTCATTGCCTCACCTTTGTTTACTGAACTATGTAGATACAGTTGGAAGATGTTATTGTATCCAGTTTATTACAAAAAAGATTAATGTCATTGACAACTCTTATGTATGCAAATGTGTTTAAAACAGATTTGATTCAAAGGATTAGACTTAGGGCCCTATCATGTGATTTTTAAGTACCCAAGGTCTAGTTAAAACGCAGTAGCATTAATAGAAACATTCTATAGGTATCATGAATGAAGCTGTTTGTTTACTTAAAAATCTACAGTAAAGTATTATTGGCTAATGTTTTTGGTCTTATAAGGTGAAAGTATGATTTAAACGAGATTGAGTTGTAGTTACTCTGTTGTTGTTTTGTAACTCTCTTGTTGTTTACTTTCAGTTGTGATGTTCTTTGTTTTTACTTCTTTAAGTTTGCATGAAGTTTTACCCGATTAAACCATCACTTGTGGTTAACAATAAAATTTATTATTTTAACATTTTCGTTTCATTTTGCACTTTTTACTTTATAGATTTTCCAGATCATTATAATGATTACAAATTAAACTTGTATCATTAGATATTTAATAAAAAATCATTTAAGTTTTAAATGACTGTTAGAACAAGTTAGCTCATGTTAATTACTAATGTAGTTATGTAGAATTCTAAAAAATGGCTGTGATTATGTCAGCTACTATTTTAACTTTCAATAAGTGCTAAGTACACAATAAATTCCATTCCATTCCTATATGGTTTTACTAATTTGGGTTTTTCACACATTACGTTTTTTCGGGTGCAGTGTGCCTACCATAAGTTTTAACTTTGCCGTTTGAGACTGCAGTTACTAAGGACAATGGGCAAAATGGGCTCACCTCCAATAGGATTGAAATTTACTTACATTCAATTTAAGGTCTGTTTTATATGTATTCATTATCAGACAGGTTCCAGACTGCGCTGTGTGGTTAGAGTAATCTATTTATGACAACTGTATTTTTTAGCTCAGAAAAATAGAAGTTCATAGTTTGGAAAAGTAGTTTTTTAGTTTCGATATCTCTTTTCTGTTGTTATAACAGTGATCATTAAAATGTTTTGTTCGCTAATTTTTTACGTCAGCAGACGTTTAAATTGATATACAAGTAATTATTATTGGAGATGGGCCCGGGTTTCATACAATTAGGGCTAGTACTGTCTTTTGTATGAATCTTTGTATAGCGCCTCTAACGGATTGTTGAGGAATTAAGATTGCTAATACAAAAATCACTGTAAATGTTACGACGTGTAGAAAAACTATACGAACCTATGGTAAACTTTCTGCATACGAATAAATAAAAGGCCATCAATACGAATATACCATTTATGTTGGTTATGTGTTTTTATTAAAATGAAAATACGTATCGAGGGTTAAATGTAGAAAATAAATTCACTTTTCATGGATTTTTTGTCAAGTTTACACACAACAGAAATCTCATTCGCAACAATTATTATGACATCGCAATGAAAAATCCATACAATAAAAATTAATTGGAAAATACATTCTGTCAAAGAACTGTGTTTGGCCGTCATTTTTAGGGTTCCGTACCATCAGGGTAATAAACGGGATCCTCTTTCTAAGCCTCCGCTGTCCGTACGTTCGTCTGCCAGCGGGCTGTATTTCATAACCAACAATAGCTGCACTCAGAAATTTTCAGAGAATGTCAATTTCTGTTGCCGCCTTAACAAAGAAAAATAAAAACATAAAGAAATTAAAAGTTCAAAGGGGCTCCCATACAAAAAATGTGATTTAATCATTTTTTTTTTGTTTCTTTTAAGAAAATATCTGAAATGTACCTAAACATATACATTCGAGCGGCGCTGATTTTCAGCTGCCTCTGTAAAGTATATGTTCGGGCAGCATAAAGCTGAGATGTTTTCCTTTTGCCAATACTTTATACCTTTAAGTTTAAGTTAATTATAGTACCTTTTCTTTTTGTACCTTGTTTGTGGCAATAAATATATTATTATTATTTTTACATAATGTTTAATTTTATAAGATGGTACGAAACTCATCATGCGCAAGCCGGACACACACTTTCTGTTTTTTTTTTCTAATATAGCGGTGCTAGCGGCAAAACTACTGGATGGTAAAGTAAACATTTGGAAGAACACATAAAAATCTATCGGAAAACTCCCGGAAAAGTTTCCAGGCAAAACTACAAAATGGTGGAACAAAACTTTTTAGTTCATATTCTATTGTGAGGATACTACTTGTGCGTTATGTCATTAAAGTTCCATGTTTCAATATCAAATAACTGAAAATGATAGTAAACATCATTTGATTGCCTCGAGGATTTGTAAGATTCCATATAAAAACTATAAATATAGAAACTATAAATTAAAATGTACACATATTTTTCAATCTCATCGAACATCCCGCACATTTTGGTATGCACGCAGGTCGCGAGGTGTAAGCTCGGCAAACGCGCGCCAGCTTTGAGGTGCAAGATTGCTGTCACAAAATGATACGCCGGTGACGCAGCGTTGTGTTTCTGGTGATTCGAAGTCGACTCGTGGTAAGTACGGTATCGGAGCGCTATAAGCACGGTGTCAGCGCGCTGTAAGCACGCGGCCTGCGATCCGTGCTGCATGATAGTGGTTAGCGCGCTGACCACGTGCTTACAACGCGCCGACCGCGTGATTACAGCGCGCCGTTGCACAGTGGGTCGAAACTGTTAAATGAGGGACCTTCAGATTTTTTCAAATCCATAAAAAAAAACCTATCGAAAGATCTTGTCATTCTGATGAATATTAGATCTTAACGTTTTCCTCTAAAACTGATAGTTTGCCAAGAAAAAAATAATTTCAATTTTAGTTGTATGGAATCAGATAGAAAATGCTAAAGTGTGGCCAAGTCTTGAAAGGTCTTGCTTTAAAAGTACTATATTCTAATTTTTAGGTTTGTTGGCTATATTTCTATGCTATCAGCGTGCGCCCATAGTTGGCTTTTTAAGAAGTTGATAAATTTTACAAGCTTTCTATTTAGTTCTCATTTGTAAGTGAAAATTCTTAGATTAAGCTAGCTAGGTAGGTAGTACCTTAATTTGTGATGATTACTAAAATCGCCCGAAGTTATGTAAACCACTCGATTGGTAGTGGGTTTGATTGCAGTTGGTTATGAACTTTACATGGAAGAGGCTCCTCGGTCCCTCAATAGACCGGTCCTTTATGAAACGAAGGTAACGTTTAATAAACTTCAGGTTTCCGTCGTAGACAGTCGTTGCCAGGGCCTCGGGTACCAACCAGCTCCGAATCAGGGTCTTCTCGCTGGTTGGCGATCTTTTTTCTTAACTCTTCGTTTCAAAAATAAAAGTCACTAGTCGCCGGGAGGAATTTTCGACGCCCAATTCAGAAACTAGCGACCTTTTTTGTATAGGTTTCGTGGCGCCCCCTCATCATCTGAAATTAGGGAATCTAGGCCCGGGCCAGGTTTCTACTTTGTAAACTAATAACATCTTAAAAATTTCTTTAGCACTTAAGATTAATAAACATCCTTTTTTAGAACTTAGGTACTAAGTAAATGAGTATTTTCTAATAGAACATTATTAAAAGATTTGTATGTAAGCGGTAGTCTTCAAAACCACTCATATGATTTAAACTATCTACCTACTATATGCAAATAAACTATCTACCTACCTTACTACCTAGGTACGTCTTATTTAACCATGATAATTATAACGATGGGCAGCGTAAAACCGCAAACAACTGCATTTAGCTTCGCGGCGAGGAATGAGTATACGCAACCATTAGATTGTCTTAACAGTTAAGGTGACAAACAGGCATACGGTTCTCCTGATTAGGGTCATCTCAGGTCTTTGAAAACATTTGAGGGGCCCTTGGAAATTAACTGTAATATGTGTGTAAAAATTAAGAAAATTATGAATGACTATAACGCATAATTTCTAAATAATTAAGTAAGTTAGGTTACGTGTCGTGAACAAATAATACATTATGTTTGTCATTAAAGCAATTCGCAATTTTCCATATTTTACAATTTGACTGTGACGTATACCTACCCAGACAACACAAATAAAAACCGGTAAAGTACGAGTGGGATTCGCGCATCGAGGATTTTCCGCGCAATTTGTAGATATGTCAGTAAATAGAACAGCTATCCCGCTTTTTTATTATTTTAAATTTTTGTGATGTAGGTAACTACAAATTTACGGATTTAGTATTTGTCTTATATTTGGGCTCTTTGTCATTCCTTCTTGGCGCATTTCATGATTCTAGGTCAACGGTAAGTTTTGATTTCCTTGAGAATATCACAATATGAGAAAAAGAGTCTTGACAGACGCCCAAAAAAGTGATCTTATAAGGGTTCCGGTTTTTCATTCGACGTATGGAACCCTAATGAATTCGTTTATTAAATGTTTATTGTGGAGCACTAGGCAAGTACGAGAAAGTTTGAGTTTACCATGTAACATTCATATTATCTTAAGTTACTAGATGCACTTATCTGTGTCTATGAAATAAAATCACTGATCTTAGGTCACGTCGGAATGAATTGATTTTATAATTTTTCATCACGTAGGATTGTTCGTGACGTAAAAATGCTGATTTATCATCAAACGTTATCTCGTCATGATTAACTTGTATAAATGCAGTAAATACAGAAGCCAAGATATTTAATGTATCATTGTTGTCTCTATTAGTAGAACTACTGCCTACTGGATTTTTAAGTGTTAGAAAAATGAATGGACTTTATCGATATTTGTTTGTGCTAGCGTGTTTTTGGAGCTTCAGCCAAATCGAATGCTCGCGTAAACAGAAACGTGACGACTCGGAAATCCTGAAGTTATCGGACGAAGCTCTAGACTTGGAAAAATTTGAAGGGGATTATGATGAGGTAAAACATATTTTAACTTCAGTTTAATGCAAAAGTGTATCGTATAAGGAAGGCGAATTAGTAACATCCATAAACAATACGAGTAAAAGTAAAAAAAATGTGGAAACGAATTAAACCTTTTTATGCCCGTATTCTGAAATCATCGATTTTGAATTAGTGCTAAAGGACAATGCATCGTGTTTAATCGTACTTTTTTATAGGTGGACTCCTGTCAGTGTGGAGTCTTCATGTCACAGCAGGTGGGCATTAAGGAGGGGCGTCGTAGCAGGCCCCGGGGTCCCCCTACTGGAGAGCCCGTGGTTACTTACGACACCGAGTCCCCTAGCTTCCCCTGTGGCTCCGGAGGGTTCAAGCACTGCATCAGCAAATGCCTCGACGTGGTGAGCGACTCTTCTTATATTTTATTTATTTTTATTTACAATATGCAAACTCGATTATTTTAGTTTAATTTTACTTAATCTATAATAATCACAATAAAAAATCTACAATAATTGTATTCCCGAGTGACAAGATGCTTCTTTTCACCCGCAGTTCTTATGCTTAGAATCCCAAATATTTTCAATTGGGTAGTGGTTTATAATATGATAATAGGCCACTAGCTATATGTTTGTTTGAATTATCTTTTCTTAATATGGACTTTAATACTCTAGGTGGTAGTTATCTATATAAGGATGCACTAAAAAGGAATGAAAAATTCTACTCCTATAAAGACTAGGGGATAGTTTATGATGAACTTGCTGGATTAAAGTTGAGGAGTGTCCTAGTTTGGAACGTACCTAATAAATTTACTTCACTATATGGATTAGATTCTGAAGTACCTCCCTCGCGCCGGGCCTGTGATCTGCGGTGCAGTGGAGCGGGACGTGCACCGTGAGAGGGCGTTCCTCTTCATCAGGAACTGCGGTGGTGACTGGACTCCCACTAACTTCTCAGCCGGCAAGGAGTTCTGCTGCACCGATGGACAGCACCACAAGTGCTAGTCAATATCTAGGGCTAACTGCCGCATGGCTGTGTTACTACACGTCACAAAATGTTAGATCTTAGTTCTAACCATGTTCCATCATATTTTTTACATTTAATTTTGAACACCTATCAGACGAAGCTCATCTCATATTTAGATCTTTGGTCTACACTGCAACTCAGTAACACATTATTTACAATTTTCTAATGTGAGTCCGGTTACTTTTGTAAACTTTTAAAATTGTAATGAAAGAGTTAAGATTGAGAATTTTTTCGTACAGATTTCCATAATTATATATTTATATCTTATTATATAAGTGTGTGATGTATGATTGATTGACAAGAGAGATATAGAGAAACAAGACATGGTGCTCTTCTTTTCTTATCGTCTTACTAAAGTACCATGAAACATGACAACCATAGGCTATTAATAATAATTCGTTTGTTGTTAGCTATGTTTTATAAATTATATTTATTTTGATTACAGACGTAAACATCACAATATACATATAAATACATATTATTCCTAACATTTCATCAAAATAGCGACATTAATTTAATTACTTGAATTAATAATAATTTATGTAGATCTTAAGTTATAGGTTGTTTAAAATAGCTAATAATAAATCACTCTCATTAACTATTTTAATTTGGAGAAGTAATGTGCAAGACTTATTTAATTTAAAAAATGTAAATTATTTTTTTACTTAATAAAACTTTAATACGATTCCACCTGATTGTTTACTTGTAAATGTTACGTAAGTGCGGGAATGCCGTACATCATAGCTACGAGGAGTGATTGCTGTCATTACAGAAGCTGCTGGCGCTGGCTAAACGATCCCATCGAGCCAGTAATTGGACTCGACGTGAACATTATGTTAATTAATCTCCTCACTAACACCTCAACAAGCAATCATTGTAATTGAAAGCTAATGTTTTGATCTGCCAACAAACCCTTGTCTTATGAGACTTTTAATTTGGTTTCATAGCAAGACGATTACAAGTGGCGTGATCTACAAGGAGTGCCTTATCCATCGACCCGGTTTCACTCGATTATGGTGTCAATGGAGTCCCCTTATCAAGGAGTTGTAGCATGAAGTAGGTACGGAGAGATGCGCGGGCGCCGTTCGGTGGGGGGACACGGGGCGCGCACGGTGGGGGGGACAGGGGGAGGGTGAGGGGGGTACGCTGACCCGGATGGCGCAGGGTGAACAACCCCGCCACGTGCCACTTTCTAAAAAGAAACGCGACGGGCATCCACGCATCCTTGCACGCTGCTGGATCGCGCACCTCTTCTCTATTTACACACGAGCATTTTAATATGTATACACTTTACTTATTTTTAAATAAAAACTGTAAATACCTTGCCTAAAATTATACGCTAAACCAAGGCACGTCCCATCATCATGAGAGTTGTATTTTGGTAAAATTAATTCAAGACAGAAGGATGTCAGTAATAGAAATATGTTAAGTCAATTAAATCAATGTATAATGATGTAGAGAGAAGTCGTTACGACGCCGATTGATGTTGGAAAAAAAGTTAAGTCGACTGCAATAAATTCAGATTTATCGATAATCAGCGTTTAGTACCTACCTACGGATTACGGGGACACAGTAAGTGAACTCCTTGACTAATGTTGTAGCTGTCTGTATGTAGGTACAGGCGTGGGAAAATCTATTAATACTTCCCACGACTTCTCCAACCGCAGTAATATACCTAGGCTGGGACAACAGATTGTTCCTTTTTCCTAATAGTGAGATGCCAGTCTTACCCATATTTTCTTGACAAGGTGACTTTAGACACTTTGGTAAATATTAGCAAAAACCGATAATAACGTTAATCGGAAATCGTTTTTTTTAACTAATTGAAAATATGCAATCAAACAATGGATTAGCAATGTCAGCATTCGTAACAAAACCGTCAAATTCCTAAGAATAATTAAAGTGTATTGTAATGAAAATTGTAACATTTTATATAACAATAAAATAAAATCGATGCGCTATGTCAGCATTCTTAGCAGATGTTGCGTATGCGCAAAGCCCCGCGCTCTGCTCGGCGCTGGCGGGCACTCGGCACGTAATGTCGCGTTATTATTTTGTTTCGTAACTCGCCCCCTTCACACCGCCCCCTCATCTCCCCGTC
Organism: Choreutis nemorana; assembly: GCA_949316135.1. Taxonomy (NCBI): domain Eukaryota; kingdom Metazoa; phylum Arthropoda; class Insecta; order Lepidoptera; family Choreutidae; genus Choreutis; species Choreutis nemorana. The sequence continues at coordinate 5,026,082 of OX438597.1, read as the reverse complement.
CCCCCTCGAAATACCATTGCCCTTCAAGAATCTATCATTACACCGATAACTGCATCCAAGGTTACCAGACAATATGGCTTGTCAGGACTTTTAAATACCCGAGATGGTCTAGCAAGGAAACAAGCCATTATATTACCGTGATCCTTCGTTTCTATGACAACATCATTAAAACATATTTATCGTTTTACTACGAGTTTTCTATCGAGTTCCTAGCCTAGGTAAACGCAATCACGCAGGGTCGATGGGGTAGAGCAATGCTTTTCATAACCTAAATACTTAAGTAAGGTTTCTAAAGTTTTCACCAAGAAATCACTCCAAGTTTTATTAACTCACTGAAAAGTACAAAATTAGTTACCTCTTACTTAATCATCATAATCTTAATCAATATAATTGATTGTTGACTGAATGTAATGGATGAGAGGTTAAAATACGATTCACCACTGATATTATGTAGGGCAAGTATGTATACAGTTAGTAATTTTCCTAAAAGTGTCCTGTATGTTGGATCCGTGAGATGGATCGTGTGAACCGCATGTGTTTTTAATCTGCCTACTTATTCTGTCTCTTTTCAACTTTATTATAATTAGAAGATACACAATATTTTATGAAAAAATATCCATTTTAAATGTTTTATTGTGTGACTGATTGTGTAACTACTATATTACTAAATACTAATTTTCAAGATAGATCGCTGATCTTTTCCCGTCGTTGCGGGAAATGGTAAGCATATAGAAAATAAGTTCATAGGTGTATCTTTTTCCTACCCGAAGCAAAGACAGGTTTAAAATTAAAATATAAACCTGAAATCGTACAAAGCAATACGTATTTACTATAGTACTAAAACAAGATGAAAGCTGACAGAGCTCTATCTTCATTTGCTTCGTTGGAAAACTATAAAATTCATACATGGATGTGTTTTCCAACGGCGCGGCGAGCGGGTTGGCGCTGGCGGGACAGCGGCGGGTGTGCGGTGAGGGGGGGGCGGGGGGTTCGCCGACACACTTTCCAGAGGGCTCTAAAACTACAGCTTTTGTGGCCACCTTTATGAGCCATCTATTCGTGGACCTTTGATTTATAGCGCACCGTTAAGGCTTGTGTTCTATCTAAGCTTGATTTCGTAAAACCGATATAAATGCAGCTTGCCTTGAAAATCAAAACTTTTTTATTACATTACTTCAGGTCTCGTTAAAAGCTCTTCTTTAATAATCGAATTTCCTATTGTTTCACAAAGCTGATCTATATGAACGAATTCACAAGAAACGTCCGTTGTTTCTCTGTACAATATTTCTTACAATAATTTTGTTTATATAATCGTAAGTACAATTTAGATTGTACTTACGAGTACATCCCTACTAATGTTTAAATTGTAACTATTTAATGTTTCGGGGTGTGATATCGAAAATAAAAATGGGTATTTACTTATTGGAAACTAGTTTTCTTGCCTAAAGGAATAACCTTTTTTCCGCGTAGATTAAAAAAATGTGCCTATCCTATTAGTGCTAAATATTGTTGAAATTAGGATTGTTGTAGCCGTGAAAAAGTAACATTTACTTTTAAATTAATTTTAAGGTTATGTTTGTTTTTAACCCACATCAGTACTTAATTAGATCTTTCTCGATTTTCATCGGCTAAACATTGTTTAGACAGGATAGCTTACACAGTTATTCACACCCATTCACTATTTAAGCACGAAAGTGTACAAGCAATGTACTTGCATAGAAAATTGCAATTAGTGTCTACAATAATTTTCAAACACTTGTCAAAATCGTAATAGTTTTATGGTGAACGGTATTTTTTAAGTAATCTATTAACATTATGGGTTCCTGCAATAGTACCCAAACAGTTTGAAACATTGTTGTTAATTGTGTTTGTTCGTGATTTTCTATTTTCATTGTGTACTCGTAGATGTATGTAGACAATCGTAGTAACTCTGAGAATTATTGACTGTTCTGACAGTGAAATAGAGTCCGAGCAATAGTTTTTGGCTTCAGTCGTTAGAAGAAAATTAATTTTCCATTCAAACCTCCTTTTCGAATTCCTTCGGGTAATATAAGATGTAGTTTCATAGCTTTTTTGACTTAATTTTGGTAGTCTCAAAAAAGTTGAAAGCTTAAAACAATATAATATATAGCCGTGCTTCAGGTAAAACGGAAACCTATTTAAGTGTACAAAGAAACAAGAACTTTTATCGTTTCAGAAATTGACATAACTTGAGAGAATAAAACCTATTAGGTTATTTTTAATCTAAAGATGTTCTTATTTTATACCTTGTTAGGCTATAATTGTGTCATAAATTCCTGTTATTTCGCGATGTATCGTTAGTCTTGAATGATACCGGTAGGCACATCAGTTTAATATTTCTTTTACGAACTACCGTAAACCGGAGAGTGTCTCGAACCATTACGGACATCACAATGCGTTGCTAGATAGCACCTGAGAGAACATAAAGGAGGGAGGAAATAGGATAACGGTGTGCGCCTGCGCATCGCAAGAACATCGCGTTCCCCGGCTCTCTGTGAACAATGTGTCATTATATCACTGCCATCGGAGAAGACCTGTGACTCTTCCCGCGCTCCTTGTCTAATCAGATCACGTAGGAGTATTTATCGGTTGGTGACAGGTCTAGTAGAACTGGTCGCGATCGCTAGTGGAAGCCGCCCCGCCTGCGACTCCGTTCACAACTTTTTGCGAGTGCAAATGGAAACTACGGCAATATCAGTGCAAATCGAGGCCGATGTATTTCTGTTAAACAGTAAGATGATAGACTCTATGTTGATTTCATCGCGATTAGAGAAATCGGATAAGGCTAACATAAACTTAATTTATTTTGAAACACGATAGGTGGGACGAATGTACTTGCAAACTAGCAGGAACATAACAAGCATGACATTCGAATCTACCAGAAAAAACCATACCCAGAAGAACAATAAACCGGAAGGTTTATTATAGGTCTAGTACCTACCTACCTTTCTTTGAAATAATAACAAAACCTAACCTAACCTAACCTAGTTCTTAGCTATGTATCTATAAGTATTATTGTAAAAAACATAAAATCTTCGTCAGAATTTTTATTCCAATTGGGGGCCGTCTATTCATTACGTGAGGTGATTTTGATATATTTTCACTTCCCTTCGTGAGATGTCGTGAGACGATGATGATGCTCGATCCCCTTTCCCCCCCCCCTCCCTAATCTCACGTGAAGATTTTCAAAATGCGTATTTGTAGTGTAAGTATGTAAATCTGCATAATCATTACTTTGCGGAACTATTTATATTTGTAAAAGAATATGCTTTATAATTAAGGGGGACTGTGTGGTCTCAACAGAAATGAACATGCAGACAGACAATTATTAATAATAAATTTATAATTATGATGACAATCAAATGATGGCAGTGCATTTAGCAATTTTTTCAACAAAAGGCCCTTACGTAATAAGGAACGTTCTTCTCCTAAATTGGAAATCAAGGCATTGGAATACGTAGGTATGGTGACTCTGGAACTCTTCAAACAGAATTTAGTCGTACTTCTTCAAGCATATACAATAAATATGCCTATGTACTTGTTATAAGGGTTTTGACGGCTGGGGTGTCGGCAACGGTTGCGTGATTTTCTTGTGTTACCATATCTGTTATCAACGTCTATTTGGTAGTAAAGTTGTAAATTACATTTCTAAAACGTACGATAAAAAGAAAATGGGATGTTTGAATTAATTTACTCACTGTTTATATCGTTTCAAATTTAAATCGTAATGAAAAAGAGAAAGGTTTTAAAATAAGTAAATAGTTGATTGAATAAAATGATTCAGTGCTGTTAACTTTCACTGGCGACACCACTATTCAATAATATAAGGAAAATATAATTTACTCCGGATCGGGTGTCGTTGACTTGAAAAGTTATAATGAATACTTAACCCAGAAGAAAAAACTCCTGTAGAGTTACGTAGTCCATTATTGAATTCATTAAACATATAACATCATATTGCAGCATGAAATAAAATGAAACAAACGAAGAAACTGTTTACGGCGATCGCTTTCATCGAATTTTTATTTTCTTTTTAACCGCTCTCTCTCTGAAATTCATAAGATTAGCCTTGTATCGAAAACGACTTTAAACAGGCACTGGTTACTCTGGTAGATATACACTTGGGAAGATATACCTCTATCCTAATGTTAATAGCATTATGCTTGTTATTGTGGATAGAGGGGGACCGCCCATAAGTTTGGAATGCACCAACACGGAGGCTTACGCAACGCCGACGACTGCCTGGCAAACGTGTTGCTACAAGAGGGACACATAAAAAGAAATATTTTATTGCTGAGCCATGCCTTTACCGCTACAATGAGTGTCCATTTCCTAATCTCACTTCCTAAATACCTCTCTGTCGACGATCTTTTACTTTTAATAAGTATAAAGCTTTTTCCAATTAGTTTTTCCAATTCTAGGGAGAAGTAGTTACAGAAGGTTAACTAATGTTTTAGTTTTTTAGTAGTTATACAAGCTAGTCAACTATATGGAGCAGTAGTCATAAAGTGGTTTCCTAATTGCAGGTCGTAGGATTGGTCCACGTGCTAAGGCCGAGGCTGCACTTTGTTGGTACAAACAAGATGTCATGTTTCCCAGTAAATAATTATACGTACAGATATTTTAATAATCCAGAAGTAGTTAAAGTAGGTACTGCTGGATGGGTATGATAAAATTTATTGAATTGTGAGCATTACCATCTTCTTAACTACTTGGCTTTAAAGCCTGGATAGCCAAGAGGCAAGTTTTGGGCTAATTGACTCCAAGAAAGGTATTTTTATTAAAGCTGTGGGTGCCATGGATACAATAATACCTTTAACGGTTACATTACTTAGCCTTCATAAAGTACATCATGTTTGTCGTGCCGTACGGTGTATTGGAAATGCGCAGAATCCAAAACGTAGTTGTATTAGAAGCGCAAGCGCGTGGGTGCAACCACAGCCACTCTACACGTTGGCCCGTGACATTTTTAAACGCACTGAGGTAACATAGCAACGAAAGTGTTCGACGACATGCCCATTATGGCCGAACATGTAGAGGAGAATTCACATTGCAGGTACAATGTCAATACAATTTAAGCAAGCAATTGATTTGTGCAGGGAGGTGTGGTGCGCTCGGCCTCTACATCGTTTGAACCAACTATTGACTATTGGCTTGTTTGTTTCCATAAATTCTAAACTGACTTTTTAAAATTAATTTAGAATTCATTTATTTATTAAATTTTTCGTAGTTCAAAGCCTTAATGCTACGCGTGAAGCAATAGGTCTGGATGAGTTTGATTTGAAAAGTTTATAGATATTTTAAATTTGATTATTAACAGGCTTAGATCATGTGAAGCAGAGCTCGTAGCAGTAACTTTTATCTTTATGTACATAAGCAGGCAGAACCGTTTGTCCGAGGAATAGCATAATAGTAACTTCGTATAAATTGGCAAAAGTCGGTATTTAATCATGAGCAGCGACACAGTAGCACATAGTCGTCTGTTAGTCGGCATTAGACGACCTCGAGCCTAGAAAGGGCAGGGCCGCGTATTGTGACGCTTATCCGTGCCTCCAACCATCGCTGCCTGCACTCCGCATTGTTAACAAACAAACACTCTTCAAATGGGAAATCGATATCGTCGATAACGAGTCAAAACCTACTGTGTCTTAAACAAAATTTTAAAGGACAAAAACATTATCCCTTAAAAATGTTTCTTACGGCCGCAGATCCCGTCATACAGTGATTTACTCTCTTCTGTTATTTGACAATGAAAGCATCTATACATTAGATAAAATAGATTAAAATAAATCGCAAATGGGTTGCCTGACTAAAACTTAACTTTTTTTCCGTTGTGAGATATTCTTTCTACTTATGCTTGATTTTCATGAAAAACTAATGAGGAAAATAAAGGAAAAAAAAGATAAATTTCAAAATATTCAAAAGATTTAGCCAGGCGATTTAGATAAGCAATCTATTTAATCACATTTTGTCATAAACATAATCTAATAACAGTTAAGGGTTGTTCTCTGTATGGGCGTATTTTGTATTATCAGAGCCAAGTCTTTGATTTATCTTGCTTTATTTTCAATTAGAGTATACTTTTCAATCTAAATCTGATACACACAATGCAATCATATATGTGATACCGACTTTGGAATAATACAAAAGAAATTTATAATTTGGTAAAAAAATAGGAGTTTTTTTTTTCGTCGCCGACGATATGGAGATTCGAAATTAAATATTTTTGTAGCATAAAACGGAACCCTTAGGATCACTCATTTTTAACCGATCAAAAAAGGGGAGGTTCTCAACTCGTTTCCATATCGCAGTTTTTATTTGGTCAAAATATAACTTGATGGTCAGTGACGATGTGGTCGAAGGTTGAGCATGCTTGCCTAGAAAACGCCTTTTTAATCTCGATTTGTTGAAATGCTTGGGCAACATATCTGCTGGGAAATTCAAACATTAGAAGAGTGAATGATTAAACATCATTTCATTAATTAATCTCATTATGCGGAAAAGTATTAGAAAGAGATTTAGATTAGATGGAGCTCTCCGTACCAAACGGTGATTATAAATATTTTTAAATAGTAAACTCGATGACAATTTAATTAAGGAAATAATACCTAGGTAGATTGGCGCAGACTAGTTTTAAGACAAGTGAACAAAACATTGAAACAACTGCCTAACAAATTTTAATTTCGCATTATATACTCGGTGTAGAATTTTTGTAAATGTTACCTTTATATTCGTAGCCTTTGGCTTTATGGTTGTTCAAGAAAGTTTACTGGACGGTCTTGATTTTTAATAGTTAAGTCATAACAAGTAATATCACGACATTGAAAGTATTCTAATACTACTATTCTACTTCTTTTTTCTAACTGCCTGATTTGGGCTTATAATAAAAAGCTAATATTCTTGGTAATCGAGCAAGAAAAACATAATTTATGTTACATAGTCATCAATGGTAAAAACCGGAATAAGCCGTAAACCCCTCAAAACGTCTCTTTATAATCTTTATGTCTCCTCTATATTACAGTAACCAAATATTCATTCTTCACCGTAAGCTGAAAATATGATTTTATAAGTAATTATCATGCAAAGTAAAGAAGTTTAAGGTTTGACATTCCCAGTTAAAACTAGTTCATAGATTAGTTAGAGCGACGTCGTAAAGCCTGTACACAGATAGATGATATGCTAAAGATTTAATTTATCGATACTTTGTTTCATATACATGCACAATGCCTAAACAACATTATTGCACGCCGTTTAGGCGCATTGTTAGATAGGAGATACTCAATAATCAAAATATAATTCACGGTTACAGAGAGTTATGACAAATTAAAAATGTTTGAAACCGATTTAACCTAGAACTTAATTCAAATATTTCTGATTACCTACTTATATTTAAGGGTTAAAATAAAATACGATAAGCATGATTGTCTACAGCAGTTTTAATAATAGCTTATTAAATAAAGCTCCTAACTGCCTAATGACGTGAGATTCCGAAGCTCCCTAAAACATAATAAAGTATAGAATTCTTTGTTGTATCGATATGCGAAGTTCCCTCAAAGGATCGATTTGAAAGTCATATTCTAAGGGCACTATGTAGTTTGAATGATATTGCTAACCCTTTCAAGCAGGTTTTTTATGTCGAAGAAGTAAGGGAGATGGTTATAAGTTGCATTTGGACACTGATGTTCTATTGTATAGAATATGGTATTCTAAGCTGATATAGTTAGGTACATAGGACTCCGAAGGTCGAGGTACGCCTACGTTACCTACTGCTTACGTACTTGCGTTGTGACTTGCATTCACCATCATATACACACGTTTACTAATTACATATCTACATGTATGTTTATTTAATGCTAGAATAAAGGCCGGTTTTCACGAAAGTGGCGATGGACGAGGACGTTTTGGTACAAATGTCGGGAACAGGGTAAAAAAATGCATTAAAAAGTCAAATAGAAATATTAATCTACCCAAAACTAAGAAATACTGTTAAGCGTGATATATGCCGAATAGAATAAAGTACATGGCAGGCAGTAACTACCTGCATATAGTTGCATTGTATGAAAAATAGAAAATTAAATTTACACAGAATGCGTGACATACTGTGTAACGCAATTCCAACATTCGTTTGATTTGTCATTTTGCATAATATTGCCCGACTATAAACTATATTATACCTATTGCAGTACCGAGTGTTTTGAAGCAAGCAAAATTAGATTAAGTTAAGCGTTAATGACACATGTAAAACAAAATGTTACGGAATTAATGTGGAGCAAATCATAAACTACAACACGGAAATAAATCGATATGAATAGAGGAGCCACCACACGCGCCTATTAAAACAATTCGTCCGTTCGCGAGCTAGTAATTGTCGCGCATTAACGAGCTCTTGTCCTCAATCCTGGCGAGGCTGGCAACAGTGCCGCCGGCCGACCGAGCCGACGACATGGTCTTCGCGCCACCCCTAAGGATGCTCATTTCCTTGTAGTTGATTACGGCCCGGCGACTAAAAAAGTACAATCATAGTGCTCTCTGGCGCGGAACGCACTGTCCTCATTTGAATACAAACGCAATGCGCGTGCGCACACACCCTTAACTGTACATAGAAACAGTCCTAGTTCACGATAAGCAGCTCTAGCGCTTCGCCATGAGGTCGAAGTTGCGTCGGAAGTAATTGGAAACGTGCCCTCTTTACAAGAGGGACTCTCGGCGTGCTAGAATGGGAGGGAGCTATGCTCGACGAGGACGGAGGACATTAAGGGCATTCACCCCGTACCCCGTGGGTTGCGACTAGCGGCTCTACAAATGATGTACAAGCACATAGATGCCTTTCTCTATTTAGGTGCGCACGAGTTTCGAAATAGTGGCCGTGGAACTTTTTGTTAGGAGGTGGATCCTGTTTGCGTTGCGTCAGAGCTGGCGATAAGTTCGGCTGCGGTGAGAATACGCTGCAGGCACAGGTGTGTGCGAGATGTTAGATGGTAGGTAGCCTTTCGAATCACCATCGATCGATCGCTGCGTACGGCTTGCTCGGTCGCCCGGCCGGCTGTATGGTATGGGGCTAGGCGAGCGAGCCGGCTCGATATAACACGAGATTCGGCTATTTCTTGAGGTCACTGCACGGTATCTCTTAGCGATTTCGTAATAATCGTATCAGATATTTCGATTAGACGTGCGTGCTAGAAGATTTAATTCAATTCAAAGCATTCATCTATTTTAAATGTTTTTTTAATTAAGTTAAATTGGCTGTTTTCTAAATATTTTTGAATTCATGGGGATTCTCGCATACGAATTGATAAAAAATGCATGCAATGCATTGTTACTTCGTGTTATTATCAGGTGTTTAGATTGGTCGTTGGGCATCCTTAGAGATGGTTGGTAAATTGACAAAGCTGCAATATTGAGGTTAACGAGGCCCCCAGCTGTGAGGGCGAGGGGCGAGGCAGGACTAGTTGCTCCATCACAGCCGCACTGGAATCATCACTGTGAAATACTGCGAACTCTACTTGAATAGCATAAAGGTACCATGCTCCGAGGATATGTAAACGTTTTTAGATTCGCTTAAAATATGATCTTAGTTTGATACATTAAGTATCTAGTCGTACTAAGTACATTGTAGTCACACTCAAATGTCAACAACTTTAATTTTCTTGGAATGTTTCCATTATGGATTTCTAAACGTACTTTTTAGGATTCCATACCTAAAAGCTAAAAACGATATACTATTACTAAGCCTTCGCTGTCCGTCGGTCTGTCTGTGTGTCTGCAGGTTGTATCTCATAAACCATAAAAGCTAGACGCTTGAAATTTTCAGAGAATGTCTATTTCTGTTACCGCTAAAACAACAAATATTAAAACATAAAGAAATTAAAAATTAAAGAGGGCTCCTATACAAAAAAGCGATTTTATCTACAATTTTTGCTTGTTCTTGTATCTTTCACGAAATTATCTGAAAAGCATATAACATCTACTTAATCGGGTGCGAGCCCAACTCACATTTGATCAGTTTTATACGTATATTCACCTCAATATAATGTTAGATTACATTCTATATTGGAGACATTAGTTCAGTACATGTGTATTACTGGTGGTAGATCTACGTGTGAGATCATCCGAGTTACCACCATCCTTTCTATTTCAGCTTTAAAGCAGTTCGCTGTGTTTCGGTTCGAAGGATTGGAGTGCCAATGTAGTTACCGGCACGAGAGGTATAACATCTTACCCACAATAAGTGTTACGTATTTGCGGTATCACTATCCATCAGATGAAGCGTTTGCTTCTTTGTACATAACGTAACATAAAAATTGGAGTTTGAAGAGATAATGCAAAATAAAATACATGTAATTGGTAAAACGAAAATCACTAATGCTTGAAACACATTTCAGTTTTGTTTTGGTATATTTACTTATTAGCTTTTATTTATCATAATTGTCATGATAAAAAAACATCCTTCCACCATTATTTACAAATTATATAGTCTATAATTCCCAAAATTTTGAAGAATCAGACGACACAACATACCTACATATAAAATCTGTCAAGACATTTGGCTAGCATGCGAAAGAAATGAACTTACATGAGAACGATCAAAATAAAACCAATCCTCGGGTCAGTTATGTATTAACATTTTCAAAAGTAAAATCTCCTGAAGTGAGACATCAGCGCACTGCGTAGTAAATTCTACTGATTTCAAGGTATTTTCCAACCATATTAAGGTTGTAAAATGATGAAAAGTTTTTATTTTTATTTAGCGTTGCGTAGATTAGCAGCATATAAAACCTGAGCTTGCTTCCGGACTTCTGGAATAACAATAATAAATTAATAAGCATTATATCAATCAATGACAAATCATATTATTTATTAATAAATCACAAAACACGTCCACTTTTTTATTTTGTGTATTTGAGCAAAGTGAAACAGGGGCTTAAAATTGATTACCGATTGGGGCAACTTCCGAATTTTTTGTCTTGCTTTTTATATTGTTGCACTTACGAGTATTAATTCTTTATAGTTTTTATTCTTGATGAGTTTACACGAAGCAAGCGTGTCAAGAAAACAAGAAAGGAAAATTTTTGTGTAGCTCATTTTATACAGACTAAAATCAAATGATATGAAATCAGCATTGAACGGGTTTCAAGGTGAATACGTCGAGGATATTTCTGGTGCATTGAGTAGTTTTCCATAGAGAGCATATCGATCGGCGCAGATAACTGGGTGCCGTAGTTGTCCTGGCAAAGGGGGTGCCTCCCCCGGGTAGATACATCGATAGAGCCCGCATCATGCAGTATCGGTTAATTGCGGGGGCGGAGCCCTACCTACCTATACATGAATTTTCACAACACTATCTAGCTAGCACTGCGATGACGTACTTGTAGCGTGATTATGACAGGATAAGGGTAGATCTTGGGTTGTTTCTAAATTAAGAAAAATAGAGTAACGTACAGGTAAAGCTAAATACATTATTATGTATTATATGTATACAAGGAAAACAAGAAAATGATCCATCTGATTCTAAATACCAAAACGAAAATTATGCAACCGTGTATAGGTAAACCATGATCTAAAGAAACTCAAACTTACAGCAACACAACTACATTTGGTACTTTAGTATTCTGTGACATAGAATACATCCTCAATCGGTCTGCTCAAGTTTCAGTGTGAAAATTTTGATAGCTCACACATTCTAACACGACAGTGCGGAGAGAGGACTCAGGTGATGTTTATTGGGGATAATTACTGTCATGTAATTAACAGTGTGTACATACATGCACGAGTATTTGTGTAATCAGCATACAAATGTAGGAGCACCTGCGCCCCACCTGTGTGCAGACAATCCTAGAGAAAGTTACTGTACTTAATTACACCCACACATCTAACACTGTAATACGAATTAACGCCTGTTCTCTTGTTCTCACCACATTTGTATTATGCTAGTTATTATAATTTTTAGCCACGTCTTCACAAGAACCCTTAAAAATAATTAAAACCTAACAAACTTACAATGAAATTAAGATAGCTCAACATCAGACGGAGGAATTTAAAAGTACGAAAAGAAAATCAGGTTATAATCACATAAAGTTGAGAGTGCCAAACAAAGTCAGGGACAAAGCAGGCTGACCAACCCAAACAGTCGAAAATAAGAAAAATAGAACAAACGTACGCGCGCACCCGGTCAACCCCCTCGAGTCGCCGGAAAAAAATACAAAACTCAACCACCTCCTGGCGTTCCCAGGAATCCAGCTCCCTTCCCTCTGAGAGACCCGTGAGAGAATACACTCTTTTTTACAATTCCACCAACCTTTTTAGTCAGGACTGTGTCGAAATGCCGTTCATAATTAATTTTAATTAAATGTAAAAACCGTGCGTCTGTTACTTGGTAGGTATTTAGTGTGTCCCTATTTTTTTTCTTAATTTTGTTTATTCTATTCGGTTTATAATTATTTTTTATTTTTTTTTACTGATATTCCTGCAGAGTTAATTGCTACTGCACAAAAAAGCTACCTATTTTTCTTCCGTGTGGTTGTTCGACTAGGAAGATTAACAATTTTATATACGGGTTAAAATATAATTCAAATAGAGGATGAAAGTGGTATGAAGTTCAGCAAAGGAGCAGTGATAAGTCGGTTTTTTTTATTGATTTTCCACTCATTAAGCCATTATTTATATGTAGTCAAATTAATGTAAGTAATTATTCAAAATGTATAGGTATATAATGGCGCATGAAAGCATTGAACCGAGTGAAATGTATGAATGGACGATGGGACTGTGCTGTCGCGTGACATATCGTGTTCGAATAATATGACGCTATGGACTGTTGGCATTGAAACTCAGATGTAGTTACTCACACTAGATATGGCATTTAAAAATATATTTAATACAACACACAATGTAAAATAAAACTTAAAATTAATACATAGGGATATAGGCCAACGAAGGGTTTGAATTATAGCCAAAAAATGGGTCATCAAAGTAAGAGACGACTTAAACATAAACAAGGAAATAGATAGAATAGATGCTGCTCCCGCGTTGCAAAACAATAGTAAGGTTGAGAAAATGATTATTAATTATATTATAGCTCATTTATATAAAATAACACTAAAACTTTATAAGAAAATTGTTGCAATAAAGTTTACTCACATGTGATAAGATATTTAAATACTTTAACACCTATCTATGTAACTAAGTATGAAATTCGACCGTTATTTTTTGCTCATTACTCGTATAAAGCAACAATCGATATTTTTTAATTTTACGTGAATCTCTAGGAATTGAAATATAATGAGATGTGTTTATACGGGGGCGTTCTTGTACTAAGATCTTATAAATAATTTACTCAGTGAAAATTTAAAACATCTAGAACCCTTAAAATAAAATACACATTTCTAATAAAAAATGTCAAGTCTCACAATTTTCTATGGTGTCGCTTTAAACTGTAATAGTTACACTGGCACATCTAGTATTGTATGTCCGTTATTATGTTTTTACGTGACATCAAGTACAAAAACCACGAGCACTTGTCGCTTGACACCGAGAGAACACAACTCGAGTAGAGTGGCCAGGGGGCGTGAACTTACTCATGAAGCTATGTATTTCCATAAATATCTATAATTTACGATTCAATGCCAAAAAATGCAATTTTTATACATTTCTTCAAAGTACTACCAAAATACCTATTAAACGTCTATACAAAAAAAAACGTAACTAGCAACTTTACAAAAACATTTCTAAGAGCATATAAATAAATAATTATTTTATCAATTAATGTAGTTAATTAAGTTACTACTATCGTTATCAATAGTCTAGTGATTAAAGAAAATTCTGAGGTAAAACGGTTTTTCTAAAAACAGTTAAAGAAATCTTGTTTCTATTATCAACATTTAGGTTTAAAATAACTTTGTGGCAAGAATAGTTGAGATATTTGAGATTGTCATAGCGCGGCGCGGGCGGCGGCGGCGGCAGACCGTAACCTTTCTCTTTGGTAATAGGAGGCCGATGTCCTGTGGAACAAACTGAAGCTTTATCTACAACACTTTCTCCATCCACGTGCAATCAAATTCTTTTTAACTTTACCTCTTTTGTTATATTTTTTTGAGATAAAAAGCTAACCTCCTCGCTCGGTTATAGCCTATACTGTTTCTTCCAATTCTCATTACTTGGAGCTTATGTTATTTATTATCTTCTCTTATTGTTGTTTACAACCAAAGAAAACTTGCTGAACTCATTACAAGGAAACAGACTGTTGCATTTATTTTCCATCAAATTTATATCGTGATACAGTTTTTACTAACAATTGCCCAATGTTCTGCTCTACTTAATTCCTATTTAACTGTATTGCATTGGATTTTTACATCAATTTTCCATTCAGATAGCTTAAATATAGCACTACCCCTATACTTAAATGTTTTGTACCCTTATTCATTGGTACAAAATTAACAAATAATTCAATTCATAAGAACAAATACGAAACTCTTATTCCGTATGGATAAAGTTAAAAATGCAACTACATTGGTACAAAGAAGTGCATAAAGAAGATTGGTCGTGAATGCACTAAATTCATTTCAATTTGACACGACTGAACTACTGCGCCCGCGCATGCGGGTAGGGTGCTGTACGCTGTTCCTTTTTTAATTCCGTTTAACCGTAGAAGACAAAGGGTGCAAGTTTTTAAAGGATTCGGAACTAAAGAGTAAGATCGGTATTGCGGTTTATTTGTTTTGAATCATTATTACCAAATCATAATATGTGACTGGAGATGTCAAATTACTTAAATGCAACAAAAATACTTCAACGCCTGTATATTTTTGATCTTGTTATGACTGACTCAACTTCTAATCAGTTTTTTTAAGTGAGTGTGAGGTACTTGTTTCATGCACCCCATAAAGAAGCATCGCTTGTGTCACGATGTTTTTTATTAATTATACTTAAATGTTGAAGGGTGCCTCCATGGGAGAGTGCTTTTAATACCACTACACTATACTACGCCCCAGTACCCACTTGTATAGTCATTAGGGGACAACACAAGGGTGCTTTATAAAATTTGTGATTTAATTAAGGAAGTAGACTAAGCTGACGGGTAATTTTGAAAGTCAACAGTTTTTATTTGTGGATAAAAAATAAAAATGAGACTACCAGTCCTCGTTTCTACCTGTCGCTCTCTCGATCTCAAAGGCATTTCAAAACAAAGAAATACAAATGGAGTCTTTGCCCTCTGAGAGTAGCCCCTCGGCGCGGGCGCACAAAGGGCTGTGATTGAGAGGGTCGCGGCGGGATGGGAAGGGGAGGGGGGGGGAGGTGAGGGTCAGGTGAATGCCCCTGCACCGGGGTGGCCGCCCCCTGCGTCCGCGCACGCTTGGGCGACGGTCTGTAACGTCCCTACGTCCATCCACGTACATACCGACACATACTAACACCATAATAAAAACATATTGTTCCACTCAAAGAAAGAATCAGGTGTATTCTTTTGTAAGAAAATAGTAGAACCATAAAATATCTATTTCAAAGTTTTAACTCATACAAACTAATGAAAACTGTTGATGATACATAATACGTATGTAAGTACGGTTCTATTATCTTATACTAGGCTTCCTCGTTCCTAGGAACTTCCTACTGTTCGGCTCTTTACAAGTTTCCGCAATCCTGATATCATGAAATGTACAGTATCTTACTCTACATTCCTACATGCCCATTCGTCTTGTTAGCTGTACATATGTTCTATATAATTACATACTGGTTGATTGTATTTTAAGAGATAAAGCTTACTTATATTAATTATCAGAATAACTAACTAGTCTATGCAACGCCCTTTTCTTAGAAAAAAATAAAAGAAATATACCGAATTTGGATCATTTTAATCATAGGTATTTTATGAATGCTTAAAGACAGCGACCTATAAAAAGTAATGTTCATCTTACTTGGTTTATTTAAACAAGCAGTCGGTTCACCTGATTGAAATTGACGCCACCTACATGACATCGACATGACGATTACCTAGATGTCTAGAACGCCAAGAGTATCGCCTGCGTTGCTTATGTAGAGGTATAAGAAATGTTTCATCTCTTAAGTCGATAATTACAGGCTCAGCAGAAAATAGAAAGGAGGAGGAGGAGAAAATAGCAACCCTGACGATCTTGCACGTAGATATACCACCTGCAAAATATAAATAACCATTCAAATACGTACATATTTAGAATAAGATAGAAACTTTTAATCATTTGTAGTATATTGATGAGTAGTTTCGAAGATGAGTATTATTTTTTTGAAAAGAAAGAGTAGTCCGTTTAGTTAAATTTTAATGGTTTCGAAAATAGGCGGAGAACGATGGAAACTAGAGTTTGGAGGTTTCTATTACCATATACTTTATACCTTATCCATATAATTTAAACCTGATGAAACAGTTCTTAGTGTAAATATATCACTATTTCTTGAATTTGAGTACCCGATAACATTTCGTTGATAAGGCTCCCCATACCTGATAGTCGGTGGTGACCGATATTTTGTAGATGAAAAATGGATCGTACTGATTGCAATAGTGAAACGACGACATCCTACAAAAAGTCAGTTACAAATTTGGTAAAGACTAGAAGGAAAAATCGGCCCGATGATCGGCCTTACTAAAAGCCCATCGTTGGAAGGTTTGCCTTATCATAAATATTTTTTCCTGTTCTAAAACTTCTGCTCGATAAATGTAAAGACAATTTTGTAGGAACAAATGTTTAAATCTCTATTAATATTTAAAAAGGCAGAAAGAAAACATAAGTATATTGTTAGTTGGTACTTACCCTCATAATTTGTTAAAGACCTGATTTACCTGATTATGATTAATAACTTAGGAAGGCTGCTGATTTTTATTAATTCTTCTTTTAAAAGAAATATTCTGATTCATAAAGTTGACCGTTTTTTTTTTGATCTTGGTATCTGAATTGGACTCTATACTAATCTTGATTTAATTTAATTATTTTGATTTTCAAAAGGCAAAATTCCTTAAAAACATATACCTTCCTAAAGGAATAAACATTTTGCTCAAAAATATATTACCCAACAACATTCTTTGTAACTAAAATTAACAAATGAAAAATAAAATGTTATATAATGTTAATTTTTACAATAAGTGAATTATTTTCACTACATTTAAATTAATACCAGCTTTAGACCGCGAATTCTTCCGCAGAACTTGTTTTTTTCTCATACAAAATGTAGCCATACTATGCCCATTGAAAGTCCATTGTAAATATATGTATTTTCGAACAGTATACAGGTTGTTGTACTACACTATTGACTACATACAAACTTAACTTATAACCTAAACTTAAAAACTTCATACCAGAACTTGTTGTGACTAGAGCAAAAATAAACTGCAATCGTTAGTTGGAGTATTCATTGAAGTAGAAGTTATGAATGAATCAGTGATCGTTGGAACGACCCCCACCTGTAGCCCCCTTCGCCGGAAGTAGGGAATTTGCATCAAAATCACATTTAGTACCCTCGCACATAGCTCACTTCCGGCCTGGCATGACTCCCCCTGTCACATGTCCTCACATCGATGAGCCGATTCGACCCCGATCATAATCTAATAGTGAATTTCCGTTTGATCCTTTGATTTAATTGATTTAGTTTAAATATTTGGATTTTTAACCAGAAGAATACTAGAAACACGATGCCATTTGCCTTAGTCCTTTGTGTTTACAAAAAGGGCTATGGCGAAATAAATATAATTGTGTAAAAACACCTCTATGTCGTTACACAAAGAATTGTTTTAAATTAAAAAACCTAAGTAATCCAGCCGGTATATATGCAGATGCAATGAAAATAATGAATTTAGTAGTTATGTACTAAAAAATACTTTATTTTCAAAATAGGTAAATCCGTACTCTTAATTACTGTTTCAGCGGTTTACAATAAACGTTATTCAATTTTGCTACTGCAATGCATACAATTACATTCATTTAATTACTACTTTAGGTACTACGGTAAATACAAGACGAAGACGAATGTTTAAACCACACATTAAGAGAATAACATTAAATTCTTGAAACAAATCTATGCTTAGTTTTTTCTAAAAGTACTTATTTTAGTTCTAAATGTAGGTATATCAGTTATTTAGTGTAGCGGGCGATATTGTGCGCAAGCGCACGCAGGACGTGGCGAGCGCGTCCTACAGCCAGTAATCAGAAGGTCACGGGTTGCTCTCCCTCCGCTACTAGATAACACTCCTCAAGTATCTTTACTCCTAATCATCGCGTTCTGAGACAAACTTATAGATGTTTTAAAACGCCAATACGATTTTTGGTTAATTTGTATCTTTGTTTAAGTAACTCGGACTCGCGCACCAAAGGTTCCGTAGATATATGTAGGTATGTAAATAGTTCGTACATGACAAGAATTGAATTGTTTTTTTTTCCGATTATGTTGTATTTTTTGTGATGGATTGGATGGATTTTGACTTTTTCAGACAGACCTTGCCAAAGTTCATGATTCTAGATCAAAGAGTACCTCATACGTTTTCATTCCCTCGAGACTATCAAAATATATGACAAAAACGGAGTATAAACACTCGTATCTCTTGATTGCGTTGACTTAGAATTTTATTTTTTCACTGCTGTGAGTGATACTCGTAGCATATATTAAAATTTGATATTAATTTCAGCTCTACGCGTTCCTGACAAAAAGGCTCATGTCTGAAATGACAATGACATAACCATAATCAGGATTATACTTTTTAATGAAAAATCCATTTCGAAAATCAGTCCACATTTTATGAAGAAATCGGTTTTTCAAGACTGGATTTTACATAATTTGAATACGTTCAAGTAATCCTACAAATATTCTGTTTATTCGTTGTACAAAACCTAAAAAACGTCAAATTAAATCTTCCAACATTCTTCAAGCGAACACTAAATATTTAAAAATGTTGTCAACAAATAATGTGCAAGCATATTATTGCACACCTTGCTCCAAAATGCAGTTTTAGATTTATTATTACAATAACATAGTAAAGTTTCAAAAGTGCGTACGTTTTAAATTGAATTCGTGGAAAAATCCGCTAGGACCTACGTTAATAACACGCAGGAAATATGTTACATGTGTATTCCTCATTTCACAAGATATGAAAAATGAAACAAATTCTCTTTTTGAAATTGGGGAATTCTAAATTCAGGACCAAGGACCCAAATAATACTAAAACCTGTTACATCACTACATAGTTAATAACAAAGTCGCTTCCCGCTGTTTGTCCCTATGTACGAGTATGCTTAGATCTTTAAAACTACGCAACGGATTTTGATACGATTTAAAAAAATAGATAGATCGATTAAAGATGAAGATTTATATGTACATAATACATGCATAATATCCGTGCGAAGCCGGGGCAGGTTGCTAGTGGTCATATAAATTATGATCAATATCACATTGTTGTTGTTAATTTTTTTACAAAATAATGATAATTAAATCTTTTCAAGCAATAAAAATCCTGTGAAAAACTAAATGTATTTTAAGTCAAAAATGCGTTGGTATGTAGGAAATAGCGATGATGCGTACTGTTACCACGTATGGATACGCCGAACAGTGATTTGCGATATAGAGTCCTCATATTCACTAAAATTAAGGAAAAATATTGTTGAAAACCGCTGTATGACGTATTTATTTGTCATGATTGAGTACAAACATAAAGAAATAGTTTCATTAAAATAAAAGGACGCTTTTTATTTATTTGGTTTTCTCTTAATTAAAAAAACATTTAAGTATTTTATTATTAAACACGAATTTATTAGTACTTATAATTTGAACCCGATTCAGCGCTCAGGATACGTCCTGCATTACTTTTCTTTACCGTTGCTGTTCTGCATAACCACAAAGCGTCGTGAGCGTTTTCATTACTGCCATAACAACAATTCCGAGACGTTACAGTGATCACGTGTTGTGATTGTCAATGGTTTTTTCGCTTTCGATCTTTGAGCGTAACTAAATATATTTAATTAGCTTAGTCCCGCGAGTTCGTCTGTATAAGACTCTTGGCAATATATAGCCTATATATATGCTCAAGATACAATTTCTTACCTCAATTAATTTGATTAGAATCCATTTAGCGGTTTAATTAAAACGTACGGATAAGGTGAAACATTGTAGCAACGTAACTATATGGTTGCTTCCCGGTGAGGGTACAAACGTGCCGCAGCAGCCTGCCAAGGGTCAAGGCGAACTGCTCGTGATCTCAGGCTGTATCATATATTGTATATACCGATATATGTATTTTGTACCTACACATTTACATAAGGATAAATTTAACTCTTGCAGAAAGCTTTGGTTTATTTTGCTTGCCACCTTAGTTGTATCAAAATGTTTATTGTTTTGACTTTATTGAATGACGAACAAATCGATAAAGTGTCAGTCGATCTCGCATACGTAGGGTTCTGTACCATCATAAAAGATTTACATACTACACACATTTGAACCAATTTATTCAACTAGCTCTCGATTTCGTAATCGAGATCAAATAAATTCATATATATTTTATATTTATGTATTAGTATATAGTAGTTATTACATTATTATTGATTATTAAGCCTTTTATGTTACCTAATTTTTTATTTAGTTATTTTTGTAATTTTATTTGCTGAGTTAGAGCAACCAATGCAATTTTTATCTACTAGTGTCTCACAACACAGGCCTAAGCCTAGTGTGAAGGCCATTAGTTTTATAACATAATTTTAAATTTTAGTTGCTAAGTAAATAAATAAAATAAATCATTTGACGGTAGTTTTTTAGGAAAAGCTAGAATTTAAAAGTAAGTAAAGCCCTTTCTTTCCTATTTATATATTTGGTTTGATTATAATTCGCGTAGATCATCTACGAGTATACTACATTATATACAACGACTTCTGTAAATTAAATTAGAGGTATTGAAAAAACCCTACCTACTCACACACAACACATTTGATTTTTTTTGTTTCCAAGCCTCAATAGAACAATGGGTAGGTAAGCCTCCTTTGAGTTGCAGCGATCTTGACCTTGATGCATCTGAAAAATGCCGCTGAAAAATATGAGAAATACACCAGAGTAAGTAACCTTGTACTGTCGCTTACAGATCTCGAATCTTGTAAGGTAATCAGTAACGTAGTATGATTACTGATTTTAGTACTGATTAAATGACAAAGTACAACCACAACCCATAGAAACTTTAAAGGACCTGAGAGTTTTACGCATGTAGATCTTTTTCGAGAAAAACATAAATAAAGTTAAACATATTTAAACATGCAATACAGTAAACCAAAAGTCTTATGATCTGTAATCTAATGTTCTTTGTTGTCACTAACATATTTTTCTTTAACGCAAACGGAAAAAGTATTATCTAGTACATACTAAATACATAACAATTTTTCTTGCTAACATCCTACATTCAGTTACAACGTACGTATGACGTAAGTGTCATCATCGGTCGCTTGAGATGAGAATTTTCCCGCGCTGCCGGGGAAGGCGGGAGGGGTCGCAGGGGGCGTACGGGGGAGGGGAGGGAGGGGGAGGGGGGGGGGCAGGGCGGCGGCGGCGCAGAGGGCGCGGCGCGGACTCGGCATCCCGCCGGGGCCTCTCGCCCGACGACGCCTGCGCAGCCGAACCGCCGCGCCGCCAGTATGCGCCTCTTTGAACACTTCCAAAGAGGGCAAATCACGAAGCCTCTTATCAATGCTTTGCTCGATTATAATAAAACTAGCTCTAATATTGTATTTCGATTCAGATTAATCTTAGCTTCAGTCTTCAGAGTCTGAAGGTAGCAAGCAAAACTATGGCGGCGATATCCACACACCGCAATGCTTGCTCGGTCCAGTCACCATTAATTAAAAATTTCAAGACCGTGAAGTAAAGCCCTTTCTAACTTTAGTAAGGCGATTCTAATTAAACATTCCTACTTTTACAATTTGAATGGCGTTATAATGCCCACTGAGAAGTAGGAAAAAATAACGGTTCAAACGGAGAGTGGCATGGCGGAGCGCCTTTCGGATGAACACGTGGGATGCTTAGGTGCGTTTGCGCAACATTAGCCGAGAGCAAGCCCTCCATCCATCCACTATACCTACCTACCTACTCTACTACTAGTCAACTATTTGAATACAGTGAAAAGTGTGATTTGGGTTAAACTCAATCTTTTAACGATCGCAGAATGATTACCACAATTTAGTAATTCATTATCCTATGATTTTAGCGATTTCTGAATAAACTTTGATGCCTTGTATATGAGAATTAATATTTTACAAATAATATTTTTTATTATTCAAATTAGGAATAAAAGTGTAGTAAAAGATTCATTATTTTTAAATTTTGAAATCTGTCCATCCGCTCCCTAAATAGCTAGGATACCAAAGACAGAATTAATGACACACACATAAGACAGAATATTAGAACTTACACCTATCTTCTATGTTACACCTATAACCTAAAGCTATTGTTTTTCGATCACCACAAAAAAAAATAACCAAAAAAGGAAAACTTAGTCAACCTTACACGTGTAGTTCAAAAGGCTGTACCTACCAACCACCTCTTGCGCAAGCGTAACCGATCCCGCTGGCTCGCTCTTTACCCGCGCATGTCCGTGGCGGTAATATTCATACGGTCACTACCCTTTTACACGCACAACTGTGTTAAGAAAAAAAGTTTTAAATTATATGTAGCAGTACATAAAAGGAGATATAGAGACTCGTAATATAGGATCAAACTGTCATCCTATTGAAAATAGTCTATAAATACGCTTAAACGACTTTCGAAAAAAAAATGATTTAAGATAATAAATTGCATCCAGAGAAAATATAATAGCTACATATTTTTTTCTTAAAACGTAAAATAAAAGTTCTTCGTTGAGGAAGTCTATGCAAAGGCTTGTTAATGTTGCTTGTTTAAGCAAAAACTGTTATTTAACTTTTATGTGAATAATGTAAGTAGAATAAGGGGGTGATAATAAACATTAAGTAAAGTGAAGGTCAACATTATCATACAATAGCCGCGATCTTGTTTGTCACCGCGTTCGGTGATCATGTGCGCGACGTGAACGCTGCGATTATTACGAATCACAGTATTATTGTTATGCAATTAATTTTCGAGTACATACCAAGATTAGTTAAATCCGTGTCTGCACAGAAACATTTAGCGTCAATTAAAGCTTATTCAATAAATTCTATTGAGAATATTACCTTTAAAAACGTACAGATTTATCCCTTATCAGTTTAATAATTGTGTGATATGTTTACAAGAAAAGAAGATTTTCTAAGTAAAACAAAGTACAATTATGGTTATTATTCTGATTGTTAATCGCTGACCGCGCGGATGCGGCCAGCACTAAACCGTGCATTAATTTGCAAAACAAGGTCACCTAGATAACATCTTACGAATATAATTTCAGTTAAACAGGTTCATAGTTAAGTATCTCCACATCGATACGAAAATATTGTCCTAAAATCTAAATTATAATAAAACCACCGATACGCGTGTCACGGAATAAGTCATTGACCCCACGATGAACCACCCTGATTTCACGTTGGCTGTCCCTTTCTAACCTATGTGGTGACGATGTATATGTCTCGCTCGCACAGCTCATTCTCACGTGCGCGTACGCAGCACCATGCCGAGAAATTACCTACCAAAAGTTCTATCCCTCTCTAGGAAATCAAACGCGCCTTTGTTAATAGGTAGGTATAAAATTACTAGCTGTAATGAAGACTGCTCTTACTTAGTCACTAAAATATTGAAGTTACTCGTTAGGTAGATAATGTCACTCAACGACAAGTTACATCTGTACTTCGTCTAGATACTTAAGAAGATATGTGTATATCTATCATTTTTAGGTTTTACAATAAAACAGCAAAAGTAATTATTTGAAAAAGTTTTCCTACAACTACTCTAGACTCTACCTGAGTATAATCGGAGTATATAACCTATTCTTATATAAAGAGCTAGTTCTCATCCGAAGCCGACCCCTATTCACATCTTGTCTTTCACTCGAAAGTACCAACAACCGTGGTAAAGTACGATCAAAGGAATACACTTTTTTCTAGAAACCGCTGCGCTGTGCGTTACATACATTTTAATATTTTCGAGCCTCTGAGAACGAACTTTATATTATACCGCTAGCTTTGGTAGCAAGCTAGTTTTTGTTTTAGATTCGTTAAAGATAAGAAGAACATCGAAAAATTTATTAAATTACCATTTTGTAGTTAATTTTACTAAGATAATCCACTTTTGGCTATTCTCACGGCGTCCCGCGCCGGTTGCTTGGTTCGTAAGCGCGAATTTGTTTTCGTAGCCAATTTGAGTTACTACGAATCGTAGTAGGGCGGTCGGAAGGAGGAGTAACAAACCATTTCTTTCAGCACGCGCTTACCATCGTTTTATTTTATAATGCTAATGAACTATATAACATTATAATGATGTGAGATATATATGTTTTACAATTTTGTAATAAAAAATAAAAAAAATGATTAAACATGTCTAAGAGGACTTTAATGGAGGTGATGTTTGAATATCGCAGTAATTTTGCACCTTTATGAGACTAAATTAATCGTATCGTAAAGGTGGTCACATTGCCTTGGGTGAGCAATGACGCCTCTCGAGGTCTTACGCTCTGTCGGATGATAGCTTAGATTAACTCAACTTAAATAGGTACCTTTTTGTACATAACCTCAAACTCTCCACACGGGTTTAAAAAAATCCCATAAAACAATTACCTTCAAGAATGTTTCCTTATCTGTTTGATAAATGGTCGTCGAATCATAAAAGCCCACCGTAAACTACAGTAAAAGCAAATTGCACGTACCTATCTATGCATCGCAAACTTTATAATTATGCTTTGATTGGCTGTGTGTGAATAGCTTAGGATGACACTCGAACTTTGAGAGTATGGTTTCCTTGCCTATGTCTCGTTTGTTGCTATTTCAATTTCGTGAAACTTATCTGACTTTTTTTTTCGTGAAACTTACAAGATCTTTGCAAAATAGAATAAAGAATATTTAGAATTTTAGAGGTTAAAGTATTTTTATGCGCTAAAGTTCTTTTAGAATGAGGAACTAGGGGAACTTTTAATGTAGGAAAGCAGCACAACCCATAATATCAATACAAATAGCGTATTCTGATTCGAACCACAAATGCGAACCAAGCAAATATTCTGAAAGTTTTAGCAGGTGTTTATACAAATTACGTTAGGTTTGTCTAAAGGCTAAGACACCTTGTAACGATTTATTTATTTAAATGGTACAAGGTGAGTACCAAGCTGTAAGTAGGAGCAGTCCTCCGAAGCGCTGACCTTGCCGCGTGGGAGCTAGAAATCGGCCCCGTGCGCTTGCGCAATCCCAACCACTCGACACCGCGGCTCCAACTCCTTTACCAAGATATACCGCCTCTTAACCAACACCCCCAATCACTAATCGCCTTCCTCTCATACGCTAAGCGTTAGACAAAGCGAGAATATTCAATACTTTTCACTAAAGTCACTTACCTGGTCGGAAGTTCCTCCTACACCCAAGAAGTCTTAACTTTATGACTGAAACATCAACGAGCCCTTACCGTTTAATTTGATAAGATTCGTTATAGTTCTTCCATTGTAATTGCAAAAACCATTAATATGTCTACTGTACACATTCAAATAATATTTTGCTTTTGACTACGAAGTGAGTCATTATCAAAATCTGGCCAGATGTCGGTTAGGGTGAATCGGTTTGTTACCAAAGCTTGAGCTTTCGTGAAACGTAATTAGTAATGCGCCGCGAAGTAACGGAACATCGATACCGACGCGGTCATCTCTAGCCTCTCTGTCAGCGACAAGTGTCCTGATTACATAACCATCGTCAGATAAACACTGTCGGAATCACGAGAACGACTTTATCTGACGATAACGTCAATTTTTGCAATTGATAAACATTAGGACTTGGATCTCTGATTATTAAAATATTTGGAAATGACCTCGTTAACACAAATCGAGTCCTATTTCCTGTTGTATTAATAGAGGACTAATATTGTCATTACAAGATCATTAAACTTTTGTCATGCTATTCTCATTAATGGAACCTAAATATCAATTAAATAAATGAACATGTTATAATTAGTTAAAACAATATATTTTTTGGGCAATAATTAAAGAAATAGAAAATCTAGAAGTAAATGTTAAATTAAGTTGTTAAATACGTAGTAAGTTAACGAAAGCCCTAAAATGCAAAAAATGTCACCAACTCGCCCTTCTAAGAACTCAGTGACACTTGCGCAGGACTCGCTATACCACTCCTATCACATATTATGATGAAATACCCACAAGCACTACTTACTAGGAATAAACTTTATTCGTTTTCAAGTCTTTACTTTTCTTTGTAAATTTAACCTTCTTTGTAATTCGTGCAATCCACATGTGTCCTAATAGATCCTGAAGATGTATCTTTGGTAAAATGTTGTTAGATATTTTGGTAAATGTAACATAGCAAAGCTTGATTTAGGATTCGCAAGTCCCGTCATCGTGTGAGAAACAAGTGTGAAGATGTTGTGGGATAGCGGATCCCGCCTCACGCCTTTCAAACTCTTTATCTTAACTGCACCATAGTTATTACTGGAGATATGTCTAACAGTACACGGCGAAAATTGACCGTCCGAATCGAGTCAATGAACCGAATCTCAACCGTTAGATGACGATTCTAGCAGGACGGGCCCTTCTACCTCCATCAGCTGCCCTCAATACTTTTTCATTGGTTGCAACCATTTTCTAACCGACTTTTGAATGCATGCATACTTTCCTAAATATCCGGCCAACTTTTTATTTAACGAACACCTCATCTTCGTATTTAAATAATTTGTAAGTTATGTCAAAGAAGGATTACTCGGTGCATTTCACGCAATTAAAAATTTAACGTAAATACATACATAAATCATAACTTTCGTTAACTGTGGCATAGAATCAAATTTAATAGGTATCTAATCTAAGCGCGATCTTTATAGATTTTGAACGATCCATGAAAGATAATTGTTCGCTCCCATCTAAGATGACTCCGCAAGAATAACGACTAGAAAGCTAAAGGATTTCTTTTTGTTTGCAGCTTTTACCACTTGCACAGTTTAACAGTTACCGGCGACCATTCGAGACGAGCCGTTACTGCAAACACGCTTATTCATCTCTCCACTACATCCATTCCCAATAATACGATACCATGTACAATAAAATTTATAGTTTGAACCTTTTAAAAATAATGCACAAATTTTGTAGGAAAACTTCGGCTGAACTTGGTATTTCTAATAATCCAAGACTACGCAATAGTTTCAGGACTATGTTTACAAGAATTGATTGATTGGCTGTTTCTAAAAAAACAGGTATTAAATAATACAAGAAGCAATGCATATTACATAAAGTAGAGATGTATAAGAGCACTTGACTAATAAAGGTGTCAACTTTATTCCAGGGCATGTTTGTTATTAGAGGGAAGTGTGTTGGCAACCTTTTATGCAGCGACCGAGCCGTCTGAAATGTAGGTCGCCCCGCTGTAAGGACTTCAGCTAACACTGGCTCACTGGCACGATGACCTAGGTCAGGTCACTGCTCAATTATACCTACATCTCTACCAATCGATATTATATTTATATACCCCCAGGTGAAAACTCAGTTTCGGCATCCTACCTTTACAGATCTTCCCAGTCTCTCATGAAAATGCTACACTTTAGTTTTCGCATCATAATGCGACCTTATGAATATATTCATTATGCATTTCACTGATTAATATCATGTTTTGTAGATTGTTCGAATTACTTATGTTGTTGTTATACTCTTACGGAGGTAGGTATTTGTGTATCGTGTTATGATATGAATGATTGATTGATTGCGAATTTGTTGACTTCTTTCGCTATCTTTTATCTAGTTCCACCAGTATTTGGGGCTTGAGTAATTTACAATAATTCTGAAAGTGAACTTATTTTATAGTTTCTTTCATTGGTGGTGTGATCAAGGTGCACGGACGAAATAAGAGTCGCAGAATGCGTCTCGCTAATATTGATACATATTAGTATAGCAACTCGTGTTATTGTGAATGAGTAAGACCGCCGCGCCACCATCACCAGTCCCACCGCGATTGAAGACGCAAGGCGTTTCGGGACGTTGCCATGTTGCGTGTTTTCCACGATTCCACTTTTGAAACTTTCTAACCCTGTGCTGCCGGAGTGAAGCGGCAGGGAGGGGCGCGCGGGTGCTAGAGAGAGGGTACACCGACCTCATGCCCATTGCCACTCCTCCCGCCGTGCCGGCAAGCCATTTTTATTAAAAACACTTCCGAGTTATCGCGCGTGGATAATAACCATCCGAGTATCCTGAAACTTTCCGAAACATTTTTTTTTGTGAACATTTTTTTTCGGTTATGTTCCGAATTATGTAACTGTTTTAATAATTGAATAACTTTAGAAAGACAAAAATGGTGTTATAAATAAATAAGTGAACAAAAAATTGTGTGCCCCGAGATCTATTTATTTTCTGTGCGGAATCGGTCAACTTCGCTCGCGAAAAGTGGCAGCGCTCGGCCAACATCGGCCCTCGCGGCAAGGAGGGCGCACCACCCCGCTGCATGAGGGACAGAGACGGACGACGCTGCTGACATGGCGACCGCACGAATGGACTGATGTTTTTCACGTGGAAAATTCATCCCTCTACACGATCACATGTAAAGGTAGGCCGATTGTAATGATAACTTATTCAAAACAAAACAAATTTGATGCAGATAATTCACCGTCGGTGTAGGCGTCTATAGGGTCGGGCGATATATAAAACCGTGAATCACGTGAGAACATAGGCGTAAATACATGAAAAGATAATCCGTTCACGAGAGGAAATCAATAAATTTCAATAAATCAATATTTTACCGTGCACCCTGCGCTGAATATATCCAATGCCGCCATTTGGATGATGTTGATGACGGCGTATTTTTTGTGAGAGATATTAGAGTCGCAGAGTTGTGTGTCGGCGGGTCGGTCGGCGCGGCGCGGGGTTGGTCGCTTGCGGCCGTCAGTCGACGGGTGAGCGGGGTGCGACGCTAACGCGGACTCGGACTATGGCGGAAGGGCTGATTCTCATTCCCATAAAAGGGTCGAGTTGACTGTGGTGTCGTTTCAAGTGGTACGTCCCTTTTGTTTGTGCAAGTATCGGTAAATCGTATTCGTCGCTTGTGTCGGGTGAGTTAACGTGGATCGTAGGTAATAATGCCATTGTGATGACGTAATGTAACGCGCTCGACTGGGTGCGTAGTAGGTAATAATTCGAGCGCCCGTTTATACCGCGATAACGCTGTGGTCAGCTAGACCAGCACCTGTGGATGTTAATACGTTTAATATTGTACTTTTCTGATCACCTAGGTACTATTAAGCCAAACAAGTGAATCAAAACATACCCCAATAAGATTCCTATTAGATTTAAATTTATTAAAATCTTTTAATTTTATAAATTTATCACGTAAGCATTAAAAATTGTGTGTGATGGTTAGCTACGTATGTCATTCCAAGCAAAAAGCCAAGCGACTAGCTAATAGTGCAGTGCAGCAAACGATGATGCACGGACGGACATCTCGCCGTCCACTAAACGCGCCCTCGATTTTTATTTAACCTTCACTTCACAGAAGGTTTTTGGATTTCTTAGATCGAATTAAGAGAAATCACGTTCAACAGACATTTAATTTATTAATTATCACCATTAACTAATTGTTATTAACAGCTAACCTTGATTTCAATGCAATATTCATTGGATAATGAATATTTGCAGGTTGCTTGTTTATGAGGACGTAAGGATACCTTGATTTATTGAAATTGTTCAACTGAGGACAGCATTGTTCAGTTCTGTTTCTATTGTTTCATTCGTAAAACGGGAAATATTACGATTAATAGGTAGCTTTAGTAGATCCAGAAGCACAAAAGGATGTCTTCATGTCTGGCCTCGGTCCGTAGGTAGTTAAAGTTACGTATCTATTTATTGTATATGTAATGAGCATTACTACAATAAAAGTTTTAGACTAAAATTGAGAGTCACCTATTTATCAATACAATATTATCAACATTTTATGTTGGTTGCGACAAGGGATGGCGGACAATGATCAAACTAGCATATGAATTCAACATAGGATAGAAGGACCAATTTCTGAAAACAATTTAAACGAAAACGACTGTTTAATATCACAATATAGGTACAACCTGTGAGATGCAGAAGTAGATTTTCCTTAATTAAGTCGATGTATTTTGTCTTTCCAGGTCCTCCTCGTGTCTGTCACTCTCACAAAATGAACTAGATCTACACAATATTATACTGAAGATGTCTATATAACGTGAATTTTATTCAATTGTTGAACTTTTTGTTAATTTGTTCATGGAACAAGAGAGAATACATATGTACACATCACTGAGAAATTGTTTGAATATTAGCTGTTAAGCTGGACTGGTAAATCATATCTTCCAAAGAAAATATATAAAAATGGCGTCGCAAAGATTTTGCTTGCGATGGAACAACCATCAATCGAACATGTTATCCGTGTTCGATCAGCTTCTACACGCGGAAACATTCACAGACGTCACGCTAGCCGTCGACGGTCAGCTGCTGAAAGCACACAAAATGGTCCTATCGGCGTGTAGCCCCTACTTCCAAGCACTATTTGTAAATCATCAAGAAAAACATCCGATTGTAATACTGAAAGATGTTCCTTATGCAGACATGAAAAGCTTGCTAGATTTTATGTACAGAGGAGAAGTGAGCGTGGATCAAGAACGATTAACAGCGTTCTTAAAAGTGGCTGAAAGTCTAAGGATAAAAGGGCTTACTGAAGTTAATGAGGAAAAATGTGATATTCCAGCGCTGACGAATTCATTAATTCAGCAACAAACAGGGGCGCATACCCCACCACCCCAACTGCATAGAATACATCCTTACATGCATTCGAAACGACCTGCGTCTGGGATGCCATCGGGAGGCGCGCCTCCTAATCTATTAATGCCTCTTTTGGGAAATGCGTTAATGCAACCAAAAAGAAAACGGGGCCGACCGAGAAAACTAAGTGGAAGTTCAAGTGACGCTATAAATACAGCCGCCAGTCCACCAGGCGAGTTCTTACCAGATGCCCATGCGCATTCAAATAGAGCGGGAGATCAGCTTCTTAGAGGTTCACCTGAAATGTTGGAGGTCAAAATGTCAATGGATGGTTTCGGCGGAGAGGATGGCGCAACTTCCGGCGGTGAGGAGGCGGGTGAGGCGCTCCTCATCGACGAGGGTGATGACGCACAGTCAGCTGATGCCCCCAACACCGGGAAAGACTCCGAGTCCGCAGGTATGTACTTGATAAATTGTGTAAATCTCAGTGTCTAATTACAATCAAACATTATTTTATCTGTGTATTTGTTTTTAGCTAGAAAATAAACAGGAAAACTTACTTCTTCAAATATTACAAAACCGTTACTGCATTCATTTAGTGCAGACTCGCAAAATATGTGTAATGTACAAATTGTAATACAATCTGTGTATATTTCGGCATCTTATCTTCTGTAAATAAATACTCCTCTTTCCCAATGTCTAAAGTAGTTTAAACATTATTTTATTTTACAAACAAAGAGAAAAGCTAATGGGATATAAGCTTTGATTGTTAGGACGTATTAAGTTTATATAATTAGGTGAAAGAAAAGTGAAGTGTATTTCAATTTAATTTATCAATTTACCATTAGTTAAATACATGGTAAGTGAAAAGCTATCAAATTATTATGATTAAATCGAGTAACCAATGCTTATTTCTTCTTTTAAAAATGTAATCTATTGCTTGCTTATCTGCTTTCGGGGAGAGCTATTAGAGGAATGGCCAGGGGCGAGTTCGGTGTGGTAATGGTTGAACATCATAATCTCTGTCTTATAACTTCTTTAAGTAAACACACATTAAATAATTTGAGAAAAGGGATATCAAACAAGGCTTATTCCCAATAGCTTTCCTTCATAAAAAGCAATTGGAAATATTCTAGTGAAAAATATGAACACTTCAAATCAGTAATAGCAGAAACAAATAAAAAGTGTTAAACTAAAATATTTCCAATAGAAACGAGTCAATTCTTATTTTTCGAAAATAGGTATCCGTCAAAGTAAGATTTGAAATTGTGATCTTTCAGATCCCGATAAATCTGCGAAAGAGGAAATACAACAGAACAATAACTCAACGAACGGTCCTGTACTGTCTGTGGAGAACGGTTCCATAAAGCAAGAACCCGTTACAGATACTAACGACGCGTACAATGAGCCCATCGAATATAAGTTCAACCCAGACAGAAGTCGCGAAAACTCCAACTCTCAAGACGGGCCTATTAAAGATGTAGATGACAAAAACAGAGTAGGTCGTAACTTGAAGCCAAAGAATAGTAAAAAATTACTACCCCAAATGTCAAAAATCAGAGCTCGAAACCTATTCAATCAGCTTTCCGGTCTCTCTAACTTGAATCCAGCTCTCAACACCTTCGACAAATTCCCACCCGAAACCGTGCTAATGCCGGCACTCGCTACTCAACTGTTCGCTGCAGAGCTAGAACAGAACAATCTCAATCTAACTAGTAGTGAAATAGCAGATCTGGCCCAAACTAATTGGGAACATCGCATTTTCCCATCGCCCATTAGGAAAAATAACATTGGCAATGTTGCTAACTACCACGAGGAAACTAATGAATCTGTTAGGGATTATTGCATCAAGGAAGGTGAAAACGTGTTCCGATGCAAAATCTGCGCGCGAGTGTACACACACATCAGCAACTTCTGTCGACATTACGTAACCTCTCACAAGAAGGACGTTAAAGTGTTTCCTTGTCCCATTTGCTTTAAAGAGTTCACTCGCAAGGATAACATGATTGCACATTTGAAAATAATACACAAAAATCAACCGAACACCAACGAACAACAAATGGCTAAACAGGAGTCTTAAAAACAATTAGAATTCCTCCTTCTTAGTAATATTTAATACGTAAGTACCTTCAATCAAAGATCTGATTTACGTTTTATGATGATGACACTGGGGCGATGACGATGGCGATTGAATAGGCATTCGAGTTCTGTTACAACGGTATCAATAAGTTTGTTGTTGGTACGACTTGCAGTCGTTTGTTGTTATTCATAATTACCTATTTATTTATTGTTCCATTTGTTTCACAGAGTGCTAACTTTCAAAGAGATTTATGTATAGAATATTCTATTGATTTACTTGTTATTTTGCACTTACTTGTTGTTACTTAATTTTATTACTTACAAAAATTTCAGGGTACAAATTAACTACTCATGGTGATTGTTATTGCAGTGATCTGTGTGATTACTCATTGTGTGCTGAATATTATTTACAATTCTCATTGAACTGAATTAGTTAGTATAAGTTTAGTCGTTATTTAAATGTTATACAATGACAGAGCCTGTTTTGTAAGTTTTTACTAGGGTAAAGAAAGGTGCGATATTGAAAGCTACTACGGGATGTCGATAGAGGCTATGTACTTGATAATTACGAACGGCTTACCAGAATGTCATTGTTGAGGCGTTAGTAGTGGCGTTAATTGCATTTTCATTCAACTTGCCTTATTAGTGATCTTAGTTGTAAATGATTTAACTTTTTTGAAGTGTAACTCGACACGGGCTATGATTTTATTTTCTAGACTTGTTAAGGTTAATTTAAAATAGTTTATTGATGTTGAAAATATTCGGTTGTAAACGTTAAATGAATCAAATATGCTTCTACATACGTACATATTTCCAAAAGATTAAACAGACATGTAGATTTAGTACTTATTGTGTAAAGAATGTCTTTTGCAGCAAAAAATAGGATATTAATAATTAATCAGATAATACTTTCAGTTCCTTAATTAATTTACTATCTACTCTACTAAAACAGCCCCAAAACTGTGTAACGATTGCAGTTACATAAATATAACGGATTAAACTAAATAGAATCGTTTGTAGGTAAAGGCAGTCTTGTAGACAGAATATATCTTCAAATTTATTTATACACGTAGAAGATCATCCTGAAAGTCGGAGACAATATATAAAAAAGGATATACTGAAATATATTCATGTTGTTAGAACAATGAATACAAACATGAATAAGAAAAATATATTGTAAATAATATTTTGAATATACAACCGCACGTTGTAATCGTGATCTTAGGAAGGTGCTTTGAAAGAAGTTTTATTATCAGGAATCATGAGATGATTTGTAAATTATATTTTAGTAGGAAACAAAAATGCCTTATAACTGTATAATGTAAGTATAAATCGTACTTAAATTTTTGTTCTAGAGGCAAAATGTAGTCTTCCATATAATGATAGCGACACTTTTTTTCTTCTTTTCAATCGAAACTTCGTAAAATTACAAAGGGTATATATGTAAATATAAACATTTTCTGTAAAAATAATTGAACTTGTTGTTGTTAAACCCTTTAAAATATTAATTGGAAAAAACGTAGGTGTCCAGAGAACGCTTGCCTGTTAGTGTGCCTTTAAAAATAACATTTAAAATACTTGATAACTATTAGGAAACTAAGAAAATTTCAAATATATATTATTTTCTTTATTCCGAGTTTACAATCTACATTTAAGAGGCTTTCTTAGAAGTGTGTTGACTACCTAGGCCCATGTAGAAAATTCATAATTTCAAAACACGTCAAACATCATCTCATGTTTTCCCGTTTGTTTAAACTTAAACATGAAAGGTTTCTAAATTAATTTCAAAATTCATAAAAATATATAAGGCGGTACGTCTAGATACGATATATATTAAGACTGTTAAATTTCATATAAACGAATTTATTGTACCTACCGTTTCATAGTCTTTATATAAAGTTTATCGTGGATACTGAATTTGATAGGTGCGTACTTAAAATTAGAATTATGAGAGGCTACTGATGTTTTGGATAATCTCAGGTATTAATATAGTCAATTTAGCCAGTGCCTATACTTACCCATTCGGCGATTAAGCGTTATTCTAAAACATTAATTACTACTTCGTTATTGCTTAACATATCTTTATTTTCGATCGTTTATTTCATTATTTTGGTTAAATGTTTATTTCAAATATATCATGAATTGGTGCTAAATTAAACGTAAGATGTTACATGTGATGTAACCGAAAAATTATTGAACATAAATTTAATACATTTTAAATGTTCACTTTGTTGTTTTTGATATTCTGTTTTATGTTTCTGAAAAATCCGAGTTAAAAAAATTATTTTACGTTCAAATTACAGTATGTTTTTGTTAATTCTAGGGATAACTGAAATTTATCTTTAAACCTTTTAAAATGAAATGACGTATATAACAAAACAATGAATCTATTCCTATGTGATCCGCACATACCTACTTAAAATTAAATAAGAAAAATATAAAAGTATATAATATTATTTACTGAATCTTAATAGCAGTGAGATAGAGTCGTAGCGACTGACAAATTTAAGCATTTCATAAACCAAATAATATTTATTAAAGTCGAATACTAACAAGTTGAATTGTTTAATGTACCTATAGTTAAATAGAAGAATACAGTGAAATATATATTTATTAAATCTTATAAATAAGCAAAATTTCATACCTACATTGTAAAGGAGACGCGAAATTCATTATGTCAAATGTTTATTTTAAAGATGAAGCCTAACAATGTAATTATTTACAAAAGTAGATTATATTTAAGAATATTATTGTTATAAATTAATTAAATGAATGTTTCAAATACAAAATATCCTCTAAGTAAATCCCGATGTATGGAAATACAATAACAATAGCCAAATATCTATGTATGTCAAGAATTTGTTTTCGCACCTAGACAATAGTGGTATAGGTTTGCAAGAGTAATTAATTAGATAATACTTAGAATGAAAGTTTCACGAAATAGGATCAGTTGTTTATCAAGAGATTCTCTATCAGGTGTTAATTAATATTTTTAGAACCTTTAAAGAAATAAAAGTTAAACCGAATACTATCTTTTTCTTAGAGGCTATTTTATCTAATTTCATATGTTTTCTTTTTACTTATATTGTGACGTTATTATTTACAATGTTTTTATTTCTTAATTTAATTTAATCCTTGTTATGTCCTTATTCTTGCTATGATTTTGATGTTTTTTTTTATCGATTTAAATTAGTTATTGTAATAATGTTGTCACTGGAAATAAATAAAAACAACGACAGTTGAAACGAGAATGAAATAATAACTGACAGTTATTTTAATACTTAGTAGCAAAGTAACAACACGGGTTATTAGTAATGATTAGGTAGTATAAATGTTAAGTTATTTATGTTAAATAGAAGTAACTAGTGTTGTTAATATTATCAAGTGACATTTTGTGAACACGAAGGACTGTCCAGGTATGTAACTGATGGGTTTCTTTGTAGTTCGTTGTGGTTAGCGCTAGTATAACTTTAACTTGCTTTGTTTGTTGCTCAATGGACGCTACGCAATGGAAATGTTTAGTTCAGTACAAATATACTTGCAAATTCTTTTTTTATTAATTTAAAATTTATTTTGTCTTGATGTTAGCATTGTTAAATGTTTACTTATTTTCCGTAATTTGCCTGTTTTCTTCTGCCTTTGAAGGAGAATGTTTAGTGAAAGTTAGTTAATGGGCGTTCTTACCAATTTGTATAAAAACACCCAGATAGGCAGCTATTCATTTTGTAATTCATTAACTTCTAAACAGAGTGCTGAATGTAGTATGTGGCTGTGGCCAACTTAAAATGGTGCGTCGTTCTACTTCTATTTTAAATCTCGATGCTAAATCCGCAAATGATTTCAAATTGGCCCCACTCTATCATGTATTTCAAAAAATATATATATCGAATACAGCACAACGGACAAACAGACGAAATTAAAGTAATGATTCATTTATTGATGATATATTTTTAATCTAAGCTTGAAAACAACTTGCGAATTATTTTCTACATTTCGATGGTTGGTTCACAAACGTAGCAATAGACAAACCTCTCATTAACTTACTTAATTAAATTTCAATTTTAAAGCCCACCTCATGTGATCTTAAGAACTAAGTTAACTAAAGTGTTATTTAATATTTTACTTCTAAACTTGCCGAAATAGTTCCAAATGCAATCACTCGAGTCCTATTATATCATAGTGAAATCTATTCTTTTTTTTGTTATTTTTAATTTATTTTTAGTCTTTAGATACGTTAATTTAATATAAATCTGTAGGAATATTTGCAAAGCTAATTTGTTCGAATCCTAATGACGTTTAGTCTTAACAATTCTTATGTTTTGGCAGCAAATACATGTTTCAATAAGAACTGATCAAAATTGGCTTACTTTTATTTAACGATTGATCTTTTATTTAAGTTCCATAGAATGCTTTTTCGAGAGGATTTAAAAATGATTCTGAACTAACTTTTATCCACTCTGATACAACTTAAATAAGGTAATGTTCCTCCAAAACCAGATAAGTACGACAGAATCATTTTAAAATTGTTTTCGCCATTGTTTATCGCATTGTACAGAAATCCTTAATTTGGAACAAATAAAAGTTAATATATTTTCAGGATTTTAATTTGTTTTTTTTTATTTTACCTTTTTTTAGTTATAGATATTCAATACAGATTATTTAATGTCAGGTTTTGTTCAATTAATTATTTAGCACAGATATCTTATCAGAATACTTCATGATATTTCATTTTACAAAATCAATGCTAGTAGTTGTTTATATATCACAGAAACTATTGAATGTGTCGCACAAGTGTAGATGCCCAGGCGTACTTTGTATATTGAATTCATACTAAATGTGTACTTACATTTCACTTTCAGGTCGTGGTACTCCAGACTCTCCAGGTAACGATGACCATGGAAAAATACGTATAAATCCGGCTTTACAGAACGCTTCCACTTCGAACGAGTACCAGAACGACTCTTTAAACAACAACACGCTGCAATCCGGTGGCAACCAGCGCCCGGTGGTCAGGAGAAGAGTCAGAAGACGAGCAAACTCCACTTCTAACGACCCCGCGGAACAGCTTACCGAGATGTCCGTCCGGGGACTGAACCTGTTCCGATACGCATCAGTAAATGAAGGAGTCTACCAGTGCACTGAGTGCGCGAAAGAAAACATTCAGAAGACATTCAAAAATAAATACTCTTTCCAAAGGCACGCGTTCCTCTACCACGAAGGGCAGCAGAGGAAGGTGTTCCCTTGCCCGGTTTGCTGCAAGGAATTCTCCAGGCCTGACAAGATGAAAAACCATATGAAAACGACTCATGATTGCTACGTGCCTAAGGACTGCGTGTACCCGACGAACGCTTATTTCATGCTGCCGGGTATGGAGGGCCAGCTACCGCCCGGGCTGAAGCTGGAAGCTCTGAGCTCCGGCTCACCGCGCGGCTCGACCCCCTCCCACTCCTCCCCCGACCCCGCGCAGGCTTGAACCCCCGCCCCTGCTGCGGATACCTCCTTTCTTAGTATTACAGATCCCACGATTCTACTTATATCGTAAGGACAATCGATGTGCCTTTTTTATCGCCTATATTGTATATGCCTGCAGTTAGGTTTAACTGAATTTGAAATTTTATAGTTAGTTATACATATTAGGTATTTGTTCTATTTTTGGAGAAAAATTTTAATGTAAACTATATCTTAAAAGTATATTATATTTCCAATGATACTGTTTTGCATTTAATATATATTATTTGTTACGTAAAGTTCATATCGTTACATTTGGTAAAATGGTTGTGCGAAATAAAATTAGACAATAAACACCGTGTTAACTTTTAGGTCTGTTCTATTTTGTATCTCTGAGGCCAGTTATTCAATACAATTTAATATAATGCAATAATATGTGTGAAAAGATAATAATTCACTCTATCAATATAAGGTGCTGTAAAAGTCTGAACTTGCCTTCCATTTTGTAAGTCTTATATCTTGAAAATATAAACATTTCACCACAAATTTATTTCTTTAATAAAATAGTAACAGTTAAAATATAGCAAGACATAACCAAAGACTGTTTAATAAATCGTGGTAAATTGCTGTCTCTCCAGAAAATAAAGATGTAACAAGTAGGTTTTCTTAGAGTTTCATCAACTGCATAGGTAGTGTTTTAAAATGTTTATGTATACACTGTTTCATAATATTGTTGAAAATATTATATTTAAAAATATATAAAAATGGTTCAGATATACTGTAACAATAATGTTAGTGTTAATGTTTTACTAAATAATTCATATTAAAGACTTATCGGTAGTTTCAATTAATCGAGTGTTAGTGAACTGACTGTTATGATTACGACTTGAGGAATCTTTTTTTGAAAATATATGAGTAAACTGTAAGGGAAATAGATATCAGTAGATAAACAAATATATATTATACAAATAGTGCCATAGCACATTTATAAAGTTTTGTAATTACTTTTGATGTTTCCGGCTCTTAAATGTAACTTAGTGTTTAAGCAAAAGTTCTAGATATCCTAGGACTTGGACGACAATCAACAGTTCTTCCATTAATAAGGAAATGTTTATATTTACCTACATAAATGAAAGCGGTGAGCTTGTACGTAGCTGGCGCGGGTCCGTTATATAAGAACGCTCGTTTCATTTAACATTCAGAATTTAATATTAGCGTAAGATTATTTTATAATAAAAATGTTTCTGGGTCGGTATAGCTATATTATATTTACCTAGGTTTTAGCGCACAACATATAAGATAGCTAATGTTACGTTTATGGATAGAGTATATTACTTTAAGTGTATATATAAGTATAATTGTATTACGTGGTTCATAGTAGGTATAGCCATCAAGGTATTAACAATTGCAGTGTGATTAATATTAGTTTAACACGTTAGCGCCAGTCAGCAGCACAAATAGTTTCGGTTACTTTCACGTTAAGTCAAGCACAACCTTACAAACTCTCACTTGGTTCCGTTTATTTTTCATACAAGTACTATCTCTTAAGTTTTTTTCTTTCTCTCAGTAACTCGATCGTTACAATCAAAGGTTGTTATTGAACGCGGAAGGTGTTTCTATTTTTATTTTCTTCTTTTGTAGTATTTTATTTTGTGATATTAGTGCTAACTAAGTTAGCTTCCATGTTCATTGTTGAGTTTCTTACATTTTGCTTTTTATTTTCTTTATTCGTAAGCTGCATGGCAGCGAATTATTTTATAATTACACAAACGCCTTCACATTGTGTTAGATTTATTTGCAAACATTCAATATACTTGTACGAACAGGTATATTATCGAAACCCGTAGGTACGAGTACATAAGTATCAAATTCAAATGTTTTCAGTTTAGATCAAGGTAGGTAAACACTTCAAAATATTTTAAGTAGGTTTTTGAAATTAGTTTACGCAAAGTGCAATTATAAACGAATCTAAGAATGTGTTATTTTTTCTATATTCTATTGAAGTAATAGATATTTGATTTTTATTACAACTTTGTCAAAGTTAATTTAGTGTTTTGGTAATTATATAAATGAAATAGTTTCTCGAAAATCTTAAGTAATAAATAAACTGGAAAAATTGTTAATCTTTCTATTGCGTTTAGAATACACTTAAAATTAATTTATGTTATATACTTATAGTTAATAAGTCCGTTACATTTTGGATAATGTTTTATTGTAAAATAACACTAATTAACATTATTACCATAGTTTATTTGAATTATGACAGAAATCGTTTTAACTACGACATACGACATGTAATAAGAAACTGGCTTGCATTCGATTTTCAAAACATCATTAGCAGTTCAAATTAAATAAACTTCTCTTGAACTGTTCCCCTTTATAATCATTTTGTAAAAATATAAAAGCTTTAACAATAATTTGATATATGTAAAACAGACAAGTAGATATCTTTATATAATTATAGCAAGAAGAATTAGTTTTATTAGATTTTAAAGAGACGTTTTTACCATCGCATTAAATACTTAATTAATGTGAAAAATAAATATGTAACAATACAAATAATCCAAATAAAACAATTAAAATATTTGAGTTTTTAAAAATCACTCCCACCATCATAGCTACCTATCATCATTTCTTGAAGACGAAAATCTAATACCAAAGTATGATTTTTTCAGACTTTGATTTGATTTATGAAGACGATGGTGACGGGAATATGCCAATCATCACGTTAGAAGTAATGTCAGATTCGTCTAACGCAGAATTTACACATACAAACGAAATGCAAGAAAATGCTGACGATTCCAACCAAAATCCTAGCACTGGTGTCCACTTCCTAACAGAACACCCTGACCCTGAAGATATGAGAGATGATGCAGATAACAACGATGCGCCTAAAGCCAGGTCGGATCTGCTGGAATACATGACGAGATCTGACGGGAGTGTTGTCTGCAAGCTGTGCGGGGAAATTTTGCAAAGCAGGACGCATTGGTATAGGCATAAATATAAACTGCACGTTGCACACCAGTTGAATCCGTCACCGCTCTTCCAATGTGAACAGTGTCTTGTGTTCTTCAAAAGTCGAAAAGGTAAGAGTACCCACAGATAACACAAGTATGAATAAAATTTTGTTAACTGATAATAAATGGGGCGTGGTAGCTCAGTTTTCAAACAACAAGGCTCGAGGGTTCGAGTCTGCTATATTCCTCATTGTGTCCGGATAGTAGCGACAGATTCGCAACCTGTCACACTGGGACTCAACTCAAATATGTTAAATGTGGTGTGCAACACGTCTGCCTCCTACTTTACTTAATTATGATACTCATTTGTACCTACAACAAATTATTTTTGAACATATACACAGTCAAATACCATTATGTAGGGTTCCAATGTGTGAGCAAGATTGCTAGAGTACCTTTAGCAGTTGGGGTCAGAACAGCAACGAGACCATAATACCTAATTTTCATAAAGTAAAAATAGGCATTACAAACTTTATTACTACAAAACTAGGCCTAAGAATTCTGCCAGTTAAGGTCATCTCATATTCATAAATCAACTTTAGCTAACTAATACCTCGCATGCACATACATACCTTTTTAGCAACAAAAATATCAGTTAGATAGGTAAGTCTCGAAAGTTTTAGAGATTGTTTGAAGAAAAAAGTTTGAGTTAGTTTGACTGGATTATGCACTTTCAGAGAAGGTACATGCATTCTTTTGCATAGTGCATATTTCTATTAGGTAAATTTATAAACAGGATAGAAAGTACAACATATTATGTTAATTTTCGCATGATGACCTTGTAGATGTTAAAATCTGCTTATCCATCAAGTTTATCCTAGTGAACAAAAAAATTGGTCTGCCATCTTCTTGTTATGCAGCTAAAATGCTCATTGAGCGAAACGCGTTGTGGTTACAGTAAAACATCCTGGTAACCCTGCAACTGGTAATGCAGAAAAGCCATGACGCGTCGCGTCGTGTATCCCGTGTGCGTTTTCATGTTACTATTAAGCGCGAAAAACATTACCCTTCCTGGCAGTTAGGTAAAAATATGTAGATATGACTCCATATATCTAATAACTAGTAGGTATCTATTTTATTAATACAGCATGCTCAAAGTTTCTCTAATGGGGACGAAATTTTAAAATGATGACCATAGATTAATGATTGGTAGTTGCGGTGCCAACGGAGACCAATCAATAATCTTATGATGTTGATAATAAATTTGAAACTCCAGGCAGGCTAACCAAAAAAGCTCACCAGCCCGCAAGCGTTGAGCCTCACGTTGAGAATAGCTGTTAGTGTGAAAGTGACCACAACGTGTTTTGAGCTGTTTTCTCACTCAATGGGCGTTTTCGGTTTTCAATTTTATCCCATGAGAAGTTTATAAATACCTCCGTCATACAAACATTTCATAAAATAAAAATAAAATATGTAGGGATATCGATATCTAAATAACACTAAGAAATTACTTAGCTACTCATATTAATTTTAGGTTACATAGGACACATCGCAAGTAGACATAGCGAACTACAATCAGAAGCCAGTCCAGCGCCTGCAAACACTCAAACAGAATCTGTTATTAAAGAGAGGCCTCAGGAAGTGGAAGTTAAGACCGAAACCATTGATCCTGAACTGTCAATACCTAAATCCAAATTATTGAACGTCCAATCAACAAACAAACAAACCATCAAATCTTCCGATGCGAAAAAAAATTTGAAAAGTAATAAAGGTATGTTTGTACTCGCATTAAACATAAGTGGCTAGTTCATCAGTAGAACCAAACAAAACGTTATGGTTATGGCACGAATCACGTTGACACACCAAAACAACCAAACTTATAGTTCAGTACAATCTATACGATGACGATACAAGTGCCGATAAGCCAGCCGACCGTAGATAAATTTCTGGTTAATTTTTAAACTCAATTAGTGTTTGTGTAAATTGACTAATACATATAATTAAATACCTACATTATAAGAAAGTAAGGCCCCATTTTTCTTCCAGAGTCAACAAACTCAAAAGAAGATTGGAAGGAAAAGCGGTCGAAAGAGGAGAAGTTAGTCGCAGACATAA
Organism: Choreutis nemorana; assembly: GCA_949316135.1. NCBI lineage: Eukaryota > Metazoa > Arthropoda > Insecta > Lepidoptera > Choreutidae > Choreutis > Choreutis nemorana. The sequence goes on along the minus strand of OX438597.1, from coordinate 4,982,624 downwards.
TAGACAGAGTGAGGAGGGAGTGCGAGGCCCAAGGTTCAGGAGGACCAGCTCGCAGGGGGTACACTAGAAGGACCACCATCATGCACACATAGCACCAACTCTCTACCGGCTCGACTTAAGCACGATAAAATATAAAGTACCCCACTTAGGATAGTTCCTTCAATCCAGGAATCCGGAAAGGCTAGCCTTGTAGGCATATTACCAAGTGAGTCATCACGTCAAAAAAAAACATGTTCTATATCCTTATGAATCGTAAACTGTGTGAGATGTGCATTGGTGATCGCCATTACATTTTTAGAGCAGCAGCAACTTTATGTGCCAAAAGGTAGATTCCATTTCAAATAACTTTTTAAACTTTTAAAGCGTTGTGTCGTCTCTTCTTCTCATAAATTTATGAAAAATATTAGGTTCCTATTTAAAAAGAAATCCTCTATCACTGACAAAGCCGTCACAGATTGTTTGCCAAAACAAGGCCTAATATGCGACCTCTATACCTACTATAAACTATAAATTGTGTATTTTTAAGCATCGATGTGCCAATCGTTTTAAAAATGTGCCAAATTTTATTTTTATTTATTATATAAAAATTAAAGCCAAAAAATTGTCCAAAATTGTAAGTTAGAAAAAATACAAACATTTTTATGAATGTATAGGTATTTATTTTAATGTATATACTACCTACGTATTTCGTATTCGTGATATTTCATTAAGTTTTGAATGTACATAAAAGTAGGTTAATTGCGAAATTTTATGTAGATAAATTTATGTAAAAACGTGTTTTTAAAACTGTATGCAAAGTGTACAGTCAGATGTTTTGAATTCTTTCTGTTTTAATTAGAAACTTAAGTAAGGAATCGCTGAGACTTGCACTAAAATGTTCCTTAATGAGATTATGCCTACTTTTATTTATGGGTTATTTATTACCTACTTAGAATAAGGGAAACTCTTTCCTGTCATAAAAAATCCCTTCGATTCCAAGAACGGCATTGTAGGAATTCAAGATGTGGATAGATATTGACTTTGATTAACGACTGAACAAAAATGTATGAAGCGACACAAGTCAATAGATGGTGCATTCGATATTTGGAAAATGACATAGATACTTGTAGAGATTCATTTGCATCTTGCGTACTTACTGTAGAGTTCATTCATTAATATATATTTGCTGTTACATATTTTAAATTACAAACTTCTCAATGTAAACAGACAAGTAGATTGACCAAGACTGTAGTGAATAGTATATTTAACAGTAATCATCGTATCTGGGCTGTTTCAATGGGGCTCGTGAGTTATGTGGCCCCGAGTATCGACTCTCTATGTACTCTTAGCGGCTAAGCTGCAGATACTCTGCCCCTGCTACTCTGATGTACCTTCACTACCAACCTAGGCTACAAAGTAAATTCCTAAAAAAGGTTACCAGTTTTCCTGTCCCCGTATGTTTCGGGTTCCCGTAAGATTTTTTCCATACAGAGCCGTGGATGAGTAAGTACCTTTAGGTACACCTTACCTAACAAACTTCTTATCTTGTAAACTCTCTAGCGATGTCAGAAATAATCGCGAAAATATAAACACAAAGTAAAATAATAAATCATGGATGGTATGACATGGAGGTTGTACTATTTTAAAACTTAAACATGAGTTTTATTATTTGAGCAATCGTTGTTACTTGATCGTGTTATTTTCTTGGTTGTACGTGTTAGAAGATATATTGTCTTTTTATGTGTAAAAACTTAACGTAGCAGTAACAATACCTGTAAAAATCCGATGTCACTTTAACCTAATTAAATACTTTCTCCATATCTACTGAATATTTATTTAAGAGAACTTGCATATAATTATATGCATATAATTAGGTACCTACATGTGACTGTGTCAAAAAAGTGTTAATTTAAGATACGAAAACTGTGATGAATGTGGCTCAGAAATACATACTTTACTAAGTGTATCTTTGTAGTTTAATTTTTAGCTAAAGGTTGTTCAAGAAGTTGGTAGCGTAGACGTATGAAATGAAGTAAAATTCCTGACAAAAAGATGGAAAGCATAGGTATATATACCGACATATCTGTCCAACTCCCCATCGAGTCTGATCTATATCAAAATAACTAGTTAAATATCCTAATGTAATAACTATTTATGATGGCTAGTTTGAAGTATAAGCAGGCTTACGACAACATTGCTGAATGTCAGAAAGCACGTCGCGGTAGGTACACTATATGCATGAAATTGTGTGACGTCACCAAAAACGCAGATCTTTTCATTAATAATGTAAGCTTGAGGTGAAGACCCACAGACCCTGTTGTGAGTCGGACTTTCGAGGGACATTTAGAGTTTCCACGAAGAAGTCGTTCCAACCCTTATGAAAGCAAGGAGAGGCAAAAACTATAAGTCACCCAAGGGTGCCTTTACCGGTTAGACCTCGGTTTGCGTTACTTACGTCCGGTCAGGCCCCTAAGGGCAAGAGAAATCTTATGAAATTAGAAGGTCGAGGGATGCGTCTTAGTCTGTCTATGGGGGCGTTGCTGTTTTCGGAAACTAACTTTGCGTTGAGTGCTACCGATATCTTCATTAACATTGTCCCTGGAGCGTTTTAACCTTTATCTGTATTTATGATCTGGGGGCGCGGACTAGTAATGCTACTAACTACTAATGGATCTGGATGGATTTTACATTTATCAAAATAGCTTTGATTTCCAGGTCGCTATGGAGGTCGACGTTGCTTTGGTATCTATGGACCGGTTGCTCGACAAATGTATAAATAACTCTTCCATAAGCTATTTGGCAATTTAGTTGGCGACTGGCGCATGAGGATTTAGCTCAATCAACTAGCATGTCACTGCAGTCCAATTTATCAATTAATTTTCAAAGATTTTAATATTGATAAATGAATAAAGATTATATTAACTATTAATTATTCTAATCTGCATAATTGATCATCCCACCATAATGGTATCCATCAAGAGTAAATACCTGAATAATGGTTAATATACTTTGCCTAAATAAAACTTAAAAGAAAAATCGTCTGTCAATTGACAAAACAGAGTTACGATAGATTTGGTTGGCGTTAGAATTTTAGTTTTATTTATCTCTTCATTATTTAATTCCTCATCAAAACTTAATAAAGGGTATGCAGTGTCCTAGGGAATAATATTACGTTTTCACTGCCGTTTTCACAGGTAAGGTGCTCGCATGGTGCTTTGATCGCGTGATCAGTGCAAACAATCGTTTTGAGTGGAAGAACAGTTTGAACCACTGATTTTTTATAAATAAATAATAGTTTGTGGCTGTGAATATAACAATGGCAACGTTAAAGAAAACAGCGTAGAGTATATTCATTTAAAAAAGGCGTCGTCGTTTTAAATAGTATCCTGAATACTGGCTATAAAGGAACGGCTTCGCAGTATACTGAATTGACGTTATAGCTTACAGTGGTCGCAGTGTATATCGGAACACACCCAACATGGCATAATGCTTGAAGTTATTGCAATGATGATGGCAACGCCATGAAAAACAGACTTACTTGGGGTGGTTACTTGGTAAAAACGGGAAGTGTCAGTTAAATTTTTTCCTTTTATTGTATATCAGCAGAGTTTAATGTGTAAAATGTTAGTTTTAACCAGTGAATATCTGTACAGCTGTACAAGCGTGGAGAAAGTGAAATAAGACTATTTGGCTGCTCTTTTCGTCATCTCCTAAGTAACTCAATAATTTATTGTTAATCCTATCACCATTTTATCATCTTCAATGATGAAAAAATTATAACTACTAAATTATAACTAACTATAATACTTTGGCAGTATGGTACGAAAAACAATGCCTTGAAGGAAAAAAAACAAAATAAACAAATGACAATGACAACATATAAGTCAGATAAGAAGAAATAACTTTATGAATGGCGAGCTTTTATAAAGATATAAAGTAAATGGGCAACAAAAATTTAATTTGAGATCTTTAAATCCTTACTGTTAATATTGTTCAAATAATTGTGCTTTATAATTAAAAATGACCCAAGTCTTTCAAGTTTTAAGATGCTTTAAATGTTTTATCTTTCAGGTAAGTGACTCAAAGAGAAAAAAAACCTAATTTTACAAAATCAGATAATAGTATACCTATCAACTAAACTTGTATACATATACCTGACCATTATGTACCTTCCCACCTATAATAATTACTTTTTTAGGTTCATCAAACCAAAAAGTCAAATAAATGGGAATGCAAACTTTGTGGTACAAAACAATCTATGAAGCGTCATTACGGATTAGGCACTGCTAAAGACTGCAGAATCCATGTTCAAAAACTCAATGTTTTAAGGGGAGAAATTGATGACTCAAAACTAAATATTGACTCGGATGAAGAAATAGAAAATAAAGCTGAAATAAAATTAAGCAATGACCACAACTTTAAAAAAGAAAGCAAGTGGTCAAATTATGTTGATAAGACAGATGAACCGGTCTCTTCTCGTTTAGAAAATGAAACAATGTACTTCCATGATGCAAAAGTTGTCTTAGAAGTGCCTAAGAAAAAAAGGAAAAAATTCTGTACTCCTAGTAAAAGTAAGCAAGTTTCAAGCATTTCAAAAACTAAAGATCCTGTTCATAATTGTATAGATCTGAAACCTGTTGTACCAATTGAAATTGATTTTACCAGTAGAAAGGCAGCCCTTGATAATGTAGTGAAAAATATAACTGAGAAAAATGTTAACACAACAAATTATAATGTTGAACCTAAGACACATTTAAATTCAAACTCAAAATGGTTTCAATATATAGAACATGAAGCAGAAGAAACTTGTACTTCACAAATTAACAATATTTTTTCTATTTGTGACGATGACACAGATATTGATAATATTTTAGAAATATAGGGATAATACAATAAAGTTAAATGCAGATTATTTAATTTTTTATTATTAAAACCAATACAGATTTGATCACAATAGCAACATTTTAATATCACTTTTATATAATTTCTACAAGATAAATAATTGTAGCAGAACAACTACAGTCAAATTTCATACAATTTCTTACTTGATCATATAATTCCAAATCTTTATATAATTTTATAGGATCTCAAGCTACGGCTGGGTCTCCTGAGTCAACATGTTTCATCTAAACATTAAATTGGGAAATTACCACTGATTACACTTCCATGCCTACTTCTAAAATTAATTCAAAAACCTTAGCTGTTACATGAAAATTCCCTGAGGTTTGGGCCATTGGATGATAGAATACAACTCAGATCTCTTATCTTTGACATTTTTGCTGTAAATATATGATTTTTTTTCAACTGTACTCAACATTGAAACTTGAATTGCCACTTATTTAATTAATAATGTGTCAACATTGGAAAATTCCCTATGTTCTGATAAATTTCGTGTAAGTATCCCTTGGGTTGGGTTATATGTAGCTATTCTGCACTAATCTATGCCCTTATTAAAAAATAAATAAATCTACGCCTTTTTAGCTAGAGAAAGAGCTTAAAGCAATCTATGCACAAGAGACCCAACTTAATACATTTAACACAACATTCATTTACTGAAACAATATTTTACTTCTCAATACGAAAGCCGAAGAATAACGAATATGTAGGTCGGAGAGCAAACTTATAACTGAAATATCTTAAGTTACTTAGAAGTTAAGGATTAAGAACTGTCTAACATTAATATAATGCAGAGTTGTATTTTTATCTTACCCACGTAAAACAACCAGTACGAAATTCTATTCTCAAAAGTTTTACAAGGCAGTGACAATTTCGTTGAACGTTTAGTTAAATAAGTTAATACAGATGAGAAGCAGAGATAATACAGGAAGCAATCTAGATAGTTTCTTATGGCAAATATATGTATAAGGTGGTATATAAGAAGGTAGAAGTTATTAGGAAGCCCTACTAATTTTCGATGTCTGGTTGTACATCTAAATACGGTTCTTGCTTTCTTGGATTCTCTTTTGAAAAATCAGATGTACCTATACTCTGGTATCTATTACAAACGTAATCTTTCTCTACTGGCATGAAACGACCAAGATTTCAACCCACTTCGGAACACTTCTGTTCCGAATCATGTTCAAAGTCATATTATTGCATTTAATCTCCCGGATAAGCGTCAATTAAGCTTTTTTGTACAACAATAGGTACGTGACTAGTATGTCGCCAGGTGCCGCCTCCGATGTAGTTCTCGTGCGCGTGTGTACCGTCGAGCACCGTTTAATCTCCATGACCTGGATAAATTAAAAACAAAGTATGAGATTAATTTCACACACCAAATGCCTTAGCCGTTGCTTTTTCAGTAAAGAGGTCAGAAATTCAAAAAGTCACGGACTTTTTGACCCGCCCTCGTAGTATTGCCCTTATGTACCCACCTGTCTTTGAATGGGCGGTTGTCCAGTGTGTGCGAGTGTTCTCTGCCCAAAATATCTTTGCTGCTTCCTGAAAATAAATGTTTACTTAATATTTTCAAGAGGGGTACCTACCTAAGTTTATCTTATGTTCTTATTCACACTTCCTAAATTAACATAGTTACTATATTTATTATTTACCTAACTTCTTTAAGTCAACTAGGTACATAGGTAGGTCGCACAGTAATTAGACTAACCTGAAGCATTAGAATGTGAAAATCTCCTGCAAGAAGCACCGCGACAACTCAGAAGTTGTTGCAACTGATTGTGGAAATACTTCTTTTCAGCAGCTGTCAGATATTTAACTCTGTTCTGTGTTTCAAAAGGATCTAAAAATAAAAGAGAGATTTATTACCTACATGTTTTCGTAGACTTAGGAATGGCTTAAAACGCAAAGCACCTACTTATTCAGGTAAGTAAGGTTCTTCTTTAGAGTCCACCAACCACTACCACCCGAAAACCACTACTGTTTGTGTCTTTGGTAGTGCAGGTATGAGTTTGCCACAAGTTATGAAATATTGTTTATAAGTTTAATTACTGTCAAATGCAATAAATACAGTAGATTTAGAAAGATACTTTATTTTAATGAATTTACAGGGGGGGGTGGGGGTAGCTGCCCTATGTTTTAAATGTAAACATTCTAAATTCATTTCAGAGAAATTCAATCTTTTTTTCGCGGCCCGCCAGAAAAATGTTGTTTATTATCTACTGTATTTATTGCATTTGACAGTAATTAAACTTATAAACAATATTTTATTTACTCTTCTCAAAATTAAGGCTAACACTAAATTTGTAACACAATTTGGCCAATCTCAAAAGGCACTGAGGGACGGATGCAGGTAGAGGATCGCTGTTCCAAATACAGTAACATCAATAATTCCAACGGTGAAAGGGCTGTCGTAAATTGAGACCCATATTCTAAGTAGGTACTTGACTGAAATTATCTCGAGTCAAACTCGCTAATAATGGTAAGATTTGATGAAAAAATATGGTAACTATTTAGGTATAGTCTGAGGAGTTGGCGTAAACTCTTACCGATTCTTAAGTTATAGTAAGTGATGAGTCCAGTGACAAACTCGCAATAGAGGAGGTTGTGTGTCGCGTTGATGGTCCGCACGCAGTTGTATGTGTTGTTGGAAGCACTCATACAGAAACAGAACGGTCCCGAGCTCCACAGGGGCGCAGTCCGCCAGTGGTCGTTGTCGTGCCGAAAGCAGTTCATACGTTCAGATTCGCATAGTCTCTCCAACTCCGCCTAAAAGTTAGAATGCCATTTTGAATAAGCTATCTAACTTTTGGTATAAATACTATCGAAGGCACGACTAGTAAGTATACTACGGGAAGGTAAATCCAAAAAAATAAATAAGTAACTCAATTTGGCTGTTTGTTACCTTTTTCTTTGCTTTCCGCATTTTTTTCCTTAACCTTTGTTCTTTTAACTTTCTCCGCTCATCTCTAGCTTTTTGAGCAGCTTCTAAATAGCTGTGATTTGGACTTTTCATTTTCCTGACAAAAAAAAATGCGTAACTATTCATATCATACAAAATAAGAAGTACATCAAACCGAACTGTTAATGGTTCGATAAATTCTAAAGATATTTACTACGAATACGTATTAATATTCATAGGACACTCACCTGCTTTCCTCACAGTAACACACGTGTTTGTCTTCATTCTCAATAAGAAGTGGATGAAGTCGTCTCTGAAATACGTCTATCTGTTTACTTAATATTCCACTGTTTTTCGGACTTTCCTTGTTAGGGTTATTGTTTTCGTAATCAGAAACGTCTAGCCTTGTAGGTCCTAAGCTGGAATGTAAAGTTGTCGAGGGAGTTTGTAATGTTTGAGTGGTAAAAGTGGACGATTCAGTATTAACGTTATCTTCAGTTTTTGCAGTTGTTATAATTTTATCAATCGTTGAACTGTAGTATTGAATACTTTTCGAGAAATCCACAGGTCCTGTATCTGTGACGGTCTTCAGATCAGTCAGTTGTTTAGTGTTGGTGGCATCAAATTGACCTACATTTTCCGTTGTAGTAGCTACATCATCTATTACATTTCCGGTTGATGTATTAATTTCTGACATTTCAACATTTTGAGTTGTATTATAATTGGGGTTTTCAATTATAATGGTAGTTATTTCAGGCTTAGGAAGTTCTTCACGTTTAATATTTTCAGTTACTTTTGTAGTGAAATCAATTGCAACGGTTGAATTTTGGTGCGAAAAGGGTGGTGAATGATTTTCTATTGTACTACTATTAGTTTCGTTTTTATATTGTATGTTAAATACATCGTCTTTGGTGTTGGCATTTATAGTAGGCATAACGTATTCATTTGAATGCCTAAACTTTTTATCAAACGATGTTCCATTTTTATGTTTTGGTCTTCTTATTCTGCTTTTTTTCTGTTCTTGTGAATGTTTATGGGTGTGAATAGTTTTATTGTGGAAAATCGGTTTTATTATGGGAACGTGCATAATCTCTGGCTCAAGTGGCTGTGTCGTAGTAATGGGTTTAGACGTTTTTAAATGGCGTTTTATTTCTTTCAGATCTTCAAGTTTTGTCTTTAGCTGTCTTATCTGATCCTCTAAACTCAAACGGTTAGTGTGCCAAGCTCTTAAGTCGTTATAAATTACTTGTGAACAATTAACTCTTCCATCTTTTTCAATTTTACACTCTAGCGAGGAATCATTATTGTTTAGTACAGCGTCGTTCTTCTGTTTATGATTATTGTGATGATTCCAGTGCTGGGCACGTCGCTTTTGTCTCTTATGATCTAATGAATCTTTGGTACGTTCGTAGGCTTCAAGGAAGGCTTCGGTTTCCTCAATTAATTTATCAATTTTATTTTTAAGTTCTCTACTTTGTAATTCATTATAAGGTTCATTTAGAGAACTTAGATGGCCTAGGCTGGGGTTCTCTTCTAGAATAGTGTCAATTGTGTTTGGTTGGTAAACCTCATTACTGATTGATCTCCTTTTTCTTGTCGTATTACTTACTTTGGCAGAATCCAAGGGTCGCCTTGCAATAGTACCATCTGTTTCTAGTCTTGTGTAAACGAGCCCGCTAGGTGTAAAACAGGCGCACTTTTTTGTGCTCATTTTTGGTTGAGGTAAATGTAGGTCGGTCTGTAAAGAAGATAAATGTTAGATTGTAGAAAGTGACGTGTGTAAGCGATAGCGCCAAAATATTAATTATTACGACTATCGTTAAAAGTATGCTTCTTCTAAAAAAATAATAATTTAATTTTATGACTTACCTCGTATTTGCACTTATGTCTCCTCCACCTGCCATTAACCAAGACACATTTCCACTTTCGACCTCCAGAGCATGGTGCTCTTAATTCTGTTTTTGAACACTCGGCTGCTAACCGCGCAGCTTTACCACTTGCTATAGTTACTTCAGCCGCTTCTGTTAAAAAATACATAAGTTCGATTGTTACTTCTCTAACATTTTAAAGAATCTATAATGGAAATATCTTACGTTCAAAAAGCTTAATTCCTGACGGGTTTAGGAAATTAGGTTGATTATTTGTGCTGGCATCATCTGCATCTAAAACCTTTTCTAGACTTTCCTCCAAGAGCGGATTGTGACTCTCATTGGTAACTAAAGGCTCAGCAGATTTCATGGCAGAATCACTAGATTCAGAGTTATCCTGTAAGACAACAACAACACAAATTAATTTTAACCTTATTATTTACCAATTCCCATTCAGAGAAATATATTTATTATTAATACTAATTAATCGTTTTTATTGCAGTTATAATGAACGAAACTACAATCTACTAAAAGTTATTTTATATAGGTGGGTTGTAATGTTTAAATTGTATTTACATCATCATCATCTTCTTCCAAGAAATCATCATCAGATTCATCTTCAAAGTCTCCACTCTCTGATGATACCTCGAACGGTTGCATTGTGCTCGCCTCATTCATTTCGCGAGTGTACTTCATGGCATGACCATGCATACCAGCTTCACGCCGACCAGAACTAACGAAAGCAAAATATTATAATTATATTACATTTATTAATTTTCTTCCTATATCTATGAAAAATAATGATCAAAGCTCAATCTACGTTTATCATCATTCACTGGTTACTTTAAACACAAAATGTCCAGATAGATAATTACATCCTATAAAGTTAAAATTCGATCTAAAGGCTCGGTAGAAGATGTCAGCTAAGAAAAGGTTTTTTAAAATTCAATTCCTTAGCGGAAAAAATAGACGATGAAAGGTCGTACGGAGATTGCTCTTGTTCATATGTATGGCGTACCTTTCGACAAGGAAAGTATCAGGCCAGTGCGCATTAACGGTGCGCCTACGTCGGGGTTGCAGCAGAGGCAAAAGTGATCTCCCGTCCATGTGGGCAGGGGGATCTACTCCACCCATATCCAAGAATGTTGGCGCCAGGTCGATATTCAACACAAGATCATCCACTCTGTAAAGAAGTAAGACAAATAGATTTAAAAAATAGCTACCTTCTGTCTGTTATTTTAAGCACAGTTTCTGATAAAATAAAACCAAACATGAAAAAATATAATCATTCACAACCTCATAGAAAATCTGGTATCATACAAATATCTACCCAAGCCAGAGTTCGAACTCAAGACCCTACCTTTACTGGTAGAGTTTCCACCAACCGGGCTTTCGTCGTCAAACCACCGTCGTACCTACTAATAGAGTTAACTCTACTCTACCTATCCTGAACCCCTGAGTGACGGCACATCATGTAAGGGCAAGGCGTATCCGATAAGAACGGACTTGTTCCAAGCTTGCGCCTGTTCGTACCTTCGCCCGACAAGTTTAAGAATTCGCTTGCGAGATGCATTGCGCCGTCACTCATTACTGATACAAACTCGCGGATGGTTATAGTAGTCATAGACGTATGGTAGACAGTATATGATAGACTCACACAGTCCCCGGTTCGACGCCAGGCCCTCGTACCAGGAAAGGAACTCGGATATCGAATTCGAACGGAAAACTCTTCCCCTTCACCAGCCCAAACTGCCCGAGGTGATAGCCATGGTCAGACGTGTACACCAAGTAGGTGTTCTCCAACTCCCCTAGCGCTTTCAGTTCTTGGTACACTCGTTCCACAGCCTGTTGATTTGTTAAACCAAGGACTTCGTTAGTTACAATGTTAAACTTTCGTTTTAACTTACTTAGGGTTCCATACCCAAAGGGTAAAAAACGAAACCCTATTACTATGCCTCCGCTGTCCGTCTGTCTGTCTGTCAGCGGGGTATATCTCATGAACCTTGATAGCTCATGAAACTTAGAGGGAATATCTATTTCTGTTACCGCTGTAACAACAAATACTAAAACATAGAAACGTGATTTATTCGGAGTTTTTTGCTTGTTCTCGTTTCATTTAAGAAATTATCTAAAATGTACATAATGTTTAATTTTATGAGATGGTAGGGAACCCATCATGTGCGAGTCTGACTCACACTTGATTGGTTTTGATTGGTAGCTTAGTTTGCTTTCTAGACACAATTGCTCCACCTTCATGCCTTTTAAAGTAAGTAAGTTATAAAGACTTGATGAGAACCACGTTGTAGTTTTTAATATGCCTATACCAACGACACCTACAGGATGCCAGGGATATGGCAAAGTGTTAGTCTCTATGAATGTTCAAGCCTTAATAACGTCCATAAGCAGGAAGAAAAACGATTCATAACTTATACAAACAAGTAAACACCTCATTTAAATATAGGTTCAAGTTTTTCGGCATCCATAACTGTACGACAAACATCCATATAAATATTCATACCATGTCAACGCTTTGCAAAGTCTGCAGCCGCTTCGTCATCAGCAGGTCGGTGAATTGCCGGTGAATGGGCTTCATCTTCTCCGTTACCCTTAGGATCCATTGCTTGTCAGGGTTCGGGGCCATATCATACGTTGGAGTACTATAAATTAAAATAATACGCTTGTAACTAAACGCAAAGGCAAAAATAAATTATTTACCGACTATTGAGAACAAAACTTTAACCGAAAGAATGATATTGTGTAGAACCCGCGTATCAACATTACATAAGCGTTTGCAGTCGTTTCTCACCCGTACGCGCGACATCCACAACCATCTAAGCCGAGGTGCAAGTCTCCTTGCGAGACCTCCACAGGTGAGATAAGATTATCCGTAAAATCATTGCTATAAAAGTGGCCGTCTGTCGCCAACCAACCTTCGTTTAGGAAAAAACAAAAAAAACCTACCTATATAGGTAGATAGATAATAAGAAATAAAAAAAACATACCAAATTTCATTGCAAAATAATAATTATATGTAGGTGATTATAAAAGTCCCAAAAGATACGAACAGTAAGCAAGTTCAGACTTAGGTTAGCTTGCGTAAATCTTTGGACTTAAATGATCTGGAGAAACACTTGCAATCCTAGTAGGTGTATCTACAAACATTGAGCGTGATAAAGTCGAGCAATGACTTTGTGAGAAGACAGCATCGTTGGCAGGTCACAGATGTGCCGAACTCAAGTTATTGCTTTTCCAATGTAGATAGAGTCTGTTCAATCTCATCGAAAATTGATTACATTTCAGTCGACTTACTCGACCGGCTTCCTGTACCTACTTAGTTACAAAAACCTAAATATATAATCGAATTTAAGGATTTTAGTTTTTCATAATATAAACTATATTTTATCTTTAGGCCTTTGCCTAAAATAAAATATTAAATAGTAATAGTAGGTCCTCCATATAACCATTTCCCTTTTATCGGTACCTAATCAACAGTTCGCTTCGGTAATTATTTAAAGAATGAATTATTTGATTGCACTTCACGGTGTTTTTACATGATGGTTCCTGTTAACTTAGAACTTAAAAGTCCTTTAACGATTCCTCTCATCCTATAGACTTGAGGTGCGGAACCCTAAAAGCACTGCTTTTAATGATAGGCATATTAAATTGATTCTCAAAGACCGGAGCCAGACTCAATACCTCGCATAAATTAGCAACCGAAGGGTTAATTGTCGGCACATAAAAGCATTCGCATACAAACGGACAGTTATTGATAAACAACCCAATATAAACACTGATAAATGAGACTCATTGAAACAACGGAACGGATATCGCTGAACATTAATTAAAATCCTGTCGCTTTAAAATATGTTTAGTAGCCACATATGTATATACTACTATGTACCTACTCGTACGTTTACCGACATGAGTTCATGATTATTTTCTTATTTTATATTCGAGTTGAGCTCTCACTCGATTCGAAACGAAAACTATACATAAAAAATGCTTTGTCCTTAATGACTGACGGATCTACGCACAGACCTGAATTTTGGGACAAAAATTAAGCAAAGCTTTATGGGACAGCGCGATTGCTTGGTGCAATATACTACAAATGTTGCATAAACTTTCTTTTTTTGGAAAGACATTTTTTGGATTTTAATTAAAAAAAAGTGGTAGAAAGTTATTTTGGGGTGATTTGCCACTAAGTTGATATCAATACTCCTTACTTAAATTTATTTTATGTTGACACATGTTTGAAAACTCAATCCAATTTTATTCAAAAAACGTTAAACTTCCATAAACTTTTACTCTCTAAAGTTGAAATATTTCGAATGTCACGGTACTATATTATTACCTCATTTGAAGGTTTCAAAAAGGAGGGTTATGATTTTGAATGGTATGTTTGTATGTATGTGGTATGGATTTATGAATATTTATCTGTTCCCTCATCATTTCTAAACTACTTATCACAATTTAAAAAATGAGGTATCGTTAGGTATGGTGTTATAATTGTCCGCTGGTTATAGGCTATATGAAATCACATTAAAATGAAAAAAAAAATGCGCCACGTAGCCATGTTTGGTATCAAATCAAAGGGCTTAATAAGCACATTTCAAATATAAATACAACTTCATGAGCAGCACAAGTAAATACACATAACTTTTCCTTTTCAATTCTCGAAATTTGATAATAAAACAAATTCTGAAGAAAAACTAATTTCCACTCATTTGATTTAAAACACGAACAAAAATATTAGTCGAAAAGTTAGTGTGAAGTGCGTAAATAATTAGTAAGTATCAAGTTGAACGTTAAGCAAAAAAGATGTTCCTACTATCCAGTAACCTGTATTGATGTATGTATTGTCGTTTAATAATGTTAGTATTTAAGCTGAGGCCTCTTGATCTCTAAAACTGTAGTTTTCTTAACCTACACCAACTGAAATGTTCTATTGGCACAAATACGGAGAATCGCCAAACAATGCATCAACCTTTCAGTATTATGAGCATTTATGGATATGGATGAATAGTGGAGAGTGTGCGACTGACTGGCGCCGACATAGAACCGCCAATAGTCTTTAGTATTCAGCCATCGGCGAATTGTGTGGTCGCCACAAACCTGTCCCAAGGGACCGCACACCACTCACTTATAAATCAACCCATAACCTGTTAGGTCAATCTTAATATTTACAAATTTATTGCTAATATATTAGCATCGCAGTTTTCACGATTACAACCTATACAAAAAATGCCTATAAAAATTGTAATTCTTTATTTCAAAGTACTAACAGCTAACCGAAAATAATTCATTGATATATATCTCAAATTATAACTACCACTACAAGCTATGTTAATTAATTTTTGCTTTAAATGCAATTTTCATTTTCTATCACAAATCCTGTAAAAGGTACTTTAGCGTTATGCTTTTGACAAAATTTATACAGGCCATTGCACCTTAAGCGAAGGTACTTACTTGACATTTTTGGAGAGTCCTCAAAAAGCAAGAACATGCTGCAAGTACGATACTGTTTTATTGCCTGTGTTCTGTATATGCAGATTTACATGTAAGTAAAAGATTTAACTAGACCGTTTGTATTAAGTAGGTACACAAAAATTCATTGAAGTAAATGCCTTCTCAATTTAGTGACGACTTTAAAATAAACATAGGTATTATGTTCTCGTCATCATGTAATTGATCACTTTACGATAGGTCCAACCGATGCGTTGCCAGACTTATTTGTTTATACATATTTTAGTATGGCCACACTTTATCTACTGAAATTAACTAGTCAAAATTAAGTTCATATGGAGTATAAATAAACATGAAAAATTGTTGTTGTATTTTTATTTTATGCGTTGCAGAACCCTACAAACCAAGCAAACTCCTTAAATATTTAAAGAGGAGCAAGATGGCTGAGCTCGGTGAGCGGACCGCAATTACCGTTTTTTGTTTTTAAATATATTTTAATGACAAGACAAGAGTCTCTCACGGCTTAAAAATACATATCTATTGTTTAATTCGTCTAATTTATGATTATAAGTTTCCATGCTATGAAAAAGAATGAAAAAGAAGTAAGAGTTAAAATACGCAAATTGTATGTACAAGTTAAAACTCTTTGGTCCATTTCCTACACAAAATCACACATAGATTTATCTTTCGAAAAACTAAAGAAAGAGTAACCGATAAAAAATATTTAATAATTCCGTGTAGGTGTTTACCTAACAAAGTATCTAATTATTCATAAAGAAACATTTCTGTGATCTTATCATCAACAAACAATATGCGACCTAGGTGACTACACTATAAGAAAAGAATGGGTCTTTTAACTGCGCTATCGATACTACGCTGATTTACCGTCGCTCCCCAATTTTTTGAGGAAAAGAAATACATACTCGTAGCTAACTGATAAGTACTTACTGATGAGTGGTAACGTTGAAAAACAGATGTGAGTACTGCGGAGCAGAGTCTTCAGGTCCGTGCGGTGCCGGGAACGACATTACCAACAGCACGGGCTTCCTCGAGAACCGACGCTTAGATGCTCGGAGGAACGCGATCGAATCATTCGCTATCAAGTCTGGATAATAGTCCTGTTCAAATGAAATTTTATTAATCAATCAGTCGGGCATCGGGCAAACCGTAAGATGTTTGCCATAGTGGTATAAAAGTGGCGCCCAAACTGTAACTCCCTAATTCTTCTAATTCGAATCAAAAAGATCTTATTTAAACGTTATTTTATATGAATAAAGTATCGAGTTTCACATCCTGATATGATAGCATTTTTTCTAATTACGGTATGTAACCACGAAAGATATTATTGGTATAAATTGTAACTTTGGCGCCCAAACTGTAACTCAATGTTGTTTTACACTCAATGTTCTCTTGGTCTTTTCTATGTTGAAATCTTTTTTTTACAAAACCTCACTACTACTACTACTACTATTTACTTTTTATAAAACCTCATGGTCAAACAAGCAGATGGTTCACCTGATGATAAGCGAAACCTCCTATTAACACGACGGTGCAATGAATAATAATAATAATAATAATAATAATGTCTGAGAACGCCGAGAGCACTGTTAATGTGTTGCTCATAGAGGTAAAGATATTAAATCTCTCGTGCCGGTAATGACACTGGCTCTCCAATCCTCTGAACCGAAACACAAACAACTTCTTCACGGTAGAAATAGTAAGGAGGGTAGTACCAACCCAGACAATCTCGACCTGTACCTACTAGCAATGAGGCATATTCACATAGCAAAAGTGAGTTTAAAGTTTAAAAACTAAAAAGATACCTGGTGAGTAAATTGGTTGAGCTTAAACAGGCACAAATGAATCGTATGCAACATAACTATGTTAAGCTGTATGTACCTTTTGATAATTGTCGCCGTGTTTAATTTTCTTCCCGTTCATGTTGATGCTGTAGTTGTAATATTTGGAGTTCATGATGAGACCCCCCCACTCCCGCCACCCAGGAGGGATATAAGAGCCGTTGTATTTGTTCAAATACTTGCCGAAGTAACCTGTGTTGAAAGAAAACACATAAGTAATGTAAATTTACACTATTGTAAACATTTTCTTTATCTATTGTGAATGAAGCCAAAGGAAATATAGGGATATGGTAAATTATGTTTCTACTGCAGATCCTTGTCAGGTCAAAACGTTTTTCGATCTTGTCTAAAATATTAGTACCATAAAATTATAAAATCAAACATCCAGTTTTTAAATTGTTTAGATTTCTATTTAAACAAAGATAATGGATGAGGAGAGAACTGTGTACCTATTATGTTTAACATTAAAGCAATTTTCATAATTAAACTTTTAATTACAAGAAAACAACTTTTAAAACGAAAGCAAAAACATCATTGTTAGCGAAAACAATGGCTCTCAATTTTAATTTTAGGCGACAATAATGCAAATTGCGAGATATTTTTTAATTATCCCAAGTGGGACGCTTCAGCCGGTGAGTCATCCAGCGCCAATAAAGAGCTCTTAAATGCAGCCACTGGATTTCACTTCTTTTTAAATTAAGAAACCTCTGCTATCGTAATTTGACTAACATTTTTATTTCTTTCCCAACAACGCCTTGAAAGATTGGAATTAATCTAAAGATCAAAAAACATCAATTGTTTCCAAATCATATCAGAAAGATTTTGTTTTATATCTATATGTACCATTTATTTTTATTCTACAAAGGTTTTGAAGACCAGTCATTCCTTATTCATTGATATTGAATATTACTTAAGTATTGTACTTAATGTATTAAAGAAAGAAGATATGTCTTAAAGGAGAATGAATAGATGTTTGTATATCAGGAGCTTTTGCAATTACTTTCATTCAATGTCAGTATATATTTCTTTGAAAGAAAATACTTCAGTGGCTTTTATTCTCGGTCAAGCCCCTTTGACCTTTTGTTCGTTCCAAAACATCGGGTCGGCGAAGTCTAGATATTTTTACTACGGTCAAATTCATTTTCTTTCAGAGGAATCTTTAAATAAATATATATAATACAACTTCAGAATACGGCAATGATATTTACCTTTCACTACCTTTTGCCTACTAAAAATATTTTAATAGAACTGCGGTCGTGGCTACGGTCGTAGCAATTGTAGTACTTAAGACTACGATTTTATCATTAAACGTATCTCACTGAAAAGCTAAAACGAGCTCATTCAAAAGTTCTTTAATTAAATAAATCAAACACAGCGTTGAATGTGAATTTATGTTTTATCATCATAATATAGTTTATTTTGTGAAGAAACGGATAAAACATGAGAACTTTTTTATTTGTGTTTTTGTTTGCTTGCATTAATTATCGAGCAGGTAATATAATCGAATTTGGTCTTTATTTTTATTTTGTAACAAAAGCTCTATATACGAGTACCTTGTTACTGTAACATTGGTAGAAAATAAACCGTTTTGTGCGATCCAACAAAAATTAAATGTCTTGCCCATTTAAATACTAGTGGGCAGATCTCTGACAGAGGTAAGGACCGCAATTTGGTATGACTTCACGGGGTGGGGGGTGCGGGGGCCAGAGCAGGGGCAGCATGTGGGGAGGAGGAGGCGGAGGTCGCGTATGTTGGAATCACTGGAATTTCATTAAATGTCGGAGAATGTCAACCTTAATCTTGCAGCGGAGTGACGTCGATGCCGGCTCGTGGATGGACTGTGACTTGGCTAATTGGCTCAACATCAGCACCACTTTAAATGTGCTTAGGCATACTAAGTATTTCAAAAGGATTTTCATGATATAAAAAGATCGACCCTCGTTTTAAAACTTTTGAGATAGGTTATTGTATCACAGAAGATTGTTTCCGTTTTTGGAAAACAGCGAAAATAAGACCTAATGTTTTTGTTTTTCAATCAAATATACAGTTACTTAATAGGTATAGGTATTCGAGCGAGTCTATCAATTTTATAATAAATGAGAAGCCCTGACACTTATTATATACTATATCACAGTTGTTGTTGTTAAGGGATAGATTGGACGAGGAATAAGATTGGATTTTACAGAATTCAACCCTTAAGAGTAGATCCCAATTTTTACATGAGTGAAGACTCCGGGAGCTCATGTCATACAATACGCAATACAATCGCTTCCATTCAGACAATATCTAAAAAAATCACTGTAGGTAGTTAAAGATTTCTAAATAAATCAGGCTCACTTTTGACATAAAAGGCACAAAACAAAAACACAAAATCAATTAGCCACTACTGCACAAAATACTTCAAAAATACATAAATTATCATTATCTAGTTAAGTTAAATAAATTATTTATGGCCCGTTGTGTGGGAGTGTTTGTTGCAAAATTTAATAATGTTTTATTGCAATAAATCATATTGCCACTAGTTCCATTAGACACACACCACGATACTGATATTAAATCATAATTGAATAAATAACAAATGTGCAAACTAAACTACACATTTAATGTAGTATGTAGTAAATATCTGATTCAATTACCTTATTTATCTGAATTCATTAATTTGCATACATTACATTAGGTAAAGTAAATAAAGTAGAAAGCATAACCCCCTGCATAATTTCATTTTACCCTGTTTATTACTTGATTAAATTATGTTAGTGTACGTGTATACATTCGTTTAAGTAGTGAACATAACAATCTAGTAGTAAATAAATAGACACTCACTCATATATTACTTAGAAAGTTCGTAACATTTTCAATGGCAAAGTATAAACTTATCCTAGGCACCTTCTTTAATTTTATCAATAGGGCATAGGGTACAATTTTATCAAAAATTTAATAAAAAGTGCGTGTTGGTAATTTTTAGTTGTCATTGACCAATGAAATAGCCATTTTATTTATCTTTTCAGTGTTAAATGAAGCTAGAAATGTGGTAAATGGCGAGAAGTATTTATAATGAGACAAACGGGGTCTTATAACAAGCACCTACGCGACACGACGACAGCTTGGATCGTTCAACGAGGTGTAAAGCTAGAAACACACTACTTACTGTGCTGTTTACTGTCATGTCGAGTCAGAAGGGTATTATCGAGATTGATATCGAAACCGGGTATCAATGTATAATCTTTAATACTGAATTATGAATTTGAAGTTTAGAACGTCTCAACTTGTATTCAACTGCATTTTACCCTGCTTGAATCTAGTTAAAGTACAAGTTGAGCCGTTCTTAACTCCTATTAATATGGTTAGAAACACATGATGGCTATTGATATAACTTTACATAACTTATAGCATATCAGATTTGCTTCTGATGCAAAACGATACGTGTGTTTAGCGTCTAATGCGACACAAGGCAACACGACAAGTGTGTTTCTGTCTTAATGCGTTGCATTTATCTACCGCGTATCGGAGAGAGGCAGGAAGTACCGTCCGATTTGTCCGTCTGCTATGCTACTGTAGGCGGAAGATGCTCGCCACAAAGCTTAAGACATGATCGAACTCTATTCACAAATTTTATAATTAATATTGACCACAACCACCTAACCTTAAATCTGCGTTAAGAGCCATCGTAAACATCCTTTAAGAAAATACAAACTGAGGAACTACTTTTTCAAATTCAGCGTAACTTAATGTTGCTAATTTTAATCGCATCTTATTTAAAATAACTAAGTTTTAAAATCATTGATATGTTTTATTTCTAAATAATTAAATTGAAAGTTTTCGTAAATATAAACTAATGAAAAAAAAAAAACTTTCTGTAAGTAAAAATCTGTAGTAGCACTTAAATAATAAACGAATTTTAAGTTTATTGAAGAATTACTATTTGTTGCTAGTTCAGTATTTTTCTCATTTTTGAGAGAACACGGGGAAAAGTATATTTTACCCTCAACCGAAACAGAAGGGTTGTATAAGTTTAACGTGTGTATGTGTGCGTGTTCATGGTAACGGAGATAGTTACTGTTGATCTAGATTGAATAAGCAAAAACAAAGCAAATAATACATAAATATTATATACCTATAAATATGGCGCTACTCCGCCTCTTTAGTCAATACGAAATGGAAACTAATTACTGAAATGGTTCTAATGACATTACACTGAAAAGCACAATTTTCTAAAAACAAGTTTCCGAGCCAAAAAAAACACGCAACTGCTTGTATCTTGTGCCATTAGACACGGTAAGTTGTAACTTGTTATATGGGTTCGCGTGACCTAAGTGGGAGTACGGCTCTACAAAAGCTTAGATAGAAATCTTTGAATTATTTATAAATAACTTACAATAATAGTACGTCCATTAGAATTAATGTTACGTGAATAGCTATACATTTAGCGCCTAATCCTTTGCCAGTTAATACTTAGTGACAAAATAACAACAAAAATAACTACATTTCATTTACTATCATTTGTTTGGTCGTTATATTATTTTATTAGACAACATCATCTATTTTAAATGAGAAGTGAGCATAAAAGGCTTACTGCCTTGAAGGACTCATTTATTGTTTAGATTAAAAAGTTATCTATATTTATTTCTTTCAACGTGCTTAGGCATTCTTTTTAAAAGCTCACTTAAAAAGAGAACTCACTTTTAAATATAATTTCAACACTGACATGGGAATGTTTGAACTGTGTTTGTGTGGTTATTTATTGTTAGGAAAACAACAATCCATTTAATTTTTCAGTTAAGATCCGATCTTGGAGTTTAAAATTTTCTCCTCTTTCGAATACTCGCATTTATTGTGGATATCATCGGTTAGGTGTTGGAAAACCTTTATTTAGACGCAAAGTACTCGATTCTAAATGTAGTTTTTACTTTACACACAAATCTGCGACGCGATATGCAGTACCTACCTACCTATAGAGTAATCGAGTACGAGTTGTAGGTATAAAAGGTAAGGTCAAACAACTGTACAAATAGTAGGTTTAACAAAGCAATTGGTTGTCATAGAGCTCAAATTTCATAACAAAAATAAAAATTGTCAAACAACAAGATGAGTTGAAGCGTGAGATGTGGGCGGGCTGCTAACTACCAGCAGAATATTGACATCTCAATTCCAAATACAATACAAACACAAGTGTGGAAAAGGCGGGAAAAGCAAACCAAATGAGATGACAAGCGGTTGATTACAACTTGTACAGGGAAATAAAAAAGAATGAAGAACTGGTCAAGAGCGAGTCGGACTCGAGAATTCCGTACAAACTTGTTGGTACGATAATATTTCGTTCATTATAAGAATCGGGTTTTGAAGATTTTCCCCGTTTGATTATGTTGTATTTTATTGTAAAAATTAATAGTTTTTAGATTTCTTTGATTGTGCTCTATGATAGACCCCCTTGCCAAATTTCAATATTCTATGCGCGCAGGAAGTACCTTCTAGGGTTTGATTCCCTTCAGAATAACAAAATATTTTGGGTTTGTATTTTGATACTCGTTTTATCTTGATACCCTTATTTTTGGTTTTGAAAAATGGACGGACTAACACAAAAAAATATGTACAGACAGACAAAAAAGTTTTTTATTTATTTTTACAGTAAGTACGTTACACAAAAATATCAAATAACATATATTAAAAACAAAAACTAATGTACGTGCCTATAACAGACGTACACAACATTTACAAAGGTTACACACATACACAGTCAGGTCATAAGTATTGTCACACAGTAAAAACTTTTCTTTTAGAATGCTGGCCACAAAAAAGTTTAGTGAATTCGAATTTCGAAATGGTCATGAAAATAAAAATGTATACTTTTTAGAATTTTACTCATTTTTAAATATGGAGTGGACGCTTAAAGAAGACCCTGTCGTACCATCGTACCATCAAACGATACAATGAAGACTCTAGTGTGATGACAGGTCAAGAAGTGGTCGCCCGCGGTCTGTTAGGACTCCAGCAGTGTTAAATGCTGTGAAGGCGCGAATTCAAAGAAATCCCAAACGTAAGCAGAAACTGTTGGCCCTTCAGATGGGGTTAAGCAGAACCACGGTGAAAAGGGTGTTAAATGAAGACTTAGGGCTTCGGGCATATCGAAGAATAACAGGACATCGTTTGAACCTCGTCTAATGGACCTGAGACTGAAGAGATGCCGCGCTTTGTTGAAGAGGTACGCGGGAAAAAATATCGGGAAATTGTTTTTACGGATGAAAATTTTTTTACCGTAGAAGAGAGCTACAACAAACAAAATGATAAGGTGTACGCACACAGTAGTGAAGAAGCGAGCAACCGTATTCCGCTTGTCCAACGAGGTCATTTTCCATCCTCGCTCATGGTATGGTTGGGAGTTTCTTATTGGGGCTTAACAGAGGTACATTTTTGTGAGAAAGGTGTAAAAACGAATGCAGTTGTGTATCAAAATACAGTCCTGACGAACCTTGTGGAACCTGTTCCTCATACCATGTTCAATAACAGGCACTGGGTATTCCAACAAGATTCGGCGCCAGCTCATAGAGCGAAGAGCACACAAGACTGGCTGGCGGCGCGTGAAATCGACTTCATCCGGCACGAAGACTGGCCCTCCTTCAGTCCAGATTTGAATCCGTTAGATTACAAGATATGGCAACACTTGGAGGAAAAGGCGTGCTCAAAGCCTCATCCCAATTTGGAGTCACTCAAGATATCCTTGATTAAGGCAGCTGCCGATATTGACATGGACCTCGTTCGTGCTGCGATACACGACTGGCCGCGCAGATTGAAGGCCTGTATTCAAAATCACGGAGGTCATTTTGAATAAACTTTAGTGTCATAAGAATCTATGATTTTTTAAGTTCATTTTGGTATATAAATGGTTACATAATGAATAAACTTGTTTCAATCATTTTATATTAAACATGTGACAGAATTTATGACCTGACTAGGTAGTATACTAAAACAGAAATAGGTAAAAATGAAAAATAACATTATTTTTTGTACGGAACCCTAAAGACGCCAAATTATGAATTATTTGAACTAACAAAAGAATGCATATCAAAATAATCCACAATTGTTTTGTTCAATTTATCTGAAATTTTCATTAAAATTAATTTGCAATTGTTTGTTTGTATGAAGGCGGAGCTACCTAAACTAAATAACCTTACTATGTATTATGTCTAGTTGCCTTTTACATTTACGTGTGCTGACTTTTACCATTCTTATGAATACTCTTAATAAGAGATGAGATTACTTTACCATTTAAAAACAACAAGATTTATAGACAAAGCCACTCGTTCCCAGGCTCCATTGATAGATCTATCTTATGGAATTAAAGCTCGGGAATTAATGTAAAAAAGTAAACATAAGTACTTAACAAAACATAAATCATTTTACTCACCGAGTCATTCGCTTTCAAAATCTGCTTTTACCTTTTTGTCGTCATTTGTGAATGGATTAATGGCGTTTTCGTTTAGTAGGCATACCGTTCATTCTAGTAAGCGTGGAGTGCGGCCGTGGGCGAACTTGTGCTTTCATTCATAAATATACACGTGAATGACTCCGACTACCACATAAAATAGATATTTCCATAACATTAAATACGTATTAAGAAATCTTTAATGCTTTATTGTTTTTACTTCCGCTGCTTTTTTGGCTATATCTACACATATTTTTGTTTGCAATACCTACTAGCATTATCATATGATCTTTACTTTCCATTGCAACTCTCCATAAGAGCGTCCAGACAAAACGTAGCGAATCTAATTCATTTAGCGCGCAGCATTTAATGGATACTATTTCGTCGCGCAAACAGTCTGGAACGCGCGAACAAGAGAATGATGACCGGCTGCTGCGCGCTTCCTATCCAAGACGCTTCAAGCTCAGTGTGTCTACCGTGAGTTCAATACTATTAATATAATCTATGATTTACGTAGATTGTAGATAACATTACACCGTGTTCAGATTAAAATTCACCAAGTTTCTTACATTTGAAGTAATTAATAATCTAATAAACATTTAAAAACAAGAAATCAATCCCCGTCACAAAAAAAATTCTCGCAACTACTGCGACATGAGTCGTATGCAATCGTATCTAAACATGTGTCAAATTTATAACCTATGGTACTACAAATGTATGAGAACGAAGGCCATCGTTGACTATGTACGCAAAACCTTTCCTTACTTCGGCAAACACGAACATGGTCTTTAAATCTAATTCTAATTTAGGTTATAAATTAATCCCTATCCGGTCGGTAAACAGGATATCCCAGAACTAATATTTTAACAGGACAATTGCTGTAATTGGCGCGTCGTAAAATTATGACAAGAAATCGTCACTGACAGACGCAATTAGAATTAGATTCAATTAGTCACCTATGTGGGATGCAATAGGTCTTCCCATAAAAAGATTTGTTAGCTCATTTTCGAATTAAGGAGTCACAAATTGCTGTTTGTTGTAAAGTGGTCGTCAAGTAAAGACAGTTATGAAATATGTAGAGACTTATAGCCATTTGAAAGAAACCTTTTAGTTTTCATAGGAAATAATCCGAAAAACTATAGGACTTTATTAAAACTTCCTACACAACATTTTTACAGAGTTTAATAAATAAAGTGAACAGGTTTGATTTCATAAACTTTTTATTGCATGGTGTTACCAAGTTGTTAATGTGTCTCTTCTGTGGTTTGTCATCAATCGAACTTTATATAACCCATAAAATTATGTAGGCAACCGACATAAACTCAATTGATCAGCCCACCATAACCCATCAAAAATAAAAAATAAACTACTCTCATGTTAAGTGCCTAAATAAGATGCAGCCCACATCACTTACTCCTACGACAAACGATGCGAAGTTAATAAATTCAAAACGTTTTTATATTTAAGTATTTAAATCAACGAAAATGTAAATTACTTTTTAGTTAGTTTTTTTTTTCTAAAATGTAGCTGCAAAGTTGACTATACTTCTGTAATGACTAGAATGTATAATATGGTAATGGTATGTGTGAAGAAAATGAACCTAAGTAAATCAACTATACATCAAAAGAATTTCAGCAACGAGAATGAAAGACAACATTGACTCTATTAGACTATTTAATACAAAGTTTTCAAGAATAAGATACGCTTTTGTATAGTATTTAGTATGTTGGTACTAAGTAATACAGGTACCTGAAACAAGTTTTTCTTTTGGAATTGCACCACATCAGAACGTTGTTCTTCAGGCGCTCTCTCACTAGTAAGGTAAGTTCGTGAAGAGAAAGTTGCAGGCATGTGTTAAAAGCATCTCCTACATACCTGTGTACTACGTTTACCACATACCTCATAGAGCAATGCTGCAAAAGGTCAAATAAATACCATGATTTCTTAAAAATCTACTTGTATGATAGTATCAATACTATTCAAAACCAATAAAAAATATATGTGTAACCGTTACCTGTTTCAATTCGATAAAGAAATAATGACCACACTCATAAGAAGTTTTTAAGACGATAATGTGAGACTTGTTAATAAATAGTTTTGCAAATAACCAACCAACGACCTCTTGTATTAAACGAATGCATAGTCTCCATTTATTTCAATAAAACTATGAATTGCTAAACTAAGCAATTGAACTTAATTCAAATGCGCTTGCTAATTGTTGTTTATCTTGTGTGGAACCATAAAATACTGAGGTATCAGATGCACACCCGATATTAGTTACTTACAACATAATTAAAACAACGAAGCGGTATGATATTATAGACTTGTTAGAGGAATATAAACCTTAAGGAGTAGGTTTTAGAATGTGATAAGAATAGCACATAATGTGTAGGATTGTTATGAAATACACTCTGACACCGACCACAATGATTGGTCGCAGGTGCAGAGGTTATGCCCAGACTAAAGGGCATTCCCTCCACCTAATGTAGATTGTAGATAGTTAAAGTACTTGTTTATTCTCTTAACATACCCTCATAGTTATCTATCAACTAACACATTTCAAATATCTTCTATTTAAAAGCCTTTGATTACTCACAAAACAGAATTAGTTAGATACTATGTCAAACATGATAGCCGGTGGTTCTAATAATAGGTTGTGACAAAAAGAAGCCGTCGGTCGTAGATAAGAAAATCAAGACACAATAACCTGTTAGCCAGAGCGGCCAGACATTACGGCGGCAAACGGCTACTGCGCCCACACATCTGTACTCACGATTACCTGTACATTTTGTAGCGATTCATTAAACGCTTCGTATTTAAAACTAACCTTTTTATCAAATAAATCAGGTACAGTACTTGATAGATGACCTTCTGAGAAATTGCGGTATAAACATTTATTAATTTCGCAAACGTCTCTCGGCCACCTGCACATTCCGTAGAACTTGAGCAACTATTCTCAACTAAGCATGTTCAAACGATGCATATTCATCACTACTTGCGAATGCAATTTGTGCTGAAACAACAAGCTGCGTCACACTGAATCATAGACAGTATTTTGATTTCGCCAAAACTATATTATAAGGAATGCATGGCAGACGTACTGATATTTATGCTTTCATTAAACGAACTATAAACTGAAGTAAGGAATTGAGTCAGAAAAACATTTTTTCTTCGGTATGAGCAGACCGACTTGGAAAGTTACAATGACTGTCCACCATCAAGTGGAACATACGCTTGTTTGTTTACCATTGTATATTACTAAATATGTATAGGTAGGAATTGTGTCGCAGACGCAGTGTTATCGTAAAATATTTGATTCAATAGTGATATGTATCATTATTCATTACATAACAATAATTATGCATCACGAAGAAAATAAAAGCTAAGCACTTTCCGACGTATTGAGGACAAGTAAGGATATTTGGCCTTATTCTCTGTTATGTGAGGTGATGTGACCGAAAAATGGGAATATGCTTACCAAGAACCTGCCTACTACTAATATTGACTAGAAGAGGTTTAACTCGTCTTCTTACTTGGGTAGTGTTTTAATTCACCTCCTAAGAAAATACAATAAAGCATAGGGAATGAAAATATGAATAAAGCTTGCTTGAAAGAAAGCCTACATCATAAAGGATTAAAAACTCAGTAACTGTCGATCTGTGAAATAAGTAGCCACAAACAACACCTACATACGGCACGCAGAGTACGCTTTCATCAAAGCGGAAGAAGCAATGTCAGTAATTACCTGATTAGGCTCATCTCGGCCTCCTTGCTCCCACCACGTGGGTGAGCATCGCCCACAGACCTCACTAGGGAAAGTACTCACAATTTATTGACTCTCGTCTAAGCAACTAGGCATAAATTGACAAGCTAAATGTGCGATTAAGTGTTGATGGTAGGGGAACAAATAGGTTTACTTTATTACATTTCAATTTAAGAAAAAACCTTGTATTAATACAACCAGCTCATGTTATGGTGTTAATACAAAATATATTTCTAATCCTTGACTACATTTCGAAATCAAACAATTAGGTATGTACGAGTAACAATGACAAATGAGCACTTCGACACAAAGGCAAATCCGGATCATCCCGTCATCGGGCGGATGACAATCAACCGATCGCTCTCCCCAAATACTCGCAAGGACACTTCCATCTAGATTTATTCGTAAACTGACCAATACGTGCGAAAACCAATGTAATTTAGTCTTTGTTCAAAGGAGTTATGTGATACAGCCAAATCGGCAGAAGTACAGTATTCGTGATTGTTATGAAATAACTAGCGTCCGGCGACCCACGTGCGCCTACGCAGCTCAAGATGCCGAGATTTAGAGCAAATCTATGAACATCTTCTGCAGTTTGCATATTATTGCTGTCCACAATATTGATTTATTGTCATTAAATATTATGTAACATGTTGACAGGACGATAAAGTTTAATTTCGATTCAGTTTGAACACAATGTTCTGAGCAATCAAGCCGATCCTTCCGTATTAGAACTGGTACTCGTAACAGACTGTCATAACTCATAACATAATATCTAGATATACTGAGAAGTCAAAAAAATTACAAATATCAATCAACTACAATAAAGGCTGTCAAATTGTGGTGTAAGAGTTATATAAAATGTTGACATTGCTCCGTTGGTATGACTCTACCGCTCATATTAATCCCTTTCGACAGTATGTTGTTATCGTAAAAGTAAAGCTAAATAAACGTTGCATATAGATTTTTCGTAACATTGCATGCATTTCTCCTTAACGATGGAATGAAAGGTTCGAGTGAGTCAGTCGTCATTTAATGGTCTATTGCATCAATAGCAACTCTCGAATCGTGCAGATTCCATATAATTTTGTTATCTTGGCGCAATTGCTGCTAAGTTGTTATTCGTGCCCTTACAGGGAAATAAATTGAGTTAGAAATTAGACTGGAAACAAAGGTTAAAGTATTGTTTATTGTTAACATTATTAGGTAAACCCTGTTAAATATTTACTTATTAAGTTTAGCAGTGACTCAACAGTAAATGATGAACATGTTAATCGAAACACAGTTCCAGTTTTAGTAAATACGCAGTCAACAATAAATTTTGCATAAAATTTCTAAGAATTTCGCATGATTTGAATTCGTAATCACGAAATTCCGGAAACCTAAGTTCAAAGCAAAGTTATCTTGTAAGTTGTGAAGTGTAAAACGGTATGCTAATGTTAACTTGATGGGCGTTTAGTACGTGACTAACATAAAATTTAAATTATACATCTATTTGAAATACAACTTTTAAGCGTGGACTGCGCTTCAAAAATAGACAAGCTAAGAAACGGTGTCGATATCGACTTATTTTCGACACATTAAAAAATATAACAAGTTGTAGGAAGTTGGTGAATCCGTATGAAGTTAGAAAAGAAGTAACTTACCAGTTCTGTATCCAGCGTTGGAAAGGTAAGTAGCAAAGGTGTTAGTCTCATGCGTAGCCTGCCACTGCGGTGATGAACAGTTGTCGTTGTTGGTATAAACATTGTGGTTGTGGACATACACTCCAGTCAGCAGAGAACTCCTACCAATAATACATATTACTTTAGTTTAATTCAATAACTTCATTAATAACTATCAACATTATTTATTCGTTACTTAAAAAATCAAGAAAATATAAAATACGACTTAGTGACAAAGCCTATGGGCGGTCTGATGGTAAATGGTCACAGATGCCTATAAATGCTATCAATATTGTTTAAAAATTAAACTCGTGATACCGACCCCATAACCTCCCAACTTTCTATCTATGAAGTCACTAAGATTCTCTTAGAGCTTATTTATTGCAGGAACACACTCAACGCAAGCTTCTTGGATTTATCAACATTGATGTCATTCTGTGCTGCAATTCATAGAGGAAGAATAAGTTTATAAAAATAAAGGTTTCTTACCTTGAGGGGCAGCACATAGGTGTCGTTGTATATGCATGGCGGAATTCTGCTCCAGCACTCCGTATAGCTTTCATGGTTCGTGGCATGAAGTTCAAACTACCCAACTCTACATCTTGGTCGTCAGTTAGGATCAAAATAATATTTGGTTTCTTTTCCCTGGGTTGGGGGTACGGAATGTAGCCGCTCTGCCACTTATTTGTCGGCTTTTGTTTTGATCTAGTAATATTTTCTCTCATTGGGACGGGTTGGGATTTGTCTTGGGTCTTGTTCTGATTGGCTGGTCTTCTTCTTTCTGTATTTCCCGAATGCTTTTCTATCTTGCGCGGTTTTTCTTCTCCTTTAGAGTTGAATATTTCACCGGTTCTATTACTGACATCATCAAATGAGATAGAATCTGATCCTCTTCTTCTTTCACGTCTAATTTCATGCTCTTTTTCCCAGGCCCTCCTTTTTTCTCCACGAAACCTCGAACTATTTCTATGTCTCCAGTATCGTCTATCTGGTAAGTCTATCAAGGTTCCGTTGAATGTTGTTCTGTTTCTATTATTTTCTCTGTTTCTTATTTCTCTAGAACTGACGTTTTCATCTTCTTCAACTGAATCTCTTTTAGCTGTTATGAACACAAAGTTGCAAGTCAAAAGAAGTGATATAATCTTCAAATTCATCGTGTCTCTTTAAATACTATTTATTTTAAAGTTTACTTCTGCGTTGAGGAATTTTTTTAGGTCACTAAAAGTAAACGCAAAGTTTCATTATCTGCAACGCTATGTTTTTCAGCCATGTTTATATTGCACCTGCAACAAAGAAGACAAATGTTAAGATCTGACAAAAGAAGATTGCTTAATCTGAAACATTGATTGATTCCTAACCTAAAATATACGTTTTAAGACTTTTTAATGACACAATTTTACTTCGAAGTACCTTTATTCCTGCTGTAAAACTTGAATGTTTCTAAAATATGACAGATTGTTAAATTTAACAGTGTTTGATTTACTGGGTTAAGTTAAGTAAAGCCGGGAACGGAAAAGGTCTGATAGGTATTTACGCACACCGGGTGACTCCCATTTCATGTTCTACTTGAATATTGAAGTGGCTAAGTAGACAGCGTTTCGGAAATCAATATTTTATTGAGCTATTTAGAAGCAGTCGGGCAGGAAATCAATCACGAACTGCTTTTAGCAGAATTGGACGCTGGGGTTTTGAAACCAAAACAAATTTAATAACACCTTAAAAGTAGATAGCAGAGTATAAAATAAGTAAGGACTTATTACAATTCACAACTATGTTTTTTTCAAATAGCTAAATAATATCAAGTATTTCATTTAAGAGCACACCATAGAAAAAAATATGATTACATAATTTTAGACGTCAACTAATAAAATCATTATTTAAGAAAATAACGATTTATCTACATGAAGTATGTTTTATACTTAAATTGATTTCCTATAGAATTGCAAACCGAATACAGATGTGCATACAAATAAACAGCGTAACGGTCCAGTAGCGGCAGCGTTTGGTACATTTTTACAGTCTACACCTTTGGGGCGAGCTGATTTATTTGCGTATAGATTGCGGTTTGGCGATTGATTGGGACCGCGAAGGAATCGATTACTGAATGAACTAACGGCTATAACTTAAAGCAGGGCGTTTCGATTTTGTTGCAAACCTAAAATACTTCGATTTGATTAGTCAACTAAATATACAATGTTATTTGAAAGAGCACGTCTGTTTCTATTTACGTTAAAATATACAATTTATTGTTGGCTAAGCATTTATTTTGCTCTAAAGTGCGACGAACTTTAGGAACCACGCTTTAAATCTATTTGGAGTAGCTTCAAAAGTTGGCGAAACTAATCCTCCAAATTGTACTCTCAGTTAAGTAGTTTGTAGTGGTCATAGTAGTTTAGTTTTCTGATATTTTAGTGTTTAGCGCGTTAATGTTGTTATTTCTTTGTTCACAGATAATATTTCATACCTATATTTTACCTTTATTTTTACACTTTTAACAACCAAACTAATTATCATTAAATATAGAGGTAGGTGTTTACTTATCCGACTCTTTTGAAATTTTATCAACTAAAAATGTTTTAATCATAAAATAAATTGCAAAAATAAATCTTTGCTTGTAACATTGTTAATTGACCCTTATAAATTAGAAGTTAATTACCCGATCTTCAAAGTTTCTCCGACAGAGGGCGTTTATGTAAATCCCCCTAATGACTTGAAGAAGCAAAAACTTTATTCTTTACTCGGTTAATTCGCTAAATTATAAACAATTTATGTATTTTAATTTGGTGTTTTATGAAAAATCCGTTTTTATAAAATTTAAGCTTTTTTTTAAACGTCGAGTGCTGCGGCCCGAAGGCCTTAGCAGCTTTACCGTGACTACTTTACCGTGGCTCCCGTTCCCTATACATTCGATCTGACTGTATCGTCTTTATAATGACAACACAACGAGGCGAAAGCATAGGTACGACCGCCATTCCTGTCCGCCTCCCCATCGAGCTTGACCTATAAATTTAAGCTTAGAACTGATTACGACTAACGAGTGGCGTTTGGGAACTTCGACAGCGATATGAAGAGGTATCAGGTAGCCATCTGATAGAGATGGAGTCTAATAAAAGTTTGAACATGCTCGATTTCACAAAACACCGGAGGACTTCATTAAATTTTGACACAAGCATTCATTAAATTTTGAGCATTGAATTGGGAAGGAGAAAAATCTTTGCAAAATACTCAATTAAAATTGGATTTTGGCCTGAGTTTTTGGCCAGCAAACACACTCCTTTGCTCTTCAGGATTCTTTTTCACCCGTCTTCAGATCGTTTGACTATTTTGCGACATTCAAACAGTCGTATCCGAGCCGCTGAAGTTTGTGCAAGTATATGAATTCAGCACTGTTATAAGGAATGGCAGATACATCTCCAGCATTGTGGGGCTTCCAAAGGAAGTTACTTTGAAAATGAAAACGTGATATTGTGTTTTTTTTATTAGTATCAATACTTTTTTACACAAATGTAGGATCCATGCACATACCTATATTGTATCAATGAGGTTATAAGATGATTATCGGTATATTTCCTAAAACGAACAGATAAGTAATAATTAAACAATAATGTAATCAGTCAACCTAGTGGTGATATGATATTTGTTTCCCTTAAAAATGAACATTTATTATTTTCAGTTCTAGCTTTACAAAACCATTGAAAGTTGTAGTTAAATATTCAGAACAGAACCCGTGAATAAGTCCAGTACTGTACCTACATACGGTACGTACATACCTAATAGGAGAGAATGATTGCCTTCGTATACGTTTTGTCACGAAGTTATAAGGATCGGTACTCGAGACGGTTTACAAATAAAAATAATTATCAATCGCTTTTCCTACCTATCCAAAAGAAATACCAACTAACTATCCTTTAACAATATTTAAAAAAATAATCCTAAATATAAACTAAAACAGATTTTTTAAAATTACATAAAATGGCCTACTTTATGACAAGAAAGTAAGGATGACGTAACAACATATTTCTTTTGAAACACAAATGAGTTAGATAAAGTCTATCACCATCATCGTCAGGGAAGGTTGCCCATCAGCCGGTTATCGCGGCGACATTTCAGCCTGCGACATTACTTTAGCCTGTTACAAGAATATATCGTACTATATGTTAACGGACTAGGTTACTTACCTGCTACATTTAAGCAGATACTTAAAAGTTAGGACATTTCACTAATAGCGCTTTAACATGCAAAAGAGTGATAACGTTAAAAGGTGTCTTGAAACTTTTACTGGATTACAAAGCGTAGCCCTTCTAGCTGCATACCTCAAGTTAGCCGCAGTCCTTAGTAAACTTGTTAAAGGTTATAAACACTGTTAAAAACAAGTCCATGTAGGGTAGATGTAGCAGTAGAGTCGTTGTTAACCTTTACAATTACTGTAGTATTTGTTAGAAAACATAGATATACTCGTGCTTGAATGCAGAACAGAGGTTTCTCATATAATTTGTTCTTTTAATTACTACTCTACAAAACAATAATTTGGACACTCCGCTGTGTCTGTATGCAATCAAACACTTGTCAAAGGTAAGAACTATACTCTGCTTAGGTCCCATTCAAAAATATATTTTTTCTACTCGTTTTTAAAAGAAGACGTGCGATACCGTGAACACAAAGCACTGGCATTCCTCTAGTTAACAAAAATAATAAGCAAGTAACTTAGTTAAGTTTATAAACATTTCAAGTAATGTAACTGAAGGACTTAGTTAATGAAGCTTCAATGTTATGACATAATATTTGTCTGGAGAACAAGAAGTAATGAGCGTTCTGTTCAAGTAGTCAAGTCAACACATGGAGTTCATGAAAATAAATGCGGGTCTCTATGATATGTTATGGACTCCTTAATCAATTTGCAAAATACAAAATTCAATTCAATTCAAATTACAAAATTGATATTTCATTAATCATATTGTTAGACGTAAAATATATACAATTCAGAAGTTTCTTTCATAATTGACAACTAGGTGATGGTACCTAACGGTTTGTTTTATTAAAAGAATGCTAATCTATTTGACAGGAGCGATACCAAAACCATAGTGGCATTATTGCCTAGATTATCATGGAATAAAAGTGTATGTTTTCTAGTGTTATAGGGCGTTTAAGGCAGCCGTTTAGGGGCAGGCGTTTTGGGGTATTTAATCAAAAGTGTCACTTAGATGTCATCTTGGCTCTCATTACTCCGTCTTCAAATACAGTTTCCATAATGCAGTGCGGCATCTAGTAGATATACTGTAGTGTGAGGGCTAACAAAACCATGAGGGGCAAAGCTCCACGTCAAGTCAAATACCAGCCAGCGAAACACCGAAATAGATACCTAACACCTTTCCGTGTAGCTTTATTCCAAAGTACTAAGGTGTATTATTGCTCGCTCAGAATGCGATTTAGCCCTTATTAGGTTAGATAGGTATTAAAGTTAAACTGTCTAGAACAGGGGAAACCTGACGTGTTTGTTTAGCGTTCGGTTGGGAATTAACTCGATTCAAACACAGCTAACGGTAAGTAAAGACAAATACCCACTAATATACGCACTATCATAAACGTGGAAATATCTACGACGAATTAAGAACGCTCCAAGTATTTAGCACACCGTTTCTCCCTTTTTATGCCTTTGGATCTTTTGGAATAGCACCTCACTAAGGCGTCATCGATGTTGTTAGATTTTAATAAGTAAAATAGTTAAACACCACCCACATTCTACCTGCAAGCGGAAATGCAAGAATACTCAAAAAGTGTTCTAATGATGATACAAAAACTCGTAGAGAAAAATGTAAATAGAAAGAAACTCAAATGTCTGACAATGTTTCTTATCTTGGATAAAACGATGTTATGCCACGCAATTCCAACTTCACTTCTAACAACCGGCTGCTCACCAATATGATGAATGAATAAAGTACTAGGAAAAAACAGAACGTAAAATAAACACAACCAATTTATAAATTAATAAGTTTTCTGATCGAGTACAATCAATTGATTGAAACATCATAAACGCTTTTCCAGACACACAAAGATAAATTCAGTAGCATTTAAAAATGTGCTAAGACAGACCTAATTAGCATGTTTTAAGAACCTGAAAAATCCAACACTGTGTGGCCTATTTCAGTAAAAATATAAATTCATTCTCTTTTACTGCAGAAAATATGAGAGGACTTCAAGTTCCGTTGATACAAATTCTGCCTGTCTAACTGGCTACGAAATCTTAAGTCCTCTAAGTGTAAAAATAATATAGTAATTTTTTCCCGTTTACATATTGCACCGGAGATAGTGCATGAGAATTGTGGATATGCATTCAAGCGCATCACATGCAATTTAGTGTTACACGAATGTTTTTGTCAATAATGTTAGTAGGTCCATCTTAACGTCCTACCTCAACTTGTACCATATACAGACTGACCATTTTGTATGTTACAGTAAAAACCAATTAGTTCGAAAATAGATCTGAAAAGGTGGTCCAGTTTTTAGTATTTCGCTACTAAACGTACTTTTGCAAAGCATTAACAGAAAATAGGGAACACTAATAAAGTAATCAGGATTTTTTAATGTATATGTACGAGTGAAACTTTAGCCGAAGTTTTTACGTGGAGCAGTAGAAAAGTTTAAATCGGACATATGAAAACTTAATTGGTTTCTCGTAAAAAGCCATTACACGTTCGAGGCGTCGACACTAGGTAGTAAAATGTGAGCAGGAGCTAAGGATATAAACATTAAAGACTTGCAATATTGTTCTTGGCTGTAACACGACTGCCTGCAACGCTATTTATGTACTTGAATGCGAGACAAGACAATATTTACGTTACGTCCCACTTGAGGTGAAGTCCATCGTAAAATTTTGACTTATCTTATTTCTACAAAGACGCAACATAAAACAAATTATTTAATTGCTACGAGTATAACTAGCTAAGGCAATTCAATTAAATGGTTTTGATACTAAGATATTAAATAAATACACAGGATTACTAAAATCTAAATATGTAAGTTAGTTACAAAGTAATAATGGTTTTTCCCACGGGTTATCGTTGAGGAATACCTACGTGTTACTGTGCTATGCCATGTGGCGTGCGTGGCATTGCACGTTCAACGAGAATGTGTGCACTCGATACAAATAATACTTGATCCGATGTCTATTTCAACATTTAGTAATGATGTTATGTGTGTACCGTAGAGCGTTGATCTATCCCAAGTAATTGGACATCAACGTCGTGTCATCTCGAATAGGTATCTACCTAGTATTCAATACTTTACATTTTCAGTTTTATTTTGGTTTATTAATCAATAAAATGATTCAAATAGTTTTTTAGTTAAAAATTAACTTGTATAGTTTTTGTTGTTTAATTAATTGCATGTAAAAATACATATGTATATACCTTATCCTAAAGTAAAAAACTTTAACAGTTTTCAGAGTTTGATTTCGAAGTTGTTCGTACGGGCAATCTACTGTGTTTACTTTATAATAGCTTTGTCTTGACGTCATTCGGTTCAAATCTAAACAGTGACGGCCACATAAACGTTTGCATGATTCATAACAATAGATATTTTTTTTAAATTATGACCCCCTGCTACGTTACTATAGTAGTATTTTAACAATTATAAGTGAATTGAATAAATAGAAAAACTCAAGTTTTGGAGAAACATAAATTACTCATACCATTCCCTATTAAATTTAAAAAAAATCGTGTTATACGCCGATGACACCGCGAGATATTATAAATGTTTATGTCTCATATTTGACTATACTTGCTAAACGGATTTGAACAAATTTTTATTGTATGTTTATCTTATCAAAAAACGTTCTATAATCTTCAACTAAATCGAAAAAATTACATAGGCATGAGATCACATATTTTATATCTCTCAGTCTAATCCAAATTCTCCTTGCAGCTCGCACTGAATTTAGCACCAAACTACACCTAAACATTCTAGTGTTCCTTAGAAAATGTTAAGCGAATTCAATCTCTAACTTCTGCGTGACGAGGTACAGTTTTGAACGTTTTATATTAGACGTCTTCGGGTCTGTGTTTATAAACAGGCCAGTAGGTATTAACCGCAAGTGTTCCTGCGACGATTGATCTCAGATTATGTTTCTAAATCAGCGGTTACATTCCTAAATCCAGTCACCAAAGAAACCAAATTTTGCTAGACTCAACGGATTTTATAGAAACCAATTTTAGCTGAGCCTCGAACTATATCGCTGTTACCAGTAGCATCAAACGCGTGATGCTTAGATATAATTGTAAAGGATTTGATCATCGACTATAATGGAATGGTGGTTTATAGTAGCTATAAACTATTTATTAGCTAGTTGACTATTGCTTAACACATAATCGTAATTGAGCATGTGTGATGATTATTTATGATTTATTTACAAAGTAAGATACCGCAACTAACTACTCCTCACGATTTCTGTCTAAACTCAATAAAGTTAAACATACTTTAACTGCAAAATGATCTGAATATATCAACTAATATAAAAACACCTAAATAGCATATAAAGACTATAGACGTTAAAGCACCATAAAAGTAAGAAGATATGAAGATGCGAATCGATTATTTTTTTATATTTCATTAGACAATATCAAAAGATACCTCGGTAAAAAAAACTTGAGACTGTTAAGGTTTCATTTCATCCGTAAAGACAAAAAAAAAATTAAAGTTACAAAAAGCGGATTAAATTGGCGTGGCTAATATGTGGGCATATTTCCATAAAGCTTGATAGCAAGGAAGAGGAGGTCCCGTCCACTGCGTCCTCACGGCGCATTCCACCCGCATCTATTACTATAAAATACCCGTCGCTAATAAAATTGATGGCTCTCAACTATTCACCAGCACATACCTAATGAAATAACTTTAAATTCATTCCTTAAAAATATATTTTATAGATTATATTGTAGCTACTTTACTTAGGATGTATGTAATAAGTATAAAACCTTCGAGAAGGGATATTTTGTACCAAATTACAATTTCAAGCTTTAAACAATTAACTACATTCTTCAAAGCGCAAAAAAAACATCGAATTTGGTAAGACTAACCCATAATCTTAGTGTGATAATGTTGTGCTAATATGTATGAAACTATGAAAGAATAAGCATTAAAAATTGAATCGAATAATATATTTTAGTAAGTTTAAAAGTTATAATAAAATATATAAACATCACACATCAATGCCTAAGTATACAAAATCACCTTCGTTAAGGCAAACGGAGTCGTCGCATTTCAATATGTGCATTAATTAGTACATAATTAATTCTATACAGGTTTCAAACATTAGGCGGTATTGATAGATTTTATAAAATGTCCATGTGATTTATAGTAGTAAGGTTTAACGAAAATAAAGCATATATGAATATTAATAGTCATGGTTTTACAAAAATAATTTAGAAAAAACTTCTTTGGTTGCCTGCCACTAATTAATTTTACAACCCCTACAACTTCAAGTTTATTACATCAGATTTTGTTGCATATTTTAATTAAGTCTGGTCAGGGAGGGTTGTCGATAACTTGTCCTTACGTTCAAACAAGTAGGTAGATAGGTGTTCTGTACAATAACTAACTCAATATCAGTTTAACTAGTAGTCTAACTAAAAAGTATTTAAAAGATAAAACATAATTCTAACCATCAGCCACATCGGCACTAACAATACTAATTGCGCGAAGATTGTGGTGAAATACTTAATTAAATGAACATCTATAAATCGATTCCAACAAAAAATTTGATATAAAAATAACAAACACGACCTACCGTGTGTTTATTCAGAAGCAAAGCGAAGAAAAGTTGTCAAAAATAAACAAAGGCTTTGGCGCCAGGTACAAGATGTAAGGAAGCGGTGAAATATGCGATCCGTTCTTAGGACCCATCTGTTTTACTCATTAACCCCCGCACCCCACGCCCCGTTCCCCGCTCGCCCCGCACCCCGTAACACTCCACTCCGACAATAAATTCCCACCCCTATGTACTTTCGTGAGCTTTTCGTGAAAGTACCTGCTGATATTACGCTTTCCACTCCAAATAACGTGTCAGTAATAAGAACGCAATCAACGCTATGTCTAATGATTTCTATAGGCCTACCTACATGCATGTTATTCTTATTTATTCCTAAATGACGACGCAAAATACGTAGCTAAAAAAATATGAAAATGTTGCAGTACATTGTACAGGTGCATACGTATAAAGAACATAAATACAAAAACAAATTACTGAGTGTTGTACCGGTCGTTAAGGTTGACCTCAAAAGTAACTGAGACAAAAATTATTAAGTACCTATATTTGTCCTTTACGATGTGAACCAGGAAGAGTTAGGTCTACAAATATCATGTTCCTCGCTCCACTGGCTGTGGCTGGCATAAATCCACGTTCACACGACACATTTTCAAGCAAACTACCTATTTATTTTCGCAGCAAACGATTTATTTTCCTGACGTTGTCGTTCCACAGCGTATGTGGGTATATCTACGTACCCGTGATACCTTTAAATCTCTGCCCAACTTGTCCCTTTTATTTGAATGTATGATTTTGTACACCTTATTCACAAGCAAGGCTAAATAAATTCATGGTTTTTAAATTAAGCTTTATATAAAAATTACTTGCCTTCTTTGAGTAATTTGCGGTAATGAAAATGAATAATATACATAAATCATAAAAATTTTTTGGCAATATAAAAACAAGAAGTCGAAGGAATGAAGTTGAAATCAATAACTGCCAAAAATGTAAAACCAATAGGTATGAATATACAGATGTACTAATTAACAACATTTAGATTCTTCGATAAATAATATGTAAATTCAGAATTATTAGTAGGTAGATATTATTAACTGTTCCAAAACCCGCTTCAAGTCCAGCTTTCTAAGAACATAGACAGGCATGTGTGGAATTCAATTAAAAATAAATAATTTTGGTGATCAACATTAAAAAACATTTACATAAATAAAAACTTACTACAAAATATAAAATAACTATATTAATCAAATTATAATAAGGATTTTTTGTAATAAAACTGATAGTAAACACTTATGGCTACATCTTTATTATGAATGAACCAAAATCCCTTAATATTTTGAATGGATTGCTAGTAACAAAGGAGTAAGTAAAGTACCCACTAACTTACCTATAGCCTTAAGTAGAGTGGCACTGGCACCGACCCCCAGTGGTCGTAGGAGGGGGTACAACGGTTTTCCATTACTCGCAAGTACCACAGACGGATCAAACCGAGTATTCCTCAGGGCCTTTTCCATTTTTTGTACCCCAATTTAATGCCGATCGGCAATAATTAGATTGAGAGACGTAATGAATTTATGTAGAACGGGATGTCTAATTGTTTTTCGATAATATTATTGTCTCCAAAAGTTACGAAATTATATTTATTTGAACTAAACGATTTTATAAGAACTACTAATGCATATGTATTCATTCAAACACTTGCATAGTGGCGACATCGTTAATTATATTTAATGTAAAGCAATGATCACAAGTGCAAGTGGGCCGCATACAGGATAGCCATCATTAAGTTTTTTGATCCTACCATAACACGTCGCACCATAAACGTAACAGGTATGGTTGAGAAGCAATGATTAACATACCATGGTCTATTCGTAGACAATATTATTCAAACATGATGATGCGCCATGTTCGGCAGGGCATGCACCCCGTGCATTCCTTTTTGGGCTGCTTTTTCTACGGCCGACAAAGCGTAAAAAACCAGTGACCACATCCTTCCACGTCAACATTCTTGGAAGTTAGTATAATAGTAGAGTCCTAATGGTTCAGGTAAAATATCGCTCTCTTGTTAAGGAGGGTTTGATGAGCCTCGCTCGACATATTAGATCAAACGGAAAAACTAAGACATACTCTGTCACCTGTAATTTGTTATTCGGATTATTATTTACGGACTGAGAAGTTCCTAGAGAAATGGACAAAACCTAAAAATCCCCTATTACGTAATGCACCCAGTCGCTACACTAGCCTCGGAAACGCACACGATAAATAGTAATTAGATGTAACACATATATTATTAAATGTTACTTAACTTTTTCCTACTCAGACGTACTGATGTTGTATATGTATCTTAGTTTAAAACTTAATGAACACCTGACCAACAATCATTTATTTTATTTTTCAGTTTT
This sequence comes from Choreutis nemorana, assembly GCA_949316135.1. Classification (NCBI taxonomy): domain Eukaryota; kingdom Metazoa; phylum Arthropoda; class Insecta; order Lepidoptera; family Choreutidae; genus Choreutis; species Choreutis nemorana. The sequence continues at coordinate 4,940,654 of OX438597.1, read as the reverse complement.
TGCATGTAAGTAACTAATCAAATATAACTATTATCAGAATGGTCACATAATCAGTTATTGACCCCGAAAAGTCATGAGGAAACGGTGGCGCCTCATTTTCTGGTGTCAAGAAAGGTGCAATGCTATTGTTCTCTCACAATGCATTTAAATCGGTACAGTTACTGCTCTTTAGTTTATTGAAGATGCCGCTTATGGAATGAATGAGACAAAGGATAGTCATTCACAAATTCGCAGAGTTTGTGAGGAGAGGAGCCGCGGGCGTTAGGTTATCTACAAAAAGAGGGTTAGCGCCCTTGCAAGTCGCACCACAATGGCAGATGCTTTGTTAAGAATCTGGGACAAAAGCTTTTCAAAAAGTTGTCTCTTTCATACTTACCTATCCGTTAAGTGTTTATTTATTTTTGTTGCCAACTGTAGATATAATGGAGACGTCATTTGATTTAATATTTACCATACCAACATTTCGTTTTGCCTTTCCGTTTCAGTTTGTACACAACAGTATAAAGATTGTCCATTAATATTGATTATTTTTCTATAAAATGTCGACTCAATACAAAATTGACAGGTCCAGTGGTTCCGTGAAAATCCAATTTCCGTTTAGTAAACTCATAATTTGATTTTCTCAGTAGAGTTAAGAACCAATCCAACCAGCACAGCTTTAATGTTTTATTTCTAACCAACTATTATTTAACAATGTGATAAACAAATATATTTTCTTTTCCATAGATATCTTCTTCGCAATATTAATAAGTAAAAACAAAAAATTTCCTACCTCTTTGTATCATAACTACGCAACGGATGGAGGATTATGAAATTTGGCACAGTTAAAGTTTATATGAAGTAAAAAGTAATATTTTGATGTAACATACACATGTACATTAGGAATAAATTAATAAAAAACAATTTTTTTGTGAGTTCTGTAGTCAAACTGAATTTAATATTCTTTTCGAATTTCGACCTCTCCAATTAAACATTGAGTTAGGATTATAAGTATTGTCGCCTTTAAATTCAGCGGCTTTTGATTTTTATCTGTACTTTTGTTGCGGCCCGCGACAAAAATAGGATCATGCTGCTATAAAGTATCTGCCTATTATAATAAATAATACAGTGAGTAAGATGTTTTGTATACTGACTACTGGACTGACTAATTTTACTCTGCATGACAAACGTACAATCGTTTATGCATCAATGAACATTTGCAATTAACACATACCTACATACTTAAAGAGTAATTTATCCTACTCAATAGATTCGATTCAAAAAACAAATAATTATTTTAACATTAGATCCGCTTCCTATGATTTTTGACATGAGATATGTTTATGTAAATCTATGTCTTCCTGCATGTGTCTTTCATAAAATTATTTAATAATATTTTCAATAATATAAATAAAATTATTCTTCGCCAGAATGTGTAAAATTGATTGATAAGCTTAAAACTATTGTAAGATTTAAAAAAATCCAATCAATGAAATGTAAAATCACTAAATTATTAAGAGGATATTAATTAATTCCAGGCAACCTAACTTGGTGACGTAGGTAACTAGGTACCTAGCTAATAGATCGGTATCATAACGATTTACCGTAGCAAAAGGTCATGTCGATGCCATTGACATGGCGGGGCTGTGCGTTAATGCTATTGTTGGATTTTATAGCGTCTGCAAATTCTGCAATTCAAAACATAGGAATAATTCTGACGTTCTAGTCCACGCCCAAACGCACACACAAACACTATCAACAACGAACTGTAACATATCACTGTATCACTAGGAAATAACTTACAGAGAAAGAAGCGACAGACTTTTAAATTAAATTATCAATTAAGGATAAGATATTCTTTATTTTAATTAGAACGAAAGAATGAACACATCCGAAATTACGATCAAGTAATCTATAGTTCAATATATGTATGGAACATATCAACGTCGAATCAATTTTTAATCAAGTAGCAGAGGTGGACAGTAGAACGACGGCTTTGAAAAACCCAAAGATTAGAATCGTAGAGCATGGTAATATTACCTACTTGTATTTCAATTCAATGATTAATAATTTGAACTAATAAATTGAAGACATGTTCCAGTTGATATTAATATACAGAAATTCATTGCATCTTTATTAAATCTACCTTCTTATATTAAAACTGTTACACACAATAAATATTTTCATACAATCGTGGATGGATTTTAAGCAGATTGTTTACTAAACATTCAGGTCAAGATCATTTTCACAAATATTTATAACCGACCTATGCTAGCCCTTCATTGTTACAATACATTTAATTGGTACAAATATTAAATAACTTTAGCATACGAGTATTGAGTTAATGTAAAAAAGGTTTAAATAAGGAAGTTGACATTGTTGGGCAGAGCCGCCACCGCCGCAGCGCCGCGCCGCAGCCGCCTCTGCCGGACCGTGGCGAAGGCCTATTGTCATTCAATCGCACCATTGTACCTCTTTGTCGGACTCCAAGCCCTGCAGCGGTCTCAGCAAGGGGATACCGAACTTGAATAAATTATACACTTAAATGTTACCTACATAAGTACTTATGATATTGTTTTTCCTAACTGGTACATTAAAATACCATTAAAATTATATTTGATAAAAATATTAATTTACTTATCTGCCGGATATTTTTATTATTATGAATAATTTAAGGTCATCATGATATTCGACTAATTAATAAGATTCACAAATTTACCGTATTTGAATTATAAAATATCCGAAAACTCTTGGAATACGCTTAAATGTACCTAGGTAGGTAGCAAAATATTGGTATCAAAGATACCAGGACTTAGGTAAGTTGGAATGGTATGATCATTATACCAAGTCGGGATTCAAACCCGCTGCGCCGGCACAACTAATCTCGCCAGCTACCAAGTACATTTAAATTCGATTAATTATATTCTTGTTTTTTTGCTTTTTTGGCTAATCGCCAAATATTTTATGTTAAGGGTGCTGAGTTGTTTTTCCCAATACTTGCTAATAATTTGCTTGTTTGGCTTCAGTTGGTACTGAAGGGAACTTTACTCAGAAGGTAAGAAGGGCGATAAATCACTCCGATAAACAATGATTTATTAATATATTTATATCAGAGAACTAACTATAAAGCTGATGTCTGAAAGGAAGCAATGCACTAGCTTTAGGTACATACCTCCATGTACTAAACGAGATCTCAAAATTATTTATCATTCAAAATAACTCACCGTTACAAGGTGCAACAGGATCTGCCTTACATGCGCTCGATGACAACGCTTACTATCCACTAACTAAAGAAGCTATTTACTTTTACTTTAAAAACTATGCACTAAAGATATGACTTATTTTAACTTAACGTCCTTCACTTTTCTCTAAAAAGTTCAATGTTTTAACAGTTGGTGAATGAGTGGTGTATATAATCGTAAAGTTTCGTTCTCAGTTGTTTGTAAAGCACGACGTGAAAGCGGTCGGCGCTGACGGCAGCCGGCGCAAGACTGGCTGCGGCTGGGCTGGAGCGAGTGGATAGTGTCGGATGCTCGAGCTATGCCGCCCCTCGGTCCTCGCAAGCTTCCCTGCAGCAAGCACGGCCGCGGCCCGTGCACAACCGGTCGCACAATTTAAAAAGAGCCTCGACTTAAGCCCAAATATAAGCCAGAACAAACACAACCCGCTTACATTGCGCATCGACATATATGTTAACCCTCGATCAAGCCATACAATCCGTGTATGTTTAAATCAGACGCGTCCACTGATGATGGTGATTAACCCAATGGCTATCCACACGCAACGAGCTGTAATTTAGATACATTATCTATGATAGAAGACGATGTAAATTGCGGTGAGAGATACTCAAACTTACCCTAACCCGTGTAGATCGTTAACATACAATTGATAATGGAGTGGATAAACAATGAGGCCACATTAGCGGTATACCTTTAAACATTGATACAAACCATCTTTCGATGCCTATACATTTGTTGTTTTTGAGTTGTTAGGTATTTCAAGGAACATCCTGCGTCAATATTTGTATGGAGCTGAGAAACCCACTGACACGCTGCTGTGTTTACATACCCTTACATAAAGTTAAACAAGCCAATGTTCTTTTACCTTTACGAAGCAGAAACAGAAGGTGTATTGTTTAACTATATTTTACCGGCTCCGTTATAACTCGCTTGCTATTGTTAAGCTTTGCTGCTAGTTTAAATAGTTTTCTAGCTAGATCTCGGAATACCTACCTCTCATAAACAAACTCCATACACACTCAGCCATTTAATTTTCCTATAGCTTATGCAATTAATTTCGAAGAATAACACAATTCATAGCGGACTTACGGTGTGAATTGTCGACTAGCTGGAAAGTAATTGTCTAAAATCTATAAAATTACCTACATATAATAACTATTTCGCTTTTCTCATTTTGACAAAGGCTTTTTTAAATCTATATGATTTAGGAATAGACAAAGTGGCCAAGTTTTGAAATGAATAAGTTAGGACCGAAAACGACCGTTAAGTTTTAATTATGCAGTAGAACAATTTCAGTTCATCAAATTGTAACATTGTGAACAACATATGAGCTAAATTTGTCTAAAGAGAAAATAAAAACGAGTTCTAAGGGAACAAAAGCTATCAAATAAAGCTGAGTTCCGACTTCAGTGTGATCTCTCGTAGTCGCATTTCAAAGAAAAATCTGGCTTAAGGCGAAGTCACGACGCGACAAGGCAAAGCACTTACAACCGGAGGCTTAAAATAGAAGTCCTCTTGTAGTGCCGACTGAGGAGGTACCAGAAAACCGCCTCCCTCAAATCCTATTAAAGGACTTCTGTACTGCACCGAGATATTCAAAGTAGGTACGATGCTGCAAACGTGTTTTCTTTTAAGCTTGGTTTTCTACATCCTGATCAACGAAAATCTTAGTCGGTACAATTCGAAGTAATTTATTTTTGTTACAGTCCTTTGAAAGTAATAATATTGTGGGATATTTAACCAGTAGTACTAGTGGTGGGTATTTACTAGATATACCATCTGTACCTAGTAAATAATATTCTAAAGAGGTAAAGTTTTTAAATTTGTGAAAGACTTTGAAATTATTCATTCGGCTTAAGAAAATCTTTTTCGTGGAGAGATTAATTTTATCTCAGACACAATCTCAGAACACAAAAATATGAGTCCACAGACAAAGATGTTCAGCAAACTCGGGATGAACTATATACTATACCTACCTACTTAGGTACTTTACGAAAACTGAAACAAACCTTTTCATTAAATGTTTAAACAAGTTTCACAATAGCATATATTTTTTTACAACGGCATGAGCCAACAAGCTAACGGTTCACCTGATTGAAAGTGATCCGCCGCCTATTGACACGACGATGCCCCTGATGTCGTGGAACGCCAAGAGCACCGTCTATACGTTTCCCATGTAGAGGTAAGGATATCCAATCCTTCGCACCTAAACACAGCGAACTGCTTCACGGCAGAAATAGAAAGGAGGGAAATAATATTGACACTCATTCCGATATATAACCTCAAATCGCGATTTCATTTATAACATAGTAAGTCATTAGTCAAAAGGTAGATCTGTCAAACCATTAATCATTGCACTGTGACATTATTTATGTTTATTTAGTTATTTTTAGATCTTTATTGCTTTAATATAGTTCTTAGATAGTAAATATAAATCATTAATTAAAAATGGCAGGTGAGTTTAAACTGATGGAACTATCACTTTTTTTTTATTATTTTATTAACTATGATTATTTAACTAACATTCGTAACAAAAGAATAAGTTTCTATGTAAATTATCAAAGGTTTCTAACAATATATTGGAAAAAAGAAGTCTCGCATGCAACATATATTCATACCTACCCAAAAGAAATAGTTGAATATATGAAGTCACCCTTTGAAATGTTTTGAAATAAAATATCATTATTAATTTCATTAATTACTATTGTTATTATTATGTATTATTTTAGACGAGGGCATGCTTGTAAGCATAGGAGAGATGATAGACCTGGCGATTGGTACTCCGGAGGTGAATAGTTTTTATTTTGAACAATTTTAGTACGGATTTAATGGTCAGCGACAATGCCCCTGAAAGTGGAGCATGTTTGCTATGGAAATACCTATTGACTCTCGGCTTAAATAATGAGAACCAAGTTATTGTGTTCACAGAATACATACGCTAAAATATAAATAAATCAGTTATTATAATGTATTGTTTCTCACCTGCCATTTTATTTATACAGCAAGGCGTTATAAAATATATGTTGATCCTCTTTATTTTAGTCGAGCATGTCATAGATAAGTCCGATCAATCAGAATGCGACCAAAAGCAACATTAATAAGTTAAAACGCACCAGTAATGGGTCGTCGGTAACTCCATCATCGAAAGCTGTTACGGATGATTCCGCTAATTACATTTACGATCGGCTTTATGACTGTCTATGCTACTACGACTGAAATGAATGGAACCTATTAATCCAACCTGTTCTGGAATTTGGAACCCAAGATTGAGTTTCTAAAGCTATAAAAGCTTAATTTCAAATTCACCAATTTCCTTGATTAAATCAAAATATTTTTAATTAATTGTTATGTTATTGGATATCTGAGCTCACGTTGGATACTAACATGCGTATCAAGCCTTGTATTGAATATTTTAACTTTGAACATATATTTCCCTGTGTGCTTGATTTTGACACATTCACGCCAAAGCATATTTCTAATGTAACTTCTCACTACACTAAAATAAATATATGTAAATATTATATCTGGAATTAAAAAGAAACAAATAACAATTCAAGATTTTCTTCATAGTGTGGGTCGGTAGATTTCAATATGCTACAAACCGTTCTTCACTGCCTTGCCCAGCAGCTCAGGGTACTCTCCAAGAACGTGGAGATACGAGGCTCCGCCACCAGACTACCATTCGCCAACCAAGACCTCCCTCATGTACAAACCGTCAACATCACAGAGTTTCAAGTGGACTTGTCCGATGTAAGAATATGTAACAATAGTATTTGTGCACCGCGGCTTCGCATACCTAAAATTTGTGTTTCAAATCCCTTCTTGTTCCTGGTCTATGTCAAATATATAATAGTATGTATTGTAAATTTAAATCATAATAATAACAAAGGACCCAAATAAAATATATCTCTTTTTCCAGGCACCACAAGGAATACCGAAAAAAACTGAACAAGTATACCGTAAGAACTTAAAAGTCAATTTAATTGTAGATATTATTTAATTGTTTTCGCTGTTTTTATTAATATTTCATTATTTTCAGAACAACCACAGGATCCAGCTAATGATACTATTTTAGTAGGTAAGAGAACCAATTGAAAAACAAAACAAATAAATAAATACAAAACATTCATGATCCCAGAGTGTACACTCTAAGTTCACAACACAAAAACCACCTTGTGCCGATATTCAAATCTTGGATATCACAGCCGGTGGAATAAGACCACTACTGAGGCCGTCATATCTACACTATATAATAACTATTAGGTATAAGTATTTAGGTACACTTCATTGTTTTTTTTTCAGTTGAACGAGTCAAAAAGACGGAAGTTCAGGACGGGGATAAAAGTAGTAAGTCCATATTAATGTAACAGTAGATATTATTTTTATAAATAAACATAGGTAATTATTGTCCGCTAAACTATTGTTAGATATTACTATTACATTAACATTATTTCATTCAATTAAATTACCAAACTCAAATTGGAGGATGGTTTTTATTTTTAAATCTTCAATTTTTATTATTAATAGAAAAGTTTTTAAATATATATATGTATTTAAGTTAAAATTGAATAACTGATGAACCGTTTGTAAGTTTTTTATGAATCCCACAGCACCAGCAGGAGGGGGACCAGGAGCTAAGGCAAACGTTGTTATTGGTAAGAATAACATATTGAAATAAATACACGATAAATTAACCTATATAATTTATCACTATTTATTATTATTTTTTTTATGGATTTTAATCGGTAGCTGAGCCTTCCTCCGACAGATACATTTTGACGATTAGAGGACCTAAATGTACTGAAGTTTAACTTTCTCGGGGGATTCCTTGGGAAATCAAACTATTTCAATACCTTCAGCAATCAGACCATTACCTCAATAATAATACCTAGCATGTAATGTAAGGTTCGAGTCTCGGGTTGCCATGCATTGTAGCTGCCATGTTCCTCACTGTACCCGGATAGTGGCGACAGATTCGCAACCTGTCACACTGGGGCTCAACATTAACATGCGAAATGCGGTGTGTAACACCTCTGCCTACCCCTGTCGAGGGATTAATGTATGTAATGTATGCACGTTATGTAAATAGGTCTATACGATTATCCTATTTCCGCTGACCTAAATTCGTTTAGTAAAGGTAAAAGATCTAATGTTAAAAGTATGTACACTTACAAGGCAAAGAAAATAACCTAGTACTGAAAAGTCACAAGAGTAGATAGAATACCTACATTTGTATATATATACGGGTAATATGCCGAATAATTGTTATAAAATATTTATATTTATCCATAAAGTAGAATATACCAATTGATATTTATACATAAAAACAAAGTTGAACTTAAGAGAGAAATTAATAGAAATAACTCGTTATTATTATTGTTTTTATAGGCGAAAGGGCAAAAAAACCGGAAGAAGTTGAAAGTAAGTCCTTTTATAAATATAGATACCTAATTAATATAATTTTTATAGGTATGTCATGAACATTACCTCCTACCTATATTCATATCCTTCTTAATGACAAAATGTTAAGTTATGTTGGACGAAATAAAAATAAAAACACCAAAAAAAGCGACATCGACTTTATTAACAATGAGAATATTTAAAATAAAGTGCCGATCAAGAGAGTGTCGCACACAAGTGGTTCCGTAGGTACCGTCATTAAAGATTAACATAAAGAAATACCCATAGATTAATGATTGGCCGTCGCTGTGTTCCTACATGATGGAGCATGTGCACAAGAAAAAATGCGGCAACTCCAAGTACGTTAATTTGGCGTTGTTTATTCCTTCTCTTAGCAGCGGATAACTAAAGATGATATGCCGCGTCTACTAAATGAATTGCCAACTTAAATAATTTAATTTGAACCACAATATAAAATAATACTAAAATAGTCCAATTATTTTTAAATATCATAAAACATTCAAATAGATCAATTGTTAATTTAATACCACACATTTGCCACTAAAATCCCGCAACTTAGTAATGTAACTTTTTATTAGTAAAATTAATTATTAAATTTTGTTAAAATTCCCTTTTTAATCATATATTTAAATTTCAATACTCCGTCGGGTTCAAAAGATATTCGACCAAAACAATAACAAATTTCTCCTGAACAATTTGTTTTTGCATGGAGTGACAATACCGGTCATCGATATGTTTGATTTTTCCAAAAATACTGATACGACAAGTACGTACTTTTTAAAAATGTTTTGCCTCATTAATTGCTTACCATATTAAATGACGATACGATCAACGATACTCGATTTATAACCTTACATACAAACGCGGATTTGCTGTAGTAGACTAAAAACTTCACTCACTTCGCTCGCTCGTTTTTATAGTTCATAAAATAGATACAGACAGCCAGGCGGACTGGTGGACAGCGGAGGCTGTAAAGGCTTAGTAAGGCCCGTCTACACCCTTTGATCACATCAGTTTAATAAAAACATCACTGATTCTTAAGTTTTCACCTCGTAGCCACGTAACGTAGCGTTACAAAGACACGACTTACCGCGTAAGCTTATGGGTTCTTAAACTAATCATATCTACTCAGAGCTCAAAGTAGCTAGAATAAGGCTTATTACCGAAGAGCAGGCCGTATGTCTTTCGTATCGGTTTATTTATTTATACAGTGAATGCTGCTGCCACCACTGACACCACTTCACAAGCACCTATTGCAATAAGATCAACAGAAAAGCTGTCACTGGTAACCGTCAGCAAATTCAATGTACTCGAAAACGCCGTCGAAGACTTAAGGAATCGTGTCTACGGAAGCACACCAAACAATAAAGAAATTCTAGAGGAAGTGAGGTACGTCGCTTATTTCGATTATTAGATCTTTCAACCTAGTGGTTCGCTTTGAAGTCCGAACTATGTCTCAGGAACTATATCTCAGGAACTGCTTAACCGATTTGATTCATGTAACTGATTCACTTATAAATTCTATTTGCCTCATTAGTCCGCCTAACGAATTTCACGACGAACCGATCAACAATATTCGAGTTATCGTCGGATAAAACGGGTTAGAGCGATAGATGGAAGCGAAGGCGATGACGGAAGCTAAACCACGTTTCTAACATCGTTTTAGGCCAGCCAGTCATCGGGAACGAATTTTTCTGCCAGTAGATTGACTGATGCAGGCTGATAAATTGGATTTCAAAAATAAATATTTTACTGTCATATCAAATGAGATTGGGAGGAAATTGAAGCTATTAATTGCTCAAGCGAACTTGAGAAAATTTTAAAATAATTGAAATGGAGTATTTTGGCGGCAATATTAAGCATTTTTTGTAGATTATAGGTACAATATAGATATCAAGTGAAACGTAAGTAAAATGAATTCGAAGGAAACTGAATTTAGCACCTTTCAGCTGGCAACTAAGTATGCCCTAAGAATTTAAGCAACTTGGTAATATTGCTTAAATTCGTACTATTCGTAGGGAATATTATTGGTTTAAGCGACAAACCAATGACCATCAAAAAGAAGTTGAAATACCTTAATCGACACACATTTAAAATAATCAAAACAACTTGACTCATTGAGACCTCAAATTCTCTTAAGTCTTAAGTTGTGTTGTTTAAATCAATGACGTTTAAAAAAGGCCCATTTTGCTATGTGTGAGTGCAAAGAGTATTCAGAAAAACATAGCTCACATGATTGAAGAAAAATTCATTGATTCCGAATATGTATATGACTAAATTTGGAAAAAATATCGCTTAGATCAATTACCCTTTCAACAGTCGATATATATAAATATTTTTAGAATCCTCTATTTACTAGCTTTCATTTGATATCAATATTGATATGATAATCAAATGTTTATTTTTGGAATTTGAATCCGCCATTTTGATTTTTAAAAAGGGTCTTTGCAAACCCTTTTATTTGATGCACATCACGAAGGGAGAGTCTGCTTACTTAGATTTTTTTGTTTCCTGTATAATTATTGCTAAGTACCAGAACCGACATATTATTTAAAATAAAAATTATTCAATATAACCCGGATAATTGAGACATGTCTAACGATATCTAATTTGTCGAAATTGTTGGTTGGTACGAGTGAACATTCGTACATACATACTCACGGTGCAAAAATCATTACCCTACCGCAGTTGGGATAAAAAATGTAGGTACATACTCACAAACGCGAGATTACTCCATTAGACTCTGAGAACTTTACTCGCTTAGCTCGCTCGTTCAATAAAATTGATTGATTTCTACTGAATTTATAGATCTCAAACGAATGTGAAAGCCATAACTGATATGTGGACGTCACTGAATGTATCGTCGCGGTTGGAAGCTGCTGAAGGAGCTATTAATAAACTGAGCTCCTTACTTCAGGATGTCATTGCTGATTCAAAGTAAAATATTTAAATACATTTATACATAGGTACATAAGGTGTAAATCAAGCCGCTACATCGCTTGCAACAGTAAAAGTGTCGAGACATGCGTGACTCTAAATCCTAGCATCTCGATGAGCTTTTCTTATAATTTGCACTATTCAGTAGTGCAAAACTTATTTCCGCCTTATAAATATTTATTTTTAATGTTATAGGCCGATAACTAATTTAGACGAAACCGGGAAAGCTACACCTAAAGCTCTAGAGAGCAGAGCATCTACTGCAGTGCCGACACAGAAAGCAGAGACTCAAAGTCAGACAGGCCATAGGCAAGTGACAGATCCTGAAGAAAGTATAAAATATATACTTAATGAAATAGCAATCCTGAAGGATGCAGTCAACAATGTTACAAACAGAAGTAGAAGTCCTGTTAAATTTGGTAAATATTCAGCAGTATACCAACCATCGAAAGAGCACTTCATTAATTTACCTTTATTTCTTATTTCGACCCAATTAAAATTTGATGCAGATAGTCAGAGGCCAGAGGAAAGGCCGGAAGAAGAAGACGACTCATGTCCTGCTATGTTGAATAGACTCATTTTACTTGAGAGAAGAGTTCAAGAATGCTGTGATTCCATTGGGAAAAATGATGGATTGATGAAGGACCAGGTTTTTTTTTTCTATTATATCACTTCGTTTAAGAAACTAGATAAATCAATAACACAGTATCTATTTATTTCAGATAACAAACTTCCAAGACCAATTAGAAGGTTTACATAAGCAAATTGCGGCTTTGATAGAAGATCTCGAATCTTCAAAATTATCACCTGAACTAAGAAAGGACTTGGAAGGTGCGAATTAACACAATTCTCTTCTAAACAAATAATAAGGGGATTGTGTGGTCTCACAAAATAGGGCTCAAATGACTAATTCCTTTATTTTTGCATCTCCGTAAACACAATCGAGAATAATTTAAAACGTTATGACGCGGTCTGGAACAAAACAGCTTATTTTCGCCATGATAAAATCTTTGACTTGTGTGAAGTCGTTTAAGTTAAAGTTTTGAGTAGTTGTCACATAAAAAATTAAGTTTACCAGGACCTACCTACATAGGGTACTAGGGTACAACAATAAGTTTTTATATTCCCAATGATTCAGATAATTATATTTGAGTTATGATACGAGAGGCAAAGTAGGAAGAGAATAGGGTAGCCACATTAGATTACTAGGACCTAGGATAGATGAATATGTATGTACACCTAAAACGTTTTAAACAGGACTAATGGATCTCTTCAAGACTGTTAACGATATGAGTGATCAATTGAAGGAAGTTCATGATATGGCGGTGGAACTAGCTTCAGAAAAAGAAAAGCGTCAAGATCACATTAACGTTAGTTTTATTCAACAAACACAATATTTAGATCTAACGATCTGATAAAACTAGTAATGAGTGAGAGTAGGTACTATTATAGTTATAAAGCGCAATAGGAAAACAATTTTTCTGCCCCGCTGATTTAAAACATTGTGTTAAAATATAAAGTCATAGTTTTTCTGCGTGTTCGAAAGACAGATAAAAATCATTTCTAGTGCGGTCAAACTTCTCTGACAGTTGTTTAATGTATATCTTCGCCTTTAACCGAGGATGAATTTAAATCACATCATTATTTCTACACTTTTCTATATTTTAGGATTATTATCCTTATTTATGTCAATTATAAATAACTAAATATTTTTAGGCACTGCTGGAACAAATTGAACTCCTCAAAACAATTAAACTAGACCGTGAAGATATGGTAGAAGCAATAGCAGACAAAGCTGACTTACGCATGGTCGCACGTAAGGTGTCACACGACCAGTTTGAAATGGCCTGCGACGATCTCTCTAAAGGACTTGAACATGCATTAGGAAAACTTAACATTCAGGTTTCGTATACCGTTCATTTTGTAAATACATACCATTTATCCTTACAAAAGTAAGAAGAAGAAAACTTGCATCTACTTTTAGTGTTTGGATCTTAAGATAGATACCTATTTAAATCTACTAATCAGTTTACCTATATATACTTCGGCCATTTCTATCTGTTTCGCAAAATGTTATTTATTAATTAAATATAAATCAGGAAGCGCTATGGCAGCAAGCCCTAGACGATATTCAGCGTGAGATCGGAACTAAACTTGATAAGATGGAACTGTCTCCTGTGAAGGACTTCTTTAACAATAAACTGAAGAAGCTCCAAGAGAACCTTAAGCAGATGGCATCCCTAAGGCGAGAAGTTGAAGCTGCAGGAACCAAGAAAAAAATAATGCGGTACCAACATACATTAACTGTAATGTCTAAAAGGTTTTTAAACTATAGTGTAAACGGATCTAATTTGTATGTTCAGGGATTTGAACTGCATTTCTTGTGATGCCAACGCGGTCATGCAAACAGATCCTGGTTCAAGCGCGCCTCAAATCAATCCACTACCAGCCCACTTCTCCATAAAACCATACTTGAGCTACGAACTGGGTATGGTAGAACCTTTTTTTTATTTAACTAGTAAGGGACATCACACAGTTTTATCAAAACAAACAGACATGTTTCAGACACAATTCGAAAGACACAGGCAGCTAATTTACCGCAGAGAAACATGCACGATTGGGAAAATATCGATAAACAGATGCAGCCGAACTTGACGCAGAGAGTAAGGTAGAGTGAATAGTGCCTATATTGAAACAATAGATGTGCCTATATTTATTTGAGAATAGAATAGTTGAGAATTGGATTTTCATTTAAAGATTAACAACTGTAACGCAGTTTAAATTACGAAAAACATTGAATTAAACCATCAACTCCCCTGAATGAAGCACTAGAATCATAGTCTAAGATTTTTAAAATTCGAATAGATCGGAAAGCAACAAGCACATTTGCAACCGTTACTGCGGCGGCTCTCACACCGTGACAACTCCATCGCAACGCGTGGCGCGGCTCGGACACTTCATCAAGCAGTGGGGACCTGACGTAGTTCCACTGTCATCGACCCTGGCAGCCGGTGACGACGGCAGGGTAGGTTATCTAAAATAAAACCCAGTTACGTATACTAGGAGGAGTAGATGTTTGTAGGTAGTTTGTGGTAGAGGTGGTAATTGACGTTAGGCAACATTCAAACATTAATCGATTTACTTGTTTTCCAGCTTTATAAAGTCACAGCAGAAAATGAAGTACCAGGTAAAAACCTAAATTACATTTGCCTACACAAATATTTTTAATCAAATATTAAAATATGTATTATAAATCAAATAGCTGTGGACTGAATCCCAGGTTACAAAGGGTACACACATTTTATAGTTTCTACAGCCGCATACAAAAACTACGTATGATTATAGATAGACCAATTTTTTCGTGTTCTGTTGCCTGGACATAGGGCTAGAATGACAGAGAATCAAGTGTTCTCGCTAATGTAGCCAAGTCTACATAAATATGTAATGAGGAAAACTCAAATTTGACTGCTTTCAAGTAAACAAATTACTAAACTACAGTCATTCAAGCAACATTTATTCAAAAACCATTCGTAATTTTTGGCTGCTCAGCAGCCTCAGTATTTTGAACGTCTTCGACTGAGCTACGAACTATATTGAAAAGTTATAATTTTTGAATATAGGTGGCGCTGCAGACAATCCCTGTACTCCGAAGACTCCTCGCAAGGGTGAATCAAAACCACCGCCAAAAGCCGTCCCTGTACCGGTAAGGGAAAAAAAGGAATGTTTCGTTCACATCCGCAAATTAATAGGACATTTTAACAGAAACCAGCGTTGTTTAGGTTTCTTACATTTTAATTATTAAGACTTGTCAGTGCGATAAATTTGTAATGTTAATTGATCTTTTTTAAACCTAAACATCGCTAACCTTCCAATCCACTTGCCACAAACAATATATTTCTAAAAATGAAAGATTTAATGAATTGTAATACATTTTTAATCCGTCGTCATAATATTCACTTGCATAGGGATGCTAACATTTCTGTTTTATTTCACAGGAATGTCGATGTTTGGAAGGAGGTAAGTTTTAAATTAATCACATAATTTTTGTTAATAGCTGTAAATCATAATGTTGTGGGTTGGCTTTGCGACCCTAGCCATTACCGTGCCTTTAAAAAGTTTTGTAACCAATATTACTGGTGTAAGATTTATGTTAGTATTTAATTTATCCCCTGTTAGTAGCTTGCCGTGGTGTTTTGACGGTCAGGCGTCTACTGACCATAGATCCCTTTAGCTTTTGGCCTCTGGGCCGTTTCCATTGCTGTCTCCGCTTAGCTAGGAGGGAAGTCTGAAACCGTTTCCTTACAACCTCCTATTTCTTCTGATTAAGTTTGTTGTAGGTCCCAAGTCAGTCGTTAGGGTGTCCAGGAACAGCCTGTGCGTCATTGCACAGCTGCATTATTTGTTAATTATTCGATCAAAGGACGCCACTGTTGATCCTGGTGAACAGGAGTTGCAGTGGTGGGACAGAGTGGCGGGTGTGCCCCGAAAACCCTAGCCATTACGTTATTTGTAATTTAGCTTAAATTCACTAACTACTGAGTTATCAACATTTATTAAATCTATCTTTGTTTCAGATCACTGATAAAAAATCTGATTTTATAAAATCTTTGTTTGTAGTCAAAATTAATTTTACTATACATAAATATTATTTTTTAAATATATCAACGTATTTTGTTTTAGACTAGATTTAAAATAGTTAAAATAATACAAATTTTTGTTTGTTACTTCTTATTTATTTGGATATCTAATAAATGAACTGAAATTATCTTTTGGCTTAAATTTACATTTACGATTAGGTATGGTTCTAAAAGTAATAACAAAAAAGATGATAGAATCTTATACATGAAGAGGTCTACATCAAAGACATAATTTACAAAAGTAGGTTATTAAAATACATACTACATTTTTCATTCATGACACATCACAATTTTTAAAATCACATTTTTCTTCCAGAAATATACATTTAAATGCATCTTTTCCACATTGACTTAACTAAAAATATCCTTTCAGAAGAAAAAACCAAAGGATTCCTTTTTCATATAACAGGTTTTAACCTTTACAGAACAGGTAAACGTATTTGTCTGATTGGTTATTAATGAACACTCCACATACGATTGTTTGGCGCACGGCTTTTTATTACAACCTATTGTTGCTTCTATTTGATTCTGGACTTGAACGCTAAGGCGAGTTAGGCGCGACGACATAGTTATCTCTCTTTTATCTCATGTAGCAAACAGGGACTGGGAGCAAAGCTATCTTGCCTTGCGGCCTATGTCACTTTACACAGTAGTTATCTACACTTCCAATATTGCCCTACTAAAATATAGAACCTTCTACGCTCTATCGCTCCTTCATTGATTCATGATTTGTATATGTGAATGTCACACTCAGGTTTGTTTAATATTCAGACACATATTTATTTTTCATTACCGGGTTCACTAACTTCTCATTATACAAGAGCAGATCACTGTTTAATAATAAAAGTTTGCCATTAATTTTGAGTATAGGGGCACGGGGTACGGTATGCTACTAAACGAAATACAAAATTGGATATATAGTTTACAAAACTTTTCATACATATATCTGGCATATCTGACAAATACAATGTTCCCAAACTACAAAATCACCTCTCCCCCTATTTGCCAACTATAAAATAATTTCGAATCGACCTATATAAAACCAAACTCGCCCATTTACTTTTACATCAACATATTTAACAGCCTAGAAACTACTTGAATTCATTTACAGTAGATAGTATTGACTAAAATACATAAACATGTAAAATATTGCGCATTCAAAAATTATGTATTATATCAGATAATTGGCAACATAAAACCAAATATGCAGCAAGTAGACATTTCTACGGCGAGAAACAGCAGAGCAAAGATATACTTTCACTTAAATTATAATCTAATAGTAACAGAAATGTAAGGAAAGTACTTCGAACATGGAATAAGGAGCGTAAACAGGGGATGTCAAGTTTAACGTTTGTTCGACTAAAAATGTATTGGAAGAGATTTGTTTATACCTAAGGATGGAGGCGATGACTAACGATGCCTGCCGCGGGCGCTGTAGTGGTTGCCAGATGAATCGCGGCTGTAACGTCTCTGTTTCCGCTCGCGACTGCGAGTTTTGTCGCGCTTTTCGCGTTCGCGGGACCTGTCCTTATCCCTGGAACTTCTAGAAATAAAGTTAATAATCCATTATTTTATCACGTATTTAGAAGAGATATGGACCCGATATAAATTACAGTTACTGGATTTCCATCACAATTATTTGTAAATCTTTTAAATGGTGTAAATTAAGTTACGCAAGAATGCTCGACCTTTGATCAAATCGTCAGTCAGATGATTGGGTTGGATAAAAAAATTATTTAAAATGTAATTACCTAGATTCCCCCGCAGAGCGCGAGTCCCTGGACTTGCGCCGACGCGGCGAGTGCGAGCCCGCGCGCTTCGTCCGCCCCGGGGACGACTCGCGCTCGCTATGCAGGACGAAATCATCGAATCTGCTACATAGTATCATAACTAATTACGCCAAAAACATAGCTCTATTGATATTGATACTTAATCGATTACCAACCTATTTCTGATAAAATTTGAATATTGCTTTATGAAATAATGCCCTGCTAATCCATTTTCTCTCGTTTTTTTACGCAATTTTAATTATATATTAAGAATGTCATAATCTTATTAAACTGTGTTTTGGAAAGTTAACAATTTGCAAGTGTGAGCTAAACAACTGTTTTTATAATGTAAAAGCTCATAAAATGTCATAGCATATTTCCATAACATTAATGATGAGTAAGAAAATATTGTAGAATTAGTGACATACTTATTCTTGGCATCCTGTGAGGAACTTTGACTAGAGCTAGAGCTTGATGACGAAGTAGACGAAGATGAAGAACTTCTTGATCTGAAAGTCAAATAATATCCACATTACAACACACACATGCACTCACTAACGAAGAATCTTGAAATGCAGGATTAACACTGAGCAATGACGGAATTTATACTTAATAGAAAATAATGTTAAATCCAAGACTTGTGAGTGAAGCAATGCATCTTACAAATGACACAAAGTTACTCTCCTTTCGGGGTTCCCAGATCCCAGAACCTGCATAGCTACCAGACTTTATACAGCTGAGCCACAAAGGTATGTTACACCACATACAAATAAATTTTTTTTTTATATGTATATTTAAAGTGATAGGATGTAAATAAAATAACTTGCCGTTTCCTTTTGCTAGTGTTTGAGTCTGGAGTGGCTAACTGCTCGCTGGATTTAGTTGTTGCGACATTACTCTCTGGTGCGGCACTGGTGTCTTTTGAATTGTCTTTATTCTCTGCAAAAATAGTTTTACATTAACTTTATTATTTCAAACTACTCAACTTATAGAATGATCAAATTAAATATTGATACAATCAGTAAAATTTAGGACTATTTATTAAATTTTACTTTTTTTTTAAATTTGATCTTATGATAAGCATTTGGCAGTAATATCATCTGATGGTTTGCAAAAATGTGGCAGATAAAAGTTTGACTTGAAGAAGAAATATTTCATACTACCCCACAAGCATTCCTTTCAGAACATTTTTTTTTCTGCTTTAAACCTTCTTTTACCGTGTTTTAAAATCTTAGCCCCTTACCTTTGTTTAAATTTTAGCTCTTCATTTTTAAGATATGTACAATGCGTTTATATGTAGAGTACTAACCTGATTTGGACGATGTATCCTTTTCTTCGTCACTGCCCCACAGGTCATACTTGGACAGATCTGCCTCGTCTCCCGATTCCTCCTCGTCATCCTCCCCCTGACCCTGCTTAGCCTCCATCCGCTCTTCACTCGCCTGAGATGTAGAAGATTTGGTCTGGAACAAAATACATACTGATGAAATAAAGACTTTTTTTTTGTGTCCTTAGTATGGCGCAATCCGAAGGGCATTCAATAAGCACTTTAATTCAAAAAATGCACTTGATGCTCGGGCGCGATCACTTGCAATTAAGTAACTTACTTATTTATCTTTGTAACACAAAAAAAGTTACTAAATATCTTCACTGTATTATGAAGTCTTAAAAAACTGATTGAATGGCAGTATTGTTGAAGGATAAAAAATAGCAACATTATGATATAAAAAGTTACAATATTTTTACTTGAATTGAACCAACCTTTTTCTTCCTTTTAGATTTTTCAGATTTTTTAGCCACTTTATCGGGAACTTTCACTGTTAATTTAAGTCGATTCAGCAAAATAGGTTTAGGCAATGCAAAACTTTTGAAGTTACCAATAACGGGAGCATTTTCATTTGAAGGATCCTCAGGATTAGGAATGGGTAGATTTAATCTCTGTGCAACATTAGGTGGTATAACTACTGGACCTGGGTCGAAAATGTCGCCTAAAAAAGGCGTGTCGCCTGTGTTCCCATCCATTATTTCAAGTTGCCTTTCTATACTGTTATCGGCATTAGACTCTCGTTCCCATTCTTCATCATTAGTTAAGTTTATTGTTTCTACTGGTTGCATGTCTTCAGCATTGTGTTGCTGGTCCAAATCCCCACTTTCACTGTTACATGAGTTAACATCAGTAGCAGGATTTCGTGTTAGCTGTTTTAAATTTTGTAGTGCCAGCAAAAGTGTATCAGTGTTAATACCTGCAAGTAGATTTGCTAAATCAACTTGAGGAGCTGCTTTAGAATGTTCCTCAACTTTTTTCTTACAATCATTACTATCATTGTAATTATGTGTTGCAGAATCATTTTCTTGAGACACCTGCAAACTTTTGTGCTCAGTTGTATTTATTGGTTTACATGGACTTATGTGAGCCAGCAGATTTTTTGGTGATATTTCTTGTCCTACGATTGGTTGTGAAAATATATCAATATTTTTCTTTAATGGAGAATTTCTTGCCTCATTCTCTTGGGCTTTGGCAAGATTACATTGAATATCAATTATATTATGAGAATTGTCAGAGATAGGTTGAACGCCACTTTTAATGCTAGTTGATATAGTTTTACTTGCTTGAACTTTTTTAAGTTTATCTGATATATTTAATTTTGCTTCATTGCATGAGTCACTAAGGTCATAGTCTTTTAGTTTAGGTTTTATTATAACTGTCTCAAGTACACGAACCTGCTTTGATGGACTTATTATTTTTGTAACATTCGTTTTTGAACTTGTAGAAAAACTTGTAATTTCATCAGAAAGATCCTTAGGAAGACCATCAGGTAAAGCAGAACTAGTCAAGCTACACTTATTTGATTCTGTAGATGTTTTCATAGCATCCAGAGAACACGTTTTTTTAGGAGAAGCGACATATGCACTTGAATTGGTGTCTTCTTGTTGACAATTAGTCTGAAACTCTTTCAATAGATTTACCAATTCGTCACGTCTTAACTTTATATTATCTAGTTGACCCTCAGGCTTGGTATTATTTTTTTGTGTTATTTCTGATTCATTTGAATACAAGTTAAATGAAGTAGGACTCAAAGTCACTGATTTTGTTAAAAAAGGTTCAGGGGAGACATATTTGTCATGTAATTGTTTATCTTGAGAATCAGTTTCTTTGTAGAGAGCGTCATCATCTTCGTCCCAACGAGACTCGAAAAGTTTTTGAACATTATCATATTTTTCTAAGGTATCTTTTCTTTCTGCACATTCTTTTTTATCATTCAAATCAAATATATCTAAAATACTTTTGTTTTTCATGTTGCAGTCAGACTGCACTACATCAAAGATGCGGGAATTGTCCTCTGGAGACTTAGGCGGCATTACATATACTTTTGGCTGATTAGCATACTTATTATCTTTTAATCCTAAACTTTCTATTTGAGATTGATTATTTTTATCATCAACTGGATACTTAACTGTTGAATAACCTTGTTGCTTATTATAGAAAGGTTTTATATTTTGAGATCCTTTTATGGTTTTTAATGGAGTAGAGTTATTTTTGTTTTGTGAGAAACTATTGCCTTTTGCCCAAAAACCTTTTTTCCTGACATTATCTTTGAATTGTTCATAGTTATTTTTCGTTTTGTATCCCACTACTGTAGGAACATATTCACTTGAATATCCATCGGTATCATTTGCAGGATTATCATTACTCTTAACATTGACTACAGGACTATTTTTTATGTACCTATTACTTGTCGGTAAAGGAAGATCAGGTTGCTTAGCTGTATAATATCCAGGATTAAAAACTGTGTTGGGAGATGGATAATCATTTTGGTTTGAAGACACAATTTTCTTGGTTTTTTCAAATTTTTCCATCACTTTTGAGCTTTTTCCATATACCCGCGACCTAAAGTCACCTTCAGTGCTGTAACTTGAAGATTCAGAATCAGATTCCGAGTCTTTGTGAGAGTTTTTACTATTATTTTTTTTTGTTTCACTTTTTGCTGATTTGTATTTTTTACCCGATTTTTTTTCAGAATCTGTGTCAGGATAGTTTGAATCCTGGCTTTCTGAACTAGAACCAGATCTTGTTTGACTCGATGATTTTTTTCTAGAAGAGCCATAGCCACCTGTTGCAGCACTGTCATTGTCATTACTTACAATTACAAGTGTTTCAGAACTGACGCTTCTGGTCATTTTTTTATTGTTACAAGCCTGTATTTTAGAATCTTTTGTACTTTCATCATCACTATCTGTTATAATTGGTATTTCATCAGGGTTTGGTATCCTTGGACCTTCAGGCTTACCAGTTTTGAGATCATTATTGACTAATGGAATGTTAGAAGGTGTTGATTTGATTTGTGCCTCAACATGTGAATCCACTAAGCATCCTGTTTGCAGCAAGCATTGTCTCCAAGCAAATATGGTTTTGAAGTCAGGTGCTGGCTTATCAAACATACTTTCAAATCTTTCTGCACTTATCTTACAGTTGTTGTATGTTATAGCAAATGCAGCTGCCCTAACCCTCTCTTCTATTGTATATGATACATGAAAATTTTCTACAGGTGTTGATCCTGTAAACTTATAAACCAAACTATTGGTTGATGATACTTGATTCTCCATCACAGGATTTTTATATGTAGATACTGGTGATGTAGTACTATCCCGTTTACTATTTCTGGAACCAGTTTCATACCCTGATGATCCTGCAGTATCTTTTTCCCCAAAACTAGAAAATCTTTTGCGATTTTGAGCTCCAAAGGATCTATAATTTGGCAACATGTGGTCTTGTCTATAATAACTAGTTTGATTTTGTATTTGATTCCTTCTAAATACAGTTTTACTGAGTGGAGGCATTTCACATACTGAACCATCACTGAAGCTACCACTAACTTTTTCTGTGTTATTTGTTTTAAAAGATACCGATCCAGGTGCATGGTCAGGTTCCTTTTTGTTTTCATTCTGCAGCAATGCTGGTGGCACTTTTTTGAATACTGGTCCTTCAGAGATGCCAACCTGAAGGCAGGAAAAATTATCTCCACTTTAGTAAATCTTTGCTTCCAAGATTACCAGCATTTACAAAAAAAATCTTCTCTGCTCCATCCAATACATCCTATATGTTTATAATAACCATGTTCTCATTAAAATGCATTTATAAGTAATATGTATATTTGTAGGTAAAATAATTTAACCTAAAATCAATTGAGTTCTAAAGTTAAGTTGTTTCTACAGAGTTCAATGTTTATATGATAAATCAGTATTTACCTTTTCCTGTGAGTCTCCTTTACGTTTACGTTTCTTTCTGCCAAATTCATCATACTCATCATCAGAAGAGGGTTCTCGCCGACGGTACTCCACTACTTCCCTTTCGTTGTAACCACCTCCATAACCGGTGCGCGCCTCCACCTAAAATTACATTTAATATTTATTTGTTTACATAACTCGTATAAGCTTATCTAATATATTACCAAAAGATTACTTACCTCACCGAATTTAGGTGCATTGCACACATTACAAGTTTGCCGGCGAGCCCAATTCACATTTGCACATTTACTACATTGCCAGTCGTCTGCATTGAATAAACCTCGGGATTTTTCAGCCGCTGATTTACCAATTTCAGTTCCGAGCTTCTTTGTACTTATTGTTTGTTTAATTACAGGTCTTTCTTTATTACAGCGATAGCAAGATTGGCGTTTACCAAAATTTATATTTCCACAACTAGGATCACTACAAATCCAGTCGCCGTCGTTCATTTTGTTTCGTATTTTTTAATTAACCATGTCTACTCTTACACCGGCATAAATATTCGGTGGTTCTTCCACCACAAAAGTAGCAAAACAAAAGATCTAAGCTAACCAGTTGTTCACGTTCAAACACTGAATGAAATTTTCAAGAAAGCATTTATTTTCATGCCAGCCATGACATGACGCAACGCAATTTAAGAATCAATCACTATGAAAAAAAAAGTAGCAATAGACAAATCATGTACTATCGTTTCCGTGAACAATTTTATGACTCTTAATTATTAATTTTATAAAATAAATTCAAGACCTATATGTTTGTAAAAATTCATTTAAAAATTTAAAATAAATTTTATCTATACATTTTAAATTGACATAGAAATCAAGTTAAATTTAAGAACTTTGCTACATGTTTGAAACGATATTATGAAACTTTAAGTATCCTTGTTTTTACTAATTACAACGAAAGAAATAAAAATGGAAAAATTCACAAAATATTCGATAAAGATAATTTTGATTACATTCCAAATATGATCAGGCGCGCGCCATATTCGCGCGAAGTGTTCGCGCTTTGCGCGCATTTTATAAGTGTCAAAGTTGTTTATTGTTAGGTTAGGTTAAGTTCTTCTGCTCTTTAAACTAGATAATTTTAATATAATAAACAATTTTAAGGTTCTTTTAACAAATGTTATTATTAAGTATGCAGTGACACAACATTCTTGATACAAAAATTGTGAGATACCAACTAGATTTGTGAAGCTGTCTAAAAGTACGCGAATGGTTATTAAATCTGGGATTTTTGCATAATGTTCTCGCATGATGTATGAAGATGATAACATAACTTGCACTCCCAAGCGTGGTGCTCTTACTGAAGTTACAAATTCTGCAAATCATGTGTCTCCTACAGCCAACCTCAAGCTTTTAACTAATGTCGCGCTGCAGTATCCTACACCTCCTCCGAGTACTATCCATCGAAAAGAAAAGTCACTTCAGATTTTATGTGACAGGTATATAAAATCTTTCTTTTTAAAACGATGATTTATTAGATTAAGAAATAGTTTTATTCATGATTATTTGGTTTCAGGTTTCTTAATTTGTATCCTTTATATGGTCAAGATACAGTTGAAATTCAGTTGGATACAACTGCAGCCCGATTAGGTGTGGAGAAGAGAAGAATGTATGATATTATTAACATCCTTGAAGCGATGCAGTGTGCTGTCCATAAGAGAAAAAACACATATTTGTGGCACGGAGGAGCCAGATTAAGTTCTTTTTTAAAACTGCTAAAAAAACAAGGCGAAAACTTAAGACTCTCTGATGCACTCCGTGGAAAGGCACCTAAACCCTCTGCACCCAAGCACAAAACCCTTGGTGTATTAGCACAAAGGTTTTTGATGCTCTTTTTGGTAGAGCCTCCTGTAAGTCTTAACTCGTTTGTAATTATGAAAGGCTGAAAGCTAGAAATTAATTCCATGCTACGTACATACTTAAAATATTTTTATTTATTTCCAGAATACTCTAATTAACTTAGAAATGGCTGTAAGTGTACTAATAGACAATTCATACAAGAATTTGGAAGCACTGTCACCTGAACAACAGGATCGCCAGCACAAGTCCAAAGTAAGAAGATTATATGACATTGCCAATGTCTTCATTTCAATTGGTCTCATAGAAAAGGTTTCTGGTAAATTGATATTAAAAAAACCAGTTTTTAAGTATGTTGGTCCCTACAAAAAACAAAGAATTGAAAAGATTTTACTGCCCACACCTTCCCCTATCACACCTCTCACCATACTGGACAGCCAAACAAGGAATCCACCATTCCAAGTCTTTGCTGGGAAATCTAAACGAAAACTTGAATTTAACAGTCCATGTTCAAGCAAAGAACTGAAATTTAATGTTCCCACCCCACCACACACACCATCCCACAAGTGGGATGAAATACTATTTGTAGCAGACATGGAACTGACTAGAATTAACAATGCAGTAAAAATCTAAGATGTTATGTTTTAAATGATTTTATATATTTTTCTAATACTATAAATGTGATTAAATTTAGACATTGTCTTCCAGGGGTTGATGCTAAGAGTTTAGCTTCAAAACTCAATAATACATGTCAATGTTCCTATTTATAAATTTTATTAATTTGTTGCTTAGAGAAGAGATTTATCAATTGACAAAGACATATCATCTTCTACTATATTATGTGCAATTATAAAAAAAAAACTTTATATTTTCCTATAAAATTAAATTATAAATATGTCCATATTTACTGTTAACATAACAATATTTTAACTGTAATATGTAGTTAAATTTCATATTACCAAAAATATAAATGATTTGGTAAAACTATCCAAAAATATATTATATAAAACTTTCATAATATTTATAAATTATGTATCAAAAAGGCATCCTCCTGGTACTTATGACTTTTAAAGTCGTGACTGAAAGCTTCTCTAATTTTAATTTGTTTGTATTTAACTAATGACATCAATCATTTGCCAATAGACATCAAATATGTACACCTTGTTAGAAACTATTCTAATATTATATAATTTATTGCTGAAGAAGATTATTTTATAATGAATTGAAAGTTTGTCACAGCCTTTTTGTTGGTATTATAACAAATTTTATACAGAAAGTTGCATAAATTTTATGTTATTTTGCTATTAAGATATTGATGTGTAATAAAGACGTCATGTGAATCAATTTCTTATTGCTGCCATCTTATTTACTCATCAATTATTTACATATATGTAACGTTAAAATGTTAGTGTTACCCTGAGTAGAATTCTACTATCAGCATTTTTTATGACTACCATGATTCACAGACAAAATAACGATTAGTTGAACATGGCAGAGCATCTTCTCAGCCTAAAAATAGACAATATTGGTATAAATTTGAAAATCATTAAAATGAAAATAAAATATTGTGGATTGACTTTTCTTACAACAGAAATTAAAAATAGATTTGATGATTAAACATGTCAGATCTATGTGGAGTAGGAAAAAATAATGTTACCAGCAACATACTGAATTTATTAATTAAACATGAATTACCATAACTTTGCAGTTACCAGGGGAGCCAAATACTAGAATGAACTGTCGAACATAATTAGATTAAACACAGGGCCCCTAGGCAAAGCAAGAATCGACGCGCACACTCTTAGTAATTTGAAGATCGACCCGAATTTGAAAATTGGGACCCATGATATTTGTTATCCTCAGACTATATACACTTGCAATGATGTTAGTACAGTCGGAAAAGATGATTCTGCCGTATTACCAATGTACAATCAGTTTAGTCGAATTAGTCGAAAAAACATTTAAAAATCTCGAGGCAGGGCACTGGGCCCGTAGGCAAGTGACTTAACCGCCTAATGGATAATCCGGCACTGAATATATAGATAATTAATCAAATTGCAATGTCGGTTTGTTTTTTGTGAGCGGAGCATAAGTCAAACTTTTGAAATTTTCTTCTTAATTCTTTGCTATTTTTTCCATAGAATAATAGTTAATAAAATAATAATTTCCCTAACCCATTATTTCTAAAACTATCCTCGTACGCCTAGTAAATCAAGAAAAATTGTCAAATACCCTCATTTAAAAATTATTACTTTAATGTGAACATAGGTATTTCTTGTTTGAAGTAAAAGAGGTTGATGTTACTAGTTGAAGTCTCAAATCAAATTCCATTTATTATTAAATGATCCAGAGATGATAATGGACTCCAATACAAATACCTACAGGGGTTCGCGGACCACAGGTAAAAAAACACTGCCTTAACCTACTTTATGTATGTAAGTTTCCTAATCTACATATTAAGAAAGGTATGTTAAGTAAAAAATAAATGATATTTTTACAGTTTATTAAATAAATAACATATAGCCTTCAAACAAATACCTTAACGTTTAGTAAAATATAATAAAATCTTACAAATAAATTTCTAATCCTTAACACTACAATCAGCCAAGAAAATAATTTCAAATTAAAGGGCAGACATATACATAGACAAACGCTTGCAAACAAGAAATAAGAGATGACAACTGTCAAACTCTTGCGACGGCGCATGTGTCATTTATTAGATAAGTTAGAATAGAATAGGTAAGTTTGTATAATAGATTTCGATATTAATGTAAGGGCCCGTTCAGGTACTGTGTAACGTAATTTGGGGAAGGACATTTGTAGTTTTGACCTCGATAGACAAATGATCAATAAAAACAATTAAGTATTTCAATATTCTCCAAATTAAAGAAATATGAGGGAATTTTTTGCATCTGTAAAATTTTATTGAATACGAGGTTTTCACAGTGCGGTATCGATAAGCAAAATGGCTTTTGGTAAAATATCGTGAGTTGAAAAAATTAAAAAGTTATTCTTGTCTTACTTCACAAATGTTTCAATGGGCACGAATCTCGCCAACGCGACGTGCCCTACTCGAGATTTTATATCAAAGTTTGCATTTTTTTTTTAAAGCGCGTTACATTATATGTCTGAGGGACATAAATCTTCAAATGTTGCGTATGTTAGAACGGACCCAAAAAAACGAATTTATGTTTTGAGTGTACACGTATGGATATATATTTCTATATACTTGTGTCACCGTTAGTAAAATTGTTTACTTCGTTAATCGCTAAAAAAGTGTTTTTTTTTAGATTTCACGGAAGTTACCGTTAATCGTTAAATCTTAGGATTTGCAGTTGAATATCGTTCTGATAGTGATAAAATATAAAAAAACTGGCCAAATGCAAACCGAACTCGCATACGAAGGGCTCCGTGCTACTATATATGTAGTACTTCATATCACGATCGTCAAAGTCAAGCGAGGAACGACAAAAATCATTTATATACCACATTTATATCAATTGAATTATTTGTTAATTTTGCTCTATTTTTATATTATAGCGACAAAAGATTTACACATTTAATGAAAATTATAAAAAATACTTTATTAGATACAGCTTACTAACAGACAGATGGATGACGGACAAGGACCGGATAAAAATAAATGCCATGTTTTGTAACTATGATTATTATATATCAAATTCGAATCAAAATATAGTCATCAATTGCTATCTAATAAAAGATTCATATTTCCTTTCTGAAACGTTAGTGTTTTAAAGTTTTGTCTGTAAAGTCTTCAGAGTTTGTTAGGACGTGTTTTTGCGATGTGACACGATCGATGCGCAGTGTTCTTTGACTTTAGTAGGCACTTCATTAACGATCAACGGACTTATTGAAAGGTTGAAAGGTAACAGATGAGTCCGTTGACAATTTTTGAACTTAAAAATTAAACCGTTAATTGAACCGGATTAACGGTAATGTTATGCTATAGCTATGCCTAAGTATATTTCTTTAACCGCTCTAAAGCCCTAATAGTTTCATGATGTTGAGGTGTTTATGGATTCATTTTAGGTGACCTATTCTATCTTAAATTAATTTTTATAGAAACACGAATGTACAATTTTGGTTTGTCCCCTGCAATACGTACACACGATCTGGTTTTTGGTTTGGATGTAGCAATTTTAATTTTAAACATTCCAAGAACCTTATCTTATCACCCTAGCAATTTGCCAGCGTAAATTCAGCATGGCGAACCAACAATGACCGTGTACCAGCTTGATTGCTTGCATGACCAAGTTTTAAATCATTGAGTCATTTCGTATAAAATCTGTACCCATCCGAAGTTACAAATTATGTACTCACTTTTTGCTTAGACTATTCTAAGCAAAAAGTTAGTGTATTATATACAAGTAAAAGGTTGATGCTTTGTGTGATAGGTTGGTATATATATGTGTTTGTGTATTTTATAGTATGTATACAATTAACGTGATTAAGCAATTCTGATACCACAAATAACTTTTTTTTTTGGATTAAATGAAATAAAATAATATTACACTTTTTAATGTTTGTTAATTTCATATGGAATGACTCTTATAAAAGGAGTCAATTAACCCTTTTATTGGCTTTCAAAAAAAGTTTTTTGAATAAAGAAAAATGTATGTACTACTTCTCTGAAAAGATGTATCTTTTTGTATTTCACTTCAGGTAATTTAATATGAAGGTGGGGGAGTGATTCGCCCTGGCGGAGGCAGGAAAAGTGGCAGGTGTCCGTGTCAGACTTGCTCGATCATTGATAACTGTTCCAGACTATCTGAAGGCGGCAGAATCTCTGCATCAAAGAAACTTGCGTGCAGTGCCACAACTGTCACCGTAGCACCTGAATGCAAAGATTTATATTAACACTTAAATATACAATGACAAAATCTTGATTAAGACATAGAGATCTTTATTAAAATAAGGCTAAGTAATTTAGGCTGAATGATTTGTTGACACAGGTATAATATCTCAAGAATATAAAACAACATGAATACATGAGAAATACAACTTTCAACTTTTAATATTGCACTAATATATACACATACAAACAAAATTATAAGAAAAATCTATTGACTGTTTATTTGATACCTTTGAAAGAATAAAAACAAATCTCACCTAAAACCCAGAACAACACAGCTCCGGCACCAGCAAGCCAGCAGATTGACATTGAACAGCAAGCTGCCACAGCATACTGCTGAGTCTTAGTTAACTCCCAACTACCAATCTATAAATATTTGGAAAATGAAAACAGAAGATAGGTATAAATAGAATAGTAAGATAAAGTTAGTTGCCATTAATTTAATACTTACTTTCGGCTGAAAAAGTTTAATTTAAATATTTAATAATTTGATGATCAATTATTTGAACGTTTCTGAAATAAATATAAATATAGTACCTTCCATGTGTTTGGTCCTGAGGTTAATTTCCTATATCCAAAGAAACTGGCCACTATTGCTATAAGCAGCAAAGGAGATGTTACTCTGAAACAAATAAATAGTGAATACACGAAAAAAACTGAAAATAATAATTTAATATTATTATTTTATCAAATCAAGTATGAAAAAAATTAACACTCACAAACAATATGCAAATAATCCCAAGAATACTATAAGATAATTAGCTTGAAAGTATTCAACATTTTTATAAAATCTCCTTGTAAGTCTTGGGATAGACGCTGGAACCTGAAATTATAAAACAAACATTTGTGAGCAAGATTCTCCGGGTGACATATGCCTAATACATAGTCATACACAACATTGTTTAAATAAGTTATCTATGTAATTAAATAATAATTTTATGTTTCATTGTTATTCCCACTCAGTAGAATTGGAATTCTCTCTGAGCAGATGTTTTTTCTGTGCACTACAACTTGAATCTCCTGGAGTCAAAAGTCAATGGACATTTATATGCAAGCATGCTACATCTTCAGTCATATCTAGAGATTTAGAGATTAACAAACTTAAAAATCTTCAAAGTCGTTAGTTAGACAGAGTCCGACATGTATAATGACGTCAAATTACACGGGCGCCATACAACTTCCATAGAAAGGGTTGTTTTGATGAGCGAGAAAGATATATACTTTGATTGGTTATATCTCCCTGGTTTATCGTTCAATTCTAATTCTGTTTCCACTGTAAATAAACTATTTCATACTTTACGATGAATTGATTGAATAATCAAATTAAATTTCATGCATATTCCTCATTGGACGGGACCCACAAATTCTTGCATAAGAAATTAAAACATAATATTAAAATATAAATTGTTTATACAATCGCGAATCCCGGTGTTTTATTTTCAGTACAATTTTTTAAGAAGCCACCTCTATAATATGTTAGCCATAAATCAACATTAGGTGCATCCCCTTATCCGATCTTTAGTTATATAATTGCATACCATCAGGTGACCAATCTGGGGTAAAGGAGGTAAAGATATATACAGATGGCTCTAAAACCAAGTGCAGCACTGGAGCTGGAGTCTTCTCAAACGATATGAACATAAGAATATCAAGTATTTTACATAAACTAAACACAATATTCCAAGCAGAATGTTTAGGAATTATGAAGGCGGCGCAAGCGGTTGCAGCCACGAAAGAGAAAATAATCTCCGACAGTGCATCAGTACTTCAAAGCCTACAAAATAACTCCATAACCTTGGCACTCCGCTTTCTTACTACCTCCAATTTCTTCTGATTAAGTTCGTTGCGGGTCCCAAGACAGTCGTTAGGGAGTCCGGGCACGGCCTGTGTCATTGCATAACTACATTACTAGTTGATTATTCGATTAAAGGACGCCACTGTTGATTCTGGTGAACAGGAGTTGCAGTGGTGGGGCAGAGTGGCGGTGTACCCCGAAAAAACCTCGGCAGTTATACTGGAATGCCACACAGCACTACAATAGACAGTCATTGCGTTCATCCTACGTTGCCGTGTCCTTTTATCTATTGCAAAGTGATGTTACGGTCTTTCGCAATGGATAAAAGGACACAGCAACTCCGTAGGATGAACGCAATGACGCACGATGAACGGGCGAGACGTGGATCAGCGAAAACAGTATATGGACCGGTACCCATACTGCCGCTATCCAGGCCCCAGTCGAAAACGTGGCTCTGTGAGAGAACAAGAGATCTACACCTAAATGAATGGAATAACGAAGGGGGTTGTAGACAGACCAAAGCGGCAGGTTAAACAGGGACAGGTTACGTATAGCTATAGGTATTATAACAGGCAACTGTCCACTAAACAAGCATCTCTTCATTATAGGTGTAACTGACAGCTCACTATACAGAGGATGCATGCAGGCAGAAGAAACGCAAGCACATGGCATGCAAAAGTGTAGCCGCACAACGGGCTCATATCCTCAAGACACCACCATCATTCTCGAAAGCTTTCTGCAATCTGAAAAGACCGCTGGACTTTTGTGAATGTTTAGGATGGCTGAAATAAGGAACAAACAGACGACACGTACAATGGCCCAATTAAGCGGAGAGTGCCCAGCAAAAACAAAAAACCATCAGGTGAGAATGTCATCGAATGTTTTCCTATCTTCAATTAAAATAAATAATGAAAAATTACCTTGAAATTATCAGTAGCCACAAACTGTGTCCATGGTCTTCTGGTAGCTAAGGCTCCCATCAACAAAGCAGGTGCAGCGCCATTGCGAAGGTGCTGCAGCACCCTGCCAAATGTATATAAGTTTATGAAATATGATTATTTTTATAGCACTCTGTGACCTAAGCCCGCGTTATTTAACATTTTTATAGTTTAGTATGTAGTTTAATATTTCGCTAACAGATGGCGTTACTTGTTCTAATAGATAGTCAAGAAGCATACATAAAAAGTATTTTTCCTTCTACCAGATGGCAGTACTGTGTAACTGTGTAAGCATTTTACGACAAATGTATTAGTCAAACGTAAAACTGTTTTCATATATTTTTTTAGAAATATGTGATTAGCGGGTTTGTCAACAGAAGATGAAATAGTATAAAATACTTGTGATCTAAGAGATACATTATTGAACGGTGCACCGCGAAGTTATCGCGCCAGCCTCTCTTTGCTCGAGCGCGAAACAGGAGCTAAAGCTAGTATGTAGTTCTACAGTACAAATATGGACAATATTTTCTCAAATTGTTCTATAACGTAATTTTCCATAGAACAAATGGGACACATCGCTCCGGCGCTAACCTTACGCCATACAATAATCCATTGCTAAGGTTACGCATATCATATTTATATAATTATAAGTTAATGTTTGAAATATTTATTAATATCTACTACAATTCATGAAACAAAAAGTATACATTACAAAAGAAGCAAATAGAAGATTTTGCTATAGTGAAAAAACAAATAAAAATATTTTTTTGCTATCCAGAAATCAATCAAATATCAATAACAGCTAAGCTACAAACAATGCACTCTAAAATGGTCTAAACTTAATTTCGGCAATGTCCACTGAGATCCCTTGGAAATATACCTTATGGGATCTTATTGCACTGTTATGATGAAGATCCCCTATCTATTTGTTATTATTATTTAAACTAAAAATCTGTTTCTGTGTACACACAAACTTCTGTTAACCATTTCATTCTTTCATGTTACTTATAAAATCTTAATAATCAGAAACTTTTTAATTGATTATAAAACATTTTGAATTTTGAAATAATTGTGCCAACATACAGCACATTTAACTTTTAAATGTTTTTTTCTATTAATAAACATTCATATCACACATGGTGGTGGTAGCTCAGTCTGTTATGTACCTTGGTCTACGGGACAAACCACCTGATAGGGTGAAGGTTAAAGTCTCGGGTGGTTGTAAGTTGTAGCTACCATTTTCCTTTTTGAGCCCAGATAGTGGCGCCAGATTTGCAACCTTTCAGACTGTGACTCAACATAAACATGCAAAATTCAGTGTGTAACACTATTTTGCGAACATCCTCTCCCTGTCCTATCCCTTCCTGTCCTGTCTCTCTGTCCTATCCCTTTCCAGGGATTACTTAAGGCTTGAGTTTATAAACATTCATATGAAGATTTGTTAAGTTAGTAGTTCTTAAATACGATAAGTATTGGTAAAAGATGTGACTATAAACAAACAATAATAGGTTTATTATTTTATTTTAACTTTTAACTTCCTCTTAACTTTTTTGTTGTAATGGTTTATGGATGAATTTTGGTTAATTAGCTAATCATTCAAATTATATTTTTTTTGTTCATTTTTATTTATAATCTACTCAAACTATAGATCTAAAAAACTACTTAGAGTAAAATAATAATAAATAGGCGATCTCAATACCCCAGGGGATCTGTGTATACTTAACAGTGTAATCGGGATCTTTCTAGGGGATATTAGTGGGCATCGCATTAACCTTTTTTGTTATAAATTAAATATCATCAGATTGTACACGCAAAATAAAGCCATGACAGCCACAAAGTCCGATAGGAAAATGTTAGTAAATATAATATAAAGCACATAACTTGTGGTGTAAAATAAAATGACAAATTAATGTTTGATGAAAACAAACAAAACTCGTTTGAAACTGAATAGGAATAGAAAAAATCGTAAATGTATATGTATACATATCATTTGCTATGATCATCAAACACCACGTATCGTAGAATATTGTTAGTTAAAACTTACAATTCCATTTCATTGACATACTTTTGTAAACCTTTCTTTTCAATTGGAGCGTTTATTTCACCCGATAAATCAATCTTCACATTATCTGTCATGTTCGCAAAATAGTTTGAAGGAAAATATTTCCGAGTACAAAGCACAAAATTTGGATGCGCCCAATTTGAAGTTGAAATTTCTACCTTTTAATTTTTAAGTGTCACTGTCAATTATTATTTTTTCTTTCCTTTATTAGGATAGGCAGAGAGCATTACCCCATATGTATGTTTTAATAGTTTCATATTTCTAGAACGTGATGATAGATAAAATAATGTTGACAAGATGAAATGATAAATCTGACTGCAGTAACAGTATTGGAAAAGTGACGAAAAGTTAAGCCAAATTGTCGTAATTCCCTTTCTTTAAAACATATTCACTGGTTAAAACACTACCATTTTACACATTAAATTCTGCAGAAAAAAACTTTAACTCACACTTCCTTTCCGATCATGTAACTCCTACACTTATTTACACCCAAACTTAACTCAACCTTAACTCCAGTGTAAACGGGTCCATTGGCTGACAGTAGGTAAATGTTTCAGTGTATTTCTGGGCAGACACTGTCTGTCAATGTGACGGAAGCTTCTTTGTGGTATACAAAAAAGTAAAATAAAACAGTTTGTTTATCCAGTTAATTAATTAAATGATGTGGAAAAACAAAAATTAAATAAGTAAGTAAAATTAGATTCATCCATTCATTTTTCTTTTTCATCCGTTCATTCATTTTTATTTTGCGTCCTATTCATCATGACTGATATGTAAATTATGATGATCCACTCTTACTCTTAGATTGGTTTGCACCAAACTAATTTATGGATCTAAGGATTACTGATTTTGGTAGAATAGATTAACCCTTAGTGTTTTCTATCAAAAGAGCAGAAAGAAAAAAAAAAACTTGTTTCTTGTGATATTTTTTTCAATCACGATTTTTTTTCTTCAAATCAGTAGAACTCTCATAGAAGAGTTCCAAGAGTTTAATAATAAATGAATAGGATCCCTTCTCACTAGTAAACATGTTTTTGCCAGTGTTTTTTGCAGAAGAAAGTGGTGTGATATATAGATAGATAGATTTGCTTTAAAGCTGCATTGCTAGAGAAATCTATAATAATGAGTAATGTAAACTACATTTATATAAAAAAACCAACTCTACAGGTCACAATAAAAAAATCTAGATTGAGACCCAACATAACTTCAGCCAATTCAAAATGCATTTTTTTTACTTTTGCACTAAAATCTATAACACAATGTTTTAGAGTTTGCTGTTTTGCTACAAACTATTGTTTATTTTAATTTAATTTACAGTTTCACTTGTCTTATCAACTTTTGTGTTGAATTAAGATGGCCTCATCAAATGACTTGTCTCAAGAAGAGAGTGACTACATAAACAAGTGTGAGGAGGAACTGAAGCATCGTTTTACAGATAAAGATGAGGAGTTCATGAAAGTGTTTACTGCTGAACCATCAACGCCCCCCATTATTGAGTCCTGGTGGGTACCTCAGAATGCTGGGCGCAGGAATGACAGAAGAAATAGAAGACATCATCCTTATGAAAGACAAGGAAACAGAGACAGAAACTATCATGGCAGATCTGACCAATATGAAAGAAGGGGTTATAATGACTACAACAACAGATCACATAGCAGTTATAATCATAGACAATATTAAATTAATGATAACTGTATGAAATATGAATACTGGAATAAAGATTGAAAAAAAAAGTGGTTTCTCAAAAGAATATATTCTCAATTTATTATGGCTTGATTTACATATTTAACAACTTAAAATTACAATAATTATAGAATAACTATTTAAATGATGCAGCTACAGCAATCTTTGTTTAAAAATTATAACAATAAATAAATATTAAATTTTATCACTGCTACTCAACAAGTCTAATTTATAAATTTGTAACAATAATTTTATTATGCTGATACAGTATTGAAAACACAGTTGTGTGTTAAAAATATTTAAAGCCCACAATAAATTACATGTAATTGTTCATGGACTTATCATATTTTTTAAGATTTAATAAAAGTTTCTTAAACAGTATACTAGAGACTTGTCTGTCAATTGTACACTTGTTTTGTTTAAACATAGAAGTTTGAATAACACTTTTCGAAACAGAGGTTCATAAATATATAGCATGTCGCTTCTGTCTGTTTGTATGCGCCAGCGCACGGCAGCACTCGATACGCGGGGCTACTTTTAAAATAAATATACTTATACGACCAGATAATTCTGAGTAACATCATGCTAAGTGACACATTACTAAGCACAATGACAATTACATTTATCAAGCTTTCTAATAAAACTATTTTAACTTTAGTTATAATATATAATGGCTACTCATCTCTGTACTGAAGCGTTTACATCACAAAAATATTTTTTTGTTTAACTTATTTACTTGATTACACAAAATTATTTCACATACATTAATTTTCTCTAAGTTACATTAATGTACATTGCATGAAGCTAATATTTTGAATGGCTATTAATTATTCTGTAGTGATATGACAACGCTTCAATAGTAAATGGTTATTAATGCATGCAACCATTGTTATTAATCAAATCACAGTGTAAGTGTAAATAATGCTTATGAACTTAATATTATGACTCAATTCAATCAGACAACAAAACATACCAAATCGCTACACATTAAATTAAAATTTACTTATTTATTTTTATTTTCTGTTGATATTTAGTTCGGATTTCGGATGTTAATGACGAATATAAGAGTAGATGGGGAGCTCACTAGTTTGGCAAGATTAGGGATATAGAGATGTTCTTAGCGCCGACATCGGGGCGCGGGTCTCCCATACTCATAACTCATATCGACGAACCAGCCTAAACACAATGATATTGTTAAATACAAAGTACTACATAACATTATACATTGATTTATTTCGTTACAAATATTTTAAATCTCCTTATCAACAATGCACAATAGTAATTGTATGAATTGACACGTATTCATTATCGGAGCGGCCAAGTCGTGGATCTCGGCGGGCGAGTACTCTCAACTTAGTTACCAACGACAATTGACTAGTATTAATGCACTTGCTATAGAGATCGCGAGGTGGCGCTGGGCACGCGCGAGTCTAGCCGCGCCTCCGAGAACATTGGTCAGGGTTCAGTACGTTTGACTAGAATGCAAGCCGCGCCCGGGCGGTCCGAGTCACGATACCAATACAAAATCGTTATCAGACTCATCGGTACTAAAAGTCGTAAAGACTGACTTGTAAAAGTGTCAAATCTTCGTAGCAAATTTCATAAGATAGTCTAAAGCTTATTAGTGGATTGGTGTGGCGTTCAGATGAAGGTCCAGCACTCCATGATCTTGACGACGAAGTCCTCCTGTGTGGAAAGCGGCTCGTTGCCGTACGTGGTGCAGCGCTGCGTGCGGCCCAGGTACAGGTCGCCGTCCAGCCACAGCCCGAACCGCCCGCTGCGATACATACACATTTTATATAAGAACTTGCTATCACTAGACTGACGTACACTTAAGGCGATAAAAGAAGTTTTTTTTAAAGAATGGATGCGAACACATTCTTCACCAATTTACAATGGTGATGGTATACTTCATTAACTTCATCCAATATATCTAATTACATGTCCAGCATTTTATATGTGTGTCTGTTCTATTGATGAATGAAGAAACACAAGCAATAATTGTCTGATTGCCCTTGTTGTCGCCATTGGCAACCAGTGGAATTTTTAAACAGTTTTTACTCCTATTTGTAACCACTGACAACCATTTATTACCATTTGTCACCAGTGAGTGCAGTGCCAGTGGTTACGACTGGAAATAACCTAAAAATAATCCAAAGTATTTTATACTCACTCGCCAGCGCCAATAGATATGTTGTCTGTGCTGCCTCGTATGAAGTACATGTTGTCTCCAGTCCAGCCCCAGTATTTGAATTTGGTTTTGAATGGAGCTGGTGATGCTGTTGGTAAGAAATAAAAAAAACGATAAAATTGTATTATTTTAAAGTGTCAGTAGCAAATCTACTTTCGTTGTACTAAGCACAAGATAATTTTTTTAACATATTGATTAGGGCAAAGTGGAAAAAATTGAGGTAAAAAATTAGGTTTATAGACATATCTTTCAGTTAACGATTTGCGGTAATTTTTAAACATATATAGTAAAATATTTAAATACTAACTTTCTTCCTTGTCTTCATCTTTGACATCTCCTTCCTTGGGTTTCTCCTCCTGAGTCGGGGACCGGTCCTCGAGTCGTTGGAACGAGAACAGCAGCGACTCGCCCGTGCCGTAGAAATGCTCAGACGGGTGCAGCGCGCAAGACGTCAGTGCACCGAATACCTGAAAAGAAATATGCATATACTTTAGGGTAAAACTTGAGGATAGGTATGTAGTCGCAATCTATGCTATACAGCAACTGCAACATGGTACAGTTACCGCTAAAACCACTTAAACTCACGAAGACCTTTTTTATACAACGTCATGTGCAAACAAGCAGACGGTTCACCTGATGGAAAGATACTGCCGCCTATTGGCACGACGATGCTCTTCGTGTTTGAAACGCCAAGAGCACCGCCAATGTGTTGCCCATACAGAGGTAAAGATGTTATACCGCTCTTGCCGGTAATTACACTGGCTCTCCAATTCTTCGAACCAAACCACAGTGCACTGTTTCACGTTGTAAATAGAAAGGAGGTTGGTACTAACCCAGACGATCTCGCACGTAGATTTACCACGTAGAAATATCTTATAACAGTAGCGTAGCTTTACTGACTTTTTCTTAGAATTAAAAACAATGTTGTTTAGTCATTGATACCTTAAGGCGGAGCACTATATCCACAACCAAACTGTTCTATGCTGGGAAACAAAAAATCGGAAGACAACATCTGGACGAAATGTCAAAAAGTCCGTCCATCAGTGTGTAAACTATTAACTAACGCGGCCACTGCGATCACTAATGCTGGACATTTCTCACTATTTTCAGTTAAAAGAGAATGGTATAAATCACTATAAATCATTATTCTATTCGTTATCATAACAATAAAATAAAATATTTTGTAGCCTTGGCATATTTTGAAAGGGAAACTAACGTTATTGTGCGTGTCCTGTATGACAAGCAGCACGGGGCTCTCGACCCGCTGCATCTTGCGATACATGGAGGCGAGCGAGAACCCGTGCTGGCTCGTACTGAACGCCAGCGACCACATGTAGCCCTGAGCACGCGCCGGCAGCACGCTGCACAGCTTCTCACTGGAAACGTAACATTAACATTATAGAGCCTTTGCTTCTTTATAAAATAGACTGATACTTCATACATTCAATATGTTAAACGTTGAAGTATTAACATTTCTTACCTCATCTATAAAAAATATTATAAACTTACACGAAATCTAAACATGTACCTAAAATAATAAATTTAATAAAGAATGTACTTTCTTGGCTACAGTTTATATTTTAAAATTAAGGTTAGTACATTAAGTAGTAGGTATATTTTACCGGTGTTCCATGGTGAGTATTTCAGAGTTGCCGATGAGGTCTGGCGGACAGAACTCCATGTCGACGGAGGCATGTGAGGAGTACAACGCGCGCCGCAGCTCATCGCTCATCGACAGCACCTGCACAGCGCACGCATACTAAAATTAACATGGCGCCCGATACTCTACTCTTTTTTTACTTCAGCAAAACCGCTGCCAAAGGATTTCTCCGCTCTAATTAGAAATGTCAGACACCCGCTTGACTTAGGCACTACATTTAGATTGAATTATGTATTTAATCGTCTTCGACTGCAAAAAACAGATAAAAATTTCATGTGTATGTAAATAATTACATGCAAATATTACCTAAACTACGAAATATTAAAAGAGTAGGTAAATTTAATTGTTGATAAACAAGTAGTAAGTAAGTAGTAATAAGTAGTTACATGGAATAAAATTTACAGCCTGAAATAAAATTAATAAAATATTTTTATAAGTGTAAAAATGTGAAACTTAGCATATGGAGGTGATAACATGAACAATATTTACGATAACCACTTTAGGTGTGTGGCTCTACGTCATACATACACTAATATGTTGGTACCTATATTTATTTACTCATGTCAGCAGTTAAATTATGAAGAAAAATTACAACATTTTTCTTTTCTAGCTGAAGCAATCAACTTTGATGTAATTAAAATTATATTGCATTGTTGATTTATCAATAAATGGCTTTGAAAAATAATAGGTAGATATTTCTTTGATGGGGACAAAGCCTTGAGGAAAACAATTCCGATAGACACAATAACATGTTCACATGATGAAATGGTAATTGACGGGTGGTGATGAGTGAGTGAGCAAGATGCACTAAGGTGATGTGATGCATTCAGAATCACTACAGTTCACATTCAACATTCATCCGTGGACTGAGGGAGCGTGCGGCGACGGCGGGCGTGCACATTACACTTTTGAAAATCAACTACAATCTATTTATATTTGACAAATCCAAAAGACATAACACAAAACGATGCTTACCTACACAAATCAAACTCGTCACATTTCTTAATAATGTTCATATTAATAATTATGTAAATTGTAACAGGGAAACGTTCAAGTGTTATCTAACGTAAGAATGAACTCTGAGACCGGAGACGAAATTTTAGATTCATCTATTTTGAGGAAGAGAGTTGTAGACAGTTAATACTTTTTTTTGTTTTCAATAAAAGGACCAAATTTACTTGGATAACATTTAAACGTCCCTTAATATAATTTTGATTACTAATTTCAACATCTTTAAGTAGTACCCAACAAGAGAAGTAAAAATATATTCTTTAGTAAATACGAATATATAGTTTTAAAGAAGACACAAGTTACATAATACCTAGTATGGTAATTATGTAAATAGTATACTTAATGCTCATACCTACATACAACAAAATGTATTGCATTTGGTGATGAACTATCACTCTATATCTATCACGTACCTATTTAATATCTAGCTTGTGAAGACAGCAAAAGATAGTACTGTTCATTAATAAAACCTGTAATTATAACTAACTGATTTGCTTCTTAGATTAACTATTTACCTGCATATAAATATGGCAAGTGTTTACATATTTAAATAGATAATTCAATTCACAATCCACATTTGTAAATGATAATGCAGGCATTTGGATCGTCTCCTACCATACTAAGCAATAATCAATATATTAAGACAATTCAAAACAAATTGCGTTACTCAGTTGCAAACGAAAAACCCAAACAAACGGTGTCATTTACTTAAATACTCACATCTAACTACCTTAAGTCGAGAAGTTTTTTTTGTAATAAAACAGAAGTACCTATTTAAGATCTCTTACGATCTCATAAGATATCCTTATTTTCAAATAAATATAATGTTCGAATAGTGATACTCGTGACTCATGAAGGACATGGTCTTTATCGTAAACATGTAGGTATATCAATAGTTATAGTAAATCACCGGATGAAATGATAAAAGGTTAAACTAGTAAATCTCACCTCCTCACAGATGCTGTGAATGGTACCTCTCCTATGCATAGCAATATTGAACAGTAAAATCTCCGCATTACGAAATTTCTCTACTATTCTCCGCAGCACTTTTCGCGCGAAACGAAACATGTTTGCTTTCTTTCTAGTATTTTAACCCACAACAAACATGAAATACATGAAGGTATTCGTAACCTTTGTGATTTGATTTTTAACCAGGTGCTTCTGTATAATGGTAATTTAAATTTGAAAGTCGAAGTTTGTGTCGAGCAGCATACAGATTAAGGTTGGATGGATCCCAGTGATCGCCATTTTCATTTTGAGCTTTAATTAATCAGATATTTAAATATGATTATCCTTTGTCAGTCACCATGGTCACCGGATTGTAGTGGATCGCGTCCTGCCTCAGTGAAGGCACCGCAACGCGACACTAAGATATTGATGTCGGTACATTCGCTTTAAATAAACTCGCATTTAACATCTACGTTTATGCACCTCTATGTTTGTTTTACGATCACATAATCGAATTAGGTACATAAGATTATAGTTTATTTATTGCTGCGATTGGTGTTAAGCCGATATTTCATAGGTATGACCAAAACAATAAGCATAACCTGTTAAGGTTTAAGTTAGGTTTAGGTTAGGTACTTGGATAAAATTAAAATGTGATTAAAAGTGATGATTTAGATTTTTTAAATTTCATATATAATCAAGAATAATCTTTTAGAAATGCTCAGACAATATTTTTTCTCATTTTGTTTACAACCTCTGACATTATCGAAACATCTTTTGATAGTTCTCAGTCAACAGTAGTGATACAAAAAGTAAAGGATAAATTGAAAGAAAACCTAATTCCTACCGCGTGTTCAAATACACGCATCCACCCATTGGCTAATTCGAGCTGTTTATTTCTGTTGCATAAAGGTCAGTTTAAAGAATTTGCCGTTTACAGATTATTTCTTGAATCTGTCTTGAATGAATCGGTTGATAGCAGATCCTTTGAATGAGATTTTAAAACATCAGAAATTTTATGATACAAAACGTTACGTTGCTCTTAAATCATGTGTCGTATTTGCTTTTTTTTATATAGGTACCTGCTTATTTGGTATTAAGCTTAATATGATAACAAGCAACAATAGCAGTGATACCGATAATACAATTAGGCGGTATTGCAATAATGTCAGATTGATGATTCCAAGCTCAATAAGTGTTTGGTTCACATGCATTACGTAGTCACCTACTTTCCCATACGATTAACAAATCGATTGTACCCTGAGATGTCATTTTTCTTTATTTTTAAACATTACTATTACGTAGGCACCTAATACCGATACCCGATAAAATTTTATGCGAAATAAAAATAATCTTGATTGGGTTTTCATCGAGCT
The DNA here is from genome assembly GCA_949316135.1 of Choreutis nemorana. NCBI lineage: Eukaryota > Metazoa > Arthropoda > Insecta > Lepidoptera > Choreutidae > Choreutis > Choreutis nemorana. The sequence goes on along the minus strand of OX438597.1, from coordinate 4,897,047 downwards.
TTATAAATAATAAATAAATATCAAAGTTAGATTAGGTATGTTATTTTATGCAATAGTCGATCAAAATAAAATTGTAAACATGGTTTAATAATTTTTACTATATTATAAGACTTACATGCAACTATATATTTTCCAACTTACAAGCCGTATTTTTTTCTAAACAGATTCAAAACTAATTTGAAAAAATTGAACTAGATTTGTTTTATAAGAAGATCTGTATCCGCTTATAATAGACCTTGACAGAGTTTGTGACCAGAGACAAACGGGCAATGGCCTATCTATATCTATTATTATCATTAAAAATTCGCTTCAGTTCTCCCGCTTCACTGGTATCACGTGATTTGGAGACATTCCTTTCTTAGCGCAATGCAGAAAAACCACATCAATTTTTATCCTTCCGTCCTGATTGTATATTAAAGCTTTTCCAATAATTTTCGACAAAACAAGAAATTTGAACTAAAAACTAATTTAAAATTTCAATGATTTTTATTTGCTGTAAAAAAGTAATATAACTAAAATTAACTGTGTAGTAAGAAGTTAATTTACGAAGAAGCAAGAAGTTAAATGTTTTTAGACTTGGAACTTGATATGTACTTTCACATGAGTAGTAGGTATGTACATTATAATATTTATAAGGAAGTCAGAACCAACTTCTTTAGTTTACAGAGGTAAACGAGTGTTACCATATAAAACTGAATGTAAAGAAAACTGCTCTTTTTTATACTTCATGCGATTGCAACGAACCTTAACGGAATATGTAAACAATAAAAAATAAATTATTTTACTGATAACGGAAGGTAGGTAAATGAAGTTCATCTGAAAGCATAACAACAATTACATATGTATGCAAAAAAATTACCCTTTTGGCCTTAGTTCTAATTCCACTGACCGGTCAATTTTACAGACATCTTGTAAATCTGTGAAAATTTGCCATTATAAATTCTATTGACAAATAGGTAATTATTAGGCAGACCCCTTAGTTTAAAATGACAATGTATGCATATTTAATTCATACCTAAGTAAGAACATGTACAAAGGTTATTAAAGTAAGGTTTGAGTTAACAAAAAAAAACATTTATAATAATGAGGTTTCGCATTCATCAGAAAATGAGTTGGAATTTAGTATTTTGTTCTTCATATTTCAAAACATTCGTAAGAGCATAACATTTATGTTATTGATTACTTAACAAAAGAAAAAACGTAAAATTGTTGATAAACATGTTCTGATATCTCACTGCATTCTCAGTAATAAATACCTACCTACGTATATAATTGAGACGGTATTTACTTCAAGATTAAGTGGAACAATTCGCAAAAAAATCTCAAACAACGTATATTTAGAACTATTGTATAAAATATTTATAGAATATACTACAAGCAAGGAAGCAATTTAGGTTATTACAAAAATCCACAAAAACCATACAACCGAGGTCAGTTTTTTTACCGACAATCTGAGCAATCCTTTTTCTTTATAGGTTTGGAGTTAAGAAAATTAATATAACTAGTGATTTTGAGATACTGTACCTACACGTCAGGTATTACAACTAGGCATTATTATTTACAATGACAGTGACATGAAAGCTCACCTTATCGCCGTCAAAAGTAGACGACCTTTCGCTCGACGTCGGCCTGAGCCGCACCATCTCTATGCATTTCAGTGTCTGCATTATTTAATCTAGTTAATGATAACACCCAAGTTCATACACGGTACACCATGAGCCGTACCACGGTCACATTTGCTAGTTCTCAATTTAGAGTCACCTACGCGATTACAAGGTTTCGTAACCAAACTACACTGCGTGCGCGTCAGTTTATAAACAATCAGTATTGTACTCTTTGGTGGATACCGAATTGAGTTTAACGAGCGTAACTATTGCGGAAACACACGTCAGTATAAGTTGACGTTCGAACGAGGTTACAGCGTGGTTCCGTCCGCTTTAGTTCGTTTTCAATAGGTAGAGCTGTTGTACAGAAAGCGAGCACAATGTCAGAATGCTAGTTGGGAACTAAAATCGCGGCTCGAGTCGAGAGAGAGAGGTCCGCGGCGACCCCACCGACCGACAACTCGTCGTCGTTAGCGCAACCTGCTCCCGCGCACCATACACAGCAGAATACCTATCAGATAAATAAACCGAAATAAAGCCTTAATCGCGTATGTATTCACCTGCCTATCAGCTATTTACACTGCATTAAACACCCTCCGAAAGGTTATCTCGAACGATTATTAAAGTTTAACGAAGGTAATTTGCCCTGCGAGGGACGGCACACGGCACAGCAGGTCGCCGGAGCCGCAATTATTATAGCAAACGTCTCGTTGGTAGATGTAATATATGCGCATACGATCAATGGGTGACGACATTGGGCGAATGTCAATGCGCCTCGAGTCGACTGACCCGCGGAGGTGAAGCATTGCATATCCCATATCCGTATAAACTGAACACGACAACGTTTAATTAGTGAGACTCGGTAGCCTCCAACAGGCACGACATCTACGATTCTTCAATAGAGAATAATTAGTTTATATTTTTGTAACAGACAGTTTAGTACCTACCTCATGTTAAAGATTTACTAAAACTAAAAGTAGGTACTTCTAAAAGTATGTAGGCGACTAGTAAAGATATTTAAAAAAAGAAAGATATTTATATATTTATATAAATATTTATATAGATATTTATTTTATATTTATATAGATATTTATTTTATATTTATTGTAAAGATATTTTTTTATTCGAAAGGCAAATTACAAAACGCAATAATAATCAAGTTTATGAGAGGTATAAATAATAACTCGATCCGACCAGCTATGGGAAAATGCAGCCGGTTTCAGTTAAGCAGCAGCGTCAACATTAATTAAGCTTTTGAATTTGTACGAATTTAGACATTTAAACCAGCCCAATTATTTGAAACGTACAAAAAAACTGGCACCTATATGTAGGTATGTATATTTGAAACCGAAAAACGCAGCGATGCATGCGTACGTGACTAGTAGACAATTAGGTGAAGTTTAAAAAACAAGATTTGAAGGTTTAATGTGTAAAATTTTCTGGATAACATACAAAACATCGGAAAGTTTTTAAGGTCTAACTTAGTAGTACCGTCCCACACAATGAATTAATTTAAAAATAGAGACATTCCACGTTAAACCGGTTGACCCGATGTGCCTACTTAAGCATCTAAACAAAATATGTAAGTATCGTAATGTAACATTAATTTGATAATGAAATTAGGTTAATATTAAATTTAAGTCACAACTTTTTATGAAGGCTATTTAAAGAACATGTTTGCACTCTAACAGCAAGTGATGAAATAAGTTATGGGCCTTATAAGCTACTCTAACAATGTTGTGGAGTAGCTAGTAGGTAATAATTTTTGGTACACATGGTCAACTCCTCGTCATTTTTCAGACATTATTTGTTTATTTCACGTATGAAATTGAAATAGCCCTGTATTTATTTATACTCATAAACAAAATTATTATGATGTAACAATGAATTATTTCATAATAATTTTCTTTCTTAATGTCAAAATAAATGCTAGAATTAACAATAGATTAAAGCTGCTTGACACTGTAGTACGTAAATATTGCTTAAATGTAAGAAATAAATTGGTAATCAAAAGGATTGATTTTTAGGTTTTTCTCTTAGTTTGGAACTGAGAAACTTTATCAAATAAAGCAAGAAACCCTTTATTTCATTTTGATCCAACATTGTAATCAAAAAAATAAAAGTTTATAATTGAATCAATAATATTTAGTAAATATGGAATAACTACACTATGAAGGTATAAAACAATTAGCAAATTACCATCAGCCTGTTTAACAAATCTATAGGTACTGAGTTAAGAATTCAGTGTAAATTATTGTTTATTTGGGTGCAAATAACAATAATTATTGTCCTTTGTAAGTGTTAACGAAGACAAGTGTAATATACGACGTTTTCAATTATCGTATTATTGTCGAAGTTAATGGTTAATATTCACGTTATGCGTTTAAACACAATATGAAAATAATTTGGTAAAATAAATCATTTTGATGAACTGCTCCATAATTTTTCTTTCAAAACCAATTTTTTTTTAATTTTCATTATATTTCGGAACTCATCAGGACCCCAAAGGGCATACTCGTGACCCTCGACAGCATTATTTATAAATATCTTGTTTAGATAAAACTATTAATAAACAAAAATCCGTTTCTATTTTTTACTAATGATTGTAAGTTTCCATGGAATTAATTGCATTATTAATTAATAGATAAGAGTACCTGTTTTTTTAAACTTCTTAAGTTCGGAATATTTTTACTTAATTGTTATTAAAATATCTTTAGCACAATTTTTAAAGTATAAGTTTTTTTTAATTATAAATTCCGATCACTGAAAACTGTGGCAGATATTGTCATTTTACTTTTGGAAAAGTTTCAGGTGAATTGGATTGAAATGTCAATGTCGAGAAAGCAACTAAGAAGGTTGTTCAACGAAATTCTGATAAAGGACGAAGTCCCTCTATTAGATTCTGAACACAAATTGCGAATTTCTTTTAACATATTTACTTATGTTGAAGAGGCGTTACAAACGGAATTGCATAATGTAGTTGTTGCCCTATATTTAGGTAACTAATTTAAATTTTATAATTTAACGTAAGACTATATTTCAAAATACTCAAAAATTAATTCATAATGTTCGGTTAAGCTAATGCTAGTTGTGATCTTACTTAATTAGTAGGTATACATATTAAACCGCAAACTCATTACACATTTAACAGTAAAACATAACAATCTAATGTGCAACTCTATACTAAACTAAGGATAGCTTGTTTTCACAGAGACAACCTTATATTTACACAGAAGAAGCTACTTTTATAGCGATTTAAGACAGCATAACACATCTCATTGCCTGAAAGGTATCTAATCTATAGTTGGAAACATTATATAAGGACAGAGTGCATCAGTAATTCAGAAATCACTAAGGGTGCTTTTGCACTTGCTTTATTGAATACGCCTTGAAATATGCCACATGGTCGTTACTTTGCCTTTGTTTTGTAAGCATAATCTTTTTTTTATTTTGTAGTAAAGAAGTATAAATAGGAATTACTATGAATGTTATGTGAGGACATTGTAACTGAATTGTAGGGACCGGTATCTTTATAATACCGCCTGTATTTTGTGTAACTAGAATAATATAGATGAAGTTTACTCATTTTACTATGGCTAAAATAAGTTACATAATAATATTTCGGTTACTGGCGGTTGAGTTATATTTTTACTAAAACGTTACCCGTAGTGTTATAAAAAAACTGACTAACGTATTTTTTAAATCTTTTTTTGTGTTTTGTTTATTATTTCAAACAAACACATCTTTTAAGTTATTTTATTACCTGCCTTATAAAAGTTGGCTTAACTAACTAACACTATTTGATATACCTGAATGTGGAGTTTGTTCAAGTTAGTGTGTACATTGTATAAACAAAGTAATGATCAAGTGGCAGAATCCATGGCGTCCAATAAACAAGCGCGTTCGTGCGCTGTACCTCGGGATGCGGTTCTTCCCCGAGCGACTCTCCGAGCGCCTCCGCCTGGCTCTTCATTATCGAATATATTTTCACATACGGCGCCTTCAGCAGCTATGCGCACACGCATACTTCAGTTAGTACAATATTTTTTGTTTGTAATGTTTCTTTATTCGTGTTTTAGTACGTTTTTGTCATTTACTCTCTAATGCTTTTATCCGCGTTTACAGTAAATTAACTTTTTCTGATTATATTGTTGTTTCGTGAGACTAGAACACAGGTTCTTGCACCTAATAGATTATGTTATCTGTGTGAATTGAAGAATTAAAATGTTTTTAACCTTGTCCACTCGAGTGATCTTATAGTAGACATACGATAAGCTTAATTTTACATGAACTTACAATATGTACGTCAAAAATAATTTGATCCTTTTAATGTAAAAGTACGATACGATAAAAATCGATAAAAATGTGCATTCAAAAAAGTTCGATCAACAAAATAATGTTCAATGTGTACTGTAATGTGGGATGTGAGATGCTGTTAAAATTGATGTTGTTAAAATTTAAATAAAGTGTGTCGGTAAGCTTAATTTTAAAATTAAGTGTTAGTTAAAACAGTTAAGAGTCGGAAATAAAGATATTAATTAGGAAATCATAACATTTAAGAAAAGTCTTACCTCCCACGACTCCCTCGTGATATCTGAAACATCACCGGTGCTTCCAACTCGCTCGCCCTGTCGACCAAAGCGCACGCATTACACATCATTCATTTATAAATCCACGCAAGTGCCTTTCAAAAGGCTATTCCTTAATTGATTACAAGAAAAGAGACAAACATACATAACAATGAAACGAATTGATCCAGGAAAAAAAGAGATGAATTTTCTTCAATTTAACACATGTTTTATTAATAGGAACACTCGACACCGTCGTTTAATTAAGCGCATGTATGGCTGTCATAAATAATGTCAACAATATAACGCTATCTTGATGAATGACGGTGGCATACTGCAGGGTTATTATCTAAGTAAACCGAGAAGGTGTTTACTATCAGATGACAGCAAACAAAACACAATACTAAGTAGGCGAGCGGACAGAATTTAATTGTATGATAAATACTAGTTGTGAACAAAAAAGGTCACATAACATGTCACAAGTAATTATGTAAAATTATATTCCTACTTTTAACGTACAGCATTTGCTGTAATAATAATGCTGTGAAAAGCGCATTTATTAACTTTCTAGATATACATAAGAAAACAAAATAATTTTACATATTAATTAGACAAGGGTAAGGAAGCACTTTTTGCCTAAAGAAGGCGCAAGATTTTAAATTACAGACGAAAAAAGTAATACTCTTTCAATTCCTCAGAATATATAGAACAAATATAATTAATTTAAATAAAGTTGTGATAAATTGGATCTATTACAACTATCCGCTATCCACTTAATGTTAGTTATTTTATTTACCTTCTTAATTTAATATGTATAACAATTATTTTAAACCTAAGTACACCCATTTTTTTAAATATACATACTGCAAAATATAAACGACTGACATCATATTCAATAAAATTGTCATTTTCACAGAAAATACTAGTCGTAAGCGGACCAACTCGAGCAAAAGCTAGTAAGGCATAAAGTTAATAAGAAGTTAAGAATAAGCAGACCTTGTTTCCTGGTTTGGTTTCATCGTCGTCCCATTCGGTGTCGCTGTCGATGAGCTCGTATCCCTGTGCAGAGACGTCGCCCAAAGGTCCGTACCGGTCCGGCACCCAGTGAGTTAGGAACTTGAACAGGTCGTCCACCCTAACGATAATGAAACATACAGTTAATGTTTTGTCTAAGCGCCTATAACTACAGTAAAAACCCGAGAGCGAACGTATCAGTCAGGGAAAGGTGCACGCAAAATCACGCACATTACATCTACTCTACTTCGACAACGAATCGGATCGCGCTCTTACATACTTGTGTTCATCATACAAGGTTTTTGAATAATATAAGACGGCAGCAATAAGAAGGTTGCAAGTCATTACGTTAAAAAAATATTAAGGTAGTATTACCTGTTACGCGGTACACCGAACCAGTACTCGGGCTTCATCCGCTTGCGGCCGTAGGACATGAGCGGCGTGGTGCGCGGCAGCGGGCGTCCGACGGGCCGGCCCATGCGCAGCCGCAGGTACAGCGGCGGGTCGTCGCTGGCGCGCGCCGGCCGCGGGATCAACTCTACATCATACACGCACTATGTCATCCATTGTAACATTATATGACTTCAACTGTACAGCCTGATGTGCTTTGCCTTTTCCGAATCGGAGAAAGAGTCGAAATTTGATTTAGCTCACCATATATTATACATTCGGTTTTTATTGTAAACAAAAGAAATACAATTGCAGATCAAAAAAATGATTAAAACTATGTTTTAATTGAACTTGGATATGTATCTTTTACTGAGTTAACATAAATGTTAAGTTCGCTTAACAAAGTTTCCTGGGAGTGGTTAGGTAAGGTAATCATTGAGAGTTTGACAGGCTACGGAGTATTAACAACGCACCCGTCATACCCATATTATTAGAAAGGCTTACCGAGGAATAAATTATATGTGGTTCCAAATATTTATCATTCAAAAATACAAAACTAGATCAATCAAGAGAATGAAGTAATGTGCTTACTATCGAATGAGGCGAAGAGGTCAGGCATGTCATCGACGGAGACCATGCTGCGGTAGTCGAGGCGGGGCGGCTGGGAACCACTGCTTGATGTCGACTTACTGTTGGAACGACCGAACCCGCCGAGCGAACTGCGTCTGTGCACATACGATAATGCTCTTAGGAACTTTTAAAAATGGAATAAACCTTATTTGTAGGTCGATATGGTTTTGAATCGGCTGAAAAAAGAGCAAAACTTATCAAAACTTCAGCCACAATTTATTGCAGCATCTTTTCTGCAACGGGCTCCAAGCTATTTGATCCCCTTATAAAAACTATTCTCTTACCTTGAGTCCAAGAAAATTAGCTTTACGGAAAAAAATACAAGGCAAAATATGTATAAATAGTAAAATTTAAAAATAATTTTCCACGTTGTATACCAACCCTCACTATCAAAGTACGGTATTATATTATCAAATAATAAAATATTTATTTGTAAACAATAGCTAGAACATAAAACACATTTTAAGTTGAAATACGGGAACCCTGAAAGAGAAATTCTGTTCTTATTTTATATTTCATCATGCTGAACAATTTTAAAAGTGCCAATAGGAAAAAAATGTAAGTGTCAATGGGATAGACAGAATGTTTTCCGAATGATAATGAGTTTAAAATTTGTCCAAATGATCCGTGATACGATGATAAAGAGAGTCTATGATGATACTGGCTATTGTGATGTTTACTATCACTCCTAAATCCTAAACACATATACAACATGCTATAAAAATAGGCACAAAGTCGTAGGAGGGAAGCGAAGTTAGATAATGACGAACAGTTATATAGAAAAGACATTAATACAAAAAGCAGGCGTTATTGGAAACAGTGAATAGGTAATTCGATCACTCTCGGTGGATCCATTCCAAAGTTTTGATTTTTCTTTAGCGATATGACAGATTAAAGAAGTCAAGGTGTACCTATAGGTATGACATAATTTTGATTTGATCAAACCTTCTCAATTTGAATATTTTTATTTATAATGAATTCAGGCATTTTAATCATTAAATGAATTTGTATGTTTAAAAATGTCACTAAAGTGATTTGTAAAGTAACGAAAGAGAGTTAATCACAATAACTATAATCACAATCACACGCGACTTTTTGCATTGCTGAAATAAAGTGTCGATACAATATAGAGACTCAACAATCTGACCATAGCAACTTATATTTCAAATTAAAAAATACAGCATTTGCTTTGATAATAGATGACTTTCCTGTCTAAAAGTTGGCCTATGGGCCTGACCCAGGTTTATTTTTGTTTACTCTCATAATAAATCAGTCAATAAATAGTTGTCTTGTTACTTTTTGCAATTGAACGAACGTAGCAAAATAAATCGCTTAATTAAACAACAAGATAAATAAAATTAAATGTTTTAGAGAAAGCAAAGTTGCTAGGGTCGTTGCAAACATTCACAGAGAGGTAGGAGACATCGAGAGGTATGAATCCATACCCGGAGCCCGCGAGCGCGTCCTGCGGCGTTTCCTCCGACGGCGTCTTACTCAGGAACAAACCCGTACCGAACTCCACGAGGTTCATCGGCGAACTAAACGCACAATCCGAGGTAGCAAGGGGAAACACACCTTTGTTAGTACCTTACTATGCTAGCATGTGTATATGTGTATGTATGCTGCCCGTTTTTCCCGACCAAGCTTCGTCTCTGGTTAAGATCAACAGTGAAACGTTTTCTTTTAATTTGAATTAAGAACGTACACGTATACGGGTGTACACGTAAACGCTGAATATTCAAACATATACACAATACATGAACACAATTTACTTTTCAGTGTTGTACTTAAAGGTGTCGAGATGTAAGGGTAGCTAAAGCTAAGTCAATATTATTAGACTGTAGTGTTTGCGGTCAGTGATGTTAATGTCCAGTGGTTGATGACAGTGACTGGATTACCGCTGAGAAACGATTAAAAGAAAACGAAATGCTTTGCAGTGAATGTAATATTCCAGCGTAAACTCATGAGTGTTGGTATCGCTTGTAATGTACATGAGGATTTCAAAACTTTCTATTTGAAAGTCGCAGCAGAATCCTTTGTAAGAGGTTTAGTTTTATGTTAGGCGGCCAAAATCGATGGGGTACATTATGTAGTGTTGACCAATATTTACGTACCTATTGAATACTTTGGAGAATACACTGGTAGAGTTGGTGGTGTCAGCCGAAGTGGGCAACGACTCCGAGGTCTGGCCTTCGCCGGTGAGACCTTCAACCCATGACAGCGGGTATGATAGCCTCTTTAGCATCTAAACCAGAATTAAATAATTATTTAACAATATTGATGATGTAGTTAACTAACTACATCCACACGAAAACGTTTTCAAGTTAGTTATATTAAAAGGGTTTGTAAGCGCTTTAGACGAAATCGAGTTATTGTTTTAAATATACTTTTTAAACAATTATTAATCATAAGAATTTATGATGATTTGACCACGTTACCTTGTTCTTCTTATCAGGTTTGGCGGGATCCTCCTTGTGGTTGGCGTCGAGGGAGAAAGAGACGGCAGCTGGTTTCCTAGCTCTGTCCGCCTCGCCGAGCGGCGGCGCCGACAGCGGCGGCTCCCCTCGCGCCAGGCACACCGGCGGCACCCACTCCGCGCTCAGCACTATGTCCGCGTCGCTGTACACCTGCAAACATTATACCTTTTTAAAATTCATGTCAACCTTGTACTATGCTTAGGTGACCCATAAATTTACATCTCCTTTTGAATAAACTCTGTCCGTATGTTTGTCCTGCGTCGCCTTCATCCGGCGACACCCTGCAGCCTTCACTAGACTCACAATTTTCATTCCTAACCGTTATTAAATAGGTCTTGATGAATTAGACATTAAAATGTCATCAAATAATAGTACCGCTATAAACTTAAATAATAACGAAGTACATTTAACAAAACAGTAAAACAATCACTCAAGAGAAAATAAGAGTCGATAACATAAACAAAGTTAGAGACTTATGCACAATAGTACTGTTCCTAAACCACATGACGTCTCCAAGATAGAATAAACAATGACAGCACAGAAGTACCACCGTCCTATTCTATCTCACCTCGTCGTGTGAATCGCAAGTCATGTCAGAATCGCGATGTATTAGTGCGTAATGCTGGAGGAACTTGGTCTCGTATGTGACGTCACACTGCCAATCGTGATACAGCGAGGCGTCCGGCTCCGGCGATTCTACTATCGGTTCTATATCATGGTAGTGGTAATGATAGTCGTACTCTGTGTAATGATGATCCTAAAAATGTTTGCGGGTTATTTTGATGGAATGATATCGCAGTCACGAAATTTCGCCCTAATGTTAGTAATAAATATGATGGCTAAGTATCTAAGGATGTAACACATTGATATATGTATGTATTATAGCATATGGGTCATACATGACAAATTAAATAAGTTGTTATAGTGATATGAGTAGCTAGGTTCAATTTATTGATCCATTATCGTCATCAGCTTACATTATATTATGTACATGATGTATACAAGCCCTTGGCCTTTTCTCGCAACTAAAAGATGATGTGAATCCCCACAGCATGCAGGAATTTTGAATTCACGATTTATATCTAACGCTTACGAGACTTATCATGTATGTGATTATTACAATAATTAAAGTACCTTTTTATTCTGGGCGGCGGCGTTGTTAGCATTGAGGAGTGGATCGCGGATATCGATTCCGGAGTCGTGATAGGAAAGTTTGACTAAGTGATGCGCGTCCCTGTCGGCGCGGTCGGGCTCGGGCGCGGGCGGCGCGGGCTCGGGCTCGGCGCCGGCTTCGCGGCTGTCGTGCTTGCTGTCTCGGCTCTCGTCCTTGCTGCCATCTTGGCTCTCGTCTTTGGTTGTGTTCAGAGACGGCGCTTGGAACACATCGTCGCCCTATTGTTTTAAGAAATTTATTAAGGATAAACATGTTATTTTTTCGTTGCATAGCGGGAAAGAGAAGTCAGTTGAATTTTTTAAAATTTAATTTTCTCTTTTTTATATCAGCAGGATTTAATGTGTAAAATGCTAGTGTTTTAACCAGTGAATATCTGTAGTGGTGTATAAGTGTGGAGAACGTGAGAAACGGCTGTTCTTTTCGTCATCAACTAAGTAAAAGAGTCTACAGAGACCGTACTAGCATGTTACCGTAGGCAGTTTCATTGTTCCGTCTATCATTATTCATCTCTTCATAATTTTATTCCTCATCAAAACTTGATAATAAATATTACTTGACACTGGAAAAACACTTATAGTTATTGCCATGGTGATGGTGACGCCATCAAAAACACTTATAGTTATTGCCATGGTGATGGTGACGCCATCAAAAACACTTATAGTTATTGCCATGGTGACGCCATCAAAAACACTTATAGTTATTGCCATGGTGATGGTGACGCCATCAAAAACACTTATAGTTATTGCCATGGTGATGGTGACGCCATCAAAAACACTTATAGTTATTGCCATGGTGATGGTGACGCCATCAAAAACACTTATAGTTATTGCCATGGTGATGGTGACGCCATCAAAAAGAGAAATTAAACCTGTCATTTTAAGTGTCATATTTTTATATCTCAGCCTCAACTGAAAAACGAAGATAAATCAGTATTTTTTCTGTATTCCTTTAAAATTAGTCATACAAGTTTATGAATGCAGTTAATAAGATGACTAAAAGGTTGTTTGTCACGGGTTATTTACCTCTATTACTCATGTCATCCTTATCAACAAAGTGAGACGAAAATAATTTATCTAAATTTAGACCTAATAGCTCTACATAACATAAGCGCGATCAAGCTGTCAAGCTGAGCACTACGAATAAATGGAGTATTTTAATGACAAATCAGTGATGCCCTTACCTCACTGCTCTGATCAATAGACGTCCTGTCCCGGCTGGGAATAGCCCAGTGATGGTCCAGTAATGACTTTCGTCGTTCTTCTGTAGATTGCTGCTGCAATGGGAACGAGCAGAAAATCAACTAATAGCAAAACAAAACGAAATGCGCACAGTACTTAAACTACGCTCCGTGAGTCAATCGTGTTTTGTGCAGTGATACATTAAATACCCTAATGTGAGACGCTTTCTTCGATCTACAATTTCTTATCGTTTACATAATGGGTCGATTTAATCGTAGATGATAAAGCATTTGTTCAACACTACTCTTAATTTTTAACAAGATTTCGTACAACTATAGTTACTAGTGTGACTTACCTGTAAGTTGGTGGGTGTGACAAGTTCCCGTTCGAAGGCCTTAGGGAAGGCTGCTCCGGGGCGGTCGTCAGCGTCGCCCGATCCAGGGCGCTCGCCGCCCTCCTCGCCGCCTCCTTCGCCCGCCGCCTGCAGCTCCGGGAACGTCTCGTCCTGGAAGTGGTCCATGACAAACTTTAGGACGACTTTAGAATCGTCCTAAAGTCGCGCTTTTATTCTGACGATTAATTAATTAATTCAAATGGACATGTTTTAAAATATAGCAGATCTTCATTGTGCTGTTAATGTTTAGTAAATAATTGCTTTATCTCTTAAAGGCGCGTGTAATGTTTCGCGTATTACACGATGTAACGCACACATGTTATTGTTATTATACAATTTGTATAACAATAAGATATACATTACATCCGCCTCGCTGGAGCCACCTCAAACCTCGTCATGAATATTTAGTTTTATATCACATTATTTACATTTAAAATATATATCTATTAACATCAAAAGCTTTAATATTATCACCCCAAACATAAAACACTCGAACTCAAAGTCACACACACAAAGCTTTTTTTATTTTTTTCCCATATTTTGTTAATTTTGTCACACACAAAACGAGCACTAAATACTTACTCTCTGGGCACGTGTATTAGAATGCTATGAAAATATTCAAGAAAAAACCTTTTTTAATACATCGAATCATCTAACAATAAAATAATGTTTTCTAAAATGTGTTACAATTAAAACGTTTTAAAAGTGCATTAAAACTTTACGATTTTTATCTAAAACCTACCTTGACTAGTAGGGAGTCTTTCCCTGGTGAATGTTCTGACTTATTCATGTAGTAAATCTCAGCTTGTTCAGCTCTGGAATAATAAAATACCTTATAAAATAACTATTTAGCTAAATGGTATTTCATAATTTAACTTATGTAAACATAAGCTACATTCAGAGTGGAAATTATAATGCGTTGTATAAAATTGGACATGCTAGCTTGAGTAAATAAAAATAAAGAAATTATAGAAAGCAATTAATTAAAAAAATAAGTAATATTGGTAGTAAGTATGGCTATGTAGAGATGGGCGCGCGCTTATGTGGTAACTACCGTTCGTAATGCGCATAGCAACTGAACATAGCCTAAAAACGTCCAAGCATCGATTTTGCGTTTTATGCTTTCTATAACCCACATTTAAATGTTATTAAAATCGTGTGGTATAGTACTTTGCGTGAAATTGATACTTTGAATTGAACTGAACTATCTATTATGATTTTTTTATAAATACCTACAAGAATAGTTTATAAATATAGTTTTTTTGTTTATAACTAACTTGTGCGTGTTGTGGTCCGGTCCATGCGTGCGCATGTGCGCAATGTCGTAGAATATGGCTGCGTTGACTACGTATTCCATCGGCGCGATCACACCGTACGACTCCGGCCCGTGCTCCATGACGAGCGTGTCCGAAACGTTCGGGTCGAACATCACCGCGTTCGGTGTAACTAACAGCACGCCAGATACTACACCCTGTCAATTATAACTTTTATTTATCTGATCTTTTCATCAAATTAAGTTCTTCAATAAATTACCCACATACTAAGCACATACATAACACATATACAAACGTACAGTTCTTCTGCCCAAAAATCATGTAAAATGTACCTTCTGAATAAGTTGTTTGATTTAATATACCGAAAAATAATTTTAGTTTTTTAATGATAATATTTTCGTATATCTGAACCAAACAATTTATTTATTGCAATGTTTATGCACTAGACAGTATAAATTTATTGAGAAAGCAATAATATGTTTTGTAGAGTCAGGCAATATTATTTGCTATCCTAACATTGTTATGATTTTATCTTGGCATAAAAATGGCGTGCCTATCAAGGCTAACTTTACTTTCCAAACGTTATCTATAAACAAATGCAAACCACTCGAGATTGTGTGACAATGATTTGACGTTAATTTATAGTTATTTTTCAAGATACACTAACAACGTTATAAATTTTACTTGCTATTAATGTCACTAAAGGTAAACAATGCGGAAAAAATGGTCTATGAAGTGATAAGAGGTGGGTACGTATATATTTATGGACTGGATTAGTCTTAACACGTTTTTATATTAATTCAATGATAGTACTAGTATGGAGTAAGTTTTGTTAACACACCAAATCGGCAATCTCATCGTACATTATCATCAAACGAAACGATTGCTATTTAAATGTTGTATATAAAAAGTTTACTAACTTGTCCATCTGTTATATGTCGGACGTTTATCTTGAGGAACCGCTGGGGGGCGCTGCTGCTTGTTAAGGCCTCAGGGGACCCGGGTCGAAGGCTCTCCAGGATTTCTGAAATGTAAAAACCTGGCTATATACATCTTTGCATGTTACAGTATACAGTATTACCATAAAGTATCTCAAGGATTCGAAATTAATGTAAATATTATTTTAGCATTTATGTTTGTATTTCTACTTATGTTGCTATTGTTAACAAGATGAATAGTCATTACATTAGCTTCCTTTACTTGTAATAACTGTACAATGAGTAGACCACGCTTCTGAAACATCTACGCAAGATCATTATTCTGGTATTTACACATTTTTGTACGAGACACAAACCAAGCCGACCTCTCTAATAATGACAGCGTCATAATTAGTCCGTAAACATTTAATTGTCAGACCGAGAAATGAATAGTAATTACGTATCCTTCATGTTATTTAACACCTATTTGTTGTTATTTAAATAACCACCCAACATGTTATCATGAATTGTAAATTGAATATTGTAACAAAAGGAATGACGGAACAATGATGTGGAGAACTTTACGAAAAACGTGAGTAGTTGTATGAAGAGATGTATTAATGGCTTTGCTGTTAGCGTAACGAATTAGCTTTGAGCTTGGACCATGTAATACAGTTGTTTTCTTTCCTTATTCAAGAAGATGTAAAGTGTTTATCATAAACTAGCAGAACAGCCTCGCCTTTGATAGAGAAATTAACAAGGCAGACACATTATCGATTTTTTTTATTACTAAGAATTTTTAACAAAGATTTATACACAATGACACAATATTAGTAAGAACCACATTTGTATGGATCACTTGTACTTTATAGGGATTTAAATTATTATTTTGTAATGTGTTTTCAAACATATATTAACAGGATGTAAATAATACAAAGAGTCAACATAAAATAAACAACAACAATATTTGTTTTTTTATGCCAAAATATAAAAAATAGAAATGTAACTATCGCTTACAATGTCACTTTATATTAATTTCAGTCAATTTTACTCCATTCAAATAGTCACTGTTGTAAAAATAAATTTTCACACGAAGCCTAAGAAACAGTTAACTCTCTGTTAAGAAAGCAATTATTTAAATTGTTTTCTTAAAACATGTGACTGCAAGTAATATTTACCTAAAGAAGTGTAGTGCAGTAGGTTTAGGTATCAGCTGGTGGGAATGCACCAATAGGATTAAAGTACGCGGCTGACTGACATTAAATATGCCCAGATGATAAAAAATTTTCCTCGTCACAGTCATTCCACCAAACGAAGACCGTTTAGCTATGATTGCGATTGAACGTGCGTATGTAAATGGTTCCAGTGTGCCTAACCTCTTTATTGAGCGAATTCCAAGTTACGCTGAAACGATGTGCACCTACACGTCTGACAAAACTAACTAACTAACTAGTCAAACCGTCATCGTCAGATGGCACGTCTGTGACATAACAGAGGTAACAAAATTTTCGAACGCTAGAAGCTTCTATAAAGGAATATTATCTCTCTCCAAAAATTATAAAAATTTATCAACGATAATTATACTAATAACTTTTTATATCTTAATAAAGATAAAAGATGCAATTTAATGAAAATAAACTTGATTTTTTACATTACATTACTGATAGAACTTTGGTAGATTCCAGTACAAATCCTGCCCTTTGACCATTCCCAAGTTCGAGTCCGGACGAGTAAACCTCGACTTTCTACTTTTTGCTGATCGTTCAAAAAGTAAATCAGACAAGGCATCTTTAAACGATATGCGCTCGGATCAACCCCCCCGACAGGGATTGTATTTTTTAATGTTCATATGTTGATAAAGTGACAAAACATGTAAAACGTACAAGAGTAGAGCAACATTAATGTATTTTTATAATTAATTCATTACACTATTAAAGTCAAAATATTTTTATAATTTTTATTTTAAAACTATTCCTATTAACCGAATCTGACCTTCAAAACTTAGAAACGGCCAACTAAGCATTGCAAGCATTTATCTGAAATAAATTGTATGCTTTTCTAATTTCGAAGACAAGCACATCTATTTACCTTGTCCATATTGAGGAAATACCAATGAGTTACAAATGAACAATAGTACCCTTAGGAAATGTTAACAAAGGTAAGGTGCGTTACCTTTTTCCTGTGCCGGTTCGCTGGTGGCCTGCGTGGACTCGGAGGTGTTGTCGCCGCTCTCTGAACGCCCGTCCGACTCCTTATCGCCATCTGGAAACATCGCAGCACTTGTACACTCAGCGCACGACAACAATATACTAACCGACAACAACAACCAGCCAACAAATAATACGTTATCCACCGTGAAACAATACCACGCACGCACCTTGGTACCAACGTTTCAGGAATTCAAAACTAAACATTGTCAGACATCTGTAATTGTTGCGGTTTCCATCACTGGTATCAGAGGTGTTATCGACAGAGATAACGTTACGAATTGGATTTAATTTGTGTGACGACAAGTGTAACAGTCCGACGCCGGCGCCGGCTCGCTTGACACTTATTCCTTGTAATTTGTATTGTAGGTCACAGAAGTTACTATTTAAAACTGTCGCCGGCCTCTGTTGGTACGTATTGTTCGTTCTGAGGCGTGATCACAACTGCACGCGGCGCTTTTAGCTACCTGTTTACTGGGTAAATATAAAAGAAAAATGTGTTTTCATGAAAACGTCACACATGAATGAATAAAGCCAAGGCTACAGTTTTGTATTTCGTATCCGACTAACGTTGCTAACTTAGCAATGTTTAACTTTGTGGAATTAAAGAAAAGTATCTTAAAAAGTAAACAATTAATTTAAAAACGAAACAGGAAAAGAAATAAAATTGGGTCATTGATACAATGAAGCATGGCAAATAATAACAGTGATACCATAACAATAAGACCTAAAAATGGCTAATCCAGGGGGAGGGGGGGCTAAAGGGGCTCAAACCCCCTCCCCAAAAGTATCCGAGTTCTTAGGACTTGTAGCCCTAACTAGGTGAGATCAAGCCCCCCCTCCCAAGCGACAATCCTATATCCGGTACTCTTACTTTTTCAAATAAAGTTACAAAATCGCGCTTTACTCAACAACAACAAAACATTGACTTTGGTATATACTTAGGTAAATACTACGACTACGACTACACAAGACATACGTTAAAATCGTTGAATAACACTGAAACGCGTATATGTAAAAATAAATGCATTGATAAAACGATATTAAAACCCCTTTTAATACAAACAATTACAATTTATTAAATAGAAACAATTCTACTTTCTTACAAGAGACAAAGGGTAAATGTAATTTTTATGTTTTCTGCATTTCGCGCAACTTTTTAGCCATACATTTTAATTTTAAAAATTCAAATGAAAAATTCAAAAATTCAAACACCAAAAGAATCTGATCAGTCAAACCGTTATTTACATAAAAAACAACTTTAAATTAACGTGAAAAGTGAGGGAGGATGAAATATTGTTAAAGCAGTTTTGGAAGTCTGACCAGTCTTACAATAAATCGTTACCGTAATTTATTAAAAATTTCACAGTTAGCAGAACGTTCTTAGATCGAAGGCCGTGGATATTTCATAACTTTTCATTCGAGTTTATTCACGGTTTCAAGATATCTAACAAATAGTAATGAAATAACTATGCAGACATAGATTTGTAAGAATCGTCGATGAGACCTATAATGTTTTTTTATTAATTTAAACTTTGTATAAAATAAGTCTTATTTAGTTTCATATGCTGAATACACGAAGTTTGACCTCACTTATAGTGGATCAAGCCTTATAATTTTTCGACTCAATAAAGTTTAATCGTAATCGGATACATGTATTTGTATACTAATGTAAGAAACATAAACAATTACATATTTAATTTTATAAACCAATAGCTTAGTTGTTGAGTAGACTTGAGATTGAGCCAGTGATAGTTTAGTTTAATCAAAGTTAAGAAGTAGCGGGCCAAGTTGTTCCAAAACTTTACTGTATCTTGAGTCAAACTTTAAACAGGTACCTACCTAATACCTACTTATTGTCTACCGAGTAGCTATGCACACTAGCCTTGTGTAAATAAACACATACAACATGGGAAACAATTTCGCACTAATAATTTAACATTATCTTAATGGGCGACGCCACCGAACGTCTTGGCAAGGCAATTGTGCATGCAATTCATACCAAACCACATTATGTGAGGTGTATTTATTTGCACTAAAGATTAAATGTTTATAGTTACATTAACATTGAAATGAATAAATTTACTTTAAGGGCGATACGAATGGACTCATCGCTCATTAAAATATATTTATGGAACAAAGCTTTCTTCGAAATATAATTAAATTTGTTTTTGTGTTTTATTATTTCGATGCAAAAGATGGCCAGAGGATTTTTTTGGTGGCCTATTTTACTGTATCGAAATATTGAATTGGCAGGCAATGAAGTGAATTTCGACTGATGCAGTCCGAGTCAGTATTTTGATAAATAACGCAATGTATCACTCAGTGTATATATGTATATATGTTATATTATGTATGGTAGTGTGTGTGTCGGTCAGTTACTTTTGTGCTCTTCCATACTACTCTGTATGGACTTGAAGCCACAGCCCTGTCATATAACTTTTCAATGAGTCCAGAATGCGCTTCTATTGCCTATGGATACTTTGATCAAACTTGAGATCATTAGAAACCACGTTCCGATTATGGTTTCCAGTCAGATGATTGTTCAGCCCAGAGATATTGGTAGACTTCTAACTTTGATTACTAATGAAACATAGGTACATAAGAGGAGGGATATCACATAATACAGAAGTAATTAAACCTCCTTTTCCATGCAAGGTTAATAAATAACATAGAAGAGATTGATCCGGTAACAACTCTGATGAGAATGGCTCGTATACTTCCTGCGAAAGGATATCGCCTACGAGTATAAAGATATTGAATGTAAAAGATTCTAGTTAGACTTTATTTAATAACTTAAAAAAATTCTTAAGACTTACAATTCACTATATTATTAAGTATCGAATAGAACAAGAAGAGAGTTTAAGAAGACTATGTCTTATGACTTAATTATATGAATACGTCCTACGTCAGGCGCTTGTCGATTGGAGTTACCTAATAGCATTTTTTGCGTGGGTGAAAGATTAACAGAGCTTCTTGCGAGCAGACAGAGGTTAGAGAAACAGCTAATTACTAGAAGGGCGGTATGATGGTTTTAATTCTCTGAAACTCGCATATTAAATCAAAACTATCGATACTTTAGACATAAATCAATTTTTAATAGGGATGATTTACGCGGTATCGCTTACTAACGTACCCATTGTAAAATCCCTCACGGTTTATTTTTAGTAGTAAACCTTTTTCTAATTAGTGCATAATCTCACTTATAGACTGGAAATGAACATACGCACAAATTTTTCTAATTATTTTCCTATGAGGTCATCTAAGCAAGTCAGTGCAGTGCCTGAACTCTAAATGGTAAAGGAATCCCTGCCAGAAGTGTCAAAGTGCAATTCATATGGTTTGAATTTGCCTCAAGATTTTTGTGAAAATTTTAATTTTAGCCTCTAGAAGTATAAGAAAAAAGCGTCAGAACTCTAGGTGGTAAACGAACCCCTGAAGTGACAAGTGGTGATTGGAACTTTGACTTTTTTAAGTACAGGTTCGTTTTTGCATACAGAAGTATTAATCAAAAGTGCCACAACACAAGTTGGTAAAGGAATTAGTGCCAGAAGTGATTCACAGAGCGTTGTACACAAAAATGCAGAACCATCAACGCAATTTGCGGCTGAAAAATGCACGTTTGGTCCCCTCCCCGCGCTATACACAGTAGCTTTGACTTTTTGATAGTTACTAAAATGACGACATAGGAAACTTAAGAGAAAAGTTCGTGCGTATGTTTGATCAGTTCACTTTCATGTAGCCACAAAGTTTATTAATGGTTAATAAATGCCTTTTTACTTTTGAATAGAAGACGTATGATATTTCAATATATAGTATAGTTTTAGTCTAGTCTTATTTTACCTTTTCTCTTATCAGGGACTTGTAAGGTTTGTCCGGGGAAGATGAACTGTGTGGCGAGCCGGTTTAGCTTGGTGAGCTCGGATGGTGTGGTGTCGAACCTCGCAGCGAGAGACGTCAGCGTGTCGCGGTCACGGACCTGGAACAAAACAATATACCATATAATTCTTCCGATATAGATTACAGAATTAGCAAGCTCAGATGGCTGTGGGCTGATCATGTTAGGGGGAGCGACCATATACGAAAGGTAGCTGGCAGCACTTGAATGGGGAGAGCCGGACAACGGGATGAGTGGCGTGCCTTGGGAGAGGCCTACATTAAGCAGTGGACGGATACGGCCTGATGGTAATGACGATTATATAACTATAGCTAAATAGAAACATACCATACAGCAAAAATATCAACCCAAACTGTTTATGGACTATTGTTGGTGTGCTTGATGAAGATATTGATAACCAGATAACCTAAAGGAGGAACCTGGCAAAGAGTATCGAGGAGGGTCGACTCGCCTCTTGGTCCAAACGATGGGAATAGGCAATTTAAGGAAGCTATGCCATTCAACAGTTGTTACTTATATATCTTCTTAGTAAGAAGGTGCCAGAAAATTTTTGCTTTTGACATAAGAACTAATTGGCAACCTTTTTGGCTAAATGCCAATATTTTTCTTTTTTATTGTTTCTTCTATTTTATTGTGTATATACATCTCTGTGTATCGTATTTTTCTGCATGTGTGGTAAATCTATTTTTTGGTATATTCATTAAACATTATTTAAACGCAACCCGACACAAGTAACAGTTGAATCCGCACGCATGTAATATAAAATGAAATAAAAGATACCAACTTAAAAAGGTTGATTACGATTCAAGTAAAATAATCATTGTCTTTTATGAATAATTTAAGTTTAAGTTGATGTTGACACATTGTTTACTTTACCCTTCCAAGACCGGTAGCTGTACAAACAAACCATATCACACACATGCGTTTCGGTTTTTCTTGGAATGTCCATGTAATATTTAATTAATTATTATTTGTCGCTACAATATTATACATTAATTCGCAAAGCGTCTATTGGACATAAATACACCTGAAATTAGAGTAGAATATCGATTAATACATAATTAAAGTGAGCTCTCTACACTAAACGGAACGTCGATTAATTTAAGTAACAAGTGATTAATTAGTCAGATAGATTTAAATTATGAAATATCTGAATACATTTTCAGAAATCATAAATTACATTATATTATTTATAAAGATAATATTTGATTTTAATTCAACCGACCAACCAACTCATGTATTTTTTATATAACTGAAATAGTAAACAAGAATACTGCACAATATGCAGTGATATCAAGCGCGTGTGATCAACCTTACAACATAAAGGCTTGGTTATCTGACTTTGTAACACTCAAGTTTTAAACAACAAAAAAAAAAGGCAGGATTAGACGCATTTTGCTTACCGGTCTTGGATGATGTATTCTTACCTATGCAGTTTATACCCTAACGTTGCTTAGTTCCTGTGAAACAAGATTGTCTTAGTGCAGGACTGAGTCAATGTGTGTGTCGTGATGTGGTATTATTGTTATAATTATTACGTTTTTGTTTCGACTGAAAATTGTATGGAGTAAATCAGTTCTCTATATTTCCGCCGCCGGAATAAGTAAGAAAGTAAGAACTTTATTCATAAAATACCGAAACACTTGTCTATTTCTAAACTCAAACCTGATCGCGGCGTTTTTGTGACTGTATAACTTGGATGGATACTTAATTAGTCTGGCTGCTATAGTTCGAGTGAGAAAAAATTCTGTTTTAATCTGATATAAAACAATTGACATGTAAGATTTATTTATTAATATTAATTACCGTGTAAGTCATAGTCTTGATAGGCGGCGGAGGCGGCAACCTTTTTGCTTGATCGTCTTCATCTGTAACCAAGGTATAAATCAATTGTAAACCATACACATGTGAATAGGAAAGCATTAATAACAGAATAATTAAAAAATTTGCCAATTGCGGTGAATTTGACACAAAAAGGACGCAATAGCAAGATTCGCAGACTACTTTTAACAACTACTAAATACAATTGAATCAAAACATTTTGACTTTAGGTCGATCGTTACTTATTTGAAATTGATGTTTTCCAACAAGAATTTAAAATATAAATCACAACGAAAACCATGAATGTTACACATTTAAAATGGTTATTTACTCAATATGAATAAAGATTTTTAACGATTGTATAGGTTTTATTATAGCATATTACCGGATACTGTTTTACAGCCAACATGTTTTTATCATTATAAATAACAGATTTTGATGCCAAAATTATCAGTAAATAAATTTATAATTAAATTCATAACGCGGCCGTCGCGGTTTAAAGTCATATTTGAGGATCTACATCCTCGCATAAAACTTAAAATTATGTTTTTCTATTACAAACAAAAACATTAGATGAACTCATTTTTATGTTTATCCATTCATTATGTCTACTTTGTATCTTTGTTTAGTCTATAACTTGTGATTTAATCAACTTTTTCTAGTAAATACTTGATCATTTTATTTTAGAAAATATACCTACAGATACAGTATATTTTAGTTAGTGAGATAAAATAATCAATTTGAATTACATTACAAATATTACAATATCCTTTTTATGAATCATGTGGTTTCTTTTCCTGATTGGATGAACAAACATTGCATAATATGCAAGCAAGTTTCTCATTTGTTGAATCTGATGCACTACTTACATAACATACAATATGCCAGGTATAATTAGTTCCTATTGATATGCAATAGGATGTATTGGAAGATAAACAGTAGGAGCTGCAGTTAATTAAACAACAAATTGGATCTTTTTAACGTCGAGACCAAATAAGCGTTTTCTAAGGATTCATGTTAGGCTAGTAAATTAATTCTCAAAAGAGGGATGCGGATGGAAAAGTAGAAAGACGGCAGTTTAACTTCGGAATATTATTTGGTCTAATAGACAAACATACTCCCCACCCCTAGGAGGTAACCTCTAGCTCAAAGAAGGTCCCGATTTTCGTTTTTTTTTTTTTGTGGGTTTGTCGATAACGATGCGTCATAGGAAATTATTATGTGTAGGTACATAATTACCTCTGTTAATAGCATCGAACCTGCCTTCAACTTTCGAGCGCAGGGATTCCAAGTCGAAGGGCGCTGCGAACCCATGGTCCACTGAACGGCTTTTAGACCTGCAAAGTAATTAAATACTAATTAATATATTTTTCTACAAAAATATCTAAAAATGACTTTCTGCTTTCGATAGGAAAATATACGGCTTTTCTAAATCTTTAATAAGCAGACCAAACTTTCTGAAATTTTGTCCTTATCTGTGGGCTAGTAAATCTGCAGAAGACTGAACCGAATTTTCTTATTAAAATGCTGTATAATGACGTGTAGCGTAGAGTAAGTGGAGTTCTTTTTTGTACGCGAACACAATCTTAAGCAAAGACTCAAACAAAAAGGAATATAAATATAATAATTGATTGGTTGCAACGTTTTGTTCGAGATTGATAGGTATTTATAAAAATATCAACTCGAGATCCTGTCCAGAGTAAAGCTAATTCAATCAAGAAGTGAAGCAGACACGGCTGCATACTAAAAACATACGGGGTCATTGAACTTACAATAAATTGACAACAACGCCTAAAAATTCTGTCCTAAATAACTCTATGGTCAGATATAAATAAATAAGTAGCCGCTGACAGAGTCGACACACCTACTCATGTTCCACCAATCACTAAATACTTGGTACTGGTGCGAGTCGGTGACGTCACCTTTGTTTTTAATTTCAACATCATTTGTGATGTAATGCATTAAGATGACTTAATTAATATGCTCGTTGTCGACACACCCATTAACTAAGCGTTAGAGAATCCATTCATCAAGGCCAATACGATGAGAAATCCGATTCGAAATTATTAGATTAAAGTCTTAAAATAAACACACCGAATAAAAATGTGTATTAACAAACAAACCTCAAAAAAAACAACGATCAATTCAAATTTAATCAACGTTTATCTTAAGTGTGACCCAAATAAACAGAAGTGAATTACCATACAAACATAATTGTATATCATTTACCGGGGGATAGCAGGCGTTCAAGGATGGGATTAATCAGGATTATTGTATTGGGCAACACTTATCTACTTGCTCGATACAAACTAACGCTTACGAAATTTTACCTACTACGTGTCTACTGCTTTCGAAAAGCAGATCAAGGATTTACTTTTATCTTTATATTGTCAATATTGATAGATTTTTTTTTTATGAAAACGTATTAATGAGTCAATGACCCGATATAAATATCTGCTGAAAGTTTATTTTAGGACAGAATTTAAAGCGAGTAGGTTATAAATTTGTCAATGAATTGTCATAGCTGCCTACACTGTACCTACATCAACAGCATTCCATTTAATGTATTAATAATAATGAATAGGAAATAACATTTAAACCTTCAATAACAACTAATAAACAAACACTATTATTGTCTTTGACGCCTTTGTATCATCCATTGTTATTAAATTGTCCACTCGTCAGTCGACCACATACTGTCGAACTGTCTTTCTTTACCTTTCAATAAAACTATTTAATCTTTTTTTTAAGAAGTTTAGTGGAATGAATTTAAAATGTTTTTTATTATTTTAAATTTAAAGTAGTTACTGTTAAATTGCACTAAAAACTGAAATCAATTAATAACCTAATTTATGCACCTTTAAAAATAATTTTAAGAATATGTGGCGACTCTGGGGTGTTTTGCTATGAAATAGAAGTTTAATGCTCATCCTATTTAATCATTGTAAAATGACACAAAAAAAAAAAAACTTCACTGAAGTGAATGTAGAATCACATGGGACATTCCAAAACTATGATAACTACTTACTTATCAAACTTTATTTAAAACGAGACTACTTAATAAAAAGTGATACTTATTTAAAGTCCTCACAAGACTAAAACTGTAGATTACTCCAGTAATTATTATTATATTGTTTAAGTATTAATAAATTACGTATGTGATCGTTACCTCTTGAAAGACTGATCGATGCTCTCCGCACTTCTGGACAACTGCTGGGAAGCTCTCCTAGACCTGCATGCAACAATACCAGGCTACAAACAGGCGACATGCAACACTGTACCACTAAACAAAGTGACAACTATGACCACATTGTGTCGACAAACTGTGATGAAATAACAACTAACAACTTTTATCCATTTCAAATATTATCTAAGTAAAGTTATTTTCAGGCTTGTTTTTCTTAATTAAATTACCATAATTTTATCTTTAGTCGATGTTTATTTTCATTTGATATATACTAGCAAAACGGTATTACACAGGATGTTGTTACAAATGGTCAAAGTTTATATATATTTTGAACGTTTTTATGCCTCATGAAAACGGATGTGATTTTATTTATTTTAGTAATAAACACGTGAGAAAATGATTCCCCGTGAAATAATAAAACATTCAAAATTATGAAAAAAAAATAACAGTATATAAGTAAACATATACATCATATCATAGCTCGTGAATACCACATCGTTCCATGCGATGGATGACAGTGTAAAAATACATGCAAAATGTAAAAATAACCATACACATAACATTAACATATCTTTGATAGAGTGGTTTAATATTTATATGAAGTTGATGAATTTTGACGCTAGTGCATTGTTTTCACTTATGAATAAAGTATTTAATCTAATTCAAGTAACTAGTAAAATAAAATAATTGGGATTCAATAACGTTTTTTTAAAGCTCTAAGTTTAACAATATGCAAATCCTAAGGGTTCGAAAAACTCACTCCAGTAAACCAAGTGTACAATTTATTTCCATTATACATAATGCAATAAAGTGCCCAGAAATTGTTTACTCCAGCATTCTCTCGGGTCAGCGGATTAATGTGTGCATTTATGTCTGTCAAACAATAATTAACAGTATATTTTTTAATACCATAGATAAATAGATATATACGTAGGAAGAAGAAATAGTAAAAACTTACGAGACAAAAATATAATAAACAAGAACTGTACTGGTGTGTATCTATAAATCAATAGTTGAGCATTTGCGCAACTTCAATTGCAAAATAAGTCAGTTGAGATGGAGAATTAACAAACTATAAAAAATGATGATATCATTGTTCTCAGCTGAGACAGTTAATGCGACATAAAAAGGGTTAACTATCAAAGCTTCAGTCGATAATTAATTATCGACGTTAATTATTCCGCCAACAATCATCCCATAGGGAAATAATGTTATACATGACTACTATCATTTAACAATTACAATTTTATTTATCCTTATTTTCATTGAGTAGGTATCAATAAACATAAACAACTATGTTCTCTTAAACTAGATTGAAATAAAGTTAATCACCTCTGTATTGAATTTTTATAAAGGACTGTTAATTAACGTAAAAGTTCTAATATTTTGAAAGCATTAATTTAAATTCTCAATAAAGAATAGATGTTACCCTAAGGGATGTTTTAAATGCAATCACGTTTCGAACACAAACAGTGGCATTACGTAAATAGGCATTAAACTAAGGAGGCCTTGTAAGTTTAATCCCGGTATAAAGTTACATAAACGCTATGCAAACGATCCGGAACTTGTTACCACTATCTACTAGTCACCGTTAAATATATAGTCAACAGGAGAATAGAGTGAGACGAAGCTGTATATTGTTATTGTTGGCATCCCTTTCGCACGTTAGAAGAAGCGGTAGAAGTGGGTAGAAGCAAAATTCTGTAGTGCGCAACTCCGGTAAGTTGAAGCCGAAGGTAAGGCTTAGCTAAATGAACAGTCAAGTTCCGTTTCCTAGTTCACTCTCGTATATTGGAGAGAGACCGCAGCGCTGGGGCCACGGTGTTTTCAGATAAACGCCATAACCTCGTCTTACGCTTATGAGCCTTACTAATTAATTAATCGCAACGGGAAAGTATATACGGGAAGGAGCCCGACAAACCAAGCTTAGGTATTGTCAATATTACATACTTCAAAACAAATCTTATACATTGAAATGAAAACCTACACTAAGCTTAAGAAGTAAAAGCTTCAAATAAAAAGTAAATTTGAGATTTTAAGATTAGCAAATAATTCGGCAACAATTTACATGTCGTTAAATAAATCTAGTTCCAATTATGTTGATATACAAATACAATAGGTGTCTGAAACCGCTGTAAGCAGGGCCGCGACTCAAACGGGCGGCGCCCTTGACACTGGGCGGGCGCTGCGCAGCCGCGTATTTACTAACATACATCCGTCACCGCACTCCAACTCGTCTAGCCGAATAATTGGACTTGTGTATGAAGCACGTCAACGCAAACCTTCATATTCTTAACATTGGTTTGCTTCTTCATAACAAAATAGTTACAGAAAACAATTTGTTCTTACTATGTTCATGATCGTTAATAACAAGTTTTATCTAGCAATATGTAATTTTAAAACACATGATTCTTATTTGCCCCGTTGTAGAAAATGTATGCGAGCATTAAATATTTAATTGTATTTCCGTCATTCATTCCACCTGAATAAGTACCTATACTACGTTTACATTAAAACATTTTTCTCTTTTCTAAATGTATACGAAAAGGAAGTTTTTGAAAAGTTGTATAATATAACACACGAACATCTCACTACATAAATCGAACTCCTAAACACGTGTAAGGGATTTCAGCATGAATATAACATTAGTTTAAGGGAAGACGACTCTTTGTTCGGAGACTCCAAGTAAACTAAGTTTGCGACGTTAACAGAAGTTATTTTATTAGATGTACTTACCTACCAACGCGAGGAAGAACTGACAGAAACCGAAATACACACCTCTTTTCTATTTTATTACCCAATATTGGTAACCGAAATGAAGTAACACGATAATGGATTTTTTTTACCTAACATTGTTTGTATATAAATTCAGAGGAATGATTTCAGATTTGGTTGATTTTTGTTTTATTCTTAACTTCTTATAAACAAACGTGTTGCATTTCTGTTGATTTCTGCTGATGTTTAAACGATAATTAGAGTTGCCTTCTCTTGTTTGTAACTCTAACTAGCTTGTGGTAGAAAAAACAAGTTTACCGTCGGATAAGTTTTTCTTGTAAAATTATTTATACTAAAACTAAGCCAGACCTTTAAATTACGTAATTAATTATACTTCCAACCAATATCAGGAAAAAAAATATTATAGGGATATAGATAATTTGTATTCGTCGTGGATATGATTAGTGTAAAAATTACCAATTTAGTGTTAAAAAATTTTGCGATGCAAAAAATTGTAATGATTTAAGTTGAGTACATTATGCAGATTATAATTGAAAGCGATAAATTCTCATAAAATGATATTGCGGAAGCATAAAGGGGTAAAAAATTTAAATGATCGGATCTTTAATAAATTCTCAATTTTCGGCACGCAATCTTGAAATGTTGTAACATTGGAAAAATGTTATTAATCGTGATTCATGATCAATTACGTACGTTGTGCAGCCTTCGGGTGGCATTTGTAGTAATGCCCATAAGTCATGCGATGCGACCTCACATTTTAGACACTACCTTTACATACTTTAGGGCAAAATAAAACGAAATATTAGGTACTGTTAAAGAAACAGAAAGATTTCGCTTTTTAAATAATGAGGCGAATGGGGATCATCATCGATACATAAGTTTAGAATGTAGGAAATGGACTAGGTGGTAGTAGTTGGTTGTGCGAGGTCGTCGCACTACCGCTGCCTGCGTGCCCACGCGCATTCGATCACGTACAACTTGTAAACAAATCATTACAACGTTATCTAACGCGTGGGTATCACCAAATATTACCATAGTGACTACACATATGCACATAATAATAAAAACAATAAAAGTCATTGTTATATCTGTAGTTCTGGCACTGATGCGCTTTGTATATATTTAAGCAAAGGGTATAACATAGAAGATATTCGATTTTACTCAAAATTAAGTTAATGTAATAAGTGCACACTACACTAAAGCAAAAATTTAATTAATTGAAAAATCCGTGTTGACGTAAGAGATCCAGTTTTTAATTACATCGTAGTATCGGAGGCGTTTTTTCGAATAGTATGGTAAGTACTTCGTGGCACTTCCGTACTTGCTCATTCTTATTTGGGTCCTACGATTTTATTTGCAAATAGTCATTCAATAACCAATTAACGCGAAAAAAATCGTGAAAATAATTCACTGTATTACTGTGACTTTGACATGGTTTTCATAATTGGGAACTTTGTATGGATATACCCGTAATCGACTTTTTGCGATACGCAATCTAACCTAATCTATTATTCTAAATGATAAAGAAACTTCCAAAAATAAAAATTGTAGTCAATTGGTTTTACTGACCAGGCAAGAATAAATTGATGACTTTGAATTAATGTTGAAACTGTTCCCAGAAAATCAATAAGTCTAAAAATAAACTTTAGTCGATGGCTAATTAAAGAATATTGTTTCTTTGAATCTGAGCCGCCAGGAGTTACTTCTGAAAACAAATTCAGGCCGGGGCAATAATGGTTAAATATATTTAAAGACACAATTTGTGGCAAAAAGCCTCTTAACCGCAAGCAAAAATGCAGCACATAAAAAATGACCTACATAATGACAGATAAATGTTATCTTGTAAAATAACGATTCCGCGGTCACAAGCTCCTGAACTACAAGGCTTAAATCAAGTGCAAATGTCAATCGCATAAATACTATACCTACTATATAAAGCTGGATTTATATAATGTTTTTATTTTCCGGTTTACGTTTGCTGCTGATGGTAACAACATACTTATTTACCTATAGTTTGTGATTTTATAAAATAATTGCGCATTAAAATTCAACAATTCAGAATTATTAGGTATTAAAATTCGTATTTAGATGCAGACCGCAGTCAATAAATTCAATTGGTTTGTTCGAAATAAGGCGGTTGGTAATCTTGGTTTTTACAATCTTTGCATAATTTTGTCATGATGGCGAAGACGGGCGTTTGAAAAAAAAACCGCATAAAAACAAATTTAAAAGGTTTATTTTCTCAAAAACATTTAATAATAATATCACAACTTAAGTGTAACCTAGGTGTAAAGCCTTCGACATAAATATAGAAATGTTTGTGAAGTGAATGCCATGGCGTTGGCCTGGCGATATACGCTAGTTGACCCTAATGACTGTTATGGCCTTCTATGAAATAAACAAATGGACAGACAAACAAATTAACTACGTATTTGTATCATTAAATATACAATAAGGTGCGTTATAATACGCGATCATTGTAGCATTTTCAATAAATCGAAAAATGAACCAGTGTTTTTCTCTTATTTTGTATCAATATTGTTGGACGTTAAGCCAAAACCCACAAACAAAACGCCATTCCTTGCGGTAATTTCCTTAAAATCTCTCATAGACCTAAAACAAAGTGGATAAATGGACAATGAAAATATACTAATATTGTTAACATTCACAATAACTCCTCGTCAACGGGAAGAAGTTATTTTTATTACAACATCTCTCAACCGCATCTTCTTCATGATGAAATAAGAAACACGCATGCCCAAGATCAGGAAAACCCGTTCTTCTTAATCAATTCATATAAAAACCTATCACTAACAAACAATGGTCGAATTCCGCATGAGGAAAATTAAAAGCTTAAGAAAGGTTTTGCAACAAATTAAACTTGTATATACCATCTGTACATAGAACATACACTTCAAAGGTTTATTTATATTCGTGAAGTTCTATATGGAAACAATATTACCTGCATCTTGCAAACAAGCATTAAAACAAAATCTGTGATTTCCATAAAAAGGAGATCTCACGAGGCGAAACTCGTCGAGAAATGGTTTAATAATATGATCTGTGAAATAAATGGGCATTGTCATCAGTCGGCCATTAACAGTACGGTGGCATCGAACCGTGACAGGCGTGAAGTGACGTGGGTGCCAGCACCGGCAGCTGTCTCCTCGTCATCGATCATTAATTTGACAACAATCCCCAATCATTTAGTTAACGTCAGCAAACGCAAACATTTCAACTATCTGGCAGACAAATAGCATTTGCCTACAAAACAGTTTACGCATCTATATTGATCACGGAGCGGGAATTTATAAATCAATTCTAATGGTTTACATTAAAACCGCAGTTATTATAAAGCGACCTTTAATTTGACAGAAAGGACAGGCAGGCTAATGGAATTCGCGCAGAATTCCGGTCTCGTCAACAACAGATATTTTGATGAAGGCCCGTGATTTATCAACGATTTAAAACTTGTCCAATATCCGTTTGAATTTCCTAAGTTCCGCACTTCAAAAGCCACAGGTTCATGTCATACGATTCAACATGACAAGCGTATGTGCTGCAACATGACGTGACCTTAATATTGAACATAACATTTACTAATAGGAGAAACGTCGGAAAATATTAGTTAGGAGAGTTAAAAATCATTTGCAAGGTTTCTTAAGTAAGTCAACCTTCGTGCTTGTCATTTATCTATGTATATATCTAGAATAGTAGCGAAGGAGAGCAACAAATGCTTAAATAAGCGCAGACATCCATAGAAGTAGAGCTCTAATTGAGCAGCATCACAATTATCCCAACAACGAGCACAATTGGCGCAATGGAGGAAATAAACGTCCATCCTCGAACACCATAACCTACTTCATGCATCGATACATAACTAAAAGTAGTACGTATGGGTATTTATAAATTATGTATGGAATAACCTTGTCAAATTTTCTTAATCCTTAATCTAACCTTCAACATGTTGGAGCCAAGTTCTTTAATAAGAAGCATTGAACATTTCGAGTCGTAAAACATCGTAGTCTGATTGAATAAGAAATTACGATGTATTTGAGCCATGCTAGCGCTTTTATTGTACTAATGCCACACATGAACACCGTTGATGCGAATAAATTTGCAATAAAATAAATACGAATGTGGTGTCGTGTGCTAGTCCACTTGTCGTAACCAGTGCATGAATGTGGCCGTCCTTGCGTTACTCTACCGACCACGGCTCACCGGCAACTATTGCACAGCAATGCTATACACACACCGCACTGGTCCCTGCAAGCAATCCTACCTGCCAACTTCAGTCACTTTCGTAACAATTAAAATATCTATGTGTTATTCAATTTGTTACGTAAACAATCAATCAAAGTATTATTTACAACAATAGGTTATTTTACGTATAAAGTTCAATATTTATGTAAGAGATATGAGCTAAATCTTGAGAAAGTAATATCAACAATGTTTCATACAAACATCTGATGATGTGAGGTAAAACAATATTTAAAGAAAATGAATCCAAAAATTGTAGGTTTACTAGATGTGATAAATTAATCGTACATGATGGATTTATAGTTTTCCGGTTTGGAACACATAATATCTAACCCTATTTGGGCTTCGGCGTAGTCGAGTAAAA
Organism: Choreutis nemorana; assembly: GCA_949316135.1. Lineage (NCBI taxonomy): Eukaryota > Metazoa > Arthropoda > Insecta > Lepidoptera > Choreutidae > Choreutis > Choreutis nemorana. The sequence continues at coordinate 4,862,954 of OX438597.1, read as the reverse complement.
ATGTATAAATGCTTTGTGGAGTATCTTTATAATTAACATATATTTTTTTAGTTCTTCTAAACCTTCAGGACTACCGCTGCACTGTGACTTTGTAATACTAAGGCAATACTAGTTGATCCATTTATATCGCCGTTACATGTGGCATTCGCAACTCAGATCATTTAAGTAGGTATACTATGGCAAGGCCATGGAGACCGTAATCATAAAATCGTCGTTGAACTATGTGCGTCAAAAGACATACAGAAAGTCAGTTAATCGCATTAAGGGCATAAACTATGAAAACGTAACGTAAGGTTTTTATATTCTAAACGCCGTATAAGCCCCAAAATCCAATAATCAGAACATAGCGTGGTAGGAAACTATTAATATTGGTAGAATTCCACACGATTGATAACAGTTCGTAAAGTGCATAACTTTAGGATCACTTTTGACTGCTCCCGTATCATACTATTATGGTTTTGATACATGTATTGGTACCTGCCTATCTTGAGTCTTTAAGACCAAGTTGTCAACGGACACAATAGGGGCTGCGAACGTAAATGATACTTAAGTAGGATTTACGAGTATAATCACGCTTTCATACTTTTTATATCTGTGTTAAAAAGGCGAACGATCATTTTACAAAATTTAAACAGCAACGCTTAAAATTGCTTACACGTAATTAAATATATAACTGGAGTATATGTTTGCTAAGTATGTACTAATATAAACTAATTTAACACACGTCGTTACGGTGTTTACCGCACTTGTATGTTTGGGTGTTTTTTAACAACAAGTAAAATGTAGATACATAATACACATAATTTATATTTATAATAATTCAAATTGCATAATATTGAAAAATATTAAAGTAGTTTCCAGTCGAATTATAAAACAAGGCGTATTGCGAGAATACAAAGAGTTTATAATCCACAAATGTTTAATGAAGATTGAATTATCGCCGCGACTGTATTGTGCCATTTGTTTGGAAGTTACCTAGAAACAAAATATTGAGCCATTGAAATTAAAATAAAATAAAAAGAAAAGAAATCAAGAATTATCAAGAAAAAAATTATAATTGAGTGTTGTGGCTATAGGGGCAAGACTTTAGGGAACCGTAGGTAATGTCCGAGTGAATGTTTAGTAAACATGACCCGCGCGACAGACAGCGTAGTGTGGCGCTGGCTTATCGCCAATCTTGAAAAATAATTCAACAAACACTGTATTTCTTGTTGACCGAGTTAAAAATAAAACTAAGTAATTGCATTTTACGACTCAATGTTATTTCAATGGCCTTAATAAACGTAGCAGGCGTGATTCAATTAATGAAATTTTCAAGAAAACCCTCGGTTCGGTATGTCGACTTATCCCATATTATGCAGATTCTTTAAATAATATATTTGAATCCGAGGCATAAGCGGCATTAATTTGTTCCAACTACAAGGAAAGTTGGAGTAAAGTAGTAATGTATGAAAATAAAACTATGACTCAGCATGTGCATTTTCATGGAACAATATATTTTTATGATTCAGAAGCAAAGCTTATCAGTTAGATTAAGATTAAGGATTTCTTTTTAAGATTATGGCGCAGCAGGTAAACAGAGCGCTGAGAAGTGAGTCGGTTGCATTCGATTAATGAAGTTAGGGTGATGCGAGGTGAACGGACGATTGCGGAAACTGCGCTCCGAAGGCCGCCGCAACGCGACCACGACTCTGACGAAATCAACATGGCCTATGGCGTTCTTAAATTTAAATACACAAGAAGAATCTAACATTTCGATACTAAAGGTCAAGATTAACAGGCAGTACTTTTTAAAACTCTCGTTAAAACTTAATGTCAACCTCTGTTCCGCGTGACCGACAGTATCTAAATAAATCAGAGCTAATAATAATGTGACTGTCTTCTACCAGTTATCTTAATTTAGAGTAGGAAACAGTAAAACGCAAATGTACCTCACCTACTTATTTAACGATCAGTATTTATGCCAGATACGTGTGTGCAATGGCCCAAATCTTTGGCTTCCGAATCGCTTATGACTATCACAAGAATACACTTATATTCCTTTATGTAAAGAAAAAAAAGCTCTATTTTACTGCGGTCAATATAAGTTTTATTTCGAAATTTACACATTTAAAAAAAATCTTGATAACAATAACACTTTTACTTGTATTGAATTTCCTGTATATGTAGCAAACGAGTTGTCATCGAATCTAGATTGAATTCGAAATATAAATTTTCCTCAAAACCAATAACATATTGTCAAACGTACAACAATTTCACAGATAGATTTCATACAACCATTGCACCTCATTACTTACATAGTGACGACATTGTGAAAAATCTATTTTCTCGTGTCCTTGTTATTTCGAGTATTCGCTGTTTGTATAGAACTTAAATGTGATTTTACGATTCCCGATAATGTAATCTTTAAAAGTAAGAATATAATTCTATAAAACCTTTGCCAAACATAGACTTCGCATTCGCTAAGCTGTAAAGTATTTTCATTGTGTTATGTAAAAGAGTTACACGTGAACAGCGTCTTTAGTCAGTGACATTTTTTTTTAATCAATATTAATAGGGGTATAATTATTATCTGTTACAGAACAAATTGTTAAGCGAGTCAAGATAAAACAGCATCGATCTTACATTCCAGTTCTTCGTAACTCACTCATACGATAGAGTTGTACCCGAAATTTTGTCCAATCTCATATTTTTGTTTTAGGCCAAACATGAATATGTACTTCCACAGAATACAATTTATCTTTTTGCCAAATTTGATAGTAATCCATTCAGCGTTTCAGGCGTAAAAAGGTCAGTCAAGCAGGGGCGATGCGAAGATTTCGCCTGAATTATATTACTATGGAATCAGAAATGTAACTTCACTTCGATAAAAATGTTTTATTAAGTGTAAATTGTTAAGGTGCTGTACGTGATTTGCTAATCTTGAGATATCGCCAAATAACGTGTCCTTGGCTAATAATATGACATCATTTTGTATGTATTAAATTACGAGAATTTTACTACTGCGAAATCCATTTTCAGGTACAATATTTCATTATTCGATTTCTATTTGCTCAATTTCTACTTAAACCATATCAAAGTATAATTTTTTCTTCGACTACTTTCTGTGTGTCGCGGTCGCAGCAGTGTTGACGCGTTTTATTTTTCGATAAACTTTTTAATTATCGGTGTGAATAATTTTTTATAAATATGTTAAAGTGAACCCTGGTCGCGGCGTAATTAAAATTGCATATCACTCGATAGGAAATGCATTATATTAAGGCGCTTTATATTCCTATGTACTTATTCAAGTGATATAGTAGCGAATAGGTAAACTAATATAATAATGTCGTGATAGCGGGCTGTGCCGTAGATACATCAAGATAATTTAAATTTGTATCGTTATCTTACATAGAAAATGTGATGTTTACATAAGAGTTTGAAGATTTAAAGATTCATGGAATTTTTGGTGAAACCGTATTCAAATATAAAATAATGCTATAGCTTTAAAGTGTTTTTCATGCTAGAATGTACCAAGTTATGTCCTTACAAATAAAAAGAAATTACTACATTTGACATTTATTTCAAACAATTTAAAGGTATGAATAAAAACTACAGCACTATTAGTTCTAAATGAAATATGGCTTATACCTACATTTTTTTTTTTTTTTTTGTGGCCTCAACAGTTTACCGGCACTCTGACACTCCCTGTTGTCAAGCTTTACTTAAACAATCACACTCATTGCATTAGGTCAAGGAAACGTTGTATAATTTTGATTCTTTTCTATGATATGAGATATAACTTAAAATAGTTTAAATGAACTAATAGCGGTAAAAATATTGCCCTTATTTACTAAAACTAAGCGTTAATCAAGAAGGCTGGAGATAAAAAATACCTGTTTTTATTAAGCATGTTATCTGGCACAAAGACGTTCCACCAGGAAGGTCTTTTCTGGCGGACGTACACTGAGGAGTCGTTCTCCTCGTCGGTATCGTTGCCTCCGGACTTCCTTCTCTTCTTGCGCTCGAGCTGTAGGCGCGCCGCCCAGGACCTTCTGCGGCCCTTGTCGTGGGCTTCCAACCCCTCAGGTATGGGTACAGCGAGGGACGCACGACGCGGCACCTCCGACGGTGGCTCATCGCAGTCGCTCAGTTGTCTGTACCGCTCAGAGAACGGCGCATCCGATGCTCTCCTACTACCGTTTGAAGGCGAAAGTGTAGGTGATGTGTTAACCACTTCAGGAAACGCCTCATCGTCATCAGTATCAGGCGTGAAGGGCTCATCGCTGAATCGGCGTGGAGTTTCGTCGATTGACTCCTGTAGGCTGGCGAGTGGGAGGCTGGGGCGATGGAGACGCAGGCCTCTTGGAGCTGCCCTGCCTGGCCTCTCCTGCAGCCGAGCGAGCGCCAGCGGTACTGGCGGCTCCGTCAACGTTGGCTCGCCACTCATTTTCAACTTATTACTTATTGTATCACTAGTTTATCACTTTCACTCGGTCCTTTTAACTTTTTACTTGTTTGATACAACCATAACAATCATGGTTCCACCATTTTAAAACGTTTCGTTCAAAATTTGATGAAATTTGATGATTGAAATCAATCCACTTTCCTAACAAAAACGTTTATAGACAAAATACTTTGTGGCTATATTGTCAAAACACAATTCAAAAAGATTTTATTTTGAAACCTACAATAATTCTTACTAGAACCAGCGATCTCTCTTATCGATTTTAAAAGATCAACTGATGAAGGGATCGGTTTATCGGTCTCGGAAATTGTTTATTACGTTCATGTTAGATATCAATCGATATCGACCACTTGTTTATACTGTGCCCTATTGACGAGGTGCAAATTTCGTAACCCTATATGTATATGAGTGAGCAGCAAGCAACGCGTCGCACGTGCTGTTCGATATCCACCATCTACAGGGAAAGTTAGATATAAATAGACAAAGTCATTTATAGACACTTTCTTAATCATATCCTATGCGCGAACGATTGGATGGAGCCCAACTCGGCACAAAGCAGCAGCCAATCATAAATAACAAGTTTACAGAGTCATCAAAATGTAAAACATTGCAACGTTCAAACATCGTTTGAAGGTTGTAAACAGAATCAGATAGACGTCATGGAAACTTAAATAAAGCAATCCCTGGGTATAGATAGATCAAAACGTTTGGAAACTTCACCAAACAACTGTCATCCAGAGGGAAGAAACAGCATTCAAGGAATATGTCAATATCGTGTTTGTAGCCGTTATTATGAAGCTCTGCTGATAGCAGATAGAGCAAAGCAATCGAAGTTGCTGCGACTTTTGACCTACATGTGTCAGTCAGTCTGCACTGGAGGTGTTTTGGAAACTTCACCAAACAACTGTCATCCAGAGGGAAGAAACAGCATTCAAGGAATATGTCAATATCGTGTTTGTAGCCGTTATTATGAAGCTCTGCTGATAGCAGATAGAGCAAAGCAATCGAAGTTGCTGCGACTTTTGACCTACATGTGTCAGTCAGTCTGCACTGGAGGTGTCCGCTCAATGTCACATGCGAGATTAATGTACCAAGAGATATTGACCCCTGACCCCCTCTCATATCAAACGGAACACAGCGTCAACACCTAAATCTATCGTTATCCGTTAAGTATGTACGTTTTCATCAATAAATTATTATTAAATTGAAAGATATTGGATTATAATAATTTTTACTAGATGAAAAAAACAGAGGCATAGATTTATGATTAATGTTGTTTTTAATAGGAACTCATGATTAACGATCTTCATAATTCGACAAAGCTTTTGTTTGATCTTAAAACATAAACATTTCAGAAATGAAACGAATAATACTAAACGTAGCAAACAAAGCAGTTAGAAGTACCGGTAAAAGCTCCACGAGTGTTAATGATTAGTTCACAAGTTATTAAAAACTACCTACTCACCACCTACACGTATGTGCTTTACCTATACGTAATGTTATCTATGTACAAAAACGAGATTACTTTTCTGCAAAAAAAAATCCTTTACTTAATAAAATTACTGATTAACACTTATCATGGTATTAAAATAACATTTTTGCTATTCAACCTTATTTATACAGATTAACTATTGAAGTTATCATTCAGATCATCTTATATTTATGTACGTTACGGAATCAATTTACCTACTTATTGCATGTGAAAATATCATAGTTTATCGAAACAAGTATATTCGTTTTTCCGTTTGTCTAATGCGCGTTACTATAACATTTATTATGAGAAAAGTTTGTAAAGCTGCTGGGGGCTCAAGAGTTTTAAACATACTCATATACTGAGTTATGAGTTATGTTCTCTGTTGAGGTGAAAAGAGTGCAAAACTTGCAACCCTGACTAAGGATTAACCATGTGGTGAAACATTTCTTGACCATACTATAAACTCCATCATTTTACAGAAACTGCTCTTCCCTTAGCGATATTCGCTACATTTCCAAAGCAACTTCAATGCAATCGTAGAATCAGCATAGGATTTCCGACTCTAAAAACCAAATATATTAATCCATACTAATATTACAAATGCGAAAGTAACTCTATCAGCCTGTTGCGTTATTATCACGCCTCAACCATTAAAATGATTTCAACAGGGCAAATGATTAAATTACATCCCGAGGAATCGTTAAAAAAAACAAAAATACGAGTCCTACGCGAGCTAAGTCTAAAAACTAAAGGTATTATATTTATTAAATATATGCTTTAACTAATTGATTAAATGCAAGGCATGTCAGGCAGAGCTAAATAAATACGCGACCATTTTATTGACCTTAGTATGAAAGCGGCTAATTTCCATTCTCCTCAACTGATTTTAATTAATCTAATTTCATAATTTAAAAAGACTAGTACTTTAATTACACTCGAATTCCGATAGAAAACTGAAAGCTTTTGAAATGAAAGATGGAAGTTTTACGAGTATTATTTTGTAAAATTAGTTAGGGCGGGATCATTAGAATCGTTGATGGCAGCAACGGTAGGTACTGTAATAGCAACATTGTTCCATTCAATGTGAGAACATCCGAGCACCACGTTACGCTGTTTACCGTAACAAATACTATTTCTGAGCAACGATAAAGCACGCACAATCGCTCGTAAAACATACCACGACCTTCTATTTTACATACTTCGCCACGTCTAGGATCCAATAACATTGATTTTATTATGTACCCTTCTCAGATACATAAAACATAATTCATATTTAAATGTATATGACAATGGAAACTTTTATGTAAAAACAAAGAGCTATCAATCTATTTTATAAAAAACTGTTATTTTCTTAATATCGATAAAATTGGACATATATAATCAAAAAACTTCCTAGAAACTAGAACAGTCGCTGTCACCGATTTGTCGCTGTAAAAAAATCAATATGAAAAACATTATTTTCTTGATACCACTTGAACTTCTTCTCGGTGAACTTCTTGATACCAGTATGCGTTGTATACCAAACGTATAAATTTAAACGTGTAACGAGTACGTGTACGTTCACATGGCTATTGTAATTTGATGAAAAAATAAAAGTGATTTGTCGTAATTTGCCAAAAAGTTTTACCACAGAAATCAGATTATCGTGTAAATACTATGTTACATTTATGACGCCATTTTTCTAGACACAATATTACAGAGCTAAGGAACAAAACACGGCAGTCATTGTAATTATTGAAAAAGCCTAGAATTTGATTTCAATCAAATGAAGGAAACGAGATATGTATGAATAAGAATAAATTGAGACTAATAAATCGAACAACAATGATCTAGTGATATACATGACTAGCATATCAAACAAGATACCAGCAAGACACCAGCCACGTACTGAATACAGATTATTAATTGTTTACGCCAAATACACTTGCTATGGACAAAGAGTATGTCAAAATAATTAATTCAAAAGCTCTGAATGGATAATGTATCTACAATATAACCTCTTTGTTAAACAACGCTTACTATGCACATATTATGCCGTTTCAAATTCGTACTGTACGAAAAAGGCCTAAAAGTTAAAGTCATAGCAACAAACAAAAAAAGAGAGAAAAAGTTCGAAATTCTTACCTTTTTACTTTAAATACGTACTTCAAATGTGTCAAAAAAAGTGTATTGTGATACTTAAATTAAGAGTTATTAAGGATAATCCCTATTGAAACACTAAATGATTGCAATAAAACCTAGTTTAATGTGACAGTATCCATTTAAACCAGTACATCCAAATACAGCTCAAAACTCATAGAGGTTAGCCAGATATGATTTTCATTGTTCCTGCAATAGCCATCAAATATAGGACAAGTAATAATAACCTCGTTAGTGAAATTGTCTTCCATTGTTAGGTAAGAACGACAAGATAAAAAGAATCACATGATGAAGAAGAAAAGTAGCTATTAACCATAAACTGGGCAACGGTACAGCTCTGTGTCACGAAGCCACTTGTTTTGCGAGCACGAAAAATAGAACTCATTTTTCTTAGAAACTACTGGAAATAACAAGGTGATAATTAAAATGTACACAGCACTACGAGACTATAATTTTGCAAAAGAGAAACTTTAAAAAAATAACATGGGCCTAACGCGGCCCACTAGGATTTTACACACAACTAGCATATTTTAAGTTGACACTAACAAATTAAATGACTCAAAAATTCAGTATGAATCTTTTTTGCATGACTAAATAATTTTAATGGTAAGTTTTATATAGCGCAAGTCAAAATCAATTACAAACAATGAAGAATAATAGCTGCAATGCGGCGTCACAGCACAAACAAAACATTAAATGAATCGAAATCATAAACATAAACTAATTGAATTATTTATCAACAAAATATTTTCTCTGAATTCTATTTATATAAATAATGACCGAATAAGGTTAAAGGTACTTTAGTTAACTGATATCTTGGCTGAGGAATCATTGCCAAGATGTGAGGTGTTATATGTGCGAGTATATCTAAATATATACATTAATGCGAAGACCAAAAGCAATACACGATATTATTGAGAGAAATAAGACGAACAAAGCAAAAGCTTTAGAATAGGTCGTGATAATGATTTCTTTAAATCATTCGCAGCGAAATTTAAAAATAATGTATATCTTAGGTCTTATGGTAGACCACATGGTTTTGCACATGTGAATCACTTTCAGAAATATAATTGATGCAAAAACAAAATGGGTTATAAAACGTAAACGCGTTCTGGTACGAATAATTATTTGGTAAAATTTTGGCTTTTTTAAATACCACAAGACCAGTCTTTTAAATTCGTAGCTATCAAATAAAATCTTTTGCGTTGGTTGTGGAGTCTTAAACATGTTGTTTTTATTTTTTTCGCTGAATAAGCTTAATCGTTATTTGAGCCCTACACAATGATACATCTCCATGTATAGTCATCTAGCAAGACGTAGACTTATAAGATTTTATGTAGTGCTGTTAGTGAGACATAATAAATAAATAAAACTAGCAAGATAACTGTGTCACGGTTTAATTTACGTTTGCCATTTAGTATATTCAATGCCTTTAGCTTACTGTAATCGAAAATAATAACTTATTTTTATGTATAGGTTTGTTAGCATCACTTTTTACCCAACTACGGTTAAGCATGACCAGTATGTATGCATGTACCTATGTATTGTTCCCTCATAACTTCTAAACTATTTATCATAAATTGAAAAATGAGGTATTGTGGGATGTGAAATGATGGCGTCACATTAAATTGAGTAGGGTGCCGTCTATAGGATATAAAGTCATGAACAAATAGTTTTTTTCGTGGAATTTGATCTTTTTTTGGTATCAAATTAAAGGGCTTAATTAGCAAAATAAAAATATATACACATTGTTAGCTTTTATTCGCGAACTTGATTGCATGCGACCGATAATTGATCAAATTTCTAATCGTACCCAAAAAAACAAACCACATCCACTTTTTTTTCTTCACATTACTCCAAATAGTAAAATAAAAATAAGTTTAAAACTAAAACTCGACTACTGAAACCTGCGCTCTATGAAACAAGAAAATATTCTCATCTGAAATTTTATAATAAACTATTCTATTTAACTGTGGTCATATGCATATACCAAACCTAACATAATAAAATAATACAAGTGAGTAAGTTTGCCTAATACTGTAGGTGACAAGGAAGCGTCACATATACGAAAGCTGAATCTTGAACTAATTTAAGCAATCCAGTAGTAGATAAGTAGAAAGATACATAATATAAAGTTCATATAAACAGCAAGGCATTATTAATACCAGCGTGTATCGAGCTTGGCTTCCCACGACACTGATACATGGATTGTGGTGACCAAGTGATGTTTGGAATGTGTGTAGGTAACAACATATACCTACGACACATATTTGCATTATAATGCATATAAATATGTCTTATTATGTATATTATAAATATAACATTCAATACCTACGCCTATTAGACAGTCAAAAGAACTTTTATTAGAGTAAATAATAACTAGAAGTTCCTGATTGATAAAGAATCTTTTAAAAATCAGTTACAATCAATGAATTATATTTTTTTATAAAAGTCTGATTAGACATATCTTTGTTTTTGTTGTCGGTGGTGTTCACAATACCTATGCAGCGGTCAAGTGATCGAGTTACAAATATCGTTGTAAAAAATGTAGCTTGTGTCCGATTTCAAAGCTTGCGATGTAAAACTTGCACAATTTCAAACATTTGTCGACATAAATCAATAGCAGACTTTCAAAGACATTCTGCAATCACAAACAACGTAAGAACCATCGGTATCACATTACATTAACGATTAGATAAAATTTACAATCGCATTTTGATTCGATTTTTTTAAACAAAAAGATTTTACTTTTATGATTTCAATTTTAAGCTTGATGTTACTGTTGCTACGTTTCAGAAATCAGCAAGTTTTCAACGAAGAACTTAAGCACAACTAAATGAGTATACTCGTACATAAGTGCCATAGCTTGTTGTTCGATAGCCACTGAACGGAGCAACTTTGATTCACAACCCGACGAAACTTTACTTTCTACGAAGGACTCCGTATTAGTTGACGAAAGTTTTGTAACTTAGTGTATTTAAAACTTCTACTTCTGTTGTGATGGCAGTTTGAGAAGACGGATAAACATATAACCATTGTTCATAATAAACATACGATCATCACGTCGAATTCGGACGGAGGTACACGGAAAAAAGTTTTAGATCATTTGAGATTTAATTTCTAATTTATTCCGATTTCCTTTTCAACATTTTTCTAACCCCCGAACTTAATCATTATATTGGTAAACATTATACTAGAGAAATGATTGAAAAATTATAAAAAGTACCCTACATTTTTCGATGAAATCGGGATTGTTATGCGTGATATAGCCACAAGGTATTTATCTATCGGATTGGGTACCGAGATCACGAAATTCTTACAGGTTGATATCGAGCACCGACCTCCTTTCCCTGGTGCACTGGCGCAACGATTAAACAGTGTAACTAGACGAATGTGCTGTGTTCGTAGCGGAACTTACGCTCGCGACTTTCACTATTTCATCAACGGGCTTGCGCACGAGTATTGCGTGCGAACCGCGCGCTGCTGCGAAATCTACTGACTCGACTACCAGTACCAGACTGCCGGCGTCTGCGCCACTAGAGGTGGAGGGGCCATGCGATATAAACACCACCTGATAACAATACTACAGCTGAAACTACCCGCCTTCCTCATCTTACTTTATCAAATCAAGCTTCCAAGCGCTGACATCTACGTCACTGACATACACTTTATTTTCAATGGATCCTATAATTTCGCTTAGTAAAAACACTCTCACTGTCATATAATGCTTCCTAAGCCGCTGAATCTAGACTTATGCTGTATTGTGATTATGAAGGGTATAATATAAAATGGCCACTGGACAAAGTAGAACTAAAATGTATAATACTACTACACACGACGTCCAGGGGCGGTTGTAGACGCAGTATTAACTTGACGGATTTCCCGTCAGACCTAACGCATTAGGGAAAATATGTTTGAACTGCTAACAGTTTCTTTTACGAAATTGTGAGATTTTTATCCAATCACATTTTGCACGGTTTATTTAAAAAAAATGATTCATCATGTTGTCAGCATTGCCGCAAACGAACTCAAAACAATGAAATAAACGACTTCCCCTTGTCCCAGAGTTCCAAAATATTGTAAATAAAGGTCGCAGGGAGACCTGGCTACCTGACCCCTCCGGGAGAGACTATCAACTATTTTTAAAATTTTTCCCCTAAAAAGGTGAATCTGAAAACGAAAGATTGTTTATAGCTTGTTCGATAGCAAAGCTGTTGGGTCAGTAGTGTTTGTTTTTTCATTAAAATAATGAACAAGAAAAATATTAAATTCAAGAGCCATGTTTTATGATTAAGGTGATATGATATTAAAATTTATACGGATTAAAGTTAACAGGTATTCAAAAAGGATAACTACATTTCAAGGCACAGAAAAATGTATTGGAAATCAAATAAAGATGAAAATAACTTCAATACCAGATCTATTACAGAAAATATTTAATTTATTCAAAACTTTATTCCAGAAGGTTGTTACACACATAAAGAATTCGCAAAGAATTTATCTAGCAATAGTAATCATAGTATAAGTCTAGACCGAGTTGAAGTGGGTCACTAGTAAGAGTTCATTAATCAATGTTTATTATTTATTCAATAAATTAAATAATACAATTAAACAACTACCTGTCAACAATGCAACATACATACATTTCACAACAATTGCAGATATAAAATTTAAATTACTCGTCGTCCTATTTCACCTTACTTTAGTTAGTATCGCAATAAAACAAACGCAATACAAAATTATGCTGCGCTCAAAAATACCTTGTCATTAATGGTTTCAAGCAGATTTCTAGCACTTTGTTATTACTTTACCTATAAACGATACTCGTTCATTGTACATATTCTTACAAAATCGATTTCTGAAAATAGAAATGCACATTTGTCCTACTATTTCCTCGTGAGTCATTTTAATTTATTATGTAAAATCACAAAGCACATTGTTGATATAACAAAAAGGAGTCAGTTTTTATCTGTACCTACTTACCATTAAGTAGGTGAAAGGAAAGAATAGACAAAAAAACAAACGGAATAATTCGGTTAGCAAGATAAAAACTTAATTCGGTCAAAACACTGTTATCTCGAGATTTGTAACAGCATTTTTCAATTCTGCCGAAAAACGTCAGGTTCGCTTTATATCGAACTATAACATTTTAAAATCCATTGCAATCTCAGAATAATTATTTAATTTAAACGCTATTATATCCCGACAAATTTTATGCAATGATATAATGCGATAACTCACGTAAATCATGGTTTTTATAAGGACAGTAAATTGGAAACAATTAATCCTGTGAATTTACATGATATCGAAATGTTAAACAGTAATGTCATGCGTTCAGTTTGCGGTGGTTGAGAGCCCGCGTCTGTCAATGTTGCACAAGAAGTGCCCTTTTAGGCTTGAATTAAATCATTTTATCATGGTGCAACAACTTGATTTTACTTTTATGGTCAGGACATTCATTCATATAGTCCAAGTACCTACGAAATTATATGCTTATACTTTTTGGATATAAAAAGTACACATTGCAAGTTCAGAAAATTTTGCGAGTTAAATTGAATGAAAGTCAATTAAATATTCCCTTTGTTAATAATATTTCGAAATTAATTAAAATATTCTGAAAACTGTAACTGATTATCAAGACTTGCCATCTGTTGTCTTCATGAGGAACTAATTTTTAAATGATTTCTTTTTAAATCTTGTCTGTTAAAAAAACACCTGAGTTAGCGTTGTAAAAAACGGGGCCTTCGTACTGTCTCTTTATATCAAAAGGATGAGGAAAAGAAAATCTTGGCCTTCAGTGCAATAAAAAAATTACTATAAAAATAAGAACTAAACAACATGTCTATTCTAAATTGCTGCGCAGTAAAATGGACTGGGGAAAGGAAGTTATTGTGACACTCGATTCATGTAACGGGGTTATTAAATAAAATATGTACTTCCTATTTTACCTACATTGTACAGTCATTGTAGATAGGTCTAGAAAAATAATATGAAAAAAAACTAATGATCAAATTGTCATGTTGTTATTGATAAAATTGTAAGTCAAGAAAAATAATTACAGTAAACCTATTTCAAGTAGGACATGTAGTTTTTCAGCATTACTTCAAAAATTCGATTAAGTTCAGAAGTTTCTTTTTTAATCTATTTTATTTTACAATAACAACAGAGACCACAAAGTCTGTAACAAAACGTCGTGCTCAACGTTTACATTTTGTCAAAGCGCTCCTAAATATACAAAATATGAGTCACCCACGTGGCCGTGTCTTTGGTGATGGTGGTACAATACGTCACAGCAGGTGAGTAGCGGTCTGTAGGTCGCATTCGCCACTGGACGAAGAAGAAAGTGCTTATAACGGTATTCCAATTGTAGCATCACTTCAAACTAATGAGGTCGTCTCGAACTAAAGAGTATTCAAGTCCATCTTTCAGCCTTATAAAGGTTTATAAATAGGAGTGCTTATATTCATGTACATACAGGAATTTACGTATAGCGTTAACTAGTTATTTTACTAGTTGGATACTTGAAGTTTCCGAAATAATGAAGACTCAGATTTGAATTTCATTGGCAAACCTCCAAAAAGGTTAATCGTTTACACTATGTCGTTATCCAATGCAGAACGAGAACATGCATTCTACTGCGTTTTCATAAGAAATCTAGAAAGGTGAATGAATTTATTAAAATTATGCTATTGACGCAAACCTTAGTATGTTTTTCAAATATTATAGGAAGCATTTCTAATAAAGACGAATAAAGAAAGATACAGCAAGTCGGGAAGGATGATGAATGTTTACTAAACAGACCCCGGCTGCAAGTCATATGTGTTAATGCAACTCGCTTGTTTATCCGTCTCGTACAATCTATCTTTAGACGCAATAACCCTAGAAATTATCTCATTATTTACCAATTCTTGTTCTACGTTATTATTCCTTGTTTATTCCACACAATCGATTTTCAATTTTGCGTACAAAGCAATCGTTTGACCAACAACAAGGAGGCCAACTAACCGAGAACATATCCATCAATGTGTCAAAATGTCTGAACCAAAAACACCCAAGTTATATTGCGAGGTTAGCCGTAATTCAATTGGATTTCTATATAACTTTTACCTTTTATTTTTTAACATTCAGTTTTGTTTGATTACTTTTTAGTGAGTTGATTAAAATGTGATGGAGGGGTAGTAAGCTGTTGACGTACAACACAGTTGAAGCGCGGCGGAGCCAGGCCGGGGAATACTGCGGCGACGTAGGCGAAGGCGATATAACCTCGTCACTGAAATATCCAAAACTTATATCACAATTGTCTTATCACCTCGAAATACAGTTCTAGTCTTTGTGAATTCAACTCAGTTAAACGCTTGAGCATAGAGCATGAAACTCGTGACAAACATGAATAGTATCCATATATCAAAGACAATGGTAAAAAAGTTGTAAACATCACGACTAGTTACGAGAACAAATACATCTCGCCGAAGATTTGCACATTCTTTACAAAACAAACCGTGTCAGGACTTATCTTTCACAACTATAGTATGGATAACATTATATTGTCTCAAGATAATTAATTACTTATAATAACTGGGATATTCTTTTAAAATGAATTCTTCTCCTGGTCATTTTAATATAATATACATTTCTTTCTTTCTTAAAATTTAAACTATAAATACAAATACTGTATTGTTTTGTGAAGATATGACAACTCCAAACTTTATTTTAGTTTTTAGATGTTGTTTCAAAAAACATTGTAATAAATTAAAATCAATTACTTAAGTTGTAGTGGCGCTCATTAAGAATCTTCATAAATGAGGTCATTTCGAAATAAGTTAAATTCCCAGAAGACCGTCGGGTTATAATTTTAAAAAATTGCTATGTACGAAGGCTGCCTTTTTTGACACGAAATGATATATTCAGTAAGTTCTAAGAATACCTTCAACAGCGTAATACAAACATTTGGCTGACGAGGGTATTCACAATGAGACTAAAATAAAGATGATTTTCTGAACAATGACAGTGCTTCATAGTTTCTTATCGTGACAGCTTGGTAGAGTGAGATCAAGTAAACAAGACTTTCATCGAAGTAAACTGAATCTGCTCTAGATTACGTGCGAAATGTCACATGATATCGAGTATTATTTGTTTGATGAGATTTCAATTACTCACTCGATATCAGTACTCCAAATATCAGCTTCTTCGTCATCGGTGTCCATTATCATTGAGATCTAGGTAACCTCCTGAATTAGAAACAAACAAACGCCATTAGCATATATTATGAAAATAAATCTATAAACTCGAACGACTGTTTCTATTTCCATAGGAGTGTCATGAACTCCATATTGTTTCTAATTCCACCATTTCTATATCACCTCTACATGTACAGTATTTGCCAGGCACCTTCGAAAATCCGAGACCCGGTCCCAACGTTCCTCCAGCGTTTCTGATAGACAAGAATTTTTAAAAACCAAGACTGTTATAAATGTTTTGAAAAAAAAAATGTTTTTTTAAATTGAATTTGACCCATTGAGCAAACGAATGCCTGCTGGCACCAGTGCTGGAGTGATCGTTTATCATATAGTCTAGAAAACAGCTCAATTAAATTTTCAATCGGGCCTACTTCCTTCAAATTGTCATTATTAAATAACTTAAACAAATGTTTTGATGAAAACATTTTCCTTATAACAAGACAGATGTTGCCGATCCCAGCTGCAATAGTCAAATTCAAATTACCATCGCCATGAACAGATCTGACGACGTCAATCAATTTTATTTGATACAAACCTATAGGTTTCTCTTTAGACTATATAAGAAAGGTATCTAAATAATCAAAATAATTTAAATTAATTTAGATTTCGATTTTTTGGCAACAGCGATCACCGCGGCGCATGATCAGTGGATTTTATTAAAACTAATTTAAACTGATACAAAATCAAGAGAATAGTGGCTAGCAATAGAAGCAAACATTTCAATCCTTTGTTTTAAGATAAACCCTATTAACTGAATATATATCACGTATTTAACCTGTTTGTACAATGTTGATCAAAATTGATATTATGGCCTAAATGTATATTATGGAAAACGCATATGAAACCAAAACCCACCTTTTAACACTCAAAATGTCTATTTCACACTTTGAATTTGAAACAATACACGTTAAAACTAAACATGCCTAAGCTAAGCGTGTTTTAATCGACAATGCAAAATCATTTATCGTTACGATAATGTTTCGTATCACGAATTATCAAATTAAAGATATTTTTTAATTTTATTGTCTTACGTTTAATACATTTTTTTATAATATCGATAACGAGTGCGGGTGAGTGCTAAATTTTTTTACACTTTTTCATCTTTTTTTTCCACACACCGGCAGAATTAAGGGAACGAAAAAATTTTTTACATGAAATGGTACAAAACAAAATATCATATTTCTGACAAATAAGTTTATTCATTTTCATTGACTTATTGTTCATTAATTTAAATTGATAATATAAAAAATCTAATAAAAATAAAAAAGTACCGGAAACAAACATTTCTGTTAAATTATTAGTAATGCCTCCTCTAGCTCTTTAAATTGCTTTCAGGATACTTGGCATACCCTTAATTAAGTTATCAAAAATATATCGAAGGATTGCGTTGTATACTTCTTGTTATGCATTTGTAAGATCTCCTAAATAAGCTGAGGGCAATATTACTTTATTTATTTTGTTGTTTTTAGGTTTTACCATCAATTCTCTATGAGGTTTGTGTCAAACGAGCGCACTTGCCACTCAATAGCACTTATTTCGGCCGTAATATAGGGGCGTGCACTATCAAGCATGTACACGAAAGTTTGGAAGGATATGGAAGGGATCGTGCACGGATTGACACTCATTGCTAACACGTTATTCGCGGCTGTTTTGTGCGATGAGTTAAAAGTTTTATAATTGCATTGTTTTTTGTTTAATTGGACTTTAAATAAATTTATATACCTACATGAAAATACCATGGATTTTAATGAGATAGAAATCGTCTAAACTTATTTGAGTAAAATTTCAAAAAGAAACATTGAACATCAAACAATAAGCATTTCAATGTGAGTTTTATCGCCATGTTAGTTTTTATTTTTCTGCTTAAGTCAAAATTGACATACCTAGCGCAAATGTCGAGGGGAGTTGTCAAAACTCAAGTACATACACAAGCCTTACTACTGAACTGTCTCTATATTGTGCATACGGTTTTAAATGAGATATGTAATAGTTTATCAGATGTAAAATATAGATTGATGGCGAACTTTATAAACATTAACGTGGGAACCAATACAATTGATATTGACAGTAGACAGGTCTAAACTTAACACTTTAGGCAAAATTCAGGCCAATCATCTAACGACTTTTATTATTTTAATTTAAAAACTAGTTTGTGACCCTTAATTCCTACGAGTTGACTTAATAATTAGATCCAGAGGATCCAGTGAGAAATAAACCATGATAACAAGCCATTTAGTGGAGATATAAAGAAATTTGATACTATAACATGAACATCACGCAAAAATGGATGGACGGATTTGATTCAAATTTGGTTCCAAGATTTTTAACTGGCCAGATTTAAATCATAGATATTTTTATCCTCGAACAATGTATATCTCAAAAGACACATAAATACAAAATTTTAAGCCTGTAAGTTTTAGATAATCTCACAGGAAACGAACAGTTTTCCAGGATAAAATAATCATATGTGCTAACTATGGTTATAACCTATCTCGCATGTTTTTGCATGATTGAACTAGAAACTTCCAGAAATACAAACTTTCACAATTAAAGTAGATACTTAGTAGGATAAGTTTGAATGGGGAGCACTAATTCTAATCGAACATCGCGTGTTCTGACGTTAATGTTCAATGAAGGTATCTATCCTGTAATATGGTTTCAGTATTGTTAAACTAAATTTCGACATTAACGCATTGAAGATAAGGTCGATATTGAATGCCAGAGTAAATCAAGGATGAGTGGCAGAAAATGGAAATAGTTAACTACTTGATGCATTGCAGTAGAAGCTGGCCTGCGCAGTATCATCTCAAGAGGTGTCCGATAGCACCGCATACAATTACATGATTACAGTCAAACACGCTTCCCTCCGCTGCCGTTTATATCATTTAAGAACAATCTCGTCTATATGATATGTAGTCGTATTTGGAATGGAATAAACCTTTAAGCAAGCGTATGGTACGATTCCACGACCATATGAATAATGTATCAAAAACTAATGATGGAGATGGATAATAAATTCTTGCCTCGCCATTTTCTCACTAAAAATGGAAAGCATTTAAAGTGTTGAATTCTAAAACCTTGAGTAGTAAACATTAAAATGTGACAGTAAATATTTACCGTAGAATTTTAGAATAGAGTGAAACATGTGTCAGATGAGTTGATGAATCTATCTTATCTGTTTGTCTTTGTTGTTGGTCAAACAGAAGGCGGCAATAACACCGACCAGGGGCTCGTCTGCTCGACACACTATTAACTAAACACTACAGAATAGGAACTAGTGCTCATCTCAGATAACCACTTGATATCAAACATACAACTGAAAAAGAAGAAAAATAAAGTGCCTCATATAAAATGATTGCTTGGTTCGTATTTGTAAGAAACGTGATATCTTCGTCTTATCAAGATATATTTAGCTTATCGAACTGCTTCTGCGCAATTTGTTTCTGTATCATAATAAAACATTGTTCTATAAAAACATCATCTTGTCTCAAATAGATGTTTTATGTTAATTTTCAAATCAACTGCCTTTAAAATTCAGTTCACGTGTCATTAACATTACAAAATTAACATTTTTTAGGCTTTTTTCTCATTTTCAAAAGTGCCATAAAACGTTAAAATTGGAATAAATTAAAAATGCTGTCATAAAACTGTCCCTCCCAAAAGGCGATAGGGCGTAGGCGATATAATAATTTTCAAAACAATTCCACATACAAGCGTTGTAATGATTTATTTGTGTTTAAACATAAATCAAAGTAATGGTCTTTCAGCAAACCGTCATTGCCACATTCTTAGCACATGCTCCAATTAATAAAGAAAACCCTTGTAATCATACTATGAATTTGTAAGTTAAACCAAAAATAACGGCTTAATTAATATTTTCTTGAACAAAATTCTTTAAAACACCCTTTTAACATACTGAAAAATTGTAAAGTAATAAATACGAAACGAAAATTTTTAAATAAGTGTTCACATGACGAAGATGAGAAGACCATTCCGTAAAGAATCTTACCTAAGTTGGCTATTAAATAATTCCACCAATGAATAATGGAAATAATGACGCCATTTTTTTATATCTATTGACTCTTATATACCATTCCATATCCTTTTTTTTTCTTCTCCTAACTTCAAGAATGCTTCGAAATTCCGCAGCAAACTTAAAAAACAGAGCGTCTAAAATTTCGTCTTGCTCTTCCTTTAATAAATATTAAAATTTAAAATAAAGATAATTATTTACTAGATAGTTATTTCGACAAAATCTTTATTTTCCACAACACTAAACTACAATTAATTGTGAAAAAAAAACTAAAAGATTAGAGTCCATGTGGCCAAATTTTTTTATTTATTAAATAAATAAGGGTTAAACAAATGTTTAACTGGGTAGTTTTATTCCAATTTTAAACAAAAGGATATAGTCTTTCGCATGTAAACAAACTTTATGTAAATACGCACTTTTATGCGTGTGTGTGTGTCTTTGTATGTTTAAAAAGGTGTTTGTGCTGAATCTGATAATTTTCTGCTTATGTCGTCAAATCGTTCAAATGTCAACATTAGCAATTCGGGTATACAGTTTTCTATGGAGATTCGTAAAAGGCGAATTGCTTTTAAGTGAAATTAAAAAAAAAAGCTTTCAAGAATGCTTCAAAAAGTATTTTATCCCGACAGAGCATCACGCCTAACAGTAACAAACGAGATCATCGCACATGTTAAGGTGAAATTGTACCTATAGTTGGTGTCCGTGAGCAATCGATTGCCACGGTGCGAGGGCGACAACAGAGAGATGCCGGCGCGCGTGACGCTCTGTCAGCCAGACACAGAACGACAATAGCCCGTGGCCTCATGCCTTCACTTCACATCGTCACGACCAGCTCTTTTGTAAAGTAGACGTGACTGTATCGTCTTATTAACACTTCTCCTTGTTTACTTAACCATCTAACTAGCTAGATGTTTTTAAATAATTTGGAGCCAGTAGCTTGAAACGTGCCACATTAAATTAAGATAATAATAATTGTTTATCAGTCATATAACAATTAACAGGAAGAAATATTACAGAAAGTAGTGATTACAGATGTTTCCTACAATTAATGAAATTCCCTGTCCCCCATAACTTGTGACTAAGGAGGACAGTAATTAAATATCAAATCATTATAATTCATAGGAAATATCATAATTGACTGACAAATAAAGTTACAGTTAAGTTACAGGTAAAATTTTGTATATTAAGATTAGCTAAGAGATTAAGTGAACTTGGGTTAGCGTTTGTATAAAAAGCGCGCACGCGCGCGCCCTTTTCTGTGTGTGTGTGTGTAGTACCAGTGTTAGTAGTAAAATGAGAATATTATGTGCCTTTATATTTTATAGTTTTATTAATATTTGTAATATTATTTAAACAAATTATTTAACACTAACATAAGGGATACGTACTCGAAGACAATTAAGAATTTGTCAAAGTTGAAAGTCTGACTCGTCAACCGAAGGTTCGAAACCTTAGAAGGTTAGTGAATAGGTGTAGAATCTAAAAGTTTTTGAACCGTGTCTGTTGATTACGAAAGAATAAATAAACATTTGGACGAATTTCTCGAGTTACAAGAATAACAAGAAAGAAGGTAAAATTTATGAAAATCCTTATTATGTTACAGTCAAATAAAACAAAAACTAGTTAATTAGCGCAGTGTGTTGTGAGGTCTGAAAGTGGCCATCGAGGTGAAATCAGTACACATTGTTACGCAAAATTGTCCGAGCTCAGAACAATAAACCTCCTGGAAATATGTTACCGCACTGAGTAGGTGACTACGGAAGACAACACAAAGGGAACAATGGCTGGGAGATGTCCCACCGCCCTTCCTCCTCTCACTTCTTTCCACTCTTATGCCCACTAAATATTTTAATATCGGCCAAGGGCGTACTGCTATAAGTATAGATATAAAAGAATGCAAATATTCTGAAAAGGTTTAAAATTCTAACAAAAATATAGCTTCTTCCAAAAAACGGTCCTGCTCTTTTTATATCCGTTAGTAAGCTTTTAGCCACAATCTCATTTCACTGAGGATTTAGCATTTACACATTCCTGATTTGTTCCAAAAACAATTGTATTCGAAGTTTACCGGTAGCAAGAATAATACATTTACATGCGATGATGTAAGTAAATACCGAATTGTTTAGTTCATCCATATAAATTTCGAAAACTACTTAATCTTGAAGCAAAACTTGGCAGGTAGGTTAGTTTAAAGAAAGGAGACGTCGTTTTTTTTAATTCAACACCAAGCGGAAAAAATAGGGGATCAAAGATGCCTCAGGTCGGCTAGTTATGTATAAAATGAAAAAAAAAACGGAGTTTCGACTTAAGACATTTATTAAAAACTTAATAGAAAATTTAAAAACCACTATTGGACATTCTCCCATAAGTTTTGAATGGGATGATATCGATCACACATAGCTATGAAAACGCTCGATTAAATATCCTTTAAAACAAAAAAAATACATCAGTTGCTTTATTCGTTAGAGTTATGATGCCACAGAAAGAAACACAGACAGACACGTCAAACTTATAACAACCCTCTATCTAATTGTTTTATTTTGTTTCTGCTCTTCAAAGGGCGAGCAAAAATATGGAATAATCCGGCTTAAAAACTCGTCTAAATTTGACTTTCATATTTCGCTAATACCTAAGGTAAGAAAGCAGTGGTTGTGTCTCGGTAAGAGCGTATAATAAGGTTTTTAATTAAATAACGTTATAAAGGGGCGCGGTAAACAAGCAAGATTTAGTTTGGAGAACCGCCACCCGAAGGCTGACGACTCGAGATAAGGAGGTGGAGGTGTGTACATAACCAAGATAGCAAATGTTGCACAACGCTAATATTTGCACACTAAACCTACGAAACTGTGAACGCAGGTAGGTACTTAGCGAACGAATATAACATTACATGATTTGATGGAATCTTCAGGAAATTACGTCGTTCACCTTACATTCAACATCAAATATTAATAATATCCTGGAATATTCAAAACGACTACCTAGAATGAGGCATTAACTAACAAATTAAATTTTATTTTGCTATAAATTTAGCGGAAAGCATTCATTTCTTTTGAGTAATGTAAAAATATAGGAACAAGAAAAGGAATAATCACATTAAATAGCGTAGGGAACAATCTACTAATCCGGAATGCTTTTGCTGAAATTGCACGTCTGAGCTGTAGGCAAATTGTATTCCGTCCTGTGACTACAAGACGCTAGTTTACTTCTATTCACAATTTACATTTCTGTCATCTCACATTTATTTATCTACGCAGTTTATCTCATAAATACCAACCATATTCATGTAGGGGCTACACTAAATCTTCGACTATGAAGGTCCTAAAAAATTATCGATTGAGCTGATCTTGTGATTTGGGACGGAGGGCACCAATAGGTAATAGGAAATCCCAGTAGGTAATAGGGAGTACGACTTATTGTCTGAAACTAATAATACATTAGGTATAGGTATCCCCTTTTTACAACGAGTTAAGTTTGTAGTTAGCATGACAGTTTTATTGCGTAAAATGGTTGGTATTCCAATTAACTAAATATATCGAATAAACCACAGAAACAATAGTATTTAATTCAAAAAGATTAAAAAATTACTTACTTTAATGTTAGTTTCTCTGTATATTTATACATATATAAATAGAGCACATAAACAAAAAAAAACTTAAAAATTGTTCGTACTCCTGTAGATAGACATAACCGTATTCTCGTTTCGTCATCTTTTTATGATACAATGTCGTGATGCTCGATGAATTCTTCGTAATTTATTACTCTGACGAAGAATGGAGCGTAAACGTCAAACTCGATTCGGCACTTTTACGTAAAACCTTTCAGAAATCAATATAATTTTATAGCTAGATGCTCATGAGCGGGAATTGATGACAAGAACGAATGTAAGACGTATGGTCATCACAATGTTACACTTTTTTTTCCTACGAAGGTTTCTTAAAAATGACTATAAAATATCCATGAGACGGACATGTTTTTTTGATCGGCCTTCTCAACGCAACGCAAAAATCAAGAAAATTTGGTAAATTTACACTGTTTATCTAAATATAAATTTTTTATTCTAAATTGCCCTGAAAATTTTACCAAGAAAATGTAAAATACAAACGTAGGTAATATCGTTAGCAAACAATTATAACGGAGGAGCCGGTGATTGATGTTCAATTTAGAGAACTCCGCAGCTTCATGCGCTTTTTGCTTAATTAGTTCATTTCTCAGAGATCAAACTTAGAGATTTTGCGAGCCGTACCTACCCACAAAATACTGGAAGTAAAAACAGCCGACCGGAAAACGAGGGCAAAAAAACGATGACTAATGAAACGTTAAGAAAAGCTGTTGGTTAAGTCAGCGGCTTTAGGCAGACCTGCGACCAAATGTTGGAAGAGGAAGTGCCAAGAACTAAATTACAGAATTTAAGGTTAGAATCACACATAATGTATATTGATTAATCAATAACAGCATTAGTGTAGTTTTTGTTTATTACGCTGGTGACCGTATTGTTAAGTTTTATATTTGCAACTAACCGTTAACCGATGTACTAATATCAAATCGTTTTTTGCCAAAAGATCAATTTGAGTACTTATTGCTTCTCCTGAATATACACATTAATAAAAAATATAAAAATATATTATTTTAGGCAGTGCTTATACAGAAAGCCATGCTAGTCGCTGAACTTTAAAATAATGCATGCAAAGTAATATCTAACTTTCTTCGATGATGTTATTTCATGACTGACCCTGAAATGTAGTCTGTATGAAGTAGCAAAACTTACTGCCATTGAAAGGGCCCTGTGATTCCATCTCGCAGCCTGTCTTTGAGGGAACGCTGCCTGGAGGGCCCAGGGCCGGGAGGGAGCATGCCCGCTCCGGGCGGCACGGCCGCGGGCGGCGGCGCGCGCGCTGGCGACGACATCGCGGCCCTAACACCGTTTCACGCACATCAACATCACACCACTGAACTTCCAAACACCGACAACAACTTGGGCTGCAACACATAAGAAACAACCAAAGCAACGTAAATAAAAATATAACAAGCACTGCATTTTTACATTTAATACAAAATAAAGATGCTTCAAATTAAAAGAAATCTGCAAGGCCAAAAACGTTATAAAATATACAATTTGGTGAGAAATTAAAAGGTATGTACGTACGTGTATCTAAACAAATACATGAAATAGCTTACAATGAAGCAGCGCCTTTCAAAACATAAAGCAAGCCACGAACGACTAAAATTGCGTGCATCCTGTGATCAGGGGTTTTATATATATGATAAAAGCTACACTAATACTAACAGTTTTATGTCGATGACCTTTTCTATCTTATTTTGTTTTCATGTGAGCATTGATATTTTTGATTTTTTTCTTTTTGTTTTATTCTATATAATTCGAGACATGGAAAAACGAATGCAATGGAAATACTTAAATACTGTGAGAACGTACAACTGTATCGCTTAAACTCCACCTATTTTAATATTGAAAGTGCTGTCATTATGAAAACTGCAGTCTGTTTCGAACTAGCTAAAAGACACAGTGGAAATCGAACTAAAATAACCTAGTTTGTATAATATTTTTACATTTTACATTTGACTTCCAATAAATAATTATTGTAGATGCACCTATGCATGTATTTAAAACGTAGAGGGAGGTGTACGAAATATTTAGTTTTCATCATATTTTTAGACATTTAGAAAAAAGGATATTTTCATTGTACTAGTCAATAAAATCTGATGGTATTCCAGACAAAAGAATTGCGATCCAGTATTACGAAATATTTATGGTATTGACCGTATCGAGCAGAGCTGTTACACGTTTACTACTCTAGCCGTATTAATTAGCATTAGCATCAAAATTCGAGCAGCTGAAAAGTATAAATGCAATGTGAGAGTTGAAGTGTTAATAAGATGCAGAGACTGACACTATCAGTCCTTTGGTTGAAGGATCGCGTGCCAGGAACACTTGACCTACTACTAGTCACAGACAGATAAGCTCGCCATATCGTCGACCACCACCGCACAAACCAGGGTTAGCATTACAATGGTTACAACTAGTCGTTTTCTATACAAAAGCACCGTTTTGCGAATTGAAAAACAAAATAGTTTATAGGGTAAGAATATATTGCTTTGTAAAAACGAGGTCAGTATTAAACATCATATTTTTTGTCAACAGTGATTAAAATAGTCGCTATTTTTTTTGTTATGAACCGATCGCTTTCCAAATCAATACATGTGGATACCCTTGGATATAAAACTTAAATTTTGATTGTATAATTCTGTAATCCTGTTTTTGTTTATAACAAATACAATTTGAATAGGTACTTAATTAACACAAACATAATATTTGAAAAAAAATAATTACAAAAAATGTTTTTTTCGCAAACATGATGGGAAATAATCAAAAACTGGTATCACATCTACTCGTGTGGGACACAAGCCTTCAAAAAATAAACTGACGGCTAGTTTGCGATTGTTGCTTGACACTATATGTAGACAGGTTAATAATCAAATAATTTTCATATTTTTTTTATAATCTATAATCATAGTTGATTTAAAAACCTAGCAATCCGTTTTAAACATCTTTGCTTCGCTTGCGTATGTCTAAAATCTGGACCGTGCTTTGTCTTTTATTGTTATATTTTAACCAATATTTTAATTTCTTTCAAAATTATTCAAAGCATTTAAAATGCATGCAAACGAAGTCACAAGCAAAAGATAATGCCTAGATGAAAATTAAGTGTAAGGAAAAGAGTTCCTAATGGCAACCTTGACATGATTCCGGCAAAGGGTCCCAGGGGCCCAACAATCGATAACACAATCAACTTGAAAGTCCTCATGAAGGGTATCGTGGTTCGTGACTGAGAGCGAACCAACTAACTTTTCGATCCCTTATAATAATGCAGGGTAAGCTTTGAGAAGTAAACTTTAGCCTTACTCAGGCTTGTCATTCAACCCTACCCTGAGTCTTCATTAAGATAGTAGTATTTAAATTACTTTTACTCAATACTGTGGGTGGTTACGTGTTTGTCTTTCCGATAATCCCCCGTATGGAGAACTTGGGCATAATAGTGTCAGTAAATAGTTAAACGATAGCGATATTGCGACAAGCGAGCGACAGCGACGGACGCCAAGAGGCGAAAGTATTTATCGATCCGCCCTTTTCCCCCGCGTCTCTCTCCTTACCCGGGCGTTCGCTACATTTTACGTAAGCCCAGCTGATCGCACCTCCCTTGTAACCTTAGTAACGGGCCTGCTGCATGCCACTACACTATCTACCCTTTAAAAGGTAGCTAATTGCCAATAGTGAAACTAATACTTTAAAAAGAATCTAAGTAATAGGATGTTTAATAATTTTATGATAATATCTACAATTCAAATGATAGATTTATTTAAATTACCAGTAGGTATCAATTCATTACAATATGTCGATTTCCTTAAACGAAGACAGTTAATTTAACTTCAATAACTTCTAACTATTTCACAAAGAGATCGGCCTACTTCCCATTAGAAGGACATCTGCCAAACGTTCAAAGAACCTAACCTAGGTACATTTTCAATAGAGGATACAACAGACATGTTCATTTCCTTTCCCATTTCGAAAAATTCGGTCGCAGAGAAAAATCTTTTTTATTTAATATCTATGCTCACATGACAACAAACTTATGTCTACCGCTGGATTTTACAAAACAAATACATATAAATGCGCAGTTAGCAAATCGTAGCTGGGTGTGGGCGAAACGACGATGAATAAAAGCAGCTCATTATACTTCATACGTTTTCCAATATAATGAAACAATCCGTTTGCCTATATATAAGATCGATAAACGACCGTTTTTTTATCAATCTATTTTAACTAACTACAAGTGATAAAAGTAGATATTTTTAATATACTGATACTAAAAGACAACATATTGTCAAATAAATGAAAAAAATGTGTTGTTATTGACATTAACGGTTAGTATCGCTTGCTAAATATTTGACCGATACCGCTCGATACGAACGACCTTGCGGCTGTATCGCGCCTGCTCGCTGCCAAGTGGCGCCCGGCGTGGGGCAGCCATCAGCTGATACCTACCCACGACGACTTCATTCTTAACAACAAACTACGCCGAATTTTATTAATTTTAAATAAATCATTCTTTTTTTCTAAAATACATAAAATTCTACATACTATTTTTTCATGGATTTTTAGCCTGTTTAAGCGACTTTAAGGAAAAAATCGTTTAAACAATATTATTAACAATTTCACAAATTGGCCGTAACACCAGACAAACACTACTGACACCTAAGTTAGCTTCTACTTAAATAAATCTAAGTATTAATGGAGTTCGTAACAATAACTTACGCAAGTTAACATTTTATCTTTATTTCATTTAGGCAAATCATTTAATGAATTAATAACATCACACACATTCGATGAATAATCTAGTATGAAACCTGTGAAAATGAATCTAAATTCCCTATAGTGCGTTGATTCAAATGATTATGATAGCGTTAGACCGTGGCGTCATCATCATGAGTGGTGAAATGGTGAGGTGCATGAAAGCATCTAATGTGGTCCATGCATCGATGCAACGAACCAAAGAGGAAGTACGGGATTCGTGGAGAGGCGCAGTCAGTAGAAAATACGGCATAACGCGCACAAGGTCTGCTCTTAAAGGCTGGAAGCGTGAAACTGAGGGTCCACCTCCAAGAGTTGGGGAGTAGCGGGCGCGGCGTGTAGCGAGGAGCGAGGAGGGTGAAGGGGGTTGGGTAGGCGGCGCACGATATCGGAGCTCGGAATGAGGCACCTTTACCCACCACCCCTACATCATCAAAGGATGGTTACTCGACACCAACGCGGATACAAATGCAAGAAGATTACTTACAAAGGAAAAAGTAAAAAAGAACGCAATATCAATATAGTCACCGCATATCGAATCCAAAAACGATTACTCGTAAATAACATACAAGTGTAACTAATGCAAGGAATTTACACGAGTAACTGAAAATATTTTTTTCAATCTCCGACACATACGAATTGATTTGGTTGTTCTATTCAATATACAAGTATTTATAACATAATTTCAATTGGCACATGTGATGTTATTTCCGTTATTAAACTTCCAGAAGAAGCTCAATTTATTGCAAAATTATCTATAATGTAACTTATATTTGAATATATCTCTATTCTTATTTTTAGACGATCTTGGTAAATAAGCCTATTGGGTGTATGGAATCAGAATTATTTTAACTTTTTGTTCGTTTTACTTTTCTATTTTGTAAACTTATATTACTTCCTAAACTTCCTCCGAGTAATTGTTTTGATTTTTCAGTTGAATTTATTAAGGTAATTTATTAATTACGTGTATTACATGTTACAATCGCGTTGGTTACTATAGTAAATTGTATATAAATTAATTGACAACATTTCAACTTCAACATTGAGTCATCAAGTATTTACAAAATTAAAATCCAAACCCATGTTTTAGATTTTTTTGAAAATGATAATTTATCACACAAATGTCGAAACTTAATATCATGAAAAAGATGCCATTGCTTTGTCCTTTACAGTAAAAATGTTAGTCCAATTTGTGTTTGTCTAAACTGCTTTAATTTTTGGCTTTTTGAATGATTTAAAACTACACTGATAAGTGTCCCAGTAAGTTTTTCATGAGAATATGATTGATAAAATAAAATAAATTTCGTTGTTAGCTTACTTAAAAGGTATGAAGTAATTTACTGTCATTCGATGTCAGAATTTTTTGCGACGTACATTTTGAAGGGCAAGGAGGACTTTGTGGAACTATTACAACTCTTTTTTACCTGAATCGAAAGTGTCTTCCAAAAAAGCTAAGAACTAAAATGTAAACAAGAGAAAATTTAAATTAAATCTAGTGTGACTTGGGAATACTAATTAACTAAGTGTAAGGGACGTTTGTTTCAAATGTTCTGACAAAACGTTTAGGGAATGTTAACATTAGTGAAGTATCATGTTTTAATGTAGTTACCTAAATATCTAAATGTAAACCTCTCACACAATTTTATGAAAATATCTACTTGTTTCATAATAACAATGGTACTGCGAATTCAAATTAAAAGGGAAATTTTCATTTTAAAATACGCCATCATGAGCAAACTCATTGTATAAAGTGGAACATCGTTTTGCAAGTGCAGACCTTGACCCAGGAACAAACAGCGCTCGGCCTGGAAATGGTACAGTTATTCCATCTCACGAAGCCCGTTAGGGTTTTGCTTGTGATTAGACGTTTACGTACACATTGTTCCTGTGTGCGTAATCTCATTGAGCGGACTCGAGATTGCGCACACCGAAACAATGTACACGGACATGCCTGACAAAACTTACACAACAATAGTCAAACGGACATCGTGAGATGGAATGACTATACCCCATCACCCTACCCTATGCTTTGCTTTACTATAGTTACAAAGTTGCGTACCCATAACGATCATCAAGCCACTGAGTTTGTTCTTGTATTTCTATAGGCGGTTATAATTTTTTACCTATTCAAAAACAAAAATATGGTTAAAACGTATCCTCTCTGCACTAGCATGTTGTACTGGTATTGTGGAGCGTCATTTCAGAACGGTTGAACTTTGTTTTTATTTTTCATCGAACCACAGAGATTATTAACATTATCTTTATGATCCGAAACGGGAATACCTTTTTCGACGTTTTTATCCCGAAGCTAAATATTTTTATTGAGACAGAGGTATGGTATCAATTATAATATACTTTTTTAAAATGGATCTAAAAAGGAAAAAAAAAAAAATGTTATTTTAAATCTCTCTGTGTATCATTAAATTTCAAACACGAGTTACACTTATTTTTTAGGCTATATTTAGGTTTTTTCAAAGATGAATTTTTCTCATAACTGGGTTTTCTTTTTTTTCATTCACATACATATGTATTTTTTCTCATCCGAAAGAATGAAAAATAATCAGTTGTACAACTTACTTATATTTCTTTAACATCCCATAAATGATATTGTGATTTCTGATTTCTCCACCATTTGGGAAGAACAGACAGAAACCAACTTGAATTTCAAGAGAAATCACTAAAACTAGGTTTAGGCTCATGATACTTAGATGATTTTAGTTGTTTAATGATTATAGTTGTATATGATATTAGACAGAGCCCTAAAAATGTTTGATTTGTAATTTCAGTAAAACTCTCATAAAGCATTAATTACTATAATATATAATCCATTTTCTACCAATAATTCTTTTTCATAAAATATCATCACATAAATATAAGTACAATTTTGATAATGACAAATTTATATGCAGATAATAGTCAAGAGATAACCTTCAGCCTGAGACAAGGACAAACTGTGATTTGTTGAGTAAACAAGTTTATTATAACAAATATACCTCATTACAACTAGCAATAATTAACATAAGCAAACATAGGTATTAAAATGAATTATCAAGATCTCTTCAATAAGTATTTAATCTATATTTTGTATTATGGATAATATTTGATTTTTAAGACTTCATTTGCCACTAAAGGAAAAATCATAAGATACTTGGGTTGTACAGATTATTAGTTTATGTAATTAAAGTTACTGATTACTCATGAGAGGTATAGCTTGAGTACAAAAACACAAGAAAAGTATGGGATTATAATAATTCATTTATTTAACAGACTCTTTCAATATTTATTTTAAAAGTATAAGTATGAGTGTGGATTGAAAAGTTCTCGGTCGAGTCAAGAAAATGTAGTTAAATGCATACAAAACTATTTTGAATTTTTGGCGTAATCTCCATTTAACACAAGGCACTTATTCCATGTTTTTTAAAGCTTCAATACCAAATAAAAAAAATTGTCAAGCTCCTCAAAATATTGAGTTCCTGCAGCTTCAACATATACATTTAATGAAAATTTCTGGACTCTGTTGATTTTTTGGTTTGGAAACAGATGAAAGTCTGGTGGGGGTAAAACAGGTGAATAAGCCAGGTAGAGCAGCTATTCAAAAACACAATCGCGAATTTGAGCCATGGTTTCGCCAGACATGTGAAGGAGAGCATTGTCTTGATGAACAACAGTTTTTCTCTCAGTAATTCTGGCTGTTCCTCCACGTAACCAGCGCAAAAAGGTGCAGTAATATGCTCAGTTGATGGTTTCACCTTTCAGGAGATAGTCTACCATGATCACACCCTAGGATCCCAGAAAACTGGCACCATTTCTGTTCCAGTCGACAACAATGTCATTTCTTTCTTTGGGGTCGAATCAGGCTTCCCTAATATAGTTGTCATCTCAACATGGATTGATTGCCTGGGACATTTTTAAACCAATATATAATGACAGCATGATGTTCAGTTTTCTACATTTTCCAAAACTGTTGTGCTTGGTCTCTGCAGTTACATAATGATAGCCAAAGATCAAACAAATTGAATGGGGCTAGAATCATATTTTTAATGTGAATATTTATATGACAGGCCGAGAACTGTTCTATCAACCCTCATAATTTTCATGTTTATTTTTGTTTTTATATCAATTTTAAAGGATTTAAAACAAAATCTGTTCACTGATTGAAATTCAGTAAACAATTCATCAATCATCCCCTATTTCCCAACCCTAGGGTTGATATTTTTCTTTAAATTTAAATGGGACCAATTTCAATGAATAGTCTACTCTAAATAAAAGTAAGCATTTATGTTTCCTTTTAACACCTAAACCATGGCATCAACAATCATGATGACTCTGGATAATACATTCATCTAATAAACTCTGCACCTCATTTATCCCCCTGAAGCTTGCAAACTATTTAATATTTATAATGATTGAGATTTATTTTGCTCCTCATAAAATCATTTTTGGACTGAAATATCCTACATTTTAATTTAATGTATTTATTTGCAATTGATTTGAGTGAGAATGAATCTAAAATTGTTAAATTTTGATTGAGTTAGTCTTTATTAATTAAGTGTATGGTTCACTAAGATAAACAAAATAAAATAATAAATTCTAAAATATTGGGACTGTGTGGTGTCATTAAAAATATTAAACTTTTTAAACTTTAGCACAAAATCACATCATCACATAGAAGAGCAAAATCTGGGTAAAATGTACTTAGATGGTATACTTCATAATATCTGATAGGTTACTTTGTTGTCAACACTTTTAAAACCCAATTTGATATCTTGACATCAGTTTGTAAAGGTTCTATGGGGATTGTTCAATGCCTGTTGAGCTATATCCTGATAAATACATATATTTGTAATAAAATAAACTGGTCAATAACCAGTTTATGAATCACAACATTGTAAATAATATTTATCCTCTTTATTACCTCCTACACAAACACTTAACTCCTTGTAACTCACTCATCATAAAATTATGATACTACAATCAAATTAAATGTTTAATTATTATTTTCAAATCAATCATATCCAATATAAGTAATTTAAATAAGGCTATATATTGTAACTTTCTGAAACTAATAGTATGAAGAAGTGTTAAAACACAAAACCACAAAATGAAACAGAGAAGTAGGAAACAAACCGATCCTATTGTTGTACTTGTTGAAACTTTATGTTGTAAAACAAATATTACATGATATTTCTTTTCTCTTATATATTACCTTTAGGAATACCTATTCCTAAAGGTAATTTTCCTAAAGGTTTTCCAATTCCAAATTTTATTAATAACATGATGCATCTAAATCTAGGAAAAATACAGTTTTAAAACTAAACTACAAATGATAAAACTTACCTTTTGTTAAGTAGTCAAACTCCAGTCTTCAGCCATGTCTAGATTTATCTCTCCAGTCTTGTCCAGATATATGTAATATTTATTTTCTTGTATTATGATAAATACCGACTTATGAGTTAAGATTTTTTACTTACATGTTTTCTGGTTATCCGATAGCGCACATAAATAACTTGAGCTTCTTCTGATACCGGTGTGTGATGCCCAAGAAGCACAACTCGTACGAGTAGTTATAATTTAATTACGCAAATTAAATAATGAAATAGTTGGGAGTCAAATAATGTATAGTATTTAATACACTTTAATATCCCTTCGTTATTCAGATAAATCACAAAAGCAGAACCTTGAGAATTAGGATAACTAAAAAGGGCGACGTGACCACTGTCCGAGAAAAAATATTTAATGATCTGATAGGAAGAACACACAGCAAACGCAGACTAAAACACAAATGATTAAGAAAACACAATTATTATAGTCTAAACAATCAGTATTTCATAAAGTTTGGCACAATCGACACTCAGTTAATTGATAAATGGTCTTTCCGAAAAAAATATCGAAACTTCCAAGTATTCCAATACATTTGCGCATCTGTCAGATTGTCAACAAAACGTCATAGTAGCATGGTTGTTGGTTGAATCCAAACAAAACAATTAAGCTAGTGCCATCTAGATTTGTAATTGTTAAACTTTCGCGCTATTCTGAAGTACCTACCTACCTTGCTAGAGATAATAAGGTATTAGTCATGAACAATTATACCTACCCAAGTGGAAAAAAGTAAAGGAATCAGGCTGATATTATACAGTGGTAGTCAATGGTGTAACTAGGGGGTGCACGGCAGCAAAATGCCAAAGGCTCCAAACCTCAATAAAACATCGAATTAAAGTAGTTATAATAGAAAATGATAGGAAAATAGTGCGGTAGGTTAATGCGGTCATAATATAAAGGGACCTTTTAAGGTATAACCTAAAATACTTTAAAGATCGTTACATTAGAACGACTGCTCTATATTGTAAATGTTGTGCTTGCCTATAATTAGTATGTGTATATACGCTATGAAACATAAATGTAAAAAAAAAACGACTTGTAATCATCAAGATGGGACAATATAGCACAAAATTTTCAATTAATGGAGGCTCTTCAATATCAATATTATTACGCGTTATGGGGTATTGCAATCTAGTATCAGTTCAATATTTATGGTGTTGAAGTAGGGCTGCCATCTCAAAAACCTGCCCCCCAGCACCTGAAACGTAAGTTCCCCAGATTTTGGAGCTTTTACCCCGGAAATTTCAGTACTTTTTTCATGGGTCGAACGCGCCCCACCCCCGCTCGGCGATCAAGCACTTCTAATGTAAGATGCGGTGTACCTCAAGGCTCGATTTTGAGACCCATTTTCTTTATTATCTTAATAAACAATCTTCTTGAATGGATGAACATAATTGCCCCAGAAATTAAGCTTGTCGTATAAGCTGATGATACTAATGCGATTGTTTCATCAAAAAGTATTGATGATCATAAAAGTAAAATTGTAAGAACAATGGAAATATTCAAT
Source organism: Choreutis nemorana (assembly GCA_949316135.1). Taxonomy (NCBI): domain Eukaryota; kingdom Metazoa; phylum Arthropoda; class Insecta; order Lepidoptera; family Choreutidae; genus Choreutis; species Choreutis nemorana. The sequence continues at coordinate 4,827,373 of OX438597.1, read as the reverse complement.
GAATGGTTCAATGCTAATAATTTAATTTTAAATGCTAAAAAAACAAGTGCTATTCTTTTTAGGTCTGCACTACGTAATAACCTCTCAATAAGCGTTAAATATAACGAAGAAAAAATAGATTTTTCCGATAATGTAAACTTTTAGAAATCTACGTTGACCAACTACTAAATTGGAAAAAGGAGCTTTTATCGATCAAAAAACTCGATCAGCTCAGCTTGTTATGCGATCAGAAGTCTAAGAGAGGAGCTTGGTCTGGAGCAGTTAAAGTTGGTATATTTCGCATTAGTGGAATCGAAATTGAGATATATATGATAAAGCATTCAAAATGCAAAAGCGGGCAGTGAGTTACCACGTTTCGCATTCCTCCATAGGAATCATGTAAGGATTCTTTAAAGAAACTAAATATTCTCACATTACCTAGCCTCTATATACCTACTGATACATTTGATCGATGTACAAAAACATAGACATAAATATTAATCGTTTGCACAAATGTCTGTACGACTCAATATTAGAAGAATGGATCTTGAGGCACCGTTCTGTCCTAGGTTAAACGTGACGAATCATAGCTCTAGAGTCCAGGCTGTAAAATTATTTAACAGTCTACCCTCAAAACTAAAAGCGGAAACTAATTTACGTAGGTTCAAAACCGAGTTAAGGCGACTTTTGCTGAGGGAAGGTTTTTACTCTTTTATTGAATTCTTAAATCAGAAATTTTGATAAATTTTATGTAATTTAAACTTGTGAATATGCTTATTTTTTTTCGTCGTTATTTACTGTAATATTTATAAACAGATTTTTGTATTTAATTTATAATTGTTTCACTTGACTATTGTATCACAATTTTATGTACCTAGACAATTTTATGTGGTAATGTTTTAGATTTAGTTTCTTTCAGACACGATTATTATAAATTTTCAATGAATAAATAAAATGAACAGAAGAAATTGTCTTTTTTTTTGTTAAATAAGAATTCCTATAAAAGAAACGGATTGTTTTCTTCTAGATTCTAGATAATTAGTACCATGCAGCCATTAGCCAAGAATCTAACACAAGACAGGGAATTTGTATATTTTAAAAAAGTCAGTCACCAAAAAGTCCGAAAATTTTTGATTAAAAGGATGGGAACCAGGGTAACGAAGGGCCAGGTTAGTACTCAAAGCAAAGGGTGCCGATCAAACTGATATTAAAGAAATTTCTTTATTGTTGGGGTTCTAAAATACAGTTTTGCCCAGGTTTGGAAAATGTTTAGATCCGGGGATGCCACTTAGCTAATCCATTTTGCTTTTGTGTTTAATGATTTAGTGCAGTATGTTATTCATACCCATTTTGCCATAATAAAAATGGTGTTGGGAATGGTCGGTTCCCCAAAAGTTATGATAAGACTATGTATGTAAGCTTCATCTAATCTGCATCTTCATTTTCATAACTTCACAGGAAAAAGTTAAAAAATGGAAATGTATTAACATTTAACTAACAACTTTGAACTATTAAAAGAATTGGTAATTTGAAGTAAAACATAGAATAAGTGGATCAAAACACATATATGTGTGGCATTTCGAGAGTTTATTATCACCAAAAAATTAGGTCAGTGTGTTTGGATACAATTGGGTAATTAACAAATTGTGCAACAATGCGTGCTCTTACCTTAATTTCATTTAAAGATAACAAAATGATGTAACCTCTTTCAGAAATACATTATTACAAATTTGTTTATTATGCAAAATTTTATATATATAAACGGTAATCACTTTCCATCCTTAATTCCATAAAAAATAAGTGCTCTGCAGTTTACCAAAATGGTTTCAAAGGCAGTCTTGATTTGCTTCACAGTTGTATTAGCTCTAAGCGTGAGTTGAATAAATGAGTTATTTTTTAAAATTTAAATGTTACGTATCTAGATTGGTATCGATATACGTATTTATTTACAGGTCTGCTCAGTTTCATCACAAATATGCAGTGGTGGAATTAGTTCATATGGAGGATATTCTGGTGTTTGCCCTCCTCCAATAATAATAACTACCTCAAGTGGACGTAGCAGCAGTGACCGTGATTTTATATACCCCTTCCTGCTTTTTTTACTTCTCGGTGATGGGTGTTGAAGAAATTTTATAAATATATCTGAATAAAACTCTACAAAACTATTTTTTTTAATTGTCCAATTTTTGCGAGTCCATGTCAACCAAATGAAACAACACTGCACCTTGAAGTCAGGGCTAGCCCAAAATTTAAAAAATATATTGACGTTTACTTTTTCACACACATCAAAAAAATTTCGATTTTGTCTTTTAATTTAAATTGTTTTAGAAGCCAAATGAAGTCAGTGAAAAAACATTTATTCAATAGAAAAGCATGCAAATCTCATAAGTAATGATAATGAGGACCAAAAGCATTTCATGATTTGTCTTGCAGGAATACAAGTGAGACCTGTTTCATATCTCATTGATTAGATTACTCCAAAAAATTATTTGTAATATAATTCAGATAGCAGAAAGTTTTGTTTTAGACTGCAATCATGGGTGAAATGTGCAACTCTAAATGTAATGAGGAGGAGGAAAGCTATCCTCTGCACGAGTGCGTGTTTGGGGGCGACGTCCGCAAGTTGTCTGCGCTGCTGCGGCTGCACGACGTGGCTCAGCGCGACCGGCACGGTAACACACCGCTCCACCTCGCGGTCATGCTGGGCCGGAAGGACTGCGCCGCAATGTTGTTGGCGCATGGAGCCCCTGTCAAAGTTAAGAACCTGGCAGGCTGGTCCCCACTAGCAGAGGCAATCTCTTATGGAGATAGACAGACAATATCTTCACTTGTACGTAAATTGAAACAACAGGCGCGAGACCAAATGGAACAGAGAAGACCAGATCTTATCAGAGCTCTTGCTCAAATAAAAGATTTTTATATGGAACTGAAATGGGATTTTCACTCTTGGGTTCCTTTAGTTTCAAGGATTCTTCCATCTGATGTATGTAAAATCTACAAATCAGGGTCAGGGATACGACTGGATACAACTCTTGTAGACTTTAGTGACATGAAATGGGAGAGAGGTGACATATCATTTATATTTCAAGGAGAAAAATCCCCAAGTGAGTCTCTGACTGTTTTGGATAATAAAGCAAAAGTTTATCAAAAAGTAAGATATGAAGAATCTGAAAATGAAATTGAAGATGAAGTAGATATACTAATGTCTAGTGATATACTTGCCGCACAGATGTCAACTAAAGGAATCGCTTTTATAAGAGCTCAGTCCGGTTGGATCTTCAGAGAGGATAGAAAGGAAATTGTAGCAGGATTGTATGATAGTGATATATACACCATAACTGGACTCGTGCTAGAGTCCCGTAAAAGAAGAGAACACTTGTCAACAGATGATTTACAGAAGAACAAAGCTATAATTGAAAGTCTCACTAAAGGTAACACACAAAATTTAGAAACAAATGGTGAGCCAACTAGACGTGCATCTTTAAATCCACCCCCTGACTGTGGAGTTGACTGGCAAACCTATATATCATCTGAACCAGGCCAATACCCCAGTTTGGGTCGACAACTTGTCTACAAAGAGTCATCTAGAAATTTCCGTGCCACTATTGCCATGAGTGATGATTTCCCTCTTAGTGTTGATATGTTATTGAATGTTCTTGAAGTAATAGCACCTTTTAAGCATTTTGCGAAGTTACGTCAATTTGTTGCAATGAAGTTGCCTAAAGGTTTTCCTGTGAAGATTGATATACCCATTTTACCTACAGTGACAGCAAAAATAACATTTCAAAAGTTTGAGTTCCGTGAAGATATACCACCTGATATGTTTGTTATTCCAGAAGAATATGTTGAAGATCCCTTAAGGTTCCCTGATTTATGACACTTTGATCTTCTAACACTGTTTGAAATTAGTGAAAGGCAGATAATGTGGTGTGAGAACAAAGTGTTGCGTCGCATGGGGCGGCGCGTGAGCCGACACGCGCCGCTCTGGCGACGCCCTGTGTCAGTGTCGCAACACCTCGCCATAGAGTTCCCCATGCTGTGCTGCCTCGGCAGCTCCTATTCCAGCCACTGTACCCTCTATGTGGAGATGTAGTCAGTCCTGAATCAATGTTAAATTGTTGTAAAGATGTTTGTGTTTTGGATGGTGTTAGAATAATTGTAACAAGGAAAAAATAATAGCAAAATATAATAAATAATTCTGTTTTAATATTTATCTTAACCTTATTTGTAAATATGTATTGGTCAACATCTAATTATAAATGTTTAGATTTGTACATATATTTATTTTATTTAGCAAGATAACAAAAGTTCCATCATTAAGTTTTGAATGTTGAAATAAATTAAATATTATAAAAGTCAGGAGGCCTAAATGATTGAAAATCTATTTCCATGATTTAATAATGGAGCATGGTTATCATTGAACTACAATTTTGTTATTAATCTATACCATGTCATAATAACATTATACAAGTCACTGTGCCTTCAGCAAAATTATCTAAAAAGGAGTTAACACAATTTTGCTACTCTATATCTACAAGCTGCTGAGGCAAATTTTGTACTAACTATACAATAAATAGCAGACAATTTATGAATGTTCAAATAAAGTAGTGTTTTAATTATTTTAGTTAAAACTGATATTTCATAGACCTTAGAATAAACCTTAGAGTGTTTAGCAGATGGCACAATCCTACGAATTACGAATTAAAAATACTTGTTTAAAGTAAAGTGTCATAAACACATTTAATTGGAACACAACTATACTTAATACATATGCACCAACTGAGTGATGGTTTATTAATCACTTGTCCTAATAGTATTAAGTATCAGCACACTGTAGATATCTGACGCTGCTTATGTAGGAGTACCTGTGGAACATAGTTAATGTAGATATTTATTAATATATGTACAATAATCTAATTCTTGGACAATAAATGTAATTCCCACCTCAATGTTACACATCCCAGGTGTTTCAACTAACTTGCCAATAGTCCAGTTAATTCTGTTTTTTATTAAATTTATGTTCTAATTAAAACAATGCTGTAAATTTTAATGGATTTTAGAAAATAAAACAGTTGTATTAACATATTTTTTTATTTTGATCAAATACAAAAAACCTTTTTGCTATGTGTCATAATTTTAAAACTTACCTCATCATTGTGGAGATAAGAAATCATATAAAAACAATCAAAAGATCAAACAATGGTTGATTTATAAAATAAATTTTAAAGTCCAATAAATGTTATTCCTTGCCCCAGCCAGGCTTGGAAGTTTTTTCTCCTAATTCCGGACCGGATTTAGAAATATGTCCCTGCTCCATACTGAGTGACACCACGCGCAGTGATATGGAAGAACGTACAACTGCAACCATTACAATATTTAATGTTTTTAAGAAGCATATACAATTATTAAAATTGACTAATAAGTCTGCTGCTAAGTTATTATAATTAGTTACGTACCTTGTTCCTTGATGTCCGTCAATAACTGAAACAATAACTCGTATTGAAATAGATTCGCATAAATTAGCTTTAGGTTTGGTTACAATGGCATATTTTAAGATTTTTAACTTTTTAAGAGTTTTTTAACCTCATCTTTTATATCATACTTATCTATTAACTTTTTTCGTACTGAGTTGGTCGAAATAAAATAAATGTATCGTATCTAAAATAGCTAAGTTTTGGGCGCGCTGTGTAAATAAAATGGGTAACTCCTAGTTGGACAGTCCAAGCGCAAGGTTTTGAATGTAATTAGAATCATTAAGAACATTATGTATAGGGATTGAAACGCTTCATAACTTTGGGATTATCGTAGTGAAACTAAAGGTCCAAAGAACTCAGATGCTTTGGGGGAAGCTTGAGCCCTTGGTCTAATTTTGGTCGGAATTTCAATCAACTTTTAAAATGTAGAAAAATAGTTGTTACATATTATCTACTATAGTTGGACATATGGTATCTCGAAGATTTTTGTTATGTTTTGTTTTGTTGTTGTTTTGAGAGATTAATATGTTTTATTTTCACACCTTGGATTTCATTATTAAAGTTTTAGTAGATTTTTTTTTCTGGAAACCTATGGTTATTGGGGATAATGTGACGTTGGAATGGTGAAATTATTTCTGAAATCGGTGCATTAGTTTTTTAGTTTATTTAAAAAAAAAAATACAAAGGCTTTCTCGTTATTATCTTTTTATAGAAAATAATTATCTATTGGGTAAAAATTTAAACCATGAGCTTGAAACCTCCTTTTAGGTGTATAAAACAGCTGTGCCAAGAGATTCCAACAAAAACATATACAACAAACATTTATCTATTTTAAATTATAGATAACTACGTATAGAATAGTAAATAAAAAATATACTAAACGAAATTTACCAAAAGGTGATCGACCCAAGACGTCGTTAAAAGAAATCGGCATGACGGCCACTGGGCCAATACAGATGATTACCTACTTAAAGGATGACAGGCACAAAGAACAATTGCGAACGCTCATAGGTATTTTTGTTTACAGTAAACTTGAAACGTCGTAAGACAAAAAACTCGCATTTATTATTATACTTTTTGGAATAGTCTATCGTTTAATTTTATTTGAGAACTTGGGTAATTTTTTTTCAACTTGAGGTCATGAGACGTCACTTACATATCAACTATTTCACATACACATCTCATCGTCATCACATATGTATGAACAAACATTAAAACAAAGGAGTTATTTCGTAAAAGTATATTATGAATTACCGTCATAAAAAGCATAATCCTAAATGATAAAGACTAAAAGAGTTATTTACTATTAATGTTCACCCAATTTAAAGTTATTTATCTCATTAGCTGAAGAACAGATGTCGCTAGTCAATATTTGATACTAGCTCTACATTTAATCGGCGCAAGAACATCTGTGACGAAGTATAAGGGAGCTTAGTGTTACAATAACATATTTATGATGTTTGCAAAACTATTGCATTTGAATAATTGGTCTACAATATAAGGAGGACAACAGACAACATTGCAAATGTTTATTAAATGATTCTTTTATGTAGCACAAGCACCACAAAAATCCTTCTTGTAACAGAAAAAAAGCAAAGATATGGTAAGAAAATTACATTCAACAGAAACAATATTATAAGATGTTATCACGAAAAATATATTTAATAATAATATTAATAATTTATTACAGGAGGATAATTATTAATAATGTGAAAGAGCATTAAAATTTATGTTCAATCAAATTTTACCATTGTTCTTTAAGAAGCTTTCCCCTTCAATGAAAACGACTTGTGTCGTTGTATATTAAAAATTATTTGATATGCAAAATTGTTTTTTTTTTGTGAATATATATTATTTGAAAAAAAAGAAATCTGTTTTATATACATGTCATTCATGTGTGAGTTTGCCATTTTGTTTTTAACCTGCATTGCTAATGTAAAGCAAAGCCGTGCGTTTAGCTGTTCATATAGACAAACGTTATGAATTATTTGATCTACCAGAACATTTCGCGCAAAAGGTACTATTCTTTTCCAAGAAATACCGCCATTTCATAAAAAGTTTGAACACAAAATAAGTTTTCAGATATATTAGATATCTGCAACATCATGTGCGCCTATCAAGTCATGCCTAGATAAAGAGGAAGCGAAAGAAGTAGATATATAAGAATCGTTGCATATGGCAAACCTTACCTACTCTCTGTTTTGGGAAGAAGACGTGAGTTTGTGTTGATGAATGTGAAAGTGAATACTTACAGCGCCTTCCTGTACCTTCCCCGCGAGATGCCGTCTGAAGCCCGCCAGCCGCCGCGTGTAGCCACTAGTTACGGACAACCCACTGCGAGCAGACTCCGATGACGTCGAAAATATTGATTCTAAAACAACAAACATTCATCTACATCAAAAATTCTTAAAACATATTTTCAAGCTTTGCATCGCCGGTGACGGCTTACTGCTAAGTTGGGGCAGGCCGTAAGCTTGTATGCTACTTTTCTGGTAGGTTTTTATTTAAAAATTATCCATCCAAAATTAAATTATACCTTTTCAAGCCTTAAACAGTTTATGATAAAATATGGCAAGGTGATGAATTACATATTGCTCATAAAAAGACTCGGATAAAATATAGTAAACATAGTATTTTGTATCTTATGTACCTATTTAGATTTATAATATAAAATGTTCCTTACCTGAGGGGTATTGAGAAATTGACTCACGACTCAACCTAGCACCGTGATCTAGGAATCTATAAGCAGATGGTAAAAGTATGAAATATGTTATACAATAGACATGAGCGTTCATTAAGCAGGTATTATGTTAACTTTACTAAGTATGTATTATGTTAACTTTAATTCAGCAAAAGTCGAGGACGCTTTTGCCTTAAAAATTATGTACGCTGATATTTTTAATTCATAACTAAAGCGGGAAACATGCCTACAATCTGCCTAATGGCAAGGCAAGTAGTTATTTATAGTTTATTTAAACTAACCTATAATGCGATTCATTCACTGTCATTTTTTTTGTTTTAATGGGGAATTCACATTGTGTCGGGAAGGTTTAATTGAAAAAAAGTATTCAATATTTGCAGCAGTTTAACCGGTGGATACTACTACAATACTTTGTATTATTTGCAAGATGCGTAGTTTCGCTCACTGGTCTTAGATATAATATTCTAATCTATGCATTACTACGTCTTGCTTGATACCCATATTAAATGTAGCTTAATGCAGAGCTGGCTAACTCAATGTGTATGTTGTAATGTGGATATGATTATATCATTGTTATTAAGATAGTGACTGACTTTTGTACAAGCGTTTGTATCTCTCGCTGTGGTTTTGTAAGCAGTAGCATTAGGTCCTTGAGCGAGACGAGCGCGGAGGTGCGCGCGCGAGCCTCGGGAGCCGCGTGGCAAAGCTCGTGAAGAGCCAGGAGAGTCGCGCGAGCCGACGTATTGTACTCGCGGATCCAAACTGTTAGCTGCACAACAACCACATGCTATTATATACTAGCTAATCGACTCAAGCGAGGCAAGGTGAGACCATTGTCGTGCCACTTTGTATGTGTATCACTTTCCAGCAGGTGAAACGTCTGCTTTTTTGCCCATGACGTATAAAACGCTGTTGGAACTTAAAACGAATGTTCATAATTAGATCTGCTGTCTGTTCTGGTATGTATTTTTAAAAACAAATATTAAAGCAGACATGCATAACACTTTGCAACTAGCGCTAACGATTCAATCATTTAATTTACTTAAATATAACGGTACATACACCAAAAACAATAATGAAATATTTTAATGTATAATTTAAGGTACTTACACATGTAACAAATAATGGCTTCATCATTTATTCTATATGTAGGGGCCATTCGAGGTTAGCCTGGGCAGATCATGTTTTGCTGGCATTTCGTAATATGGCAGTGATAGTAATGTACCCTTGTGGCGATGTATACGCAGCTTTGCGTTCACGTGAAAGATGTTGGCGTTACACGCAAGAAATGGAAAATTGTGCTAATAAAATATGTATTACGTATTCTTTATTAAAAATGTTTAAACAAAATTTTATTAATTATTAAATTAAATTACAAACCATTCCAACTATAAAATTAGATTATACAAGAAAAATTACTTCGTTTTAGATTTAAATTTATTAGTAGTTAATTATTATGTTAAAATTAATAATTCTGTATTAGATTATTACCATTTGTGTAGGTGTTTCTGTAAGTATCTGAATGGGTACGTATGAACCAGTAAACTTAAGATGGGCTTTGAAAGCATTCAATTCATCATCATTCAAGCATTCATCTATTTTTGTGCCTAAACATCTCATAGAATTAGTATGGTTAATTCCAGGACAGGAACACCGGGAGTTAAAGTTGCGAGTGGATTGTTGACTGCTGGTCAGACGCAGGAATTTCTTGAAATGCATGTTCATTTTTGTTAGGTTAGTGGTGTGCTTATTTCAATAAACATTGGTTATGTTATATATCCAGACCAAAGCGCCAGAATCGACATAATTTTTTTATCTTATATTTCTTGCAAGCGAGGCTCTTGTTAAAATATAAGTTACACTAGATACTTAATTTTACTTTATTTGGTACCTGTCTCACTTGCAGTATTTGCCAATTGAACAATTCGGCTGTAACAACCCTACAAAATCGATTTGGCTAAGGATGACCGGGGAGATCGTCGAACGTGACGCTTTGAACGAAAATGCCGTCATAAGACAGGTAAATCAAGAGATAGCGACGCATCACGATGTTCCCAGGAAGGTTTCGATTGGTCCATGAAATATAAAACGAAAACTTGTATATATCAGTAATAATTTATATAAAACCTGAAAGTTTCTCCATTGCTCGTATCCTTCGACGAGCTTGTGCGCCCGTCGTGAGTTGGTGCGTGCGATGTCACGAGCGTTCTGTAACTGCGTCTCCTGTTTGCCGAGACGATCACGATACTCTTCTAACTCATTTTCGTACTCCATCCTGTAAACCGAATGATACAAATCTTAACATAGCATTAAACGAAATTGGTAGCCATTGATTGATAATGTTAACAGGAGTTGTGGTTTAAATGGACTAAAAGTAAAAGTAGGTCCATAAAAACACTATTTGAATTTTACGAAAGTCACTCTTCACTTTAAAATCAGTTAGGTATTGTGGCGAGTGCCAGAATCGGCGTCAGTTCCAAAGATTTTTTATCCCTGACGAAAAAACTATTAAGCGATTAAAGAATCGATGTCAATTGCGGGAAAAATATCAACCTAAATAACCGTATCGTATCTTTAGTTAAACTTTAGTTTAGTTAAGGTTGATATTTTTCACGCAAAAACTTAAAAATATTACAACAAAACATGTTTATTTCATTGCCTTCTAAAGGACTAGGCCATTAAAAATATGTTTATTGTAGAAACAGCCCCAGACACTTGACCGAATTTTGGTTATAAACCTTTGATATCATGGACACCCTAAATTAATGAAATGGCCAAACGTCGTTTGAAAATATAAAATCATCAAACGTTGAAGTTTATGATTTGATCAGTTATAGCTGGCCGTTTGATGAAACATTTAAATAAATGCATGAAAAGATACATTCTAAGATCAGAGTACGACATGCACAAACGCAACTGAATGTTGTTAAATGTAATAATACTGACTGGCGCAAGACAAGCTGTTTATTCTTGTCTGCCAATATCTTGAACTTGTCGTCGAGGACCGCCACTGCCGCCGCGAGTCGCTCCACAGACGCATTCACTTTCTTCACTTCGTCTCGCGTCTCGTAATACTGACTCATCAGGTTATTTAACTCTTCTATCTCCGGCGCTGTCAGGGTTGAAAGGTCTAATTATAAGCAGGCAAGTCTCTAATTATACACACTTAAAGCTTCGACTGTGTTTTCATGGTTATGTATTTTAAGTTATATTTGAACTAAATAAGTTAATTTTTTTAGTATTAAAACTTTATAAATATACTTTCAGTGATCAACTCAAGAACATTTTGGAAACAAATAAATTCGTCCTAACTTTAAAACATCTAACAAAAACTCAAGAGAAACAAAGAAAAATCGTTAAAACGCCATTTCTTACAGGCATTTAAAACAGCGAACATAAAAAGCACAACACGAAACGGTAACTCACACACACACACGTACGTAGGTAGGTGGGCAGGCAGGAAGGTACATACACACACACATGCACAACATATAAATAGATAATGAACAATAGAACACAGTAGTGCGTACTGTGTTTGTCAAGCGGCGAGATGTGCCGCATGAAGTGATGGTGCGCGGCGTGCACGAGGCGGCGCGTGGCCTCCAGCGCGGAGATGTCGCGCTCGCGTCGCGCGATGTCGGCGTCCAGCGCCGCGCCCACCTCGCGCAGCTCCGCGCGGTCCGCCGCGAACTAACAACAGACAACTGTGCAACAACACCTACCTTTTTATTGTATTTCTTTTACGGCATTGGTTTTAGTACCATATTGCCAAATCATCAGTAATTATAATTTCTTCATTCTTAAAGATATTGAGATGATAAATAAGATGAAGATGATAAGATGAACAATTAAAATGATGAATCTGTGTACAGTAACATGCCAGTACGATTACTGTTGGCTCTAAGGAGTTACTTGGGAGATGACGAAAAGAGCAGCCAAATCGTCGTATTTCATTATGACCACACTTGTACAGCACTACAGATATTTTTTTTACATTTTACAGATTTATTGATTAAAACACTAGCACTTTACACATTAAACTCTGCTGATATAGAAGAAAAGACACTAATATAAAAAAAATATAACTGACACTTCCCATTCCCGAAAGTCTAGATTACCTGTCAAACACACATGATAGTGATCCAATCATCATTTCACCGCTAGAAAACCTCGCAACTTTAACACTACACAGCATTCATTTTAAATTAACTCTTTCTTTTAAAAGAATTTTAGAGCTATGGCAACACGGTATGATATAGCAATAAATAAAGGCGAGAATGATTAAATAACTTATCAAGCCGTCATCGTGTTATATTATATTACATTGTGGAGGAATCATACGTGTAACTTACTTTAATCTTGAAGAATGTTACTGACAACTGTTGACCGGATTCATCTTTGCCCAAGGACGAGATGAAAATCTCATATCTGTGTGATGTCAAAATATAAACTTAAATACACAAAGTTGGAAAACAAGTCCTTAAAAATATTAGGTTAGGTTTTATTAATATAGTTCGTTTCGATGACATAGCACAGTATTTTGATTTCAGTTTTAGCAAGACTTGTGTAACAATTTAGATTCGACAGTATTATGAGTGAGTAAAGAAAACCGAGTATAACAACATGTCAGAGCGTTACATAATGCCCAAAATACAATAATTTTAGTCAAGATTGTTACATTGTAGACAAATTCTCCCGACCGGGGACCGCCTGTTTTAATCATATTTGATGGTCTCTGTGGCGAAGTGGTGCATTCTGCTATGATAAGTTCCGGGTTCGAATCCCGGCGGATGCGAATTAGGCATATTGTTGAAGAATATTGTGTTATAGGTGTAACACAATATTCTTAAATCTTACTGCAGGGCTGAGTCAATGTGTGTGGTGTGGTGGTTATTTTTATTCATATTTGAGACTGATGACGTTGAGGTATTTTTTTGACCTATCTTAGATCTAATGCAAACGAGCAAACTCTTGTAAAATTTCTTAGTAACTGAATAACATCAAAATTGGGTCCGTACTGTCAAATCCACTACAAAACATACTAACAACAACAAAACACAATGCAATTGAGAACCAATTGGCTATCAATTAACAAGCAAGCTTAATGATTGCGTATTACGTACGCAATTATTACGTACCTCTTTTTGAGTTGCTCAATCCTGTTCTCACGTTCTTTGATTTCGGAGCGAAGTTTGCCGCAGTCCTCGAACAGTGCACGTTTTTGCACGCTGAATATGTCGCGACGGGCGGATATCTCTACCAGACGCTCATTCATTGCCTGCAATCCATACATGAAAGTTGGGATTGAAATAATTTTTAAACTATTGAAAGCTACACATCCTTTCTAAAACATTACCTAGTAGAACATGTAATATGATTATAATTATTGTTTCAAATAAAAGTGATGTAAAAAGGGTTAAAATGTCCACTAAAGGCTTTATTCTTTTTTGTGATATTATTTTATTCAAACTCTTAAGATAGGTTCTGACTTAACCGATCGACAAAGGATAATATGCGTTACTGGTAAATTTTCAAAATAAATAGAGGCGTTAAAGGCGTGCGTCAGTGCGTCGCCACGCCTCGCGTGCTACAGGTATGCGACAGTGCGTGCGTATACTGACCGCGTCGAGCTGCAGGCGCTGCGCGTCGAGCGTGTAGGCGGTGCCGCGCAGGCCGGCCAGCGCGCGCGCGGCGTGCGACACGCGCAGGCGGGTCAGCGCCATCTGTACGCGCGCGCGCCGCCACTCCTCGCGTGCTACAGGTATGCGATAGTGCGTGCGTATACTGACCGCGTCGAGCTGCAGGCGCTGCGCGTCGAGCGTGTAGGCGGTGCCGCGCAGGCCGGCCAGCGCGCGCGCGGCGTGCGACACGCGCAGGCGGGTCAGCGCCATCTGTACGCGCGCGCGCCGCCACTCCTCGCGTGCTACAGGTATGCGATAGTGCGTGCGTATACTGACCGCGTCGAGCTGCAGGCGCTGCGCGTCGAGCGTGTAGGCGGTGCCGCGCAGGCCGGCCAGCGCGCGCGCGGCGTGCGACACGCGCAGGCGGGTCAGCGCCATCTGTACGCGCGCGCGCCGCCACTCCTCGCGTGCTACAGGTATGCGATAGTGCGTGCGTATACTGACCGCGTCGAGCTGCAGGCGCTGCGCGTCGAGCGTGTAGGCGGTGCCGCGCAGGCCGGCCAGCGCGCGCGCGGCGTGCGACACGCGCAGGCGGGTCAGCGCCATCTGTACGCGCGCGCGCCGCCACTCCTCGCGTGCTACAGGTATGCGATAGTGCGTGCGTATACTGACCGCGTCGAGCTGCAGGCGCTGCGCGTCGAGCGTGTAGGCGGTGCCGCGCAGGCCGGCCAGCGCGCGCGCGGCGTGCGACACGCGCAGGCGGGTCAGCGCCATCTGTACGCGCGCGCGCCGCCACTCCTCGCGTGCTACAGGTATGCGATAGTGCGTGCGTATACTGACCGCGTCGAGCTGCAGGCGCTGCGCGTCGAGCGTGTAGGCGGTGCCGCGCAGGCCGGCCAGCGCGCGCGCGGCGTGCGACACGCGCAGGCGGGTCAGCGCCATCTGTACGCGCGCGCGCCGCCACTCCTCGCGTGCTACAGGTATGCGATAGTGCGTGCGTATACTGACCGCGTCGAGCTGCAGGCGCTGCGCGTCGAGCGTGTAGGCGGTGCCGCGCAGGCCGGCCAGCGCGCGCGCGGCGTGCGACACGCGCAGGCGGGTCAGCGCCATCTGTACGTGCGCGCGCCGCCACTCCTCGCGTGCTACAGGTATGCGATAGTGCGTGCGTATACTGACCGCGTCGAGCTGCAGGCGCTGCGCGTCGAGCGTGTAGGCGGTGCCGCGCAGGCCGGCCAGCGCGCGCGCGGCGTGCGACACGCGCAGGCGGGTCAGCGCCATCTGTACGTGCGCGCGCCGCCACTCCTCGCGTGCTACAGGTATGCGATAGTGCGTGCGTATACTGACCGCGTCGAGCTGCAGGCGCTGCGCGTCGAGCGTGTAGGCGGTGCCGCGCAGGCCGGCCAGCGCGCGCGCGGCTTGCGACACGCGCAGGCGGGTCAGCGCCATCTGTACGCGCGCGCGCCGCCACGCCTCGCGACACGTGCGCAACTCCTTCTGACCACCCTCCACGTCTAGCAGGGACGACTTCAGACGACTTTGCTGATAGGCAAGTACACGCACGTTTAGTTATTGGGGACAAAGCGAATCAAATTAAATAGGTGTCATAGGTTTCGGTCTAGTTGAGTTCGAGTTCCGACAGATATGTGTCATGAACACGAGTATGTTTTCTGAGGTGTGGCATGTCTTAGTTAGGTATTGTGTGATACGATACGATATTATAAAAATATCATGGGAATAATATCATATTAGATACAGTACAGTATATTATATCATAATAATACGCCTCCACCTCTTTTTGACGGTCTCCGTAGCGTAGCGGCTAAACCGTTGGCTGTGACTCGTGAGGTCTAGAGTTCGAAACCCGCCTCGGGCAGTTATTTGTGTGATGTACACTAATATTTGGTATGGGGTCATGGATGTTCTCTATTTACTTAAATTATATATATTTATCTTTAAATTTAAGTATATCGTTATTTAGTGCCTACAACTCACGCTGTGGCATACATGGGGATTAAGAAAATTTGTATGAATTGTCCCACGATGTTATTATTATAAAGCGTATAATATGTTTATTACTAGTTTGGTGTGCAGTAGCGAGGTGTTCTCGAGGTCCTTAGTGAGGCGGCGCATGTCTTCGAGCAAGCGCGCCGAGTGCCGCTCCAGCAGAGCGACGCGCGCCGCGTGCCGGCTGCATACCATGTTCAGCCTACGAACACATATTAAAACACACTATAATAACACACCATACATCTTACTCATGCTTATGTGATTCACGCAATAGATTCCGGTTTCGATTCCGGACGTAAAATTTTATATTTTTATTCGTGGAGTACGGTGGACTTAGTGAAAAGACAACTTGTAGCCATAGAACAATGTCAAAATTTTCTTAGAAATTCGGTTATTCGAATCAAAATATTTTAATATATCAGTATCACTGTGTTTAGATGAACGCAATAACAAAATGAATACCTCTTTTCCTTTTCAACGAGTTCTGCTGAGAAATCTCTCTCCGCCTGAGCTCCCTCCATGTGAGACACTTTAGCACCAACAGTCTCCACTTGGTAACACTGGAATATTACAATAATATTTTACAACATAATATTAGTAAGACCAAAACCACAAACATGAGTGCTTGACAACAAAAAATCCCTTGTGAAGTCTATGAATACTAAAGAAAGCAATGCTTGTGAAGTCTATGAATACTAAAGAAAGCAATGCTTGCATTTATTGATCGATTTAATAAACGATTCATAAAAAAATAAACAATGCGTTTAAAAACTCAAGAGTGATTTTACGGCAACGCCTATTGGCCAGTGATTTATAAAACATTGCGACGATTGACACAACTCAATGCAATATTTTTAGTGGTTGAATCGTGTAATATCATGACTTCTTTAATATAACAAAATATTTTTATTTACAGGACAATACAAAACGTTACGATATGCTACGAACTGGTCCATTTATATCATACTTAAGGCCGAGGAAGTAAAAGAAATGCAGTTAAAAGGCATTCGAGTTGGTTTGTTTTGAATGCTGGCAATACATAAACATATCAATACAGTACAGTAAAACAATAAACAATTCAAGTACAGTAGAATAATATAATAGTTACAGTAATAAACAATACATGATCATAAACCGTGTAAAAGACAATCTAGGTAGTGCAGTTTAAATACCTATGTACATAATAATGTACAGCACTTACGATATGATACAATCCTTCTTTCTGTACTTGCAGCATTCTCTCTAATTCGCACTGCTTCGTATCCAGTTTACTCATTATGGCTTTTGAGGCTATAGAATGTTACTTTAGTTAAAATAATGGTACATGTTGAATCTCTTATCTTATCTTTAGGCATAAAAACGACATTTGAAACTGTATATTTAGGTGAAGGTTTAATTACTATGAAATATTTCCACTATCGCAAATATTATAATGTACAATAAAAATATGTACAGCAATACACAGTTAAAGCATATGGAAGTAAAAACCGCCACAGCTTCGAACAACAAATGTTTAAATCTCGACAACAACGCCACCTAAACTGTCTGGCTGTTATGGTTTATGAAAGCGAACCCGCTGACGGACGGACGGACGGACGGCGAAGTCTTAGTAATAGGGTTCCATTTTTCACCCTTTGGGAGTTTCGGATATCAGCGGGTATAAAAGTACCTGATTTATGTACATGTATGAATACGGAAGTCCGGCCTCTGCCTAGTCTGTAATCCGACATGCATAACAATATAACGTTTTGACAAATTTATTTCGGCAAATTTCAATCAAAACGAGTTCGAACAAGTTGAAACTAGTACTTATATGTTTTGTAGTTCATGAATTTAATATATCTTACCATGTTCTTGTGGAATTTGTCGGACCATAAGGGAAAGTTTTTCATAAAATGTCGGACTATAGAGGATCTTTGAGGTTTTTACTAGTGTTCTACTGAATATGAATGTCGAGCGTTTGAACACAGACTCACGTGATGGCAAGTGACGAATTGACGATGTGGCCAAAGGACCGTGAATAAAATTTTGTTGCTTTCTGTCCCAAACAAATTTTTGGTAAGTTATTAAAATGTTAGCTTTAAACTCTATTCAAGTTACCTTTAAGCTGCATGTGAAACAGTTTTTCCTCGTTCTTTATAGATAAAAGTTTTTGTTGTTCTACAAAGGAACAGTGCATCACTCGCTGCTGGCTTGCTGTCACTTGGCTGGTGTAACGTTCCTCTTCCTAAACAATTACATATTCCATTATCATTTCTATTTATGTACTTATAAACATTACATCAAAATTTATTGATTTTATTTGAATCTAATTTGTATGCAATTTGTACAGTTACAAAAACGTTTATAACTTATTTGCCTGTTTGTAACAATTAATTACAACGCATTTCTATCATAGTACAGTAAGGTTTAAAAATATATATTACAGTACGTTCTATTTAAGATTCCACTTTTGACAGACGGAAGTCTTAACTTCATGATGAAGTACAAGGCTTAAAATAATCGATTCAATTAAACAAATCGATACGCTCATCGCCGTAAATCGTAAATCAAATAAAATTTATATAAAAAATGAGAAAACCTCTACTTACTAGAAAATCTCATTTTATGACAATAAATTAAATAAATACAGAATTGATCAAAAAAATTGATATGATGTTTCAATTCAAGTACAGTAATATATGATTATAGCAAATATATAATATCTTGTAAAGTGTACTCACGGTCAACATATCCTCCAACTCTTTAGCTCGTTTCTCAGATGATTTCGTTTGGTCCAATGAATCTGACAGTTTTTCTTTAAGTTCCCTGATCTGAAATCACGCACAGATATGACTTACCAAACAAATTCAATTAAAAAAAAAAAAAAGTAGGGATATAATTAAATAAGCAATCATTTAATTAAAACCTTTCTAGGATTTTTCCGTCTGCGATGAACCCACTTAAATGTGATTTATATTGTTAAAGCCATTAATTATACACTCGTAGTATTATGGTAATTTGTTAAAGAAGGTTCGTTTGTATTGTAACAACTAGAGGTAGGGTCGAAGAGGCCGAGTCGTCGAAATTTGACATATTATATGTATCACAGAGTATCTATAAAATAAACCTCAAGTCACATCATGTCAAAACACACTCATATTATGTGTCATTGGTATATGTGTAAAATTATGTATGTTCACGCATGACGGTGTGTGAAACGTTTTTTTTATTTATTTCATGCATTACTAATGCAAATTGTAAAAATATTAGTTTTCTGGACTCCTTCTCTATATAACCAGTTAGAATGCCAAATCTTTACCTTCTATATCCACGCAAATTTCGTAAAAAGAAGTACGAATTTTTTGCTTCAAGTATTATTATTATGACTGATAAATATGAGTTTTTTTAATATTTACTTCTATTAATGCAGGCCATACAATACATAATTAAATAATGACATGAAAAAAACGAATTGCAAACATACCTTGCTAACAACAGCTTCAATAGCTTGGTCCTTCCGACGCTGCTCTTCCATGATCCTTCGATTCTCCATGCGAAGCTTCTCCAATGAGTTATTAAGATTACTCACTTCACGCTGGTAACTTTTCACCTGTCAAGTTGTAAAATCATGAAAAAAAAATCTTTGTTGATTTCAAATAAACTTGCTGGGTCTAAGGTAAAGAATTTCTGTAAAAAATTATACTATACAAAATCTTTATCCTTACTCCAGTCATAAATGAGTAAGTAGCTCTGTCTGTCTGTTGTGATTTAACGCAGAAACCGTTGTTTTATTTTCGATCAATTTTCTTACAGTAACAGTGGGATTAAGAAGGAAACAGTGAAACATGGGATGAAAGTTCCTATGGGGAACCTATCATTTAATCAATTAAACAATCAGATAAAGTCGCACGCGGCAAACACAAACAAAAATTCATAAATATAAATACATTTTAATAATCTATCGTAGACACCTATAATAGGTAGAAGACATCAGGGCTTTTTAAACTCTTAAGTTAGAAAGACAAGTGATAAAAGTTCGTTTGTAGATTACGCAAACGAACGAAACAAAGTCGTATAGTGAGGATACACGTGCACGCCCACCTCGCTATCGAGCGTGACGTTGTTATCGACCAGCTGCTGCAGCACGAGGCGAAGCTGGCTGAGTTTCTGCATGAGAGTCATGTTTTCCCGCTCGCACTCGGCGTTATTGCCGCGCTGTTGGTCGCAGAACGCCTGCTGCTCGCGGCACTGCTCCGCCGCTTTGCTGGCCTCGCTGTCCAGTACTGCGTAATCCTATGGCAGAATAAACATTAATAACATTTAAGTGTTACGAGTTTTTAACATAAAATAAGAAGCGCTATCTATTTGTGTGCACGATTTGAGTCCCAGCATGGTTGAGAAAACAATAGAACGCAGTAGGTTGCACTGCAAGTGTTTTTCCCGCTAGTAAAACTGATTAGTCCAAAACTTAAACTTAGAATAGTCTGGCAACAATACCTCTCGTACGTGTCTGATGTCAGTATCCCTCTGTCTCAGGTTCTCGACAGCACCAGCCCACATTGACATCATCTGCTTCCTCTGCTCCATGCCTTCTAAAACCTAAATCATCAATACAACATATTAATTAATTAATGCAATGATGATCTGCATCTGAAACAATAAGTAAAATTTTAGTTAAGCTTTTCACATTATATTGTATACCCTTATAAATAAATTGGTCAACTAACCTGAACTGATATTCTTTCGCAGGCACGTTCCTCAGCGCTGAGATTGGATACGAGCTGGTTGAGTCTGTCCTGCATGCGATCGTGTTCCACTTTCAACTTCTGACGTTTTGTTTCCAACGACTGAAACAAATTTATATTATTTACACACAAAACCTTAGTAATAGTAATTTTAATTGCAAAACGGTTGGTCACTAAAGATCATAAAATTTTGGTTCATACATGTATATCATAAGATAAGAGGGTAACTTTCAATGCAAAGCATGGAGGTGAAGCTAAAACAGACTATGTATGTAAATTATAGAATATTTAGAGTCGATTGAGCATTGCCTGTCAATTGCTCGTCAAAGACAAGTCTGCCTAATTTTAAATTAATTTTTATCAAAAACCCCAACTTTTTACCTTTAATTGCTAACACCCTGTATATATTTGATTTCATACATCGCATAACAGTGGCACAGGACTTTTATTTAAAAATTTCCATCTGCATAATAAATTTGATTTTAAGCATTATTAAGCCATTCACGCGAAACAAAACAACACAAAACAGCTTGATTTAATAGCTCTTGCAAGTAACTTGCTGTTTTTCTTTCGTAATAAGGTTTTCATTGCAGGATGTGTGGACCTTTAGTAAATGAACTTGCATAAACCATTCGCTCTGTGACTATGACCTTTAATGAATATTAACTTGTACTCAACCTTAGCATTGGAGACATCTTGTTTGGTAAATTTCTCTATAGCGGCGATGTCCCCGGCGCTCCTTTCCAACGCCGCGCGCCATTCCTGCAGCGCGCCACGCTCCCCGCACACCTCACTCTTCAGGGAATCCGCCTTTCTCAGCAATTTTGCTATCTTATCTATAAATAAATTTTCAAAATAATTTGTGTACGATACAACATTGTGTGTTGTAATAATGCTTTAAATTTAATTTAAGGAGAGAAAGACCCATTTCTCTCCTTAAAGACCAATGTCCCATTTTACTTATTGACTTGTTATGGAAAGATAATTACAAATATTTTATAGCATAGCCTGTGTGACGAAATGAAGTTTGAATGGTCTAAAATTATTGATTTAATAAAAGTCTACGCCTTTCTAGGTTGAGTATTGTTTAAGAATAACAATTTTATTATAAAACCTAACATAATTTTTTTTATACTTTGTAATGCATCTGTGCGTGAGTTGATATCCTTGTTCTTCTTGTTACTATCAATAATGTCCCTGTCGAGTCTGTTGGCTTCATTGCACGCCAGCTGACGGAGTTTGACATTCTGTTCCAGCTGCTGCTTGTGAGCAAACAGCAGTCTCTGGAACATTCATTTATATGACAAAATATTTTTAATTAATGTACTTTATAGAGAGATGATAGATGGCTACTTACTGTATTCTCTTGATATTCAGTATGGACATGTTCTTTGTATTTGTTAAGATCAGCAAGTTTCTGCTTTTGTAAAATGAGAGCTTCTTTTAATGACTGTATTTCATCATGTCTGTAAAATGTATAAATTAAAATTATTTTTTATCTTTGTAAAGGAAATACTTAGGCAAATTGGCACATTTTATCAAAAGTATATTCATGTTAGAAAAAGTACTGGGCACTAAAAGAAATAGTAAAATCAAAGGACTTAAACATGTCAATAAAAAGAAAAACATTTTACACCTGCATACTACCTTGTCTTACATATGGATGCAAAACCTAGACCCTTACAAAAGCCCTGAGATAAAAACTTGCAGTAGCTCAAAGAGCAATGGAGAGGAGCATGAACGGTTATGAACGCCAAGACAAAATAAGAAACATAGATCTAAGGGAAATTACAAAAATCACCGACATACTCAGACAAATAGATCAACAAAAGTGGAGATGGGCAGGTCATGTGATGCCTGATAAAATAGGGAGGTGGAGTAGAAAAATCACAGAATGGTACCCAAGGGAAAGTACAAGAAGAAGAGGAAGACAACATTTAAGATGGGAGGACAAAATAAGACTGACAGCAGGACCATACTGGAGAAGAGTTGCTCAATATCGGCAACAATGGAAATCGTTGAAGGAGGCTTTTGCAATCAGGCACGCCAAACTAAACAATATTTTGTAAATATTTATTTCAACAAAAATTGACTATTTGTTCTGAATAAAAGGCGGCTATTGGTGGCCCTCTACATGAGTGCACACATATAATGGAGGGTAGACAAAGGTTGCGAGAAGTAGTGTGGCGAGTCCTTATGGTGGCTTAAAATGTCATGACAACCACGACCACTCTACCAAGAGTGTAAACACGAAGAAGACAGTAAAACTGACAACCTTTTTTAGATACGCTTTTGAGGGATTGGCTGGTTGACATGTGGCTAACTTTTTGTTCTAATGTAAAAGCTAAAGTTCGAAGAAGTCAGATATTATTGGAGGCCCCCTAGCCTTACCTGGATCCGCCAGTACACCTGTCGCTCTTGCAAAACATGTATAACAGATAACCATAGAATGAAAATGAGTTTTATTTGCTTAACTAACCGTGATATTAGTAGATTTTCAAAATATTGGTTGTCAGGATTAGCTAGCGGAATTCGTGTGCCCTGATTCCATCCTAGCTCTTCTAGAAGTTGGGCCATGTACTTCGGAGTCTTTTCCTGCTCACTCATGCTGACCGGCTATAAATTACTTTTTAAAAAAGTAACATCAAAACGATAGGAAAATTATATAGTCACAAATATTTAATCAATAAACAAAATCACAATATGGCAACTAATAACAACAGTGTCAACAAGTTAACAACATTGATTGAACTAACTTTGAAAATGTAAACAAATACAAATCCATACAAAAGACAATCGATGACAGTGACAAAATGTGACAGCCAGCTGGCTGATTTTTCCAATTTGTAAACCGTTTATTTACGATATTTTGGGTTTTTTACCGGTAAAATATCAAATTTGTGTTCGTGTCATTTGATCAGAATTAACCGCTGAGATGAAACTTTCCAAGATTTTAAGATTGTATGTAAACTATAAAATAATCAACGATGATGTTTAAAATATGTCTATGTTTGTACCCAGAGCATGGACAAATCATGTTTCAATTAAAATCATTAAGTTTGAACTTTACTAGACCAATAATTTGTGCAATTAAATACTGTCGTTATACTTCTTATAAACTTGTAGGTATGCCTTTTGTCAGATTGCCCAAATGTAAATATTTGGGTTATTTTCTAGAATTGGTTGTTTTTAACACGCTTTTAATATTTTCAATTTACTTATGATTGTTTGTTTAATGTATTATAATTTACAATTTAATTTGGGTTGTGATGGAAGCTAATGCTAGTATCGCTAACCTTATTTTAATGTCAACAAAGTATCTATTTATTGAAATCTCGCCAAAAGAACTCCGTACCACATTCAGAAGTCCAAAAATAGATGTTATAAATTTCAGTTGTGTGGTAGCTAGCATGTAAAGTAAGCAAGATCGCTTAGTTATTTATTTTTGTATTTTATTTAAAAGTCAAAATGAGTGGTGATGCAGCTTCTTTACCGTGTCCATTGTGTCTCAACTCTGGATTTTTCAACACAGTGCAAAGCCTTCGGGATCGACTCATTTCTGTGTCAACTACTAAAATGATATGTCCAGTATGCCAAGAGGAAGTTTTTGGATTAGACAAGCTTACTATACATCTGTTTAGTCATGTCAAATTACAAAATATAAGCAACTGTGAATTTAAAGATCAGAAAAGTAAAAATGTAAAACCAAGTGAAGTTCAAATAAATTCAACAGAGACCAATATAAAGAAAAAAACTACAGCGACAGTAAAAAATAACCGTACGCCGTGTACATCAAACGATCCTTTGCAATATGTTAAAATTTATCCAAAATTACCTACAGTCTCACAATCTACGATTCACCATTTTGATTCGTCGTCGCAGAAAATAAAAGAAGAGCTTTGTAATTCACCACATGGCTCGAATTTGAAAACTGATAAAATCTCAAATAATTTTTGTAGTGAATGTGGTCTTCAATTTGTAAATATGCATATTCTAAAAATGCACAAATGTCTAATTCATAACATAGTTGAAAAAACTAATGAAGAATCCAAACATCACAAGTGCCACATTTGTCCTAAGTTTTTTAAAATGAGGGGATCTCTAATGGTTCACTTGAGAGTAGCTCATTTTGGATTTAAATCTACAAACAGCAAAGCCGAAAATGAAATTTCTGATAAGATTAGGGACGAAAATCAAGAGCAATCTCAAGCTACAACAGAAATCGCTGTAACAATTGACAAAGTTGATAACAAACAGTGGCAGTGTGATGTTTGTCGAAAAAATTTTACCACCAAGTATTTCCTGAAAAAACATAAACGTCTCCACACAGGTTAAATATTAGTGTTTTGAGGTAATTCATACTAACAAAACATTAATGGACAGCATTAAATATTTAAATGGTTGAGTTTTAAAAACACATAATTATTTTTAGAAGCTAAAGCTCTCGCTCATAATACTAAGGATGAAATGTCTAGGTACTAAATTAAACATCAATTAATTCTAACTTATACTGACATCATGATACTAAAACCAACTTTTAAAAAGCTTCAAATCGTAAAATATGATTCCTGTTATAGCTAAAACAACGCTACTTTTTTAAGCTAATTGGCTTATAAAATTTCTTGGAATTGATTTTTCGCTAAACATGACTTCTAAAATGGTTACGCTATAGTTTTTTTCCTTGATTTTCCAGGTGAAACTCCTTACGCTTGTTCACAATGTAACAAAACTTTTACTTTTCAACAATCTTATCACAAGCATCTACTTTATCACAATGATGAAAAACCCCACGTATGCAACTATTGTGGTCGCGCTTTTAAGGAGTTATCTACACTTCATAATCACCAACGGATACACACAGGAGAAAAACCTTTCTCATGTGAAACCTGTGGTAGGTAGTTTTACTACTTATAGAGTTTAACAATAATCTATAAAATTTCAATTCAGCAAGTATTTATAAATACCTATAGACTTATTAGATATATAGATTATAATGGAATATATTTGTTTTTTTTTCACAAGTCTAGATTGTTACATGTTATACAAGCTAATATTTTGGATATTAAGGGCAAAGGTAAGTATTTAAAAATACTCTTAAATGCCTATGTAAAATAAGATTTTAGATAACTACTTAAGTAAGTAATGCTCAGTCTAAGACCTAAATATCATAACGCATTTTAGGTAAGTAAGTAAGTAATGTATTGTTACTTTGAAGTTACATGTTATAATCGTACTTAAGCTGCAATGGTATATAATTGGTTATACAATCATGTGGGTCGCACGTATGTTCGTCATTTATTGTATTTTTCAGGTAAATGTTTTCGTCAGAGAGTTTCCTATTTGGTTCATAGAAGGATTCACACTGGGGTTATGCCTTATAAATGTACGGCTTGTAACAAAAGCTTTCGGTACAAGGTATATATTTTTGGATTTAATTAGGAACTTTTTAACCGTAGCAAGTCAATAAACTAAATAATTAATGTAAAATATCATTGTTAAGTCATAATAAAACATATATTAGTACCTTATACTATATAGTCGCGGTTAGAGCGCAGCGGAGACCAACAACAAATCTTTTGCATAATTAAAAGGTATCTAATAATTATAATAAAATTAACTCTAAATGTTCTCTGCTCTTGTAATCTAAATTTCAATGAAAAAAGGTTCAATTAATTTATAATCCTTTTAAATAGAGAATATTATGTGTTTCTGTTAAAACGATTTTTGTTGTTAACCCACCAAAGTAGTATTTTTTAGAGTTTTCCTACCTTTTTCATAAATTTTAACGATTTAGAAAACAATATTATGAAGAAATATTGAAAAAGAGTACTTAAAAATGTTTATTTATATTTTCTGTTATTTTCAGGTTTCGCAAAGAACCCATAAATGTTTAGCCCAACCACCAGGAATGGTAATACGTCAAGGGGGAGAACTATTGGAAAAACTTAAGAAAAAGCAATCCAATCTCGATGATGAATCCCCAATATATGTTGAAATATCTGAGGCAAGCGCTGAACTGGTTCGCACAGGAGCTCAGCTTTCCTTAGAAGACACAGTTACTGAAAATTTTACATTGATACCAGAAAGCTTTGAACGCAAAAATAATAATGGAAAAAGCACATCTCCTAAAGACAGTCAGAACGACATTAATCAAGAATTTATAATTGACAAAAATGTACCTTCACCATCAGAAATAATGAAAAACTTATGTTTGTCAAACGATGAAAACTTTTCTGAAACTTCTGACAATAATTTACAAAAGGAGACCAATTTAGAAAATTTTGATTTATTTAATGACTTTAATGTATTTTTGTAAAATATTTACCAAAGTTAATATTTTTTATTATTTATCAAACTAACTTAGGAAGTAGACAGAAAATAACATATAGATTTATCAAAAAAGATATCATAAATTCGTAAGATTTTAAATAATCGTGTCAAATTATATTTACCTAGTTAAGAGCATATTTTAAATTAACTATTGTTGTATTACTAAAATAAATTATTTTAAAAAACAAAACTACTTAATATGAGAAGGCAACTTATATTATTTTTAGCCTAAAATTCACCAAATTAATTTCTTAAAACTATAGATTTGAATTTTCAGCATTTATCATAACTCCGTTTCCGTTCTTTTTATCCATGACACAATGTAGAATCACAAAACTGTTTTTATTTGATTTACCGGTTTTATTCCATCGATTAACATCGGTTTCACACTCTAGGAGACAAAGTATACGCTTGCGCTTTGCTGTTGTGTGAGTGGCTTGAAAATATACAATGCTATACCAGCTGTTTTTGTACTCCAGTGAAAAGTTTGTAATATATTGTAGAATGGTTCGAAATCAAAATTGAATAGTGTCATTTCTGCAGAGAACTCTGACATTTGGTGAAAAGTGCTAATTTACAAGTCTTCTTTATGTTCGTGTGAAGTAGCAAAACATTGACGATCTCTGGTTTTATCAACATCGTTGGCGATAATAGGGCTGCGCTGTGGCAATTTATTACGTCTTATTTGTGGTGCATGATAAATAGGTCAAACGAATGTGCTTAAAATTTTCCGTATGAAGAAGTTACTTTAAAAGGTAAGCATTTTAATTATTCGTTTAAATGAGTAGCCGACGGTATTGATTTGCCGTCTGAGTTAAAAATAGAATAGATGTAAGTGCATGACATGTATATTACATTTATATATAGAGCGATGCAAGGATCTCACTTTGTCGTGTACTTAGTTAGCTTCGCGTTTAGATTTCCACTTATTTGTTTGAGTAACAACAAAGAAGTGCCATATAGTAAAATTAAACCATCATTGTTATTCTTTAATTCCCATTCAAATGTATGTATTACCTTGTTTGAATACTTTGTATTGCTTTAGCCACTACACAAAAGAATCGAAAGATTTTATCTTCTAATAACTTGCAGTTGTTAATATAAAAAGTAAAATCATGACAATTTAAAATGGCACCCAGCTGCTATTGCTAATTGTTCTATTATGTAATGTTCATGACACTTCATTTGGTTTTATATCAAATAAATCATAATAAAAGCATCAAATATAATAATATATCAAATTACTGAGCTATGGTTTATTTAAAAACAAATAATAATAACTATGTATCTTCTCACATCATGTTAGAGCTTGATATTTAGCTGTGATTCCTTTGTCCTTTTAATAACTTCCTTCAGAATTAAAAATTCTTCAAGACTCTTCCCTAAGCTGCTGTGACTAAAGATTTTGTTATTTATAAAATAAAATTATTAGACACATGATTTAACATGAGACAATTTCTTGATTTAGGTATTTAGTTTACTTTATTTCTCATTAGATTAAATGATTTAATAAAGTCAGTTAAAACAATAGATTATATCAAACTGTATTTAAAAAAACATTTCTAGTGAATCCAGACTCATCTTGTCTGTGTTGGCAATATAACCCAAATGCCCAAAGATTACTGAAGACACAAGTAAAGGCTAGGTTGTTAGGCTGCTATTGTCTGAATGTTGAGAAATTACTTTCTTAATTAGACATTAGGAATTCAGATATGAATAAATTACCTTACCACAAAATATTTGTGTTAATGACTAAATATTGAATGAAGAAAAAAAAAAAACAATCAGGCAGGGTGCACATAATGTAAATCTCATTTGTCCACCATTTTGTTATTTTGAAATCATTTATGTTTTAAGAATGTTTGGTTTCATTCTATACCCTTTTGGATTAAAATAGTTGGTATCATCTTTATTATATAGTAGTAGGTATATCAATGAAACACATTTAAAATAACTTTATTCTTAAAAAAAATCCTATGATATTTACCAAATAGTTAAGTTTACACCTGTTTTCTTTTTGTATTTTTTTTTTTCTAAAATTTGTATGTTAAAATACAGACCAACTGCCAGATAAACAAAACAAAATTATGTGTTCTATTCTTTAGTCAGGCTGAACATTCACAATATAAACATATTCCTTTTCCTTATATTATAAACTAAACATAATAAGCTATTCATACTACACTTTAAGATTAACCATTGGTATTAGTTTCAGAGAGAGAGAGAGAGGGTGATTCTTGACATCCTTAAATGGTTTTAAAAGTGCTATTTTATTGTTATAATTTCACTACACAATTTGATTTTTATTAGACAATGCAACATTTTTCACTGTGAGTCATTGTACAATCACTTAACTGTGACTGTGACTTCAGTTTTTCAATAATTTTTGGCCACAGTAATGAATTAAACTTTTAAAGACTCCAGTTTGTCATGAAGTACTCATACTAAAATAATTATTAACACTTTATAGCTTTCTTTAAAAAATATGTTTCTTATATTTTCATTGTTCAGTTGAGTTCTAGAAATACATAACTATAATCAATTTATTAACTCAAAATAATGAAACATTACATATCATTTACTTATATAGTTTTATCAAAGAAAGTGGTTTAAGGGTTCAAAATGTTTCTAAAATATTTTTAATTTCAATACATACAATATTTTTGGGCTTAATTTTTATTAATTCAAAATATTGACTATATTGTTACAAATTAATAATAAAGTAAAAGTTATTTAAATGCATTACCAGGATTTATTTTATAAATGAGTATTTACAGGTTTCCAATTTGTTAGATAAATTATATAAAATATTAAATTAAAAAATTGTCAGTTAAAAAAAGTTTGTCAAAGTAGGAGCAATAAAGAGTTTAATAGACATATATTTATAATTAGCTGTTTGTTAGCTTTTATTTGATCCATCAGCACTATAAGTTGGTTGAGCTACAAGGTTAGGTTTTTACCACTTCACCCAATATAGAATAATAATACGTCCCTAAAGCAGAACTAACTCCATTGTTGTAATCAATAAATATGCATTTTTCTTATCAAACCATTTATGCAAAAGCAAGCATGCCAAAGGCAAGGGCAGTTGATAACCATATGGCCTAGGGGGGAGCGGGGCAGTTGATATGTGGTTGATACAGTCAGAAGCAAATGAAAATGAAGCTCAATATTTATAGTTCCAGTCTTTGTTTGGTGATTGTAAATGTATTAAAATCGAATGTCCCAGTTCAACGTGTTAATCTGTTCACGTATGGTGACGCTCATGGCAAAGGCAAATATACGTAGGTATGAACAAACATACATTGGTACCCTCGAAAACCATAAGCTTTCTTCAGCATTTGGGTAAAAGACCGAAAACACTCGTTGATCAACTGAACGCGTTGTTAACAATTCTTAATTCAAAGAGCATTTTCGGTAACACCATATACCAGGCCACGCAAAAAGTTTGGCGATAAGCAGCAATTTTGTATGTGAGCCATACAAAAATATGGTTATCTACAAGTAAAAATACTAATAATCGTTCGAATTTCGACTTTTCTTCCAATTTTTTTGAGAACCTAATGCAACAATCGTGTCTCATCGAAAAATGGATCTGCATTGGTATCATTTTCGCAACATTTTAAGATTTAACGAGTCTTTCAATCGACTTAAAATTGCATTTGGCAAAACAAATTCAAGCGTGTTCGTCTAATTTGAGAGATGAAGAACAAGTTGTTGTCAGTAGACCGCCGTTACACAAATGCTAGCAATGAGAAATTTAATTCAAGAGACCAAAAGACCGAATTACATTCGAACATAATCAGCATATATGGCAGATGGGATCGAGAAAGTTTCATAATATTCTAAACGAGCCCCTTGTGTGAGAAGGATAATTCCGCGCTGGGTGCCCAAAAGCTGCCCCGTTTGGAATGGTGCCGTGACGTGAGTAAAAAAATTCAATCAGGCATTCAAATCGACTTGGCACGTTTACGACATTGTGACGGATCCTGGATGTATTACTATGATCTAGAAACAAAGCACCAGTCAAAAGTTTGGCTGTTTCCATAACGAAACAACGCCTAACGAAGTAAAGCGATCATGGTGCGCGGGGATGGTTTCGATTACTAGATTCTTTACTTTTACGGGGTATCTGATATCGATTCTGCTTCGAAATCAAAGCAGTATCAACG
This sequence comes from Choreutis nemorana, assembly GCA_949316135.1. Classification (NCBI taxonomy): domain Eukaryota; kingdom Metazoa; phylum Arthropoda; class Insecta; order Lepidoptera; family Choreutidae; genus Choreutis; species Choreutis nemorana. Next base: position 4,796,362 of record OX438597.1, on the reverse strand, counting down.
CAGAATGGTTTAATACGAAATGCCGTCCAGAAATATTGACTACAATGAGCAAAAAGCAACCAAACGCTAGGCTCCATGGGTTACTGCTCCATCACGACAATGCACCCGCGCGTCTAGCGCTCAAATCGAGGGACTGTCAACACACAGAATAAAGTGTTAAGTTACCCTCCTTACAGTCATGATCTGGCACCGTGATTTATTTTTATTACCAAAAATACAAAATCATCTGGAAGGGACCTTTCTTACCCGCAAGATGCGCTAACAACGTTCGAGGAGGCCGTAAAAAAGGTGTCTGCGGCGGACTAGAAAAAGTGTTTTGAAAATGTGGTATAAAGTATGAAACTTTGTAAATATTTACTATTAAAGAGGTCCTTAAAAATATTTTATATATACACAATTTACCTAATAAGTTGGTATTTTAGTTTCTAAAAACTTACTGAGTTCTCTCACGTACATACTATACTCAGGTCAAAAGAGGTATCTTGTTTTTGTGGCGAAGTATTGTTAGGTTAGGGGGTCTATGTTTGGCTTGCATGGGTACTAGGCAGGGCAGCGGCGGCAGGGCCGTGTCGGTATCGATCCGTCTCGCCGCCGCCGCCGTCCCGGACGCGCTCCCATCCGACACCTCTCCCGTTTCCTACCTATGCAATCCTTGCCTCATACAACACTTCATCGTATATACCTACTCAGGAATAAACAATTTCCTAACTTATCATTCAATTAACGGACATCGTAAATGTTCCAACCAGTAAATTAGTTAATTCGTAACCATCCGGTGATTTAAAAATCGATTTACTTAATAGAAAACTGTTAACTAAGTAACATAATAAGTAGTCAAAGTAATAATGACCGGTAGACAAAACATTGGAATATTTGTTTCTAGATAAATTGCTTTAGATTTTTCTTTTAATTTGGTCAATTGTAAGTTCAGAAATGCGGAACTGTATTAATAAACCTACTCACACATATCTATCTAGCTAACCAACCACTGCATTGGCATTCTGAGAAAATTTGTCCTCGTTTCTAAGATTAAAATAAACATACCAAACACATGGAGACTGGTTATGGAGTGGAAAGATTCATACGTTCGAATAATAATACCTATTGCTTGATGCACACCTCACTTCAAATTCTAACTATATGGATACGTACACTGGAGTGAAACATAGATAGTAGATATATGTATTCCAGGACATTTTACTTTATGACGTTTATGAACATATGATAATGTATCGATACTGACATTGCAAATGCGAATGTCACTCTGTATATTTAACGCCTCGATCAGTTACCAAAAAAATTGGCACTGAGATAAATTGCATCCTGGACCCAGGCTACATTTGATTTAAAGAAAAGAGATATTAGTTATGCGGGGAAGAAATCGTGGGCAAAAGCTCAAAATTGGAAATATTATATTTCTTTTTGTTGCTCATTCTTGACCGTAATAGATATGTGTTACGATTTGTTTCAAACCAATAGCGCAGTTTAGCTTCTACCTGGGTATTGCAAATATTACAATAGCTGATTAGTTTATTGTTTCCTTCTACGTTTTATTTTATACTAGTAGCATGACGTGGCCTGGCCCGATTTAGCTCGGATGGAAATTTAACCAAGAATCCCTATAGATTGTATCATGGTCTTTAGAATTTATCGAAAATCATGGTCTTTACCTTTGTTTGTGTATGCTTATTAATTATAATAATGCTTAATAGCATGTTGTATTAACAAAAAAAAAAGTGGACTTAATTTAATGATGACATTACATTAATTAAAAAGAACATTACTTAAATACGATTATTATTCATTTAAAGCAGTCAAGAAGGTCTCGAAGTGGGTACTAAACTGATTTTAACAGGTTTAGTAACAAACGCACTTTAACTCTTTATAATATTAGCAGTTACATTATATAGAAAGATATACTGTGTTTTAATATCTAAGCCTAATGGAGTATATGATGGGTGTTGTTGGTTAAAGGCAGTCAGTCACGTGGTATAATATTGGCCTAGTTGTTCGTGTTGCGTAAACAAGCGTAGACTTGGACTGATTCTTACAAGCTGACATACTTCTCTCCAATAAACGAGTAATGAAAACTATCACTTTCATAAATAGCTTATTAGCTGTTAAAAGTTATCTGATAGCAGCATTTTAGAACAAATTTTCTAAAATGTTATGTAGATTTAAAAAGTCATATTTTTGAAATTGCCCTACTCTTATTATTCTTCTTTTTTATCCTTATCATTTACGAATGCACCGATTACCGATTTACTACTATAAGCCAGGATCGATTGGAAAAAAGCCTTACTTGATTTGATAGACTGATTGAGATACCCATTCTCAATTCCCATCAATTTTAATCAACGCTATGTGATGTACCAAATTCATCTCCACAAATCTACTATCCTAGAACAGCCAAACTTAGGAGATTCGAGTAGTAAGTTAAAGGCTGTATAGAAAATATTAAAAAACACATTTTCTGATTACAGGCATGATAATGTCCTATGGGTTACTACTATGGGGTAGTGCGGCCGAAACAGATACGATATTTATTTTACAAAAAAGAGCTATAAGAGCTTTGTATAACTTAAAGCCGCGACATTCATTACGACAATTATTTAAGGAAATTGATATAATCACATTACCGTCCCAATATATTTTAGACAATATTATGTATGTAAGGAAACATCTAAATGAGTTTGATAGACTAGGTCACGGTATAAATACCAGAAATAATGATAAATTACGTATCTCTACATTAGATTAGCAAAAACTAGTAAGTCATTTATTGGAAATTGTGTTCGCTTTTATAATAAAATTCCAAGAAATGTCAGATATGAAATTTAAGCAATATGTTTAACAAATTTTAATTAAGAAGGCTTACTATAAAACTCAAAATTATGTAGAGGATAAAGATATATGGAAGTAATTTAATTAGCTGCACAGGTTTATCTTATTGACAGTTAGAGTTTAGCTAGAATTATTATGTTGAAAAATTTGTAATTTGTAGTAGAAAATATTGTAATTGAATATTGAAAAAAGCAACTACGGAGGTTTCTTGCCGGATTCTTCCCCGTAGAAATAGCATTCCGAACCGGTGGTTGTAAACAAAATGACGATTTGAAAGTGCTTATTTTAAGTCTAATCGAATAAAAAACATTTTGACTTTGATAGCCACATTAAAATGAACGTATCACGTTCATCAAGAGAATTTAAATTAAAAATACATAAAAAGTATTTATTTATAACAATTTCCAGGAGTTTAAACCGCGCAGTCTCAAGATGTGATTTGATTGCACAAGAGGTATAAGCCACACTACACCTTTTGCCTTTTCCGACGAGGCAATGGCAATGACGGTTGTTTGTTACGACACCGACACTATAGCTTTCTCCATACAATACGAACAACCGAAAGCTGTGTATGCTCATGCAGCTTTTAAATGATGTATTTGTTTTATAAATACATAACTGATATTTGTCGGTAATTGTTAACGGTATACATTCAAAACTGCATGTCACTTAAAATGTTGACCCGACTCGTCGGTCGTGAGCATCGTTCATTACGTATTGCAGTTTGTTGTCGATTCGAGACGTTTATAGGTCCGTGACAAAATTAAATCATTGAGCTTTGATCAGTCTGTGGCATATTATAATTTGCTGGGGGGATGACGAAGGGTCGGCGGTTCAATGACCGGATGGTAGGGCTAGAGTTTGGTTTGTTTCGGTGGGGGCGCGGGCGCACTGTACCGGTCGTTGACTTCCTCTGCTGCGACAATATGCACCCTGTCTATCTTCTACACCTACTAGGTACATTTATGAAATTCAATATCAATATTGCAAAGGATATCAAAAATTTAAATCGTTCAGTTTTTTATTGAATTTCAAAATACATATATTTGTGCGAAAGTTATGAAAAACTAACTAGAGTATCAAATATGTATGTATTAACTAGCTGCAAAATTATTTTTTTATTAAATTACTAATAATGGCTTGCTCCTGCCTTCGTCCGGTTTGAACAAAGCTTTAAAAATGTTTATATTTGAGTCTTTCAGTTGGTCGGTCAGTCTTGTGTTGGGTCGACTTCGCTTTATTTCGCTTTGCCACTTTAGCTGCAGTCTTAAAATATTAGAACTTTATTAGAAGCAAAGAAGCTTTATAAGAATATAATCACGTTTGAAAATTAACTATTAAATTAATTGCATACCTATTTAAAAATATATATTTTTGACAACAACATATTTTACCTATTTATAAAACTAACTCCCTATATTTATAAGTATGTATTTGTGAATCCGATCACGAACTTTTTTTCACGTACAAAACTCATTCGACAACACTTGAGCTCGGTATTAGAGTTCAATTTGGAAGTTTTATTAATACAGGCTACATTTGTTGATAAACAATGAAAACGAAAATGTGCAGGAAGTTTACCTGCTTAGCCTGGATAGGGAGCGAACAGCTGATTCTTTATGTTGCTCCCAGCTGATATGCACTAGCAGGATGGCTATTATTAGAAGCCATTGTCATTAATAACAATAGAATACCTGCACCATTTGCTCACGAGCAAGCAGTGGTCGTCGTCTTCGGTTAAATATATTTAATGATAAAGGAAGATGTAAACAATAATAATGACTGTCATCATTGTCGTTGTCTTTCAACGCACTTAGTTCAGTTTGAAATTATATAAATGTTAACCAGACAATATCGTTGGGAACCTTTGTTGTGACAAGGAAAACTACTTATTACTTACTACTATATATATATACGTGGTAAAATTATGTTCATAATGAGAGTGTTTTGTAAGAATCTCAGTAATAAAAGCAGCGTAGTGTTGTCAAAAGGTATCGAGGTAAGCTAGTTTCGCACGTGGTTGGCTGCTTGCAGTAGACGGGTTGTCGACCCCCGGCCTTGGGGCACAGCCCCTCGACAGATCACCTCCCCAATATCCAAAACTACACCTTACTATTAAAAAACAGAGCCCAAATTGACGCAGCGGTCTGTACCTGCTCTACCGTATACGTTTCAACAAAAACTGTCGCACGAAATACTGGCTGGCACAGTTATTTTCTTCGGAGTTAAAAGTTTTTGTCTTGGTTTTTTCGTTTATAATTTTGATCATTTGAGCAACGCTTCTCGTACCTACTGAGGTAAACAATCGATTTTAAACAAACCTACTTTTGTCTTTATTAGAGATGTTTTGTTATCATTTTTTTAAGGTTTGAAAGATATAATAAAGTCGTGATATGGCTGTAAAAGCAATGGCAGCAACCAAACGCATAAATAATACACTCGGTTTACCTCTGAAGGTTCAACTAATGTAGTGCGATTCACGTGACGTGATGCAAAATAACGCTACAATGTTATTGACCCAAAAATAATCAAGTTCACTCACAAAGATCCACCGATAAACAGGCTGAGAAGCTGAGATTACCTGAGTGAGCGGTATGTGCGAATGTTGTATTTGGCTGGCAACAACGCAGGGCAGCCGCGCCTGGCTCGCGAACTGGGTTGCATAAAACCTCTATATTTTCATCTTAATGACACAAATGGAGGGCTATGGAATTGACTTAATTTATTTGGGTTATTGTTATGTTTACTTCCCTTTTTATTCTCTCTCGTTCGCTAAGTAGATATTTAACTGAGCATCATCTCTCTCTACTCTCAAAATTATATTTCGCTAATAGTTGTACAGATTTTCTCGCTCTAAAAATATCCAGTCTGTTTTTTTCTCCATCGAGAACTTGATAAATCCTTAGAAATCTGCAATTAATGTGGATGAAGTACCTTAATGAGAGGTGTCATCGGATCCTGTGCAATGATCTCAAATTGCATTGTTGATAAAATTATAAATCTTTGTCCAATACCGTTAGCAATAACTTCAGAATATTAATTTTCATTTAAAATGTGTTGGATTGATTAAGCATGCATGTATAGATCCTTTGTTTATAATACAACGGCCTCCGGTTGGTTGGGGTCATTCTATCGACGACGAATAGGTAAATTCAACTTATTTTCGAACGAATCGCTCCATAAATAATAAACAATATTGCGACCAACAAATGCAAGTAGAAGCTAATTTGAAGTCGCCTTGTGAAAATGATTTCTTTTGTTTAAGTATTCGCTCCGTGTATTTTATTTTTAATAAATATGAATCACTACGACACTCACCACAGTTCTGAAGTTCTGAGCTCTAAATGTTGGGTTGTACTTACTTATTTAATTACATACTTATATTAGCTGTTTTAAAGGTTTTTGAAATGTGGATATTAAGTGCATAATTAATTTGTTACTGACACGGTTTTATTAAGTTAATGAGTCGTCAGTTACCGCCTGTGCATTTCCAGTAAAATCTGTAATCGTATAAACAGTTAAACTCGTGTAAGCATAAGCAGTGAGCAGTCCATATTTAGTTCAGTTGGAGGACACCTCGGCCAGACCGGACACCCAGCGGCGGTCGTTCACCACTTGGCCCTTCGCCCTACCTATTCTGATATTGTATATGCGTGCGTCGGTCGGTCGTCCATGCGTGCGTTGCTTTGCTTCGTATTTACATTATCCTGCGTTCGAGTCAAATTATGCTAATTTAATAGTATACAAAAATATATATAACAATAACAAAAACTCACTGAGTGCGAAGTCCACATTCACCACTGACTCACCGTCTTTCAGCCTAATAGTAAATGCATGGGCTATTTAAAAAACCGTCTTAAAATTCCATAAACGCAGCATCTCCTTTTTAAGATAGGAAAATGCTATTTGGTAAAATATTTATACTTTAAGTAATACGTTATAATAGTAGAGAACTAAAAATGTTTTCATCAAATCTCAGGATTTTCAGTACGGGTGAAAGACAGTAACTGGTTATAAAGATCATGAAGACAAGTGAAAGTTACCGTAATCTCTGATTCAGCTTCGAAAGGTTAACTGCGTCAACCAACATCAGCGCCAATATTTCAAAGAAAATCTACAGCATTTTGATATTTTCTTTTAAGTCATTCAAACAGATTTTATTATTAACGTTAAGTTTAAATATGAAATTGCAACGAAAAAGCTATCAAAATAGAATCTACCTGCTGCTTTTCTGGTCTGAGATATTGTTAATTGCATTAGCTATTTATTCCGCCCGTGTGAAGGTTTATGGTAATGTAGATTTAGTTTAGAAGGTCAGTATCTGCTTTGTACTGCTAAGAGTAGGTATGTATGAGGCAATGACGCCCCTGTTGACTTGTTTATGCAACTTTGCCAATTCAACAAGCCGTTTTTGTGTTTTTCAATACGTCCTTAGAAAATTTGGAAAACAAGCTGGCTTGAAAAAAAAGATTCTATAGAGATCGATCGAATATTTTTTTACTAGAGGGTGCTTTATATGATAAAATATGTAATTATTTTGACAACACTTTAATTCAGTCAGACTTCCAAGGGTCAAAATTAAGAGTACATACCTAATCAAGTAGGTGGGCTAACTCTCAGTGTGCCTACCATGAATTTTGCCTTCGATTGCCGCTTGCGACTGCATTTATAATTTGAATTTGTAAAGCGTCTCTAACGGGTTTATGAGGAAATAAGAATGCTCATACAAAATCACTTTAGTAGGTAAACTATGTTACCTGACGTGTGGAAAAACTATACGGACTCATGGTAGATATACGCATGTTATTTATAGTTACCGTAGTGTGATTACACTCGTACTTAGCTGCAAATCGCACCGTACCCACACGAGGACCGGTCCCGATTTCCCGACTGTCACCGTTAAATAGCAGGCTTCAACCAACAAGAATCCTATACAGACAATTTTAAACGAATCTCAAGTCCAAGAGTAGGCCTGAAGATTAACTAACTAATGTCTGTACAACATCTCTCACTACTTGATGAAAATCAGGTATGAAATTCTTTTGATTTTTGTAGGTAATACAAAACAAAACATGAAACTCCCTCTCTCTTTTCCCCCAACAACCGACCGAGTGTTAAAGAGAATTTAAAATTCTGAAGTCAGCCATAGTCTTTGCCTGTGAAATGGCTGAATATATTGATCCGCTAAATGAATAACCTGTATCCTCACCCTTTGTTCACCATTTTATAAAGTTTCATAAGTTCCATTTGCATTTAAACTTTAAATTTTTATTAGTTTAAATTTTATATTTGTATCTAAGAAAGAACATACACACAGTAGGCAAATTTGGAATAGGTAAAATAAATATGAGACATTTTATCATAAAGATTTATCTAATATTCATTTCTGTAGTCATTAACCCATACTCTTAATTATTTTTTAAGCCAATTAGCTAGGACCTTCGTCTTTTCCTCAAGCCAGTGAAACTCAGTCACTGTACAGTTACGTTGAACTGGATCTGGACCGAATCTCTCGAAGCCTTATTCTGAAAAGTCTTTCTGTCTACCTGTCTTGTTTAGGTATAAAAATCGAAACAAACTGGCTTCCTACATGCTCAATACCTACCTATTCAATAAAATGAAAAGGCGACAGAACCTTTCTCTCTCTAACTTGTTTTTATTTTTGTCAGGCGTGCATGCATTTTCTGTTGGTGCTGCTAGCAACAAAAAAACACTAACATTTTAGTAGCTTTTCCTAGTAGTAAACGTTTTTCTACTATTCTATTTTGTGATATTGAGAGGTGTCACGCTATCAATACCGTATCGTAATCCTATTATATATCGTGATTATAAAGACGTTCAAATAGTATGAGATACCTTCAATATTTTATTACCGATATGATATTGGATCGTGGTACCGCCTATCGCGTGATAATTGACAGTGTAGGAGCTCCGTAAGGTATGAAGGTGCATCAAAGCAAGACAATCAATAATGTTCAAAATTAAATTATGTAATTATATTAAAATTATTTTTATGATACATTATGCTTACATCACTTTGTTATTTATATTACACAACTAACCAATTTATTTTTAAACTTTTATAATGCATGACGGCCAGAACTTTTGCGCTAAAAATTATTAGATTACTCTACTCTTTAATTTTCTTTCATCAAAGCGACTAACAAAAAGTCTCTAAGGCTTTAACTGATAAATATTTTTAAGTATATGATCAAATTGGTACTTACTGTTATTTTGAGTATGATCAAAATGTAAATAGGTAGTTGTTCGAAAATCAATAAGTTAAAATGGTAGAATGCATTTATCTTGCGATGGTAACATTGTTTGTATGACAGCCAGCTGGCTGTACAAAATGTGTTGAAATTTAATCTCGAAAAGTGTAGCTTCCGTCCTTGATGTGTCATCCATTTTAACTATTTCTTTGAAACGTGGTGATAGAATCGTGTCGATATATTAACAAACACACATTCGGTGAAATCATCACGCTTCGTCCCTGTGCTACGCAAATGTACGAGAACGCTGCTGCCGTGGCAGGTAGTGATAATTAGTGGCAAATGTTTATGTAACTCTAGTATTGTTCGGATTACTGATTCTTGTGCTTTGTTACAGATTGGTGAGTGCGATTCAGAGCCGAGTAAAAACATTGGAGGACAGTGCAGTGTGTGTTTTGTGAGGTGGTGATGTTGAAGTGTTAGTGGTCGGGCAGTGTATGTGTGTAGTGTGGTGAAGCGCTCAGCCGGGCATGGTGCCGGGCAGGTAGCGCGCGCGGGTGGCCGGCGCAGGCCCCACACCAGCAGCCGCGTGTCTTCTCCAGCGTTGTCTATGGCCGAGCAACACACAACACCGTCGTCGCACTCTGCACTCACGAGAGAGTCCACTCGGTCAGTATCTACTTCATGCCTATACCACTCCATCTATACTAGAAGACTTGCCATAGTGTCTGTATGCTGTGGTGCATTTTAGCTACATATGCATTGAAATGTTTATTACTAGATGTGGACATGGATAATTAAAATATTGATTGAATGAAATAACAAAATTAACAATTCTACCTTTATAATTGATACCTGAAGGTGGGTGTGTATGAAATATAACAATAAGTACTTTGTTTTATATAGTATAGTTTCTGACTTATATCTTAAAATGTGAAAAGTAGGGCTAGCGGAGAGGATAATTTTGCACTTTAATTGGCTTCTATAATGAAAAGATAAAATTCAGCCGTTGGGAAATCCTTGGTTTTTGGCTTTATTTGTTACTAAACTAAGACATGCATATGTAAATCCCCACCATATCATCATAAACTTATTTATAAATACCCTCACATTTTTTAATAAAAAAATGATAGAAAATAGTTAGCAAAGACATTTCTGCAGTATTACTATTTAAAACTAGTTTAAAGTAAATAGTTGAACATTTTCTAGGCAAACAGGCTCCATCTTTTGAAATAAACCACCACATACCACCCAGTCATCCATACAAATCAAAGTGGGCAATATTGTGTTCAAAACCTATCCCATTAAACATAAGAAATAGTTATGCAACAAAATGTATTATGTAATTAATATTACCAATTTTAAACAATTATCTTTTTTTATTTCACTTAGGTTGCATACTGACTGTAGCCTGACTAATAAAAGTTGAATGAAATTCAACAAAAAAACAAAAATATCCTGTATGTACACAAAACATTAGTGGAAATGAGTGGAACTTTGTTTACATCCAAGAATTTAAAAACAATATTTGAAATGGCCTCAATAATTAAACATGTTTATGAAAAAAACTGTTCTTATTTTATAACAATTACATATTTTCTGAGAATTTGTATATAACTGATGATTTCATGTTGCATCACTTTGTGAAAATTATTACAATGATGACAACAACTAAAGATGCTTTTATAAATTTATATTATAAGTTTCAAGTGGCAAAAGACTGCCTTATTTTTAAGATTGTTTAAAGGAGATGTCTCTGATCAATACTACAAATGCAAACCCTAAGGTACAAAAAAGAAGACTGCTTAAATTGTAACATTTCCTTATGGGTTACCAATAGTTTTGCAAATATAAAAATGGCACAACAATGTGTACTGCAGAGTTATTGACATCACTTCCTTTTAAAGTAAATGTATTCTTATTATTTTATAGTACTGCATGACCTTAATCCCCACGAAGGTAACATTTATGTTTGGCCTATGGGGTGTCCAAGTATTATGTAACTCATTTGTTCATTGAGGTATATTCAATCTAGATATAACAATTTGATGCTTGTCTAGACACCTATACTGTAGTAGCTAACATTTTTGCAGCTTATCAATCTATTGATCTTTTTTTTTTGTAAATGTTCTATGGCTCTGGATATGAGTCCTTTAGAGCCTTATTATTAATTCATGAATATGATAAATGAGATGAAGATGATAAGATGAACAATGAAAATCATGAATCTGCCTACAGTAACATGCTAGTACAGTTACTGTAGGCTCTAAGGAGTTACTTGGGAGATGACGAAAAGCACAGCCAAATCGTCGTATTTCACTTTCTCCACACTTTTACATATATTTACAGGTTAAAACACTAGCATTTTACACATTTAATTCTGCTGATATATAAGAAAAGACAAAATTCTAACTGACACTTCCTGTTCCCGCCAAGTTACTCATTTATTGATCTATTGGGATGGTACTGCCATAATATGTGAAGGCCTTTACAATAATATTTTTTTTGTATTTTTATTGCTTTTGTAAAGACATAAGTGAGTGGAGAGTTTTTGTCACTATGTGCTATAAAATACTATATTGTCTTGTGTTGAAGCATGAAGGTATTGCCCTCACTCCGCTTGGGTGCTAACTACACACCATTTAATCATCAATCACTTAGGTCACAATATACTATTGATGCCTCAATCTATTCAACTGTTGCTTTAGATAAAATGGAGTTACAGTTCTGTTATTGAGTTGAATGTTCATCAAATATATTGAGACATTTGATAAACAGCTTAAATTCAAATTTAAATTTTGATGTGGTGATCAATTAAATTGAGAATAGTGGTGTTCATCCATCTTTAATCGTAATCATCATTGTAATAATTTTTACAAAGTGATGTAGCTTTAAATCATGATGGTTTAAAGGAATTTAATTACTGTTTGACTCAGTAACATTTTTTTTCATTTGATAAAACTTGTAAAGGACTTTAACCTACATATTTGGGTGCTTTCATATAAACAAGTAAACTATATCAAGCAAACAAGCATCAGTCATTTCAAGAAGCAAAACACACAATAATATTATTACTTCTGTGTGCTCCTTAGCACAATCATTTGAGATTGTAGTAATAATTAATACCTTTAACAATAACATTAAAATTATGATTCAAGATTTATCATTTTTTTCCATTCCATTACTATAAATTGTTTTAATAATAAAAAATAACTTGAAAGGATAATGAATGTACTATTAACAGCTTAAACTAGATATTGAAGATATTTTAAAAAATATAGTTTAACTATCTGTACAACTATAGGGTCTCTTGGTTTCTCACAATGTGCACATAATTACACCTACATACTTAATTCCATGTAGCCTTTTACTTTCCGATCCGAAATTCTATTTAAAAAAAGAAGAAGGAATAGACATTTGATTTTAATAATAAAAATTATTATTTTCGGAGTTGTAATCACTATCTTAACATTTGTGAAATCAAATATTTTATAAAAATCCATCTTTTGTAATGTTGTGCTAACCTTTAGTTTAAAAGGACGTAAAAGTATTGTAATATTAATTGAAATTGTATGTAATGCAAATTGTATTATCTAGTTGGATCTAGTAGGATAATAAATAAATAAATAAAACTCATCAACCAAAAGTCAAGAATGCATGGTGTCATTCTGATTGTACTTGTATATCAACTTCTACAACTTTTGTAAAATATATAATATATTTTTAAATTTCCCAAACAACCTCAGTGCCAAAGATAAGACATGAATTGTTTATTGTTGTAATAAAAAATATCTTCTTTTTATTGAAAATCAAAGCATTTTTGTAGTTGTTTTGGATGTAATTTCACTAAATTAAATCTAAACTCTACAAATAAATCATTACTAAAATGTTTTTTCCCAGAGGCATTTTAATTTAGTATCTAAAATTGTTAGTTAAATAGTTCATGGAGTCTAATACTATAAAACAAAATAGAATGAATATTCCCTCCTTTCTACTTTTTGCCGTAAAGCAGTTGTGTTTTGGTATGGATTGAAGAGCCAGCGTAATAACCGGCACGAGAACTATAAAATCTTTACTAATATATTGGGTAACGCATTGGCGTTGGTTTTGGCGTTCTCAAACATGAAGGACATCGTCGTGTCTATAGGCGGCGGTATCACTTTCCATCAGATGAAACTTCTACCGTCTTACCCATGATGTATAAAAATAATGGTAAAAATTAATAAAGGGGATATGATAAAAAAGACAGGTGAACTCCCATGCAAAAACTTACTCATTGTGGCATGAATAAAGCTGGAGATAAAAATATACAAATGTTTTGTTCATATATCAAATATATGCATATGATTAAGAGTTAAATAGTGGAACAAAGATAGATTGTATGTAATGTTTGTTAATCGGCAGGTCTTCTCAAAGCAGGGTGGTGGGCGGTCGGTGGTTGCGTCAGGTGCGTCGAGCGAGTCATAGCAGGAAGAGCAGACGCCAGGCGAGCTCCCCGCAGCCGCGCGCCAGTAGCCGCAGCGCCCCGCGCGCCGACCCCGAGCCGGCGCCGCGCCGCAGCTCGCGCCTCATATCTGCGCTCCCGAGGTCCGACTACTCCATCACCGAGCGCTGGTCCTACGGCGCTGACGTCTACGAGACACGCTACGAGTACAAGGGTGGAGACGCGCACAAGTCTTCCGCTCGTAACAAGCGCTCGCACGCTTCCTCGCATGACAGGAAACGCCACAAGAGCCACTCCATATCTAGCACCGGAGTTCCCGACGAGTGTGTCGCATTCTGCACCCGCTCACGGACTGCTCTTAAAACTAGTGAGAGTGCTTGTGAGCATACAGTCGACACATTGAAAAACGATACCGCACCGGCGAGTTTAATACAATATACCAATACACAAGTACAACCTACTCCTCCAGACAGTGGCTTGCAGCCTTTGGACGAACGAGATTTCGCATACTCACCGTTTAGTTCATCGACTGTCACAGATTTAATTGACTCGGACTATTCAGTATATAGTCCAACAGCGAACAGGAGCAAAGGAAAAAAGCGGAAGCGATCATCGCACCGCTCCTTGTCTAGTAGAAAGAGTTTACTTCATTTTGAAGAGTGTAAAAAGAAGCTTAAGATAGATACAAGTAGCAAGGAAAGAGAAACAACTAAAGATACCTTCTTCAGCTTTACGGATCCACATCACGAATCTGACTTGGCAGAAACTTCTTTAACACAATCATTCTGTACATATTCATTGAGGAATAGAAATAATCGTGATTTCGGGCCACCGACTTCGACAGTCACAAGGGATAATACAGGTGAGCCACTTCCGTTCACAATTCAGCTGTACCAAACGTTTTAATTTTAGACACGTCTATTTTAAACTAGAACAATCGTTACTTTATGTGTCAACTTTGTACATGGCTTATCAATTTTCGTTATCACTGTATCAAGTGCATAATTCATAGCATAGATAATGTATTGTATTCTTAATGTACTTGCAGTGAGCCCGTCCACGAGTGATACGACTTATAATCAAACGTTAGTAGAGCGAAAAAGCATCTCCGAATTGAAAGAGGATTCGTCTCGAGTGAGGGCCAACTACTCTCCTCTCGCAAGGGACCTGCAAGGTATTAACGATTACAATTAACGTAACTTACAATTTTCAAATTATTAATCTAATACAAATAAACGGAAATTATTTATTTCAGAAGCAGGATCATCAAAAGCGAACAACTCTGATAGCAAACTCCTCATCGTACCGCGCGACCTACCCTATTTACGTCAAACTAACGCTCGAAGGGTGAGTGGAAATGAACATTTCCGTAGTCCCAACTTTAATAACTAAATGTGTGAAATAGTTTAAAACCGTAAGTAATTGTTTGCTAATGAGTACATGTTTGTTTTTCAGAGTATCGCAGCTGCGACGGGGGCGACCCTGGGTGCTTGCTTGACGAGGGGAGCAGGCAGCTCACAACGTCAACGACAGGACACTGCTTCTAAAAGACAGGTGACATACTTTTATCAATTTAAATGTACATGTTCAACAAATTTTTCGCAATTGTAAAATGGTGGATCTTGTAAAACTTGGGAGTAAAGCATGAAACTACTATTGTTCAGTCACCATCATAAAAAAAATGGAGCTTCTGTGGATTCTGATATAATTTTACTAGAACAAAAAATATATTTGTGACTATTTTTTTTACTATTTATGACGATCACTCGCTATATACAATTTTTCATTACAGTTACAAATTTATTGCAATTATGTTAAGCTCTAAACTATAATAACTGGAAGAGGATTCGACATGAGTAACAAAATTAAACAGGTTTACATTTGTGAAATTAAAATGAAGCTAAGGATTAGAAAATGATGATAAAAGTAACAATAAGTGAGTTGTTTTCAGAGTGTTGGTATTGTTGTGCAGTCGTCGTCGGGCGGCGGCGGCGGGCGGCGCGGGCGGGCGCGCGATATGCCGCAGCCTCACCCGCCCTCCACTAGGAAGGATAAACGAGGTATCTACGTCTAGCATTCATTACTCCATTTCAAACAAAAACAATCGCTTTCTTCCCAAAGGGGTAGGCAGAGGCAACAATCGTTTCGTACCATTTTCGCTTACTGTACATCCATTCGCATTTAAACTAGAAAGTTAATCACCTTTAAAAAATATGTGTTTCATCAGGCAAAAGCAGTCTGGGTTCGTGTGCCAGTACTGGTGGCGCGTCCAGCCGGTCCCACCCCCAGCCGTTGACTCCGGTAATTAGTTTTGGATTTTATCGACATTGTAAACGTTTTTAGAAAAGAATTACACCCTCATATATATTACTTATATTCTAGCAGGGTGCCATCGCATCCACTTCTTCCACCCCTCCGGCTTCAGGTTCCACCGCTGCGATGCCTAACAATGCGTCCAGCGACTCCAAGCCGAAGAGCAAAGGTACGGTTCTATCGTTTTTAATCCATCTTTTGTTTGTATCATAGTATACGTGAACCAAGGTCTAAATGAAACGTTGACCAAGGGAATGAAACCTGTGGGGTACTTCCCATCATCATAAATAATAAAGTTTGTGAAAGAGCAATCCCTTACCAAATTTGATGATCTTCACGTAGTCGTGGGTGGTTATTTTGATGTTGTCGCGTTGCAGGTCCACCGACAGCGGAGGAATGCGTGAGCGGCGGCGGCGGCGGCGGCGGCGGCGGCGCGGGCGCGGCGGGCGGCGCGGCGGAGGAGTCGTCGTCGGAGGAGGGCGAGGTGGGCCGTCTGCAGGCGCTGCTGGAGGCGCGCGGCCTGCCGCCGCATCTGCTGGGCGCGCTCGGCCCGCGCATGCAGCACCTGCTGCAAAGGACCGTCACCGCTAACTCTGGTACGTACACCCTTTGACCCTTTCCACACCATAGAAACTAATACAACAAAATACCATAGTTTTATTTGACATTTTGCATCTTGGCGGTTTCTTTACTTTACGTATTGAGTACTTGTGCGTGCTCTATTCGAGCTTTTCGTAATGTTCCCTATTGACACAACCTCGTGAAAAATCCTACCTAAGTTTTATTCCATAGCAGTATTAATCGTAGTGACGCTACTGTTGATCCTGGTTAAGGAGTAGCAGTGATAGGATAAAGAGGCAGGTGTGCCCCGACACAGTACTGAACTGCAACACATGCCCTTGCATGGCAACAACGCACTATCTTATGGTGAAGTCAACTAGGGCACTTAAACTATAGAACTAAATAGCTTTTAAAAATTCTGATATAATTGTTCAGTAACTCTAAGAACAGTGGTACTTAGGAAAGCTTTAAATCCTTAATAAGCGATGGTTATTAAAAACCACCGTAAATAATAATAAAAAATCTGAAGGTATATTTATGATACATATAATATATTATTGCTTGTTTGTAAACTCACGTCTAACTTCAAGTATTATTACCTATTGCAGCAGCGTCCAAGGCGGCTCAGCTACTGGCTGGGTTGCAGGCGACCGGTGATGAAGGCCAGCAGCTCCAGGCGGTCATAGAGATGTGCCAGCTGCTGGTGATGGGCAACGAGGACACCCTCGCAGGGTTCCCCGTCAGGCAGGTCGTGCCCGCCCTGGTCAATCTACTGGCCGCCGAACATAACTTTGATATGGTATGTTACTTTTATAATTCCATATATTAATTATTTTCATGATAATAATATGTAGCTGACAAGTTTATTTTTAATGAAGTATGCTCCTAATGGTGCCTTTACACGGGCTACATAGATTACCCAATTCCAAGTAATTTTGACTTCACGAAACTCTGATAATATCAAGCAATTTACGATAACATGGAAACATATAGCAAGTTGTGCTTATGGAATTGCTTTAGATTACCACACTAAAGTTGTCGGGCAATGATTGTTAAAACTATTACCCGTTTAAACGCACCATTACAGCTGAAAAGTAAAGAATGAATACTCACACACACAGTATTAAACTAATATTTGTATACTCGTATAACATAGATGAACCACGCGTGCCGTGCTCTGACGTACATGTTGGAAGCCTTGCCACGTAGCAGCGGCGCGGTCGCACTGGCCGTGCCCGCTTTCCTCGATAAGCTACAAGCCATCACATGCATGGACGTGGCCGAGCAGAGCCTCACAGCGCTCGACATGCTCTCCCGGAGGCACTCTAAGGCTATATTGCAAGCGGTAAGCATTATTTTTGTTGTGTTAATGGATATGTGTTGGAAGTCTTGTAATTGGATGTAAATATGAATTTTATAGACAATATTTTCGTACCATCAGGTTAGATTGTGTCGAAATGCTTCTCTATTAGACTTAAAATCACTTTTTAGTTTCATTTAATCACGACCTGGCTTATTAATAAAAACGTTTACTCTAAAATAAATGAAAAAGTTATTGAATATCCTATAGAAAAAGTATATTAAATATAATATAGAAAAAGTGACGATTTGAAAGCCCTTATTTTATGTCTATTAGATTTTATATATTGACTTTGAAATATTATGAACGGAATGTGACAAAACTGGAATGTGTTAAATTAAGATATTTTTACAAATTACAATAAAAACGTGATTTTTATGATCGAAACAGCGCGGTGTGTCTGCCTGCCTGACTTATTTGGATTTCTTCTCGATCAACGCACAACGAGCCGCGCTATCTATCACTGCCAACTGCTGCCAGAACCTCACCCCGGACGAGTTCCATCTCGTCAGGGATTCACTGCAATTACTTGCTAACAGGTTACTTATCCTTTATATACCTACTTGTATTTTTTATTTTTGGTTAAACATTATAAATATTCTTTGCCTAGTTGGTCCCTGTTAAATAATATGCTTAAAATAAGAATCAGAAACAATAAAAAACCATAAGTATTATATAGTAATTAATGTAAATATAAAAGAGAGCTCAATAAATATTACAAGGGATTTTTTAAATAGATGTCAAGACCTAGTTTGGTGCTGAGGCAATTTGATTAATATGATTTTTGTATTTGTTTTACTTGTGCTTAGGTTGACACATCAAGACAAGAAGTCCGTAGAGTGCGTGTGTCTCGCTTTCTCTCGTCTCGTGGACAGCTTCCAGCACGACCCGGCTCGTCTTCAGGAGATTGCTACACCGCAACTACTCACCAACCTGCAGCAACTGGTTAGATTGACATATTGTCTTTGTAGACTCTTATTTTGTACGGAAATTGGGTTCATATTTGTTGGCCACGTACTATCGATTTTTTAATGAAGATACTTCGAGTGGAAATTGGTAGCCACCAACCAACCAACTTTCAAATCCGTCAAGGCTCGCATAAGCTTGTCATCACTATTTCTTTAAAGATCAACACAGGTCAACCAGAATCTCGTGGCAAAAAGAGAATTAAATTTGTCCTTGTGTTCTCAGCTGGTAGTACAACCACCTCCGATATCTGGTGCGACATTCATCACCGTAGTCCGCTTGCTGTGGGTGATGTGCGCCGCGTGCCCGCAGCTAGCTCTGGCGCTGCACCAGCGTTCCATCGCAGACACGCTGCTGTGTCTGCTTACTGGCAGGGCCATTAATCAACAGGTGAGACCTACACACACAGGCCACATTGGTGAGTGCCAACGAACTTGCTCAGCTTGAGAATACATATATATCTACTTATTACCGGGTGATTAAATCCACCACAACGGTAAACTGAGACATACACGCACAGGCACATACAGTGCGACTTACTGTAAGTTTGTGAACCTGCTCAGCTAGATAACACTTACGCGTACAGCAGGTGTCATTCCAATGATTTCTTTTGAATACTCAAAACAGCTAATTCAATAAAAGTTTTTTGAATGTGCAATATGTAGCAGGTAGAGCTAGTCCCGCGCTCGCCCCAGGAGCTGTACGAGATCACGTGCCTGATCGGAGAGCTGATGCCGCGCCTGCCTACGGACGGCATATTCGCCGTGGACGCGTTGCTGGACCGGCCCTGGAGCGCGCCCGCCGCGCTCACCGCGCACTGGCAGTGGAGGGACGACAGAGGTCAGTATTTAGGACATTTACAAAAAGTGCTTTCATAAATGGCTTGTATTTTAACGATCTAAAATAAAATCATATTTAGGGTGCCAGAAATACTGATTATGACGTACTGACACCTATAGCAAACCTCCGCCGCGAAACCGTAATAGCGAAACATCAATCATGATTTGTTAGTTATATGACATGCTAACTTTGTGTTCTTACGCATAGATTTGACAAAAATTCGATCTCTTTGTCCCTTGATTTCGCCTACTTAACTCAAACACTTGTCAAATCTCCGGGTTCTTTTGCATTTGTTTATGTCGCATGTCAATATTTCCTAATACAGGTGTTTCTTAGATCATGTTGAGGAATTTTCCTCTGGAATTGACCTCGTGTCTAGCTCTCGCCTGAAGCTGCCACGCCAACCCTCACTTCGCTCGCTCGGCTCGTGTATTGTTGTCACAGTACATTAACCATTGAAAATATTCAAAAATTATTGTTACTTTTTACTGGCTTTCGTAAAATTCATAATCCGTTCATTTTCGTAGCGTGGTCACCCAACTTTCTTTAAATTTTTGCTCAATTACGAGTTTATTACTTCATTTTAACTGAAATCAAATAACACGGAACAACAGAAATATAGGTTAGCAGGTTGCGGCATATTGTGAGTGGATACTTTGTGATGTTTACCAATTTTCAAGAAAATTGGTACAGCTGCTGTGACGTTTCATGTATTTAGGTCTGTTGTGAAATAAGTATACGGCCAGAGTGCCCGCTCTGAGCGTAGCGTTTTGGGTGGCGGTTTTGAGAGGTCGGGAGTGCGTACCTCTGTACATTACCATGCCTTTAACACGAACGAGTAAAGTGGGCATGCTCTTTACTCTGGCCGTACACTTACACGCCTACAAGTCGAGCTTAGTTAACTTCAGTTTGTATGTTAAGGTGTCTGGCGTTCATACTCATGGTCCGAATGTCGTCTTTTGGAAGCTGCCGCGGCAGCAGGGGAGGAGGAAGTGTGCCTGACGGCGCTGGGTCGCAGCTACACGGTGGACCTCGCCGGCATGCAGCAACTCAACGAGCACACGGGCACCGCGCGCCCCGTGCAGCGCCTGCCGCCGCACCACGCGCCGCCGCCCTCCACGCCCGCCTCCTCTGCCGACACTGCAGCAGGTATGTATGCAGCACATAAGCACTGCGCGCACCTTTTAACACTTACCGACCTGAATGAATTCCAACTTAGTTACTCTATCCTTACTTGCCGTTTTAGGGCCTTTAGAAATGACTTGAAAAACAAAAACGGTTGCTAACTGTAATGTTATAACTCCAGCGGACCCCCGCATCGCGATGGTGCGTTCGAACCCGTCGCTGGTGCGCGCGCTGCTGAGCGTGCTGCACGAGGTGTACTGGAGCTCGGCCGGGCCCGCCGTGCGCTCGCAGGCGCTCAAGGCGATCCTCAGGACGCTCTACTTCCTCGACGCCGCCAACCTCAGACAAGTGCTCAATATGCAGGTCACTACCCATTTATTGTATTAAATATTATGTTTGTACTGTTTAATTTATATTTCTATTTAAATCAAGTAGTTATAGCCATTCGAAGTAACTGTAATTTTTTTATACGTTTCCAGGTGATATCGTCTCATATAGCCGGTATGATGGCGTCCAGCGACCTGCGTATAGTAGTAGGCTCCTTGCAATTGGGAGAGATGTTAATGCAGCGGCTGCCGAGCGAGATGGGCGCACAGTTCCGAAGGGAAGGCGTATTGCACCAGCTCGCCAACCTCGCCGAACAGTCCACCGCGGCTACCAAGCAGAAACGAGAGGTAGGAATATTTAAATTATGCACATCAGTCTAAACTGCCGGCTGTATCATGCCAAAGAAGTCTCGGGTTCGAGTCCCGGTTCAGACAGATATTTGTCTGATGAATACTAACAAGTGTTTGCTTTGTGGTTATGAAAGTTGTATATGTAATTATTGGATTTATTTAAAAAAATTCAGCTATGTTTAGTACATATAGAGGATCTGGCTTTCCTACCAACTATTACTAAGCTTTACTACGAAAATGTATATGACTACCGTTGTAGTAAATTAAATTAAAAAAGAATAAAAAACACGAACTTGTTTAAATCCACAGTCGAGTGCCGGCGGCGCGGCCGCGCGGGCCAGCGGCGGCTCGTCCCCGCCCGCCTCCACCTCCGCCACGTGCCTCGAACAGAACAACCTGTCTATGGCCTTCTCTGCTTCCGGATCCTTCGTTGCTACGTCTATGCGTGAGTTATATTTCCATCCTTGGTTCTATCTGCCGAAATAAAAAATAAACTGCTTTGACTGTTCCGTAGATTACTTGCTAACACACAAAAATGTTGATGAAACTACAACTACTACTTTAAGTTATAATTAAACGAATTTTATTTGTTTCATGTCAATTAATTCGTTTAATACTAACTATAAATATATATATGAGTACATTGTTAATTTTTCGTACAGCGACAGGTAGTGACGCAAGCAGTTCGGAAGCAGGCCCAGCATCGGTGTCATCACATCCACAAAATGCACCCTCCGTTCATAGGTAACACATTATTTACAATATTCAGTTAAATATTTAATTATTGAATCAAAATAGTGTATGCTGTTAAAAGTATGTTTATAAGGTAAACATAATATTCAGAAATATTAAAATACTGCGTGCGCCAGCGGTGGTAGAGTCACGCCGCTAGACGCGTTTCAACAGCGGGCGCTTAAACGAGGACCACAATGTTACTATATTTGTATTGCGCGTTTCATTGCTATGTACAGTTGTGTGTAAGTCGTCTATTTTATGGAAAAGAGAGCAGAGATTGCAATCCTTTTAATACTACAAAGTTGCTGAGTAATATCATATGTTCTAAGTAGTAACATCATTCTCCGATTTACAAGAAGGTTTTATAAACATTTTTGCCAATCATATTTGACGAATTGCGAATATAGTTATCTACAAACAGGAACTTCGTCGTTCAGTCGCCCCTGTATCGATGAAATCATTATTCATTTTAACTAAATCTGAACGGTGTCTCTAAAACGCTACCGGCAGTAAAAGCGCCTGGACGGGCGCGCGATTTAACAGCGTCATTATAAAACACAACTACCCACTAGCGCTGTTTAAACGAATAACTCTATCTAATACTAGCCTCACTTGAATTTCGAGGTTACTTTCATGTTGTTTAATTCCGTGTTAAAACATTACTTTATATGGAGGTCAGGTCCACTGACCATATTATCACGTAATACGCAGTATCGTGATACAGTAATACCTAAATTTTTATGGGATTGAGGGAATCAAAATCATAAAATCTATGTCAAAAATTACTTAATTCCGTTAACTTAAAAAGTACATAGAATATATTTTTTTTAATTACTGTACCACCGGTTTGGAAAATTGGGTAACAAATTCCAGATTCTGTAATTCAGGATATAAAACGTGTTACACTAATACATGTTACAGTCTATTGTGAGAGAATGCGATAAAGCTCTAGTCACAATATAAGAATTTTTATGAAAATATTTATAAATTACCTCTTGCAATGACAAAACAAAAATACATCATACTAGCCCGTAACATACATGATACTCGAATAGAACCAGTAATTATATGAGCAGCATGCATGCACCGCCAACAGTTTGGATCTTGTTTTAAACTTACAAATTGTTGATAATTTTTTTAGCCTGAGTATACAAAAAAGAAAAAAAGTTACTGGCTAGTAGGCAAAGAGTGAAATCACAGCACTCTCTTTCTGGTATCGCCATGCTATTCAAGTTATAATAACATCACGATACGGTATAGATAGTGAGGCACCCCGATTGAGTAGCAATATTGATTGATAAAATAAGTAATGTATAATTGGTGTACCAGGTCCGGCAGTCCGCTGCAGCTAGCGGAGATGTTAAAGCGCAAACGCGCCATCAAGCGCTCGGGGCAGCCCGCCGCGCGCCACGCACGCCGCCGCGACGACGCCGCGCCCGCCGCCGCCGCGCCGCACGGTACCGCTACACACTACACTACACCTGCCATCGCTATTCAGATAGAACATTTACAATATTCTCATCTCTTGTCCTAAAATAATTTATTTGAATAACTTATTGCCAGAACAAATAGGAACAGTATTTTTAATAATCATAATGTACAAAATAGAAGTTCTGGACTATACTTGTTCACTAAAATATTTAACTTGATCTCGAGTCACATGTGAAAAGTGATCAAGCAATTCTTTATATTCTTTTTTACACAATATGTCACAACGTATTTGTTGGAAGAATCAACGAAAAATACAGCAAAACGTCAACATTTCTCGCGGTACACTACCGATTGAGTTGAGTGCCACAGTCGACTGACAACGCAGCTCGGTAGACTTTTAAGCAACGCCAATCGCGGTAGGCTTTCTGTGTTGCCATTTTAAAGCTTTAATTAAAACATTTCTATATTTAAAACACAACACCTACTGTCATATTGTTTAGATAAATAGTAACGTTTTCTTTGGTTGTAGCATCAGGCGTGTCGTCGTCGGGGAGGTCAGGGTCGCGCGTGGGCGGGTCGTCTAAGACGTCGTCGTTCCTGTCGTCGTTGAACCCGTCCCGCTGGGGACGCGCGCCGCACGCCAGCAAGGACGCCTCGCTGCTAGCATCACCGCATGCGTCCAACCTCACCGTGCAGAACAAGTCAGTTCATCTACATAAAACCATCATATGAAAATTATACACTTTAAGTTTTTCGCACAGGCTTAAAGCTTGATCAAACTCAGTATAGTGTGAATAATGTAGTTGTTATTGCAGGGAGAAAGTCCGCGCATGGATAAGCAGCACGGCCATGCGCCTGCAGCGCGAGTGGGGCGCGCTGGCGGGTCCGTGGGGCGCGCTGGAGCAGCTGGCGGCGCTGGCGGCCGCGCTGCCGGCGCCCCCGCGGGCCGAGCGCGCGCTGCTGCAGCTGCGGGACACGCTGCTCACGCACATCGTGTCGCCATTCGAGGTAACCACACGCGATACACTATGGTTTATATAAAAAGTTACGGAAACAAACTACGTCTGGTTGCTATTGCGCGGAGACGGATGGCAGCCCTATACATTTATCTGCATTGAATGGGCTGCCGCAGCCAGGAATTCGTGGCTGCTTAGTGCGCGGTCTCCCATACACCGTCATATGTTCGATTGCAGCAGCAGCCAGTGCGCGGAGGGTTTTATGAAACGAAAGTGATGCATGAGGACTTTTGTTACGCAATATTAATAAATTAAATTACCATCGGGGTTCCAGAAAAAACTGCAAAAAGAAGGTGAAATTTATAACATCTGTGTTAAACAAAGGTTTATGCAAATAAATTATGTTTTCAGATGAATCACAGTGGCGTGTTGTCAGCTCTTCTGCAGTATTTGACAGGTGGCAGTGCTGAAGCCGTCACGGGACGAAGTCGGGAAGCGGCCGACGCAGCTTGCGAAGACAGGCTCAGGCTGTTCCTGCACGTCTTTGCTGAAATGCCTCTGCAGGCTTGGTTAGTTGAGTCAAATACTTCAGTAACATTTTAGATACTACATTTTGTGCTTTTTGTAATTGTAGATACTATAGTTTACAAATTTATTTAAACTAGTACTGAACAAACTGATATAAAGAAATCTTTATGTGAAACGCTCAGCGTGCGTGACCATAAAATAAATCAAAATCTCTCCACAAACAACGGAAAATATTAGTATTAATAAAGGCGGAGGTGGCAATTATGCATCTTACTAACAAACACCATCCTCTTTTTTGAAGTCAATAAAAAATACTATCAAGATGTGTTTTAATGTGTTTTGTTTCTATTTAGTTCAACGGACTGGGAGGACGGTTTGACCGTTGGCTCGAACACGGCTCTAGTGGCGCTAGTAGCGAAGGTAAACGCGTGCGTGTCCCACTTGGAGCAGTTCCCGGTGCGAGTGCACGACCTGCCCGCCAGGCCAGCCTCCTCCGCGCTCAAACTGTTCAACACCCACCAACTCATGGTAACTTCATTGCTAATTTACTTCTAGAGTTATAACTGTTTTAAAAGGTTTCAGGCAATTTAACCAGATTTAAGTTATCTGGATGGATATCAGATTTCTATGCCATGATACTAAACCAGTTTGAATCTATATGTAATGACTATTGAAATCCGCCAAGAAGAGTAGTCATAACGCTTAATATATACTTTGACATAGTGCTTAGTTGCTCCATCACGTTAGTTACATATTATCATAGTTTCAGTTTTTATTCATAAATTTATGTCAACTTTATTATAAAACTTATTAATTGAAGATTACATCGTACAATAATAGTTTGCTTTGTTTTTGTCAACAGTGTGATCTCAAACGTCACCCGACATGCTCCAACCTAAAACAATGGAAGGGTGGAGTTGTTCGGATAGACCCCTTAGCTTTAGTTCAAGCAATTGAAAGGTAAGTTGATATTATATACCTTTTAGTTTAATCCCTGCTTGAATTATTTTTAGTCACGACTGTAATACATCGTAATATGATTTGTGTGATACGCAAGAAGGTTTATTTCGTTAACCGGTCTTGGATATTTTGATCTTATCTATGTAATATACCAAATCGTTGCTTTGTATATTGTAAGTGCTATTTCTAATATGTTGTCCTATTATTAATAGTACATTACGCTACGTGTGACCTAAGCGACGGATTATTGCATGGCGTGCAGTGAGTGCGATAGCTTTGCGTCGCTCCGTAGCATATAGTAGTTGTATAAATAATAAATAATATGTAGAGGTGTCGTACAATGAGGTGTGGTTGTTTAGATACCTATCCGCCCGCGGGTACGCCACGACCCGCAGCCGGGAGGGCGGCGCGGCGCACTCGGACGAGGAGCCGCCGTCCGACGACGACGTCGACGACAGCCTCGCCACGCAGCCGCACGCGCACGCCTCTGAGTACGTACACATCGCTCCTTGTACATCCCTATACTTACTAGGGAGATGACGCTCTATTTAATGTATCGCACTACACAACCTCACTTGTGAATGGCTTTATATCTGACTCTATTGAATATCGATTGTTTGTTTTAATTTAGTTTAGGCATTACTTCACTACTGAATTTCGAAAATAATATTTAAATTTACTTGTTAAACTTTACGAGAAAAAATGTTTGATGGAAACGTTAACAGAGTAATTACAATTACAGCAATGAACACAAATTGGAGTTTTTGATCGGCGACACAGTGTTGCCATACAACATGACGGTGTACCAAGCAGTCAGACAGTTTGGTGAACAGACTGACGCAGACACAGATAGTGAAACCCCACTTGGTAATTATTTGTCTACTTTAATTTTAAATAAAAACTTTAATCTCGTTTAGTATTTTCTTTTCAGCAATTACAAAGGGTTAATGAAAAATTACGAATTTTAAAAACATATTTTTAGTACAATAAGCTGTCTGGAATTTTTAATCTGTAATAATTGAAATGTTTGTAGCCAATACCGGCATATGGGTGCAAACGCACACAATATACTACCGCGCCGTGGAGCCGGGCGAGCAGCCGCGCACCGAGACCAACTCCTCGCGGAAAGGGAAAGGACAACCCACCAAACTGTCCTTCAGGAGAAAACCAGATCTGCTTTGGAACGGTTAGTAAAACATATGATTCACATTAGTTACTAATGGTGTAAACTCCATCTATTTCAACTCCATTTCACGAATAACTCCTTAAAAATCCAAATTACTTGAATCAGAATCAATTACTTCATTGTTGATATACTTCATGTAGCATCACTAGCGTAGCGTCATTTTGTTAATAATTTAATTAGCAATCGTTTAAATACTGCATTACAGAGGGAATAGTCCCGCAGCGCGAGTCACCGCTAGTTGCAATGTTACGCGAGCGCGTCCTCGGCACCACGACGGTCACGACTGTGGGCTCTACGGCGGGCTCGGCTGCGGCCGCCGCGGCGGGCTCGGCCAGCAGCTCGGCCTCCTCCGACGTCCGCGACGCCGCGCTGCCGGCGCTCGAACTGCTGCGAGCGCTGCACGCTATCTCCAGGCACTGGCCCTCGCTGTACAAGGCGCACTGCCTCACGGACCCCAGGCCGCTAGTGCCCACCTCCGCCTTTATTAATACTAAGGCAATTACTCTTTCTTATTTCCTTTTTTTTGTTCTTCGTAAAAGTTATTAAAGGTATATAATAAAATACAAAAATATTAGATTTCTTGAGATATTGTGATAGATAATATTCTTAAAGTTTCCGATGTAAATTTTTAAAATAATACTAATTCTTTGTTACAGTTGGCTGCGAAAGCGAATCGACAACTACAGGACCCTCTAGTTATAATGACAGGAAATCTTCCACCGTGGCTCAAAAAAATTGCTTATGCTTGGTAACAATTTTTTTTGTTAATCTAAAATCCATTATTGCAACTAAAATAATTTGACTTGATCAATTGTATGTCTCATAAATATAACAAATATCGCATCGTTCGCCCCTATATACGTGAAGTGTGTGTGTGTGTGTGTACGAAAGCGTTTATGTAAATGGGCTTAATTGTTTAGCCCGTTCGTGTTCCCGTTCGAGTGCCGGCACCTGCTGTTCTACGTGGTGTCGTTCGACCGCGACCGCGCGCTGCAGCGGCTGGTGGAGGGCGGCGGCGCGGCGGGCGCGGCGGGCGGCGGCGCGGACGAGCGCGTGGCGCCGCGCCTCGAGCGCCGCAAGCGCACCGTGCAGCGCCACAACGTGCTGCGCCAAGCCGAGCACGTCATGCACGAGTTCGCCAGCTCCAAAGCGCTGCTCGAGATACAGTACGAGAACGAAGTCGGCACCGGATTGGGGCCCACGCTTGAGTTCTACGCGCTCGTCTCGCAGGTTAGTACACGTGCATATAGGTTACACGTTGTCTCATGCATCTTGTGTTGATAGCTTTTCCAACACAAATTCTATTTATAACTAAATATGTCATAGCCTGAGATTTAAAACATTCACAAATCGAAAAGTATAAATTTTATGTGTATAGGCTCTAGTATAATAATTGATATCACTCTTGCTTCGTCTAATGCGCTGTCCTTTGCTTGGTGAAACATTTAGTTAATAGCATACATTTGTTTACGACAGGAGCTGCAACGTGCAGATTTGGACTTGTGGCACGGTAGCGAGAACTTCAAACAGAAACCGACGTCCTTCGGCGGAGAGATAGTGAAGGGCGCGCCTGGAGCCGTCACTGACCTAGCGTCGTCAGTGAGGGACGGACTTAGTCTGGACGAAGCCCCAGAACCTTCCGACTTGGAGAAGGTCTGTTAAACACACCTGTTAATATTAATAATAATATTTTAGTTAGTATAAGCTAAAGTATACTAGTATGAGCTAAATAATGCGAAAAATAGTACAAATATTTTAAATATTTATTTTTAAAATATTTTAGTTCTAGTTTGTTGTAAGGAACAGATTTTTTTAGCCTTTTTGCCTGTACTACACAATTGTTGTGTTGTTACATTTTATCATGTAACATAATACCTTGTCAATATAATGCCGCGACAAAACTTTCTCTGTCGCTGCTTGTTATCCCAGCTGAAAGCCATAGAAGAACAACACCAGACTAGTGAATAATAATGTTTGCAACATTGGCAGGAGACGTCGCTGCCCGCGCCGGCGCCGGACGCGACGTTCGTGTCGTGGGCGTGCGGGCTGTTCCCGCAGGCGCTCGGCAGGAACGTGCGCGCTTCGCATCTGTCACGGGTCAAGGCAAAGTTCCGCTTCCTAGGGAAATTCATGGCCAAAGCAGTCATGGACTCTAGAATGGTAGGTTTACTGATTTGCTTTCTATCCGTAACAAAATCATTTGGTTTTGGTTTTTGCAATAGTAATATACAAGTGCTATATATTTTTAGTTGCTCTGTTCTTCGTCGTAAGTACACTTGGAGTTGCACGATTGATTGCTTTATCCCAATCTTTACTTTCTTTAACTGTACAAAGCACATAATTCAATTGATTTAACACGTTTAGATATGAATAGGGTGTTACTATAATAATACAGTTTATACACCGCATATTTACGCTACGTCAGGTGGACATCCCGCTGTCGCTGTCTATGTACCGCTGGCTGGTGACGGAGGAGCAGTGGCTGTGCCTAAGCGACGTGCGGCACGTGTCGCCGGAGCTGTGGCGCTCGCTGTGCCGGCTGCGGCGCGTTGCCGACCAGGCGCTGGCGCTGCAGCAGGATACCAAGGTCGGACACGACCAGCGCCGGGCGCACCAAATGGTATGTATTATAAAGTCAGGTGCACATTTCGCTGTCGATGTACAGCTGACGGATAAGAATGAAATTTTAATGAGATGGGTTTTTTTTTTTGTTTATTAATACGTATTCCTAAAATTCCAATTTTTTGTGGGGATAATATTAAAATATAGTATGTAATTTTAGATCTCAGAGTTAGAGCTAGACGGATGTCCTATCGAGGAGCTCGGTTTAGACTTTATACTACCGGGCGACGGCTGCACGGAGCTGCGGCGCGGCGGCCGCGACCTGCCCGTGACCGCACACAACCTGCACCACTACATCGCGCTCGTCACGCACTGGCTGCTCTATGAAGGTATGCACTGTACTTATTTATTATTACTAACAAACAATTAGGGATGATATTTCTAGTCCAGACGAGACGCGTTTCGATTAGGCCTCATTTAATGTTCTCTTATGTCTACTACGTAGCGGATACCGAGTTTATAATATTATTATGATGAATTGATTTCATGTTTAATTGGCGTCGCTATATTGCGATTGCAAACTTTTAAAATCATAAGTTAATGTATTTTTTTTGTTAACAGGCGTGGTGCGACAAATAGAAGCTTTTAGAGAAGGTTTTGAATCAGTATTCCCGCTGTCTAATCTCAGGATATTCTACCCGGAAGAATTGGAACAAGTGTTCTGTGGAAGTCCCTCTGGTATGTAAGAATAAATAGCATTATGATTGTAATGAGACAAATTCCCCTTTGATAAATCACTTATTCAAAATTGATAAATATTCCCTGGAACGTGTAGTGTTATAGAGAGCAATTTATTGTGTGTAGTGTTATAGAGAGCAATTTATTGTGTTAGGTGGTCGCGAGCAGCGCTGGGACGCGACTATGTTGGCGGAGTGCATCCGGCCCGACCACGGCTACTCCAGCGAGTCCCGTGCCATCCGCCTCCTTATCGACATACTTGCTTCCTACACAAGAGAAGAACAACGACTGTTCCTACAGTTCGTCACCGGCAGTCCCAGGTTACCCACCGGAGGTTTGTTTCTCATTTTATAACATTTAAAATATCGAGAAAACAAAGTATTATTGTACTTCCTGTGAAAATTGACGTCATACTAAAATTATTTTTAATATTGGCTCGATATAGCATTCTTAAATTCTCCTTCAAGTGCAAAGTCTGTTGTTTTTGGCATTAAAATAAAGTTACACGAGTTTCTAGAAATTCATGATTATAAGGTGACTTATTAAATTAATGTTTAAGGATTCAAAGCGCTCAACCCGCCGCTGACGGTGGTCCGCAAGTCGCTGGAGTCGTCGCTGGATCCGGACGAGTACCTGCCGTCGGTGATGACGTGCGTCAACTACCTCAAGCTGCCGGACTACAGCTCGCCCGAGGTCATGCGCGCCAAGCTGCGCCTCGCCGCCTCCGAGGGCCAGCACTCCTTCCATCTCTCTTGAATTCCCTCCCCTCGCCCGGAGAACGTCTTCTCCCTTATTTTGTGCAATCAGACTGACTCTTTTGTGGTGAAAACTCAGTGCAGTGTCCATCACAGCTTACGTTTTCTTTTTGGATTAATTTTAGATTACAAAAATATGTTCTATAATTATATTTGTGTTTATTTAATGTGATAGCTTTGTATATTTGTTTATTGATACTTTAGATTGTCTCGATAGAGTAGAGGTAATGTCGAGAGGAGTGTAGCGCGCGCTGTCCGCGGCCGGACGCAGTGAGCGCGCGTCTCGGCCTAGCCGCACGACGCGACTACACGCCGCCGCCTATCGCCACCAATGTTATATAAATACTTTATATCTACATTAAATAATTTACATACCTAAGCTATATTTGAAGGGCCATTAAAATCTCACTTGAGAGTCCTATGATTTATAATAGCATTTATTACCAAAAGGTGTATGTTTTGATTAACATTAAGTATCATAACATTTAAAGAAAAGTGCAAAATTTATTATGTAACAATATCAATAAAAACCATGTAAACAATAGTTTTATTTTATTTGTTAACTCAAGCTTTCTCATAACGGCATCATTTGCGTAAATAATATAACTGCTGCATCCAGCCAAAACTCACAATCAATCTGTAGACATATTTAGTAATCAAACAACAATGCAACTGAAATTAATGTTTAATTATTTATCAATGAAATGACTATTTACATCAATTTAAACATATATCCTTGGAAATGAGAATAGTGACTGCAACTTTATCTTTACCTATATACCACATCAAATTATGACAACATGAATACATAGATTGCTACTTAGTTTAACAGAGTACTAAATTTATGAAGTCAATTATAAACAATTTATTACAAGAATCCCATAACAAACATTCAATAATGACAATATCTCTTCTATTTTTGCATTGGTATAGGCACTAAAAACATGACTGATTATGAAAAACAATAGTTCATCTGTTTGTATTTTAACATTAAACAATTTCTTTCTGAAAGTTATTGGAACAAAAAATGTTTATGGCTAACCTTATGCAATTCATTTTATGAATATATGATTTCTACATTACTCATGGAAATAGGGCTTATAATGTTTATTATTATTTGTGTCTCGAACATATTTTTAATTTTAAAATGGTGTTTTCTAACACAGCAAAAGCTTGCGCTTATCACTACTGTGACAGAAACAGACCTACATACCACACCTATTTGTTAAGAACTTATTTATTATGTTTTCTTCCATTACACCTACAAAATCACTACTTACTACAGATGCCAGTTACTTAATACAATATAAAATCATTTACAATACCATTGCAACCCAACCAAGAATGAGGCAAGATCCACCTATAGGGGTCAGGCGACGGAAACAACGATCACCAGTGAATGCGTGGTAGTAACATGTGCCACAAAACAATGTCATGCCCAGCATGAAAAAGCTTCCAGCCTGAAAATGAAAAGTTTTTTTATATATTTCTTTAAAACATTTTGTTTAGACCTCTATGTAATATTTATTGACTAACTTACAATTACTGGTCGCCGACAGAGAGGTACAGTCATGAGTGCAAGAGTGTGAAGAAAATGAAATCTATTAGCTGTATCAAATATTTTCCTCAAGTCCTCTTTAGTGTCTGTCTCAGGAAATGTTCTGTGTGCACCCATGGCTCCTAACACTACAGCAGATGCGCCGCTTATACCAGCCAGCCTAACAAAAGGACCAGCTTCTTGAGCAAGTTCCCACAATGGAGCCTTCATTATGATAGTTGCTGGGGGTGGTTGAACAGACTTGGACTTAAAAACGCCCTAAAAAAATATATAATATTAACCAAGACTTTTACATCGATTAACATATCAATGAGTTTAGATAAACATAATTTCGTAATGAAACTAGCTATGTATCTATCTACAAAAACTACGAAGTCACCACAAGTTTCGACTTACTATTTGGCGTAATAAATTCATGGCTCCGTCCGTCACCGTATTTAACATTAAAGTGTCGACTAGGTTTACCATACCTTGGCAGTTTTATTCCAAAAAAATGATTCAATTACTACTGGCCCCAGTAATACACCCAAACGCCAAGAAGTTCAGACAAAAACGGACAGACAATTGTCAGTGTCAGTCAACTTACACAAACTCAAACTGATCCATTGACATTTTTTTCCCAAGATTTGATGTCAAGATTAGCAAAGAGCATTTGTTTATACAGCAAAAGTACAATATTTGGATAAGGAATTTATATAATGTACTATTATTATATAGAATAGTACTGTTTATTGTACAGTTTTACTGTTTTTATTTAGTAATTTTTTCAATTTATTTTTTTGGATTTTAAATAAATCTTATGTGTATACACATACATTTACATAGATTTTAGTAAAATATATAAAGATAATTTAAATTCTAGTTTGAGTTACTTACCGGCTCAACCTTGGCTTGGGTGACTTAAGGGCAAGAGGAATCAAAGGGTTACCGAATAAGAACCGGAACAGGAGGTCCCTCATAGAACGGAGAACGTGCGGTTTGATTACACTGGTCAACAAAGTTTTTGCCACATGGGTTCTGTATGCTGATAATTAGTTGACTACATACCCTTAGTGCAAAACATTTTTTTTGTTCCTGTGACATACGAGTTTGTTGTGATAGCCACAAATGATTGATCCTATTTTTCCACTAAAATATTGTACTTATGGTTGAATTGAGTCAAGTTTTCATTTCAATCAAGGTAAATTAATTATTATATCATACATTTTCTGATCATTCAAAGTTTCTTAATATTCGAAAGTAAGTTATTGATCATCCTGACAGTTGTCGCGCGTACGGGTGAAAAACGGCCGCGAACGCGTGTGTAAAGTTCGGCCGCGGGCTGCGGGGGGCGTCCTCATCTCCGCCGGCGGGGAAGGTTTCTGTGTGGTACGTTGGTGTTATCGGAACTAGGAAACTTCACGTCGAGTGCTTCCGATATCTTATCTTCCCTGCCAATTTCTTGGGTTCTTGGGAGCCTACCACTGCGCGACATAAACTGCTTCAGAGTCAGAGATTAGGTTTAATTTTCCTTTATAAAGCTTATAGAACCGTCAGCACTGAATCCCTTCGGTTTTTAGCGGGCGTTTTAGATTAAGAAAAACAACGGCGTGCGGCAATGAATTATAACTCACGGAATGGTATGAGTTAAGATTTTCTTAAACCAAAAGTTAGACCTAAATTCAGTAGACTATTTGATAGCATATGGCAAAGCTCGCAAATGAATCGGTTGGTTCGTTTAGGTACGTCCGCGCAATCCTCTTCGTTATCTTGACCGTTGCTTGGCAAATTTTCTTCTTCACTGTCGTCTTCGAATAAAGTTTTGATAACGTTTCGAATCTTCTTCTCTGGAGGAACTTTACGCTCATTTTTTGACTTGAATGCGTTCATGTTTGAATAGAAGTCAAAATCAAACAGGTTTGTTGTTTCTTTGGTGTACGTTTTCTTTGGCCACATTTTGACTTGAAGTCTTTGGACTAGAATGGGGTATTACGCGAATACTACACTCGAGTGAAGAAGTACGGGCCCAATGACCGTTTTGTACAATCTAATTTGATTGTTTAATCATGTAAAATGCTAGTGTTTTAACCAGTTTATATACGTAGTGTAGATGTGTCGTACAACGTAAAATACGACGATTTGGCTGCTCTGTTCTTCGTCTCCCTCCCAAGGAACTTACTAAATAAAGCCTATAGTAACATTTATGACGATGATGAGTTTAATAATGAAAGGATGAAAATGATATGTAAAAAAGATGAATCTTCATTCACCATCCCTCAAAACAAAACACGATAGTTAATATTACTTCACATTGAAATACTTATTATTGCCATGATGATGGAATTGCTAACAAAACAGAATGTGATGGACTTTCGAAATAGCCAATTTATATAATACCATTGAGTAGTCCTAATTGAGAAAAATAACAAATGTAGTATACTACTTTCCAAATTAATTAGTTTTTCATAAAAAAAACATATTTAAGAAAAAATTATGGAGGAAAAATTTGTCATCTCGAATGTCCATCATTTTCAAATCTGGACAACTGTGTGTCGGCGCATAACAGTGACAGGCGCAAAGCGTAGACTTAAGATTATTTCGTCAGTGCCTTGCCCTTTACTATGCTGAAAAATTCACTATGTCATGTAAGACTTATTTTTACAAAATAATAAAAACTTTTTCAAAACTACTCAAATTTATTTTGTTGCTAATAATCTAATAAGACTTAACTTAATTTACTAATCTATTCGATGACACATTATTGAAGTAGCACCTTAATTTTATGAAATTTAACTTAATCCTATTTTTAATTCATCACAAAGGCATCCAAAAGAGAGCTTAAGGATGTCACATCTTAATTTATAAACAGTATCACTCGAGATTGTAATCAGGGAACTGGTTTGTCATCTGTTTTTGGGCAGCAAACTCCAGCGTATCTAAAACGAAGAAAATAATGTTAGTTAATATTAAAAATCTATAAAACCAGTGGCAAGCGCAACAGTAGATCCTTCTTTCAATATCGATTAATTCGTATTCAAACGAATCCAACCTAATATGTAAATGCAAGTGTCAATTCAGAATAAGTGTAAAAACGGGTATATTTAACTAACCCTCCTTGCAATAAGCAATAAGCTCTCTGGTAGTCTGCGGTAGTGATGTTCCGCGCGGAGTTACATTTATTGATGTATACGCACACGCTGTCCGCGCCAGATATACTCGTCTTGCAGCTTGAATCCTCACCAGTTAGCGATGAAGGCTGTAAATTTAATTTTACACTAATCACTATCTAAATTGACAAAAAATATGAGCATATTCTCCATCGATCAATCATTAACATAAATAATACAATAAAAATTTATTGCTTATGTCACTGAACCGTAACGATTTCTATCGAACTGAAAATGTTTATTTTTGTGATTTAAAATTCATCAAATATTATTATCGCTTGCAAGTGTTGAAATAAGCCCTAAGAGTCGGAAACGAAAACTTATAAGTAATAATTTAGACAACCATATAATACATAATCACAACTTACAGGTTCATCGGCGAAAAGTTTAAGGTTGACAATAGTCCCGTTGACTTGAAGGTCGATGGAATCCGAATCCATTTTCAGCAGAGGTTCCAACCAAGGGTATTCCTGAAGGTGGAGGGTCGTGAGGCGGTTGTTCGTTTCCGTCGTTGTAGGAACCGCGAAAGTGGTCGCAACATTCACACTATCTACATCTATAGTATTAAAATCAGAATAACATTTAGCTCATCATACACTAAACTTACTATTATAATAAACTAAGGCGCTTAAAAAATGGACAGCATGTTTTGATTGAAAAATCATTAGTTTACTTACAGTTTTTATTTGTATATTCAATACCATGTTTCCGCTTACCAAAACTCTCGAATCCCCAATTCTGATCTGTAACAAAACGATATCGAATTTCAACATTGTAAATATATATTCTTGGTATTTTTTTAAATATTTAATGCTCGAACTAGATGATCATTTTCGATTTTGATCAAGTAATCATTTGAGATAGCCTGTAAACAACTTGAAATTAAGTTTAGTAGGAAAGCCTACTAAACTTAATTTCATATTCACTAAATCCCTTACATTATAAGTAAAGATAGGAAGACGTTCTTTACATGCATAATTCGTAATAAAATTACTTAGTCACCAAGTAGTTTCCTGTTGCGTCAACTAGCAAATAGCTGTTTTCAATCCGAAAAATGACAGTTTCAGCAAAGCGTTTCCCCATCGAAAAACACAAAAAATATTATCAGCAGGCACATGCTTAATGGTTCATAACTTTTTGTATATCAGTGATAAGAAGTAGTGTTTTTATTTAGTTGCTATAATTAGGCTGTTATTCTGACGCCTCCGTCCTAGCCGATCCAAACCGCTTCTATAGATCTAGGTGCTAGAGAAATGGTCGTTAGCAGGCACATTGTTAGTATCCAGTTCCTTTGTTAGTATTTTGGCTTCAATTACGACACTTGGCAGTCGTAAGGCTAAAATGAGTATTTCGATTGAGGTTTCTGGAGACAAACATAGTATAAAAGATGCATTCAACTTACGAGGGTCGTCCACAGATGTTCTGATGTCAACGAAACCTGAAAAAAAAATGCTTTTCATTTAGGTTCTACCACGATATAATTCGATTATCTGGGAGGTGTACAAACATTTAAGGATATTGTTACCAAAGTATTGGTAAAGTAACAATAGATTTTTTTTTTACTTATTGGCGGCTTTGGTGCCGCGATAACTTTTATTGTATTTTTAAGCATTGAAAAATAATCATTTAGATTTAATATTGTAAAAAATCTATAAAATTAAAGTAAAGGTGCAGTTGACATTGATGAGAAAATAAATAATAAAGCATAATGCCGTGCATAGGATAATAATGATGAATTTAAAATGTTACTTACCGAACTCTTGCATTCTCCTCCATGCCGCCTATTGTTACGTATAGGTACTAAAGTAATACATTTTTTTTCAAAACATGCTGTCACTGTTATAATCTAATGAAATAACTTGAACAATATTAATTTATGAACATTTATAAAATTGGCATTATGTTAATTTTTAATTATATCTATCCTGGTTTGAATAAAGCTTATTTAAATTACAGCTCTACTTGTATTTAGTATTACGCATTGTAAACGGTTGTAAGTCATCATTAACACTATCAGACTTGTCTTTATAACCAACTAGTGAATAAATCTATTAATTTTATTGTAACTTGTACTCATCACAAAGTGCCAATTTTAAGAATAATTGTTGTAAATTACCAATAAAGTCGTCAACAGACTCCTCTTCAGTTTGATACATTTCGAGTCCTTGGTCTGCCGCTCCATAAGCCGCTGGCAGACTGCCCATCAACTTATTAGGCGAGTAGAATGCCTGTGCACCTAACCAACAACGATACCATGCATGATTTCATTTAATGGGAAATTTTATAATAGTTAATGAAAAGCTTGCAAATAAAGAAGTATATAACAAGTGACACAGGCATGGAATACGTTTGGTGCAAAAAAGTATATAATAAACATACTGTGATATACCGGTGCTATGGGTCTACGGTTGGCTATATTATATCCAGCGGACGCACCTAATGGCGGGCCGAGTGCAAACGCGCCCGGTTGGAAACTAGCCGCAGAGAGCGCTGCAAACAAACAATTCCTCAGTTGTATTTCATCGCCACATTGGAATCAAGAAATACTCGCATGTTGTACTTACCAACTCCAGGACGTTCATTGTAACCTGAAACAAAAAATTAAAAAAATATACACGTATTTTTTATGTTTTTTTAATAGATGGCGACGATCAACCTCATATGAAGTTTTAACAAAGATGTTGACCCTAGATTTTCTACACATAATTCACGTGAGATCTGTTGATCGTATCTGCTGCGAAAAGCTGCATCGCCTTATAATCCTTATTTATTGAAAAATACCTGTCAAGGGCACAATGAGCAAAATGTTACTACAGTTCTTAATGTACTTACTAATCATTATCAAGTTACCTGTTTTGTCCACAGATTCTGCGTCTACGGCGCTCGTATCGTTTGGTTTCACCACCACCAGCGACGTTAGCGGCGTTACGAAGTTGTACTGGAAATATGATTGTCATATGTCAAAAAAAACTAGTTGTATTTATTTAACATTTTATATTTTACGTCTTAGCTCTTAGTACAAACTGCAGTACAAGAAAGTTAAAACTTTGTACATTTTGTTAGTTAAGAGACAACAATATTTTAAATAACTACTGGATATTCTATTTCAATTAAATTTTAAAATGTCATTATTACGCACTATAATCTACTCGTATTCATAGGGAAGATTAGCGACTCTTAGTTCTTAGTCACGGAAACGCAGATACGCGTTTGCGCATCGAATAAAACAATTCTTTCGTTCTCCATACAAAAGAAAACTCACATTAAGGCAGTGAGACAACTGTGTACTTTAAATTTTTTTTTTTTTTTCTATAAAATATAATTATCTATACTATCTGTTTAATAAACAAATGTCTGTGTGTAACCTTAAGAGCGATGTCCAGTGCCCTCTTGGCGGGCCCGTCCGTGCCGTTGGCGGGCTTGTCTTCCGCGTCGGCGGCGTCCCTCTCGTCTAACAACTGTTTAATAGTAAGATACGCCCATAGTCGCTCTAGAGGCAAAACGCCGCGTTTAGCCGCTGTAGGGACTTTAGGGAAAATCTCGTACTTTTTCTGTAATTATAATTGCCATCATTGTTTTATATTGTGTTGAGGTAAATAACATTAAATTAAATTTAAAATGTTTTGGTCTTAATTAAGGTCAATTAAATAAAATTATTTTATTAATAAGATTCGCTAACACTACAATACAATATAATACAATAAAAAATATTTACTTTAAACAGTTGAAATTTTCGTCATGCTATAGCATTAAACAGTCTTTTTATATCTGTTTTTAGACAGTTAAGTTTTCGTCACAGGTGGATGTTTTATTACCTTTCCAAGTGTAGTATCTCCGACCCCGCAGAAGCCGAGCACTGTGGGTGTAAACTCCTCAACGCCGTCATCGACCCGCCCCGCCACCACCGCCTCCGAACCGAGGTACAGCGTACGGAATTTAGACTTAGTCACAGAGTCTTCTTTCACCTGCAAATTACCATAAAATAATTTTAATGAATCACGTTCGTATCATGAATTTAACATTCAATAAAATAGGATATTCACAACTCTAACACATTAACATAAACGAAAGATAGTGAAAAGGAAGAACAAAATTACAAACGGTCCTGTATCATCGTATAAGATAAATGCTATTATAGAATCAAAAACGAGCAAAATATTCCATCGACATCGACAAAAGCATCGATAATCACCTGAGCCTCTGGATATATAAATTTGACGTGCGACAGTAGCGGTGATGACACCTGCCTGTAGAAGTCCTGCAGTTGTAGCGCCGCGTCCGCCGCCTCGTATATGTGACGCATGAAGCCATCGTTCTTTAGAGACAGCTTGCGGAGGAAACCACGATCTGCGTCCTCACCTACAAAATTCTAACATTAGGTATTTTTTTAACCTTAACCACTGTGATAGAAAAGTGAACCGCTGACTGATTTTGTTGTTCCAGGTTTAAACAAAAAATTATTGCGGAAATAAATGTACATGTTTATTATTCAGTAGTATTTATAAGTAAACAATCGCAGACGTGCTTTTTTTCTTAAACTTAAATAGTTTATCAACATACAATAAAAACCAGACTTTCTTACGTTTACTTCTACATGAACATGTACGTTGATATCTTACGTTACATATTAAAACCATAATAATATTTCATAGTGGACGATGTAAACTTGTTTCAGTTACAAAATATTAGTTCTTACCGAAGGCAAGTGAGAATACAGACGCCCTGCTCGGTCCGGAGTTCTTCTCAGTTAGCCTGTTGATGATACGTCGCGGAGACGTCTCGCCCACGGTCGGCTCGCCGTCCGTCAGGAATATTATTATAGGCTCCAATTGGTGCACGTCAACTGAACACAATTTGTCATAAATATAATGTCGCAATCGTCGGGAGTAATTGTGTCGAATCCCAGCTCGGGCAGGAATTTGGGTGATGATCATAAGTATTTGCTCTGTCTTCTTGGATGGATTTTATGTTAATAAGAATTTTATTTATCGAAATATGTATGTCGGTCTTTGTTTAGCATCAATTAGAAAAAAAAACAGAGAAAATTCTACAAAATAAATCCACGCAATAATAAAATTACGCCACGATTTAGGTACCACTACAAATGTCTCAACAATCCTAATAAACTTCGATAGTCGAATAGTCGAGGGTTATGGTATTTATACGTAGTGACATAAAACTACTAAATGTGAAGGCCGATTATAATGGTTTTTTTTTCTAATACATATGTTAGTGTTTTGTTATTTATCAAAAGAATGATATTACACACGGTTTTGGGAAATCGAAAAAAATATTTGCTCAACGTAGATATTCACCATTCCACTTGTGTAATCATGACGAAATTTGAAAACAACAATTGTTATTCTACCACATTTTTAAATCAATATTTGAAATAAGATTGGGCAGTAAATTTTTTTCTGCGAAGTCGGAGGGGCGTTTTATCTGTTGTTTTTTTAGAATCTCACTGCTAATATTATTATCTGCATCGTATTGTTAGCCACGTTGATGCTCCAGTGCCTCGCTTCAGCTTCCCTCACGGCCGCCATGTACTTCCGTCTAACATCTGTGTACTGTTTGAATACTTCATCTTTCATAGGATCGTCGTCTCATACGGGATAGTTGAACCATTTACGCCTCGCCTTGTTTCGGGCCCTATGAAGCCTAATTACTTGCTCATATTCCAACCATTCGCTTGTTCGCTTTTTTCTAGTTTTTTACCTATACAAAAAGTAATCTACCCATAAGGTTTTTTGTTTTTTCCCACCACCCGTTCGTTATCTCAGATTAAGAAACCATGACTAATCGTCATACGCAATAAGGTGTATCGAATTCTTAAATTGATTTTCACACAGACAAATTAATTCTTATATTAAGTGAAGATGTTTTGTATAATTGTATGAGCTATATTAAGCTTTAAGACTATTACGTATCGCACCTTCATTTTTGTCCGCGCTGTCATTTGCAGGGATGACCTCAGCGGTAGTTGATTCAGGTACTTCATCGGTGGGTACACCAGGGGGGCCGGCGCCGTATGTATGGTTTGGCAGTTGCTGTGAAGACACGGCTGAACCAGTCCAGTTCACTCCTTTGTTAATCAGGTCCATGGCCACGTTGAGAGCGCCATTAATGTTGGTACCTATACAAAACGAGACATTTGGTATGTTTCTAAATTTAAATCTATTAAAGTTATATAAGTAAACATGGGAAGTAAAGCTAATAGCTTTAAAACCCCCAATCAAAAATTGTAAACAAAACAAAATGTTGAATTAAATATATTTTTCAAGTCCAGTGTTCCCGGGATCAAGCAGTTTCAAATGATAAAAAGACTAAGTAAGATTAAATATACAATTTAATTTTAATATTTATAATTATATCAGGTACTTCTATGCCATATCTTTGCTTGGTATAATCCTTGGTACTGATGCGTACAAGAGTACAAAGTATATACCTCCGATAGCTTGAAGCCTAGACACGACTACTTTAGCCTTGTCGATGTTTTCCTTGGAGGCTCTGGCCGGCGGGCGCAGCGTGACGGGCTTGTTGTCTTCATAGAACAGGTAGTGCGGCGGCGGCACGGCTGGCTCCGTCGCCTCGTTTAGATCGTGCACCTACACGTACGTATACGTATGACAGACAGTATGGTTACTCACCTACAGTAAGTCCTATTTATCTAAATCATATATATTATAGTTATAAGTAATTAAGTAGTATCAAATATTGTTAGCGATTAGAGATAGTTATGCAGGTGACTTTTTTCATAAAAATTTTATTTTATAAATTGTCGTTAGATATTTTATATTTACATGATACTAACTCACTTTACATATTTTACATTCAGAGTCACAAACTTCCAGCTCATTTTTCACCCCTGAAGTGTCGATTGTATCAAGGGGCTAAAAAACCTAA
Source organism: Choreutis nemorana (assembly GCA_949316135.1). Lineage (NCBI taxonomy): Eukaryota > Metazoa > Arthropoda > Insecta > Lepidoptera > Choreutidae > Choreutis > Choreutis nemorana. The sequence continues at coordinate 4,753,559 of OX438597.1, read as the reverse complement.
GAAATAGCTGACAAAAGCTTTCCTCTGATTAACTATTATGCCTGAATATTAAGCAACATTAGAAATGATGTACCTTGACAATAGAGGAGAATTCCACAATACTGAAGTAATCGCCGGAGTTTAGTTCGTCGAGTATAGTCTTCATCGCCTCTCGCAGCTGCACTATCTTGCGGTCCATCATAGAGCCGGATGTATCCAGTACGAACACCACGTGCTTGCTCAGCGCCGGCAGAGACGTCGGCGCGAAGAAATGGACGAAGTAACCGTCATTCACCTTAAAAATAATAATTATAGATTGTGTTAAGAACTGTCACATTCGGCCACTTCTCTTCTTTTAATTTAAAAAAAGTAAGGTTTCAAAAGGATAACAATCAATCCAATCAAAATATATATATTACAAATAATTTTGGCAATATACAAGCAATTTTACATATCCTTCATTCTGTCCCACCCACCACTCCAAAATCTTTTTTCTTTGAACTTGAATCGATTTCAATTAATTTTCGTGAATTACCTATAAAACAATATCTTACCTAGATATGTATTTATTTAAATGAAGGTTGAAATAATTATTTTTGCACCCGAGAGGTAGCTTTTTATTTATTAAATTTAACAATTACTCGAGGGAAACTAATCAATTCAATTTCATTTCGATCCCTTTAATTTAGGAACAAAGAGTTTATAGATACATAATACATTTAAAAGACTTGCTTACCAAAACCTCACCGTCCTTAGGTCTGTCGACGTCGTACTGTACTACGAACTGTCCGAGCACGCCTTCCTTGTTGTCAGACGTGCTGACGTCGGACCCGTCATACCCCCAGTTACTGTAGTGAGACTGAGACTCCTTCGCCTTGTCCTTCATAACATATATTAAAATGAATACAGTTAATAATAAATTCAACCAGACAAATTTACATGTTGGGACTTTAGTGATATTTCGAATGTGAGCCCAGTAGTGATCTTTGGGTTGTATTAAAAGATAAAATAGGACCTTGCCAAGAAAGCACAGGAGCACCTTTAGGGTGCTCATGCCCTGCCTGTAGTCAGTTAAATTAATAAAGTTATTTAACGTTAATCGTTAAAAAACTTTACAATTTACAATTATAACAATTTAATTTTACTATTTAATTAAGGTGCACATTACGCACCTTGTAAACTTCCATGAGTCTCTTCTGTTCGTTGAGGTCAGGATTAAATGTAATGATAGCGACCCTATCGTCGTGAGTTCTCTTTATAGTAGCTTTTGAGTTCTCTGAAATCGATTTTTTTATATTTTTATAAATTATCCTAAAAACATATCAGAGCTAAAGGAAAATAATTAGGCTTTTTTATTGGATCGGCGTAACATTAATTCTTTTCTAGATATGTATTTATTTTATTACGACAACCTTTGTGTCTGCGGTGAAACAGCTACGCAAGAAGTTTCAGGTTTGAATCGCAGCGGAGGCGGAATTTTAAATATCAACGATGCATTGTTTCGATCACTAGTCTTGGATGTAATATTATTTTCTGTTGTGCCATATTGTTCCATGATCCAAAATCTAAGCGCAGTACTGATTTGCGTGTGAAGGTGTGTAGTGGCGATATTATTTTCTCTTTAATAAAAATAAAGAGCTGGTCTCGGACCAATTTGAATAATTCTTTTTACGAACAAATTAATACAGGGAAGGTCCAAAAAGTTAAAAAAATCCAAAGGATCAGAAACGTGGTACAAAATTTGCGGGTTTAACTAGTTTTACAAAAAAAATCTCACGGGGATCGTTCTCCGAGGGGTCGATTTCGTTTCCGGTAGTGACCTCGGGCACCCGGAGCTGTTTGATTTTGTTGGTCTCTCTGATGTTAACCGTTACAGTGAGTTTCGGCACGAGCGCGCCGGGGTGTAGGTTGATGTCGTGGTTGTACACGCCGTTGCGGCGTACGAGCAATTCCTCGTACGTTAGGTTAAACACGGCCGTGGACTGGGGTTCCACGTTCACTGATACGGTAAAGTGGTTGGAATCGCGAGCCCTGGAATCAAAAAGTGATCCGGTTGGTAGGTATATTCCCAACATTACAACTAATTTCTTTCTTTTGAGTTATCGTTTAAAAAACATACAGTTTGAACTATTACTATTTATCTTGATCAAGTGGCAATCATCTTTAGGACTATTCAATCAAAAGGTACAAAGAATAATTTTTGATATGGATACAAAATTTTTGATATGGAATCATAGAGTTGACATTCTTTGATTTTTGCTCCAAGTAAAAAAATTATTAATCCGCGAATTTCTGACTTTTGCGCCTAAATTTAAATGTATTAGTGATAATTGTAATTGGAAGCTCTCAAAGTATTAAAATCTCAGTGTTATAATCGTGTGTTTAACGATCATAAGTGAAATTATAAAACATAGACAATAAACGGTGAAGTGACAAGTCATTTTTTTCAAGTATTTTACGCGACTCACAGCAATAGTTGCATGACTTAAGGCTCAAATTTGGTTGAGCTATAGCGCAGTGACGTACGTTATCGCTAGGAAGGTTGATAAAGCAGCGAGACCACTTGAAGAATTGTACCTACGCCAGTTGTTCTCTCAGAGACCATTTTGAAGTTTTTTTTATTTTTTATTATTATTTGAGATTTGAGAAAATATTGAATTTGAGTTAATTTGAGAAGTGAATTGAAAAAAAAGGTCACTTAATGATGGATAATAAAGCACAATCATGGGGTTGTTGTAGTAATGAGAATCTCTCGGACGATAAGTTCAAAACTTGTGCGTGTTGTGGATTATCTTTTCATTTCGCATGTTTATTAATAACTGGATCTCCTGAGAAGTCAAACTTCAATCAAACTTGTAAGTGTCCCGCATGCTTAAACTCTTTACCGAAACATACGAAGAAAGATTCGACACCTGTTCGCAGCATCGCATCCATGAATAGAGGCAACAAAAGAGTAGCAGTAGGATCTCCTTCGCCACCATCCTCTTCATGCAGGAGGTTATGAAGGAAGAGTTGAGTGAAATGCTGAAGAAGTTTAATGAGAGTATAGTCTTCGCAATTAATAAAGAACTTGAGCCCGTGAAACAGATTATAAAAGATATAACTGAATCTATGTCTTTCATAAGTAATAGATTGGATGATATAGAGAGGGATCAAGGAGTTGCTCAGGTGACACAGAAAAGAATAGAAAAAGAAAATATAGAATTGAAGTCTACTGTTGGGGACATTATGCAACGTATCAATAACCTCGAACAACAATCTAGATCAAATTGCTTGGAATTACAATGTGTGCCAGAGAACAAAAACGAAAATCTGTTTGACACCGTCATTCAGCTGGGAAGAATCACAAGCGCTGATTTGCATGAGATATTATTACATGTACGCGAGTTGCTAAAATAAATAGGTCCAGCTCTCGTCCACGCACAATTGTTGTACAACTGGCTTCGCCTAAGCTGCGTAACCAACTTTTGGCTTCGACAATTAAGTATAATTAGGATCACCCTCAAGATAAATTGAACTCCTCTCACTTCGGATGCTCCGGGCACAAGAAACCTGTCTTTATTGGTGAACAATTGTCTCCAGCAAAAAGGGCGCTTCATGCAGCTACGAGAATTAAAGCTAAGGAATTAGGTTATAAGTTTGTATGGGTTAGAAGCGGTCGAATTTTTGCAAGGAAAAATGAGAATTCTGATTTTATTTTTATAAAAATATGAGTAGCCTAAGTAAAATTATTTAGTGTGCGATATATTTATTTCCGATATATTTTACCAAAATTGTAGAGGTCTTCGAACAAAAACAACACATTTTTATTGTAATTTAAGCTGTTCTGCTTATGACATTATAGTATTAACTGAAACATGGTTAAATGATACTGTACTTAGTAATGAGTTATTTGATGATAGATATATTGTTTATAGGAGAGATAGGGAGAGTTCTGTATCTCAGTGCAATGGGAAAGGTGGTGGTGTTGCAATTGCCGTTTTAAAATCCCTAAACTCTCAACGTATAATAAAATGGGACAGTAAATGTGAAGACCTGTGGATAACCATTGATGTCTCTAACACGCCCTGTCCGCGTCGGGTGGCTCTTTGCGTGGTCTACCTTCCTCCACCAATTAAGATATCGAGCTTAGAGGAGTTTATTGACAATTGCAATCGGATATTTGAAACGATAGACTACCCTGTTTGTATCCTTGGCGATTTTAATATTGGTGTAATTAATTGGGATCACCATGATAATAATGATTTACCTTGAAAAACATCTCAGGCACTTTTGGATTTTATTGATGTCGGTAAACTTTATCAAATTAATAGGATTAAAAATAGTTTTGGGCGCATCCTAGATTTAGTTTTAACGACGCTTCATTCTTGTACTGTCTCAGAAACTATTACCTCATTGTCTGTAGTTGATAAACATCACCCTCCGTTAGACATTACAATTTCCTTAACGAAAGAAGTCAACTTACCATATCACAAAATAAATTTAAAACCTAACTATCTATTTTGCTTTCTCGGAGTGCTTTTTATACGCAGATGATCTTAAGTTCGCAAGGGAGGTTGCATCTTTGGACGACGTAGAGTTGTTACAACATGATCTTGATAACCTAATTGACTGGTGTGAGAATAATAATATGCTACTTAATTCAAAAAAGTGTTTTTATTTAAGTTTTACAAGATAAACTAGAGTTATAGTTTCAGAATATCGCATAAACCAAGAAAAAATTAAAAGTGTGGATGTTGTTAGAGACCTTGGAATCACGTTCGACAAAAAAGTCACCTTCGTCAATCATATCGATTTCATCGTAAAAAAGGCATCAAGAATGCTCGGATTCGTGCTGAGATATTGTAGGAACTTCAGGCGAGCTAAAACCAAGATAATATTATTTAACAGTTTAGTGAGAAGTGTTTTGGAATATGGCACAGTTGTTTGGAGGCCACTTTATGCGACACACTCCCTACGACTTGAACGGGTTCAGAAGCGCTTTTTATGGCACGTTAGATTAGTAGATACCCTCGCAACTGTATCACACCCCTGGTCCCGCCGCTTAGAAGGACGATTCTTGGCTCAAACTCGCCTATAGCTAGACTTTGCAAAATTGCCAATAGCCTCAGTGATGTTATCGACCTACACCATGATACTATGGGTAGGATTTTTACTAAAGCCATAGAACGAATACCTGAATGTTATTAAAATTTATGTTTTTTTTTACTTATTGTTTTTTGTAATTTTAATAAATTAGTTAAGTTAATAAAGGGAGAAAAAAGTTTAACCTTATATTATATTGCATGCTGTGTTAGCCTATAAGTGATTAGGACACTGAAAAAGTTCTTAAAATGTTAAAACTATATTGTATTGTGTTTTTAATCGTTGGTTAACCAAATAAAAAAATTAAAGAATCACATGACGATCTCAAGTTGCACAAAATACCAAGTATTGTTAGAATTGACTATATGTATATGGATATAATGTAAACATACTTAGCGGCGACATGCGCTGCGCCGATCCCTTGTGATATGGCTTCGTTGTAAATCTTCTTAGCTTCCTCCTTTTCTTTAACGTAGGCTTTGTAAGGCTTGCCGTCTAGTATCCTGGAAAAAGTTTTACAACTCAATAGACACTAGAAATCCATTTAACAATTTACTTTTCACGTAAATTGCTTGCTTTGTCGTTTTTCTCATTTTTTCTAATCATTTATTATGAATACGAAAGATTACATCAAGAAAAATTCATGTAAGAAACGAAATAAACTTACATGACAAATCCACTGATAAAGGCGGTTTCAGGCAGGAGCACCCTAAAGGTAGCCTCCTGTGCTTTCTTGGCGGGATTCCTGACGCGCGTCACGACCGCAGTGTGAGCGTAGCGAAGCGTGACGTCGGACGTGACGTCCATCTCCGTCAGCTTCAGAGGCGGCAGCGGACCCTCTGTGGACCCATGCTGCTCCTCCGTAGCCGGTACTGGGGTTGTACTCTGGGAAATTATATAGGTGTCTTCAGATAACACTCTTAGGGAGAACTCTGAATATTGAAGTAAATCGACAGAATGTCAAGAAATATATGTCTGTTAGGGGCTTTTCCAGAATGCTTCATAGTTAAAAAAATATAAAAAAATAAACAGGCACAGTTCAACACACACAATTTTATATTTTTAGCACAGCAATATTCATAATGTAGGTATGAGTACATAATATAAATAATTCATTGTTTACCCAACAAACTTCCATAAATAAGTACCTATCCTATCAACATACTTTCTGGAGAATTTGGTTTGGTTGAGTTTTCGTTAAAATCGAGCTTACCGTAGGTACTTCAGATACGATTATTCGAGACGGTATACTGTGTAAACCTTAAGTTTTAAAATTCAAATTATAGTTTGACAGTTACCACATCTTCAGATCTGGCGACGACGATGGTATCTTGCGTTGTCGGTATCAGTGCCGCTCGACTCAACACCGCTAACGTGAACACGAAACACAAGCTCCCTAGACACATTTTCATAGTTCTGAAACAATTACAATGTATGCACGTATATAAATTATTGTTTATTATTCATATAGTTCTTACATGCATAAAATATTTTTTAATCTATCTTTGAAGTGAAGTCCAATGCCTTACAACGATAAAAAATATCTAAATCAGTCAAACAAAAACATATGCCCGAACAGATAATGTATGTTCATACCTGTGTATAAATACAGTCGAATTGAGAACCTTATCCTTTATTAAAGTCGTTTAATAATGAAGTTTAACAAAACCGTCGTGATCCCTTATAAATTAATAACACAATATATTACAAGTGCAAGTGGTTGAGGGTTCCATAAAAACTTTATTATATACACTTGTTCACATTTCATCTAAGTCATTCCAGACTCTGCTGTTTAAACAGGTACATACAAATTACAAAATAAATATTAATACAAATTTTCTATAATTTCGCCATTAGATTTTTTCTTTATCCAAAGAAATAGCCAAACAGCGCCAAATCCAATAAAATTATATTGCTATTCTATTCCAAAGATAAAAATAATAAAAGTCAAATTTTAGTGACAAACACCATTGTAAACTCCAACTTAAATAACCGTGTGAAATTATTATGAACTTAAACTTTACTTGGGAGATATTAGTAGGTATAATAACGTTAAGTCGATTTATACTACAAGTACCAATCTCTTTGAAAACATTTTTTTGATACGAAATCAATTAATTTTAAAATTTTATTAATGTAAGGGGTGGTATATATTTACCAATTGAACTAAAAAGATATTATCATTGCTTTCTTATGCGAAATGCGAAAAGCGAGCGTTTTCGCGAAACCAAAGATTATACTATCACTATCATATTAATAAATTAATATTGCATAATTTATACAGCTACAGATGTTTAATTTGATTGAAACAGCTTTGAGATAGCTAGAAAAATAGATGTAGTGACATCATGTAATCAACGAAACCTGCATGAATATATTAGACTACATACGTGTAATTAGTAATAGGAACAGAGTTCATTACACCAAATAATAACAGTTCGCAGCGTCACAAGTATTAGGTATACATAATTAATCTAGGTATGTACCTACAACTCAAATGTTCTATTTCCTCAATATTGTCCTCATAAAAACAAACGTGATGATGATTAATGTTGAAATGATTATATACATTCATAGATACCTAAAGAATCAGAGATCAGTTAAATATATCTGCAATTTCGTAGGTATTATAAACGATAATTTATCTGTTTTCAATATGAGTATATGTACCTAAATCTTATTTCTATACTGCCGATAATTCTGGGAAGTTATTGTCAATAACAAAATGTGTTCTGAGAATACTCATAATTTTTTCCTATTTATTATTTATCTTTTGATAACAAGGAGGAAAATACAAGTTATTATGGCAGGGTAGTAACCTTATATGGCATCATTCATGGACATGCATCTTCATGGCCTACCGAACCGAACATACCTATAAATAACAAAAACCGGTTTGTTCCGTGTTACCTAGATAGTTTTCTATTATTTATTGCTGTGTTCAATAAACTCTACATAACTAAAGATACATACCTATCTATATTACTTTCGTTATATTTTTTAACTCCCACAAGGGTTCCTTAAAACCGTTACAAATATAAAAGTTCATGTAAATCGCCAAAAGTGTATTTTTATTCGTCAATAATAAAACTAAAATCAAGTATCTGATTTAAAAAGCAAACTTACATTTGAGGGATTGGACAGAGACATCGATCAACTCACATTAAATTATACACTTCAACTTTTTGGTCCCGTTCAAATTACAATAAATCGGTAAATACCCGAATGTTGTTGTGGTAGGTAAAACATTTGCGGAATTATTTTCCTTATTGTTAAAAACCCGCCTTGTTTTTAGGCTCCAATGATATCTCGGTATCAGGTATAAACTGATAGTTTCAAAGCAACGTATGAATGCAAAACAAACATGAATAATGGATAAACCGATGTCTTTGCGAATACTCAGTTTAACAATGGATGAAAGTTTAATCAGCCGAACCAGTAACTACGCATCCCATACGAAATTTTATCAACTTTTAATAAATTAAACAAAGATCTAAAGTAATATTTGATTCAAAAATACTTTTATAATCCAACTTATTTTTTAAAGATAAGTGACTGGGTAGCCGAAACTTCTGATTTGTTTACTGTTTTGGCTTAGCGCGATACGAATACGCTCCTTTACTATTATTTTATTAATTATTGTTTTATTTTATCTGACAATTTGTATTTGTCTGTCAATATTTGTATATCTAATGAATGACTGGTTGAACATCCTTACTACCTATATCTGCATTTAAGTGTTAAAAATTGTGTATGATAACATATAAATATATTTTATATCAAAACTTTCCTTACTTTAGTATGCACTGGCACCATCTTTCATATTTTAGTATCGCCCATAGGTAAATAAACACAGATATTTACTGCACGTAAGTTAAAAATAAAGATAAACCCTACCTACTGTTAAACATAAATATTCATATGTACCTATGACCGTAGGCTAAAGAAACTCGGTTTATCGCTGCGGTACGATCGGCATATGTTATATAATTAATAGTCAGAGGAAAAATATACTGCCAGCATAGATTGCAAGATAGTTAAATCCTAGTTGGAACGTTGTGAACTTTATCTGCGAGTATAGGTGGACCGATAACACTTACCTAGTGGTTTGTTTACGCTCAACGAGATGATTGCTGCAATTGCGTCCGTCAAGTACTTGGCACGTTCCTTGGTCACCCTCACTGAGACAAGTAATATTATAGGAGGTGGGAGTGTGGGACCTCTTGCGGGGAGCGTGCGTCCCCGGCGTCGGTCAGCGCGGAACTCTGCCGGCGCCGACCAATGCTAACTTTATATTGAATGGACTCGAGTGCGGGTTTCCCGATTACGTCTCGGATGTTCGCGTTTCAGGTAGATTAAATATTAAACGTAATATAGAAAAAAATATTATCAAGCTCCGATTTACCTTTTCAATCAGCTTGGTACCATACTACAAAGATATATTTTGCATTCTGGTAAGATTAGGGTCCCGTGCAACTAAATTTTCATTTTGTAGTTACATCGCCATATTTTTTAATAACTTTGACGGATATTTAAACACACCGCACCGTCAATTTCAACACTCCTCCAAGAACAAGACAGATCCCTTAGTGCGCGAGTCAGACTCGTATTTGTCGGTTTTTGGTGTGAAAATTAATCTATTTAGTATTTCAACATAAGATACAAACATTGCCTACGAACGCGGTTTCGGTTTTAAATTAATTTTAAAGTTATTTAGCATTTAAGGCAATAAAGGGTAAGTATCTGTTTTTACTTTAATACATAAAATTAGTCTGCACATAGTGAGTTGTTTGTAGTAAATAAATACATAGGAAAAAAAATCAATTAATTAATATGAAATATTATACATACATACTATAACAATTAACAGTTCCCGTTACAGAATTCATCTTTTACTTTGGAAAAAGCAATACATCGTTATTTTACAGACACATGAGGATAGTTAGACTTGAAAGTTGTTACAGGCAAAAATCAGATTTTTAGTTAGGTAACCTGCATAATCAGGTTTACAACTTCATGGTTACGATGAGAATCATTCCGCGAAAAATAAATCAAATCTAGTTTAAATACATGGTATAACGATAGGTCAGCAGCTATGATGATGGTAATAATCAAAGAAAGGCAGGGAAAGGTAAACCTCTACAAACTCTACCCACAGTCTTTGTCAACTATTTCCTGATCACTCAGTCTCCTTTTTAATACTTTACAACTATAGCAGTTCCTACATACATAAGGTAGGTAACATAGGTAGATTAAGTATATACCTGTACAAATTTTAAGAGTATTAAAACATAGCCTAAATCCGGGCCTGGGCTTCGTAAGAACAGATTCGCTACTTAGGTTAGATAAAACCTAAGAGGCTCCTGGAAGACTCCGTTGTACTCCGTAAGACTTTGTTGTATGTATTAACTTTGTTGGTTGTATTAACTAAGCAAAAGCCTGTCTGACAGGCCCTGACGGGTTAACCGGTTAGCGTTTTATGTTCAGTATCGGTTTACTACGACAATAAAATCTCCCATGTTGATCCAGAAATTTATGATGTGCGTGTGGTGTAAGGGAGAGCCACTTTGTTAAAAACGTTTGAAAATATACTCAGTATCTAATTACAACCATTAAAAAAACTATTAAAGTTTAAATCGGATTTTGTGAAAGTAATAGCGATTTATGGACCAAAATGTTGGTTCTTAAATGGAGGATTAACGGCCCAATTGTTCTAATGTCCCAATAAACTGGACACTTTACAGTAAAAGTTTTAGGTCACAATGAAAGTAATTCCCAATTATATTTTATCGAAAAACGTAATTTAAAGTGGTCCCTCAATTCTCAAACATCAAAAAAATTTGAACATAAGTTTAATTAAATATATTCTAATGTGTTGAAAAATTAATTGTGAAACCAATAGCTGGGCTGGAGAACATGGTAGCTCAGTTTGTTACGTACTTTGGTTAACCCAATGACCCGACCCAACACGTCGTTCGGGTTCGGGTCTCAGGTTGCCTTATCTTGTAGCTGCCATGTTCATTGTGCTCGGATAGTGGCGATAGATTACAAAATGCGGTGGTTTACACCTCCGCCTTCCTCTCTCGAGGGGATTCATTACGGCGTGAGTTTATTTTATGTTTTAATACCTGGGCTCAACTCATCATTTTAAACTTGTTAATTGCTTTATTCAGCATTAAGTATGAAACATCCGTCTAACTAAGACTTCTAGTTTTGTGAAAAAAACAAACAAGTTGGTAATAATACATTTTAAATTTAACAAATCGTGTTAAATAATAACTAATTAAAATTACATTGTTATTTAATTAAAGCAAAAACTGAAATCGCTTATGTTTTTCATTGCACATTACATAATTTGGTTTTTGTAATATTGAAGCAGAAAACAATTTAATACAACTTACATCTTTACATTAGCTGAATTTCGCCACGATGTAAAATTATATTCAATCAAATAACAAAAATAAATGTAAATTATATTAGTTTTAAAGGATTAAAATTAAAATCAGTTTATTAAGTAATAAAAAGACCTTTTCAATTACTCTTGATATCACTTCGATTTTTTTTTCGCAATACCACAAGCGTTTAAAATAGATCTACGTGACATACGAAATGCGTATTAAAGCAAATACAGTAAAACAATGAGGAGAATTGAGGGCCCAAGCTTATAATTTCAAATGAGGAATTGACCTCAGCTATTGGTTACCAGAAATTTAATCCCCGGCCACAGCTAGTCTAATATCTTTAAAGGTTCCGTACCCAAAAGATAAAAACCTATATATAATCAAATAAATTTTCAAAGGTATTTTTGTACCTATTTTATTTAAACAATAATTCGATACACTAATCGGATACACCTCTGTGTCGCAGGAGTATAAAAAGCCGACTGCTACGCTAGAGGTTCTGGGTTCGAATTCCGACGAGGGCGAATCTTTGTATCATTTGTATGACTCATTGTTTCGCTTGCCATTCGTGGATGTTATATTCTTATCTATATAGTTTATACCATATCATACGGGGTCTACGGTCCCTTGGAGTTGTAAAAAAATAACCCTCTATGTAATCAAAAGATAAGGCCGTTTATGTCGCATTTCTCATACATTCGCAAAGGGAATCAAAACTCATAGAGTACCTACCGTAGACCCAGAACCATAAAAATTGGGCAAGAAGCAATATCTTGTAGCACAAGTATCGGGCAAAATCCGTAAAATCTATAATTATATTATAAAAATTACAAATAAAAAACGAAAAAAATAGAGATTCGATTCTCGTAATAAAATAACTATGTACTGTGATGATGTGCCTCCACCAATTTGAAACTTGTTTTAAGTTTGTGTGGAACGCTCGGTGCACGATTCCGACTCCCGCATGACCGATTTTTTAATAGATCACGTGGGATTGCTTTGTCGAACACGAGTAAAGTTTTAAGTTCAGTTTAGTTTAAATAGATCGTTCATCACGAGAATGGAGACTCGGAAGATGAAGAACTACAAATTTACGGCTTTTAGATATTTTTCTCTGCTTCTGCTTTATCACAGACCTTCTTGCCAAATTTTATGATTCTAGGTCAACGGGATGTGATTCCTTTGAGAATATCAAAATATGCAGCAAAAACAAAGCATGAGCCGCCGTGTTTTTGATTGTGTTGACTAAGTAGTTTGATGTTCTCACAACAAAGCACCAAGAAATTGAATACTTACCTAAATATTTGATATTAATTTCAGCTCATTGGCAGATCTGAGGGTCTCTAGGCCTTACCTCAAAAAACCTCCCCCCATCCCAAAGTATCTGAGTTCCTTCCTGTACTCCAATCTTTGTGAAAACTCAACATTAGTGAGGTTAAATTCCAAAAAGAGTGTATTAAATGATTAAATTATGGTGTAGAAAAACTGCCTAGTCCCCCCTCCTAAATGATAGTCTTGGCTGTGCTGCTGTTTCAGCTTGTTAACTATACGCAATCCTAAAAAAAGGACAGACAGTCAAAAGAGAGAGAAAAGGGTTTTGTTTTTTTATGGAACCTAAAAGTTGCATTTTTTTAATGGCCAATTTAATATCCTTACCAATTCAAACATAACATGAAAATAATATTTTGGCTAAGGGTTAAAACACAAAAGAATTGAAAAAATATTAATGCCAGAAGGATTGACAAATGTTGTCTTCATAAAATAATTTTAAAAAATCCTTGAGCAGCTACATATAACTCTAATGATACATTAATGCATTAGGAGCTCTATTTAACTATACAATGATACAAAATCACTGCATAGAAAGCACCATTGTGGAAAGAGCAAATGTCTACCTCTTCAAATGATACTAATCAAATTGAACCTATACTATGCCTGAGGACATGAGACAAACTGGGAGGCTTACAGGCTTTTGACCCCAGGCACTATACATGTTTTAAGTCTACATCGCAAGTGTAAATTAAACTAACAGACTGTTGTAATTTTATTAGGACTTTAAAAAGATAAACATCTATGTTGTACTAGAATCCCAGAGTGATGCAAGCCTGTAGTAGCATGGGTAACAAATCACTTTACAAGTTGAAAAACCAAAGTTAAGTTTAGCATATTTTAATTAAATAGAATGGAGATCTACAAAGCAAAGTAATGTTAATAAAATAACATGTTGATCCATTCTGATTTTTCTTCTCTTGTATAAAATATAAATAAAATAATTTGTTCAACAGTTTAGACATGGAAAAATAACAAGATATTATGTCCTTACATCCAAATAATCATCCGAAATTAAACAGAAACTTTTTTTTACTAATTTTTATTTTGAAGTTATCCATACATAACAATACATAAACTAAGTTTTTACAATTTTTTTTTTAAAACACTTAATCCTGATAATATTAATTATATACTCATAATTGAAAATGATTCCTCTTAATAAAATTAATCTTTATAATAGCCCAATTTATTTAATAATTTCATTGAATCTCACCACATATAGCAATAAGACAGGTAGAAACAAGTAAAGTTGATCTTAAAGATGATGAATAATGAACCACTAATAACTCTGATATGGCATTACTCCACTACAGTTACTACTTAAGCAGTAACAATTTGTTTGTTTGCTGTCATCTGGGCTACTTAAACTAAGAGGTCCATAGTTAAAAGTTAATTCTTCACCACTGCTTATATCTTTACAAGAGAACACAGCCAGTTTAGGTATTGGGCAGTCAATTCTCACAGGGATAATCTTAGTATTAGGGTCACAGCTGTGGTTTATGTAACGGCCAATATTACCAATAAATTTAGGATCCACAAAGGTCTCTATCAGTCTACCTTGACTATGTTCTCTTAAGCAGAAAATGTAATTCATGTGACCATTTTCTTTATTATACTTGTGTCTTTTTCCAGCTTCATTTTTCGTTATCACTTCTCCAGCGTATTCACAAATAAAAGTGTCTTTATGAATAAATTGGTTTGTAAAAAGTCCTTTTTGTTTGATCAAGATTAAACAATCCTTAACTTCTAAAGTTGATATTGGTCCTTTTTGTACGACTCTGTTTCCGCAAACGCTTTTGCAAGAACACAAGTCGGTACATTCGAAAACAGGAAAGGAACCCATTTCATGATCTTTGTTTTTCAGTTTAAAAATTTGCTTACCATTCGTTTCAGACTTATGGTAATTATCACCACCAGACGTTAAAAGGCAACAGCAGGTAGGATATGTACATACAAAATTACAATTGCATTTACATAAAAGCTTAGTATGGAAGTTCGATATAATTTCATCATAATCCTGGCTTTTTTCATCAGGGCCGGGCAAATTTTCGATACTGTATATGATATTGTCATTGAAATGTTCATAATTATCATTCATTTTAGATTTCTCATGGATTTTATTTATATTTGGGAAAATTTTACTTCCTTTATATAAAATCAACACAAACAAAACAGTAAGAAGTGTCAAAGTCAGTGTCTAACTTTAATATCACTTACCAACTGAACTTGTTGTGGCAAGCAATTCCTCTTTATAAATACAAAAAATGTATCTCAAGTTGAACGATTTAAGTCAAGTAGAGAATAAAATGGGACCCCATACAAATCAAACAAAAAAGAACTGTCAATCAAGTGTGACAACTGTATTTCACAAGTCACATCAGCTTAATAGTAAAGGTTAAACCTTGGATTTAATAGCATGCATTTTTTCGCAAGCTTAGGTATCGACACTGGTTAAAATAAGTTTGAAGTAAAAGAATTAATACCGAATGGCACTTTTTAGAAAAAATCTCAACTCATCTCAAGACATATTTCATTCATATTGGCGTCTGACAACCACGTTAAATACAAACCACATAACCGATAGATCATGTAGATAACAGGAGATGACAATAAAATTAGAACATTTTAACCGCCACTTCCCCTCCCCGCTAAGTAACTCTGAAAAATACCTACTTATTTTCAAAAACTAAATAAAATATCTCTAGTGATGTTCAAACATTTCGCTAACTGATGAATCAGTCTCTCATAAACTAAACACATCACTAGCATTAATTATCAATCAACCAACCAATGACCAATAGCCAATCACCATTCGTTTACGAACGTCCGCGCAGGCGCAACGTTGCGGAGTGACGTAAATGTTCATTCATAATTTTGTTCATTCATTTATTTGGCTTTATTTTGAAAACAGCAGAATGATTATTGTCGGATGAGTGTTCTAATAAGCATTGTATAAATAGTATCTTAAGAGCAGTGGGCTAGTGTTATTCATTAGTGATTTGCGAAAGTGCTTTTGAAAAAGCCCAAGTATCGACGTTCGTGCCATACGATAGGTTGCATTCATTGATGAATTAGGTGCAAACAAAGCACATGCGCAATGCATTTGGTGATCATTCATTTTCTTCTTGTGATCTATGGAACTTCATGATGTGCATTTCAGATTTAAACTTTATTCCGTGTGTGTTAAAATTTTATAAAAAAATCAACGAGTAAAAACAGGCGCAAGTAAAATCATTACGACACTCCGGAAGTCGCGGGACGAGCCGGCCGAGTTGGGCTCGTTCCGAAAGAGATAACAGCGGATGAAAGAGATAAACAGTTATGGATTTAACATGGCGGACGATATGCGTAAAGTGCGAGTTGAAGAAAGATTGAAAATAAAGATCGGTAAGTAGTAATATTTTACTTTTAATATTATCCTTAGAATTAAATATAACTATGAATTTGTTGAGAGATGTTGTGATGATTTTGGTTAGGTTAAAGGCTGACCATTTTCATTCGTTTTGTTGTCAATTTGATGAACAGGTGGTAGGTATACTTACTAGAAATTAAGAGTTTGTTGATCTAGAATTTGTGAATGAGTTTACTTAATGAGCTAATTTAGTTATGATGTGAAGTGTGGAGGTGTGAGGTTAGCAATATTGCTCTAACATTAATCTACGGTATGAAATATTCTTTGTTTTGGTTTCCAACTTCTCCTGACATGTCGCTCGATATTTATGAATGAATAATCTGTGAACGAGTCTCGTGTCTTTTTGTATCAGATATAATATCTTTGATTTATCAGGTGATAAGTTTAATTATCTGTATTGTTATAAATATTGGTTCTTGTGAATCACATGTCTTTAAAGATAAACAGTTGATAGAAACAAACAATAGGACCTTGTCTATTATATTTAATGAAATTATGATCCTCTATCCCTTTTAGCTTCAATACAGTACACATGTGCATACCCAGCTTCTGATCCGGGGGTGGAAGTAATTTTTTTCTGTGTAGCCATCTGTCTATCTGTCAGTCCGTATGTCAGTTGGTTTTCGGTAATCTTAGACCGCTGAACCAATTGATTGGTCTTTCACTGACAGATGGGCACAGATTTTATGGGGCGTAATATAGTATACTTTTATGTTTTAAATAGAGAACTGAATAAAATCTGATTCAGATAAGAAATAAGAAAAATGAAGGATTTTATAAGATTTCAAACGCACATTTGGGCTTCTTGGTGCCTGAACATTCGTGTGGGGAAATTTCTAAAGCAAGCAGTCCCCAATCAATTTGACACTAAGCTTTTTTCCTTGCCTTCCCCCCCATTATACAAACTGTACAAACACAGAGAAAAGCAAAGTTAAAGTGATAAAACATGTTAAACTATATTTTTATTGTTAAGATACAAATTATTATTCTAAATTACCATGTTTGATGTAAATAAATAATCTATTCTATTCTATTTATCTCTGACTTTAGTCAATGTTACTTATAATCCTCACAGCCGGTTTCAGAACTAATTCAAAAATCTAGTTTTCAGGTCCTGCTGTCTGTACTTGTGTTTTGTACAGCAGAAACCTTGCCCTATCCTGAAATACCGCTTTGCCTTGAGCACACCAAGATTTTTTGGAAGCCAGTGTAGCCTTTTCTTCTTTTGGTACTCAATATTGCTGGATATAAAAATGGTGTGGAGAATGTACTGGAACTGTGGTGTCATGGCAAGCCGAGTTTTCTTATTGGTAAACTTGAGTTTTGATGGGTTGAAGTGGACTAAGTTAGTCACCCGTGGGATTCCGTATGAGGGTAGTTTTTCCAGACAACTTTGAAGCTAAACCCGGTTGAATGCCTTTGCTATATCTAGGCTGAGAGTTTTTAGCCCCACCTTGACTCTTCACCAATAGAGTCTACCAGTATGTGAGATACATTAGATCACCAGTATCCCGCTACTATTGATTACATGCTTAATAAGTTTTGAGAGCTCTACAACTTTTGGAAGATAATTTGATTCACCTATAATTAGATGGGTCTGGGGCTCAGAACCAAATGTATTTAGGTCAATCAGTTCTTGTATTCTATCAGCCTGTATCTTCTTGTAAATAAGGTGGATACAAGCAAACAGTAACAATGTGATGATCAATACAAAACAGCATTGCATGTATGTTATTTTTGGCCCTTAAACTCTTAGTTTTGTTTTCTAATGGTAGTGGTGCATTGGAATATGTGATGACACAAAACAAATCGAATCTGGTCTCCCACAATGTATTTTGATATAAATAATGACTAAATGAATTGTATCATAATCATCAGCCTGTGTCTGTCCACTGTCTGACAAGCCTCTAATGTATTCATCCAACTTCTACCAGCTACCCTAATTAGTTGAATATTTAGCAAAAAATTATGGAATCATTCAACAAAGATGAGGAAAATTACCTATTTGAAAGATTTTTGCATTAATATAAAAAAGCAGAAATAAGAGAAGTAACTATATGAACTGCAATTTCTCATATTAATTTTACAAATAAAATAATACTTGACTATGTTAGAAATCCAAACCACATGTAAATCCTTTAGTGATAGTTATTTTTTAAATCTATTCTCCAGTCTTTCCAAATTCTCCAATTCTTCAATAAATCTGATCTTATCAGTAATACACAAGCCTTACAATTTTTTATTTAGATATTCAGTTTTATATATGTAGTCAATTAATTCCTATTCAAGCCATATTTTGATTTTTTTAAATTAACAGTAGTGTGTGTAAAGCTTCTATGGGGAACTGTTCAGTGCTGAATAATACACAGATTGTTAGGCCCATATGTGTTTCACAAAATCAATAAATAAGTAAAATAGGGACCATAACTTGTTTACCAGATTTTGATAAAGCTTTTTTAAGCTACCTGGTTCTATTTTCTCAGATAAACAACTCTTATACAAGTTTGAATGTAAAGAATTTGGTTCCTAGGTACATAATATTTTTTTTTACAATTACAGTAGAAAGTAAATCAGATCTTCTGTATTAATGTAGCAAGCGGCTAAAAATACTTAAATGCAAAAAAGCATAACCATGGCATACAACCTTTAAGAGAATGTGTTTCTGACAGGTTGTGATTGAATGAGCAATGTGACTTTGAAATTGTGAATGATTTAAGGCAAAAACATTAAATAATATCTTTCATTTATCCTACCAATGAGTGGTAACATAAAAACTGTATAATTATGCCTTAACTTATAATAAAAGTAATAATTTTGAATTAAATTTGTAGTTTGAAACAAATTAAAAACCATATTTTCTAAAATTCATACTGCCCTGTGATAAGGTTTTGTCAACTGCCTATTTTGGATGTGATGTGCTATTAATGTCAGTCAATTGTAACCTTATCAGTTGTATAAATAAAAAATAAATCATTTCATTTATAAGCTGATTAATACAATGTTCCTAAGTAGTACTTACTATTTGACGAATAATATAATTTAATATTTTCATAAAAAAACCCAATAAAATATTTTCGAATACTTTGACTGAGATATTATGAGATTCATATAAGTAAAGATAACAGCATCTTCTCAAGCAAATTGGAGTCTGATATAACTTGTTTAAGTCTTAAATTATTCATATGGATTTCCCTTCATGTTATACATTTTCTTCATGTATTACATTTAGAAATAACAAAAGCCATATAAACAAATATTGAAACTTGTGTTAGTCTTTTAGTGGGTTGGTTGAAAAAAATCAATAACAGTGTTATGTATTGCCCTTGCACTACTCACTACTCATAGCCAATTGATAAATGCAAGAATGCAATCTATCTGTGGCTGGACTGTAAATGATATTCAGTACTTGTTTTTCTAATACAGCCTAAAGTGTTAGAAATATCATACAAATGTAATGAATAATTATACCATTATGTCATATGTTGTATTTACCAACTACAGTCAAGAAGTAAGACTGATTGTGTCAGCAAATCATAAAATTTGAGACACAATTGGAAGTTTGGAACCAATGTTTAATATTAAAACAATCCCCATTCATTAATTGGTACAAACATCATAACAAAGTTGAATACATATAGGTGTCCAGTTGGTTGCAATGATTGATTTGTGTGTGATGAAGAGGCATAAATCTTTGATAAAGTGAAATATGTCTGAATTGATAAGGTTGCCATACGCCTTCCGGGGCGCGACCTGGCTACATGTCGAGATACTCAGTCTGCTTATAATATATTATAACATATGAGTATGTATACTACTCAAAACAAAATAAGGGCCACGAGGTATTTTGTCTGTACCATGAAAATAATAAAACCAATATAAATTTTTTTGTCCCCATAACGAAAACTAATGTTGTTTTTTACCGTGTAGACCAATAAACTTATTCCAATAATAATGATTAAAAAGTATATTTGCTTTTGAAAGAAAAAATCACATTTAAGGTTTAAAATAAAAACAATGTAAAGTTACTGAAAACAAAAGAAAATACTCCATCACCGTCTCTAACTCTTCGTTTCAACTGATCCCACATGTGCTCGATTGGATTTAAGTCTGGACTGTTCGCCGGCCACGGCAAGACTTAAATTTGAGACGCTTCCAGTACAAACCGAGTCGCTTGAGCCGTGTGACAATGCACGAGCATTGTCTTGCATCAAGATGTTTCCAGGACCTGCTCGCTGGGCAAATGGTATGATCCCATGGTCTGACAACTTCCTCAATATACCGCTGAGCAGTAACAGTACCCTCATTTAAAATAGCGAGCTCAGTTTTGCCGTGTAAGCTTATCCCGCCCCAAATCATTACATTTGGACCACCAAAACGATCGACTTCATGGATGCAGGCTTCTGAAAATCTCTCGCCGCGTCTTCTCCATACTCTAATACGCCGATCGTCGTAAAAAAAAATAACTTTGCATTCGTCTGTGAAGAGCACCATGCCCCATTGGTTTATGTACCATTCCAAATTTTGACGGGTAAATCTTAAATGAATTGCACGATGATTTCTGGTTAATGGAACACGGACAACTCGCCTTCTTGATGCCTGCTGGTCTTCATGCAATCGATTACGAATAGTTTGGTCACTGATACGAGTACCTGTTGTGAGCCGTAAACGATTTTGCAGTTTGCGGGCCGTCGTTGTTCGATCTCGGCGCACACTTAATCGAATGTAACGATCCTCTTGAGCTGTTGTAATGCGAACTCTGCCCAAACGAGGCCTTCTTCTAACACTGCCGGTCTCTTGGAAACGATTCCATAGATTTTGAATAGCTCTTCGAGAAAATCCCAATTGCAAACCCATAGATCGCTGCGAATAACCTTCTTCAATCATTGTAACGGCTCTGGTTGCTGTCAGCGAGTCCATATGAGTGCTTGTGGCATATTGCAAAAGATTTTTCTGACTCGAGATATCAATGAACTCTGATAATTTCTAATAAACCAAGAAGCTAAGGAAAGCAAAACGACAAAGAAAATGGAATCAAAATTTTCAAAAATAATTTTAAATCAAATTTATTTAAAATTGTTGCCAGCAATAGATGAATACTACAATATTAAAAAGTTTAGGTATCAAAGAGTTTGTATACTCAATATTTTATTACTTTCAATATGTAAATGTTTAATAATTTACACCAAAATGAAAAAAATACCTTGTGGCCCTTGTTTTGTTTTGAGTAGTATATGTACATTAAATAAAAATAAATGTAATCAGTGGTAATAAAATCTCTACAAATAATTATACCTTGAAGCTGTCTAATGTAGCCATTTCCATTAAACAAGTACATTAGAATCTTTGAGGAATAACATGGCAAAAAATTTAGTGATTATCATTTTTATGTTCCAATGATCACATTAAAAATGAAAAGCTTAAGTGATCATTATATTACAAAAATATTGATATACATTTCACAAATGATGGTGGTTCTTTCAGCCAGGGCACAGCCCGTTATAAGTGGAAACCCTCCATTTCAGAAAAATATTTTTGTTTTGAAGTTGGTAAGAACTTTAGGCTAAACATGATAATTTTTTATTTAAAAGGGTACATAATAAAATTGGGTAAAACAAAATATGTAAAGTTTACGAAATTGAATGGAGTAATTATGAAGTAGATAATTGTGTGATAAAAGCTTAAACATCAATTTTTTTGTAATTTATTACTAAATTCAGTCTATCTAAAGTTCTAAAATATGTAATAAAATTGCTCAACTGAAATAACTAAATTCTGATAAAATTAGCCTGTGTTTTATGTAGAAATCAATATATGTAATATTGAAAAGTTTGGGTTATAAATGTTTGCTTAAAATAATAATTAACTAGAAATAAGGTATTGCAACTGGATAATATGTATAAATACAGATCTATTTTATTTAAAGGTCCAGTTATATCAACAAAAAAGAACACAATGTAGTAGGAATTTAGCTAAGACTGATTCAGCAAAACTTTTCAATTATTATATTGTTTGGACACTAATAAAATACTAAATAGTAATCCTGAAGATTTAAATAAAAATGTCAAGGTGACCTACTTTCTCCTATACTATTTACGTCTATACAAGAGGGATTTTTTTTGGAAATTGAAATGGGATCAGTACGGACTAAATATAAACGGGGAACAATTATCACATTTACGATTCGCTGATGAAATCCAAAGCCACAATATGATGATTATAAGGATACAATAATTGTAAATGGAAAGCCTAATGATTTTGTGGAAGAGTACACCCACCTAGGCCAACTAATCTCAATTACCGATATCATGTCAAAGAAATTGACAAAAGTGTCAGGAAAGCATGGAAATATGACTGGAAGGTATCAAGAACACAGAAACCAAAATTACTGTCAAAACTAAGCGATATAACAACTGCACACCCATCAGACAGCAATGGAAAGAATCATTCTCAATATTAGGAAGTCTGTTAGAATAAGCAATAAATCTAAGAAAATGCACAATATTCGAAGATGTAACAAACGAGAATTAGAAAGCTCAAATGGTAACGCATCGGCCATATAGAAAGAGGGTACATTATGTACATTTCAGGTCACATTACATATAAAGTATTGATTTAAATAAAAAAACACCACCTAATTTATCTCGAAAATCAAATTGACAAACACCCTTCTTTTTGGGCGAATCTAAAAAGTGGTTAAGTTGTTTGAGCACATTATACACATGAAAATCCTTTTTAATTGAAATTGAAAAAGTCTAATTTGCTATGCAAAAGTATGTGTAACTAGTCAATGACGGTAACGTTGTGAACAAGCGAGGTCTTTTCACTTAAATAAATAATGTATGTGTTACCAAGTTCGTTACACTTCGCGTATTCTATGTTGGTATCTATTTATGAATGAATTGAGTTTTCAATTTTTTCATGGTGTATTTCATATTAAATGGAGAGTGAAATACAATAATTGGAATCAATAAAATAAATGGCGTTTAAGTTTTGATAAGATTGTTTATACCTTTTTTTTTGTATTTTCTGCAAAGCAATCGACGATGCAACGGAAATTGTCTTTTTGCATTTACTTGTATGTTTAAAAAGACAAGACTGATTCTATGTTATAATTGTTCTCGAGTGCTACGTCGTCATCAGTCAGGCGTTCGCCAGCCAAACGAAGTTGTCAATGAAGCGACGAACCGAACGCTTCCATTCAACATTACCCATTCACGGAAATTTACTCGTTAATGAAAATCGCGTTCGTGTCAACAAGTTTTATCGGTTTTCCGATGAAATCATCGCATGAGCAGAGCGCGCTCATTCAAGTCTTTTTGTCGAGCTCTGTTTACTGTTTCAGATGATACAAGTATGCTTGACCAAGATTATATAAGATACGTGCTTTATTGTAACTCGTATGTGATTTAAGGTTATTTTGTAATTCAGATTAAGTGTCACTAACAGCACTTTTACAATAATTAGCAGATAAGTTAAACAATGTCTTATCGCATCAATTATTCAATCTGTGTGTAATTTACTAACCATAAACTAAGACACCTAGAAAATCGTTTTGATATTATACTAGTTATTTATTGCTTTTATTACAATGCACATTTATAATGTTATAGTCGTTCTAAGATAATGGGATGATACATTTAAAGAGATGTAAACTCTGATTTAGACAGTGTAATGTGACAAGTTCACATGATGTTCTTATGACTGTTATGATTTCACACGGTGCGTATAAAGTAACGGGTGGTAAGAGGCCCGGTAGAGATCAACGGCGGGTGTATTGCAGTACTGTGATTACACGCACAATTCACTCGCACACTTGATGAGAAAGCTTTATCACTGTCCCAAGTAACTGTATATTCAACTACATTATTAGTTTATTTATAAAATCATTTATAAATAATCAAATATCATTTAAATATCAATTTCATGTGATATATGAATGTTATGATTATTACAAAAAATATCACGCCAAGTTACCAACATGAGTTCGTCCAGACCTATCCATTAGACCTATAGATCGCTAGGGTAAGTACGCCATATTTTGTCATTTTCAAATCTATTATCAGAAATTAGCATTTTGAATTTTCCCAATTCGACATTTTTTCCAAATCAAAGAAATATACCACAATTGTTACAAAGTAGTTAACTTACATTAGTTATACTTTTTTTGTAATCTTTAAGTTTAAAAAGGTTTGCAATTCTTTGTAAGTAAAGTACCTCTTGAGTATCTAACGAACAATAGACATGTATACCTTCTGGTTTTTAAAACTTGTTCTAATAATTATTCTTGATTTCGAAACAATCGCAGTACGCAAGTACGCATGCGAGTGTGGAAATGTTATAATGACCGCCATTGTAGGTAAAATAGTAGCGTGCTATGTTTCGTTAATAGTTGATGGTATTATTCAGGGGTTTCTCACGATCTACTTTGATGGCGTGTGCTACTGTCTCGCTGATGATGATGATGATGATGACGGTTGTTTTTGCATTAGCAATTATGTACAGTTTGTTGCAAGTTTCTCTCTCAGACCAATTATGACGAATTTGTGGGAGTAGGCAGGCCGTAGGAAGGCCTCTCCTTTGTTTGATCGCCCTCACTATCGCAACACCAATCTCTAGCTATATCTTGATCATTATACAAGTAATTAAAGTACAATAAATGTTGGGAAAGTCAACATTAAATTTTACCTATGTTACTTTGTAAGAACACTACATAATGTGCTACTAGCAAATTTTAAGCAAGAAATCTTCATCATTAAACAAAATAAAAATATGAGAAATTGTAACATTA
The DNA here is from genome assembly GCA_949316135.1 of Choreutis nemorana. Taxonomy (NCBI): domain Eukaryota; kingdom Metazoa; phylum Arthropoda; class Insecta; order Lepidoptera; family Choreutidae; genus Choreutis; species Choreutis nemorana. The sequence goes on along the minus strand of OX438597.1, from coordinate 4,728,562 downwards.
TATCCTTAAGGTTCCACGTATGTAGGTAAATAACGTGAATGTCGTACAAATTTTTACTCTTATAAAACATGCTTATTCATGTCAAAACTCTACTTAATTGAAATTGTAACAAATTTTTAATTGACGAAAAAACAAAAACGGACTGGGTTCTCAAGTCGGTCCGTATATTTTTATATACATGACCAGTTGCCCAGGCATAACTTTTTACAGAGATTTCGATCATTCTTTTTTATTTTATAGAGTATACATTGAAGTTGGACCTATTTAAATTTAACTTCCCTAGGGGTGAGAAAACGGTGGATGATTGATGAATCACCTACCGAATTTAAATCCATGAACAGTATTTGATACAATTTAGCTCGCATAATCATGTATACAGTACGCATATATATTAATAATGTAATTATAATGACGAAGGCGAATTTTTGAAAATTCATCCCTAAATGAGAAAAACGGGATAAAAATATTTAACAATAAAAAATCAAATATAAAATAAGCAGATTAATCCTATTAACAAATAAAAAATAACAACTTTAACAAAAAAAGGGAGTAAAAAGTAGTAAATAAAATCGATGTGCATAGTTGTGATTTGTAAGGTTTATAAACGGTTAACAAGGAATGTTAAACGTAAAAAGGTTTGGTTAGAAGTAAGGGTTTAAAAGTTATAAGCTAACAAGTAAGCCTAAACTCTTTTGTGTCTTTAATATTTAATTAATGAGTAATTACAAAAGAGTTAAAAATAAGAACAAAAAATTTCAAACTAAAGGAACCAAAAACTGTGGCGCCGACGACGAAGTCTATTCAGATACTTACGTAAACAAGTGTATATGAGCTTAGTAAAACTAATATTAAATAGGTTATTTTTAAACTTTTTAGTTCCTTTAGTTTTCCGTCGGTTACATTTTGTGGTTAAAAATGTTTAATTCGTAATTAGTTGCGCCCTGTTGAAATTAAAATTTTATTTTATACAAAAAGGAACTACTCAGCAAACTGTGCTTCTAAAGTTTTAACATCGAGGTCCTTACAAATAGACCATGTTTAACAGAATTGTTGTAATGTATTAATAGTTTCCCACAATTTTCTTCTAGTAGGGTTTGCAACTGTCAGCAGAGTACTTTGCGTGAGAGAAAATGAGGCATAGGATGGATTTATGTACAAATCTCACATTAATGCCATAATAACTGTGTCAACAACTTGTACGCGTCTAATTAAATGTTCAGTGTTCCGCACTGTTTCAAATCTTCTTGGATAGAGTACAATTTCGCTTCTTCATTCAAAAACTGTCAGAAAGTTTAAAAATATAAAAAGGTCAACCGGCTTTAATATGGACTCAGGGCACCGGCGAGTGACTGGAATCTGCTTATGGCTTGTGTCCGATTGTCGCCTCACCTTGCTTCACCGTATATAGTGATATCTGACGAGGTCACGATACGTTGCACAATCGACCACATTATTATTGTTAACTAGTATTTTTTTAACTGCTTATAAAATTTAATGCTGTAAGCCAGCATTTGTTTGGTGTTTTCTTTTGTTGAGAAAAATTTGTATTTCTGACCCGGTTAAGGGTTTATAAAAAATTTGCGTTCGAAGTTATCGAATTTAATGTGTGTCCAAATTAAATGATTGTTTAATCATTGTTTTAGGAGAAGCCAAAAACTTGCCAGCTCGCAACCATGGCGCAGCATGCCACCGAGATATCTACTGTGTTCTCTCACTCGACCAAGAAGAAATATTCCGCACATCCACCATGGAGAGAACTCTCAAGTAAGTACCTCTCATTACTATGCAATGCAATAATTGCATTAAAATTCATTCCACGTTTAGAACGCGAAGAGCGAAACAATCGATACTCAATCCCGCGCGCCTTAATCCTTAGTTTGAATGAACAAGCATAACATTAATGATATACCACCGAATAGTGATGACAACGCATTGGCGTCTGTATGTAAATGATAACAACTGTGTCATCACAGTCAATCAATACGTAATTTTAGTGGGTATCAGTGGCCGGTATTTGTGCTTCCTGTCACCGCGGCGGGCGGCGGGCGAGAGACAAGTTTCACAGTATTGTTGACACAATAACGGAGCCATTGTCCGGCCTCCGGACTTACTTCCTGCCCTATCGGATGGGAATCGTTTGCCCGCATTACATTTCGGGGAGGGCAAACATTTTTATTAGGTCAAGGTTTACGTACTTGTCAATTAATAGACTTGTCATAATCGGTGTTTTTCAATTGGCATAATAAAGCCTTAACTAGTAACAAGTATCTGCATTGCTACAGACGAGTACTTGATAGTATTTCTTCCAGTAGGTATTTGTTATCTCTTGATGTTTCTTTAAATTAAGTAGACAATCTATGATGATTGTAAAACAAATCCTTATGACTGTGTTTCTGTAGTGCTGTCAAAAAAATATTGATATCATTTCTTTATGTACTTGTAAATGTAGCTATGAAATAGTTACAGATGAATTTTAATATTACTTATGTTATTCATAATTTAATATTCCTCTAAACATGTACAAGTTTATGTTAATGTTATACATCTGAACTTCTTAAAAATGATAATAAGTCTTACTACGCAGCTTCTGCGTTAATATTCGATAAAAAAACTGTAGTAGTCTTACTTTTTTAAGGAAGGACAGGACAAATAATTTTTTACAGAAGTACCAGAACATTACTATGTAATTAATATTGTCTGTAAAATAATTTTTTTACTAATTTTATAAAATCACTCGGCAAAAAAACCTTTTAAAACTACAACCATACACACCTTATATCGTTATCAAAGTTAATTAAAAATAAAATATACTTGGGAGTATCTATTGTCATATTTGTAGTAAGTAGTCAGAGCTACGTGTGAGTTGACTTTCTTCGAAGCAACTTATTAATGTATAGGCACGATCGCGGCATGTTCATAGTTAATAGTTATAAAAGGAATCGCTTCCGTTGCTTTCACGAGCATCACACCTAAGCATACTATAAATGTAAATATAGTACTTATAAGATTCAGAAAGAATAATTTAATATCTAGAAAAGGTTTTTTTTTGCAAATCATAAAACCATACCTGACTAATGGTTAGCAGTTCGGAAGCCTATAGACAAAACCTATAGTCAAAAGAATACTTACTGATAATATTAAAAATACCATTGATAAATCAAAGTCCTATAACAAACGATACGATATTTAAAAAATAATCCATGAAAAAATCGGGAGGAGCTTTGTGAGTTAAGGGAGGGCGGCAGTGCGGCGTGCCACGTCCCGGATGTGTTTCCGGCAAGCGTGCGCCCGCGCCGAACGGGCCTTCCGCTCTACCCTCCGCTGTACACCCCTTACTGGATTCATTCCAACTACTCTTAAAATCCTGCATCCTGATTTTTTTATTTGACTGAGCGATAAATCGATTTCGATTGTCATTAAAACAAAAAGTATGAAATCATCGCGATAGTTGGAAAAATCATGAGTTTTATTATTGATTGCTGATGAATTTCGGTTGAAATTTGTTTCGATATTGCCTACATGTTATTGCAAGACTAAAATGAGATCGATGTTGACAACATTGAGAATTTCATTCGTTTCGATAGTGAGTAAATGAAAGCAACATCCTCACGACCATGCACACGGGTATTCATTAATTCCAACTAATTGGGGATTCTATTCATGGGCAAAGATTTATTTCACGATACTTACCTTTTGTGTATGTACAAACTATTGTTAAGTTTTAGGGCAGGATAGGTACGTGGTTTTAGTTATGTGACCTTGTTTCATTACTCAAAATTATTATGCTTTTCATTAACTACATGAGCTGTTATTTTAACGATTGCTAAATAATATACCAGAGATTTGAAAGTGTTAATTTATTTATTTATTTTATTTTACGTATTGTGTTTGATTTTTGTCTGAGCACATAAACGGCAAGACTTACTGTGTTAATTTAATTTAATTTTCCAGCCTAAAATGTAATCTTACATTACAAGGATACAAGTTTGACACATTATGTATTATTGTGTGAACAAAGTAGTTTGAAGATATCGAAGGAAATGACACGTCACTTGATGGGCTAGTTAATGGGTTCTTTGTCTTCTGATAACTTATCATTACTGCACTTCTTATACTTGCTGTACTAATCACTTGACTAAACGTTATTTACTCGAAAGTTTTACGTGTTCTTACTTACTTCTAAACCTATATATTTACAATCAAGACTCGGCTTTGTGATTACAAAATCAACTGAAATTGTTTAAGCTACTAAGTCGTAAAAAGCAGAATAGTAACATTATAATTTATACTAATAGGTATAACTTCTTTGGATTTTGGTTCTGTAATCATTAAAAAGTATCTGGTTTTTATATATTTTTCCAAAAAAAAAAAAAAAAATTCAACTATTGTTTTAGTAATGGACTCGAAATGGTAGTAATTTCTATACCGGTAGCAAATGCAGGAAGCTTTTAAGTGATAAATTGGTCAGGAACTGGCGAGTGTGAAGTGGCTGCTCGAATGAGCCGTATGCCCTCAAGCCATCGCCATCTCCATCTCCCGTCTTGAGTGCAATGTACTGATTTAACTATGCACGTATAAAATTAAGGTAGTCGACTTAGAGATAGGTGACCATGGATGATCACATATTTAAGAGTTCCTTACCAAAATATTTTAAAAAGATTCATAAAATGGTAATGTTAGTTAACACATGAATATTCTGTTCTGAATTGCAAATTAATTTATTCAAAAGAAAAAGAATCAAAACAATAAGCAGTCTAATCAAAGTTATTCAGTGATTGGAGCGCATTGAGCTGCAATCCCTATATTGGGTATAGGTGCAAACACTTGGCCGGCACCCGCGCTGCCCCGCACCGCGCCGCCGCCGCTCAGCTGGTGGCTGTTCCGCCTCCGGTTTATAAATACCGGTCTGGCGCCGGATGCGCAGGCGGCAGGCCCGCCAACCAACGCTCTCATTCTATTATAATCATTAATAAACACCACAGCTATAAGACGACTAACTCCATCCCCTTTTACAGACTACCAAAACAATCAGTAGCAAAAAAAAACTTAATTATCCATCATTTTAACTCTAAACTAGTGATTTTCTGAGAGATAACGTAGCTTATTTACGTATACCCGATCTGAATCTGGGTTAAAGAATAAAAAAAAATGGATTGTATAAAAATTAACAGCATTTCTTTAAAAAAGCTCTATCAATACGTTATGAGCTTTTCTGACCTAGTGTAGCAATATTTTATTTCAAGTTTATTGTAAATAAATCGTAACAATTTTTATTCAGCCAATACATAATAAACCTTAGCGCCGTCACTAAATGACACGTACATTATGAACCGTGACAGTTGTGATCGATGTGAAATTTTTACACAATGTCATACATCCGTATTGTATAGTAAATGGTAGTCATGTTATATTATAAGATCCCATGATCACAGTAATATGTTCTCTTTTACGTCACACAATATTTAACTACCTATGGGAGACATTTTCACTGTGCGTTTAATAAAGCGAGAACAGAACTTTCACCTTTGTGATGATGAGACAACCAGCACTGAGCCCACTCATGCCCAACTACTTGTGTAATTTTGTGTATATATAAGTACAATGAACACAATTACAGATTTGTCACTAAAAAGATTGAATCAGTGATTTTAACTAAAGTTATGTTTTGTTTAAATTGGCATTTACATTAATTAACATATATAAACCCTTCAACTAACACCAAAGACATTGATTTGATTATTTCTAATTCCAGTGCTTGTTCTATTACTAGTACATCATTAAGCCATGTAGACTACTTTAATTAAACATTAAAGTTTAGCAAAGCACTCTCTGTTGAGCGGCTTTGTTGATAATAGAGATTTTTAATGGTTATAGTCCGTAAATTGAAGTGATGTATTCTTTAATTAAGTTAAATTAATCCGTTTTATTGCAACCAATTTAACTACACTCTGTTAATGTATTTTGGTGATGGGTGTAAAAGTTGCAGCCCGCCTACCCCCCGTTTGGGTAAATGGGCCGCACTAATAAATATCTTGTCCTCGCGAAACGAGAACTGATAATGACTCGCTGACACTCGGTTAGACCTAATAAATCTACCACTCCTGATAACGTAAAGCTATTTGTAAATACAGACGACTTCACCTATTCGTTGGTCGAAAATAAGAAAAACTCATTCAAATATTTTATTGTTACAGTCCATTTTTCGGCGAAGAGTTCCAGTTTGAAGTGCCTAGAAGATTTCGATATCTATCCATATACGTGTTCGACCGTGACAAACATCTCAAACAGGACAAGGTGCTCGGAAAAGTCGCCATCAAACAAGAAGATCTCCACCGATATAATAACAAAGACCACTGGTTTGCGCTGCGACCCGTGGACGCCGACTCAGAAGTGCAGGGCAAGGCCTACATCGAACTCACATTTGAGGACTCTAGAAAACGGTTACGAATGGAACCGAAGCCACCCGATCCCGACACGTCCGCCGACAACTGCTCGACGAAAACAAATAAATCTAATAATCTCGTTAGGCTATCAGAATACTGTAAGGAAAGTATGAGGTTCGGTTCTTGCTCGAGCTCGACGAGTAAAAAGCTCCTGGGTTCGGTGGCGCCGGAACAGACACTGGCTCTTTCCCGATCTGAGAGTTTAAAAGACAGGGAGCAGTGGACGGTGAGGAGTAAACCATCGATGCACAGCATGTCTGAGACGGATGCGTCGCCGACGCCCACCGCGGTTGACTACTGGTCGGATCCCGAACGGCACTGTACAGCGCGTCAGGGACCCGACACGTTGCGCCTGAGGGTACTCGAGTGCTCTGAGCTTACCACCAAGAACGGACAGTGCGACCCATTTGCACTCGTCACACTACTATATTCTAATGGAAGAAGGGTAGAGAAGCGAACAAAGCCGAGAAAAAAGACTGTCAACCCACAGTTTGATGAAATATTCTGTTTCGATCTCGTAGCAGAGGCTGACCCTAAGGATAAGGATAGCTCTCAATCTGTAAGCTTCATATATTCATGTTATTTTGCTACGTAATTTATACCAACTACCAATTTAATATAGTTAATTAATAATCACTTTACAGTCGAACATTTAACTTAATATATATGTGGTAAAACGATGTTAATGTGTAATGTGTGTTGTAGTCTGGTGTTGCGTGCGAGGCGAGGGTATCGCTGTGGCACGACTCCGCCACGCCCGTGTTCCTCGGCGAAGTGCGCATGCAGCTGCGACAGCCAACCCCGGCGCCGAGAGCTTGGTAGAGTTACTATTACATTCTTTTATTCAAACTGAAACTATGAGGTTAGCATCGAATTAAACTGACTTGATTGAATATGTATGACTTATCATTATGATTAATATAGGCCCACCACAATAGACCAATGGAATATCTCCCCCCCTAGACAAATTCTATTTTCTGCAGACATTTTACATTCTACAGAAAATAAAATGTATTGAAATGACATTTATTAACGCCGAGTACCGTCATTGTAATATAATTTCAAGACATTTTTTCATTTCTGTTGGCGTTAACGCTTGCAAAAAATAGTATTTGTCTATGGGAGCTTGACACTGTGGTACAATTATTTAGTACTTGCATGTTGAGGGCGACTATATGAAGTGGTGGACAAGAAATAAAATACACTTTGTACTGCTTATACCATTTTTGATGTCGAGCCTGTCAATGTCTCTCTACCGTGCTTAGAATATTTGTTTTGTATATTTGGAATCTCTTTGTTTATTCCTATCTATATTTATCTGATTATTTAATAGTTCTTTTAAATCAAATTCAGGTAGGTTCTGAATTGGACTGTGTGTATTTTGTGTGGAGTTGTTTTACTAAGTTTCTTAGGCATGCTTTAGGTTGTATATAACTTATTATTTTCAATATGTTTTTAACTTTCAATAAAGATAATGGTTTTAGAGTATTAATTAATAACAACTTATGTGGAATGAATAATTATTTTCAATATATTTGAAACTATCAAAAATGTTCAATAGAAGGTGTCTTAAATTTTATCCGTCCATCACTGTAAATATCCCCCCCCAGGTTCTTCCTGACGTCCCGCGCAGGCGGCGCGCTGTCCCGCGGCGCGACGCCGCCGGGCACGCGGCTGTCGGCGCTGGGCGGCGCGGCGCTGGGCTCGCTGCGGCTGCTGCTGCAGTACACGGTGGACCACGTATTCCCGCTGCACCACTACAGCTCGCTACAGGACCTCTTCCTGCGCAGCGTGCACCAAAAGGTAACGCATTGAATTCGAATTCCTTGCATGTAAGGAATAAAAATATCCCGATCGTTCGTACCAACTCAAACAGGGACATCATGAAAAAAATAGCCATCTAGATATACTATATTCAACCACAATTTTAAAGAAAATGTTAAAAGAATATGTATATAATAATAACCAATGTTCAACTGTGATCCTTTTTTCAGCCGATATCCTCAAGCGCAGTATACATTCTCGGTGAAATAGTATCGAGTAAAACGGATGCGGCGCAACCTCTCGTGCGGCTGTTCACCCACCACGATCTCATAGTACCCATCGTTAAAGAACTCGCAGATGCTGAAATATCTGCTCTCACGTATGATTTGCTTTGGATTCTATTCTTTTGAAATATTCAATAGTAATTCGCTTAACTCTTCGCAAAAATATTTGTTTACAGTGATGCCACTACAATATTCCGCGGCAACACTCTGGTTTCCAAGATGATGGACGAAGCGATGCGTTTGACTGGTGGTGATTACCTACGGAGTGTGTTGCGGCCAACATTGGCGAGCGTGTTGGCTGAGCGTCGGCCTTGCGAAATAGACCCAGCAAGGACTAAGCACAGTGCCGCCCTATCCACACATCTTCATAACCTAAGGGATTATGTAGAAAGGGTAGGTTATAATTATTATTGTTTCTTGAATTTTTGCTAAAATAATAATAATTTGATTTTATGTCATTAATATTAAATAATTATAATTACTTCAAGTAAATCGGCATTTTAGTGCTTTACCTTTGACCATTTCAGATGGGATTGCTGATTGACACAAAATATAATGTTTAAAAGTATTTTGTTGTTAGTTTCATATAAAGGTGAAGACGCCTGTATAATGCTGCATTGTGACTGTAGGTGTTCTCAGCGATAACGTCGTCGTACGCGATGTGCCCGGGCACGATGTGCCGGTTGTTCGACGCGCTGCGGCAGGTGGCCACCAGCCACTTCCCGCACAACGCGGAGGTGCGCTACTCGGTCGTGTCCGGCTTCATATTCCTAAGGTTCTTCGCACCCGCCATACTCGGCCCACGCCTCTTTGATCTCACCACTGAACAAATTGTAAGTATACCTGGCGGAACCACCTACGAATCCTTTTTCCATGCTTCTAATCTGATAATCTGAAGAATTGATTGCTTCCACTGAAAAAGGTGACTAATGGTTTACACGTTTTTTTCTATTTTCTTCGGAATTGTCGACTTTATATTAATTACATGTCAACCTTTATTTTGCTCGAGATTGTTTGTTGTTACTGTCACCGACACTTTTTACATGTAAACATTATAATACGACCCCGTAATAGCATTAGTAAATAAAAATGTATTTATAGCACTTATCCACTGATACGGTACAGATGATATTATCTAATCTTAATAGGTCTGAAATCCAAACTGTTGTATAATTATAATCAATGCAATGTTGTTGATAAATAGTGATAATGTTTCATTACTCATTTATTTTCATTGACTAATCTGATCGTGCTGTATATCAACATTCGAAATGAAAAGTTCGAAATTTGTCTTTGCAGCTTTGTTACATAATTATTTATTATTCAATTGAATTATTTTATGCTTAAAATACAAAAAACAATTAAAAAAAATGGATAAATCTTTTCGCTTAATAAAAATATATAACTTTTGTGCCCCAGGATCCATCAACGAATCGTACGTTGACATTGATATCAAAAACGATCCAATCATTGGGTAATCTGGTGTCCAGTCGCTCGGCGCAGCAGGTCTGCAAGGAGGAGTACATGGCTGACTTATACAAAAGCTTCTGCACGCCTAGACATGTATGTTTTATCGTATACTACATAAACTAGTAATGTTATAATTTTAAACCGATTGAACAATTAAATCTCATTTGCGATGAAGTTACTATTACTACTTATCAGTCTAGGATCAAATTTAACAAAGGTTTCTACTGGCTCCTTTATGTTTACCATTAGCAGGGCGTGTTTGATTGGTAATACTGAATACTACGTAAACAACTTAAATTTCAGGTGCAAGCCATTAAGCAGTTTCTGGAGATAATCTCAACTTGTTCGGACACACATAACAATAATGTGCAAGAAACACCAGTGCTGCTGAAAGAAGGGTCAGTTTTTTAAAACTTATTATGACTTATTTTTTAATAAACCATCTATGTCACTTATACTGATATGTGTTGTTTCCTAATGCTCTCATTGGATTAGTTATGGGTAAGCCAACTTGTGTTCTATTTACATTTCCACTAGGGCTTCGCCAGCGTTTGGCTTGGGGTGGAGAGTTGACAAGTCTATCGCCTAGGGGGGAAGTAGTTGACAAGACTATGCCCTAGTGGGGGGCAGTTGACAAACTTATGCCTAGGGGGGGGGGGGGGGCAGTTGACAAGCTTATGCATACGAGGGGCAGTTGACAAGCTTATGCATAAGGGGCGGAAGTTAACTAGCTTATGCATGGGGGGGGCTGTTGACAAATGAAGTTTGGAAAAAGTATGAATTTTAGTCAAAATATTTGTAGTTCGAATCCGATTTCAACATTATTTTTAATGTACTTGCAGATTATATAGTCGTAATATAGTACAAAGTAGTAGTGTACAAAAGTAATAGTGTTGTATATGTTCCAGTACAATGATAAAGCGTTCGGAGGTGGGTCGGTCGGCGGGCTCGCCGCGGCGGCGCTGGACGCGCGCGGCGCACCAACACGCCAAGCGGAGGCACTTCCGACTCACCAGGTACGTCACATCTCTTACGCATGCCATCGGCTGTAGGACAACCTATCTAAACAAATATCATAAGGTTATGCTTATTTCCTGTCATACCAAAGCGTTTGATTTAAATTATTATTCATTAATAATTTTACAACTATTGTCTCACACAGTAGACACTGTGGTGTCATTGATATTTTTTCGTAGTATAATAAGTAACGATGAGGTCTATTTATAATATTGTTTTGGAATGTTATATTATAAGGTATTGAAAAATGTTTAAAGCATAGCGTAGTATGTAAAGTATCGTGTGTGCACAGCGGGGAGCTGACGTGGTCCCGCTGCGGCGCCAAGTCGCCGGCGCACCGGCTGGCGCTGTCGGGCGTGCTGGCCGTGGCGCTGGTGGACGCGCCGTGCTCGCAGGGCACGCTCGGACCTAACAACATCTTCCAGATTGGTACTCATACTATACTCGCGCACTTATGCTGCCCACTCACTTTAATTCAACTTTAAATTCATCAGTATTATTCAAATTCAAAAATGGTGTCGATAACCCGAAAATTATGATGAACGCAATCTTTGTTTACATTGTACTTTATTTAATTAAAAAAGGTAATTTTTAGGGTAAAAAACGGGACCCTATTACTAAGCTTCCGCTGTTCGTCTGTCTGTCAGCTGGTTCTATCTCATATATTATAATAGCTACTTTTGAAATTTTCAGAGAATGTCTTATTTCTGTTGCCACTTTATTGACGAACACTATAAATAAAAAATAAGGGGACTCCCATACACAAAAAAAACTTATTCTTGTATCTTTTACGAATGTATCTAAAAAGGATAGAACATTAAATCATATATATATTAAGATTTTACGGAAACCAATTGCGAGTCCGACTAACACCAGACCAGTTTTTTCAAGTAGTAACAGATTTTTTTCATCTTAACAAGAATTGTACAACAACAGTATAATTTATCTAATTGAGCATGGTGCCTTTGTATTATACTTAACAATAATAAAATATTATTAACAGTTCATCGCGAACGCGTCCTGTTAGTGCAGGCGAACAACTGCGTAGAGCGCGCTGAGTGGGTCCGTCTGCTCACTGCGCTGTGTCGGCGCCGGGCTCCGCACATAGGGTACTATAACAACACGCACTGGACTTGGTGAGTACTCGCTTATACATTTATACATTTTTTAAACTCACGTTTACTAAGCCACGTATCGCTGAGAACACACTAATTGAGCTTCACACAATGCGCGCTCGAATAATGCACACGTAGATATCGTTCACACGAAATCTTGAAATGTTTTGGGACAGAAATTTTGAGATACACTGTTCGTTCGGAAATGTGTAGTATGATTTGCATGTGACAGTTGCGGACGTGCGGAGGTGGAGGCAGAAGGCTGCTGCAGCGGCGCGGCCACGGGCGGCGGGCGCCTCGACCCCGCGCGCGACCTGCAGCGCCTCCACGCGCTGCTGCTGGCGCACGCCGCGCGCCTCGACCTGCGCCTGCGCGCCCGCCCGCCGCCCGCCGAGCGCGACACGCTGCTGCAGCTGCAGGAGGCCATGTTCCATCTCGAGCACCGCCACCGCGTGTACCGCCGCTCCCTCGCGCGTGAGACCAAGTACGGCAGCAAGTGAGTATCCGTCTGACGTCTGACTCACGTAGGCTCACAGTCACGGGGTTGAGCTCACCGCTATCTCGATTTTCAGACAAGCTCCAATCGGTGACGACAATTATCTTCACTTGGCGGGCGCGGGCGGCGGGCTGGGCACGGGCGAGGCGGGCGAGGCGTGGGCGTGGGGTGGCGCGCGAGACCTAGACGGCGCCCCGCTGGCCGAGCGCGCCAACAGCCACGAGTCTCTGCGCGGCTCGCACGCCGGCTACCTGGCGATGACTGCGCGCCGCTCGCCCGAGCCGCCAGCGCGCCCGCCGCGTCCGCCGCGAGCGTCTCCGCCCGCCGAGTACGTGCCAGTGGAGTCGCGCTGCCAGGAGTACGAGCTTATGTCCGACTTCATGTCGCAAGCGCGGGCCCCGGCCGTACCGCCGCGCCGCTCGCCATCGGCGCGCCCGGCCCGCCCCGAGCGAGGTGACTCGTCCACTGACGACAGCTTGTTGGACGAACTGCAGCGCGATACATACGCAGTCTTGCGCGTGTGTGAAGACGCAGACCTAGGAAGCGCTGCGTTGTGCGCCGCGTCTCCGCCGCTCAGCTCCCGCGACTCATCCCCACCCCTACCGTCTACGGATCCGTACTCGCCATCAGAAACAACGGATCCCATCTCTCCCGCATCGCCGTCGACGGACCTCGAGGAATGCGGTAATTTTTCAAGGTCGAGCGTTCAGAGAAAATCGAATCCGACCAAGTCTGCGGTAATCCCAACGAAACCGTTGAAGACCTCGAGTTCGACTTCTAATGTTCACGATGCCAGTACGAGCTCATCCCGCCTCCTCGCCGAACGACTGACTCCATTTTTTCTGAAGAGAAAGCCTCGGCCATCCGAAGAAACTGCGACCGGAAGTGGAAAGCGTAAGGAAGATAACTTAATTGGGCGCTTGACTCCGCGGTTCGGTCAGTCGCGGCTGTACTCACGCGGGCAGTCGCTGGAGCTGTCGGAGCCGCGGCCCAAGCGAGTGGAGCGCTCGGCGACCACGGTGACCGTGCCAACACGACCTATCAACTCGTCCATCGTGGCTAACCTCAAATTTCTGAGCTTGCACAGATACGGTGCGCCAGAAGAGGTCCAGTGCCGTGGGTTTGCTCGGACAGACGAAGACCCGCCAGACTGGCTGCTCTCCAATCACACAGATGTGCGTCTGTAAAGTTCCTTCGTGCGTTTAGTTCTTGTAATTAGTGATCGACTTTTAGAGACTTGTAAATGTAAAGTAGATTGTATTTTATGATATTTTTCAAACCCCCTTACGAAGACCTGATGAGTGTGCCTGTTCTAATTAGTTTAGAGTGTAGATATTTTCTGAAAGAATACTGAAACTAACCGTCGGGTTAGTAACTAGCGTGAATACTCATTATAGTGCCAAGTGCTGTGCGTGCCTGCTGTCGGGACTGCCGGCAAGGGCCGTCTCTCATTCCTTTAGCACAATAATTCATGAAAAGTAGGTACTAAAACATTGTATTTTGTAATATTATTAATATTCTTGTAATTATTAAAGCATAAATCTTGAATCTAGCAATATTGATTATTGTATTTTTATATTTAAAGCATAATTTATGATAATATATCAAGTGAATAGTACATTAAAATCGAATATTATTTCAAATTGGTTGTATAATACTGTGTACATGCACCAAATAAAACTTAGTTACGATCTTTTGATCTATACTGTGAGATTGCTGTAGAGACTGATTGACAGCAACCAAACAAGAATAACAAAAAAAAAATGACTGTACTTAAATTTTGTATTTACATATTCTTTGTACTTTCTAAATTAGCGTATTACATTCTAAATTAACTGCCTAATTAATGTCATCATGCCTATTGTGGCCTTTTCAATATAAATTAATTTTAATATAATATTTCAATTACCCCTTCTTGGATATTCTTCGATTGTACAAGATGGGGACAATGAAATTGCAGCCAAATTATTTAGGAAAACCCATTTGAAATTTACATTCAAATTAAAAAAATAATTAATTGTTTCAATACAAGAATTTTCTGCTCTATGTACCTTTGAGAACTAATTGTAGTTTAAATAAAAGAACTCAATTATTAATGTATTATTGTGTATTTCTCATTATATTATAAATATAACTATTTTAATTAAGTAAATAAAGTAATGTACAATGTTTCGTAAAATATATCGTTATTTATTTCTTCTATGTTTTTATTTTATTTTCAATAGCGACGAAACAGTACGTTAAAACAAAATCTTTCTGAGAATAACACACTTGTACAGATTAATGATTGGTAGTCGCAGGTCGGAGCACAGCGGATACCAATCATTAATCTATGCATACTTTTTTAAATTAAGGCACCAAACAAATAACTTACATGTTTTAAATGTGAATTCTAATAGTCGTTATACAACACTAGTAAGCGAGGGTATCGTTTACCTTTAAAATACTAGAATAATGTAGATACAATTACAGGAAACTAATGATTATGTTTTGACACAATCATAAAGTAATTATTTGTAGGGTTCCGTACGTCCGAAAAAAAAAACTTAAAATCACCTTGTTATCCGTCCGTCTGTCAAAACTTTTATTTTAGGAAAGTTCGATGGTCATCATCAATTATAATAAAATAAACAGGTCTTTAAAAAGTAAAAATCAATATTTTTCTGTTCTTCAAACTTCTGATCATGCAAACAAAAAATACCCCGTTTATGCATATTTCGATATTCTTTCCGTTGTCATCTCGTTGACCAAGAATTATGAAATTTGGTGAGCAGCAATTTCATGGAGCAGTAGTCAAGGAAAAAATCCGAAAACAATAACTATTTGCAAATCGTCGTTGAAGTGACAATACCTCCTAACTGTAGGTATGCTTATTTTACAGGAGAAGGAAAAAACGATTAACTTTTTAAGTTTTGATTACAGTATTTTCATATTACTTTTAATATAGGAGTAATTTCTACAGACTTTTAATTGCTATTTAAAAACGAAATATCAGAAAGAAAAAAAAAACAGTCTATGCAAAATTGAACTTTAAATCTATTGCATTAAAAATGTCGATTTCTTAAAAAATGTTAGGAGGTATTGTCACTTCAACGACGAAATACAGAAAGCTCGGTACGCGAGTCGTATTCGTACTCGACTGTTTTTTAATTGTCTGGCTTTTACAGTAAAGTAAAAGCTCTTTATTCGTGGGGAATATGTACAGAAGCCGTGAATACGGAATGGTAATTTATATGGGATGATAGGGGATACGTTCCTAGGTGACAAAATATTTTGTTTTGTTGTCATTATAAATTAGAAAAAGAGCGGTAGAGACGTGTTACTCGATCACAATTTTTGTAACAAATGTGAAAGACGAAACAATAAAGCACGCAAACCAGCTTTTACCATAGAACGGATAAGCAACATTTAGAAATACATATACTTTATTCAATGAGTATTATGGTTACATTCTCAAAAACACCGATCGCGGTGAAGGCGGCTTATGTTAAAGCCCGCGGCGATATTATATAACAACATACTTTAGACAGAGTTGTAATAAGATCTATTTTACTTTTTTTATTAGTCCATTCGACGGCATTTACAAAGGTTATCGGGTTGGATACCTATTGGAATCCTTTTATTATTAGATCCGCAAATAAATATTTTTTTTGCCGCGGATATAGGAATTGCATCACATTTTTTTATCCGCGAATAGTGAAAACGCGAATGAAGAAAGCGCGAATAAGGATAGAAGCTCCTGCATATGTCAGGCCAAATTAAATGCCGAGTCCGGCTTTTTTGTTTATGGAGCTGACCTGTTTAGTGGTGGACAAAAAATTAAATACACTTTATTTTGATCTGCATACAACATTTTTGATGGCAAAAATCTTAAATTAGTAACAATAAAAACTTATTTTATCAAAAATTTAAAATTGACTAGAAAATTGAATATATCAATTAAAATTAATTCAGGCTAGCCACTTTATTAAAGAATAATTGTTGAGGTAATCAAAATCAATCTATTTGTAAAAACATTTATTTTATTATTCTTATATGATGGTGATAAATAAGAGGCATTTGAAGCAGGAGTTAGCTTCTCTTTCTCTTAAAATTTAATATTGTTATATATTATTATATCAACGAACAAAACAAATTTTATAGTAGTATACAAATATCAGTATCTCAAAACTATAAGCTATTAATAAATTGTTATTAGTTCCTTAATTTTTCTTACTCTTATCTTTTGTGACAATTGAAAGTGAAAATTGCTTTATGAGCTTACGTTTTATGCATTCGCAAAAAAAAAAAGAATTCCATTCGCTCTTTCATTCAATTATTCACAAATCTTTTCATTCATTTTGCATTTGCGATTACGCGGTTAACCTATCGTATGAAATAAACTATTATTTTTGTTTCAAGCCAAATTAAAATCGTTTATAAACATATCTAAAAATGGCTGATTCTGTTAATATGTCTCTAGGTGAGTTCTATGGCATATTATCCATGATTAAAACTGTAATACATTAGCTGTAAGGAATTTTGGGTCAATATTGTTTTAAACCTGCGGTATTTTATTGTGTTGTGTTGTTTAATATAATCAGTCTATGTTTTATAGGATCGTTTTATGTTAAGGTTTAACTTCTTCCTCATTTCGTTTGGTTGATCTAGTAAAACAATGACACATAGAAGCTAATAATGATATTCCATATGCGACTCTTAAGATACTCATGTTTATTTTTAATTTTCAGATGAAATCATAAAAAACAACAAACAGTTTAGAGTCAGCCGTTCTAGAGGAAGAGGTGGAGGAGGTGGTGTTCGTGGTCGTGGCGGAGGTCGCGGTCGCGGCGGTCGTGGGCGCGGTGGCAACGGACGCGGCGCCGTGACGCGTGGACAGTCGCGGCCTGGTACGCCTGGCTCACAGCAAGGACGCTCTCGCTCACGGTCTAGGTCCCGCGGACCCCGCAGCCGCCAGCAGCAGCAAGCTCAATCTATAAGAGGCCGCTCACAATCTCGTGGTCGCTCCAGATCTCGACAACGCAGATCCTTTTCCAGAAACAGATCTTCCTCAAGATCAAGATCCCAAATACGTGGGCTAACACCAAAAGGGAGAGCTGGATTAGAAGAACAACATAATGAAATGCCAGCCCTGTTTCAAAACAGAAGAAATAACAGAGGTACAGTAGTCTATTTAAATAAAAAACATTTTGAATTTGAAATATATTGGGGCTCTTAAAATAAATATTCAATTTTCTCATAAAAACAACCTATACACTACTTTATTACCTACATACATTTTATTTGTAGGGAAGCCCTAATCACATGTGTATTTATTCCCATCATCTACAATTTCTTTAACTTTAACTAAAAAATTTAAATTAAATCTAAAAAATACAGAACTTTTTCAGCAACCTTTTTGGTTTGAATTGATTTGAGATTGTAGGTTAATGTTACTTTCATATGCATTATTAATTGTGAAAGAGACTTTTGAAAAACTACTACTTATTTTTACATTAATAATCACTGTTTCTCTGTTGAGAGATTTAATACTAATTTTGTTTAAGTTTACATGTTATGGAGCTCATGGGAATAGTTTTAATTAATTATAAAGAAACAAAAATTTATATTTTACAGGTGGATTTCAAAGGGGACTTCGCCGGGCTAATTCTAATTTAAATGTAAGAAGCAATGTTCATAGCAGATTAGGAGTAACTACTAGACGTGGTGCAGCTAATAATGCAAAACCCTTAGCAGTAGCAAAAAGAGGTATTTCAAAACGTGGTAGAGGATTAAATACTAATAAATTTAGTGCAATTGGATTACGATCTGATCAAATACTCAAAGAGAAAAGGCAAAACTTACTCCTGCAGAATAATATAATTAAAAGTCAGACATTCACTAGATCAAGAAGGAATTCTACAAACACAGCTGCTTCTCAGCTTACTGTGAGTGTTGCCAATAATTTTGCTTTAAAGAGACGCAACAGTTTTAGCAATGCTGGGTATTTAAATAAGCAGAGTTTGGCACAGTTAAATAATCAGTTTGGAGGATATAGAGGCAGACGAGGACCTGGAAGTGTAAAGTCTGTTGGCTCCAATAAGTCCAACCGATCAAGTCGTTCCAATCAGTCTAACAAGTCTAGATCCCGTGGCAAAGGAAGAGGAGGGAACAGAGGTATTGGCCGGACATTTTACAATAAACAAATGTTAAACCCAACACTTCAGAAAGAAATTGCTGCTATCCAAGGAAAACCATATGGTGGAGAACCAACAGAAGCACCGAGTGGCGTCAACTTTACACCTACACCTGCTACTACAGAACAAACCCTTCATTTGCGATTTGGTAGGACATAACTTAAACTAGTCTAGTTTTAAATTAAGTACTGATTTTATTGTCTGTATATCTACTAAAATTTTGTTACTTTATAGTACTAGTTTTCGTGTTGAAAATATACCTATATGTTAAGATTTAACTGAATTTATTTTTAAAAGTATTCATGGTTAAAAATAAAAATTACTAACAAGGATTTCTTCATCTGCTAAGTGTCTAAATAAAAGAGATTATTAAAAATAACCTTTCTTTATTTAAAAATATAAATATATCACTAGTAAAGCTGCATATCCACTACGAGGAAGCTTCGGGCCAAGCGGCCGTCTCTAAATTAAATGGTAGATGGCAATAGCTCAAATAGCTGCCTCAACCTGAGGCACGTCTCGCAGCGAAGCAACTTTCATCGCCATAGCCTAGGGTTTGGGTCTCTCGGAAGTCTCGGGTATTTCGGTCCGAGACTTAGTTGAAATTGTTTTGCAAAATTTTATTTCTAAAGTCATAGACTATTAGCTTCCCGCACTAGTCTTGATATTACTACGTCGTCATAAACGTTAGGCACTGTACAAACGTGTTTTCTGTCTGACGCAAATTAGTATGCGTTAAGTAGGATATCTACTTCGAACTGTGTGTCTACCATGAGTTCGTATAGTTTTCCTACAGGTAACATAGATTACTAGTGATTTTGTACGAATAAACTTAATTCCTCATCAATTCATTAGAGGTACTTTAAAAAGATTCATACAAAATTGTAACTGCATTCGGAAGCGGCGATCGAAGGTGAAACTCCTGATGGGCACACTAGGATTTATCGTTTGATTATTTATAGTTAAACAATATGATCTGAGGTTTTATGTCATATGTTTTTGGGTCTGAGAACCGTTTTGATTCTTGTCTCAGCAGTTATTAAGGTTGGTGGAGCCAACTAGCAAAGCCTCGCCTTTTTTACGTCACCGAATAGCACTTGGACGGCGAGTGAACCACTCGGTGACAACTCGCTACTCATATGCTTGCCTTGCGTTAACATCGCATTACCAACGCACGTATCGATGCCAATAGCTGATAGAATACTCGAAAATTCGTTCACCACGTGCCCTCCACTCGTGGACCACCTAACGTTCACTGTCTTTCGGTCTCACTTGTTTACGCGGCCTCCACTTAAGGATCACCTGTCGACAACTGGAGGCAGTGCTGATCGGGTGTTACAAAAGCATGGTAAGTACCCAGCGGCAGCGGAGCCTGAATACGCATTCCGAGACGCGGTAAACCAAAACGATGCCTTCCCGCATCGGTTTTTCCATGGAAAACACAAAACACGCGACTACTCAAAAAATGGCCCGAAATTGTCTCGATGTCCCCGGGACAACTTCCCAGGACTATGAACGTGGGTTGTCACGTCTCCCGGAACTTTAACGAAACTCCCAAGACTTCCCAAACCATATCATAGACTGAAATGAAATCATGTCAGTTTTCATGCGCGCTTAAAAGCTTCAGTCTGAGCCGTGCATTAAGTGGAAACGGAGGTTTAGCCTTAGGGTATGATCATCTAGCTCAAGGAGAGTAGCCTCAGTCTGCTTGGCACGAGGCTGCTCAAGTGGATATGTAGCTTAACACTTTTATTAGGCACCATACTTCACTCTAAAACACAATCTTCATTAAAAGGATCATTACATATTATACATCTTTGGCATCATGATTAAAGAATCTGTAACTAAAAAGAAAATTTTATATTAATTAAATGTATAATTCTACATTCACATGTAGACAATTTCTATGTATCTACATTCATAGCAGTATATGCATATGCCACAAAACACCACCAGTGTATTTTTACTCACATTTTTCCACCAATTACCATTTTTACAGTACTGTGTACAGTTAGAAACCAGATATAGACATTCTCCTATATATATAGGAATATTTGATATCTAAAAATGATAATTTTTATTGACTCCTGTCAAAACCTTTAGTGAAAAACAAGGGCTAATAGGAAAATCATGCCATAAATATTTTGTAATATCAGATTTGCATGTTTGGAATTCAAACTATATGAACAGCAAAGTACATTCAATAACATTTTGCATCACATGCTGCACTGAGCATTTTAATCAAGAAGGCCTTAAATAAATATACATAATACCTATAGTACAAAGTAAGGTATACTTACAGTTCTCTCCAAGAATATTGCTCAGAATAAGTCCATGAAAAGTATGTGGCTCAACATTATTATCATTTGTGCTAGAACTTTGTTCAAATGTCCAACCTAGGTGTTGACCACAATGGGGACATGTACAAATTCTCCATGAGTATCCAGGAAACCAGGAGTCACCACCATGGGGCTAAAACATTTTTCTACTTCAGTTTTGAAAACTAATCATAAACTTTTATAACATAAAAGCTGGTTATGAAATACAAAGAGTAACTAATCAAGAAATTTCAATTATAACAATGCTCATGTCGTGAAGTAAAGTGAAATAAGTAGAAATAGTAACTTTAGCTTTTTATCTGACCAAACAAGCAGCCTACAATGAGTTTTACCTTCGATTGCTGCTTGCAACAGCAGTTTAAAATTTGTATGAATCTTTTTAAAGCACCTCTAATGGAAAATCACTATTGCAATCTATGTTACCTGACATGAACAGAAAATGTACAAATTCATGGTAGACACACTTGACTGTTATCATTGCAGAGAAAAGTAATAAAAATACAATGTAAGTTTCATACGGGTAAAAATTTGACATGTCAAATGTAAAATGTTTGTAGAAGAAGAACTCTTGATTCTTTCCACATTTCAGTGTTACTTACAAGACCCACATTTTCACATCTTGCTTTTTTTAAAGTCAGCACTTGGAACTGAACTCCAAATGGGTTTACAAGTAACTGTGTTGTTACATTTTTTAATCCAAATAAATTCTGTTTCTCAATTTTTTTAGCTCCTGGACTTGATTTATTAAATACATAGTAGGAATCTGCGACATCAGCTCCGCATTTGCGGCATAATAATAATTCTGAAAAATTAATAGTAGGTACCTTCATCCTATAGGTACATTTAAGTATCGGCAAAAACCAATTTAATTTACTTACCCTGCCCATTTTTATCAAACTCTGATTCTTCTTTGGCAGACGATACTAAATCGCTGAATAATAGTACAATTATTAAATCAAAATGGTTAAAATAAACCATTACTTTGGTCTCACATAGAATGTTTCAACAGTTATTTTTTATTATTATTTCCAAGTGATGATGACTGACTTACGTACAGTAGTATTTATTTAACTATTTAGAACCAATAATAAAGTCTTTGATTATAAAAATTAATGTTCAAAGGTTTAAAAAGGTATTTCTTGTACCTGCAAATCGAACACGAAGACTTTTACTTTTTCGTTGAAGAAAGTTAGCTGTCAATATTCAATATTGACGCACGATTGACGTCTGTCGTCACGATCTCAATTGTTTGTTGATATTTGTGATATTGCATTACAATTTAATTGTGTGCGTGGAAAAGTTTACTATTTAATAGAGGAGACTAGAGCTACAGTTTCATGAAAAATATTGTCCACGTACCTATGTCGAAGAAATTGTAAAAGTGTCTTCAAGATGTCATTTTTCAAGAACGTTGCTTCAGGGCTTAACATTCGTAGCCGTGACTCTATTCTCAAAGAATCATTAATTAATAACTTATCAGAATGCGTAAAAGACATACAGTACAACAATCAATTCGAAGAAAATTTTCATAGTGTTCTGGGTACTTCTGATTCAACAAATACGTTGTGTATGGCACTGGAAGCTGTTTTCCTTCACGGGTTAAAGGATACTTTCTTGAGGAAAGCAAAAAATGCTTTATCAAGTGACCTCGATCGACCGCAACCCAATTTTTGGCCTCTTGTTTTGGTACTCTCGCACAGGCAAAATATAGACCAAATATCATGTTTACAACAAATCAACACAGAGATTGGACAATGTAGAGCCTGGCTACGTATTGCTTTGAATGAGTGCCTATTATCGTCGTACATGTCAACTCTTTTAAGAAATATGTCTGCAGTAAAACCTTTCTATAATAAAACTGCTTTTGTTTCTGATGCAGAAATCTTAGAAGTAGCTCAAAAACTTATTGAAGGTCTTGAAACATGTGTTCAATTTGATATGCCAATAAACTCCAGCTTATTAAATCAGTGGCCAGAACAAGTTTTGATGCTTGCTGGGGTCTGGGTACCTACAATGAGAGTTGCTCCTATTTCTGCAGGCTTAGACATAGCAAGTACTCTTAAAAATGATGATATAAAACCCAAAACAGCATCCACACCTATAAGCACATCCAATATTACAGATGTAGGGAGAATGCTGGATTTAAATGAGGATGAAGCTCTCAATTTTATTCTATCTAAAGGCTCAAATGTTAATACAAAAAATACTTTTGGATTTGATAACAAAGAAAATGATGTAGAGGACAGTAAAGAAATGTTGGACATTGAGGAAGACAAGATAAAAAGTGATACTTATCCAATAGAGATAGAAAAACCATCAACAAGTCATGAAATAGACAACATGGCTGTGTCCCCTTCATCAGTTGACTCAGACTTTTTAGCAACCACAGATATTGTTGTAACTGGTAATACACTTACCAGTAGGGGATGGACAGAGACTAATAAAAGTGATGAATTAAATGTTTCTGTACATTCTAATTCATCCCATGGCAGTAGTCTTATAAAAACACCAGAAATTAAAAGCTTGTCCTCTCTTATTGATCATTCTAGTAATTATGGTGATATGTACACAACCACTCCTAATCTCAGAGATATCATGAAAGACATACAAAAAGAATTAAAACTGAGTGCAGATGATAATGAAGTCAGTAATGTAGCTGAGGAATCAGTAACACCAGAGGATCCTGTTCTTGTTGGTCTAGATTTTGAAGTAGTTCCAAATTCAACAACTGGTTCATTCACTGCTTCAGAGCTTCAAACCATGATTCAGCAATTAGGAGTTCTTTCAAGAGAACATGGTCTTGATTATCAGAACTACAAATGTAAAGGATGTCAGGACCTGCTTGGAAGTACCATTTCTAAAGCAAAAGTGTGTGCATTCACTGGTGCATATTTTTGTTCTAATTGTATGGATCCAAATGTTTTTATAATCCCTGCTAAAGTTGTCCATAATTGGGATTTTAAAAGGTATCCAGTCTCAAAAAAGTCTGCAATTTTTCTATTGGAATTTCAACATCACCCATGGATTGATATGAAGAAAATAAATCCGAAAATATATGGTGGAGTTTCAGATATGGCACAGTTGCAAGAATTGAGGATCCAACTTAACTTCTTAAGGGCATACATTTTCACATGCAGAGAGCCTGTCATTGAAGAGTTACAAAAGCGTGTTTGGCCCCGGGAGTATCTATATGATCATGTTCATCTCTACACTATATCTGATTTGGCACAAATACCCAATGGGTCACTGGTTCTTCAGTTAGAGAAAGTAGTTAATTTTGCCAGGTCCCATGTGCTGGATTGCTGGCTTTGTAGCCAAAAAGGTTTTATTTGTGAAGTGTGTAGAGATCCCAATATATTGTATCCATTTGACACTCACACAACTTACAGATGTGATGATTGCTCAAGTGTGTTTCATTCAAAATGTCTCAATGCAAGTATGCCATGTCCAAAATGTAAAAGGAAGCATAATCGCACAACAGAATCATCTTTAGTAGAAGCTGTCCATGCTCATTTTAATAAGTAAACTAACAGAGATTACTGATACTGTAACGTTACTGATATTTGCATTTGCAGATGGATTTACGATATAAGATGTGTAGATAAAATGTTTATAGACAAAATCTAGTTATTTTTTTAAATTTTAATACTAAAATACAGTAAAAGCTAAATAAAGTAAGGCTAAATTGAAATGATGCTAAGTATAAGTTTATTTATTAGATTTTTCTATCTGTGATTACATAAATTAGTGTTTCACTAACTTTTAGGTAACCAAAGCAAAAGAAAGCAAACAAATTATGACTATCACCAATTTCAAATAAAACAATCAAAAACTAGTCATTCAACATTAAAGGATTGTGGATAAAAAAAATGTAAAACCCCTTATTAATATGTAATAAATTTAATGGTAAACAATAATACAGTTTCCTTATCATCCAATTCAATTGTTTCTGAAGTATGTAAATATAAATCTATATTTTTCAGAGAATATATTAGATAGTAGGTGTAATTTGTTTAAACAGTTTAAACATGTACAAAATCTAGAGGTGTAGAGTTTAGGAGCTAAATAAAATGTTATCAATTAATTTGTATTCTTAGATACCTATTTTTTGCTTAAATATGTACAATTCTTTTAGATATATTAGAATGTACATAATAAAACACTGTTTTTGTTACAATATTGAAGTAAGGCGTTTTATCTAGTTCTGTTCATATTGAGTATATCACTAAGAAATGTATCAACATCACTATTCTTATTCCTTACTTTTGGATTGTTTCCATCTTTCTTTTTTAGTTTTTTCCCTAATTCATTTGGTTTATCAACTGAATACTCCTCAAAGCATTCTTCTAATAGCTTTTCTGGTTCATCAGACTTTGTTTTGTTTTTTTTCTTTGACTGGTAACTGAGTGCCTCTTTGTCGAAGTCTAAAGGTACAATGCCAAGATCGCCACTGTAGCGATTTTTTGCAATTTGTAAATATTTTTTCCCTCGAACAGCTGTTAGCCTTTTGTCCTATAAATATTATTAAAGTTAATGTCCAATTTAATACATTGATCTGTTAAGGTCTTATATTTTATACATACATAATACAGTGGCAGAAAATGTCCTCACCAAATTTCCACCCACTTTAAATTTGTCAGTAATTTTATTATTGTTCATTATTAGTAAGATCAGTTAACGTCTCGTCGAACCTTTCTGTTTTGCTCTTAAGGTCAATTTGCTTTAATATGTAATAATTTTAAATAAAACTGTATTTCTCTGCCTATCCAATATTGATGCTACTTTTAATGTAAAATTAAATGGGATTGTGTATATATAAAATATTAGATTTATGGTTTTAGTAACGGCTTATTCTGTTGTTGTAGCATAGTATATTTTGAATATAAAGTACATACCTGAATAATAAGAACGTTGTCGGCTTCTTGTGATGCTTTAGCGCTACCAAATATCGAACTCGTCGATAAATCTTCTGATTCTCGCTCCTTAAAAACAAATTATATTATAGGTTTGGTAATTGGAAATAAACTTAATAAGGACTTCGAGTGGAGTAAGTAGTTACCTTCCTGGGATGCATGACGAGTGTGACGTGGCAATGCCTCGCAGTGGCAAAGGTCCTGAAGGCGGCGATGACATGGTCCTGCCGCCGCCAGCGGTCGGCGTCGCGCTCCTCGCCGAGCCCCAACATGAACTGCACGTTGTCCACCACCACATGGGCTATATCGTGCATGTAACGCGCGTGCTCCACCGCCTGATATAGTAACGTAATCATAATTTCGAAAATGAAAGCCACTTATCCACCAAATCGTAATTAATTGTCCTGAAGAAATAGAAGATATAAGATCCTTATATATCAGGGCCTTATTTTCTGAGTTTTGTAAGAAGGTGAACTGTCAAACTTGATTCCTGGATCCGCCACTGATTATAAAATATAGTTATAACTTTTAAACATACTTCCATGACGACTTTGATAGGCTGCTGCCCGTGGAAGGCGAGGTAGTATATGGGTAGTTTTTGGAAGTTGTCAGCATATTTTTGGAAGTGTTGTATGTTCTGTTCGAGAGGCACCCCCGCAAACTGCTGCAGCATCGTGCGCGCCAGACGCGAGTTACGGATCTCAAAACTACCCCACAGCGTGTTCACCTAGCAAATATTGGAAACATTTAGTCTATTACATTATTTAGCAAACATATACCAAAACTAGGCTATTAAGATTTCCACAAACCATTGTGTACACTTGGATAAGACATATTGGTATATACTTGTCTACTTATAGAATCATTAAAAACATTGAGGACTACGGACAAAAACTTTACCATAAATAGTAAGCTGTAACTTGTTTGATCCAAAATACGTTACTGCGATACTATGACATGTGTACTCCCTAATTCTTATTGCCGAATTCGAAAAACGAAAAAACATAATCGTACATTTTGTACATGGCTTACCCCTTGTTCGGCGAGGTCGAGCGACATTTCAGCACAGAGTGTTGTTTTCCCGCAGCCAGTGGGTCCGGTGAGCACGGTGAGCTCGCCGCGCCGGTGGCCGCCGAGCAGCCGCGTCAGGGCTGGGTAGCGACGCCACTTCACACCACGGACCTTGACGACAACATATAGTCTGTCATAATTCTGATAAACTTAAAAAAATATATATCCACACTTTGACACAGAGATTTTATGGTAGTAGTTTAAGTTTTCGTCAAATACTTATTTTATATTGTAGCATTAAACCACAAATTAAATGGTGTGCAGTTTTAAATGTTCACATTTTACTAAGGACTGTGGTAGTTGATTACCTCCTCTACTTACACGTACTCCCAGGTTAAATAGCTACACAATATAAGAAATCAGAGTAGGCGATGGTCACATTTACTCATTCCTATGAATTGATTTAACAAATTGCATTACCCTCAGTTATGCAGAGTTAATACTGTTACGTGGAAAACAAAGTTTTTAACCAACATTTTACCTTATCTAAATTAGTTATTTCAGCATAAACATCATCTCGTAACGTCGCAAATGTTGTGATTGATCGGTGAGCAGCCGGCTTCGCTTCTGTGACTAGCGACTTTAATGATAGGTTCGCGGCGGCAGCTTCTGATGCAGTTACCAAGCCATCTGTCGGTCTGGAAATAATGTTTAAATGCTGTTAAATAATCGGTACATCATCTAAAAACATTTTTACAAAAATATATTCGTTACAATCTACCTCAAGTAATTGAGGCTACAATTAATACATATGAAATAGGCTTTAATAAGAAATGCAAAGACAATAAGATTTTTAAAAGGCAACAGTTCCATACAAACCTCACAAATTTACATCTATCTTGTCCTAGTTTTTCGGCAACAACACACATGTTATCCCAATCTCCCCACAAACACAATTTCTGATAGCCCTCAAGTACTGGTAGCACTACTGGCGGTAGACTGCAATTACTCAACCATATTACAGTACCTGAGAAACATGGTTGTGGTCATATGTTTAGTATTGTTCAAGGTTTACAAAATTTAAAGAACAGGAAAATATTAAATTGCAGTATGTCGACCTTGACTTTAATTTTCTATTACCACTAGCAAGTACAGTTGCAAAGGGGAATGGGGAAAAATCCTGGGACCATTTCCAATAGCAATAAGGTATATGTTGCTAGATAGTTCTTTTCAATTGACTTGTAAAGTCTGATTTTCATTATGAATCAACTTTGAAAGGGGGATAAGGATTCTTGTGTGTGACTGAACGCGGGGCGGGACTTTGTGTTATTTGCAAGACTCATTGTCTCGCTTACCGGTCTTGGATGTTGTATTCTTATCTATGTAGTATATTCCATATCATTGCCTAGTCCATGTGACACAAGTTCTTTCGATACTTACTACAGGGCTGAGTCAATGTGTCTGTTGTGATGTGGTTATTATTATTATGACGACCTCGGTGGCGCAGTGGTGTAAACAGCCGACTGCTACGCTAGAGGTTCCGGGTTCGAATCCCGGCGAGGGCGGGACTTATTGACTTGTTATTTTCAAGACTCATTGTCTCGCTTACCGGTCTTGGATGTTGTATTCTTATTTATTTAGTATATCCCATATCATTGCTTAGCATCTACGATGCAAGTTCTTACGATACTTAGTGCAGGGCTGAGTCAATGTGTGTGTCGTGATGTGGTTATTATTATTATTTGGTGAATTGAAAATACCTATCCAATGATATACATTTTATTGCTATTGGACAGTGGACCCTATTGGCCCATATTCTTTTGTTGTATCAGACAAGTAAAAAAGAATCCTAAAGTCCTGGCAGACAAACATTTTAATTTTACCTGATACTTTGTGAGAAGCTAAATGTAAAACATCTTGTATTGTCGGGACAAGTATGGCTACATCACTGCGTGACACTTTAGGAGCTTTGCATGAAAAAAGACCAGCTATATGGTTTCCGTGATTTACTACTTCATCATCATGACCTGCCTGGATCTGACGGTAACCAACAACACAGTCTAGAGAGTTTTTAAGAGGAAAATATAAAATTGTTTTATCTGCTGACACTCTGACCTCTGATAACACTTTTCCAGCTTCTGAGAAAAACTGAAAACAATTTTAAAAGATTACAGAACATATAAAAAACAAAAGATTAGACCTTAAAGTAAAAATGACAGTTTGAAACTAGAGTAAAGTGTTTGTTTTAATGTTATTATTTATTTTGCTTTAAACAACAAAAGATACAAACAATCAGCTCAAAGGTATAAATGTAAGTATTTACAGAGTTGAGAGTTAGCAAGTCACTCTAAGAGCCTGATGATATCAAGACTCCAAAATGCCAAATGAAAGGCACTTAAAACTAAATTAAATTGATATAGACATGCTTAATTTTTATGATCCTTGTTGTCACAATAAAGGGTTCCAAAACACTTTCTCACATCTATCTACTCTCTAGTCCCTGTTTAAACAAGGGCTAACTATTAGTTATCTATTAGTTACTCACAGGAAATTCAAATAATCTGCACAAATCTAATAGTTCTGTTTCTGCCAGTTTTGCAACTGGAACTGTGTTTTTAACAAGATTCTGCCATTCAGATCGAAATTCTTCAGAAGATAGTTTTAATTTTTCAATATAATCTTTGGTGCTAGCATCAAGTTTTGTTTTCTTAACTATTCTCTCCAAAATATTCCAATCACCATGTACATTACATTTGGAGCACATAAAGTATCCTGAAAATATTTAAAAATGTAAAATTTCAAGAATTTATGTTTGTTTTGGTATTACGATGTTTTTTCTTACCAGTTGTTTTATTCACATAAAGCTTGTTATCTGCAATTTTAGAATCTACAGAACATAGAGAACACTTCATTGTTAAGGAAGTAAAACCATCTTGTGTCGCAAACCCTTTTTGTCTTAATAGTTTTTTAATATCAGAGACTGTTACTTTAAGAATATCATTTAAACCTATATCATGTATATCTCTTTTAATACACTTGCAACTACCAATAAAAATGGACTTAATATATCGATTCTTTACAACCCTTATTGATTTTAACATCTTGAGTCATATAAACAGCCTTATTTTGTCTGTTTTGTATAAATTTATGAATAAAATGTCAATTAAACAAACTACAAAATAATAAACATAACCTCAAATCTTGAACTGTCAAACATATATGTCAAATCAATTTCAATAAATTTCCTCTGATGTTATTTAAATTATAGTCGCCATAAAATAAGAATTGAATTGAATAGTTGTTTATATGTTGTGAGATTAAGACTGCTATAAATAGAAATAAACATTCAAAATAATGAAGATACACTTGAAAAATTAACAAAGTGGACAATTTGGCAATATGGCTTTTTTGCCATTCATTAACACTAAAACACTATAAATAAAACAACAAAAAAAAAAAACTATTCATCTTTATTGATTTACAATCCACTGCAATCGTTATAAAACAATATTTACATAGTTTTCCTTATATCTAACAATACTTAATATATATAAAATGTAACTATTCCAAAATAAAACGAATGTTAATTAGGTACATAATAAAATTATGTTGTAAGATAAAAATTCAAGTTTATATCTTTAATAACCATGGACCAAGTAATATTCATATTCAACCTAATATGGTCCATGCTGACAGACATTTTTGGGTTTCCGTGATTCAAGTACATTTTAAATATTTAACATAAAACACACTAGGTATATATTTACCGCCAAAATCATTTTATTCTAAAAGTTTTCTTTGAATAATTAAATAGGTTGGTTTTAAATGAAAAATCAGTTAATAAGTTTCCCTCATCCTTCCCAGTCTTAGTCCCAAGTGTGAACCTTGGTTGAAAAGGCTAACAGTGCATTAGACAACCAAACAAATATAATTTCTTACTTCTTGTGACCCTCATATTATGTCAAATCTCAAAACAAAAATATATAAAATGAAACAGTTTCAGATAGTATAACATAGTAAATAACACAGAACAAATGTGTGTTAGTGGTGTGTTGTGTGTGCTGTTTTTTGTAATTGAAGAGTTACAAAAAACAAGACAAAATATCCTTTTGAAATATATGCATACAGACACCATGTCACGTCTAATTAAATGCGTTCTAAATTAAAATGGTTCAGCATGCTTTTCACCATAAAGCATAAAGTTATTAGGAACACAAAGTTTAGTTGGTCTAGTAGGGCGGTTGATACTGCTGTCGCTGGAGGTGCTGGACGAGTGGCCCCTGCTGTTGCTGTTGCATGGCGAGCATCTGTTGGCGCATGCGTTGCTGCTGCGACATCTGTCCGTACTGCTGCGCGGGCGGCATGGCGCGCGGGTAGGCAGCGCCGCCGCCGCCCATGCCGCCCATCGTCACGTTGGGCGCTTGCTGCGGCAAACACAAAGCGATTACTACACACAACTCGCACATTCCAAGTCGTTTTTTTTTAATATGCAGCGGTAGCTAAAAATGCCCAAAATCAACTTAATAAGATATTAAAACATTAAAACGTAACTAACCTGCATATAAGGAGGACGTGGGTTTTGCCTTTGAGCTAAGTAGGCTTCTTGACTTGTTCGGCCGCCCATCATGTTCTGAAAATAATGTATGATGTTGATGTCATAACTAGAATCATATTTACATGTAGGGGAATTAAAATAATATATTATAAACTACTATAGCATACTTGTTGGAATGGTTGTTGTCCAGGGAATCCACCCATTCCGTTTCCCTGAGGTCCCATGGTGCCAGTTTGGTTCGTCATGCCACCCATACCTCCACCTTGACCCATTTGGGCCATTTGCCCCATAGGTTGGCCCATTTGCGCCATGCCCTGTCCCATTTGACCCATTCCCTGTGGCATTTGGCCACTTTGTCCGACTCCTTGATTCATCTGGCCCACATTTTGTCCTATCGATCCAACACCTTGGCCCATCGGGTTTACTTGCTGACCCATTTGACTAACGCCTTGGCCCATACCCTGAAACGGAGAAACAACAAAAAATCACAATTCATCGTTTTCATTTTCATCAAGTGGTTAAAAAACGGGACAACGAGAAAAAGTTAAAATGTCTAAACCTGGTTCATCATTTGCTGTTGTCCTCCCTGTATAATCTGTTGCCCATATCCTCCGTATCCTTGCTGCATGCCTCCGTATTGGTTCCCGAACATTTGTCCGCCCATACTGCTCATCTGTCCCGCGCCCATCTGCCCTGATCCCATTTGCGCACTGCCCATCTGATTGGCCCCCATTTGAGCACCACCCATCTGATTTGGTCCCATTTGTACGCCGCCCATCTGTGACATTGGTCCCATCCCACCCATCGCTCCCATCGGATTCATTTGACTATAAAATATTTTACATGTTTTGATAATATAAATAACAAGTGAAATTAAATGTAATATAATAAACGTGTTTATTGAATACATACTTTGGTTGTATTTGCCCCATTTGGTTAGGCTGCATTTGCCTCATGCCTTGCCGAGGGAATGGAGCCCGAGCATGTGGTGCACCAGGGTAGCCAGCAGCCTGGGAATTAATATCATTTGTTAAACTAATATATATAAAACATTTCAGTATTTGTTCAATATTACTACCAATTAAATAACTGCTACAATATGAAATTAGTTTTCTCTGTAACTACCTATTTGAAAAATATGTAAAACAGAATGATACCAACAATAAAAAATTACCTGCATTTGTCCCATCGAGTTGAATGGTAATCTATTTCTCAGCATATTACTAAGCGCCTGTTTCGACTGCGTGTTGGAAGGTGGCGCCACTCCGCGCGGACTGACACCAGCTGTAAACCACGTTAACCTCATTATCTTAGGCAATGTTCATTTTGAAATAAATGGATAATCAGTACATATTTTCAATTGATACTTTAGCTGCTCCCTTAATTAAATTTAAACTTCCTTGATAGAACCAACCTCAATTGCAGGTTCATACGTTTAAATTTATGCTCTTATTATGTTTTATGTTGTTTGTGGCATAAATAGAAAAGTAGAAAAGATGCAGATTTTTTTTTAGCCCTTTGTAACGTTGAGTGCATTACCTGCAGGCGTGTAGTACGTCTGCTGTGCTGGCGGCGGGAACCACTGCTGCTGCATGAAGGCGGGCTGCTGCAGCGTCGCAAATTGTAACGTTGAGTGCATTACCTGCAGGCGTGTAGTACGTCTGCTGTGCTGGCGGCGGGAAGCACTGCTGCTGCATGAAGGCGGGCTGCTGCAGCGTCGCACATTGTAACGTTGAGTGCATTACCTGCAGGCGTGTAGTACGTCTGCTGTGCTGGCGGCGGGAACCACTGCTGCTGCATGAAGGCGGGCTGCTGCAGCGTCGCACATTGTAACGTTGAGTGCATTACCTGCAGGCGTGTAGTACGTCTGCTGTGCTGGCGGCGGGAACCACTGCTGCTGCATGAAGGCGGGCTGCTGCAGCGTCGCACATTGTAACGTTGAGTGCATTACCTGCAGGCGTGTAGTACGTCTGCTGTGCTGGCGGCGGGAACCACTGCTGCTGCATGAAGGCGGGCTGCTGCAGCGTCGCACATTGTAACGTTGAGTGCATTACCTGCAGGCGTGTAGTACGTCTGCTGTGCTGGCGGCGGGAACCACTGCTGCTGCATGAAGGCGGGCTGCTGCAGCGTCGCACATTGTAACGTTGAGTGCATTACCTGCAGGCGTGTAGTACGTCTGCTGTGCTGGCGGCGGGAACCACTGCTGCTGCATGAAGGCGGGCTGCTGCAGCGTCGCACATTGTAACGTTGAGTGCATTACCTGCAGGCGTGTAGTACGTCTGCTGTGCTGGCGGCGGGAACCACTGCTGCTGCATGAAGGCGGGCTGCTGCGGGGGCGCTCCGGCCGCAGCCCCCGGCGTGGCGCCGCCCGTGCCCTGCAACGCCGACACAATGTGACTACCATACCATACACTGGTAGTTAAGTGCAAATCGTTTCAGAGGAAAAATATCACTGTGCATGTCTTGTCACAACTATAGCCAAATTTACTTTTTTCGATGGAAATGAAATGATTTCTGCATTGAAATGATCTGGTTTTATTATTCTGGTTTAAAAATAAATGTATATAAATATAAATGCATTTGAAAAACGTTTCAGATAACTATTATACAAATACTTTGAATCCTTTGCACTCTTGATCAATTTATTTAAATCAAATTACTATTATGGTTGACATTATACTAACGGGTTCTATTTTTGGTTTCTTAGCAGGCATTTTCTTACAAGGCAGTTTACGACCCTTCTCTCCATTCGTCGGGCTCTCGTCGAAGCTTTCGTTCTCCTACAAAATGAAATAGAATTCTAAATAAAAACTTACGGTGCAGTTTAAGGTTTAATATTGTACTTTAATTATTATGTGTATATGACCATATATTGCAGTATTTTTCTTTTTTTTTGTCATGCAATGTTCAGAAATCCTAGAGCATGCGTGCAAAAACTCAAAATATGTAAATATTAAAATAAAACGAAAAAATATTAAACTTTTCATTTAAATATTATATGTTACCTGTTTGATATCATTGGTCTCGAGATCCTCAGGCGGCAGTGGCAACGGTTCCAAGTAGTGGCTCAGAGGCTTTATCAGGTTATGTGTGTGATATTTTAATAACCTAAAACAGAAATAGGGACAATGGGTTTGGTGGTCAACACATTACAATTAATAAATAATAGTTAGTATTAACGGTCAAATTTAGTTATCATGCAAGAAGTTTCGGGTTGCTCAATGTTTCATGTGTAAAATTCTTACTTATGTAGAAATTTCATTGTTTGGTACTTGTTTTATATTCAATCATAGTATAGGGGTGAAAATGTGTTTGTAAGCACACAGTAGAAATGTTTATTGAATAATTGTCGAAAAAGTGTATTAAATAAATACTGCGATATTTTTTTCAAGCTTGCATATGTCCTCCTACTTCTGTGGCGCAGTAGTGTAATAAGTCGATGCTACTCTAGAGGTTCCGGGTTCGAATCCTGGCGGGGGCGGAACTATGTGTTATTTGCAAGATAATTTTTTTCGCTTACCGGTCTTTGATGTAGTATGCATATCCATGTAGTTTATACCATATCTTTGCTTAGTTCCTGTGACACAAGATCTTACGATACTTACAGCAGGGCTGAGTTAATGTGTGCCGTGATGTGGTTCATTAATTTGTTGATAATTATATGTGTGTATAACGTACCGATGTGCGTTTTCGTATGTGAGTGGTTTCCTTTCGATCTTGGTGGCAGCGAACCATGCCCACGACAGCGGCGCGGGGTTCCTGCCTCCCTCCATCAATTCCCAGCTTGACACACGCTGCTTGTCCGTTAAACGTAATCCCTGCAAAATAAGTACCGATGTAAGTATGTAGTACACATCTAACGAAAACTAGGGCAGCTGTGTAAACCTTTAAATAAGACAGGGAGCTTATCGGTTACGAAGGTCGACAGTGGCTGACTTAAAACACCTTTCACCATAGTTGCATCGATGTTTAGAAATTATTTTTAAATGAGGAAAAATAATAATTTTAGGTTACTCAATATCAAATACATTCTGTTGTTAATAAATGAAATAGATTTTTACCTGTTTCTTGTCACTGTCGAATCCTGTTATTTTATTTCCTTTCTGATCCACTAGACATCCTATTGGCTCGCATGCGATGACCTTAAACAGTTAGAAGAAAATATGTGAATTTCACAAAAATTACATTCACTACTTAAATATTTGAAACACAAATTTATTAATTAATTAACTAGATAATTGAATGTTATCTTTCTTATTAACTTTCCTCTTAGTGACAGTACCTCTATGATGGTGTTCTTTGATAGCGGCAGTAATTGTCTAACGCTCTGCACTGATGGCCCATGTCTGTCACCGATCTCTTTCTTGAGCTTCTTCATGAGGTTCTGGTAATGTTTCCTGTTGTTATCGTCTCCGCCCTCCGCGAGCGTCGAGTGTATTAGAGTGGCGAGCATGTCGATCAATGTCGTGAACAGGTTGCTGCGACACAGACTATATTAATTTATTGTAAATAAACTGTACGCCCGACCTCACCACGCAGCAAGTCAATGCACCAATTGTTATAGTTCATACAGCATTTATGCAAGATCAAACCCTTAGTTTACTACAAGTAAAGCTGTCTACACACCAAAGTTCACCCACGTTCGTGTTACCTGGCGCTGCTTCCTTTTTTTAGTTAACCACTGGCTTTAATGGTGCACTCTGCATTCACTTACTATTTCGCTACATGCTGCAAAATTCATGCCGTTGGGATAATTGTGCGGCCATCAACGTCCTGATCACTGTTGGCTTTGATGTGTAGACACCCTTAAGAGCTAAAAACCATTGGATAGAACGTAATCGGATAGTTATTTGGCATGTTAAGTCAAATGATATTTTTGTTGTGGAATGTTTATGAAAATGTGAACACAATCCGTGCATAATTTTAAAACATCCAGGACCACCACGAGAAGCGATAATATAAATGACTTGCTGTGTGGTTTATTAAGATGACATGGGCATGTTAAATAAAAGTGATGAATCAAGTTAGTAAAAAGGTGATTGAATAAATTATACAACATTTTTTTAAAATGTTTAATCGTTCAATGAACTCTATTTTTATTGTTTAATTTAATTTATTTAAGTTAAAATTAGTTATAAAAAATTTAAGGTGCAGCAAGAAGATATAAAAAATCTGTGCAACCTGAACGGGTAAGGGTGAAGGACGAAGCAAAGATAACAATACGAGAGCATAAATAGCACAAACAAACCCGGCACCACGCAGACAGTATCACATGCACTTACCCTTACACCGTGAAGGCAAATAAACAAATTTGTGAACCCAACAAACAACCAGATTGCATTACTAATACAATACATACTAAAATACTACTATTACAATGGGAACTTTGTCGTCTGCCTTCATTTTACAACTAACCAATTTAGATAAAATTTTACAAAGGGATCTTGGAGAAGACCATAGGCTAAAATTTTTCTACAAAAATACTATTCTATTCGGAAGAAATCATTTTTGACCGAAAAAAATCGGTCAGAATAGCTGGCAAAAGAAGACAAAAAAATCGTATACCTATTGTTATACGCGTCTACCAGCTGATGTGCCACTAACTGCGTTAACAGCACCGCCCAGTCGGCTGTCAATTGGAAGGAGCGTCGTATCGCGTCGAACATGCCGCCCGCGAGACTGAATCGCAGTTGCAACGCGTCCGGTGCTGCGTCTTCTTGTGCCGAGTCACCGCCGGCTGAGCGCTCCCATTCACGAGCGTGAGATAAGTGGTGCTGGAGTTGAGCGTGCACTGAGCTTAGCAAGCTCTCCTACCACAATAGAACATCGAAAACTATTAATTTAACCTACCCATCCCATCGTCTCTATCAAAGGAAGATTCGAGTTCTTGAAGTCCTATTCGGGTGTCTACCCTTGTCCATCTGTAAGTAGCGTTGTTTAACTATAAAACTGG
Organism: Choreutis nemorana; assembly: GCA_949316135.1. Lineage (NCBI taxonomy): Eukaryota > Metazoa > Arthropoda > Insecta > Lepidoptera > Choreutidae > Choreutis > Choreutis nemorana. The sequence goes on along the minus strand of OX438597.1, from coordinate 4,691,026 downwards.
TTTTTTATCAAGATCAGAACGAATAAAATCTAACTTTAATTGTTAAATCATATAAAACTCCAGACGACCAGAGTCCCTGCTCTGAGCGTAGCGTTTGGTGGGGAGCAGTCGAGAGAGCGTGTATTGATTGTCCATTCATAGTACACGCTCCAGTCGGCACCCAGGACGCCACGCTACGCTGCCCGCTCGGCATTCTGGCCGTGCACAAGCTCCGGTGATTAAACAGTAATTGAGTGTCATACCTTCTGGTCGTCCTGATGCCTGAGGCACGTGAGCACGAGCGACAGCAGCGGTTCGTTGGCGAGGCGCACGGCGCTGGCGGCGCCGCACGCGCACGCGCCGCCGCAGCCCGCGCCCGCCACGCCGCGCTTGCCGCCGCTGCCGCCGCCCGACGAACTACTGACACCACTCATTTAAACATCTATATACTGTCTGTCTAATGGACTATCCATGTGTTCCAACCAGACTATATATGGTCGTATAACTTTTTAGTTCATTTCTTATAAGAAGACGAATAGTGTCACTTTGTCACACAGCAAATCCTTTACGGGCCAACCATTAATTACGTCAAATAAATTATATGATTAGTCAGCCTCTGACCTCGTTGGTCGCACAACAACAATTGATCGCATTTTTCGCCTCCTCCTTCTGGTGTGATGTCAAATGTATTTCTGAATAATTTAATGAAGAAACAGTTTTACGCCTGGAACGGTAACTTTGTAAACATAGATCGAGTTTAAAGTTTTTTGTTTAGATTTTAGCTTTGAAAGCTGGTCAAATAATATCACATTTCGTTGACCCACTCCCTCTTCCTTGACGTGTAAAGTAATTTATGGATGATAGCACAATGTCACACCTCGAGGTATGCGACTAGATTCACTTTTCTCGAGGCGTTACGAGCATTAAAAATTATGTACTGATATAAAGCAAAAACACAAGAAACGAAGATAAAGATTCCATTTGAAATTTTAATAAAATACCCTTTATAGCTGGGACTCTGATGGCTTTTGCAGTCTCGATGAGATCCGCCGCCACTTCCACTGCCACTATTACAGTTACCACTGCAGCCTGCTCCCCAGCCGGTTTCCAAGACCTATTCATATAATAAAATGATTAAACGTCAGTATTTCTTTCGATTTAAACTAAATACAAGTGAAAACATTTAAAATGTTAAGTACAGTGTGTATACCATGAATCATACTTTCTACTGCATATACTGGATATATGAGAAATTAGGATCGCTAGTAAAAATCATTATATTGATCTATAAAATCGAATTTCAAGAAAACTATTATGAACTCATCCACTGTCTGTCCACTGTATAGAAAATACAAGAATGATGAATGCTAATAAAACGGTTACCTGTCCAGCTTGTTTGAGTACTCGCGCCTGTACTGCGGCCGGTAGTTTGGCGACGAGCGGAGCTACAAGCCACACCGAGTCCGGCCACTTACTGCTCGTCACTACGCCACGGTCTGTGCCCGTCCTGTTCAATAAATAAATGTATTTTTGAATCATCGCTATCACATTTTTAGAGCAAATGTAGATTTAGGAAGTCTCGAGAGTTTCAAAGTCCCTTGACACGAGACAATCACCATCCGAGACGTCTCGGGATCCGAACCACAATGCAAATGCTTGCTTCTGCCAGCCACATTGTAATTTATATAGTAGGGTATAGGAATAGGGTCTTCGTGCACTTTATGTCCATAACTCTAAAATTTCAGGATTTAGGGTCATACCGGTCCTTGTCCGGCGGCGGCGGCGCTGGCTGCTGGAACACGTTGATGACAGCCCTGGCGACCGTGTCCAGCCACGCCGCGAGCTCCACCGACCCGTGCGAGAACTGCTTGAACATCAGCTGCAGGTCCAGCCACGACATACGCAGTGACCACTGCTCCAGGTTCTTTGTATAAAAATAAAGAAATTGAGTGGGCATTGGTGGTATTTGGACTCAGAGTTGTGAAGCTTATGGTGGGAATCACACTTGTCAGCATTAAAGTAAGCACTGAAGCGTTGCGGTTTTTGCGTTCGCATCTTCATACTCAACAGTGTGTTTCTACCCTAAAAAGCGTTTTCAATAATGATACAAATCAGTGTTCTGTTCTTCAAAAAAATTGTTAAACAGTAATATAAACAACAACTTACTTCTAACAGACGTGTGATCATGGTCTTTTGATCGAGATCAGGGTGTGTGTGACTTGCAGAGTCCGGGTAGCATATCATGTGCAATAACCTGTTATACCAATACATTTATTATATCATGTTCTATTATTTATCAGAAATAATCAATTTCTAAACTGACATAACGTTACATTTAAAATTCTATATTTTTCCTGTCAAATTTTTGTTTAAGTCAAAATTCAGATTCGAGTCACCGATTTTACGTAGCTTAGTTAGAATATAATCACAAATAAAAGAAAAAGAGGATGGTTAAAAACTAAGAAAACATTTTCCAATTTGACATTATTTAAATTAAAGATTACTCATTTAGTGGTAGAAGTTTCTGATCAACACCGTATTTACTATCTGAATATTAAAGAGCAACGAACCTTTGTGCCTGCCTCGGCGAGAGCATCGAGTCTAGCAGCATATCGGCTTGGTAGAGTTCGTCTGGGTTCTGGAGGCATTTCTGCAGCACCCATTCCTCCGAACAAATCTCCGCTAATACCCGCCTCGCTAGAGACGAGAGTGACTGCGAGGAATCTAGTAACGTAGAGCCGACGCCGCCGCTGCCCCTTTTGTCAAACATACACTACGTCAAGCACACAACAGTGACACTCCAAGCCAACGACAGATATAAACAGTTCGTTGTAGTAAGCAAACATCGATCTGGTAAATGACAGCGACACAGGTGAAACAAACACTTATTTAACATTTCATGAACTTGTTGAAGTTAATTTTAATGTTTTTTTTAAATAAAATACATCCTTTGATAATAATTAAAAGATATAGGACAAAGAATGGAGATAGGTCAAGTGGAACGATAGATTGTTATTGACAACAGTTATGCGATAGACAAGTATGAATCAGTGTTGGAAAGTCTAGGGTTCAAAGGTCACAGTACACAAGGGAACGACTACACAAAGACATGAGCCCCGTATGGATAGGCACCGTTCACACGAATGGTGGGTGCTGCCAGCTAAAAACATGAAGAGAAGCAAAGCGAGTGATGTGACAGAATGACAATGTACACCAGTTACTGGAGCCAGGGTATAGGGTTTCGTGAGGTGCGACCAACAAACTCAATATAAAAGAAAAACAAACCTAGGAGTTCTATGGCCCCCACTCATCTCTGAGTCTACCATCCTAAGGATAAAAAATTGTAATGAATGTCAATGTTTAATAAAAAGTCAATTCTTGTCAGCGGGGAAGGCTTGTCTGCTCACTTCGTTTTCTTGTAAATTAAGACGGCAGATTTATTAAAAATTTAAGGCCTTCCCCATTTATCAATAAGTACAAATTATTGTAAAAGTTACTTACGACAAAAGGTCTAGTTGCGCATCAGATGGTACCGTGTCACTTGTCCCCAGTATATGTGACAGTTCACAAGATTTCTTCCCTCCAGGCTTCCCGCCATCACGAGCTGTTGAGTCTCCGACCACTGTGTTATAATAATATCAATTCGTTAAAGACAATCCTAGAACTTACGATGCGTCCTCCTTTTCCTAAATACCACCGACATATGAATAACTCATATGATTTTCCAAAATCACTCAGTTTGCATTTAAAATTGGCTTAGGACGATAAAAAGTGGGAATCGTTAGTTTGGGTATGCGTGTGTATTTTGAGTATCAACTATCATGGAAAGAAGAGCCTGTTAGTTGACAACAACTTGTAGCTGTATCGTGTTGAGTGCGTGAACTGACTATTGGCTTGTTACGTGATAGTAAGTTGTCACTATGATTATACTGACTGAGTATAGCCTTGAGCGTAGCGAGCACAGGTCCGACGCCGATGTTCTTGTGTGCGGCGGCCAGCAGGTGGCGGTCGCACGACAGCCGCACGCCCGCAGCGCCGCCGCCCGGGCCCGGCGACGTCGACACGCTGTACAAACCTATTATACAAACAACAACAATATTAGCTTAGGAAAAAAAATATGGAAGCATTGAAGTTATATGAACTACGCACTAGAACAGTCATCTCGAACAAAATGTGTGCGCCAAAAGTAAAATGATCCACAAACTACTCAAAACAGCTGAACAGAGAGAACAGAGGGTAGGTTAGGTATAGACAGCAAAGAGGTTTATAATTATTTCTCATAGGAACTTATTTAGGTACAAAGATTGAAACCGTGCGCTTGTACAGGTTTCAATTTTATTCAAATAAATATTATTTTGTGAAACTTTGCCACTACATAGTGAATAAAACGTACCAATCATAAAGAAATTCTACCAATTTGTATTTTTTTACTTATAGACCCGATTTTTTCTTAATTAATGAGTGAGATGCCAAGTAACACCATGATCATTTATATTAAAATTGTAAACATTTTCGCCAATTTCTTAAATGTAAAGTAATCAGTAATTTTCAAAATCGATATCAGAGTATCTTCTCGGATGATCAAATACCAATATTTTTGCCAATTTTATCAATTATCGCCATTTTGATTTATTTTGTTTACGTACTGATTACTTCCAAAATCAATAATTGAGTATCTCTTCAGATAATATATTTAATGTATTGATCAAAGTTGAAAAAAATACCGCATTTGTTTTGGTTTATAGACCAATTGCTATCAAAATCGATATCTGAGTTTTCCCTTGGTTGCTCAGCATAATTAAATTTACAAAAAGACGCGATCAGTATATAAATGGAAAAAAAACAAAAATACAACATTTTATATTTTACTAAAGAAATCACTCTGAAAACTTGTTTTATCCCTTCTATATCAATTTGATAATTTAATTAAAATTAAAAAAATAACAGAAAAAATACTTTTTTTTTATATTTTTATCCAAGGATGTAATATTATCATTAAGTATCTACAAAAAGATAACCTCATTATAGAAGACCTTTGCTTACTCTATGCATTTTCCAATGGTTTGGAGACTATATAAAATTTTATTGATGAAATTGTATTAGTTTTATGATCTTATGAACAAGAATCTATTTTAGATTTCGATGTTTGACTTTAATTTAAGGTTCTTAATACTTCTGCAATTCTCATTACTATTGTGGCATATTTGCATAATGGCATAATTGCTTAGGACTATAAATCTTTGTTAAGTGCCCAAAACATACTAGTGACAGATGCTAACATCCACTCAACTTTAGTGGTACAAAAAGTCAGTTCGCAATGTCACCTCTATTCATTATATCTTAATGTATGGTAGTTTGTTTTCTATCTTGTTAAGATTTTTTAAGTTTTGTTATTTATTTTGTGATTATGAATGGTTTGTTTTCTATTTTTAAATCTTTAGTACTATCTTTCGATTAGTAATAGTTACTTTTTTAATCTAGTCAGAAATACTATTTTTTACTAACAGATCGCTGGCGTTTGTGATCGTGTTCTAGCTGGACGATGGGTCCTGAATGTTTTCAGTCCTAAAGATAATTTAAACCGAAACCTCATACTTATTGTACCATATTTAATGAGACGCTAAGAAAGCCTTTTACCAGGTTGCGGTGTATCGACAGTTTTAAATAACCGCAGCAGTAGATGACAGGTGAGCCTTGCGCCGGTGTCAGCGGAGGGTGCGTTGGCGGGGTTGTTGGACACGCCGCTGCTGCCGCACGCCTTTAACAACGATGGTAATGCCGCGTGACGGACGAAGTCTTCCAAGGAGAAGCAGTGGCGAGCTGTGGAAGGTACAATTTTGATTGACTAGGTTTTGGGTTGGTAATAAATATGGATATGCTTCAGTGATTAATGAATATCGTAACATTGTTTAGGTATGTGAAAATGAAATGTAAAGTAGAAAAGCAAGTAAAAATAGATAGTCTCAATACTGAATTATGAAGCCATTCTTAATATATTTAAGACAGGCGAAGGGTTGGAGTCTCGAGGTGCCGAAGGCTATAACTACCATGTTCCTCATTGTGCCCGGATAGTAGCGACACATTCGCAACCTCACTAGGACTCAACGTATACATTAATCACGGCGTAAGTTTATGTTTTTGTTTTGTTGAATCGACGTGACGGGTATACCGACGAACGCACGCTCGCCCGTATTAACGTACCGACGAGTATGCACGTGAAGACTGCGAGTGCATCATGCGCGGCTGCGTCGTGCAGGTCGCGGTGCAGCAGCAGGTCGGGGTACAGCGCGGCGGGGCAGTGCTGCGCGCCGCACAGCGCCACCAGCGCGCCCAGCCACTCCGCCGCCAGCCCCGAGCACCACGCCGTCATCTCGCTGCACAGCACGCCCAGCTCGTTCACACTGAACCGTACAATACTAACAATTACATCCCACTGCTAGAGATAGCTCACAAATAGCCAACTGGAGCGATCACATCCCATACTAGCGGGCGGGGAATAGCGGGCAATACAACATGTATCTGAAGATCATGCAACTTATGTATACATACATATACAGCCACCTCTCAATGGCCGGCCGTAGTATGGGGATGGGCATTATCAATCATAAAAATAAATTTCTCGCGTAAGAAAGATCCAAATGGGTCTACAACTTCTATTATCTTGCCAATGTTAACCAATTTGATCAATTCTCATCGACGCAGGTTTCTGTGTGCGCCCATACAAATACCTCCTTTATTAATACTGACTCTCTACTTTGTGCCTATTTTTACTGATGTGGAACTGAGTGTACATCTCTCGGGTATTTCTACCCTTCTATCCTGTCATCATCTGGCTTCCAGCAATATCAGGACTAATTTTCTATAGAACTTAACTCTTAAGTTACGTCTTTCCAATTTTCGTGATTGTGAGAATACTTTACTCAAGCTACTCGATGCCATATAGCAAGAAGGGGACTTCTGGCAAGCAAGTCTGATAAGTTGTATGTTAACTTGAATGTTTTCTTTAACTACATGAAATTTTAAGAGCTGCGTTTTTCCCTCAAATAAGTTAAGGTCAGATATCTACGTTCCCCTAATTGTGTCGGTGTGTATACGTAGAACGAAATATATTATTTGCAATAATATTACCGATCATTGTCAACCTCCCGGCACACGGCTAGCATCGCAGAACATACGAAGCTATATCTGTTCGCTGGGGATTCCGCCACTTGACGCGCCCAAGCTATTTCTATTTTACCTGAAATTATATCTATGGTTAACTTATACCCATACACTACATTAATTAAATCTATTCTTACAAACAGATATCTTTGTCATCTGAAGATCGAAAAGTTTTTTATTTATTCCATATAAAATAGATCGTTTGGATCTGAGGTTTGTTTATTAAAAAGCACAAGTAAAAACAATGTATTACCTTTTCTAGGGTTTGTAAAGAATTCACTGAGAAACTGTGGATTGTAGACGTAGTTGGAGGGTGTCGGTTGCAGTGGTGAGTAGAGTGCTTGTCTGAAAAGTAGTAATAAGTTTCAAGTTAACACTTGCTTGTAAACAGACACATGAATTATGCATTAAGTTCTGTAAGTAATTAAAACAATCTAAAATAAGCTTTAAAGAATCTTACTTGGAGTGAATAGCAAAAGTAGTTTTATAACGAACGGAAATTGGCGGTTGAGTGTTAAAAGGTCGATAAAGGACCAGTGCGTTAGCAAGGCATCTCCTGATAGTCTCCTCGATCCACAATTAATTACGATAAAAATTTAAGTTTTCATACAAATTTGTAACTAGATCTAACAGGAGATCGTAAAACAATTTTAAAGTACTTACTAATTAAAAAGATACCGATTTAGGGTACGTACTTGATCTTAGGGTACGCATTGGCGAAGGTGTCCGCGTGCGGCGCGTGGCACAGGTGCGCGGCGGCTTTGTACAGGTCGTGCAGCTGAGCCAGCACGCAGCGCTCCGCCGACCCGCAGTCGCCCGGGTTCACGACGCACTTCACCAGCCGGCACAGCTGCTCGAACACGAGGGACGTCTGTTCCACGCACACTGGGAAACGATATGTTTCTAAGATTGCTTATCGTAATGGTTCAGTCCGACTCAAACTGAATTGTACGATGCTAAGCACCAGTGACGAATTTCTACGCCTTTCAAAGGAAACTGAGTCGATTTTAAGGCAAGGATTTGATACTTTAAGATGAAATCAGTTCCTAATTTTGAATCCAAGCTAACGAAATTTATTATTTATTACATCACTGTGAGCTCACTTCACTCTTGAATGTAAATTTTATAATAACTCACGCAGTAAGCAAGAGTGATATCTTCTAAGAGCCCCGACAGTGTACAAGGCGAGTGCCGACGTGTAGGCGCGGGGAGCCGCCAGTCCGCTACTAGCGGCGCCGCGGCTCACCAGCGCCCCCTCCACCTCCGATAATTCTTTCAGTATCTAATAGTATTTCATTAAATAATAAAACATATTGTATTTAACTAATAAAATTTTTATAGCTATGAAAGATTTACATTTCAAGATTCGTTGTAGATAAACACATGAATTAAAAATGATCAGTCAGCTTGGACAAGTAGTACGGGTACGTATGTACCTGTATGCAGGTGTCGATGAGCTGGTGCACGTTGAGCGCGATCTCCATGAGGTCGAGCGCGAAGGCGACGTGCTCGGGCTGCGGCACGTACGTGGTGGCGCCCGCCGCGTACGCCGCCAGCGCCTCGCACACGGCGCTGCCCACCGCCCACGACACCGCGCCCTGCTCGTACATGCACATCGACTGCAATCACAACGTCCACATATTATTCATGTGAAAATAACTGTATGTTTTGTTGTCAATAGACACATGAGATTTTGAAATGATCACCTGAAATTTTTGTGTGACGGCTTCAAAGTTAAATTCACTCCGTGAGTGCTTTTTGATTTTTCCGCCTTCTGCTACGTCGATTGAAAATTTCTTCGAAAATAATTTGCAGATTTCTGAAATCAAAAGTAACTAATAATGAAATAGATTAAGGATAAATAATAATCACAACAGACACACACATAATAAGGTATCACAACCACTATGCAACGATATGGTATATACTATATAGATAAGAATACAACATCCAAGACCGGTAAGCAAAATAATGCGTCTTGCAAATAGTTCAGTTCCCGCCGGGATTCGAAACCAGAACCTTTAGCATAGCAGTCCGCTGTTGCACACCACAGTGCCACCGAGGCCGACAAGAAACTTAAAAAAATGAAGAATGAAACAATTTTTATGGGTTTAAAACTTATTATAATAACATAGAGATCGATTTGCTTTACTTAAAATAAACTAAAGATACATTTGCAAATTCGCGATTTGCGAATTGTGAGTGACAATCAAATACTAGAAAAGTAAAAGATGAATGCACAGTGTACAATGTCGTATTCCTGTAGCATACAAACAAAACCGTATAAATAATAAAGAAAAAAGACCTTGGATGATACTGTTGACTTAATTTTGGACATGTCTATATGGATATATTTGAACCACACATTAATAAAAAGAGACAGACGCAGACCTTTGGTGATCTTCTTGACGTGATGCTTGGCGTCGTCCCGCTGCCTGCCGACGCCGTACAGCAGTATGTGGCGCTGGTTGGCGTCGTGCGGCGTGTGCTCCGGGTCCGCCGCCGGCAGCGGGAAGTGCAGCGTGTAGTGGTAGTGGCGGGATACTGACCCGCCTGCACGGATACCTACGGTCACGGCTATTTTATATAAAGGTGCTGTATAACAGGTTTTTTGCAAGATTCTCCTTGTATTTTCAGCGCAATGTCGGTTGGCAAAAAGAGAAGTTTCGTCTTACAGAATTACAACTCAACAAGTAATTATTTTGTAATAAATAATAAATACGACGAAAAATTATTTTGGTCAAGCTTAAAGTTTTTTTATATATAATTATTCAAACTTCAATCAAATTCATAGATGTTTATTCAACTCAAAATAATGAGAAAACCTTTTCTGGTTCGTGATTTGAAATATAAACAACATAATATTTATTTTATTCATAAATAATTTTCTTTACCTGGCACTGACATTGGTCCTATTCCTATGGTTTGCATGCCGGGAATGGCCATACCACTCGGACCCATCATAGGAGAGTGTACACTAAAACCAAACAATATTGTTACCTCACAATACAACAAAAATTCTTATGTTTGTATGAACATTTCAGCCAATCAAGCTGTGCTCAAGTGCATGTTCTATTGATAGACAATGCATGTTTATGACTAGTAAATTTACGTAGCAAACAGCTTTTTTGGTTTCCTTTGAATGTGTCAAAATGTCGGAAGTTAAACTGTCAAAATTCAAAAATAACTTTTTTATTTACCTATGTGATGCCTCGCCCGGGTCTTTCGGACTATCTGGAGCGTCCATTGAGTTCTGTTGGTCTTCCTTGATATGTTGCAACAATTTGTCCAGGTCATCATCGATTTTTGAATCATCTAAATCCATCCTTACGTTTTCCTATAGCAAAAATTACTCTTGACATTTATTTTTTGTTCTAAAATCTAGAAAACAGATTAAACAAAAAGAAGAAAGCTTTGTGAAAAAAAAACCACAAAAACATTGAGGGAGGGTTTATCATCAATGCTGTATAATCAAGGCAGATTAAAGTTATTGATGTAAAACTGACCTCCATTTTCGGCTTAAGATCTATCCCAGCGAATATGTCATCGTCCATGTTGTGGTTGTTGCCAGCGCTTGAGGCAGGTTGCGCTACCGTGGTACCATTGCTTCCGTTCGAAGTAGCTGGTTCCGTCGGAGATATTAGATCACCTAGAGAGGAAAAATAAGTTAAATATTGTTAATTTTTATATCACAATATTTTTCACATAAGGAGTTAAATAACGTCACACGTTTCTTTTATCTTTGTAGTGTATACGCACCTCTTGAAATAAGCGTGCACATGTACGCGTCGTGCGAGAACACGTCGCGTCGAATGAGTTCGCCAAATAAATGGACCAGATTAGCGAACTGTTGTCTGTTGCCCGGTGGAGCGTTTGGACTCTCATCTGTATAATCAGACTCACCCTTAGTAATAAATTAATATTTTGTAAGGGTGTGCACATCTTTTACTTTTTGATAATTAAAATAAGATAAAAAGGCACAAAAAATATTTACCTAATACTGGAGCGTCGTTATCAAGAAACCTTAGAAGAAGGTTCTGAAATATTGGAGGACCATTGTAAATCCCAGTGCCAGAACTAACCGATTCTTTGTCATCAGATCCTAAAACAATAATGAGACTCTTATTTGTAAACTAATGCGTTTATTTGTATACATGGTGACGTTATTATGATAAATTAAAGCACTATGTTTTGGTTTACCAGTTGCGTGATGGTCGTGGTGATGCGCTTGCAGTTGGTGCTGGCGTTTGTCAAGCAGAGCAGCGGCCGCCATAGCACGATGTTCTCCCCATCGGGCGCCGCAAACTGCCCACTCGCACAGGACACGTACCACAGCGTACGGACACGCCCACTCCTACAATACATCATTCAGTGTATACATGAACACACGATATTTACATAAAATTTCACAATAAGAATGAAATACTAATAAATGTAAAAATAGCAATTCAATACATTAAGATAGTGTGACTTCATTTGAACACTTGATTTTGTTATGATATCCCGAAAGAAAGTATGGTGTCATTTTGAGAACTTACCGGATCTTTAACGTCAGAAGTAGCATCTTTTGTTGGCGTACAATTTGCGAAAACCTCCTTATATAGCGTATCTAAATTGTTATTAGCATCAACTCTGTCGAAACAATGTCTGTCTAGAGCCTCTAAAACTGCTAAAACTCGAGCTGAAATGTAAATCAATCAAATAGTAAATAAGACTAACAGAAAAGCTATAAAGAAAGTTGCCAGATTTGTCGTGAATTAAATTTACCCTGAGAACTGGTCTGCCATTTGTCAGAACACCATTTACTTTCCGCTTTCTTACTTCTCGCTGCGATTTCTTGCTCAGCTTCATATACCTAAGTAAAATTACAAGATGAAATACAGAGATTTTCACAGCTCAAGATTTATACATAATACATGATAGGTACTATGGCATACCATTCTACGATGATCTTCTGTTATCGTGGTATCCATATGAGGCATTGGTAGAGCTGAGGGCGGCAGTGGTAGTAGATCTAACGGCGATCCTTGCAGCGATGAGCCACAGCCCGACCAAACCATCGCGGTTGGACATTCAATGCAAATTATCTAAAAAAACATGCTTGAAGATTTGATTTTGTACAGCACAAAGAATCTATATATTGATTCAATCTAAACTATCGGGAAAGTAGTTCCATTTGATAACGATATGCTCTTAGCAACTGGAAATAAGATTTTAAAACTCAAAAGGATCAACATTTTACCTGCAAAATTGTAGCTAATTGGATAATCACATCTCGATGGTATGGACAGTTGAGAATCTCTCCGAAACCAACTTGGACTGGATTTGCAGCAGCTGTGATAACAGTGGTAAGGGTAGTTTTTACATCTACAGTTGGAGATCCATTCTCTTCTTTTACCGGCACATATTCCTCTTTGACCTGGACTGGAGGGTTGGGTGTGCCTACTGGATTTGGCGTGCCTATAGAATGGTTAGGATTCGGCGTTCCTATTGATTGGCCAGGGTTAGGTGTCCCTTGGTTTTGTTCAGCTGGCGTGTTGGAGCGTTTGATCTGTGATATGTTCGGTTTGACGTCACCATTGCTACCTTCAGGTGCAGGTGACATAGGAGTCACGTTTGTTTCTAAAAAGAAGTAGAAATTTACGAAACTAACATTATTTAAAATAACATCCAAATTTAAGTTTTTTTTCGAATATAACCATTTTGATAAATTCACCTTTCTAATACTTATGTTTAAAACAAGTATAAGAGAGTGATTTAAAAAAGTTATAATAGTTTCAAACAATTATCTGATTATCTGAGTCATACTGACCTGCAGTTGTTTCAGTGGTTTTGAAGACAGCCGGCTGGTTGAGCGTTCTGAGCGTTGTGTCAGACAGCACGGAGCATATAACGGCCGCTTTCTTAGCACACGTAGTGGCCAGTCGACGGGATAGGCCCTCACATAAAACAAACTCAGACATGTGCTGAAGAGCCAATGGCAGAAACAACCTATTGATATAAAAACGTGAATTTCAACAGATGTTTTTTATATATTAGTTGAGCGGTTTCCTTGTGCCTTTAAAAATGTGACTGATATGAAATCAATAATATTTCAGGAATCAAAAATAATTTCTGTTTACTTTAACTTGTATTCCTATATTTGGTAGGTATACCTAGATAACACTGAAAACTTTTAGAAAATGAAAAACGGCTTAATGTAGATTGTTGCCAATACTTTTATTGTTTTTCGAAGTAATCTCCGTTCCTCTCTACACATCGTCGCATTCGATGGAACCACTGAGAAAAGCAGTTGGCCCATTCTTCCTTAGGGGTGGGTCTCTTCTATAACATTTTCGTACGCTTTCACCGCATCTTCAGGGCTCGTAAAGCGAATACCTCGAATTTTATCTTTAGTTCTTGGGAATAAATAAAAGTCGCAGGGCGCCAGGTCAGGACTGTATTGCGGGTGGCTCATTATCTTGACACCTGCTATAGTCAAATATTCAACAGTCCATTTTGCGGAGTGCGCTGAAGCATTGTCGTGATGAAGGAGGATCCTGCTTCGAGGGCGCTGCTGTCGAATTTTTTCCAAGACAACAGGCAAACAGCGATTGATATTCCAGTCTGCCATCCATCCTGTGTGTATCCTTCTATCTTCTAGCACAACTGTCGCGACATTACCTTTCCGACCAAAGAATGAGGCAATCATCTTTTTTCCTTGACTTGACTTTTTTGATCTTTTCTTTACCTTAGTTGGCCGATCCTCGAAAGACAACAGCCACGAGCGGTTCGGTTTCGGGTTCGTAGCAATATATTCAGCTTTCATCACCCGTGACGATGTCAAAAACAGCATTTGAGTCGCCGTCGTTGAACTTATCTAACATTTGGCGACACCAGTCCATGCCAAGGTGTTTCAGGTTGTCGATTTAAGTATGGGGAATCCTTATGGTATAAAGCTTCCTGACGCCTAAATGTTCGTGTAATATTTTTTCAACTTAACTCATACCAATGCCTAGGCTTGCCCGCATCTGCTGATAGGTCACTCTCTTATCTTCCTCTATAATGCGTCGCACAGCACTGATGTTATCTTCAGTAGTCGCTGTTAAAGGACGTCCCTCACGCAGATCATCATTGAGATCGCTACGTCCACGTTTAAACTCGTTAAACCAATTACAAATAGTGGCACGAGATGGGGCTTCATTGAGAAATGTTAATCGCAGCCTATCATAGCTTTGCCGCCAATTCACAAAAACAAATGACAAATGAATGCAATATACTACATTAGGTTATCAGAGTTCTAAAATTTAAATTCAAAAAAAGTTTTCATTAGCAATGTTTCTAGCTGGCCAGTTCTAAACATTTTCAGTGTTACCCACATATAATATTTTTTTATCTATGATATTATTGCATATTTAAAGAAATAAAACTAATACAGAAAAGAACAAAATTATTTGATTCATGAATGTCGTCGTATGTTACCTCAACAATCCATCATCAGGTGCCCTCTTGTCTAGCAGATCAATGATCCAGGTGAGAAAGTCCTGGCGATCCAGAAGGCCTTCATCGAGCAGGAACTTTGCGAGCCGGCAACAATATTGCCATAGCTTTAGTGCCTGTCGCCAATCCGTACTCTCATGTGCATTTGGTGTTGATGATCCAAGAGCTGAATTCATAAAAAACATTGTTATTGATTGTTATTTACCAGTGACATATTTATAAGCAGAATAATGGCTTTTATTTGTCTACCCTTTAAACTCCATAATATTAAGACGTTTTCTGGCCATAACCTCATTTTCACTTAGCTTCAGATGTGTCTGTAGTCAAACACTTGCATATAATATTTAATAAAAACGAGAGTTTCCTAGGCTATAAAATTTGCATATATTTTCAACAGTTAAATTTGATTTTACTGAATAGAATGCTGATGTTTTAAATAACAAATACTAACTGCTACAATTCCCAGGTGACTGCATGGAGTTTGGAGTGGTTTGGCTATTAGGTGTGGAGCCTCCAGGTGGGTTACCAGAGGAATTGTGACTAGGTGTGCCTTGACCTACGAAAAACAAATAACACATTGATTTTATAAAAGTATTATCTAACTTATACTACTAGTTACAAGTTAAAGAGATCAAGTTAAAACATCATTAGAAATTGTTTTGACAGGTCAGATTTTATTTTAGTCAATAAATTTTGTGAATGAAATTAATACAATACAAAATGTTGATATCCTTTCAAAACGTAGTTGCATGTGTTTCAAACCAATTCATGGATTTTACTGATCCATTTAAATATTTATTATTCGATGCTAATGTAAATTTGATTTAACATACCTGATTGTGAAGGTGGAGTCTTTTCAGTTACCATTCCTGGAATGGCACTGTGGTAATGTTCCGCCAATTTAGGGATCTGATCTTTAAGAAACTTTATCAGAGTTGAAGTCCATTCTAAAAACAAGTGCATACATTATCTCATATTCAGTACAAAAATATAATCATCTTTTATATGAATAAAGTGTCAAAAAATTCTAGACTGTCCCCTGGGATCAGTTACTTATGTATTAAAGGTTTTGAAATCAAGGTTTTTGAGTGGTATAAGGGAGAAAAAATTACCAGTAGTAGGGTCAGGTAGCTGCCTCTTTTTGATCTTAGCTTCAGAGACAGCAACAGTGTAAGCAGAGCTTAGTTTGATGAACCAGGCTGCTCTTGGCATTGCCACTTGGTACTCTGTCAGGGTTATAAAGATCTCCTCCTTCTTGTTAAAGTTTGGTGCCTTCTTTGCTAATTGAGATAGTGGTTTGCTGCCTAAAAACAAAGAAAAACAAATTATCAACATGACATCACCAACTGTAAACTAAAAAGTTCAAAAATATTTTTTAAATTCTAATGAAAACCAAAAATTTACTGTTTCCAATGGGAATATTACAAAAATAAATTATTACTCACCAGCCAAATCTTTAAACCATGCTTCAATTTGCGCTTTAGTCCTAGCAGTTGCTGGCCAAAAGTTATCTTTGGGATTGACTTGCTGCTTCTTTCTCCCACAGTCAGGAAGAGTATTTAATTCTTCTTTTTTAGACAAGATACCAGAAAAAAATTGTCCAATCTAAATAAAAATAAAGAAAGTTATTTCATAGTTCTTATATTGGAATTTTATTAATGCAGCACATAAATCAGTAGCAGTAAATCCTTTCTCAATGTGATTGTTTTTGAAAAACAAATGTTTTGTTTACATAAAATATTTATAATGCTTAAGTACCATTCTATGCTTTCATTTGAACCAATATAGTAACAACATAGGCCAAAGCTGTACCTTTGATGTAGAGTAATTAACGTTTCTGGCAGATCCAAACTCATCACTGGATTGTGGTGTAGTTGAGAAGCCATGTTTCACATTTGTGGACGTCAGCTCATCTTCCTTCTGCCTCGGCTCTTGTGGGTATACATCTGGAGGGCCAAGACGTGGTCTTTTTAGCGGACGCTTTTCATACATTATGCCCATGTTTGCTAAACTTCAGGCTAAAGCAAAATTTCAATTTTTTTTGATGTGTTGTATCCTTCCATAAGCAACATTACTGACTCACTGTTGACACAAACTTTCGCAAAAACAGCATCATAGATGCTGAATCGTAGACTTTACAGTTGTTAACGTAAATTTTAGACGAATCTTGCTAGAGATCAAGACATTACAAAACAATTCAATGAAAACAAGCTATCCGTTCACCAACATCCGTTCACTCTGGAAACTCGCTCCCTTGCTCGTCTCTCATTCATCCATCACTCAATCGACAGCTACAAACAAACTACCAATCGCTGTCAATCAAATTCAATCAATCTATGTCAGTGTCTAAATCACCATTTTTGTTTTATCCGTTGAGTATTTCAGCCAATAGATTTTATGGTGGATTAATTTGATTACTATTCTTTTTTTTCGGACTCTACTTTTTGGTGTGTAATTATAGTACCATTGACAATTATAGTTCATTTTATTAGAATCAAATCTCGGATTTTACCGGACACACACACGGCAGACTTCGTTCTGAAATCAATTGTTCAATTTCAAACATTATATAGACCTTTCTACATTGGTTTACGGGTGATTTTTAATTTTAGTAGTTATCAAATATTTTTGACAGGTTTAGATCTATAGGAATGTAAATAATTCTGAAAAGCAACCTATAAATCACTTAATTTTATTTTAAAATGCCTCCAAAAAAGCAACCAGAAAAAGGTGGAAAAGGAGGCGGAGGTAGTAAAGGAGGATCAGGCGGAAAATCAGGCGGTGATACCAAAGGTAACTTAATTGTACAGTTACATTTTATTAATATTATTAGTAAAAAACTTAAACCTTTTTGAATTTAGAATCGGCAGGTAAAGAAAAAAAAGGTGGAACAGCTGTCAAGGTTCGGCACATTTTGTGCGAAAAGCAATCGAAATGTTTAGAAGCATTAGAAAAAATTAAAGCTGGGCAGAAATTTCCTGATGTAGCAGCAGCATACAGTGAGGATAAAGCAAGGCAAGGCGGAGATCTCGGTTGGATGACTCGAGGATCTATGGTAGGCCCTTTTCAAGATGCTGCTTTTGCCTTGCCCATATCCACTGTAAACAGTCCTATCTACACAGACCCACCAATAAAAACAAAGTTTGGGTATCATATTATTATGGTAGAAGGGAAAAAATGATAGACATGGTGTTTGAATTTGAATATTTCTGGGCCATCTTGTTACTTTTCATCATGGAGAGAATTTGCTGTTTGCAGGAACAATTTGATAAGGATTTTGTTATACTCCCAGACCCACAAAATTCTGAAGATTCATTAAGTTTTGAGCCTGATGAATTTCCTAACAGAGAGTAAGATTGTATTCTGTATGTTGTTATATTGTTATGATTTTGTAAAAGTTAGTTTAATTGGTTATTAATTTCAGTGCTGGTTTGAGGGCATCATTCCTCAACTTGTCAAGATTATCTCATGTCACAATGTTATTGGCACTCGTCTACTTCTGTAATATCTGTATCTGGTTTCTATTGTCAAAAAAAGCTGTTCCAAGAATAGTAAGATACAGGTTTAAAATTACTGGCCCATGAAATATGTACTGCCACAGTTAAGGTTTTTTGTTGAAATACATTTTGTATATTGTAATTCCACTTTTCTTTAATAAAAGTAAGTTATTTTTGAACAGTCTTTAATGACACTCTTAAATACACTTATTGCATGACTACAATTAGTATGGTTCACAATTTCTAACAATTTATAAAATGAGTACTTATGTTAACAATATTTATATAAGTTAATGATGTATTACAGTACAGTTGAAATTGTGAAACAACTAAATTTACAATATTTGAATAAATACAAAACACTAGTTAACTTACAACAAGAACTGACACAAATGGATAATGTAATTGTAATAATTTTATCATAAAATATTGTTTGTTTTCAAATGCTTGATTCCCTGTTAAAATACTATGAGGACAATGATCAGTAACAGATAAACGTACAATGAATCTTTGGGAGTAATTGCTTTAGTACTGGTATGGCTTTAGCCGCTGCATGTCATTACACTCTCAGGTTTGGGTTGGTGTATCTCACGTATTTCAGTAGAGCATCGTTCTCTTCACAAACGAAAGGCTTACGGTGATGGCAAGCCACGTCATGCCAGTGTACACCATCGTTGTAGAAATTATTTAAAATAGCAACACAGTGTTCAGCTGCGCCACCCTGGAGTAGTTCCTGATAAAATAAAAATATAGTTTGAGCAAAATTGCTTTCACATTTAAATAGGAGAATTTATTTAGTAGTATGTTCATTGCGAAATATTTAACTTCCAACTTTAAATTCAAATCATTTACTCAAATAATACAAACAAAATGGAAACCTTGAAAGTATCATGAATGAAGTTTAACAAATAAATAACGGATACAGATAATTTACGCACGACCGCAGAGGATTACGTTATTGTTTGCATATTTTGTCTCCGGCTGCGCCTGCGACGCTCTCGGGGAAAGTGATGCCTATGTACATACACGCGATGCAAGTTGAATAACGATGAGCTTATTCCGCCTTATCTATATGTCAACGTTTTGTATTGAACGTACCTACTCGGTAAGTTTGTAGAAAGTAGCCCGAAGGCATGCGGGTAGGTACTGTACGCGCGCCCTTTCGCGAAAACATCGAGGTATCAATATTCACGCCGACCGCTTTCGTTTTCATTGCGTGACATCCTTAACCGGTGGTGGGTCGGTCGGTGGGTGTTTTATGACAAACATTACTTAACAATTCACAGTTTCAATTCCAAACATTACATAATTCCGTTCGACTTTGTAATGACATGGCTCTTAACGAGTAGAGCATGTCGTTACGTGTGATACTCACCCGGTTGTCAGGCTGTGGTTTACCGATGCCACCGCCCTCGGACCAGTCGTTCTGCTGTCTATTGGTGGTAGGAGCCAACTTCTGCAGTTCAGCTGTCCAGAACCACCCGTTGACTTCATTGGGGAGCAAATCAGGGCGATTGCAGCCTTTAAAATCGCATAGTCTTCCGGAAGTCCAGATGTATTTAACCTTTAAAAATGAATTACCACATAAGTAATTTTAAAAACTTTGAATTAACACTTACGTCATGATGTATGTGTCGGTATGATTCATGAATAAATAGCCATTTTCGAGGTTTTATTTGATAACGAGTTTTCAAAAAATCTTGTTTTATCTAATAAAGGGGTCCCTAGTTACTTAAGAGACTTGTGACTACTATTCTACTAGCACATATATATTTAGGTAGGTAGGCATACCCTGTGGTGTATGTGGATATTAGTAACAAGTACTGTATAAAGAGCTTAGATCGTAGGTCATTAGTCTGAACCTTTAAAGGAAACAATCTTATATGTCAGTTGGCATAGGCATGGCACTAGTGAATAAACAACACGATTACTACTATTTATCACAATTAAATAACATCCTCTATCTGTCTGACTGTCAGTATCAAGCTATTGTGCAGTCAAAAACGCCCATTCATTTACACAACAAAAGGTGGAATTGCCATTCGGAAATTAATCACTTTATTAACCTTTTAAGCTGCATTGATGTTTAAAAATATCTACGCACATAACTACATCTTGAGTAGGTGCCTATTTACGAACTGATTTGAATATTTGAATATTTCTTAAGATGAAGCAATACAAGTATGTCCAGCTAGCCTTATTGACTAAACTTAGGGTTAGTGTATTAATTATTCACAACTTTTGAAATAACTGTCTCTGGCAACAGCTCATGATTTAGTTTTACACAAGTTTATCATCAGGACTTCTCTCGCGTAAAAAACTTATCTACAAAATTCCTTGTCTATCTTTATATTTAGAACAAACAGATAGGCAAAATAGTTTAAACCAGGCATATGTTTGGCGTAGCTTGGATGCAGCTAGGATTAAACCTGCAGTTAATTAAAAATTCATTAAATGAAATTAAAATTACTACGTAACACTTCTACATAGTTAGATTTGGATCTTGGTATACATCTATCTAGTTACAGAGAAATTCAGAATGTTCGATGTGAATCTAATAGAAAATATTGAACAATAGTTTATTCCCACGAAATGGGAAGCATGATGGATGCTGTAAATAGTGAAACTTTGTGTGTAGTGGAAGATTCAATTAATTATTCCATTGTTGATGATGTTACAATAATGCATGTCATGCCAACACAATCGTTCTGTCGAATTCTAATCTCGCCTTGTAGCCATAGCTTATTTCACGCCTTAACGTCACAATGGATTTTTAAGTTGGGCACAAGTGTTACGAAAAACCAGACTGTTTAGAATATGTTAAAGGCTGTAAAACTAATGTGCTACTTTCTATTTCTATTGATTTCTACAGTTTTGAAAAAAAAAAAACAAGATCTTACATCATTGTTAAAGGAAATAAACAGGTAGGTAACAAACAAAACTTTTGTAATGTTAACATTTTAACTTTTTCTATATACTTATTCGTTTTTGGTATGTTGAACTCAGTCAATATTTTAATGTGTAGAATTCATAAATATTGCTCTTGTGCAGTTCTTACTTTGAGAATAGGTAAATCTAATGCACTCTAGTAGGTCAAGGTGTCGACTGAATTGCAAAACTCGTAACAAAAATACAAACATTTTGGGTTTTCTGAAAATAATGGCAATTTAACACACTACAAACCTTTTTGTGCGGTTTCCACTCTCATAAATATAAACAATTTTCACTAATAACCATTAAAACATATCTATCTACCTAGAAATAATGCTATGCAAGACCTGGCTAATTACTTCATGACACAGGTCATGCTAACATGATGAATAAATCTGTCTGTCCATGATCTTTGCATGAAATTAAAATCTTATTGTGTCTGAGCTCGTGACTGAAATAATGAACTTGATTATTTATGATTTGGCCTGTAACTGTGCGTGTCAAAACTATGTGAAGTAGCTACCAACTTAGAAAGGTCCTCTTTGTACCTTTTTGTAGAAAAATAAAAAAGCAACTTCACACGTTTGATCTAGGCCAGGTACCTTAGAAACCCATGTTTTTTCCATTCACCTACATGCACTGACAAAGACAAAGACTTTGATATTAAAGGTTTTTTTGCCATATCTTCAGACCTTTGAGGACGAGGTATACTTACTTTGTCCTGCACGATTCTCGCCTTGACCCATTCGTTTTCGTCACTGGTCTCCAGTGAGACGAGGTCCATGCACCGCTGCCGGCAGTAATTCCGAGCACTCAACCAGTCCTCCTCCACTCCTCTCAGTGCGGGATCCCGCCACGAGAAAAAGTACCCCTTATCTGTTAACAAATGCTTTTTGTAAGTAAACAACGACCTAGTTAAAGGTATTTTTTTTGGATACCTACTTACTTCAATAGGTCAATTGCAGTAAGTAAGTAAACCAAAGAGAAAATAGTGTTTTATATTGCTTGCTAAGAATAGCGTGCGAATCAATACTACCTACGATACTTTTTATATTATGATACGCAACTATCGATTACAATATAATTTATCGAGCAAATAAGACTTGATTTAAAAACAATATTAACTTGTACTTATTATTAAATATAGCTAAAACAAATATAAGACTTATTAAATATTGACTTTTTGGTCCAAAAAAATGCTCGCCCGAACAGGGACTTGAACCCTGGACCCTTGGATTAAAAGTCCAATGCTCTACCGACTGAGCTATCCGGGCTACGACTATATAGATGAAATTGCAAATACAGTCCAAAGTAAAAAACGGTCATGCTCGTGCGGTGTTGTCAAAAACATCGCCTTGAACATTTATTAGTCACACGGTCGTACCGCATTAAATTTTAAAAAGAGTTTTTGTCAAAAATGTTAAAATCTATAATACACAATATGCCGATTTAGGTCAAAAATATGAAAGTTGTATTTACTGAGTCACGGAACTACTTATTAGGAATTTTTGTAGTAAAGGTTGTCTTTGGTCCAAGCATTTCTTTCTTATCTAGTACCCGCTTACTATTTCTACAATACCTTTTTAACAGGCTTCGTTCACAATCTTATCTTGAATATTGTAGGAAGAAATTTATCTTGAACCAACATTTTAGAATTTAAACAAATTTATTAAAACTGGTTTTAAGATTAAAAAAACGTGCCAGGTAAGTTGCTCATGTAGCTAGGATACAGTTACACTAGGATCATAAGAAACGGTCAAAGGCCTTTAAATATTTGTAAGCTTTATTTTTATGACTGGGAGTCAATTTATTTGACAGTTAGGAATAAAATAGTGTCATGTTTTCCTTATTAATTTCGATCGTCATTCCCATCATTAATTCCCAAATAAATTGTGCTAACCTACCTATTTACTATTTCAGTCTATTACTAACATTTATTAAAACAAAAACAAGCTATTGCCTGCGAGTTTGTAGAATTTGTTTTTTTTCTACATTCTTTGATTTTTAATCTAAGCCTAACTCCTTCCTCAGAATACAATTTACCTCCTTGTCGACTTTGATTGAAACGCTTTTCAGTGCTTTAGGACCGGAAACAGGAACCTACTATCGCATTAATAAGTTTTTAAAATTATTAAAGTTATTACTTACTGTCAGCGTATCTTTCGTGGATGACTCTCTGGACGCACTGGGAAGGAATTGGGGGTTCCAATATGCGGCCATTAGGGAACTGCGCCTGCGCGACCACCGCCAGAGCCAGCACCAAGACTATGTTTAACTGCTTCATGGTCTGCTTATATTAATCACTCATTAATATGGTACCAAAGCTATCAAAGCGTTTATAGGTAGACTTAGTAACTTGTCATCAATAATTATTTTATGGATAAACTGTTATTCAATAGCAAAGGACAAAAAGGCCTAAGTAGGAATATAAACATGTAAGCTTCGCTTGTGTAAGTATGAAAACATCAAACTAGTTCGATATGGTTTTCCCTAAGTCATAGGTAGGTCGTCAAATTTCCATATTCTTATAATTCAAAGTTCTGGTTCTGTCGTTAGCATATTAAACATTCAATCCTTTTTTAATCAAAGTAAGTATTCAATTTAATTTGTATTCAACAAGATCAATGTGATCTTTGTTTACCTATCAACCAATTTAATAAGAAGTAGTTACGCAATAATAGTACAAAATTTTTGAGAAGGTATCTTTATTTACCTTAGCATAGGTACTTTAATTCAGAAGTCAGAAAAAGCATGAAATAATTTGCATTGCACAAACAAGTACCTGCCTACCTAAAAGAAGCTAAGCGCATTATAATATGTAGATAATAGATCAATGATTAGTCTCCACTATGTCCATCTAGCCTTTCATATTAACAATAGCTCAATCTATGCGGCAACATTTTTTTGACATTTAATTTTAGTGTGTATTGACTGTTAGCATGAATGCTTTTTAATAAAGAGTTATGCTGTCAACTTTTAAAGTTTTACCCGATTAATGGAAATATTATTTTAATCGAGTACCTTAGTAGATGTTATCAATGAGGCTTTTAAAAAGTATGTACATGTAAGCA
Source organism: Choreutis nemorana (assembly GCA_949316135.1). Taxonomy (NCBI): domain Eukaryota; kingdom Metazoa; phylum Arthropoda; class Insecta; order Lepidoptera; family Choreutidae; genus Choreutis; species Choreutis nemorana. Next base: position 4,666,908 of record OX438597.1, on the reverse strand, counting down.
CGTATTTTTGGAATACTCAAACATGTCGATGCCCAGTATCGTAACGTCGTGTTCAGGTCAGGAGAAAATATTTACTGTTTTGGTCGTGTATTGAAATTTTTATACATCATTTGAAAGGGTACTTTTTACAAAAAAAAAAAAAAAAAATTACTTGGGAATATTGTATTCGACAGTTACAGGATTATTGTGGTTAGTGTACGAGTATGTTATTTAACAATCAATTTGACATGTTTTGTAGTTGTAAAAATTCGGTTTCTACACAGGAATAAAACTAAGAATTTTATATAGGCTCTAATTAATATTTGAATTTTAAATTGTCCTATTCTTAGTTTTTTTCTATAATTAAGTTGTGGTTCAAATTAAATTCTATAATATGGTAATCCAATAATAAGTCGCGACACATCATTATCAATGATCTGTTGCTAGGAGATTGGTAATGATGTCTTGACATCGGTCAATGATGTCTAATGATGCATTTTCTTATGCACATGTTCCATCTTGTTGGAGTACCGCGACTACCACTAATTAATCTACGATGAAGATCATCTGAGAATTCTTAAAAAGTCAATTTTCGTTGCCTTGTATCTGATGAAATTAACCCAAATGACATTAACTGAATAAAAGTTCGAAGACACGCGGATGATGTCTCTGAGTTTGCAAACGTAACTGGCCAAGGAGAAAAATACGTGAAGCTGTTGAATACATATTTATTTATAACTCTAATCCTCGTATTGAAAGCCGGTTCTTAACATTACGGCTCATGTACTTTCCTTATTGAATTCTTATTGCTTGTTTATGAATGAACTTTCCCTGGAATTATGTTAATAGTGATGCAACGGTCCTGGACCGGTCCGGGAGAGGTTTAGAAAGCGACCTTAGCACCCAGAGCCGCGACCGCCGGTATAACCTACGCTACTTCGACCCCAAGCTTTTTATTACGTGATACACTTGAACTCTATGGAGTTTCTTCAAGTTCAAATCAACATTCCATACAAAAAGCATTAATGCAACTTAGTAAACAGAAGCACAAACTGGTAAGTGAAACACGATTTAGGCGAAGGTATTTAATTAAAGGCGAATATTAAGTACTTTTTCACTTTAAAACTCGATTCACTTTTCACACAAAAAAAAAATTTATAGAAATAAAAAAAGCACTAGGAACAATAAATTTTTATATTAACGACCGGGAAAAATCTTATATCATTTAGTAAATTTTTCTAAAATTTTAAATAAGATTTTTCCCGGCCGTTAATTTTGAAAGGTTTTCGCAGGTTTTATACTTTAAATAATTAATTAAAAGTTAATTTTTACTCACCGAAATGTGCTTTTGGTTTGGAGGATCCGTCACTAACTGATGCGGGCGGGTCGCGCTTGCGTTTTATATGGATGGAGGGAATATGCGCGTGCGACTCTACCTCACTCGGCTCGGCACCGCATCGGCACCGGAGCATTCGTTCCTACCAAACTGAATTCTATACACACCTGCCGATTGTCACACATTGGGCTTTTTCGTATTAAGTAAACACCAAAGATTTTAATATGTTTTATCTAGCAACCGTGATTTACGAAAAGAAGAGTTAATTAAAAGAAGAAAAAAGAGAGTTACTTATGTATGTCGATGTAAAATTATCCCACAATAATATTGTCAAATAGTTATTCTCGCTTATCTAAGTATTAATCAATACAATATATAATATTATCTGAGGGATAATTTTACTTTGACAAACTTATTCATGGGAGAGTTATTAATAGATAAGGATTATAGAGATACGAAATACGATAGATGTGTATTGAGTATGTTAAATGGGAAAATATTTTTTCCTACGTGATGCGCAACATATATAAATTACATTACAACATTGATACATTTGTAATTTGTAATTCTATAAATTTTATGACAACGGAAATCATAAAATACCCTGGATTTTATAGTAGTAAGTGGCTAATATGTGATTTTTGTAAAATTTAATAAAAAAATTAAAATATCACTATTTGTATTAATTCAGAAACAAGTTATGCTATAATTAGATAACGAATTGTTTTACAAAACATAAGTATAGATACGTATTTTAGGGTGGTAAATTTGTGTAAAACAGGTAGGGTAAACAATAACAGCATTAGTTCTTAGCCTGTGCTAATCTTGCACTTTTAAGATATAATTTACGTAGGGGATTTCGATTGAACCACAATTTCATGGATGTTATGTGTTCTTACTCATACGTAAGAAAAAAACAAAAAGCAATCGATCGACCAGAACTTCGATTCCTAAATATGTGATTAATTAAAAGGTCGCTCTTACACTAATGCTACAGCATTGTACCGTTTGACTTAGGCTGAAATCCCATAGATTTTGTGCAAGCAGGATAAGCATATCTAGAAGTAGCAAAATTTGTAAGAAACCATTAACTTTTACTGTTTTACTGGTGCTAGTCAGTATTTTTAGGTATTTTTGGATGTAACAGTAAATTCTACAACTAGGTGCATTTAAATTCAAGGCATATCGTTCGCCATCGGCCCGCGGCACATGCCCTGGCATAAGTTGCTGTGTTATAAGTCACACAAGCCTACAATATTGAGAATTTTACTTACTTTCTGTCAACTCAGTCATATTGAAGGTTCTGTAATATACAGAATGTATAGTGTTTGGTTAAGTGAGTGATTGTGGTCCCTGATTGTAGTTTATCCTTTTTTTCCTCATGTAATACATATAACAACACAACAGTAACTTATGTGAGGCATAGATACTAAATTGTAAAAATATCTGCTAATTCTTATTTATAAGGACCTTTCTTCCACAATTCTTGGAGCATTCTTGGATTTATCAATCTACTTACTACTAACCAACCTACACTATCTAAGTATTTAAATTTGTATCAAAATTCTAATAGAAGTTGGTAAATCAACCGACTACTGACATTCCTGTTTTTTATCAACGAAGACGTGGTAGTTATACTTAAGCACAAGAAAAAATATCTAAAAAGCATTGATACATGAATGTTTTTTTTTCTATCCATGCCAACAAAATTCAGTTAGATACTCTTCTTGCCTGCTTCAAAGCCTTAAATATTTCTATTCTAACTCGCTTATGTATGTCTATCGCGGTCAGATCTTAGGATTGATCACTTCATGATGTGGACGACCATTTCATAAAACACAACCATTACCGTTTGAGAAATGAAATTTCAGTTTTGCGACTGGTTGCTAGATTCATAATCTGGGCTCAGATCAATGAACGATCAAAGATTGACGATGTGGGCAGCTAAAAGCACGACTACTTCTTGATCAAACATTATTGATCATATCGTAAAATAGTTTCATTATCCATCGTTATAGGTGCTGATATCGCCTTTTTGTAATGTGTCATGGCGGCTACATACCCGTAAAATACTTTTAATTAAAAAGTCACAAAACTATACATAATTTTATTTAATATTGGTTATGTTAGGTATTGTGACCACAACGCAGGAGCAAGCTAAGCGAGCCGTGCCGAGGCAACAGTGGGCGAGAGCCAAAATCGACGTCAATTCCTGAGAAAATATTAGATTTACTGTACTGCATTATAAAACATATAATTGTAGAAAAAGCCCGAGACACTTTACCTAATTTTTGTTGAATCTTTTGTCATGTTTACCCTACATATCATCAATGTTGGCGTTTAAACGCTATAGTCGGTTTTAGCAGGCCGATTTTAAATAAACATAAAATTAATGAAAACCTTCTGAAATTTTATAAAAAATATCAAACAACATTTTATGTATTATTATATCATCATTCTTCAGCTAGCTCTTGATTTTTTTGCGACCTACATATAAGTATTTTTTAGTTCTTATAAATAATTATATTTTATAATTATGTACATATTAGTTATTACATTATTATTGTTTATTAAGGCTTTCATGTTACCTACTATTTTAATTAGTGATTTTGTTGTTATTTTTGCTCAGTTAGCGCCACCAATGTTTATTTTTAATCTACTAGTGTCTCACAACACAGGTTTACGCCAAGTGTGAAGGCCATTAGTTTTATACCTAACCTAATAGGGGTAGGCAGAGATTTTAAACACCGCATTTCGCATGTTTATGTTGAGTCCCTGTGTGATAGGTTGCGAATTTGTCACCATTATCCGGGCACATTGAGGAACATGGCAGTTAAAATGTATGGCAACCCGAGACTCGAACCCATGACCTCTCGGGTCGGGTTGGTCGGTTAACTAAGGCACGTAACAAACTGAGCTATATATGTCCTCCACATCATACAACATGAAATGATCAATTTTAAGATATGGCCACAACGTCTCTGAGAGCATTACCTACTGACTACCTGCCTATATAGGTATTTTGTAATTCTTTACTTCCTTTAAGTATTGTAAATTTTTCAAGTTTATTGACAACGACTGCGGAAGATAAAATATGCTGTCAAAAACATCCTGTTAAATTAGCCAACTCATAAATATTATAAGTAAAATAAAAACTATACCTATTCAGCAGAGTCATTAAATTACCAACAAGGTAATGATATAAGTTAATTCTAACTAAGTACGTCACAACTGTCTAATCCAGGTATCTGGCTTAGCCATCTAGGTTTCCTAGTTTTTATTGTTTCGTAAGTTACAAAAGTCTGGTGATTTAACTAATTACGTACGTGACTAAAATTTATAATCACGTAAGCAATCTAATTGTTTGTAGAAGGCACTTAAACGAAATTGCATAATCTGATTAATGGAGAAACTAATATTTGTATTAAATCACACTGCTTTAATAAAGCTTGACACTATGCAAATATAGGTATCTAAGTATTGGTATTTTATTTGGATGTGGGTAAAGTCGTTTGAGTGGTTGCCAAACAAACAATATAAGACATGATTGTTTCATTGGAAGTATTCGTAGTTTTGTGCAAATATCCTTATTGTTCAACCCATGGACTGAATAAAAGAAGGAAGGTATTAATTACTACAGAGATGTTAGTGGAGGAGAGACACTTTTTTACAAATGTTGCTAAACCAAGTGCAAAAGGAACTCTAAATCCGATGGGTCCTGATAAGTCTAAGACGGCCCTCCCCGTAATTGCATGTGATTGCAAAGGCTCTACCCCAAATTTCTCAAAGAATATTTTCGACTTTATTTATCTACTATTGTATAAAAACTACCTGATAAAGGAAGAATTTGCTTGCATAGTTCTAAGTGGAGTCACAGGTAGAGTAAGGTTAACAGGTTTCACGATAATTGAACAACTAATTAAGTTTAACATTATTGATACGAACATATCTACAAATAATATTTGCATAGGTTCTGACGTAATACTTTCACTGTGACCAAACTCCGATGATTGTCACCATACGTTTTTTGATTCTTCAGTATACGGTATTAATAACCGGACTTCACAACCCGTTACTCTTTCTTTAATTTGGATGTAAAATGCATCTACAAAATAAATAAAACATTACTCGATAAAATTTGCTACCTGCTCAATTACAAAAAAACATCCACAAAAATCCCCTGGGGGATCTTTAACACTTTTGTGTGCACAAAAATCCCCTTGGGGATCTTTTAAGACTTTGATGTGCTTAAAGACCTACCATTATTTAACATTTATATCGAATTATTTCACTTGCCTGAAATGGTTACGAGGTGATATGAGGCCACCAAAAATTGTTTTCTTCTTGGTGAACTAGGTGGTATAAACCGCAATATACCAAATCCATTTCCACAATACAAAATTCGTGTTATGGCTCTCGCCGATTTCATTGGAAGAATGAAGTTATATTGATAAAAGAAGTTTAGATGGCTACCAGACCTGAAAAGAGTTTGTTTTAGAAGAAAATTTTAGTATTGGAACGTTGGACTATTAGTTCTAAAAATCAACAACTTGTAAATTATAGATCGGGGATCTTTTTGGACATACAAGTGTCAAAAGGTACTTCAAGGTATTTTTGTGGCCATGACAGTGTAAAAAGATCTTTCCTGAGAATTTTAGTGGACATTGTCGTTGTCAGTCATTATTAGTCTATCCTTGGATGCTACAGATAGACACGGATCTACTAATTTTTGCATAAAAGAGGTACTGTATGTCCTCTTATTGTTTTTGGCTGGAAGTAACGTAATTTTAAATACACTATAGTAATAATATTCAATACAAAAACAGGAAAGTTCTAAGGCATCTATTTGTTCTTTGAAATCTGATGCCAATAAATGAATAAAAATATATGTTTTAATTTAAGAGGTATAAATATTCTTCTTTGATAAAACCGATATTTTCCGAAATCATTGAAGTAAGCACAATATCATTCCTAAACGAAAATATTGTTGTCAAAAAATGACATCTTTCAAATCTTTGTTGATTCTGAAATTTTATTTTAGTTCCAAGAATTTAAATTTAATATTTTATGAACTAAATTATTAATTAATTGTCAACAAAGATAATGTTTTGTTGTTTAAAAAGTTGTATGAATGGGTTTTCCCTGGCGCCCAGTGTTCCAGTAAGGGTAAAGGAAAATCCTGTACAACTCGACACTTTGCATATGGGTATTTATTTATGAATATATCTATTAATCTTACATAGATTTCCGATTATCCCTTCCTAAATTGAATTAATAAATATAAATTAATAAACTTTTAAATAATTTTCGCCATTTGTAGAGATATTACTTCTGTAATGACTGTATATGATTGTATATTAAATGTTTGGTTACTTACAGGACATGAAGTGGTGGTGGTAAAAGGAGGTCAAAGGGTATGTGGGTCAGGCTGTGCACTTGGCAATGCACCTCTGGTGCAAAACAAGGCATACTTTGAAGTGAAATTGCAACAAGGGGGAGTGTGGGCGGTAGGGCTGGCTACAAGAGAAGCTGATCTCAACAAAGTTCATGGTACCTAAGTCATAATTAAAATACTGCTACTTGGCTGTATCTAATAAATAGTTATGTATATAGTAACTGCTCTTCTGTGCTTCTGTAGGTGAATTGTAAATAACTGAAACTATCATTAAAAAAGCTTGTTAAACAAAACATTACATGAAAAAGTTAAAATGAAATAATGATGCACATTTAGTAAGTATATCTGGGTCAGTGTTAGGTTGCCATTGATGTCACATGCAGTGTGATATAACATGTCCTTATTCAGGATGTAGAGAGTTGTTCATTGGATCCAACACTTTAACCTTCACACTGCTCCATTGTCTAGTCAGAGTGTATAAAGCAAGATCCTTATTAGTAATTGTGGTTTGAAATAGTATGTAAATTAAATTTTAAGTGATACAATTGTACCCGAATTGTGGAATGTGTCCTTTAAGTTTCTTTTAACTCATGAAACTTAAATTGAATAAACTGTTGATCAATTATTTTGTATAAAATGGGAACTAAGCATTTGCACTACTTGTGTACACAGTACTTCATGTAACACTTTTGCAGTCTTATATTTTATGTGCAGATGAGTCAACATTAAACCTTAACCCACTACTCTCTATATATTATAAAAAAATTGTTTTCTTGAAGTTTTTTGGCTGAAATGTTTTGTATGTCCCTTCCCAAGTCAAGCTGCTCCACCTGAAAATAAAAGCATTTTTTAACTTATTTTCAGGTGGTGTTGATAGTTACGCATGGTGTTTAAACAGTGATGGTACTGTAAGGCATTCCAATCAAGAACTCTACCATCTGTCACAACCCGCCAGAGAGTCTCCCATTGCTGACTTATTAGTGTCCACTGGTTCACCAACAAACACAACCAATGACAACAGAGAAACAGACCTATCGGAATCCTCAGCTGCAACAATGCCTGTTGAGGGAGATACTATTGGAATAGCCTATGATCACATAGAGTTAAACTTCTTCTTAAATGGAAAGAATATGGAAATCCCTGTGAGAAATGTTAAAGGGACAGTTTACCCAGCACTATATGGTAAATATATTTTTCCCCAATTATAAAAAACTAAAAAAATTGTCATTAAAATGATTTTTATGAAAAGGTGATCATAAAGCTTAATGTCCTGTAGCATGATATTGTTAGGAGCAAAGTCAATCTCTGATCTTGATTTGGGAGTTCATAAAACTCTGACAACAATAAAAACAACAACAATTTATTTTCAAGTAATTTTTTTTTTTCAGTTGATGATGGTGCAATTTTGGACGTAATTTTAGACAACTTCCTGTATCCACCACCCACAGGATATGAAAAGATAATGGTTGAACAATCCCTACTCTAACAAGAGTGGTACAAACATCCAGAGCTATATAGAAGGGATGACAAACGATAATGGAATATGAGATATAACTATGGAACTTATCAAAGACTTAATCTTACATTTCAGGCATAATGTTAATGAAAACATTCAAAGTTTGTACAAAAACATTTTGTTTAAAACTATTTTTAAACCATTGTAATTGGTAAGAGTTACCTGCTAATTTTTTAAACTTTATCTAGTACAAATGAAGGTTTTCCTCTTTTATATAGGTTTTGAGCATTGAGCAAGTATTATCAACATTACAATTTTTTTAAAATTATTATTATTATCAATGTACTTTTATATCTGTACAAAAGAACCATATTCTTAAATGTTTGATAGTTTACTGGAGTGTAAGGTCTATATCTCCAGTACTCACTTTCATTGCTTCAATTGTCAGACTTTAAACTCGATTGTGTTTCGATTATGTCTCAAAACTCGTAATTGAGGCACAGAATACAAATAAATATCATAATGTTGAGTTTCTACAAGTGAGTAAAGTAACCAAAGCATCTTCGGGTTTAAGGGACATGCATTATTGAAATCTCTTTTGATCAAACATTTATAGTCTATGGTTAGGGGAGGTTTGCTTCATTAAGTGGGCCAAGTAATAAACAAAAAATTCCAATGTAAAAACCTGTGTTGAATTATAGTTTAATGAGTTCATGAATTTTGCAGAGCATATCAGAATCACAGTGCATGTGTGTTGAATGTAATATTGCTCAGTGGTCCCTGCTGGCTTGATTTAATTACTTAGATTACAACAATGAATTTAAAATATAAGTTTTACAAGTAGATGTTGTGAAAACAACCATGGATATCATTGTTTTTCCTTCCAAGAATCTAATGAATTTTACTGAACATACTATTAATAATGCTTTTTATATGTAATTGTAAAAACGTGCTTCTTCATGTAACATGATCTCTTTTGTGTGAAGTATAAATATTTAATGTTGTAGTATTTATATCAATGTAGCTATATTACTGATAGAGAACTGATTTAAATATTTTTAAAATATTTGTCTTGTTCCTGTACAATAATTTTAAATAAACACTCAGTTTATTATAAATTTATTTCATTTGTCGCTAGAAAAAATATTTATCCTAAGAATCTAATGAATCAATACATATTTTTTAATGTAAAAATCATACTTTTATTGTGGTACATAAGTTGTTTTGAGTTGTATAGTTATTTAGTAATGATTTTAATGCCCAGTGTAATTTCATTTAGGTTTCAAATTGTCACAAAAAAATTAGTTTTAGTAAATCAATAAAATTAAGAAAAATTATAAACTATTTGAAATGGTCGAATCCGTAAAGAAAGTTAAAATTTTTGTCAAAATATATATCCTGGTCGATTTTTCAACGATAGTAGTAAATTATAATGTATAAATATGCCTCATCATCAAACTTGGACTATAAATTGACGTTGTATCCTGTATTTATTTACCCAAGTAATGTAACAGTACGAAAAAAAATTGGTGCGTCATGATTTAAAAGTTTAAAATCAATGGTTTACTTTATCTAGGGTGTAACATAAGATTTGATTTCGATAGAAAATACAGTTTTAGGCTTTATGATAATACTACTTATTGAATCATAAATTACATGAGATAGGGTTTTTTCATACATCAGGCTAATGGCCTTCGCGGATTCGCTGATACTGTTGGTGCGGATTTTGGGCTGTAGTGATTATTTCGTTGATCTGAATTTACCCCTGGATCGTGTTATTTAACACCACCAGATTTTTATGATGTAATTTGAAATCAAAGGTCAAATAAGAATGCCCACAAATACCCATGCGTTACACAAGGAAATTAAACACTCAATCAACGAAATTTAGCCGCATATGCAAAATATGGAAAAATACACAAATGTAATAGACAGCAAAGCTGCTTTGGCCATTTGCGCTAAGCGTCAAGGCATAGGCCCTTTCTTATGTACTTAAAATATAAAACGTTGTTTTCTATCTCATTCAAATCTTTCGTTGATTTTGGGACACCCTATATTTTATAGAGATCTAAGAAAAAAATGAGTTCTGAGTTGTAAACTTAACGTAAATATGAAGTATTATTTGGTATATACCACAAGTAAATTTTATTTTTTTTCATGAAAAACGTTTTGTTTAAAAAGTTAAAACTTTCTCTCTTAATAAATTAGTTGGCTAGTTAAATCTTTAAAATGTAAGAGTACTATTTTTGTATGAATGTATGTAAAATTGTTAATTTTAATTTATTGGCTCTAAATAAAGTATTGGTTTAGCGTAGAATAGCAAGCGAAAATAGAGTTTCATTTTCAGGATATTTAAAAAAGGTTTTCTTGTTATTGACACGAGAATGATAGGTAACTGATAACTGAAATAAAAGCCCCATAAAATACCTGACAGCTATGTTTGTGACGTCAAAATGTCGTCATTAGAAACATTGCGTATCGAACTAAAACTGGCGACAAGTTTAATTAAAACTAATTTTTCTTATACTCGAGACTCTGGTACCTATTGTGGCGAAGTTCTTGATGACCTCACTTAATCTCTTCTTTTTAAACTTGGGCCTCTTTTAATCATGAGTAAATTGTCATTTTCTAAGCAAGCAGAGATTGTGGCCGAATACATTTATCTTGCTAACATTTCATTCTCCCAAACACACTTATCGATCTTCTGCCTAAGTAGGTATCTGGATGAACATTCCTATCGTAATTTAACGAGGCTTATTCACTAACACATTCACCGTTACGGACTACCTTTGTATTTTAACGTTCCTATAAGCCTGGTTACAGGCAATAAAAGCGGAAAACAAAAGGATGCTCCTATAATTAATGCCACAATCGTGAGGGGATAATGCCGAGGTGAGGAGCGGGGGGGGGGGATGCCGAGAACAATTTAATTTCAGACAAACGAATACCTTTATCAACCTAATTCGTGGTTTATGATTTTAATATGTTCAATGGATTGATACAGATATACTTAGTACCTACTTAAGTTTTGAATAGGTATAGATTCAACTCTGACATCTACCGTCATGAAAATCTAAGTAGGTAACTACAAATTACAAAGGATTTTGGATACCACTGTGAGTGAAAGTAATATAAAAGAAATACCTAAATAAGACTAAAGGAGGTTTGAAAAGTACATATCCCAACGAAGATAGAAGTTAATTAGCTGATTTAAAATATAAACTAACTTTTTTTTGCTGCTGGACTGCTATCAGTCCATACTTTTTTCAGCAAGACTAAGTCGAAAAGGTAAAATATTTGAAATAGATAAATCCACTCAGGCGTAAAGACAGTGCTTAACAGTTTTGATTGGTTTCTATCGCATTCACGGGCCATTTCACTGAGTAACAGTGAAGGCAATGGTTTGTGATGTTAACTATGCCTTTATACTAGTATAGGTTCATTATCTACGTATTTTTAGGTTGAAATTAATTTTATCAAATTTACTTTTTTTTGTGGATTTTATTAATGTTCTTTAATTAATCATAACCATCATAATAAATAAGGTTGTTACAAACCAATGAAACGTAAGTAAGAAGAGTAGTTTACTAGATTATTATGTTAGGAGGGAACCTTGGGGCTGAAAAACGTCGAGATACAAACGGGTCAAACAAATTACCCTCCCATTTGGCTTCGCCGCAGTCGGATAAAAATGTCCTAGTCTATTTTCAAACGAGCGTTCGATGCTTTCGTTGAAAAACTGTCCATTGGGAATTAAAATTGCAATATCGAGCAGATGGCGGGCTCGTCTGGCAGTCGCGTTTTTACAAGGGTTTTATTTACATCGCCATCGCTTCGATATAACTATGTTACTATATTTTAACGAATTTAGTAAGTAGATATTTTTTACTTTATAAATGTTTCTTGGTCCAAATTAATTTATAAATTACACAAATCAGGAACATAGTATGAAGACACTTATGTAGGTAATCTATTTATGACTTGTTATAGTAGGCAACAGTAAAAATTAAAAAAAAAACTTGTCTTATACAACTCATTCTTAAATTTGAAATTGAGTTTTTTCTAATCTTGAATGTACCTTACCTAATATAATTTTCTATAATTTATATTTAGTAGTTACCTCATAGGTCGACGTTTTTTATTTTGATTTGTTTAGAGAAGGAAGATATCCCATATCTGTATTAAATACAAAAAATAGAGAGTGTACAGAAGTAAAGTTTAAGTATGTATTTCAATTTTGACGGTTTCGCTCGACATTTGCGCTAGGAATGTCAATTCAAAAAACATGCAGCAAAATAAAATCTGCAGTGGCGTTAAAACGTATATTTAAGCTATTTAGCTTCCTGCTTTCCGAAATTTTCGAATGATTGGGAACAATCTTTGGAACAAAGATTGTTCTTGTTCTCTGCCACTGCAGACACTGCGTACACGAAATTTTCGAATGATTGGGAACAATCTTTCCAAAATTTCGTGTACGTGGATGTGTCGTGGTCGATGTCTATGTGTGCGTTCCTAAAGCGCGTATTGTATGAAGCTTTACTTCTGTACGTTTTTATTTTGTGATACAAGGTACATACATACAAGTGGGTTTATATTTCAGATTTTTCGGCCCACATGTGCAGCGGACCATGACGGGCGGCAATGTGTGAGTGGCTGTCGGTTGTTCCAGATCCGATCAATATACCTTTAATATAATTAGTGACATTATTACCATAAATAACAGGTAAATGAGGAATATTTGAGAATCTTTAAAAACTGAGTCACATTTAGGTAAATCTATTTCATAGCAAATTTATTAGATAGAAAAATACAAATATCGATGGCTAGAATAGAAGCAGTATCAACCTTACTTGAACATTTTCGTCTTACATTTAAATCTGTGGTGAATGATTGGGTGAGGCATCGTAAAACGACCAACACGCTATTTCGTATGTTTATGTTGAGTCCCAGTGTGACAGGTTGAGAATCTGTCGCTAATATCCGGGCACAGTGAGAAACATGGCAGCTACAATTTACGGCAACCCGAGACTTTCGAGTCACTTGATCTATCAGGTCGGGTCGATCGGTTAATCAAGCCACGTAACAAACTGAGCCATCACGTCCTTCACGGCTTATTAAAAATGTTAAGAACTAATTTTAAAGTTATTATTATAGCTATCACTTTTGTGAACTAGTACCGTTTTACAAAAATTGGTGAGACAAACTATCTGGTAGGTAATTGATTATGAAGAAACAAAAAGTACAATAGCATACTTACAATCAAACTCAGTATTTAAATTGAGTTTGGCGCTGTATTTGGTAAAATTTCAAAAATTGAATTAACAATCAAGTTTTAGGAAATGAATGTGCGATATACGTGTTGTGAGTTGTGAGGATTAGTTATACTGTTATAGTTAGTTGGTGGAGTAATGGAATTGCTGGCTGTGGGACGAATGTGGCGGACACGCGGAAAATTGGAAAAGCTTTGCCGACCAGCTCCGGGCGCGCCACCACCTGACACGGAATCAGACTATTAACGACTTTATCCCGTATAAGTACTTACATTTACTTCGTTTTAGAAGAACAACTCTTTGGTTCTATTGTTAGATCAGTCAAAGAACGACAAGTAAATCTACCAATATCACCATACAATAAATTACCATGACACGTTACTACCAGGTTATATAGGTATATAATTTGATTGTGCTGGTTTCAAGAGTTAGAAGGCACGAGCTAAATAGGAGCCCTTCGCTGGCTTAGGTGAAGACCTAAACCTAAGGTTTAGGTCTAACCTAAGGTTTAGGTCTTCACTTCAATGAAGCGAGAACTTTTCGTTTCAGTCTTTACAAACTACCATAATTTTGTGTACCCAGTGTGCTCCTATAGAAAAGACGGAATGGGTTTTTTTAATGGCCATCGAGTTTACTTGCTAAAAGACTAAAGGTAAACATAGGAAAAATTACATTTGATTCCGTTCCTGTTAGTGAGAAAGGCTGCCAGTTACTACTTTTTTGCCTAAGACTAGGTAGAAAAAGAAGTAAATGAAATATCCATAAATTTATGGATGGTTATAAACCCATCCAACGAGAGACATAGATTTTAATTAATATCAAATAAATAATAACTGTCATTGACAAACGCATGCTCGGTCCATCGAGTTTAAGTACGAGTATAAAGTAAGATTATAAATGTAGTAGAAAAACTTAAGTGTCATTATAGGAGATAATGACTGATGATAAATGAGTAATGACGCGCGTAGGTTTTCGCAATGTTGCTAGCTAGGCAGTCGGTCGTGTGTTGTGTTTTGATGTGTTGTGCGCAGGCACATGGCGGCGGTGTCGGTGAGGAGCGCGAGTCCCTCTCTGTGCGCATCAGCCAGGGTCCGGTGCGTGGGTTCAAGGCCAGCGACGCAGACTACTACGTCTTCTACAACATACCCTACGCGACTGCACCCTCGGGACATGACAGGTTCAAGGTAGTAACTGTGTTTAATTGAGTTTCATATATGAAGCGGATCTATCTATCTCGTTTCCCTACCCTTCGGATCGTCTGAACCGCATGGGTGTGAGTTCAATTGGTAGATAAAGTAACATTATGCAACAATATTTGTTTGTCTTTCTGAATCCAAAAAGGCAAACAAAATGTAAAATACGTGGCAATAAATAAAAGCTTTACAATAAACATACCGAAATTACAGAACTTGTCTTATATAAGTTTGATTGAGTATTGATAAGTATAGATTAAATAATCTGATTAAAAACTTGTTTATACAGAGAGTTCGAACGTTAAAACGTCAAAAAAACTGTAATGTAACTTATCACAGTACATATGCTTTTCGCCCGGCTAATAGCAAAACTGACGTTGAAGTGTGAACACGTATTTGAAGGTATTTAAAAATGGCAGTTTGCGATTTAAAACGGTGCAGGACTACTGAAAACTACTGCAAAAATTACATATCATCGGCAAATACACTTTTTATAACGATATGTTACAGAGTGAATTAACTATATGAAGTATAATTTTGTCCTCAAATCCGTTAAATTTTACCGGCATAATTACAGTGTTGTCATCCTTTGAAATTAACATTTTCCCACTCAATTTTTTGTTAAGTTTATAGGAATAAGTTAAGACATAGTACTTATGTAAAAACGAGGTTAATATTTAACTTTTTTGTCGAAACGAGGTTCATTTTTTGTCGAAATTGTTTAAAATGGTCACTATGTTTTACTAGGAACCGATTACTTTCCAAATTGGTGTATGATTATCCCCTTGAATGTTAAACTTAAACTGGAATTTATATAATTTTACTATCCAGTGTTTGTTTCTAATAGATACATTTTAAGTGGGTACTTATTAAGTATTAACGCAATATTTGAAAAAAATATTGTGAAGAATGTAATCCAAATTTTTCGCATACATTAGTACATACATTAGTATGCGAAAAATGGATTGGATTTGGAATATTTCCCTATTAAGGAATAATAGGGAAATATTTAAAATCTGGTATCACTCGGCATGCTCGTAAGACATATGACGTTATGTGTACTTGTGTGGGTACTACGCACACAAACCTTCAAAAAACCGCCATCTAATTGGCGATTTTTGTTTGACACTCATAGTCATGGTTGTTTCTTTGATCTAGATAATAACTGACTAGTCAAAGATTAAATAACACCTACATTTTTGGGTTAAATAGGAGTAGGTTATCTACGCCTGCTGTATAAATCAAAATGAACACAATTTTTTTCGTTAGGAATTATAAAACCTGATGATAACTTGACCTCAAAATTTATTAACTATAATTGAAAAACTAAGTACCTACCTACCTATTTCCTATAAACCTAATAAAAATAGAATGTGACATCTTTGAAATCGCATTACCTCTTTGTAATATTAATTATATCTATTTAATTTCCCTATCTCTTTATGAATTAATTCTATTCGTTCAATAATATTAAATAGGGACAACTAATCCTACTTAGTTAACAAGTCGCTAAAACAGGAACTATCTGATATGACTAATATTTATGTAGTCTGTGTATTATCTACTTACTTGTCCTTTTTTTTTTTGGAATGTCACAATTTTAGTGATTCTTACAATTAATTGTATCTCTAAAATATGTCTTTGCAATGAAAGAAATATTTAGGGTCGTATTTTCTAAATAAACGGTACCTAGTAACCGGGCCCGTCATTCAAACATTATGTCAGCGGATAGCACGATGTTTATTAAAAGTTACACTTTACATTTTCAGGCTCCGCTTCCGGGTCCAGTGTGGCTCACTGAACGACATGCGGTTGACGAGGGCGTCGTTTGTCCCCAAAATGAAGATAAATTCTTTAGTCTAGGCAATAAAACAAAGCAGGAAAACTGTCTCATAGCCAATGTTTACGTACCGGACACAGATCAAAAGAATCTACCAGTTGTTGTCTACGTACACGGAGGTGCCTACCAAATTGGTTACGGTGAAATGATGGTACCCAAAACAATGATGAAGTCAAAACAAATTATTGCAGTCACGTTTAACTATCGTCTGGGCATCCACGGTTTCCTTTGCTTGGGAACTAAAGATGCACCAGGAAATGCTGGTATGAAAGACCAAGTGGCATTACTGAGGTGGGTAAAAAAGAACATTTCCAAGTTTGGTGGTAATCCTAATGACGTCACCATTGATGGGTTTAGTGCTGGATCTTCGTCAGTAGATTTACTCATGCTATCAGAAACGGCAAAAGGTTTATTCCATAAAGCTATACCTGAGAGTGGTGGTAACTTAGCTGCATGGAGTGTTCAATTTGATCCGATACATATTGCGAAAAGTTTTGCTGAAGAAAACTTTGGTTTTAAAGGTGGAGATGATATATATGCCCTAGAAAAATTATACAAAAACTTATCCTACGAAGATCTAAGTAAATTTTTCTTCTTAGACAGACAACATTTTTACTTTGTACCTTGTGTTGAGCGTGACACAGGTGTAGAAAGATTTCTTAAAAAGTCACCATACGAAATATTGAAGGAGGGTAAATACAATAAAGTACCCATGCTGTATGGTTTCGCCAACATGGAAGGATTATTTCGGATTGATATTTTTGACACTTGGAAAGATAAAATGAATGAGAATTTTGCTGAGTTTTTGCCAGTTGACTTGCAATTCACTGACGAAGAAGAAAAACAAAGCGTTGCTGAAAAGGTGAAACAATTTTACTTCGGTAATATGGTTAACGATGATTCAATAGTCTCATATGTTGATTACTTCACGGATGTCGTCTTCGCGGTTCCAATGCTGTGGTCGACGAGGCTACAAGTAAAAGCTGGAAATAATCAAATATATTTATACATGTATTCATTTGCGGAGGAAGCTGTCTCAATGTTGTCAGGTATAAAAGACCCTAAACTGGTGGGTGCTAATCACTGCGCACAGACGTTCATGACCCTTGAATCAAGTGTTATGTCACTACCAGAAGAAATGAAATCTGAAGATTTCAAGAAAATGAAATCAACAATGGTAGAGATATGGACTAATTTCATTACGACAGGGTACGTTGCTTTTCAAAACGTCTACTATAATTGAATATTTATCCTTGTCATTTAGTTTTTCTTAAATCCTTTAATTGGTTTATTAATTGGCACTCGAAAAAATTTTTAATGAATGAAAATTAGTAAAAGATTATTTACTGATATTAATTGATTCACTTTAGACAATGTGAAGGATTGCATGTCCTTATTACAGGAATCCGGTTCCAGCAGAGTCATCTTTCCCGAATTGGCCTTCAGCAAATAAGGATGGGTCGCCATACATGAACCTTGACCGAAAACTGGAGCTTCGCGGGCCGCTGCTGGAAAAACGCGCAAAGTTCTGGCTTGACATCTACGACAACTATTATCACATCCCGACAACTCCTCCCTCTCCTACGAAACATTCTGAACTCTAATGTAGTAGTTACAATTAAGGTATAAGCATTATATTTATCTTAAAAATTATATCTACGAGTATATCAATATCAACAAATAAAAAAATAACCTTTCGATCGATCAAATAAAATAGAACCTAAAAGTCTCTGTTGTATTTTTTGTATCTCTTAGCTCATTGCTTTTAAATTTAAAGAAAAAAATATGTTAGTCAAATCAATGTAGTTATCATACGGGTTACAGAAGGCTATTAAGGAAACATTATGAGTACTGTATGCACAAATATCGTAGGTTTTCCTTGAGAGTATTTTCCGTCAACAGAGCAGGTGAAGATACCAGCATGCCTTCAAATAATATGCCAGAACCAATATGGCTTGTTCTTCTCTCCACTCTTAAACAAAAGTGATGAACATTTTTCACTGCAGCCTCTGATTATGAACCTGTCTAGATTGAGTTCGAACGGTAAAACGTCTTAGAGTACGTGATCGTCTCGTCTGATTAATGGCAAAATTGTATCGAAGTGTAAACGCGTATTTTGTGGTACTCAAAATTACGAATAGCGCCTTAAAAATGTGTCCAGGTTTTTTTGAAGACGACTGAAAACTTCTGACTACTCGTAAATATAATCGGAATATACATGCTTAAAACTATATGTTTGTGTATTTTTATATGAATTAATTATACGAAGAATAATTTCGGTTACGATTTTAGGACAAAATTTTACACTATGGTATAAAGCAAGTACATATTAGTTAGTTAAAACGAGGTTAATAATAAACGTAATAATTTTTTTGTCAACATTGATCAAAATGTCCAAGTCGATAAGTGTTTGTTTATTACAAATTTGTTTTAACTAATATAAATTTATTTAATATCAATTACTACATTTTTCGCATACATAATGAGAAATATTCAAAAGCTG
The DNA here is from genome assembly GCA_949316135.1 of Choreutis nemorana. NCBI lineage: Eukaryota > Metazoa > Arthropoda > Insecta > Lepidoptera > Choreutidae > Choreutis > Choreutis nemorana. The sequence goes on along the minus strand of OX438597.1, from coordinate 4,647,936 downwards.
ATATTACTCGGCATGCTTGTAAGACAGAAGACGCCACGTCTTCTAGGTAACAGAGCAGGGTGACAAACCGGATTAAACCTTTTATGTATTGTTCATGTTTTTATATTAAATAAAGAATTTCAAAATCAAATCAATCAGGAGATTGGAGCGTTTCACTTCATCATGAACGGCACATCTGTTTTCAAAAAGGCGCGGATGGCTATTTAGAAGCATATAGTAGAGTTAATGCTGTACATTGTGTGACAAAGTAAGTAGAAAGTGTGGTGAAAGAAGATTTAGCTAAGAGGATTGAGAAGAGCATGTTAAGATGGTTTGGGCATGTGGAGAGTTTGGATAATTCAACATGTACGAAAGCTATATACTTATTGTGCTGATGTGTGCGGTTTATGCCACTAAGGTGGAAAACAAGCGGCCCGTCTGCTGAAAAGAAATTACCGTGGCCTATGGACGTTTGCAATACCAGTTGCCGACCCTGCAAGACCTTTAACAACTTTTATCACCTTCCACATTAACAAAAGCGTGTCTTTGACATTTTAACACGTGTTTTGAAGTACCCCAAGCTGTAGTCACTTGGGGAAACCATGTCTGGGAGTTTATTCCACAGCCTGAGCGTTCACGGGAGAAAACTTCTGTGAAAGCGAACGGTTCGCGACCAATTCGGCTCTAAAGTATGAGGATGATTTCCCTGACGACGGCGAGGTGCGATGGTAAATAGCGGCTGTGGGCATCATCTCAAATACTTCTTCAGAACACTCCCCATTATACAAGCTTTAGAACACACAGAGAGAAGCGAAGACTTTTCTTCGACTTAAGGGCTCAATACCGCTTGTAAGCTCGGGATTATCGATAATTATCGCAGCCCATGTCTGAACCGAGTCAAAAGACTTGAGCTCGTAGTCAGGTACTTCTGTCTAAAGGTCACTACTCCATGTGGGGCCGGATTTGTGCTTTATACAGCAGAAGCCTTTAACCCGCTGTAAAGTACCGCTTTGCACTGAGCACTGAGCTTTTTAGAAGACAGCTTAGCCTTATCTTCAAAGTGACTACGGAACTGAACATCACTGGATTTATCGATCCAATGGATCCCAATACTCTTTGAGATAGCGAGGAGAGTGTTATGGAATTGTGGTCATGGTAACTTGTGTCTTGTTGTGGTTGAATTGGTTAGTCAGCCCCAATTAGAAACTCGGGTAAGAGTGCTCTCGATTTCAGTGACAAGTTGTTCGCAGCTTTCCTCAACCACTCAACATATCATTAATGTGCAGTAAAAACATTGTCGGGGATAGCACGGAACCTTGCGGGACACCTGCGTTTATGACCATGCTATCGGAGGAATTGTCATCAAAGACGGCTTTTATGCGTCTGCTGGTCAAAAACCAACATACAAATACAAACCCTCGGTATGTTCGTAAGATACTAGATTTTCTAGAAGACTACGATACCAAACCCGGTCAAACGCTTTCGCCATATCCAGACTAGATACCCTATGCCTCGCCTTGACTCTCAACGGCTAGAGCTCACCGGTGCTTGAGATACACAAGATCACCAGTTGAACGACTGTGGCGAAAGTTATATTACCTCTAGTTTATTGATTAAACGTGCGGGCGATTCGAGAGAAGACCTGTCCTCAAAATCTACTGGAACAATCCAGCGTTTGTATATATATGTACAGACGTTTGTTGGACGATCACTCGACTATCGTTAATCACATTGTCTTTAATGTGGCACGTGGTAGCTCAGTTTGTGACGTGCCTTGGTTAACCGCCCGACCCGACCTGACAGGTCGAGGGTTCGAGTTTCGGATTGCCGAACATTGTAGCTGCCACGTTCCTTATTGTGCCCGGATAGTGGTGACAGATTTGCAACCTGGGACTCAACATAAACATGCGAAATACGGTGTTTAACATCTCTGCCTACCCCTCTCGAGGAATTAATTACGGGGTGAGTTTATGTCTATGTTATGTATACATTGTCTTTAATTTAAAATCAGTCAAAGATTTCCGAGATGTCGATTTGTGACAGTGTCTCCTATAATCCCCTGGAAAGATACCTAGCAGCGGCCGGGGGGTGACAATCGTGTATGTTTCTATGTACATTGTTTGTTCGACGATAACTCAAGTATTGTTGATCAAATCATCATAAAATAGAACAGAGGCAGGCAAAAAGGCAAAAATATGTTTACAGTTTGATTGAACATGAACTTAATCGCTGAAAGATTTCCGACTTATGTGGGGTCGCGAGTGAATATCTGTAGTGCTGCACAAGTGTGGAGAAAATGAAATACAACGATTTGGCTGCTGTTTTCGTCATCTACCAAGTAATCTATTAGAGCCTACAGTAACCGTATGAGCATGTGTAGTCGTATCACTTAAACTTGGCAATAATATAACTTGACTCTGGCACGATACTTAGTTTTTGCCATGAAACCTTAAAAATTACAACTGTGTATAAATGATAAAAGCTGCAGTCAAAAGTATCCACGAACACTTCTTATGGACACTAAACACTAGACGGATTGATGATGGATTTTCAAAAAATAGGAGAACTTTAGATAACGGGGATGATACAAAAAAATTAATAACATTGAGTTGGATAATCGTTGGGTAGTACCTACTCGTATAATCCTGTTATTTTGTTACGTCTTTTCAATGCACATATTAATGTAGTACTGCAATTCTCAAGTACGTAAATAATGGAAGTGATCAGGCAATGTTCGCTCTGGAAAAAGATAAAGAGTAGTTAAAAACTATAAAGCAGTATGGAGAATATTAAGCTTTTCTATACACTAAGTTTCTATACCCTTCCGTACTTCTCACTGGTCATCTTGAAAACTTGTCAAAGTGTTTACTTTACCTCTACTAACCTGTCTTGATATTTATTGGTCCTCTTAATTTGTTTCTTTGGCTTTTTTTAAAGCAATGCCTCTGAAAACATAAATTTGAAAATTGATCCACACATGGAGGAAAAATTGGTGAACATACATAAGAGACGGACACAGATAAACGTCCTCCTTTTTTGAAGTCGGTTAGTGACGGTTTAAACGGTGAAGTAAATATCTTGAAAAAACATAACTCAGGGTCTGTAAGTGCCTATTATTTTTAAATAATTATCCTTTACTTCTCATCGTCAAGGAGCCTCCCATCATCAGGTCAGCAACTTGTGATGACAACTTGAAACAAATTCCTAAAAAGCTGTAGAAAAAAAACAAACACGTGTGTGCCTTTAAAATTTGAGAATTACACTCGATTTCTCATAGATTTCATGAGGTGGTCTCAGGAAAATGTCCTTTTGAATAAAAAAATGAAAATCGGTCCAGAATTGGCGATGAAATCGGTGAACATACATAGAACAACGTATGGACAATCGAATACCTAACCTCCTCCTTTTTTGTGCAGTTAAGACGAGCGACAAGCACAGTTAACTTTTTTTTTGGAATATTTTAATGGATGGACCAGGGCATGTTACGTTGACGTTACTTGTAATCCCTACAGATCAAAAATTTTGTTAGAAAAAAGCAATAAAAGTTCAATTTAATTTTTAAGTAGTAAGTTTGGGAGGCAGTTTTCTTTTAAATATAAGATATTCAATATCTTGAAAACTTGATCTGTTGGATTTTTTTAAATATTTTTTAAACTCATAGCCCCTCACTTGTTCAAAAATAACTTTGATATCAAGGACAAAACCCTTGTAAACTTGTGATACTTATATAGACAGAAGATAATGACTGATGATAAATGGATAATGATGCGCTTACCTATTCGCAATGTTACTAACTAGGCAGTCGGTCGTGTGTTGTGTGTTGTTGTGTTATGCGCAGGCACATGGCGGCGGCGTCAGTGAGGAGCGCGAGTCCCTCTCCGTGCGCATCAGCCAGGGTCCGGTGCGCGGGTACAAGGCCAGCGATGCAGACTACTACGTCTTCTACAACATACCCTACGCGACTGCGCCCTCGGGACATGAAAGGTTCAAGGTAGGTACTAACTATGTACTATGTATTTAGTTAATATACTAAAAATCATAAGAAGCGTATCTGTCTTGTGTCCAGCCAGCTCATCTTCGAAGCGTCTGAACTGAATCGATTTAGTCGGGAGTTCAGCTGTTAGTTAAATTTTACTACCCGACTACGGCGAAGCAAAATAGAGGGATGTATGTATGTGTGTGTATGTATGAATTTTCATCTGTTCTCTCATAACTTCTAGACTACGTATCATAGATTGACAAATGAAGCATCGTTGGATGTGTCATGATTGTCCACTGTTTAGAGGCATTGAAGTTATATAAAATTGAGAAGGGCGCCCTCTACATGACATAAAGTCATGTTTGTTTGTTATAAAATTAAAGGGATTAAGTATTAAGTACACAAATGTTTACCTATTTATTACTTGCGGCTTTGCTTGCCTGTCACCGATATAAATGATAATTATTTCTAAAATCACGCCTGAGATGTGAAATAAACGAATCTTCTCTCTAAACTTATACAAAATACTCATGATAAAAAAGACGTTACCATAAAACAGCAAAAATAAAACTAAAATTCGACTACTGAATGAAAATCACGCTCTGAAAGTATGAAACAAAATAATGTTCTTTTCTGGAATTGTAAAGTTACCTATTTAGTTTAGCCGTGGACATTGGACAATGTGCCACAAGGCAAACTTACTCACTCGTATTATTTTGTTGGGTTAGGCATTGTCTTTAGGATTTTAGTTTTTAAATTTACTTTTTAACATTTATTTTAACCAGATTTTTTTGTTTACGTGTCAATAGATCTTTAAAATGGACAAACCTATTTATTTGTATCATTGATATGATAAGTAAAGATTAAAAACAACATTAATTTTTCAGTGTAATGAGATAACTAAATCTGCTTTCATGATAATTATAGGTTACGTGGTAACGCAAAATAAACACAATTTTGTCGTAGCGACGTGAAAAAAAGATAAAACATAAGTTAGTTAATATAATACGTAGTTACTTTAATTGTTTATTAAATGGAATCTTGATGATAACCTGACAACTTCAGATGATATCAACTGTAGGTAATTGTATCCTAAGTATCTGTTTACTGCAAACTTAGATAGTACTTATTAATAACATAATCCTAGGCATTACGTTAGCATTTTATAATATTAGTTATATATACCTAGTCAGGTTATAAGTATTGTCACACAGTAAAAACTTTTCTTTTAGAATGCTGGCCACAAAAAGTTTACTGAATTCGAATTTAGAATTGTTCATGAAAATAAAAATGTATACTTTTTAGAATTTTACTCATTTTAAAATATGGAGTGGACGCTTAAAGAAGACCGTGTTGCAGTTATTGCGTTGCATCGTTGCGGTTACGCGCCAATTCAAATTTTTGACATACTGAAAATTTTAATATAACCAAAAAATTCGTTTATCGTACCATCAAACGATACAATGAAGACTCTAGTGTAGATGACAGGACTCCAGCAGTGATAAAAGCTGTGAAGGCGCGAATTCAAAGAAATCCCAACCGTAAGCAGAAACTGTTTTCCCTTGAGATGGGGTTAAGCAGAACTACGGTGAAAAGGGTGTTAAATGAAGACTTAGGGCTTCGGGCATATCGAATAAAAACAGGACATCGTTTGAATGCTCGTCTAATGGACCTGAGACTGAAGAGATGCCGCGCTTTGTTGAAGCGGTACGCGGGAAAAAAGATCGGGAAATTCTTTTTTCGGATGAAAAAATTTTTACCGTAGAAGAGAGCTACAACAAACAAAATGATAAGGTGTACGCAAATAGTAGTGAAGAAGCGAGCAACCGTATTCCGCGTGTCCAACGAGGTCATTTTCCATCCTCGCTCATGGAGTTCCTTATTGGGGCTTAACAGAGGTACATTTTTGTGAGAAAGGTGTAAAAACGAATCAGTTGTGTCCTTGTGGAACCTGTTTCTCATACCATGTTCAATAACAGGCACTGGGTATTCCAACAAGATTCGGCGCCAGCTCATAGAGCGAAGAGCACGCAAGACTGGCTGGCGGCGCGTGAAATCGACTTCATCCGGCAAGAAGACTGGCCCTCCTCCATTCCAGATTTGAATCCGTTAGATTACAAGATATGGCAACACTTGGAGGAAAAGGCGTGCTCAAAGCCTCATCCCAATTTGGAGTCACTCAAGACATCCTTGATTAAGGCAGCCGCCGATATTGACATGGACCTCGTTCGTGCTGCGATAGACGACTGGCCGCGCAGATTGAAGGCCTGTATTCAAAATCACGGAGGTCATTTTGAATAAACTTTAGTGTCATAAGAATCTATGTTTTGTTAAATTCATTTTGGTATATAAATGGTTACATAATGAATAAACTTGTTTCAACTATTTTATATGAAACATATGACAGAATTTATGACCTGACTGTGTATAACTTACCTTTTTATAATTTTACTGTTTCTGTTGTTAATACTATGAAAATAAAATTATAAAAAGGAAAACTAAAAACCTATTTAGTTTACAATTCGCTAAATAGAAACTATCTAATCAAGATTGGATATTATTATTTTAGGTAGTTACGTAAATCTTTTTATCATATTCTTGTACACTTGTAAATTCTTTTTTGAAATTTCGTAATCTTTGGTTCTTTACCTGTAGTCACAACATATAACGTACAAGTCAGTGGTGGCCATAGTCAGAAGTCGGTTAGTTACAAATAGCTTGGGAGTACGTAATATCCTTAGTGATTCCTGCATTTAATTGTTATTATTATATTGTTGGAACAAATAAACATTCAAAACAATTATTCATCGCCTTTGATTATTACGAACCTGTCTAGATAGAGTTCCAACGTAAAAACATAAAAAAAGATTCAATGTAACTATTACAGCACATATTTTTTTCGCTCGCTAATAGCAAAATTGATATTGAAATGTAAATAAGTACCTAGTTTGTGGTTTATAAAATTGACGAATTGCGCCTTAAAACGTACAGGAATTATGAAGGACGACTGAAAACTACTGCAAAAATTACATATCGTAGGCAAGTACACTTTTATAACTATATGTTAAAGAGTGAATTAATTCTACGATGATACTGTCCTAAAATCGGTCAAATTTTACCGGCTTTTTTTTTGTCAATGTTTTTACGGCTCTGGATACGAGTCCTTTTGAGCCTTATCGTTATGATTCAGTCTTGAAGATGGTAAATGAGATGAAGATAGATGGTAATGAGATAAGATGAACGATTAATCTGCCTACAATAATATGGTAGTACGGTTACTGTAGGCTCTAAGGAGTTACTTGGGACATGACGAAAAGCCTAAATAGTCGTATTTCACTTTCTCCACACTTGTACAGCACTACAGATATTTACTAGTTAAAACACTAGCATTTTACACATTAAATTCTGCTGATTTATAAGAAAATACAATAGAATGAGAAAATTCCAACTGACACTTCCCGTTCCCGCCAAGTAACTCCAAATTTACCGGCATGTTTATAGTGTTGTCCTACCTTGAAATTAAAATGTCAATTTTTTTGGGTCAGCATTTTTAAAATTAAGTTAATTGGTATAGACATATTACTTTGTAAAAACGAGGTTAATTTAAACATATTAAATTTGTTGTCACATTAAAACATTGATTAAAATTATCGGCCGCAAATTTTACAATAAACTATTGCTTTGCACATTGATATATGAGTATCGCCTTCGATATTGAACTTAAATTTTGATTATAATATTATACTGCATATTACGAATTGGTTCTCATTGAACACATACTACTTGAACATAATACATGAAAAATATAATTTAAAATGTAAAAATTAATGAATTTTTCATACAATGGTAAATATTTAAAAGCTGGTATCACTCTGCATGCTTATAAGACAGAAGACGCCACGTGTTCTTGTGTGGGTATTACGCACACAAGCCTTCAAAAAATGAACTGTCGTCTAGTTTGCAATTGTTGCTTAACACTATCTAGACAGTTTAATCAATCAAAGCCTTTTATACAATTAATATTTAGCTTAAACCATATTTTCTCCAAACGGTCACCTAGTAACCGTGCCCGTCATTCAAACGTTATGTCAGCGGATATCACGATGTTTATTAAAAGTTACACTTTACATTTTCAGGCTCCGCTTCCGGGTCCAGTGTGGCTCACTGAACGACATGCGGTTGACGAGGGCGTCGTTTGTCCCCAAAATGAAGATAAATTCTTTAGTCTAGGCAATAAAACAAAGCAGGAAAACTGTCTCATAGCCAATGTTTACGTACCGGACACAGATCAAAAGAATCTACCAGTTGTTGTCTACGTACACGGAGGTGGCTATCAAATCGGTTATGGTGAAATGACAGTACCCAAAACAATGATGAAGTCAAAAAAAATGATTGCTGTCACTTTTAACTATCGTCTGGGCATCCACGGTTTCCTTTGCTTGGGAACTAAAGATGCACCAGGAAATGCTGGTATGAAAGACCAAGTGGCATTACTTAGGTGGGTAAAAAAGAACATTTCCAAGTTTGGTGGTAATCCCGATGACATAACCATTGATGGGTTCAGTGCTGGATCTTCGTCAGTAGATTTACTCATGCTATCAGAAACGGCAAAAGGTTTATTCCATAAAGCTATACCTGAGAGTGGTGGTAACTTAGCTGCATGGAGTGTTCAATTTGATCCGATACATATTGCGAAAAGTTTTGCTGAAGAAAACTTTGGTTTTAAAGGTGGAGATGATATATATGCCCTAGAAAAATTATACAAAAACTTATCCTACGAAGATCTAAGTAAATTTTTCTTCTTAGACAGACAACATTTTTACTTTGTACCTTGTGTTGAGCGTGACACAGGTGTAGAAAGATTTCTTAAAAAGTCACGATACGAAATATTGAAGGAGGGTAAATACAACAAAGTACCCATGCTGTATGGTTTCGCCAACATGGAAGGATTATTTCGGATTGATATTTTTGACACTTGGAAAGATAAAATGAATGAGAATTTTGCTGAGTTTTTGCCAGTTGACTTGCAATTCACTGACGAAGAAGAAAAACAAAGCGTTGCTGAAAAGGTGAAACAATTTTACTTCGGTAATATGGTTAACGATGATTCAATAGTCTCATATGTTGATTACTTCACGGATGTCGTCTTCGCGGTTCCAATGCTGTGGTCGACGAGGCTACAAGTAAAAGCTGGAAATAATCAAATATATTTATACATGTATTCATTTGCGGAGAAAGCTGTCTCAATGTTGTCAGGTATAAAAGACCCTAAACTGGTGGGAGCTAATCACTGCGCACAGACGTTCATGACGCTTGAATCAAGTGTTATGTCACTACCAGAAGAAATGAAATCTGAAGATTTCAAGAAAATGAAATCAACAATGGTAGAGATATGGACTAATTTCATTACTACAGGGTGCGTTGCCTTTCAAAATGTTTACCTAGGGACGTTCTACGTTACCGTGCAAAACTGCTTCCGTGCTGTACAAGATCAAACTTAAATTATTGCGCGTTACCGCGCGCATGTTATCGCTCGCACCATGCGCTCATCTGAACAAACAGCCTTATTTGGATGCTTAGAATGCGGTGTGGCTCGGAAATTATCTTTTTTGAAAAATCATAAAATATTAAGCATTAAAAACATTTCAACGTTTTAAATACACATTGTAGCATATAAAGTATTTTTTCCTATTCACTTTTGAAAATGATAAGTTGAGTCAAAATTCGTATTTTTTGGCGATACCAGCAAGATTATTGTTTTGCAGTTGATCTAGGGTTTTTGGAAGACTAGTATTCACTAAGAATTTAAGGTATTGACATAAAAATAAGACAGATATCTAAATCTGGCGAGCATTATGATGACCCAAATAAGGCCTTAAATATATCACTTATGAGCGTTTCATAGTAAAGTTTTTTTTTCCTAAACTTGAAGAGATAGATCTGGTGGATATCTAGTTTTAACATAAGGGTACCACTACTCACAAGGCACGAATTTCGATGTGTCTCTTGCGCGAATAATTACTTACCAACCTTTGTCTCTTTAAGGGCTGGTTTGAGTTGTTGGCATGATTGCCAGCAGTCTTTAGCATTTTATAGATCTTAGATCAGTTAGAAAACAATACTCTTGCTGATAACGCGAAGATCAAAGCTGAAATGCTGAACAAATGGGAATAAACTTTAAATTTCTTTAATACTTTTGATTTCTTCAAAAAAGAAATTTTCCAGAACACACCCTGTATTTTGTTTCGTTTACAACTCAAAAATATTGCTTTGTTGAATAAATGGAATCAACAAATAATATTTTAAAGTGGCCTAATGTAAGGTTGCATGTCCTTGTTATAGGAATCCGGTTCCGACAGAGTCATCTTTTCCGGATTGGCCTGCAGCAAATGAGGATGGGTCGCCATACATGAACCTTGACCGAACATTGGAGCTTCGCGGTCCGCTGCTGGAAAAACGAGCCAAGTTCTGGCTTGACATCTACGACAACTATTATCACATCCCGACCACACCTTCCTCTCCTACGACACATTCTGAACTCTAACGTAGTAGTCAATTTAGGTATAAGTTTAATATTCGAAAGTCATGCGTGACACTTAATGCAAACTCAATAAAACTTACGAAGTCTTTTTATATTTCTTAGCTCATGGCAAGTCCTTGATTTTACAACAAACAGTATGCAAATCAAATGTAGGTATCATATTAAATGTAGGTAATGATTGAGAACCATCGCCAAACTGTAGTACTTATATAACCAAATTAATTATCCGACTACGGCGAAGCAAAAATGAGGGTCATGATTTTGATTGCTGTATGTTGTCGTATGTATGAATGCTCATCTGTTCCCTCATTACTTCTTATCATAAATTGATAAATAAGGGATCTTTGGATTTTTCATGATCGTCCGCTGGTTATAAGCTATATGACGTCACATTCAATTGATGAGGGCGCCCTCTATAGGGCATAGTCATGATAAAAAAGAATGGTGTAATATAGCCGAGTATGGTATCAAAATAAAGGGTTTATTAAGCACATTTCAAATATATACACATTGTCCGCTTTAGTTGCATGCAAACAAAGCCGCGAGTTGTTTGCATGCAACCGATATTTTTTTATCCCTAGTCAGGTCATAAATTCTGTCATATGTTTCATATAAAATAATTGAAACAAGTTTATTCATTATGTAACCATTTATATACCAAAATGAATTTAACAAAACATAGATTCTTATGACACTAAAGTTTATTCAAAATGACCTCCGTGATTTTGAATACAGGCCTTCAATCTGCGCGGCCAGTCGTCTATCGCAGCACGAACGAGGTCCATGTCAATATCGGCGGCTGCCTTAATCAAGGATGTCTTGAGTGACTCCAAATTGGGATGAGGCTTTGAGCACGCCTTTTCCTCCAAGTGTTGCCATATCTTGTAATCTAACGGATTCAAATCTGGAATGGAGGAGGGCCAGTCTTCTTGCCGGATGAAGTCGATTTCACGCGCCGCCAGCCAGTCTTGCGTGCTCTTCGCTCTATGAGCTGGCGCCGAATCTTGTTGGAATACCCAGTGCCTGTTATTGAACATGGTATGAGTAACAGGTTCCACAAGGACACAACTGCATTCGTTTTACACCTTTCTCACAAAAATGTACCTCTGTTAAGCCCCAATAAGGAACTCCCAACCATACCATGAGCGAGGATGGAAAATGACCTCGTTGGACACGCGGAATACGGTCGCTCACTTCTTCACTACTGTGTGCGTACACCTTATCATTTTGTTTGTTGTAGCTCTCTTCTACGGTAAATTTTTTTCATCCGAAAAAAGAATTTCCCGATCTTTTTTCCCGCGTACCGCTTTAACAAAGCGCGGCATCTCTTCAGTCTCAGGTCCATTAGACGAGCATTCAAACGATGTCCTGTTTTTTTTTCGATATGCCCGAAGCCCTAAGTCTTCATTTAACACCCTTTTCACCGTGGTTCTGCTTAACCCCATCTCAAGGGCCAACAGTTTCTACTTACGGTTGGGATTTCTTTGAATTCGCGCCTTCACAGCTTTTATCACTGCTGGAGTCCTAACAGACCGAGGGCGACCACTTCTTGACCTGTCATCTACACTAGAGTCTTCATTGTATCGTTTGATGGTACGATAAACGAATCTTTTGGTCATATTAAAATTTTCAGTATGTCAAAAATTTGAATTGGCGCGTAACCGCAACGATGCAACGCAATAACTGCAACACGGTCTTCTTTAAGCGTCCACTCCATATTTAAAAATGAGTAAAATTCTAAAAAGTATACATTTTTATTATCATGAACAATTCTAAATTCGAATTCAATAAACTTTTTTGTGGCCAGCATTCTAAAAGAAAAGTTTTTACTGTGTGACAATACTTGTGACCTGACTGTATTATTAATTCTAAAATCACGCCTAAGATGTGAAATCATTGTGTATTCTCTATAATCCTACCCAAGATACATAAACAATAAAACTTTTTCATTAAAGATTACTACAGAATTGAAAATTAGAACTAAATTATTCAAAAATAGAATCTAAAATTTATAACTAAAAACCGACTACTGAAAACCGCGCTCTAAAAAGTATGAAACAAGAAAACATTCTCATCTGAAATTGTTTAGAAAACTATTCAATTTAGCCTTTCATTTGCCTATACCAAACGTAATGAAACATATCAAAATAATAAAGGTGAGTAAGTTGCCTCATACTGTAGGTGGCATATAACCAAGGTTTAATTGAATAGTTTACTTGACAATTTCATATGGTAAAATTTTCTTGTTTCTTACTTTTTAGAGCGTAGTTTTAAGTAGTGGGGTTTTTAAACTACTTGAATATGTTTAACCATTGGTTTTTAAATAGCAAATATCAAAGGGACGATAATCTTTTTTAATTCGATTTTGACGATGTCTATTTATTTATTTTGTTAAGATCAGTTTAGAAGTTTCGGTGGCGGTGTCGGGCTCGACTCCAGACCCAGACACCAGTCGCCGTCTCCTGTCTCGGTCTCCCATCTCAGTCTTTTGTCGCGGTCGCAGCTCCAACCGTCACTTTAACATTCACAATGTTCAATTGATCAGAAATTTGGAGGACCTGCATTATTTTCACAACATGGTAATCATGACCTGATGCTGCAGCACCAAGCAGTCTGCGGGATATTCCTTCTCTCCTCCTCTTTTGGCTTTCCTATGTAGAGGACATAGGCAATTCCAGACAAATAGGGCATCGTCATCTCAATAGACGGTGGCATCACACTCTATCAGCTGAACCGTCCGCTTGGTTGCCCATAACGTTGTATAAAATCATTTAAAAAATTAATCTTAGTTAGTATGTTTTCATGAGTAGATGATAGATAAATAAAGATTTTAATCATCATAGGACCAATACTTTTTTTTTAATATTTCACTAATTTCAATTGATTTGAAATTTGACCAAATGCTACTTGAGTGGTATGGTTGTCGTGACCTGAAGCTGCATTGCGGAATATGTGTGGTATCTCGTTGTGTAATAGAGTGAGGAATGGTGTGATTAGGGAGATATCGGAGATATAGAGAGATATATGGAATAAAAGAAGACGTAATAAAGAGGATTGAGAGGGGCATGTTGAGATGGTTTGGGCATGTGAAGAGGTTGGTTGATTCATGACATACAAAACCTGTGCATTGTGAAAATGTGTGTGGTAGGGGGACGTAACTCGACCACATTGGTACGTTCTGAAAGAAAGGTTAAGTCAAAAGAACCCGTAACTGTAGTATATATAAAGGATTGCATGGATGTGTTTGAAACCAGATATGCATGTATGTAAGGATCGTTGCGTATGGCGAATCATTATCTCTGTCTACCACTTTAGGGAAAAAGGCGTGAGTTTGTGTGTGCGTTTGGGCAAACCCGCCACTCTGTCCTACCACTTACACTTTTCCCACACAAATTATGTTTACCAGGATCAACAGTGCCATCCTTTGATCGAAAAATCAACGAATAATGCAATGACACGCAGGGTGTGCCCGAACACCCACCGGCTGTTTTGAAACCCGCAACGAACTTAATAAAAAAATAGGAGGTAGTAAGAAAGCGGTGTCAGACATCCCTCCCAGAAATGCAGAGACAGCAATCGAAATGCCACAGAGGCCAAGGGGAGACAGTCAGGAGACACCTGACCGTCAAAACACCACGGTACGCCACTAATTTACTTTGGATAAATGAAATACTAATAATAACCAGTAATATTGGTGGCAAAACTTTACCTACGTGTGCATGTGTTAATAGTAGCGTGTTCGTTCCTAAGTTCCTAGTTTAAAAAGTGTGAAATTAAATTTAAAACTTAAAAATCCCGCCAAAAAAAACAATGGTAACAAATAAAGTGAATTGGTTGGCCCTACAACTTTAATATATTTGAGGCCTTTAGCAGGTATGTTACCAGGTATAGCCAATACTTCACTTCACGTCACTGAGTATAGAAACCAGCGCATTAAAAAAGCAGTATAATTTTGCCTCTTGAATCTCTCTACATAGAAATCATGACTCGCTGGCCTATACTGCAAAAGATAAAGGCCGACCTTCGGGGTCTCTATTTGCATCCAACTCGATTTCGCATGATCTGGGTATTCTTCCATCCAGCGCTCCGCAGTGTGACTATGCTATGCCGGAGGTAAAGTTCCGACAGAGTGCAATACGTAAACACTGTTCTCCCTGGATGTTCATAAGTCAAGCGGGCCTGATAACATCTCTCTAATTGTGCTGCGAACATGTGCTCCTGACATCGGTTTTAACGCGCCTTTTTAGCACTCCTACTCAATCGGCATTATTCCAAAGTCTTGGAAAGCTGCTTTAGTTCACCCGATACCTAAAAACGGAGACCGCTCTGATCCATCCAATTATAGAACCATAGCAATAACTTCGTTATTCTCTAAGAAAATGGATAATTACGCTTACAAGAAATTACACTTGATATGTTACTTTTTGAAGGTTTTTTTGTCGAGGGTTTTCAAATTTTATATGACTATACTCGTAAACCTACAGTCAATGTATCTACGTAAAAAACGGAGTACAAAACAATAGAGTGAAGACAGTAGGTTTGTTCTTAAAAATACCAGACAGTAAATTACGAAAATAATTTTGTTACCTATCGGCTGCTTCCTAGTATGTTAATGTAAAACCATTAGCTTTACGGTTGATTCTATGGTACGTCTACAGTTCAAGCATTCGAGATTCAACAAAAACATGACCTTCAACGTTGTGACTGCGGAAGATCGCGGATTTTACCTACATGTATTTTGTTATATTCGTATGTGTGGGTGGAAAATCCAGGGCCCTGTTCAATAAAAGTTACAATATGTAACTTTTAAAAAGTTTATGTTTACTTAAAATTACCAATGCCTTGGTTTACTATGGTGGAACAACTTACAAAAAAAAAACTGTTTAATTAACGTAACTTTGGAAGTGATATGTAACTAATATGTCAGTTTTCTACAAATTTGTAGAATTGTAAGTTTGTTATCCTAGTATAATGTAATAAATATGCATTGAATATATTTTATTCTTGAATCCACCATGTTATTAGGCTCGAAATGAAATTGCTCTGATTTTTAACATCTGAAATTGGTATGTAGGT
The DNA here is from genome assembly GCA_949316135.1 of Choreutis nemorana. Lineage (NCBI taxonomy): Eukaryota > Metazoa > Arthropoda > Insecta > Lepidoptera > Choreutidae > Choreutis > Choreutis nemorana. The sequence continues at coordinate 4,632,361 of OX438597.1, read as the reverse complement.
ACAAAACTCGTGCACATAATTACAGAATTAGTAACTACTGACACAAGAGAATATAAATAATACCTACTTCAATAGTATTCAGACACTTTTTTCAGCACCGGCATCGGAACATAGGCATTTGCTTAGAGCAAGATGGTCGGTTCGGTCGCGTGTATTGTCGTGCTGTTGTTATGTGCGCAGGCGCATGGGGCAGAGACCCGCGACTCCCGCGCTGTCAGGATCAGTCAGGGTCCTTTGCGCGGGTTCAAGGCGAGCGACGGAGACTACTTTGTCTTCTATAACATACCTTACGCATCAGCGCCTACTGGAAGAGATAGATACAAAGTAAGTGTTCATTTTATGGGATTAGCTTAGGAATATAATAATAATTTCAAATGCGAAAATAAAAACTACGAAATACAAAATTTCTCAAGTTACATACACAATAAAAAAAAAAATCAGATTGAAACGTCCTTACAAAGTTAATTTAAAACGAAACTGCAATTTGTAACGAAAACCCCGGACAGATTTTTAGATTAAAATCTATAAAGCAGCAAAGTACCACTTATCGTCGGCGACAAGAGAAAATGTTGTAATGTCGCATTTTTTTGACCAAAACATGGATGAATACCCATTGTAAAATATAAAAAAGCCGGTATCACATATGATTGTTTTTTATGTATCGGATTTAGATAAAAGTATACTCAAATGGAGCAAGAGACATTTTCAGGGGACAACATTTCTCCTCCCGTAAAATGTAGTTTTAGGTTTTCACTCGTCGCCGTCGATGTGTCCTATCCTACTTACCAAATCTTTTCCAAATTAATTTAACCTTGAAAATGATCATTCTAAAGGTATGGTCGTATGAATTTATCTATTTATATTTTTTACCTATTAATCCCATACTTATTAAATCCTATCCACACTCTTTTACACTATATCTATCGTAATGACTTACAATTCCATTTAAGCATAATGTATTTCATTCGCCTTGAATGCCTAAAAATCCCAAAAAGATTAGCTGTCAACTACTGAGCATGTCTTTGAATTTGAATGGTATTGTTTCCACTATAGTCCAGGGTCGATAATTTTTAAAACCAAAAAAAATCATAGTAGGATGAAACCCATTAGAAAAGGAGGGAATTATTATAAAAATGAAAGGAAAAATAATTTACGGGCGATCTGAGGTCGGGAAGGGGATGGGCGTGAGTTTTTAAGGGTAAAAAACGGTTTTTCCCGATTTCCGTCAAAACTAAAAGTCCTATCGAAAAAAGTCAAATGGCAAAGTTGTAGATAATGAAAAGATCTAAAAAAAATATTTACACTTTTTTCACATAACCTCAAAATGTATGTGAAATATTCAAAAAACCAAGTTTTTGGTTTTTTATTTTTATCTTTTACAAAAAAAATTTTTAAACGAAATTTTGTGAAAACTTATCTTTTTATGTCCCAAATACGCTGTAATTTATTTGATTAAAATATTTATTTTTTTCACCTTATTTTGAATTAATATCGAAAAAACACCCTAATTTTCAATCGAAAATTCACCCGTCAAAATATCAGCTTTTTTCAAAAAGTTGGTATGGTTTCTGTTCGTTGAAATTTCTACTTTTCGATGGTGAAAAAAAATTTATATGTTATAATGGTAAATCTTCTCAGAAAATGCAAAAATTCAAAAAAAACTTGAATTCGATTTTTTTTTTTTTTAATTATTATAAATAATTTCATCTAAAAAATGTGATTGCTGCAATTTGTTTCAATTAAAAAGTTGATTCATTTAATGCTAATTATATTTATGTCATAGAAAATCTCATTATAGTACTACAAAATGTAGCTATTGCGGTCTCGTCATTATATTGACTTTGACAACTTCGATGAATAAAAGCTGATGTTAAAGTCTCAAATTTTTTGTATTTATTGTCGATTCTTTTCTTGCTGGATACCACTAAACGATTCAAAGCTGCTTTTTTTATTGCATACACTTACAATAAATACAAAAAATTTGAGACTTTAACATCAGCTTTTATTCATCGAAGTTGTCAAAGTCAATATAATGACGAGACCGCAATAGCTACATTTTGTAGTACTATAATGAGATTTTCTATGACATAAATATAATTAGCATTAAATGAATCAACTTTTTAATTGAAACAAATTGCAGCAATCACATTTTTTAGATGAAATTATTTATAATAATTAAAAAAAAAAAAATCGAATTCAAGTTTTTTTTGAATTTTTGCATTTTCTGAGAAGATTTACCATTATAACATATAAATTTTTTTTCACCATCGAAAAGTAGAAATTTCAACGAACAGAAACCATACCAACTTTTTGAAAAAAGCTGATATTTTGACGGGTGAATTTTCGATTGAAAATTAGGGTGTTTTTTCGATATTAATTCAAAATAAGGTGAAAAAAATAAATATTTTAATCAAATAAATTACAGCGTATTTGGGACATAAAAAGATAAGTTTTCACAAAATTTCGTTTAAAAATTTTTTTTGTAAAAGATAAAAATAAAAAACCAAAAACTTGGTTTTTTGAATATTTCACATACATTTTGAGGTTATGTGAAAAAAGTGTAAATATTTTTTTTAGATCTTTTCATTATCTACAACTTTGCCATTTGACTTTTTTCGATAGGACTTTTAGTTTTGACGGAAATCGGGAAAAACCGTTTTTTACCCTTAAAAACTCACCCCCATCCCCTTCCCGACCTCAGATCGCCCGTAAATTATTTTTCCTTTCATTTTTATAATAATTCCTTCCTTTTCTAATGGGTTTCATCCTACTATAATTTTCTTTCACTTTTCATTATTTTTAAAGGGGTCTACTATATTTAACATATTCCTTACAGTTGGGTATCCCAGTGATGACGGCTTAGCTAAATTAGGTTCAATTCGGTATGTAGTTGGTAGGTAGTTGGTAGGTATATTAGTCATAGCAGTGCTCGATTTTATCCATTTTAAAAATTTATATTATATCTATTTACTAAGCAATCGCTAAGTAATTAGGTGGCAAGAACTTTTAAATCGTTTTTACGAATAGGTAATTTAAAATTTTTGGTCACTCAAAACTAACTCACTGAATTTGATTAAATCAGCAGACGTACCAATTCGCGCCCGCCACTATTAGAATGACCTCCATAGCGAATCATTTTTGTTTAATCAATTAGTAGCGCACTATTGAAAAACTTATACCAGGGACATGTTTAATCTACATAACTATTCTCGTTGATAAGTTAAAAGTATAAAATGTTTTTGTTTAGGCTCCCCTTCCCGGCCCGGCTTGGTTGACGGAGCGATTGGCGCTGGATGAGGGCGTCGTCTGTCCACAAGATCCCCTGGGAGGCGTAGTAAACAAAACTAAACAAGAAAACTGCCTCGTTGCTAACGTCTACGTACCAGATACGGATGAAACGAATCTGCCAGTCATTGTCTACATTCACGGAGGTGCCTTCCAAACAGGTTTTGGAGAAATGGCGGTCCCAAAGACAATTATGAAATCCAAAAAAGTTGTTGCAGTAACGTTTAACTATCGTTTAGGTATGCATGGTTTTCTTTGCTTAGGAACAAAAGACGCACCTGGAAATGCTGGGATGAAAGACCAAGTAGCGTTATTGAAGTGGGTAAAAAACAATATTGCTGAGTTTGGTGGTGATCCCGATGATGTCACTATTGATGGATTCAGTGCAGGGTCCGCCTCTGTAGACTTACATACGCTTTCAGATATGACAAAAGGATTATTCCATAAAGCAATATTACAGAGTGGAGCTAGCACTGCACCGTGGGCAGTTCAATATGATCCCATCAAAATAGCTAGGACTTTTGCTGAAGAAAATTTCGATTTTGATGGGGGCGACGATATTTATGCTTTGGAAAACTTGTACAAAGATCTATCTTATGAAGATTTGACTAAACACTCAGTTTTAAGTGATGATCGTCAACACTTTTTCTTTGTACCTTGCGTTGAACGTGACACAGGTGTTGAGATGTTTCTTACTAAATCACCGTTTGAATTATTAAAAAAAGGTGAATATAGTAAAGTCCCAATGCTTTACGGTTTTGATAATATGGAAGGGCTGTTTCGTATTGATGAGTTTAGTACTTGGAGCGATAAAATGAATGACAATTTTGCTGACTTTTTGCCTGTTGATTTGCAATTTAAAGATGAAGAAAAAAGAACTGAGGTTGCAGATAAAGTGAAAAAATTTTACTTTGGCGACAATGAAATAGATGATGAATCAATTGTTTCGTACGTGGACTATTATACTGACGTCATCTTTGTTTTTCCCGTACTGAGGGCAGCAAGGCTTCAAGTAGAAGCTGGAAACGATAATGTTTATTTATACATGTTTTCTTTTGCTGAAGAAGCTGCCGCTAGGTTGTCTGGAATAACAGACCCCAGGCTAGTGGGTGCCTCTCACTGTGCTCAAACAGCAATGATACTTGAAAGCAATCTTTTGATAATACCACAACAGTTATTAACTGATAATTACAAAGCCGTTAAATCAGCAATAACGGAAGTTTGGATTAACTTCATAACTAAAGGGTATGCAGATTTATTTATCTACTTTAAAAATTCAAATTAAAATTCATTTTCATTTAAATTTGTTTAGCTATTCGCAGTTTGAACAAAGTATAAGTGTTGTTAATATGTTGTATTTAAAAAGATTTGTTTTTTTAGGGAACCAGTGCCTGATGAATCATCCCTGCCGGATTGGCCAGCATCAGACGTAGATGGCTCACCGCATATGTCTATTAACAAGACCTTGGAATTACATGGTCGGCCTTTGGAGAAACGGACAAAGTTCTGGCTGGACATCTACGATAAATACTACCACATCCCCATGACACCTGCCGCCCCATCATCACAACGTGCTGAATTGTAAATTATGAACAAGATGCAATGTTGTATGTACATCGTCAACTGCAAATTTGAACAAAATTGACATAAAGTTAGTTGATTGATTAATGTTTTTACTATGAAACACATTGTGAGACAGTAGAACACCTTTATTTGTTTCGTAGAACCATTACAGGCAATGGGACCGACGCACTTTCCCTTTGTTGCTTGAAAAAACTAGTAGCAAAATTATTAATGAAATCCTCATTTATATGATGTCTGCAGCATATTCAATAGAATATAACAACAATATGTTAACAAAGAAATAAATCTCCTACATTACCTTGGTTTATTTATGTTTTATTTTAATAGTTTTCCTTTTTTACCCAGATTACTACCGCAATTTAGTTTTATTACTCGAGAGCCCAAAAAACAGGATCGATATGAATTAAATTTGTACTAATAGGTCCATTGTAATGCACAATTTTCCGCACCGAAAGAATAATGCTGAAAACAATGGAACATATGAAATATAGGCTGACAAAGTATTAAAAATGTATGAAAAAATCCCATCACTTCTCCAAAATAACAAATATTTAAAGTTAAGTGGTCAGAGTAAAAATCAGAAAATACCATAGCCATTTAAATAATAGTTAAGGGTGGATTTCTCAACAGCAAAATTTACGAGGCAAGGGTGAAATCGGTACTACAGAACGTTACCATTCAGTTAAAAAATAAATTAAAAGTCATGCATATTCCCTGTTATACTACATTAAAGGGGATTATGTTTACTTAATAAAATAGTTTTCTTGTAATGCTGAGTTTTGTTATTTAATATAACTTAGCTGTTTTCATCTCGGTTAAGTTAGTGGCCTAAACTATCAACTGGAATGAGAAAAAATGTGAAAGTTTTACATTTCGGTCAATATTTGCTTTATATTAGTGAATCTATCTATCATTCAGGTGAATTTATTTATAATCTCGGTTAAATCATTATTAATTACTACTTTTTTATTTGTGATAACATCATCATATATCCCATGCTAAATATAAAAATATTTACAAAAGCTTAAAGCTTTGACAATAAGTAAATATATTCTAAACTGCCTATCGGTTTTAGTTTTGCGATTGGTTTTAATTTCGGTGAACAGGTTCTTCACGTTGGTGGGTAGTTGTCTCAATTCGGTGAATGACTGTATCATATCGATGATACCAATATTTAACAAGTACTTATATCTCTCAAGATATTTGATGTCAGTAGAAATTACCATATATAAATATCAAGGTACAACCCACAGTAAAAAATTAAAACAAAAAAAACACCGAAATGACTCCATTGTTAGCATTCTTCGAAACATGTTTTATTATGAGATGATTTTCTGATGTAATACGCGTCAAACAACAATTTATATTAATTTACACGAATTGTGTTATGTTATTGTGGTATGTAAGCTATTACTTTAATGATTGTAACAACAATTGTAGCATATTCGTATAGTAGGTATATCCGTATATAGAACTGGTAATGGTCAAACTTGGCTGTCTATTCATCGGACACGGGTATAATTGTCATGCCTATTTATAAAAGAGAATATAGAACTGTCTGACTACAACTTCCAAATAAAATATTGCAGAACAAAACAAAAATAGAAATATGTAAATTGGGAAAGTAACGGATTACATACTATGTTTTAATAAATTAAATAATAGTAAGTAGTACAAAAGCATAATGTAACCTACAAATTTATTACTCGTGATGTTTCAATTAAAGGAAAAAAAATTACATCATTACATGTACGTAATTTTTTTTCAATGCCTTCCGCGTTAATTAGTCGAGTAATTCACGGTGACGAAAACCATCGAGAGCCTTCCTACTTTACACACACACACACACTTCGTAGGTATGTAGGTATTTTAAATAATTTTTAAGGCAGGGTGAAAATAATAAAAAATAACCAGTAATGACGAAGTTTCAATAAGTTAGTAGGTATTGACTTATTGAACACCCACTCCCTGGGTTTAAAAATAAAGAGTAAATGGAATAAATTTATACGACGTACTAGCAAATAAATGTAAAAAGAGGAAGGATTATCTTTTTACCCGACTGCGGCCAAACCTAAAAAGTAGGGTTATGTGTTTGACCTATATGTAACTATGTATATATGTCAATTCTTATGTTCTCTTGTAACTACTAAACGGCTGAAACGATCTCGATAAATACGTTAGATTTGTCTCAACTGTAGGAAAGTCATAAGGTATATTAAACTTTAAAAATCTAAATGGCTCCATTTAGATTTTGGGCGCCTAAGTGTGTGTTTCCAAAATTATTTTTTCTTATCACATCGGTAGGTATGGGTATCAAATTGAAACGATTAATTGCTCAAGTATTACTTACTAGGTACATTTCTTAAATCAAAATTTGATTTTTTTGCACTAAAATGTACGTTTTGAAAAAAAAAAACAAATTATCGTATTTAGTGTTTAGTAATATAATAATGTGTTTCAAATAAAGTATTCTAAAAATAAATTGTTATTACATTTTATTGTTTCTATTTTGTCATGAAATACAAAAAGCGATGAATAAAACAATTATTTAAAAAACAATAACCGACTGCTTAAGATCCTAAGATTTTTTTTTCCTTTAATTACGCGGGGCACCACGTAATTTGATAATATACCATAAGAAAGTATTTCAGTATTTTTTTTGAATTTTTTAAATGACATTTAGAGGTCGCTACCAAGGTTTGAATTTTAAATATATATTTTACTTATATTAAAATACTAGCTTTTGCACCCGACTTCGTCCGCGTACAAGTCGAAAATGGTTCCAATGGGATTTTTTATTGTTTTTTTTACCTTATAAATTTTTTGCTAAAATGTTTCAATATAACAATTTTTGTTATATTGTAGGGATTTAAAGGTTAAATTAAGGCGTCACAAAAATCGCACCTTTTAAAAATCCGCTTTAAATTACTTTTAAACCTATTTAAAGATACGGGTTTAATAACTATGAGGTCCTATTTAAATGGAAATTTGTTCAGGATTCAGAAAAAGTAAAGTTTTTTTGTTTAGGTATATCAAAACATTAATAAAAAATTAGTTAGTTGAGAAAGAAGAAGAAATTGATTTTTATGAAAACAATAAAAATTACAATAAAATTCTTAAAACAAACTTAAAACTTAGTGTGGCCCCCCTTGCCCTGATGACTGCTTCCATACGTTCTCTCATTGACTTGATAAGTTTTACAACACATTCTTGAGGAATATTGTCCCATTCCTCACCGACAGCATCTTGGAGGTCTTGGAGAGTAATAGGGGCAGAATCTCGTGCTCGCACTCGCCGTTTTACTTCGTCCCAAAGGTGCTCAATAGGGTTCAGGTTTGGACTTCGCGCTGGCCAGCACATAACAAGGATCCCAACTTCTTGCAAGTAGTCCCTGACCAAAAATGCAGTGTGAGAACGAGCGTTATCATGCATTAACATGAACTCACTGCCAACAAAACCCCTATAAGGGACCACATGCTCTTCTAGGATCTCTGTTATGTACCGATGAGCATTCAACGACCTTTGCCCGCGAGCACCTGCAGACCGGGAAACGCACACAAGGTCCGTTTTGCCGTCCATGACATGCCTCCCCAGTACATGCACGAACCACCCCCGTATTCCACTGTTTCTTGAAAACAGGGTTGTGCGAACCGTTCCCCCTGCCTCCTATACACTCTTATGCGCCTGTCGTTGCAGAAAAGACACATCCTCGTCTCATCCGAGAACAGCACAGCTCTCTATTGGTCTATTGTCCAATCCACATGGTCGCGGACAAATTGTAACCGGTCTCTCCAATGCTGTGCTGTCAATTTTGGACCCGTAGCAGCTCTGTTGGCCGCAACCTTCTTCTAACCGTGGAGACGCTTACGGAAGTTCTTCGAGCTGATCGGAGCTGCTGTTGCAGCTTAACAGCATTGGAGAACCGATTTCGTAAATACGTCGACACAATGAAGCGATCGTCTCTTTCGCATATGCAGCGTTGTCTCCCAGATCCACGTCTTCGGATCTGACCACCAGTCTCGTGGAACCGTTGGAACACCCGTCGGACAGAAAAACGGCTTAAGTGTAGTTACCGAGCAACATCACTCTGTCGCATCCCTGATTGCAGTAGTGCAATCACTTGACTGGCTTCTTCTGCAGTAATATCCATCTTGAGGGTAATTTTTATTGCTGGATTTATTCACGTGTTTTCTCTTCAAAGTCTGAATGCCGAATGACCCACATTGAGTTAATCCTCTACCGCTCCTTTGCAGGATGGCAGGTTGACGCCTTCGAGGCCTGGCCTCCTTGGCGTGGTGTCTCCACCGCTTGCGACGACAAGCGGGTCGCTGGGGGGTGCTACCTGTGGTGGCCGTGATCTGCTCTACTTATAGAGCTCAACTCTACCTGCGATCAAGTCCTGCCGGGTGAGACCCCGTTCAGGGAGGCCCCTCGAGCGATCAGCAGAGAGGAGCACTCGGGGTGGTGCCGGTGGGTGGCTGCTCTAAATTTGACCCACATTGGACCGAGTTTTCCAGTTTTATACCCTTGTGAGGTGGCGCAATTAGAGACCTGTGTAATGAGGACTTTAACAACATTTTTTGTAATCGTGTATTGCTTGGAAGATTTGTTTTGTTAAAGAAATGTAACTTATATTAATAAAAGTTCATTAAACATACTTTCAATGGATACCAACATTAACAAAGTACAATGTATGCGCTGATGGCAGGTTATGCTTTAGAGTTATTTTCGGGGAGGTGCGATTTTTGTGACGCCGAGTTTAGATAAATATAAAATAAATGATATTATATTTTAATGCTCGGTAAAAAAAAGATTAACAAAATAAATTAAATTTAAAACTTTGAGATAAAATCATACGAATGGTGTGTACTTGCACCATTGTATTAAATACAATAAAAAACATCTGAAAATATAAACCTTAAATTAATTGAAAATGCTAATAATAGAGGAGAATAATTCTAAAAGACTACCTTCCTATATTCGCTTCGTGCAAGATGGTCGGTCCGGTCGCTTGGTGTACCGTCGCGTCGTGCTGTTGTTATGTGTGCAGGAGCATGGGGCAGAGACCCACGACTCACGCGTTCTCAGAGTCAGTGTCAATCCCTTATTTAGGTTCAAGGCGAGCTACGGAAAATATTTTACATTCTATAACTTACCTTAAGCGCCTACTGGACTTGACAGATATAAAGTAGGTAGCCGAATATTTAAGACATCTCATTTACCTCACACACACACCCTGACGCGATAAATGCTACATCACATTGTTCTTTTGGAAAGTAAACATTGCTCGCAAATCCTGCCGACGATGTCTAACTTTGCTCTGGCAAGTGTTTTTCTTCTTGGAACTCGGTTTCTACAATATAATAACAATGAGTTCCAGGATTTTAAGATTTTAAGAGAGAGTAGTGCGAGATTTTCTCGGAGTTATGGGTATTTCTTTTTTACTATTTGTTTAATATTTATGTTTACAATACAAAACGCGAAGCTACAGGCTATTATAGTTTAGGGGGGGGGGGTTGCGTGCCCCCCCCTCTGCCCTCCATCGGTACGCCCATGTTCATATGTATGAAATGTATATAAAAATGTGGTAATGATGAAGTTTTTATTTGTTTTATACCTATATAGAGATTACATTACTACCGATTTGCTTCTTATAGATATTAACTAGCTTTAGCTCGCAGCTTCGCTCGCGTTAAATCTGAGATAACATAGATCCATTTTTTATTATCAAAAAGCAATGAGGCCGAACAGGCTAAAAGGGTTATAAAGTCTAGGGTCATCTTAACTTAGTTTGTTGTGAGTTCTCATTTACTGAGGTGGCCTACTCGCTTATATGCTGTCCGGATGCAGCATGTGCAAAATTTTTGTTAGATTTTATAAAAAGCATGGTTATTATGTCAATATAAACAGACGTTTTTATTTAAAAATAATGTTGCAGTTATTTAATTCATATAAACTTTGAACCCCCGATTGACCCGTTTCTAATGTATTAGTCTAAACACAATGCTTCACTTCGAGACATTCCAATTTCAAAAAGTATTTGCATTTCACCAAGCTTATTGAATAATGTAGTTTTCAGACATTTGTCATCACTTCCCGAATAACATTACACCCCTTTTTAACCCCGTTAGGGGGTGAATTTTAATAAAATACGAAATACCTACGTTATCAATTCTGTTAAACTGCAAAATTTGGACCAAAGAATCACGTTGTCCCTTACAAACTTTGTCCCCCTTTTTCACCCCCTCAGGGATAGAATTTCAAGTCCTTACTTATGGAATGCCTACGTCAGTCAAAGAGCACTCCCTCCAAGTTTCAGATCTGTAAGATCAGCGGTTTAGGCACTGCGTTGATCCGTCAGTCATTCAGGAAAAAGCATTTTATATAATAAATTGATCTTTTGCTTCGAAGCCTCGAAAGCCAACCGTTCCAATACTTGATTTCCTGCGGTAGTACCTAGCAGACAAAACCATTTATTTTAAGTCTCTTACCTGACTGTGTAATGTTGACAGATTTAAACTAAATTGCTTCGTACGTATGTCAGCAATCACCTAAAATTATTCCTAACAGACAACAGGTAGGTAGGTAACAGTAGCAGACAAGAGCCGTAGTCGCACCCACATATGCATTATGGATATATATAATCATTTTTGTAGGTAGGTGGGACCACTGTTCTACTTTGACCATTTTTGTAACATTGTATTTCTGGATTTTCTTATCGTCCTTTGTAGATCCCTTTTTTTGATGTATCCGGGTTATAGTTTGAAACTTAATTTTATAATTTAATATTTTTTTCCACTGAGGGCGCTAGCAGTACTTACTAAGGCCCCTGTAAACATATTTCATACTAAATCGATCTGATATATGTTGCTTTGCTTTGTTGGTATCAAAGTGATGATAATTTCAGATTTATTTTTTTCCAGGTAAAATTTGAGGTTTACTTTAAATACTACGAATCTATTAACACCTTCTTTATTAAAATCAGTCTAGTAGTTTAGGCGCTGGAACATACATACATACATATATAAACTGCCATAATAAATACCCTTCCTTTTGGCTTCCTTGTAGTCGGGTAAAAATAGAAGTATAGACAACCCATAGACAAATTATTTATGTAAGCCATATGTCTTTAAATACATTTATAACGCATCTAGGTATTTAATCTGATTATAAGATTCGCAGGTATTTTATTTAAAAGGTTATTTAGTACAGGGACTGAATTTGCAATAAAAGATTTTTTTTGTAAAATGACAAAGTACAGAAAATAATTATAATAAAGTGGTTCTTTGCCTCTAAAACTTTTTTAATTCAACAAAAAATTTAAATATTTTAACATGAATAATAATTTCCATACAATGTTTACTCGCCAGCATGGGGATAAATAATCCTAAAAATACATAAAACTACATGATACAAAACATACAAACTACATACCATTAGAGCTACGATCAAAATAAATAAAAAAATACATTAGCATACCTACATTAAGTAGTATTTTTTGCTACAATATGACGTCAATCGAAAATTATGAAATGAACTGCTTTGCCTAAATCAAGCTTAGGTATGTATATAATGCCGAAATGATAAATAATGGTACATACGTATTACTTCTGTCAATTAATTTGGTTTATTAAAAAATATGATCCAGAATCTAATGTAATGAAGGCTTCTGGCTGTCAAATAATGTAATGAAGGCTTCTGGCTGTCAAATAACAAAACAATATTGATGGTTTGAGTTTATTTCATGTCCCTAAGTATACGGCGACATCTTATTACAAGCTTTCAAAAGCTGACGCTAGCTAGGGGAATACCCATGTGCTCGATACAACAGGCAGTCACGGTAGACTTCAAACGTATACAATGTCAGATTTATGTATACGTATCGAGCTAGTGCTGTCCTTTACTTACCTTAACGCCGCCTCCGACAATAATAACAGTATTATTCACTCAGCCCTACAGTAAGATTGAAGAATCTTGTGTCGCAGGCACTAAGCAAAGATACGGAATAAACTACATAGATAATAACACTACATCCAAGACCGGTAAGCGAAACAATGCGTCTTGCAAATAGCACAAAGTTCCGTCCCCGCCGGGATTCCAGCGCAGAACCTCTAACGTAGCAGTCGGCTGTTTACATCACTGCGCTTCAGAGGTCGTCAACTATATGTAATTATAAAATAAAACTACGAATGAAAACTAAGCAACTACTGGCATTACTATACAAAGTCACGTAGTCTGGTATCTATTGTTTGATTTGTGTTTGTAATGGATTCCCAATCTGCGAGCTTTTGTTAAAAATATAACGAAACTCCCGCGGAGCAATCATTGTTCGCTCTAACGCCTTCCTGTTTTCCCTTTACCCAATTAAGACTGGGCTTACAGCAAGAGGGGATGAAACAAAGTAAAGCTTCAAAGCTATGGGTTTATTTAACTTTATATACTGCCAGTTACCCGACTGACAAATGTGTACGTACTGTATTGAATCCGCTCACTCAACTTTACAAATACAATTCCTTTGATTTTAATTCTAAGCCGCAAGTTGTATTAAAAGGATTTACCTCATTCGCTAACATAATAAACAAACGAAACAATATTAAATATTATTCTGAACTCTTTCTCAGAAGTCGGGTTGTTTAATGATCGATATAATAAATACATGAATGCTTAGGTACCAGCTGTTTGGAAATTCCGTAAAATATTCTAGACAGTTTTAATAAAATTTCCAGTGGAAGCACAAGTGGCAGTTTCCGTAAGTTAAGAGAAGCTGAAAGTTAACGTTAGATTCTACTTTAAATTGATTTTTAAAACAACTTCCCCGCCGTCGTTGAAGGAAAACGACTCCTGCTTAAGACAACCGCAAAATTGGACTAACAATCTTGAAATACTTTATTATTAAACTAAACTTATTTTTAAATTATTTAATTAAACTTTATTATTAAATTAAACTTTTATACGCTATAATAAACCTTTTTTTGTGATTTTATATAGTAATTATAACAAATAACACCTACTTAATCTCTCTTCAAATTGGAAATCGCTTGTATTTAAAATTTTAACGTGGAGTGCTTTCAAGTGGACTCTTTTGCAAACATTTTCCATTACAATTCGGGCGATTTCAACAATACTGTGTATTGAAATTGAAATATTTCATTTTATGTGAGTAAATGTGGCCGTCTATAAAACGAATGAATCGTTGAAGTGCTTACAGCGTCCCATCATAACTTCAATGGTGAACGCAAACACTGTTAAGTGGAATCAAATTGCAATTAAAATAAACAGTCACAACGAAGAGAGATTGAGACCACAAAACAGATTCAATACATATTTTTAAATAAATACATAAGCACATGGTATTTAACATATGTACCGTATTTGACTAATAGATTGACAAAAAGAAAAGAAACCTTAATATACATTAGCCAGACGAAGTCACGGGGTAGTTTATATAACACAAAGGCCTTTCGCTTATCAAGGTTTAAATTCGCTGAAGACTAATATCGGCTGTGGGCAAAGTTTAGTACACGCTGATATCCTGTGGGGCTAGAACCGGGGTTGTTTGAAAAACTCACTGTATATTTTCAGGCAGTTTTCTCGTAAAATCATTCTCTGGAGATAACAGACCCTCATCAACTCGACTCTCCTGAAGGTACGTGCCTTCACTGCTCGCTACCTGCTGTACCTGCTGTGTAGGTACTATGTAAAACTCTAGGGAACGTCTTATTACTAATGTAGCTGTCCTAACGTTTGTACAATTAACATTTCATAAAAAACACCCGCAAATAATTAGATATTTCCGAATCATAGAACCAATCATTAATCTGTGATCCAAACTTTAATTAATGCGGTTTCCATTAACACATAATGTTTGAGTCTGATTAAAAATAAATGAGTCCAAAACAGCTGATTTAAAAACAGAAAAACATGACAGAATAATTAACTGAAAAGTGAAAAAGAACTACAACGAAATATAATCAAATACAAATTAATTATTGTTTTTGTAAATTGTGTAACGGTGTTTTTTATGCAATAAATAGATACTTTATGGCTGTTTTGGGCTGTACAGCGATCGTGCACAGAAATGAACCGTAATTCGACCGTAATATAATCATTCAAACCTACTAATAAATTTAATGGCTAGAAAACCATTACCTTCCGTATGGCGCAGGCCGGTATAGGTATCTTCAACTTCAAATAACCTTATGTATGCAAGTATCCATATATTAAGATAGCAAAGAAGGCAGCACTCGAGTTGAGTTGATGTATTAATATTTGAAGAGGGATCTTGACGTGAGTGCCGTCTCAGCATGCCCCCTCAAATAGAACGAGAGGTCAACTCAATAAATTGCTTTCGCCATGTCACAAATGTCACACCCGATATGTTATGTCATGTCATCTGTTTGATTAAAAGAGATACAGCTTAAAAAAGCAACAACGTTTATCCTGTGTTTCGGAAAAGTATAAATTTATAAGTATATACTGATGTCAATAATTATCTAAATAACTCACTGAAGATAGGTGATTGTGAATCTTAATTCTACGTTAACAAATAACTTATTTTACCCTACCTTGCCTTACTTTGGTTAACCGACCGATCCGACTCGACAGGTCGAGGGTTCGAGTCTCAGGTTGCATTACATTGTAGCTACAATGTTCCTCATCGTGCCCTTATAGTAGTAGCGACAGACTCGCAACCTGTCACACTGGGACTCAACATAAACATGCAAAATGCGGTATTTAACACCTCTGCCTAACCTTCTCGAAGGGATCAATTACGGCGTGAGTTTATGTTTATGCTTTGAGTATTTTGCATTATATCTTACATTCAAAGTATCTTCATAATTTATTTAAATCCTAACACTAATCTACAAAAAAAAAACATGAAATTCAGATACTCATTTGCATATCTAGGAAATTAGCAATTAGTATAGTCATTTAGTAGTTTTATCTGGAAAGGATGTGTAATTTATAGATTTTATGGGCTCATTTTGAACGTTCAGTTTGTCACCGTCGCATCTTTTCCGCTCGCGCCGCCATAGTGGCAAAATGGCGTCTGTAATCAGTTTTTTGACGATATCGCCCGACTCATTCTACTACACATTTAGATCAAACTAGATAGAATTTTAAATCTTCTTCGTTTAGATCTTCTTGATGGGCCAGGAGATGTCGGTTCATCGTCTTCAGTAGCGATTGAGACGTCACAGACTGAAATCCCTTTGGTAAGTATCATCTGTATATTCGTTTTCGATTTCATCATTCGTTTGCTCGAAAGCTGTCTTCATGGCTGTTATGTGAGAAACTTTGCGAATTATCACAATTATCACCAGAACAATTCATACATATAACGGAGCATTTTAACCCGGCTTTTCTTCATCCCCAGACTTTTTGACATACTTTTTAGCATTCGCAAGAAATACGTTTCAGTAAGGATCATAAAGCTGAGAATTCAAGGATCATTAAAGGAATTACCGTTCTGGCTTCTGTTCCATTCCCGAAATTTAATTTGAGCCACAGTTGGAATCATTGTTTCGCCAAAAAGTATGTCTGCTGAAGTAGTTTTTCGCGATCGTCATAATCACTCCGCATTTTTGGTACCACGGTTTACTGCATCTTCCAGTTATCCGTCGAATACGATTATGACATTGGAATTATAATTATCTCGATAGATCAAACGTAGTTATTGCAAATCGATGAAAATGATTCACCGCGATGCCAAATGACTCGGTGTAATAAGTGCCCTCCGTCGATTATTGTATCTCCAAAGTTAATGTCTCCAGAATGAATATTTTCAGCGAAAGCACGTGTTCTATACGCGCTCGTACGCCGAAACTTTTCATTTTCCAAAACAATATCAGGATATAAGTAGTAGGTGTAATTTTGTTTATTGTTAATAATTTTATCGTAAAATAAGTTGGAAAGGAGATTAAGGAGATATCATCAAAAAACTGTTTTCAATCAAATGAAACAAAGTGGCAAAGTGGAAATTCGAAAAGAGCACATCAAACTCTATTAAATACCTATCCTCAAAACTCCCATAACTCCAAATAACTGTACTATATCTTCTACAAAACTTATACGTGACGGCGTGATGAATTTATAACATTGAAATTAGATTTAAATAAATAAATAAATAAATTTGTTTAGTTAGATTTATATTTTAATAAAATAGTGAAGTATGAAAGTACCACTCAAGTGGACACATACTAAGATATAATTGAAAAAATAAAAACCTTTATTAATTTGATCATTCAAGGCAATGAGAATGATCAGATCAGTCTTGTGTTGTGTGTTGTTGTGTTATGCGCAGGCACATGGCGGCGGCGTCGGTGAGGAGCGCGAGTCCCTCTCCGTGCGCATCAGCCAGGGTCCGTTGCGCGGGTACAAGGCCAGCGATGCAGACTACTACGTCTTCTACAACATACCCTACGCGACTGCGCCCTCGGGACATGACAGGTTCAAGGTAATTCTTATTAATAACGAATTACGTAAGTAGCAAATTCTTACTTTTTTTTGACAACTGGTTTGGACTCAGGTTGTCAAGAAAACGCATCTCTTCTCTGCCTATACGTCATCTCATTATGAAATCCGGGCCTTACTGATTCTGATATGTTATCTGATAAAAAGTTTAATGTATTTATTATATAACAGATACAAATCGTCAAATGCTCAAGTTAACTTGAGCTTAAGCTTAAAATAAAAATAAAAAAACTACTTTTTACGACTTTTGAAGGTGAGCAATGTTTTTTTTGTTTGGGCAGAGCTTAGACTGATACAGCATCTATCGTCTAAACCGTTCATTTTTCCTAACACATCCAGGTGCCAAACAAGCATACTCGTAAGAGATGCGCGTCGCAAATTAGACGTCAATACAACAACACTTCAGCTAAAGAATGTTGAAGTTTGTTTCTATAGTTGTTGACAGAAATTTCGGTAAACATGGCCCGCTACTTTGTAGCAAAATTTCTATCTTTGCAAACTATGTCTGTCTCATCATTCTGAAACAGATTTGAGCTAGCTGGATAAAAATTTAATTTTCTCGTTAAGATTGTTGGTTTGTATCTTGATTACCACATTATTTTATAACACGTAATACAGCACGCTTCAACCAACTTTGTATTTTAACCAGATATAAATTATTGTTTCACGATTAAACAAATTCTCGAATGGCTATTAAATTGATTTTTAATAGACAATCATTACAAATTATCATGTTGAAGGGTCTTTCTATTTTTAGAGGAATTCTTTGTTTTTTGTAATTATTGATAATTTTCTCTCCAGGGACCTCTATTCATGGTTAACTGAACGTGAAGCAGTCGACGAGCATGTCGTTTGTCCTCAAGCTAACCGTCTTATCAAGGGCAAAAAGATGCAGGAGGACTGTCTCATCGCAAACATATACGTTCCTAAGACAAATCAGGCTGACCTGCCCGTGGTAGTCTACATCCACGGAGGTGCTTACCAAGTAGGGTATGGAGAAGGCACGTCGCCTAAAACCATTGTTAAAACTAAAAAGGTAGTTGCAGTGACCTTCAATTACCGCCTTGGTATCCATGGCTTTCTTTGTTTGGGAACTAAAGAAGCTCCGGGTAATGCTGGTATGAAGGATATAGTTTTCTTGTTGCACTGGGTGAAAAACAATATTGGTGTGTTCGGAGGCAATCCAAATGATGTAACCATCGATGGATATAGTTCAGGATCCTCCGCAACCGGCTTGTTGGTGCTATCAGAAACTTCAACTGGACTATTCAATAAACTTATACTTGAAAGTGGAGCTGATATCGCTCCGTGGAGCGTTCAGGTCGATCCAATTGATAATGCAAGAAGTTATGCAGAGCAGAAACTTGGATTTCAGGGGGGCGACATAAAATCTTTAGAACAATTATACAAAGATCTATCGTATGAAAACTTAACTAAAGATTCGTTTTTAGAAAGACAATATTTTTACTTCGTTCCGTGCGTTGAACGTGATATAGATATAGAAAGATTCCTTACAAAAGCACCCTTCGAAATTCTTCAAGAAGGAAAGTTCAAAAAGTTACCAACCTTGATTGGGTTTGATAATATGGAAGGCCTATTCCGACAAAACTTTTTTGAGCTTTGGAAAGATCAAATGAACAAAAACTTTGCTGATTTCTTACCAGTAGACTTAGAATTTAAGGATAACAATGAAAAGGAAGAGGTTGCGAAGACAGTTAAACATTATTATTTCGGGGACAATCAAGTAAACAACGAAACACTGGTAGCCTACGTCAATAATTTTACTGATATTTTGTTTGCATTTCCGAGTCTTTGGTCAACCGATTTACAAATTAAATCAGGAAACGACCATATCTACTTGTACATTTTTACCTATGGCGACGTAGCCGTTGCAAGAGCCAGTGGTATAACAGACCCTAGACTAGTAGGAGCCAATCACTGCGCGCAAACTAACATGTTGCTTGAGAATAATTTGGTATCAATTCCCGAAGGAACATTTTCAGAAGATTACAAGAAACTCAAGTCAACTCTGGTAAACATTTGGACCAACTTCATAACTACTGGGTTAGTTTTACGATACATTTTTTATGTTATTATGTATAACTTTAATGTTTTTCCTTCTCAATGCGGCACATAATAATTCAAAATTTGTCATGTACGCATGAACTTAGGAGCCACTCCAGATTTGAAAACATAATATTATTTAGTGGGCGATGAAATCATTTTGAAGGCGAAAGATTGGAATTTGCAGTATAATTTATGTTATTATCAAGTATCATTTAGTCGGAGCTATGTTTGATTTTGTATTAAAGGTTCGAAGAAGTAGAGGTAGCCCTACTTCTTGTTTTGGACCGTTTCAAATTTCTTGCCATAGGTCGAATTCAATTCAACACTTCAATGAATAAAATTAGCTTCTCACTATCACAAAAATCCTTCAAAACAGTTTGCCGTAAGAAAAATTATAGGCGTTTAAAATATTATGTAATGTATGTAGTATTGTATATTATTTTTAGGAATCCCGTTCCTGAGGGGTCTCCCCTTCCAGGATGGCCGGCGGCGAAGGCGGAGGGGTCGCCATGCATGTCTATTGACAGGTCGCTTGAGTTGGGGGGGCCACTGTTACTAGATCGAAAGCGTTTCTGGCTCGACATCTACAAAAAGTACTACCGCATACCGTCACCACCGTTAAACACGACAAAGAATTGACACGACAATGTTACGAAACTTAAAAAGCCATGACAAAGGAACCTTTTTCATCAAAACGAAAGATTTTGGAGAGAAGTAGCGTGGTCGATAACATTATAGCTTAGGTAGGTTAAATACAGTTACGTACTGTTTGAGTTTAAATTTTACTGTTCGAACGGCATAGGAAATAAGTCCCAAGGGGTTTCCAGAAATAGGTTATGTAAGTATGATTGTGGGGCCATGGATACGTTAACGATAAATTTAAACTAAAATTTAAAGCACCAATTAGGGTGTATAATAAACAATGGTTAATGCGGAAGGAAGAGCGGCTGTCACTTGATTTCAAAAAGATCGTAATGACAACATCTCCCATAGAACGAGCAGTGCTTGTATCGCATTTAAACATACCTACTTTTTAATAAATAAGCTTTGTTCTTAAAGCTCTATAAAAACATACGATAATTCACTCTCATAATTCTCTATCTTTTAGGACTGGTTAATTGAGAGTAGTTTTTTAGTGGATCAGAAGAAGAAAATTTCCAACAACTTACCAATTATGTACTACACAGTTAATAGCGAATGAAACGATGACGAAACGAAAAATGTATTTAAGGTAAAAGGCTTCTTCGCAGTATCTTGCCGGTTTGCGAACTGGTGTTTGAGTATTTTTACGGGACTTATTGATTTTTGATTATCTATCTATTTATGGATTATTTCATGGATATCTATTTATGGAATGACCTACCACCGAAAGAAAAATAGGATTAAAAAGTGTTCCTTTCTCTATAGGGACCACTCGTTTGTCGATCTGTTCGTCGGTCGCAGAATAATAGCCCAGAATCAATTGAACTTTTGTACTCATGTGTTGTCTAAACTAATCAATGTCATATATCATCTAAATAAATGTATTTATTTGATGGTTTGATCAAAGTAGGAAAGTGCTGATTAATTTTATTAATAGGTTAACCTTTTTATATTAGTCAGTCGGATCAGTCATGAGAAAAACACATGATTTGTCGATTCAGATAATGACTGATTTTGGCGACGGTTAGTGTCTTGAAAGGACAAACTTAAACCACATTAAAGATACTTAAGAGTAAAAAATTCAACATTCACAAAAATATACTTAAAAGAATATTAAAGAAAAATGTATTGTTTAACGGAATAATGAAAAAATAACAACTTGTTTTTTTAAATTTGAAACAGAATTAAAAACTTGGTTTGATCGATCACTTTATTCCAACACAACTAGCTAACAAATTTCCTGAAACAGCTTCCAGTTTTAAGCAGTTATTTATTCATCTCAGTCGTCACCCGTTTATATATACTATGTAATCCATATACATAGGTAATGCTTCTAAAGATAGTAAACCTTACTTTAACGACATACCTTTTAACTCCTCGTAAATAATAAAATGTCAGTCAAGTAAGTTACGGACACAAAAATGGTTAGCATAGTAAACTTTGATTGCCTACTCGATGAAAATACAAGATTTAGGACTGTTGCTTGGTACATCAAGTAGGTACCTACTGCTCTAATAAAAGATCTACTTTAGTTCTTTACAATTTCGATTTGCTTCAGGAAGTGTTGCATAAAATTCTTAGTACGACATTGAAGCTCGTTTGAATAGTAATTGAAGAATATTGTAGAACATTGTTTCATTGCATGTAGCCAAAATCTAAACATTTTTAGAGTGGACACTAAGCTCAGATAATCACCGATTAGGAGAACCGATTTCCATGATTCGTTTTTAATTGAACATCTAGATGGCCCCATATATTTTTGGCTAAAATTAGTTCAAGGATTTTAATTAAATGAATTAAATTCAGAAGCTAAATTAAGTTTAAGATAAGTGTATCTTTAAAATGGTTGTACGTATTAATCTCCAACCTCAGATTTTTAAGAAAGTTTTATTGTAGGTAAACAAAAAATGATAATGTGTGGCTTTTAAAAGTTTGAATTTAATAAATAGTAACGAATTAAAACACGTTTATGAACATTTATTTTATCACCGGTAAAGTTTTTTCGTGTCTTCATTAGGAAAAAGCACCTCATACATATTATATTCGTTCTCACGGGAAAGTATAAAGGTCGATATATCACGAGGCGTCGCTTATGTTTAATATCGAGATGTCTCCGTAATTTGTGATATCCGGACAGATTGTTGGACGGACTGACGAATTACCTACTACTATATGAACGCGCTTTAACATTTTTAGGGTTCATGCACGGCTAACTCATAGCAAAGTAAAAATGTATTTATCCGACAAAGGCGGTAAACAAGGATCGTTTTTAAAACAAATTTTTCAAGAGAACGAAATTTGTTATCAAATTATTATGTAGAGGTATAAACCTAAAATATTGAAGATTTATTTATTTTACATCAGTTGTGAATCTTCGCTTCTTAATTGCCTATCCCACGATGCAAACATGCAAATGTGATGCGTTGTCAATAGATGCGTGCGTGGAGTGCCAACTGGTTCAAATCCCGGACGCATCAGTCCAGTCGTCCCTTTTTAAACTGTGCTTTATGAAGCCTTGTCGCACTATATCAACTCTGATGGGAGGGAGTCGTGGCATCCAAGACCTTATGCTGATCAGTTAACCTTTCTGACAACTAATCATAAGACCTTTTCTTCGTACTGAAGACACAGTCTTCAGATAAAAATATGTTATGTTGCCAGTCACTTCGCTTCGACCATAATCTTCCATATTAATCTAATTTTTAAAAGCTAGATAACCCTTAGCTTCAAATTCAAATTAGGAGCGACCTTCACCCATCTGTTAAATAGATAAAAAAGAAAAGATGATGGAAAAGTATTTTATAACAAATTTAACTGGCTCGAAAATTCCTATTATATATGTAATTCAAACTTACTTTTTTTATTATACATCCATTTGTTTACCAATCGAAATATTGAAGCCTACAGTTTATCCAAACGTTGGGATGACTATTTTTTCCTAGCGTAACTATTGGGTTAGTTTAGCAGATATCAACAGGAAGTCGATACTAGTAAATGACTCCCATCTGTTAACTAAATGAATCTTTCATCAGAATGAAAGTTATTTTAATGCGAACACGACGATGTAGGGTCTGCGAAAATCTGGCTTGAATGACGTTTTTGAAACTAATTGATGTGAAATACTTTTAATTCATGAAACAGATGAGTGAAGGTCGCTCCTACTTAGATTGAAATGTAATAGGTATTGTTACTTTAACGTTTAACGTTAAGTAGCAAAAAACATTTTTGTGAGCAGAGAAATTGACATTATTAAATCAATCGCCAATTTTTGTCATTTTGGACGACTGCATCTTTAATAGTACAGCATATTAATTTTATAGGCTGCAATGAATGACTCACGTTTAATAAAATGTTGATAAGCATTTAGAATGTAAGCAACTAATATAATTTTGTAGGTGAGTTTCTATAAAATTTTTGAATGTGGACAGAAAACCTAACCTAACCTAGCCATTTGGATTTGACCAACTAAAGACTTCTGTAACTTCCAATATTATCTTTGCTCATCAATATGAAATCTTACTGATCAAACAGTTATTTTGCAAATTGACTATTTATCAAATAAGTGGACATTATCAATTTATTTGCGAAACAAGGATTGCTAAATGTTTTTATTGCAAACAATATATTTATTTGATAGCCAAATTCTGCTTTTTGTGGCTGACCAAATTTTATTTCGGCTTAACCATTTAATTACTTTTACTTTTTTATTGGATCATACGCTAATTTTGATCTGACCTAAGAAACATAACCAGCAATACATTTTTTTAATGATGAAATTAAGTTACTTACGAAATAGATGTTTTAAATGTGTGACTTTTTTTTTCTTGCACGCTGTCTTCACCTTTTTAATAGTGACATTTGACTTGTTTTTGTATTGTGATTGTTCTTCAATTGTATGAATGTATGTTGGTGATCTTATTAATAAAATAAATAAATAGATACTAAGTTGTCTATCTTTTATGTCACACGAGTATTTATGCCGACATATTAGCACCACTTTTTTAACTTTTGTAATCTTACACACGTAAAACAGAGTGGAGCTTTTCCGTTATAAACATTTGTTTAATGAAAAGTTTACAGGCAATATCAACATTTTTGACAGATACGATGTCTCATTAAGCGTACGGCTACAAGACGTAGCCAAAGCCGGCGGCTAGCATATCAAATTTATTAATATATCGTAACCAGGGGACCTCACCTGTAGTTGCCTATGTTTTGGAGATATTCTACATGGGAGGTCGCATTCCATGACTGTCATAATTATATTCCCTCATAATAGGCATAGGTATCTGTCACGCCACCACCGATATCTAATCTACCAGCTAATTACAGCATTTTAATCAACTTTCAATTCTTTTTTAAGGTCATCTTCATTTGTTAAGCTTGCGTAGTTTACATTTGACATATGAATAAATTTAGATAAGAGGTATCATATCATAATCACGCTTTGCGAATTCATCGTGGGTGGGTGGACCTGTGTTATCTTTAAATTAATCCCATTATAATGTTTAAATATTTAGCATATTTATTTATATCTGTAGTGATTTGCAGTGGGTTTCAATAATCCCGTCTCGCCGATTCTCGAAAATTTTATTGTGAATAGCTTCTTCATGAAATTCTTTAATAGAACATCTTTGACCATCATGTAAACTATTGTTGAATATATTATTTATTGCAAATAAGGCAGTTGTCACACCACAGCATATTTTTATTAGAAATTTAGAGCTTACTTGCATCTACCGGAATCGAGTGAGCTACCATAACCAAGAAAGGAATTGGTAGCTAGCTAATGTATAGTTCCATACCTAAGATACTGTTAGTTTTCATTACCTCGATAGCCGTAGGATTACCCCTGTTTGTCGTGATCGTTCAAAATTTTAATTAACCGACTTATTAAAAAAGAAATGAATAACTAAGATAAGAGAACTACGTACCTTAACTTACTTGCCAAATTAATCGGATTGAAAAGGAATCTGACCTTAATATTATACTTAAATAAAGTAAGCAGGTAAGTAGAATGAAGTGGATACATACCTTCGTATCCTGACGGCAGTAGTATGTAAGCTAAAAAGGTTGGCGACGAGACGTCGAGTTTTCTTCCCTTTGTGAAACTTCAAACACTTTCCTTATAGAGTCCTTAAGGCAACCGTCTGCTTCAAAGTACTCAAATAAAATCTTTGTTCGAATACAATCTCATGCACATATTTATACGTATCCCCTTAAAAAATAATAAAACGTAACGATTTGAAATGCTTTTCTGAATAATTCGGGAACCTTTACTGTCAGAAAATGTTGTGAACCAAAGGAAATGTTTTTAGAAACATGAATGTTCAAAAATGTAGGATTTTAATCGAAACAGTATCATTATAAATCTTGTGTCTTACGTTTCTAATGGTTTCATCAGCATACAATGTGGTACAATATGTATTTTGTAATACGATAGGTACGTCCGATTGTATTGAGCACAGGCTGACCGCTTGAGGTAGGTAAGCCGATCCTCAGATTACGTGACACGTACGTACTCGAGGGTAAAAAGTTTTTATTGTTTAATCAATGCAGTCCGGTTGATGGCTGCATTTGAAAAATCGTTTCCGGGAAAACGTCGGCTGTCAAATCCTGTTCTGGCCACTCCTTTGTATTCCAGCTACGAAGTGAGCCGTCCACACATACCCGAACACGATACAAAACAATTCTGTCACTGTTTGTCAATTGCCTCTACTATCTAGAAAATAGAAAATTGGGCAAAAACTCGTGTCATAAAATCCCTTCAGAAAATAGTTTTATACAGTTGCAAATCATACGTCTTACATTTAAATGAAATCAGACATTATGATATATCTTTTCCTATTATTAATTAGGCATGTAAAGTAGAAATTGTTCATTAATACGTTACTAACATCTTTCATAACAGATTAATAAAATCGAAGGGTAATATCGATTTAAAATCATAGACAGATCTATAACGGCCCTTCCTGTGGTAAACAAAGAAGTTAGCAAAACTTATCGCCTATGAAACCTCGAGGCTGTTCAAGAGCGCCGACCTATTCTAATTTATGAGTTATTTTGCGCCAAGTATCCGTCTCTCCGGAGTTGATGGGTCCGTTGTGTTACACGTTGTCATAGTGGTTGGCCAGTGACACAGTAGTGTGTATATTGTATGCAAAGAGGGACAGTTAAATCGGTGGTAGTTATTCTACGCCAGAGTTCCCTCGTCCAGCGGCGCCGGCCGGCGGATACGTAATGACATAAATGCAAATTCGTCCATTTAAGCTTCCTGCACGCACCGGACCGCTCGAATAAACCCCTTTAATAAAACCCATATTTAGAAAAATAAAACGCAATCCAAACGATATTGGTTTTTGTGCGTGAGCTTAAGCTTTAATTGGCACTTTGCTATTTCCGTCACCGTATTTCCCTCTAAACACTAATAAGGTACTTCAACCCGTTCTACGTCAGTTACCGGATTTTAGAATGATAAAATTATAATATACCCAGCATTACATCAGTATAAATGGCATGATTCCCCGGTTCCTTCATAATAAAATAAATATATATTTTGTAATGGATTATATTGTAAACTGTAATTTGTATACTTTCACTTGCTTGTGTTGTTTTTTGTACGTGTGTGTATATTTTCAGTTAACAAGGGAATGGTCAGAAATCAGAAAGCAGGAAGTCACATCAGCTATGATCCAAATCTACCACCGCTTTGAATCAATAACCGAGTACTTTTACATAATGAAATATGAAATAAAACAAGAAAGTGATTTCATATGTTTTTAATATGAGTTCATTAACACGCTATCATAACGTAACTATCATTTGGTTCAGTCTGGAACTTAAAAAACTAAAGCCTATGTAATTTTGGTAGTACATTTAACCAGTTGAGAGCTAGCCTACCCACACATCGGTTAGACTTTACGAGCTATGTCTCAAACGTTTCAATTTAATACAAGCTGCTCTGTAAAACACTTAAATAACAAATCCTGTAGAACAAAACAAATCAATAGGGTGGAGTTCACGTGTGGTTTTACTTGTTAACGTGCTTTGTTTAGAGTCAACATATTATCTGTTTGTTTCATGCGTTGTATTGTAGCTATAGCACAAATACTCATTAAAATTATCTACGTTATTGCTGCAATCTCACTGTCTTGCTACGACGAAAATATGCAAAGTTGTACTTTATTATGACAAGATTTGGTTCAATATAATAATGTTGCTTTTTAATATCGGAAAGCGATTACGCCTCGTCTTCACTGTGCACTTTTATTGAAGTTCATGTTTTATTATGGTGCTTGACATTTCTCCTGATAAAAGTTAAAAGTGATCCATAGTTGCTCAGGATTGTTTCAATATGGTCTAAGTTTTAACTTTTTGGTAACAAAACTAATCCATTTGTAGGCGTATTTAACTGAGTATTTGTGTTAAAGCTACTGATATTATAGTGCAACGTGTATTTATTACATACATAAACGTGTCCTATATATTTTAAACATTGACAAACGGATCTTAAAATACCATATCGATACCAAAAGACCAATTTGATGATGAAACAAACATACATACATATATTTACAATATTAGGTTGCTATTATATGGCTTAGCTTAAAATGGCTATGCACTCTTTATTTTATAATACTTTATTCAACATATCATTTCAAGAAGAAACCACTAACAGCATAAATTCAACAAAAGGACCCTCTCGGTTGACGATTTCTGTTTATGCAAAATAAAACAGGCATTTCATGTTATTTAAAAAGTAATTAAAAGCTGCATTCGCCTTCAGCAACAAACCGACGTATTGTATAAAACCCCCTTTTTGAGAATATTTAAACGATCCTCTCTAGAACATAGAGTTTGGTGCGCAATCATGTATTGGTGACAAAAAATTTGGAGACGATAAAATAAAAAAATTCACAGTAAAAAAAAACATGAGGAAAAACATACTGCATTTTCAGCAGAATATTATACCATGACACTTTGTAATAGGACCAGGACCAGGAAACAAACAAAAAGCGAAAAAACCGGATACGTGTAAAATATAGGACTTGTCTCCTAATGTATTGTCACAAGTGAGCAAAGCGAGAGATGCATATGATCGAAGTGGACAGAGCTATTATTATCTCATGTATATTGAAACTTGCTGTTATTTTGTAAACAGCAGTCCTTATTTGTGTGTTAAGGCATAGTCAAGGTATTAAGTTGTTTTGATCATTGTTTTCAAAAGGAACTGAAAGGATAATGTTTGAGATCATTTTAAACAGCTCTATCTACTTCAAACAGATGTTTTCACATAAGTAACTCACATCCATATATCACACAGTTTGCTCAAATATGTACCTACAATCTACGAGACTGTACCTACAATATTTTTTTATTCTCAATTAATAATATTTTCTTCGTGACTTATTAATATAAATGCTGAAATTTAAATGAATAAAATAACAAATACACAGCAATATAAATAGCAGTCACGTGGTTTTTTCTTTATATCCCTTCTTAATAACATATTTCTTCATTAATCGGTCTAGCCGACAAAAAATTAATACGTAGGTATGTTTAAAATGCATGTTAGTATTACCTTGGACTTGTGGCGTGTGGTAACAAAAGTATAATGTCAAAATTATAACATTTGAGATTAATTGTATTAAACTATAAAACCAAATAACAACCAAAAAAGTTGTTCTCGATACAAAAAAATAGCAGCGATGAAAAATGTACAAAACATATAAAGAGATCGCAAAATGTTTATAATAAATTCCACTCATGTGGGGCCTAAACTAGGAAATCATGATTTCTTACACTACCTACTTATAGAACACAACAGTTCAACTTAAAGCTGCCTACAAGATATAATATGCTCTCAACCAAATGCATTTTATATTTACTCAAACTTTAACAAAATAGAATAGTTACTGCAACAACGAAAAGTTTTTCAAAATACACATTTATTAAGTGAGAGCGAATCCTTGTAGGAAATTCGTTTAGTTTCAGAAACAGAATTCATACCTTTACTTTGTGGTTACGAGGGAAAAAAATAAAGTTTTATGTTTGAGAATTTATTTTAACGCCTACCGCTAAAGCACGTTATGTAACTTGGACGATGACTTGACACGCACGCAACAAAAATAACATATACGTAGATGAAGACATACCTAGTCTTATGAGCTTTTATTTAAAACTAAAACTTGGTACTTTTCGTAGTTGAAGTTTAATTTTATAAAGTGAGTAAAGATTATTTTTTGTTTCTGAAATAAAAGTTCCCTTTAAGGATTCTCCCACAGTAAATAACATTGCGTCTGTTTACCGTTTCCCTTAAACATAGCACTCATTTTTGTTCTTTGGTTACTTTTATTATAAAAAATACTTTTACAAGACTAAAAGAAAAGCCAATCTTACAATTAATTCCAGAGATAACTGTAGTAAAATCGATTACAGATTTATTTATTTCCAATTTATTCTTACATTGATAGTATATTACAAATTCACTATGTACATGTATCTATTTAATACCCTACACGCTACGCTTCGTTGGGTTCATCCTAGATGCAATACCTACCCTGTTTCTATCAATCAAACGTTAACTTTCAGCGAGGGAATGTTTTCAACTAGAGCCTCTTTATCTTATGCGAAATAAGCGACAGCTTTATATCGGGTTTTCCACTCCTTTAACATACAAGTATGATTTGTACTGTTCTATAATGAGACCTTTTTATTCAAAAAGTTACTAGCGCACATAAATTTCCCCATATTCATTCAACAACATCTGATACTAACTGTGCTAATATCTTATGACATACATATAAATACAAGGGATGGAATTATAGCACAATGGTGGCAATATTTGCCGCACAACTAATATTATCTGTACGAAGAAGGCGACATACAAACAACAGAACAGTTTCAATTACATGCAGCGATCTAGTTCTTCTCCTTATTTACAAACATTAAATCCAACACAGAATATTGAGAAATATATTTCATTTTGTACATCGAATTCACTGTAGAAGGGAATACTGTAGGTATGTATGATATATTTAATGAACAAACGACTCGACATGACTAGTGAACGCACTAGGTTTATTTTATGTGACTAAGTTCGAATTGTAATATCTAAACACGAAAGCCGTAATGTTCATTTCATTGCGAGCAGCCTACAATTTTGTGACTTAATCGATTCGAGCTACCGAGTTATTCGTGGATTGTAACTCGTGTGTCTCGCGACGACTGGCTGCACGGCTGTATCCCTTTGCCTTTCTTTTACAAAAGATGAGACAAAAAGGAAGGCTGGGAAGTTACTTGCCTCTGTATTTCTCAGTGGTTGCGTCTTCGAGGTTGCTGTCCCAGTCGAACTCCGTGACTCCGTTCCTGGGGGAGACCTCCCCGAGGTGTTTCCAACGGTAGTCGAAGTCTGAGTCCCGTTTCTTTAGAGTTTCGAATCTGTAGGAACGGTAGTGTTTGTTAAACAAAAGCTCTGGGACTGGGAGGGAACGTGAGTCCGCCGCGGCGAGCCGGCTTAGTGATGTCGTACGGAAACCTTTTGGTAAATGAAACTATATAAACGGTTTACTACATAAACTAGTTCAACCTAATATTTTATTAAACAATATTTGATTTCGTTTGTTTTTAAATTTATAACCACAAAACATCTGATGTCAAGTCAACTCTTAAGTGAAACATGCTCGGCCAGAACTTACTCTCTCCAGCCTCAAAAGGTCTTATAAAACTCACTAAGTTCAAACTGAAAGTTTAACTTATCAAAAATAAATAAAACCCCAGCAAAGAGAAACAGCACCCGTTAGTGCTTTTTCTGAGAGAAAATTTAAAAATGGTGTCTATTAGAGACGCAACAATGGATCCTCAGTGTAGTAATGAACTACTGAGCCGAACTAATAACGGCTCAGGCGGGAGACAGCGACTTAATGCATGTTTCCTTTGAAAGACTTCCTTTAAATTAGCTTTAAAGATCGTAAAGTTACAGGAGGGTGCCATTTCAAGACTTACAGTCATCAATATTTTATTGAAAACGATTTTATATAGGTAGTTATACTACACTATTAAACCAGTTTTTTATAGAAGATAGATAAGCATTAGGCCACAATCACAACTATTGGTAAGCGACAATGTGATAAAATATAGAGCATACTTTCCCAAACAATGGCTATTCAGTCACAACTTAAAGTCCAAGTTGTAGTGCTCAGGGAACACTTCCGCTGGGAAGAGTCTATTCGTGTAGTACGTAACGTACGTAGCTTGTTAACCAAAAGACATGTAGTACACAGTGGATTTTTGTCGTATTACTGTTCAAAAGTTCAACAACTCTGCGTATAAATTGATTAGTTGCACTGGGAAAAAAAGTTATGAGGGTTGGAAAAAGTGGTCGAATGGGTTTATGTAATACATACATACACTCTGCACTGTTGCCCTGGTTTTATATTCGAAGTTGGCCGGACGAATTGAAAATGTCTAGATTTAATAAAAAAAACCCGTGTTCAGCTTTAAATGAGGGTGATTGTTAATTCGTCAACAAATTAATGGGTCACATGTTCCATACTTTGAGAGTAAATACACTACACCAAAACATATTCGCCAGACAAGTCATTAGTACCCAGTGTAATAAGTAGACTATTTGTAGTAAGAAGTAGTAATAGAAAGAAGCGGAGTAGACTCTGCCGGTGTATTGGTCACGATAGCATTTTATCACTCCCAAGCAAAGCAAAGCAAAGTAGCAAAGCAAAGTAGACACTCCCTGTGTGGATATCCTACAGGAATCGTTACCTAAAACAGTAACGTATCTAACTCGTTAGCCCGTAAACACAATGCAAAAGGACACGTCCCGTCCACGCGTTTCTTCGTGAATAAAAACACAAAAATTTAAAATAATGTATGTCGATACCGCGACTTTGAATATTAAGTTTATTTACTAAACTACATAAAAAATTACCTTTGAGCCCTAATTCGTGCCTTCAATTAGTAAAAGTAGAGCATAATAGGACAGTCGGATCAATAAGTACAATTAGTAGTTGGATTGGACCAGTTCACGTAAAGAACGAAGTGGCTATTTTTTACCATGGCCACTTGTCCTCATGTTAGATTGTGGCCAAATGCTTTCCAAGTGATTATATCACTTTTTATCAGGTGAACCGTCTGCTTGTTTGTACATGAGGTTGAATAAGTGACAAAGGTTGGAGGTAGGTATTACCTTTTGAACATGAGGTTCTTAGCGAAGTCGTAGAGCTCGATGTCGAGCGCGTTGAGCCTGCGCACATGCGTGACCTGCGCCTGGGACAGCGCGGCCAACGTTGCGCCGGACACGGTCGCGTTGTGCTGCGTGAACGGCACCGCGAAACGGAGATTGAACGTCTCCTCGAACACGTACTGGGATATCTGGACAAATACAATGAAAATTAGACAAAGTACTACCGTAACCTTTTGGTTTATAAAACTATTTAGGACTTTACTGTCGTGTGACTAAGTTCTTATAAATGAGACGTTATCTCATAACCGATTGTTAAAACCTCCTCCGTTTTTGTTTTTCGTCGGTTAAAAGAAACAAATACCGAGGTTTCTTGCCGGTTTCTTCCACGAGAACAGCATTCCAAACAGCTTGTAAATTTTAACTACTACGACTACTTATAAGAGGTTTAGATATCAATAAGGACCTCCAAATGTCTCTGACGAGGCCTGCTAAGATTAACCGCGAACGCAGAATTGTTTACACTCGGGACTTCTTGAAGAACAGTGAGAACATTCGGAGAGATTTACTACTATTATTTGTGATGTCTTATGATGACTAAGTACTTATATTCGCAACTCTCGGGGCTTCTCGGCGTGAGTGTGGGTGGGACATGAGCAAACGCCAATGTTCGGCACTCAATTTAGATTTAGCTGACTATGAGTGATTTTATCCGGTGCAATCGAAAAACCTCTCCAACCGAATGGACGCTCGTAAAATAGTGTTTCCTTATATAGATACAGAAATAGTTTCTACTTTGACCTATTCCATTTGTCTTTGTACCTATATAAATAAACATTTAGTCTTAATCGAAAGAGATCTTGTCGGAAGCTCTACGTTCTTTTATATTCGTATTTTTAACGTAATTTATATGTATATTTTAATACGACGTTACTTCTATGTATGTATTTTGGTTTCCGTACCCAAACGGAACTCTATTGGTATAGCAACGAAAGCCATCCGTTCGTCTCCATCCGCCTGAAGCTTATCTATCCAAGTAAAAATAAAAAAAACATCCTATGACCTAAACTTGACTTGAACCTGTCAGAAAAATTCAACCGAGCCTAATCTTTCATAGCGGAATAATCTCATAATTTGTTAATATTCCTGAATTCGTAAGTTGTCGTACGGTAAAAGTTTCGTTGTAGTTAGATCGTTAGTGAGATTGTAAAGCCACCCACACACAAAGAGGCGAGGGGGGCCGGGTCCCGGGGCGGTGGCGGCGGCGGCAGGTAGTATTTTATCAACAAGTTTATTATCCGTGTGATAGCGTATTGTGTGCCTCAACGTACCGGGATTGTCAGCACATTGTTATCCCATTCTTGCAGCGTTCGCTATGCCTCGATACAACGGACAACAATGTCAGCCTTCCATGCCACGTTAGCTCTGAAACCTATGCAATGCCGCACCTTCAGTTCTTGACAAACCATAGTAACCGTACCTCGGCCTAAACTCTACGTTCTCCTTTCTTATGAAAACGGCTGAAGGGTTAAATTTTAATTAGCTGATTAATAAATAACATTGCCTCTAAATACACAAAGCGGACTGTGCCCGTACTTAGGTCGATACAAACAGAATATACCTGTTTTTATTAAACTACAAAGAGAACAAAAGGTAAATGTTGACTACTAATTAACATCGCTGTGAAACAATTCGATATCGGTGTAAAATCGATTCTAACTACTAAATTGTTACCATTGAATTCATATTTTGCTATGAAAAGGAACATTCTACGTCAAACATAAACATACCTAAATTAAAAATAATATATTAATACAATAAAATCTTGCCTTCTGTTGCCCTGAACGTGATCCGTAAAATATGAGTTTAATTATTTTAAATGCTATTTTATGCCCTACCCCGCCTGTAGACAGTTAAATTGCCTCCTTCTTTACAACCTCCAGCAAATTACATTATACCCAACTACTATAGGGCAATGTCAACATGTGCCGGGCAAGTAATACCGCATTTATATGTAGAGTGAGCTATGAATATTCATTGCGATAATAAAGAAAACTGTTGGCCAGTGGTAGCCGGTGTATATAAACACGAATGCCTGCACCGACCACGCCGCGCCGTCATACAAATTACATACTATTTACCTACAAACTCAACATTAAGGTAAATGCTTACAGTCTCTTAGCAGTAGCAACAATTACATAGAGCAATAAAACGGATCTCAGGTTAGTTGACGTTAATTCGCATAGTTACTTGAAATAAAGTAGAATTTTTCTCTTTAGTTGAACATTAATACTGTAAAGTGGGATATTTTCCTTTAACATCAAAAAAAAATGTAAATACAATATGGATATCATTTGAACAGGTCCAATTTGAATAGGTCTGACTAAGGAGCTGGTCATCGTGCGTATGAATAAGTGTATGTATTAAATGAACAAGCGGAATAATATAAGTATTTAAACTCAACATCAACATCCTAGATTTTATTGCAGTTTTAAATTTTACACTAATGAAGAAGTCACATCTGGTGTACGAGTTTCTTGGAAATTAGAGAAAATGGAATCAAGTTAATACATTCAAACATAACAAGATTTTAATCTCGTTTCTCTGAGAATTAGTTTAACGATCATGAGACTAAAGATCTACTGAGGATTCCACTTATTCCTTCTCATATGCCCTTTTTTATGTACAACTGTAAGTAAGGAAGGGAAATAGGCCTGCAAGAAAGTCGGTAAACGATTTCGACATTTAGAAAACATTACTTGTGGTTTGATATAGGAAAAACCTTGAACGCATTTTCACAATCTGATGTAGCTTGTTTCGCATCAGTTAAAACTACATTAGATATACACTATATTAGCGACTACATTATATTAGCCATAGTTTATAGCACTAAACAATTAAATTTTACTTCGGTAGTTTAATGTTGTAAATAATAATAAAAACAGCACCGCTTCTATTCACATTAGTCTATCGATAATGTGTAGACGACTGTCTGAAACATATACTTTGTAAATGAAATTCTGTGTGGTGTTTACTTCAAATTAAGAAAATGACTCCGCTATGTTCAGCAACTTGCATACAACTGTCGACTGTTCTTTAGATATGACATTCTATCATAAACTTTATTGTAAACTGTAATATAAGATCAACACAAGTTCTATTGTTAAACGTTTCCTTTTCACAAGAGGTACTGAACGTGGCGGACTAATTTTCATAATTTATTTTGACAACTCCAGTTTGAAATTGTATTTCGAGTTGTGTTTTGCTTCGACTTTACATTTAAAAAGCTTCTTTCCACAGTGTCTTCTCTTAGCGAGTTATTCTTATCCATTCAAGGTCTTAACAAAATAGAAACTTTAGCTGTACAAGTTTTGGCTTTTAGAGACCGCGTGTAGCCGCCGCCCGCATACGTCACTTAACATACGATCCCGCTCTTTGTTTTATTTAAACTAATTTGTTTAACAACCAAAGCTCTCCTATTTCAAATCATGTTAAAGAAAATACATTTCGTAACGAGTCAGTCAGTACGGAGTCGCCCGTGTTGGATGCAATGATAAACGGCGAAACGTTGACACAGATACATTGACAATCAGTCCATTGAATATAATGGGATGCTTATCTAGCCAGCAGTTCTGGCACCACTGCACCGGAACACGATGGTCGCAATGCAATATCCCAACATACTCCTAACTTTGTACTTACGTTATTGTTAACGTGTACTTTTTAATAATATTATTTATTAGTTGGTTTTGAATGTACTTTATTAGTGAAATAAATTAAATGGAAAACACTGTGACCTTTTTAAAGTATACTGTAATCTAAGAAATAGCTTAAGACGACATTACCTTTTGATACTCAGTGAGTCCGAAGTAGGCCATGGCGGCGAGGTTTCTCTTGGCGGAGGCGAGCAGCACGCGCTCGGTGTCGGCGGTGCGGTGGCGTAGGGTACCGTTGTAGCAGCCGACCAGCGCCAGGTCCGCCAGCATGCGCGTCTGCCGGTTGTTGGCGAGGTTCCACGGGCACGCCGCGAACTCCTCCAGCGTCACTCCGCGCCACGATTCCCCTGTATAGCACGCTGGCACCTCGGAAGCTACGCAGAACGTTTTTTAATTTAAAAAAAAAGCTTGTACGTATGGTATCCTGGTAGAAGCGATAAATAATACTTAAGTATATGCGGACAAAGCTATGCGGAAAAGTTTAAATTAAAAACAATTTTTGCCCTGATACAGGCACTACGTAATCTGGTGCCCAGCTGTGAAACTGCCAAAATCGATTCACTAGTTTCAAACAAAAAACTGACATGGGCGGATGGGGATAAATGTAAAACAGGTGTCTAGATTTTTAGCTAGAACCATGAACATTTCATGAGTGTGTTTAGATTAAAAATTACCTCGGATCTAAATCTATTTTAAACCTCCAAGATATTCAAACTCTTTGAGAAGTCATCTTTATCAGTATGTTTAGGTAAATCTTGACTAATAGATTTAGAATTTACAATTTTTATTAATTTCCCAAACACTAGATTATTTCAAACAATTCAAAATCACACTATCGATAAATTCGTAACACACCGAAGCAGATGGGAGTCGTCAAACAAAATAACAGGGTAGAGACTATTTTAACATCAAAGAGAATATTGTGAGTATTTGGAGGAGGCGGTACTCACCAGAGGCAGTCCTCCCTTGGCACCAATGCCGGGATCCCTTCCACGTGGCGCCTCGCTTCACGTGACGATACTCCGACAAGTACCTTCATGATACAAACAAATGAAAAATATAATCACTCGAAATACGATTACCCTCATTCGAATGTTGCTACCTAATTTACAAACAATGAATCGTGCCCACTCGCGGCGTCGGCATATGTGTTAATTGATTCTCTATACTGATGCAAAAGTCTACACAGATTATTAATTTAATTAAAATTATCGAAATGACTAATTTAACTTCATTAATTATAACAACTCAAACAAATCATGAAGAATGAGCGACAAGCAATAATTTTGTCGCAACTGTTAATTTTATCATATCAAAGCAAGAATAAATATTGAGCAAAAAAAAACTCATATATCTATTTTGAAAGCAATAGGCTGATTGACAACAGGTTTAATATGAGGAATAAAAGTATAACATAACAAAGTAATTTACCGAAAATTAAGTTCTACGAATGATCTACGAATATTTTCAGAATAAAGCAGTGAGACGTATTCGACAAAAATTTGATTATTCCTTTGTATTTCGCTTTTGGGAGACCGTGATCAGAACTGGAGCAAAGTAATATTTACTCAACAATGTCTTCCCCTCGACCAAATCAAATTGAGGGGGAAACACGAAAGCTATAATACTTATTCGTCGGCAAATTGTGGCTAAAGTCGTAGGTTACCGTGGGTTATTATTTCGTGATTGATTTCAGTTTCTTAAGCTATTTTCCAATTAATTGATTCCGAGTTGTGTTATTAACTTGTCACTGTCAACTTTAATTGGTGGTTGCTTTAGAAAAACGATTCCTTTGTTAACAAATTATTTTATTACATCATAGTTGGACCTGTTTTTAATGTTTACGTTAATGCATGTTTTGTATAATAGCACAGTTTTAAAAGCCTCTAACTTTCGTAATACAATTTTATTGGACAGCAAAGTAAAGTTAAGAGAAGGCGACCTAAGTGCACTAGAGGATCGGTGTGTTCAGGAGTGGAATCGACCTATCCTGACTTTTACGATGTCGCAGGTATCTACCTACCCTTATCACAACTAGTACTCGACATACAAACCCGCTCGGATTCTACTTTAACTAAAACTAGAACTTTAAGTTTTGAAAAAATTGTTTGTTGTTTCTCGGTAAAGTTTCAATTTAGGGATCATTTTCAGACAAGAACTTATTATAGTAGGTATGACGATATCTGCCCAATCCTCTTATGAAGAACTCGGGACATTATACTTTCTACTGCTTTTACTATATTTTTATTTTGTTTGTGTTTACGTCTGTAGTGTGTACATCTTAAAATAAGTAAACTGCAACAATCATCATGATGAGTTACCTGGAGACTGGTTCTCTAAGCAGCGTGATGTAGAAGTACCTCCTGTGGACCGCGGACCCCTCATGACGGTCCAGTTCACCGCCGACGCAGCCGGTCAGCTCTGTGAAGTCAGCATGGAGACCGCATCTTAGAAACAAAGGAAACAAACATTATTAAAAATAAAATTAACAACACACACATTGACTACGCATTGAGAAAAATATTGTATCGCAGGTACAAGATACCACTTAGATAATATCTGTGACATAGATAGGAATTAAATAAAACCAAGTTACGCTACCGCCAGTATTTGGTCCCGAACCCTCTTCCACACCTCCATGGGACCCAATTACAGTATGGCTGATTTAGAGGTATTCTTACATTGTAATATTGGATTGCTAGCAAAGGTTCAACACACAAAAGGTAAAACTAATTTAAAGGATCGGCCATTATGCTCAATAGGATCTTTGGGGTTGAAAAGGTTATTATGCCATGTTGTATCTGAATCTGATACAAATATCAAACCTTAAAGTAGCCACTAATGCTTGTGAATTGAAGTGAAGATATCCATAATAATTAGTAGAAAAAAATTTGATAAAATCGCCTATAATATACGTTTTAAGAAAATTAAAATATCTGAATAGTTTTAATTTGGGCTTTTTAGGTCCACTGATCATCAATTTTAATGCAAAATACCTATTAAAGCAATAAATCTCATGATCAATACAATCGAAAGTTGAAATAGTATAATTAATTACTATTGCAAAATCAACCAAGCAAGTTTAATGCTTGCACGACATAAAATAAATGAGTGAAGCCATTTCAGCATTTTTATCTCGAATTGTTTCGAATTTATTATATTTTATTGAACAAAATGTAGACTATGCATATGAGTGTAATCAATTTTAATAAGTTTTTTGTTTTTAAATCGGATGAATAGTTCAAATAAACTCGTAGTAATTAGTAGAGATTGAAAAGAAAATACTAATTGTCACCATATTGAGTTAGAGTAATGCATACTGGGTATTTAAAGTGGAAACGTTACCGTATCGAGCATCGTGTGTGTAGGAGACGATAGCCATTGTTGGTCAGTGAAGCGGAGTGTGGCAGACAAGAGGAGCATATACGTCACATACATTGTTAGCTGAAGACATTTCCGAGTTGTGAAGCGAGGCGTGAACCCAGATAGGTTGGACGAGACGGTCCACTGAACTAACCCGAACAATACTAGTCCTTACATGCAACCATTTGTTCCTTCACTTGATACCCGATTTAAACCTTCCATTCAACCACTTACCGACACGTTAATGAAACTTAAACCCGATAATAATACCCATCAGAGTTTACGGATAGATAGCTAACCTGTTTTAGTTTTAAATATTTAACTTCTGTTCGGGTTGATAGATTATTTAAAGTTTATATACAGCATACAAAGACAGTCAAAGATGGTTAGGGCAAACTATTTTGGTACAAAATCAAAAAATCTCGAAAGCTTTTGGCCAGTAGTCGTAGAAAAATTCATTTTAGGCAAAATGGAGGCTACTAAATCGTCATTCTAGTTTGTTAGTTGCAGAGGGCTAACTTGCAAACTATGAGTTTGGCTAATGGAACTTAATATCGTATGTACACCTCCATGTATTTGTTGTTCAGCTGCATTAAAGTTTTAAAATTGTAACAAGAACGCATTTAAAACGGTCGTGAGTTACATGGCATTACCAACTGATATTACAAGTAAGAATATATTTTATAATTAATAATAATATAATAAGAAGTAAGTACGTCATCGAATGATGTTTTAGTTTTAGAAATCGTCGAAATTTTTTTGTTATTCTAAATCTGATCTAAATTTCCGTCCTATTCAAATAAAATACGTCTTCACTTTTCGATCGATGACAGCAAACACATTTTATTAAATATTTTGATAAAAAGTCGGTAGATGCTTAAAAACATATTGCTGAACATATTAATCTCTAAAGTAATTAAATGAAAATATTAGGATTATGTCAGTAATAGGATTATAATAATATCTATCAACGATTATCTTATTACCTACATTATATTCGCATGCCTATACACAGTAGGTATATCGGTAGTAAAAATTCAAAAACAGTTATTTTTAACGTTTTTGGAAAATAAAAGTTTAACTTTTATTTTTGAAAATGGAACCATTTGTGTATACATCGCCTATAACAACTATCGTTATAACAGGTTTCATCTGGAAATAGATAAAAGCCGTAAAATTTAATTAATGACTATTCCAAGAACATAATAAAAACCGATATGACATTGACTTCCACAGGTGTGATAAATAGGACAGGGATCGCAAACAAATGGAACCGGTTCAATAAGACTCGAATAGGAATGAGAGCGCGCCGCTTTGCATGAGTTTTCCATAAAATGATGCGGATCCGTCTACATTTGTAGAGGTTTACCTTCAGACAGTTTGGCGGCGGTGGCACTTTATAGCCCACTTGATATCCAGAACCCGCCGCTGGCAACAAGCCACTCACCCGACACCCATCCACCATCAAAATTACACGTAATATTCATTAATACACCTACTCCTTGAACAGACAGAATTTTTGTCAGATAATCTACAATTACATTTTATTTACCTTGGCGAGAAAAAGACATATTTGTTTTTATACATAAGTGAATTTGAATTTCTCTAGAAAAACAAAAATATTTTGAAAAATAAAAAAGAATTTACTATCATATTTTCAAAAACATGCGAAATACTTCTTTTTTTTCTTCGAGAAAGCGACTGTCGACGACGGCATTTATTGTAGCATCTTCTATCACAATGACAAAACTAAACGAAACGATGATAGACCTATATCAAATCAAAGACCGCTATTCAAGCTGGCTGGTAAACGAAACATCGACAAATGTGAAGTGGTGTCCCGAAAGTTTCAGACCTATTGCAGGCCATCTTATAAAACAAATAGTTCTGTCATTGAATGACTATTATGTTTAGGTGACGACCTAGAAATATATATTGATACCTTCATTTTAGTTTTATGCGAATGTAGAGTAATTTTAAATTTCTTAATGAACTAGAAAGAAATAAAAACCTATATGTAAAAGTTTCTTTTCTTACTCAAAAAACATGAGTAGCAATGAAACACTATGAGATGAATAGGGAAATATTGTTGCATAATTTGCTAGTGGTCGTAATTTAAGAGCATGGCTCGGATGTGACGGTAACGGTCTGTTTAACATGTAAATGTTGGTGATAAATGGCTTTAAGTTGGTAAGTAGTTAATGTTTCAATGATAAAGGAATGAAGTGGAGCAGAGCTGGGAAGATGACAAATACCGTCAATTAGATGTAGTGTAGTTAGGAGATATAAGAAGATTACTTGCCCTGCCTCCGCCACCGCCGCGTAACGTTCACACTGTTGGCAACAAGCCACGCCCAGCCTTCCAGCTGTCAATACCAGTTCATTCACCGGCTACTAATGTTAGCAAGAAGCTTTCCAAAAAAGATTTGGAACGAGTATCAAGTAGGGATGTACTGCGAGAGAAAATCTGTTTAAAATTAATTAATTGTGTATTGCTCACAGCTGTGAATGAATAGTTGAATGAAACT
Source organism: Choreutis nemorana (assembly GCA_949316135.1). Lineage (NCBI taxonomy): Eukaryota > Metazoa > Arthropoda > Insecta > Lepidoptera > Choreutidae > Choreutis > Choreutis nemorana. The sequence continues at coordinate 4,590,506 of OX438597.1, read as the reverse complement.
GTGTAAATACAAGATATTAAATTATTTTCTACTAAGGTAGAAGGCTAAAGAATGTTTTTTTCACGGTGCGAACTATCAATTTGCCAGATTGCAAAATCAGTTTAGACTTGGAAGGTCGACAATAATACAAATAGATACACTTCTACGTTTATGACTTAGCTTAAATCATCATTGCATTTTTCAAGAAAATAGCGAAAACTGAAACTTCAAACTGAAGTATCAAAGGCCTTCTGTGAAGAGCAGGTAGAATATAAACTTGTAAGATGGGTGACAGTTAGGCCAATATTGCTATTAGAAGGAGATTTATTTGACATTATCTTGTAGCCGATCTCGACTTTGGCACCTGGCAACATTAATGGTATTCTGAAGCCCCTGTTGGCCCACATCACCCCTATTCTAAGAAACAATATTTATTACAATGTAATTTTTATGGACACTAGGCACGTGCCCGCAAAATTTTTCATTGTATCTTTTAAAAGTTAATTGTACCTAATTATGGTTAGGAACTCGCTCCCTCACAAACGATTAGTTTTTGTAATTACATAAAATCTATAGAAAGCTTTATATCCCTTATAATAATTTTTGTTGTTCAGAAGCTTATCTATATTAGATTTTTGATTATTAAAACTAACACGCAACATTTCAGTTGAAAACCGACAACAAATCTTACGACAGTCAATAAATTTGCAACATTAAATTTGTATTTCCTCTTCGACGTTTGTGTTTGATTTATTGCATGTCTAGTAAAATGAAATCATATCGATTCTTTACATTTTATTTCTCCACAAAAAATACTCATAAACGGTTATAGTTCAACTTATAAATTGCCTGGCATTTATAATATCATTGGTTCACGGTGGTATTTATTTCTGAAGATAAAGACATGATTATAGGTAAAGAAACGATGCATAGAATTGAATCATCAAAAAAAGCAGTTAACAACAGAGATCGTACGATGCCGATAGACACCGAGAGATTTGATGTCTGGCAACACCTTTTCCATGTCACATGATAATAGGAATCATATGGGTACAATAAACTAGAAAGGTCCCTTTACCTTTTTACCGACAACATGAATGTATTTGGTTCGTGTTGGATTTCTTTCTTCAGTGAAACGGAACGCGGCGTGAAAGCGTTTCAGTTTCAGCCCGGTATGAATAAGCGACGACGCGTGCGTACCAAATTCACAGATAGTAAAACGGGTGAGAAATTATAAATAAAAGATGGCTGACACCCCGGCTGTAGCACGGGATAAAACAATAGTATAAACAGATAGTAGCCATCCGGAGTTCTCGTGAATCCATTTTCATTAAAATTCTGCAGCTTTCAGGGGTTTTTGTTTTACTAATAGGATTTGTCGGGTCGGATAGCTTTATCCTTTTTTTTGTTAATTACTCAAAATTAAAAGAGTCGCAAAAGGAGATTTTTTACTTATCAAAAGGAGTAGTTATATCAGATTAGGGTTTCATGAAAGAGCCAAGAGTTGTAGGTGTAAAAAACCTTCCGTTTAAATTAGAGAAGTTAGCCCCTCTGTTCGTGGCTGGATATTAATCTGCTAATCCTCAAAAGCGGACTCTTCTGCTTCCTATCGTGACTCTGCCCCTACTACCGGTAAATAATTTTCTACTCGATCGTGACGGAGTGAGGAAAGAACTGACTGATTGACTTTTGTTTTCACCTTTAATTGTCACTTTTAAAACATCTTACTCGTCAATCGATGATTTTAGCAAAAACGAAAATAATTTTAAAAATCGATTTACTAAACTTTTGGTTTATTTTATGCCCTTGGTAATAGAAGTCATTGTGACATAAAAATTATGACATTGGATCGTTAAAACTGTGTATTCGGCAATTCGGTGAGAATTAAAACAATAGTAGTGACTTACTAATTTGATGTGCAGAAGAAAGATTTCACCGTCCGTCCCTTCGTCGTATTAACGCGGTTTTCACGTTACTACCAAATTAGGTTGGGTCTCTTTTATTTTCCTGCTTTTTACTTTTGATGAAACCCTTTTATTACTGTAATCCCTGCTTGTATACTGGATAACGCGGAATTATTAATTATATCGTAACCAAAGGACTAATTCTCATTTCATTTGCGGCACGGAGGATCAGGGATTTTTTAAAATCATACTATTTGAAAATATTACAAATGGAATTGATCCTTCAGCAGATAACATTTCAATGCCTATTTCAAAATCGAACTCATAAAAAGTTTCAATCCCTCTTCATAAAAATCAATATTAATTTGTACGTGTTTGTTTATGCGCTGCATTTCAATTTGAATCCATTGCATTGATCAGAGGGCGAGTTTTATTTCAATAGGTTCGAGCTGAGCAAACAGCGGAGAGCCGGCTGCAATAAAACCGTCTGACTAAATGTATGTATATTGAAATGGTATTATTTAGTGAAAGGGAGCGTCTTCCAGCGAGCGGCGCGGGCGTATCGCTCCGCACCGGCCGGCATTATCCGGATTATCCGGACAACTTGCTCGACACCACCCCGGCATCCATCCTCCCGACCTGCACCCCGCTACCCCCGACAGCCAACCAAAGCTCTGAACCCTTAAAAACCAAACCGCTAAATGCGATTATATTGACACTCACTTTATTTATTCATACCCAAGTATCATCCTCTTAAAGGTTGGTCATCTGAGAACTGGAACTACCGAAGAACCTACTAAACTTTCATAACAATTTGTTTTTTATTTTCTCTATATACATGTCTTAGTATACGGATTATGGTGTTATAGCTATAGGCACAATAAATTGGAACTGTTTTTGTTTGGGGCAGTTTATGATGTGCTTTATTTTCGTACCTATGGTTATGTAAAATATTCTTACTTTTATTCAACACCAGGCTCATAAAAATGACATTATGAGAACTTAATGAATTATACAACATTTTTAAGATCATAGCATTTTGGACATACGAGTAGATGATAAACCAGGTTTGGACATAATCGAAATGTATGTACATTGAATATCATGGACACCGTCCGACTCTTTCCATCGTAAAATTAAATTAAAATAATTTTATACCATATAAAACATTGGTAATAAAAACATGAGCATGCGACTACTAAATTAACGAGGAACTAAAAGATTAAGTACGTAATAATTTAACAGACTTCCAATTTTTCTTTACGGATATTTGCGGAACACAACGTAACTCCACAAACTGCTTCTGTAATGCGCTGTAACATTTTTACACCGTTCTATAAAATTCAAGTGGCAAAGTTTACGTTACGGATATAAACAACTTGGAATAATGAACGCAAGAGTAACTACATATTCCTGCTGTGCCAAAACTGTCTGGCGCTAGAATACGCTCGAGTCGACAAGCAACTGTTCAAAATAAATAGATCTTTGGTAATTGCATCTTATATGACAAACTACTAAATGCTTGTAATAGAATTCCAATTAGAACTCAGATACACATCGAGGGATGTCGGTCTCTGCATAAATCATAATAAAATTAGAAATACTAGGATAACCTATTACCACATCAAATATTACGTAACAGATTGATAAACTTTACGGTTTCCGATATTAATTGATTCGGAGAATCTTTAAATTTGTCAATTAGTAGAGAAAAGCTTACACGATTTGCGTGCACGAGTATATAGGTGAATGAAATTAGGAAGTTGTTAAATGATCGTGTGTTGAGAACAAACATTCCGTGTAGGTACAACACTACTACACTACTGTCGATAGCTAGTACGAAAATAACGCATCTATTCCGGAACATCTCTCTCAACGGTCTGAAACTGACGCATCATCATACAATACTTTATTCGTTATGCGTTTTAAAAGAGATACAATTTATTTACGGAAGAGGCTTAAATTTAAAGAGGACTTCCCGCTTAGAGAATCTATGTTTATTTCCTAATAAAATTGATAAAATTATAGATCAAAATTTTATAACAAAAACGGATTGGATTTTTTTTGTAATTTAGTTCTAAACAAAGTAAAAATAAAACCAACCAGCTGTAAAGAGACATCCCCGGCGAAGTAACTTAGCTTAAATGAATTTTCAACAACAACCGTTTTATATAGAAATTGATTACTGTTGTTGGATTTACGAAATTTACGCTCTATTGAATGTACAAAGCAAAAATTTTGTATCGAGTCCACATTGAATTAACCGAAACCTTCATGAAATAGACAATGGGCAATTAGACAATTGAAGAATTACTTATTTAGTATTTAAAACGAGACGAGATTGTTCAGACGAAAAATAATAAAACAAGGCGTTCATGTGAAAATTTAGCCTGACTTGAAAAAGAGATATTTTAGTTTCACAGAGTGTAAAAATCTACAACTATCTGTATCAATCTAAATCTAAAATCTATAGGTGAAAAAATTTATAGTAGAGTATTGTAATTGGACGAGATGAAACATACATTTTCCTAATATATTTTTGTCCTTTATCTATCTACTTCACAACACATAGGGAAGAAGTTATTGTTTTTCTTATACATAGATATGTAGTATGTGTACAAACAAACACATATGTAGTGCCAGTCACAAGTTGCTCCTTTTCACGAGGGAACTGTTGCGTCTAAGTTTAGTTGGTTGCGTGACTGATGCTGTCGCTAACACAACAAAACAATCCTCTCTTACATCACACAGGTCTGCTTCCTTTTTGTAATGTTTTCATTTACACGTTAACGCTAACTATAGACCCGACGCCTATTCCAACGATAATGGAACCAAATGCATCTTTTGTACTGGCGACAACACGCAATAGGTGTGCCGCCGCCCGACCACAACAATAGACTAATTTAGTTATAATTATATCGATAACACAAATGTAGTGGTTGTAATCAAAGATTCTCATTAAATAATCATGAAAACGATTCCCAGTAAAAGCTGAAATGAAATTTTGATAATTTGAGTAACGTGTTAACTCGTCATTTGAATGCAAGAGCAGAGTTGTCGAGATGAGTAAAGGTTTATAGACGTCCTCAATTCGACGTGTTAACTTGTCGAATGTAAAAACGGGGAAAATTGTGATGTCGGTTTGTGTGTGCGGTGAATTTAGATCGGACGGCGCTGGATCTGGAAATAAAGTTTTTACCAGACAAACACTATTCCCACCATAGTCACATATATGTAAACGATTACACGTGTACAATATTCAAAATCAACAATAATTAATATTTTAAGAAACAAAGTCATTTAACATAATATAAACACATTTAAGAATTACAAAATTCATAGAAACAAAAACATTTCACGTTGTAAACTTTTTGTCCAGGTTAAAACTGAAGTTAGTAGAGTTAGGTACAGTTTCGTCACATAACACTACATTGTCACTAATTTTGTTTAACTATGGCGAAAGTTAAAATGACAAAGTTTGAAATGCTTGGTCGATTGAAAAGCTCGTTCCAGTGAATGTTCCATCAGTCTCAGAATTCGATAGAGTTCTCTCTACTAAAACTTTTAATTCGTGCAGATTGCCACTTTATACTGCCAAACCATTTACTATAAATACTTTAAACGCCGACTCGACGGGAATCCAATTTCAAAATAAAGACGACAAAGTTAATGCTTTGATTGTTTTATTATACTTTAGAAAGTAAACGTGATAAAATCCCTCAAGTAAATTAAAAAATTTTCTGATCCATAACCAGAAGAGGGGCTTCAGAAACATTGTTCAAATCATCTCGAAGGAAGTAAACAAAAACATTGTCAAAGGAAAGTTATATTTAAAAATATGAAAGATCAAAGCTACGTTTTGAAGTAATCAAGGGAGTTTAAAAAGTTCGAATGAGACATGAATATGACAGCTTTTAGGGGTTGTTAGCGGCGCGCTGGTCGCCAGAGGGTGCCGAAGGTCCCCGAGGCAAGGGGCGGCGCTGCGGGGCGTGCTTCATTATAAAGATTCGTCGACGCGTCTCAGGAATCTCTTTGTGTGTCCATCAAGCGCCTCACTTCAATCGATTGCCAGACGAACAACTGGAAAAACTCTCACATCCATATGGTTTAAGGGAGGCAATCAACGACAAATAATGACAAATCTAGTTTAATGTTGATTCATTTCTTCTAATTGCGATTTTTTAACGCTTAAAAGCCTTTGTTGTCGAATATATTTGACAAGTAACAAAGGTGGCGTGAGGTGAAATTGTTCGCTTGCCTGGAAAGAAAAGTGGCAAGCAATTACCCATGCGCGCACTAGTGTGAACTTACGGAAGTGTAAGCTCCGTTTATGTGGCGGAATAAAAGTGGACGGCAAGAGTTTTTCCTACATATTTATTTGAAACTGTAATAAAAATTAAGTAGTACATAAATATCACATCAGTTAGTGATCCATTTGAAAAAAAGGTCTTAAGGGTGTAAAAGTGCCAAAATAAAATTTAATAGTGGAAAAAGATACATACCTGAGTATTAATGAAAATGAATTTATGATAGTATATCTAAATCCGTAATCTAATAATATTAGTAAATTTTCTTAGTCTCAAACACATAGCGACGAATGAACCCATTTAAGGTTTAGCATAATAGACATGTCTATTTGAACATTCCGTTTCCAAATAACTTACATCCCTATGAGAATATAATTACTACAGCTGTAGCACGAATATAGAAAATGAAAGGACCAAAAATTGTAGGATAATTGCCTAGATCGATACTGTTGAGAAACTTTCCATCGGCGGGCGGCATCCAATGCCTATACCTATAAGCGACCCTGGTATAATACAATATGTGATTAGGCAGGGATCACACCGGAAGAGCAGCGCGTGACGTCTGCCTCCGCTGAATGTTGCCGAGACGTGACCGGCACGACTAATGCACCGTTCAAGAGGTCACACATAGCCTAAGGCTTAAGGCTGTGTGCACTACACATGTTTAATTATGTTTGTAATACGTGCAACTCTATAAAGTTCCCATGAGCAAATATTTGCAAGGACAAAAGTTTTCACATTTGTTAGAGCTTTTACTCAACTAATCGCTTCGATTTTTGGAAGAAAAGTAATGATAGGGCAGTTATCTTACTGAGGTATAACCAAATCTTATGTTTAGTTTAACAAATGAGATAAGAAAAATCAAACTATTCAAACTAAAATTTCTTACGAGATAGAAGCTTAGACAATCTAAATAACTACCTAAATTTAAATAAAATGGTTAAAACAACTTGTAGAGATAACAGTGATAGTTTAATAAATATGGTTTTTTTTTTTTTTTTTAATCCTTCCATGAAACGCGCTCAATTACGTAAATACTAACGTAAACAACTGAAACGAAAATCCCAACGAATCCACATTTAAACTTTATTTTTATACTCATTTCTGTCAATTCCCACTAAAATAAAACACCATAAAACATTGAAAACGAAAAGCAATAGTAAACAAACATTTAACGACATCATAAATTTAAATTTATGGAACACCTACCGGAAATTTACTCTTTGGTTGAGTAATTTAACTAGTTATAGAAAATATTAATATTTATTTATGTAATCAATTATATGCAGATTAATCGATAGTCGTTTTACTTGGACAAGGCGGATAGCATTTTATGTACTGATTTTATATTAGGTTGTTATAGCGTAATTATGGACAATATTTACTGTTAAATATGCATGTTTAAGTACATAAATAATGTTGTTTATTTATACCATATCCTGTGTAATATCGATTGTGGGATTTTTAATTTGTCTCCTTCCCTTAAGTATAAGTTTATTAAACATATTATCAATTATTATTGTCATTTATCATGGATAAGTATTGAAGTGCCTATTCAAAATATTAGATTCAGATAAGTCTACTTTTAAAATTGTTCATAAAAGTAAATTTTACATAAAAATAACAATTTATTTTATCATTCAACTTGAACACAAATAGAATCCGATTTTTTGTTAGTCTACCGTTACGAGACAACAGACTAAATTATAGGACACAGTCTTTTATTAAATAAATAGAAGTCTAGGCACATTTCATTTGAGTCTAAAGCGCCATTAAAAGTTTTTCGAAAACTCACCGTAATTTACAATAGTATGAAAGATTACAACACTAAAGGAATCACGCGCAAATTCTAGTCATCAGCTTCTCGTCGTAATAGGCGCTGGAGAACAATGAATGTTGAATGGGTGAATGAATGGAGGCTGATAACGCCAAACCAAAAATGCTTCCATATTCATAAGTTTCGAATGAAATCGTGGCCTTAATTTGATGATGATTGAACCGCAGAGTACAAAGAGAATAAGCTATTGAAACTTAATTAAAATTGAATGCGCGACCGAAACGACTTTCTTGAAATGATTTTGCTTACTCTTCATCCCCCCAAAACATTTAAATACCCGGCAATTAACAACTCACGCAACACGACCTATGAATAAAACATGTTTATTAATATGTCTTTCTGTGTCATTTTAGTATCCTAATTATTTTTTTCTATTAATACAAGACAATTTATTTATTGGTCCATGATAAAAGTCATTAATAAATTTGTTACAAAACGCGAATGATGAGTCACATGTAATTAACTTACGGCAGAGGAGCATATACCGAAACATTACTTATGATGACAGCAGTAGGCGTAAAAAACCATAGATATTTGTCTAAATAGCGTCTCGGAGACAGAAACTTGATATCTGTGAAATAGTTTTTATGAATGGACCGTGGGAATGCAATGTGGTTACGTTAAAACTAGCTTGTTTGTACCATATGCGTGCCGATCGCATCTGCGGCCGCTGTCCCTTCGCATTGAAGACAAGTAGGGCAACTTCTGTCACGGCACCTGTGTCAGACCAGTGGACCTGACATTATTTTATCCTACATACCTATTGTTCAACGTGCTAGCTTGTATTAAAAATGCAATATAGATGTACCAAAAACTGATGGCACAAAAAAAATAAAACAAGTAATTTTCAATACGGCAATGTCAATTGACTGTCACAACATTTCATAATCTGTCAACCTTTGCTGAGATTTTATCACTTCGTATAATAAATTTGTTGTTTTTAAGAAAATGTCAAAAAAGCAACTTTGATTTCAAGCGAGAAACATTGTTTTATCAAAATACTCGGTAAAAGGAGTAAATCTAATAATTGATTTTAAGGTGCGTCGTATAGACGACAGGTTAAATGGAGTTATTTAAATTATTTTTACTTTTACACTCATCATTTAGGATATTTCCATTACTACTATACTGCGAATGATAGATGAGGGTATATCTAGCGATGGTGTTTTTTTAGGCCTGATAAAAAAGAAAATCAATTAGATGAAACTTCTCATAAATGTTGTCAATATGTAAAGCAAAATCAAAAACAATTTCACCGAGCAAGATAATAAATTTAAATGCTGAAAGAACTATTAAATACCTCTTTATCTTTGTTATACTCTCGCTTTGTACGATTAAGACGGGTTGTTGTACATTTGCCACAAAATAAATTCCTCACGGAAAAAGTATGTGTAAATTTGCCACAAAACTATGTTTATAGAGTAAATTCATCATGTTTTAATTTAGAGTATTGTAAATTCGTCACATTGTTTTCGTACGGACAGCAAAAAATCAAACAGTAAGTCAAACCAACGATATGCATGATAAATTAGTAAACATTTTAGTTAAAATGAATATAAAATTAATAATTAAACTATAGTCTCTAAATATGTACTCGTATATCGTAGATTTATTAACACTAAAAATAATTTTAAATTTAATAAGCCTGTTTATTTTAATTTCTCCGGTAATGTCCTTTACAAATTTATGAGATCAGATCGAAATATTTAATAGTCGAGGACGTATACGTTGCAAGAGTATGGACTTTCAATATTAGAAAGTAATTAAACTAAATAGTTAGATTTTTTGTAATGATTACTAATTGAACGGAGAGCTAAAACAATTCCCGTTTTAAAGGTTTTAGTTAGAAGCAGTTGTAGTAGGCTTGCTAGATATATAGATATATATCTGTTAGAATGTAATTTGTAAGTAATTAAATGTAGCACGCAACTCGCAGTACTTATGCGATGACCGCTTACAGCTATTCAATGAAATCACTTAACAATATTAATGTTAGACGGACAGTTAACTGCCGTCTAAAACTTTATACATAACTTTTTCAGTTACAAAGTTATTTGTTCAGATTGTTTCTACAAGAGACATTTGGTAAAGTTTCGGAATATCTCAGTCGGCAGGGACATGTTTTATTGCCTTGTCGTAAATTATATGATTTCCTAGTGGAAGCCGGCAGGGGTTGTATTCGTGAGTGGCTGATGACGAGACCGTAGCATGTCTTGATTGATCGTCATATTCTTACAATTTCATCGCTCAGGGAAGCATACTCAATGAACGTAATATTTCATTCAATTCCTAAGTATTGGCCCACATGTGTCCCATCCTTGTGAGTCTGATAAGGAAATAATCAATCAAACTTGATATATTAGGGTAATAAACCTCGTTGTGATAACCTACATTATTTTGGTTAATCAGGCAAATGGAGAATAATAATCGCTCATGTTAATGATCTACCTACGCATACTTACATATATTTATACGTATTGTTTACTGTACTAATGATTAGTTTAGTTGTGTAAAGGTTATCAAATCGAGACATATTCAAATTCATATGACGGTATTTTAAAGATAGATAGGATATTTTTATGTAGGAAAGTTTTTTGAAATTACTTCTGGTAATAAAATTATCTAGGATCTTGTTAAGATGACGTGTAGTGGATAAAGTGAGTTAAACCTTTCCCCTGAGGTGCCTCCGTGCCTGTAAATTTTGCAAGTCCCAAACGCCCGCAAGTGCTCAACTGATGACCTTAACTTAAAATGTGGCAACCCTGCCTGACAATTAAAATTTGTGTTTGGATTTCACAGAAATCAGATCTTGTTAAACTGTAATACGCTGACAATATATTGTTGTTTGTAATTAAGTATGAGCCTATGTAAACAGTTATCTAGGTATTTACTTTACGATCGAAATTAGTATCAAATATGACAATTTTAAACTAATCAATCGTTAGTAATTAGACCATACAATTCTATTAATACCTAAACTTACCTTTTCCTTTGTGGTTGTTAGGCAAAAACAAATGTGGTATAACCTATTATAAAATGAATGTGTTCAAGAACGTTAATGGCGAATATCACTGACTCATCGTGAAATCTCTTCAGCATAGTGAATAAAGCCAACATAGTTTTATAACACGTCGACAATACTTAGTCAGCGAGATGCAAGTCCCGAGCTAAAGTGGTATTATATAAACGTGTCGGTCGCTTTATGTATACCTACTTCAGGGAATTTTGACTAAAGCTTTAAAGCTTTAAGATGTAAAGATGCTTGGGCCATAAGCTTCTTGGCCACCTTAGTAGTACATATTAAAAAGTTGAGTGATATGTTAAAATGTACTACTATACACTATGTGAACACATGCAATTGAAAACAAAGTTTCAATAACTTGCTTTCTTTAACTATCTGCTCACGATTAATATTTAATGAGAAAGGGCATACTTTTGGTCTTTTTTAAATTGTTTTCATCAACAAAGGTCCGTTGGCTAACTGTAGGTACTCCAACTGTAGCAGCCAGACAGTAGCAGACTATTACAGCCCCTCCAGAGCTTTACCACAACCCTCAAAATAAGCGTCATCCGGACCGAACAAAGACATTTCAACACCCGGAAACATTACACTCAAATTATGTCTACGAAATAACTGTAGCTAAAGAATTTTGCTAATGAAAAAACCGACTAAATGCTCCCGAAAAAGTTATTCAAATGTTTAATGTTAAGTAACAGCGAGGAGATTTTTTTCACGACTTGTTTTAGCTTTTTTATGTCTCCGTCTTGAACTCGAAAAGGATTAAGGGTATGTAGTTTACATTAAGTACTTCATTTAATTCTATATATATACAATCATTTTTTATTTACTACAAGCATACTTTTAAAATCTTAAAACGTGGAATGGATCATGGCAGACCAGACTCAAAATCAAATGTAGTGGAACCTTAGAAAAGAGATTTAATAGTAAAACAAGATTACCAATGACGTCAGTCGCTAGGCGTCAAAAAGAAAAGTAAATTGGCTTACAACTGCTACATCCATAGGTCTCGGAGGAGCTTTTATCTTTTCCCATTATACGAGTTCTTATTTGACACGAGGACGGCACGTATCGGAGGGTAGGCAAGTGGTGCATTAAGGGGTAACATTACCTGTAGGAGCGTTAGGGACCCACCCTATGACTCTTACCATAATAATGATAGAGCCAATTTTCGCGTTACATAAAATTACATGATTCAAGCAGAAGCAAAACGGTAATGATGATGCTTTCTGTAAATTTTCCAATGCTGACTCATCATTCTTCTGTCTCATAGACGTATTATAAAATACTGGCAGTTCTGAATTTAAAATTCAGAGTTAAGTGTAAGTTAAGTACGTAATTTGACGCTCCCTCTTTTTGTACTTGAGCTCGACCCTTAGATACTTTACTAAAAACGAGCGGTATGAGTATAAAAAGTAATTCAGAAAATTTGAAATCTTCAAGTAGGTTAAACAAAAAAGATTCTCATCACTCGAATTTTTCTTCTTTTCAAATTACTCACTAATGAAAACTGAGATAAAAGAGGAAAATAACAGTCACAAATTGTTCATTATACCCATTATTAATATTTCTCATTGTTACCATTTTAATTTAAGAGATTTATTTGCTCAGAAAATAGTACCAGAATCTGCTCGCATGGCTTAAAGTAACACTGAATTCCTTAGTAAACCTATAAATGTATCTAGAGAAAGAGCTTTGAAAGTACTTTTTAATTGCTCTTTTCTAAGCGTTACTGCAAGCAAATGTAAAGCTTTTCATAGAAATGTGTCGGGTTATATTCCAGCTGTGTTAAAATGATGGTAGCGACATTTCCCTGTTCCTATTTTCCAAGTCTCGTTACCGCGGCGTTCTCCTGGGTACGTATCACGCCGATGATGGTTCGCTATTTGTTAGTACGCGGTTTTGCGTTACGTCATAAAAATGAAATTTAGTCGCACTCTCCGTAACATTCTACGGTCTCGGGAGTAAAAAAGATTTTAAACAAACAAACCTGAAATGCGACATATTTTCAAAGTAAATTTATTTAGTTTTATATATAAAGCATATTTTTAATTAAAACATAATGGCAGCTGGAGATTGATAAAGTGAGTACTTTAAGGAAAGCCTTGGAACAATAAATCGAATGTTCTTACAACACAAACGTCCAAACTGCTGGCCTACAAAAACAAACGCCATCCAGCTGCCTCACCCAGGGTTGCCCGTCAATTAACTAACGGTCGTGGACTATTGTTTAATAAAATTATGGGGCAGCCCCAACAATCATTTTAGAAAACGAATTAAAAACACAAAAGCCAGCCAGCCCTGCGGCAAAAACGTAATTGCTCATAGGATAAGAGAAATACTACAATAATAAAGAAAGTATTTAAATAGCAATAATTTAACAATTTGGGGAGCATTTTAATTGAACAATAAGATTAAAATACAAACACAAAGTTATAGTATTAAAAATGTTCCCCCTAAATATTAAAATATTTATTTGTGTATGAAGAAACTAAATCATTGTAAGATCAAAAAACAAATGACCTTCAGTGAGATGACATGAAATCTCAGCAATAAACGCATTCCAGAAGCAAAATCTTCCTTACACTAGAATTTCGGCGTTAGATATTAAACTAACGGTTTCATATCCCGGGTTAGTAGACAACCCTATTTGTTGACACTGCGGCGTCGCGTCGTAGTCAACATGTGCCGGCAGCCTCCAACTAAAACAATTACATCTCCACCACCCCAATGTCTCTCAACACACACCCGATACATAAAACTTTCGCCTCGCGTCGATTCAATTCTAACAAAAACAAGTTCAACCTGAACAAAAACGAGGAGAAACCAATACGCGTGGACGCAACTATATCTTATAAACGTACGTAGGTCAAATGTCGAGCGACGCCCTATTGTTTGACAAACGAAATTTGGGCACAATGTAATTGTAGTAAAACTAGCGACTGAACGAGCTTTATCTAATGGCACGCTTGCATTTAAGTTAGCGCTGTAAGTGAAGTCGCAGTAACATTACCGAAACCTTCCACATAACAAATGGTTCGAGAATTATCCCGAACTAGCCAAGATGAATCGCTCAGTTTGAAATGAATGTTGTAAAACAGCTTAGTCGATGATAGATTGCAGGAAACACCAACAGGAGATCTGTGTGATACAGATACAATTAATAAAGCACGTTTATCCCGAGACAGATAGCCGAGAACAAAAAGTTATCTCTGTCTGTCGTCGCCGGGAGATAGAGCCAATACAAGTTACAGTTGTTTTGTTAACGGCTATTAATACTATGCAATTGGAACATAATTTAGCTCAACGAACGATAAATCATCCGATGTATCGGAACAGAAGCAAATGAAGGTAATTTACAGCGGCAGGAGCGCGTTAGAGGGGAAATTGAAACAACGAGCGACGTAATTGAATGACTGTTTCATTGTAATAAGTTCACGACCGGATAACTCATTCATCAGGATTATCATATTTTCACGTATCAAGATACTCGTAGTATTAACTACATTAACTCAATGGTTCACTTTAAATTTAGACATAAGTCAATATCTAGAAAATTTCATAAGAACTCATCTCAATCTTTCGTGTTTATCGGATTTCAAGTTCAATATATTTCTTCATTAAGCATAAAACTGCAAACAAGTGTAAAATACATACAAGTACAAAAGTTAAACTGGGGCATAGAAATATTTCTTTTGAATTTACTATTGACACTGAAACACATGAAAAATCTTAATGTTGTATTTGAAGAATCACTAAAAACAACCATGACATCTCGAAGTAATCAGTGTCATTTATCGCAGTGAAATGGAATCTTTTTATCAGTTCAGTCAGACAGCACTAACAAGGAAATACAAATGTGTACCTAGAATAGAAACTACTATTGTACGTTACGATAACTGTCTATTTGAACAAAAACCATTAGAAAAGTAGTAGACAAATGGTGGAAATCACGCGGCCACTCGAATGATGGACGACCGGCTTGAGGAGGGCGAATTGCACGGATCCTTATAGTTTGCAATTTAGTGGAAACTCGGCAGGCTTGTAGATTTATATCGGTCGTAGATTGGCGGGGCCTCACGCGAGCTCCGTCGAAGCAATTTCAGTATCGACCATGGGCGCGTTACTTTGAGCATCGCTCGCTCGCGCCCAACGTACGATAAACGAATTGCTATTTCAGCCCTCACGACGACTACGCGACGAGGGGAGCCTTAATATCACTATAACATAATATAACTCATATTGATTTGTATGGCCTTCAAATAGCAGTTTTCTCTTGCGTGAAAACATTCACATCACGTAACGCAATAAAGAAATACTGCACACGAAATGTATGTTAACTATGATATTGGAGATATTATGAAAAGCATTAATACGGCCGTAGCATTCCCACGAGTCAAATGCTTCCGGATAGTGATGGCAATTAATGATAGCTAGTAGCTAGTGGTGATGCTAGACAATGCGTCAGTGGGCACAGCCATTAACTGCACAATTAGTGCAATTGTCGTTAATTTATTGTTGTACGCGTCAACAGCGACGAAGCGGCACTTTGCGGGAAATGGCGGAGCGAGCTAAATCATTTCAATGTTTGCCAATCCGTTGGAATTATACCAGTAGTATAGTGGACGAGCCATTATTTAAAACGATTATTATCTTCCTCTATCTGGGTGGCTTTGATACAAAGGATCCGCCGATTATAATTACATTAAAGAGGCGCCAGGACTTCACTAGACTAATATTTATACAGCAAGAGACGACGTGCGCTGGGCTCTGCAAACAATTTGTCAGGAAGCTGACACGAGTTTAATTATAATTACAGACCAACTATAAATCCTCATTAGCTCGAGTTTGCACACCACAATAAGTATTAATATCGTTTGTTTGGTAATCTTTTGAAAGTTATTATGAATGTGAATAATATGTTAACCAATATAGACGCCCAACGTTTTATTGCATCCCTTGTCGTAAATAAACTATGGAAGTACCTATTACAAACATGCTGAAATATTTTGCAAGTTAAGTAATTTGTAAACAATTTCAATTTGCTATTGTAGGAATCTAGGTTAGAGAGATGGAGAGTAAATAAGTGGTAAATAGATTTTAGTTAATGGGTTTCTATGAGTGTGTGAAACGGTGTTAATAGATGAGATTGTAAATTGAGTTTTGGAGTGTGGAACCCTTGTAAGGCGACGCGACGCGACGCAGCGTCGGGTAGGAATCAGTGGGGGAGTCATGGCTACAAAGTAATTAATTATTGTTGGCACTGTAAGCCCACATGGATTACGACTTTAGAGGAATACATGAGATTGGTTTTTATGTGTTGTGGCTTGCGTGACACGTGGAGGTGAACTATGCTGTCGCTATAGAATTCACGAGCGAAATAATACAAACAACTTTTTACCATCTAACAAGTGGAATTTACTGTTTTGATTTTTAAACTAATTCTACAATAAATATTGAAAAGCAAGTTCGACTATCAGTAGAATTTAAACGAATTTTAATTATGGAAACAGCTTTAATTCATGGCATTCTCTTTTATTTAGATTCAAACAGGGTTCTATTTTTATAAAATGTGAGAAATTGTACGAGTAATTAAGTAGAAAACTAGACACTCTACAAGTGGTGGAAAGACTACCGGCTGGCAATCAATAGCTAGTCGTTGACTTGACAAAGCAAAACCAATACTAAATAGATTGTTAATTGAAAGCAAACACAGTCGCGGCTGAATGCACCGCGCGGTGCGGCGGCAGTGCGGCGTTGGCCGGCGGGTAAACGACCGATTTATTCACACTCAATTCCTATAGTTCCTTGTTTATCGACGCCTATAAACAAAGATATCTCATATTTTACAACCCACTGACATCTGTGTTAACATTTACTTAGACGCAATTAGTAATCAGCATTAACATGCTTTTATGCAAACTTGACATCGTTAATTATACGTAGATTGGCCAGTAATTATATGATTTATAGCCGCATTCATGCAGCAGACGACTTGTCTTTGTCATTCGGTTTGCATTACAAAAGCCATACTTCAAAACAAGGACAAATCTTTATTGAGTTAACTCAGAAATAACAGTAGGGTAATCGAAAAGCGGAACAATGTTTTTAGAACGATCGATCCAGAGCGATTCATCTCTCACGTCGTGTCGTCGAGATTGAAACAACGTTGTGAAAACAAAACCGATTCGATAGTAACAGTTAGTACGACAGCAAACAGAATGAAAAGGAAGCAAACAACTGAGGCAATGTTTCTAGCCATTTGATAAAATACCCGGCCCCAGATATCGGCGGCGGCGGCGGCGCTCAACGTTAAATAAATGAAAATTCCTCTACGTCTAGCCTAGAGCTCAAACTATAGAATGCAATCTAGTTTAATAATCTTCAACTAATCAATTCACCAACGATAATTTAGGATTCCACGACAGAAAATTCAGTTCGCAAACTAAACATTTCATATTTTCATGAAATATGAAATTTAAAAATTGCTATATGCGATGAGTTATTGCTAAATGGGTACAAGCCATGTATATTTTAAAATAGTGCCCAAATGTAAATTCTGCATTACTTATTTCTAAAAACTATAATTTATCGTGCTATTTTCTTTGAAAGCTTAAATTTGAAATAATTTTATAAAATTAAGGTACATACTCAAAAAAAAACGTATTTATTGTAATTAAAAACAAAACAGTTTGGATGAAATTTTTGTACTTCGAGCTTCATTTTAAATAGCTTAAAAATGTACAACAACAATGTCTGCACAATTCTAATAACAAGCGTTTTCATTGGAATAAAAAATCTTAGAATATAAATAAATCAATTTTGGCAAAGTCCCGCCCTGCCGCTCGGCTCGTGTTGGATTAATTTTAAAATAACTAATTTCAGAGCCATGTTTTTTAAATTAATTAAAGTAACGGCTTTAATTGTACCACAGCCAATGTTATTATCTCATACGGTCCTATCATGATGCTGCACTAGTATTTTCGACACGTCCCCTATTTGCGGTCCTACAGTCGTCAGGGTATTATTCATTCAGACTTCATATAACAGAAGTGTATAAATAATAAATTGCAGTAAATGTCGGCATCTCGCATCGCAACGGGCAGTGTTCGCCAACAATGCAGTTCGCATGCAAAACATGTTTCGGGCGCGACCGCCTGCATTTCAATAACCTGGAATGCCTGAAACGAAACCAGGATATATTCAATTATTTAAATATAAATGATAAATCTAAAACCTCAATTCGGATAACCAAATACTTTACAATACAACGCAAACTTTTACAAAATAAATTCCATGCGATGCGACACGGCGCATAGCTCTATTGGAATATATAAATAAATAATAGCTGTCTTGTATCTTATCTTGTACTATGTAAATAATGAGTAAATAAAAAGAATGGAAAAATTATTCTAAACAGTAATACGATCTACATTGTTGAATACAGTTTCTTCAAACGAAGGGTTCTGTTTTGTTCTACCGGAGCATAAATTTGTCGGGGGCTAATCAAAGAGAAATAAAGCAGGTTCATAACCTTTCTACCCTAATAAAGTTAACCTTTCACATGTCACGTACGTAACAACGTTATTTATTGCGAGATCCGCGCGAGGCCAACCTAACCATTGTCAACAAATTGTCAGCTACTACACGCATCCTCTCTACACTGACTTATCAAGTTATCATAAATAGTTTTTGTAGTGAGCCTATAAAAGTGACTTCCGATATCAGGAGAGGGTGATAATTTAGGTTAATTTACGAACGGATGATAACCACGACGCCTGTCTGCCGACCCGATAGATTGGAGCCCGGGATACGGGAACCTTTATTAGAAATAGACATTTTAAACTTATCGCCCGTAATGAGAAATTACAGCAGGTGGAAAGTAACTATGAAACTTGAAGGCCTGTGTATGGTTTCAAACAGTAACCTTAAGATCTTTTAGACAATCTGAAACTACTGAAAACTAAGTATGTTAATTTTATAATTGATTTTTGGACTACCTAAATTCAAAACACAAACGAGTTATGGTTAAACCATATTCATGAATTGACCTAAGAATTGATAAAATATTTTTCTAATATAAAATTTAAAATTATAAACCGTGATATTAAACAATCTTGTGAAAAACAACAAGGCCTCCTAAAGAACAAACAACTTAGTTAGTAATAGATTAAATTTAGGTAAGTTACTTGCCTACCATTTAAACTTTTTCATTACCTACCCTAATCTAAACTAATCAAATCAAGAAGGTTTTAAGCCGACTAAACTTTACGGAGGAGCTGATGTGAAGTATAAAAGTAAACAGGGAGGACATTGAGTTTAATCTTGTTTTGGAAGCGTAAGTTGTCAAAATAAGTAAGTACCCCTCGCGTACTTGCCGCCCGCGCCTTCGGTAGGTACCTACGGAGGCTACTTGGGGGGTCCGAGACTGGGACCTCCTAGAATTAGCGGTTTATTACACTTCACCGTGAGAACACACACTCATTAACATTACAGGTTTGAATATTGTATTTAAAAGTAATTATAATTTCACAACATTATGAATTTTGAGAATGATGTTGTTTTTAAATGAAAAATAAGCCGGTTATTTGTGGTGTGCGCATGAAAACCAATTTCTTATAGAAAATACGATTGACTATCGATAGCGCATAACAATTATTGATTTGTTTAGAGGATATTTATTATATTAAAATAAGTAAGTAAAATAACGCCATTTAGATATATTTCATACAGCAGTACCAATACTTACTCATTCTACAGTCGAGATCTTTACAAATTAGATGACTTGAAATTATAGGCCTACTTAAAATTATATATTGAACATTGTAACCAGTATGAATAGATCGTTACAAGACGCACCAACGTATATGGTGATGACCATTTGTATTTTAAATATAGGCACTTAACTAGCTTCAAACACTATGCAAGTAGGTGTTTTATTCAAACCATATTCTGGTAAAATGGAAACTTTAGAGTTCCGTTTGATTCAGGTGTTTGGTAATTTTAATTGATAAATGTATTCAAAAGTAAAATGTATGTATATTGGCTAAGCTTAATCTTCGTACAAACAGAAGGAATACAATAATTACAAACAGTCGTTAAATATACAATTAAAAAATTTTAAAAAAAACGAGCTCTTTATTAATTTTTCAAGTGTATGTCATATTTCAATCGTAAAAAACAGTTGACATTATTTTTACGTACATTTTTTCAGTGAAACATTAATACACCTTGTATTTGAATAAGTCCGAACCGAAACAATGCGTTGTAGATCAATTTTATGGGTAAGTTATTTTTTATAGCACCTTTTAATAATCTCTAAGAGAATGGTATTAGATTCAAAATTGTATATTCGTGGTGACAATTTGCGGTGGAGTGTAACCAACTGGTAGTTGTGCCTAGCAATGAGACAGCGATTAGGTGGCGATAACAGATTTAATCAAGGTCTCCCAAACGGTTATCGTCTCCTAGAATAACTAATTATACAGCTCACAGACACAGACGTTCTCAACTAACTGTTCCTACATTTTACCCGACTTAAAGGAAGAATGATATTTTATAGAATAACTCAAAATAAATGATATATTTTATAACAAATTCTTGGTTTTATATTTAGAACTGGAGGTAACTTTCGATAGGAAAAAAATATTTAAGCTCGAAATTTTGATTCAAACATTAATTTTTTTAGTTGCATGTGAATAGGTAGGAACACAATCTGACTGATGCTTGAATTGACTTTTGATTCGAGAATATGTGAGTAACGTTTCTAATCTAAATATGTATTACCTAACACAAAAAGTTTTAACAAAATGTTGTACACCTCTGTATCCGCTGAAGAAACACAAAATTTAAATGAATCAATGAAGTATTCTGGGCACGTCAAACTGTTGTATTATCTCCAAGGGCGGTGGAACAATAGTCGGGGGAGGTGATTTGCATGGCTCAGGAATGCCGTGTACGTACATTCGGCATATTTGCATGCCCAAACCAGAGCTGAAGCATCCATCCGACCAAGGCCGCCGCGGCGCCACCCGCTGATGTAATCAACACTACTCTTCTAACCGACACATTACAAATTCATAATACCAACCACCAAATTGTTCTCGCGACATTAATTTATTACAACAATATGCCGGCTATTATTTAACTCTTTGTCGCCTCGGGCTGTGACACGCATACATAT
The DNA here is from genome assembly GCA_949316135.1 of Choreutis nemorana. Lineage (NCBI taxonomy): Eukaryota > Metazoa > Arthropoda > Insecta > Lepidoptera > Choreutidae > Choreutis > Choreutis nemorana. Next base: position 4,569,277 of record OX438597.1, on the reverse strand, counting down.
TACAAGACACGTGTTGCAGTTTATTCAGCTTGCTGCCTACCAGAATCCGTTGTCGGAATATTTTCGTTAAAAAACTAATTATCTATTCAAAAACACCCTTTCACCGGACGGACGGTAGGAATTCCAGGACATGGAATAAGGAATTTTCAAACAAAGCGTACTCACTTCCAGCCGGTAGAGTATCTCGAAAAGAGCCATATTTCGTTGCTGTGCGGCCGAAAACAATGGCATCGTTTTCGCGCCCGTTGACAGTTGCACGGCCTCTGTAAAGAAAATTTTAATTTAAAAATTCCCCTACATTATAAATTTGGAGAGCGTAGAATTCACATGTCCGTTGAAACGCGAGAGGTTTTAATTTCCTCGGTAAAAGTTAAGGGAGCCTTGTGAAGCGAGTTTAGCACGTTTGTGCGGAAATTACCAGTGAAATCGGCACTGTCCCCCGCCCGAAGTCCGGAAGTCCGCTGCGGACAATCAGATTCAGAGACGCTGCGAAAATTCCATCTACTGAGCAAAGTGCCAACACAGCTCGTGCAATTTGCACTTCACTACACAGAGCTCATGTGAAACTAAGATCATGTTTATTGATCGTGTGCTGATTCTGTTTTGTCTCGTCGTCGTAGGAGGCGGTAAAACTTGTGAATATTTTAATAGTATGGAACTCCTTTTATTTTAAGTTTAAATTATTCACGAGCGAAAACAGTAACAATAACTATAGAAATAACAATGAGCATTAAACATGTTTGTGGGTACGTTGTAATGCGGGAAACAAAGCGGTTACGACTTACTAGAAATTTCAACTCAGAATTATTAAAGTTGGGTCCAACCGGAATATATTTATCCCTTGTCGGGACTTAACCGTCGCAGGTCTACTAAACTTGTGACACTCGACAGTGGAACAAAGATAAACAAAACATATTGTTTGCTGACCTCACCTCTCTTTTACACTACAATCTTTATTTTCTCACATATAAATTGGAAGTAGAAAAATTTGATATCATAATTAAAGGTATCAATCTTGGGCAGACAATGTACCTAAAGGTAGGTTATGTACAGGTATAACTGTGGGTAATTACTATTTTTTTTAGTTAAATTATTTAAGCTATTAGACTCATTAGGTTGGAATCAAGTACATAAAAGTTACTATTAAAAATTGAACACATTGCGGAACACATACTTAAAATTACGGAATGAGGCTGATAAGAAGAATAGGTACCACGTAGATGTTTATTTATCGTTTTAATTTTTATCATGGTCTTGGGCTCCATTATTTCGATAGGAATTTAGGTACTATTAGGAACGAAAAATCGGACCTTAAAATACATACTCAACTTACTTGATTTATATTTTTATTGGAACCACTGTTTTCATCAAATAAAACATTGAATATTGTAAAAAAGTAAACAAACAAAAATTGTGTATTTCTTTTATTTTCGAACGAGTTTTAAACTTCTTAAAGTTTCGACATTACTAAACGTTCAAAGGAAAATCCATCTCAACTAAAGAAACGGTAAAGTTACAGCGCAGAGTTCCAATACCTTTGAATTTTCCAGGAATATGAATAACTTTGTGTAAGCAAAAAGGGGAAATTGAACGCCTTATCCGAGGGTAGGGAATGGAGTTGAATTGTGCATCGTCACCTCATGCTGGAATATTTAAGCAGGGGTTAAAACAGCTGACCTCGGCCCTATTTCTCTGTTTCTATTAAAACTGGTAAAACAAATACCTCTACACCACCGGTGAACTGGTCACATCTACAATGTTACAAGTATGCTTCCAGCTACCACTAGACCTTTATTTACAACTGGTTATTTTTACTCTTCTCTGAATTAAAATCAATAGTCGCTGTTGGTTTGTGAATAAACTGTTGCATACCTAAATAATTTTAAAAGTGACTTCTGGTTTAGATGTCCAAGGAAAATGTGTTACATATACCGAAGTCTACTACGCAAAAGGGTTTACCATTTTTTTACACCGGCAACTTTTTCGCAAAAGCACATTTTCTTAAATAACTACAGAAAAAAAAAATGTAGGCAATTCACTCATTAGTGATTTCTGCATTGGCATAAAATTATAGCAAGTCAATAAATATGCTGCTAAAGTTATCCTTTTATTTTAACTATCAAAGATGTTGATTTTAAAAATTCAATGTACACCATTGGCATTAGATGTTGGTATTAGATCGGAATAAATAAATTTGTTACTTTACATTGTTTGTAAGGAAAGTTTGTAAGTATATGTTTGCATTAAAGCAAAAAAATTTAGTTACCCATTCAGTTGTATCAGTAGTGACATTCAAAGTTTACAAAGAAAAAAATCTGACCAAATTTGACTACCAATTTAATTTATTGTAATTTCGTATCTATCTGGTTGTATTAATGTATTTTCAAACAAAATGTTCGTCTCTTTGCAAGTTCAGCTTCAAAAAAAAAGCTATTAAAAAACGGCGCCATAAACTTAACGGCTACGACTCCGCGAGAGCAGGAAAGGGATTTTTATCTTTTGTTCTGTGTCACCACCGCACGCACGCGCGCTGTAATAGCCCTATCAAACTAATGCCCCACTCTTCACACCACGTCTTTTCAACATTTTTCATTCTCCTACGTTTAAATTGATAGACTCGGATTCATCCTTTGACTGTGTTGATCCCGGTTGATGAGGTCGAGGCGACAAGCCAAACATATTTAAACTTTTTGCAAGCAAGCTAACTGAAGCCATTTATTTTTCTTTCCACACTGAAAATGTACGTAGGAACGCCAATTTGAAAAATATGTAAAAGCTGGGTAAGATGTACTGTTGCTTCTATATAACCAACTTCAAATGATTTTGTTCTGTTAATTAACTTACTTTGGTTTTCAGCTTAAATAAACAGATCAATGTACCTTTAAATCTAGATCCATAACTAAGTGTTTCCCGAAGGAGGTTCCCCCGGTCTTCTGTATGTGCAAGAAGACCATGACGTCGTGGGCGTCCAGGTCGAACCTGAAGTCATCATGCAACACCTCGTCGTAGGAAAGGCCTGGCTGCGCGATCACATCGGGCAGCGGCCGCCCGGGGGCATCCGCATATGCCAGCGCCAGGGAATCTGAGGATCTCTCCCTTGGTGACAGCGCGCAAGTCTGCAACAAAGGATACCAACAATTAACACGCCATTCAATAAGTGACTAAGCTGGATTAGTCGTAGCATGTTGTAGACTTGTTTTGAGTACTCTTCTTGATCTTGGATGTTTATAGATACATTTACATGTTCATTAACAGAACTTTAAAGCAGTTTTTTGAAAATATTTTATTAATATGATGAAAACATTTAAAAATATTAATGGTAAATCATGATCGGCGAACACCTCACGCAAGTCATTGATCAAGACCTTTCCAAACTTTTCAAGTTCGTCCCCACTCCACCCTCCAACTAGTACCCTCTCAGCTCACACCAAAATATAAGAACCAACCAACCTCCAGTTAGGGGGCAGTGATATTTTATTACATCACTGTGATTAATCAAATTGAGTAACTCCAAAGTACAAAGATTAATTGTGTCGCAGTTTTATGAAAAAACACTTTTTATAAGTAAAACCATTAATTATCAGATTTCAAAATGTAGTCATCATTTACGTCTTGTTATGAATGAGAGAGTAATCAAGAGAGTAAACAAGCGAGTAATACAAGAATAATACTTAAACTAATGGACGCAATGTAAAAGACCTGGACTAGCCTTTTTAGGACAACACGCAAAATCTACGTACAGTCTTAATTTGTCAAGATAATATGTCATTTCCATACTAAGTATATTTAGCAGAAGCTAAAAGTAGTGATAATATCTAAGTAGGAACGCAACAACAACGGACAATAGCTACGGAATACAAGCTTTGTTTAATTAAGATTTTTAAATTCGTAAGTTTATAATCCATTTTTAATTTTACAGTCGAAACTTAAGAAATCGTACATTATGATTATCATATACATTCGTAGATACGAAAACTACATACATCGGTGCAAAATAAAAACAAGGTCAGACAAGGGCATGAAAGGTTACGCGAATTTTAAATAGAACCAAAAAATCTGATTAATCATTATCCTAAAATACACAATTGCTGGAAAACCCCGCAAAATGTTCATCCAAGTACAATTTGTAATAATATCCAATCGTTGTAACAGGTACCTAATCCCTAAAGTGGCCCACGTAGGATCGACAAAGGGCCACCCACCCCTACTCCTGCCCTTGTCTGTTTATTCAGCTAATGAAGTGAGTGAACAGCGAATATACAGTCCAATGAAAATGTCTAATTGCACCTCTATTGTGTTGTGCTTGAGTTCTATTTGAGTAAGGGCGCTTTCAAACTAGCGTTTTTTTGGCGAGTACGAGCTCGTATTTGGACGCGCGTCTGTTTTCGGGATGCGTATTCTTGCGCCTCGTACTTCTTACGAACGCTTATAATTTATAAGGTCGTAAATGTTACTGACTGACCAGTCGCCACCGACACTAGCTCCTATAAACCCAGGTACGCGCGTCCGGCTTTTTGAAACGCGAAATGTTGCGCTCGAAATTATAAAAATACGCTAGTTTGAAAGCGTATAAATACAGATTCATCTGCTCGACCGGGCACCTAGAGCTGATTAGGGCTAGATCCTCTAGTTATTGTTCTTGGTAAACATTACTGGGCCTGAATTGAGATTGTACTCGGTTAGGTAGGTATGTGGCATTCCATTCCAACGAACATAACCTCTCGTAGTTCCTGACGTAGTGATGCGCCGCACTATGTAAGATATGTTAGTAATTATGCGATCTAGTAAAGTAATAATTATATGTTTGATGTTTTGATATGTTGTCTTCGCTTGGGAATGAAAACAGTAAGTAACCAAAAGCATGCATCGTAAGTATTTATGGTATTCCAAAGAAGCCTGACATGATACTTTTCAGAAAAGAAAACGGTTTAGCTGAAAATCACACAAGTGTCTATAATTCAAGCTCGTATAGATGTAAAAATAGTCAGTGAGTAAAATGTGGTACTTGCTTACTTAATTACTAAGCAGAAATCTAAATATTTCACATTACTTCCACTTCAGCCTTATTTAGGATGTTATTAATTTAAAATTGGTTTAAGTTATATAATACAGAATATATATTCAGTGAACTTGAACATCCAAGCCGGCAGTAACAAGATACGGCGCCAGTCGGGCCGCTACACTATGCATGCAGTTAATTCAGTACACACTACTGTGGTGCCTAAGGATATTTTATTACAGCCTTCATACGTATCTGATTGCGGATATGTCAATAGCCTCGTTAGATACCCGCCAATAGTTGCACAGGCCTTTGTGATCAAGTAATAAAGATAACGCGAGCCCAACTAGCAAACCACGTCTTGACGTATTGTATTTACTGTCTCTTTTATGAATATATGTCAGTGACTATTTTGTTTGGGTTTTCATGTAAATTTTATTCGGAAGCAGTTTTGATGAATAAACCAATAAATACGTAGACACAAGAACATAGTATATATTAACAAATTTCTAAATAAAATTGTACTATTAATACTGTTGAACTTATTGTTCATTTAATTTTATTTTATCTGTAACCTGAAGCCCAGAATGCAAGGAAAAATCTAAACACTACCTGTATTTTAAATAACAAAACAAGGCTAGCAGACCTAGAGCCCGCCTAAATCGCCCTATATCAGTAGACGTAGTCTATGAAGGCTAGTAACACCAGCATTGTCACTTGCCAATTCCCACCGAATAAGGACACTCACACAATCGTAGGATCATAGCATAATAAACCTACCTACTTCCTACACATACCTATTGTTTCTATTTTAACAAAATTGTCTTGCCTTTTGCCTGACTACAGACATAACCGAAAGCTATAATATTAGCTATAAATGACTGTACTTATGCAAAGCTTGATGCAGTTGAAGTTAAAACGTAGGTTTAATGCATGTAGGGTCATTAATTTAACATTAATTAAAAATAGGTGAAGGCCAAATACACGTTTAGCGAGGTACTCGTGATATTACATTAAACGTCCAAGTTATAAACGCGGTAATCGCGTGACTGTCCCACACGCCCGGATATATTTTATTATCAGAAAACGTAATCCAGTGATTAACTCTCACTTTAAAAGTGTGATCGATTCGAAAGATCAAACACATGTAGCGGAAATAACAACTGCTAACTAACCACAATTGATTGAGTCGTTGAAACTACATACTCCATTACTTTATTAACAAGAGATGTCAACTCTCGGTTTTTCATATTACATACCTTTACCTTTTATCGTCCCGTGTGGTATTGAGAATTAACAGAAAAAACGATAAGTTTAATCTAATTGTTCAACCTTCCGAGTTACTTTTCGATATTTTCCAAATAAAAAACCTTGTTTAGACTACTTTCGTACACAGAAGCGTAACAACACCGTCTGGAGCTAGTGGCAAATGAATGACGGGGCCCTTCCTACAAAGGTTTCAAGTAAAATCGACAAAATTACAATTAGGCCTCCCTTTGTAATACCGTTTGAGACCCAGACCCGTGGCAAATTAATCGGATTGGGCCCTCCCTCAAAATAATAAACGTCAAGAGTCGCCAGACTCTATAATGCGTTTACCAACAAATTGCATGTTTTGTTTTCATTGACAATTCTTCAAAAATTTCTAGAGATGATGAGCCTATACAAACTTAAATCAATTAAATTCGATAGATACACATGCAAAAAATTGAACAGATTTTTACGATGTTTATTTATCACTATGTTCACTTTTAACCATTTTATGCGAATATCCAATACGCAAGTCCAACTTTCGTAGTTATAACATCGACCAAGGGTAAAAAGAATGGGACAATTTCAGTTTGATACATGGACTTGTATAGCAACAGCGGTACTGGTCAGTGGTCCAGTCCAGGTGTTATCCTGTCCATTATCAATTCATGGCGCGCGGCGGGCTGGCACGCAAGACAAGTAGTCGCTCCATATGTGGCGAGGGCGTACTCGGACACAGCCTGCTTGCAAACACATGCGATTTTTATAACGTTTTCGGCTTAAAAGGAAACTTGCGACCGACTGGAGATATGAAGTTATATGTATAACCAGAGAAACACTTGGAATTTAAAGGCTGAATAAATAAATTTGGAGACATCTTTGATTAACAATATCTATTCAATATTGTTATTTAAGTTGTGATACTAACACACATGTGTACATGAACAAAGTTTCGGTAACTGGTTACCAAGTCTAAATAAACAGAATTTGTTAGAGAATATTTCTTTTTTTTGCAAGACCTAAGAAAAGAACTTTCGAAGATAATTTTTGGGTGAAAATTTTCACTTTTTAACTTTAATGAATTATAATTAATAATAATTGGAGCCAAAATTATATCATAATTATTATCTAAAATTCAAACCTATACAATTTAGACAATTACCTGTTTAGCTCAGGGTTTATTTTACAAGCATTCCAACAGTTACAATACATGTATTATATTATTATTTATTTCATAAAAATATTGAGGAATTGAGGAGGACCTATTCAACTTAAATCCATTTGTTTAATTTAAAACAGGCAGTTATGTTATTTCCAATTAAAGTGAAAGAAACCTCACTCGAAATTCAGATAATTTCAGACAAAGAAGAAATTTCAACAGCATTGAAGCACCTTCAATATTTCAAAGATAATTTAAATGAATATTTAGAAATAAAGTAACTTTAAAGTATGTAAAATCGATGAAAATCTAGTTTTGTATCAAAAATCCATGAATATTGTATGAATCTTGGTAAATATGAAAATAAACCATTTCTTTAGAACTTTGCCTTGTTTTCACGAAAATAAACTTCCTTTTATATCCAATTTCTTATATAGTGTACAGTAACAATTTTTATTTATACTTGCAGAATTAAAATATCTTATAGAGATGTAAAAGTAGTTTCATTAAACGGAAATCAATTGTTCAACAGAAAACTAACAAAAGAAGGTAAAAGTATATTATTACTAATAAGATATACAACATGTAAAGCTCTTTGGAATTGGCAATACTATAAATTTCTGTACCCTTAAAAGTGTGTGAGATTAATCAGACAAAGGAAATGAAGAATCCTCCATACTTTTGAAGGGATTTTTTTTTTCAATATAGGTGAATTCCGCCAACAAATACATATCAGTATTTGAATTTAATTTTATGTAGGTGACAGTTATTGATGTAATCTTTGTTTAGCATACTTAGTAAACAGAGCTTTGATAGCGTTGGGAGCTGGGTTGGTAGAGCTTTGGAAGGGTTTAGATTGTATTTCGTTTTTCCCTTTAATATAGAAATTAAAAATTAGTTTCAGTATATACTCATTCAAGAAGACTGACACACTGGATCAACACATCCAATCATTTTAAGAGCTTCTGAATATATTTAACACCATAGAACAAAAAAATTTTAAACCTACCTGTTCTGGACAGAAGTACCCAAAGGCGACCATTCCAAAAAGTGAAAGCAGTAAACAGAACAGTATCACTTTCCGCAACCGCGATCTGGGCTCCATTTTTTTTATTTCATAAGCACCACCGGGCAGTAGAAGGGCGAAATCACTATCTACTTGCACCGATACACTTTTTTGCATCTCGGTAGAATGCATTTCTCATTTTAATGAGAATATCAGCCGCATAAGTGACACACATCTGTTTGTTTTTGTCGCTTTTATTGGACTTTATAAACAATTGCCAACACAAATAGATTTATCATTGTTTGACTATCACTCTTTGACAAACATAAAATCATTGTGAGGTACTATCACTAGTAAACAGCACTACTTTTTCCAAGTTCCCGATGCGATTTTGTTGCATTTTTTTTATTGGAATTGATGTTCCACAAAAATACCATATCAATGTCTAAGAGAAGAGCAGTACAGCCCATTTAATCTCTATCTGGCACTTAGGTATAAGTTACTCTATTTATTGGTAAACTAATACCACTTTTAAGTTATTTAATCGAAATAACACAAGCATCCTTGCACGACAGTCACTCGCTTACATTGAGAGTTGTTTTCGTTCTGAAACAGATTTGACACTTCCAAAATTCTATGCAAACTAAATGTTGGTATCCATCTATATTTATTTCTTGATGTTGGCAATGCTGTAAAGCGTTTCAATCTACGCTGTATAATTACATTGGCAATTCTTCTTTTGGCATAAAAATTTTTGATTGCAAATTGTTTATTCTAGTCACTTTCAAATAATTACCACAATAGTGTGTTTTTTACCTCCGTTATAAAATAGAAAATAGGTAGGTCTAGATATATCAAGACCAAAGGTGAAATATGGATGCGATCTCCTGTTAATATTTGCAAGACACGGTTACGTTATTAACTAAGCAAAATTCAATGGGACCTGCTTTGGAAAATGACAAACATTAAGCCAACCAGGCTATAATATCATATATGTACATGGTTCTTAAAATAGAAATACAGGTTTTAGGGGGACAAGGGGGGGTAAAGAGGTGGGTTGAAGTGGGGGGGTCAGGGGGGAAGTGAAATTTTAACTTCCCCAGTCCCCGTTATTATATCAACTTGAAGGGGACAACGTGTGACAAAACAATGATTTTAATAATTTTAACAACGGGAATACACCAGTTTATCAGTTTATTATAAAGACTGAAGAGCCAGTGTAATTACCGGCACAAGAGGCATCTTTACCTCTAAATAGGCAACGCATTGGGACGATGCTTATGGCGTTCCACATCACGAGCGTCGTTCGTCTTGCCAATAGGCGGTGGTATAACTTTCCAGCACGTAAGCCGTTTGCTTGTCTATCCATGACGATATAAATTAATGAATATAAAATCTTTAATCTTTAAAAGAGTTTAGATTATGAGACTTCTTTTATCTGATAGAGGCGTTTTGCAAAGAATCATAAAAAGTTACTGCAGTCGCTAGCAACAGAACTTAAGAAGACACACAATACACCTAGCGCAAACAAACAATCGTTGTGTTCCTAAAATCACTAATAGAAACTGCAACATGATCTTTATTCCTCTAGTGTCGCTCTAGACTTTGTCGCCGTTGGAGACCGAATGCATATTTTCAGGGGTATTTATAATCCGCTTATCAAGACATTTAATGTATTATTTTTAAGCCCATTACTACTATTATACAATCCAGCCGAATGTGAATATTACAAATCATGTCATATGAAATCCGATGTCACTAAACTCAGGTATCTCTTACTGCTCTCTTTTGATTAGTATGGTTTTGCGCAAGAGCGCAGATCACAGACGCACTGCAGACATGGCTCTTCCCAGTGTGTGTAATAGTTCGCATTCTATGGATCCACCGCGACGGACAGGTCAGCGTTACCGCGGACGATACCTTTTCCTTGATGCGTCGTTGCGGTTTGATCAGCAAAGGTCAGCGGAACCGCGCACCCACCCTGAATCATAGATAAGCCACAGACATTTCATTGGTAACAAAAAACCACAAGTCAAAACTTCCCATTCATTTAATAGGCTTTTAATTCAGTATCAGTTCTTAGGCTTCATGTGATAACATGATTGTTCTAGGTTAAAATAAACACTACATTGAATAGCCAAACACTAGTTTCTTTAAGGTTGCATTCCTTATTTAACATAACTAAAATAAAGTATGTATGCATAAAAGTAATTAGCAAATAGCAAACAGTTAACCAATGAAAAATTATACAATTCATTTTATATCTGAAATTCTATCATCTAAGTTAGATGTAAAAATGGAAAAAAGGCACTTTAAAATCAAGGTGGGAATATAGTTTTAATTTTATTTGCTTTGTAAATTAATTTTTTTTGGTCAATATAATATTTTTCTCTCGTTACACTGACTGAAGTTGCACTTAAAAGTAGAAAACTAGCAAGATTTTAAATTAAAATATATATATGTACACTGCTAAAAATCAACAAAGTAATTTAAAGCACCCTATACCTTCAAATTCATTTTTAAGTTTTCAACCAGATTTAAAATTAATGCTATTTTATAAATGAAAAAATTTCTAAATGTAGTAGGTAATAAAAGAAATAGTAAAGACTCAATGTCACGAGAGAACTTGCTTTAAAAAGTATTTTATCGATTTAAAAAAATGTATACAAAATGTCCACACCCCATGTTTTAATAACAAGGATTCTGTGATACAAAAGTTACTTTATGTCATACATTACTATAACGATTACACACTGTTGGGTACATAATAGATTGTCACTGCATTTTAATAGCCCCAATTTGTTGTTAATAATACAAATAACTATTATTTCACACATCTCTAATAGTAAGGATTAACTCCTCGCGCCACAGAATTTTCTAGTTTTAAAATTACTATATTCCATTGCTTCAGTCCACAAATTTAATAATAAGTCCACAATTCCACTTAACTTCATGCATTTAGCATGACACATATTGGTAATTTGTTATTGTTCAGTTCACTATGCGTTTGTTTTATAAAACGTTCTTCCAGTTCAAAATATTTAGCACATTTAAATTTGTTGAGAGTTTCTTTTTGTTAATGAAGCACTGTTTAAAGATTCAATATTACGATACATTATAAAATGTTCTGGTTGCGAGGCAACTACTGTCACATCTAAGGGATTTATTTTCCTTTCTCTGTTGTTTACCATCAAACTAACATTGGGGATGTTTAATTATGATACCAATTCATTAAGTTGAGTACTAGTTGCCTATGGGGAGAAGCCAGACCTCAGATTACTCTCGCACTTCATTAATCAGTTCCGAAGGCGACCACGACCACGAGAACCATCACGATCCTGAAAATAAACAATTATCATTGTAGAAAATTATGAACCACTTAACTGTTTTTAATAAACTTACTCTAAATGTACAAGTATGTTCTCTCAACAGATAACATTTTTATGTTAATTCATATTTGTAAAAAAATAAAAAGTTAATTAATGATATCAAATTTCTAACTTTTATTCTCAATAACTTAAACTCATGAATAAAAGTTGGGTAATTAAAACTTAGATATTGAAATCGACACATGATCATCTGTGTTTCTTTAGCAGGTAAAACTGTTGACTTGGAGAAAGATACAGATATCCATTTGCAAACTGTTTACAGCAGCAGGGTCAAGAGCTAATGGTATGACATAAGATCGTACCTTATTATTATTATGTGGCCTATAATTGTTTGAGTCGCGATCACGGTAACCGTGGTCCCTGTTGTCGCGGGTGTCGCGTTCATCACGATGGTCCCTTACGTCACGGTGGTCACGGTGGTCGCGGTGGTCACGGTGCTCGCGGTGGTCGCGATGGTCGCGCATATCACGATTGTCACGCTGGTCTCGCGCGTCCTTGGCGTCGCGAGGCTCACGTGGGTCTCGCGGCTCGCGGCGGTCACGATGGTCCCGCGGATCGCGATGCTCTGGCCCGTCCCTGTGCTCGCGGTAGTTCCGATACCCTCGCCCACCGCCGCCGCTCTCGTGCTCCTCTCTGTTGTTATCCTGATTGTTGTGATTGGGAGGAACTTTTCGAGAGTCCTCCTCTTCTTGTCGTCTCTCATAATGAACGAAATCGTCAAATATAGAAGTAGAGTGACAGTAGCTGTGCATAATCCTCAACACTTGAAGACCCTTTGCGTGCGGCACCTCTTGGGTGTCGCGAGAGTTCGTAACTGGCTTATTTTCGTTATTTTCTAATTTGATATGACGGAGTTGCACGTTAGGAACGTCCTTAACATAGATCCACCTGACGCGGAACTGACCCTTCCACTTGTCTTGCGACCACACACTAGAATTGCAATTGTAATCGACAGCACTGATCATACGCGCCATACCACAAAAGTGACCGCTACCATTAACTGAGAAAAGAAGATAGACGATACCACCCTCGCGCTCGCGTTCGCGAAACGCCGCGTCCAGGCGCTTATTACCATGCTCTGTACTGCACCATATTTCATACTTGATACTCCTATGAATATCGTCTTCCGAATACGACTTGATAACGAAGAAACGTGCCATAGGTGCACTCAAGTCGAATTCCTTTGGATTGTAGTCATTTTTAATACGAAGCTCATCTAGCACCGGGTGCGGCACTGGCGGCGACGAGGCCACAGGTGCGGGCTGCACGGGCGGCGGCGGGCGCGGTGGCGCACGGCTCCACGCTGCCGGCGCCAGCGCGGCCAGCAGCGGCGGCGGAGGCCGGGGCAGCGGCGCGGCGGCCGGTGGCGGCAGCGGAGGCGGCGCGCTCTGCAACGACGGAGGCGGAGGAGGTGGTACACTCGCTACGTTGCCGCCCTTCCCTGCGTCCCATGTACCGATGTCCATATTGTGTTTGCCAGGTATTATAGGCGGTGGTGGCATTCCAGGTCCTTTTTTTTTTAGACCGCCGCCCTGAGTGGATGGCGTTGGTTTCGCCGGCTGGCTGGCGATAGAAGCCCATGTCATCTTTTTGGGCTGCGATCCACCAACGTCCTTGAGCTCTGACATGCGTTCTTTGTCGAGCTTGTGGTCGAGCGACAGTGCCTGCACGCCGCTCTCCACTGTTTTGATTCCATCGGGCACATACAGCCCGTCGGCACGGTAATATTCATCATATTGTTTCGCGCGCCCGAGTTGACCCCAAGTGGAGTAATCACCATTTCCATGAAAGTAATTAAAAGTTGATGCAGGTTGCCCGAATGCAGCGGTCGAAAAAGGTGTCGTTGAAGGGCCAAAAACACCTGGAATAAAGTTTATGGATTCATAAAATTGTTATATAATTGACACTTTTGCTCATTTGCTCATTATCTACTCTTAGGGTAGATTTATATGCATCCACGAGACCGAGCGGTTTGGCCGCAAATTCCAGCGACCGCGGCTGCATCTCTTTTCGATTTATATGAAGCGGCCAGCTGCCTCCCCGCCCGCCTCCATACTTTATAGTCACTACGACAGCTTCAAATGCACAACACACACAACGAAACAAGTTGAAATTTGTAAATCGACCGGGCCACTGCGACTAGCCGCTAAAATCAGCGAAGAGCGGCTACCAGGAGAAGCGGCCAAGCTACTCGATCGCGGGGACGCATATAATTCGAGCCTAATCTACAAGAACTTCATTTAAATTAGTGCAAGTATATTAAGTTCAAACTACAAGTATTGATTAGAATGGACTGGCAATCATTTTCTACTTTCTGGTTTTCTATTCTTATTCCAATACAAAATTAATTTTAAATAAAAACATACGAGTTTTTATTCAGTAAGTAGCCAATTTCCAATATTAACAGAACAAGACAACCCAAAGTAGAAAAGTTTTGAGTAGATTTGGGTTAAAAGAAAAAACCTTTAAACTTTTCTTTGTACTGGAATAAACACTAGCTACCATCCATTCCATAAGAATCATGAGGATTGTATCCTCCGAGGAAAGTCATCGGATCTGTTCCATTGCTGGACCAAGTCCCATCCCCGACTCCAAAAGCTTGATAAGGAAGTGCTGTTGTACCGTAATAACCTGCAAAGAATAATTTCAATTGAGTATCACAAAAATCATAACATATGTAGCTGTAAACTTATCAACAGTAAACATCTTTATTGTCTTTGTCACCTATAATGAGCTCATCTTCAATAAAAAGGAACTTCTTTGTTCATTTAAGTCACTTCTATCTGGTGATTAGCAATTACTTTACATTGTACCATGTCGACCCATGAATTTTGGCTATTTATCCAATAAAATACAAGTATAATTTATCTTTTATCCTGTTGAGCTGTTTACATATAGTAGCAATATAAAGTTATATTACAGATTAGATGATTTTAGATGTGTTAAATGATAGTAATGTGTAAAAAAGAATAAGTACCTACCTGCCGCGCTGTAGGGGTCGGCGGCTGTGGAGATTGGCGGCGCGTACGACGGGGGCTGCTGGTGACGCCATGACACCTCCGCTAGCTCGTCGCCTCCACTCTCTAACTGGTGCTCTTTCGCTGCATTTGTTACTGGAATACATCATTAGTCATATCTTTTAAGTTGAGGTTTGAATCTCATAGTTAATCATACTTTTGAGGTGTAATCCATTTTTTTTTAGTTGACCATGTCTTATTTTTTCGTAGTAAGCATCAAGAAGAGGGGAAAAACCTCAACCTTTTTTTTTCTTGTCTATGAGGGATCTAAAACTGGCAAAAATTGTTAATAACTCTTGAATTACATAATAATTGAATCTTGACCAAATCCAATGAGAAAATAAAATCTAAAAAAGAAACAATGATTAATAGGGCAAAATGGTTGAATCAATCAAAACATAATAAAAAAGAATAAATAAAAAAACAAATTCCTTAAGATTAGCAGTTTTATCTGGTTGAAGTCATTTCCATTATTAAACGATATTACACACAATTGTGTCTCAATCAATTCTGACACAATATACTCATATTCTATATCAGAATTTTTAGTAAATATCAGATTTCTTTCACATTCATTCATTTAAATTTTAATTAATAATGAATTCAATCAACCAATCAAATATTTTTTTATTTAAATGGACTTATAAGTATTTTTTAATCATCCATTATAATTGTTTTTGATAATTGACTAGTTCTAAATAAAATAAATTTCATTTTAGATGCACTGTATTATTTCCTATTTGATCATTATGTTATTTATGTTGAATAATAATCCATAATATTGATGTTATGTTACAAGTTATAATAGAGTCTAAAGTTTCTGTTGTGTTTTGAATTGTCAACATAGTCTTACTACACACAAATTGAAACAATGTAACAGAATGAAGAAGAATGTTTATTTGTCATTGCTAAATTATTATCAATGTAGTTGTAGTACATTCATTAATGTAAGTAATGAAATACAACTGACTCACTTATGAGTTCATAAATAAACTTTTTTTTAACCATTCCCAAGATGACACAAACTCAAATTAATCTTAAGCATATTCAACAGTTTTGTATTTATGTGACACATATTACTATGTTTTGTTTTGTTCACTTTTTACCATATATTATTTTTAATCTTTATTGTGTTAAGATATCACAACAAGCCAAAATTGTTACAGTATTTCGATTTTAGTTACAAGCAATAATTGTAATCTGTTCTTTGCCTGTACATTCAAATCAATCTGAAAATTATGATTTTTAAAGAAGTGAAGTTATTGTTTGTTTTCTGATTTCAACTATGCAATTTTTAAACAGGAAATAACTTAAGATTAATGTATTTGACTTAAAACTACTTACTTAGTGTGTAATGAAAATGTAAAAGGTCCAGTGTATTTTTGTATGACTCAGATTCAAAATTACAAATAATAACTATGGATATTAAGCTGAGTTTCAAGTGTTACAAATTAAACAAAGTAGGTATTTACACAACTGATTTTCAAAGTCCTATATTGTTTGTATGCAATATTATTACGATAAACATGAATTATCGTTTACACATCAAATTGTTAAAGCCCTTAATACCTTAATAATGTATTGATTGTACTGTTAGGGTTTTAGTTTAGAAATGATTAGTTGAGCTAAAAGAAAGTAAAACTAAGTGAAAGTTCTCGAAGTTCATCACACCATCGAGACTGCGTTGCCTGCGACGGATACCGGATACAAAAGCGACCGGTATAACTTACACCTACGGCAAAACACCTTGCAACGTCATTACTCATATTTACCTTGGTTCCCTTGCCCTTTCATCCGCTGAACGTCGAATTAACATGAAAAGATAGAAAACCTTACTTCAGTAAACACAGAAACAAACAAAGGATTGCAATAAATAATGTAAAAGAAGCGTTTTACGAGAAATACCTGATCTGACACGCCTGCTGACATTGGCCACGATTTCTCAATTATCAATTAGATACACAAGTCTTTTTTCACAATATTATCAAAATTAATCACATCAGGTTCACTACACAGAGTCTAAAGTATCTAATAATCACTAGAATGTCTTTAAATGTAAAAAAATCACTGAATAGTCCGGTCCGAAAAATGGACATTTAATGGCGGCTGATAGTTAGTGTTGCCATAGTAAACGTTTTTCTAATTTTCCCCATAAAAAGGAAAAAATATAGGCACATAGTTAATGAAAAAACTCCTTTAACGCCGCAAGGAACAAGAAGTAAAAAACTCATAGACTTAAAGATGTCTTCGTTGTGCGAATTTCATTTTAATTGACAATTAGAAATCATTCCCGCTGTCCCTCTTATCTATCCCCATTGTAATAGTAAAAAAAAACAAATCAAAATAAATCCGCTGTCCCCGTTTTTATATTTTCACTTAAAATTTAGAAGATAAGTTTAGATTTGGATTTTACCATAACCGTTACTCAAATAGTTCCTTTAATCCATTTAAAAATTCACGACAAGACAATGACGAAAAAAAGAACCATAGATGTTTGAAAATAACAGAAACAAAGTAAAATAGAAAAGCATGTAAATAATTTGAATTTGAACTTATTCAGCGTGCTAACAGAACAGTACAAGTATTTGAGTGTGCATTGTAGCCCCAGCTGTGTTCTATTGATAATTTAATCAGTAACGGACCTATGGAATTGTAACGTGAGTTATAGAGTCCGTTACCAATTTTTAAGCTTTAAAGTTAATAGTTAATCGAAATCGAAAAAATCGAAAAGTTTATACTTAGTCAATTAACAATTAACGATATTGTGAGCTATGGTTTTTAACCGAATGCGGCAAAGCCAGTTCTGGAAACAACAAAAACTCACGACAATTAATCTCTTGCCGAGTGGGGCAGGTTGCTAATCTGTCAACACTATCCAAGAAAAATGAGGAACTCGGTAGCTATAACGTGCGGTAACCAAAGACTTAAACTCTAGGCCTGCCGAGTCGGTCCGTTAACCAAGGCACGTAACAAACTAAGCTTCCACGTCCTCTCTTGTAATAGATATTAGATTGTCGAATTATCTCTAATTGATTAACTAAGGTCCAACTATACTGAAAAACATTCCATATAATTAAAAATAAGTATTCAAAATAATTTAAAATGTTGGTTGGTAGCTTAAACAAATACGATCGTTTTTATTATATTAAAATAGACCTAGTAATTTCGCTGTCTTTAAAATTATACTATTCATCGTGTTCCACTTATTTAATTTTCACAGTTTATTTTTATTTTGATGATTTAAAAAAATGATTGTGAAGGATTAAATAAACAGTTTCTTCTAAATTGCTTCCCACGGATGTAAAACTGTTCTTATAATAATAACACGTTTAGAAGGTCCCCGTTGTCAGATCACCGTAAAGGGTACAACTGGAATGATTTTTAAAATTTTCATAAAGTGCCGTTAACGGGGATACGGCCAAAGGGGACAACTAGAATAGACCAAGTTTAAACTATCGTTGATCTACTTTAGTGGTACAAACAATGATTATTTTTATACTGAAGTTACGTAGCTTGTTTTAAAAATAAGTACAACGTTTTATGTTTGTTAGTGGTACAAATCGACCTTCGTTAGTCCTCATTTACAGAGACGCGGCGCGTCGCGCGTTGCGTTGCGCGGCGCGGCCCGCATTAAATTCAAACGTATGGCGTTGTATGTGAGTGCGTTTACGGAGAAGTGATTTTACACGCGTTCGCTTGAGTAGGAGCGTTTTAAGCGGCCGAGCCCGCGGATGGCATCGACGCGTCTCACGCGGCGTTTATCGCGGCGGCCACGCTGCGGTCCCGGTATCTTTCGCTAACCTAAAATTAGTCGGTTTGCTGAGTAAATCGCGCGCGGCCGCCGCAGCGCTGCCCACTGCGTGCTTCACTACACGCTTGAGGATTTGCTTCGGGTACAGCGGCGGGCACCGCCACTCTTCCCGTCTCGCATCTCCATGAACAACATCGTTCATTTCCATATGTTTGTGTTTACGCGTGCGATGATAAGTGCCGCTTCACGCGCCGCCGCACCTTCAGTCCAGGTGTGGAGAAGGGGGTGTTCCAAGTACGTTATTCAGGGGAATAATAATAAACACATAACTCATGATACACACATTCGCACGTCGCAGGTGCTAGGCAACGATATAGTATAAACGACCTAAATAAGAATACTAAAACTAAGACCGGTAAGCGAAACAACGTGTCTTGCAAATAACACAAAGTTCCGCCCCCACCGGGATTCGAACTTTGAATCTCATGCGTAGTAGCCAGCTGTAACAGCAATAGACGCCGTCCAAATGAATGAGAGTATTATGACTTTCGTAAGCAAATGTATTGTTATAGGCTTACTCTAGAGAGTCGCCAGTCTATGGCCTAGGGAGAGCACTTGACATATGGTTGATATACGATCAGAAGCGAATTAAGCCCTATATTTTTAGTGAGAGTATTTGCTAGGAAATTGTAATACATACACTTCTAGTCTAGGGGGTCCTTGGCGTCACCATGCTAATATATTAAGATATCAAAATCTTTTTCTCTTCTTATTTTTAAATATGACTAAGATCTGTGGACCGCCAGACAAAACTTAATTTCTACCTCACAAAATAGGTGGGTGGGATAGGGTAGTACTAGTCTATACTTTCAACATATACATATTTGCTAACTGGTACCATAGGACAATATTAAGGAATCAGGTGTTAAAGAATCTAAAACATAACTTACTTTTAATATTTTACATGTTTTGTAGAAAATCATAAAAAGCTAATCATTAACATTATCTAGATACTTTTCGTGCGCAAAAATTTCTGCCAGATGTATTTAAGTTCCAAAATAAAATTTGTCATTTTTATATTGAAGTAACTAACAGTTTGAACTTGATTTATTGTTCTACTAGTAACTCATTTACACCATTGTGCCACAGAAGAAATTTAAGCATAAAGTTAGAAAAAATAATCAAATCAAAATATTTTATATTTTTTCATGTAATTAAATAAAAAGGGTTAGGTAGGTACTTAAATTACTTTTTTGAAAAAAATGATGATATTTGTTTAGTTCCACTAGCAGCTTTTTGTCTTGCTTTCTCTTTAGCAGTTAAAGGTTTTTGTTTCTTTCCATCACTTATTGTTGGTCCATTTGTTTCAAATTCTTTGAAAGTTTCTTCAATGTTTTCACATTTTATTTTCTTGTTTGTTCCATTGGACACTTCAATTTCAGATTTCCTTTTTTTACCAATTGTTTCAATAATTTGAGCCTGAAAGTTGAATATTTTTTCAAGTCTTTCAGACAGGTCATCATCAATATATTCTGACACCATACCATATGCATATTTTAGATAAAATTCTGTAATAAAAAGTTTAAATATGATTTTTTATGTGTGACAAAAATTAGTCATAGTACAAAACACAACTAGTCATAGTCATAAAAGCACTGACGAGTTTTTTTACCTTCTTCAATGTGGTCATTATTTATAGTACTAGCAACATAAGTTGATGATAAAGCTCCAGGTGTTACATGAACATTTTTTATTCTTAGAACCTTTGCTAACTTTCTAACTCTAGTTTCCAGCCAAGCTATTGTCTTCTCTTCATTGTACTTATAGGCTTTCATATCTGCTGATCCCTAAAATGAAAATACATAAAACAAAATGTTTTTGAATATTGTTTGATAAATGAGAATAGAGGAATATCCATTGTTACTCTTATAATTTTGTGCAAAAGTATTTTTAACTGCAGATTGCGTAGTAAAAAAACAGTTTTTCTGACAGTACCCATTGGGTACTATTTGTGTGCCAGAAGGGTAGATTTTTGTTGACATAATAATTTAATTGGAAATAACACATGTATCAAGCACAAAAATCAGACAAATAAACAATTATAATGACTAAAGTTCAAATGGGACCACCTAATGCAAATAATTTTTGAACTTGCAACACTTGCAGAGCTTAACAATAAATTTATCACAAAATTTTTCCTCAGTTAATCAGTCAGTTTCAATGAAATTCTAACATCAAAACTTAATACATTAGTAATAACCAATATTCCAATTATATAGTATTAATTTTAGTAACATTTCAAATATTGATACCTTTATATCAGCTATCATGTCTAAGCTAGTGATGCAGTCATATATTTTATCAAAGCCTTTTTCAGCCAGCAAGTCTTCTAATGGAATAGCTCTAGTACTACACTGCTCCTTTAGTCTTGGCAAAACTGAAATTTTAAAATAATTTAATACATTTATTTGCCTGACTATAAACTTACCTACTAATCCTCAATCATGACGGATTGTCTGATGAAGATCAATAATAAAAAAACTGGTGAAAGAACTACAACAGGATTCAATTATCCAATATGTATGTGTCTACATTATCACATTTTGTATTTCATACATTAGTAAACTTTAGAATCGTCAGATTCTTTGATTGGGAGTTCAATGTTTGCAACATGTTTGTTTGTTGTGGGAAACAATAGGTTAGCAAATAATATTTTATTTTATGCAACTTGTTACCTAAGAATGCTGGATGAATGGGTGTCATCATAACAACACTTCCGTCTGATTTCACAGTTTCTCCAATAAACCAAGAACGGTATGGCTCATCATAGGTTACTAATTCCAGAACTCTTCTGTTTACATCATCTATACAATATTTTGATGGTGTCCCATGAGCCGGGTGAGGTAACGTAACTATTGAGAAGTTTGAATTTTTAAATAGGGAATCTGAAAATAAGTTTTATTTAAAATATAAAATAAAATTACATATAAATAGCAACAACATAAGGGTTATGGTTTATTTGTTATACCTTGAGCAAGAAGAATCCACGAGTTTTCAATACGTTGAGTTGAAATAGAGCTTTTAGACCGAATTTCAGCAGTTTTTTTAGATCTTGTTGTCATTTTGATAATCTAAGAGCTCATAATTTCATTTATCTGAAATCTTTTTCCCGATTTGCCCCTTAAACTTTTTCCGAAGTATCTCGACTACGGATGACAGATAAAACACCGGCTGACGATGTAACTTTTAACCAGCGTTTTAATTAAACCTTTTTAACAACTCAATATCTTTCACAACAATTTAAAAATATGTGTATCACATTACTTTTTATAATCTTTATGTAGGAAAACAACCTGGATTATCCATCAAATAGAAAAATCAAACTCATATTTGAAATCTTAAAATTTTTAATAAACAAATGTATACGTGTTTGCAAAGTTGTATTATACTGACAAAAAGTTAGGGATGAGGTGAATCGATCAATCGAGGCTTGTAAATCTATCTGATATTTCAATCAGAATGTAGTAAAATCCTACTCTTTGTAATATTTGTAAATCGGCTTAGAATTAACAATTTTGTGAAAATTGGTACCTTAAACCTAAATAAATAAAAAATAACTATTATTTCATTTAAAAAATCATATGCAATTTTCGGTTTTTAGCAACATTAGTAGCATGTTACGATATAAACAATTAAGAAAGAAGAAAAATATGACACAGAAGACTTGTGCTGTATGGGCTAAAGCCCTATGAATTTCCCGACAAAAGGGAAGAATTAGACCAAGAAGAAGAAGCATATGTCATCCGGAGTTACTTGGCGGGAACGAGGAGTGGTGGTAGAAATTTTCTTATTGCATTGTCTTTTCTTGTGTATCAGCAGAGTTTAATGTGTAAAATGGTGGTGTTTTAACCAGTGAACATCGGTAGTGCAATACGAGTGTGGAGAAATTGAAAAACGACGATTTGGCTGCTCTTTTTGTCATCTCCCAAGTAACTCAATATAACTTGCAGTAACTTTACAAGCATGTTACTGTAGAAATAAGAAAGACGAAAAATATCACACAGAAAACTTGTGCTGTATGGGCTAAAGCTCTTTGCCTTTTCCTATAAAAGGGAAGAATGAAACTAAGAAGAAGAAGCATATGTCATCCGACATATGTCATCTAACACGGAAGACTTGTGCTGTATGGGCTAAAGCTTTTTGCCTTTCTCGACAAAAGGGAAGAATTAAACTAAGATGAAGCTTTTGTCATCCGTATCAAGCTATTTTGGACAAAGTAGAGCTGACTTGTCATTTGACTGACCTTCAATTCAAAAGCTAAGAAAACCTCAAAGTGGAAGGAAAGGAACAAAGGTTCGTTTTTATGTAACAATTTCTAATACCATTAAGATAGGAATTCAGCTCTAATTAACAGAAATTAAATTGTGGTTAAAGTACAACTGTGATTGATTGGAGATACTTGGTGGGAACGGGAACTGTCAGGAATTTTTTTATTATTTTCTCCAGGCAACCAGAGTTGCCCAAAACTTTTTAGCAGCAGAATTTAATGTATACAATACTATTGTTTTTATCAGCGAATGTCTTTAGTGCTGTATAAGTGTGGAGAAAGTGAAATATGACGATTTGACTGCTTTTTTTTGTCATCTCCCAGTAACTCAATGAAGCTTAAAGTATCAGCACTAGCAAGTCACGGTAGACCAATTTCTTATTCTATCTATCATTTTATGCTTTCATTATTCATCTTTTCATTATAATCATCATCTTATCTATCATCTCACCATCTTATGAAAATTAAATAAAATCTAAAATTATGAATTGGAAGACTTGTGCTGTATGAATGCTCATTGCATTTCCAAACAACAAACTGTGGGCTACTCCTGCATTTTACACACACTTAGCTACACACACACATGTTTATTTACACTATACAAATAAATACATTTATTTATTTACACAGAAAATTTATACATAACTTATTTTTTTTTTTATTAGCCATTTATTTCCCAAAAAAACATTACAATAATTTAATTTTATATATTAAAAAATTCTAGAAAATTACGTTTAATTATTTTAGTATAGTTTAATTCATTCACATTATTCACTCACAGATTGTTTATTGGGTACCCTTTCGGGTAAAGGCCTCCTCTAACTGCTTCCATCGCGCCCTGTCGAGGGCCAGTCGCGTCCAGGTAGACGAGGCGACGGCCACGATGTCATCGCGCCATCGCGCGCTCGGTCGCCCGCGCGGCCGGCGGTGCTCGCGCGGCCACCAGTGCAGTACGCGTTCGCTCCAGCGCCCGTCCTCAGCGCGGGCCACATGACCAGCTCATCGCCATTTCAGTCTGCAAGCCTGTTCCGCTGCGTCGATCAGTTTGGTTCTTTGACGTATTGTGTCGTTTCTTTGTCGATCCAGCAGTCGGAGTCCAAGCATGCTTCTCTCTGCCGTTCTTTGGAAAACTTGTAGTTTGTGGACAGTATTCTTCGTAAGTGCCCATGTCTGGCACCCATAGAGTAGGGTCGGAAATATGGTATTTTCCATCGCTATCTTTTTAAGTTTTACAGGAATGTTTGACTTAAAAATGTGTTTCATGGACCAATATTTGTTCCAAGCAAGCTTTATTCTCCTTTCTACTTCGTTAGAAGTAAGATCGTTGAAAGATATTCGATGTCCGAGATAGATCTAATAATATTTAGATAAGAGATAGAGCTTTAAGGATAATAACAGGAGCTATGTGTTCTACTCCTATTAGAGCAATGGAAGTAGAAACAAAAATAATGCCCTTAAGTTTGAGGAGATTTTATTTAGCACAAAGGTTTATTCTTAAAATGTTGACTTCTTATAATGTTGAAGTTATAAATTCTATTGGAGCTAAATCTAACAGTTGTGATCTTGATCAAATAGAATCGCCTCTTGGGCTTTTAAGAGGTAAAAGTCCACAGTTGTCATGTATATTAAATTACACTAAAGATAAATTTAAAACAGTTTATACACAATCCCTGTTATAGTGGAATTTATAAAAGTAAAATTGTAAATATTTCAAGATTAACCACAATTGTAAATAACAATAGTGAATATTTAGCACTTGTTTCTCAGATTCCTCTTTATTTCAAATT
The DNA here is from genome assembly GCA_949316135.1 of Choreutis nemorana. NCBI lineage: Eukaryota > Metazoa > Arthropoda > Insecta > Lepidoptera > Choreutidae > Choreutis > Choreutis nemorana. Next base: position 4,544,591 of record OX438597.1, on the reverse strand, counting down.
ATACACAGACGGAAGTAAAACTAATAATTATTGTAGAGCTGCTTTTATGACCCACAGATGAAATTTATTCAAACATTTAAATTAAATCTAGAATGTAGTATATTTATAGCTGAATCTTTGGCTGTGTATGAAGCACTTAAAGTAGTAAAAACTGTAAATAATTGTAAATATTTTTTAATTGTCACTGATTCTTTAAGTGTCGTGGAATCTCTACAGAATGTAGTAATTAATTTTAAAAACAATTTTATAATTTGTATGATAAGAGAAATGATTTATAATATTCAAAATACGAACAAATTTGTTACCTTTTTGTGGGTTCCCTCTCACAGAGGAATAACAGGTAATGAAATTGCTGATATGGCTGCGAGTAAAGGGATTCATGAATTAGATGTAAGCAATATTTATAAGATACCTTTTACGGATCTTCAAGCCTACATAAATATGAATATAAAACAACTGTGGAAGAAATTATGGAGTGAAGATTTAAAAATAAAAGGAAAATGGTACGGAGAAATACAAAAAGACCTTCCAACAAAACCTTGGTACTATAGTTATAATGCAACTAGAGATTTTATAACTACAATAATTAGATTGAGATTCAACCACCACGCTACACCAATGCATCTATGCAAAATTAATGTTATTTACAACAACAAATGTTACTACTGTGATAGTGGAACAGGCGATATAAATCATTTCATATATGACTGCAAATATTTTTCAATTCAAAGACTAATATTAGTGAGTGAACTTAGTGACTTCAAACAAAGTGATCCCTCCCGCCGCTTGCAAGAGCTTTTATCAAATTTTGAAACATTTAAACCATTATATAAGTTTATTAAAAATACTGTGACTAAAATTTTATGAAGTGATGTGATAAAGAAAGAAATCTCAAGCAAAGACATTAAATTAACTACGGTCATGGCTTAAAGGACATCGCATCCAAGCCAGTAAAAATCTTAAAAAAAAAAGTGATTGACAATGACACTAATGACAAGTAACTAACGGCTGGCGCAATTTGTACAATAATGTTTTGCGGGAATTGCGGGTGATTATTATTTTTTTGTTTGTCATTACCATGCAAGCTTTTCTGAAAACAGGAAAAATATCTGCGGTCGACAAGCCGTCTTCGTCTGGGACAAAATCCTCCACGAAAAAGAAACCTCCGGCACCATGGGTTGAGAAATAGTGAGTATTTTTCTACTGATTGAGTTGAGCATTATCAAAGCATACTAATGTAGAATTAAATGTTAATAACTTATTAAATTTACAGCCGACCGAAGACTATTGATGACATAGTAGATCAGGGTGAGGTTGTACAAGTTCTACGGGAGTGTTTGTCCGGAGGTGACTTGCCACATTTGTTGTTCTACGGGCCGCCGGGTACGGGCAAGACGAGCGCTATCCTTGCAGCCGCAAGGCAGCTGTTTGGTGACATCTCTCGGGATCGCGTGTTGGAGCTGAACGCGTCAGATGAAAGAGGCATACAAGTCATCAGGGATAAGGTCAAGACATTCGCCCAGCTTACTGTTAGCAGTACCAGGCCTGAGTGAGTAAATTTTGTTAATATTTGAAAAATTGACACTGATAACCAAGGAAGTGATCACACTCAATTAAAATTATGTTGATGTAGGATTATAAATGTTTTTATGAAGCCTGCTTATTCTAGGCTACAGAAGGAAAATAAAAATATATAAATACTTTTTCTTAATCTATTTTTTTTGGATAAGAAAGTACAGGCACATATTTTAACAATAAAATAACAAAAGTAAATTCAACCAATAGTTGAAATAAATATCTTTATTTCTCCATTAATACAAACAGTGATTACAATTTTACTTAAAATAACATCAAAAATTACCTACATAACTTTAGCAAAGGAATAAAATCACCCAAACCTGTTGGTAAGAGATTTTGTGAAGACCAAACCAAACCATACATCTAATAGACGAAGCCCTCAATACAAAAGCTTAAGTACGAAAGTCATTGTAAAACTCAAATTCATAAATTCTAGATAAATGTCCAGGAGACAGACAGCTGTAGGAGTTATTTTTTTAACATACAGTAACATATTCTATCCATCTGCTGCTAAGCTATGCTTGAAGACTATATTATAGCAGTCAGCACTTATTTCCCAAAGGACCACTACAGAACCAATTTGTATGTTGCAATTTCTTCAAAACTGTATAGCAAGTTTTGAATATAAAATGTTTGTAGATACATTATGCTGTGAAAGTAAATCAATTTAAATAAAAATAATGATAAATTTCAGTGGTAGACCTTGCCCACCTTACAAGCTGGTGATACTTGATGAAGCTGACTCCATGACAACTGCAGCACAGGCAGCCCTGCGTCGCACAATGGAGAGAGAGACCCGGACCACTCGCTTCTGTTTAATTTGCAACTATGTCTCCAGGATCATACCACCTATCACTAGCAGATGCTCCAAGTTCAGGTTCAAACCGCTAGCCAGAGAAAATGTTATGAAAAGGTAATCATATTTAGAACCATTTTTTTTATCCGATTCATAAATATTTAGTTCATGTACAACATACAAACTTATCAAAGGAATTTAAAACACAAAGACACTAAGACATGTTCAACTTGTGATTAATAAAAAAACCTTTAATCCCATAATCCTGATGACTTCTGAAGGCACTGCATCAATTCTATCAAAGTAACTACAATCAAAATCTATCAAAATGTCCACTGTACGACAACATTGGCTGCAGCAAAACATCCAATGTATCATAGCATATGTGAATAACTATTTCAAAATGTTGGCTATCCTGAAAATCATTTTATTGCGTTCTGTTTAAAATATATAAATATTTTTAATTTGCATTCTAGATTGAAAGAGATATGTGAAGCTGAGGGTGTGGTGATAGGAGATGGATCAGTGCTGGATGAAGCGGTGGATATTTGCGAAGGGGACCTGCGTCGCGCGCTCACAGCGTTGCAGTGTTGCCAGAGACTCTCTGGAGAGATCACAGCTGATGGATTGGTTGAGGTACATACTATTTTGATAAAAGCAATAATATTATCCACCTTTGGTTCATAAGAATTATTGTCTTGCTTTGTAGTGCAGGTAGAAGTCAGCATGTGGCATTGCTTTCGAGGTGCATTTTATTTAAAGGGATAGCAAAGTATTCATGTTTTTGTAAGCAGAGAAATGTAATCTATCAGCAGAAATTGATAATTGATCACTAACCATGGCTAGCAAACATTATAAAATCAATCTTCAATTTTTGTCATTCTGGACAGCTTTAGAATTTATAAATACAGTCTATTAATTAGATAGGCAGTAATGAGTGACTTATGTCTAATAGAATTATGATAACTAATCTAATGTTAAAATTATGTATCTTACCTAAATGTATTTAAAATTGTCGATTTTTTCTTTGTTTTTGTTTTTTCTTTATTTAAAAAACCAACAGATTATAAATTTGTAATACAAGTATGCCTTATAATTAGGTTTTTTCCAGTAATAGGTTTCTAACGTTACATATAAAAATTAACAGCCAAAATCGTTTGTCTGTTGTGGACACAATACATAACCTAACCTAGACATGTGTAATTGACAGACTGAAGACTTCTGCAATTAACCAATCGTAAAATCTTGCTGATGAAGTAATTAATTGTGGATTGACTGTTTTTACGCAAAATCATATTATTGTAAGCTACCTATTTATGATAAAACTACTGAATATTATACATTTATTTGTGAGACATGGATTGCTTAAAGATTTTTTTGGCTGAATTTGATCATAGTTTAAGATTTAATTACTCCTCATTTACTGAATAACAATGAGTGTATACTACATATAATATTATATGTAACACCAATGAGTTCCACAATGCAAATAACATAAGTATACCAAGAGGATTGATATTTTTCAAATTATTTTACGTCATGGATTTGGTAGCTGTGTTTCTTTATTCTCCTTAAACAACCAAAACTAAACTAAATAGTTCAAACTTAATTTTGTATCCATGCATTTTTAAGTAATTGGCTTAATCCAATTTTAGGGATATTCTGACTTAATATTTTTAATTATTTATTTCAATTTCATTAAACATCAAACAACAAATTTTACCATTTATTATTTACCAACCTGTGATAGTCATAGCGAAAAATATGACTCATGTTTATATTCCCGTCATACTATAGCTTTCAAGGAATGGAACTGGTGGGAAATCAAAATTCCTTTCAACTCACCATCTGTACTATCAAACCAAATTGTAGCCAAAATACTGAACGTACATAATAGTAGATGTAATTTAGTGTGCTAAGTCGTGATTAATTACATTAAATGCGTGTGTATGGAATCCGCATGAGGCTAAGGACAAGCTTTTACTAGAAAAGGTTCAGAAAGTTTTTCTCAGGTATTTCTATAAACGCCTTTATGGCTACTATCCGTTTATGTAACCTACAAGGTTTCTTCTGGAGTGTTTGGGCATGAATTTCTTAGAGGTCCGGAGGGGAGTTAATGAGATTTCTACTGCCATCAAAGTCCTGCAGATTGGTGGATATGCAAGAGGCGGTTGAACACCTTTGTAGGCTTTTTGTGCCTGACAATTACACACGACTTCGCTCCAACCGCCGTCATTGTCTGTTCAGTCGGGCAGCAAGTCATACAGTGGCGCGTGCCCAGGCTCCATTCTGTAGGATCACACTGCCCTCAATGCTCTTCTGTTTGCCTATCCTAAGCTTGATGTGTTCGCGGATGGATGGAAGTCGTTGATGAATGCCTGTTTATAATTTTGTTTAGTATTTTGAGAATGTATGACACTTTGTTTCTGTTAATCTTATTGATTGTTAATATTGTTATTATTGTGTATATGGTTACTTAATTTTTAGTCCAATTGTATTATATTTTTGTATTTGTTTTTTTTTTAATTGAACTTATAATTATGTGATTGTAATAATAATATTGTATGAATAATAATGTAATTGGGTGCATAACCGTTTTATTATTTTAAATAAATAAATAAAAATAAATCAACACCTAAACTTTCTGATAAAGCTTTCATTCTACAAAAACTATAGCTACAAAATGTGACTGGTGTGAAATTTGCGGCAATATACCAAAACTTAAACACCTATTTATTTAATTCTTGGGACTTTCTATTTAAGTTACATTCGGTTTGATATCTACTTTACAAATATCAATTAATTTACTGTATACTCGGTTAACTCTTTCTTTAATTTTGATCAGAAAATTTTAAGAAAACATCTTGTTTTCCCTTTTCTCGAGAAAAGGGTAGAAAAGGGAGTATTCATCAATGATTTAGAAGTGTTTTTTTTTGCAGGTGACGGGTCTAGTACCTGTAAAGAGTGTGGAAGAGTTCCTTAATGTCAAGAATTACAGTGAGCTGGAACAGTTTGTTGAAAAGTAAGTTTTAAAATACATATGTATTTAGAACATATACAAATGCGTATGGCGCAGTATGAAAACAGATTATTTACTTATGGGTTAAAACTTACTTTAACTTAGGTACAAAACTTAAGGGTTTTGCGAAAACACTTACGATTGCAAACAAAAACAAAATTAGCCAATCTTTCACTTTGAATTTAGATTTTTAGCTAAAATTCTAGTGTATTTAGTATCATTGTAAAAAAGTTGAGTTAGTTAGTTATTTTAAAAAGCCTTGAATATGTTAGGTTCATGATCATTTACCAATTTCTTCCGTTATATAACCCTTTAGAACAGTACCGTAAATAGAACCAGGAAGATTTCATTTTGGCTAAAACTTTAATTATTCTAGTTAATACGCGAAAACCATATTTTTTGTAAATTATCGTTTTCCACAATCATCTTGCCACACGTATTTCAAGTGACCACAAGCATACAGCCCTATAAAAAGTAAGAAGTGTTCAGCTTATAATCAATTGCGACTAAATAGGTATCGTTAATGAGTTTCTGAACCTGCAATCTCTCAATCAATGAATAATGCACAACATAGTCATATTATAGGTATTGGTAGGGTATGGTAACATCCAGGATTTTAAACTTATTTATATTTAAAATGAATTTCATAGCTTAACTTTATAAATATGTCAAATCAAGATTAGCTTTATTTGCGACCGAAATCTTTTATTTTGATTTGAGACAAATTTTGAATCTGACTATGTTTACATGATATTTTTGAGCGATAATTGGATATAATCTAGGTCACCATAACGCATAACTATATTCGCTCGTAAAATCGATTGATTGGATTGCTCTATGGAATGAAAAGAGACTTAATATTGATGACAATGTTTTAATGGTCTAGAGTGTTTATGTTACATAAAATATAATATACTAGAATTATTGTGTTTCACACATTGTATGTTGTAATAGATTTTTTTTTATATGTGAAAAAAGCAACTATGCAGGTTTCTTTCTGGATTATTTCCAGTAGAAATACTAACAACTCTTGTGCTAACATGAAATCTCAATTATCGCCTTCATATGATGTCAAAGATAAATAATTGAACATTTTGGTTTGGTAAATTTTTTATTTAAATATTTTATTTTACAGTTTCCTAATGGAGGCTTATTCAGCGGCGCAGCTACTGGAGCAGCTGAGTGCGATGCTGGTTAGTTCCGGTCACCTCACCAACAAACAGAAGTGTGTTATCAGTGAAAAGCTAGCCGTGTGCTCCCATCGTCTTCTGGACGGCGGCGCCGAGACCATGCAGCTCACGGACCTCGGCTGCACAATCATCATGGCCAACAATAATCCCTAATTTCAACGAAACTACTCAATTTATTATCAACCTATCACACTGAAGTCCCATCTCTTACATGCCTACAGCTGTGTCCCATAAACGATCTTGATTAAAAACCAATTGTAATATTAATATTCATCGGTTTACTGCCCTGTTGTTAGCGAGCTCCTATTAGAGCGGTATTGATATAAAACACTTTCTGTGAATAAACTGATTGTTTAAGTTATCATTTTTGTTTGAAACAGACCCAGTCGTTTATCGTTGGCGTAACTGGCTACTTGTTCGAGTTCAAAACAAAAACGTATTAACATGTAGTACCCATCTTGTTAGTAGTTAGAGTATGTGCAGAGTTTACGCGCGCGTTCATTTCACTTCCGCCGTCGGTTGAACGGACGGGCAGGCAAAGGAAAGAAAGAAAATAACGTTCTTATAGAAAAGATAATATCGTGAGGTGCGCTTTGGCGCGGCGCTTCGCCCCTCCACGTCCCGCCGCCGGCCGGCGCGCAGCCATTGGCTGCAGCCGGCCCCCCGCGCCGCCACCTCAGCGTCTAGATTTTCAGATTTCAAATCTCGACCGTTTATTTCGTTGTGAGCCGTCGGAGCGCGCGGGCCGCATGCGGAGCGCTACACTCCGCTTGTTTAAAAAACACGGCAACGTGCTCGTTAACGTTCGATTCGGTGCAACGTGACATCGCATACGATAGTGATTGCAGTGCGCCGTTCCTGCAGTTCTGCGAAACGACATAGCTCGGCTGAAGGGTCAATTTCTTTCGATGAGTGGAGGTTTAGTGCATGTATTAATTCATCATGACTAGATCCACACTCATCCATGGAAGTTGCGAGTATCATCGGTCGGAGTAAGGGCATCGGCGGCGTCGAAGGCGGCTGGGAGTGTTCCGTCCATGTGGTGATTAGATCGGGTAATCGAGCATCATTACGCCGGCAGTAATGACACGTCGAGCGAGGCAGGTAAGCGCGAGCGAAGGTTACCGCCCCTCGCCTCTACCTGGCCCCTTGCCGCCCAAAAAATGTCATTTAGATACACTTCACGCCGTTTACCTATTGCTTATTCACAGTGAGTTTTTATTTAGTTTATTTCGTCATTTTAATAGCTTTTGACGTAATCTCGTAGTTGTTTATTTCCTGCGATTACTTTAAGTATTACTTAGCCGGTATGAGTTACAAAAGTAAAGCCGGCTAGTTAGTGAGGTCGTTTATGTGGGTATCTTTAAATCTCGCGTGCGAGTTGGCGGGAAGCGGGGTGTAGAGGAGGCAAGGGGCGGCGGATAGCGGCGCGGCGCATCTGCTCCTTGAAAGTTTCTGAGAAGGGCCATTGTGGAGTGGTCAGTACGGTGACGTCACGGGGCCGACAACCTTCCCCCTTGCTACATGCTGCATACACACCCTACCACATCACACATCCGCTACTATTCAATACTTATTTATAGTAGCTGTATGCAAAACGTTCGATAACGCTACAGTATAGGTGTTTTGATAGTTGAAGTTGGTAAGAATAATACAAATGATTTCAACGGATTAAACGAATTTTTAAATGCACAAAAACTACCCTCACATGAAATATCTGTACAACTAAAATTTTGAATAAATCTGAGAAGATATTGAAATATATTTCACATAGATTAACGATCTCAAACCAGTTTCGAACCAAACCACAAACTCAACCCAATAATAAGAACTCAAAATCGATTACCTTCACTTTCAAATCTAAATTACCAAATCATCCTAATAACGAAACCAGAATGCTCGGGCAATTTCACAAAAGTTTCAAAGTTGGACTAAATTACTGTCCGCTGGGCTGTCTGTTATTTCCACTTGGTTTTTTATGGCTGGTGAATTGTTTAATAGTGTTCCGGGTAGTGCGCTCGGAGCCAGGTACCTCACAGGTATAGCATCATCGTGATCTTTTCAAATAACACAATACATCGAGCCGCCTCGTCAAGCGTCCACCGCGCCGCCGACCCGCCGTATCGACTCGTGAGAACGGACCTCAAACGATGCCTTAACAACTAATTACTTTCAACCAAATGAATTTTTGTTTTTATACCGACCCATTTGTCTATTCTGCGCTCGTAACGAAGATTAATTAGCGTTTAATTCAAGTATGTGTTAATTTAAACGCAGCCTGATAAGCGCACACCGTGAAGTTATATTATTTATGTTATGTGAGATATGCAGCTTAATCCGATAAATTTTTATGATGACTGCGCTGAGACGCGTTCGGGAAAGTTCCGGAAAATTTTCATTGCTAAACGCTGTGGCTGGATATGACGTCAAAAAATAGAAATGTAAACATGTTTGACATTAACTTGATCATTGAATTCATTTGGGATATAAGTTATATTCAGAAAACGTTAGGTATTTGCCTACTTTTAGTTCCAGTCACCATTGACATTTTAATCTTGGTAATTCTGTTAAATATCTCCGTCAAGGAAAAATATTGTAAATAATTCTAGGTACTAGTTCTCAATTGCATTTAATGTAGTTATGTACTAATTATCAAAGGGGTCATATTTGATGAATGAAAAATAATGAAGTTTGAGAATTGATTAGTATCTGTTTATACTGTGATCGTATAACTTTGTTGTTTATTTCATTTTCCCATGAACTTATACAGGTATTGTTTGCGCGTGCGCATGCCGCCATTTTTAACGTGTAAACATACCGTTTCCGCGTTAAACAAGGGCCGTGCGAACCAAGCGAGGGTCGAGGGAAGTTCCTCGACATAACGCCTTTTTTGTTTTACTTCAACTCATTAGAATTCCAACACATTGCGTCGCTTCGGCAGGTGATGCGTGTACTGTAAGAAACTTTCATCACTAATACCAACTACTCTCTGGTCAAATTTTGATGTAAGTTGCTCCACTTATCGGTATTTCCAAAATATCATCATATAGGTACTTCTTCATCACAACTATATTTTAAAATACCAGCTCAGCCACTTTAATATCTGTAAATCATTATGTGGTTACAATGAATATACCACACATAGCACGACATATCAATGGAAGTATACGTCGGTATAACCAGTAATTTCCTGCACAATTGGTCTCGGAGCAATTATCCTTGAGTTGTATTGTAAATGTATTAAAACAGTGTATTTGTGAGGGAACGCTGTAAAATGGGAGTTGAAGAGTGAATTGTTTGCAATTAGTTTCAATGTCGACGGTTGGTCGGAGTTACGTGGAGTAATTCGCGGGCGAGAGCTGACATGGCAGGGCCCAGTCGAGTGCGAGTCGGATTGAGGAGTTGCGAACATGATTTATGTGTGAAGCGCGCGAGGTCGCTCACCGCTCGCTTGCTCACCCGCTCATAGCTACAGCACGAGCCGCTCTATACTATCAACCCCCACTTAATGTTGACATCAATTCCACGGCTTTTGTTAAAAATATTAGAGAATTATAAAGGATAAAAATGTAATGACACGAAACACCTGATGGTAAAACACGTTTCGATCCAGCAAATTAACATTTCAACTGTTTGATAGGTATAGGTACATGACTTGTGCAAATATTGCTATTTTCAACTGATTTGCGTGTTCGATTTCATGTACCTACACAAATACATGTAGGTACTTAGATATATATTATGTTACGCAACTTGCAGTATCATATCATGAATCATGGTTGTTAAAACTTACGACATTGGAAGAATTGTCGATGTCAGTCTTTTTAAATCTCCGAGTTGTGTTCATAATTTATATATTGTCGAGTCGAGTTACTGCATTGAAACTGCTGGTTGCACGTTTTTTTACCGTTATTACCAAAGCAAATTTCTGACAATTTAAGAATGAAGGAACATACTATTACGACTTTAAAAGTAATGATTAGGTTAAAAAGGTATTTTTAAATTTCAGGATTGCATACGATACGGTTGCTGAGGACAGAGGCGCCGAACACGCCATCGAGCTCATTTCAACGCTCAAGAGAGGCGGCGGCGACGCGTGCATTTCTATTCGCCCCTTCTGAAACTTGTTTACGCGTACTCGAATCCAATTTTCCCTGAAGGCGGTCTGCAATCTGCAATCATTATTTTCGCAAAGACAAATCCATTTCTGCCTGCGGTACGTGACTGCGGGGTAATGGGAACTAATGGCGGCGGGGCTGTCATTATGCGGGGCTCCGCGAGTGATTGCGGTGCCTCAGCCGCCGCCGCCTGCTCCCGCCGCCGCCCGCTTCACTCTTACCAATCCTATTCCACAGTCACGATTACTCGTCGCTTGTGACACCGCAATCATTATTGCACATTTCATGTCCAATTCCCTGAATTTATGCCACGTTCATTCGTAAAGTCACCCTTCAAGATGATAAATCTATATTAATAAAAATCAATTGCGAGTCGTATAACGGAGCATAATTTATGAAAAGCTTGATCGATTTTGCAAATTTCTTTGGAAAGTCCAAGCGAAAAGTCCGAAATTTGTTGCACTCGAACGAAGCTGGGCTCGATCGCTAGAAAAATGCATAGGTATTAACATTTGTTTGATGGTTAGACTTCTCAAAGCACGCGATGCTACAGTGTTAGTTGAAGAAGCTTAATTGGCCTGTAATTGCTTATTACATGAAGATTAAGACGACGAGGCGTTGGTGTTGATCCAGTGCATTTTGTGTAGACGCTTTTCATTCACGTGTACAAACTGTAAGCCATTCAAAGTTCCTTGAATTGTTAACTTACAGTGCCTGACTATGTCGATATCTTAAGTATGGATTTAGAATTAAAATTCATTTAGACAATAATAAAAAATCAAGAAATCGCGAATATGTTAGGCCTTCAAGTTTTACCTCATTTGTTGGGTTGTCTTGATACAAATGTTACAATACCAACGCGGTTTGCCTTGTTTTGTCATTTCAACTGCGTGTCCTAAATATCAAATCAATCGAGCATTAATACCAACTGGAGGCGGTCGGTCGCCTGGTATCCAATTGAATGGATTAATTGGTTGACCGGCGAATGGCCTATAAGTTGTCAAAACCCCTAGTTTCCAGATCATTACATGTGTACGTAAGTGAATTTATATACATGTACCTAGTATCTACAAGATGTCAAGATTATAAAATGAGTTGAAGCTATTACTGTACTGAAATGTCGACGTTTCCTATTATCTCGCTAATTTAAGTGCTCATTTACCAGAAATATATTTTGTACTGAAGAAACATCATGCTTGTTTAGTCGTTTGCTCTCATCATCATACGCCATAAAAGGAAAGTCAGATTAGTTGGTACCTATGTTTGGACTTGGTAACAATTATTTACCTAATCTGGCTAGTGATGAGTCATTTCAAAAATGACCATTGGGCTAATGTGAGCCCAAATATCTTTTTGACGGTGGGAACAAAAAAGAGGCTTTAAGACATCCTTTTATTAGAATGAGACAATTGCAGGGCATTGTGCATTGCCAGTATTCTCTTTGTGGAAAACTCCACTATCCATTGAATCGTTCGTGAAACATTAAGTAGGTATGTTGGGGCACGTAACGCAAGCGACAATTTATCATTGCGTAACACAACAGTCGGGTAAGCAACAAATTGGTGATCACGGTGCGTGTCGCCGGCGAGTGTTTCACAGAGGCAAGCCGGTATGACGCCGTCACGCGGGGTGCCCACCGCCGCCACCACTAATCACAGGGTACCGCTCAAGCTCACCTCACCACTTGGTCCTGATTTTCTACCTCCTCATTGTACGTAAAGCCACGGGGTTAATTCGGTTTTTGATAGTATACAACTTTTTTGGATATAACTACCGATAGCGATAGCGCTTAGAGCAATGTTGTGTGATTCCCGTTTGTCCGATCTGTCGATTGGTCAGTTGGTCCAATGGGAACTGTTTTTCTAGTACGACCGATCAATCATAATCGGACGAAAGGAAAATAAAGATTTGTTCATTCTTTCAACCTCTTGCAAATACATAGAAAAAAAAACAAGCAAGATCTGATGCTACATCATATACCGAATGACCGTTTAGGGCAAAAAAACTCACCTTCATGTACAACATTGATGCATTCATCAATAAAATCATGAATTTTAGATTCGTTGGGATTATAGAAATATGAAAACTTAAATTTTTACTGAATTAACACTAGAGTTGACACTTTTTATTATTATCTAATTTGACAAGCAAAAAATTTAAACCCATTGTCTTTGTCTCTCAAATTGTTCATTGAATTAAATTTAATTTTTTAATACGAATAGATTTACCATGAAATTATAAGATGTTGAATCGTGTAGGTACTATTACTATATGAAATCTTTCATCTTTTTAGAGTTACGAGTATTAGTATTTGTCAATCATTTTGATGTTAGAATTGATTCAGTCAATCATTCTTTTCCCTAAAATTCCAGTCGTTGAAAATGAGGTATACAGATTATTCCTTCATAACTTGCGTATGAAATAGCCACTTGCTCCATCTTGTTCTTGGACCTTTACATCTTAACCCAGTGATATCAGTAATGTTCCTCTTTATATTCTCAGTTTTGTCTGTTGGAATCGAAATTTTTGTTCTTTTCCGGTAACAGTCCTAAGCTTCTAATGATCACCATGGCTTATAATATGAAAACCTAGTATATGACTATTAATATTGAAAGGGGAGGGCGTCAGACGAATGGAAATAATCATTTCCCAATGGAAAGAATCATTTGGACCAATGGGAAACATCCGAAAAGTTTAATGTTACAGATTTGACTTTATTCTATATTTCTCCAGCGTTCCCTAGGTTTAAGAGTTGGTACCTACACCGGGGAAATCCGATGGGTGGTTGTTATCATTCATCATATGATTGAATCTTTTAATTTTGACGAAAATCCTATGTAAGTAAGTACTTAGTACATATCCAGATTTTAATCAAAGTAGGTAGGCAATCTTGGTCAATGACTCTATGTAGTTTTTTTTGTTGGGTTAAGTTAAGATTAGTTTTGTTACTTAATATACCTATACCTTCCAATGAGAAAATTGTGCCTAATTCAGCCCGTCCTTTATTAAAAGTTTTTGTTTAGCTTAACAAAGATCAATTTTTTATTTCAAAAAAGCTTATTGGTAAGGTAATAAATAAGCAGATATGCAGATAAAACTACCAAAAGGAAAGATCTGTGTAAATAACAAAATACTAAGATAAAGTTTATGCCAAAACCTATTAGATCAAGATATACGCGAGTAGATAATATATCTAATAGCCGAGCTAGTCGCTCGACAAATTAGTTAATTGCATAGTTATGTCGATTCTGAGAAATATTCAGAATCGCATGTTTTTAATAAATAGCATGAGTTCAGCTGTCAATCAAATCTACAACATTATTTCAATCGTAAGATGTTAAAATATATTTATTAAGTATTGAAATTTTTAAAATGAACAAAAGATTGTATCTCCTGATTTTAAAGGATCTTAAATTTACATTTGTAATGATAATGGTGTAATAATTACCTGTGAACATTATACGGGGCCATGGTCCCGAGTCCCATTACATTTGGGATGCTTGAAGCGGCACTCTTCACGTATAGGGTGGGGTGTTCTGTGCTCAAACAAAATGTTTCACATTGCGTGACGGTAATTACGCTTGTGATCGGTGTCTTGCTAGCCACTTAATTTTAATGACGTATGTCCAGCCTGGGTGGCGTTTCCTACTGCCATTTAAATGTACCTACAAAATACCAAAATTGTGCCACATCATCGTTATACAACTCACAATATTCAATCCCACGATATTTTGTTCACTTATCACTTGTAAAATTATGAAATCAGAGGTGTAATTGTTGTTTGTGACTATATTTTCTGTTTGAGCCTTTTTAATACGCGACAGTATTAGGCGCGATGGATGACTTAAAGTATCAAAAGTTACAATTAGTTTTAAACAGACCCTACAAAAACGGTTTCATTTTCATTCCCTACAAAAGCGAGTATCACGGGTTCATTCATCTATTAGTTGCCTTTTTAAATTCCAGTTTCAATTTTGACCAGCGATTTATGCGTGTATTCCCGTTGTACATCACAAAATAACTCTTACTGACAGAAATGGCACCTATGACTTATCTAGGTCTGAAATTGGGGGGGGGGTCTAGACAGCTCACCATCTTACAAGAGAGGGAAACTTGATTTATTTGCAAAACGCATTGTTTTACATTATGCAGTTTATATTATATCGTTGCTTAACACCTGCGACACAAGATTCTACAGGGTTTCTGCAGGGCTGAATCAATGTGTGTGTCGTGATGTGTTCATTATTTTATTAAAGTTATACATGCTTGTAGATATGTATTTGAAACATTTCCTGTCAGGTTGTAGCACTATTGAATCCCAAAGCACCGCGTCACGTAACGTGTCCGTATTTTTCACAGTTGATCCAGCGTAGCTTCGGTCGTTAATATTCGAGCAAGTTGTGAAGTAAGTTGCGTCGTAATAAATATTGTGTAGCGAGTGGCATCCTGCGCTCGGACGGATGGCTCGAGGTATGAAGGATTGCTGGCACTGGTCGTGAAGGGCAAGGCCGCTTGATGAGGTCACTGAACCAGATAACCACTATTTAGGGACGAGAATGAGATCAACTCGCCACCAGCGTACTGTTTATTGTTGTAGTAAATATTCTTCTTTATTATACTCCATAAATTCTTATTTTAAGTTTGTTTATCATTTTAGGATTGATGCTTAAAGTTTCAGAGTTGAATATAATGAAATAAATCTACAAGGAAATAATGAGGACGAGTTCTTGGAATAGGTAAATTACATGTGTAAACCGTTCGTAGGTAAGCTCGTATCTAGGAACCAATACGTTGTTAGGTAACTATTTATATCAGAAACATTATAACGTAATATGGTATTCAAAGTAAAGGTCAAAACTAAATGTTAATAAAGTTTTTGAGTTTTATGTGGTCAAAAGTTACGCACGGAGAACTCGTTCAGATTTTTTATTGATAGTAAATAACTTTGAAATTCTAAAATACCTATTTGCAAAAATACATTTTGCAACTGTGTAACGTTTGATAAAATAATATAATCATTTGAATGAGTTAATATTTCCAATTTTAAATTCTCTGTTTCAAACTACTACTACTATGAGAATCTTCAGTACTTATGCTGAGAATCTTCAGGCGCTGCTGAAACATGGTACATTTTAAATCATAATATTTTTTATATAAACCACTTAGGCATATTTGGCTGCAAGGCTAACCTACCTTATGGAGAGCAAAGATGTTTCAAATAAATAAATAAAAAGTAGGTAGGTCTAGTTTTGTCCCATTTTATAATATAACTATCCCAATTGTGATACAAAATTTTAAATAAAATGTAGGTACCGGTTTTTTGTTTGGAACATATTAATACGAATAGTCATTATAACATGATATTCGCAGATAAGGAAATTAATGCAAACCGAGGTTGACTTTGCATCAGATTGTGAAATCTACTCAATGGGTCCGTTCAAGGAACTACGCACACATCGGTACCTACAAGCATTATATAATGCTTGAAAAACATATTTAGATACCTACCTTATAACTAGTGCTTGGGTGATTTTCACAACAGAGAAAGGAGGAAAGAAATTTTTGTTTTAAATTTTGTGGAAAAGGTATTTATTCTATTCAACATGGAAATGAGAATTACCTACTAAGCAAAGTGGACTTGTTTTATTTCAAATTAATTATTTACTGCAATTATTTATTTTGTGAAAAGACATTTACATTCACTTTTAAAATCAAATTCTTGAAATTCACACGAACGGTTCCTATAATAAGGTCCGTTAACCATGTTTTGGTTTATCAATACCATCGTCTTTTCTTTTAAATCTAATCTTCCAAAAAGTAAGTCGGAATATGAACGGTATTTTTTCTGACAGTATGACTCACGTAAAAAGTTCTGATACTTTCCAAGTATTGGAACGAATAGTTGTGTAATAAAATATGGTGATGGCATTGAAACGGGGCGAGCTGTTGACGAGGCTGACGCGGAAGCTGTGTGTGGGAACACACGTGGTCGTTAGCAGTTCCAAGGAAGAACGGCACCCGATGAGAACCAACCATTATTCGCGCTCCTACCGTTATACTTACTCCACATACTTTTGTTTACGCGCGTACATTCTAACAAAAGAATTACGAAGCCTTTAATCAACTCAAGCCAGTTAGCGAGTCGCCTCCTAAGTCATAGTACTTAGTAAGTATTTACAAATTCATATTATGTGAACTGAGTTTTTGCTGCATATGGAAATTAATGCTAATAATATTGATTAGATACTATCAGAAATCCTATTGTTTCCAATAGCATACTTTAAAATTGTTTTAAATCAGTTTACAGAAAAACAAATGATAACAAGTTGTACTAGGTTTATGTAAAATCAATGTCTTCCTTCCTGTACGTTGTAGCAAGCGGTATGTATGTGTGACTTCAGAATTTGTCTCACGAATTGCATATTCTATTGCTATATGGTATTTGCTGCTTTTAACAAATTGCGAGTTAAAGAGGCTTGTGTTAGTACGAGTATACGGTACAGTAAGATTTGTTGTACATACATATTATGGTCGTGGGAACGGCCAAGAGGAAATCTATAAACTCTTAATTTATTGACACGAATTTAAAATATACTTTCATCGTAGGTATTTATTTCTTAAAAAAGTTCTATAATTCAGTAAGTAAAACTGTATTAAACCCACATCTACTTACTACTTTACATTTAACCTTTTTCTTGCATATTAGAATATTTCTACGAAGCAGTAATTTGCGTCCGGCGGAGTGAGGATGAGGAGTGTGCAATCATTTTGTAAATACGTAGAAAACATACTTAAAAGCGATTATAATTTATTGTTAGAAAAGTCTCATAGGTTCTTACTTTTTGGTTGAATCACTAATTCAAAGATTCCTATTTTCCTTCTCCGGAAGATCTTGGCTAACTTAAATTTTAAAGAAATTAATTAATAATCCTACAAAAATAACACTAATTGTTTTGCGCTATATTTAAAACTAGTTAGTGTTGGTTTTTATTTGTTTAGAAACTAAACAATAATGTGAATTCTTTTATCTAGTTGGTGTCTCCTACCTCTAAACAGACTGCTAAATTTTACCTTCAAAAGTCATATGGCTTTTGAAATTTCGTAATTGTTAAAGTCTTTTTTAATGTTATAAACGTTTAGGTATGTTTATATACACACTTGAATCAATTGCGGTAAGCAAAAAACTTTGTGAGTTACCTATGTAGGTAGGCACTGTTAGTTTTAATTATAAAAAGAAGCAAGTGGGCTCAGAGATAGTTTTATCCTAGTGCAGATGATGACATAAAGTTGCTTATGGAGTTACAGCCATGTTGAGGCCCAAGTTAGTGGTGTGGTGGTCATCTTGAAACCACTTTCATTACGTTCGAGCAATGTTTGACCGCCTATTATTACATTCATACTTGGATTCTACAGACTGTTTACAGTAGATGCAAAGTAATTATAGGTACTTGGGTTTGCTTATTATTAACTTTTGACACGTCCCAGCTTCACCTGCTTCAGATTTTTTCTCTTGGATACTTGTATATAAAATACGAAAATGTAGATTTCATCTGCAGTTAAACATCTAATAAATCTTAATCAGTAAAATCACTAACCATGTGTTACTGAAATAAATAAAACTATGTAGGTACTTTCAGAAATTACCAACTGCACATTTAGCGTCCAAACTAGGGTTTCGCTAATCCCTATATTTTTGCGTTCCCAGGAATCGGAAATATTTGTTTTCGTTTTTCGGGAATTCCTGGAACCCGGGAATTTTGAAAAGTACATATCTCATTATATTAAGTTCAAAAATTATTGTTTATCACAGAATTCATTTAAGAATTTTGATTATTTTACAGTGTCATTAACTATGTAAATTGTTATCTCAGCGCTACACTAACATTACGTATTTTAAATAAATTAACGAACTTAGTTTACACTTTTTCGATAGTTTAAAATTCTATATTTTTTAGGAATCGTGGTGCAGTAATGCAACCAGGTGACTGCTACGCTAGAAGTTCTGGGTTCAAAACCCGGCGGAGGTGAAACTTTGTATTATTTGCAAGACGCATTGTTTCGCTTACGGTCTTACGGGTTTGGATGTAGTATTCTTATCTATGTAATTTATACTATATTGTTGCTTAGTTCCTGTGACACAAGTTCTTACGATACTTACTACAGGGCTGAGTCAATGTGTGCTTCGTGATGTGGTTTACATATTTAAAAAATATATCTAGGATTCACACATTTCTAAAAAAGATATATTAATTTATGCAGAATGCCTTTTAGCACCAAAAGCCGACTAATTGTCTAAATGAAGGGTTTTATTCCAAAAATTTATGCATTAGGTATGATATTTAAAACACCAATGTAATCGCTTTAAAAGTATTAAATTACAATAAAACTTTATCAATTCCGAGTAGCATTATTTTTTCCCGGGATCAGGATTAAATATTAATCCCGGGAATTCCCGGTTTCCGGGACCTGGGAGACCCTAATCCAAACCTAATTTAATTCAATTATTTGTCAGTAATGTTCGTAGCTGGATAGATACATGGTAATAAGCTACTGTAGTTATTGTAGTACAGCGAATGAAGCCGCTTACTTACGAAATACCTTATTATAAGTGGCAATAACAACTCGCCGATAATGATGTTGTCGAGCAAAATATTTTTTTCTCTTCCTTGAAAAGCTAATATGGAACTCGATAATGATGGCGTTAATGACATAGTAAACATGATTTGATTTGATTTTTAATATCAATCGAGGCTTCGATGCGCTCGCGTTGATGTCTTTTATAGGAAAGAAACAGTTGCTGTAAGTTCAACCTTCAACAATTCATGAGACCTACTTAAGTCAAGACTTTTTTATTTAAAACAAAAGAGTGGGGTACATGCTTTTAAATAAAATTAACAAGATACCAGATCCAATTAGAAGATTTTCATAATTGTAATGTTTTGTCTCGCGTCGATGTAACTCAATCTTCTACGATTATTTTTATAAATATTTCAAATCTGATTAAAACTAAAAATGTAAAGAATAAACATGAAAATAATCTGTTATTAGTAAGTATGTTCATCCATTTAATATTTTAAAGAAAGGTTAAGTTGTAAGTAATATTTTTTCTATTTATTTATTGTGTACTATTAAAATGTTTTAAAGTGACTTGTATGATGACGAACGTGAATCGACGACAAATGTACAAAATAAAATGTATCCAAAAAAATTACGCCCACGTACCAACGGACGAGCGTAAACGAGAAAAACAAAATCACATCAGAGGCCCCGAACGTCCGATTGTTCTTTACAACAATTGACGGCAATTCTCGATACCTACTATAAAAATGTTACGACCGCAAAATGGACAATAAGCTGCCTCACTCACTCACTTAACAACTACAAGTTACTTGAACCTTAAACAATTCTAAACTAGTTAATACTTCGATACGCTTTTAAGATAAAAGTTTGTTTTTAATTGTAAAATTTTCCTGCAGAAGTAAAAGAAATAAATCGTCTCACTGATAAGTATTTTGTCTTCAAGGCCTCTTAATTAAAATTAATATTACAAAATAGCTAAATTTGTCTGACAACTGTGTGAATTCAGTTCTCAATGCAAGGGATAGCTACAAGAGGGGATGAATTAGTTCTAGCTACGGCTTTGAAAAGATAAATCAAAATGGCGGACAGCGGTGGGTTCAGTGATCTTCATGAGTCATAGCGAAGCCTCTTTACTACGAATTGAGGAGAAATAAAAACAATATGGAGTAATATGAATAAGGCTATACTTACTATGCTAATAACATTGTACTTCGGAATTAGCGATATGAATGGGACAGTAACACATTTGTTGCAAGGTTAAGGTTCAGTAATAAAATTAAATGAGAAGTACTAAAGTAAACTTTCAGTTTTATTCTGCTCGCCAAATGCCACTGGCAAGAACGTCTTCGTTGAAAGTACATTATATATACCTCTTCTTGACTAAGTCCTTACTTCTTTGCAAATCCATGAAACGGGTATGAAATGGATCCACCCAAGAATTGATTATTTAGTCACGACCTCGCAGAATGATATTTTCCTAAAATGAGATTATCGTTTTCATAAAAGCCAATGGAACTACGAGTATACTAACTACAGCAATAGACAACTTCTTTCTTACTATATGATATTCTTTATTTACTGTACCTAAGTGTGACGAAGTACTTATTCAAAATGTAATTTCGCAAGTGTACGTACGTGTACTTATAAATAGAATTTATTCAAGTCTAGGCATTTAGGTGTACTACGAAAATATCAATACGTAAATTTTCAACAGAACGGAACAAGTAACAATGCTAGTTCATTCACCCAACATCGTTTTACATCGATCTTGTAGCCGAACCAATTGTCGTAGTCCATCCAATTTCGGACGTTAAGCAAAAGAAAAAAAGTACGCTTAAAATGTACTATTCGTATACCAGGAAGTAACTAATTACCAAAATAATCTACAATCATGTGACATAAAGACATATATTTAAACTTTATTGCCGTCTTCGGTGGACCTCTTAACTTTAATGACGGCATAAAAGCTTCTTACCTACTTACTGGAGGAGTGAAAACGTTTTTAATTTATTAAGCTTTTGACACATAGGATGTACATATATCAGGGATATTGCTAAAGTTGATGGCGGGAAATACAACAACACCGGTAGCAGAAACCGGCCCAAGCACCAGCGAACACTTCTTAGTAAAGGCACCCAGAAACTCTACCTATAGAGATGGTTTTCGCATCGACTACACTCGTAGAAAAAGACGTCATTACGTCAAGACATATCTGCGTCCCACTCTTCAAATGTTATAAGGTAGGTAGTACAAAGAAGCCAACAGTTCGGTGATGGGTCGTTAACTATTTTGCATCCGGCCCAGCTAATGGATAGGTTGGGTACTGAGAAAATAAGTAAGAAACTCTCTTCCCCATCATGAGCAATTTTCATGTATACTAATACTATGTAGGCACGCCAAATGATTTAGAAATGAACTTGTGATAAAAAATTAATGCATGAAATTTAATTTGACTATTTAATAAATTCATCGTAAAGTATGTGGAAATTGTTTATTTACAGAGAAATCAAAAACAGAACTGTAAGATGAACCAGGTAGATTTAACCATTAAAAGTAAATATATCTATCTTGCTCATCAGAACAACTCTTTATATGTTGTATGGCACCCGTGTACTTTGACGTCATTGCACTTTTTGAATATCTCTGTCTAACCGACTTCGAAGTTTTGTAACTTATTTAGTAACGGATTTGTGTAAATATGTGGTGTCGAATAATAATAAATAATAAAAAGGCATGCATTTTCCCTAGTGTCACCAAACTAACTAACCCATTTCTGTCAGGCGTAGGAAAGGAGAGATTTGTCTATTGCGCATGCTTTTTGTGCTAATAGATATAAGACCGTCATTATTAAAATCAATTTCTGCCTAAAATCTTACTCACAGGTATTTCCGACTGAAGGACAAATCTACATAATTGTTAAATTCAATCTCAACGAACAAAAGTAAAAGAAAGTTCATTTTGTTACGTATCCATCAATCTATGATGTTCGTAATTTACTGGCAAGAAAACCATTAGCCACGGGTGTTGACTCATCTACATTATTTTTATTGAGACCGACACATTATACATAATGTAACGATTTAAAAAGCATTTTGCTATGTTGCGTTAAGTCATTACAAAGTAAATTTTCGTCCGAAGTACCTAAATATGTTTGTAATCGTGATGGAGGCGCACCATGGAGGGATGAACTCTGCGGGCGCGGTCGATATACCTTCACATCATCATTTGAAGGGGAACACTTTCACACACATTTCACAATACAATAAATTTACTAAAAGGTTCAATAAATCAACCTTTATCTAAATAAGTTAGTTACCTTTTCTCTCACCTTTCTTGTCATGTAGACATAAGTAAGCATCTAATTAATCTTCATAATGAAGATTTAAAAGGATTTCATATTTTTTGTTAAAATAATTTTTCTGACGACACTAAGCAACAAATATGTAAAAACAATGAACTTAATACAATTGTAGGTGAGCAAATAGTTTGAGTATGTAAAAACGCTTTAAAAATTCGACATCCGGGAACATGCGAGTCGCGTGCTTGATTGTAACGGTTTTCATAACGTCGTTGGTAGGTACTCGGCACCTACATCTAAATTGATCTAACGTGTTTTTCATAAGTTGTAACAACACACAACGTTTAATTGCCATTAATATATTTCATACGCATTATTTAAATGCCCTCGATTCCCTTTTCTCAGCGGTTTACAAATTTTCTGGTTTCGTTTCGGAGCTTCTAAGCGAGGGTCTCGATCCATCCGCATTTAGGTAATTAAGAAATGATTTGTTCCGGGTGTTTTCGATTAGTTTTCGGCAGTAAGCAGAGGCCGTGGCCCGGGCTGCGGGCCTCCGCGGTCCGTCGGTGGCGTCGGTCGACGGACACGAAACCTGCGTGACTTGACGGATTCTCTACATTCGTGTCTACCTTCCTTGACGCTTTGTTTACGATGAACTAGCGACGCCTCTCTTTTGACTACACATTCTTCGTCAACGTTTCTTTCAAAGAAATTAGAAGATGCAAAAAGCACAAAGGAATCTACTAGAATCCCAGTAAATTTTTGACCGCAATTTGTGCTATATATTTTAGCAATGTTATTCATTAACGCTGTCTTCATCGTAAATTAAACATAAGCTATGGCAAAAATTATGTCTGCTTGTCGAGATACGCTCTTTTCTCTACCGTGTCTTGCTGTCGTGTTAAATTACACCAACGAATAAATATCGAGCAAGTTATAAAAAGAATGGCTCGATACAAAGCGTTGTCAGGACTATTTGTGGTAAAGAAAAGGCGGTTTGTACGTACCCCATGCCTGGTTACTATAGAACCGGTCCTTTTGTACACCCGGTCCAACGTTTTTCTATTGGTCCTTATTGAAATTCAATTATGGTTGTAATTTGTGTAATACTTGTAGTCCCTGTGTATACCTACCCTTCAAGAGATCAGCCACGTGGTGCAGTTATCGTTCGTCTTCGTCTAATTCATGTTTAACTAGCAACTGGACGATGCTTTACCTTTGTCAGGAATGAAATTTATAAAATTAATAATTTGAATCTTGTTTAACTCTCTTGCTTTTAGAATAACCAAAACTTAAGTAAGAATCATAAGCTCACACAATTACGAAATTGAAATGGCAATGTGGCCAAAACTTGGAACATGTTTTCATAGAAATTGAATATTTTCCTCTCAACTTGAAGAGGTTCAATTTGTAATGATGTATTTTAACCCTGATAAATCTTTATTAAATCCATACCTAACTACTTGTAGAGCATGCTATTTAAGTTTAAATTTAAACAAATACCGTGTACCATTTCGTGTTCATTTTTTACTGGATAAAGATTACGAGTGAAATGTTTTGTTTATTAATTTAGAGCGCGCACGGTGCCCGCATGTTTTTGAGACGGCACGTGACCTCGTGCGGGCCACACTCTTCACTTATCAATCCCATGTTGTCATTAGGCCAGTACCCCCATGTTCTATATTTTCACATTAATACCCTGATTCAGAGGTTGCCGTTTAAATTATTGGAAACTCAAGTCTCAACTCACTGGTATATTATTGATTAGAGAAGAGTTGAGTTTTTTGATGGGATACAAGTCAAACCTTAATCTAATAATGTTATGATAATGAGGTGTACTTAACATCCTTTTTTAGTAGAAATAGCTATTGAGTAGATTTTACATTGACAAGAAGACGAAAATGTTTAATTCAAGTCGAGGCAGTAGACAATGAAATAATGCCGAAAACTCGAACTCAAATTTGTGCTATTAAAACATGAACATGAGTCTGTTCTATTGTCACTTTTGATATTACATACTATTGTGCTAAGCATTTTATTTTGCTTTTGTTGTCTAAAAGGCTTAATAAAAAATTAATAAACATAAATCGTTTTTGAAATAATATAAACTTGATATGTAAGTTAACGTGTATCTTATATTTAGATTTAACAAATAACCGTAAAAGTAACGAACGTCTGTCGAAATAAGTGTAAATATGTTTATGGATGATGATTATTTACATGTTGTTGAGTTGACACGTGAGAAATGAGAAATGTCTGCCTTGAATGGACTCGCATCATTTTTGTCCTTCAATTCTATACTTTATATATTTCATTGCGAACGTTGAACCGATTTGAACGTTCAATCAACTACATAATTATAATAAAATTTGTTTGTAACATTGCATCTATAACCCTTCTTTGTATTAATTTAGATCTGAAAATAAACTCGACACAATAAAAAAATTAAATACATGATATCATGATACCATGAGTATATTGCGACTTAAAACTAGAAAAAGAACCGAAGCATTAAAACATACCTTCTTTGTTATAGTGTTAGTTTAAATATTGCTATTCTGCACTTGAAATTATTTCACAAATTTAAAGGAAAGCGTAATCTAAGCATCATGCAAAGCTTATAAAAATGTTGTTCTCAATCTTTAGCTTCCTTTTTAAGGACACTATACTATTCTATTAAGGTAAACGTTAATGACGAAAAAGAAATATGAGAGAAGGGTTCACTATTGTTAGAAACCCTCGATCGATTTAACCCATTTGAATATAAATAATTATTATGTATGTAGTTACGAATCCTCCGGCTCACAACGCTTATTAGAACAACCTTTTGGAGGTCTGTACTATTTCCCTATAGGTTTTATTTAAGGCTTTGTACATGCTTTTTAAGAAAAAGTCGAACTTTATAGTAATCCAAGCAGAATAAATATTTTCTCTTAGATTATCTGCTACAAATAAACTTATGTATTTAACAGTTTCAAAACTTTGAGTTTGACTAGTTTTAATGACATTTTCCCGCGCTCACTGCCTATCGTGACCGCCCCTGCGGGAAACGTCAAATTATGGATGCGTTCAGAATTCAGAAACGACGCGGCCGAGCAGAACATGACGAATTATGAGCGCTCTCGAAAGCCGGTCCCGTAATTATTGTGGACAAGGCACTTTTTGCCTCTGACAAATAGTAAGAGCGTGGAATGATTCTGAAGCTTTGTGCCTCTGCTAATGACACTGGAGCGAGCTCTAATATTAACTATTTCTTTTGTGCGAGGGCTCGGCTCGGTTGTGTCTCGCCTGCCATCCTGCCTTGCCTCGACTCGGATAGGGCGACGACCTCATTCTTTATTTGTAACATTACTTAAGTTGAGCGTTAATTCGAATCGAATGAACGTCGCCGCTGAAGCTCAAATTTCCTCGCCAACACTACTCTGATGTCACGCGATCCTCTTTTGATGGATATAAAATTATTATGTTCTGATTATTAAAGCCAGCCTCGGATACCTGGAACAGAACACGGTTGAAATAAACAACCACCTACATTTTAGAATTTCTTAAAATGATAAGGCCTGCTTGTGCCTTCAAAACACTACATTTATAATGAGGCGCTATAAATAAATTTTGTGTTAAATTCAGCAAGTAAAAGATATACAAAGAATTTCTCACGTTAGTTAACACCCGTTTAATAGATCTCAATTAAAATTGTAAATTTATCAAGAGTTAAGCACGTATAGACATAAAATACCTGTTGGTAATACCATGCTGCATAGAGAACTAGGTAAGCCAGGTGTTTGGGGGACATGAAGCGGAAAATGAGAAGCACTCATTGTTACTTTTTTTTTTCGACTTCAACAATTTAGCATTTTTTCCCCGATCAGTTGCTAACATTTGAACATCAAAGCTGATTGTTTAAGACAGCTGATTATGCTATAAAGTGTCAAGTTAGCTATATAATAAATTCACGAAATTTGGACATCGATTTTGCAACTTGATACGAATATTAGTAGTGCGGGTGGTCTACTGATATCATATCGAATGTCGAGGCAAATTCTAATAAAACAGTCACTTAATCAATCCACTGATGTCAAGAATGAACTTACAATTTGTATCAACTATCGCAAAAGCGATTAAATGTATCGCAACATAAACGAACATTACTGGTTCACTGTGAGTAAAACTGATTTATGTTTGAAGAAAAAAAAAGAACTTAATTGATACCAAATTGATAAATTGATAAAACATGGACGATGCTTGTGGAGTTAAGTTATAAAATAAGTTGTAGGGCTACGAGAGCGTCGTGGGTAGAAGCAATAAATCAGGTTTGTTGCTACTCGAGTTTTTACACTTGGTTCTTGTAACTTGTTTCCATAGCAACGTGAGATTAAAAATAAATAAGAATCTTAGCACAAACCGTTCTGTCTGTTCATTCTGATTGATCTTTACTTATCTCAGTAATTTTACCTTCTTCCAAAACTAAAGACAAAAAGCAATTAATTAACATAGGACTTTCTTAAATATCTAATATAATACTGTGTTTGAAAGTTTTAAATTAACTATTTTTTATTAACACTGACACAATAAATTATATTAAATATACAAAATATGTGTTAATAGATTCATATCGGGTAACGGCTAAGTCAAGACCGGAAATTTTTGGCGCCATGTTTTATGATAGTTACATAGAAATTCTATAAATATTAATCAACAAGCTGAAGGTCACCGACAAATTTAAATAATATATGACTGCTTTTACATAACAATTCAATCTTCAGGTCCGGGCAAGAATTAAATACACTTATAAATAATTTTCCGATAGTCGCTATTATCATGAAGGTAAACAGAAAAGTCACCTCAGATAAGGGCGCTTGCAACAATAGAGTTGAATTGTCACTTGCGCATCGCTAATCCCAACCCTTTTTTTTTTTTTTTTTTTTTTTACCTGGGGAAATCCTCATGGATCTCCTTCAGCCCGGGGGGACCGAAGGAGTATGTTGGACTCACGAAGAACCCGTGCCTACCGACTAAAACCCCACGTTCCGCCAACGCCGTTAGCTATCAGAGCATTACGGGATAGAGGGAAGCCAGAGGAACCCTCAGACACCGTACTACTCCAACGGCTGGCCCGTCTTAAGAACCACCGCCAGTGAGCCCTGAAAACAAGCAGGCTACACCATCTCAGTAGTCTCAAAACGGGCCTTCATCCAGTGGGCCTTTTACGGGTGCAGGGTCCCCCGACCCAGCACCCCGGCCACACTATCACGGCGGAGGCAGAAGATGCGCATATCGGCGCCTTCGCAGGCCCAACCTGCGTCTTCGGAGCGGATCAGCGTTGGCGTTGACCTCTCTGTCCCGCTCCGCAGCCTCCTTCTGCGAAATTACTGACTCGCAGAAGGTAGCTACCGCGTCCCAACACCTCTTGCTGCCAAGCATGACATTGATCATGCCTGGTAGCGAGGGGTCACTGCCTATAAGCTGCGTTAGGTCGTGCCTTTGAGGCCCCCACGCTGCGCACTCCTCTACCGTGTGGCGCACGGTATCCTCCACTGCTACACACTCATGGCAGACCATGTCCACCTCTCTCCTGACTATCTTATGCAGGTACTCACCGAAGCACCCATGCCCGGTAAGCACCTGCGTAAGTCTGTAGCTCAGGACTCCGTGTCTTCTGCCAACCCAGCGACGTAACTGAGGTTTGATGGCCTCAATCGTCGCTAGGCCGAAGGACGAAGCCCCGAGATGCTCCTCCCATTTTTCCAGGACCGCATTCCTTGCCACCCTTCTTGTCCTGGCTACCCCTTCCCAGTCTAGCGCCCTATTTCCAGCGCGATGGCCAGCCCTGTATCGGTACACCTCTGCGAGAACCTCAGCCCGAAGTTCCCACGGAGGGTCCGCCGCCAGCAGTGTTGCTGCAGCCCAGGAAACGGTCCGGTAGCCTCTGATGGCTCTTATAGCCACAATCCTTTGCGGCCTTCTTAGAAGCGCCCTGTTGGTGGAGTCTAGTGCATCAACCCAAATGGGTGCACCGTACAGGGCCATACTCCGGATGACTCCAGAGTACAGGCGCCTGCAGGACCCATTGGGTCCCCCCACATTGGGCATAAGTCTCCTCAAGGCAGCAGCCGCCGATACCAACCGCGGACCCAGCTGGGCAAAGTGTGCCGCAAATTTCCAACGACCGTCCAGGACAAGACCCAGATATTTTATCTGGGCCCTTACCGGGACCACCGTTCCCCTGATGACCAACTGGGCACCCCGCGGGGGTCCTCTGCGTGGTCCATGAAAAAGAAGGGCCTCCGTCTTGGACAAGGCCACCTCAAGTCCAAGCTGACGGATCCTGTCCACCGTCAACCCTGCACCAACCGTGGCCTTCATCGCTGCCTCCTCGTACGTCTACCCTCGGACAGTGACAAGAGTGTCATCAGCATAACAGATGACCTTCATCCCAGGGAGAACCGACTGCCGGAGAAGCCAGTCAAACCCGATATTCCACAGGATTGGTCCAAGGACCGAACCCTGTGGAACACCGCAGCAGACAAGACGCCTGGTAAGTGTCCCGCTCCCTCCTTCCCACAAGACCTCCCGGTCTTCAATCCCAACCCTTTAAGGAGTTTCTACAACTCGGAAAAACGTCGAAATTTCGTGAACTTTTGAGAGGTTAAGGCAACAACAATAAATCATATTTAATATCTACGCGGCAAATTTTAGATAAAGTTATCTAGAGACTTGAAAAGGCCCGTTGTGTAGGTCAAAGCAAAGCCTCCAGTACCATAGCTTGACTTACATCTCGTCGTAAACAACTTTTTGCCCTTCCACTTTCTAAAGCCTCGTACATATCGTAGGATTTTAAATTCAAGTTAAAGCAACAAATAGGCGCTTTTTTCGAGATAGCCTCGTAAAATACCTGCTAAAAGTTTCGCTATTCACTAGATTTACGTAGAGTAAACTATGGATTGTGCCAATTTGAAGGAAAACTTAAAAAAATGTGCTACATAAAGGGTTTGATTATATTGAAGGAGGGAGGCAGGGCAAAACTATTGGATACCAACAAAGAAATTAATATTTGTCATAGAAATTTAACCTACTAGACCTAGTTATGGAACTATTTAACAAACTGATATGGACCTATTGGTTTTATTATTTTGTATAGGTACATAACACATTTGATTTGACCAGTCAACAATGTAGCCAACTTGATGAGTACCAGACCTTACGCTACAAGCAATCTCTTCTAATAACCACGCTGAATTACCTCGCGTGAAAAGTATTTCTAGTAATTTACACTTTATTGTGCGAATATAAAGTGTAAATTCAAATGTAGCGAACAGAAAGACGTTGGATGGCTAGGTGATATCTGTTTCTTAAATACATCACGAATTTGTAACTCGAAATAGGCCTACGATACTGGGTTGTTACTATTATGTCTATCTAGTCGTATTTTATCTACTAGTAAACAAAAAGATTTTATTACAAATCTATTCGATCGTATGCCTTACCGATTAAAGCAATGCTATGTAGTTTGTAGTGATTGGTTTTTGGCTCTTTTATATGAATAAATAAATCTGGAGATATCTTCTGTGCCTGTTATATAGAGTACAAAGCTGTACATTTACAAAACAACTCGTGAAACATATAGCAATTTCATTATGTTTAATTCTTTATAGAAAAAGACAATGTTTAGATAACGTTTTCGATTGAGGAAGCAACGTGCTCGCTGTGCTGATATAATTAACAATTGTTCATTGTTATTTTATAGCTAAAGTCAAGTCCAAAATCTCGTAGCACCAGGGAAATCAAGCGACTGTTGCCAATCCAACTTTTGCAGAATCTCTGAAAAGGTACAACAACCTTAATTACGTACATCTCATAAAAGTTAGTTTGGTACAATAATATATTGATTGTGTGAACTTAATATAACTCCAGAGCGAAACTAAGTGAGCCAGCCCACAATGTGTAATTACTCTATCTTCTACCTTTAATGACGACATTGGAACAACAAAAAGGTCCATCTACTTTTTACATAAAAGATGATTAATATCTCGGTTTCACGAAGATAAGACTAGGATATTAAACTAATCTTGCTTTTAAAATAACGGTACTAAAAGGCGGAAGGCTGGAGTGGGAGGAGCCGGGATCACAGTGATCAATTGTACCATCATTAGCCAGAGTTTATTCAGTAACTATATACACATCGATGTATAACTAAACTTGACGTTGTATTGCTCTTACCTGCATAAAGTGCTTGCATGAATGACAAAATCAGCGCCACTACCTTGCATTAACATTTATAGGTAGGTATATGACATCAATACAGATCTCATGCCTCGTAAAAAGCCTGAGATCTATGTTAATCACTTGTATATAATTTGCTGTCGATAAAAACGCCATGGCATGATAGGGGTAGATATACTACGTTCATAATTGGTACTTACTGAATGCTGTAAGTTTTTAATTCCATAAGAACTGAATTTCGCAATCCATTTTGCTTTAAATGTTTCTAATGTCTTGCATCTGAGTAGATTAAAAGAACTGTAAACTCAAGAAAGAATACGGAAAATCCTTGTCTCAATCAACATATTTTTAAGATGTAATTTGCATTAAGAAATAAAAGTGAATTTAAGGTAGTTAAAGTTAAGAAACTAATTAGCGATAACATTCAGGATCTCAGAACAAATACTTATAGTCTCACAAATTACCTGAGTTGGGATTCGATCCTGAGTCGGTTACCAACTGAACTAAACTAAGATATTAGGTACATAAATGTAATATAACAACACTTATAACAAGGCTCAAAAGCTTTGGTTTCCTTTACTATGGTACCAAATCTTTAAAAAATGATCGTTCAGTGCTAGAATAGTGCTATTTTATAATTTTTTTAAATTTTATTCAATAGGATCCTCAACAGGAGATACAATATTTAATTTACGACAGTATTTCCATTATAGTACAAGTTAATTGTTCTCCCAATTACAGAGGAACACAACATTCTCATTGTGACATTCCTCAAATGACACGGTAAAATTAAATCCATTAAATTAAATATAAATAGTTTAAAAATAATTAATTCCAAAATAATAACACTAGTTACATGCATACTTAAAACTACAATAAAATCACATAAAAAAAAAACTATTGTATAACTTAAGTATATAAATCATATTAATAGTAAAACTAATAAAACAATCAGTACTAGGATGGCTGTAGTTAGTTTGAGAATAAGTTAACTATCTAGAACGGTGACCCCGTTCGGACAATAACAGTTCTAGTTCTGATCACGAGGGTTTAGATATATGGTAAGTTCAAAACCTTGACTCTGCTAGTGTTGAAAAGTAGAGAAACAAACGTATTTTAGCTCATATTTCAAAACTTGCTAGTGCTCGCGACCTCGTTTGCGTAGAATGAGAAATAAATAGAAATTCCTATATCTTCAAATTTTCATCCCCTTCCCCTCACAAGTATTATTTTCGCGACACATACCTAAATTGTAATTTAAACCTAAGTACTTATGTGCAAGTATGTAGCTACCTATACAGTAGGTATTTTTACTTACTATGCAACACCAACGGAGTTATCATTTTAAAAACAGTTGATGAGTTTCCATAACACTTAGCGGGCTATTCTTTAAATAGTAAGTACAAAAGTTTTACAGTCTGTTTAACAAAATAGTTGATTCCTCGTTTGGCAGACAGTTAGCCGACTAATTACAACGAGTATTGTGAAGCACAAAGCTGCTATTTCTCGTCTCACAATGGCGCGTGTGTAATGTATGGGAACTACTTTGAATAACACTAACTGTATTTAAATACACTAGAGGCCTAATATCTGAATTCAAATTTGGATCAAGATAAATATTTTTGAGTAGTTTTGAATGTTTTTAAATGTGAAAGAGCAAAAAGGTTAGTCCCCCTATGTTCCAGTCCCGCTTTGCTTGACTCGTAAAATACCTACATAAAGCTATGCACGAACATTTAGCTATGCACGAATTTTAAATCGCAGGCTGTGATCAAAAAAGTCATTCTAGTGCTTTTTTGTTTTATCTTTGTTGTTTCTCTATGTTGTTTTTTTCGTATTGAATTCGATCTAAGTGAGTGTAAATCGTGCAAACAGCCGAGTAGGCGCCATCGCCAGAGAGCAGTGAAATCGCAGTTCCTACAGTTTAAGGCTAGTACAGTCGACGACAAAACGAACTCAACATTTTAACCTTTATTCCCATACAATGACAGTTGCAACAACTCAGCTACATAATTCGATGCAAACCATATTTACCGTATAGTCTTCGGGTATTCGAACATTGCACTTATCCTCATTGCTTTAAAGTTTATTTTTTGTTATAATAATTACTTAAAGAGAATAAGATGTACTCTAAGATAGTGCCTTCGAACTTTGACCTTTGCTCTACTACATCTCGTACTATTTTCCAGAAATCATTCTTCATATTTGTGACGAACGAACCATGAAATATGTAAATTCTATATATTTTTATAAAGGACAGTACCCAAAAAATTTGATGGCATTATCACGTGTTAAAAGTACACTGAAGAAGTGGCATATAAAAGGCCTTTATTTAGTAAGAAGTTTGGCTTAGTTACCAATAGACAGGTGCGGAAGTTCTTTCTCTCGTTATTGATGTTTGTCTATTTACCTTCTCAGAAAAAATTGATCTGCTTTTGCATTCTTAAGAACATTTAAATATATACATAGAATGTATATAAATAATGTATTAATTGAAAAGACTTTCCTACTCGTATTGGTCAATTGAACAAGTTAAGTATTTAGTTTAGTTCGAGAGTTTTATATATAGGTACTTTTCTAATGAATAAAAGTTACTCTTTATCTACCTATTGACTGAAATTGAAATCCTGAAAACAACTCTGTTGATGAGCTGAAATGTGATGTAGGGAGATTTCAAAGTACAGCCGGAAAATTTATGAAAAATCCCGGGAGAATGCGAAGCCAAGCTGAAGCTTAGCTTAGATTCACATTCAGATAGTTTTGCGAATGTTAAATATATTGTTTTGTTAATTTCAGATAACAGAACTAAAAATCTCTTTTCAAATTACCAACAGCACCCGTGGCACCACTGGAGCTACTAAGCTAAGTGGAAGCACTTTTAATGAAGGAAAGCAAATATATTAAGGAGTCTATTAAAGTATTATTAAAAATTTATATTTTTTGAGTTCTTTGCATCATACAATCTTACTGTGCTAAGCTACAGATAATATCGGGTAGTATGCTGATTTGCTACCATATTTTTTGAGTTCTTTGCATCATACAATCTTATTGTGCTAAGCTACAGATAATATCGGGTAGTATGCTGATTTGCTACCATATTTTTTGAGTTCTTTGCATCATACAATCTTACTGTGCTAAGCTACAGATAATATCGGGTAGTATGCTGATTTGCTACCATATTTTTTTAGTTCTTTGCATCATACAATCTTACTGTGCTAAGCTACAGATAATATCGGGTAGTATGCTGATTTGCTACCATATTTAACTTTAGGTAGGTAATTATTATCAATGGAAAAATAAAATAAAACAATTTTATTAATACGTCCTGCTCATAGGTATATCATACACCTAATGATGGTATTCGCCTGGAATTGATTGCAAAACCAGATTGATAACTATCATTCAACCAGTGTATACCTAAGCTAAAACGGAAATACAATAAATAACAGCTTGTACTTAAGTATCAGGTTTCTTGTAACTTTGGTATTTGTCCCTTGACGTAGGTAGTATTGCATGCTTATGCTACATAAACATACCGTTTAGTTTATTAAATCAAATAATTCTTCTTGCAGAATCAATAAATCCCATATACTGTTCCATTACCTTGTAATAATAACGTATATAGATGTTTTATAGAGGCATAAAATATGAGGTAAAGAGTACATTGTGTTCACATTAGATGCTTTGTTGTAAAGTTTGATGTTAAGTTTATATGCTCAAGCAACCCTATCGTTCTATTGCGTCATCTAAGGTCAGTTATCGACGAGTATTTACAATCCATTTTAATTATTTATTCGCCGTATCCGCCCTTCGCTTATTTGAATACAGTATTTAATAAATCTAACGTTGTCAAGGTTACTTCGGCTGCGGCACTTTATAATTTTTGTTTGCAACAAAAATTTTCTACCTAGTAGCTACAGCTATTTCGGGGATTCCCTGAACGATTATGTGTTTTATTGCATACATTATTTATGAGGCTTCTCGTTTTCTAATTTCCGTGTTTTTTAAGAGTTCTATGATACACAATTCTTTGTTGTAAACTGAATTTATTATATTTGAGAAAATTTTTAAGTAAAGGATTTAGAAACGAGTAATAGATATTAGCTTTATTTAATACAACATTATGGGCGAACAAGCATACGGTTTACCTGATGGAATGTGATACTTTAGCCTATTGACACGACGATGCCCTTGGTTTCTAGATCGAAAAGAGAACCGTCAATGCATTTATTCTCCTCTTTTATTTGACATCCCATTAGAAATAAAAATAAAAATTGTTATTATAATTTTATGTTATGATGCTGACGCTATTTATTTTTGTTTTACCACAAATTGTACGCCATTTCACCCGGACAAAAAACACGAACCGAACGATTGACAACTCATTCATCAAAATCGGTTCATTTATTAGGAGCTACGATGGAACATAACTAGATATTTATAACTATAAAAATACATAGACTGATGATTTGATTTAACCCGGCTCTACTCTGCTGGTCGTAGTTAGATAAAAACACTGTTAAAGATAATCCACTCAACCAACGAATAAGCTGAACTAGTGGGAATGAGCCAATTGAACCTGCTACCCTTCACTACCCTCGGCAATCTGATTTAGTCAACAAACGAATTCAAATCCATGGGGAAATGCTTTATTTATTAGTCAAGTAGGTACGTTCGCCAGTCCTTATAGTAACTAAGAACTTATTCAAATATTTATTACCCATGTAGTAGTCATATTACAAGATCTCTCCGTCTAATAGGTAGGTACCTAATGTTACAGTTTACATTTATTTTTACGTTGATTTCCCATCGAGTCATTAGTCAAGTAACAACAGCTACAACCACGAAGCCACTGAATAAAGTAACCTTACCGTAAAATATTCATGGGAAAGTCACAAAGATGACTTGGATAAAATAGATAAAGCCATAAAGTATTACAAAGTGAGTTTCTTGTACAAAGTGGTTGGAGTGGGGTGAACGGCCGAGCAGTATCTACGACCGCATCATTACCGAGCGAGCGGCGAGGGCCCAAGCCCGACTCACCACCAAGCCATGGGCTCTAACTACCACAACACAATCATAAACCATACCTACACTTTATATAGGTAAAATATTGAGCACCTACTTTACTATTTTCTTACCTCCCCACCAACGTAAGGTTATTGAAAGTTATCTAAGGTCTCTATGCCTAAATGCTAAACATCTCTATGTCTAAACATGCAGATGGGAAAAGAGGAACTTTGCCTAAGATACACAGTCCGACTCCACTACGAATCGAACCCGAAACCCAAAGATTGTAGTGGTCCGTATTGTGTGACAATCTGATCTTCCATTAATTAAATACGTTGAGCGAAATCTAGTTATATGTTATAGTCTCACTTTTTGCGAATATAACATACCTCAAATGTCGCTCAAGGTGCATATTTTCTTAGCAAGTTATTGGCTAAGGCTTTTCATGTTCGTCTCGACTGGACTGGACGATCACATGTTTCCTCTGGACTGGACTCAAGATTAATTTTGACCCAAACTAAAATTGAATGTCGATGTGTTCGGTTTCTAGTATGAGGATATTGTTAAATTTACTATGTATTTTACATTTAGATTAATTAACATTTCCTAAAGTAGACAGGTCGCCTATACATGTAAGTACATATGAGTATATACGAACGAGTAAGCGGTTGGGGTGTTTAAATAACATAAATGACAGTCGTTAGATTAAAAGAAAACATCATAACCAAAATAAAGCAATTAGAGATTTGAAAGCTGGTACTTTCGGACGAGCTGATAGAGGAGACACCTCGATACTACGAATAGATGCCTTGAAATCGTCTGTATCAGTCGTACAATACAAGACTTTAACTGATACGTCTTCTCTTATAAAACCTGTAAATGATTGTAACGCGTTCCTTTGTCATCGTGTCGGAACATCAAAAGCGATCTAGCATCATTCAAATAGCATCAGATTCAGTACTCGGCACAATACGACATAGGCACACGTTCGCGCTGTTATCAGTCCATCTTTTCATTGTTGGCACGCGGGCCGCATCACTAGGGTTGCCAGGCGGAGTGATTTACTGGTACAACTGGTTTTTGATTTCTTAAATAACGAAGGCTTTACAGATACTGCTCGTATTATATTATGTTATGCTATGATATAAATAATAACATAATTAAAATTACATTAATTATATTATAATTTCGTGCGCAACTGGTAGTATTTTATGTGACTAGCTATAAAATGATTCCCGCAAAATATCTAAATTATCTCTGAATTGTGCTAGTTTACTACTTACCATCATGTGAAAATCCCATCAAAATCGATAGGTCACATAGATCCAAACAGTAAGTTTTAATTCGATATCTACCTACTTAATATAACTTATTTTTAGCTTGTCCTACTTAAGTATGTATAAATTGTTATCTTCAGCTGTTTTAAAATGTGACATAGTTAAGGTCGAAGCGGCTTCGACAACCCTACACGAGGCACCTATTTGCGCATGCGTGATAAATATACCATTCCGAAATTATGATATGCCTTTGTCTATGGCTGGGAATAAATACTAAACACGGGATATTGCCCATTGTATTGTACGCGTATGGCAGTATTTTTGACTAACTATGTGACATTTCTTTCTATTTTTTTAATAAAAAATTGCTTTTGCCTGCAACTTCGTCCGCCTGACCCACAGAATTTGGTTTTTGGGATAAAAAGTACCCTAAGTCTATCGGTATGCCAAGTTTTTTTTTGAGTGGTAACTAAAGTGTATCTAGTCAGCTATCCATTAAGTTAGATTGGTAAAAGAGGTGCAAAATGTATATTATTTTCCAATTAAATAAAAGAGTGATCCAGCAGTGCAATATAATAATTGACTAATAAATAAATTCATATATCACAAATTGACATAAACATTAAAATATTACACATATTATTATTAAGTAGGTACAGTGAAATCGATTATTATACACAACATTAATATTTCAGACAAAACGGCAGTTTTGTGAATGTAATTAGTTTGTTCATGATTATTTTCCATTCTTAAATTTACATCCATTACAAACATAAAATAAAATATTCTTAAAATTACATTTATCACAATTCATCTATTTATTATTTTTATATATTAACTGAAAAACATAATTACAAAACTTTAATTAATTGTAATTTGAGAAGACTTTTCAGAATTATTTCCTGTATCAATGAACAATCAATTGGATCATACTAAAATATATCTAAAATTAAAAGGGTATCCATCAAATTTGTACTTCTTAAAGTTAGCATAACAACTCAAATTTAGGTGAAATATTAAAACTACACAAAAAGGGATACAACATGTTAAATACGGTCATGCATTGTCTAAATCTGTAAATTAAAATTAAAATCAATTCCATAAGAAATTTTATCATCATTTCACAACATGCAGTTGTCTTATATACCATAATATAACAAAACAATGAAACGCTGAGAAAAAGTTGCTGTGTTTAAAATCTCTTCAGAAAAGAGGTTGTTTGTTGTTGATAAATTACAAAAAAACGACAGCTGCATTTGAGTTAGTCAATGTACTAAATTTGAAAGAGAGGTAATAATGGTAATACTCTGTGTAAACATACGATCACTGTTTTGATGAAATGCAAAACAGTCTTATTAGTATCTCCTTTTATAGAATAAATACAATTTAATGTCTATCGTTAAAAAGTAACTTAAAACAATATCCTACAATTACAAAAAAAAAATAAGCTTATGAAATAAGTATGCACTGAAAATACGATTTTTTATAAATATAACATTCTTATCAGTTAGTCTTCAATGAATGAAGAAGAAAGCTTTTATATACATAGTATTCTTAGGTTTTATATCATGAAACATTTGAAACTCAAA
The DNA here is from genome assembly GCA_949316135.1 of Choreutis nemorana. NCBI lineage: Eukaryota > Metazoa > Arthropoda > Insecta > Lepidoptera > Choreutidae > Choreutis > Choreutis nemorana. The sequence goes on along the minus strand of OX438597.1, from coordinate 4,505,916 downwards.
CAATACGTTTGAGATATTGAAACAAGAATAATACCAATAATAGATACATACGTTTTAGAGAGAACATAATAATATCGTTTTTTGTTTGATTTTTGTATTTGATACAAGATACATACAATTCTTATTAAATTATTGTCTCAACAAAAATCTGGCTTTTTGGCGTTCAAATATTAGGATGCCTACATATATTCACGTTATATGCAGATACATTTAAATGTGATTCGATGGGATAGTTTATATTAATAGACACCATTGTTTATAAACATAATTAAAGCAGTGAAGCTCATATTTTACGCGATAAGTAAGTACTCGAGATTTATAATACATTTAACACACCTAATATATTATGGAAAAATAATAATATGGTAATTATATTTATTAAGTAGTTTATAATAATTCAAAAAAATATATTAACCTTCGAATTATCTTTCGATAAAGAGAGCCATGACTAATAATATAGAAAAAGTCATGAAAGGCAGTTGAAATTAATATTATACAATAAAAAATAAGTAACTGTAAATTGACCGACAGCGTCTTAAGGCCTTTATAAGTTTATTTATTCATTAAAGTTCATAGTTAGATCGTTAAAAAACATTTTATACATATATATTCACATGACAAAAGCAGGCGCATTCCAAAACTCTATTAATAAGTATCTATTCTATTTACACTGAGTCTAGTATAAAATTACGGTAGTAATTGCGAACGACAAAGAATATAACATCTGACTAGACTGTCAATTTATTAAAAAAAACGTCTCAAAAATTTTACTGCAAATTATTTACTATTTTCATAGAATCAAAACCTTTAAAACAAGATAAGCTCGGGATAAACATCAGGATTAAGAATTCAACAAAAAGTAAAGAAGCAAAAAAACACTGGGATAATGAAACAGTATCAATCTATTGACGTTGAAGGAAACCTTCTTCGTCGAATGTACTCCGCTATAATCAATGCCACGAGTCTGATTTCTAGGAAACAAAATACTCGCATGTCATTGGTCAATGTGCGAGGTCAGAGGTGAGCAACATAATATATAAATCAGTCAGTTTTATAATACCCGCAGACTACAGACTTTCTATCGGCCGATAGTTTGGTCGGCTTCTTAAAATGTGTGAAGGTATGCGAATGGGCACATTAAAGTCATTCAGTATCGGAAATAAAAGTTTGAGAGACTTCACATAATTTCCTTTAATCTATCGGCGAAATATCGGTTGATAGGAACTCTGTTTTCTGCGGGATATTAAAAGAAAGGTTCTTAGTGTGATTGATTAATGAAGGTTACGCATGCGTGTCATACTGAAGAATTTTAAATGGTTCATTTCATGAAAATAACTATAGATTAGCTGAACATTATCATATTGGTCGATTAATTGAATTGTTATTTTTATACCTTCCGTATGTATTACCGTCAGTTGGTGTCGATGGAATTTTTCTTTCCGACGTTGTAGTACTGGCTTGCAATGTCCATCAGCTCTCTCCTAAGGGTCTGAGCCTGGGACCTGAGTTTCAGTTCTCTTGTCCGGATGTCCTTGTACTGTTCTTCACGATCTTCCGTCGACTGCTGGATCGTCCAACGTAGATATAGCTCTGGATAACATATATATTACGATTTTTAATGATAAAAGTTATATAGGATACAGAGAACTTTGAAATAGCCTTGAATAACAATTTAGAAATAAACAATTGCATGAGGCAATACTTGTTTGGCAAGGAAAACACAGTAAATAACAATTTAAATATAAACAAGTAAACAAACAAGTCTTGAGCAAAAATAAAAACGAATAATAACTCTTTAAATAATACTAATCCAATCATCTCAGAATACAAAAGTATATGTGCATATTGCAAAGCAAAACCAATCAAAAATATAACAAAAATTACCTTCCCAGACTACGAAAGTCATAGGTGCAACTGACGGCCATATGAGTCCAGGTGTTGGGTCGTACATAGGGTTGATATATAAGGGTAGTTCTGTGGGTTGGTTCAACCAGGACCACAGGCTGGTGGTGGTGGCGTACACCTGACGAGACTCGCGCTCCTGGTCGCTATCGCACAGAAACGTACCTGAAATAGTTTACAACCTCATTGTTGATCATGTTTGATCAATTTGAAAAAACAGATACAGATTTAATGTAAGCAATAAAAAGAGAAGACCATTTAAAAGTTAAGAACGTGTCAATTTGTACTGTACACATTTTTTCGTTCAACTTTGATAACAAATAAAAACACATTAACTTAGCCAGTATTTTACCAAAGAACCAAAAGTAATTTGATATAATAATACATGTATAAGAAGATCTGAGACAATGAGCAAAATAATACATTACTTTAATTTAAAACGCGAAATCTCTTACGAACCAGCATACTGCTAATCTTCTAGCTCATCACTGTAACAACGAGTCTATGAAATCCCCTTACCAAACTGACTAGCGTAGGAGTGTTCGAAGAGTGTGATGAGGAAGGCCTGCCTATATTCGAAGCTGCAGGGGAACTGCTCCAGGAACTGCCTGCAGCAGTCCAGGAACAGTAGGAAGGTCGGTGCGGCACGCGCGCACGTAGCCGCGTACGCCCCGCTGCGGTGCCGCGAACCGAACGGGTGGCCCGCCTGCAGCCATTCACGCTCTATCAACGCTTGGAGACTGAAAACAAATACAGATATATATACCTCAATGAATAACTTAACTGTCGAAACCTGTAACTTGAATTTCGACTGCAAGCTTCAGTTCCGATTAAATAAACCACTGACAGTCTAAGAGATACATTTACGTGGTGTTTTTTTTTAAGTATATCGTTGTGATTTATTCTTAGTTAAAAAGCGCTTCATACTGTTAATGGGAAAGAAATGCATGCTTAAACTCTCACCCTCTAATAGTCCTGCAATCTGGATTAAGTATGATCTGCACGAGTGAACAAACCAGCAGAGTCGCATCCTCCCCTCGGGTGCCGTGAATAAGCACTGGTTCTGCTTTCTAATCAAATATAATTATAAGGTAAGTAAAAGAAAGAAAGTAAGCAACACAATTCATAAGGTATTATTATTAATGGTAATTTAAAATCAATTCATGTTTTAATGTCTATTCATTAAATACATTTTAATACCATTGCAGATTTTTTCATAGATCTTAATTTATTCTGTAAATATTTATTCCAGTGCCTTGTAAATGGTCAGCAAATTCAATAAGAGTCTGCAGTAGGTTACTCCGTTGAAAACTACGTTGCAAGAAGTGTTGCCAGAGGCCTGTGTTACAACAGGGTTTTCAAAGGGGGAAGTGTTACATCGTTGCAACGCTAAGGATTAAAAAAATACTGTAAATCAAAAATGTGACGTCCTGGTAGCGCTGAGTGAATGTGCATAGGTGTGTACTAACCTGGTGTATATGTTGTGCAATGATGCAAGCTGTATGGAGCGCGTTCCGCACACTCTCCGGCCACCCGGACGACTCCAGCCTTGATAGCCACTTATCACTCGATATGTCGCGGTCGTTACAAGCTGTGAATAACACCATCAACTGTATATTTAACATAATAATTATATAATCTTAACACATCATGTCATTAATCAAAAAATGGGTTTTTACACAAACAACAAGATAATATAAAAAGACACCAAAATGCAAAAACTGGACATGCCAGGCTAACTTTATTGTATAAGATAATAGCTGTCGTTGAAACAATGCCAAAGAAAACTTTTTCGTGTGAAGAACTTTGTCATGGCTGCTGGAACATTAATGCAGAAAGAATTAGAAGAAAATTATAATATTATGAAGAAGAAATTAAAGAAAAAAAAAAAGAAGCAAAGCATTGACGTTGCGCTTGAGGTTCTAAGACATCAAGGGCATCATCGTGTCAATAGGCGGCGGTATCACTTTCCATCAGGTGAATCGTCTGCTTGGTTGCCCGTGAAGTTTTTTTTTTTTTTTTTTTTTAAGTAAAACTTACCTTCAATTAATTTAGATAGATTCTCGAGAAGTTGTTGTTGGTTATCAACCTCATCCATAGATCTGTTGTATATCTTCCATTGGGAATAATTAGAACTACTCTCTGTTCCTCCACCTTAAATTAAAACATATCTTTGTTTCTTTATAAAAACAAATGTAAATGTGTTTTCTATGTCTGTAGTGTCTTTTTAAAAAATCTAATATGAACTATTATTTGAACCATACTTTAAAAGTAAGTCAAAGTTTTGCAAGGTATCTCTTGTGTTGTCTAGATAAACTTATGTTGTATAGGACTTTTAAGAGCCTTTGATGTATTAAAACAAATTTTTCAAAAAATTTACCCTTATTCTGTTGTTGTGAGATGACATTAGAACTCCTGAGATCATATATGACGCCTTTCATTCCGGCCCCTACTACCGAGTTCAGTATGGCTTCATCAGGTCTACAGCGGCGATGTTTTGGTCCATATAGTGGTTGTCCAGCGCGTAATAACACAGCCTTCAACAAAGCAACAACAATTTAACTAAAATGGTTTCATTAACATTCACTCAATATCATAATTCTTAATTTTGTATCATTCCCCTAGTAAAGTTTATTGTTGTACTAGACAATATCTTATGAATTTTAACAAATTCAAAGCATATTTTTTTGTTACGTGGTTAGTGAGTTGAAAAGGATTTAGGGCTTGCTTGAATATGGTTAAGGTATAAGTGGAGACATTCCCAATTTAGAAATAAATATATCAGTAATCTCTATATGTCAAACCAGTGCTTACCCCATTGTTATGTCTGTAAGACAGTACAGGGAACCTGCCTCCCTGCCTGAAGGAAGCAGCCATGGCAAGTGTATCATCATCTATATATTTTGGCACAATAACACATTTGGCATACGCTGGACAGATTGTGTAGTGCTGGTTTACTCTAGACACACGCCACTCTTCTGTGGCCAGCACCTTTGTAAATTCACCTTCTACACTGAGGTTGAACAAACCATAATTAAACAAATAAAAAGCAACATCACAATTAAATTAACACTTGAATAATATTATATCAGCAAATAGTTATGTTCTTTGTATGATTGCCCTTTGCAAAAAATCCTAATTTGTTAATGCATTGTAGATTACGATGATTTTTGAACATAAAAATATAAAAATTCAGTTTACCTATACAAGGTATATCCATTTTCAACTATTGGATGCATGTGTCTGTAGAAAAATGGATAGAAGAGACTGGGATCTTGCAAACTGGACAGGTTCTCTAATGTTTGAGCAAGCAATGTCAGCTCTGAGGTGGAGTTTATATCAAGCTGGAATATCCTGAAATCCTTGCACTTGAGGAACAGAGAGCCACCTTGTGTGATACTGCTGCTTGGCTTGTTCTCCCTTTTCTCTATACTGTCTATGTTTTTATGAAGAAGCTACAAATGTAACAAACAAAAATACATTTATATTAAAATGCCACCATTTAAAGTCATCTTACAAGTAAATATGGTAAGTCAAACTATTTAAATCATTCAATATGTGTAATACTGATGGATAGAGGTAGACAAATCTTTTCTTTCATGTAGTGTGATAGGCCTTGAGTTTTAACATTTTATTGGTAAGTAAATAGAATGTTAATGTGCTAGTATGTTTTATTGGCAAAGTATATGATAATTTCATCTTCATATTTTATGGTGTTATTATAAGTTGTATATTTGTTACGATAGTGTTTAAATGTCTTATAGGTGAATAACATTGAAGATAATAATAGGCATTTTGTACTAGTTAACGTAATTAACCACTTAATTATATTAAAAGATAAAAGACTAGAGTACCAAAGCTGTTAACAGTAAGCTCATGTAACCTATAAATTTGTTCGTATCTAAATTAAGTTTTTTCTTTTGTAATCGTACCCAAAGTTCTCGTACGCCTTCTTTTCTTGAACTTAAAATAAGGTGATGTCCTGTGATACAAACAGTCCCGTCGACATTGTCTTGATGTGGATACTTGAGGATTACACCATCTAACTTGTTGATTAATATTAACTCTATAAATTCCATATTAAATGTTTTAATTCAAAGTTTAATGGTAATGAATGTTAGTTATAAATTACTAGATTATCATTTTAACACAGACAGATGATATCGATGATCTTTGTTGACATATTACATTGACAGATGACGTTTCTCAATGAGTTGAAAACGTAACAATTGGAAAGGACTTTTTTTTTATTTTCCACAGTTTAATCTGATCCATACCTGCCGCAGCGTTTCATTATTTAAAGAAAATAATGTACTTAAAGTACTTAAAATCTATCATAACAAAATTTATACGAGGGTGAAACTACTTGACATCGGAAATGTAATAATGACGTACTACAAGATGTTGATGTTTGAATTCCTATGTTTTGTAATAAGAGTTTTTCCATGTTTACAAGTTTTTTTGGTACAACTTATAAATCACGTTCAAAAATAATTATTCCAGATTTATCCAATATCTCATTTATCATTTTATCAGAAAAATAACCTAAATTTGTGCTGTAGGGGCTAACGCTTTTTGACTCCCTCAATAACGGAAGAGTATAATAAAAAAAGGATGTCAACATAAACTCGTATATAAGAAAGAGATAAAAATACAAATTTTGTGTGACAAAAAAGAGAAACAGAAATAGTTTTGAAAGAGACCCTCTCATAAAACCGCTTCCATCTGCTCTTCGTCGAACAAACGAACGACAAACTTGACCAATCACACCAGAGTTGAGTTTGTGCCATGGCGATGTGTGAATTATAATTCTCTCTTCTGTTTTCTGTAAAATAATTTGTTTTAGCAAACGTTTTAACTTACACTTGCTCAATGAATGGTAAAGTCTGAATTTTTTTCAGTGTAGGAAAGATTGTGTGGGAAGATACCGAAGATCCATACGAAAGTAGTAAATTGTGAGGTAAGTTAGTGCTGCATGTATTTGTGTGGTCATATTGAAAGTACGTAAGTACAGGGCTGTCTGGTGGCTGAGCCTGGCTAATGACCGGTTCCCTCTATATTTACGCGATTGTTTTTGCGTTATCACCAAATTCTTTATTCATTATTTTAATAACAAAGGTCATGCAAAAAATATGAATAGGCAGTAATAATTTATTTTACTTACAGATGATGGAAGAGAAATCAGAGGGACACATGGACACCGACGTCTCGTCTACCACGGCTGATGTGCCAGATACTCAGGAAGTAACTGGCTCTAATGGTAATGTAGAAATGGTTATAGTTGTAGAGCAAATTAAAGATGAAGAAGCAAACAAGTCTCCTAAAAAACAAGAGACTCCTGCTACCAGCAGTGAGCCTACACTTAATACAGATAAACCTCAACAAGAACCTGTAGAGAAAACGCCAAAAAAAATTATTTCACCTCAAAAATCCCCTCTCAAAGACTCTCCTGCAGAAAAAATAGTTTTGAAGTTACCATCAAAATCAGATCCATCAGGCAAACCTGTTATAATAATAAAAAGTAATCAGCTAACAAAACCTATGCCAAGCATAAAAGTAGTGCCCAAGGAAACTCCTGATTCATCAAGCAAACCCCAGAATCATGAAGAAAATGATCTGGATAAAAAATCAAAAAGTGGGATTGAAGAAAAAGTAGCACAAAACATTCAAGCCAAAGAAGTTATTGTTGAAAAATCAACTGATACAAGTGTCTCAGAGCTGCCAGTGTCAGAAAACTTAAATGTTAATGAGAAAGATGATGAGGACAGTAATAAGCAGGAAAACATGAATTCTGCTCCAACACCAATCGAGATTTGTACTGATAAGGAAGCCTCCTATGACTTACAGACTGACACCCATACTGATCCAGCAGAAAAGGAGCACAACAAGAGTATAAGTAGGGAACTGAAATCACTCATTAACTCGGCAAAGGAGTCCAAGATCATAAGTGAATGCACTCAACTTACAAGCAAAACTAGAAAGTCAAGAGCTGGAGTGGACAGCGCCAACACAAGCTTAAATACAACAGCAGAAGCGGACAAAATACAAGGAACTAGGAGAAGCAGCAACAACTCACAGAAGAGTAACAGCAGTGAAAAATCAGAGAAGATTACTTTGAAAAGGTCCATGAGGTCACAGAACCCAGAGTTTGTTACAAAGGTAAAGCAGTTCTTGAATTCAGTAACTGGAAAAGTACAAAAATCTGAAATAGATCAGACAATTTCAGATGATGACTTGGACGAGTCAAAAAAAAAGGAGAATCTTAGTGATTCAACCTTGATAACACCTAAGAAAAAGGCCATTGAAGAAAAAGTAAGTATGCATAAAAAGGTAAACTTAGGATTATGCCTGCACACTTTTTTTTTGTAGGTAGTTTAGTTTTATTTTGAGTGAAAGAAATGACATTTGAGTTGTAAAAGTATGACAGGTGGTTTTGATAACAAGATGGCTGCCTGATTACCTTTTATTTTAGGAAAATAACTTGTTATATATTTATTTTACTCATCTTTCAATTGTAATGGTGGTGAAAATAATGGTTTGTTTATTTTTTTCAATATTAATTGCATTCTTAGTTTTGTATAAAACATCCTGTTTTAGTTGTACTTAAATCATGAAACTTGTTGTAAAGGTTCCAGCAGGTAGTGGTGGGAAACTGACAGCAGATTTGTACTGCTGGCGTTGTCACTGGACTGTTGACATGGCATCCAATGAAAAGGCCCATCCACCGATTTCATGTTCAGTGTGTCCAAGGAGCTTTCACCACAAATGTTTGTCGGGTACTGAGCGTCTCAAAGTTAACAATGAGAAGAACTGGGTGTGTCCCGAATGCCTCACTATACTGCAAGCAGAGAGCTCCGAGACTAGGTAAATATTATTCTTATTAATTGTAATGTTTATACATCCATTCTATATTGATCCCATTATAATAAATTTTGACATGTAAAACTAGAAAACTTTCTCAAATACATTGTGTTCCAATGTCAAAGTGACATGAAAATAACATTTAAAATTATTTTCAATTTAAATGCTAATCACTCTAAAACATTACATTGTAAAACTTAATAAAACACATATTTGTTTATCTTAAAAGAAAAATACATTATAAGTGTAAGTAAAATGTTATTTTAAATACACCTTGCAGGTCAATAGCAATGAAGAAGATATCTTTAGGAATGCTGTGTGAGTTGCTGAAACATGCTTTGGAAAGAATGATGGAACTCAATGGGGTAACTTTTTAGAATATTCCTTAAATAAATAACTACTGCTTAAAAGCAATACCAAAAGAAATAGATTTTAATATTAATAAACATTACAACTTAACCATAATAATTATTTTAATTTGAAAGGTTTGTGTTATTAATATATTTTCATGCATTTTATACATAAGGTATCTTTAGTTCAGTAAGAAGAGTAATAACTCTTCATAGAAATGTTGGATTGCGTCGTCGCACAGGCGAGCGCAGTGACCTTGTTACTTATCTACCTATAGATACACATACATGTATGTATCGCTTGCTGGATTGTTCTGTCTGACGAGTTGTTGTATCTCTCTCGCACTGGCTCGGATCGATACTAGCGCGTGGCTAGCCCTCACTCGCTCTATGTTAATAATAAACACGCGTCCCGCCACTCGTGTGCTTGCCATTTACATTTGTGTGCTTATTTTTTCAACTATGCTCAATATCGCATTGCGACCAGCCTCAATACAGTTGGTAATCAAAGTTAATTTAATTAAATTTTTTATATTTAATTTGTAAATCAGATTTAATTTTTGTTACTCAGTTTTTATTATGAATAATTGAAACCATAATTCTAATTAATAATCAAATATTAATTTGAAAGAATAAAATTATAAAAACACAAGTTAACTCGATCGCACACCAATGTAGCGCTTGCTATGGCAAACAAGAAAAATGATTATTTTTTAGAAATTTGAAATGTTAGGCATTTTCTGTTGGAAACATTGTGTTTATTCCCACGGGAGTTACTTAAGACTTCTTGATTACGATGTTGGCGTCAAATAGGTGCATACTATTTAAGTCAGCAAAGAAATCAAACAGGAAAAAAAAAATTGTTTCTGAAAAGTCTTATTGGTTTTTAACATATTTGGTTTGATATGGAATGTTTTTAATTTAATTTAGACGCAACCGATACGCGATTATATATAACACATAGAACAAACATACTTACTATTTTTACCTGCCGCTTGTTGGAAATGCTATCTACGAGAAAGAAACCAGCAAGAAACCTGCGTAGTTGTTTTTTATTTAATTACAATAGTTTTTATTACATGTTGGAACAAAAGATTGTGGACTCACTTTTTGCTGACATAAATAACCAAGAATATTAGGCACCACAACCATAATTTTATTTTAATTTTAGCTAAAGTAAAATAAAACAATCATAATAATTTCTCTTTTATTTAAAGCTTTTGTACGTAAATAAACAAATTATATTTAGCTATTAAACTGAACACGGCAACTTCTGTCGCAATCGGATCATCCAGAGCCTGTACATCTATTGGTTTGTGTTTGGAGATGTTTTGATATGCTCGAAATTAATTACACTACTGTATTATTTCGAAATAAAATAAAATATATTACAACTTTTTAGTTTCAGTTCTTAACTCAGGTTTGAGATAGTATTACAAGAAATATTCAATTCGAAATGCAAATTACAACTGCTTCAGTTATTTTAATAATTTGTATGTTTCACCTCTCTAGACAATAAAAACATTCGGCGTTGGCTCAATTTCTTTGTCTCCTTTGATCTACTTTTATATTAGTATCCTTAGATATTTTATAGGCGCTGTAAATCTTTCGGCATAAAATATATCCTTTATTACTCAGTGCCTAGAGTTTTAGAATAGGGCAAGCCGACAGATACGTTATTGTAGTATTTATAATTCATTTCGATGAATGTCTTATTGCCTTATTACTGTTAAATCTACACTTCATACTTATGCGTTCGAATTAGCGCGAATTTTGAACCATGCTATGCAAAGCATATTGTTATTTGATTTGAAAAGTAATGAATGAACGAGAGCGCGAACTTACCTTGGTTCGATAGGGCAAGCCGGGCTTTTGGGCTTGTATGACAGTACCGCCACTGTTATTACTCAGTGAAAGTGTTGTGATTAAAACTGAGTTTGATAATTTCTATTTCTTTTTCATTCAGGTGGAACCTTTCACTCAGCCAGTAGATCGATCAGCCTTTCCGGATTACGACAAGTATGTTGTACATCCAATGGACCTGAGTATTATGAAGGAAAACCTCAACGAAGGCCTCTATGGAAGCACTGAGGCCTTTATAGCCGACGTACAGTGGATTTTGCATAACAGCATTATTTTCAATACATGTAAGTTACATACTGACCATAAACTATCTTCAGATACAACTGTGTTAGTAAATGAAGTATCATCTCTTGTGATCATTGTTCTTGTGAAAAGCAATACTTAAACTAACCATTTTATAAGTAAAAAAAATAACAATTTACACTATTTAGAGAATAATTTCTATATATTTCTAAATATTGGTTGTAAAATGTGATTTCCGTCGGTCGTTTTACTATGTCGACGCACTCGACCCGCGCCCGCCGTCTGTTTGTTGGTATCCATATGGACCTGTCGTACTCCCGACCCCACCCGCAACCGCCCTGTGCGTGAGATACTTTTAAGGCTTTAGCGATTTTGTTGTTAGCATATTTTCTTACAATGAGTCTCTTCAAAACATGCGACATTTGTTTTGTAGTGCAGTCTAAGCTGACGGCGGCGGCGCGTGCCTTGGTGCGGTCGTGTCGCGCGGAGGTGGGTGAGATCGAGGCGTGTCCGCAGTGCTACGCGGCCGCTCACGCACACCGACCCACGTGGTTCACCGACGTGTGCTCCACACCGCACATACTGCTTTGGGCGAAACTCAAAGGTACTCTTGCTTACACTTACGTTATTTTATTTCAAATCATCTTGCAAGCATCTTGAGTTTGAATATAACATATTATGTTTGGACTATTTCGCGAAAAATTGAGAGGTTGTTGCTACTTTCATTAGGTTTTTAATTTCAATCGAATTTAAAAAATTTTGATATGTATTAAAGTGTTTGTTTTTCAGGTTTTCCGTACTGGCCAGCCAAGGGTATGTCAGTGAACAGCGCCGGTCTGGTTGACGTTCGTTTCTTTGGAGCTCACGATCGAGCCTGGGTGCCAGCAAAGGACTGTTTCCTATACTCAGAGAAGGATCCAAACAACTTTAGAACTAAACGGCAGGATATCATCGACAGCATGCAGGTATTATGACATGTAAAGATGTTCTATACTGTTGTCTATGAAGGTCCTTATGCTATATTAAATACTAGCTCTTGTCCCCATCTTTGTTGTTTTTTGAAACAAAACGTTACCAAATTGGTTCAGATTATCTTGCCTTTTAACCAACTTCAATAAAGGAATTGTTTTTTTTTTTTGTTTATATGTGAACGTTCACGGCACGACATCTCCGTCAATTGACCGATTTTAAAGTTGTTTTTTACTTGAAAGAATGTACTCCTGAGGTGGTCCCATTGTCCCAAAGTTAGGTTGTGGTGATAGAATCCTGGAGGGATGAAATTGAGGAAACGCTTCGAATATTATAGGCACACCTAGAGCGATTTCGGTATTACTTACTGTGGGCATTCGTTCTCGGAAAACTTCATTTGATTAAGTTGAACTGATCATGAAGACCACTCGGTCTCCAGAACTAACTCGATACTAAATAATTTTAAGTGTTCGCTATTCGGTACAAACCATAATATGGTTGCTGAGCAATGTATAATCATAATGCATCAAGATGAATGGAACTGATGGTGAATTATCAAGAGAACTTCTCAAGCAAATACTCCTGCATTGAGGAAAAAACCATCATTTAAAAAATTTGGAGCAGTTAGCCTTAGGCTACCGTAACTAGTGTCACTAATGAGTGAAAAAAAATGTACAAAAATTAAATAACCAACTTCAAAAAGTAAAAAAATAATATTTATACCTTCAGCTTACAAAGTAATTTGTTAATTACACAATATTTATGGAAGTCTGTTAAAAAAACACAAGATATCTACAGGTATACTTTTAACTGGCTTCTACAAATATTTTATCATTTACAAATTAGTATCAGATGCTGAAGGTATAAAGATTTATTTTTACTTTTTGAAGTCGATTTTTTTTTTGTAAAAAGATTTATGGAAAGGGTACAGATAGTGGAATTCATTGAAATAATGAACGTCGTATCGTATGCCTGTTGATGATTTTTATAGAGAAGTCATACTAAATTAATATAAAACTTTATACAACAGGAAGCTGAACACCACATCCGTAATATCTCCCGTAAGTTCGGTCGCTACGTGTACCTGCCATTCAAGACGCCGTTCGATCCTACCAAGCTGTATGAACAACTGAAGATGATGGTTAGTATTCTCAAGTGCTTAAGAAGTTCTATTTAATAAAAGGTGATTTTTTCTATCATTAATTTTCCTACCGATGCATCTCTTGTGGCTTCCTTTAAAATGGAGCTATGCAATAAAGCACACAGTAGAAGTCATTCAGACTCAGAATCTAGTTATTATCTAGATACTTTGTTAAATTTCAGATACCATCATTTGAAGGTGAAGTGAGGAACCACACTAAAGAGAAGGTAACATCACCGATCCTACCCAAAACTAAGAGCCGCTCCAGCTCGAAAAGCTCTAAGGAACTTAATGAAGGGTAAATATAAGACATTCTTATTCTTACAAACATCTAATTGTAAATACTGTAAAGGTTTATGATATATTTATATAAGATGAAGATTTATGAAGATGGGTGACGTGAAAGCTAAGCTATTTGGAATTGCCGTTTTGAGATCAAATCCCCACTTGAGTAAATAATTTGTGAATATTCCAATGTATAACTTCATTACAACCAAAATACTCGATTTACTAATTTTAATTAATACTACCTATTTTTGTGACATTAAAAAAATATAATGTGAACTTAACCTAAAATTTTGATAAGACCCTATATTCATCTCAACATTTTTTTTGCATACTGTAACTGCTTGTATATTTAAAACTATTCTTGTTTTGTAGCGACATGAGCGAAACAGAAGACCATTCTAATTTGATCTCTCGGAAAATGGCAGATGGAGCTGTTATAGCTAGAATGGAAGAGGACAGTTCAACATCAGAAAAGTAAGCTAACTTAACACATATGTCAAGTCTTCGAATGACGAGCTTCATATCTATTTTACCAAATCTATTATACATACCATCTTCACAAAATAACTTAATTAACAAAATAATCCCACAACTGACAAAAAGTTGTCTCCATGATTAATACTAAGGATGACATCAGGTAAACCGACTACTACTGTACTTATCATGCGAGACGTGCACTTATATGGAAACGAAATCCTGTTTTTAGTTATTTTTATGTAAAATTTATAATAAATTAAGTAATAGCACATAATATTTTTATTTTGTATTATTTTTATTTCCAGAGACAAGACAATGGAAGTGGATGGTCAGGATGTAACAAGCGAGACTTCGAACAAAACAGAAGACAGCAACCAGGAGTCGACATCGAGGAAGAGACGACGATCGGACTTGGAGGAGGCGATCATTACTATAATTGAACCAAGTACTTATGAAAAGAGAAGAAAACTAGAGAACAATGAAAAGGATAAAGTAGACAAAGAAGAATCTTTAAACAGCTCCAAAAATGAAACTGCTGAAATAAATCCTAAAGACAAACCCGCCGAAAACGCAAAATATAATAAAACTAGTGATTCCAACACAAAATCCAAGGAAAAATTGGGGAATGACGAATCCAGCGGTAATGTTGTCAAAGGTATAAATCAAAAACAGAAAGTAGTGATACCCAATATGTTTAAGGTTTTAACAAAAACCAGCACCCCGAAGGAAAAACGCGCGGCGAAGAGGCCATCTGATCGTCAGAAATCATCTTCTAGTGAGAAGGACAAATCGGGAGAAGATGACAATAATAGACCTAGGCCAAGCAGACCGAGAAATAATAGATCCCTAAACAATAGTGCTAAGAAACTAGAAGCAGACAATAAAACACCAACAAATACTAACAAAACAACTAAAGAAAAGCCGGGGACTAGCAAAGAGCTTGACTTGAACAAGTCTGGCAATTCAAAAGGTGGTGCTAAAACATCGAAAGCGAAGGATAGGCTTCACTTTGACGATGATACGAGCCTAGCTGTGATCGCAAGAGAGGTTGCCCGTAATACAGTTGTCAATAACAGTGTTCCTGGTTTCCCTACAATCAGCTGTGTAAGAAGCCTTTCTGTTCCTGACAAGGGAAAAACCATAGAGGTTACGGTCGAACCAGAGCCCGTTACCGTCGGCAGGGTTGGAGTCAGGGCATTCGCACGTATGGCCTCTCCATCCGCGGCTGAACTAGTAGAAATCAAAGTGGAGCCCCCAGACACAGAGGATGATCAAGCCAAGAAACTGCAAATGATGAACGCCTTCCAACTACAACCCACCTCCGCGTTGCGTGAGGTTAGGGCTGTTAAAAGTGCCGTAGAAAAGGCTAAGGCGAGGAAAACTTTTCCAGCGCCTCGTAGAATCGAAGAAGGCAGGTCTGAGCTTAACAGTAAAAACTCTATGGTGTATATTCCAATACAGCCGCCGGCCACGCAGCCGCCACAAAGACCGCAGCGGCCGAATAACAACACGACCAATAATGGACCATTGAATAACAACCTACTGGTACCGAGGTCCAGTGTCACCGTAGTTTCTAGTTCGTCGAGTAAGTGTATATTCTTGTTTTTAATTTAAGATTTTGTTTTATTCATTTGGTCATTACTGTTGGTTGTAAGATAACATCTAATATCTACCTTACCGTTACGCTATAGGGAATTAACGTTAATTTTTTTATTTTACCTCTCGGTTGTTCCTGCCAAATTCTTAATAAAATCCATCATTATTTTGTATGATTTATTATCTATAAAACTAAAGGTTTTTATGATATTAGGCAACAACCAAGTGAACACGATGACAACTCCTCTACTGCAGTTCCCGACGTCTTCCCTGCTTGGGCCCGCGGGTCAGGCCGGGCCAATACTAGGTCCCTCGGGCCAGGGGCCCATTTTGGGACCTGGACAGAGCACCATGTTAGGGCCTCAGGGGCCCATGCTGGGTTCAGGACTGCCTGCAGCGATGCTAGGAAGCGCGCAAGCCACACCGCCCACCTCCGTACATACTGTCCCTCTTATTACCTCAGTCAATGGACAGTGGACCTTCAGCTTGCAACCTATCATGTCAGTCGGAGTGGATGTAAGTAAACTGTTCTGGTATTTAAATAAAAATGTTATTACTTTGCTTTTACTTTTTCGTTTATCTTTAAAAAGTAATCTCTTACTTTTGTTCATTTGTTGTTAATAGTGTAGGTCCCCTCTTAATCAGATGAAATAGAAAATGATGTCTTTTGCGGAGCTTGCTTGATCTATGCCGTATCTAGTTTCTAATATTATCGTTAATTTTCAGAGCACAGACTCGCCTCCGTTGACGAATGGATTACTGGATCGGCCGTTGCCTCAACTCGGACAGTCAACTTTGCCTACCTTACCTACTACTTTGAACGCGTCGCCACTGTGCACATCTCAGGCTAGTTCACTATCCCCTGTGGTAACACAATCTGAGGGTGCGTTACCATTGGCCGGCGCGGTGCCTCCGTCTATGTCTATGACGACGTTGTTACCGCCGCAAAGTGCAGTGCCGAATATGACGCCCTCTTCTATAACGATCACCCCACTACCGACCGCTACCACGTCGCACGCCACCCCAACCGGATCCGCTGTATCGAACTCCTGTGTTAATGTTACTAGCGGAGTTGGAGAGGTAAGTCCTTTATAGCTTTTATAATTGGAACATGCATGACCGAAATACCTGAGAATGGCTCGACCGGTTTGTCTGATTTCTTTTGACTTATGTTTGTAACTGTCATAACGACGTTTTTATTAAATATGTTTTTGATAAAAAAATAGAAATTGCGTACACACGTTTGAGTTTTTAAATGTAAAAAATATAATTTTCTGGAAAGCGATATTTTTATGTTTACTCTCATTAGTAACGTACCCTTAAACTCACATAAACTCAATATTAACAATTTTGTATAATACGCAGCCACCGAGCCTGCAGCCGCGGCCTCAGATCTTAACGCCTTTGGACGCCAACTTCCCGATCGGAGCGATCCCAGCGCCAGACTCTGCTGGACCTGTCACCGCTAAACTCAACCACAACGCTGTTAAGGTAACATCTCAGTAATTCTGCAGCTGGATATCTTTACCATCCTTATTCCCAAAATAACATTTATAATTGAAAATTTGTAATAGGAACATTTAAAATTATAAGCCCACATATACATTACTCAATACTATTCAATGATTTCGACCTAAACTTTTAAGATCAAAGTAGAAATCAAATAAAGTTAGGATAGTAGTAAGATTACAGGTTAGGTCTAACACATAAACGAATTTAGTGCATGTTTACTAACATTGACTGGTAGTTGTAAAGTACTTTTAACGTTCTTCCAGTTGGCGGACTTTTTCCGGACACTGCTTGAAGATACGATAGAGAAAGTGGACGAGCCATTATCCCAGATAACGTTGTTAAAGAAAGAATTGGAAACTTTAAAATGGAAACATGCTCAAGAGATCCAAGAACTGAAACATACTCAAGGTAAATTTCGTTGTTTGAAATATACGAAACAAGTAAAAACAATTGTGTAAATGTAAGAATGACTCTGGTGATATTGGTCTTGTGTTAGCTCTTAGCTTTTACTGAATAACATTTTAGTTTGTATTGGATTTTGCCTTGTGACCATTAAGGCTGGAGCACTCCAAATCCGGGAGTTGTTAAGTATGAAACTATGAAAGACGTCACACCAAGTGCGGTCTTTGAGCGGTGCGGCGCGGACTCATATGCACCGCTACCGGATTTGGTGTGTTCAAGCCTTACATACATTGCCTTTGGGTAGTTTAGAAGTAAAACCATATCTAAATAAATAAATTGTAAAAGACATACTTTGGCCTGTATTCAAGTTCAATTTGTCATATAGAGCTGGTACGTGCGGAGATGCGTTCGTCGTTTGAAAAGGAAAAGGTCCGAACCGTAGGGGAGGTGAGACGAGCCTCGCAGATTGACCTCGAGAATGCAGTCAGAAAGACAAAAACAAAGCAGTGGTGAGTTGGATATTAATATTTATGTATCTAATAAAAAGTTACGATGACAAGACTGGTAGATAAATGGTGATAACAATGACAACACCTTAACCAAAATTTATAAATTTACAAATATAGTAAAGTACACAATGTCCACTTCCCGTTCGCTGATCTCAGTATCTTAGCTTGCGCTGGGACATATTGTAAATATCCTGTTGTGGGCTGTATTTTTGTGATTTATTCCCAATAAAAAATATATATCGTATTAAAATGTTTGATATCTCTGCAATTGAGTTTTATACATCGTATCTACTGTACATATATTTTTCAATATATGGGTGTATGAATGCGTTTGTAAAGGTGCGGCAAGTGTTACCTGGAGGCGCAGCTGTACTGCTGTTGGAACACGTCGTACTGCTCGTACGCCTGCCAGCGCGCGCACTGGCCGCAGCACCACGCGCACTGCGCGCAGAAACTACGGGTAAATACGCGCCTACAACTCAACTATTCTCAACGTTTTCACTCAATGTTTACCTATTGTCTATGATTTTATAAAATTAAATATTTATGAGTACAAATCAAAGTCATCTATGGTCCTTGCCGTCCACTGGTAATTATAGGTTTTATACATTTGTTGCTCCTTTAAAGTGAATTTTAGGTGTTTAGATCATTTACGTATGTGCCACTAGCACTACTGAGCCTTTAAAAAATTTTAAGTTAATTGTGTTTCAGGACGGTGAAAGCAGAGACGGATCATTACCACCAGAGAGCAGATTACAACCACAACCAGAAAAATCGTCGGTTAGTCAGCTATAATTTTAAACGAAGTTTACAATGTTTATGAAAAATTATGTCTTCTTTAATTTTCAATACTATAGAGTTTTAAAAAAGAAACATGAAATCAACTGTTTTCAGAAAGCAAACGCCCCAGCATTGACAGTGGGAGGGAAGGTAGCTCAGCCAAGAGTATTACAACCAGAGCAGACTAACAAAGGAGCCTCGATTATAGGTATGGAACTTAATTTGTGAAACAATAGGATGTTGTACTGGTTTTTAAAATAATTTTTTTTTGGTCGCGGTATACCTAATGATGAGTTAGTTAGCTACAAACATTATTTTATTTAATAATAAATACACAATTTTATGATATAAGGTCCACCGTGTCGACTACGCCGTGCACACCTTAAATAAAATTTAGATTAATTGCACAATAAGAAAAAAAACATGATTCTTAAATCATCTTTATTAAATTAAAGTTGAAAAATTAGTTCTTAACATAGCTTTGTTGATTCCAACTGAACCGAATATGTGGCTTCTGTGATAGGAGAAATGAATACATATCTGTAAATTCAAGTATGTATGGTATTTTTTAGTGGGCATGGTTGATGATCCAGTAGGTGGGAATCAGACTGTGAAGTGCGTTGGGACATACAAACCCAACAGCACAGCGGCACAACAAGGATCTCTTTTAATTAACAAACAGGTAAACAGATTAAAGTCTCCTGCATTGTGTAAGAAATGTTTAAATTAGACGCTGCGCAAACGTGTGTCTTGTGTCGGACACCAGACACCACCATATTTTCATAAAAAATCGAAAGTCGCCGCGGTGGTTGTCCGGTTGCCGTCACCGGACATAACAACTATGGTTTCCTATGGATGTTATGTTATAGTACACTACGAAGTACTTTGTTTCCTATGGATGTTATGTTATAGTACACTACGAAGTACTTACTTGTTTCCTATGGATGTTATGTTATAGTACACTACGAAGTACTTAATTGTTCTTTCACGTCTCGTTTTTGTTTTTATCCAGCAACAAAAGTTTTCAGATAAACTTTTATTAGTAACAAATCGTATCTTTCCTCAGATAATGAACAGCGAAGATAACTCATCAAAAAAACTATCATCAGGTGGCTATCTGATAGTTGGTGGGACGAATTCTTCCCTCGTCTCACAACCGAGGAGAAACAACGCACAGTATTTTTGAGTGACCCTTGTGCGGCATCTAGCGCCACGATGATACCGCGTCATCTGTGGGAACATTTTCCATAGAATGAAATTATTCCTTGCAACTGATGTCTTTGGTATGTTTTAAATAAATAATATAGCGTCGTTATTTAAGATGTATATAAATACTAACTAGTAGGTATACGGAGGTGATTACATTTCGCAAACGTGATATCTAGTCTCAAAAGTGTTATCTTTCAATAATGAGAAGTATTTCTATGCAATAAATTATTGCGTTTTAATTCGCTAGATAATATTTCTGTTTCGATATTTTATGATTGTATATAATGTACATATCTACAGAAATAAGAAAAAATGTACATACTTAATTGTAATGTATTAATACTTTGCATTTAACGCAATGTGTGGAAAAAAGTTGTCGTGATTTTATCATTTTCAAGACGAACCCATTGTTATTCAACCTCCGAATATATTTTCAAAATATTTCATTACGTTTAGTTTTTAATATCATGATAGGTAATTTCGAATTACGAATATAATTGTTGTATTTACTTCGCCATACATTTATAGTTCTTACCTAGGTAAATGATTATCTGATAAGATATTTTTAATACCTATAGAAAGTGCAGCAAATGCTGTACTTTGAAAATAGAAATAATTTTAAGACTGGTAATTAAGTTATATTGTATATTATTTTATATGATTGAATTCATTTCAAAGAATGTTTATCTTGACAAGTGATAGGTTTATTGAAAAATGTATATCAAGTGCTATTTTTGTGTATTTTCTTGAGTTTGTTTGTTTAGCATCAAGAGACCACAAGGGTCAATGCTATAGCTGTTTTTTTTTTCGTAGCTATTCAGTTCTATAAATGGATTTTAAGTGTTTGTACGTGAGGTACTTGTGTTAGCATGGTATTAAAAATCTATTCTAGATTTATTGCGTAACTTGATTTATTTTGAAAATTGAACACTCAAAAAGGAACTCTTAGGTACAAAATTGTACTGATTTTAAAGTCGAATAAAGTAATTTTTAATATTCATTACTTTTTTATTCATATTTTTACTCTATAATTAATAGATTTTTAAACAAATTAATATAAAAAACAATCGATCTTCTGATCTACTACAGGTGAACGTGTATATTTTATCAAGTAGTAAAAACACTGCTTTCTCACTAGTTTTAACAACCGTCAGTAAAACCGTTTTATAAGTAGTGGAACTTTTATTCCTACTTGTTCAACTTTTGAAATTCATTTAAGATTTGAACTTATGAGACTAATGAGTTTGAACCTATTACATAAATTAAATGAAACAAGAAACTGAAAATTATAAACATGTTTTCATGAAGTCATGGCCATCCCCTATCAAAAGACTTAAAATTTGTACAGTAAAGTATTTGTGGAGCTTTAATACACATTGGACTTGGGCATATATTCTATATCTTCTGATTGTATATTTACTACCCTCCCACCTAAGCCATAAGACGGCTACGCCTTTGCATCAAGGAAATAAAAATTGAATGCTGTAAATAAATCTAATATATATCTAACTGATTTCGGGTTTCTTGGCGGGAACGGAAAGTGTCGAAATTTTCTTAATTTATTTTTTCATCTCGGATATCAGCAGGATTTAATGTGTAAATGCTAGTTTAGTAACCAGCGAATATCTGTAGTGCTTTACAAGTATGCTACTGTAGGCAGATTTACTATTCCATCCATCAATAATCACCTTTTCATAATTTCATTCCTCATCAAATCTCGATACTTGACACTGTAAAAAAAAAAGTTATTGTCATTATAATGGTAAATGCCCTCAAAAGAAAAAAAAAGTCGATCGAAAACGTACCTGTGACCAGCCTAATGTTGATTTTCAGTTTCGTATTTAAAGTAGGTACTACGGTTTAAACGAATTGTACTTCAGTCGAACTAAGCAGTTGAACTACTTAAACTTTTGTATTGTTTGTATAAACATATGTATTTTTCAAAAGTTGAACTACTCTGTGGGAAAAAATTGCTCTCGTTCAATGGTTGAACCATTAAGCAGTATTTTTATGAAAAGAGATCACATCATCTGAACAATTTTAAATGTGAATGTTTAGAAACTTTGTGTGCGCTGTGTAAATACAATGGGTACCTACTAGTTATCTAGTCATAATGTACAATGATTAAGAGCTGGGAAAATTATTCCAGAGTTATGTTGTAGCATGTTTTTTTTCGTAACACCAAGGTTAGGCATACCAAAACAATAGATAAATTCTACTCACCCTTAAATCAGATAAGAGACTTTGCTTCCTTCAGTGTGTTTATGCTCTTGCGGCCCGTTACATTATTAGTGAAATGTATTTGTGGTCCGGACACCCAAAAAGTTGAGTGCCGCTGAAGGCGCTGGGCAAACCTGTTTTGTATCGAATAGAAGGCACTTTAGTTGCCGACACGGCACACCACCGCAGGAAACCGCAGTTGCTGTGTAGCGGCTGTGTATTGCTAATTTCAGTTACTTACTTTTTTCGGGAGGATTGTCCTGGAAACACTTCACTGTAGCTCACATGCAAGTGACGTGTGCTGGGGCATTGTTACGTGCGCCTTCAACTGACGACTTTTTATTGCTACTGACACTGAAATGTGGCTAGCATAACCAAAGTAAATGATAAACTTCGAGCCATAGCGTTAAAAACTATCTTCAACTTTAAAAAAAATCTTTTGTATTTAAAAATGAGTGGCTGTTTTAAAAAAGTCACGTGGCACCAAGTTCACAGGGTCTACTAATTTATAAATATACAAAAGAAGTATAAGATATGTTTTATTTTCCCAATTCCGCATAATACGCTTTCCCGCCATAGCCGCGTTTTTGGCTCGATCCCTTCAAAGTCGTCTGATCGAGTTTTACTGTAGATAAAATTTACACCCAAAAGGTAATTAATAGCCTAAGAGTGATTTAGTTTTTGTTTGCTTAAATGTTGTTAGTCTCGCCTTATATGTTTTAATCTATGGAAACTGTTTACCTCAATAAAATAAATAATTCCAAGTATTATTAATAACCAACTATTCAAAAGCTCAAAATCTAATCTTAGTCTGTTGCAGGCAATTTTCCTGGTGATAGGACTAGGTATTATTTTTTAATTAAACCACTTCTGATTCCTAACAATTTATAATTCTAGACAGTTTGAAACATAACCACAAATTAAATACAAATCAATATCTTTATCAAAGACAAACTAATTAGGAATGTATCATAAATCTCGTTTAATCAATTAGTTCTTGTATCCATATTTAGCTGCACCAGCCTTGGCCAATTGATCTGCCATCTCATTCCCATGGATACCTTTGTGGGCCTCCACATACTTCCACTTTATTTGCAGTTGATTCTGTAGCTCATCTAGTTCTTTAAAGTCTGCTTCATTTTTAACTGGTTCCCCTGACTGCAGTTTCCATCCTTTATGTTTCCAACCTGATAATTCAAAATTTGTAGGTTATTTATACATAAAACATAAGCAAAGAAAAATATTTTTTAAATTCAACATATAAGCAATCAAAATAAGGGAACAAAGTTAATTTAAAGATTTGAGAGATTAAGCAAAGCTGATTATGGTCAAATAATTCTATGCAGTGCTATTCATTCAACATATTATATTACCTGACATCCATTTGGTGACAGAATTGATGAGAAACTTCGAGTCTGTGTTTATTTCTAATTTATGGATACCATTCTGCAGTGCCGTTTTGATTGCTTGTGTAGCTGCTTGTATTTCTCCGCAGTTGTTAGTTGCTCTGCCTGATACTGGCTTACTCATGTTTAGTGCATGTCCATCTCCCCAGTAAACACCTAGGCCAGCTCGAGCGCCCGTGCGACCGTTAGATGAACACGCGCCATCCGTGTATACCTTCACAAACCCATCTTCATTTTCATCAAACCCCATATAACTATTTTCCCTTCGTTTCTTAGCTTGCGGTGGATCTATCATAATGGTTTTACGAGCAGGACCTTTCGAAGAACCCTTTTTCATTATTCTATCTACACCCTTTTTGAATCCCTTCAATCTTTGTTCAATGTCGTTCATTTGTTTTATAAGGATAGTATTTAAATCGTCTGAACTATCGGAATGTGACTCTTCATCATCGGTATCTGTTTGTGCTTTTTTCGCTTCAGGTTTCTTTTTATTTTTGTCAATATTGGACACGGCTGGAATGGTTTTGCGTTGACTATGAGAAGCCGATGTAGAGTACGATCTTTTAAGGTTTTTGCCATCAAAATTATTTGTAAATTGCTTAGCATTCTTATTAGAACTATTATCTTTTTTCCCAATTGCACCTTCGGCATTAATGAAATCTTGAGCACTTGTTACCGAATCAAACTTTTTATACCTTGCACCAGAAAATCCTTTGACTTGAGCTTCACAATCAGCCCAAGTCATATATATTCCAGCCGTCCGGCCCTTGGCTACGGCGTAAAAAGGCATGGCAAAATGTATAATTTTAACAGGTTCAATTTGTCTTCGATTTTGTACCATTAGCAGTAGTTTTGTTACCCTCCATATCATATCGTTTAAATCAAAACAAACAATGACAGTGACATTGACATACGATTCTTTTTTATAGCATTTGCCAACATAATGGCAATAACTTTAAAACACAAAAAACTTGACTGTCACGTGTACATCAATAGAGTTACTTGGCGGTAACTGTAAGTGGCAGTTAAAGTTTTCTCATTTTATTGTCTTCTTTTCATCATCCAAGTAGCCTGCAGTAACCGTATTAGGATGTAACTGTAGGCAGATTCATTATACCATTATCATTCCTCATCAAAACTTTATTATAAATATTACTTGACACTGGCAAAATACTCAATAATAAAGTTATTGCTATCAGAAGAAAAAAAAACATTTACGCTGTACAGTAAAGCAAAAGATATTATTATATTATAAGCCGACCCAAAACGGTTCTACATGGATTCCATAATGAAATTCATTCGATTAAAGTTTAATAATCAAAGGACATCTCATACTCTACACGTGTATGTAGTAAGGAAGCTTACATTGGGGAAGGACAATTGGGATTAAATAAAAAATGTTTTCGTTAAATACCATTACGTAATTTATTATGATAGTTATAACAATAAGGTCTGTCTGAAACCTGACACACATTTGTTTTTCCTGAATTGTTATTTTTAACACGATCTTTGCTTTAAGGAGCACAAAATAAATATATTGTTAAATGTCAGATAACTGACAAGATAAATTTAAAATAAACAATTTATATATGTATGTACAGGAAATTGACATTTTCGTACAACTCAGAAAATACTTTCAATAAATAGTACCAACTCAAAGGTAACTTGAAAATATTTAGGTAACAAAAATTACCTATTTTTCTTAACAAACAACCTCACAAAGGTTAGATTACAATACAATTTTAATACTTAAGTATTGAAAAATAGTCATACGAGTAAAGGTACCTAGCAACAGCGTAACATGATCTTTGCGTTTGTGGGATCCGAAAGTATCTACATAAAAAAGTAAAAATAGTACTAAATTCAAATAATTATTTTATTTAAATTAAACACATACAACACTTAACCCGTCTCCAGGGAGGCCTTTCTCGACACCATCATTAGGTACTGAAGTGATCTCCTGACAACCGACAGTACCTACTAGCAAGATTATACTTCTTCATTCACTGAAGATAATTTAATAATATATAATACCTGACCGAATGGTGTACACCGAACTAACCCATAAAAGAAGCTGCACTAACTTCCCAAAATAAGAATTTTTAACATCTCACACAAACGCAAAACTCTATCTCATTATCCTGTGCTAATTGTACAGTACTTGGATACATGCATGATTTGAATTAAGTTTCTTTGTAAATTATTCTATTTTTTACATTCAACCTTCAAATGCATAATATAAAATTAAGATCAAAATATTTTTTTAAATGTTTAAAACACGGAAAGGTACGTATAATAAGGATTTCTATGTAAACATGATAAAAGTTATCTAAATTAAACTATGTAAGATTTCTACTTATATCAGTTTAGAGTGCTCCCAATACTCATTGATGGCACTTCAAAAAATGGCATGGGGTTTTAGTTGGAAGCCAGCTCTATTGAGTCACACAAAGTAACACCTACCTACGTAAAAGCTTAAGAAGATACAATTGAACTGTTAATTAGAAAATGTAATTTGAAATTAACGGTTGACACATGTAAAGATGTCTGTACTGTGTACAATGTAACGTAGGTACATCTAGCAGTTAACAATGTTATCTACAAATTATCTCAGTGAGAATTTAAGCGCTTTTGTCTAATCGTATAGAGAATAGCACTCGCCTAAACTTTAAGATTATGTAATGCCAAATGAAATTTGGATACTTAGATACTTATAATAACACTACGTAATAAATTAGTTTACTTCACAAATTACTCATAATAACAGTAAAGTTTAACACTGGTCGGCATTGCATATAACACCGCCCTCACATAATAAAATGAGGCGTCTTAATCTAAAAAAACAACGTGTTAATAAAATTTGTTAAATATGAACAATCGTTTTGGTTAATACTTGGTATATTAGTAAATAAAAGCAAATTATTTAGATAAGTATTGGAACTTATATTATAAATAAAATACCTACGTATTGGTATGATAGGTACATTTTTTTCTTGGTAAAGTGAATTAGTATAATATTTATCTGAAGAAATCAGATGATCATAAATGACTAGTTATTAAAGATGCAGAAGTTGATGATAAAGTAAAAAATATATGTTTAATATTTTATTGAGGAACCACATGATGTTTATTTTATAATGTAAAAATCATTTATCATTTTCTATGTTCCTAAATGTTGTGTATAAAGATTTATAACCAGAATTCATGTAAATGAGCAAAACAAATGTTTTATAATTAGGCACGTTAAACACTGATTTTGATTTTATACGACGTTTTATATACATAGTAGTAGTTTCATTAACATTCATTTATTAAGTAAGTATAATGAAGAAGTTAGCCATTTACATTAATAAATAATAATTACTTATGTTAGAAAAATCTACAGCTTTAATATATAATGAATTGAAAAAATTATGCAAATCTTTTTAAACAACACTTGGGAATGAATCAACATTATCTTCGACGAAGTATGTAAGTGATGCACAGATGTGAACCCATTGGTTTCGTTATGAAACTAAACATTTGGATTATGAGGAATATAGATACATAAAGAGTCGAGAAACAACTTTGCCCAATTAAATTTACAAATTTGGTTTTGAACTAAACATTATCAAATACCTTTGAGGATTGTTCCTATTTATTAAGTTAAGTTATGTATGTACTCTAGTAAAGTTAGACCGTTATTTTGTTTAACCGATATATTCAGCACCTATAGACTAGAGTCCCAATGAAAATCTATCTAGCTTGAACTAGTTTCTAGAAGCTATAGAATATACAGCTCGGCTTCTTCATTAATCTTGCAATAACTCTACTTTATTGAAGTAGGTACGTTAAATTAGTTTATCAATCACTGCATTAAATATTAGGTCGATAATCGAGGTTCTTTTATTTTATCATTCAGTGAAAAAAATATCTATATTTCCTAGACGAAACGGTTATTTCCCGGTTTTATCAAAAATACCCATTTTTTACTATCTACGTTAACCTGTGCGTGTTTTTAGTTCAAAGATAAGTATCTACATTTTTTATTTATCTATTAATTGTAATTAGTAAAGAAATAATGTACTATGAGTATGTACCTACGCGTAGGCATGTATGGACGATTATGATTTTGGTTACTAGTCTAGCTATGTATTTAATTTAACACTGAACATGGATGTAGTTATGGTGTATAAAATTACAACTTCAATTTGATGGAGTATTTCATTAGTGACTAGTAGAATAAAACTTCAACAAATTGTAAAAAATATTTGAAAACAGATCATCTGATATGCATAATTTGAGACAAAAATGAAAAGGTTCGTAAATCATCTACAGTTCTTACATCAAGACTCACATTTCACCTAATTTTTAAATAATTAGATACTTAGATAACTAATAAAATGCTGTAACTAGTCTATGCTACTTCATTTTAAGTTTAAAACACAATCAATTAATTCCTTACATTTGTTATTCTAAACGATAAATTTCAGATCAATATAAACTCGTCTACAATTTTACAAGGCACGTATCAAAAACTAAGATACGTTGATAACTATCTTTTCAAATTGTTCTGCAATACTGGTTTCACTTCACTACATTAAAACTTATCAGACAAAAGTCTTGCTTGCATGAGACGTGCGATATCTTTGGTGTTTGCCTTACGGCCGTTTTCTATGCGCAAAACTATATTTTGCTTTATAATCACTTTATTAACTTTAAATCCCAAGAGATGATTTCTATCGGTGAGTAAACCAGGATAGGGGTTATCTTTGATTTCAGTTGGAATTGAAAACGGTCGTTAGTGGGTCAGTAGGTGAATTGATGTTTGCAAGGCCACGTGATGACCACCACAGATGCGTCTCTATATGGAGCACTCGTCACTGTCGCGCGCGTAATCCTCGTCCTCATCCTCATGGCTCCTCGACCCCTTCCTCACCTTGCTTGAGACCACGCCCGTGTGCACTTTACTAAACAAACTGTTGCGGTTGATACGACTGAACTCTCTCTGTGGACTTAATCTTTCCGCAACTGCTCTTTCGTAGTTATCAGAGATTTTGTTCATGCCGTTGACGGGACTTAGAACTGGAGATTTGGATTTCTCCCTGATGGGTGACGTGGCTGAGGCTTTATCAGGAGATTTCTCGTAGATTCCGCTAGTGGCGGCGGTGTAGGAAGGAGGGTCTTTGGCCCGCGCCCCATTCGGGCTGAGCAGTTGCGAATATAGAAAACTGTTGTTCCCAAATCCGGCGTATCGATTGTCCATTTTCCCGTTGACCATCATCAAGCTGACCGGTTTTTCTGGCGGGACCGGTTTCTCAGGTGTTTTCTTGTCAGGTAGGTTTTTGCTAGTTGCAGCAGCAGCTTGGTTTTGGTTCCACCGATCTGCAGCTCCGATGGTGTATATCGAGCTGAGGTTCACAAACCCAGCCCTGCCCCCCTCACGGACCCTCACACCAGACACTCCCATACTATCGCTAAGGGTCGAATCATCCACACTCGAGTCATCAATCACTTCAGTGTTCACTTCATCTATATTCGGCGACAAACAATCCTCGTCCGTTTCATCGTATGAGCTGAAATCAAAAACGATAATTGCTAGTTAATATACTTTTGATTTTAACACAAATTGTGAACATTTGTGAACCCGTTCGGGCAGTTCATATGTACTGAATGCAAGTCAACCAGATCAATAAGTTGTTAGTGTTTCGACATGCCAATTCATAAGTATTAATTATTTACAAACAGAAGCTATTCCGAATCGGTTTGTGTAGCAACTTAGTGTGATATTTACAGGGAGAATTTTTGTGCTAGACGGTTTCACCAGCAAGGCAGACAAAGACCTCCAAGCTTACATATAATGTAATGTGACCGACACTTCGAATACAGCGATATTTTTTTACGGCGACCACTTCGATCGTGGACGTTACTTTATTTTATTGCATAACACACAAACAAGCGACAGATAATTCTGAAGAACGTTCAAAAGGCAGATCAAACAAATGTGAAATGAATTTAATATTTTTCTAAAGCCGCTCAAGCTCTGTTCACAGTTAATGAGGCGGCGGAAGTGATCACCACAGTCAAATCAATAAGGATCATTCCACTTCACAATTCACGAACACATTCTTACCCTAGCATAGCCAGTTCTGTCTTCCTCCCTGATGAAAAAAATAAATAACAGAGTCAACATATAATTAAATAAATAAATATAATATGAGGGATATAAGGTGACAAGGTAAATAATTAAACGATAAATTGTATTCAAAGAGGAACGTATGATGTGTGGCGATATTTGTATATAAAGTCAGTATTACGATGAAATGATAGTGAATATAGCTAATGTTATTTTTTTTTGCATTCAGAACATATTTTACAACTATATATAGATAACATATTGAATGTTGCTAGTAATCTATAGTGTCCATTCAACTATCAATTTTTTTTTGCTTCAAAATGCAAACCTAGAAACGAGTGCTCGGATTTGTGGGGTTTAACATTTGCACAATAAGTTCATCCAAAAAAATCACCAACTACTTTACCGAAAAAAGATAGATTTATTAATAAAATCTGATTCGTCCGTTACTTCTGCACAACTGAAATATCTCATTGAAAGATTTCTTTCTCTCTGATTCTTTCATTGCCCTGTATAAATCCCTGTTTATGATAACAAATAAATTATTATAATACATGAATTAAATCAGTGCTGTTAATAAATGGTATATTGGTTTTGTATCTTACATCTGATCCTGTGCATCACTGCCACCTTCCTCAGCCACCAGCAGCTCGTACTCCTCAGCCGCAAATCTGTCCCATTCTGACATCTGGAAGGTTAAAAAAATACATTATTAACCGATTTGGATTTTTTTTTGTTTATCTGGTGATGTTTTCTATACTTGTAGGGAACCAATTTTGATAAGGCAAGGTCGTGGGATCGACATTTGATTGATAATGTATGCGTACATAAATGTTTATTTAGAACAATAAAATTACCGCCACCAGTAAAAATGAAGCGGGTCGTATAAGCCCCGGAACATAAAATCATCACATACTCTATGACGTCATTTGGGAATTAATTTTACAAAGATCCTTCGCATTAGCATTTTACGGGGCTTATATGCCTATTTAGCACTTGAGTTTATTAACTATAAACAATAAAGTAAATGCAACTCAAAACCTGTATTTGAAAATGACTTTACATCCGTCGATTTAAATAATAATCCTTTCGATATGATGTCTCCTTACAAATCATTGTTATATTATTCCTGAGGTATGGCTTACATCAGAATCCGAGTCCCTCTGTGTTGCGAATGGGTCGCGTTGCTCGTGGTCCAGATACTTCTCCAAGTTGAAGAACGTGTCGTAGAAGATTGGGGTCATCTTGCAGCGTTTCAGATCTGACAGTCTTATCTTACCATCTGTTTCAGGGTGTACCATGTCCAGCATCTGGCATACAAGAATTATAGACTAGGTTCATTAAATACCTTATACATTTACACTTTTGATTCACTAAAAAAAAAGGTAATTTCCTTGACTTTAGATATTGTAGTTCTGTTGTGTGTGTAGTTAGATTAATTTAATTTTAGTTTAAATTTATTTCATATTTATATGTATAAGTAATGATTTTTTTAAATCGATGTGTATGCCCTCTTGTGGTAGGTTTTTATCGAGCAAAATCATAATTTTAAGAATTATGTACCTACCAAAAACCTACATATAAATGATTTTATTTCATTTATTTAATTTTGAAAAGAAAACTATCTAAGCAAATAAATGACAACGCCACCTTTGAGGTGAATCCTGACTTTTTTAATTCAGTTTTTTCGATAATTTCTGACAGTAGATACAAGTTTCAAATGGAAAATATTTTAAAAGTTAAAAAGAACTTACATTCATGCAAACATATTCATTCTAATACTTTTAGACCGACATGATGATATAGGATTCCTTGTTTGATGTACGGGTGCGAGAGCACAATACATATCAATGGAGACCATGTAAAATTATATTGTTTTATTACTTCACTGTTTATAATACAACAAATATACATTATACTTGCTAATTGTACCTGGCACAAGCAGTCATTGAATGGCAAAGTCTCTATTCCGATGGCCTCCATCCTTTGCATTTGTTCCTCGTAAAAGTATTCCAGTTCGTACATCGATAGGAATCCGTCTCCATCCAGGTCCATACATCTAGAACAATCACATATATCAGAGTAATAAATACAGATAATATGATAACATTGACTCAGGACGCACTAAGACAGAATCGTGCATCGCAATAATCAAACAGCAATATGGTAATAACCAAGAACAGTGAGCGAAATATTTCATAATATGTTAAATAATATAAAGTTCCACCCTTGCCGGGAATCGAACCCGAAACCATCAGTATGGCAGCCAATTGTTACAATACATAAGTAAAGCTACCTAGTTTATTGTAAAAAGGCGTGCTTTTTGTAGTGTTAGTTAAACTTGTTAATCGATTCAGGTGAATTTAGAAATGAAACTGTCAGGTTACGTGACCGAGCAGTTCATGACCGTTTCATGCATACAGACGTACTAGTACAACGACGGATGTGGCAAAACTTTTAGTACTTAATTATTTCATACATATTAATTTTTACAGCATTATTTAAGATTCGCAGTTTATCAACTACTAACTAAATTTTCCAAATTTCTCCTTGGGTCAATAGCTTATTCCTCAGTTATTAAGTTTGAATGACTTTGCCTCATGACATTGTAGTTGTGTGACGTGGGTTCACTACGTCAGACCGAAACATATTCGACCTTATTACATTTCACCTGTGTCGTTAACGAGATGTTGGACATTTTAAATTTGAATTGATTAGTGTAAAGCCCGAGTAGCTATTTAGATGGCAAAAGATGTAAAATGACCATTACAGAGGGCTAGAGGACTGACATGATATACCTATTGACAACAATCTCTCCTGATAGTAAGTGACGATGTAGATAGTAATTTTTCCTTATTAAATGCCTATTTCCTCACTATTGAAGAGCTCCAAATTGTAATGCAGAAGTAAGTTGTTATTTAGTAACAATACATTTTATTTAAAATAAAATATTATTTATTACATTACTTACCTGAACCAATATTCAACAGCAGTGGGATGTGACTTGTCTTCTTCAGCTAGCAGGAACCAAACAAACTCCGTATAAGACATCCTGGGCTCTCCATCAGGGGTTAATCTATTCTGGTTTCCTCTCGTCACACATCCTGATAGCACGCGTTCAATCATACGACTCGACAAAGCTGGAAAATTTTAATGAGAAAAAAATTGCTTATCACCTTTTTTACCTTTAAAGGAAGAACAATTACTGAATGGAGTTTCATAGCTTTAATATTACAAAGGACGATCATTTACATAGTCTACCGTTTTTGTTCGCTTTAATATTTATTTACATAGGATTTTTTTTTGCAAGAAAAGCTTTGCCTTTAGCTGCTGATTTTATTTTGAAAAGAGTATTTTCGTTAAAAATAAAGTTTGTAATCTTACCGTGATCGTTATGCCGCGCAAGGTCGTGTTTGTCAATAAACAAGTCGTGATCTCGATCCAATTCCCAAAATTTACAATATATCACGTAGAAATGTTCATAACTGAAATAATAAACATACATAAATAAAACCTGAATAAATTTTGTACAACCAAATGTTAACACAATATTAATGTGTACCTAAAGTACTGCGTAACTTGATTAATATCCTCTTCATCTTCCAAGAGTTGGATGACTTGCAGTAAGTTTGATCTCCTCAGTTCTGGAATCGTTATTCTTCCTGACCAGGATCTATTAACGCAGTAGAATATTCTAGCAATCACCTAAAAACAAAAAGTAGGTGAAGGGAAATTACTTCAAATTATAAACGATATTAGGAAATTACCGAAGGATTTCCCGCAAGAACCAAAGTAACTTAGTTTAGTTTTTGTTCGTTGTAACTTTGTAAAGATTGCTGCAGGTGTTTATTGAATCTCCCGAAATAGCCCTAGTTTAAAGAAGTTTATTTCCCGAAGCGTTTAGCATCGCTCGAACCGCAAACTTAAGCTGAGAGTAGGTAGTGGGGAATCGACTTTCAGAAGCACAATTTTAAAGGAAACTGTAAAACCGAGCTTATAAAAGTTGATTAGCTAGAGATTAAGTTTGAAAATTTGATGAGTATTAAAAAGTTAAATGAGTATTAAAATATCTTGGACCTAAAAAGTTTATCTAAACATATTCGAACTGAAATACAGTCTCAGTCCCAACACCTGTTATTCTAATGACCTACTATTTTACTAGTTATTAGATAAGATGTATTTTTTTGTTGTTCCGCTGGCTACACGTAATTCCTATGGTTAAAGTTGAGGCTTCAGACACTAACAACCATTGTGGTCTTCTGGCCCGCAATGCAAATGCTGGTAGCTAAGGTACGTACTGTGTTAATATGGAAAAACAAATAAAAATACTTATGACGTAATTAATAAACACAATTCTAATAATACGTACAGTGTGCACATATCTCGAGTGGAATTCGGTGGCCTCTTTCAGGAAGGACAGTCCGGGGTGCGTGTCCACCACGTCCTGCACCAGCGGCACGAAGTCCTCGGGGGACAGCGAGCCGCCCGCGCCGCGCGTCAACACGTACGCAAATCTGGACGCCTGGTCATGGCACTGGGACGTCATCCTAAACAATGATTAAATCTAAGAATTGGGTATAGTCGCTGCGCTTCTCTAAGGATTAAATTACCAAGGATTAAGTTTTTCTTTTACTTTGCGGATTTAAAGTAAGAGATGGAAAAAGTTACAGAGGCACAACTCTCTGTAATTGTTTCCAACTCTTTTGAACCCATTTTGATTTCTTAACTTATAGGGAAGACCCATTCTTTCGGTGGGTATAATTTTTATAACCTAAAAGTAACCATTCTTTTTTCTTAAATTTTAATGATATTCCTGCAGTAAATTCCCTAAAAAATAAAACAAATGTTGTATGTAGTTTTATATTAAATTACATAATAAATTAGAAGACTATTTTTTACTTTCGAATATTTAGGAAAAAGTCAAGATAAGTATTTAGGGAAAAGTCATGACAAGTATGCATTAAGGAAAAAGGACAAAATAAAAACGCTATTTTGACAAAATTTTCCCTCATCGAATTTTCTTGTCAGAGCTAAAACCAAGTTAGATTAAAGTTTAAATTTTATCCTTAGTTTGAGTGACCCACTTTACGTACTCTCCAGTGAGTTGGAGTGCGAGCTAACATATCTTGCTACAGATGAGACCGAGGGCTCTTCTTTTTGCCTTTGGTCAGGGTCTGATTTGTGATAACGCTGAAGTATCTTTAAGCCTGTTTTGCTTACTTGGTGGTATGTAGAAGAAAACTTAACATGTAATAGATACATGGAGAGAGTTGATTGTTAGATTTATTATCATTCGAATTTTTCTTAATCGAAAACTTTAAACAGTGCTGCATAGGTACATATTGATGAGATAAAGAATATCAAAGAAAAAACAAGAACCAATAGAATATAAATATCGCCTATTAGAAACTAAATTAAAAAAACTTTGTTACTGAAAGCTTCGAAGGCCCTATAAATAAAGAGAGTGACGTCATTATTTCGTTACGTACCAGAAACCTCTTCCAACTTACGCAAATCTGAAGCTACCAACGCAATTTCTGTTGATCCTCATTTTATTTTACAACAGACGTACTGACGAGAAAAAAATCCTTTTACGTAAACCCGCCCGTTTATAACTCAATTATTGTTCTTATGGATACAAATTTATCTCCTCCGTGAAGTAGTTTAGGCGTGAAAAGGTGAAAGATAGACAGAATTACTTATGCATAGTATAAGAATGGTTTGATTCACTCACTCTCTCCAAAAGTCAATAAACTTGTGCCCGTCCACTGGAGCATGCAGACTCTGCTGTGTGGTAAGGAATAAAGGCATCTTCCAATACAGCGGGCAGTCACAGGCTTTCACGATGTGCTTGAAACTTTCACGTGGGACCTGAAACAATACAATATAAAAACACATAGCATTTCGATTTTCATGGATAACTTCTTCTAGCCTTAATACATAGGACAAGTATACCACCAAAACATTTTAAATTTAAATATTTGAAACTCATTTACCAAAAACAAATTTACATACTAATTTACTTGCATATTAAAATCTGATTTATGACATATAGAGACAGAAAAACAAATAGCTGCCATATAAACTTTAAATCTCATTAAGATTAACTGGATTTCCCTAAAAGTCGTAAATTAATAAGCTGATAAAATTAAAATTAAGCTAAATGCAATGAACCCTTCAGAATGTGAAAATCTTGTAAAACATAAACACAAAAACAGAAAGTCTATCTCTTTAAAACTTGTAGCTTAGTAAGTATACTTAAGTATAAATTGTCAGTCTGCAAAGTAAACTCAAATAGAAATTCAACACTAATCAGATCTATCAGGTCAAAAGGATAAAACTGTATGAAATTATTGGGTTATTTACTTATTCTCTGTTAATATCGAACAAATTAATATGTTACTACTTTATGTCTAGTCTAGGGCCAGTCTCGTTGTGTAATATATTAAAATATTCGGGTCTCGTTTAATGCGGATAAACTCGTAAGACGTTAGAGTGCTTACCAAAATATTCCTTTAGGGAAAACATGGTTACTTTAACTTACTACAGCTTAACAGCGTGTTTATGTTACACACAAGTGCCTACACGTAAATAATAACCTCGTAACTCTCAAGCATGTTTTAACAAACTTTGTCAAGAATTAAAAAAAAAAACGGAATTACTGGAAAGTCGAAAAAGCACTAATTTTGTTTTAATCTTTGTATGGAGAGTACAGGATTTGTTTATTTCACCGCACTCTTCAACTGTTGCGTCGTATATGGGCTAATGTGTTTACATTTCGTCTCTATTTACAGATTGATCGGGCACGTGCGATCTCGACTTTTTAACATCCGTTTTACCTACAAGCCTTGGTAGAGTTAAGCCATCTAGCTTGTTGGATAGCATTTCAAAATTCAATCGAGTGGGTCGCAGTCCAATATCACGCTTATTCATTTTTAATTGCCTAAAAGAGATGTCTATCAAGTGCAAGATAAAATTTAGGAATGAAAAAACATCATCAAATCTATAGGGCTTCTCTTTATAGTTATCTTTTCCTTTGAAGAAGATAATTTTACCATAAATTGGCAACTATTCTACGTTAATGAGATTTTGGGTTTCATCTTTATCTACGAATTGATTCATTTCAAATGTTGCATTGGTACTTTCATGTTAACCTTAGATAACCTACAGATATATTAAAAGACCACCCAAGAATACCTACAATGGTACAATTTAACTACTAACCTCACACAAATATATTACGTAGTTTTGTGGGTGGAATTAATGAATCATGCAACGTATTGTAAGAATGGTCTCATGGTGGAAGGAGTTGGTAATGATGTCCTTATAAAACGCAAAGCTCAAACCTATACTTGTTGTTATACATTTTCTACGAAACACTTTGTTTTTAACTCATACTCAAAAAATTTAGGTTTGTCAACTGCGAATATTAGTTACATATTATGTTTTACTGAAGATTATCGGCTAGATCAGGAAATTCAAACCGTTATTTTAAATCAAATATAAAATACATCATATCAGATCGTTATGATTTGTCTTTTCATCTTGATACACTATTTATGGAATTATGAGGTGGCCAAAATTAACAAGTAGATACAACAATGATATAAAAGTATTCTTGGAAGTGACAAAGATAATTATTGTATATTACAAAAAATATAGATTTTAGGTTAGCTAGCCAATTAGTTGTAACGATGCAGGTAAAAAATATTTTCGATCCCAAACGATCACAGACTCATACCAATCTAATTCCACATTCCAAGGCGAGGAAAAAATGAACATAATTCACATAGAGAGGGGATCTGTGAGATCCTCAATAGGCCTAATCTGAGGGTCCCTTCCCAACACCTCCCATAGCACGGGCTGTCTATCCCGTAAACTTAGCCCGGTCAATGACCTGTAAAAGTAGGTCAGCCACCGACTTGACTCGTCGACTTGTCGCATTTATTTATAGAGAACACTGAACGGGATACAACTACCCGGCCTAGCCAAGTTTGACAGCCACAACTTGCGTCATCTATCGAGATATATTATTTATCATTACCTTTAAATCATACTAAGCGTAAAGGCGATTCGTGAAAGTTCAAGTTATTCTCCATGGGCGGTCAATATGAACATACATTTTAATAACACGAAGAGTATGATTGTAGTGCCTGCTTCTAACAAGAATAGGCGCTTTCCTTTCCCGTAGTAAAGCAAGTTAAATATAGCGTGAAAATTATGCTTACCGGACAGGTACTTTACCGCAAACTGGAGATAAACAAAACGATAGGCAGTCCGTAAATAACAATGATAGTGTTGACTTAAACGTACCTACGCTCGGAAGCGTTTTGTCAAGTTTCGCTCTGCTGATAGAGCAAGACCAGTAATTAGTAAAAACTCGCTTTTAAGATGTTTAGTTTTTTTTAGATCAACAAATTACCTACACCACAAGAATGGTATAAACAACTCAATATAATGTTATCATGACAGAGTTTAACGACAAAGGCAATCAATGAATGTCAAAGCAAAATTACTGGCATATTGTCGACGCTGCAATTGTTAAACTTGGTACAGTGGTATGGTCTAAATAGCAAGCCAAGCATGCAGATGATGTTTTTGCCTCCATATGCATCGATACGATGGGTATACATTGCCAATAAATGGTTTCTACTTTAGAAACTGTTGACACTTTTGTAACGTAGTTGTCTGAATTAAATTGTTTAAAATCGGTTAACGACAGCTAAAAACGCGATCTAGTTTTAATAAATAACTTTTGGCTCCATGTGTGTTTTCCATAAGTTTTATTTGGCACTCGTGGTTTGCATTTCAGAACATCATTAAAATTAAATTCACATCTCTGATGTCACAGATCTTCTAAACATCACCTTTGGGGTAACGATCTTTTTTAGTATGCAAATGACAAGAAAGTGTTAATGGAAATATTGTAACCGGTTTGTTTGAATACTAGCTGACGGACTTCTGCTACTAGTCCATGATACCAACTTTCTAACTAATCATCATTTAATAGTCTGCTGAATAAACTAATGTCCCGGTCTCATAATCGCTACTCTAACAATTGTAACATGTAAATCAGAAATTTTGATCGATTAATTAAAATGTGTGCTTTAATTAATAGTGAACATTGTAGGTAAGCAAAACTAATCAGATTTGTATTTCAACATTAAATTAGAAACAATAAATGAAAGTTACTTACATTGATGGAGTTCAAAATATTATATAGAAATAGAATTGTATCGCGTGATCATAGTCGTTAGTGAGGGATCGTGTTGGGCTCAGAACGCTGGGGGGTCCAATGACTTATTGCATCTGACCTGTTACTGTACACAAAAACGCATATTGCATACGATGCATTCAATCACAAACTTACTGAATGCCTTCTTCCTCCTGTTTTAGTTTGGTGACATATTAATTAGATAGGTATCTTTATGGCATATGTTCCCGCATCTATAGTTCCCCTTTCGGTCTTGTGTAATAGTTTCAGTAGGTATTTTGAGCATTATTTCAGAGGTAGTAAAGGTGGGATCAAGGTAAATAAAGCTAGCAAATACGTTTTATTATGTCTTTAAATAGCCTTGTGTAGCTGAAGAGGTTGTGACATTTTTTTGACATTTTCGTGTGGCCACATTTCACTGCCTACCCAAGACAGTTTTTCTCGTTAAATTATTAACATTTAGTTTTTCCATGTTTCCAAAAGTTGTCCTACTAAAGATTACTGAACCTATATTCTGTGAGTTTGGATTAAAATAAAAATAGTTTTATAAACTCACTTGTGGAACTCATTTTTTTATTTATGTTGTACCATAGTGAGGGAGTGGTGGGTAATTTATTCATTAGTCATAACCAAACTTATGGGTTCATCTATATTTGCTAATAAATACATTGTCTTATTTCATGTATAGAAAGAAATACCAACTAAGGAACATGAATTTAATTTATGAAGAGATACTTATTACTTTAAATAAGGTAAGTCTTTGTTAGTGGACGCTAGATTAGGTTTTGGCATGAGTGGTCGATTGACCCACATACTTTGTTAAAGGGGAAAGAGGTCGTGAATGGTCCGCAAAATGGGATGGGTTAGGCACAGTTAGAGTAGTTTCCATTTTGCCTGTTTCTTTTTATGCCCTTATGTGATCGACTTGACCTATAACTTTTATCGATACTGATCGAAGGTCCCAATACCAACAAAACTAGTTCTAAAGCGTTAATTTGTTCAGCCTATATTACGGCGTATTATTTAAGAAAGAAAATGGGTCTTAAAAAATATATAAACTATGTACTTCATACATACTTTAGTTACAGGTACATAAAAAAATTGTCGACGTGTATTTGTCATGGTATTGTTTTGGAATTTTCTCACGTCCTTGTGCTTCGGACAAAAATACTTGCGTTTTAACTAATTTTGCTTACGAGGACTACTTGACTATTATATAATCGTAAAAAACAAGGTGCTTAATAATTCAGTGTGGTTAAAATTGCGTACTTCACAAAAGCGTTGCGTGTTTGCGTATATGCCACTGTTCAAACAAAGAAGTTTTCGCGTTATAACCATACGGCCCCCTTGATGTCAGTTAATACCATGAGATATAAACGCTTGTAATTCCCTAGGAATCACGAGTATCTTGCCAATACTGCAACTCTACAGTTCCACAAGTAGCTTTGGTGAATGATCTCGCAGGGATACAAACCCAACGCTCCGCTGCTGTCTGTCTCTCTTATGTAAGAAAGGTACTTCCTGTTTCCAGTCACTAGTCACTATTTGTCGCGTAGATAAATATATTTAAACATCTATTACACAAATAGGCATATCCGCCCACTTGTCAGTTTCTTATCTACAAAGTATCTATTGAATGGACATATTTGCGTCCACGTGCAGGTACCTTCAGCCTTCTGTTACATGGGATGGATGTGATGTTAAAATCTCAAACGAATATTTGGGTTAGAACGATTAATACGTTTTGCAAACACGCCACGCTTTTGTAAGCTTTAGGGGAGACACGTTTTAGTCTCTATTTCGGCTCAATTTTGCTTTAATTTGTAGAACATCTGGCTCACGAAACGTCGATCGGCAAATTGTTACGAAGTTTATTGCAGTGGATAATTGCTCGATATCTTTAATTGCTCTTTCCTACGCAACGGCCATGGATATTGTCGTTTTAGGAATATATCTATTGAACACATTCCAATATTACCTCAAATTGTTTTGCGTAATAATTCCTTGTGTAACATTGCTTAGTTTACACTTCGATTCAAACCATTTGTCTTTGATGATTTCGATTGCGATATTTTGATGTTAAAAGTTTAATTTATCTTTTCATAATTTCGTCAATTTTACAACAAACGTTAAAGAATCTTTTCAACAAATAGGTATGATGTTATACTTCAAGCATTTTCTGTGAATAACTTGCCTTGGGCAAGCTAAATAAATAGTGTAACATTATAAAACCTGCATGTGAGTTACGAGGTGAGGCGTTGCTATGTGGTGTTGGACTTTTGCCAGATGCTGCTGAACTGCATTCTCAACCACACTCTATGAGCATCGAGAGCACATACTGTTTCTGATAACGGCCAATTGAAAGGTCCCTTATTTGGTTCAACTCAACCTTTTCCGTGCAAATTTCACTGATACATCTTTAAACTTACTTCATAAATAATGTAAACTCAAAATGGTTGATAGTGAAGGAACGTTGGTGTCAAATTGTACCAACAAAAAGTTTTGCATTCGTAATGTTACTTTCAGTGTGAAATTTAAATATTTGGCAAGGGCTGAACGAAAAGGTTGAAAGTAAAATAAGAGCATTATTTATGATGGCATTGGCACAAAAAAAACTGAGATTCATAACATGATACATTTTAAAATTTTGTCAAATAACAAAGAATTTATCGAAGTTTATCAAACGACTTAAAATCCAGATGTTCTGATGCAATAATTATACAATTTGAACGATTTAGCCGTTTTATTTAGAGTTTATTACTTTGTTGGTTTATTTCTAACAGATGGCAAACTCACACACACTTTCTAAATACAGTAAAAGCTTTCGTGAATATCATGAACACTTATTATGAACAAGGTTCCTAAGCGAGATATGCGAGTTTATTATATTAAAGTCAAGACGTGCGATTATGAACGTAGTTAGTCGGTATGAAACCGAAATAAATTTGCATAAAATAATTGTATTTTATTTTCTTAGATGTTAACTTTTGACCTTGTCGAAACAATACGTGTTGTTCATTTAATTAAGTCACAAAGATATATATAAGACACAGGACACACAGCTGTGATTTTAAAGTTAAAAAAATGCTAATTAATAGTTTCTATGATCAGATTAAATTTTGATCTTACTGCTCCTAGGTTATCACAAAAAGTGTTTTTTTTAATCAAAAAACTTTTTAGTTTTGCCAGATACCTTCATCGTGAGTCAGCGACAAGCACAAAAAAATAAATTGCAATAAACTCAAACAAATACATAATGTACCTTAGTAGGTATTAACATTTTTTAAGATCGATACACAAGCAATTTTCTCTCAAAACATCTAGACGGCATGAAAATTGATTTACAGTCCCATTCCGATGCTAAGCGTCTCGTAAATGGCTGTATTTTTCTTTTCGGACGATTTGTTTTGTCTGAGAATGCTGACTAGTGATAAACATCTAAAAAAAATGTCCTACATAGATCTTATATAGATCTAATATAAATATTTCATATAACTTTACATATAAGGAGTTAAAAGGTACTTTTAGAAATAAAGAGTTGACGATTCTCTCGGAGAGCATATCCAAAAGTTATGAATCGTAAAGTAACTTGCGTTTTATGTGAACTACTATTGTTGTTTCTTCCTTTGGTAGGTATCTTCTTTAAAAATTTTGTATAAATCAAGATCCAAGTGTGGAAACTACTACTCCTCTAGACAGACAATAATTACATTTAATTTTAATACAAAGTTTGCCTCATCCTCATACGTACTTTAAATATTATAAGTTAGTTGAAGATTTAGTTTATGAGGAAAATACGAATATGTACAAGTTTTACAAGAGTTTTACGTAGCTTAGCGTAGATTTTTATTGGATTTTACCTGTTTAGTTGTAACGATTGCAACGTGCTAGCTGCTAGTAAGTAGTCTCCAGTTGTATAGCGGGAACGTAAATTTTCAGTTAAAATGTTGATCTTTTTGTCATTTCTAATATGTTAGCAGAATTTAGTGTTAAAACTGCTACTTGTATTAAAGTGTATTAACAAGTAAATATCCGTAGTGCAGTAAAAGTTTGGAAAGTAAATTATGACGATTTAGCTGCTCTTTCCTTTATTT
Source organism: Choreutis nemorana (assembly GCA_949316135.1). Classification (NCBI taxonomy): domain Eukaryota; kingdom Metazoa; phylum Arthropoda; class Insecta; order Lepidoptera; family Choreutidae; genus Choreutis; species Choreutis nemorana. Next base: position 4,462,765 of record OX438597.1, on the reverse strand, counting down.
CCCAAGTAACTTATTAGAGCTTGCAGTAAGTTACCGTCTACTAGCATGTCACTGAGGAAAAATAATAAGTTCCTTTTCCATTATCATAAATTAATTCTTCATATTATCATCCTTATTCATTATCAAGAAATAAAGTTTGTTTTACTCCACGCTAAAGTCTACTACTATATTGACTCTAGCAAATTGATGTTCTTCGTTTCGGAATAATTGTTTGCCATACAAAGATTCATAATACAAAAGAGAAAAATTGTTATCTCACCTGGCTATTAGGAAAGGTAGCGAAGGCGGATTGTACTCTGTGCAGTTGGTGTTCCTGTTGATGCGCAGGAGGTGGCCGGCCCCTGGGGAAGTGGAACCGCGGTATAACCCGGGCGGGAGCACCGCTGCCCGCTGCGGTGCGGACCGACCGCTGCAGCGTCGTGTGCGCCGGCGCCGATGACGGCTTCGGAGGGGTCGACGCTGCATAGCTCTGCAAATAAAAAAAATGAAAAAAACAATGCATGAAAAAAAAAACAACTTTGTGGGCTGCATAGGCTTACGCGTTTTGCCTTTCCCGTTCAAGTGGAAAAACTAGCCAGTATAATATAATACCAAAATAGTACTTTATTGAATATGTATCTTGTATCAGATGTATAGTTTTAGTACCAAAGCCGTTAAAGAAATACATAGGTTGATTTTTTTTTTTAAACGTATATTTTAGTTTTCCAGAATATAAGACTCATCTAACGAAAAAAACTATCCAAATTCCAACTCCAAACAGGCAAATTTTGTCTTTATCTTTTGCAATTTTTCTGCTATTAATTTCAGTTCTGATAGCTATTACTAAATATGTATTTTTGGGATAAATTTGGTAGTTAGCTATTAACCATCTGTCACAAAAAATAATAATTTAAACGTTAAAATTCAGCCTGAAACCTACACAATTTGTCAAACTTCTATCGTGGAGGAACTAGGTTTAATTTCCGCAACAGAGCTCTTGAGCACGTCAACAATGAAATCGTCCGTGAAAGTCTGAAGTTGACATCACAAATAACGCGGGAAAGTGTCGGGTTGAGTACTGCGCCCTACCGCCCTGCGACCTCCAGCCGACAAACTATACAACTTAACTCACCGCTCTGTAATTCAGCTGATTTATTTGTTTTATTACGCACTCGACAGCCTTTATTACTTTGTATCAACTTCTTTGAACGACTGAAATAACTGGGAAACTTTATAGCTGACTTGCTTTTTCTAGATTTTCACGTGAATTCAAACATCAAATTCTGGCAAATTAATTAATATAATACTTAATATAGATAACATATATGACGGTCCTAGGTGGGACGACTTCACCATGTCCACATAATCAGCCAAGCTGTAACTCAACCATCGGCGGTATTGGCACGTGTCGCAAATTCGGTCACATCTCCTTGGCCTATTATCAGCCGACGTCATCAGATTACGGCGTATTTTAAATCACCCCACGTGCTGCTCATTAGGCCATCTTTAATTACGAAGTTCGTTGTACCAGGCTTGAGAACAATATGCTACCTTTAGTGGAGACGAGGTGTAACACGATTGCTGTAACGTTGCCAAACTGTCTTAAAAATTATACGATTGCCACGACAAGGATTATCGCTTCGGAGTTTGCTGCGAATAAAAGTGTTTTATTGCTTTGTTGATCGGCTTAACATTTGGTAAAATAAACGGAAGCATTTTCTTTTAATTTCTTTACTGGACGTAATTATATCTACAGTTTTGAAGATCCAGAAAAATTTATAATATAATTAATGTTTTTTAAATTAAGTTTTAATGTTAGCAAAGGCCATCAGATGATATGTCATTTGATTGCAAAATTATTGAAAACGATGCCGTCAGAAGGCAGCAAAACCCTTTTTGATAAAAAAAATTGCCTTGAGTGCTTAATCACGGCCATTGGAACTTTTCACAGTATTGTGACGTAAACACAATGTTAGTGTAACTGTGTAATGTAATGACCCTTTGTCGGCTAGCAGGGCTACACGCAAATTACTTCTAATTCATTTGGAACCTTTTTTCTTGATTTCAGAAATTAGCTTCATTAGTCTCCTATTCCTGACCTTCCATGTTTTAAACTGAAATTAATAGATTCTGTTTCGAGGTAAGATAATTAAGTTTGAGGCAAAATACGATAATATGCATTGTTAGTTGAAAACAAATCCCTAAAAGTCTTGCTGAAAGGTTAAATCAACTTAGTATCTGAAATAACAGACTATTTTAAGAAATTAAACTGATGCTTTTAAAATAATAATCCATGTTACCTTCATATAAGTAAGTAAATATTAGTATGTGGCAATACTACTACTACTACTAGTAGTTTTCTCAGAACTTAAGTTTTTCTTTACATTTTAGATTATGTATGAACATTAATCTAAAAATTCTTTACCTTTCGTATTTTTAATCGATAATCTACTAGTACTATTAAAGCTACTTGTGAGTCAGGCCATATTCTACACATTGGTGTACATATTCTAGAGAAAAAACAGAAAAAGTTTCTAAAACTGTTATTCAAATTTCTATCTGAATAGCAGTGATTCACGTAGCTGATTAATAATGGTAGGCGCATATGATTCGCGCTATGGATTCCCTCGGGCATGTATTTATTTATAGAACAACTAGAGGCGAGAGTCGGGCGGCGACGCGCGTCACACACACACAACACCACCGACCACGTGGTAAAAATAGACCGTACCATCTTTAAAACTACACATCAAGAGTAATCAAAACTCTTACTCCCCTGACATAAAGTCTATAGATGGTTGCTTTAGGAGGATTCTAAGATAAATCACGGGACAGCAGCACGCGCGTTTATGTTCGCTTGTGTCCGCATGTACTCGTACGCTACCAAATCTGGTAACGGGAATGCTGTGGTGAAAGATGTATTAACAATGATAAAGAGGTTTGTGACGTTGATAACTTTTTAAAGGAATTCTAATGTCTTTAACATATTTTTCTTCAATCCTTGGTTAATTCAACCTCATATAGGTATTTTTGTGTACATTTTCTGCGGGGTTAAAAGGCAGTTAAGCCGCATTGTATCCAAATCTGAATATAAATGATCTGACAAGTCTTAAAATGGCCATTTACTGCTTGTGATTTGAAGTTTCAGATATCAATCCTAAAGAGCGGGCGTCTTCTTGCAAAAAATAGATGAAATTATTTATGATATGACAACGATTTCAGAAATGAAAACTTTATGAATGGCATTAAGTTGGCCGCAGATCATATTTTAATGTTTCTTCCTACAATTGAAAAATAAAATGGAATCATTTGTATCTTTAAATTTCTGTTTTTAGTTTTTTTGTTGGAAGTTCAAAATCGCATGTTAATGGCGCTGGTACTGGTAGCTACTTCGCTAGCTTTAGGAAATTATAAGAGGAACAATTGAACACTGAAAAGACTTCATCGCAACCATGTTTCATTACAAAACCGAATTCAATAGATTGCGTAAAATAGTAATATAAAAGTTATAAACTCGTACTCATTTATAATCCTACACAGGTAGGTATGTACCTAACAATATTTTTCCTTCATCCTCTCCTTCAATATTTTCCCAATTTATCTTCCAATCTTTCGGCACTCAACGCTGAAAAATGTAATACCTAAACTCCTACATTTCTCGGCACTCGAAGGTATGTTTTTCGTTTAGAAATTCTGAGGAAGGCAATAAACATGCTCAATATTACTTTTGATTTCTCTCAAATCTTTAGCAAAACAAAACTACTTTATACCTTAATACATTTTGTAGACAGGTTTTTTATAAGAGGCTTAAGTTATTCATTAACTACGTAATTAGATTTTGCTATTGAAATCTTAAATTAATTATAAAATTGAAGCTAATTTAATTCTATCTAATTAAGGTTTAGGTCTTTGATACTTACTCTACTTTTGAAATGAATAAACGTTAAATAAATCTACGTAAAATGGATCGAAAAATCAATTTCATATCAATTAATGTGCGATTTAAAATATTTACCTAATTAATTATGTTTGTTGTGTATGCTAAACATTTAATTAAAATACTTATCTGTCAGAGAGGCTACGTAGTTTATTAGATAAAGTAGACGTTCGTTTTATTTACGTCCTTACACTGGACATAAAAATAACGTTTTAGTGCAACGTAAAAGTGTCTCTACACTTCACTCAAAGTATGAAGCCCATAATACAGCTACATAAAGAGCTTATTGCACCCGGAATGAAGGTACGTCGCTCATCTCATTTGAGATCTGAAAACTTAGTCACCATCAGGTATCTACTAGAGTAGAAAGTTATTGTCTACGTACTAGGTAACTCCTTAGTAAATCAAATTATAGGATTTTTTACATTTTTTATAAGAAGTTCGATGTTGCATGTTAGTATAGTTAGCACCTTCCCCGAATTTAAACGTAGTAGATTCAATCGTCAATCGCAAACGTTGCTATAGTTAACAACACCTCAGGCATAACGAACGCGTTGCTGCTCCCATAACTCTTACACTTCAAATAGCTTTGCAAGCTTTACTTACGCGTGGAAAACAAGGCAAGTGCTTTACAGGTACATTGATAGATATATCAGGATTTTCTGCTAAAGAAATGTATAGATAGCTATTGTCAATATTCTGCAGACTGTCTGCATTCAAAATGGCGCGGTCGATCAATGGTTGCCATGGTAACGCGTCGAGACCGCTCAGCTCAGCTGGCTGAAAGTCCTGAAACGCGACGAAAACAAGTAGAGACAGGGATGGAACATACGCGTGACTATACGAGTGAAAGAGAGATGAAGGATGTGTCGAGGAGGTGTTGGGTAAATAGCTGTTAATTTGGTAACTCAGTCATAGTCGTACAGATTTAACTCAAAACCTCAGAGTTTGTTTTAAAGGACTTTGTAGGTATCTCATTATAAAATGTCATGACACTATGCATGGACGTAAATTTTGATTTAATCTTTGGTTGCTAACAAATTAAGATTGGCTTTTAACACAGAGGTTACTTACATACCTATTTGTTTTGTTATAGAAAAAGACGTGCTTAAATTAGAAACGACCCTTCCTACATTTTGAGAGCCCGGGTCGGCATTTCTGTGTTGAGTTTGATCTTTGCTTTTGCTTTTAAAGTTCCATGTCTTTCTTTGCTAAGTATCTACTATGGATACACAAACATAGGCCAAAAGAGCAAAAAATTGGTTACCTGAGTCAATTTATGTAAATTGGTCCAATATATTTATAATGTAAATATGTACGTATACACCATAATAGAAAACCCATCCAATTATACAAATTAAGAATTTGTCGATGGAAAATTATATTATATTATTATTTAATATTATATTCAGTTCATTACTGAAAGACACAAATATTGTAATATATTTACAGAAAGAAAATTTTCTAAAATGTTATCTGAATGTTCAATTATGCATGAAATTTCATTCAGGAACAGTAATTAAATTTAATATTTAATTTGCGTGAGGACCTGGTGCACTGCCTCGGTCAAGGTTTTGCAGTCTGCATCGATTTGTTTCTGAAGAAATATAACCTTTATCCAGTTTTATCACAGTTGAGTTTCCATTGCCAGTGAGATCGGATTCATGAAACTTTTCTGTGCTGTGTGCAGACCTTAATGTGGAGAGTAAACTGCGGATGAAATAACTTTAAAAGCGCGGTGTTTGAGAGTAATGTACTCTACTTTACTTCCTAAAAGAAACATATCAGACAATTTACAATTTGTTTCAAATTTTAAACCTTCATACAAATAAAAATTGAATAATCACTCTGTTAGCATATTTGAAGAGAAAGAACTCTCGAAACATGGTAAGTAGGTGTGATATATAATGAACGCATCAGAGTTTACAATTACCTAGCTTAATTATCGCGTAAGGAGTAAATTGCTCTAATTACACTAACAGGCATGGTTAAATAGGTCATTACACTTTACACCAGTCGTATCTTATCATATACTGAAACATCTTCTTTCTATGGTTAGTAAAGTGCATAGAAAGAAGAGCAAAAATTTGAAATAGAACCCAAATCGACTGATACATTGCTACAATAACTTACCCTCTTAATCTTTATAGGGGAGGATAAAGCCATGCCAAGATATTTTTTTTAGAAGAAACCTTGCAACAACACTTGTTGATTCTTATGAAAAAATCATAATATCTACGTATATTGTTTATGCAAAGCTAAGACATTAAAGATATAGATGAGATGGGACATTAGAAGCAGTTTGTCTCAAATCAAAACACAGACAGGCGACAGTAACTTCACCGCGTTCTGAAAATTTAATGCCATAAGATTAAAAAAAACCGTATGCAACTTAAAGTCTTCCTTAAAAAATTCTTTATCAAATGTAAGTACATAAATAGAACAATTTCTCCCTTATCATGTTGTTCCTAGTAACAGAAATCCTATTTAACAAGCTTATCGGTCAGTTGCTCGAGTTTGTCATTGTTTGGTTAAACAGGTTATCTTAAATTAAGCTTTTTAATAAAATTGAGCTATCACTTTGGCCGGATATTATCTTTAGTTAAAACATTTAACTAAGTTTAAAAACATACTCCTGAATACCATCTCAATCTCAGGTTGGTCTCTTTTGTACACAAAAACAATATTTCAAGCATCAACATTGCCGACACTCATCATATTTCTTTTAAAACAATAAAACTCAGTACTGTGTGATATTGATCACACACACAATCAAATACAAAACACATAAAAATACATACATGTATACAATACAAAGTATGAAGAAGTATGTATTTAAAAAAAAAGATAGTTTAACCACGGTAAGAGACCAGACTGAATGGCCATGGTGCCTTGGTCAATGGGTTGTCGTTTATTTTGAGACGTCACCACAAATGACGTCCAAATGATGTCCCATCTCCCAAGAACATGTTTCCAAACCAAAAGGTGCAAATCTGTATTTGAGACGTTAGGTTTCGAGAATATGAATGAGTTCTTGGGAAATTCAAAAGATTTTTAAAATTTTAATAGTTAAATTAAAAAAGAGAGTTGTGACCGTATCGCTGATTTACATTTCGCTCAAAGGTTGAGCATTGCTATACAGCGTCGAAATGCAGCCAGTGCTATGGGCACACTCCATTGTAAATATGAGTTTAATTAGGTTTAATGTTATTTTATATTCAATTTCTATTCAATTTTAAAACAAATAGTCAAAGTAATAAAAACTGAAATATTATGCTAATTAAATAATATAGGATTTTTTTGAAACAAGTGTTACGGTAACATCATAAAATTCTGATACAAGGTTTGTCAAATTAATTACGTTAATATCGCGGAAAATCAACTTCACAAAATGCGAATTTTAATTTTAAATGTATGAAAGAATCATTCATGTCACAAAACGGCAAGCCTGTAGAATTTATTTTAACACTATCGTAAAAATGTAATGACGGTGATTATTTTTTATTTGCCTGTCTAATAGTGTCCACAGATGTTATGTTAAAAAAATCATTTTCGTCATCTTCATAATAGCAACCTTCCCTGAGACCTTGAAATTATCGATATTCTCACCATATTCTTACCTACATATTTACTACAGGCCTCATACAATAATATTTGCATTGAGTCACTACAACAGCAATTCGAAGGATTGCTTTATCAATAAGAACAAACAATGTTGTGCCTACAACTATTCATATGTATATTATTGTAAATAAATGGGTGGGATTTTAATACGTTCGTATTAAGTGTGAACATTAATTTAAGGTTTTCAGGCAAATAAATAAAATACTAAATGTATTAATGGGGCATTTCATGTGAAGCGGACAGACAAAAAAGTTGATGTCTCCGTTTTTCTTTATACCATTCATGTTATGTTACTAGTATACCTACGTGTCCTCGACCCTGGTACAAAGTTTTAAGTATAATGTCTGGTTACCGAGTTATAAGGATTTGAAGGTGGACTTTATAGATACAATGAAAATCTATTTTTTTGCCTGTCCCCTTTACGTCAAATGCACCATATAAGAGAATCCTAAAACTCTTCCCCCTCCTCAAAAAAATAAATTAGTCGCGAATATGTCGCGAGTTTGTAAATTTGAACAGCTGTGCATATTTGTTGATGATCATCTATGTTTAATTGCTTTTCATATTAATTAGTGACAAATTTGTATATTATTATCAATTAAATAATCCAAAAATAGTGAAAACATCTTTAATTAGGCTTAAGCGGCAATTTTATATTTCAATGTTTTATTAGATGTAATGTTAATGTGGATAAATCTATGAATTTTATTCTTATTAGAACTCGGTTCTGCGGTGAGCTGAATTGTTTAGGTACTTAACATTATCACATTTTTAACTATGTCTTCTTGACTGTAACAACATGTTATGTATTAAGATATGTGTGTGTATGTAGTATTTATTGGTAGATAGGTACTCGTATAGCCTTTGGTAATAATCTTGTGGAAGTTCAGTTCCTCTAGTTTAAAATTTTTAACCACTAACACCAAACCCCTCTATGCGAAAATGATTTGTCACCGGCCGCAGGGTTTCATTTCTTTAATTTTCAGATTGAAATGGTATGCTAAGTTAATGCTAGCTCATATCTTATAATAACATTGACATTCATTTTTACTATAAACAATCACCGCCACGCAAAATAACACATTTTTGTATAAAATTACGTAACATTTAATACTGGTACGTGGTTGGTTTATTTATTGTAAAGTTTAATGTCAGAGCTCGAGGCTTATTGACATCCAGCAACTTGCAATTAACTTACCACATCAGATATCTTATTGTAATTATATTTATGTAGTTTTTATCTTATGAGTGCAAGATTTCTTTAATATCATTTTCTGCAAAAAATATAACGATAATGTATTTAATTTTTATTTTGTAGATACCATTTATAATACTAACTGTTTGTGTAATAATTAACATGTATCATAATTTCTTTTATTTATTTAATTACGCAAGGCTTTTTTCAATAGAAAGTATTAACACGTTTCAAAACAGAAACTTTTGTATAGATAATATTTTGAAATATACAGTAAGGTTTTATTTTAAGTATTTATCTGCGTGAGTTATACCTACCTACTCTTGCCGCTAGCGACTGCAGATAAAAAAAATACAAAATACCTCTGGCAGATAGAGAAATAAACATCGCTACTATCACTACTACCGTAGTAATCTATTGTTTGTAGAAAAACAGTCGAACTCATGGTACTTAGTCTTTGGCTCTATAGAATGTGGAGGTAAAGTGAACAAGTGACACGCGCAATCGCAATTAGGTCACTGTGGTAAGGTTAAGCCAATTAATAGTGTTGTCGCCCTTTGATCTCACCGAATGTGCAATCAGCAACATCAAGCCCGTTCTGTTTTGAACTTTTCCCCGTTGTAATAAAACTCAAAGCAGGTTCTAACATTTTGTGTGACCCTTCATCTCGAAAGTCTTGTTTTCTGTGCCAAGACTTGATAGAATCCATCATAAAACCCTATGTGTATTGTTTACTTTACTTAGCGTACGAGGCTTAATTTTATTCATTATTTTAAAATATGTTACTATCCAATTAGTTAGTTCTTTTAAATACAACGGTCATATTCCTCAGGTTTTTAAATCAATAAATTTTCGTTATTTTGTTACTACTAACACAATAATAAGTACAAAACCTATGCAAAATAATCAAAAAAATTGTCCCAAACATTTCTAACATTAAAAAAATCATTTAATTAAGTAGTAGGACCGTCTGTCACAAGGATATCCCAATGTCATTAATTTGATTTATAAGACGGTATAAAATATTTGAAATAAAGGCAATTTGTCGTGGGCGGATAATAGAGGAGAGGCACAAGGAAGGGGAATATAAAAGTGTATTTGTACCGGAAATACATTTCCGCTATTCCACAGTGATTCTTAAAATACTTCCAGAAAAAGGAACGCTCTCTTTATTCCCAGTTAAAGCATAAAATACTCACAACTATGTTAATGGTTGAACAGTGACAGCAAACACGTAGTTAGGCTTAATCGAAGGGGAAAACAATATACTGTACTTTATTTTTCATTTCTCATAATAAAAGGAACTATGTATTGATCCGAAACAAAAACGCTAAAATCCGACCGCCTACTCTACAATTGTTTTTTATCGCAATAAACACATATATGGAAGATGCTCATTATCAAGTCAGCTTATTGTGTCTGTTTTCGGGCATTCAGATGTTTCCACTCAATAAATCTTGTATTAAGTGAGAAATGTCTCGATAACAATACTTAAACTACGATGAAGTTCGGCGTTGCGATCAATATACTTGTGTAGAAGCTAACAACAGATGTTCTAACACCTACGATGACTTTGGATCGATAGAATGGTTTGAGATACTTTCATCTGTCGGTATACAACAATCCAGCCTGAAGATTTAGTTAATTACCTAGACACCGTCGTTTGAGTTGTTACCTGAAACAATAAATAAAATCACATAAAAAAAGTAACGTCTCACAGAGCCTTGGTTTCAAAGGATAGCCTAGGTTTTTTTACATGTATAGTATTTAAGGATAACTCCAAACAAAATTAATCTTTTCGTCGTTGCAAACATGTGCCAGAATCAGAATACGACCAGTTCACCTAGCTCGAAGTCACGAAGAAGTTACCCACGGAATTATCACTTATCCTTGTCGTATTTATGTTGTAACAACGCTTTGAAATATGTTTGAAATCGATAGGATATCTTTTTATCGTGTTGTTTTAACAAAATCGTTATGTCACAATCCTTTTCATATTTATAAATAAATTCATTAAGGTTTTTATACTGTAAAAGATGGAGTCGTCTCAGTTACTAATACTGTCCGCCACATTTTTTATCTTATCTCTTAATGTAAGTTAACGAAGGTGAAATGACGATTTAATTTAAAATTTAATTTTATGTATTTATTTTTTAGTATGTATTTATCATTTCAGGTAAAAAATGTACGGTCAAGTCAAGTTCTGTCATCCAGTTACACGGCGTCATCGTCAGGCTCCAAAGAGAATCAAAATTTGTTAACTTCGGGAACGCCTCAGATGTTAGATAACAAGGTTTTTGTTACTTCAATTAAGAGACCTGAGGCTTCAGGATTGGGGACCTATCAACCAAATTTGATTCGAACTAAAAACTCTATATGCGGTTCACCGAACCAAATAGCTACCTTATCAACTCTATCATCGTCAGTTAGTTCCTCGCCTAGCACATGCTTTTCACCGACACAAGTTAAATATTCCTTGCCAGATGAAATCAATTATTTACCAATTTCCGCATCGAACGTCGCCGTTGACAACGGTTTGCCAGTGAGTTTGGTAATCACTTTACCGCAAGCTAAGCAAAATATAATATCGCCGAACCCTCAAGGCTATATTCCTATTCCTGTGATTCAACCAATCATCATTCAAAAGTCTGAAAAAAATGAGATGAAAGCATTGCTGCCATTATTGTTATTGGCGTTACTTAAGGATGGACAATGTTGCTGTGGCTGCAGCTGTCAAGGGGGATGCTCTTGTAACTGAGGCTGAATGATGAACAATTGTAAAGATATCAATATTTGCTCACAAGTACTCTAGGTTAGATTGATTCAAACCGAAAATTAAAGTACTGTTTTGCAAATATATCTAATATACTACTATATACTTAAATCGAGTATATATATATTTAATTTATTGTTTTTTTTAATATGAGATTGTATTAAACAATGATAATGAGGGAAAGTTATTTTTTTAACAAATATTCATTTATAAGGGAAAATTAATATCATATTGCGAGATTTGGAAACAGGTGGAAAAATATTTTACTCATCTTTTGTGATAAATTTATTGGATGATATAATAGTTAACTTCATTTATAAAATTCACAATCGTTTTTCTAGAATATTATTTAATTTATAATACGCAATAAATAATTACCAAATAGTTAAATTAAAATAGAATTAACAGTAGTTAAATCAAGAACATTTTCAAATTAAATTGTGTGCAATTTATTTCTAAATTTTATATTTCAAAAATTTTCCTGAAGTATAACGCACTACGTTATCCTTGAGAATTGCACAAACACAAAAACTCATAATAAAATGTTAATATATTTGAATGATCCAAAAATAATTGTGAATGTCAACTGAATCCGACTTGTTCAATACTGAATAAGACTTGTAGATGAAAAGTTGCAGAATACACATATAAAATATAGCTTTTTTTTTGCTAATGCAACTATGTACGCAAGTTGTTAATAATAATTTATGTATGTATATTATAATTTATTGTGCTTATTATGTAAACAAACATTTTGTTTATATATCAACATTAAGTTACATCATATTACATACTACATTGATTTGATGTAATCCTTTCTACTTAGTCGGTTTTAGATAAGATTACAAACATTGTAACAATTTAAAAGTACGTAAAATCTACGACATTTTTGTTGAAATACTAGTTAAATTGTAGTCAAACCATTTAAATAAAACTACCAAATACATAATAGGCTATTACAATTAGACATTTTGTTTCAAATCGCTGTACCTACGGAGCAGAAAATTATGGGATCATTAACGTTACGTTTTGTAATTTTCGCATTTCTAATAAGTTTTCTTGAGGTAGTATGTTCTTTTTGTTTCCTTTGCAATGATATGACAGTATCAACAACAAAATGGTATAATGTTACAGATACAGGAGTCATCTAGTGAAGATGTTCTGGCCACGTGTGTAAACGATTGTGAACCGCACCCTGAAAATGAAAATGTAAATGGAGATATAACTGTTGTTTCTTCACTACAAATGAGACCATCTAACTCCAACAGCACTTACGAGCAAAACACATCGCACAAATGCCCACGCTGCGGTTGCTATCAATGCATCTGTAATAGCAACAATACTCAGACCCCATGTAAATCAGATGAGTACTTTGATGATAATCATGTATCTCGTCCTAACGGAGACGATGTTTAAAAATTTGATCTATTAAATATTTGAGCAATAGATCATAAAATGTACTGTTTGGATGAACGCAAGAAAATATACTATCAAATTTATATGAATTCCTCCAAATTTATATTTATAAAAATTAACATTTACTTTTTTTAAGAAACCTGTACTCTCAATTAACGTTAATACAATTTATGTTAAACGTTCTTAAACGATTGTTAGCCATTTCAAATTCGATCAAAACTTCGTTTACCTTATTAATAATAAAACATTTTTATTAGACAAAAAAATATATGAATTTGTTTTCTTAGCAGTTAAAACTTAAACCATTTCCCATTCTCTCCAATGTTCTCCAACGAAAATAAAATAACATGATCAATTAATTCGATAATGTATTTCATTATTTGCATTATTGTAGAATTACAACAGATGTCTTTGTTAATTTCAATGGAGTTTTCGTGATAGGATCGGATATCAATCTAATAACTTTTATTGTTAAGTAATAGATTACAAAATCGTGATTTTCTGATAAGGCTATTAGATATAAAACTGTATATATAAAAATCATGTCATTTGAGTTTTTTTCAAAATGACGCTTGTTAGGCATCCATTATTGTTTATAGTTCTGATACTAAAAGTGCAGGTAAGATTTTAATATTTTATAGCCCTAAGAGTATTATATTCATACGATATTTTAGTGATTCAGTATTATTTGCTTTACAGAATATATTGAGTCAGCAGTGTGGTTGTAAACAAATTCCAAATTTAGATATTAATAATCTGATACAACAGCAATTACTCCAAAGCAATGCTGGACAAGTTTTAGTAACAAATACTAATCAAATTTCCAAAAGCAACGTACCAAGTTCAATTCTTCAACAGACGCCAAGCTCACAACAACTGATCCCTTCAAATATCAATGCATTGCAATTGTCTAGTCAGCCGTTATGCCAAAAAACTGATATTCCTTTAGTAGCTGTTTTAAACGCCAATGGACAATTATCACTGCAGAATCAAGTATCGCATGGAACACCAATTCTTGCCGCATCGTCAGGAAACTTGTTGGCAAATTATGGCACTAGAACAATTCTTGATAATTCCGCTATTGTGCCAGGAAACACAAATAATTTTGAACCTATATCAAATATTCCATTTAACGTAATTGATCAAACACAACTTATCAATTCATTACCAGTTTCAGTACAATCTTCCTTGATATCTGACATAATATCTGCTTGTAATCCAACTCAAATCACGTTCACCAATGTACCCTCTGCACTTTCATCTCAAAATGCTCAAACATCACAACCAAATCAAATCGTGATTTCTCTGCAAAATTCAAGTCCATGTCCGGAACCTCAGCAGCAAGTAAACGTCGAAAGTAAAAATCAAATTCAACCTTTTCGACAAAGTCAACCAACTTCTAACTACGTTTCAAATCAACCATCTGCCCCAAATTCGAAACCGGTTCAAAATCCTCCTTTTAATCAAAATCAAGGCCTTCAATATGCAGCTCAGCCTTCACATTCAGTGACACAAAACCTATCTATACCTCCAGTGCAAAATCAACAATCTCTTTCTTCTATATTGCTGTCTTATCTTATGCAATCTGAGGATGACAATCTCTCTAGTAACAACCCAGCCAATATCCCAGGTTATCAAAAGCCCAAATCCACTATGAAATCAATGATACCTCTCCTGTTTAATCTATTAACCGACAGAAATGAATGTCCATGTAGACCTAAATGCAATTGCAATAGTTGTAAGAATTGTGGCTGTAACATGAATTACAACGGGCCATGTCAAGATCCAACAGCATTCGGACCTGGGTACCCAATTAATCCGATGATTCCAGCTCTCGATCAAATGCAGGCGCCTCCCCTTTATCTAAATTCAGAAGAATCGGATGATGATTTCAGAGAGTTCAGAGGGCCCAGATATACCAAAATGAGTGAAGAGTGTGAAGACAGTAACGAAATTTACTATGACTCAGAAGAGAATGAAGGAATAAGTAAAAACTATGACACTGATGAGTAGCTATTAATTAAATTTCAACTTATTTATTATTGAATAAACATATTAATAAACACATAGAACATTGTTTTTTTATTATTATTTAATAAAAGGGCTTTGTCGCTACGCGACAATATCACCCTGTAAAGGCTATGAATACAAAAACAAATATTAAGAAAAAAAATAACTATTTAAAATTTTGAAGCTCAAATCAAGTAACTTGATGAAAAATTGAGCCTCGCACGTTGACGGATAAGACAAGACGCCATTAATTGGACCGAAATTAGAATTATTTTTCTCAAAAATATTTTCTAATAGAATTGTTTCGGACACATTGCATCAAAATCTGTTGAACGTCGTCAATTACTCCACAGTCACGCAATTGGGAGACGAGAACTTCTTCATTAAAAACGCTAACTTATTCGATGTAATGTTTCGGACCAAAGAAACTTCATTAATAAAATTCGTGTTCCTTGTAAAAATAAGGAACTGCGTGGCGCAGGCAGTTCGTTGAGTTTTGATATTGAAGACTTCATTATCTAAATGAACATGCTTTATTTCTTTTATAAAAACAAAAATTTGAAGTGTCTTTTATGGTTTATGAGAGGGTACCTGCTGACAGACGACAGATGGACAGTGGAGGCTTTATAGTAGGGTCCCGTTTTATCCTTTAGGTACGGAACCCAAAAAATTTATAAATCATATAGTGGTGATGATGGATGTCCTTAGAAAAATAAGTATATTTCATTACAATAGATTGCAGAAAAAATGCAATAATACGTGCTTAAGTGTACCTCACAACTAGCAAAAAACACCCAGTCACCGATTTATTTTGTAATCCTTACTATATAAATCATGTGTTTTTGCAAATAATCGACTTTAAGAAAATGATTTCACAGAAAATTTCTTTGCTGTTCAGCGTCTCGGTAATCTTGCTGGTGAGTTTTTACTTAAAATCCCATAGATAATAAAATATTTGTCGGAACAGATTTAAAAATTAATCAATTTATATACTAAGCATAAAATTTTCACTTTATATTTTTAGACCTATGGAGCTTTTGGTCAGTCCGTGGGAACGGCAGAAATAGAAATAATAAGCCAGCCTTCGTCACAGACATCGCCTTCTTGCCAGTTTGTGATACCAGCCATCATTAAACCTTCTGACTCAAGTGCATCGGTCTCTAACCTCCCATTAATTCCCAATTATGGGAACAGTTTACAGAACTGTCCTGGCATTTTGCAACCAATCGTCATTGATGGAGGAAAAAGCGACAGCAATAGCAATAGCGACATGCTTCTCTTTCTTCTTTTACTATCATTGAAAAACAAGAAATTCGGTGGAGCTTGTAGTGGGTTTGGTGGTAATAATGGGGCTTTTGGAGGACCTTGCAACGGATGTGGAAACTGCAATTACGGTGGTGGATGCAGCGGATTTGGAGGACCTGGCAGTTGTTCGGGTGGTTGCGGTAATTATGGAGGATGTCGAGGTTATGGTGGCTGTGGAAATTGTGGTTATGGTGGACCCGGATGTGGATGTGGAGGTTTCTTCGATAGCTACGGTAACAGCATTGACTACCCTTATCAACCGTACCCCTACCCTATTTATTCTGATGACACCACAACAGTCCTTTATGTATAGCGCTTGCTTACAGTAACAGCAAAAAAAATACTCACATATAATGGAATATTATAGAGAACAAAGTTTTTAGTGTCATACCAATTTTGGTTAATAAAATATATTTATTTCACCTTTTCGTTTCATTTCCAAAATAGTATTAATTTTGTGTCAACACATGTTTAATATTTTTGAGTCAGAGCTGTCAGGAGGAGAGGACGTTTTGCTATTGAGTTAACTAAGTAATGTATAGTAGATTCTATCTAATTATTTGCTCAATGCCGACTCCACATTGAAAAAGTAACTATCAAAATCAAAGTTTTTGCAATACACAATTTTTTAAATATTATAATAACCTATTGCATTTAAGTAAAACATACGTGCTCACGGTCCATTACATCATGGAGAATTACCCAGTAACCGAGTTACCTTTTGAAATATATTTACTATATAAAGAAAACTCAAATTTTGACCAAGACAAATTTTTCAAAATGTCTTCTAAGAAATATCATTTAATGACATGCGCTCTTTTAATTTTACAAGTCAGTAAAATTTATTTAACTTTATGAACTTTACCTTTAAAAGTGCTCTGAAAATGAGTGATGCTAATAACTTGATTTGTTTAATTCCAGACATACGGCGTTCACAGTCAATACGATTCTACATCTTGCACATCACCGGTTACTTTAACAACTTGTTCAGGACAAACTTCGACCTCAACCTCCGGACAAATTGTAATCCCAGCTATAATCAAACCTATGATCTCTTGCGACCAGAGTCTGTCTCTTCCTGCCCCTCCCAGCATTCCTAACTTTAATAACTACCCTGTATACCCTGGCGTGTTGCCACCAATAATAATAAATGGAGACAACGACGACAAAGGTGACTCTAATAGTCTTCTTTACTTCTTATTACTCGCTTTAAGTAACAGAAGATCTAACAATGGAGTTTGTGGTGGTTACGGTGGCTACAGTGGATATGGCGGTTTTGGCGGATATGGCGGGTTTGGATATGGCGGGTGTGGATATGGCGGATGTGGATTTGGCGGATGTGGATATGGTAATTTCGGTGGCTGCAGCGGCTACGGTGGTTGCGGATGTGGTTGTTTCGGAGGATTATCTGACCTCCTAGGAAATTCAGGTAGTGGAACATTTTCTACATATTAAATAATTATGTTCCCAATACATTGTTACTTTTTGTTAATTTAATAATCATAGCTTTATTTGTGTTCTTAGAGAAAATTTGTTGTGTGCTATTAAAAGTAGTAAAAATAAAATTACAAAAAAACTCCTTTGTATTTTTTTAGATTTAATGTATATTTTTTATGTATTATAAAAAGTTTGATAAGTACAAAACAGGTAAAAGATTTCGCTTAAGAAAAATTGATCCTTTTTTAGTTTATCAAAAGTTAGATGACGATGAATATCTCGTAGGATCCTTAATAATAAAATAAAATAGCAATTGGGAAACAGACCTGGAACATTTTTTTTTCATTTTATAAAATTTCAAATTATAAACCCTACTTTGCTGAAAGTGTAAGGATGAAATCCGAGTATTATTTAGATAACATTACATAAATGATACTTTAAGATATCCCAAGCAAAGAGATAATTGAATATAATTTAAGATATTTCAAATTGTTTGAAATGCAATGAACGATTTTTTTATTTCATTCAAGTAAATATTCAATTAGAATCATACAATAAAAATATAGATAGATGGTAATTGGTTATCAATGAATAAAACATTTTTGACCAGCTATGACGATAAAAATTAATGTCGCCCCGAACTAAGAACCTCCTCCTTTTTTGGGAGACGGTTTATAAAACAATGCAACATTGAAATGGAGTAAGTTTTTAATTTTAACCTATTTATTAAACAAATTGTGCCAAATTGTAACTTGTTTCGTGAAAATTTCCAATGGAATCAACACACCGTGCAGACTTTTTGTAAGATTGAGTTGAGGTTGGCGGATATTTCACAGACTCAAATACACGACGAATACTTTGTCGGTGGAATTATAGAGATGGAATGCATTGCACTTTATGGAAATGCTCTGTAAGAAAAGAAGTGACTCAAAGTAAGATTAAATAATATCATTGCGCAACGCTACCAATTGTTTTCAAGCCAGGGATAGATTGTATTTTTAATAATTTATACGTCTTTTCATCAAATTACGAAACAGAAGCGTTATTTTTAAATGTGTAAATAACCTAACTTAAGCTATACCTTGCCTAGGTCATAATAACAAAAAATTCTAATAAACTTCTTCTTCTACTCAGCGCTTTCTCGTCCTAATACCAGGGTCCACCGGTTGACACTTCTCCACTTTGCCCGGTCTTCGGCACCTCTTTCTTGAGATATTTGTCCACCATGTCCGCTTTCATCTACACCATGTCCAGTCAGCGTTTCTGGGCCTACTACGGGATCTTGAGCCTTATACAATTAAGTCTAGGCATCTACACAGTCAAGTCATAAGTATTGTCACACAGTAAAAACTTTTCTTTTAGAATGCTGGCCACAAAGTTCATGAAAATAAAAATGTACACTTTTTAGAATTTTACTCATTTTTAAATATAGAGCGGACGCTTAAGGAAGACCGTGTTGCAGTAACTGCGTTGCATCGTTGCGGTTACGCGCCAATTCAAATTTTTGACTTATTGAAAAATTTGAATATAACCAAAAGGTTCGTTTATCGTACCATCGAACGATACAATGAAGACTCTAGTGTAGATGACAGGTCAAGAAGTGGTCGCCCTCGGTCTGTTAGGACGCCAGCAGTGATAAAAGCTGTGAAGGTGCGAATTCAAAGAAATCCCAAACGTAAGCAGAAACTGTTGGCCCTTCAGATGGGGTTAAGCAGAACCACGGTGAAAAGGGTGTTAAATGAAGACTTAGGGCTTCGGGCATATCGAAGAAAAACAGGACATCGTTTGAATGCTCGTCTAATGGACCTGGACTGAAGAGATGCCGCGCTTTGTTGAAGCGGTACGCGGGAAAAAAATATCGGGAAATTCTTTTTTCGGATGAAAAAAAATTTACCGTAGAAGAGAGCTACAACAAACAAAATGATAAGGTGTACGCACACAGTAGTGAAGAAGCGAGCAACCGTATTCCGCGTTTCCAACGAGGTCATTTTCCATCCTCGCTCATGGTATGGTTGGGAGTTTCTTATTGGGGCTTAACAGAGGTATATTTTTGTGAGAAAGGTGTAAAAACGAATGCAGTTGTGTATCAAAATACAGTTCTGACGAACCTTGTGGAATCTGTTTCTCATACCATGTTCAATAACAGGCACTGGGTATTCCCACAAGATTCGGCGCCAGCTCATAGAGCGAAGAGCACACAAGACTGGCTGGCGGCGCGTGAAATCGACTTCATCTGGCACGAAAACTGGCCCTCCTCCAGTCCAGATTTGAATCCATTAGATTACAAGATATGGCAACACTTGGAGGAAAAGGCGTGCTCAAAGCCTCATCCCAATTTGGAGTCACTCAAGACATCCTTGATTAAAGCAGCCGCCGATATTGACATGGACCTCGTTCGTGCTGCGATAAACGACTGGCCGCGCAGATTGAAGGCCTGTATTCAAAATCACGGAGGTCATTTTAAATAAACTTTAGTGTCATAAGAATCTATGTTTTGTGAAGTTCATTTTGGTATATAAATGTTTACATAATAAATAAACTTGTTTCAATTATTTTATATGAAACATGTGACAGAATTTATGACCTGCCTAGGTATTTTCGACGTAGTCTGGTGACCTGCAGTTAATGTAACCATACCATACTGGATCAAACGTCGTGATCTAAAACGTCTTTATAATATGGTATTGGTACTTTAACTTTGTCTCAACCATAGTTATTGTTTTTGAGGGCGGTAAGTATATGTTTCCATAATTTAATGTATGCTCTCCCTTCTTTTCTCTTAAAAATACCCAAAATATCATA
Source organism: Choreutis nemorana (assembly GCA_949316135.1). Lineage (NCBI taxonomy): Eukaryota > Metazoa > Arthropoda > Insecta > Lepidoptera > Choreutidae > Choreutis > Choreutis nemorana. The sequence continues at coordinate 4,442,287 of OX438597.1, read as the reverse complement.
ACGTGGTTAATGGATGGCACCTTAGGAGTGCATCCTTACGTTGTTCCTCAGTTCCAAATATCAAAAATCCGCTTAAATAAACCCTTTCAGAAAAATATTTGGCCATTAGGGCACACTTAGTTTAACTTGGAATCTCATAAAGATGTGAGAAAGTGAAATATGTTTGTGTGAGAGAAATATGTTTTTTTTTACCTTTATATGTTTAAGTATACCATTCTTCTCAAAAACGAAACTTAATCAAATTAGTTTTTTTTTTAAATAATCGCTCACGTTTTCAAAGATAAAAATTAAAACGTTTCGTTCATTAGGTATGCAATTGCAAGGAGAAAACAAGTAGGTAATTAGAAATTTCTTTTCAAACTATTTATTTTCAAGAGTTCGTTTTACGTGTTTAAAGTGAGATTATTAACTAAATTACCAAAATTAAGGGATTATCTAAGAACGTGCTCGGGTTGACATATAGGCCTACTTACGAAAGTTTAAACATAATGTAATAGGTAATATTTTCTATGGAAGAAGCTAGTATAAAAAGAATTGTTACGCATGAAATATACCGTACAAGCAAAATGGTTTCATTGAAAGTACCTGTTTTCGCAGCCCTCCTGCTCGTCCTCGAGGTAAACTAACTTTTAATATTCATTGTAAATTTAAATGTTTTAATTATGAAATCTTAATTTTTTAATTGCGCTTTCACCCCTCATTTTCCCGCTTAGGACTTAGGGCTACAATTTATAACATTCTTACCTGACCAATAAACTACTTAACTACCATATTTCAGCTTCATATGTGAGATACTCGTAGTTTCGAGATTTCGTGAGTCATCAGATTGTTATTTCGCTTTCATGTACAGTTTTATATTTTTAGTGTCAATGGGCAGCCAGCCAGTTCTGCCAGGGGGTCCAGATTCCCGGCCTGACCTACCCGTATGCCAGTATCGTGAGTGCGGGAAATGCCTGCGATGATGACGACGGCCTGGACAGCCTCATGCCCATTCTCCTGTTAGCTCTACTCAGTAGGAACGGAGGGTTCGGAGGTGGTAATTGTGGATATGGAGGATACGGCGGCTACGCACCCTACCCCTACTTCGGTGGATGCGGTTGCGGGTGTGGTTTTAGCAATTGTGGCGGTTGTTCTCGCTAATTGAACTAATTTAATAAAAATGTCAACCTCCAAATTAAATTATTGCTTACAACCCAAATCATTATTTTACTTATTATTTCTCATGGTTTTATCGCATTTTGTAATCTAACTTCAATGGAATTGAAAAGTACGTATTACAATTGAATATGTGTTAGTTATGTATTGCAATCGTTACACAAAATTGTGTGATGTTTTGATATATTACTGTGGATAATATTTCCAATTTAGTAGTTACACAAATGTCACCGTAGTAACGTATTAAAAAGTGCTCTAAAATGTATACGAAGTGTTTAATTGCGACGATTATGTTTAGTGTAAGTACTTAAATAAAATTAGTATATAACTAAATTTGAAATATTCTCTAGACAAACACTACAAAGGTAAGTTAAAGTACTTACATATTTTTTGTTTAATCATAAAGTATACTTATAAAATTACTTAATATCAAATTTACATCACAATGACGTTGCAGATATTTCTCTTATTTAACTAAATATTAATTATGCAAAGACATTTGAAAACTTTTTAAAATATTTCAGATTATTTCAACTAATTCAGTAAAACTTCCAGAACCAATTTTTTTAAATCAGAAACACAAACCGGCGTCAAATTTGGATACGTCTAAATATGACAAATATTTCCCTGAAGTTGAATATCCAACATCGATTCAGGATGCACACAAACCTTACTTTTTCTTATCAGCAGACTATGACCCCATATTAAGTCCATTTGACTCAGATGTAAAAACCAATTACAAAATTGCTGCTCATGCCTGTAGCATATTAAAGGGCGGAAACAACCAAAATGACTATTCAGCGTTCGATAAACGTGAAAACGTGAAAGAAATCGATTTAACTTATGACATTAAAAATTTTGAAGATAACTGTGAATCGTTTCAAAGCAATAACAACCAAGATTCAAACAAATACATAAATGATAAAGAAAAAAGCATATCTGAAGACAGCGCCTTGATGAAACCAGTGAATAATCTCGAAATTCCAAGTATTAATATGAGTGAGTATCAAATTAGAAGTGATGAGATAGGGTCCCTGTGTGAAAATAAATATGTCGAAAGTTGCAAAAATTTTACAGTAAAAATAGAAAATGATTTGCAAGATACCAAAAATTACCAAGGATGTGACTTAGAGAAAAAAATCAATTCTAGTTGGAACACTGAACAAAAGGAAAAAATAAATTTAGCCAAAAGCAATAAAGAAAATAATGAGGAAGACTATGATTCTACTGAAAATGTATTCCTAAAATCGAAGACACTTGATAAAAATATAATCTTCAACATATCAGACATAGAGTTACGTATGGATTTCGACTCGATAGATCTTCAAAAACAATTACCATATTTCGAAAATACAATGGACACGTCTAAGGAATTAATATTTCTGAATGACAACTATAATACATCACAAGAAAGCTACGAGTTTCCAAGCACCGTGTTTCCAGAATAAAAGTTCAGAACTAATTTGAAATCTAGCTGTAAAGGTAGCCTAACATACTAAAATATTCGTTAAGTAAGCAGCAAGCATAACATGTGACAAAAATAATCTAAAATGCTATGAAGATCAAGAATCAAACGAGCGCAGTTTTCTTGCAACTTAAAAAAGGCGAGGTTCTATAATGGTGGCTTAACCAATTTAGATGTTCTGTTTAATATAGTTATAAAGTATGTTTACCATAATAGGGTAAGAGAAAGCTGAGGTCAGAGATAAACCCGCTCTCACGATATTTGCATGCCGGTTTTGATTCATTGCAGTGAAGATGATTTACCTACACTTTGGAAAATATTGTGCTGACGTATAACAAAGCTGTGACCCACCTAGGCTTCACTCTAGCAAGCTCAATTACCTACAACTTTCATTTCCCCCTTCAAGAAATAATTTAAAAATACACAGAGAGAAGCAATAACACGAAGTGGCTAGTTTAATCAGCAAAGTTAATGTTTGTCAATCCAACCAGACAATAAATGAATGAAAATGTTGCAGCTGTAATAAAATTAAACACAACATGACGTGTTTGTTCTTAATTTTCAAGTGTACTTAATTCGAAGATCCTCTTAACGTATAAGCTCGAATGCAAGTAGAGGCTTCACCTTTCATTCCGACTTGTCTTGAACCCTAGTTTACAACGAGTGTACTTTTATGGCATCGTGGATTATTCTATAAATGCATTTTCAAGTTTCATAACTAAAATGAGGAACTTACATTTCTCGTTTATTTTTATTTGAGTCCTCTCAGTTATCATATCAAGAAGTAAATAAAAAAAGTCAATAAAGGCTTGGCGGGAAGCCTCAAAATTCTGTATCTTAACGAAAACCCATTTAAAGATTAGCATGGGTTTATTTTATTTTTATATGAAATGAATAACTAAACTACCATAGATTTTATGTACGTTGAAGTGATAAAAGAATTTAATTTGGATTTATTAAGAAATAATTGAAAACTGCGCAAATAAATCCGTAAAGTAGCGTATAACCGGTTCGGAGGAGCGTGCAATGAGTGGCGACCTTGCGCGTGCGACGACAGATTACATCATATTAATGTCATGCGCGGGCGCCATCGTCGCTGCCTCACCTCGCCGCGCTCGCACTGTCCTATGCCGAATAATGCATACATTATTTGGTAATTTTGGTATAGAACAAGCGATTAGTTTCTTCTTGTCCAAACTTCAACGCTTTTTCAACAAAAACAACTCCAATGTTTAATATGTTGACACGGCAGTGTAACAGCTGGCTGCTACGCTAGAGGTTCCGTATTCGAATCCCTGTGGGGGCGGAACTTTGTGTTATATGCAAAACGCATTGTTTCGCTTACCGTAATCGCGTATCGTTACTTAGCAGCTGGGACACAAGATTCTTCAATCCTACTGTAGGGCTGAGCTCGTGTTAGTAGGTGTTACAGATTGATATCGTACTAAATTGCAAAAAACTTGCATGTATTAATAATTTTGAAGTTATACATGATAGGTAGGTACTTATCTTCGTGGTATAAGCCATTCTATAATAACATTATATACTCTGCACACTCGTACTGAATTAGTTTTTAGATAATGACAACGGATACAACGAAGTGAATGTCCACAATTTATGCACGTCGATGGCCTGCAGAAGTCACGTCAAGTCTTTCTCCTTAAATTTTTGCACTACTGACGTTATTGCAACAACCTTGGTAATGGAAGTCATTTTCAGCATATATTTCTTTGAGGCAATCCTGTACTTTTTGTCATAAGATTATTTTTACTTTCAGTTAGAATAAATGAAATATAGAAATAAAATATTTACAGTTGAATAGAATGTTTACGTTCAGAGGCGCGAATTTGTCCCGTATTTTGGCTAAAAGGGTTTTAATCTTCATCGTGCAATGAACGCCTTCCAGTGAGATTGCAACGTTACAATTCCACAAATAATGCAGAGGCTCGTGATGCCGATTCTCCGCAATTGAAGCTGCAGATCCGAGTTAAGACAAGGTCCAGAATCCAGCCAGTCCGGTGTGTTAGCCAAGTCCAACAAGTGTAAAAGAGAACGATATCTTGTATTCAAACAGTATGTAGTTGTATTGTGTGTAGTCACAAAGAAATCTATTTCAAAATCCAGTAAATTATTATTTCAAAGGTCTTAGAGATACATTAATGATGACACAAGAAAAATGCGGCAACTCCAGTACTAAATGGACATACGTAGCCTGGAAAAAAGAATGGACATACGTTTTTGTATACCTAGATACAATACAGGTCAAACACATAACCCTCCTTCTTTGGCTTCGCCGCAGTCGGGTAATAATTGATGTAGGTATTAGATTCGGTCAATTTTGTCCCTCCTCTCCTTGATAGGTTAATTATTGTGAACAGATGCGGTCAAAAAAACTTACAATGAGACTTCCTATCTTTACCTACCTGTTCCCAGCTGAAGTAGAAAATTTCTCAAAACTAATTCAATGGGTTTTTTTTTGGTTCTTCTTTCATCCAGTCATCTAGTTATTTTTATAGTTCATACATTCATTCATTCTGCGATGACATCGTCAAAGCATGAATCCAGTTTTATAAATAGTATTTAAATGTAATAAATAATAATTTGAGCAGATCTATATTTGGACAGCAGTCATTTGTTTACATGGGGGTGTATACCTCTGCTAACATACTGTACGCTATGCATGCATGACGGGCTTACAGCAACGCGGACCTCCACGCCCGGATGGCGGAAGAGTCCCGTCTCGCTTGATCACATCTTTTGTTCTCTAATCACTCTTAATTTGCTATTGTTTCCTTTATCCTTTAATATTAATGTCTCTGCTTCATTAGAATAGATTTAATCAGTTTTCAATGTCAAGTCACTTAAATACCTACTTGTTCCTAGAACAACCAGTGTTAAGAAAATATAAACTCAAATGTAACATGATTTAACATACGATAACCTACGTAAATGATTTGAAATTTAAATTGATTTATGCACATATGAGAGTGTTGGTATTAAACAGACACAAACAAAACATTTTATATAGATTGTGTAGCGTGAACTAGAGAGACCAGCGAAATGCAAAAAAAAAGTAACGTTTGTCCAAAAATAGATCCGGAAAGAACTTTTGTTTTTGATTTGAAAATTCCAGCTGCGAGTGACTTTGCAGATTGGCATCTCGCCATATTGAGGAAAGCCACGCGGAGAGTGCTGCTTTTCAATCAAATTGAGCTTTTATTGAAGACATCATTCAATTCAATATCAGTATTAATGAAACTTTTATCGTTTTTTTACCAACGAACATCAGAAGATTCACATATAGTAATTAGCTACCATAGCCAATATTAAATCTAGAGTAAAAAAACGAATAAAACCATTCATTTGAGAATTTTCAGTACGAGTGTAGAATACATACTCGTAGGTACCTAATTGAAGAAATCCTAAGGGAAATTTTTAACCCGGGTAACTTTGCCTATTTTTCCTTCAGGTGTCTTTAATTAGGTACCTTTATATTTGATCCTATAGTATTTGATTTTTGATTAGTACCTACTTATATCCAATAATATCTGAGTAATGTTATTCGAAAACCATTATTCCTTATAATACACGAGTCACATGTATGTTATTTTTGTTATCAACAATCACTTCTCATGATGCCGACAACTTCAACAATCATTCATTCATTAAATATTATCAATCTCATAGTTTGTACTTCATTATCAACGAATGTCAACAAATTAAAATATACAAGTTTGTTCATCCTTAAGAACAGTGTTGATAAATACGATTTTTTTTAATAATAGTACAACGTTTTAATATACTTATTTATTACATAAACTCGCTCAGCACACTTATAAAATAGAATGAATGTATACAGGCGCCAATCAGATAATTTATCACCTTACAATACTAATATCATGTGACATCTCAAGAGTGGAATGTTAGCGGAATAGTTAGCTCATCAACTTGGTCTGCTACAGCATATTCTGACCAAAACTAAAGTATGAGAATGAACAATATCAAATCACTGTGAAGGCGGACCGCTTTCTATAAATGGTCCTGCTACACGACATGCATACATTTGTGCCATAAAAGATGCAGTTAATGTTGTTTAAAATTTCTAAGATGATTTCTGCAATTTTTACATATCTGTAACAAGCAACACGAACAGCGTTATTCTAAAGATGTTATAGAATTAGTAGAATTTGAAACTATATATTACATATTCTAGATAGTTGATTATCATCCGGCTAGCTAGTCATTCTCGCCGTTGTGTACCTAAGTAAAAATATGTTTTCAGATAAATGGCGCCTTGACTCTGAGTAGGAATTCCTTAAGATCTATCTAAGGAAACCAGAAGTGACGGGGACAAGTGATTGCTATAAAAAATGTTACAAGCAAAACTAACACGACAAAGGAATTTTGTAGCAATTCTACGAATATTTTGGTTTTCTAAATTGCCGCTTACTAACCCACGATTTGAGTGTCAATGAATGCTTCGGATTCGGAATCGGATGATAATTTTTCATACATTTATAAAACAAATTGTTATTCGTAACTATGTTCTAACTGTCCTAATATAACTTGTCGTATTAAAATATAAGTTGTCAGAATGACAGATGCCTCGAAAAGGTCAAATTGTAACTAGCACTATCAACTGGCTTAAATTTTATATACCTATCATATACCTCTGTTACAAATTATGTAAATAAATAAATGGAATAACTAAATGTATTTGGCATATTGTTTCCGCCTTGTTAGTTCCCCACTTGGCCTATTATCCCACGCGTTTGACCTTCATAACCTTACTTGTCATTTCTCTAGTGTTCATTTCAGAACATTGTACATTCGCTTGGAGACTTAGTACAAGTCCCTTCATACGTTGGGTTCAGTTACGAATCTTAACACGTACGATTAGTGTCAAAAATCGAATGATATATAAATACTTGTGGTGGTATTTGGTGAGGCAACTCAGGCGGCGGAGGTGGTGGCGGCGTGGGCGCGAGGTCGCTTGCACAATGCAGTTAGGAACCTCGGCGAAACAATCTAGGACCTTTAACTACTCTCAGGTTTAGGCCTTTTTTTACGACATTCAAAAAAGACGCTTTGACATTGATCAATCCTTGCATTTTGTAAAGCGGTGGCATCGAACACGGCAATCTCTACTGCAAACACGACGCAACTACACCTTATGATGCGGCAGTGATCTGAAACTACAAATCCGGTAAATAAGGAAAATATTGTTTGCCCTACATCGTTTCAATAAGATAAAACATTTTCTAACTCAAACTAATTTAAAAAGCTTAACTAAACTAAAACAAACTTTACAATCTGCGTACTTTGTTAAGGCTTTTACAAACTGAGAGTATATGTTAGAAATAGTTTCGCGTGGGATAACAGATAACCTTTGCAAAGTTGCACTCCGGTGGGCCGGGTCAACAATGTTCAACCTTCCTAGAGAGGCAGCGGCTGCAGTGTCACCTGCGTGTTTAACCACTGTCCACTTGTTTGTTTAGTGCTTGTGCAAGTTGTTTACCGCATTCTATGCACAAATGAGTTGCAGCACTCCCCGCGTGGGAATTACGAGGAAGGTGGCTTTGCTTTATCCGAACATATTGTAAGCAATCACAAATTTCTTCTATTATGAGCTTTATTGATTTTGTATATGTCCGGAGCAAATTACTGAACTCTCTGTTTAATGCGATTTAGGCTTTTCGTTATTCCGCGAATTAATGTGGTGCTATGTGCCTTATCGATATAAGGAAATTAGCATTTTTGAAGTCTAATGTCTGAACTATTATTTTGGTGTTTCTCCTTTAGCACTTACTTTCTCAACAAGAGTGTCGTATGCTTATTTGTAATTTTAATTTTCCTCTGCAACATTATAACTAGCTTCGTGTAAAAGGGCGGGCAAGTTAAACATTCAGTTAAACTTTATCGCTTTGTCTTGGGTTTCGAGGCATCGTAAAGTTTGGCAGCATGTACCTGGAGGTACTTAGGCAGACTTTGGAACAGTACCCGTGAGGCTTGAGTTGGTATAAATTATTCCTTTGTTATATTAACATAAGGTTTCAGTACTGAACAGAAAATCACAAGAAACCCTAATTTCATTTTATGAGTTGTTTTCAATGTATTTAATCTAGTGTCTCTCCCTGTGTAAAGTTAACATGGTTACAGTATTTTTTTTTTCATACAACCCACTCGAAATATATATTTTTTGACCTTTAGAAACGCTCCTAATTCGGATCCTCATGACAGATGACATGCTTACAAGTATCTAAAAGATTAATGATGTTCCTGAATTGATTAAGTAAAGTTTAAAGTTCGGCCATCGCCGGGAAACGAACCCGGAACCTCTTGTGTGGCAGCCAAATATTACACCACTGCTCTACCTAGAGGCTAACGATTCCATTCCCAGGTTAAAAGTCCCCAGGAAAGACATATGGAAAGTTCCTTTCAAAGACATTTATTCACGTATGGCATGGTATCGGCGACATAGCTGCATACAAAATCAAATACCACAAGCTACGGAATACCTTCTCTTTGAAATGGGATTATGTATAGATTTCATTTTATACCTTTTATCCAATGTATTTACTACAAGAGATAATTATGTCATGTTAAAACACAACTTCAGGAATAAGCTTTATCTTAACTTTAAGCTGTGAAATTAACATAGGTAACCATTTTAAAAATAAACTCGAGTAAAATAAAATAAACAAATTAATAACATGTGGGTATATCATGATAGGTCTAGATTTACCTATGTATTATGTAAGTTATAGGTTTATTAATAGCATGATTGGTATACAATGTCAGATTTATTTGAGTGAATCTAATTGACTTACTTCACTTTGTTACGTAAGTATAGATCGAAATATGATGTTATATTCTAATCGCATTGTAATTTCTAAATCAGATTATACCACAAAGCCAATTACTATTGTGTGGGTTTTGAACCAACGAAACCGCAAGCTTTACCTCTATATACTTAGTGTATGTATTACCTTTCATGTGTACTTCAGACTTCATACCTAATGTTAACTTTGATTTTAAACTCTTATTATGAAAACCAAAGTTGAACCTTTTACTATCAATCTGTTAAGGTAAACAATTCATATCAGAAACACGATTTAACGTACTGCAACAGGATTTCAGAATGCAGTATAAAGTCTAGATTTAAAAGCTCTAATTCAACTAACAAGCCACTATAATTTTGTTAGATGGTAGATAGTGTCTGATGTCCATTGACTCATTGTTCTTGAAACGGCCCAGTTTCACACGCTCCATATCACTAACATGGAAAGCAATGAACCTGCATGCTATCCGCTGTACATCGCAGGTCACCGACCAAACAATTTACACTAAATTGAATCTTATACTACTAGCCTTAAGGATTCCAAATGCGACAGTGTGTAGAGTGCGCGCTTTCATACATTTACATTCAAACTTGTTGCGTGAATGGGCACTAGAAAAGAATGCGTGTCTGTAACAAGCCAACAATAAATAAATCGGATATCCTTACTTCGTAACCATGTTTTATCATGAGATGAGTTAAAACGATCAAACCCTGATACGAGTAGGTAACATCAGAAGTGAGTAACTACTCTTGTATGACGGTGATCTTAACAATCACTGATTTTTACGAGCGGAAGTCATATTAAAAGGTAATCGGAATTTTTAGCATCCTTAGCTCTCTATGGATTTACTGCACCGGTAGAGAACTTGGAAGTGGTATTACATTACGTCGATTACATTATAAACCAATCTGTAAATAATTGAACGAAAACTTGATTACGATCGGAAGTTTTAAAGTAATCAGTTGTCAATATAAAACATATATAAAGTAATTACTTACAGTAAGTGATAAACTTCCTAGAGAAATCGATGACCTAATAGGTAAAGATAAATAAAATCATATTTCCTATTATATATTATACCTATACTTTTACAATTTAAAAACTAAAAACTATGAATCTGTACTGTCACTTTTAGCTTTGCCATTGAAGTGTAGTAAGAGATTTAATTCAGTTTCAGGTTTTATTAAGGAATGAAAGCAAAGGATGAAAGGAAGGAATGAAAGCTAAACCTACATGCCATCAAAAACATTGTAAAAAACCAAGTCTCGCATCTCAATTCTTCTACCGTAAAATTGTGAGATCCATGTATTACCAAGTCGGTTAAATAAACAGAATGTCTTGGCCTTAGGCATCTAGTTTTATCCACAACGAAGTTATAGAGGTTCCAAAATGGCCTGAACGCTTTTTTGCTCGACTTGACGGTAGATTATACTGTTTAAAAAAAATAGTAATTACTCAAAGGAAATTGTAAAATACAAAATCACAATGTTCTCGAATAAAGGCGTGTGAATAACAATATATGTCAAGTATATGTATAGGTAATTATAGCGAAGTGATCGCGGTAGAAACCACTGTGTTTACCATACCTATTGAAACATAACGAAAACGGTTTTATGAATTAACCATTAGTGATTATATCGAAGCATGCATGCAATGTGGCCACCATACTACAATTTACCACATTCATGATCACCGACATTGTTTCCTCAAAGTCAGATTTGAAAATAAAATTTAATACTAACGCATTGGATGCTCTATCTAAAAAGTGGCAACACTAATGTTAGCTATAGCATTAATCGAAGCAATCTATATGAAAATGTTGGTGACCTTTACATTTTACATAATTTTTAATTATGATTAAAATTTGTCAAATAAAACTGGACCTGTAATAAAGTCGTCCGTCCGGCTAGGTGTTTATCTCGCATGTTTGCACGGCCTTGCTCAATCAGTCGCACTCGAGTATTTGTGAACCCCCCCCCCCTCTTTCCTTCAATGTCCCCTCTTCAACTCAGCACAGCAGTATTAAATTAAATGACTTAGCAAAGTTACCAACTTGTGTGCCTTCCTATTTGTATGTCTCTTACGTAACAATGATCCGTCGCTTCACGGACTAGCGACTGTCACACAAAATTCTCAAATTTGACGCGATAACGAAGCAGACATCGATGGTGACTTTGATTTTAATCATGAGGAAGAGGAAATTATTTGAGGTATTGAATTGCATTAGCTCGCAGCTAATGGTATAGGCATAAGATGCGGAGGGATGAAAGGCGTGTGAAATAAAACAAATAAATAGGCAATTCCTCACGGATTCAGCAATTTATAAATATTATTTGTACGAAGCATAACAGTTTAATATAATTAATAAAAGCCTTCATGAAGTCGAATCAGTTTTGAGGTTTGTTCTCATTTAAGCAATTACATATACAATCAAACACTTTTAAATTTTATGGATGTTTGAGGCTCATTCATTCATTAGTCTGATAGTTTAAATGACGATGCCACGACTTGAAACGAGATTTAAACAATTTTCTCGTTCTCGTCCAGTGCTTTTAGCAGATGGGTGTTTTCAAAATTATGAATTTGTGACACTTCAATTACCTTCAGAAAAATATGCGATTGGGTTCCTGCTCACCATGAAACCTTAATATTTGCTTCGGCACTCAAATGTTTAATAGATCTCTATAAAAACAACTTATCCGTTAGTTTCTGAATTAAAAGCCCTGAAACAATTATTATTTATTTACATGTCAATTGCCATGCGTCAAATTACTGTGACATCAACCTTGGCCGGTGTTTTCAAGCGAAGCGAAAAAGGGCACAGTTGACCGAAATCTTTTTTACGGTCAACATTACCTGCTTGATTGGTACTTTATGAATTGTAATGCGACAGCCGACATTGAGTGTCGAAAGTGGCGGTTATATTTTATCAGCGATTATTCCAATGCATAAAGTAGTAACAACAATACTATTTAAAAATTTACTATTTTTGCAGATCGATCCAATATTTATCAATATAAGATACACAACAAGTGACAGAAACTGTCCTCACCAAATGTCCACCCAAAAGAACATTTTTCAATCATATCGAACGACATTTTGTATAATTTTATATTTTGCATGTATATGACGAGATTTGTCGTACTTTTTATTTTGTTATTTTTTTAGCAAGATCGGTTGATATTCTTTCAATACTTTTTTATGGTTAATAATGGTGGGTTTATTTCTAATAGAACTATCTGTCTATCCCTCTGTTTCTTTCCAAAAGTTATGCCACTTTTAAGTGAAGTGAAATATGTATAAAATGTATGTATAAAATAATAGATGCCGCAAATATCGACTTTATCAAACTTATCGACAAAACCCAAAACACATTGCTGCAAAAGAACCAAATTACTTATAAATCAATTGTTCTTGTAGCCGCGGAGAGAGAAATAAAAGTGATGAACACAATCTATTTATATGCATACGTTCGGTTTTATTCTCACCCAAACGTATGCATAAAATATTTTTTGTTATGTGGGCTTAATTAATATACTTAATTTAATTAAGTAATCTTGAGGAAGTTATTCATTAACATATACTTATGATATTGGAAATATAAAACAAATAATTTTTCAACATACTGCTTTATCACTGCTACACTATTTTATTTATTATTTAGAGTTTGATTTTGAATTTCTTTAAGACTTTTAAAATAATGTTGCTGCGTTAGCATGACGAGGCCCCCGGCTCATACAACGTTGCGTGAGAAAGTGAAAGTACATCCGAAACTTTAAGCTTCTCGTTTCATCAACACATTACCAAATTAAGAAAACCGAAAGAACACAATCTTTTTCAATTCAATAGAATTAAGAAATTCTTTGAACGAGAACAGTCGCACACTTAATACATAAATTTGTCTAAGCTATACTTTTTTCCATTAAAAAAAGTAATATGTAACGCTGTGTAGTTCACAAATTTAAATTAATTATCATGTACATTGTCAATTACTTTCGATTGAGTAATTAATGTAAGCAATAAACGTTGCTTTCCGATTCATGAGTTCTCTTGAAATAATTTTAGTAAAATATTGACTTCAGTCAGGTGGTGACTGGGTGAATGCAATGCAGTAAAACTAAGCCGCACCCAGCCCAGCTTAGTTGCATAAACTCACGGCGGCCATGGCACCAATCAAATTGCACCAAACTTCACTTATGCCCTAACTAGAATCTACTTACTTACTATCATTCCACTTAATAAACTTATCGTAAATCAAAGAATCAACGAAAGGTTTGTCGAAAGTAACATTTTAGAGCGAGAGCCTTTATTTTGCAAAACAAAAAGAAAAGTTACTTGTGCTAACCGTAATGCAGAAGTAACTTACAATCGTCAAGTGTGGGCTCTTAGTATCAGCCGTATTGACAAAACTTACAAAGAGCCCATGAATCTCTTCTTAAAGTACCTATCTTTAGGTCGTTTAAGTTTCAAGTCTAATCAGGAATATTTGACGAAAACATATTGAATCACTAACCAGGAAGAAAATTAGAATTGTAGAAATGTTAAGTACATAATAAATGATTGATAGATTGATGACGAGATAAAATCTAATCAAACTCTCTTACGGCCAGACGTCACGATAGATCTCCTTACGTAACAAATTTAAAAGCTTGCAATTATAATTATGATTGAATATTTAATATTGAAACATATCGATATGTTTATCTAATAACTATCTGACAGCAGCAAAATTAACTTTCTCTAGATATCTTCAGCTGTTTAACTTTGACAGCCGTTTTATCGATTCCTATGGATCATTAAGTTCCTTATAGTATTGTTCTTAGAAGTACAACACTCAGCCCACTTTATTGTTTCCCTCAAAATCGCGTGAGAACATGCTAGGGTCTCGCCATCAATCCGACCTTCAAACATTCTAAACATTGAAATTTTCTTCATTAACTCGGGAAAGTTTGTCTTTCCAACCTTTCCATTTGTGCTATCAAGAAATTCAATCAACCAGACATCAATAACCTTGCACTGATTTGTGCACAAATCAGAGTCAAAGCATCAAAAATAAACATTAAATACATACAATTTGAGATTTAGCTGTGTTCACGTTACGCACCCAATGACATGTTAAATTACTTCCGCTTTTTTCTAGTTCGTTTCCTGTTTTTTTATTGAATAATATTCGTGTTACTTATGCATGTGAAGTTATATATGATCTTTGACTTGCATGTCGTGTACACATTAAAGGCCCATTTTTAACCATTTCAAAAGTTTCACCACTTTATTTAGATTTGCAGATAAAACTTAAATGCACTCGTTGCTTCTTCGGCTTGTATCGGGAGACGCCGCTGGGCGTCAGCCAAACCATTCCCGTCGGTCCAACCAGTTTAAATTTGGATCACTACACTAATTCTTATGTACCAGTAGTAGATACGCACCTACATACGGAGAGGTGAACAATCTCTTCTCGGTTTAGAAATACTTACTGCATTACAGCTTGTACCATTTTCTTGATATTTAAGTGAAATAGAGCATGATTTAATTTAAATCTAAGCATAAACATAGAAACCACATCGTATTTTGACAAAATTTTCTTCGACTTTTTGCAGAATCGACGAGCCAATCTTTGATGTTGGTAGCCTTAAACTTTAAACTTAGTGGACGATGACTTGATGACCGTGACGTGAATGTTTATATGCTGACATACAATCAAAGAGACTACATCCGACATGGCGATACTGATTATGATGCAAAGTTCGTGTCAGTCACTGTTACCTTTAAAATATTCGACTCGCATTTGGAATCAAAGGATTAAAGTAGGTCTCAAAAAGCAATTCAATAAATTCTCGTAGGTAATGTTTGACGAGTTGTACATTTTTATTTCATCTTAGCTGACCTAACGAGCCGATAACGCTTTCAATAATAGCATCTGGCGGTAGTAGAGCAACTGGGAATTGAGGTTAAATCCCATCTCCTATCGATTCCAGCCTGCAAATTTAATAAATTGCCAGCATTTTTCTGAATTTGAATCGATATTGTTTAATTAATACATTGAACCTAAACCTAAATCAACATTTGAACCATTTCCAAATCACCTTCCTGAATTTTCAAATTGATCTAGCAGACGCACCGAAATTTTAGTATCTTTTCTATAGCTCAATAACCATTGGCATATTGTCAAGAATAGGACGTCAAAATTTGTACTTCGGGTCTGCGACTGAACAGGGTTAATACCTATCTACAAACTACCTTGAGATCTATTGTATACGAATAGATACACATTTTATTGGTTTGACCTATGTTTTTCTGAAACTATAAATTCTGAACAGCGAGCTAAAATGAATTGGATAAAGTTCTCTTTCTTAGTAGTTATAAGTATGAAAGTGAAAAAAAAATACCTGAGCTCTGTTAACAACATCATGTGGTCCTCGCCATGTTGCTGCAGCAGCCGGGGATTTTCTTTTAGCAAGTTCAAGAGTGGCTTCACTTGGGCAGCGTTCAAACATCAGAACTCGCTCAGCTACGGAACCTCGCGTGAGGAAGGGCCGCACAGGTGTTACCCCAGCAACTGTGGCCGGTTCACCTGTGCCTGCACTTGAGGCTCTCCTAGCTCGAGCCTCAAATTTCGATCGAGCCTCTGTAACATGTGAACCGAGGGAAGCTCGGCGCTCATTACTCGCTCCAGCTGCCGGCTTCCTAGCACCGGTCTCTAACCTATCCTGGTACCGACTCTTTGCATAATCTACTAGTGATATGGGAGGTACTACATCTGGCCGTTCAGCTGTTCGTTCGGCCACTACTCCTCCTGTCCGCAAAGCTCGAAGAAGGCGCTCTTCCTCCCGAGCCACTTCCAGTCGCATAGCTGCGGGATCAGCTCTTCGAGCAGCTGGACCAGTACCAGGAGTTCCATTTCGCTCTGGCACCAGATCAGGTGGCAACATAACCTCGATTGTTTCACCTTCGTGGTCAGAAATCTGTTCCCGATTTACAATAGGTCGTTGCTCTCGTCTGGATTCAGCTCGGTGATCCCGTCGGAGCTCAGCTGGTCGCAACTTTAACTCTGGCTTAGGTTCTGGTTTAGGCTTGGTACGCAAGCTCTCAGCGAGCTTGAGTCCTGGTGTGGGTCTACAAGATAGGATTTCTGTGGGTGCAAGTCCTCGCGCCTTCCAAGTTTGGTAAATCGCTTCGGCATGGTCGGATATCTGTTTGGCAATAGCGGCAATATCCTCCTCGCCGGTGTCTATTTCTCGGCGAGCCGTAGCTGCCATGGCTGACCGTCTGCCACTGTGGTCGCCTACGGGCTATCCGAGGCGCGCGCACAGCTCTGTTTACAGGGGGCCCAACGAATCCTCCATCTACACATGCATCAATCACATAAACCTTTTGTAACTTCACAATATAAACTACACTTAATTTCAAAACCACAACAAATCCGCCGGCGTAGAACAAAATGAACAGCTGTAGCGCGTATAGAACAATAAACAAAGGCGATGTTTGCGTGAATGGCTGGCGTAAGCCTCGTGGAGAGGGTGACGGAGACGACAACACGACGGCAGCGTCTCGCGCGGACTGCGGCGCGGCGCGACCCCGCCCGACTCCCGTCCCGCCCCGGTCACCGTGAGCCGCGAGTCTCGACGCACCCAGTCACCTAGCTCACACATCACCATCATCATATCTCAGAATACTCAATTCATCACCTCATGCTTCATAGTATAGCCCCTTTATCATGTTCTATCATTATTGCAAACAAAGCAATCCACCAAACACACAAATCCTTAACCAACTTTATTTGCTGAAAACTAAGATTACTTTTTACCCAACTGGCGAGCGAATGTATGTGGGCATGTACGTCTATTTGGCACGCTCTGCAGCCACAGGATGCCGGATTTTAACATTTGATTAATCAATTAATTAAGGAAGTGAAAAATGTAAAGTGGAACCTTTCCATATTATTTCAATTTGGGGCTCGCGAAAGAAAATAGAGGTCGAAAAAGTATAAGGCAAGAATGAAAGGTCAAAAATATTATTTTAGTGGAAAATAAGGAGCCTAATGAAAATGAAAATAAATAAACCGAATCCGCGTTGAAAAATTAAAACTGTACAAAGAAAAGCTATGTTTTATTTGAAAAGGGTGGTTCATATGGTGGTTAAATATCTTTTTGTTGCCCCCGTCCTTGTTGCTATTAAGTTTCGATGCAGGTGCAGTCGCGTGATACATATGATAAAACAATGTCGTTTTCCCCTGTCTGTCCCTGTGTATGCTTAGATCTATAAAACTACGAAACGGATTTTCATGCGATTTTTAAATATACATGCATAATATCCGTGCATAGCTGGGGCGGGTCGCTAGATGTTGCATTTTAACTAAATTTCTTTCCTTCATATTTTTAGATTGTGACATTAATCTGGTTTAAATAATTCAACTGCATTATTTTCTATTTATGAGCTTTAACTTTTTTATTTGTAAATTTCGGTCATGTATGCATACCGTATAAAATAATATAATTTGACCCTAGCGCTTCTAATTACAATTCATACGATGTTAAAATTCGTTATTAATGCAACGGACTTGCAACAGAGTACAGAGTGTGCCATAAATGATCATACGTACACATTACACGTATTATATTTTTCTTGTCATTAATCATTGAGCTCAAAGAACAATTTTTGTGCACGCCTGTATTAGCTTCTTAAAATTCCACTTCTATTTTGATTTTTGGTTTAAGATGAAAAAAAATCTATAACCTCTAGTATATTTTTTTTTCCAAAATTAAATACGATTTGGATGAAAGTGTCATGTCTAATTAGTGATAAAGTCTTTGCTAGCGTCGACGGTAGCGAGTAGCGTCGCATCGCGCACGCGCCTTGCCGCCGAATATAGCACGCGCTGAATATTTATTTACGCTCCCTTATTTTTTTTAATCTTTCTCAGAACTGACGAAGCGCGTTCAACGACGCAACGGGCGTTGCAGCTGGCTAGCGAATTCAAAACTCCATCGAAGCCTACACAGCCAAGACCTAAAAACTAAATAACTAAAAAAAACGTACCGAATAACTAGAAAAAAAAACAATTCGTAGTTTAAAACAGCGTTTCAATCAAAATTACAAAAATAAAATTAAAAATATACCTACCATTGCAGATTCTAATCATATTTATCTCACCATTTTTTGTCACTTCCGTATCAGCACACGGACTATAAATAGATAAATTGTCGATTCATAATGAAATTGTCACGTTCATTAGCGTTCTCTGTTATAATATGACACCTGCCATCTAATCGGTTCATTGACACTTTTCTTCATTCATACATATTAGAATTGAAACAATGTCCGTGGCCGCAATTTTATATAAAGTTTAACATAAAATAAAAGATGGACGACTTTTCTAGCGGTTTTCTAGCCTTAGCCAGTAGGATGTGAATTTGAAAGTTAAAGGACAATTTTTTTAATTTAGATTTCTACAGTATATATAAATTACTAAATTGAAGACCCTTTCACGATCAACGTCCCAACCGACCTCGAGAATGACAACCATGTTGATTTTATTAATTGGAGTTTAATGTGTTTTTTTTCGTAAATTATAAAAATTATGCCATAAGAATAGTTTTTTTTCTCTTAAGACTCCAACTCTCAGGGAGGAGGGCGGGGGGAGTTTCAGGAAACGTTAAATCATGTGCTTCAGTTTTTAGTTGTTAGCTAAAACAATGCTCGTGAAAATATATGATTTTTAGATCCAAGAGATACAAAATATGATTTTTTTATGCTGGGCAGTGAGTCACACATGAACCCACAATTTCAAGGCTGGATTGTTAGAAAACATGTCTTTTTCATTACTATTTGTTAGTCGAAACACAAAGTTTCATGTTTTAGCTTTAGCTTACGTCTTAAAAACATTACCTATGAAAGAAACAGCTTTAAGTGTTTAGGCTGGGCGCTGATAAGTCAAACAGTCAGGCCTTCTCCTTTTATATAATATATATAGATTAAGAACCGAGTCATGTACGAGTAGGTGTATCTCTACAAGACGATCCACCTTAGCTTCGCTGGAAGCATTTTCAAACGAACTTTCATCACGTCACACATAAGTAGGATTATGTTTAAAAATGTTCCCAACGTAAGTGCCTTAATAGGCAACATCAGAATTTCAGATAAATCAAGCAGCAAATCAACAGTTATTCAGCTCAAGCTCTCGACGTGCGATTAGCTTTAGGTGTAAAATATTCTTTAGACTGTAAAACAAAAGACAGAAATCGAAAGCTGTAAGTAAATTTGACGCAGAGCGTCTAAAATGGTAAGAGAAAAGTGAAACTCTATGTAAATGAACTATACAGTGTTTCCTACAAGAAAGTTTGTATTGGAGACGTGCATGTTTATTTATGACTTTTATTTATATGTGTAGCGCAGGGTTTGTTTTATTTTAAGGATTCCATCCCTAGGTCATGAGTAAGCATAAATATGCACAAATTTATGAACATTCTTCCTACGCCTCAGGATTCTAAAACATTTTTTGTTGTGGATTTTTTATGAGTTATCCCCATTTTTTAAACTTAAAAATAAATACAAATAATTTCTATCTACTTCATCTATTTTTATTATTATTTTGGAGTATTCATTAAACATTACTTAAAATATGATTTTTAATATCGATTTTCTTTTCGCTTCGATTCCACCTATTCGAGTTTATTTATCGCAAGGTTATTGCGTAAAAAGGATTATCACAAAAACTAATAAAACCACTAGAGATCGCAACACAGAAACGAAAAAATAGGGAAAATTATTGGCCGAAAACAAGCTAGTAGAAGATTACTGCAACCAGATTCATCAATTCATTTTCAATCATTTAACCTAAATCATCATTAAATCGTTTAAATAAAAATTTAAACACATTTACAATATACAGAACGATATCAGTTATTACAATTTTTGTTTTATGTAAGCTAATTAAGTAAAGTTGAAAATAACTTGCTCATTTCCTATGAATTCATTTCATTTCTTATCATCCTATTAATCATGAAAAATCTTATCATTTCATCCCTCACCAAAAATTGATTATTAATATATGACACTTGGCTCTGACAAAATACTCAAGTTATTCAAGTCAAGTAGTTAGTCAAGTTATTATTGTAATGGCATAATAATAGTAAAAACAAATGAAATGGACTGCCATCTTAAAGAATTTTATTTAAACCATTAAATAGTGTAGATACCAATTTTTATTACAAAATAGATTTGATTAAATTAAAACTTCTTTCATAAACACAAATATTCTATCGTGTTTGCATTAGTAATTAGTAATTCTATTTATTTTTTAAACGTGTAAGTATGAATAAGTATTATAAAATACATACTTAAATCAAACTTTTTAGATTAAATAAAATTAAATACTAGACTGATATAAAATAATAATCCCTGCATAAACTTTAAAAGTTGATAGCATTTTCTTTACTCACACAAGCATTAATACATACAACAGTCAATACCTACACACTAAAATTAAATGTCAAACGCCGTATTGATTGAGCTATTGGTAGTATGAAGGGCGGCATCTAGTCGAAGCATAGCGGAGACCAATCATTGATCTATGATGAACAGTTTGCCATAGAAAAAAATGTCCTTAAATGTATATGTTGTAGCCAAACCGTAAAACACGCCGTATTACAAGTAGGCGACCGGTTTGAAAACATCGCCGTATTGTATTGTGCCTACTTTACGTACGCCGATATTAAGTACGCCGAATTTAATGAGCCAATCGCGTTAAAAGCGGATAAGGAGGCTTAGTAACGTGAAGCTCACACACAAACGAGCGGATCATTGATACGCTGCTTTGGATGTTTTCAACATAACAATGGAAATGGCATCATAATTGACAACGGTGTAACAAAAACGTATATTTTGCCTATTTCGGTAATACCTAACCTAACAACCACAAAGACAAAATCAACAAAATTCTATTATTTCAAGTGAGACTGTCTTTAAATTTGGAGGTACACTACAAACTTGGTTTTTACCTTATTTATTTTAACAAAATATTATTTTGTGTCTGTCCTCCACAACGTCGAACATTGCTTTGCAGAACGTGAAGACTGATCATGAAGTAGTCGCAATACATTACAGCGACGTTATTCAATCCGGCGCGCAAACTTGTAAAACGGCGTGTGATACGATATGCCTGCGACATATATATTCTAAGGGGATAAATCCGTTACATGAGTGTAAGTTTTACTACGAAAGAAAAATACCTTTTTAGTACATTCCATGTGTGGGTACAGGACATCCCGGATTTAGTAAATATTTATAGGTCCAGATGTCTTTAATTAATACGTATGCTAAAATAATGAAATATATATGTAGTTTGATCTATTCAAATACAAGATTAAAAGCCAAAACTGATTATAAAATAAAAACTTTTAATGTAAATTACAATGTTTTCGAACGATATGAAAATAACTGTTATTAGTAGGGTGAGAAAAAGCAAAAACATATTTTCTGTTGTATTTGGTACTTGTCATGTGACTATTAAATTCTATTTGTTAATTCCTCTTTTCTGTCAAAATAAAATGATACTAACAATACTGCATTATTTACATTAAGTTTTGGTGATAAAATCATTGCTCACACAAATTATTTGAAAATTTATATTTTAAGCAAGTATTTGATGCATGATTTAAATCTCGAGACGCCTTTGGTACCAAATGCTAGGAATGGAGGATACTGCAAAATCTCCGAGAGATGACTCTCAGGATTGGCGCGCGATTGATATATTCATATTTTCAAATGGTCAAAAAAATTCACCCCCAAGGAAATATCACCTGAAGTCTGAAGAGTTACAGCTTTGGGAAAAAACTCTTACATTTTTGGCTCACTCACAGTATGGAAACGAGTGCGTTGTTTATCATTTATATCCTTTCAACTGTAGACTTATTTCGTTAGTATATCTTGATGATTATTTTTTAGAATCACCTCAGTGCCTATCAGACTGAAGTAACATTTTTCTTAATTATTGAATGTCTGCTAAACTTGTTTGAAACTTTTCTTATTCACAAGAACTACCAAAACACACAAAGTTTTATTTTTTTGGATGGAATTTGAAAACTTACAATGAAAAAATTATGGACATCGATGAATATTCAGAAGATAGTTATCAATTTAACCTTCAAAATTGATGATCCGAAGTACCTTACATTTCAAAAAAGCAAATATTTTTATGCAACATTCAGAATATCGCTTCTCAACACTGAATTTACATTTTGCCTAGATTTATAGAAAAGGCATTTGCAAACCATTTTTAAAAAACATTTTAAATGCAAGTATCGGTTACAAAAGAAACTGCTGCAAGTTTTTAACACTTGTGTTTATTTTTAGACAATCGAAAATAGAACTGTTTACGACTGACGGTATTAAAGTACCTGATCCTTTGTCTCTGGAAGACTGTGGAGCATATGTAGCGGTGCCGATGCCTGGTCAGTTCATACAGTCAGGATATAGCAAGTACCTGATTAAAGCCTCAAGGTGATTATAACATACCTATTGTAATTTATATATTTTTTAATCTACTTCCTACTTACTTCTTAAGTTGGCATTTTGGCAACTAAGATCTTAATCTTTCCTAATTGCCTTTAATAGAAATCAACGATTTTTTCTTTAATTATAATTGTTTTTAAAGAATAGTGGTGTCCAAACTGTTTTATTCCGAATCTTTTGCCGAAGTGTGTATTGGTCGCGACAAAAAAAAAAGTCCAGTTTGGAGATGAAATACCAATAATTGAAATATCGAAAAAAAAAACTAAATTAATTTCATTCAAACCATGACATCGAAATTTATCAATATATTAATAAAATGGGTGAACAAAATTACCCAAATTATCCTAGCCTAGATGAAATCATAATATTTTGTTCAATTCGATCAATCACAATCTAAACAAATTACTTTTTCACTAAGCATTAAGATATTAAAATAAATTACTCGCACTAAGATGCTAGGTGTAATTGTAGATCAGAAAATAGACAGGCAAAAACGTATAGACAAACAGTCCTAACTACTTACTTACTGATAGCTTCTATAATTCGCGTCGGGTTAATGATGCGGAGAATTAGTACAGACCCTTCAAAGCACATTTTTTTTTGTTAAAGCTATTTGTGAGATCCTGCCATGCGAATCGTGCGATGAGTAGCTTACTGCCACTACCAGCACTATCTATGAAATTGGTTACTTAGTGAAGAGTCACTCTGAATTGTTTTCAACATTTGGTGACACATAGAGTAATTTAGTCCGTAAAAAATCCTGATGGCTTGCCTTAAGCACAAAATTCCATGATAACTTCGATCTTTAAGGCTTATTTGTCCTCAAGAAAGTTTTTCGAAGGTAGCTTATTGAATATAGGATTTATGATATTACGAATATTCCAGACCGAAACTGTGCCATACATACCTTAAAACTGATTTTCTTCATTGTTTAACATTCTGTATTTATTATTTTTTGAATGTGATTTTGTATAAAAAATTCCATGCTTTTGTCTAGTGAGTCATTTGGACATAATATCATTAATTTAAGACCTAAAAACACCATTTACTGACGCAAATTAAGTAATTATTATTATTTTATCTCATAATACATCAGGTCAATGGAAAAGCGACGAAAAAACACAGAACCATTAACTACAGGTAAATACTGATTCAATACTCCCTAATATCTAATAGTAAGAGATACAACCAGTTTAAATTCTGAAATTGCAGAAATAGGATCTGAGAATAAAATTACAACATCCACCGTTATATATGAAAGCAAAAACAAAGCATCAAATCAAAATGAAAATGAAAAGGTAAAATGTGATGTACTCTGTATTTATTAAAACAGATAAGCAGGTTTTATGGTTGTAATTATATTTTTGCAGACCAAGCTTAAAGCTTATCATTTAGCATCCAGTGAAAAACAAATAAAGAAACAATCCACAGATTCGTCGGAACCTTCGAAAAAAAATACACAAAGAGTATCTATCCTTAAAAATATTAATTCTCAACTAAAGAATAATACAACCAACTTCAGAAAAAATATCAACAAGAAAGAAGAGATCATGAATGAACCTCCTGATATAAATAATAAACAAAAAAGGAAAATGTCTGAGGTTTCAGCTTCATCATCAGCAAAAACAAATATGCAGATAAAAAATGCGAAACGTATTAAGCCGAATCAACAAACCCGACTTACTTCGATAACAGAAAACAATTTATCAAACAATCAAACAAAAAACAGTGAAAATTATGATAAACATCAAAACAAATTTGAAGAAGCTAAAAATTTTCCAAACTTATCAACACGTCATTCCGCGTTGGATTTAGAAGAACCGGGAAAATTTGATGGTTTGAAAAACGCTGAAGATATAGAAGAAAGAAAACTTTGGGAAAATAACTTAAAAGTTGATAGTGGATCAATGAATACGTCACCGCAAAAAATGTTATCAAATGGAAGCAATATTTTGGTATTAGAAAAAGGCAATGTTTATAAGTATGTAACATTAACAAACGAAGGTGACGACCAAAACATACGACTTTCCTTAAAAATTAACAATTCAGATAATGGAACCGAAAATGAAATAGAAAAGGTGGCACTCAGCAAGGCAACACATCCAAATGATTTAATGAATAACGGTCCTGATGTTAAGGAGCGTGATGACCAGAATGCCTTTCCTTCTATGCTTAACGATTTGAAAAATAACAAGGTCGTCATTGTACAGTGTGCTTGCTGTGACAGTTTTAATATTGACGAAGTTTTTCAAATAGTTGGCAAACCTATTTGTGAAAAAAATAAAACGTACATTATAGTACTTCCAAATGAAAAGTTTCAGGTTAAGAGTGAAATACAGAATAAGACCCAAAATGAGTACGTAAGAGTATTCTGTTGTACTTTATATTTGACATGTAGGTAAGATGTTATTAGAACTAACTAAGCCCAGGTGCGTTGCTTACAGGTGTTCATGTTGCACAAGCTGTCATCACAACATTTCTTCACACGACGTATCAGTGCAATTCCCTTCTTTACATGGAATTTATAGTTATCCCAATGAAATCATGAAATCCGAAACTTCATTAATAAAAATCGAAAGGGAAACATCGGGCATAATCAAATCTGAAAATATACAAATAGATAGACCTTTTTATCCTATTGTTGAGAAGATGACATCCGTTTCAAGCGTGAATTTAATTAAAGATTCAACTGAACTAGCAGAAACAGTAATAACAGAGGCCTCTGACAAATATTCACAAACACAATGGTGCGGTGTCCTGGTAAATATATCTTTTAAGTTTGACTGATCAAA
Source organism: Choreutis nemorana (assembly GCA_949316135.1). NCBI lineage: Eukaryota > Metazoa > Arthropoda > Insecta > Lepidoptera > Choreutidae > Choreutis > Choreutis nemorana. The sequence goes on along the minus strand of OX438597.1, from coordinate 4,416,524 downwards.
AGCATTTTTAAACAATATTTAAATTTCAAAATTTAACGACGGAATTTTTAACTACATGTCTCTATCATCTTTGTGTAACAATTAAGTATCTGTTTGATTCTATTGAAAATAACAAAGTTTGTATCAATATCTATATACCAACATTGCTACATTCCAACGATTTATTATAGGTCCAAATTCCAGGTTTTTTAAAGTTACCTCATTTGCATGTTCATCGACCCTTGAGTTTTTTGAGTACTTACGCCTAAACGAAAAAAAAAAATCCTAATGTTTAATGTTACTTTTCATTCTTTCTTGATCTTGGATATTTTGCTTTACAAAAAAAAAGAAATTAATTTATTTTTCAACGCTTTTAGTACATCAAAGTTAAACGTATCGAATACAAATAATATATTAATAAGAATGGACGTCTATTTCTTGCCTACGATAAAAGTAACACATAATTAAAATAAATGAAGAACTTATTAATGACCTATTCCACTGAATACTATTTTAATGACCTAATATGAATGATTTTCTAGTTCTGCATATGTGCTCATTCATTAATATCAAAATTTCCTTTCAGTTGGAAGCGAAGCATGATAGTGATGGACATTATACCTTTCATCTTCCATCACTTAAGGTATTAAAAAAGTTACAAGGGTGTCCAATAAAATCCACATAGCGTATAACATACTAATTGCATTCAAATAATTAATATTTAGGTTTGTACATTCGTCGAGACAAAAATGTTCATGATTAACAACATTAGTAGAGGTTTATTAAAACTGTGACAGTTAAATTGATCTTGATATTCTTTGTATTTTTTCATTTTCATTGCGTAAAAGTTATATGATTTCCTTGAAAGATGTTTCACTTGTCGTTCAGTAAAATATAAAAGATTTTCTGGAGGCATTGCTAGCATCACCTGAAAGTCCGTATTACATTAACTGTAGATATCCAAGTTCGCTACGTACGTAAGTATTTGAAAAGCCATGAACAAACATATTAGGTACCCGTGACGATATCCCAACCATTGACTCAGGATTCACTGAACTTAGAGAAGTTCTCTCAACTTCTATCAATAGATATCCTAGCCGTGAAACATCGCTAGCACTCCAGCTGTAAGATTTTCCAAGTGCCTAAAAATTTATGAAGGAAGAAATCTTAATGTTTAAATTTGCTTTGTCGAAAACATGATTAATACAAACCTGAGACTTGGTCATCATGAAGAGGTAAAATCTTCGCTGTAGTGGATCACATGCTCGCGTATGGTAAAATATCTAAAACATAGGTTTTTAGGTACCCTTCCCAATTTAATTAATGCATCAACAAATAATAATTTATCATATTATAGGTAAAGTGAAATACGATAGCTGAAAATGAACTCTTTTGACTTAGGTACACATTATTGATTTTGCTTAACTTTTTCTTGATTTATACATGAATACCTGATGTGATAGCTGCAGGAAGGTGTTTTCTGGTATTCGTCTCATCACTGTTATTGGTATCCCACATAGCAAATTATTCATCATGTTTAAATAGGTCGCCTCCATCCACCTTGGATTTATTTGCATATATTTACTTGCCACCACCCCAACCTAAAGTTATTTAATTGTTCGCTTATATAATGAATTACTTTAAAATACATAAAATAATTAGGTAGGTCCGATTATTTAGTTTGTTGTAGTTCGTGAATTGCAAAAAGACAAAAAGTATATTTGCCTTCCTACTACCTAGTCTTTCATTTCTTCTTACCTACTACGACGTTTCTTTACCTGTAATCTGTCTAGATCCGGATGAGTTCCGATATACTTAAGTATTCTTTCATCGTTAAGATTAAGCCTGGCCATCTCTTTTGCAGACACATATTTAAACAGTGGCCGGTATAGCTCGAGGGTCCCAATGTCTATTTCTTCAATTTTCCGCTCTCCTTTCACTGCAGTCCAAATCGCCGCAAATTTTTCTCTCCTAAGCTTTATCATAGATATAGCTCTGGACTATAAAAAGTTTTCGATCAATTCGGCTTTGTTATTTAGAGATGTTGTAAAGTTGTTTGAATAGTGCTAAATTAACTTTATAGTGTATGCGTATGTGTGAATACCCACCGACAGTAGTAAGTACTCCGAAGGCATAGCCAACAAGTCATCCATATTACCCTTGATAATTATTGCAAAAGCGTTCAGTGCGGTCTGCATTAAATCATTGGTTAGATTCAATCTCGAATGCCCTTTGAATAGATACTCCGAAAAAGGAAAATGGACAGCGCTACGGTTCTGAAATAATTCCGACCTAAAATTTTAGATACAAGTATTGATAAAACTTTTCAGACATTATCATTATCTACAGAAAGCAATAACATGTTTTAAATAAGCTTCATCCTTATCAAACGACATCCATACATATATTATATATTTCAACGTTGCATGTTTTATAAAGTCTTGCAATAGTTTTAAAATAAAAATGCAAATATAATGATATTTTCACACAATGTGAATACCCACCTGAATATTTTTCCAGACACGTAATGGTTCAGTTCTTCAGAATCTTCATTTGGATCTACGGTTCTGTTCGTATATTTATTGGTTGTTGTTTCCTCTATAAGTTCATCTTCATCTAGACATGAAATAGATTTGGTTAGTTATGATGATGTTGTAGCTCAAGTCAAATTTAAAAAAACCTTTGGTTTTAGCTATGAAGCGTTTGCAATATGGCTGAGGATTTATTTTGAATTTGAGGATTTATCTCCCAATTCAGTAAAAAAATATTACTAGCGTTGTGTACAGATCTTAGACTTACCTGTGATCTCTCCATAAATTATCTTGTTTAAGTAGCGTTTCCATTCTGGCCAAGGAACTTAAAAAATCTAATAGTTAAATATAAAAATTAAGATCCTCCATTAAGTTGGATTATAAAAGATAATGGACTTAATTCAAATACTACTCAGATTTTTAAACGTTTGCTAAAACGTAATAGTTTTAATTAGCTAGATGCGTAAACTTACTCTCACTGTACTTTAGACTACTTAGCTTTTGCCCGCAACTTCTTCTGCGTTCAATTAAACAAGATAACTATAATAAGTCCATTCTAAATAATTATAAAAGAGTTTTTGTCTGAATAGTCTGATGATTACTTTTAAATATAACCTCCTATTCATACTTACTTAAAAGCTTTACCATAACTATAAATAAATATAAGGATATTTGTTCAGAATATAAAATACATTGTCCATTAGATAGCTACAGTAACAATAGCATTGATTGTGATGTGATATTTGTAAAAGATTATTGCGGCGCGGAATCTTCCTTATTTGAAAAAATACCAAATATAAAGTACTGTAGATATCATTTCAATATTTTTCATTCGCATAGTGGGAAATTCAAAATTTGGTTTAAATTTTATTTTGAAAATGATATCTTCAAGCCTCCGTTCTTGGCGATACACCGGAAGAGTCGGAAGTTTTGATACAATTTGTCAATTCTGCGTTGTTATTGGCGATAGCAGCACAAATATTTTATTTATCCAGAATTCTTGTAAAATTAGAGTAAATATACCAAATAGTTGCCGGATATCTGATTCATCTCCAGTATAAACACTTCTTGCTGTGAAAATCATTAATTTATTATGGAATGTTATGAAATTATTATTAATATTAAGCACCTTTACCTCGTTCCGTAAACGATTCTGTGCCAATAGTTTCGTATTTTATATCGACAGTGAATTTCGTTGTCTCAGTGGATTCTGCTGTATGCTTTTTCCCAAAATATAATGATATGTCAAACGCTGCACAAGACTTTCCTGCCAATACATACGTTAAGGCTGGAGCACACCAATTCTGGTTACGGCACGAATCACACAAGTTCTGCAACCGTACCGCAACCGGGTTTGATGTGCTTTAGCCCTAGCGTTTACCGTAAAAACCATTCATCCTAATTTATTTTCGTATTGTATTTTTATTCTGGTCTTAGTCAACTTACCCGATTGCATCCTATTCCTTTCAAGCATTACTTGCATAGGGTTCCAATTTGTATAAGCACTTGTCATAGCGAAAATTATGTGTAATAAACTTATATATGTTATCATCGTAACAACCTATTTATTAGGGGCAAAAATGTTTTGTTGCTGTCCTCGATTATTTGCTTAAGTCAGGTGGGTCATGAGCATGAGCTAATAAAAATGAAAGAGGTAATAAAACTAAATTAATACCATCCATTTCTGTGTTAAAATGCTCAATATTACAAATTAAATCATAACAACCTAAAGGTAACATATCTCTAAAAATGTATTATGTTTTGCAACATTTTGCAATATTGGGGAGGTTTATCTGTGTAATCTGTCTCTAGGTATAATTTGATTTAGATAGTTTTTGCAATTCTCACTAATGAAACTAAGCTACATTGCAAACGTAGCGAAGTAGGAAGGATAGTGAAAAGTTATTTTTATCATAAACTCTGTTTAATTTAATTTTCCAATTAAGTAAATACATACACCAACAATTGACGGAGCGCGCCAACCTAGGAATAGGTTTTTCTTTTTTAAACGCTCGCGCCGTCTGCACTGTGTGAAGTACAACTATACATCTTCTACATAAAGTTAAATCAAAATTTATCAGTAAAAGGTTTTTAAACTGAATACAACCGCTACACAAATAAAGATCTTTATCGAAGAGTTTAAGCTATGTTTTAACGGGAGATTTAAGATTTGTCTTCGCTGGGTTTAAATTCAGATAAAAAGAAAGTAGGTAATGACCAAAGAAATATAACAGTGATACTTCATAATAAGAGCTTTCATGAAATTACTAAGGATCTATCTACATGTTTACCATCTATGGTCGTAACTTGACAATGGCATATGAAAGAATGCTTTGTAGAAACGTGATCAGACCTTTAATGAGAAATTCCAGTTTTGTTCCTTAATAATAATAATTAATGTTTGACTCCTATTATTCAAATGATTATGATCAGTGTAGATACGATGCATATAGACAATCCAGATTCCCATTCTATGGAGCTGTAGATGAACCATTCGTGTATTACGCTGCAATCGTAAGTATTTTGATGTGATACGTTTGTTATTGCTTCTTGCAATTAATGTTGGTTCCAGTGTTTACACGACGCTACGTTTTGGTTGATGATTCAGAAAAAAAATTGTTGCACCGTATCTCTATAATGATTTCGTATTTTTGTAAAAGGTAATGATTTCATAAAAGGATTTGTTATTTTTAATTTGTTTATAATCTTATATGTTACAGCCAAATTCAAACAAAGATAAAAGTTATAAGAGGAATCCAAATTGTTTCGTTAGAGCGTTCCGTTGGTACACCCGAGTAAGTAACTTGCGTTGATCTATTTATTATTGAACTAAAATAATAATAAAAATCCCTCGCACGCTTTCTAATGACGTAGGTACCTACAGTTTTTTAAGTAGATAGGTAAAGCTTTTTCCTGATTTTGAATTTTAATTTTCAACTTAGGTACTTCTTATGTAATTCAATTGTACATAACATTTTTTAATACCCATCTATTGTCGTTAAAGCATCTATTGTTTATATTTTATACAACATAATGGGCAACCAAGCAGACGGTTCACCTGATTGAAAGTGATTCCGCCGCCTATTGACACGACGTAGCCCTGAATCTCTGAAAACGCCAAGAGCACCGCTAATGAGTTGCCCATGCTGAGGTAAAATGTTATGCTTCTCGTGCCAGTAATTATACTGGATCTCTTATCCTTCGACCTGAAACACAGCGAACTGCACGGCAGAAATAGAATGGAGATTATTGGTACCAACCCAGACTCTCAGATCTCGGACATAGATCTGCCACCTGTAAAATTAAATAATTTTTTTCCTAATCATACCAAAAATAACAATTTCTGGCTTTTCAACGATGCTTTTGCACCTATTTAGTGTTGTACATTGCTAAGTATTTGGAAAATATAAAGGTTTTATGTTCAGGGTAATAATAGCTTGATTAATATTCTTTATATCGATCGTTTCAAAAACTGATCTCATCGCGTGTTAATTTTAGGATCTGGTTGACACTAAAAAAGAAACGTTACATCAAAATCAAGAGGCAAGAGACGCGGACTTTGCCAAGTGGCTAGATGAAAAATATGAAGAATATCTGAAACAAAACGTATCGGATAATGATTCTGAAAGCGAATTACCAAACACGTAAGCACAATTTTGAAGTTAAAGAAGGGGGTATGTATCATAAAACTTGATATGGTTACAGCCATAGAAAAGAGTAGAATTAGTTACGTACCGATAAATTCCCTGCTTCGACCACATCAAATGATAAAACTGTTATTTGCAGATCAAGGTGTGTACGAGAATGTGAATCATGCACAAGAAATAAGCGTAAACGGTAAAACTAACTTTTGTTAACTTTGATTGTTCTTACATTTATTCCACCCATACTTTTCTCCATTTGGCACAATAAAAAATTTAATAATGAAATCAGAAATTACTTTACTAACGTACCTTTAAGTTGGTACATTGTACAAAAAAAATTCGATCACATCATTGCTCTCAATTTTAGCTTCCTTTCTATCCAAAAAAAAACCTAGGTCATAATATTATAATTTGTCTCCTACGAGTGAAAAACTCGTATGTCGCAATTTTATTAAATTATTTTTGTAAAGTTAAGAAAGCTTATATTGCATCTATGATTATAATCCAGGATAAAATATACAGCACATACTATAGCTTGTGTTTTACCAGGAGCGTCTCCATGAGATGAAATTTTAACGTTCCTTTGAGTTTGAAAACAAGAAATAAGATGTTGTTTCTATAATGTTAACTTTTTTTTAGTGATATCAAACCAGTTAAATACATTCTGAAACCGCAATGTTTATCTGAACCTACATCAGAATGCGGCCCTCAGTAAGTTTTTGGAATACCTACAGTGGAATAGAAACATGTGTTAAATATGTTTGTTTTTTGTCTGTACTTTTTAATTTTCTTTTTATTATGAGACAATTTATATTACTAAATGATTTTTTCTTTCGTAGTTTTAGACAATCTGTTTTAAATTCATATTTGCGTGTTGATTTAAAGATTTTTTTTAGATTCATACCACGTAGCAGGAAGAGCTCTAATGCCACATTTGTCGTAAAGTCACAAAGTTCTACTGTTAAGACATACAAACATCCAAAAGCGGATGCTAACAACTTTGATGCAAGTTCTAAAGCTAGTATTCCAAAAGAAAAAAAAAGAGGTAATACAACGATGACACAAACCGAAAAGAAAAGAGCTGATTTAGTCACGGAAGAAGTAGAGGTCGAGTTAATTGGAAGATCTCATAACAACATGGCTTCTCAGTGTGGGAATTCTTTCGTGGCATGCCCGGAGTGCGTGCATAGGTTTGTCAGAAATGTTGCCGATGAACTGCAACCATCTTCAACCGTTGTGGTATGTCAAAGTGTATAAACAAGTAAACCCGTATTACTACCCGTTTGATAAAGTATAGGAGGGAAAATAAAGGAGGAAGAACAAGTGACTGTTTTACGTTTTCAAGTTATTTTCACAATCAGTATAGAAATAGATAGAAAACTTGATAGCAATAGACGCTTTTGGAGGGGTGGACTTGAGCTCGTTGGCTTAGGGTTTTAGATGCTTTGGGGGGCTTGAGCACCCTATCCCACGTCCTGGATCCACCAGGGTTACACGTCTATTTAAAGTAACAAGCATTTAAAAACACGTTTTTAAAAGGGCGACAAAAGTATTAGACATTTGCGATATAAAGATACTTTGAGTATAGCAAATATGGTTTTTCTGTCGTTTCTATTTTTTACATTTTTAGAACCAACCATATCAAAATCAGAATCAAATGTTAAGAGCATGTGATGGAACGCAAAATCAAACATCTTCAACCGTAATGGTATGTCAAAATAAAATAAAGACTGAAGTAAGGAAGTAACGTTTTAAGTTATTATCTCAGTTTGTATAAAACCAGCATATTTTGAAACCACTTGATATACTTTAACCTTGTCTTTAACATATATGGTTTTCAGTGATCAATGTTTTTTACATGTTTAGGGGCCACCATATCAAAATCGGGATCAAATGTTTAAAGCACGTGATAGGACGCCAATGCAAAACAAATCAAGTGACTTAAATAATACAAATAAATACAGAAACGTAATATGCGAATGCGAAAAAGGGAAAACACAGGCTTCTACTTCTGATAATCCAATTCAATGCTGTTGTCCATCAAATGAATCTATGAAAATAAATCCTACTGAAAGTAATAATTCTCGCACTTCTGAAAAGTGGAGAGGAAATGATACTGGTCAGAGGTTTAATCCACAAAAGGTGGTGAAAAACGGAAAAATCGGAGCAACTGTTAGAAAATTGGATGAAAAAAGTAGAATATGCTGCCCATGCTGTACCGTTGGAAATAATCAACTAGAGACAGAAACAGTGATAGATTCCCGACGTCTGAACAATAATATGTTTGGTAATAATAAAAATCAATCTTTAAAAAATCAGGCAAGTGTTCATCGACTTAAAAATAAATTTTCTTTATTTAGAAACCTTAGATTTAAATTTGGAAAGACATGGATATGATGTTCCAGCCAACTTGATGGTCCCTTTAGTTAGTAGTAGTTAAAATAGAAATAAAATACGTATTCTTATCTGTGAACAAACGGTTCAGCCTTCAGCGATGTTTAACTGTTCTCATAATTAATTCTAGGGCCACCTCCACAGCCAGACCGCTAATCTGTGTCAACTAGCTTCTGTATTCTGACTAGTTTCTGTGTTTACTTTGTCTAATTTTTAGGTATATTATACACTAACCAAGCACAATCTCACAAACACATCTACGGAACGTGCATCACAGGTTGATCAGGGAAATTGGTCGTCGTATATGAAACAAACGACCGCGACAGCGACATCACAGAGTCATAATGAAAACAATGCGCAGACCTCAGATCATTCAATTGTATTTGTAAGTTAATGTTGTATTTTAATTTTTTTATTGCTTACACAAATACTCGTTATTTTTCTCTTTTTGATGAAAGATAGGTTTCCTATCATTTCTTACATCAGCATAGTTATCAAAATCTTAGATTTAGGGACACACAATTTAACTTAAGCTAAGAAAGAAATAGTGTATAACAGTCACTTACATGTTTCAGAGGCCAGACAAGACAGATTATCCTCTATATTTAAGAATATCCTGCGCGGACAAATTAAACAGAGATGATTTTTGTGATTGCAACTGAATATGTATGTAGCTAATATGAAACATTTCAAACTCTACGAATAAATAATTCACCACACCTACCTATCAGTATTGGCCTTTATATTCGTTTTTTTATTATTTTTTACAGAGCTGGATTGATTGCGGAATAAAACACAATGAAGTTGCAATAAACTTAAATGACATTTTATTTACAAATTTTATTAAAATAAAATAATAATGACTACTGTTTATTAATACTATCGGTATCGTTCGTTTTGTAAATACAAGATAAACTTTAGGATTAGTTGGGTGGTCCATATGCTGTTGCAGGTTTTGTGTTTGGAAGGAAACTAAGACTTTGACTTGCTTGATTATTTGAGGATGCAGATTGGCCCTGAATGTAATCAGAAGACGAGCTTGTTATTGACACTGATGAGCTGCCTTGGGTCTGTGAGGAAGAAGATGAGCTTACGTCTGAGCTCTGAACAGACGATCCAATCGGTGAGGTATGAACAAACGATGAGACCTCAATGCTCGGCCTTGCTCCTTCTAGGGATACTCCAGATACAAGCGATAAGTAACCTGCTTCTTTCGCTGTACTGTGTTCATTTTCCTTTATTATATTTTGAACATGGTTCACCACCGTTGAGTCCAGAGCATCTCTATGGGGTTGCTGGGCTGAGCTGTACTGGCTTGAATCTACTTGGTAACTGGACAAGGAACTACCGGCATTATTAAACTGCTGAGGCTGAAGAGGTATTTGTGCAATGGGTTGAATTACTTGAGGTTGGTATTGTTGCTGCGGTATAATCTGTGATATTTGGGGCTGAGAATATGAGTATCCTTGGTTAGAGGAAAACTGTTGCTGCTGTTGTCCTTGATGATGATGATGATTTTCATGATTATGGTGTTGTTGAGGAGCAGGTTGTTGATACAAGAATGATGGGATTGGTTGAGGCTGTGGTTGTGATTGAGGTTGTGGTTGTGGTTGGGGTTGTGGTACATACTGATGTATGATGGAAGGCTGGATTGGTTGAGGGCGGGGCTGAGGGAATGATGGTTGGGGTGCTATTGGGAATCCATACGATGTGCTTGGTTGCGGGTAGTATATTTGTTGTTGTGGAATCACTTGGGGTTGCGGTTGAGGAGCTATCTGGGGTTGTGGGTAAGAAATAGGAATAGGTTGGGGTGCAGGCTGGAATGAGGGTGAAGGTTGAGGTTGGAATTGGATTTGAGGCTGCGGTTGTGGCAGAGGCTGTACGAACGTCGGTGCTATACTTGGTTGAGGGTAGTTGTATCCAGAGTTATGTATATGTGGATGCGATGGTGGTGGTGGTGGTCGCGCCTGACACGCATGGCAGTGGTGATGTGGGTGTGGTATCTGTGGCGCTGGTCCCGAAGGATAGTTGAACCCTGGCGCGTTTGGTCCCGGCCGCGGTAGGTGGTACGGAGCCTCCGCCAATATGGCTGCTACCAACGACAGTAATATCACCTGAAAACACCAAAAATTAATTTAAAATTCATATTACTCACTTTCCGAAACTTTGATTTCCTTAAAATACCGGCAAAACAAATAGGAACTTTCAAACACGAATTCTCATCATTAAGATCCACCTTTATTTGTCTTTAAAAAAAAGTGAGAACAGTAATCCGTAAACACAGTTTCTGTTAACATTGCGACCGAGGCACTTGAATTTCACTTTTGACCCTCATGGGCTACTTACCGCGGACCGCATATCTTAGGTCGTGAGTCGTCTTGTCGGTCTGTGTTTTAAAATTGTAGGACCTATAGTTTTATAGCCTCCACCACTACGAAAGATGTTGGTTGATGGGGGATCGTCTCCAAAGAGTCTATACGCGGCACGGTCAAAGATTGCGTAAAAGTCAAAGACAAATTCTGAGGCGGACTCATAGCCAGTCAAACAGGTGTAAGGTTTCATTAAGGAGATTTTTTTACATAAATTAAGTATTATAAAAGTTTTGTAATTTTATAACACGTAGGTATGAGAATGATTGTTAAGAGAAATTTGAAACCTTATCCAAAAGGAAACCTGTTGAATCCTATTATGATTTTATTTAGCGCTATCTTATATAATATGACGAAATAAACTGCAACCATAATTTAAAGAAGTAGATCAATGTAGCTCACTCAGAGATCCTGAAAACATTATTTAGGATTTCTACTTTGCAATCGTTCGAAAGTTACATATAACAAGAACTATCGTGAAAGCCCAAGCAAGTACTTGTTTGGCTAATTATGAATAATTATGGTCTTAAATAGAACGAATAAATGTATATCTTACCTTCACAAGATGATCTAAATAAGAATTTGATTATTATGCGTAGCTAAATAGTTTTCCTCACGTGCATGCAGCTACGTCTATATCACACGTCAAATTACATGGCAATTTAGATTTTACAAGATTTTTCAAACATCTGTGAAATTATTTGTCATCATTCAGTTTATTGTGATGCAACACTGGTATTATATGGTTAGGCGGAAAGGTTAGAAAGGTCAATGCATTATATAGAAGAGAGTGTCATTCTAATTAATTATTTAAAATATTCGTGTTAAATAATTTTTTTTGGTATTAGAATCATGACATACATAGCTGTCATGATTCTAATACCTACTGTGAGTTGAAATGTAGTTGAAATGCATATCTTTTATGTAATTACAATTTTCGGAGGAGTTTGCAGGAACCGGAACTAAGCTACTGATAGCTATATCTGGAAATTAGAAGAAATGATGAGAAACAGACAAATAACACCTTTATTGTTAACTTATCACAACAAATGCCAAACGGTTGGTGCTTGAAAGATGAAAATTTGCATGGATATTTGTATTTACCACGTCGAGAAAGTGCTAAAATAAAATCACGATTTTTTATTTTTTTATTTTACCTCCCCTACCCGTAAAATAGTTTTTTTTTTTCTCGCGTCTACTCCATTGTGTGGGGTGTCATTCGATTTTAAAACATTGAGAAGTTGAAAAGACGATTTTTTGATTAAGGTATCTATTTGCAAGATATTCAACTTTAAAGCGCAGTTTTTGTTAAAATAGGGGGTCCCCGTCACCCCCTTCTAAAAGCTAAACATGTGTCGTCCATGTGATGAAGGAAAACGATAACGGCTTAGATAACTTTGTTAGTTCAAGAGTTATACCTCTATAACTACTTGGAAAATGCTTACTTGGAAAAATTCTTACAAAAAAAAGAGTAAAGAGTGAACACGTAAATTATTTAAAATAAAATGTGGGTGACTACGAAACCCTATTCTATGCGTGGCCTGACACGCACTTGGTCGGTTTTTTATAAAATAGGAAATGAAACAAAGCTATGATTAAAATTTAAATTAATTTCAAATTATTTTATTGTACATTAGTTACGTAATGTTTGTTTAGTGACACCTGTTGATTAACTCTGACAGGAGGGAAGCGTTATTTCGAATTTAAGTTAGTTTAAATGCATATATTTTATCTAATTATAATTTTCGGAGGATTTTGCCGGAACCGGAACTAAGCTACTTACCATCGCCGATTAGAAGGCAACTATGAATTGTCTCAAATCTCATCTAATATATGGAATTGGGTACTATTATGTTAATAGAATAACTAACAAAGTTAGGTAATCGCCTAATTCAGGTTAACTACACAGATTTCTAAACACTGCGTATTCATCTATCTAATCATGGTCACTCTGCCTTTAAAAAGGTATCTCAATTAACAATAATGAGTTAAAGACAAAACACACAAGTCATTACCTGCTCTATGGTTGCATACTGAATAGTTTGAACAAATGCTAGTGTTGATGAATCTACATTTGAAAATGCTACCGATGCTACCGCAGCCGCAGGCAACAAAGCCATTGAACATGTAATGATGAGTCTCTGTAAGAGCTATTTCACAAAACATTATAGACACCTGCCATCCTCATACTGCCTATCATTTATCACATTAGAATAGATGCTAATTAATTGACCAATTTTATGAACCTATGACATTTAAATACTAGGCAAATTTCTACTGATCTGCCCCACTTTTGAAACCAGCCGTACCTTTGCTTTCTGATTTGTACATATAGCTTGGGTTTAAAGGTTCTTAAATTGACAGTTATTTATTGTTGTCAGTTTAAATTCACTTCTCTCTTACATACAAGAAACATACGTGATACGAGCATGCATTGTTAACTCTGGCTGTACGAGTACCATACTAGATCGAATCACTTACGAAACAAACATATTTTTTGCCGCTAAGTTAAATTAAGATGTTTTGAAGGTGCGAATCAACAGTCGGTAGCCATGAATATTGCGAAATAAGTATCAAGTTTCCATATCAAACGAATGTCATCAATGAACAAACTATTTCTTAACTAAAACAAACACGTTTGACATCAAATCTACTCTGTTCTATTTTTCTATTCACTTGTTAGCTTTGCACAGCACTTTTATGAACAATTTTTTTCATTTTTAACCTAAACAAATCTTATATGTAATTGATAAAAAATATATAGGGTATTGTATTTTATGTAATTGTAGGAGTGGTCTAGTTAGGGACGAAGCAGCAAACAATGTGGTAAGAGAGAAATTGTTACGCGCAAAACAATTTACACCTTTAGTGACACTGTGCTTTACTGCCATACAAACATTCAAATATAAAGTGTCGTAAGGTAAAGGCAACATGGTTAAATCATAAATTTATGCATGCGCTAACAATGTAAATTTCTAAAATGGTTACACGTAACTTACTGCCTCACTACGATTATTTGTATTTTTATTTTGTAATAATACTTACAGATTCTATTTTCCGCCATAACTTCAACAGGTTTTCACATACGAAAGTATCAACTCCTTCATACATTCGTTACACGCCTATACAACGCCTACATTTACAGGCTCTCTAGTCTCTTGCAATTTTTAGTTAAATATAATTAATCAAAAATAATTATTATTTATTTTAATTTTGTAATCCATACATAAATCAAATTAATTCATTTTGACAAGATTATTATACTTAAATAAATAAAGTTTTTCATTAATGAAATTAGGACCCTTATTAGTGTTTCTTAATTCAAAGTGTATGTTTGCTCTATTTATTACTCAAGCCTCCAAGACATTTCAAGCAATTTTTTTTATCGGGTAGTCCTTTTTTTGTGCAACCTTCTTCCCTTTTAATTTGTCTTCTAAAGCTTTCTGGCGCTTAGCAACAATACGCTCATGTGTCCTTTTCATTTCTAGAATTTCTTTCATCTCTTCTTTGTCTTCATCCTAAAAGCGAAATTAAATATATATTTTTACCATCTTCCAATTCAAATAATGGTAATATTTGAACTGTCTATTAAAATGTATATCTTGCATATTGATAATTTTCTATCTGACTTCCAAATACAAAAGCCTTCATACAAGTACCTTTTGATTGATCCTAAGTACCAAAGCCCTTTTCCCGCAAGCCATGGGTTGGCTGTAGGCGAGCAGTTGCTTCAACCTTTGCGCTGGAGGCACCCCTCTCTCCACCACCAGCACTATCCTAGCCCACTGCCGCTGCCACTCATTCCTCGTCTCCGCTATCTTCTGGTACGTGTTCCCCATCATAGCAATCAACATGTTCACCAACAGGATTGCCACTATTATCATGTAAATTACGAAGAGTAGCTGTAAAATAGATTTTAATTCTATTATTACAAGGCATTTTAATAATAATAGTGGTAATAATATTGACTCTAAAACTACTATTTAAAAAAAAAAAGAATGGTTTCCATTTATTCTTAAAATTTTCATACAAAAAGCACACCTTAGCTTCAATTTCATGGTCAGTTCGTTCAAAAGCGCTATAATAATCGGAGAAGGAAGTAAGAGACATAAGGAACATGGCCATGATGCTCTCCATCGGTGACGGCATGGGATTAGACACGGAGTCGTCCACACCTTCAGGAGTTGTAGGATTATCAAACGACAAAAATATAATGTAATAGGCTGAAAAATACAAAAAATATATTAATTAGATTGATTTTTCTAAAAAAAACAAAGTTCCAAGAAATTACCTTGAGAAAATCCCATGACGAAAACAAGGTAAATGCAAACAAAACGAAGAAGGTCACCCATCACCATTCGATATATCATCACGACGAAAGGACCCACTGTTTTAAAACCACTGAAAAAGAACAATAACAGTGTTAATGGCACAAATAAGTACAGAACTATTATAGCGACAAGCATCTCGCCTCTCATTCCTTCCATTTTTTTTTCTAAGAAGAAGATCTCGAATACAGCGCAACCCTGTCCAAAATTACATCTTTCTTTTTGCTGGATCTAACCATACACATTCGCGAAATTTTACAAAAATCATTTAAGTGGCAAAATTACCGTGTACGATAACATGTGATTTTCTATATAAAGATATTATCTTACCGGCAGAAGAAAAGAAAGTATGGAGCTGTAGTCAACATGATGATGACTGCCAGATGATCCTCGGCTTCATCAGCACACCACAGCCGCAGAGTGGGCAGGGCCATCATTAGGAGACAGGATATTAAGAACATCACCCTTAAATACAACACCAGCATCGGTAATAACATTATTACTATAACGAAACTGATAAATAGAGCTACTATACTATTTAATTAGATGCACGCCACATGTCAATAAGTTTTAAAGGGGTAATATTTTTATTCTGAAAGGTATTTTAACTTACCGCGATGGCACCGTGCTTAGGTTTTCAACAAACATTTTAAGTCCAAGGAACCTTGCCTCTCGTAACGCAGCAGCAATGTAGGCAAAAGCCCCCATCCATAGCATTAACTCTGCAGAAATTCGGAGCTGAAAGACGAGTTCCAAAATAAGGTAATGTTTTTGCCACCTTTTTTGATGTGCCATTGTAGGTACTTACTTTGGCTTGCCATGAATCTAGGTTCATCAGTCGACATTCTTCAGTTAGGTCTTCCCACCATCCTTCCATGTTGTCTTTGGGTGCTTCGGTTGCTGTTTTAAAATAAATTCATTTACATTAACATTTTCAAATCTATTGGAATAGTATCTTATGTTTTCAATATTAAAATTTCAAACGTACTTTTATCTCTTTTACTTGGATGACTTTTAAAACCTCCACATTTTGGTCCATCTAGTTTGGTGCCATCAACCAACTCTACAGCTCCTGGGTCAAATTCTATACCATTTATCGGTATCGTACAATTTTCTGAAAACAAAAACACTTTTTCCCTTGAACAGAAATACAAACACGTATTCCATAAAATAGGACTCACTGAATTTTACTGATTTGATAACAAAGAGATTTGTAATAATAAAATTTGAGACACTACCTGTTGGCCTAATCAAGAGTTCGACGTGATCTATTTCTAGACTTACCGTCAATCATGAAGTCAGTTTCATTCATCACAGATACCGTTGCGTTCAAGGCGGTACCGTTCACAGCATGTTCAGGAGGCGGTCCAGGCCTCAGAGTAAAGCACACCAAGGATATGAGGAAGTAGAAGAAAAACAACAGGAACTGGCGGTAGAAACGAAACTTCACAAATGTGTTCCACTTCGTCTTTAACAAGTCTATTAGCATCCCTTCCAGCAATTCTAAATGTTCATCTTTTTCCTGAAAATTATACAATTTATAATTGTATTAGGATTTGGTTTTTTGCACAAAAATACCTAGTCAGGTCATAAATTCTGTCACATGTTTAATATAAAATAATTGAAACAAGTTTATTCATTATGTAACCATTTATATACCAAAATGAACTTAACAAAACATAGATTCTTATGACACTAAAGTTTATTCAAAATGACCTCCGTGATTTTGAATACAGGCCTTCAATCTGCGCGGCCAGTCGTCTATCGCAGCACGAACGAGGTCCATGTCAATATCGGCGGCTGCCTTAATCAAGGATGTCTTGAGTGACTCCAAATTGGGATGAGGCTTTGAGCACGCCTTTTCCTCCAATTGTTGCCATATCTTGTAATCTAATGGATTCAAATCTGGACTGGAGGAGGGCCAGTCTTCGTGCCGGATGAAGTCGATTTCACGCGCCGCCAGCCAGTCTTGTGTGCTCTTCGCTCTATGAGCTGGCGCCGAATCTTGTTGGAATACCCAGTGCCTGTTATTGAACATGGTATGAGAAACAGGTTCCACAAGGTTCGTCCGGACTGTATTTTGATACACAAATGCATTCGTCTTTACACCTTTCTCACAAAAATGTACCTCTGTTAAGCCCCAATAAGAAACTCCCAACTATACCATGAGCGAGGATGGAAAATGACCTCGTTGGACACGCGGAATACGGTTGCTCGCTTCTTCACTACTGTGTGCGTACATCTTATCATTTTGCCTGTTGTAGCTCTCTTCTACGGTAAAAATGTTTTCATCCGAAAAAAGAATTTTCCAATATTTTTACCGCTTCAACAAAGCGCGGCATCTCTTCAGTCTCAGGTCCATTAGACAAGCATTCAAACGATGTCCTGTTTTTCTTCGATATACCCGAAGCCCTAAGTCTTCATTTAACACCCTTTTCACCGTGGTTCTGCTTAACCCCATCTGAAGGGCCAACAGTTTCTGCTTACGTTTGGGATTTCTTTGAATTCGCGCCTTCACAGCTTTTATCACTGCTGGAGTCCTAACAGACCGAGGGCGACCACTTCTTGACCTGTCATCTACACTAGAGTCTTCATTGTATCGTTCGATGGTACGATAAACGAACTTTTTGGTTATATTCAAATTTTTCAATATGTCAAAAATTTGAATTGGCGCGTAACCGCAACGATGCAACGCAATAACTGCAACTGGTCTTCTTTAAGCGTCCACTCCAGATTTAAAAATGAGTAAAATTCTAAAAAGTATAAATTTTTATTTTCATGAACAATTCGAAATTCGAATTCAATAAACTTTTTTGTGGCCAGCATTCTAAAAGAAAAGTTTTTACTGTGTGACAATACTTATGACCTGACTGTGTATATTTATATTATATTAAAAGTTATTTATCGCATTACATTGCAGTAGGTATAATGTGTCGATAAGCTGCAATTTTTTAAGATTGATTTCAAGAGTTCAATGTCATCCCAAACGTATTCTCAAACAGATGCATTTTTATTGTTGTGCCAGAAATTAGAACTAAATTTGATTTCTAAATTTTAAATCTTATTTCGCACTCACTCCGAAAACAACCAGGTTAAGAGCAGAATCTTTGCTGATCAGTCCGGTTGCCGTATCAATGGTGTCGACTTGTTCTAAAGGGTATGCAGCGCAGGTAGTTGCTCCGATCTGCCAGTAGATCTCCCTTTCGATGTTGAGGATGTGGAAGAACAGGTCTGTGCGCGCCAGCTTGGCTGAGAGAGTCAGCGGAGTCAGATTCTGCATGTTCCTAAAGTTCAGGGATGCTCCTATTTCGTACGCCATGTCAAATGTGCTCTATAACAAATCGATGGTAACAACAATAACTTTAGCAAGTTCTTAGTAAGCGTTTCAATCTTAATAAAAAGTTTACTACAGCAACTGAAAATAGAATTGTAAATAAAAAGTATCTCAATATTTTATGATGGTTAATCGATAACAATAAGAAAAATACAAAAAACTTAACCGACGAAAAACTAAAGAAACTAAAAGGAGAAAAATAACCTATTTTAAATTCAATTTTAAATTATTCAAACTAAGCTCATATACACATAATATGTAAGTACCTCATTAGACTTGAGTTGTCATAAAAACAAATTCGTCGTGTTTTAGTTATCTTCTTATTTATTGTTTGGTTTTATAATTATATAATGTTGATATTTCTCTTATAGTAAGTAACATTACTAGCTTTTGCCCGCGACTCTGTCTAAGTTTCATTCAAATCCATTTTTAAGCGATTGAGTAACAAACTCTCAATTTTTAATTTTAACTTGTTTAGCGCATTATAGTTTGGCGCATTATCAGTCATTTCCATTTTCCATCCCTAGGGTTGATCTTCTTTAAATTTTTGGACCAACTTTAATGTACATTTACAAAAAAAATATTAAAGACATTGGACTCTGTAAAATGTTATCCGTGGTCATACAAAAAAATATAATAAAAATAAACGGGTCGAATTGAGAACCTCGTTTTTGTTTTTTCCTCAGTTAAAAATAGTGTTGTCCACATCTCCATTCATACGACATCGATTTTTATAGTTTTTAAAAATGCTATAAATGTTTGTAATCTGAACCCTTAACGAAATTGTATACGTATATACTTGATATTTATGTATTTACTAAATATTTACATGATCGTTGAATACTCTGATGTCTGACCTAACAAAAAATCTAATCATGAACGTCGTAAATGAAAAGTGTCAGCGTTTTAGCTATTTCATATGTTGTAGGATGTTTTTAATTTCTCTATACACAGTCAGGTCATAAGTATTGTCACACAGTAAAAACTTTTTTTTAGAATGCTGGCCACAAAAAAGTTGATTGAATTCGAATTTCAAATTGTTCATGAAAATAAAAATATACACTTTTTAGAATTTTACTCATTTTTAAATCTGGAGTGGACGCTTAAAGAAGACCGTGTTGCAGTTATTGCGTTGCATCGTTGCGGTTACGCGCCAATTCAAATTTTGGACATATTGAAAAATTTGAATATAACCAAAAGGTTCGTTTATCGTACCATCGAACGATACAATGAAGACTAGTGTAGATGACAGGTCAAGAAGTGGTCGCCCTCGGTCTATTAGGACTCCAGTGTTAAATGAAGACTTAGGGCTTCGGGTATATCGAAGAAAAACAGGATATCGTTTGAATGCTCGTCTAATGGACCTGAGACTGAAGAGATGCCGCGCTTTGTTGAAGCGGTAAAAATATTGGAAAATTCTTTTTTCGGATGAAAACATTTTTACCGTAGAAGAGAGCTACAACAGACAAAATGATAAGATGTACGCACACAGTAGTGAAGAAGCGAGCAACCGTATTCCGCGTGTCCAACGAGGTCATTTTCCATCCTCGCTCATGGTATGGTTGGGAGTTTCTTATTGGGGCTTAACAGAGGTACATTTTTGTGAGAAAGGTGTAAAGACGAATGCATTTGTGTATCAAAATACAGTCCGGACGAACCTTGTGGAACCTGTTTCTCATACCATGTTCAATAACAGGCACTGGGTATTCCAACAAGATTCGGCGCCAGCTCATAGAGTGAAGAGCACACAAGACTGGCTGGCGGCGCGTGAAATCGACTTTATCCGGCACGAAGACTGGCCCTCCTCCAGTCCAGATTTGAATCCATTAGATTACAAGATATGGCAACACTTGGAGGAAAAGGCGTGCTCAAAGCCTCATCCCAATTTGGAGTCACTCAAGACATCCTGGATTAAGGCAGCCGCCGATATTGACATGGACCTCGTTCGTGCTGCGATAGACGACTGGCCGCGCAGATTGAAGGCCTGTATTCAAAATCACGGAGGTCATTTTGAATAAACTTTAGTGTCATAAGAATCTATGTTTTGTTAAGTTCATTTTGGTATATAAATGGTTACATAATGAATAAACTTGTTTCAATTATTTTATATTAAACATGTGACAGAATTTATGACCTGACTAAGTATATACTGATGTACCATTTTCTCGTAAATGACCAGCATGTGCAGCACGGTGTTACCGTTGGTGTCCTGCTTGTTGGGGTCAGCTCCTCGCGCCAGGATTAAACGGTAGCACTCTTCTTGACCGAGGCAGGCTGCAAAACTGAGGGGATACTCCCCCCAGTAAACATAGCTGAAAAATAAAAACCTTTTTCTGTCATAATTATTTCGCTTACACTTATAGGCTGAGGGTGTATTGTGTAAAAGGATAATTTGATATTAGATTTGACATACACATGAACATAAACTCACGCCGTAATTAATCCCTCAAGAGGTGTAGGCAGAGGTACTACACACCGCATTTTGTATGTTTATGTTGAGTCCCAATGAGACAGTTGCGAACGTGTCGCCACTATCCGGGCACAATGAGGAACATGGCAGCTAGAACTTACCTTCCATGTACCCTAGACCTGTCGGTTCGGGTCGGTCGGTTAAGCAAGGCACGTAAAAAACTAAGCTACCACGTCCTCAGATTAGATTTGAATACCCCGGAAAGGTTTTATAAGTTTTTTCATGAACTTATTAATATAATTTTATTTACTGTAACAGCGTACATCTTGATGTAATAATGATATCTAACAATAACTTAAGAAGAGATAATCCCTGAGTTAACAATTCTAACGACATATCTGGCAAGATCACCAGCTCAATGCGTATTTAGTTCTATTTTCTTTGCTCCAAACTCCAGGCTTATAACGCGTACTTACAAAATGTTTAAGGCATAAGCCAGAGTATTAACATTCTCATTATGGAGGTCAGTTCTTAAAAACATAATGACAAGACAAATATGCTGACACAAAAAGATAGTTAATATATCTTAAAAGTTTAGTCAATAGTTTCTGAAATTATGGGTATGATAATAAGTGTTTCAAAAAACTATAACAAAATAAACTTACGGCCGTTTGATCTTTTTACTTACTATTAAGTACTTTATGCATGCAACAATCATTCACACCACCAGCGCAAGCAATAAGCTTGTACTTAACAGTATAATAAAACTTAAATTACAAATTTAAAAACCCGCTATTGGACATATTTGCGTCCATTCGATTGTTCATCCCCTCTTTCACCACCCATAACTTTTGAACTGAGAAACCGACATTGATGAAACATAGCTAAGAACACGCTCGTTGAAGTCACCTTTCAATCAAAAAAAACTACATCAAAATCACATCATTCGTGCGAGTGTTATGATGCCACAGATAGACGCACAGACCGGCACGTCAAACTTATAGTCCACCTCTTTTTGCGTCGGGGGTTAAAAATTAATGCACTAACCCTTTATAATCAGTGTGCGGTTGAACATTCACCCACTCATGGTCAAAGACATCAGTTCTGGAAGCCTTCTGATCTTCAGGACACATAAAGTTCCCAAAGCAGCGCTCGTGGTAATCAGCACCAGCGTCTAAGAGAAACTTCACCATTGTCGGATCTTCATTTACTATCGTCATGTGTAGGACACTCTCACCTGAGAATATTGATAACTATTTCACTACACAATAACTAAGCTTAGGTATACGAGTAGGTGCTTAGTTGTGATAATCGGATATGTGATACTAACAAATAGCTTATTTTAAAAATTACCATAAAAATCGATAGGATCGCTATTGTGAACTGATCGCAAAATGCTGGTTACAAAGTAATTTGATAGAGCACCTGATATGTGCTGAAAATTAACCGTCCCCCGTATCGGGAAACAATCACGGCGATATTTAATAAGTTATACAGACTTTAAAAGGTTTTTCAATTTAATGAATTTGCGAATACAGCATGTTAACAATTTAATAGATTAGTTTAAAATAACCTTTTAAATGTCTAAATATGTAATAAATTTGCCTCATCTATAGCTACTACATCTAATATGACTCCCACGCTTTATATAATGTATGTGAGAATTAAACATTTTGAATCTTAAAATGTAGGGCACAATCTGAATAATGGAAATAAAAAATCGATCAGTTTAGGTATCCTCAGCAAAGGTTACAAATATCAAAGTTCATCTTTAGATCACACCATGAATATTTAGGCACTAAAAAGACATATTATTCAACTTTCGTATACAATACAGTTACGGAATTCGAAGAATGGAAAATTTATTATGTATGTATAGTTTTATATATATATATCGTTGTTATGAAAACTTCCTCAACCAACCACATAAGTTATACAAAAAAAAAATTAAACTCTTGTGAACAAAACTAAAAATTAAAATCTACAATCATGATTTTTATGATTCAAAGAAGTCTAATCAGAAATTACCATAATATTCATCGCTCATATAAATATCGTTGATAAGTTTTGGATAGAACCTTAGAAGTCTTTTCGCTAAGTCTGCGAGCAGTGATGTGGCATTCAGAACACACAAGTGCATGATGGTCTCTCCTACTGCACCACGTTCCTACAAATGATAAAGTTGCATTATATTACAACGAGATAGTAATAAAAATAGGACATACGTTTACTTATTTAACGTAAGCAAACTGCTTGTTATTTTGCAGGGTGTGAGATTAGGTTAGGATATACTTTACCTTTAAATCCCAACAAAGTTCCCTGTAAGCGGATGGGTTCGCATCATATTCCTCTTGTGTAACCTCAGGCCAGTCTTTCTCTATATCAAACTCCTCATCAGGGTTTTCCATACCCCTCAATGGAGGTAACTGCAGTCGGTCAAAAATTTTCAATTGAGTTTATCAACAATTTAATTTAAATTAGAATGATGGTTAATGTCGCACAGTACTAGTAAACTAGCTGCTACGAGTATATAAGAAGTTCTTGGTTCGAATCTTAACGGGAGGTGAACTTATCGTATTAGCATTGCTTTGCTCTCCGGACTTTGATGTAATTAAAAAATTAAGTTGTATGTCGTTATGTGGATATTATTACATTAATCCTCACCAGCTTATGCCTGGGTCTCTCCTTATTCCTTAGCAGTACGAGATGCGATATGGGGATGTACCGTCCCTTTCCCTTGTTGTAGAGAAACGGTTCCACTTTTGTTTTGATTGCGTGATCTATCTCAGCGTACTGCTTGTTTTGGACGGCTCTCTTCATCATGTCTACCAAAAGACCTCCACCTGCGTTGTCAAGTTAAAAGCCTATTAGAATAAGCAGTCATACTAGTCGATCTGAGGTAGATTCCAAAAATAGGAAGAGGAAGGGAGTTCTTTATCTTAGAATTACCATCTTATAAAATTACACAAGGAACGAAAATATCAAAGACAGAAACAAATTTAAAAGCAAAAATTTGCTGTAGGTACTTAGTCTACTGAATCTATTTTATGTTAGTTTGAATATTTTTCAAATGGTTTTACTTTGATGACTCAGTGATGGGATGACTTACCTTTGAGATCTATCAACTTGTATAGTTTTTGTTCGGATGTTCCCGCTTGTTTTTTAACACCACTTGTCACATTGCTTTCCGTATTACCCATTACTGATTATTTTCTTTTATAGTAATCTTTATATAAAGTCCATTAAATATGTCAGGGCCAGCTCTGTTCAAATAATGTTGATCTTGTATAGTTATTTGTAACCTTTTATTGATCAAGCTGTACCGTTACTATGACGCTAAGTATTGGTAGAGTCTCAGATTGTAGAACTAAGTAGAATATATTGACTGGTGGAACTGGATTTAATTCTAAGTCAAAGTAAAAATGTTTTTATTCGAACAGACTTAAAATAAGCACTTTCAAACCGTTTTTTTTTTTACTAGCATCGGTTTGGAATTCTATTTCTACGGGAACAATCCGACAAGAAACCTTCGTAGTTGCTTTTTCAATATTCAAATTAGATTTGCATAATTAGAATTGCAGTTAAGTAAAAGCTCAACAAGATCGGACTTTACAGTCGGATGTCTAGTTATGATACTTTTGGAATTACGTCAAAAATGTATGCATTTCAGATACCTATTTGCTGTAAAAAATACGTTTATTTTAATTTAGCTACATAATATATTATTCTATGACAAATACGTACCTATTATTATTGTAACATATTAAAGTTGATGGCAGCGAAAATTAAAACCAACGTGCGATTAACACAATAAATTATCTAAAGATGAAGAAATCCACAACATAAAATTAAATTTGAATTTTATGGGGATCCTAACAAATGTATACTATGCTAATTATCCTACAAAAATATATATGTGTGATTATGTGAATGTTTGAATGTTCATTACTGAATCAGGGAAATCCAACTAAATAGATGTGCATGAACTTTGCCACACTTCTACAATAATTATTACAATATTTATATTATTACCTTCTGGTTGGTAGGTACTCTATATATCCCGGAGAAATGATTGCTGTGGGATTATCAAAATTGATAATTTTCTCATAGTTCTTTTTCATAATAAATTCGCTAAATGCTGTATCATGTTCCATTTCTCTCGGGACCAAATTCTAAAGAAAACGCGGATGAAATAACGTGCTAAGGATCGGAAGGTGTGTTGAAATATAAAATTTAAATGAGTTGACTCTTTGTTATTTTATATAAGTACTTTATTTAAACACAAAAAAAGCCACTAAGCTGGCCGTCTCATCACTAGATAAAATACTTCTACTAAACTCAATACTGATGCGCTGAAGAATAAGCCCACCATTCCGCCGATAGATACTGGAATAGTAACATTTGAAATTATTAATTTTATCTAAGCAAATAAGTGGTTAGAATGATATTGTTGAAGTTAATGTTGTTTTGTATAGAGTTTTACTTGTTTGAAATCTGAAACTCAAAATAGATATTTACAAAGATACTGTAATATAATATGTATACTATAATCTCTCTTGTATTTACTAATTATTGTAAATTAGTTTCATTTTGTTTTTCGTAAAAATTTACAAAAATCGTGGAATAGATGCGTAAATAAATAATTCATAGAATAAAATTAAATATCTTTTAATTAATTTTTGTTTTAAATAACTCTAATGAATTATTTTTGGGATAGTCAAAACCAATAACAGACATAAAGTCTGACATTGCAGTAAAACTTGGTAATCCAGGAGACGTCGCAACCACAAATTAAACTTACCTAAATTATATTAAAAATCTAGATAACATTAATTTTATTAGTAGCTGACCTACTAAATCCAAGTTGCTTCTCAGCAAATTCCTTCCGTAGCGCAAATTCGGCAGAGTCATCATTTTAATATTCACGATAGTGCCTATGTCATGTTCACGCTGCAACTCTGGTATTAAACGTCTGTATAAACATTACCATTTAATACAAACAATGTTCAATAAATTTAATATAATTTTTTGGCATAATCTCTAATGACATCTTTATATTCCCAGCTATCGCAGATACCCACATTTTCTATTCCTGTAATATTTCAATATTAATGTGTAACAACTGCACCTACATACCTAGATAAATGAACGGTTTTAAGTTCACTTTCGATGCATGAAGGAAAACAATCCTCGTCATCATCTTCATGCTTATCAATCCCTAATTTAGCTTTTGCTGAAAAAATATATTAAGTATATCATCAGTGTTCTTCGGGTCTCTGCATTTAACTGTTTTGTTTAAATTTTAGTTAGGTAGTAGAAGTTAAGGATCTGTTATCGTAATAATAAAATAATAACACCTTAATAGTCATAAATTACCTAATTAAACTTTAAGCTTGAATAGCCATCAATATAGTCAAAAGTTTTCAACTTATATTTGATGAATACCTTTTCAAATTGAACAAAACGTAGTTTGAAGATAGAGTAACCCGATACTTACTATTATACGTAATTATACAGTTTATTCCAGTATAATTGCAATATTTGTCCTGATCTGAAATTTAAATAAATACTTTGATCTATTTAAATAAATGAGGGAGTAGAATTTAAAATGATTTTAGTACATAATTGTGAAATAATTAAATTCCTTTAGACAGCTTCTATGTATCAGGGTGTATTTACCCCAGCATTTTACTTTATCGAATTGAATTACGAGATAGTTTGACCACGTGCTAGATACCGATATCGTGTGAGGATGGCTTTGTGCAAGTTCAACCTTTGAATAGTTTAATCAATTATGTATAATAACAAATATAAAGCTCACTAAAACTGACAAGTTATATCTCGAACCGGATGAATACATTTACAATGTTCATACGAGTGCAAAGTGCTTCTTGCTAATCTGCATGCTCCATACGAATATGCCTGGAAATGTATTGACAAAAACATATTAAATTACACTTTTTATTACCTACTTAGGTACTCGCAACACCTTGAGCTTGGAAAACTTTAAAACATCATATATTTTTACTTACTAGTCCCATTTAACATGAAACACGTGCCCTATTTTACAATATTAGTAAAGTACATTCCTTTCTGAGGATGCAATTTATCTTCATTTGTATTTTGTATCAAAATCTGTACTTTCTTTTTTCAGCCGTCAATAGGTAATCGACAGACATACAGGGTTAGTTTCGCATTTTTAATATTTTTCATAATAAATTACCGCGTAAGTGTGAAGAATTTCCTTTGGAACCTCATGAGAGTACCGGCATCTTCTAACTTCAATACTCTCTTTTTGCAAATGTGGATCGTTTTCTACTTCAATTACCGAAAAGAAATAGTCCACTACATTTTCATAAACTGGCTTTACGAAGAACTTAAACTTCGTATCCAAATAATTTGTTGATAGTTCTTCTGTGCTATGTACTGAAATCTGAAAAAAATGCAACATCGAAACTAATCCAGCATACTAAAATAATGATTCCATATGATATCAATAAAGATCCATTACTTGCGCACTATAAAGCAGACGAAAAGATAAAACTCCAGGACCAGTAGATCTATTCACAACAGCAAATTCCTCTAACTTCGATTCTCTAAAACAATGATATCAGTTGTTATTGGTAGATTCAGTATATACATATATGTATGAATATGATAGAAGCAGGTGTGACTATTCCAAATAGTAAAATTAGGTTGGATTCCTTAATCTACCTAAAACAACGGTTATCTTTTAATAAGTGTTATCAATAAACAAACTTTTTACTTCTTATCATTTATCTATCAATTCCGTGGATATCGCTCAGTCAGTCTATAACTATATTTATGGAGGCAAGTGCTTACGCGTTTTGCAGAGAATTGAAAGAAAAACACGCGCCGTATTCAGAATCGACAATTCTGAAGAATTCACAACATGCTATTGCTACTCCGTTGTAGCTACAGTCTGCTAACATTTCTACACATGGCCGATGTATCTGGAAAAAGTGGATTCCCTTAACAAACAAGAGCAATGAAGACGCTTTGTTGTAAGTAAATAATATTTATATTTTGATCAATCCTTAAACTTTAGGTGATAGAACCTATTTTGTTTACAACAATTCTTAAAACTAGGAAAGACCCGATACAGAAATAATATGTGTTAAATTCTCCTACAAGTAAATGTATGTAAATCCTTACATCATTAATGACAGTCCTCCAATTGAGATCGCAAGGTACCTCCCCGCCGCACGGGACGCAAACTGACTTGCTGCAAGTCCCTCTGCCGTACACCACATCGCTCAGGTGCCTTTTAAAGTCAAAGCTGAGAGGATTCATTAGATCCGCTACATAAATTAATTGCTCTGTTTAGACGTAAACAAATTAACATCTTTATCTATAAGTGATATAAATCATATTTTTATGTACATTTATGATTTCATACATATCTTTGTAGGACATCTAATTAGACGGAATATTAATGTATCCAAGAGATTATTATTGTGAAACTTACTGTACAAGGTATTTATTATCAACAAAATAATTTCTTTACGGAATGATTACATACGGTAGTTTTTTGTAATCTGCTTCTGAACAAACTTGGGGTCATACGTCTCACAAATAGTGACAGCAGGAAAAATAGAGGTCCAGTGTAGATAGCGACTGTCCAAAGTGAATCCAACTTCAGAACCCAAACCAATGACAGGATATAGCAGACCGTAGAGGCAGCCTGAGCTGAATAGAATCACCGCACACCAAAAGCATCTATAAAAATAGTATAGGTTTCAGAACTGTATATAGAAGTATCGATGACATCAAATTATTCATCTGGTTCTTTGAAAACTACGTTACCTACCAAGTTAGTTTTTGTAAATCTTGTACCAACATGTACACTGTACAACCCTCGATAACTTAGTTTTTGTTTATTAAATTTTGTTTATCCCACCTTATATGTAGATTATTAATCCGTGGAAACTGTTTTGGTTCATGTTTCATCTTAAATCAGTATATAATTTTGTTTCTCTCAATAAACAAAAAAGGGAAAAAAAATATTCTTCAATATCTCCAACTGGAGTTTAGTAAAATACGGTCAAATGCGTGTCAGGCCACGCATAGAATAGGGGACTTTAATTTTAATATTTTACATGTTTACTTCTTATTTCGTTATTTTTACAATTATCAGTCATTTTACAAGTTTGGTCTCAATAACTACTGAACTAAAAAATGATCTAAGCTAGTTTGGTGGGTGTATTCCCGTCGACCCCGTTGGCCGTGATTCCGTTAACAGGGACTATCCACCCTTTATTAAAATAATCAAATATCGTTCCCGTTTTTCTTTCAAAGTTCACATCACAGGCACTACCATCTTGAATTTTTAAGATTTTTCTAGCCAGCCGTTTAGCGTTTAGAGGGTGAGGGAGGCTCTATTTCAACAAAAAATGCGCTTTAATATTGAATATTAAACAAACGGATACCTGTACTAAAAATCTTCTGAGCATTATCCCAATTTCTTTCAAAGAAAACTGACGGTCGGACATGGCAAAACTATAAGGGTTCCGTGACGTTTACATTCGGTGGACAAAAAAAAATAAATCGTTAAACTTACCTACTTTAATTTATTGCAAAGTTATCTATAAATAAACGAATTAAAAAGAGTACGTAAAGTATAGTATAAAGTGTTCTACTTACCTAGACAGCAAATTGCCGCATTCACTAAAAATAAATCTGAGGCCTTGAATACTGCTGTTTCTACCAAAATACACAAATCTCCTCCCGACAGATTTAATGAACTTACTCATCTGGCACGGGTTATTTTCAAAATATACGGCGCTTTCACCTTGCCTCGTGCTTCGTGCACTGATACAAGCTTAATGAGTATTCGTGTTTAGCAAATAGTAGGTAAGGACTGCACCTGAGTTCACTCTGTGACGATTGTTGTATTTGTTTTAAAACCAATTATCATATTTTATTATATGTATTTTATATTATCATCAAGATTAATAATTTAGGATCAGGGCTAATTCAAAGTACCTAATAATAAATTATCTTGTCTCCACTATACCAATGCATTCAATTTAGGAATATAGATATTGAAGGAATACGAAGTACAATCTAATATTGAACTAAGTTGTAAAAAAAAAGTTCATGGTTTATTTTTCTATTGATACAATCTCCTTTCACCATATGCAATATTTATATAAGTATTTAACTTAATTTACTAGATATTTTTATTAGTATCTACCTGAAAAAAAAATCTAAGGCTTTTAACGTAATTAATCTGGCGTATGTAGTCGCGGCAGCGGAGCATAATAATTAAACTATGGGTTTTAAATTAAAATGACATAGGTACAGAAATATTGCGACTTCGTCATTTCTCGGTTTTCGCGAAGATTCCTGAATGTGAACCGAACTTAACCGACATAACAAAGGTCGCATGATTTCCCACTATTAAACATTAAATTATTTTATTACAAAGTAAGATAAATTAACATTTATCAGAATACTCTTGTGTTTTGTCAAACATTTAATGAATCCGTTAATTTTAAATTCTTAAATATACTATTATTATTTACTGCTATTTATAAATAAAACGACAGTTTCAAATCTGCAATATCATAGCAATTAGCCCAACCAATGTGAGAGAGATAACCAGCTCCTTTTGGTGGTTGTAGTGACATCATCTTCTATAAACATAGGATCAACATAGGCTGGAGTCGAGGAGGTTCTGGCTTTTTTCCAGCGATTTAACAGGAACCCTTCGCGAAGGTCCCGTAACAGATGTAAACGAGGATTTTTGCGCTCTTCTTCCGAAGCTGAAATTTGGATATTAACTTTAAATATAAATTAAGATTTAGTCATTCCTTTTTTCGTTCCATTGCATTGGTTTGATAGTCTAATTTCAATATTGTGAAAACATAACAAATTTTGTCAACGTGATAGCCCAATTGGTAGTGATGATCTTGCCTTTGAGGCAAGGTGTCACGGGCTAGAATCCAAGCAAGTGCAGACATTTGAGTGATAAACTAAAACAGGTTTGTCAACATGTTTATTGTTGTAAGGAGGTTTACTACCAACTCAAATCAAGCAATCCCAGCTAAATTTATTTTAAATGGTTCCAAGCATTACGAAGAATATAATGAATCATAGCCTGGCTATAAAGTACCTATTTGGTTAAAACTTACGGCAGTAAGGTTCCTTGTCAGTGGTTAGTACGAAGTAAGGACCTCGCGCCCTTCGGAAGCCATTGCCACCGACAGCGTCGATACCCATCACGGAACACGCAGACTCATCGATACATCCTGATTCCAAAGTAGCGTTCACACTGGAAAACACAAAGCGAAAATGTCTATCACTTCCCATTACAGCAAAAATTGAAACATTTATAAAATATAATTAATTCAATGTCTTGACGAATCGAGTTTCGGTGATATTCCATAACTGATACAAACCCTTCGTATGTCAAATTCCAACGATGTCCAGTAAATGAGCAGTTTTCATTGACAAGAGATTCAGTAAACAATAAGTATGACCGGCCATGGCTGCATATTGCTTGTTGCAGCTCTAGAAATGGGAAAGTTTATTACTGTTCCAGTAGTACATGGTTATGAAGGTCAACTACAAATATCAAACTCACGTGATGCGGTTAAAAATAGTTTAGACCACAACGAATCAGTTTGATTCAAGCATCCCGGCTGTTTCATCCCTCCATTTGGGTAAAAATCTGCGTGACCTGTAAGAATGTGGATAAGGGCGATTAGGTTAGCTTTTTCCATCATATCCAACAATAAAGTAGTGTGAATAGTTTTTAAATTATTTAATTGTATCTATTAACAATTTTCATTTGTTTTAATAAACTAGGATTACCTTATCCAATTCATGTCAAGAAACCGTTCATGTTTAAGTAATGCAATTAATCACTAAGAAATATTGTAGGCACATAGGTATGTAATTTATATTAACTTTCGGGCGCTAATTTGGATTTTTCCTTCATACGTTCTCATTTCAATTTATATTGATATTAAGTTTATTTTAATGATTGCTATGTTAATAGCACCATTAATGATAAACACAACATATTTATAAACTAACCAGTAGGTTCAGGTAAACCAAATCCAATTTTACTGAGTAATCTCCCGTTTGTATGTATAACATCAACAAAGTCAGCATCAGAATCATCCAGACGTTCAGTGCGGTCTGTTGTCCTGAAACAAGGCTGTGCTGGGTCTAAACCTGGATAAAGAGAAAACATTTCATTACCTACCCTCTAAGTCTAATGTCACTGCCACACTTTGTAACTTGTTTGAAATATATCTACATTAGATATACATATTACCATAATATAAATACCAAAAACAACCAAACTTTTTTTTTTACTTTACCCCATCGCACCTAATCATGAGAACAAAATAATTATAAACTCCTCTGAAAAAACAGCTTTTGCAATTTCGCACTGTGAATTGACCTCAGAATCGATGTTGAGAATTGGAAATAACGGTTACCTATATATTTCGAACAAACTTTATTATCCATCCCAAACATACTTTATTAACCTATGGACTGTATATTATATAGATGTAGCAGGTATTACAAACCAGTTATTCTGGAGACACCACCAAGATGGTACGAAACGTAAGAACATATGTGAGCTCCCAGGCTATGACCAATAAAGTGGAAATTTTTCACTCTAGCACCGGACGCAGTTATTAACTGTTGTAAAAATCTGAAATCAAACCAGAAATATCATTTAAATGTGAACATCTAATTACATAATTCATTAAAGTAGTCAGTAATACCCTGTTACATCTGCACCAACTCTTCTAGTGTTAGCAACAGCACGCCAATACTTCCACGTGTTTCCTCCCTTACTCCAATCCACTACAATCACGTTCACGTCTCCCTAGAAAATAATAAATTATGTACAGACGGCCACACATAAAGCTTCACATAACAAGTACACTTACGTAGTACAACTTAAGAAAAATATTAAGTCCAAACCGGTTGGGCCATGGCTGTTTGTAAATGAAGTTAAAAATTGCAATTAAATAATGCAAATAAACAATTAAGTATTTAATAGAATGACGTATAATTTTTAATGAAAAGACACGTGTTTTTGAGGCTCGGCCTTTATCCATTTCTATCTATTAAAAGTGCGATGAGTACGTAAATATACCAATGGAGCATACTATTTTGCTATACCTATGCTGTTTAACAACGGTAAATAGAAATAATAAGTTCAAACACAAAACCCCGAAAACTGAAAACATTGTTCTCTCAAAACTATGACACAATCTTCTAATCTGAAATTGTTATATACTAACTATTCAAAACAGCCTTTTGCCACCTTGTATTAGACGATCATCGTAT
Organism: Choreutis nemorana; assembly: GCA_949316135.1. Classification (NCBI taxonomy): domain Eukaryota; kingdom Metazoa; phylum Arthropoda; class Insecta; order Lepidoptera; family Choreutidae; genus Choreutis; species Choreutis nemorana. Next base: position 4,383,196 of record OX438597.1, on the reverse strand, counting down.
TCTTTTGGCTAGGGTATTTGGCATGTGCCACGGCTATATTGATCAAATCATAACCCTCCTCTTTGTTTCGCCGTAGTCGGATAAAATTATATATGACACGGAATTATGGATGCCGTGTTTGCGTATGAAGACCGAGGAGAAATTAAAAAAAACACTGTTTGGTATAACAGCCGCCATATTATTATTTTTTCAACAAAGTGTATCTTATGCCCCCGATCAAGAAATAAGAATCAATTCACCTCATTCATGAAAATCGATTCATTAGTTTAGGAGCTACGGTGGAATACACAGAATACAAACATACTTAGACTGATGAAATAATTACCCATCTTTTCGCCTCTGCCTGCCGTAGTCGGGTAAAAATTACCAAGCGAAAAGAAACTAACTTTACAAGAGACATTGAAAGTTTTTCAGTATTTAATTGCACGCACCCATCGTAAAAATGCTCGGGTCATGTCCTTAACCCAGGTAGCGTTGCTGTGACTCATGAAGCCATGCACGATCATTACTGTCCGTCGAAAAGGGTTGAAGTCAACCCACTCCAATCCAAACTGTTGCCCTGGGTAAATCTGAAAGTTTTTCCTATTTAAATGAACACACAGGAGCAAAAATATTTAACAATTCTTTGTATCTCAACTGTGTTGAATGCAACCTAAAACTGCCAAGAGAAAAATAAGGAGGATAAAAATATCTTGAAAACACTATAATTTAAAGACCTCGTATTCTTAACTTCCTGATCCTCTGTTGATCTTAAAAAATTACTTTTGAGTGCACCCCTAGGATACCTAAGGAATATTTCCATTAAAATAGAGGCTAGGCTAAGCTGGCTGCGAGCTGGTTGATCACGATTCTATTCTTCAGGTATACATAAAAATATTTAAAACGTACCTGAACTTTTTTTCTCTGTCTTCTTGATGAAAAGTAAAAATGAGTATTTATTTCGTCAGACGAGTCAGGTTTCATGTTAAATAACCAGGGTAGCTGTTTAGTCAAGGATCCCATTCCAAAGCAGTCCACTACATCTGGAGGCGCAGTGACTTTATTATCCTGTGTAAAGAAAAATCTCATTTATTTATACTTAATGGAAATACGAACGAAAATATGATTAAATTTATTATTTTCATTGTATTGATTAGTATAATTGATTCCTGTATTAATCCTACTCTGAACCTGTGCTTCCGCATAGTCGAGATCAGGACCAGGCGTAGAAGTCGTCTGGTTTGTCAGTTTAAAAAACTCTCGGAGGTCCTCCGGACTTATGTGATTTTCCACTAAAATTAAAAAAAAACATAGCGTTTACATATTGGACCCGTTGGAATTAGGAATTTGGTGAAACAAAGGAGAATAGGCAAAATCGGCCCCCTCCAAGAAGAATGACATTTTTATTATATTAAAGGTCTATTTGTTATCATTCATACAGGAAGGTGCATGCAGAATGTACAGTGTGGTTGGAGCTATCAACTTAATCAAATATATTTTTGCTGCGAAAAATAGGAGTTCATCGTTTAGAGAACTCGTTTTTTTTAAATTTAGATATCCTTATTTTGGGTTTCAATTGTTAGTGTGTGATTTTTTAAGCTTTTGATTGCCGGTCGTTTAGTAATAAAGTCGTATCGAAAATCGAAATCGAAAAATCGTGCGGAAACAAATCATTTATATATGACCAAGTAAGATTATATAACTTCTTTTTTTTTTTTTGGTCTAAAAATGACTAGTTTTAATATAAAATATTTTTGGCCACACACCATATTGTAGAATACGCCCCAAGGAAAATTAACAGGTGTACGTTAGCAGACCTCTAAATTGTTATAGAAGTTAAGTAGTAAAGGCATAGTCATAGATAAGGAAATTCGGACTTCGATTGATTATACAGATTCAAACGTTGAGGCCCAGAGATAGGTAATAATAAAACGAATATGACAGTAACTATACGAAGATTCTGGTCCTGAAATATTACTTGTAAGTACTTCAGTGGTACCCTATGGCTCCTTCGCATGAGCTCTCGCATTTGATTCCCTTATTTATGGCTATTCAAGGTACTGATTTTTGTAAATAGGTATTTAAATGTGACATTGGCGACATTTTTCGTATCGTGAAGTGGTACTTGGGTGTAACTAGATTCAGGTTTCCAGGACAACTGATCAACACAGCCGTGACCTAGTTAATGCATAAATTTGATGCAGTCGATCGCGATGAGGCTGACGAAGCAGGCCTTCGAGGCGAGCGAGGCTCCAACGAGCGGCCGGTCGCGGGCTAAACGTGAACAATGATCATTGATCAACAGCCCTCAGTTATTGTTCTAGGTACTTACTCATGTACTTAACACACGCAATAATTTGCTTATTAGTTCAATCGACAATGCAATTAATAAACATTTAGGAATATTTCGGTTATTTTGTTTGATTTGAGGTTGGATTATTGCCAATTGACCTTAATGATATTTTAGCATCGTACCTAATGTAAGATTTGTCAATTTCAGGTACAAACAAAAAATGAAAATTAATCATTTTCTTTAAATAATTATTATATCGCTTAATCGTCACTTTTTGTATCATCGGATTAATTCCCATTTATCTAATTTTACTACTTTAATTAAATAGAAAGGGAATAAAACGTAATGAATAAGCTAGATTTGTATAATCCTTTAATTGATCAAATATCAAAGGGATGGTTGAAAGTCTAGAAATTTGAATTTTATTGACTCTCTTATTTAATTATAAAAACCTATGCTCAAATAAAATTAAAAACAGTCAAATGTGAGTCGGACTCCAGCATAAGAGATCTGGATGATACAAAATAGCTGTAAAAATACTTTTGACATAACAACGACTTATTATATCTTTTAATTTTGACTTAATTTTCTAGTTATATAATCTTTTGTTTTCATTTAATTTTTATCTGTTCTAAGTGTATTTCAATATGACCTGGGCCCTGTTTAATAAATTTGACAATTCGACAAGTCCGACATATGTCAAAAAGTGACAATTCGATCATTTTATGTTTATTAAAACTGATAGACGACAAAATTGTCATGCTGGAAAATTCGCAAATATGTCGGATTGTCGCGACATTTCGACATTTTTCACAATTACAGGACATTTTTCACGATTACAGGAGTGTTAACTTCTGTAGCTAAATCATGTTCTTAATTTTGAAGGTGTAAGAAAGTATTTATTTCAAACAATGGTACTTACGTCGAGCCGTGAGAGTAGTGATTATGAAAACTTGGAACAATTACAAACGAGGAGGCAATGACGATCATTTAAAAGCAGAATCAATTTCTCAAGTAATTAATAATTCATCAAAATCACAAAATCAAACCAAACAACCGAAGTTGCACTAGAGATTGGTTCATTCTTCCACTGTGGTGATTTTTTTATTTTACTCTTATTTAGCTTTATAAAACAATATAATATATAAAAATATTTGTCAAAAGTCGACATAATTGGTTCGACAATCCGACAGCTGTCACCGATTTTTAACATATGTCAAGTTTTATTAAATATTTTTTCAATGACAAATATGTCAAGATTTGACCTGTAGATTTTTGACTCATTTGTCACTTTCATTAAACAGCGTAAGCGCGACAATTCTGCAATTTTGTCGTTTAACACATATATGTCGAATTGTCAGCTTTATTAAACAGGGCCCTGAACTGCATGATCAAATCTGTTTTGTTTATATGATAAATTATAATTTAACTAATTCCAATTTATCATTTGTGACTTAAACATTAGTTTTATATGATATTTGTAATTTCGAATGCCAACATGGTAGAACATCCCACATTTACCATTCCCATAACAACTGTATTTCTTTAATTTCATGTTGACGAAATAAATTAATTTTGAATTTTAATCATGTTTCTAATGTCCTATGAATATAAGTTTTAATTGGTTTATATTTTAGTATTTGTTCTTAAACTGGCAACAAAAAATCAAAATCCTAATATGATCATTGAGTAATTGAGTATCTCGAACACTAACATATGGATGGATGGGAGGACGAACGAAGAACGCGAGCGGAGGGTTAAGTACTAAAAGGGTCCCGTAGGTACCCTTTGGATATGGAACCGTGAAAAAGAAAAAGTTAAAATTATATGATCCTCTACGGTTTTGTTCGAGCAAATTCCATAGAAACCGTTAATATACTCTACCTGTTAGGGGTTGAAGGGGTTGAGTTACAAATTTTTATTTCTATAAGATGTCCCTATAACGAACAAACCTTTTTTGCATGTGATGAATCATAATGAGTCAGGGTGTTCCATTTTCCATATATGTGTTTATATGATAACTTCATATTTGTTTATTCTAAATTCTTAGTACCTTCCATTCATGTAAGTCAAGACTGATGGGTAGATATTAAAAAAGAAGGATTGTAAGGAAATTAACACACAAGTTAGGGCTGTAGTTAGGTATGCGCAAGCATATGATTTTTTAAATATGAGACTATCTACATAGTTATTACAAATTAAAAGTTTGCAAATAACAGTAAGAACTGCATAAATCCCTGGGAAAAATAAAAAACAGATCTAAAAAGAAAACTTACATTCATCGGTTGTGACCCACGGTCGTTGCCCGTCCACTAAAGTGATAGACTTCACTAGTAAAAAGCAGCAAAGGATTCTTAAATCCATTGTTAAATATTTTTGTAACTATCACATGAATCCCACAATATATTTTTTATAAAAATAATCGACATGAAACGCGACTGCCACTGACATTGAAAAAGAATAAATTGCAATGCTTTGTTGAAAACTGGTGTAAACTTTATAAAAATCATGCCACTGAGGAAACATGGGTTAGCGCATCCGAGAGATAATAACATTATCTGTTTTCGTATGTACCTTACAACTTACAAATCAATCTACCATGCAGAACTACCTACTCAAATACCATAATGTTATTAATTAGTAGGATGTCGTGACGAAAATAAATGTAAATATTTAAAACTAAGCTGTTAGATACCATTCTAAACTTTTTTTCATTTTATATCTTGAAATTCCACTACTACTAAAACTACTAAAAAATTATTCTTCTTCTATTGAGGAAAAAGACATCAAAATCGGTCTATCATTTTATGGGCTTTACAAATTCACAAAGACAGACTCTAGGCTTTAAATTTTTATATTTTCTTAGGTGAACAAACAAATCCCTTCCTTTGGTATTGCAGATATCCGAACTGTTTCGAAAAATATATACCTAACACGACCCCATAATTCTCTCAGCCTATCGATGAAAAAGTTATGGTAAAAATAACCATCTTTCAGGGTAATCAAAAATAATTTTCCAATTTGTACAAGATCATTGGCAATCAACAAAAAATTGACTTCCTCCAACAAAATGTGTTTCAATTATTGATTTAAACATGAACAGACAGATAAGAAATCAAGAAAATTACATAATCAATTATTTGGCCTAAACCTAAATATTTTTTAGAAAATTTAAATATATTCAAAAATGCTTTTTATACGATACTTAAAGATTTTCATGTTTTAATTTAGTTTTATGGTTACTTTTATGATTTTCATTAATTTCATCAAAATAAATGTTACCATGAGGATTAAGAAGACTCAGTGGTAGCCTTATGTCAGTAAACTGTGTGATAAAAATTTTCTACATTGGCAACATTTTGATAAATGCTTTGATCTTATTGGTCAACCGCTTTAGGACCGTTCAAAACTTCAAAATCAAGCAACAGTCTTCAAAAGTTCAAATGCGTGTGTCCGTTTGAAATCTCCATTGTGAATTTGTCAACAACAATCAACAGTTTAGTATTAATATTAATTTTATTTCATTCTAGTTTGTATTTTTAAGCTAATTTTAAAATGACATCGAACAAGGAAGACGAAAAGAAAGAAATTCCAGAAATTATTCAAGATCCACAAACGAATAGCACATATCAAAGGTTGAGATTTTTTGGAAAGGTGAGTATTATTTATTGCAAAGCAATTATTAAGCAATTAAGAAATGAATAAGTTATAAAGAACAGAGATACATTTTTACATCTAAAGATTACTTATTGTAACCATTTTCAAAATGAAACAGTAAATGCGTTACTTAACAGGTGTTCCGTTACGCATTTTAATTCCTCAATTCCAAAAATTTATTTCAAAATTAATAAATAAATCTATTGTTTCATGAGTATATTGGGTTAGCATTAATTAAAATTAAGGAGGGTTAATAATGTTTTTCACTTTTGTACAGGTTCATTGGTACAGTTAGTTCTATTTGAATGGCATTTATCATTAGACATCCCTTGGCTTCTAGGGTGGATTTGCAAAATGTTACGAGATACTGGACATGGCCTCGAACCAGGTGTACGCTGGGAAAATTGTGTCAAAGAAACTCATGGTGAAATCAAGTCAGAAGGAGAAGATGGCACAAGAGATCTCCATCCATAGATCACTAAAGCACAAGCATGTAGTCGGCTTCCATAGCTTCTTTGAGGATTCACTCAACATATACATCATACTAGAACTTTGCAAGAGGAGAGTGAGTGAAATTGATATTTACTGTCACTATTCTAACAATAGGCTACTTTATTTTTGCTGAAAGTTTACTGAACATCAAACAATTTATAATGTGTATTCTAATGAATTGTGTGAATTAAGTGACTACCAGCTGGTTTTGAATTGAGAAATTGATGTTTCTACAATCTAGTTTCTCTCTTCAGAAATAGTGTGCAAGTGTGAATTTAAGGCAGACAAGTCCTAAAACTATCTCTTTATATCAATTTTAATAACAAATTAGTAATCTTGGTATTTCCTTTTCATATTAAACAGTCTATGATGGAACTGCACAAACGTAGGAAAGCTATCACGGAGCCCGAGACCAGATTCTATATGCACCAAATACTACTTGGGGTCCAGTACTTGCACAACAAGCGCATCATCCACAGAGACTTGAAGCTCGGCAACTTGTTCCTGGATGATGACCTCCATGTCAAGATTGGAGACTTTGGTCTTGCAGCCAGAATTGAATATGAAGGTATTATATAATTCTGAAGTCCTACTATTACCACAAAACTATATTTAAACAATTTCTTGTAGAATGCGGTATTTGATTACATTGTACTCAATATTTAAAGTAATAAGCATTTATGTTCAGTCACTTGAAACAACTTATGAATACAATAGATTTTAAATATTTACTTTTAGGAGAGAGAAAGCAGACTCTTTGTGGAACTCCCAACTACATAGCTCCAGAAATCCTGACAAAGAAGGGTCACTCCTTTGAAGTTGACATCTGGAGTTTGGGATGCATCATGTACACCCTGCTGGTTGGGAAGCCACCATTTGAGACCTCTACTCTTAAAGACACATATAAAAGAATCAAGCAGTGTGAATACAGGTTTGTAAATACATTTACATACTTACCTACTTCAACAACCAGACATCTGTATGCAACATGAATATTGTACATAATCCAAGGCAATAACCACACATAGAGATACCTAGGTATTGAATTATCAGGGTAATTTAGTATTAAAAGTGACTTGTCCACAAATTAAAAAAGGTGTTGAAAAGCAGGAGAAGATGACGGAATGTAAGGTGACAATTGCAGATGAAGTAGTGGACCAAGTGAGTGAGTTTGTCTAGTTGGGAAGTTTGTTTAAGAGAGATGGAATGTGTGAGGGTGATATTGAAAGAAAGGTTAAGATAGGTAATCAGGTGAATGGAGAATTGCACTCCATAATGAATTGAAAATATGTGTCTGTGATGGCTATTCATGATGGTGAGTTTCTTCACTTATGTATGGTGGACCATTCTCTCTGCCTACCCCTTTGGGACGAAGGTGTGAATGTGTGTCCATAAATAAACTACAATTCAATGAATGAATATTTGCATTTTTAGTGACAAGTATTTTCCTCATTTTCTGTTATATTGTGCCCCCAGTGAGAGTGTAACGCTAGCTCTTCGGGCTTGTATTGGTGGTCCGTGGCATATGATGGGTAGTCGATATGCGCAGGCGCTTATCAACGACAATACTATCTCACAACAATACAGGTTTACCACTTTGTACTTCACAAACATGCAAATTTCATCCACTAAACTAAACTATTATTATTCATGCTGGAATACCTATTAGAGCCATTTATTTTCAGATAATCAAAAAATAACAAAACTGTTCTACTTAAATATTACAAAACTATTAGAAGATTTTGATGTTCTGACTTAAATTCAATGTAGCATTCTTTAGAAAAAGCTTGTTAAAGCTTCAAATTCAAAATAAAACTATTCAAAATTGTTTTTCCATTCCAGCATGAGTGATTGCATATTTGTTAATATGAATTAGAATATTAAAGTAATGAAATCATCCAAAATGCATATTTGTGAAGTTCAGGTATTGTTAACGCACCTGCTTGTGTTGTTGTTACTGTTAAAAACAGCTGAGCTGGCTTTGTGACGACCTTGTTTACTTGTTGTGATTGACATAACTAATTGTAGTGATATTTCAACACAATTGCAAAATTATTTTGTGCATGACTACTATTTTACATTACTACATTGCTATGTATCATTCCAACCTCATAACCCCTGCTATAGTGGTGGTGAGGCCTTGTATAATATTCTAGCTTTTGCCAGCTAGTATTTTAAGACAAAACATAAACAAATTGTCTGAAATCCCTTAAAATTAAAAGAGATTTTATCTTTGCAGAATTTTATTCTTTTGTGTGTGTTGTTAAGTCTGTCATAAGTATCAGACATAGGATAGGTGTATATCTTAATTTTAAGTACAGATATTGTAAAAAAGGTATTGTTGTACAGAATACCGTCGTCGCTCCGCAAGCCGGCCGCGTCGATGATAGTCCTGCAGCTGCAGTCGAACCCGGCGCGCCGTCCATCTGTGGACAAGCTACTACAGCATGAGTTCTTCACGTCCGGCATCCTACCAGCGGCCCTGCCCCTCTCCTGTCTCACCACCGCGCCTAGAACCGACCAGCTGGAGGGCTTGCCCACTCAACGAAGACCACTCAACGAAGTTAATACCAATGGTGAGTTTAACAGATTTATTTGACTGTTCATTTGCTATATCTAAAGTTAATTAACCATTTACTACAATAACAAAAAATATACTTTTTATTCACTCTTATTGGCTTTCAATATACTTAGTCTATATACTCCAAAAGATTTGACTACAATTATATGTAGCAGCCATTTTAGTGTTAAATCAAACATTTTTCCCTTAGATCATGCGATGGCAGTGGACTCGCCGGTCCGTATCCGGATTTCTATAGAGCCTCGCGCCGTGGAGCCGACCTCGCATCGACAGAATCTCGTCGCACTCAGGGACCAGTTAGCAAGGCTGCTCACCAGCAAGGTATATGCCAATTCAGATAAACATGTATTTGTTATCATTTTTGTCAGTCTCTCTTGTCTAGCTAGCTGCTCTGTTTCTATAAGCTACAATGTGACTATTTCATTCATTTTGGGTTACATTAATGCCTTTTTTAATAACAGGTTTTTTTCCAATTGTAAACACTTGTTACTGTTTTCACATGCTTAACTCAATTTGCCAAAAGTACATGTTCATATTGCTCAGTAATTTGATGTGCGTCATCATAAATAAAAAGGTGATGTATTTACAAATCAGCCTATAAAATTTGCTGAATTGACTAACATCCCATATGTTGTTTTATTGATAGTTGATGTGTCGTGGGGAGTGCCTGACGGACGAGCTGAGCGACCCGGCCGCGCAGCCGCTGGTTTGGGTCGGCAAGTGGGTGGACTACAGCGACAAGTACGGCTTCGGCTACCAGCTGTGCGACGAGAGCGTCGGCGTCATGTTCAACGACACCACCAAGCTCATCATGCTCGCCAACGGACTGTTAGTCTATATTTCTCTATTAGTAACATTAATTAGTACTTTCAGGACTCGTCTAAGCTATTTTTGGAGTAAGAACACTTTTGATTTTTTTTACCAAAACCCAAAACTTTGTTTACCTATATACGTTTTACAATAGCACAATTAATAAAACAGATTCTGGAAGATTTATCCCTAAACTTATTAGAATAATAGTACTATAAGCTTACATACTATGTTAATACTTATACTATAGGTAGATATTTATGAGTGTTACATAATATTTTGTATACATTCAGTAACGTGCACTATATAAATCGGGCGGGACAAGAGCAGTATATGATGATGCGCGACTACCCGCCAGAGCTCGACAAGAAGATGAAACTACTCACATACTTTCACAGATATATGACTGAACATCTCATGAAAGCTGGTAAGGATAAAACTCTTTTAATCAGTTTTTTTACAATCACGAATCAAACGATAAGTCTGTAATTTTCTTTTCTGAACATTAAAAAAGATTTAATTTGTACTTGTTTCTCGTCTATGCACTCAGTTTCTGGTTGTGTGTTCTCATTATTAATTGGCACATACTTTTCTTCCACCATGATAACATAATTTCCAAAATATCCATCAAGTCGCAATACAAAGTGCAGACCGGGAATCTTTTCGAAATTCTTTGTTTCTTAAATTAAATTAAAAATATTTATGAATAAAGTTAAGAGTAGACAATAATAATGGAATATATTCCAGGAGCGTCAGTGCCAGTCAGGGAGACTGATGGTTTGTCCCGATTACCACATCTGCATCAGTGGTTCAGGACCACCCTCGCCGTCATCATGTATCTCACTAATGGAACCCTACAGGTTAGTTACTTAACATCGCATTTATTATAAAAGAAAATCATTGAAGTCTTAACAATGACTGATCTGTATTGAGAGGAGATTATAAGGATTAATGTCTTGCTGTATTAAAACAGCGTGAATAGAAAAATATGTTACAGAAGACCACATCCCAAAAAAATGATTTATTCCTGCAAGTCAATAGAGACTAGAGACAAAGTGGTTTGCTATGCGCGTTAGCTCTACGCAAGCTACGGGAATAGCTTACCAACAGATGGGCTTTGTGCTTTTTAACCTTGTTTAAATTATACTATTCTTTTTTTTCTACAGATTAATTTCCAAGACCATACCAAAATAATTCTATGTCCACTGATGCAAGCTGTGACTTACATCGACGTCGAGAAGAACTTCAGAACATTCAGATTTACCACAATCGAAGAACATGGCTGTGATAAGAAACTGTACACTAATCTCACTTATGCTCTAGAAAAACTTAACAGCCTTCTGACCAATAAACTATGCTGATGACTTCACCTTGATATAACAGTAAAATGAAATGAAGACTAGTGAATGTGTTGCTACATTTGCAAGGTGATTTATTTAGACTCCTTTATTTAATATTTAGATAGATAGTTTTCTTTTTCCAGGTTAAGATCTTTCCCTTTTATTCCATACTAGAAAATCAATTCCCTTATTCCATAGTACAAAGTGTTCAGTGTATGGCATATAAATTTATATTTCCCATAAAAACATGCTAAGTACCTTAGGAATTTATTACAGAACAGCTAATCAGCAGGAACTTTTAATATTGTGAACATAGATATTTTTAAATTAATTGTGCAGTATGGGCTTGATGCCTTTGTTTCAATACTTACACTCCAACCAGTGCCTTTGATTAGTTATATCTAAACTAGATTATACATTAAAGGTCGAATCTTAGTTTTTGTATTTAGGACCAGCAGCATATGGAATCACAACCACAACTGTGGGCTAAGAGGTTCCAACAAATACTTATTTTGAGCATTTTATTTAGTTTTATAACTATTTTTAATACAATTATTGTGCTACAGTACCATCAAAGAAAATAAATAGGAATTTGCAGACTATGTACTGAGTCAGGTTACGAATATTACAGGCTGAAACTCCTGCAGCAAATTGATGTGAAAATTATAATTAGAAATATGTTATCAGTATTAGGTTATTATTCGATGCTGTTGAAGCACTGCCAATTTGTAACTTAAAAATTACTTTGAGGTTTTACCTCATGTAATCAATGCAAATATTTGACAATAAAGTTTACAACAAAGAAATTGTATTATTTACCCTTTCTCAACCAAAAATAAAACAAATTTTAGTACCTAATAGTAGTCTTTATGTTGTCATTTGTAGTACATAATAAATTATCACATAATTCCCTACTTAACATTGTTATGGAATGAGCATACTTATTCACAGGAACATAATTATATGAGAATTGACAGGCAAATCTCTGCTTCATCTTAAAAAATTGCTAATGTGTAACTATTTTTGGTAGATATTTTTTATTCTTCTATGCTTAATGCATTGTGCGCTGTCTATTCCATGTATTCATTTCCATTATAACTCAGAGTGTATGGCATGTTGGTGAGGTAAAGGTTCTGCAGGGTGTACAAAAAGGCCTTCCTTGACTTGCCAGTCTGTGTATGCTCCGTATTGAGAGGATACTCCTACTATCTCACCTTGGCCACTGATTGGTCTGCCAAATGTCCGACCAGAACCAGCTAGGTAACTAAAACAAAAAAAAAACTTGGGTTACAGAATATCTTCAATAAAAATTACAGTGATTGATAGCAATGAAGATGCCATGGGACTTGAGACAAAAAAAAGCACTGACACTGTCAATATTGTACTGTTAATAACTTTAGTTCAATATATTAATAATAATCAGTGTTTGGCTGATTCCTTGCCACCTTCATTTTTTGAGCCCTTTCGCCCTGGCTCCATTAAAATTTTTATGTCACGCCAGGCGCGTCATTGGCCTCCCTGAAGGTTTCTTCAAAACGCGCTATTTTAAAAATACTTAAAAGCCAAAAACATTGGCTTTTTTGTTCTTCACCAAATTTTTCGTTCTTGACCTTCTAAAAATTTTCATGTTTGTTTTTATGTGGTTGACAATCGCTGACAATTTTATTTTCCAAAAGAATTGAATGGCCACAAATATTAGCATCTCTAAGAATCTTTCATGGTGTTTGAGTTTTGTTAACGTTATTTAAAATAATAGGTTTCTTTTATTTAGAATGAATAAAAAAAATGAGTACAGCATTCTTCCACCCTGAATATTTCTTAATGATGAGCCTGGCGTGTCATTGGCAACAAATTGGTTTAAGTAGTGTATAACATCTGGAGACAATTTTCAAATTACTATTTGTATACTTACGCTGTAGTATCAACATGTTTAAACTTGACAGGAGTGTCTCGCCGCCAGTAATCATTATTACAGACAACAGTCCAGTGGTCACCAGTATCTCCTTCACCATCATCATCTCCATAACAGGATACTTCTTGATTTCCAGACAGTGGTGACGAAAAGTAGTGGGAATGTAGGTTCTTCTTTGTACTCACATGTTGTATTCTAATATTTGTATTGCACTTAATTGGAGTCCTGTAATTAACTTTGAGTTATTTTAACTATGAGTAATAACATATTTAACACTAGCGACCTGCCCCAGCTTAACACATATATTTTATACATATAAACCATCCTCTTTAATCCCTCTATCTATTTAAAAAAACCACATCAAAATCATAGATAAGGACAAACAGTGGAAAGCGATTTTGTTTTATACTATATAAATTTTATATAACTTCAATCAATCATTATAAGTAAATAAAATAACTTCCATTGTAATTATTATAAGTAAATAAAATGAATTCAATGGCAGGTGTAGGTAATTTGAAATTACTGACCCTCGTTTGCAGGACTCGCCCATAGGAGCACGCACCAGCCAGTGGCTGTTGTTGTCGTCTGATACATCCACGCCAGTCACAGACTGCTGACCTGAACCTGAACCGTACTTCACATCATGCGAGTGAAGCCGCAACCGTAAGTCTGTGTTCATTAGCTTCAATACTGAACCACATGTCACATATTCCGCTTTTGATCCTGGAAATACATAGATTTAACACTAATCTAATTAATGGTGACTTCTTTTTGCATATATTTTTTAGTCAGAAATTAAAAATATTGTAAATAACAACCCATCACTTAAGGCCACGTAAGTCTTGCTCCACACATGGATATCATAAACAAACAAATATAATAGTGTTTAGTTACCTTCAGTGAAATTAATAAGAGTTATTGGAGTTATCAACACAAAAATGAAAATGTGATATTCTTTACAGAATGCTGCAAAAGCCATGTTAAATTATTTTTTTCTTTGGTGTTGACTTTTTTATTTCGACGACTATCACTGACTTGACGTTTCATAGGAAGCACAGACTAAAACCATTGGTCATTGATTAGAGAAGTAGGGATAGAGTTTTTTCTTATCATATCAGAAAGAGGAAATAGAGTTGCTTAGAAAATGAAATCGATTACCCGACGAAAGCAGTCGAAAGAGAGTTTTGTTATTGGCCCGTTTACATTGCTGTGATGTGATGATAAGTTTGGGTTGAAAATATTAAGAATTATTAATTACTTTTTGTGGAAACAAAAATTTCAACCTAACCCAACCGTTAAATGTTATCCACAGACGATAACTTTATTTTATTTCATCAGTGCTCTTCACCCTCACTTAACTAAATCCGAAAAGAGCCTCCACCCGAATTGAAATTCTACTCAAATATAACAGGGTCAATTACTATTAATACAACGGGTTGAATGTTGATTGTCAAGTCTTGTTTTACAATTATTTAAATTTAGTAGTCTGCTCTGAATGTAAACCCTTTTTAAGCCAATCTTATATAGGGTCAACTTTATTCGATACCAGTGATGCCAGATGGGGGGAATCTCCCAAATTGTTTTTTTATAGCTACGGTGGGATTTTTGAAGGGGAAAAATAGGTTTTATAGTTGAGAATTATACTACCAAAATTTTAATCTAGGATTTAAAAGCGAACAAAATAAGTATTAACATATCTAGGAATATACACAAGAAAGAAAAAGCACCATTCTGTGCATAATGATTGCTGAGAGGCTCCGAATTATCGTGACCGCGACCTGCGTCATTCATTCTGGTGTTGTTTACATTTATGAAGCTGTGAGGTTGGGCAGAAAAATAATTTTACAATTTCTTCCATGGTTTTTTTCTACCATGTTATGGCCTGTGTGTCAATACGCAATTAAGTATCCAGTTCAGCGTTTCAGTTCATAGTTTTAAGTATTTGATGTGACCAACTAAACATCCAGATATTCTAAAATAAACTGTTTGAATTTGTTATTACCGGCATGAGAGGTACAAGATTTTTACTTCTGGGGGCATAGCATTGTTTTTTTTTCTTATATAACAGCAGAATTTAATATGTAAAATGTTAGTGTTTTAACCACTAAATATCTGTTGTGCTGTACAGGTGTGGAGAAAATGAAATACGACGAATTGGCTGCACTTTTTGTCATCTCCCAAGTAACTCCTTAGAGCCTACAGTAATCGTACTAGCATATTACTGTAGGCAGATTCATCATTTTCATTGTTCATCTTATCACCTTCATCTCATTTATCATCTTCAAGAATGGAGAAATTATAATTACTGGTGATTAGGCAGTATGGTACTAAAACCAATGCCGTTAAAGAAATACAAAAAAAAACTGTCATACATGTTGATCGTGTGAATTGTGTTGGAATATGTTGCTTGACTGCTGATTCCTTTGTTTAAATCGATAAACTGATAATTTGTGGAAGATTCGTATAAAATTTCAACTAAAACAATTACTTACAGTTCCAACTTAGATATGGAGACGAAAAACAATCCTGATCATGTTAATAAGGGTAAGTTTCCACTACAAAACATGACTATCACAACAAAAATGTTTTCCTAGATTATATAATTAATATTGTAATTTTTTACAGTACCATTCGATCCAGGCTGGAATGATCCACCTAAGTTATCTTACAACGCCTTAGCAAGCGCAAACAAGCCTCGTAATTTCTTAAATAAGAGAGTAGCATTCCCTATGTCTGGTGCGAATTCGACTCCTTCAGCACTGAGCCCTGGGAAACTTCCACCTGTTCCTTGTGCTGCTCCCACCCCAATCATTTCAATGCAACCTCCACTAGTACCTTTGGTCAATTCATTGGGTGTAGCAAACATAAATGAAAATGAAACAGAAATTAATGGTGAAAGTGCTCTAACAGCTGTTACTGAAATTCTAATCCGGATTCTTGACAACAGTAGTGAACTAGGCCCAAAATCAAATGACATCAAGAGAAGAATTAAAGTTATGGAAGAGATGTGGACCAATGGAAAGTTAAATAAAGTAATACAAGTGAAAATGAAGGATCTGGCAAATGGTAAGTCATTTGATTGCCCCATACATCTAGGTTGACATTATCTTCTCTGTAACATCTCAAAAATCACTTGTTTTGTAATTTTCTTAGACCTTCAATAATGATATTTTTCTAATATTTAAAAGGGTTTGTGAATACTTCATACTTTCATATATTTAAAAATATATTTTTACAAATCAGTCTGTGAAAGCAAAATTTTAATTGGCTAAGATTTTTTTTGTCTCTTTAAGTATTTTCCCAGTGCCAAGTAATATTTATTATCAAGTTTTGATGAGAGATGAAATGATAGAAGGAATGATGAATCTGCCTACCAGTAATATGTTAGTATGATAGGTTCTAAGGAGTTACTTGGGAGATAGAAATGGAGATGAAAATGGGAAACAAAAATAGCAGATTGTCATCTAAATCATTGTATTTCACTTTCTCCACACTTGTAGATCACTATAGATGTTCACTGGTTAAAGCCCCAGCATTTGACACATTAAATTCTGCTGGTATATCAGAAAAGACAATAATATGTGAAAATTTTAATTAATACTACTTGTTTCCGCCAAGAAACTTTCAGCTAAAAAAAAATATACTTTAATTTTTAAATCTCTTGTGTTTTCCTCAAACATTTTTCCCTATACAAAATATGACACTACAGGCATATGACGTCACATTGTCGTATTGCCCTCTTTGTCCAATTCAAAACTTCAACATATTTTCGACAATAACCCAATTATTATAATTTTGATTTCCCAGATGATTTACTAATAATTAATATTTTCATACTTGCTCAACAAATATAAAAATCAGATTTAGTTAAATACCCTATTGTGTAATATTTAACGTTGTTTTATTTAAAATTCAACTTACCTACTTTTGTATAAGATTTAATTTGTAATTAGAGGTTTTCAGAGAACCAAATGGATGTGTAGTG
Organism: Choreutis nemorana; assembly: GCA_949316135.1. Taxonomy (NCBI): domain Eukaryota; kingdom Metazoa; phylum Arthropoda; class Insecta; order Lepidoptera; family Choreutidae; genus Choreutis; species Choreutis nemorana. The sequence goes on along the minus strand of OX438597.1, from coordinate 4,366,144 downwards.
AAACAATTTTACACATGTTATTTAACTGCTATGTTGATTAGTAGTCTAAAGTGCATGTTAATAGGTCTTTTACCCTGATGCTAGTTTAGGGAGTGCTTAGTAAAAACATTTTTAGTTTATGTTCTATCAGTTGCATAAATTATTGTGAAACTAAGTATGAAGTCATTTGTTTTTCAGCTTTAGAAAGTAATCAACCAAATACAGCAGATGAAATTCACAAGGCTCTTATGGTAGACTATGTAAGTGCTGTTGGTTCTTGGATGCCAGGAGTAAAACAACTCATACATCATTCAATAGCAAAAGTAGAACTCTTGGCCATTGATAAGGAATAACATTATTTACAGCTTCAGATCTCATATTTTCAAGAAAGAGTATTTAAAGTTGCCTTGTAAATACAAACATATTAATCAAAATATTAATGTTACATTTTAGTGTTCCCAAATGTCACAAATTTATGTACACTCAAAATGTTGCAGGATTGTAACTTATGTTGTTGTCTAACTAAAATATATATAAAATACAAAGTGGTTAACATTATATATTAAAAGAATGTGTTATTCATACAAACATTATATTTTTAATTCTTCAAATGAAAATTTTTACGAAAATTTACTATTCTGAAATTAAATGTATATATATGTATTATATTTAATACTAACTTACTTTTAAGTTAAATGTGATTACTGTTCTGTATGTACTGTTGTAAATAGGGATTTTTTCTCAATCAATATTAATCGTGAATGTTGATGTGAATATTACAAATTATAAAAATAAAAAAATCCCTGGTATGTACTCTGCAATACTAGATTATATCTTAGTGCAGGGCTGAGTCAATGTGTGTCGTAGTGTGGTTATTATATTTATTATGTGGATTTATCTTTTCTATAATATCATTTTACATTATTTTCCTGCCCGTTTCGTGAATTATGTATATGTATTACAAAAGAGTTAATGACAAGTTACCCCATGCCTGACATGTAATATTTATGTCTATTCTGTGGTGATTTACTATGTGATTATTTTTGCCATAAGTAACAGATGTATAATTTGTGTAACTATTTATAAGTTCATAAATGTATTAATTATTATAAAAATACATGGTATAAGAAAAGTGAAAAGTATATAATATAAAAAAAAGAATATAGAACTTTCAATTATTTTTATTTTTAGTACATACTTAAATAAAATCGATTAGTCTTATTCTTAAAAAATTACCTTCTTTTAGTTACTAATTCATTATCCACGTCTAGCGCAGCATTAAAACAGTTGATAGAAAGATACACTACAGAAAAACTTCAAAACTAAGAATTAAAGTTTTTATGAATAAGGCGGTATTTCTCTATCGCAGGTATGTAGATGTCACGTTTTATATCCCTCGTTTGATAGGTTTAGGGCTAACAGTCTGCCTGACTGGTTTGCACAGTTCGACTAGCGCCGCGGGCTCCCTAGTCCCGTCCTCCACCGCGAGGCAAATGGAGATGTCCACGCCGCACGGCTCCGTCCACGCACCGTGAGATATTAATACCTTTGTTAAGATGCGCACGTTCTGGGTGCCGTCCTCGTCTGAAATGTTAAATAAATAACACAAATACAACCTCATGGCCTAACAAGCAGGATGGTTTACCTGATCAAATGTTATATCACCGCCTACTAACGCAAGTTACTAATAAGGTAATTAAATGTTAGTCTTACTCGCTATAGATTTGCGAAGTTATTTCATACAGTGCCTTATGTTTTGTAGTTTAGTTGGAACTCTTCCAGAGTTGGCAAGTAGGTAAACATATTGAAGTAGAAGTACTAACTGATCTGATGGTGGTCCAGCCGGCGCAGATGGTCCTGGTGCGGCGCGATGGCGTGCGCGCGCGTGTCGGGGTAGCGCACGCGCACGCGCAGCGCCGCCGGCCGCCGCACGCGCAGCACCTCCGCCTCCAGCGGCACGCCCGCCACCAGCCCCGCGCCCAGCCGCACCACCGTGTCGTTGTTGTACATAGGCTCCAGGATCGTCGCCACGCACATACGGATCTTATCAGAGAACAACACTTACGAATGAACACTAGAAGCTTTCGAATAAAACAGATTACATGATAATATTAAAAATAGGCCAACACGAGAGATTCAAAAGATGTGAACAACAAACTTCAAATGTAATGGTTTTATACCATTAAATTCAAATTCAAAAACATTTATTTTCAGACAAGTAGTCCATAGATTTTAGTAACAATCTACTTATTAAACTATGTTAGTAAATAAAATCAAATCATATTAACAAGACCAGACAACAATCATTTCCTATAACTAGGTGAGTCACTGGATATATACAGTGAAACTACACGCTTACGCATAGTATCATGAAAGCTATCTGTGTTTGCTTCAGCGAACATAGTTGACGCACTGCAGAATCGCGGCCGTCCCACCAGCATCCTGAATGCATTGTTGTATTGGACACGCAAGGCATTGTATGATTTCTGTGTATATCTAACCCACAAACTGCACGTGTAGAACGACTGGCAATACGCATTGAAAAGTGTTATTTTCACTGGTTCAGTACAGCGTGCAAACCTGCGGGCCAGCATATTGCACCTCACAGCCAATGCCCTGCGTTCCCTTTCTATGTCGAAGTCATCAGATCGGTCAGGATAGGATAAAATGTGTACATTTAATTTATTTATATTGCACCTTTTTGGTTTTATAAAACACACAGAGGAGAAAAGAATGTAGGTATAATATACGCGTACGCACATTAAAGGAACGACAGCGGGGCGCAGAGCATCGTGAGTCTTTACAGCGGGTTATGGCATAATAACAGATGACATAATATAATTTGCGGTAACGTTCAATTAACATAACTTAATAACACATAACCTTATTTCATTATTTGCTACTAAAATTAAATTAGGTCATATGATCATTATAACATTTGAACATTTGGTGAAATTAATTAATTTCAAAAATATGTTTCCCATTTAGTCCATATCGATTCTGAGTTTTTTTGGACAATCTTCTTTACATCAAATTAAATTAGGTCGAGTGATCGTTAGTAAATGTATTATTGTCATATATACATACCCCGTTACAGCATAACAGTCGGATTTACTGCTGAGCTACCAATAAATGTTGGACATCATCAATAAATACAAAAGAAACAAATATTGAACATCCTCACATTGAGATTAGGTTTAGGTATGACAGGCAGTGGTGCGGAGTGTAGAAGCGGCTGTATCGCGCGAGCCAATGCCGCAGGCTTGGCGTCCGGCGTCATAGACAGCTGCTGGAACACAGCTATTGTGAACGGATCCGGTTCCACGCCTGTAACATATTATCGTTTATCAATGTACATGTACATGTTAGTACTCATATAAAACCAAAAATGAAAGATGGAAGTATAGAGGACAATCTCTCAGCCTCTGTGTCAGAAAGTGTTTCAAGATTCAATTTTTTTAAATTAAACACAAAACTTCGGAATATATTGTATTTATAGCATAGTGACATAAAGTATGTACTCTAGTGGCCAATAATATTATTTCAACTCATTTTACTTCATACATACAACTACAAGTTCATACTCATATTTGAGTTGAAAACTTTCAATTTGGCTTACATTTGATTGACCTCCTAACAACAATTCCATACTTCTTATGATTATACCTGCAGCTGCTAGCAGCCTGTCAAGTTGCTCGGCGTGGTGAGTGAGAGCGGCGGCGGCGGAGAGCGCGGCGGCCGCCCCCCCTGTACCGCCTCCCGGGGCGCCAACCACCGTACCGCTCCCTCCAGCTCCCGCCGCAGCGCCCATTACCGTACCATTCCCCATCACACCTCCAGTACCGCCCCCCGCCGCATTAGCACACGCGGCACACAATTTAGCGGCGCTGACTCTTAGCGCCATCTGCCATACGCACGCGTTCTCTTGTTCGGTAACACCGCTGAACTGGTGCTGAAGTCTGTGAAATATCAAATCATTTTAATGCACTGTTTCACTCTTTTTTATCTTAACTTATTTATCTTTTTATATAATAAAGTTCCAGAATACTCTACTAGATTTTAATAAAACGTGAACTGCGCCGCGCCCTCCACCAGCGGCTCCATCTCACCCAGTCTGTACCCACATACAATGTTAGTGTACGTACCGCAGGCAGTCGGTGGCGAGCTGCTTTAGTGCGTGCGCGGGCAGTGCGGGCGCGTGCAGGCCGCGCACGCAGCGCGCGAACAGACGCGTGAACTGCGCCGCGCCCTCCACCAGCGGCTCCATCTCACCCAGTCTGTACCCACATACAATGTTAGTGTACGTACCGCAGGCAGTCGGTGGCGAGCTGCTTTAGTGCGTGCGCGGGCAGTGCGGGCGCGTGCAGGCCGCGCACGCAGCGCGCGAACAGACGCGTGAACTGCGCCGCGCCCTCCACCAGCGGCTCCATCTCACCCAGTCTGTACCCACATACAATGTTAGTGTACGTACCGCAGGCAGTCGGTGGCGAGCTGCTTTAGTGCGTGCGCGGGCAGTGCGGGCGCGTGCAGGCCGCGCACGCAGCGCGCGAACAGACGCGTGAACTGCGCCGCGCCCTCCACCAGCGGCTCCATCTCACCCAGTCTGTACCCACATACAATGTTACTCATTAAATGCGTGTCTGGTATCGTTAGTCCACCAGAGAAAACGGTTGTTCGTCATTAACATTTTGAAATCCGTATTCTACAAAAGTTTTAAAATGGGTTTATTGTTTCGATCTATTTTACCATAAGTTAAATTTCATCCTGAAATACGTTTAGTCCCCAGAAAAGACAAAAGTATAAAACATGAGTTCTAACCCAAAGCAAGAATTAAATTATTGAAAGAAATGTTTTACTTGACGAGTTGTTCCTCGGCCGCTCGCAGCATTTGGAGCCGTACGTCGACGCTGAGCGCGGCGTTGTCGATGTTCTGCAATACGTTGTCAAAGAACCGCCGCACCGCGCTGTCGTCCATAGAGTCGTCCCGCTCACTCTTCTTCTTCAAACCGTCTCCTTATTAACAATTTTGTTTGTAACATTTTATCTTTCAGCAGATATCTGAAGCACAGCACATAGATATAGCCCGCGAGATGAGATCATTCTTTATCCCCCCCTTATACCCCATATGTATCCATACGTTTCGCTGACTAGTCTCAGATGATGAAGAGAATATTCTTATCTATGTAGCATAAACGACATGGTTACTCAGTACAAGCGTTATAACATATTTATCTCTACATAAAAATAATGTCGTCTCTAATACAAACCTATCGGCAGATGTGGTACTAGATGCGGCATGGTATCCCTCAGATAAGTGTAGTGTTTGACTGTGTGGTCCTCGAGGAGGGAAAGCATAGTGCTGCAATGAGCCGCCGCATTCAAAACCAATATCAGAACGCACATATCTATCACTTAGTTAATTTGTCATTATTGATATAAATATTTCATTCAAATTCTATTGGTCGCGGTAAGTGAGAAAGAAAATAATGCAATAAACCATACTTTGAAAATGAATCTATTGAAGAGATACAATACATCAAGTAAACTAATAATAGTTACAGTACGCACACAGCTGTCATATAAAATTTGATTTTGAAATTAAAAAACATTGTTCCAAGAATTTAAGTTTTGCATTCATAATAATAAATGTAAGTAGCATAAAAGGATACAAGCCGGGTCTTCGACATCTGGTTCGGGCATGTCGAAGAATGGATGTATGGAGAGAAGCCGTGCTGTTAGCGGCAGTACTAACGACGCGTGCCTACTGCCCAGCCGCTGGACGCAACGGAATGTTGACCTCTTGTCCTTTGTAATAAGACAAAATTGACAAGAATCTAGCTTCTAATTATTATGACTGTTTACAATATTTTAAAATGACCTTTATTTAGTAGGGACCAATAAAATGATACCACCTACGAAGTTGAATAAAAGGGACATAACGGCCCACACTTCAAAAATGTTCTAGATAAATTCAGTGAACCAAAACAAAATAGATTTTATACAATAAACATAATCGCGCATACTTGCGGATATCTCTTAAGGTTCTCCAGTATCTTGTCGATGCACATCTCGAGGCACGTCTTGGACGCCACCGTGCAAGATCCCAGCATCCGGTGTAGCCCTTCCCGTACGTCCATTGAATAGTCCTATTGGTTTAAACTATTAGAGATATGTAAAAATTTCATCTAAAATCTATAAAAAATATATTTTAATGTTGTTCCTGTGTCTCAAACTCCGTCTTCAAAATACTACAATTAAATTAAGTACGCAAATTACTACCATACTACTAGTACCACATCACACTGTAACTAGTTTGTCTTGTACTATTTAAAGTCTGTTGTTTATAAATAATGATAACACTAGCCTCCAAAGCTCCAAGGATCGTCTCTAGCTGGTCCTCCCGCAGCTCTATGTGGTGTGCGATGCTGGTGAGGCTGTCTATGGCTCGGAGGCGCACGTCCTCTATCTCGTCGTTGAACATGTCCACCAAGAAGTCCAGGGAGGTCGTTGCAAACACAGCGTTCTGTATAGACAGCCGGCACACCGCCTCCACTGCTGCCGTGCGGACTTCTGCAGGTTAACAAACCATTACATTGTAAACTTATTTAATAGAGTATTTTAACAAAGAAAATAGTTATTAGATGTTGGACTTGCCGCACTTTAGAAAAGTGTAGACAAATTTGTATATTGAACACGGTCGTTAGAGTTCCTGGCACGTACCCATGAGCTCGTCCTCCAGGCCGTGCACGAAGGCGCCGGCCGCGCCGCCGGGCAGCAGCTGCACGGCGCCGGTGTCCAGCAGCCCGCCCGGCGCGTCCTCCGCCCAGCGCCGCCCGCTGGCCCACGCGCCCGACCGCACCAGCTCCGCGCCGCGCTCGTGCATCGTGCGCTTCTTCTGCACCACACAACCAAATGGAAAATGTTCATATCTATTCAATATCAACTGGAACATTGTAATTATGGAGCTTACATCTATACAAACACATTCATTTTTGGCGGACAAAGACCATAGACCCTATGCTTGCTTATATAGCAGAGTGTGAGTTTTTTATAAAGAGAAATTCAAGCCTGAACTGGTAAATCCTCAAATATAGAGTAATCATCTAGCATACCTTCATGTTGCTCATAAGCTGTTTATCCAGGGTCTGCAGCAGGAACCTGTCAGACACGGCACGTGTGGTACCCAGCAGCGAGCACGCCAGCGCACGCACCTGCATGCGGAGGTCGTTCACGGCCGAGCAGATGCGGATGAATGCATCGTCCACCATACGGAGCGTCGTCTCACCATCTTGCAGGGTTATGGAACTAAAACAAAGAAAATACATTTACCTGTTTGTCTGTTATCTTTTCACAGCTGAATAGAGACAATAGATTTAACAGAACTCACTTTAAGTATTTTTTGTAAAAAAAATAGTTTGACACAAACTCATAAAAATCACTATGAGCTGAGGATTATTTTTCTCTCACACTTTTGTTTTAATCTTAAAATAAAGTGATGAAATGGATAAGCAACAGTAGTAAAAAACAGTAAGTAATAAAATAATAATCAAGATATGACTTACTTTTCTGGGTATTTATTTCCGAGCAACCAGACAAGTTTCAAGGCAACTTCTCTGACAATTTCATAGTCATCTGAGAGTGCATTGCAGACAGTGTCGTACAGGCCAGCACTTAATGTTTGCCCTCTTTCATGGAATGTGAGCAGAGCTTGGAATGCCTCACAGCGGACCCTAGCATCCTGGAATTTGATAATAATTAATAAAAGCTACAGTAACAAAGTTGATTAAATAAAAAATATTTAAATAATGTTTCTATTGGAAAGTTGAATAGCATAAAGGTTCTTATTGCATGTTATGTACAGCTTCATACTTTTTGTTAATTATACCTCTGCATTTGAGTAATCACCAAGCAACTTGATAATAACATCAGCCTCAGCATTACTCTCCAGGCTTCTGTCAGCTTCTGGACAGATTGGGTACAGTTCACTGATAAGCTGGAGACAGCGGCACTTGACCATGTGACTAGTATCTTTAAGGTTCTCCTTAGCAACCCCTACAAGCCTCATCATCAGAGCCTTGTCTTCACTCAACTTATTACCTAATTTTAGCATAGTGCTTATTCCCTGAGATATAACCTATAACAGAATTGCTATATTAATACAAATATATTGTTTGGAGAAATGTATTTGTGATTACTGACAAATTTGTTTTTCCACATATAATAAAAACTAATTAAAATATTGGATTTCAGTATATACCTTGTGTGAAGTTTCATTTTTGATTAAATGTATAGTTTCATCAATAAGGTTATTTAGATTAGCACCCGGACATTCAAGGCCAATGTCACAGAAAAGCCACAAGATTTTGACTCTCACTACAGAATCTTCTTCAGATTGAAAGTGCTCTGATAGTTTCTTGATGGCTTCTTCAACATCCGACTCCTGGAACTGCAAGCAATCTGATACACGCAGCAGGAGCTGGAGAGCCTCGTCGCTGGACTTGCATTTCTCTAACAAACCTACGAAGGCCGCCGCCGAGCTACCAATCAATGGTTTCTTTGCCAAATGCAACTTTTTTGAAGCTGGACCATCCTTCAAAATAAGTCAGAATTTGAGCTATTCACTTTTTTAGTTTGCTAATAACATTTACAAAAGATTTTTAGAATATTATATTTATAAAAGGTTATTTATAAAATATATTACCTGAAAAGATTTGTTATATTCAGCTAATGCTCTCTTTTTCAGAACAGCGGCCATTTCGTACAGATATTTTAATAATCTTCTTGCAGAAATTAAAAAAAGAAAAAAGTCAAATATTTGGATAACATCCGAAACAAACCTAACATTTGATTAGAATAAAAATAAAAGATCAGTGTTATATACACATCTATACCGACTAATATGACTTAGAACATCAACGTCACTGTCAAATCAAACAAAAGAACACAGTACACCAGACAGAAAAAATCTTAAATCAATAATGGCCCTTTTACACCGGAGTCGCATCTCAACGAGTTGAGTTAAATACTTAGAGCAATAGTTTAAAGTGAAAACAGTAGTTTGTTATTTATCAAGCAAGTTCCACTGACCTGCAATTTTCTAGATAAAATAAATGTTTTCCCTGTTTTACTTTACAAGTCTGTTAAGATTAGATAATTGCCAGTAGTCAAGAATTGAAAGCCCCTTTTTGTTAAACGTTTTATTTCACCATGCTGCTTTTAATTTCAACATTGACCGATTTCTGTTTTGAGTTCAGTCATTTGTCAGTTTTGTCATTTCTATGGAAAATGTACTGAAGTCCGTAAAGAAAGTCCTAGTTTTTGCATGGGAAGATTTATAACTTACTGAATAGAACTATTTAATAGAGAATATAGAAAAGATGTCCAACTTTTTCTATAACCATAACGTGGCCGTATTTTAGTTTTAACAGCATATTTATATCCCAGTGGCGCGAAAGAATGGCATTAATTGTGGAGATAACCAAATTTTAATTCAATAACACGTAACGATTTACATAATTGTATTGTTTATATTAAACAGTAGCGTGACTAATTGGTAGCAGGTTTGCATGATTTCCAGATAATTTATTATTCCTAGTCGTGTTGGTTTTCAGTTTTATTTAATACCTATTTATCTATAATGTATCCCTTTGGGCTGGTTGTGTCTATCCTTGACTTCGAAAATATAATAAATCCCCTTCTACCTTATTCCCCTGTAGATATTGTCAAGACAAATTTAATGATATTTTAGTTCTAACCTAATCAAATTTTTCAGCTATGGTAGGGGAAATCAAACTATGGATGTCAAAGATTCTAAACCACTGCTTGAGGGCAGGTATCTGAGTGATGATGGAATAGGAGTGACAGTGCCCATAACTCACAATATGTCACAGCATTGGAAAGAGTTTGTGTGCGGTGGGGGGGCTGCTTTCTGCAATATACTGATCAGTTATCCCCTGAATAAACTTATATTTAGACAAGTGAGATCTTTTTAAAGAGCTAGGTGAAATATGGTCAATTCTCTGAAATTGAACTTAATGCTTGAATGCAATTCTGCATAGATAACATTAGATGATATAGCAAAAGAAGAATAAAAACAAAATTAGATTTCACTAGTACCGAAATAGGATTGGTTAATTAATTAACTTTTGTCACCCAATAAAAAAAAATCAGCTTGCATTTAAGAGGTCTGTTAACTTTGTAGAACTGTAGTGTAACACTTACAATATTTAAAACATACAGACATATTCTCAGAATAAAACATAGACACTAAGCTATATTTATCAAATTACAAAAAGGTTTAAAGTTTATGATTTATATAAAACTTTTATGTTTTACTAAAGGAACAAAAATCAATTTATAATTTGAATGGATAAAATATTATTTTCAGATGATGCATGGTGTTGAAGCAACATTTGCATTTCACCAGTTACAAAAAGAAGGACTTGGGTTCTTGTACCGTGGGATGCTGCCACCACTACTACAGAGATCAATGTCCATGTCTCTCATGTTCGGAGTTTATGATGAATGCCTAACACCACTACTGGATTATAAAGTAAACCCATATTTTGCCAAAACACTAGCTGGCATGATTGCTGGTAGTGTTGAAGCCACACTTATGCCATTTGAAAGGCTACAAACTTTGCTTATTCACCCAAAATACCATAAGGAGTTCAAAAACACTGCCCATGCAGCCAGACATATTGCCAAACATTATGGTTTAAAGGAATTTTATAGAGGGCTTGTCCCAATCTTGTTGAGGAATGGCCCATCCAATGCAATGTTTTTCATCATCAGGGATGAAGTACAGGTACGGCTCCCAAAGCAAGAACACATGCTCTACCAAGGCATTCAGAATTTCCTTGCTGGAGCTACAATAGGTGCTTTCCTCAGCACTCTATTCTATCCATTAAATGTTATAAAGATTGTGATGCAAACAGAACTAGGTGGACCTCATAAAACAATTGTGGAAGAATTTAGATGTACATTAGAAAAACGGAACTTTAAACTAGCTAATTTTTATCATGGATGTCTATTGAATATATCTAGAGCATTTTTGAGTTGGGGTATTATTAATGCCTCATATGATATTTTAAGGAAAATGTTATATACCTAGTCAAGTTATAACTGTAAATCTTATTTATTGGTCCTATTCAAATATATAAATCCCAAATAGATTCACCAGTTTTAATTTCCAAATCAAGTAAGAATATCAAGTGCTTATTTATATACAGAATTAAAAAGTATTAAAAATGCCTAGATATAATAGCAACATTTTTAAATTATCAACTTGTGCTATTGTTATGTGTAAATATGATGTATTGTAAAGTTATATCAAAATGTAAGTGAACTTGCATATTTTTTTTTCTAAGAAGGCATTTATAAATGTTTGAAGTTGTTATTTATTGTTTAGTAAAAAAGGAACATCAGGGATAACCCACTGCCTATTCTAACTTATGTTAAATTGAAATCAAAAGATAGTTACTTTTTTTAAATAATTTATTAATTGATTTTACAAATGTGTGAATTCATATAACATAAATCAATAGAAAGCTTTATACAGTGAAAGGTGCAATAGCTAAATAAACATAGTTACAAAGTTTAAATTGTTTTTTTATTATCTTTGAAATCATATTTGAAAATATTGAACCTTCATTTCCAAACACTTAAAATTTAATATTTAGTTACCACAATCCGAAACTATAAGTATTTGTATTCCTATTAATGTAGGTATATGATTAAACAAATATCGTGCATGAGTCACAAATTTAAAAAAATGATGATGTTACATTCAAATGTTTATGGAGCTTTACCCCATATATTATTTATTATTACAGTATTATACATTATACAGTATTGTTTACACATTAGATTTTACCATACATTTTACAGTCACCCAAAAAAGACGCGCACTACAAATGTTTCAACTGCAATTAATACCCCATACTCCATATCAACTGTCAACTGCCTTTCATCTCCCCCACCAGCCCATAACTGCCCCACCTAGGCCAAAGGCTGGGATGACGCCAAGTGAAGCTACATCGCACCTACATATGGAGATTAATTTCTATTTATACTTGTAGGTACATACCTACTTGGTATATAAAAAGTAGGTAGGTAGGCTCTTATTTTAGTTCAAAGGTTGGAAAGGATCATAATCATTCATGTTTAACAAGCTTACGGTGACATCCCAGAACTTTCTTGCTAGCTCTTCATCTTGACATGACTTTGAAGGTGCACATGCTGCGCAGTCACTGAAAACAATACATTTGCATTAATTAATTCAAATAAGTAGTTCGTCACTTAGCAAATGCTTGATATTTAAACAGCGATCGTGGGCTCGACCGAGTACTTCGTCGAGTGTCCGGTCTAGTGCGCTGCGCGATCGAGGACCAGTTGTGTGCGTGGAGAGCATAGCGGGACTAGAGCATGATTTGCGGAAAATTTGTCGAATCATAGTTTGGAGAAAACAATTTGTCGAATCAAAATTTATCGAAACACAATAAGGCAGTTGGCCGTCGCGGGAAACGACTGGATGACATCGCTCTTAACTTCTTTGTGCGTGTTCGTAAATTCCTTATTCTTTTCTACAAAATATGAATTTCTTGTAATACCAAATTGATTACATTTTGTGGTCCGATTGCTTTCAAAATCTGAGGATCCCCGAAGATAAACGGCATTCGGCATAAAAAAAATGTCCAAACAATTACGACTTTTTTGCTCCGATTGCTTTCAAAATCGATATCTGACATTTATTGATATGAGTTTTGCACCATTATATTTTAATTATTTGACACCGGAATGGTATTTCGTAGCTACTGGAATCACTCCATCAAACCATCAAACCAATCTGATCAAAAAAGCTGACTTTTATTTTGGACCACTCTATTTCAATTATTTGATACCGGAATGTCGTTTGATAACTACTGGGATCCTCAGAAATATAAAATAAATAATTACTATTTAACATAAAATAAGGAGGTTACGTAGTATGCGCGCATACACGCACAAAGAAATTAAGAGCGATGTCGTCCAGTCGTTTCCTGCAACGGCCAACTGCCTATTGTGTTTCGACAAATTGTGATTCAACAAATTGTGTTCTCGACAATTTTTTATAAATTTTCCGCAGACGATCCAACACGTATCGTATCTTGACTATATTTTAGTAGATAAGTATCTAATGCTGTTCTCGTATCAAGCTAAACGCAAAGGGCGTGGCAGTATTGTTTTACTTGAAAAGTATACAATTACTTATATGTCCTTCGCTGGCCTCATATCTGTGGTGAATATGAATCATTCTCGAGCAACAGTAGACGTAGGTAGTTAAGATTAGAACATATTTGAAATCCATTTGTAATCCCATCAAAAAGTAACTTCAGATTAATTAATAAAGGTACTAGTCCATTATCAAATATATACCCACAGGACTGTCTTAATCATATTGGGCGTTGGAGTACGAAAACCAGTCTGCGCCCCATTAACACAAACACACACAAACTTAATTTTATATTTTGTTTATTTAACTTATTCTACAATAGCATTAAGTAAGTACGTTTGAAATAAAGCACGGTTGAAAGAACTCTATTCTCTTGCAACATATTGTTTTTGCTATGGAAATTTGTACCGGTCCTGCAACAAATTTAAATTTAAATTTAAACAGTAGAAACAATATGATTGTGTTCTAAAATTTTCTTTATTTCTAGATGCCGAGAGTACCTACCTGTTTTTTGTTTTTTTAAGGGGGAAATCTTCACCAATATACTTCCTAGCATGAGGGTACAACGTAGTTATGTGAGGTTCACTGTATTCGTGGACTCACTAAACCCCCTAGCCATCCTCGACAAGTCGAAGGACACTGGGCTTTCCAAAAGAACGCGCTAGTGTCGCTCAAGTGCCGCGCCGAGGCACATCCCGGGTTTGTTGTTTGCTAACCTTTACCTTCCCCGGTCCTGCGTGAAATGAACGCAAAAAAAGCTTATTGCGTCTGCAGGACCGATTACCTCTTTTAGTCGCCTCGTACGACAGGCAGTAGATACCGTAGACCTATTCTATGCCCGAGACTACAGGACAGAAATCCTGAGAGTACCTACGTCAAATAACTCTTTATTTCACATACTCTTGCGCGGGGTCTGTACTGGACTGATCCAGATCTGTCTAGATATACTGGTTAAGTTGTATACAGATCACGCATTACAGCCAAGTCATTCTTTCAGAAATACTTTTAATTAATTTTAAACATCCATTTCATTACGATATAAAATACTCGTGCACGATCAGCGCTCGAGTACCTACTATCCTCACAGCTTCAGCCACATTGAAAAAAATCGCGTTAGTGCGTAGGTACATGTACTAATTACATTGTCACAGATGACCTTTGGCTGATTTCACAAATACTAATTACTATTGAAACAATATTGATATTTTTAAACAGTGTCATATACAAATTAAACCTATTCAATTTCTAATGAAAAAAATATAAATTATAATTTGTATTTTTTGCTTGTGTTTGTAGTTTGTGTTGATCGACTCCTACATCTGTTTCAATCGCCCCTAGCATGCAGGGCTAGCTCGAGGCTAGAGCGAGAGGCGCCAAAATGCATAATGAAAGGGCGCCAAAACCTAAAAATCCTATAGACGAAATTAAAAGTAACGATTAAAAAAGCTTTCCAGTCTTATTCACCTGTAATAAAGTCCAGTTTCATTTGCGCATGCCTCGTCAACTGCGCAGTAGACTGTGGTCTGCGCTCCACATATAGGTGACTTTATAAACCAGCTAAGGATGTTATTGAAAATCCAAGTGGTACCGAATCCAGCTGTTTCATTGAAGTGCCTTCCGATGCCTGTATTAATCACACCCGGATGCAAGCTATACGTATTCACCTGGACTATGCCATGCTCCTAATTAATAAATATAAATTTTAATACAATGGTATTATCCTTATTGTTATAGCTGCATGTAATATCTACATAGGTGGATGAACTCATTTTTACATTCACAGATATGTTTATCAGAATAATGTTGGATCAAATCTACCTACGTGCGTAGGAATAGGATCGAAAAATCAAGATAACATGAACAGGTACTTTACACATTACTAACAAACGTGTCAACAAGACTTATGCAGAAAACTTACTTTTAGTTTAAGTGCCAGACTTTTAGCAAATAGTACATTAGCCGCCTTACTGCGACTGTATGCTTTAAGAGGGTTATATTCACTTTTCTCAAAATTTAAATCTTCCAAATCAATATCGCCAGCTGAAATAAATTAGATTTATTTTAAAAATTTACTTTTTCATTCAGAATTACATACGAAGGAAGGATACCTATGTTATGCAGACTTTCATCAAATGTAAAGCTATATATATTAAATTCTGAAATTAAAATAACTCATATAAACCAAAACACCATACTTACATTGATGCAAATATGAAGATACAAAAACAATTCTAGAAGGTGAGTTTTTAATTAACAGTGGCAATGTAAGTATAGTGAGCAGTGCATGGCCAAAATGATTTGAACCGATATGAGTTTCGTATCCGTCTTCAGTCTTCCCTTCAGGACACATCATGACGCCTGCATTATTGATTAAAATACTCAAATCGCGCTCTTCTTTCAACATCTTTTCTGCGAAATCTCGAACGGATTTGAGGCTTGATAAGTCTATCTTCACAATAACCAAGGATCCGGTCTGATTAGTGCTATTACATGTTTCTTCGATTTCAGTTTTTGCATTATTCGCCTTCGAAATATCTCTACAAGCCATAATAACTCGAGCTCCTAAAAAAATGTTTTAGATGTTAAGGTGTTTAAACATTCTAATAGTAGCTTTACTCATTCTTGTAAGCCACATCGACCCAGTGTTTCATTATTGATTATATAATCTTGTGTCGTAGGTACTAAGCAACGATGCAGTATATTCTACATCCAAAACCAGTTAGCGAAACAATGAGTCTGGTAAACGCAAAATTCTGCTCCAGCTGTGATTTGAACACGGAACCTCTTGCGTACCAGGGTGTTTCACCATTGCGCCAAAATGAAACATTCTGAAAATGTACTAATTTCGATTTGGGCTCACATTTAATTAAATATATTAATGGTTTTTTTTCATATTCAGGTAGGTAACTTACCGCGTAAGTAAAGATCTCGTGCAGTTTCTTTTCCAATGCCATTGTTGCTTCCAGTAACAATAGCCGTGGTTCCTTCCAGTCGACGCTTGCTTTTACACCAGCCACTTATGTAATCCATTGTTGGTAGTACTGGGACAGTTAAATTAGGTATATAATTTCATCCACGTTACTGTTTTTTAGAAACGAGAAAAATGTTAACAGTGCAAATTCGAAGTATGAATATAGTACGAAACCGTCCATCCATGCGCGAGTCTTGTCGGTTGTCGGTTGTTAGGTTCGAGCTACAAGCTACATGAATATAAAACTACAAAAAGATAAACAATACGATCACTATTTTTTTTACTGACTTGGTTCAAGCACAATTACTCGTTTCATATGTACGCAAACACAATATAGTTACACTAGCGATTAATGAGAAGCAATTAATTCATCATTAGCTCAAGGTAGCCAGTAAAATGAAAAGATCATTGAGAATAAACGATCAATTTCTATATGAAAATGATTATGGCAGATTAAAAAAATAACAATTTTGATTTTGTACATATACCAACTGAACTACGAAAAAATCCAGGTAAGTGGGTAATTGAACCACTATCCTATCCTATCCCCTAATCTCGCTCATAAAATTTTAGGTGATTTGTATTATTGTAATTGAAGTAGGGCCTTTCATTTTCAATTTAAATTATTAAAGGTATTGCAAAAGTCTGAGTGTTGCAATTACCTACATGCAATCGTCATAAATAGTGATGACTATGCTTGCTTGCTTGTTGTATTTACCTATATAACTTATGCATACAAATACCGGCTAAGTGCAACTCGCCTGGAGAGGATTCCGTACAGCACATTGTTGCGTAGTCAAAAATGTACACTAATTTAAAAACAATCGAAATAGTTTTTCCCCTTATTTATTAAATTTAAGAAGTATGTAATACATATATGCTAAATTAAGTTCGAAAATAGTAATTTTAAGTCACCGAATTATGTTTCCATTATCTACATCTGTATCGCGCGACAAAATCGCATCGTTTACTCATATGGTTTGAGAATTAGGACGAAGCCTTAAAATGTTATTTAATATGTACATAGTAATATGTAAAATTAAAACGATGGCTCAGAATTTGTATATAACCACCTCCATAACATTGCGACAATAGGGGTTCAGATTCTTCATTCGGAGGGATGTAAGATAATAGAACCCTAAAAATGTGTGTGACAAAATTAAGTTGTCAGCACTACTTATTATAACTTTTATTTTTTTCTACTGTCTGTTACTTAACTAACTCACTTTCTTTAAACACAAGCCCAAATTTCACAATTGATCAACGTTTACACAATATTTTTTATTAAACTAACTACAACCGCGCACTGCCGCTTCATAACAGCATTAGAAGCCTTCTAATGTCAACCAACACTTCCATTAAGTAGGAATACTCAACGTCCCTCCCTCTAATATTACTTATGGCATACCTTTTACCAACATACCAACCAACGGCGCCAAAATTTTGTGTCACCAACTTGTAACATTGAGTGCCTATCTTATTTTGGATTTATTGTGCCTGCATACAAAATAAAAAATTGTAAATTGTATGTAAGATACCTACTTCAGTAGCTAATAAAAGTTTGATTAGAGACATACATAATGTATCGTATCGTAAGAACTTGTGTCACAGGAACTAGTACTATTTACTGTTTTTCAAAGTATTCACCACGTAGCTTAATACACTTTTCCATTCGCTCAAACCAGTTATTTTAAAATTTATTCCACTCTAAAGTGGGGGTGTTCAAAATGGCTGACTTGAAAGCGTCGGCTGCTTCTTCACCGGACTGGAACCATTGACCACGAAGACTTTTCTTAATTTTAGGAAATGTAAAGAAATCGTTAGGGCTTAGGTCAGGACTGTAAAGGATGGTCAAGAATTTCCAATTTTTCCTGCTTCAAATACTCAATCGTTTGATGAGCGCTATGTGAGCTTGCGTTGTCGTGGTGGAGGATGATGCGTCGCTTTGAGTTAGATTTTGAAAGTTCGGCAATGACTTGTGGTAAACAAACTGTGGTATACCACTCTGCGTTAACCATTCTACCATCTTCAAGTGCAATAGTCGCAACATGGCCAGTTTTTCCAACGAACGTGGCCACCATCTTCTTTGCAGTGCTTCAAGAACGAACAACTTTAGTCGGCTTTGGCTCGTCTTGAAAGACCCAGATAGTAGATTGTTGTATGGAATCAGGATCGTAGGCATAGATCCAAGATTCCTCACCACTGATGATGTCGTAGGCGTGATGACTCTCCTCGGTTGAATCTTTGTAGAGTATTCTTATACCATCTGACGCGGGCCGCCTTGTGATCGTCAGGAAAGCAGATGCGGTATCCAACGGCAAACTAGCTTTCTTACATCACGTGATTCATGCAAGATCTTCTGATTGGTGGTCCCTGAGATGCCTAATAGAGCCTCTATCTGTCCATACGTCACATGACGATCTTCGAGAATTAGTTGTCTAACAGAAATGATGTTATCTTCAGTGAAGGCGGATTTTGGGCGTCCTTCGCGAGATTTGTGACTAACACTAGTATGTCCACGTTGGTATTCTAAATACTAGTGTTCGACAGGCCGTAGACATGGGGCTTCATCACTGAACACAGATGTCGTTCACCGCTGAACACAGCTCTTCAAAACACTGAAGCCGTGTCAGGCCTCTTCTAAAGTTTCCTTGCCTGTCTTAGAAAGAATCATTTTCGTACGTAACCTGACAGATTCCAATCAACGCTGTTACTAAACAATAGCATTAATCCTAATACTTTCAACTCTTTTGAGATTCAAAAATTTAAACACATTCTAATATACAACAGTTCCAAATTCAAAATTACCGGGAAATATGGAAACGACAGAACTTAAGAGGCATGCCTCGCACGCACACAATAGAAAGCTTAAAGTTTGCAGCGAGCCGCAAGTGAGTTAACACGTGCACTCCTTCGAGGGGTTTCTATTGCGGTTGCACAGCGGTTAACCTTGAATGTGGTTAATCACTGTTCTTAACGCTTCTAGCGTTGAGCCGCTAGTGAGTACAGGCGATTACTTCCATTTTAGCGCCCTAAAGGGCGGCTTAGTTTACGTGCAAAATAATTTGTGGATCGCCGCAAACTAACGCCTACTGCGTAGGTTGACGTCTTAACTCGTTAACAAGATGATGTAATATCAAAGTCTACTGACATCAAGCGCGCCGCGATCCTCCGTTCAAACGTCGCGGTTGAATCATAGATGATTGATGTCAATTGTCGACGTAGCAGGCCGTACGGCTAGCAGCCCGCGCTGTTAACCGCCTGTGCGTGTATGCACTTACTGATCGAACGGCGGAAATATCAGAAAACGAATTCTCTTGATTTTTTTTGAAAATGATGCAGACTAACATATCATTTTTTGTATGTTTTATATTTCTAATGAAAGTAAAAAAATAATGCAACACGTTCAGAATCTGAATTCAAAGATTTTGTGTACAACAATAACAATTCGATTTCTGAACGAAGTCGACTCAAAGCTCATCTAGCTCAATGAATCAATCAAAGCCTCGCGAAGTTTGGTGAAGTTTGTATTTAAGTTCTATCTTCGTACGTGTAGGTACCTGCAGTGTAACTTTGTTTTAATTTCTGTCTTTTCATGAATGCATACCATTTTAATAATTTTGTATCGTTTGTTATATATTCTTTTGCTGAAAGTCAAAGGTTCTTTAAAGTTGTTTTAGATCATACCAATCATAAAATGCCGTTATTCAGTGGAAGATGCCTAAGCACCGCAAAACTTGTTGGGAAGACTGCTTTTATTACCGGATGCAATACTGGGATAGGAAAAGAAACAGTTTTAGATCTGTATAAAAGAGGTAAGAAAAACTCGAACTTTGATTTTGATTAATTTTGTAGTTGATGTCAAGTTTCAGAATCGCAAAAACGTTGAGCAGTTCCTATGAAGTATGGTACTAAGTATTTTTTGTATATTTTAAGGAGCAAAAGTAATAATGGCCTGCCGTAGTGTAGAAAAAGCGGAAGATGCAAAGAATGACATAGAACAGAGCTGTAAAGATCTGAAAGACACTGGAGTTATTGTGGTAGTTAAGTGTGACCTCTCGTCATTAAAGTCTGTGAGAGAATGTGCTCAAAGTGTCCTTAAAACTGAGCCACAGATCAATATATTAATAAACAATGCAGGTGTCATGATGTGTCCAAAAGGAGAGACTGAAGATGGGTTTGAAACTCAAATGGGGACAAATCATCTGGCACATTTCTTACTTACTATGCTTCTTCTACCCAAAATAATTCAAAGTAAACCAGCAAGAATTGTTACAGTATCATCAAGAGCCCACACTAGTAAGTTTTTGTATTACTATTGTTCTTGTTGTTGAAATAGCTTGCTTTATAAATAAAATGCTTTATCTTTGTAAATATTTTCCAGGATGCAACAGCACCTTTGATGACATTAATTACAAGCAGAGGCCATATAGTGCACAAAATGCTTATGCACAAAGCAAACTTGCTAATGTTCTTTTTTCCAATGAGTTAGCATCCCAATTAAAGGTATGTTTTTAATAAGTTCGAAGACATGAATAAGATAATGTGATAGGATTTAGTAATTGGTCTTTCCAATTGTCATTTCATTCTACAAAAAGTTACCATGACTGATGCACAAATGAGTATGTTTAAATTTAATAAAATCATTTTTATTATCATCTACATGAATTGTATGCTATGGTTTTAGGAACACAACATAGAGGGTGTGAATACATACAGCTTACATCCTGGTGTTATCAAAACTGAACTAGGACGACATCTAGATGATACACTGTTTAGAGGTGCCAGATCCATTATAGGCTTCTTCTTATCACCTTTCATGAAGTCTCCAGAGCTAGGAGCCCAGACTACAATTTATTGTGCTGTGGATGAGAAATGCGCCAATGAGTCTGGTTTATATTACAGGTAAATTATTACACTTTATTTTTACATTTCACACTAATATTAAAAATGCAAAATTATTTTGAATTATTTCACTAAGCCACTAAATAAATTTTGGAAAAGAGATAAATTGTATCTTGATGTGGGATATGGAACATGTTCTACTTGGACTCAAAAGTTTAATAAGTTAGAAGTCAAAAGTTTAAATGGTTTACATAGTACTAAGTTCTTGTTTACGGTATAAGTACTATTTATTACAGTTCTGTTCATTTGCCTGATATTTTATATTTGTTTATTTTCAGTGATTGTATGGTTACTAAACCTAGTTCAAAAGCTTTAAATGAAGAGTATGCTAAGAAACTGTGGAATATCTCAAAGGATCTAGTTAAACTAGGTGATTTTGATCCTTTCCAGCAAAGACTTTTGTAGAAAAGTAATGCTATGTTAATTATATAAACACTATACATATAATGCTCACATTGAGATTATTAATTATATCTGGTGCTGGTTTAACTATTAAATTTTGAATAACTTTTAATTATTAATATATATACATAAACTCACACACTGACGCAACTGTAATACCACAAGAGGAGTTGGCAGAGGTGTAATGCACCACATTTTGCATGTTTATGCTTAGTCCCATTGTGACAAGTTAAGAATCTGTCGCCACTATCTGGACACAATGTCGGACATGGAATCACAATACAATACAACTTAAGGCAACCCAAGACCCGACCTGTCGAGTTAGGTTGGTTCATAAACCAATGCATATAACTGAGAGACCTTGTCCTCCACTAGAATATTTGTATTACATTCTATTCTAAATAATATTTTATTACTTTTATATATGGTACCTGAACACCAATTAGTTTTTAGGCTCAGTAAGGTAAAATAAAATAAAGTAATTATAGCCATTTTTAGTTTAATTTCTAACCTCCCTAACCTAACTACTAATATAATATTTATAGTGGCAAATCTGCATACCCTATCAATCCATCCAAATATGTATACCCTTATTGTAAACATGATTCGTAAATATAATTTAGGTTTGGTTTTGGTATTAGCCCTTTAACCGCCAAGGTCGGATTAATCCGACAAAATTTTCGTGCCCATTTCGCCAAGGTCGGATATTTACGACCAAATACCACTACTCAGTTTTCGGCCTTATTGTTCGATAGCGCTGTGTTATATTAAAATAATGTTGATTTTGGTAAATAGTTGATGAAGTATTCATTTACAATTGATTACACTTTAGTTTCTTAATTATTGTAGGTATTATTTTTCGTTTTACTGCGCTTGGCGCTGAGGGCACGACAACTGATATTACGTCTGGCGGTGAAAAGGTTAAGCGCCATTTATCAGTATCTTTTTGGAAGTTGTTGAAGTTCAGTTTATGAGCGACACTGACGAAATAACCTAGAAATGTGCCTGTGCCTAAATACTACACTTTGCGGGGCTATGCGCCGACATCCCAAACACTTTCCCCCATCCTCTCACTGCTTATTCCGTTGCCGACACTCAATGCGAAAACATTGTTCCATGTTAAAATCAGTCGCGACGTAGGGGGGTAGCGGAGGGTCCGCTCCGGGTACCAGGCATCAGGGGGGTGACAACGACACCTAATAATTACTAGAGATAACTCGCGATAAAACACATCTGAGAAATCCAACCGACTTGATGTTTTTCTGCTTAATAAAAATGAATTCCGCCCTGGTTGCTAGCCAACGAAGATCAGAGTAGCCGTCTCTTTCTCTCTTATGTAAATTCACATTAAGTTGTCTCGCTCAATCATTGATAAGTCTTAAATGGTGATAGAATTGGGACGCAATATAAACAAAATTTTCAACGCAGTAATAAAATAAAACGACGACGAAAAAGGCGAATTCTTGGCTGAAAGCATGGAGCTTCAATGTTCCCCGTCGCGCCAACCCGCCGATCCGACACACATTCGCGAAATCGACTCGGAGGTCGCCCGCCGCGTACAAATCACGCCCTGCGATAAAATCTCTCCCGTCTCCGTAGACGAAGTCCGATTAATAATCAAGAAATTTAGACCGCGCAAAGTCCCAGGGGCAGACGGTATCTCGAATAAGGTCCTTAAAATACTACCCCCGTATTTAGTTCTATTATTAGTCAGAATAATAAATTCGTTAATAAGTCAATGCCACTCCGCCTAGAAGGAGGCAATAGTAATAGGGATCCATAAACCGGGGAAACCCCGCGACTCTCCCGCTAGTTGTCGGCCTATCAGCCTCCTAAAAGTCTACGAGAAAGTCCTCTTGACTAGACTCTGGTCCCACATCAATATACGTGTCAGGTCCCGCCGCTTTCGTCGCCGCCAAACTCCAACGTGCCACCACTGCCTTAGGGACTTTATAGTTGCGAAGACTTTGGAGTTTGATCTTGTGGGTGGGGATGCATCTATTATTAGTTCGAGAAGCCCATTCCATGGGTCACTCAAGTTAAATATTTAGGTGTCACGCTTGACACACGTTTAACTTTCAGCGCTCACATCGCGCGCGATAAGAGCAGGGCAAATTTTTACCTTTTTCGCCTTCACCACCTTTCACCACCAGTTCCCAGTCCGGTTGGAATGTCTGAGCCTGTCTCAGCTGACAACCCCACAGGCTGTTGTCCATGAGACATCCGATGAGACTAGCCGGTATCACCAATCGGTAATGACGACTTGGCGTCGAAGGGCCGGCCCATCCACACGCGTCTCTCTCACTCTTCACTCGCTCAAAACAGAGCCACCTAGCGAGGTCCAAGCCCACTAGGGGTGCCCTTGAGATGAGCCTGTTGTCTAGATCTGCACTTTGCACTTGTTGAGGGATGTAGCACCTTTTGGATGTAGCACCTTTTGTGCTACATCCTAAATTAAAATAACCCCGTTGGGGCTACAAGTTTTGAGGCCTCCTAGCCTTAAGGCTTGTAGACCCAACGTAATGCCCGGTTTTGAGGGCATCAACTCGCTCCCTTGCGGGGTAGCACTCGCCGCGCGAAGTAAAAACACGAAGTACAAAACATGTATTTTTAAGGTTAATTATGTTATGGTTTTAAACATGCTGTCAAGGACTAGAGTAATTAATAAATTCATTAATATTAAAAATTAAATTAAGTTGTCCAGGTATTGTTTTTTTATATTCGTTATCTTAACATAGGTAGATACCATAGCTAACAAAATCTTATCAATCCCCTTTTCCTTTCCATTCCCGCCATTTCTCAAAATTTTTTTCTTCAAGTCTTTGAACGCCGACACATTGATCCAAATGAAAAAACTTGTATTGCCAACACGGCCCTCCTGCAACGTGCATGCCCTCATGCACAGACTGTTGAAATAGCAAAAAATACTAAATGAAAGTGAGAAAAAAAACACCATTAGACACACATCTTAAATAACGGTGAACTTGACTCGGCCTATCATGACTAAACATTCTATTTGAACTGTTTTTAAAAGTTCCTTTGTCTTTAATGTTCATTAATGCCTGTTTCAGTTCGCTCCTTTAGGCTTAGGAAACTGCTGTATCTGCTTATTACCCATGTCCATATTATAGAATGTAATCACCGCAAGTAACCGAGATAATATTTTCTATTTTTTTATGCAATTATCATTATTCACACTGAAAAAAAAACTTGTTTGTGGGATAAAATAAATAAAAATTACTTTAAACTTTTAGTTGTGACTATATAAGCTCACTCCTTTAGTCTTAGGAAGAGGCTGTGTCAGCTCACTAATACTTATCTAGAGTACTGATTGTTCCAGCTCACACCTTAAATCTTAGGAAGGGGCTGTGTCAGCTCTCTACTTCTCAACTCGAGTTGTGCCTGTTCCAGCTCACTCCTTTAATCTTAGGAAGAGGCTGTGTCAGCTCACTACTCTTTATCTCGAAGTATAAAACTTATTTATACATATGCATTTAAAAATCTGGAAAATTTATATAATTCTTCATAAATTTTACATTCCCTCCCTTCCCTCCCCACCTCTGGCGTGTGCGGATGGTCTTTTTATGCGATCGCGATAATTAATTAAATTACGTGTGTGAAGTGCATATTTTAGGGTTCTAGTGTAGTGATTGGTAAAATAAAGGTTTGATAAACGTCGGGTCCGTAAGTTTTTAAACATTTGCGTTGTTTTGGATGATAAATAGCTACATTACTCGGTAAGTCAAACGTTTTCTTTTTATTATAGTGTGTAGGTAGTCAGGCGCGCGGCGGCCGGTCGGGGCGCCGACCCGGCAGCCAGCTGATCGTTGTTAGGTATTATCTATTTTATTGTACCTGGTGATATAATATTTAAGTTTTTAAAGTTTCCTTATTACACTTTGATGTCCGGGCGTAATGATGATCCCCCTGACGGGGGGGGAAAC
This sequence comes from Choreutis nemorana, assembly GCA_949316135.1. Lineage (NCBI taxonomy): Eukaryota > Metazoa > Arthropoda > Insecta > Lepidoptera > Choreutidae > Choreutis > Choreutis nemorana. Next base: position 4,340,730 of record OX438597.1, on the reverse strand, counting down.
CCGTTTGAGAAAAGCAAAATAGTTCAGCGATCTCCTACTAATAATAAAAGGGCATTTAGTCAATTATCACCGGCTAGTGTTTCGCCAGTAACTAGTAAGCGTATGCAACGGTTGGGATCTAATTTGAATACGTCACATTCCTCTGAGTTGAGCGTCTCCGCCGGTAACGATAGTTCATCGTATGATCTCGTGCAAGAGGCATCGACATGCCTAACCAACATTAACGAGTATTTAAACGACTCGGGGTCGCGCTTGAATATTGCGAATAAAACAGGAATTATGGAGATGACGCAGAGAGTAACTTCGATTGTTTCTTTACTTGCAATTAAATCTGCGATGCTCGAGACTAAGTTGGCGCAATCGGAGCGTGATTTAGTAATTGCTCAAAATAAAGTTAACGTTAGTCCTCCGGCGGTAACCAAATCGTACTCGGAGACTTTAAAGTTACGATTGCCACCTAAAACAACCCCGGTGGCAGCTCAGGCTCGCGCGCCGCTCCCGTGTGTGGTGGCCTACCCGACGGAGGAACGTTCGGCCGAAATTAAATCCTCGTCCGCGACGAAAGAAGCGCTAATGAAAGCGATCAAACCATCAGATGGTTTCCAAATTGTCGGCGTTAAAAAAACGGCTAAGTCTGGCGTCGTGTTACGCGTCACAAATCAGAGTCAAATAAAGAAATTAGAATCAGTTGCGGCTATCAAAACAGCAGGGTTGCGTTTGGAGAAACCTAAAGGGCGTAAACCGCGAATCCTTGTAAAAGATGTCCCGAACTCGATGGACGAAAATAATTTTTTAGTTTGTTTATACCGCCAGAACATTAAAGATGAGATTACTCTTTCCGAGAGTGACTTTTTACGTTCAACAAAAATTTACCGTCGTCGCAGTTTTAATGACAACCCTAAATGGTTAGGGATCGAGTTAGAGCATTCGATACGAAATCATTTGATTAACACGAAAGAAAAGTTATTCATTGATTGGACAACTTGCCGGTTCATCGACGATTTAGATTTAATTCGGTGCTTAAATTGTCAACAATATGGTCATCCCGCGAAGTATTGTACTGAAAAAACACCATCGTGCGCTCACTGTGCCGAGTCACACGACACAAAAAATTGTACCAACAAAAATCAACCAACTTTTAAACGAGTATGTGCGTCGTGTAAAAAGTATAAAAAACCCTGCGATCATGAGACCGGGTCTCAGGATTGTCCTACCTACAAGGCAAAATTAGAGCAACTGATTATAAATACTAACTATGGCCAAGCTTAAAATAGGACAATTAAACCTTCATAACGATAAAGTAGCTACGTCTGAGTTAGATAGGCTTGTAATTGAGTATAGTTTGGACATAGTTCTCGTTCAAGAACAGTACCAGAGCGCTGGGCTTCGTAATAAGATAGTTCAAATAAACAATAAAGCTCGCGCGGGAATATACGTGTCACGTTCAAACTTCACTGTCACAGCTCTTAATAATCTCTCGTCGTCCCACTGTGCCGTTGCGGAGGTCTCGTGTCCTTCTTTTAGTATATATGTAGTTAGCTGTTACTTTCAGTTCTCTGATCGCGTAGACCCTCACTTACATCACTTGCGGTCCGTATTATATGCACTTCCTAGGCAGGCTGTAGTTATAGGCGCGGATGCCAACGCGTCTTCCCCGCTTTGGTTTGGTAAAATTAGATCAGCAGATGCGGAACGTCGCGCCGTAGTAGAAGAGTTTATTGCAGAAATGCACCTAGAAATTCATAACACCTCTGATTCACCACCTACTTACAGCAGCCCTATGGGCGAATCTTTCATTGACGTCACACTTTCAAGTGCGTACGTAAAAATCTCTAATTGGCGTGTCCTTCCTGATGCGTCATGTAGTGATCACCGTTTGATCGTGTACGAGTACAACCCTAAGCTGACACAAGATATCGCGCCCCGTTCACAAAGCTTTCGTTATAAAACCAGACGTGCAGACTGGTGCTTTTTTAGTTCATTTTTTGCGTCACATGCTGGAGACTTCACTCACCCGCGTCTATCGGCAACAGAAAGCGCTGAAATTATGACGGATACTTTCAATTACTGTGCTGATGTAACACTGGGACGAACATCTATATCCAGTGTGAAAAGATGTGAGTGGTGGAATGATTCTCTGATAGGAATTCGTAAGAAATTTAGAAGCGCACGTCGTAAATTAAATAAAGCTAAAAAATCCCTAGGACAAGATACTTCGTCAGATAGGTATGATAGCGCTTTAATTGCTTTAAGAGTTGCTAGGTCTCACTACCGTGCTGCAGTCCAAAAATCAAAAACTAATTTACTTCGGAAAGTAGTTGATAGGTTAGAAAAAGAGGGGCCATGGTCACCCATATATCATGAGTTCAAAGCTAACAGAGCAACTGATCAAGCATTTATTTCAAACATCAAAATAAATGATGCTCACACTCTTGGTGTTGAGGAGACGGCGGAGGCCCTTCTTAACGCTCTCATTCCGGACGACACTACTGAAAATGATACCGACTATCATCGAGAAGTTAGGCTCATGGCTGCAGTTCCACCCACATCTCCTTCGTCCGATCTTCCAACTTTAGATGAATTTGTCAAAATTGTTAGGGCGTTACCGGTTAATAAGGCCTCTGGGGAAGACAAAATATCGAATAAGATGATCCAGGAAGCCGTAAAGTCCGCTGGGGATTCTATTTTAATTGTGTATAACCGTTGCATTGCTGAAGGGGTTTTTCCTCAAATTTGGCGCCGCGGGCTAATTAAAATCATACCTAAAAGCGGTGATAAGCCACCTGATGATCCGAAATCGTATAGACCCATTACCCTTCTACCATCCCTGGGTAAACTTCTAGAGCGTCTTATCGTACCTCGGCTTCTTCCGGGCGGTCCAACTTTTCACGAACGTCAATTCGGTTTTACTATCGGCAAATCAACAATCGACGCGGCTATCTCGGTGAGAAAATCGGTAGAATCGTCGGAGTTTAAATACGTCATAGGTGTATTCCTAGATATCTCTGGTGCTTTTGATAATGCATGGTGGCCAATCTTATTGCTCAAACTTAAAAACAGAGGTTGTTACAGCAATGTATATTCCTTAATATACAATTACTTTATAAATGGAACAACTAATCTTCAACTTGGTCATCATGCAGTGTCGAAGGCTTTGACTCGGGGCTGCCCACAGGGTTCAGTGCTAGGGCCGTATCTCTGGAATATCGGATTTGATGACTTTTTGTCTATACCGTTACCGGCTAACTGTTCGCTGACGGGATATGCAGACGACGGTCTCCTGCTTATTCAATCTCATACAAGAACAGGAGTTGAGTTGTTAGCTGAGTCCTGCCTACGTCTGGTGGCCGACTGGGGAAAGAGAAATCATCTTGAGTTCGCAGCCCATAAAACACAGTATTTAATGTTAAAAGGAAACTTAGTAGGGCTACCGCGCTTTAAATTTAATTCAGTTACAGTTAAAAAGAAAGACTCAGTTTGTTATCTCGGTTTGATACTTGAAAAGAAATTCCATTTTATTGAGCACATTAAGCAAGTTAGCGAAAAATCAAAACGAAATTTTTATGCGTTAAATAGAATATCAACTTCGACCTGGGGATTGTCGTTTAAGTCATTAAAAATAATTTATACTGCTACTTTCTTGGGTTGCATTTGTTACGGAGCCCCCGTGTGGGCGGATAGAGCCACAATTGGCGCTGCGCGACGTAAATTGCTTCAGAGTCAGAGATTAGCGTTAATTTTTCTTTGTAAAGCGTATAGAACCGTCAGCACTGAGGCCCTGCCGATTCTTGCGGGCGTTTTACCGGTAGATTTGGAAATACAACGGCGTGCGGCAATGTATTACAACTCGCGGAATGGTATGAGTTCAGATTTTCTAAAACCGAAGGATAGGGCTAAAATCAGTAGATTATTTGATAGCAACGACAACGTTCATAAAAACTAATCGACGAATGGCAAACTAGATGGGATACTTCGACTAAGGGGCGGCATTTATTTAAATTTTTCCCTATAGTGCGCGAACGGTTAAATAAAACGTGGCTTGATATCGATCATTGCGTAGCCCAATTTCTAACCGGGCATGGTAACTTTAAGGGCAAACTTTATTCATTTAACTTGGTGCCGTCACCTTTTTGCGAATGTTCAACGTCGGATCAAGAATTTGTGCAAACTGCCCATCATATCTTGTGGGAGTGTAGTCTCTGGCATGACGAACGGTTAATCATGTTGAATTCGATTGAAGTATCTGCGTGTAGTCCTATTTATTACCTAGATCTTGTGAAAACGAAGGGAAACTTCCGTGCCTTTAAAAAGTTTTGTCACCAATATTACTGGTGTAAGATTTAGGTTAGTATCTAATTTATCCCCTGTTAGTTAGTGGCATACCGTGGTGTTTAGACGGTCAGGCGTCTCCTGACTGTCTCCCCTTTAGATTTTTGGGCCTCTGGGCCATTTCAATTGCTGTCTCCGCTTTGCTGGGAGGGAAGTCTGAAACCGCTTTCTTACTACCTCCTATTTCTTCTGATTAAGTTCGTTGCGGGTCCCAAGACAGCCGGTAGGGTGTCCGGGCACAGCCTGTGCATCACTGCACAGCTGCATTATTCGTTGATTATTCGATCAAAGGACGCCACTGTTGATCCTGATAAACAGGAGTTGCAGTGGTGGGACAGAGTGGCGGGTGTGCCCCGAAAAAAATTTTTACATTCACAACAACGTTATAGCCGAATTTAACTCTATAACCATAATATAAAATTATTATTGACTAACAAGAATTTTCTTGCATCTTAAGTTGAATAGACATAATTTACCTTTGCCAACAACAAGCTAATTAAAACTCCAATTCCCAATGTCGATCCAGGGCTTCATATTTTCCACAGCTGCGACCCCGTTATAACGTTTGCTGGTTCTTTCGCTTCCTCTCATATCCTGAATTTCATATCTATTTTTCCCCAAATATTTCTTGATTTGTAAAGGTCCTTTGAAACCTGGTAACAACTACTACTGCCGTCATTCGTTTGGCTTTGTATTTTTAGTAAGACAAGATCACCTTCATTATAAATATGAGCCTTAGCGGTTACGGTCGAATCTTTCTTTTTGCGAATCTGCATTTATCTTGTTATTCTTAGCCACACTATTACGTAATTTAGTGACGTCCACACTGCCTCCATCATCTAATTCTAGCTCTGGTCCTAAACTATCGCTGTTGGCAAGCAATCTATACCCGAACATGACCTCACTCGGGACAGCCTTGATGGTTTTATGATAAGTAATGTTGATAGCTTGTTGTAATGGTGTAATTTTTAAACATTTATCCCAACAATTTTCGTCTAAATTTGCACCCATTGTTTTCATTGACTCTAAAATAGTTTTGTTAAATCTTTCAGCTTGACCGTTTGATCTAGGCATGCCTGTAGCTACGGTGTTTAATCGAATATTTAACTCGAACAATATTCTTTAAAACCCTTTGACGTAAATGCCGATCCCGCGTCAGTTATCAACCTTCGAGGGATACCAAAAGTTAGTCGATATATTATCAAGTTCAATAATAACTTCATTAGTATCTGTACTTGATACTGCCGAGATAAACACAAACTTTGTAAATGCATCTACTACCACTAACAAATATTTATTGCCTTGCTGTGTTTGCACAAAAGGGGCCCAGTCGATCCAAATGTAAAGTGTGAAATGGTTGTGCATATTTTGGTAAAGGAAATAGTTCGCCTGCCTTTGGACCACCCTTGTTTTTATAGTAAACACAGTTAATAAAGTTCCTTATACTTCTTTACTACATGTCGCATTCGAGCAAACCCCAATACCAGTAAGATATCCTCTTAACGGTTTTGTCGACGGAGAAATGACCAAGATCATCGTGGTTACATTTAATAATTTGCCAAATGCATGCATATTTTTATATAATTCTCCGCTAAAAAACACGACGATGAAAGACTTTTTGTGAGATCTATTGCTATTTTAGTAAAATATTTTTCGAATACATTAGCAATTTCAGTGTTATCCGAAATCAGTTCGTCATTTATTTTTAAAGCTATATTTTTATTTATTTTCCCTGTTTTGGTATTAATTACATTCCACGTTGTTTGATTTTTTTATTTTATTACTTAAATACTTAGCTTTCGCTTCCTGGCATACTTTTTGAATCTTTTTGAATATTGCCTAACATAATTATGAAAATCTACGTTATTATTTAATGATTTGTATCCATACAATTCATATAAGTTGTTCCTACTAATCATTATGCCTCTAGTAGCCCAATCACAAAAACGCAGATTCTTTTTTGGTTGTTTTTGCTTTTTTTTGCAGTATTTATTTTAAAAAAATTGTATGATAATTATTTGTTTAAACATAATATCATACAATTCGTCTGGGTCATCAGTTAAATTTATATCATTAATTTTACCTTTAAGAGCTTCACAAAATTTACCTAGGGATTTATTATTTAAAGGCCTAATATCTATAACACGCTTCATATCTCTTCTTTTAAATTTAAGTTTTATCACTTGAGCCGTGTGATCTGATCTTACGCCATTAACTACAAAACTATCTATCACTGGGCAGTTTATAAATATGTTATCTAGGCAGCTTTTACGATTCGGTGTGATTCGCGTTGGTTCGTTAAAGATTTGATTAAGGTTGAACGATTTAAATATACTAATAAATTTAAGTCTATCTGGGTTATTAATTTTGTTCAACAAATCCACGTTAAAATCCCCACACACTATGACTGGTTTACTCGACCTACTAGCTACAACAAGAATCTCCTCTATATTATGAATGAATTTGGAAAAAATTGAAGTAGGCGGTCGATACACACATATAATTTAATATTCATCTATTTCTGCACAGGCAATCTCACATACTTGTTCAACAGAAAAATTTACAATATCGTGGCGCTCTTTACACTTTATATCATTCTTAACAAGGATCATGCAACCACCCCCTATCGCTGTTTTTCTGTTATACGAGCTACTGATACAAAAATTTGGTACATTGAATGACATCTTACTGTCTTAAAAATGTTTCGATATTATATGCATATCGTTTAATATTTTCAATAAATAACTCTACATCTAATATTTTGCCAGAAAAGCGATTAATATTCAATATTGATGCATAGGAACGTATTGCCACTTCTGATATTAAAAATGAAACAAAGTTGTCCAGGTATTGTTTTATATTCGTTATCTTATCATAGATATCATAACTAACAAAATCTTATCAATCCCCTTTTCCTTTCCATTCCCGCCAATTCCCCATTCTTCTTTTTTTTCTTCTTCAAGTCTTTGAACGCAGCTCCAGTGATCCTAGACTCTGTCAAGCGAGTCTAGTCCACAACCATTTTGCTGATTTCTTATGATGGCAAAATTATTATCTGTCAAACAAATTGTCACAAATTCTGTTGTTAACCTCGAAATATTCCTGTTTTTGTTGAATTTTTAATTTTATAATGCCGAAACCTATTAAAAGTAGTGTCAGGAGCCTATTATTTACAATGATTAATAAATATAATCATGTAAAGAATGAAATTCACAACGAGTTATTGGAAAAACGTCGACTTTTGGATGAAATCGTTTCAACATTAGGTAGGTTGGCTACAACATGTTGATACTTTTAGCACAATTGTATAATTTTATGTATTTTAAAAGTGATGTGATCAGCATTTCGGTTTTTGTTTAGATTCAGACGTATTCATGATGTTGAAATTTACTGGAAAACTATAAGTGAAAACAACTTTATGAGATTGTTGTAATTTTTTTCAGCCACCTTGGAGGATGAATTAACTAAAAGCTCAATTGTTAATTTAGTTAAGCAAGTCATAGCCATAGAAGACAGTAAAAAAATGAAATCTGAAACGGACTATCTGACAAAAATTGCTGCTATGACAGGTTAGTACAGATTTATATGTTTACACTTCATTTTCAACATATGTTATAAAATTTGTGCCGTTGTTTGAACTGATATATTGAACTTTCAGATTTAAGTGTGAAAACATTGCGAAGAATAAAAAAAGAAGGTGCTTTTAACCAGGGTGAGTGGAATACACCGGGGAAAAAGCGTCCACGACAACCAACTGTTGCCAACCTGGATAGTTTTGACTTATCAGCCATACGGAATAAAATTAATGAATTTTACTGTGTGAAAAAGCAAGTTCCAACTTTAAGAAATTTGCTTGCAGATTTAAGACAATCTATTGGATTTACTGGATGTCATGAAACATTCTGACAATTATTAATCAAAAATGGATTTGAATTTAAAAAAATAAAAATGAGAGATCTCTTCTTATTGAAAAATATGAACTTGCTGCATGGCGAAATAGGTATCTCAGAGCTATTGATGAAAAGCGGAAACAAGGAAAATTAATAGTTTACCTTGACGAAACCTATGTCCACCAAAATTATAAAGTAAAAAATCATGGCAAGGGCCATCCACAAGCGGTGTAATTGACAAAATATCAACAGGCAAAAGACATATTGTTGTTCATGCTGGATCCGAAAAAGGTTTTGTCCATAATGCATTATTGGTTTTCAGTACAAAATCAAAAATGGCAGATTATCATGATGATATGAACAGAAATAATTTTATGAAATGGTTACGGGAAAAATTAATACCCAATTTAAGTCAACCCAGTGTGATTGTTATGGACAATGCTAGCTACCACGTTACTCAAATAAATAAGCCATCATCTATGAATGATTTAAAGGCCGACATTCAGAAATGGCTGACTGAAAATAGAATTCACTATGAAGAATTCTTTACAAAGGCTGAGCTTATGTGCCATATGAATAATGCCAAAACAACTCCAATGTATGAAGCTGAAGAATTCATAAAACAACATGGCCATGAGGTTTTGAAACTTCCACCATATCACTGTGAACTGAACGCAATTGAACTGATATGGAGTTTGGCTAAAAGAAAAATAGCCAGCAAAAATTTAGGAATTCCTGGTAGAGAATGGAGAATCTTATAAAGGAATGTTTTAATAGTGTCACAGCCAGAGATTGGAAAAAATGCACAGATCACACTATTAGTGTCGAAAATAAGTACAAAGTAAGAGACAGGATATCAGAAACAGAGTTGGAACCCTTCATAATTTCTGTACGTAATTATGATACTGACAGTGATTTTTCATATGAAGGCATTGAATTTCTTGATTCTGATCTAAGTTCTGATAGTGACAAAGAAATACCTACATTGAAATGCTTTTTCTTTTATTTATCCTTAATAAAAAAAAATGTTAGAATTTCAAGTATCAAGAATTTTCAGCGTGTTACATCAGTGTTTACACCTGAAAGATTTTTGAATTTACCGCCTTTTTCATGGGACTAGACTCGCTTGACAGACTCTAACTCCATTGATCATTGTTATGCTAACAAAACAAGTTTTCATCATTTTTAGTCATGATTTTAACATAAATTATAAATTTATTAAACACATAGCAATCAGTTATGCAAATAAATAGACACTTTATTCTTATTTCTTTGTGGAATACTTTATTTTAGAGGACTTGGCTCTTAACGTCACTGTCAGACTGGCACTTGGTAGTGTCAGGTCTAGAAGTTAATTGTCAGTCTTAGCTACTAGGAAGACAGAGCTAGTTTGTTTTTTGTCCATATTTATGTTTCGTTTGAATCGTTTGATAATCGTTACAAGTATTGGTTTTTGAGCGAGGCTTTAATCCCGTTTGACTTCTTTTATATTGTTGTACTTATATAATTTTGTGATTTTTACATAGGCTGCAATTTACGAAGGTTGAACAATTTTTTGCAATTTAGCACCTGATCTGTAACAATTGAGAGTTATTATGTGTTCATTAAAATTAACTTCCCTGTTTTAGTTCCAATGGAATACGATAATGATGATACCTGGCGTCGTCCATCTGCTCCCAAAGTGACACGTTCCAGATGTCAAAGGATTCCGAAGAAGTCTACATCGGTTGCTGTGATTGTTCTCGGCTTAGCTGTTTTGAGTTGTCTGTTTGGTTACTGTGTACTTAGCGAAACTCTTCCGTACGAATCAAAGACGTTGCGGGTAGTTGTAATTGTAAGTCAATGTACTAAAAAGTAATTGTTGTAATTTTCTTGTTTTAAATATTGCTTTAAAACTTTACGTATTGTAGTTCTTTCGCCATGGAGCTAGAACACCTACAACAACATACAACAGTGATCCATTTAGAAGCTATCAATGGCCTGATGGACTGGGTAGTTTAACTAATGTAAGTCTAAATATATTTTGATAAAAATTAAACATGTTATTAGATGAATTTGAGGTTTTCATGAGTATTTTTACAGGCAGGAAAACTTCAAATGTTTGAATTAGGTAAAAAATACCGTAGTTACTATGGAAACTTTATACCTGATGACTACAATGAGAAGGATGTGTATATTCGTAGCAGTGACAAGCCTCGCTGCTTGATGAGTGCTTATACTTTTCTAGCGGGATTATATCCACCTACAGAGAGGCAGATGTGGAACCCTGAACTAGCATGGCAACCTATCCCAGTTCATTCACTGCCAAGAGAATTAGATAATGTAAGTCCCTAATTGCAGCAAGAATGTTTAGCCTTCCATTTTTAACTTTACTTACACTTTTCTTTCACAGTAATTTGTCCATGGTCCATGGTTTCCAAATTTATACAGTTTTAATCCTTTGTTCTGATTTTTAGATGCGATGTGATATTTGTTTTATATTATTAAAGTATAGCACAAAAGTACATGTTGATAAAATTGTATATATATCCTTAATATTATATTTTGCTTTAATTTAGGTAATTGCTGGCACCAAGAAATGTAAACTTTGGACTTTAATGCATAATGAAATCATAGCTAAAACAAATGCAGAACCAAAATATGCAGAGCTGTTTGACTTACTCAGCAAACACACAAATCAGAGCATGCGGAACATTGAAGATGTGGATTACTTGTATAGCACATTGCTGACTCAGCAAGAAGCTGGTCTCAAGATACCAGAATGGACCAGAAATGTTTTCCCCACTAAAATGCGGACACCATTCATGCACAGTATATCACTTATTGCACACAATGAAACACTACAGAGGCTGAAGATTGGTAAGAAATGTTGAATATATTAAAAAAAAATCATTAACTGACTAAATAAGAAATCTACTTAAGTTGCATATTTAGCAGAAAAATGATAGGAAGGTATTGTAAAACTTGGCAAAGTAATTTTTTTGGAATTCAATTGTTGCGTCTAGTGATTTCTTAAATGATAAAAATAATTAGTGGTTCATTCTGAACTGCGAACTTACAACCTCCTCTATCACTGGATGGCATTGACCGACTGTCTTTATACTGTTTTTTTTTTATCATGTTAACCAAGTAACCAAATCTCACATCTGACAACCATTATCTGACGACACTATCTGACAACCATTTATACAAACGCCAGTTTGTTCCAGTAAACTAAGAAATTCTCTCACTCATTTTAATATTGACTGTACATTAGAGTTAGATATAATTTGACGACCTTGGTGGCGCAGGGGTGTAAACAGCCAACTGCTACGCTAGGGTTCCGGGTTCGAATCCCGGCGGGGGCGGGATTTTGTGTTGTTTGCAAGACGCATTGTTTTGCTTACATATATACCATATTGTTGCTTAGTTCCTGTGAAACATGTTCTTAGGATACTTACTGCAGGGCTGAGTCAATGTGTGTTTCGTAATGTAGTTATTATTATTAAATACAGGCATTTAAAAAAAACTACTTTAAAAGAGTACAATATAATATTTAACCTTATGTCATATGAAACCAAAAAAAACTAGATTCTCCTCCTTTTTTGAATTCGATTAAAAATAAAACAATTTAAATTTTATTTTCAAGAATTTCAATTCAAATCAAATTGTAAAATGATAGATCATGGGCACACGTCAATTCATTCACTTGAATTGAATTCTGCTTTGACAGATGCAGTTTTTTTTTTGTGATATAACTTAAGATTGTTTTTTGATTTTCCTTATGGAAAGCATTAAATAGGTCAGTCTCTTTTATTCATTGTAAAGTTAAGTAATAAGTTACAGGATTAGGCAAATGATTAAAAAACAAACATTGTTTTATATTATATGTTACAAAACAATAATGCAAAGTAAATTGAGTTTTACAAGGTCTCAATGATAATGTATAATACCTATTGTATTGTTAATGGGTGTTATAACAATTCTATAGATTTACTGAGGATGTTTATGCTAAATTGTCTGAATGCTCAAAATAAAATTGATTTTGTTGGAGAGAGAGTTAATAATTCCCATATATTTCAATAGAAACACAGTCAGGTCATAAATTCTGTCACATGTTTCATATAAAATAATTGAAACAAGTTTATTCATTATGTAACCATTTATATACCAAAATGAACTTAACAAAACATAGATTCTTATGACACTAAAGTTTATTCAAAATGACCTCCGTGATTTTGAATACAGGCCTTCAATCTGCGCGGCCAGTCGTCTATCGCAGCACGAACGAGGTCCATGTCAATATCGGCGGCTGCCTTAATCAAGGATGTATTGAGTGACTCCAAATTGGGATGAGGCTTTGAGCACGCCTTTTCCTCTAAGTGTTGCCATATCTTGTAATCTAACGGATTCAAATCTGGACTGGAGGAGGGCCAGTCTTCGTGGCGGATGAAGTCGATTTCACGCGCCGCCAGCCAGTCTTGTGTGCTCTTCGCTCTATGAGCTGGCGCCGAATCTTGTTGGAATACCCAGTGCCTGTTATTGAACATGGTATGAGAAACAGGTTCCACAAGGTTCGTCAGGACTGTATTTTGATACACAACTGCATTCGTTTTTACACCTTTCTCACAAAAATGTACCTCTGTTATGCCCCAATAAGAAACTCGAAACCATACCATGAGCGAGGATGGAAAATGACCTCGTTGGACACGCGGAATACGGTTGCTCGCTTCTTCACTACTGTGTGCGTACACCTTATAATTTTGTTTGTTGTAGCTCTCTTCTACGGTAAAAAAAAATTCATCCGAAAAAAGAATCCCGATATTTTTTTCCCGCGTACCGCTTCAACAAAGCGCGGCATCTCTTCAGTCTCAGGTCCATTAGACGAGCATTTAAACGATGTCCTGTTTTTCTTCGATATGCCCGAAGCCCTAAGTCTTCATTCAACACCCTTTTCACCGTGGTTCTGCTTAACCCCATCTGAAGGGCCAACAGTTTCTGCTTGCGTTTGGGATTTCTTTGAATTCGCGCCTTCACAGCTTTTATCACTGCTGAAGTCCTAACAGACCGAGGGAGACCACTTAATGACCTGTCATCTACACTAGAGTCTTCATTGTATCGTTTGATGGTACGATAAACGAATCTTTTGGTTATATTCAAATTTTTCGATGTCAAAAATTTGAATTGGCGCGTAACCGCAACGATGCAACGCAATAACTGCAACACCGTCTTCTTTAAGCGTCCACTCCATATTTAAAAATGAGTAAAATTCTAAAAAGTATACTTTTTTATTTTCATGAACAATTCGAAATTTGAATTCAATAAACTTTTTTGTGACCAGCATTCTAAAAGAAAAGTTTTACTGTGACAATACTTATGACCTGACTCGGTATATGTCTAAATATTAAGAAACTGGTTATAACTCAAACATAGATATGATTTCTAAGGTCATCCTGCGCTAATTTATTCTATCTGGTTCTTTAGTTATATTTATGACATATTCAGAACTGGTTTATGGGAAAAAAAATTATATTTATATTTTTACTAACGAATTTAGGAAGGAACGAAAAAAATCCTTCAAAATTAAAACATATATTTACTTCATATTCTGGGAAAGTTGACATAATGAGAGGCGACATCATTGGACGGCCTCTGTGGCGCAATGGTGTAAAAGCTAACTGCTACGCAACACGCTGGGCGGGAGGCGGAGCTTACTGGATGTAGTATCCTCGTCTATGCATTATATACCATATCGTTGTTTAGCAACTGCAACACAAGATTCTACAATCATCAATGTGTGTTTCGTGATGTGTTAATTATTATTTCTATCATAAAAATCTTTTTACGAACTCAGGAATACAGTCTTCGGTAGTATTCTTCCCAAATCATACTAGCCAAGAAGAGCTATTAATATAAGCAAGACTTGGTACTAAATGTTTATTTAAACCGTATCATTGTGAGTTTTGCCTAAAACTTTAACAAGATACAAGAAAATTTCGATTGGAGTATCAAAATATTGCCAGCCCATATTTTTATCGTTTTAAAAGGAGACTTGCGGTAATGAACAATAGTTTTACATTTTCCATGTAATCGGCAGGTTTGCTTCTCGGTCAAGTGCACACATTGTTCGATAGGACGGCATCTCATATGAACCTGGACCAGTCACTGTCGATCTACTCGGGGCACGACGTCAACATGGTCTCGCTGTGGCGCGCGCTCGGCTTTGAAGAGCTTCTCGAGCCAGAATACGGAGCCAGCATCGTCCTCGAACTACACGAGGACGTCGAACAGGAGAACTTCTTTGTCAAGGTAAATCACAGTATATGTTGGCTCACTAGCGGATCCAGGGGGGAAGGGGATACATGGGTACCCCCCCAGAAGCATCTGAGTTCTTCGGACTTTTGACCCTTGCTTGTTTAAAACCCAAAGTTTGCGAGTTCAATCCCTCCCCCCAAAAGTGTTTCTAAAAAAGTCAAAGTCATCAGTTTTGTAAGAGGGTGAAATGTCTGGCCCTCCCAAACTTCATTCCTGGATCCGCCACTGTGTTGGCTTTGTATCTTAATATATGATCAGATTTGACGACCGAGTAAGCAGCTGACTGCTACTCTAGAAGTTCCGGGCTCGAATCCCGGCGGACCGGAACTTTGTGTTATTTTCGGGTGTGTGCCATGGTGTAGTTATTCTTAATTATTTAAATAGGATATTACTTGAATTTAGAAACTTTTGCAAGCCTATTTCTTTGTTACATGAAACTATTTTTTTCAGACTTTCTACAGAAACAACTCTAAGGTGGAAGTCCCCATGGAGCTCAAGTTATCATTTTGCACAGATCCCTGTACGTTTACACAATTCTCAAAACATGTACAAAAACTCATCCCAAAAGACTGGGAGGCAGAGTGTAAGAATAAGTAAGAGTAAAATTAAAGTAACAATTTAATGTGAATAAATTTGCCTTTGGTTTTTTTTGTATGTATGCGAGTCTTCATGTGATTATTATTATATTTAGTTCATAAATTGATCTCCTAATCATCAATTGAATATAAATTTTATTATTCTTTCTTTTTAGTACTTAATATTTTTTTTCTATATGTTTATACATTTTTTAGTGGACGAGATTGAGATATATTTGTAAAAAAAGAGTTTTGAGACAATTTTTTAATTCTAAGTGAACTCTTGAAAAACGATTTTATATGAATATGGTTACTGTTACAAGTTTTTTACAATGAGTAATTTAAGTAACTTTAAAGAGTGTGCAAAAATGTTATTGTTTACAAATGGGTTTTTACTCTTTTATATGTACATACACTGTTGAAAAATGTGTTAAAATAATAGCACTATATACAATACTCAGTCCAATTATTAATCGGTAGAAATATTAATCAAAATTATCTAGTCTTTTGATCCCAATTTAAACATTCCAGTGATAAAATAGGTTGGGTATGTCTTGTATGTAAATATTGTTTTAATCACCTCATAAATATGAAATACGTAGCGAAAAACTATACAAGACATTGCTAAAGTTATTATTTAATGTACCTTATATAATTTTCTATTGTTATTCCTACCAAATCTAAAAATAATGTACATAATCAGTTCATCAAATATGTCACAGTTTATGGAAATTATTCAAGTATTTATGCTGAACTTAACATTTACCTAGTTATGTTTATATACGTAATATAATTTGTTCTATTATAAGTTGTTAATGTGCAACCACAACACAGGTATAAAAGTGCCATTTTTGTTCTAAATTTTTATCATAAGATTTGTAATAACATTTATGATAATAGAAAATTAAGTCAGACATATTAATCGAGATGGTTTTGACTATAATTGGCACA
The DNA here is from genome assembly GCA_949316135.1 of Choreutis nemorana. Taxonomy (NCBI): domain Eukaryota; kingdom Metazoa; phylum Arthropoda; class Insecta; order Lepidoptera; family Choreutidae; genus Choreutis; species Choreutis nemorana. The sequence goes on along the minus strand of OX438597.1, from coordinate 4,324,691 downwards.
TAAGCAAACAAAAAAATTATTGTAGTGGTTGATTAAATATTTTTTATAAAACACACATCACCATGTACCTGGATACACAATGGATTTGAATTATGATATTAATTACGTAATATTGTTCTATAAGTTTAAGGAAAATATTGAAAGCTAAATCAGTTAGTAGATCTTGTTTATCTATATATGCTTGTAAAATGTTTATTGTATGATATTGTTAGATGATGAAATAAATTTACATTTGTAAAAAAACTGAAAGGTTTTATTGTTTAATTTTTTCAAATTCTTAAAAATATTCATAATGACTTCAAGATCTACATCTCTAAATGCATTAGTATTTTTGGTTTAAATAACAAAGAAAAAAACGTCAAAAGACCAGTAAAAGTTTATTAAATAAAATATTAATTTAAAATTAAAATAAAGGACGGCACAAGTTTCTCTTATAACTACTAATTAATTAAGAGGTGGCTTCTTCAGTCAACAAGTGTATAATTATATGAAGTCTTAACATTAGTACCTATCAAAAGTAGCATTTGTTCATCAGTCTCACTTTACTACTTTTGTATCATCTATTACATAGTCATTGTCAACACTAACAATTATTTAATGATGTCATTTGTGAAATTATCTTTACATTATGTATGTATAAAGTGTACTTCAGGTAACATTACTTGAAGTCAAACATATTGAATAACCATTGTTTTAACACTAACTAAATGTAATAACAGTGATTAGTAGGTAAATTAAATTTATAAATTTGGTCATTGTTAACAGTTTTTGTATAGTGTAGCAAAGAGGGTACAAAAAATATTAGTTAGATATAAAAATCATACAACCTATATAAAGTGCTTAAAAATAAAATACTTTGACACTGATAACTTTATAAGTATTAGTATGACTAGGCCGTCGCCCGCCAGCCTATGACATAAGGGGGGCAGCTATGGGATAGGGGGGGCAGTTGACATGGAGGACGGGAAATCTATTAATTGTAGGTATTATAAGAAGGAAATGAAATATTTTGTTTGTAGTTTGAGTCTTCGTTGGGTGATTGCAAATTGTATAGTAGAATTTGTCCATACTCAATGCTTAGGCCCTATAAACACTTTTACTATACCATTTTTTATTTCTAGAGGGGAAGCTGCCCCCCCCCCCCCTCCTTGGCGACGTGCACTAACTCATAAATAATGTCAACTTATATAAAGTTTCAAACATAACATGTACACCTTACAAAACTAAGTATTGTGATTTATCATTCATTTTCTAACAAAGTTAAATACAAATGGAGGTCTAACTATTTATCCTTGCTCTAAAACTTTTCGACCAATAACCCATGCCAATGCAATGTATTTTTGTAAATATTGAGTTTATTAGAACTGACCACAACTTTTTTCACTGGACCTCAGTTGATGAACATCTTGATACAACACTCTTGTGTAATTAACAAAACTCTAGGGGGAGACAGCTTATATCTAATCCATGCAATTAATTTGATAACTTAATACTTATACAACCCACTTTTCATAACTATGTTTGAATATTTAATTTCCACAACAAGTCATTACATGTTGTTCCTTGTTTGCCCTGATGGAGGTGTAGGTGATAATAGCCAACCATAATCCCACAGATAACCAGGAAGTGACAATAGCTAGCTGTAAAGCTAATCCAGTGTTGATGAAATCCCCTCTGCGACTGTTAGGAGAATCCTTCTGCAGATAGTCCATAAAGTCAAATATTGCTTGGCAGCTGAGACGAAAATGTATAGCTGAGGCATGGTCTCCAGTCGCTGGTAATACCTTAAAAACAATAAATAAAAATAAGTACTCTAATAACACTTGACCATAATTTGCATCATTTTTATGCATTTATTTAATATGCTACTCTTAACTTAACTGTAATACTCACTTTTACCAAATAGCCTCTATATTGATTACATGTCTTAAGGTAACCATCAGTGAGAATAGACGAATGTACAAGGTTGTAGATGCAAAAGACAGCGGCTATACAGGCATTGGGGATCCAGCAGTATATCACATTGTCACTTCTGTGACTTACTTTTGTCCTTGATGTCACCATTATAGATTCTCCTTCACTGAAAAATATTTTTTATTTAATTAAAATTTAAAATAGTAATTCAAAACCAATGCAATAGAGCAGTAGTTACATTATTTGAAACTTTGACAACTGAAAAAGAAAATGTCATAAGAGATTTTAGAATTAGAATTTAAACTTACATTTCTTCAATAGTTGTAGTCTTTTCATCCGCATACTTTCCAATATTGTTGATACATACTCTGTACATGTGGAATAAGGCCATTATAATTGCATACACCAGAATGGGTAGAGGTGCAAGGATTGCATACAAACAGTAGGAATTATGGCCCCCATTGAAGTAGGAAAATGTGCTGAGTCCATACAAGACACACCCACAGCTGGTGTTCTCCAGCCAACTACCGGGACAGACATCCAATGTCGCACGCCAATGGTTGTAAGACACAGCTACACATATCACTGACACACCCAAACAAAGCACCAATAAACCGTAGCACCAGCTCAACCTCTTCTCCGTTTCGTTTTGATTCATAATTTCCGATAAATTTTCTCTTATCGAAACTTAAACATTAATCACCTTTATCAGAACAAATATTCTGACATCGAGTTCTAATTTCGTTGGGTCTTTAGATAACTGTATTTCAGAGAAACGGGTTAAGATATATTAAAACGTAGAAAACTATCCTATAAATTAAATTATCTTAATGAATCTTAAAGAAAAGGGCGGAAAATAGAACTCCAAAATAATTAAAAACTTCACTACAAAAAAAAAATTCTGACGTTTATGACGTTACCAACCCACTTTTTGAAATTCCCCAAAAGGGCAAAAGTATTCACAAGATCTATTCTTAGAAAACACAAAGAAAAGGAAAAAACAAAGTGAAGTTCAAAATTAATGAAGTTTGCAAACAAACCATTGCAAACATTTTTCCCGAAAAATATTTATTTCTTGACATGTTTAAATTAAATAGCATTTTAACAGAATAATTTAGCAAAAATAGTTCCTGTAGCAGATTTTTAAACTTTTAATCCATTAACTCCCAATCTAATTGAGATTCTCCAAATCTTATGAAATCTCCTACCTTTTGGCAACCTTAAGTTGATTTCTAATTTTGACAGCAAAGGCAAAGTGCACCATCCCTTACAAACATGCCTATTTCATTAATGACATCGACTTTACGAGATTGCAAATGAAGAGCTACGACAAAACAGCTTAACCGTAACCGTGGTTAGGGTTTAATTAAAGTATATTAATGTTATAACTATATTTGTAACGTATTTATAGAAAAGGAACATATTTCAACTCTACCTACCAAGTTAACACGTCAAGTAAGGTTAGCCTTACTTTACCTCTCAACCCATACTCAACTCATCCGTTGGAAACGGGGCTATCAAATATCAAATGTTCCGATATGCACTGCGATTACTGCGTAGTGGTCTCAGTAGTAAAAATTCGTTCCGTTATTTATAGACTGGCAGTAAACTGCCGCAGTGCCCTATGGAAATATTTGACGTCATGAATCGCCACCATTTTGACTGTTACCGCTGCCGTTATCGAGGCAAGGTGCTTGCAGTGCTTTGATCACATGATCAGTGCAAACAATAGTTTTGACTCTTATGAATAAATAAAAGTTTGTAGCTGTGAATATAACAATGGCAACGGTAAAGAAACTAACATAAAATATATTCATTTGAAAAAGGCGTTGAAAACAGCGTCGTTTCACAGTATACTGCGCTGCGTACCGTTTTAAATAGTAACCAGTATGAGTGGCTATCAAGGAACGGCTTCGCAGTATACTGAATTGACGTCATATTTTCTTACAGTGGTCGCAATGTATATCGGAACATACCCTAAATAATAGGAATTTTGACAGCTGTTTGTTTCATGTGAATTTACTAATATCATATTCAATTTAATTATTATTCTGCAGATATTTACAGAATCTTTTAATAGATGATATGATTATCTTTTCATACTTTCGTGTAACACGTCAACGTGTTTGTATTCTTTCAAATAAGGAGAAACTATACAAAAATGAAACTAAATGCTACTACCAAGATTGTTGGAAAAAATGTTATACTAATACCATACAAAGAAATTCATGTATTGAAGTTTGTACTATCTTCATGTTTTTTACAATAGAAGGTGTAATGGTTTGAATAGGATCCAAAAATTTTGATTATCTTCTTTTTGATTTAAGATACCATGACTGGATGAAATCAGAAGTACTTCAGAAACTTACAGCTTCAGAACCACTGTCTTTAGAAGAAGAATATCAAATGCAAAAAGCTTGGAGAGAAGATGAAGACAGTAAGATTTTTCTACTAATAATAAAATCAAATGACCAACAATTGTTCATCCCAATGTTCACCAAAAATAACCTTTGAACAAGGAACCTATATCAACCAAACAAAGCTAACAACACGCTGGATTAAGTCACCTTTCAAACGAAACACAGTCAGACACATCAAACTTATAACACCCCTCTTTTTGCATCAGGAGTTAAAAACTAAAATAAAACTGGTTATTGTTGTTTAAATATGTTAATAATATTTCACTGTATAATTTCAGAGTGTACATTTATAATCCTCCATAGAAAAAAATATGAAGATTATTCTGATGAAATAGGTATTTATGTTATCTGTCTTTTCAAGTATTTTTCCTATTGATGGGACCTATTAGTGTAAGGCTCCACCATCAAGATGGAGAGGAAAATCTCTCAGTCTTGCTTTGCTGAGGCATCTAAATTTTCTCATAATGTTTCATTAGGATGATAGCAAACCTAAATTATATTATAGTTAAATGATAAGATTCTAAATTGTTTTTTATTTCTTTGTTTTATAAAGTAAACTAATTTATAAAAATAATTACAGGAGCAATGATTGGCGACACAAATATTTTCATAACAGATAAAGATACTGCCACTGGGGAAATAGAGATAATGATTGCTGAGGAAAATGCAAGGGGTTGTAAACTTGGCTGGGAATCGGTAATTCTGATGCTGTTGTATGGAATAAGAAATATTAATCTACAAAATTATGAAGCTAAAATTAACATTGACAATTCTAAAAGTATAAAAATGTTTCAGAAGTTAGGCTTTACAGAAACAAGTAGAAGTGAAATCTTTAATGAAGTAACCTTATGTAAAAAAGTAGACACTGAGTGGACAGAATGGTTACTTAATGAAAGTAACTTTGAAATAAAGATATACTAATTTTTCCATGTTTGTGTTTTGAATTCAATTATATTGTTTTACCGTTTATACCTGACTGACACAAAAGGAGGTTAATGCAATAAGTGTCTGAATATTATATATGTTATAAATAGTGTATAAAATGTGAAATGAAACATCTATTATTGAGAATTGTATTTCAAATCGCGACTTCCTTAAAATACCAATTTGTTCCTTCATCAAATTTGTTAAATTTAAATATACCTCAAAACTAAGAACCTGGTGTCCACAATTTTCTTTCTCTTTAGAGAAGATCAGCAAATGTCAATTTCTTTTTATTTATAATTTTTCACTAATATGATTTGATACTAACATTGTACATATCACCAATAAAGATAGAAGAAAAAACTGAATCATCATACATAAAATAAGGGTACCTAACAATAACAATTTCAGCATGTATTAAATTGAATTAAAGGGGATTGTGAAATTTGTTTAAAATTATAGCTTTTTTTAAAAAACCTGAAAATATTGGCTTTGTAGTCAATTTTAATAGTACTGTCTACATGTCTGTACACGCCTATATCACTAAACCGATTTTGATGAAATTTGGTACAGAGATAGACTAAACAATGGGACAAGACATTTGGTTGTTGAGGGTTGACATACGGTTGAAACAGGGATTAAAGTTTACTTACCATGAAAAGAAAAAAACGTTTTAGGAAGAGACAAAGAGACAGATATTTAAAAATCTTGCGAAATTATTTCTCAGTCGTGGGTTACTTGGCGGGTATGGGTAGAGTTAAATTGTTCATATTTTATTTTTTGTGTATCACCAGAATTTTATGTGTATGTGTAAAGTGCAAATGTTTTAACCAGTAAATATCTTTAGTACAGGACAAGTGTGGAGAAACGAGCTCTTCTCGTCATTTCCCAACTAACCTATTATTAGAGCTAACAGAAACCGTACTAGCATGTTACTGTAGACAAATTTATTATTCCATCTATCATTCTTCATCTCTTCGTCATTTTATGCCCCATCGAAAGATAATAAATATTACTTGACACTGTTATGACACTTAAAGTTATTGCCATGAGCCATGCCAACAGAAAGAAGAAAAAAAAACTGTTTTGACAGTTGGATCGTAATATGATAGCCTTGACATTGACACTTCTTTGTGCTTCATTCCAAAGACTATCTTCCTTCCTTCGTACCTTTTGATAGTAAGCAAATTTTTAAGTAGTTTAAATTACAAGCAACAATTAATAACAATGTTTTCAGTTACTAAAGCATTTCTGATATCTGTAGTCATTTCTTTAGCATTATGTAGTAATGATGTCGAAGTTAAATCTGAAGAAGATGTTGGTGTGAAGTACGCTAATCGGTGTGAGGTGTGTAAAATTCTCGCAACAGAACTGCAAGACAGGCTTGAAGAAACCGGCAAAATACATGATGTCATTGAAATAGGATACTCGGTAGACGATGTGCAACCCAAAAAGAAAATGAAGTATAATAAATCAGAGTTAAGGTTAATAGAATCATTAGAAGGAGTTTGTGATAAGATCTTAGAGTACAATATACATAAAGAACGTCAGGACAGTACTAGGTTCGCTAAGGGTATGAGTCAGACATTTCAGACACTCCATGGATTAGTGGACAAGGGAGTGAAGGTAGACCTGGGGATTCCACTGGAACTTTGGGACAAGCCCTCTGCAGAAATCACTCACATGAAAACACAGTGTGAAAGTCTATTGGAGGAGAATGAGAGTGCTATTGAGGAATGGTATTGGAACCACCAAGGAAATGAGGAGTTGAAAATTCACTTGTGCACTAAACATGCATTAAGAGGAACAGATGATTCTTGCCTTTTTGAAGTTCTTGAGACCAAGGAAAAAGGAGAAAGTAGTAAAAAAGATAAAACAGAACTATAAAATAGTGTTAGTAAAATTATGACAGTAGAGTGGTAAAATTATGATAGGTTTTCTCATTTAGTGTATATTTTTTATTTTATGGAATAATAAAAAAATGGTGAATTAAAATGCACAAAAAGATGAAGATAAACAATTCAGATGCAATAAGTCTGTAATAATTGTTTAATGCATTTATCATTCCCTGTTATATTGTATAAAATATTATATAGTCTTAGTTATTACATTTTTGGATATGTTAGTATAACTAAGAATTTTGTATTATGAAAAAAGTTCATAATTTATCACAGAAATCAGACAATTTCTTTAAATTACTTAACATTTGATAAAAGTTATGCTTTAGGTCACTTAATCATTATTGTACTAAATAAAGTGTAAAATAATGTTTTTTGTTCATTCCATTAAACATTACTAACCTACCATGTACTAAAATATCAAGTACTTTGACTTCAAAAAATATGTGTAGGTTGATTTTTGACCAAATTCCTACTAGTACCTTATCACTTGCTGGGCTCACAAAACACATGTGCAATTAACCTTTAACTTTAACCTTATTTAATTATGTATGGTGTATTTCAATTATTTGAAATGATTTGTTTTATGATAGAACACAGGTATTTAGTGTTGAATCAATTTTACTAAATCAAATTATTACTAATTCACATCATTAAATCAAATTGATCACAGTCAGCTATACTCAGACCATAAATGTTCTACGCCATGTTAATAAAAATTCTAGTATTTTTCGCCTATAAAGTTCTTTGATCCCTTAAATGGTTGAATTTTGTTATATTCATGTGGCATAATCTTTGTATTCATCTTATTAGGTCTTTAGATACACAAGATATTACCATAGCCAACAATTTATTTGGCACAAGTAAATTAAAAGACTATTATTAAGCACCACTTTATTCAACTGTCAAAATTTATTTCACAAATTACATAATACCTATAAATAATAAGTATGCAATAAATTACTTTGCACCTATGTATTTATCTTACACACAGTGGTATATTTGGTGCTAACAAAACTGCAGGTACCCTGCAAATCTCAATGAAGAGGGGAATGACTTAATAAAAATCATAAATAATAATACATTATTAAAACTAATAGGATTAAATACATTCACTCGGTTGTACTCGCCTTCATACAAAATACAATGCTACTGACATACTTTACATTAATTTAAGGATAAGCTAAGTGGCTTTCTCAGAGCCGTGACGCCGTGTCGGGTGTTCCTATATATAGGGGCTGGTGTCCTGGTAGTCCTCGTCGCTGTCGGAGCCGTCGTCCGTCAACTGGCGCTGCGACGTCTCTTCCTTGCGCCCAGACCGCGCAGAGCTCGATGCATCTGACAATATAACACACTAGTAAGTTACCATTCATACTAAAAAAACAACTTAATGAAAATTTTGGGACAATGTTGTGATTGACATTAGACATGTAGGGGAATGTGTTTTTTACCCGACTACGGCGAAGGAAAGGAAGGGTAATAATGTTTTTGACAGTCTATGTATGTGTATGTATGTTCCACAGTAGCTAGGCGCTACTAGACCAATTTTAATTAATGAGGTCTTAACAAATTCGTAATAATCATACTGTTTATGTCATAATATATGTTAAAGGGGTTTTAGTAGGTACTTATAGCGCTTATAGAGGAAAACAATGAAAAACTCGATAGCTAAATTAGTATAAAAATAACGGATAGTAGTTATGTTTGTTATTGAATGTATTTGTTGGTGAAGTGAAAACATTATTTTATGGTCTCATGCATACTCATTACTGAACCATAATTTTTTCATCCTCTAGGCATTCATTTATACTGTACGAGTGTTATATAGCTATGCAAGGCCATGCATTCTATTTTTTTGACTTCTCAAATTTAATCAAGGTACATTCTTTAAACCTATAAATATGATCAAACGAATATAACATGCCATGTGCTACTTTATTTAATTTGAGAAGTGGACACTGAAGCTAAATACAAGCTGTGCATAGTTACCCAGTTACCTGCTTGTTGTTCCCATATTATCTCATAACGGCGTGACTTCGGCGGCGGCGGCGAGCCGGACCCACTGAACAAAAACCACATTAGAGAAGTATACTTTATAACTCAATATTGTTAATTAAAATATCCTTAGTGAACTGCCAAATATAAAAGAAAAAAATTGGATTTAAACATTTGTTTTGTACGTGGGTTTTGGGAATTGTGTATGTTATATCCATACCAAAACATGCGGGACGTCACGAATATTCCAATGCAAGTTGACTGGGACTTAATTCTGGTTTGCAGGTATATAGGCACGTATACAAGGTCACACATATATCCAAATTCTGTCTTAGTGGAGGGCTGAATCAATTTCATTACATTAAAGAATAGGAAGGCCCGAGTCAGCCTTCCTCTCCGTGTGAGTATATGTGACGTGTAGGTGTATGTGTGTGTGCACCTGTGGTTGCTGCAGTCGTCGTCGCTGCGGTCGCCGGGCGCGGGCGAGGCTCGCGGCGACGGCGGCTGCGAGAGCGCCTGCATGAGGCGGCCCTTGCCCTCCGACCAGAAGCTCGACAACCGCCCCTCCGGACCGAACAGCAGCAGAAACGCATCGATCAACTCGCGAGATTTCTCCTCCCATTTCGTTAATATGTCCACCCGCTTCTCACCGATGTTCGTCATTACCTGTTGGTATGTAAATTGACATTTAAATTCTCATCTTGTTCATAACGAAATTATAAATAAGTGCGGAATGGTGCTTAACAGCAAGTGGATTTATTTATTACTAGCTTCTTGGCAAACAAGTAGGTATAAAAAGTACATATTCCCAATTTTGAAGATTTTGCCCCCATAAAATTTGAAAATCTAAGAACTTAATACCCGTTATTATAACCTAACTGTCTCACATTTGGAATGAATTTTATTTAAAACTTTAGGATTTTTTGGAACGGAACCCGAATTATTTTTAAAAATCAATGCAGCCCCAAAAAATATTCTATTCTTCAGTGAAAGTCCCGTCAAAATCGGTCTACACGTTTCGGAGATAACCCGCAACGGACAGCAAAAATGTGTTTTTTTGTCATTGGTAGCATTTATGCATTGAGTGAAAAATTGTTATTTCGACATTACAAATAGACACTCCAATTTTAATTTTGGAGCAGATAATACGTTTTCAGGCAACTATAATTTAAAAGAAATTTGGTATATTTAAATTTCGAATCTCATACTACTCAGTAGTATGTATTAACTTTAGTCAATCTTTGCAAATTAGTAAAGTAAAATTCCGTACCTTTTTCCCTTTATCTTTGAGCTCGTCCATTTTATTCTGCAAGCGGAACTTCTTCTCGTTGAGGAATGACACGTTGAGTTCCTTGGCGGAGTATCCCCGCGCGAGATTCCGCCTCACGTATATATCGTAGTCCTTCACAATGCGAGCTACTATGTCTGACGTTGATACTCCTGGTGACAACACCAATGTACACATTCAAATTACAGAGCAATGAAAACATTTACTTTGAAAAAGTTATCTCTTCAATATGCAGTTTTCAGTTCATCTTAGTCTGTGATGGCTACGTGTGATGAGTATGTAGGTATATTTTTAATTATTAAAATATGTTTTCGCTTTTGTGTTAATAACTGACAAAGGTCATATTAATTACGAGGTGTCTGAAGACCAAATAAACTTCACAAATTTAACTCGAAAATGAATGTAGAAATCCTTGAATTAATATTCGTGTTCTACAGTTTTGCTTGTAAACATTCCAAATTCGGAAACGAAATACATAATGAAATTAAATATTTATAACGTAAAAGAAATATATGTCCTTTTTTAAGTGGTAAAAGCATAAGCTTCGACAGAAGTAAAACGGAGGAAAAGTTTATATTACTTTATAGCTCTCTAACATTGTCAAATCTGATATAAGCCCGACAAATAAGCATAATATAACCCAGCTCACGTTGGATAAAGAAAGGAAAAGATATTATATATACCTTCAGTCCTTTGTGTGGCGACGAACATGTCTTTGGCTTTGATCATAGCGTATGTATCCTCGCAGTCTTCCGTCGTGTATGGGATATCGTCGTGCGCGAGGAAGTCTATCTTGTGCTTTTCTAAAAATGCCTCGTCGTACTCCCACGGCGCGTCTCGCACTACCTACGAAAATTTACCCAATATTTAATAAAATATGTATGTCGCTGATTAGAATGTATACTATCTTATGCCCGCGTAGAAATCGCTTTTTTCCAACAAAATATGTAAAGCCTACATCTATCCTGCTAGTCCTTTCTTACCTAACTACAAAAGGAAGGTGTGTTTCCCATTCATCTGATCGGTCAGTCGGACAAATGGAAACGTTCCCGTTCGACCGATCAATCGGCCCAATGAAGAGTTTTAAGTCTTAAAGTGGTTTCACCTCTTGAAAATATAACATAAAGTAGTAAACAAGCAAGATCTGGTGCAACAAGCTACGTTAATTACGAAATTTTGCTTTTATCCGGTCACAGTGCTCAATTCGCAGTAATGAGCCGGCTTACAGCGGCAGTACTGTCATACAAGCCCAAAAGCCCGGCTTGCCCTGTCGAACCAAGGTAAGTTCGCGCTCTCCTTCATTCATTACTTTTAAAATCAAATAACAATATGCTTTGCATAGCATGGTTCAAAAGTATGAAGTGTAGATTTAAGAGTAATAGGCAATAAGACATTTATCGAAAAGAATTATAAAAACTACAATGACTATTGCTTGCCCTATTCTAAAACTCTAGGCACGCCATTGCCGGCTTTTAAATAAATAATTTGTGCATGACTATAAATATTTTAATGACTATGTAAACATTAAAAGGAGAGTACGTGGGACGAATGGGAAAATCATTTCCCATTAGATCGATGGGACGAACGGGAAACAGCCAAAAGAAGTGTATTGATACCTTTTCTGGTTCATGGCAAATGAATCTGACGGGGCCCTTTTCTAAAAAACTGACGACCTTTAAAATAAATTAAAGCCCTTCATTCATTTGAATGACTGCCCGTGGCATTTTGCTGTCATGAAACTCCATAGTTACGCTATTGCTCCTACATACAAACTTGACCTCATTATTATACAAATAAACATAGTATAGGTAACACTAACTCGAAGAAATAATTATTGTGCATGAAAAAGACGCGCCAGTTTGAATAATGGTCACTTGGCGTCGCCATTGTACAGTGATGATGAATTAGCTATTCACTAGCTTCGCTATTAATTCAAGTAACTATTGTATCTTGTCTATAGCTACTGAAGTTATTTATTATACGATCGAGTACAACAACGTTTAGTAAATTAAATGGAATATTATCGATGGGTAAAAATCAATGAATTAAGCCGGTGTAGGTAAGTCAGTAAATAAGTAATGATTGAGCGACGCCAAGTCCCCTGCGTCATACATACATTAACTGTTCGGAGTTAAACCATTACCGTTCTTCGAGTACATTGCCCCTCAAACTGTTTTAACTGTTAAGATAAGACACCAACAAATTCTATGAAACCCATTTAATCTAGTAATTCTTAAGGTAAGAATATTCATTTTGAAACTCTCCATGAATAGTATCTGTCATGTTTATGTGCACATGTATGTAGTATGTAAATTTTAATTAATATTCATAGCATTTTACGATCATAAGAACCAGTCGGTCAAGTAACTAACTCTACTTGATGTCGAATTGTCTTTAGAAATATGTACCATATACGATATAAGTATGAATCATTGTCCTATTACGAATCTGTATGATTGACATTGTAGTAAAAACCGAACAAGTGCGAGTCGGTCTCGCGCACCGACGCGAGGGTTCCGTACACGTAACTTGAAGGTATGTAAAACACGAGAATCAAGACTTGAAGATTTTTTGTTTTTTTTTTCGATTATTTTGTATTTTTTGGTAATGGAATTACAAATTTTCGATTTTCTGTTTTTTTCTTTACTTGTGCTTTATGACAGACCTTCATTTATCATTTTTTCTTCTAAGTCAACTGGTAGGAATGTATAGATTCCAAAACGGAGCATAATCGAAGTTTTATTATTTCACTGCACCAAGGGATTGCATACTATGATGCAATAGATATTTGTTATTAATTTCAGCTTGATACCGCTGCACATTTCTCAGAAAAAAGGTTTAGACAGACAAACAGACTGATAACAGTGATCATACACGGGTGCCGTTTTTCAGTCGGACTTACAAAACCTAAAAGGGGCGCAGACGTAACAAAATTATAATAATCTAACTAAACTCAATTCGTTTACAGGAAAATCTATACCTATATTGCATGATTGACACACAAAGGCTTGAAGAACTTTTTGAAACCTTCACTCGATGGCACTGTAAGTTATTATACCATAGGCTTTTGCCCTCGACTTGACCCGCATATAAAACGTTTATTTTTAAATAAAATATAGCTTTAGTTCAGTTTCCAAAATTTTATTAAAATCTGTAGAGCGATTTAAGCGTGAATATGTAATAGACGGACAGTATTAATCAACATAAATACCCAGAGGTCTGACGCATTTTTTAGCACCATTATTACAAGTTATAATACAAAACATGACATGATGTAACGTGGTCATAATTACCTCATCGACGTATCGACAATGCCGCACGGCTTCGTACCTCTCCTCCTCTGTCATTACTGTTCGTCCTTTGCGACTGTGTGTTAGATTGTCATTGCAAACTGGAAATATAAAAAACTACATCAAAATCGGTTCATCCGTTTAGCTAAGATACAAACCACCAACAAACACAAACACAATATATTCCTCTTCAGTGTGAATCTTTTTTAAAGTCGTAAAAGACAGCGAACTTAGTGTAGAGCGGAAGAGTAGTGTAGTTGATCACATATTAATTTATAATTAAGTTATCCTGAATATCTCATGTTATTTTTTATAAATTCATAGAATTTTGGTCATTTAGTAGGAGCGAAGCGAATTACAATTCATGGTATGACTGTACAAAGATAATTTAAATATATAAGTCCAAGTGGTTGGTTAATATGATGATTGATCGTCTCTTTAAAAACGTAGGTACATATATATGCAACTGTGCATTCTCCGAGACGACCTTAATTGTCTTCTCTGTTGCGAAACCTTTATCAAAAGTAAATCAAGGCCAAACCTACGCCGTCGGCTAGATAAACTTGAAGCAAAGAGGCATCGATACCAATGAAATATTATCACAGTATTACACAAAATCATAAACAATACAACACGTGTCTCAACAAAATACATCAAACTTAAAATCGTACGACACTGTTTCGACCAATGAAGGCTTATCTAGTATTATAAAGATTAAAAATACATTATCCTTTTCATCAATCGTAGAATCCTTATCATTGTCATCATCGTTTTGTTTACTTTTTCCTAAAGAAAACATATTTGCTATGTATAGGACGATACGACGATTGCATAAGATAGTTACTTTCACTGAATGAAAAATTTATGTTACGCCTACAGCTCAATCCTACCAAAAACAACAAAATTCACAGCAACTTAGCTGAAAACCTTCTTACTGCAGTACTGCTATTATCAAATATTTTTTAATATGGATAAAACGATGGATCACATACGACCTGCCAGATCGAAATAAGCTGCATTTGTTTATAAAATCTTATTAGACAAATTGCGTCTCAGGTGTAGAAAAGCTACTCATGTGTAGAATACCTACTCATGTAAACAGATTACAAAGAGGCAAACTCACCGCCGACGATAAGGTATACATTGGGGAAGACTGTCTTCGCCTGCTGCAGCTGCCTCGCATGTCCCTGGTGGAACATGTCGTAAATGCCGTCTGAGTAGACTCGCACGCGTCGACCGGCGGCGTTGGCTAGCGCCGCCGCTCGGCTCACGCGCCCGTAGTGGCAGCGTTCGCGCTCCAACACCGCCATCGGGTCCGTGCTGAACGGCGCCGCTAGTCTCAGCGACTGAAACAACAAACAACAATACCTTAGTGTCGGCAGCTTTTTGCTTTGGAACTTTATTAAGAATTAGCTCAAGGTGAAGGAAAATTGCGAAGAAAACTATGTTAGCCAAATGTTAGAGACTGGTGCATCAAATACCTTTTTTACCTAATATCTACAAGCTAAGCAAGTAAGCCACAGGCTACAGGTGAAGAAACATCATCTAGCGGCTGCTTACTATATACTTACTTAATGAATGACGCCCTGCAGAGGAACTTTTATTAGAAGAACGTTTATTAATGATGATAAATGAACAATGTTGTCCATATGTATATCGTAACTATCTTATTACGCCCTTTATTGGTAAAGGCTGGTGTGGCTTCATGTTATTCTCTTACGGTATACAATATGTACTTACATAAATATTTGAGAAGTTCTTTTTGATCATTCCTACCAGATTTTTTTTTGAAAAAAAGTCTTGGTTATATCTACTTGCAATATCACAGATCTTTATTTACAGTGACACCGCGACGCTTGCTATTTTGCACTGAGATGGTGTCGGATCACTTGAGCCACGTTTTGTGCATAAATTAAATACCAACTTCAGGGAAAGAATAAGTGTAATTTGATAAATTGAATATAAAAGTTATAGCATTGTGTTATTGAAGACCCGCTTTTGTCAACTTTTGAAATTACTTTAAAAATCTTTTGGGAAAGTACAAGATTTTACAATTTTTGACATGTCATATGCTGCTGAGAAAAAAAAATGATTTATGATAAAAGACATAAATACTATCTCTAAATGCGTCTTACCTTGTCCATAATTTGTTTTATGATATAATAATCTACAGCCTGTGTGTTAATCTGTGATGGAACTCAATAGATTAGGGTCAAATTATATTAGGTATGCTCATATTTTTATAACAGTATTTGTCAACAATAGCAAACGACAGCGTGTCTTATTTTTAGAGGACGAGCCGGTCGATCAGGTTCTCTTCCGATTCTGATTAAGGTCAAACTAGATTTATTCATTTAGATTTCCCAACTAATTTTAAACATGTTAACGATGTGTCCGATTGTGAGTATGAGTCAAGGTTCAGTAGCGATTAAATGGAGTCAGTGATAATGAATATGGCGTGATTTGACGTCATGCGAGTTCTGTGGCTCCAACGCACTCGGCTCACCGAACGCGCCCCCCGCCGCCGCTTCTAACAAACACGCTCACGATGGCTAGCGGTTCTTACCCGCTGCCGGCGTATACTAGCACGCATCTAATAAATAAGTTATTAAAAACGAGAGCAAGTCAAATGCTATTGTAGCTATCGTATGAATCTCATTACGTGCTCTTGATACAAGGAAGACGACACATACGAGTATAACTCGTCTCCACGTCACGTTCACATTTCGACTGGCGATGCAGTGTCAGTCTACATTTTTTGCATGATATTACGTAAGCTTCTGTAAATGTCTATCATATTTTTCCAGATTTACAAAACTTGGTGGTTATATACTTAATGTTAACAAATTTATCTGACAAGTAAATAATGCAAATAATATAAGTAGTACTTATTAAAGAGTTACATAACGTCCTCACAAATACTAGTGAGAATGATTAGGTACTTTATATAAAATTATAACCAAATATATGAACCAACAACAACATTTCAATAAGGAAGAATCCGGTAAGATTGTTGCATTTTTTCAAAAATAATTACACAGAGTACAATGATTTTTCATTAAAATTTGTAAAACATAGTTTTCTTGTAATACTATACAAACCTAATTTTCTTGTTAAATGAATGATAATTTATATGTGATTTAAGACAATGGAGATGATTTTATGTTTATTGAAAAAACAAAAATAAATTCAGTAGCAAATCACTTTAATATAATAGTTAATTCTACCTACACTAACACAATACGATTACGTTATCTTGCGTGATCTTGAAAAAAAAAACTGAATTCATAATTAAACATTGGTAGTTCAACGTGATTTTTGTAGTCGTTAAATTGTTAACAATGGCCAATGGTAAGCCTTATTAGCTATGTTTTATTAAAGTATCATAAAACATATCGAAAGGTATACCATTATTTTTATCGAATTTATTACCATAACACTTTTGTTCTCTCATTTCCTTATCAGTATAATAGTAACTCGCATAGAAATTTCAAAACAACAATCACATAAAGTGCAGTGTTCATTTAAATAAACAAAAGCAAATCATTGTATCTGATAATTCAAGGCATAGTCAAGTATACAAATCAGGCAAATTCTAGAAAAAACATTAATAGCGAATTTGCATGACTTTTTAATTATTATTATAATTCGATACCTCATATATACACATATTACATTACATTTTCACAAATATCTAACTTTTTAACTTATAAGCTTGGAAGTCGTTGGTTAGACAGAGAGATCCGGTATGTACAATGACGTCATCATACAACATCCATAGAAAAGGTTGTTCAGAAGAGCGAGATAGATATATTTAATTTTAATGGTTATATCTCCCTGGTTTATCGTACAATTCTAATTATGTTTTCACTGTAAATATACAATTTCCACACACTTTACGATAAATTGATTGAATAATCAAATTAAATTTCATGCACATTCCCTATTCTCACCGGAAAACAAACTGGTTGGTTTTAACACAATTTATTAATATTGTTGACAAAATGGAAAAAAAAATCAATGACAAAAGCGGAAGCAAGGTAAGTACATACCTACTCGTAGATCACTGCGAGTGAGTCATGCACGCACATGACGAAACTAATTAAATATTTAGTTAATGGCTGACCATTAATCGTTCAAAATGCAATTCGTCGAACTACTGATAAAACACTTGCAAGTAATATTTTCGATTGTATATTAATCTCGAGCCATGTAATAAATGCATGGTATTTGTTAAAATTGCAATAGGTTATTTAGCAATTCAAAATGAGTTAGCAACAACTATTCATCAAAAAAAGGTTCTCACAAATTAAACTTCACGAGAAAAATATTATTCACAGGTGGTTATTTGTTTTAAAATTGAATTATAAATAAGTATAACAAAAGAAGGATTAATAGCTATAACCATACTTTTCACAGGAATATTAGTTCATCATAGAAATCACAGAGATAAAACTGGGATCAACATAAAGGTCACAGATATCAACTATCAAAGGTGTACGACCTGCAACGATTTACACATTTTTTAAGTTGCCATGACAATATAAATTTTGGTTATTTTTTACACGCTGGTATAATATTCAGTTTTTCTTGACTTTGTGGGTTACGGAAGCCAAATTATTATGAAATTTTCCGTAGTTTAGTAATTAGTTGTCAGATTAAAGATTTTATGTAAGTACGTTGAGATTTTATTCTTAATTCAAAATAAAAATATCACGAAAAACCAGCGAATGATACTGAATATTTGAGGGGTTTTCCTTTTTCTACAAACGATACTTTTTTTAAATTAGCTATTGGATAATATGAACAGAAGATTTAAATATACAACATGACCAACAGCAAGTCCTTCTAGAAAGGAAAGGAAACATTTAAATAAAATCTGCGTTCTGGTCTTATCCAGAGGTTCTCAAATAGGGGCATGAAAATGCGGCGAAATGGTTTCAGTAAAGGATGGTACGGCAGTGTTTGCTTCGCTGTCGACTTGGCGGGGCACCTTGACCCCCGATATATGTATTAAAACTCATTACATAAATAATTGTACATCAAGAACATGGACAGTAACTTAAAGGAGCTGTCAACATTAATTTTTTTTGCTATAATGGCTACATTTTAATGTCATCTTTGTGTATTGCGTAAGCAGTTTTGTCGTCAGATTCGTCAAAGCCTTCCAATTGTTCAAATTATAAGACAGAAGGATTATAACGAATAAAAATACACATGGTTATGTCGATAACAATATGTATTTACGATATTTCACAAAGGTTTGCGATACGCTATTGCATTTGTAAAAGAATCTAACTTTGTACAAGGACATACAAATTAGTTTTAAATTCGAAAATGAAATGAGATATAGAAATTATTTAGGATTACTTTTTAAAAACAAAGTGATTGCTTCTTATCTGTAGAGTGTAGTATTTCTTACTACTAAAAGTTCTTCTAATACGTTTTAGAGTGTGATTTTAACAAAGAATTGAAGTATTTGCGGATATTAAGCATACACTAAACGTCCTTAATTACTTACCTACGTTTACTTATTATCTGACTGAGAAAAATACAAAAATCGAAAATTTCGAAAAATTTGTTTTGATTTTACGTAATAAAATAAAAAAGGAACATATTTTACAAATTACATGAAAAAGTAATGATATCACGACATGCCTTAAACAAACGGAAGTTTATCAAAGTAGTGAAATTCCAACATACTGAACAGGACTTAAGGCTAACCGAACTAACTTCGGAATTTATTTCGTGCACATGTAAATTGCATTGATTGGAACATTGAATTGCGGACTGCCAACGTAAAATTAATTACCGATACAGGAAATACTTGTTTAAGAAAAAAGGTTAATTTTAAATTCGAAATATTTGAGAACGTTTAGGTGGTATGTATAACTATCTCAACAGGTGTTTAACAATGACTACACAACTGTTCAACAAGCTGATAAGGTAAGGCATTACTTTACACTTTCACCGAGCCCGTGTCGGGAATATTTTTGTCTCAGAACTACAGTTCGCATAACATTTACGTTGTTTATAAAAAAAATACCAGCAAAAATGCAGCGACTAGTGATGTACTCACAGGCGATTCTGAAGGTTCGGCGTGAACGTATCCATTTTTCTTGTATCCATTTAATGTTTTCTCCAGTTTCCCATTTATATGACCATTGCCATTTGTAAGCGTCGTGGTCACTGTTAGTGAAGACATATTTGCAACTACCTATTGTTCAGTCCAATATTTATTTAAAACACATCAAATTTGTAAATGCAGAAAAAAATATCACTACGAGAAATGCTTTCTCCACATCCTTGTTTTCAAGATAATTATGTAAAAAGTAAATTCTGTAAATTATTTCTTTAAAAACTAAATGCCTCAAAATTTGGAATCGTTTCGCTTTTGACAACTTCAGTATAAATTGTTAAATGAGGTTTATTTTTGAACGCGTTCTGATGTAATGCTTCGTTGTATTCGGTCAGTATTATTAAAATACGAATTTAATCTAGCAAGCATGTATTGTGTAGCAAAGAGTGGCCGTGACTGAACTGAACCGTGTAGTGATTGGGAGGAATGTATAGAGCTGGATAGGAGGTTATCGGGTGAGCGTGTTGAGGTAGCGGGGGACAGGGTAAGGTGGCGCGACATCGCGTCGACGTGGAGGCTCGGTGGACACGAGACGTGCCACGAGCGCCGCCCGACAGAACCCGAACTTTTCATCATTGAGCGGGTAGTCGCACTCTGAAACTTTTCTCGATGAAAAGCTTCCTCAAAACAAATTACAAATGTTTCAATCAGTTCAAAAACAAGGTATCCAACGCTAAAAGACCATATCACATTTTTATAACATGAGACGGTTCACCTGATGGATGGAATTTGATACCGCCGCCTTTTGACACAACGATGCCTTTGAAGTCTGGAACGTTAAGAGCACCGCCAATGCGTTTCCCATACAGAGGTAAATATTTAATACTTCTCGTGCCGGTAAGCACACTGTCTCTCTAATCATTTGAATCGAAACACAGCGAACTACTACTACTACTACTAACGACAGAAATATAAAGGAGAGTGGTAACAACCCAGACGATATCGCGCATAGGTCTACCACCTGTACCTGTTATTTATCAACATCAAGCAATAGAAAAGCCAGATTTACCTCCCTTGCATATTTTTGGTTATAGGTTATGTCACATAACGAGACAAAAAGTTTTTCTTAGTTTCCAAACGCTTCCCAAACTCAAACCTTGCTTAAATTCTAACAAAAAAAACTAGTTTAAAGTTCCAGAACAGTTCCAATTTTATCCAGATGTTATACATAACGACAATAAAGAATACACCGTAGATTAATGATTAGTCTCCGCTGCGCTCACGCGACTACCAATCATTAATCTATCGGAATATAAACTAAACGGAATATACATTGTGGCCAAGAAGAATTTGACGTCATTTACTGAATTGATAGTCTTAATTAAAAAAACAACTGCTATGGAGCATGTATGAGAGACAATAAAGCTACATCATATTAAACTGATAACAATTTCGTAACCGGATCCAAAAGTCAAGTTCATGCTGTAGTATGATTCATGTGTTCTCTGAATAGCATAAAAGGCTATAAAAAACATTAACAAACTACCCAAGAAAATTTTCTTGCAGTACAAAAATTATTTTCTTCGATTATTTTTGAAATTTCATGAAAACCAAGAACCAGAACTACAAAAATATTATTGGTACAAGAAAACTTAAGTCACTTCGATTATAATACTTTAATTTTTTATGATGTTACATACATTGGAAGCTGTTTTATTGTCCCAAAAATGTAAAAATACTTCCCACATATCCTCCCTCTGCTCGTTGTAGTGGATATTTTTATCTCTAACTGGACGCAACAAGTGTTAATCACTAAAAGCATCAAACTAAGTCGCTTCCCGCCGTAGGTCCTTAAGTATGCTTGGATCTTTAAAGATACGCAACGGATTTTGATGCGTTTTTAAAATAGATCAAAGTGATTCAGAAAGAAGGATTCTATGTTTTTAATATATGCATAATATCGTAGACAAATACTGATATTTTAGAGGTTTCTTGATATATATTTTTGCGCCTACAGTGCAAACGCTGGCGAACCCTACGAGATAAGTCAAAATAATGTTCTACAGTATTGTACACCTTAAAAAGGTCTAAAAAAAGTACGCGATGGTCGCGATGGTATACGTCTATCTCTTAGGGTTAACTCACAATAACCATT
Organism: Choreutis nemorana; assembly: GCA_949316135.1. Lineage (NCBI taxonomy): Eukaryota > Metazoa > Arthropoda > Insecta > Lepidoptera > Choreutidae > Choreutis > Choreutis nemorana. The sequence continues at coordinate 4,302,728 of OX438597.1, read as the reverse complement.
TATATCCTTTACTTTTTACGAGAAACAATGGCTAATATAAGAAGCGATTTTCAGCAAAACAGCATTAATCCTTATCCAATTAACATAACATAAATATCTCGCACTTTCAATAGCAACCTCTAAAGAAAACATGTTTGTATTGACTAATGACGGAAAACTAGTATCGGCATTGCACCCGTGCGAAGCCGGGGCGGGTCGCTAGTATTAATATAAATAGATATTTTAATAAGATCAATATTGTTTTCGCCGTTAACACAACAGAAAACAAAATGCTATTTAAAAGTAGGAATAATAATAAACATGTTTTGCAAATATTTATATGATCTGCGATTATGTACATATATTTATAGAAAAAAGTTAATTAGTTAAAATGTTAAGAACATATTTGTATTAAATGTGTGGGAGTGGTAAAATCCGCCCTAGGCCTACTTTAATGGTACAAATTACTAGCTAAATAATTGTTGGAAAAGGCAACGACCGACCCAGTGGCCGAGTTGCGAGCGCCAAGACAGCGGTGACCGCGGAACGAGTAGCCAACTGTACTATTTATCATTTCGAAACAGACATAATACCACGAGAAGGCAGGAATACGTTCATAGTAAAGAGCATTGAGACAGCCTCTTAAGCCTTTAACACACTAGGCAATAGGATAGGCTAAAATAACGCTAAAAGCTTAGACAGACTGTGCTAGAAGGAGAGTAATATTTTATTCCAGCAAATATTAATAGAGATTTAGTGAGATTATCTTTCTAGATGTGGTTCTTTGCGGGCATTACGTACAAAGACAAACTATTTCTGTTTAAAACAGATATATTTTGTCTTGAACAAGTCCGGTTTTATTAATGAACTGTCATTATGCTTACTACAATAGGATAATTAGAATATGAGAAACCGCCTCGCTCTCTCACTTCAAGCAATTTTTATTAAACTTTACTTCACAATTACAACTAGAAAATGTTTGTGTTACCAAGAAAAACTATTAGGTAGCTGCTGAGCGTCTACTTCTACGTCATCGCCTACGTTAAATACAAAAATTGGAATTTGTACGTGTTTATACTCAGTCAAATTTGGGTGTACGTAATTTTATACTCGTAAAATACCAAAAAAGAGAAAATATAAACACACGTAAGTTATTTATACAGACATTATCACGATTGTATATTTTGTTATTATGATTGATTTAGTGCGTAGTTACCGTTACGATATAGGCTGGTAGTAAATAGAGAGGCATGTGAGTGGAATGATCCCTTCCTCCGATCACGCCACATTTTTGGACGCGAGCCCAAACTATTGATTCATTTGGCTTTCATTTTCATTTTATTTTATGCAGAAATGGCATTAGTTTCCACATAAAAAAGTCAAGTATCAAAAATAAAATCGACTCATATTGACGTAATTTTCTGAAATTAAAACTTTGTCCTTGTGGACAACTGTAAACTGTAAGTATTTCGTTACATATATTACACACACATGTTTTGTACATGTGTAGTTTGTATACTATTTATATTATTAAAAAAATTTAAGAATTTGATTTTATTTTTTACTATCTGTACAAAAGATATGTTATCAGTTTGATAGGTTCTGTAGTCTTGCAATTACTAAAAAAAACTGAAATTCCAACAATGTTTTGTTCTTTACTTTTCCTAAATTATGGATGTCTATGCTTAGTAACAAGAGATTGTATATTTGATTTTACTTAAATCAAAACTCTTTTATTCCCCACAAAAAGATTACCTAGGTTATTAATATCTGTGTGAAAAAATCAGCAATGTTATTTAACCTCTTTGAATGTTATTTAACCTCTTTAATTAAAAAACATTGCTTGATATAGACTGGTAATAATTAACACCATAAAACTTGTAATGGTTTCTATTTCATTGAAAAAAGGAATTTAATTAAAACATTATGAATATTTGTCTAATTAATAGTTGATAGAGACAAAAAGTAATTAATTGTTAGTGGCAAGTGAATATTTTAAAGGAATTTTGTCCCCTGGAAGTGTTTGTATAGCCAAGTCTTTACTTCCCTTGTTTTATTTTCAATTAGCTTCTACTTTTTGATATCTTAATTCAATACATACAATAAAATCAAAGATGCAATTTCAGTTTTTTTAACTAAACAAAAGATAATCATCCCTCATTGATGTTGTTGACATTTAATGCTCCTGTATCAATTTTATGTATTTAAGTCAACTAACTGTAATGACAAAATAAACAATTTTTAAAATTTTACTAGAAAAAGAACAAACTGTAATCTATGATCAACTAAAAAGCTCTAATTAAATAAATAAATCATGGTGTCTGAAATCAATCTGATTTTATATTAGTTTATTATATTCACAAACAGGTATTTTATCATATACCTGTAAATTGTAAGTAGGCTGGAAATGTTACAATGTTTAACATATAATAGTGAAAAGATCTATAAAATTCATATTTTCCTCGTAGAAAAAATTTCAAAGAAATTGATTATTCTCATAGTTTTCATAAAAATTTTCAATTAGAGCAGTTAAATGCTTCAAAAAACATTAATAAATATCATGAACTTTTAAATAGGTGATGCTTTCAAGTTTTTTTCACAAGCAGCTACATTTTGCTATTTTTATCTGAAATCCTTAAAGATCAACTGCATATGTGATCCTTTAAACCCTTGAGGAGCTTTCCTAACTCTTCTCACCCACAGGAACGAAATGCAAGTTTATTTTTGCTAGTGCCAGGTTTATGATTTTAATTGTAGAACAATGTAGCAGACATTGATATAGATTTAATAATATAAAGTATTGATGAAGTTACCTGTGCGCCATCACTGTCGTTTATAGGTATCGGTTGACTAGTATCGCTGATGAAACTGGTCTCGCTTCCATTCCGCCCCTCACCAGCCCCAGCATCTAATAGTTTCGCATTCATTTCCTCTTCAGTTATTCGAGTTCTCTTACGAGTAGAAGACATTTTCTCATCACACGCCGGCTATGTTAAGCTACACTTGTATTTTATAAATCACGCAATGTAAGTTGATGTCAATGGCGAATGTTTAGAGCATCGAGTGAATTTTGGACAACTTTATTTTATAACCAAAAACAACTGTAAAGTAGCTCAACGTTGACGAGCTGGATGATTTAGAAATTACTGAGATGTGAAATAAGAAACCACTGATTTAATACCAAATCGTTGTTCTAAACAAACAAATTAAAACTGAAAACTGCAGTTCTGATAAAAGTTACTTTACTTTGGACATAACAAAAAAAACTTTAAGAAATCCACAATCAATTTGAGGAAGTTTCATGTAAATGCAATAAATTACGGACAGCGAAACGAGTGCAAGAAATTACGTCATTTTGACTTTTGACAAACAAAAACGTCAACGTCAGTTTTAGTGTTTTTCTTTTATGGCAACTATAATGGAGCCAGCCATAATTGAATTAAAACACGTATTATTTACAATTATCTTTTTGAGAATTATCATTATCTATAATAAATTACTACGTTATTTACTATATTTTCACTGAATTCACAAAATTAGAATTGGAGCAAACAAAACGAGCATCGTTGGTTTAAACCATCAATACCATATCGTCATCTTGTTATTATGATACTAAAATATTATCGTGAAACTTTCAGTAGCATTCATATTTACGTGACGCAGGATCGCAAAAGGCAAAGAATTGATAGTGTAATACTCTCTATTCTCCCTATGAAAGGACGAACTTGTGAGTGACCTTGGCCAAACTAGAAGTTCTTAATTCGACTGGCCTCATTTCATCCTTTTTTCGTAAAAAATGACAAGTAAACACACAACACACATAGAACAACTTAATTTGTAAATTATGGCCGGTGACTGGCCGGGGCGGCAGTTGCGAGTTAGTTATCAGAGGGCCGGGCGACGGGCGCTGCGGTTAAGAGATAATCAGGGGGTGGATACATTTTTCATTTGTAAACACCTAAAATTTCAAATTCGCAACAGGTCACAGAATTTTTGCATTTTTTGTGATTAAAAGAGAATTTCCTAGTTATTTCTCTATGCGAATATTGAAGCTGAGCTTGTCGGGCGTGACATTCAGAAAGTAAAAAAAAGTGGGAAAGCAGGTTAGTGACGGGTGATTTTTTTTCGTGGGGTGGTTTTGAAAAATAAGTTTTGAACACAATATCCTGTAGTTTTGGATATTGCAATAGAAAAGTTTGCGACAATCTGTTTAAAATAAAGTAAGAGTTTGATTTTTGAGAGTAACTTAAAATTGTTTGTCTGGACGATTTAAAAAGTTTGTTACATAAACAATGGAAGAATTGTGGGCGCATGTGCATCCAATCAACCAATGTGCATCATACTACAAGTAGTCAACGGCTTACGAATCGTATGAGTAAGCCGTGAATAGGTAAGAGGATGGGTTATTCCCAGTCATGCCCACTGACATCGTCCAAGTCAATTTTTTTAGCTTTAGCGTCAATATTCCTCTTGGAAAATCTCGCACTTTTCGAGCTACATTCAAATATGGCGCGCACCGTTTAGTATCTTTCAAACTGACAGATACTAAACGGATAGATACTGGTGGCAGGATCGACGCACATATGCGTACTCTTGACGTTACACCGCAAACGCCGTAATATTAAAGATTAATATATGCAGTTATATTTCACTTTACCTTTATATAATTGCTCCGTGAAAATTAGACCCCGCCTTTCTTATCGTACTGGTCACGAGGGGATATTTTATAGTGGGTCATGTGTTAGTAGCGGTAACAAGAGTTCAATGCCTGGAAGTGATGCAAATTTGAGGTCAACATAGCTGTTTGATTTATTTTAAGGGGGATTAAAAACCATCATCAATAGAATGCCACTCTAGCACTTTTTGTGAAATAGGGACTATGTATATTTTATCGTTTTTTAAACTTAAACTAAAAAAAAAAAAGGAATATCAAGTAAACTGTATACTAACTAAATCGCATACCTACATAAGAACTATCACCTTGGAAGAAACTAGTTTACTAAGATACAGGCTAGGCCTAGTTTAGATACTAGCAATCTTAAACAATAGGTACATGAAATTTATATTCTATTGAATTAAATATAAAATTCCTAAAAACTACATATGTTCATTCTTTTAATGGTCGAACTTGCATTTTGCTTTGTATAATGCTTTAGATATAGTTACCCACAAAAAATGTTTTTATAATTATTTATTTTTGTAAACTTGTATGTACCAACATTTTTTATTGAATAAATATATATTTATTGATTGATTGCACTGGTGCAAAATCACAGGCCAGGGCACATTTGCTGTATTTTTAAAAGCGCAACGTTTGACGATTTCCACAATAATGGTTGGGAAAATGGATTCTGCAGAGTGACCGAAATGCAATGGTTCTTTTATTATCAACAGCCGTGTGTGTCCAGGCTAAAACAGAACATAACATACGAAAAGTCTTATAATTCACTTATATAAATGACACAAAGTTTAAATATTAATAACTTTTATTTTAGGTAAACAAAGACATGTATATATAATATCATATTATATATTGTATTGAATAAAAATTATATCTTAACAGACGAAACCGTCCAACAATCGTTATTTAACATAGGTGATAACCATAGCTATTATGGCTATCATGTTTACAAAGTAGCCAAACTATGGCAAAAACCACCAACTATAGCATTGACAAAAATACAAGTTTAGAAACGATGTCAAATATGGTCAGGAAGTGCTAAAATATAGCTGAAGCATGAAGTCTTAATTCAGTATAAAAATATATCACAGCAATTTGAATTAGCCCACAGAAAGTATGAGATCGAAGAAATTAATTTCATTTGTTTGAAGATTTTTTTCAAATTTTATCAAAACTTCGTTCAACAGCGACAATAGACGTTACATTACATTCAGTTTTGGAACAAACCAAAATAACTAGAAATTATCAATAAAAGATGAATTTTATTTATCTTCATAATGATTCTCGAGTCATACATAAAGTAAGTTGTAAAGGGTACAAGGCAGGGTTAACTTAAGTGATTGTGATGTGATGGAATGGGATGGATACAGGGCCATGGAGTGAGTGAATAAATAGGGTGATGGCTATGGGGGAAAGTAACATTACTATGTAGACAGTGCAAGTTGCAGTGCTTCCTTGTGATCGTTGCTTAACTGCACCAGGATAGAGTTGAATAATTCAGCATTAGTCTGTAAACAAAACAATACCCTTACTTTAATCAAAATACGGAGGTGTTTTAACTAGTAGTTTTGATTTATACTTACACATAGGTGATTATGATAACCATAAACTAATTTAAAACTTTCATTCTTATTTTTATCATTATTCTACTCTGAGGTCAAACGACTTTCTTAAATTAATTTGGCGTCGTGACTTAAAGCAAAATTAAGCAATTTACAGCAATATGTCAAACATATAGAAACAGGTGCTAGAGGAATTGCTCCAGATAGTTCCACTAATCGCACCAGATTAATAAACTACAGGTGCCGACCTTGGTTGATCAAAAAAATTGCTGTGTAAACGAATTATTAGGACTAACCAGTTACAAATGTACAACGTGACAAAATGAGACGGCTATGCAAACCTGTATCTGTCGTATGAGCTGCACCATCTCAGCGTGCACGGCGTGGTCGTTGGTCACGGCGTCGCGCAGCAAGGCCTCGGCCAGCACGGCCAGCACGTGCGCCGCCGCGCCCGGCGCCGCCAGCGCCGCGTGCCCGCCGCGCGCCAGCTCGCACAGCAGCCCGTACACGTGCGGCGCCTCCTCCGTGTCCTCCACCACCGGCAGCCACGTCAGCCTGCCCATAGTCACACATTGTTATATCATGTCATGATCTCGACCTTAGGAGGAACTTTCCCTGGACCACAACAAATTATGTGTACTAATTTAAATGAAGTTTAGTGTACTTTTTTAATTATAAAATTTAGGTAATACGAAACAAAGTTGTAAAGGATTATCAAAATATGTCTTAGAATGACAAAGAATAGTCTCAATACAAGCGGCGCTCGAGCGAATGACGTCATAGGACTGAGACGGCTTAAAATTTAGATAGACAAAATATTTAATTTTACTTTTTTCAAGTTATGATTAAAGTATTGAGGTTTAACCCTCAAATCAAGTTTGCATCAACATTTAAACAAAACTATATAATTGCCTGTTTAGTCTAAATTTTGGTGCAAAATGATTAAAATATTTCACCTTGGCGGTTAGACCTCAACACTTTTTACATTTCTCGAAAAAAGTAAAACAAATATTTTGTCCATACTAAATACCACTCGTATAATTGTCACACGCGAGTCCAAAGGCCACAGACGTTCCGAATTTAAATGCGTAAACTTAAATATATATTTCAATTTAGTATTTTCAACATCACAAAACTTTTTAAGTATTACAATTATGAAGCATATTGAATTTAGCATTTGATGGAAAATCAAACATGGCTTGTAACTAGTAAGTACTAATTGTAACTAAAATTTAGAAAAATAACAAAAGAGTCACTCACCAATGCCTGATGATTTCATCTCTATCGATTTGGGTATGATTGTATTTGATGATCTTGGAGACGGCGGAAATGGCGTTTTCGGTGGCGTTAAGGTTCTCTAGTTCTCTGGCAGTGGGTTCAGCAATGAGCGCGGCCAGCAGCGGCACGGCGCGAGCGCACGCCGCCGCGAACTGCGCGCCGCCGAACTGCGCCAGCACGCCGCAGCCGTACGCGCACGCCTGCCGCACCTCCGCCTCCGCCGACTGCAGCCCCGACAGCATCGGCTCCAGGAATATCTCCTGGTACTTCACACACGCGGGACCTGAATACAATTACAACATTATCAATCAGAGGCATGGACATGTGAGTGCTTGGAAGTTTACCTTAGAACTAATAAACGCTATAACGCAAAGTATAAGCGTAAACACATTTCATGCGATTTTGTTAAGAGTTTAATGCAAGGAAGCTTCATTCAAGCACATTTAGTATCCTAGTCGCACAAGACCTCTCACCTCCAAATTCTATGACGTCATCAAAGATACAGATGGCCCACTGGCGGTCGGAGTAGGGCCGCTGCGGTGCCAACAGCTGCACGAGGTGCGGCAGCAACGTGTCGAGCTGCGGATAGAAGGCGTGCCTGTAGGCCGCCAGCAGCGCGTGCAGCACGTCCGCCACGCGTGACAGCCCATACACGTCCTCGCTGTCCTCATCCGCCAGCTGCTCCTCTACCACCTGCGAGTGTGTATGTCATATTGTATGAAGATCTAAACTTAGCTCAGAAGCGAATGGCTTATCAAAATTTGCTGTTCTTTTGTGTGTCACATATTATGATATTACTTTCATTAAAATTATTTGCTGGGATTTGTTACCAGTCTTAACACGGTCACGCGACCGCGGCTGGCTGCTACGGTTTTTTTGTGGTAGTAACAAAGTTAACAAATCATTGTTGGTTCATGAAATACAAAAAGGCTTCAAATTGAAATAAGCAAATCCATTTTTTTGATGTCGAGTGTTAATGTTTTACCTCATCATAATCTTCATCAGCTCGTTTCTGCCTCCGCTCTGTGGCACGTTCAAAGTGTTCTGTAAGCAGTTTGTTAAGGATCCTCAGCACCTCCGCCATTGATTCGTCAGCTAGGCAACCTGCGCCTAGTAGCTCAATACACTAAAAGTAAAATGTTGAACTGGGTAAAGAATGATTTATTTAACTAATGTTTTTCTATTTACATATCACTTTAGTAAAATTTCATTGCACATTCTAACAATAAAATCATAGGCCAGCCTGACGGAGCACTTTTGTATGATAACGCGCGGACTTCAGGGCTTTGTAAAAAATATTCTACAATCTTTAATGAAACAAAATCAAGAATCGTGTAAAAGAATCAAGGATCAGGAGAGCTGACTTTAACTGGGTGCAAACCAGGGAAATGCTTTATGAATTAAAGGATTAACCATAATTACCTTAGCAAGACTGTTAAGGAGTTCCACTTGGACCTCTTGTTCTGGTTCTGAATCGATAGACTTGAGCAGTTCCGGAAGGATATAAGACCACATTCCCTGGATATATTGCGGGCCGCGGACTTTAGCGCAATCGAGGAGGTATGGTAGAGACTCCGCCGCGGCAGACCTTACTCCGTCGTGGAAGTAGAACTTGAGCATCGGGACCATCAATTTGACAACTTCCTCAGCATACTCCGCGAATTCCTCCTTTAACTCACGCGCGTAGCAGACCAACATATCGCAAGCTGACGCCTTGTCCTCCAGACCTGTTGCATTAAAACGATTTAAATAGTTTAAACTTATTTTGATCTATTTACTGTGTCTCACTTAAACTGTTTCAGTTTTACATAATTTTACTACTTATGGAACGACAAAGACAATGAAGGCATACCAGCTGTCTTAATGCCAAAGTTCTGTTGTTCCCCGAGAGTGACGAAGTGCCAGTCGAGGTCTCCCTCCACAGTCTCGAGGTCGTCGTTGTCAAGTAGAGCCACCTCCGGCTTCATGGCGGCCGTACGCATCACCGGCTCCATTACCATAGGCAGGTACTGGGCGAACTTCTTGCCTGTTGAATTAAATATCCAGTTTAATATTCAAGTGAACATAGGTTTTTTGCCGTAGTAACCACCCTGGATACTTCTTACCAAAATGAACTCATTCAACAAGTCTGAAAATTTACACAAAATAAGGTATTTTCACACATTTCAGTTATAAAATGTGACTAACCCATGATCCTACAGATGCGGGACCAGGCTGAGATGAGGAAGGACGTCTGTGGGTCATCGGAAGGCAACTGCTCACCCTTCAGCAACAGATCCATCACTTCCGACGCGTCAGCCATGAACTTTTCTTCGCCAACAGCCAGACCTGAAAACCGAAATTATCTCACTTAGAAATATATCTTTGCTTTTAAAAGTTTTACAATTTAATGTGCTTAAGTAGTTTGAATTTGATATCCTAACGTTTACATTGCACATCCATCTAAATTGTGTGTGATGAAACAATACTCAAAGAGACCAAACAACAAGTAAGAACAACTAACCAATAAGACTGACACATTCAATAGTTTTCCCTCTGAGCATCTTAAGTTCCTCGGTAGTCGCGTTTGCGATGATGTACTTAAGGCAGGGCATGAGGCGATCGTAGTAAACCACGAAGTCTTTCTCTACCGTGTCGGCCACGGAGGCGATTGTAGTCACGATCTGTTCCAGCACCAATTTGGTCCCTCTCTCTACCAGCTGTAAAAGTATGTAAATTTAATTAGATATACTTACAGCTTTTTTTCCGTAAATTTTAGACTGATAAAAATGTATAAAAGGCTCAACAATTTAACCTTTTTCGTTATTAAAAATTCTAGAAGGCTGCACAATCTTTTTATATGTTTTCCTTTTATATAATAATTGTTAATACTGTATGTGAACTGAGATCCCTAACTTTCTACATAGAAAGAATGGGAGCAAATGCCACATTTAATATTCCAATGCTATGGAAGTCATTCATCCAGTATAACAGATGTATCACTAACGAACATTGGTTAATAATTGAATAAGGTTATATTTTATTTTTAATTTCATTATGGGAAACAAACAGTTTTATATAATTCTTTTTTATAAATTTATCATACGAAATTGACAAACCAAAATAGTTTCCACAACTTGATAATACAATATACAGACAAACTAATGAAGGTAATACACAAGAATACAATGACACAACTATGGCAAAGTTAAACAATTCTAACTAGGGAATACATTTTTAATACAATGCAATATAAAATATTATAAAATAACATATACCTGCCATTCTCATACAACTAATCAGGAATGTTCTAATTCACTGACTCACATAATCAAAAATCAACAGTGCTGAAACACTAATACACGATTCATGAAATATATCAATGGATTCAAAATCTTCATTATACTTATTTACTACACGACTCATATAGGAATTTGAGGCACACCTTCTCTGAGGAAAATCATAATAAAAACTTTTTTAAATCTTGAATTTAAAAAGTCCCGAGACACCCTGAGCACAAATCCTAAGACTCCGAAGGCTTTACACGTCATAGCGTTTATATGGCTTTTAAAAAGAAGTTTACTATCGACTATGACCCCCAGATCCCTCAATTCATTTACCCTATTAATAGACTTGCAATCAAAAGAATAGTCATAAATAATTGGTTTAGGTTTTCTCGTAAAAGAAATTATATTACATTTTTTAATATTTAATTGTATTTTATTTGCATTACAATAATTATGTAATTTATTTAAATCAGTTTACAACAGAACACAGTCAGAAATAGTCTCAATGATTCTATATAGTTTCATGTCATTCGCAAAAAGAAGTATTCTACTACTAGAGAACACATTAATGACGTCATTTATAAAAATATTAAAGAACAATGGTCCAAGATGGGATCCCTGAGGAACTCCAGAGCTAACAGGGAGGAAAGTAGACACAAAGCCTTTGACTGTAACGGCCTGAGATCGATCCCTTAGATAGGACTCGATCCAACAGAGATCACCATGAATACCGATGTTTTCTAGTTTCTGGAGAAGTAAATCATGAGAAATTTTATCAAAAGCTTTAGAAAAATCGGTGTACACGGCATCAACCTGAAAGCCAGCATCCATTTTAGCAGAAATAAAGTCAATATATTCGCAAAGATTCGTTTCAGTAGAACGACATGAAACAAAACCATGCTGTTGAGAAATAATCTTAGGTCTGATGATGGGGTACAAATGGTCAAAGATGATTTTTTCAAACAATTTAGGTATTATTAGACTCAATTTAGAAATTGGTCTATAGTTAACTATATCTTGTTTATCACCTGCCTTAAAAATGGGAACAAGAAAAGAATGTTTCCAATCCTTTGGCATAATACCTGACCTCAAGGAAATTGTAAAAAGGATTGATAGGGGTTTACCAAGTGCTTTACAACATTGTTGAAGAAATAAAGAAGGGAGACCATCTGGTCCTGCACCCTTAGATACATCTAGTTTTTTTAAATAGCTAGTAACAACTTCCGAAGAAATCATAATATCATTACAGACCCCACTATTGGATAACTTCAAAATAGAATGTGTATTTTGAATAGGTTCAAACACAGAATGGAAATGTTTGTTAAAAAAATCACATATAAAATCCCCGTCTGTCTCAACTATATCACCGAGACGCATAACGTCTGGTAAATTACTGGAACTTTTCTTTGATTTAATGAATGTCCAAAAACTTTTACTATTTGCTTGGAAATTATTTTCAGATCTTGCTATAAATTCATTGTAGAGTTCAAGAGATAACTTCTTTTGTCTTTCTCTCAATAGTGAAAACGTGTCATATTCCCGAATACAGTGATAAATCTTCCACCTTTTATGAAATTTATTTTTTTCTTTGTTAAGTTTGATTAAAGCTCTATTATACCAGAATGGATATTTTATTGAACTTTATTTTTTTCTCTTTTTTATCAGATTTGTCATTGTACCGTCAAGTATACTCGAAAATGTTTTCAATGCCTCTTCGATGTCATGACGATTCAATACAGAATCCCATTGAACAGAATCAATCACAAAGCTAAGAAGACTAAAATCAGCATGACTAAAGTCATATAATATATTTGATTTAGGGCGAAAACCACATAATTTAAGTTGTTTAACTTTAACCTCAAATGGGAGATGATGCGCATCGACAAGGACAAGTGGTTGAACAACAGTTATAATTTTACAATCCAAATTCGATATAACTAGATCTAAAGTTCGTCCATTAAAGTTCTGAATTGGATTATATTGTTTAAGGTTAGTAAATGACAAGAAATTTTTAAGTCCTGAAACCCTGTCGTTAACAATGTCTCTACTTAAATCCAAAAATGTATTCGTATCACATGCTGTCCAATTTGCTTGACGAATATTAAAGTCACCTATTATAAAAATAAGTCATCAGGACGCATATCAATTAAATCAGAAACATGGTCATAAAAATGTGAGATATCTTTAAAGGGACTTACTTCTTTAAATTTGGTTGTCAGGATAGCCTCAAGTTTACTCATCAGTGGGTCCAAATATAAAGTTAGAATGGGTTTTGGACAGTCCTCACTGAAGTTTACTAAGGCAGCCGCTGCATGAGCCTAAAATTAATGAAAAAAATAAAAAGTAGTTTTCAATTTGGATAAAAATTTGAATTTGGATTCTAGCAGTTACTTAATATTGAATTTTTAAGTTTTAATCTAAGACAAATAAATAATGTAAATAGTCTATACCTGCACGCGAGGGTTACTGCTGTCGTCAAGCACCAACAGGAGTCCAGGGACAACTTTGTCATGGAATTTCTTCTCGAAAATAGGAGCAAAGTCAGTCGACATCTGACCCACAGCGTTACATGCCGCGTAACGAACTCGAGGATGCTGTAAAAATAAAACAAACATACATAATACTAGTTTCAATAACATAGAGGACAAATACAAAAAAAAAAAAGCTTTTTTAATTCTTACAATTATGGCACAAGCAACCATATCAACATAAAGCAATGTGATAGATTTATCATACAGATCTGAACAACATTTTTTTTGATGTTCAAAAAAACATTTACCGGGTCAGTCAGATACTGTAGGACGGCAGACACGACCTGGTCGAGCATCTGCTCCATCTGCTTGTGGCAGCCCTCGCCGGCGGACGACACCGCCATAAGGGCCGCGTGGCGCCGACGCCAATCCTCAGACGCAAGCATCACTGGCACTTGCCCAACTATCAGACCAAGCATTATCTTCCCACCTAAACCACAGCACATACGATCCAATGCCGATTCCGCCACGACGTTGTTACTGCAATCAGAATATAGAGATACATTTATATCATTTTTTATGTATTTTATGTATATATGTATAATTGAAAAAATTATGGTTTATTATCGAGGGACTGACATCCAAATGTATAAGGAACATAGGATGCTAATTATCTCGTTAATTGTTCTTGTAAGATTCTGTCAAACTACATTTTTAACCATGTAGCTACAAAAAAGAACCTTACTAACATAATGACACTTTGGAATAGTCTACATAAATAAAATATTGAAGGCACTCACTTTTCATTGTCATCGTCGTCGACTTCGTCTTGTAGCGCCCAATCGGGTTCATCTTCCAGTTCGCACATCATCTCCAACACAAGAGGGGTCAGTGAACGGATGGCATTCGGGACTTGTTTGCGCACCATCGCTGGCGCGGTCTCGCACAACGTCACCAACACTTCCAACGACAGCTGGCGCCATGTGTCCTCTGCGTCTTTGTCACTTAATACCTGTACACAGAATTACAATACTGAATTTAAAAAATCAGATGCAGTAAGATGAATAAAGAGGTTTGAAACCTGTCATATAATAAAATACTTTTAAAATGAGAGAACATTGCCTAGTTGCTTGTTAACACTAAGGGGATTTAGGTATACACATATTGTAACAGAGTCCACAAGCTACTTGACAAATGCAATGAAAGACTCAAGAACTTGAGTGAATAACTTTATAAGTTTATGTTATAGTATATACCATAATACATAATATAACATTGACCTTTAGTTCAATTGCCTAATAAGGTCAGGTTATTTTAAGTACCTAATGTGTCCAGTGCACAGAATAGGTATAATAGGTTAATTGCTTAATAGAAATTGCTAGGTATTGCTCTACCATTCTGAGTGAAGTAAAATGGACCACTAGGGATGATAACCTTTTATCAATCAGTGATCTACACTACCAATAAATGTTTTTGTAATATGAAATAAATTTACATATCAGAAATAGTAATGAATAAATATAGAATAGAATAAATTGTATTATAAATATATAACTTACCTTCACACATATTTGGAAAATAAGTTCCAGCTGTGGTCGTAAAAACTTTGGTGCAGTTTCAGCCAATTCAATAAGCACCTTAAGGGATGAATCATCTTCCGCCTTTTCCAGAGATTGGACCACCACCTGTTAAAACAGTTATTGTATAAAAGGAATTCAATTAAATAAAAATGGAATAAGCAATTTAATATTCATTTGTTTTTTGTATTGTCTTGAGGGCTACTATCAAACTCCACCCTACAGAGGGCTGGTGTTAGCGAAATCCTCTATATTATTTTTGCACACCTTGGCAATACACATATTTATTATAAAATAGTGCATGTAATTATGTGTGCCAGCTTTTTATTGTCAAACTTATCATACTTGTATAAGATAATATCTTGATAAAGAGGAATACAGAAATAAATTTACTTCCATCCCATTTTTTGTATTTTATTTAGTACACACTAAAACTTTGTGTTTAATTTACCTGCATGAAAAGTGGCAGAAGGTCACTAAAATGTTTCTGGATAGCAGGCTCCTTGTCGTGCAGCAGTATGAAGGCTCCCACAGCTTTCACAGTCTGTGTGCGCAGCGCCTCAGATTCAGTGGGTTCCAATCCAGAGAGGAGCATACGCTTGATTACATCTATGTACTGGTTCTGCAGATTACCAAACACTCCAGGAACTGATCTATGGGATTTAATTATTTATTGTTTTCAACTTTGTCTCAAAATAAAAATATATTTGATTACACAGAAAAATGTTGTTTGTATCCATAAACATAGACCTATGACAGTTAAACTTTACTCTCATAGGTCTATATTTATCTAACTTACGTAAACATTCTAATTCCAGCTTCCTTAACATTGGAGTCCTGGGAGCTGGCACAGTTGAACATGAACTGCAGAAACTCTGGCCATTGGTTAACTCCATCATCATCTACATGGTTCCTTGCTAACTCTGATACAACATCACAAATCTGTAAACAAATGTGTGGTTTAACATTCACTGTGATGTGATTATTTACATTCAAGATTAAAATAGATTTGGATGGTACTACAAGTCTGCTAAAATCTTAGCAATTTCCTCCACAAATTTTAAACATTATAAAATGAATTCAATGAAGAAGTCAAGGTCAACTCAGTAATAAAAGTTGATAAAACTAGGAAGCTCAAATATTCATTTCTATCATTCAGTGAGATAGTGATACAGATCTCAAAGGTTCTATTTATAAAGACTTTGGTATGCATGATGATTCATACAGTTTCAGAGCAAGATTAGGTCAAGTAGACATCAAGTTATACAAATTTTACATGTACCTACAGGCATTAAAGTGTTTCATTATTACATTACAAAGGTATAACTGGAGAAATGCTCATATAATGAATTATTTTGATCATTTCACAGTAGACATATTGAACAGGTTTTTAAGGACGGTTGAGTGGCTGATTGTAACTGTAATTGTAATAGAGTAACAAGACCTAGACTAGAAATATTACCTTTCTTCTTAGCTGTTGGCTGACATCCATCTGTAGTGTGAGTAGTAGTTGTTCCCGTAGTAATGTTTGCTGTTCAAATGGTAGCTTAGGGAAGAATTCAAAGAACTCTGCACTAAGTAGACGGCGCAGCAGCACTGCCGCTGTTTGCCGGCCTTCCTCTCCGACCTCGGCATTTTGAATTGCACCCACTAAATGGGCTACTTTGGTTTCAGTTGCGATGTTGTTATAAGCTTCCTATGAAAAAAATATAGTTCAAGGTATGGCACAGCAAGTACAAAGAATATAGAAAGTATTATTTATACTTCATTCAACACTGATACCCAGTTATACATTGAGGGTATTACAGTGAAAACAATTTTAATGTGATCATTAGCAGCTAATTACATCAACTTCAAGGCGAGCATAGATTTACTGCTTGTTAGAAAACAACGCTAAACAGGCGGGAAAACCCTAACGAATCGCAAGAGATTTTTAAATAAAACAACCTTCAAAACCAAAATTTGGATGAGCTCTATACTTATTAATTATGATCGGGGTTAAGTATCAAAGAAGTATTAAAATCAGAAAAATGACGCTAAGTCACATGGCTTTTGTCTAATCCTGATTTTTATTCGATGAACCTCCATGACCACGTTTTGACACGAGGCCGTAAATTTTGCTCTTGGCTTTGTGAACCATTCAAGGGAGTAAGGTTATTGAAATGATTATTAATAAAAACTATAAAATACTTACCTCAGCTTGCGATCTGATGTCATTGTCTGTAGATAGTAATGTATTTAATAATTGATAAAACTGCGCCTGATCTCCTGCCATGTTGGACCACTTCGTAAAAAGACCGATTTTTTTTTCTTTTATGAATTTTCACATGGCTACTCAGGCGTCATCGTATTGCCAGTATGTTTCTATGGTTCTCAAACCTTTACATCGATTGATCAACCAACTAAAAATGTAGCTTTCAATCATCCCAATTAGTACGAAAAAGATATTGCTTCAACACATCGACATGTTTTGGAACGAATTCAACAACGTCATTTATTTTACATTTTCATCAACGTGAAATCTGACAAAAAATACTTACTTTCTTGTATAAAATCCAACAAACGTAGTCTTTAAAATGGTAAATTAAATACGAAATCATAATACAGTTGAGTTTTTCGGTGTTGGAATCAAAGTCTACCTCTTAATTAACTGAAAATGGTAAAACAGATTTTAACCTATGCGTTTGTTTTTGATTTCATAACACTGCGTCACTATAGTAATAACTTTATTTAATTTCAGGCAAGTTCAATTATTTTAGCTGGTCTTGGTATGGCAGCTGTAGGATTTGCTGGTCGTTATGTACTAAGACAGATGCCCAATGCCACGGCTAGATTTGCTGATGCAGTTAAAAATTTACCAAAGTTTGACGCTGAATCTTTAGCTAACTCCAAATATTACAAAGGCGGTTTTGAACCAAAAATGACTAAAAGAGAAGCTGCTCTAATCTTAGGAATTAGTCCAACAGCTAATAAGTCAAAGGTAAAGTTTATAGGAACTGTGTATTCAATTTATATTTATGGCCTAAGATACACTGTTGGCCAGACAATCGATATTTTATAAAGCTATAAGTTTTACTATTTGTATCCCATAAACAGGTAGGAAAAATTCTCAACTATGAAACTTGGGTTGCGGTGGCTTTAGCTGATAACAGATACTAAAGATATATAAAACTGATTTTCTGATCATCATAGTATAAAAATCAGTTTTCATATATTTCATCCATAATAATGTAAAAAATCACATCATCCATCGCCAGAAACTTAGCATGATTGCAACCCCTTGGCTGACACCCTCAATCTTTAATATAAATTATATGTTAGTCAGAGAAAAAACCTAAACTTATAAATGTTTTTGGAGTACTATCAGATGATGTGTCCTCAGACACCTGTTGCCTAGTTTAAATTTGGCGCATTATCATGTGCAACGGCGAGGTTATTACATACTTTGTCTTTTATAATGCTGTGCCCTTTGTGTAATATGCTTTTGTTTAATTTTGTAAAACCACAGTGGACATATAAAGGATAACTTTCAATCTTTACAAAATAGCAAAAGTCTGGCTTACGATGGCTCTTTCTCTATTTTATTAAGCTGCAATGTGGTTGGTTCCATAAAAAAATATATATTCCAAGCATACTTAATGGAATTCATATTATGTATGTTTTAGATTCGAGATGCTCATCGGAAAATAATGTTATTAAATCATCCAGACAAAGGAGGTTCACCATTACTTGCGGCAAAAATAAATGAAGCTAAAGATGTACTAGAAAGTGGAAAATCATAAAACATTCTGTAGATTGATAAATTTAATATAGACAATTTCATATTTTATAAAAATAGCTGATTGTAAATAGAGTAAATAAAAAATGAACATCTCAATTTCTATTCAGTTACTTAGTCAATACATCCAATTTTTAATTATAAATTCATTACAGATTTCAAATATTGGTTCAAGCTAAGCATGCATATAGAAAATTTTGACTTAAATTATCATATCAACAGTTACCTATATATTTACAAACTTGGCAGTATATATTCCTCTAAACAGCAATTTATAGGAAGAGATTAGTTATTAAGGTGGTAATGCAAGTCAGCTCAAGCTTTATAATTTGATGGTGGATATTATGTTTGAATATTCCAAGGTTTTAAAAATCGTGTTGATATATATTAATACTAAAAATGCGAGCTAAGACTTTGCTTTGAGTGATGTTACAACACTATTTGACTTATTGATTTTTATAAAGCTCAATCTTTAATTTTTATTGATTAATTCTCAGTAGAACCATAGTACAAATGTAATGTAAAATTGAAAAGACATTTTGTTGTCAGCATTTTAAATTTAAAATGTATTGATGAACAGTCAGGGTATGAAAATCAACAGTTTTCAAATTAATTTCTTTATCCAGTTGTAGACTCTTGTACACCTAAGCAGGCTAATGTATAAAAATGATACTTAATTGTTACAGAAGAAAGGATCTTAATATATGTATATTCTACATCAAGCCTATTTGATTTTTTGTAACTGACTTTCATCAAGTTTCATACCTTTTTAAGGTCTTCGCACATTACAGAGAAAGACGTTGACGACGTGTGGTCCACGCGCTGTCAACATGTTACTTCAAAGTTCAAATATCTACTCTAAATAATACAACAGAAAGCCAATGCACAAAGATCACATTTCAATGCCTTTACTGTCGGATGAGTTGAAGTGGTGTCGGTGTCGAGACTACAGTTTCGATTCCCGGACCCGCAAACCGGGACTTCCCGTGAAAAAGTTTTGACCACCCGAGATATCCCGGAAAATATTTTGGTCATTTAATACTTTTAAACTGATGATGATGTTTTAAATATCATACTTACGAAACAAAGTTGTTAAATAAATTAATAATACAGTAACAGTTAGTCGCCATTTCGTACTGAGATATGCATATGGCATACATGGATGTAACTTTTTAGAAATGTGTGTGAAATAGAGATTGTTTAATAAATTCCTAAAAATATAGTCCTTTTTAAAACTCGGTAAAAAGTTTAGACTAAATTATTTAAAATAATTTACATTATGTTTTATTGTTATCAAAGCGTGGCTATTCAATGATTCCCTCAAGAAGAGTAGGCAGAAGTGTTAAACAACGCATTTTGAATGTTTATGTCGAGTCCCAGGTTGCGTATCAGTCGCCACTATGTGGACAACATGGCACTAACCAGGAACATGGTAGCCCGAGACTGAAACTCTCGACCTGTCGGGTCGGGACGGTCGGTTAACCAAGGCACCCAATAAATTGAGCTACCACGTCCACGTCTTAATTAGCTGTTCCGCGAAAACTAATAATTACTTATTTAATTTATAAAATAGGATGTTTAGTTTGTCCGAGATAACTTTTAAAAATACTCGAACCCCGGGAATTCCCGGAAACCTAAAAATTATTAGCGATTCCCGAAAACGAAAAAAGTCCAATATGCGAAGAGGATATATTTATTATTCGAAGGCGATGACCATCGATCTATTTTATTTTATAGATACACACACAATCATATATTAAACTTCTGTTTAAAAGTGACATCAATTTAGAATAAATACAGAGATAGAGATCACTATTGAAAGGTGTTTAAACTTCTAAGGAGGTTTAATCCAATTTGTTCTAATAAATTGTCGCTGTCATATTTTCGTTTGTATTTCCAGCGATCAATAATATCTTTGTAATATTTAATTTGATAATGCCGAAGAATTTAAGTAAATCCAGGCCTAGTGCAATCATCAATGCGATATTTTTTGTTGTTTGAATTTTTGAAATAAAATATTGGCATGACCTACAGCACAACCAGTCCAAGCAAATGTAGATTTTTAAGGTGTAGAAAATTACCCTGACTTTAAGAACATAATAGCATTACACATCTATATAAATATAAAAGATCGAAGCTAATTTAGATACCAATATGTCAATCTTGGTTTTTTTAGAACACCGAGCCATCACAAAATTACGCAAATATCTTCTTCTAACACTTATTATCATACTTTTCTTCTGATTTAATTTAGGTATGCAATAGTTTATTGTCAACTATATGTATAGTTTAATTTAAAGAATAACCTAAAGCAGTAATTTCTCAATTTGTTATTCAATATTACATATTAACAATCAAAATGTAAGTTTTGTAGTTACCAGTTTAAAGCAGAACAATTGGTGAGAAAGATTCTCAAGTAATAATCAAGCAAAACTATAATTCATTCAACCCAATAAAAAACCTTATTTACTTATTATTATAATGCTCTGCATTACCTAATTACATTTTTATGATCTTTGTTCACTTTTGTTAACATAATGAATACAAATACATATATAGAAACTAGTTATAAACTCAAATCCACTATCTACAG
Source organism: Choreutis nemorana (assembly GCA_949316135.1). Taxonomy (NCBI): domain Eukaryota; kingdom Metazoa; phylum Arthropoda; class Insecta; order Lepidoptera; family Choreutidae; genus Choreutis; species Choreutis nemorana. The sequence continues at coordinate 4,281,543 of OX438597.1, read as the reverse complement.
TCCTGTTTGGTAAAGTAAAAGCTCATTTGTACTATCTTTGCTATTTTCTGGTAAGAGAGACAAAATATTCCCATTTAGATTATGAATCTTATATTTTACGACTTTTAAGATTGTTAATAACAAAAATGTAAACCTTTTATTTGGGTTCTAAATTAAAATCTTTAATTCCTAAATTTAGGAAAAAATGTAAATTAAAATTCATAACGAGTGTTATATTAGCAATTAAATATAATGTAACAATTTGGTTGTCCTTTTTCAAGAATGAGATCAAATGAGTTTTCTCATGTGTTTGTTCACCGTAGCGGTTCCTTTTGCTGCTGCTCACGACGCTGCTTAGCGAAACGAGCTCTTAACTTTGTTATTGTTGTATTTGATAAGGTTCCAGGTACTTTAAAAATTGACTGGAACAAACATAAGAAATCAAATTGTTTATCCAAATTAATTATACAATTTATCATCATTCTCATTGCTTTTTTCCCCCTTGTAAATGAGTATCCACATGGAGGAATGGATCACACCACCATATTTTGTTCATTTATTTAAATTTATCTCCTCACAATATACACAGTCAGGTCATAAGTATTGTCACACAGTAAAAACTTTTCTTTTAGAATGCTGGCCACAAAAAAGTTTATTGAATTCGAATTTCGAATTGTTCATGAAAATAAAAATGTATAATTTTTAGAATTTCACTCATTTTTAAATATGGAGTGGACGCTTAAAGAAGGCTGTGTTGCAGTTATTGCGTTGCATCGTTGCGGTTCCGCGCCAATTCAAATTTTTGACATACTGAATTTTTTTTATCTAACCAAAAGATTCGTTTATCGTATCATCAAACGATACAATGAAGACTCTAGTGTAGATGACAGGTCAAGAAGTGGTCGCCCTCGGTCTGTTAGGACTCCAGCAGTGATGAAAGCTGTGAAGGCGCGAATTCAAAGAAATCCCAAACGTAGGCAGAAACTGTTGGCCCTTCAGATGGGGTTAAGCAGAACCACGGTGAAAAGTGTGTTAAATGAAGACTTGGGGCTTCGGGCATATCGAAGAAAAACAGGACATCGTTTGAATGCTCGTCTAATGGACCTGAGACTGAAGAGATGCCGCGCCTTGTTGAAGCGGTACGCGGGAAAAAATATAGGGAAATTTTTCGGATGAAAATTTTTTTACCGTAGAAGAGAGCTACAACAAACAAAATGATAAGGTGTACGCACACAGTAGTGAAGAAGCGAGCAACCGTATTCCGCGTGTCCAACGAGGTCATTTTCCTTCCTCGCTCATGGTATGGTTGGGAGTTTCTTATTGGGGCTTAACAGAGGTACATTTTTGTGAGAAAGGTGTAAAAACGAATGCAGTTGTGTATCAAAATACAGTCCTGACGAACCTTGTGGAACTTGTTTCTCATACCATGTTCAATAACAGGCACTGGGTATTCCAACAAGATTCAGCGCCAGCTCATAGAGCACACAAGACTGGCTGGCGGCGCGTGAAATCGACTTCATCCGCCACGAAGACTGGCCCTCCTCCAGTCCAGATTTGAATCCGTTAGATTAAAAGATATGGCAACACTTGAAGGAAAAGGCGTGCGCAAAGTCTCATCTCAATTTGGAGTCACTCAAGACATCCTTGATTAAGGCAGCCGCCGATATTGACATGGACCTCGTTCGTGCTGCGATAGATGACTGGGCGCGCAGATTGAAGGCCTGTATTCAAAATCAGGGAGGTCATTTTGAATAAACTTTAGTGTCATAAGAATCTATGTTTTGTTAAGTTCATTTTGGTATATAAATGGTTACATAATGAATAAAGTTGTTTCAATTATTATATAATAAACATGTGACAGAATTTATGACCTGACTAGGTAGTGAAAACTGTATAACTGTTATCATTACTAGCCTCGACCGATGCTCACGGTTAGTACGAAGCTGCAAGCAACGTACTGCGCGCACCTGAGGACTGTGACGTCACGACAGTATTTTCCACGTATTAAAAAAAAAAAAAAAGTTACTTGGTCTATCTTTTCTATTATAAAATAGAGAGTTTTAACTAACAATAAAACTTACCTATTATTTTTTCTGAGATATCCGGAATCCATATTGAGTCAAGCCTTGTTTTCCTGCGTTCTAAGTGGCGCCATCTAGCTCCCTTCCGGTGGAAGTGCGCCACGCCCTCTAGTGGCTATGGTTGGAGGGACTAAGAAACGGAAGTGACTTCGGCGTCGCACGCGATTTCTTGTGTCATTAAAAACTCAATGTACTAGGTAGGAATTACCTGGATTCCGGATATATCAGAAAAAATAATAGGTAAGTTTTATTGTTAGTTAAAACTCTATTATTTGTTTCGTCTTCGATATCCGGAATCCATATTGAGTGATGTGTTTGTTATCTCCTGGTACGGAATTATGATGCTATAATGTGTTAAATTGAAACAATTAGGTTTAATAATTGCAAACGCGATTTAATTTCATATTCAATTAATTAACTGCCTTAAAATAATGTGAAAGAGAAGTTTGATCATTTATATTTTGTGGTTCAGTAGCAATAGGTTTTTTATAAAATTTTCTAAAGGTGTGTTCCTGTTTCCAATTGCCCGTAGCAAGAATTTGATCGATAGGAAAGTTTTCAAGCCAGTTCAACGATGCAACTGCCGAACTTATAGAACCTGGTGAAGCTTCATTTCCGCTTTCTTTCATTACGGATGTTATCCAACCTCCGATGATTGTTCTCGTTGCAGGTTTCGATTCGCCTCGAGTGGTAATGAATAAATTTGACCACCTACCTTCTTTGCGACGATCTATTGAAACATGCATAAGCTGACGAACCCAGTGGACACTGCATAAGTTTTTATCATTATGTTCCAATAGTTTCCAGCCTAACTGTCTATGGTTAATATTGTCAGTCTTTGATCCAAACACTGGGTAAAATAGTATAGAATCACCTTCATCAATGAAATTTTCTGAATCTGCTCTCAATAACGTCAGGTCGTGAACTCTCCTACCAGAACTTAATAACAACAACACAGAAGCGCGTCTTGAAACCTCGTACAAACTATTTTCATCAGGTGTATGGGAGCTCAGGTACTGTAAAAGTTTCTTAGGATCCCAGATTAGAGGTTTAGCCCTTTTTCCTTTAGATACTGAAATTGCCTTTAAAACATGCTTAATGAAAAAGTTTGACGATAAATCTACATTTCTGGTAATATTTGTAAAACTTGATATGACTGATTTGTGAACTAAAATTGTTCTGTAGGAAAGATTTTGATCATTATGTAAATAGGCTAAATGCCGAGCTACCTCTACGGGAGATGGATTTTTAAAATCAATTAAACTTGTAGCACACCAATTTTTCCATCTTCTCCATACTGGTGCATATGTATTTAAAGTAGATTTTCACCAACTTGAAAACAGCAAAGCTTTCTCTTGTTCCGTCCAATCTTCAATTATGTCTGACCACCCAAAATCAGCCATGCTTCTAAATGTATTTCTTGAATCTGAGGCGGATGGGTCCCTGTCCTCGTGTCCATCAACACCTCGGCTCGGATTCAAAACTTGGGGTATTAAGTTCGGTGACGGGAACACCCATGCTAACCGGAACTTCCATGGGCGACAGAAGGCATTGTGAAACAAGGCAAGTTCGTCTTTCTGATCTCTTGACACATACCTTTTTACGACATGAGCTGTCCTCGAAGCAAATAGATCCACTTCTGGCGTCCCCCATAGCCGGAAAATCTTCCGAGTAGCTTCTTTGGTGAGGTGCCACTCCGGATATGCTTTCTGACGTGACAGGGCATCCACTTCGGCATTGTAGCGCCCTGGAAAGTACTGAGCTGTTAGGCCTGCGTCTAGTTCGTCTAACAGAGAGAGTAAGCTCCTCGTCAGATTCAGCAGCTTCGTCGACTTGGTTCCACCTTCTTTGTTGATGTAGGCTACTACCGTGCGGTTGTCCGTCTGTACTAAAATGTGAGCCTTGTGTAACTGGGAACTTTTCTCTGAGATTGCAGCGAATATAGCGTAGAGTTCTTTTAGGTTTACATGCCAGTTTTGTTGAGATTTCGTCCACTGACCTGTGATCATTGACTCTCCCAATTGAGCACCCCATCCTGTGTCGGAGGCGTCCGTTGTCAAAAGATGGGTGATCGGGCCGAAATGTATCGGTGTTGTACCCGAGGCTGCATCTACCCACCAATGCATTTCGGCAACTACAGAAGCTGGTAATGGAAAGTGCTTGTGAGGATGCATCTTGGGAAGCTGTCGACTGTAGTGTTGCATTGTTCGACAGTGTAGTCTTCCTCTTCGGATCACGAACGAGGCAAAGTTGAGTCTCCCCAGTAGGGACTGGGCCTGTTTGAGGGACCAACTGCCTATCGTCAACTGTCTCTGAAGTGCTTTGCGTAGCGTTACGCACTTCGGCTCCGACAACGATTTGGTGTTGTGTTCGCTGCCCCATGACACACCAAGGAACTAAGTGTTGAGTCGGAGCCAGGACAGACTTGTCGAAATTGATCCTCCAGCCGAGTCTTTGCATCAGGTAAACTGCAAATGCTATGTCGTCGCGCAGCAGCTGACAGCTTTGATTTAGCAATAAAAAATCGTCCAAATAGACCACGCACCTGATATTGTGTGACCTCAAATACTGTGCTATCCAATTGGTCATTGAAACAAATGTTGGAGCTGATGACAGACCGAAGGGAAGACAAGTCATTTGAAGTAGCTTCCCTTTGTAACTCAGCCTCAGGAACCTGCGGTGTTCGCGTAAAATGGGCAAGTGAAAGTACGCCTGGCTGAAGTCGATCTTGGCCATCCAGTCTGAATTTTGTAGAACCTTTGGAACCCGGAAGTGACTGAACAACTGAAACTGTTTTGTCTTGACAAATTTGTTTAATTGTTTCAGATTGAATATCGGTCGTTTCGAGCCGTCTGATTTCGGAACCAGAAAAAATGTTGATAGGTAACTGGGAGAAATGTCCGCTTCCTCTAAAACATGAGTCTTGGGCATTTTTTCTATCTCCGAGGTCATAGCCATGCTTACTTTTGTTTTGAAGCATTCCAACACCTAAGGACTTGGATAAATCAGGGGTGGCTTCAACATAAAAGGAATTCGCATACCCGATATCATTTGGCAAATGCGTTGTGGTGCTCCTAGCTCTTGCCAAACATGTTGAAATTGCTGAAGACAACCACCCTGAAATGGTTGAGAGTCATGCGCGGCGGTTGGTATTTCTTGAAGGAGAGTCCTGGCGAGATTTTCTTCCCTTTCCTCCTTGTCCTCTCGACGAGGTGGGCTTATGGCCAAAAAATGATTTTGATTTATTTGACTTACCCTTTTTGGTTGGATGGTAATTACGAAAGGGCTTCTCAGTCTGTTGTTTACTAGTCGACGGTATGGCGAAGTTAGCAGTCTTACGTGTTGGATTGATTGTATTTCTCTGCATACTTCGCTGCGATGGTTGAGCTGCGGGTACAGTGCATAGTTTTTCACCCCCCCCTCCAATTTTCTGAATATAACTGACAAGCAAATCGTGATCAAATAAATATTCGACATTTGGTGGAATCCGTTTTAGAGCCTCACAATGATAACCATCCGGAATTTGTTTTAATAGGAGATCTCTGCGGATTTGTATTGAATCGGCACGCCTACCACAGGCTAATTGCAAAAGGTCTTCAGTGATTTTCATGTACATTGAATCTTTACTAAACGATTGCTCAATTTTTTGAAACAATGACGAAGGAGTTAATTGGGTTTCTTTGTTACCGGCCCAGTCAATTAGAACTTGCAATGTTTTGTTTAACTCGTCTTTTTGTGTCAAAAGTGTATTGGTCATTGCGGCAAAAGAACGTTCTAAAAGGTATTGACGATATTCCTCATTAGATTGTAAATCAAACCGTTTTAATTCGTCCTTTATTTCTAGTTCTACAAAGCCGGGGGTAGTTACATTTTTCTGTACTTCAGCAAACCGAACCGAATTCCACTCTTTTGATCTCAATCTTTGTAATTCTGATAACTTATTAAGATAGGCATCATTTGATTTAGGATAAATTGGATCTTTGACTGTACTTGGTTCAGACAAAACGAGCAAATTTTTGTTTTGGTTAGGAGTATCAGGAGGAACCAGCGTGAATTCCAAACATTCTGTAGTTGGATCCTTCGAACCAGCGGCGGCGGAAGCAGTAGCAGGCATGGTGAGGCCAGCGGCGGCAGCGGTAGGACCGGGCGCCGCCTGTGCTGGTGCCACGTGGCCACCCGCAACCTCACTACCCACGCTAGTGCCCACGCCTACAGAGCTCGTACATATTACGTTAGCATTGGAATTCACTCTGCCATGCAAACTAGATGATTGTGTGATAAGATTTGTCAAAAACGAAACTTGTTGGGACAAAAATTCAAAATGTTGATCACTTACATAACGTGCTCGCTTAGACTTACAATATTCCCGGCCTTCGAGACCCCTCGCGGCGAGGCATGGGCCTCGTCGTCTGAAGAGGACGATGATGAATCACCTGAACTTATTTCTTCACTTGGTCGCTTTCGCGATTCCGATTCATTACACTTATCACTGTTTAATTCCATTTCAAAAGGGAGACTTGTATTTCAACGTGTTTAAAAAAAAAAAATTAAACGGAAAAAATTTACTGGCGACGGTTAGATGCGAACGCAAAGAAAAACGACGCTATAATGACACAAGAAATCGCGTGCGCCGCCGAAGTCACTTCCGTTTCTTAGCCCCTCCAACCATAGCCACTAGAGGGCGCGGCGCACTTCCACCGGAAGGGAGCTAGATGGCGCCACTTAGAACGCAGGAAAACAAGGCTTGACTCAATATGGATTCCGGATATCGAAGACGAAACAAATAATATATTTTTTTGTATTTTTTACATGTACCCTTCCAATAAGCATAGTTTCAATTGATTTTGAATACCTGTTCACGTTCTCCGTTGGTAATGTAATATACTATTTTTATATGTAGTGTAATTGTGCTAACCTGCATAAACTCATGACAATGCAAAGCACTTGCATTTTTTACGATAGCTTTGAAGCATTCAGCTAATGTTGTGAAGTCATTGCATGACAATATTGTTTGTCTGTTTGCCTTTATCAAAGTCAGACAGACTCTGAACAGAATCTTAGAACCCTCGTAGAACAGGCAGTCCCATATCCTCAGCACTGTCTCAATCGGCAAGACTTCCGCAAACAGGCAGACAAACCACTTGGTGGTTATAACAGCCCAAGGTAAACCTGAAACATAAAATACAATAAATAAACATGTATTCCTTAAAGCAATATCCATAAGGTATTTATTTATCTGAAATATAGTAATGGTATAAATATTTATTACTCACAGTACCAAGATAGTTATCACATATTTATATCTAACAGGTAAGTAGATAAATATTTAGTTACCAAGATTAATGACATGTTGGTGGACATCTGGTACTTTAGATTTCACAAGTTCTGATAACACTTCAATATCAACAATGAGTCCATCCATAGTTTTGGTGTAGTAATCTGGTAGAATTCTTTCTACCAACACTTTGAGCAGCCAAAATGAAGTTTCCTCACTTTTGGTGGCAAGAAGTAGCAATCCTTCAAAAAATATAACTTCAAATTATATATCTACTTATTTTATAAAGGTAAAACCAATTAATGAATTAATTAAGGAAACAGGTATAATTGTAAATATCACACAAGAGTTACAACCAAATCCTGTATTAGCAGCAAAAAAAATGTTGATTTGCAGATGCAATTTGGAAACAGAAAGGGATTTGGTGTTGTTTATTAATTGATTTGAATATATATGATTGACATACTTTGATGTGTCTTTTCATATATTGCATATTAGTAGTTAAAATTATAGGGCAAGTTTGATAGGAAGATGAGATGAGGGGGTAACTTCAATTTGATTCCTAACATGACTTAACCAAAACAGATTTCCAAATATTAACTCCAGATCTCACTAAAAGAAGAGCCTTCAATTGAACAGGTGACCTATACCTTAATAAATCTGAGTGAATTAAAGGCAAAATTTGTGAATGAACTTTTTGGTTTCTTCATATAAATCAACTCATCTATGGAAAGGAATTTGCAGTATATTTACAGAATCTTTACCCCACAAATAAGGAGCTTCTACTAGTTATTCGATTTCATGTAATCATTAGCACATTTTATCCAATTATAATTTCTACATACAATGTTTAATATCCTAATAAAATATCACATACTACTTGTTAACTAGTATGAGGAAAATAACTGGTTTATTTTATTACAATAATTGCCTATAATGAAGAATAAAATCAATTTATAAATACCACATGTTAGTAAAAATTGCAAATCTTACCAGCAATGTAATTAAGTCCTTGGCAATATCCAACAACTCTATTGTTGTGAGCATATGCTATGAGTATGTTGAAGAGATGAGCTTGGTGATTGGCTTCTTTAGTAAAATATATATTATCAGGAAAGGTTCTGGGCAAGTCGGTTTTAACCAAATCCACAAGCTCCTTTTCAAATGGTGAGTCTAATAGCTTTTGATAGAGGTCTGGGCATTGTTCTTTCATTTGGTCTGCTTGTGATATTGCCATCCATACTGATGGGCGATGCTCACCTAAATAATAAAAGATTAGTAACATTGATTACCCAAATACTTAATATACTTTGTGGTCTAAAAATGAATGCGTTAAAACATAGCTTACTTGGTATTCCTTTCCGCACATATCTTTTCACTGTGTTTGTTCGTTTGACCGACTTTCCTTCGCCAAGTAAAATTGACCATTTCTGTGCTCGTGTTGAAAGAACTTTCAAGTATACCGACATAAAGTGCTCGTAACTTTCATAGTCGAAGTCATCATGCCTTTCAAACCCGTATTCGTCCACCGCGCTAAATAGAATTAATACAAAATTAAACTAGTCATTTAAATAAGTGTGAATAGTTTTTGTATCCGAATTCTAGATGTATACCTTACCTGAAGCTTGAGTGTGTCATTTTGAGGATCAAGATCAGCTTTCCTTGTGTATCATTATTTATTTTTCCAATTTGCGCTACATCCAAAATATATTCGGATCAGCCCACATCCCACTTCAAGTCTTCTTAAATTTGTTTGACAGTTCACCATTGACTAAATGATAGGTGATGTGTCGTCTAAAAACTTTCATGGGAGGTTTATGACAGTTAAGGTTTTAGAACAATTGGGTGCTTAGTTTTACCTGTAATAGCCATGCAAGAAACGAACGGCGTGAACTTTTCATACAATCGAGCCTTTATTAGCTGGGCTCGTCGTGTTATGATGACGTCAACAAGTATTCATCGAAGCATTTTTGTGAAGTTTTGTTTCACTTTTTGTTTCACAATGTAGTATGCTTTTAACCCAATCAAAAGCCAACGACTTGAAAAAAGACTGGGTATGGGATGTTTTTTTAAAAGATCATAAAAACCCCGTTTAATTAAGTCCATTGAAATTTAAAACGTCCTCATCAACACCATTTGTATATTCCGACAAGGTATTGATAGTTTGACACCCACCACTGAGAGAAGAGTATTGTTTTGTTTTGTCAAAAATGACTATATGTCAATCTTCTGTCAAAACACTATTGAACTAGACAGTTAAACTGGTTGGCAAAAGGCTGTCAACAATGCCTAATCAAAGTCGAAAGACAGAAGCAGAAAATATTGACAAATATTAGAAATTCGATTAGATTTAGATTTTGTTTTTATTGATACGAAAAACATAGACAGAATAATATTATATTTATTTTAAATTATATTAATATCATTGGAGTGTTGGAATAGTTACTGAGAAGATAGAAAAATGGGTCCACCCCCGGTTGTTACAGGAATTTCTCCTAAAGAAGGTCCACCGGGCACAAGAGTTACGATCCGTGGCGAATTCTTGGGGATTAAAGTGACCGATTTAATTGGTAATTCATTTCTCACCCACTATTTTATAATACTATTATTATTTATTACATTTTAAAGATTGTTACTTCTTGAACATTTAATTAGGGGGCGTTATTATTTAGTTTCTCATTGCAGGTCTTAAAATTTGTGGATGTGATTGCCTTTTGTCAGCCGAATGGAAGAGCAAAAATAAAATCGTTGCCCGATCAGGCCCTTGCAAGGGTAGAGGAGACATTATTGTCACTACCAGGTCTGGTGGAGAAGGGACCTGTACTGTGCAATTTAGAGGTATATTAAGATTAATGTGTAGAGTTCAATGTTTTTGGAAGATATATTATGACACACTCTTAATCTGTGTTATAAGATCATTCACTTTAGCATCCTAGTGCTCATTTATTATAGTCTGTTATCTTAATCAGCTCCCTTTATTTCTAGCTTTAATTTTCTTCTTTATTTATTTGATGCCCTGGCTACTTAAACTTAAAACAAAAAAAATCTTATTTAAATATTCTTATGATACAAAAAATCCTTTTTAAATATTTCAGGATACCATGAGTCAATCGGGCCAGTAAAAGAGAGTGCAGTTTGGGTAGAAGAGGCTGCCCCTCCAGCATTGCCATGGGGCAGGAGACCCATGTCTCCTACCACTTACAACCCACCTGACCCACTTGGGCTCTCCACTGAGGGAGATGATGGGAAGTTCCCTGAAGAGGAGTTAAATGAACTCTTTCCTGATGGGTGAGACAATTTTATAGCAAAAAATTATATGTTGGCTTTAATATTCTGCTTCCATATTATCCAAAAATATTTTCTGTATAAGTCATTAAGTTTAGTAGGACATTTGGTGATTTCTTTGGAAACATCATCATTAGATTGATGAGTATGAAACATTTTGAACTGTTTGAACACTTTATTTCTCTATAGTTCAGTAGGATAGATTTATAACTCAAAACACAGTTTGAAAATGTAACTGCAACCTGCACTGACATGTGTTTGTTGCACAGCTGTCTTTTTTGTTGATTCTTGGATCAATGGACACCACGGTTGATCCTGATGAACAGGAGTTGCAGTTGTGCAAAAGAGTGGCAGATGTACCCCAAAGACGGAAACTGATTAACCCAATGCATCTTACAAATAACACAAAGTTCCGTAACAAGTAAAAAGGAGCATATATTATAGCTACTTATGTATGTGATAGCCTTCATAAGTAACCATGTGGCCATTAGGTCAGATGACCACAACCAAAATGGTGATAGGTCCGTGTCTGTTGTGCTAGCATGCTTTTAAACCGCATTGTGAGTGACTTGCAAAACACAAAATTTTTTGGGATTCAAACAGTTCATACTGTTCCATATTCAACAATGTAATGGTAATCAGATTGTGACTGTAGATTGCTGTTCTTTAAAGTGATCTCATGTTACAGATCAGGTAACATAGCTGATGAGAATTTCCAACCTGGTTGGTATCTCCTAGAACACCATAGCAACACTTCTTACGAAGATCTGAAAGCTGGAATGATGTTTTTGCAAAGAAAGGTAGATCATTTTTTTGATCAAATTTTGAAACACTTTGTACCTTGTCTAAGAAATATTAATAAATTTTATTATTAAAATAAAAATTCCAATGCTCATTTTATCCTGTTACAGGTTCCCTAACAGATTTATCGAAAAAACAGCAAATATTACTTTTAATGATATGTAATAAGATTTATAAATAACTAACAACCCGCCCCGGCTTCACACGGATATTATGCATGAATTATATACATATAAACCTTCCTCTTGAATCACTATCTACTTAAAACTGTATCAAAATACGATGCGTAGGGAAAGACAGCGGGAAACGACTTTGTTTTATACTATGTAGTGATAAAATTTGTCTCTGAGAACTACAACTACTAATCACTCTTACTCTTGTAAAGGTTGAAAGTCAGAAGGAAGGACAGTTGAGTTTCCTGAAAGCCAACACGGGAGCTGTGATGGATCAGCTGGACAGACTGGTCCTCCTAAAGAACATGTATGAAGAAGACCAGAGAAAGAATGGCAAGGAACCATTACCAAGCTTGCAGGCTGCTATTGAAGGTATACAAACAGCTTTTTAATGTAAGCAAATTAAAATATTTATGCATTTACACTTGTAGAAAATCGAAACTTGTAAAATTCGCAAAAAATATACCTAGTTTACCCGTCATCGTATTTAAAATGCTACTGCAATAATATAATTTAAATTTATAAATGTGTAAATTTTTCCGGGTTCAGGTATTTTAATGAATAATTCTCAGATGTTTGTTATTAAATTATGCAAAAACGATCACAGAGATTTGATTGAAATTTGGCAAACAGATAGTTTATTAGCTTATGACCAGTAGGGTAGTTTTACACTGAAAAAATCGATGTACTTTTTTTACAGAATCAATAACGCTAGCTGACTCTCTTTTCTCGGAGATATTGTCTCGCAAAGAAAACGCGGATCAGACTCGCGAGGCGCTCACAATGCTCACCAGGCACAAGTTTCTCTTCCAACTCCCTGCATCAATAGACAAGAACATCAGGAAGAAAGAGTATGACCTAGTTGTCAATGACTATACAAGAGTCAAGAACCTTTTCGGCAATACTGATGTTAAGGTTTGTGGCTTTTTTAGTTTGGTTGCTTTATGTACTAATTAGTTAGTTTTTATTTGTGCAGTGATAGCTAATGTTATGTACACCGGTATAGTCATGCATATCAGACAAAATAGTTAAATATGATTTATTGTGTAAATTTGAATATGTATGATGTGGTAGTACTATTAAATAAATATGAATATAATATAATTTCAAGATGTAGAAAAACCATTTCGATTTTTATTCTAGAAAGTAGCATCAAAACTTTATTTTGTTGGTTATTTGCAGTTATTTCAGAAGATCTTAGCTGAAATTGATAAGAAAATAGACGATTTGAAGGAGAACTTACATAGGAGATTGAAAACAATGCCTGTCAATGTACAAGAGCAGATGAAGTACATCAGGTAACTTTAACATAAAGAAAGATGTCTTACTATTTGACACTGGATTGTTCTTTTATAAACATTAAATATGACCACGGTTAAATTGAATAGTTAACTTCACAATTTCACATGAGAATATTTTCTTGTTTCATACATTCTAGAGCGTGGTTTTCAGTAGTCGGGTTTTAGTTTTTAAACTTATTTTTTTATTTTCACTATTTTGGAGTAATCTGTAATGAAAATGTATTTTTGGTTTGTGTATTTTGGGTAGGGTTAGAAAAAATATACGTTTAATTCACATCTTGGACGTGATTTTAGAAATGTTTACCAATTTATCAGTCACATGCAAGCAAATCCGCGAGTAAAAGCTAACGATGTGTATATATTTGAAATGTGCTTACTAAGCTCCTTAATTTGATATCACACACAATCACATTACTCGAAAAAAACTTTGTCATTTAATGTGACATCATAGAGTCTATAACTACCGGACGATAATTTCTTATCTATCGATACCTCAATTGTCAATTTATGATGAGTAGTTTAGAAGTTATGTGGGAACAGTTGAACATTCATACATACATACATACCGGTCAAAATCATAACCCTCGTTTTTGCTTCGCTGTAGTCTGGTAGTAAAAACGATTAACTGTAATTATAATAAGTACTAGCATATTAATAAAATATTTTCGGAAAATATCTACCACAGATCTGATAATGTTCTTATTGTTTCAGCTTGTTGATAAGTTTAAATTGGGAAGGCGATTCAGCGTGGACGGCAATTGTCACGCGTCAGGAATACCTCATGAACCTATTAAACAAAATAAAGGATCATTTCAAGAAGTTAGAAGAGCAGGAATCTAGTGATAAAAGTAAGTAAAAAGATAACATTTTAATAACTTTTTTTACTTTTCTTAAATCAATCAACTGAGAGAACTCAGCAAATTTTTTTTGTAGTTTTATTATTTTTAGATTTATATTAATATGAGTCTAGCTGACACCCGGCGGCTGCGTGCGCGTTTTATCTTGTGACTGCCTAGGTTTTGTTTTGAGAAAAAATGGCTTTTTTATCAATGGTAGCGCATATACTTTCATATGCAGTGAATGAAAAACTGTTATTTCGACATCACAGACAATAATTTTTTTATTAATTTGTAAAGATAAAACAGGAATTCCAAACTTTTTCTCATAGACCACTTTCAAATTAAGTCTCAATAGGACAATTTTTCTCTGAAACCTGTAAAAAATCACAGAAGAAGTTTGTATTTTTGTTTGATAGTTTATTATCTGCCTACATTGATAGGTAAAGCCGAGACATCATTTTTGTTTTCACTATCAAACCAAATAAATTTTCGTGTACTTTACGACTTACGACTTATGAACCCCCATTTTTTTGTCACGCCAACGTAGAACCCCGTTGATTTTTGGAGCCTTTGAGGTCTTGGCCTTCTTTGAGAATCACTGGAATCAAAAGAGATTACAAAAAAAATCGAGTAGATTTTAATTGCTACATGAAGTTTGAGTCCTAGACGATGTCGCAATCCGTGGCAGACAAATACTTGTGTGTGCTACGAACGCACCTCTGGCAAAACCAGATTAGCCCTGTATTAAGATTCTTTGCTCGCTTGCTTTCTTGAGGCATGAATTTCTGACAAAGCGGATCTTTTATTCTCGAACTGTTTTCAAATTAAATCATTTATTCGTTCGAAAACATGGTTATACAGTTCTTTGAAAATATAAATTACAAAGTGCACATGTTTTAGCTTTCTCATTAGACATTTTTATTACAAGAAACGGTTAATCATCAATAATAATAATGTCCCCACTAAAGAGCGGATCACACCAACGCGATAGTGAGATAATTTCTCAATAAATAAATCTTTATCAAGCAATTTCAAGTCCTTAGGTAATTTATTGTAAATCCGAACACATAACATTAGACAGCTTATCCCGTGCTTGATCGAGGTATTAGAATACAGGCTTTACGTGTTGGTCCTGTGTTCCAGACAAGCGCAAGAGCAAGGAGAGCTGCGGGTCGTGGTGGTGGCGCGGGCTGTGGTGCGGCGCGGCCAGCGGCGCGCTGGGTACCGAGCTCACGGCGCTGTGGCCGCTCGCCAGGCGGTACTTCGCCGGAGAACTGGCGGGCGAGCCTAAACTACGCCAGCCTGACCTTAAGGTACCAATAATGTATTCCATCACTAATTATCTTCAAAAATCTTATTACTCTGCTTGTACTCTTACTAACGTTTGCCAGACAAAACTTAATCACATTTACTTCTAAATATGGATTTAGCAATGAATTAAAAATAATGTCAAATGTTAAATTCAATGTACTTACATCATACCAATGTTATAAAATATTTCTATATTATATGTACATTAGGAGAATATGAATGGTTTTAAAATATTTCTGTTTTTGTAATAATAGGAGATGATAATATCATCAGTGGAGTTGTTCTCTCGCCACATGCGCTCGTGCCTCATGTCCGGCGGAGGCGCGGCGCCCGAGGCTCTACGGGCTCGCCTGCTGTCCAACTTAGCTCATCTGCGGGAAGCTTACGACGCACTGCTTAAACTAGACCTGCCTTCACAGGTGAGCTATGTTTATATCATATCGTTTAGTCGTCTTTTCTTCTTTTAATTTAAACATACGTATTCAAATATGTTAGCTAATTATGAAATATAGGTAATAGTACATTGGTTAAAATGTTACACTTTTCAGCCGCTAAGTATAGTAGAGAAAGTGATATTCGAGTACCGAGTGTACGGGATGACTTTGTTCTTGCAACGAGCTTTGAAACGCATCAAGACTTTACCTGAGACCGAGACGTGGAAGATTGAGCATTTCTCTAACTACGGAGCTATCACTAATCTTGTAAGTATCATAAACACATCATTAGGGAAATTGTTTACACACGACTTCTTGATTGCACTCTCATAAGTTTAAAGCTGAGATTAGGCTGGTAGTAAAATACGTGTAATTAAACAAGGGCATGATAATATATATATATATAAAACAACAATACATAATCTATGCAATTTGAAACAGGCAATTGGACAAAGTGGTCCTATAATGTTCCTTTTTCCTTTTGAGGTACGAAACGGTAAAAAGTATTTTATAACTACAAATTATTTCAGCCGAATCAGTTAGAGAGTTCAATAACTGAGGCGCTGTCGTCGATACAGAAGTGCGTGCTCACCGCCGGGAGGCGTGAGAGCCCGCTACTGGCGGAGGGCGGGGAGCCTTTAGTCACTCTCCACAAACACATGCAACAAATACTGCTGGCATACGTCACTGTGCTTGAGGAATTAGCTATGCAACACGATGACCAGGTAATTTTCGTGATCAGGTGTTTTGGTTAAATGTAGAGGGGATTTAAAAGTTTCGCATAATGACTTGAGAGAAATTTCACATTCAAAAGAACATGTTGACAGCGTATCGCATTTACTCGTTTTTTAGATGAAATGTAGCCTATGTACTTAGGATATACTTTGTCTCCTTGCCAAATTGTCTAAACAGACGTTAATAGAGTACTTTAGTAATTGAGAACATTCACAGGTATTCAAAATCAATTGAAACTTTTTAATTGGGAGCTTACATTTAATTAAAATACACGTTTTAAGATATAGCAAGTAGTTTTAATTTTATCGAGTATAAATAAAAAATATAGCGTGAAATACTGCCGTGACGTCACAGTCGTCAGGCGTGCATAGTGCATTGCATAGTGCGCCTCGCACTAAAGCCGCGAGTATCGTTCGAGGCTAGCAACGCTCTGTGCATGTGACGTCATTCGCCTTAAGTCCATACTAATAATGAACGATCATTAATAAGTGATCATAATGTATGTTTGTATGTTGTGTGTTCCATCGCAGCTCCTAAACGAATGCACCGATTTTGATTTTGATGAATGGTGTCAATCGATATTAATGTCATTGGTACATGATTTTTTGGCGGCAGTTATATGAAAAAAACCATACCGCACAGTTAAAATAAGGGCTTAGTTAGCACATCTCAAAACTATATTAATTGTTCTTGCCCGCGACTTTGCTTGCATGCAACCGATAATTAGGGATAGTGACTATAAAATAAATTTTCTTTTTATAATAAAATGTGATCCAAATGTAATATTTTCTCAAGCCAACCAACAAAACAAATAGATCTAATACTAATTTACTAATTCAATTTAATTTACAAATTTATTGAAATTATCTCATGTGAAATTGTAATGTATTCGATATAGTGGTCGTAGCCGTAGATTAGACCTTGTTTCATTCTTTTTGAAGGGCAACTTTTTAGAAGTTGGCTTGTAGTTTTCTTTTAACTTTTTTTTATGAATTAAATATATCAATGACGGTACCTACATTAGATATATTTTTTTCGCAAGTTTTATTATATTGTAAGGAGAACATTTTAAAGTAAAGTTAAGAAAAAATGGTGATGTTCTTCATTATAATATGTATTGATTTTCATCAGGACTTCAACAATACAAGTTTCTCCGTGGCATTGGACCAGAAGATGTCGGAGGGCGGGATTGGTAGTGGCGGAGGAAGTAGTCGTACACTGACATGGCCGCAACGCCTGCTGCTGGGCGCCTCCAACGCGCACTACACGCGCCGCGACACGCTGCCCAAGCTGCTCGCCGTCTGCCAACAGTCAGTGCACATAGCCCTCACCTATACATGACATGTATATAGTGACCGCAACGCCTGCTGCTGGGCGCCTCCAACGCGCACTACACGCGCCGCGACACGCTGCCCAAGCTGCTCGCCGTCTGCCAACAGTCAGTGCACATAGCCCTCACCTATACATGACATGTATATAGTGACCGCAACGCCTGCTGCTGGGCGCCTCCAACGCGCACTACACGCGCCGCGACACGCTGCCCAAGCTGCTCGCCGTCTGCCAACAGTCAGTGCACATAGCCCTCACCTATACATGACATGTATATAGTGACCGCAACGCCTGCTGCTGGGCGCCTCCAACGCGCACTACACGCGCCGCGACACGCTGCCCAAGCTGCTCGCCGTCTGCCAACAGTCAGTGCACATAGCCCTCACCTATACATGACATGTATATAGTGACCGCAACGCCTGCTGCTGGGCGCCTCCAACGCGCACTACACGCGCCGCGACACGCTGCCCAAGCTGCTCGCCGTCTGCCAACAGTCAGTGCACATAGCCCTCACCTATACATGACATGTATATAGTGACCGCAACGCCTGCTGCTGGGCGCCTCCAACGCGCACTACACGCGCCGCGACACGCTGCCCAAGCTGCTCGCCGTCTGCCAACAGTCAGTGCACATAGCCCTCACCTATACATGACATGTATATAGTGACCGCAACGCCTGCTGCTGGGCGCCTCCAACGCGCACTACACGCGCCGCGACACGCTGCCCAAGCTGCTCGCCGTCTGCCAACAGTCAGTGCACATAGCCCTCACCTATACATGACATGTATATAGTGACCGCAACGCCTGCTGCTGGGCGCCTCCAACGCGCACTACACGCGCCGCGACACGCTGCCCAAGCTGCTCGCCGTCTGCCAACAGTCAGTGCACATAGCCCTCACCTATACATGACATGTATATAGTGACCGCAACGCCTGCTGCTGGGCGCCTCCAACGCGCACTACACGCGCCGCGACACGCTGCCCAAGCTGCTCGCCGTCTGCCAACAGTCAGTGCACATAGCCCTCACCTATACATGACATGTATATAGTGACCGCAACGCCTGCTGCTGGGCGCCTCCAACGCGCACTACACGCGCCGCGACACGCTGCCCAAGCTGCTCGCCGTCTGCCAACAGTCAGTGCACATAGCCCTCACCTATACATGACATGTATATAGTGACCGCAACGCCTGCTGCTGGGCGCCTCCAACGCGCACTACACGCGCCGCGACACGCTGCCCAAGCTGCTCGCCGTCTGCCAACAGTCAGTGCACATAGCCCTCACCTATACATGACATGTATATAGTGACCGCAACGCCTGCTGCTGGGCGCCTCCAACGCGCACTACACGCGCCGCGACACGCTGCCCAAGCTGCTCGCCGTCTGCCAACAGTCAGTGCACATAGCCCTCACCTATACATGACATGTATATAGTGACCGCAACGCCTGCTGCTGGGCGCCTCCAACGCGCACTACACGCGCCGCGACACGCTGCCCAAGCTGCTCGCCGTCTGCCAACAGTCAGTGCACATAGCCCTCACCTATACATGACATGTATATAGTGACCGCAACGCCTGCTGCTGGGCGCCTCCAACGCGCACTACACGCGCCGCGACACGCTGCCCAAGCTGCTCGCCGTCTGCCAACAGTCAGTGCACATAGCCCTCACCTATACATGACATGTATATAGTGACCGCAACGCCTGCTGCTGGGCGCCTCCAACGCGCACTACACGCGCCGCGACACGCTGCCCAAGCTGCTCGCCGTCTGCCAACAGTCAGTGCACATAGCCCTCACCTATACATGACATGTATATAGTGACCGCAACGCCTGCTGCTGGGCGCCTCCAACGCGCACTACACGCGCCGCGACACGCTGCCCAAGCTGCTCGCCGTCTGCCAACAGTCAGTGCACATAGCCCTCACCTATACATGACATGTATATAGTGACCGCAACGCCTGCTGCTGGGCGCCTCCAACGCGCACTACACGCGCCGCGACACGCTGCCCAAGCTGCTCGCCGTCTGCCAACAGTCAGTGCACATAGCCCTCACCTATACATGACATGTATATAGTGACCGCAACGCCTGCTGCTGGGCGCCTCCAACGCGCACTACACGCGCCGCGACACGCTGCCCAAGCTGCTCGCCGTCTGCCAACAGTCAGTGCACATAGCCCTCACCTATACATGACATGTATATAGTGACCGCAACGCCTGCTGCTGGGCGCCTCCAACGCGCACTACACGCGCCGCGACACGCTGCCCAAGCTGCTCGCCGTCTGCCAACAGTCAGTGCACATAGCCCTCACCTATACATGACATGTATATAGTGACCGCAACGCCTGCTGCTGGGCGCCTCCAACGCGCACTACACGCGCCGCGACACGCTGCCCAAGCTGCTCGCCGTCTGCCAACAGTCAGTGCACATAGCCCTCACCTATACATGACATGTATATAGTGACCGCAACGCCTGCTGCTGGGCGCCTCCAACGCGCACTACACGCGCCGCGACACGCTGCCCAAGCTGCTCGCCGTCTGCCAACAGTCAGTGCACATAGCCCTCACCTATACATGACATGTATATAGTGACCGCAACGCCTGCTGCTGGGCGCCTCCAACGCGCACTACACGCGCCGCGACACGCTGCCCAAGCTGCTCGCCGTCTGCCAACAGTCAGTGCACATAGCCCTCACCTATACATGACATGTATATAGTGACCGCAACGCCTGCTGCTGGGCGCCTCCAACGCGCACTACACGCGCCGCGACACGCTGCCCAAGCTGCTCGCCGTCTGCCAACAGTCAGTGCACATAGCCCTCACCTATACATGACATGTATATAGTGACCGCAACGCCTGCTGCTGGGCGCCTCCAACGCGCACTACACGCGCCGCGACACGCTGCCCAAGCTGCTCGCCGTCTGCCAACAGTCAGTGCACATAGCCCTCACCTATACATGACATGTATATAGTGACCGCAACGCCTGCTGCTGGGCGCCTCCAACGCGCACTACACGCGCCGCGACACGCTGCCCAAGCTGCTCGCCGTCTGCCAACAGTCAGTGCACATAGCCCTCACCTATACATGACATGTATATAGTGACCGCAACGCCTGCTGCTGGGCGCCTCCAACGCGCACTACACGCGCCGCGACACACTTTTATAGACCCTGAAAAGTAGAATGGCCTATAGTGTATCTCAAGAAAGTGTAGTGTAAAATTTTGTTGAGAACTTTTACCTATGAAAGTTTAAAATATGATTTTCAGATATGGGTTCCCAAAACTGAATACTCCAATACAGTCGGCTAAAGATGCCCTGCAAGCTCTCGAGAGCAGGATAGCGGAGACATATTTGGAGACAGCGGGGGATCCCTTGGTGGGCACCATAGAGCCCAGCATGTACATGGGCAGGTCCGAGCCGCAGACCATGCCCACCGATGCCAGGCCTTACGTCTACGAGATCATCAACAACCTCATTGCCGTACACGCAGAGGTAGGACCTATTTATTTCATGAGTTTTGGGAAAAGGCACAAATAAACTAAAATAAGTTTGAACTTACGTAAAAAGAAATGAAATCAATAATTATAGCAGTTAGAACCTACTTTTCGCGTCCCTAATAAAAATGAATTTGATAAATTTACTGATATTCATGAACATTCAAAATAGTTGGAAGTTGCTTATCTTCCTATTTGTTTAGTCAATATTAAACAAAAAATTTACGTGAAACAAAGTATTTACCAAAAAAAATGCAACCAGTATATGCATACAACAACATAATATGCTTGAAATTATTCAGTAGGTGTTTCATGAAATGGGTCTTTTTTTTTCAACTTGGCTGGTTGGCATGTCTGTATCAAGCGAATCCCGTCGTCGCGTCTATTGCTGAGAAAAATAAGCGGCAAGCTCAATTCCGCTTCGATCTTTTCTCTTGCGCACTGTTTTAAATTCACGATGACTTAAGATATTAATTATATGGTGCAATGAACCCTTTGTTACCCGTGTTACTATTACTCTTACTACCACTTGTGACACGGGTATTCATTATACCATTAATTTGTTTGCGTAATGCTTAATGGAACTAACGTATTTTTTTGATAAAGATAAATAAGGTATCCATATCTAATTAGCTTTAAATTAAAACACACAAATGACACATGACTTGTTTAAATGACACATTATTTATTTATTAGAAATTTGAATTAGTATTGTAAGCTATTCTTAAAAGATAATCATATGCCATCGCGATCTTTTTTGGAGAACATATACTGTTATGTTATAAGCAGCGTTTTCGCTGAGAGCTCCGAGACGTCTTGATTTCGCTCGCGCTATCGAAAATGTTTAGTCCCATAGATATCGAGATTAAAGATAAGCTGTGGGCTTGGAAGTCCTAGAAGTTTAACTTTTGTTGTGCAGGTGGACAGCGTGTGCGGCGCCGCAGCCGGGCGCTACGTGCGGGACATCTGCGAGACCGTGTGCGAGGAGCTGGCCCGCCTCGCCCGCAGCGCGCCGCCGCCCGCGTCCCGCGCCGCCGCCCGCAGCGCGCGCCTCGACCTCACGCTGCTGCACCGCGCCGTCGCCGAGCATCTCACGCGCAGGGCAGAGTGAGTTACACATGCTAACTTATGGAGGTTTTTCTTTCACAGATCAATTTGTAAAAACCCTATATTTTAATTAATATAAGTATTATCGTAATTACCTATAGTATTCGTAACAGTTTCAACGATAAATTCGGGGGTTGCGTTTGGGGGTTTGGTTCGGCGGTTCTGACACTAACGGATGAGCGGGGCGGACGCAGCAGCACTATGGACCTCAGTACACGCTCTGCCCACCCGTCCCCGAAAAACGTTACGCTCAGAGTGGGCCACTCGGATCGTACACTAAGATTCATTTAGAGCTCAATTTATGATGGTTTTTCAGGAAGACAATAAACCATTAGAATGTGAAGATTCCGGAGATAGTAGATAAAGTCCTACTGGATTTCTTTTCCATTATAACTTAGCCTACTGTGTTGAATAAACATGATCGAGGGGTCACTGTACACCACTGTCGCCAACCGACTTATACCGCAGTAATTTGAGCACCAAATGACTAGTCTATTACTGACTGATGCACCGTATTAATCCGCCCCCCGTTCCCGTATGTTAGCTGAAACCGGCGATTGTATTAAATAAAAACAAACTTTAACCCTCTATTTCACTGCCTTCTAGTCTTACGACATAAATTAGCCTATGTCTGATTCAAAGATCTTTACTAAAATTAATCTCTATTACTATTATCGTGGGTCATTGTTTGATTGTATTTTTTTACAGAAACTATTTAATGGAAGCATTAGCAACTATTCCTCCATTGGAAAGCGAAGAAGAGAAAAAGTAAGAAATTATGATAATAAGTAGTAATCACTGTCTAATAGTAACAATATATAAAGTAGGTAGACCATAGTTAAGTTGTAAGAAGATAACAAACAAATACGGCTTTCTGGTTCTTTAACTACGGTATGTATTTTCCTTCTCAAGATTAGTATTTGATCTTGAGATCTTATTTTATGAGTATTTGGATTTGTTTGCGAAATCTCTCTACTCTATGATAAGGATGAGGAAAAGATGCAGTAGGTAGTTACATGATGTTTTATCTTGTTTTTTCTAGACAAATGGACAGTATTATAGAAGGGTTCAAGAAGAGAATGGAACTTCAACTAGCCAGCCTTAATTGCAACATGGAGACTGTGTAAATATAGCATTCACTTAGTAAAAAGTAGTAAATACATCAGTAGTATTGAAAAGTTTTCTGTGAATTTACAGTTGTTATTTTAAATTCTTTATTTATTTAAGTTAACATTATAATCCACATAAATATTGTATTAAATAATATTATAATTATATACATTAAAATAATAAGTTTTTCAAGATTCTTCAGTTTTTCTCTTGTAGCTCTGAAAACAAAAAACAATGCACAGTGTTTAGAGAATAAATTACATTTTTAAATCCCCTTTAACAATATAATTAATGAGAAGTGAGGTTTTAGATTTTTTTCATTGACACCTTTGTCTTTTTAATTCAGCGTAGCCCGGTGCGGTTGCAATGTGCTGTTTGTCAATAGCAAAATGACACAACATACGAATATAACCACGAATTGTTAAGAATATTTGATTTAAGACCAGTCAGCAAAACTTTGCATCTTGTAAGTAATAGGTATAAACTGAAACAAAAGGTAATTTGCAATTATAACTCACTTCTTTCGCCATGTTCAACAAGTACTGTGTCATGAACTGTCCTGTCTCCGCCACCATTTTGTAGAAGTTTCCGTTTTTGTTTTGCAGCAACAAGTATGGGTGGTCGTACTCAATCAGCCGACCGGCATCTAAGACTAAAATCTAAAAGAAAAGAACTGTTAGTTTATTATTTACGATTTTGTTTTTAAACATATTTTTACCATACAGGCAAAATTTTGCTTGGCATTGGATAAGAGTTTCAGTGTGTTTCAATATTACATGATTAAGGTGTAAAACTATTGAAAGTTCTGGAATTATTATAAGAATATAAAGTGATTTAACTAACCTTATCGGAATCAATGACCGTGTTCAACCTATGCGCGATGGTGAGTACAGTGCAGGCTCCGAAGTGCTCTCTGATAGCTGTCTGTATAAGCAGGTCGGTCTGAGCGTCTACGTTGGCGGTGGCTTCGTCCAATACCAGCACTTTGTTATTACGGACTATAGCCCTAGCGAGGCACACTAGTTGGCGCTCGCCGACGCTGAAGTTTGACCCGTCTTCAGATATTGGCTTTGATAGAACGTCTGCGGAATTGACAAGAATTTCCCATGTTAGGTTTTATATTCGGGATGAGAGAGTTGCATTATAGTTCATTTAAAGAATAATAATAGGTAAACCTACATCATCGTTTCTTGGTTGTATATATAATAATAATAACAACATCACGACACATACATTGACTCAGTCTTGAACTAAAATAATTTTGTGTCTCAGGAACTAAGCAACGATATGGGTATAGACTACATAGATAAGAACACAACATCCAAGACCGGTAAGCGAAACGATGCGTCATGCAAAAATAAAAAAAATAAAAATTGAAGTTTGTCTACGATTAAATGAGATTTTGATACAAACTGTCTTCTAAGAGTTCTACATCATCCAAGGCTTTTAGTAATACTTCGTCGGGATACTCGTTGAATGGATCCAGGTTTTTTCTCATATCGCCACTGAATAATACCGGCTCCTGTCAAAATATACTTTTTAATCAAAGTCAAAATGTTTTTTATTCGTACAGACTTAAAATAAGCACTTTCAAATCGTCAAGTTTTACTGCCACCGGTTCGGAATGCTATTTCTACGGGGAAGATCACTGCTATACACATTTTTATACTTACCTGTGGAATAATTGAAATTTTCTGCCTTAAATCGTGTAGTCCAATTTCAGATATGTCTATCCCATCGATGGTTATTTGTCCTTCGAGATAGGCCAAGCGAAACAGAGCCTGTATTATTGATGTCTTTCCAGCACCTGTCCTTCCTACGATACCTATCTATAATCACAAAAAAATACTTAACGTTACTTTGGGTTTCTGGTGCCTATTTATTCAGCGGGTTGCTAAAAACAGAACCGCATCTTGTTCGATAAACAATAGTTTAAATAGTTTGGATTTGGGTGGCATTTAAGTGTGATTTATTTTCTTACTTTTTCTTGTGGTTCTATTTTGAGCTGCAGTTTGTGTAAAACAAGACCCCCATTCGGGATATATCTTAAGTTTAAGTCATTGAAGTGAATAGCTCCTTCTTGAGGCCAGTCTGGTGGAGGCTTTTTATCAGGTGCCTATAATGAAAGAATCAGGTAACTAGGAACAAACAAATAATTTTGCATCATTAATTATTTTAGTCATATTTGATTTTATTACTTACACTTTCCAAAGCCGGTTCTTGTGCTAACTTAGTGTATTCTACCACTCTCTCGACACTTGTCATTTGGTTTTCCATTTCAGCTGACTGTCGCATTCCCCATTGGAATACCCCAGTCAAGGATATGGACTGAGTTATTGCCAAGCCTACTTGACTTCCATTTGCATCTATACATTAAACAACAAATTAACATATACCTAGAAAATATACCATAGAATTTTCGTTATTAGTATGGAATAAAACTAACCAGACTTCATCAAGCAACTGAAAGTGACACAGATGATAAAAAGCAAACAGACCACATCAAGAAAGAAGCCAAAGGCTCTGCTGCAGGTGATGAAGAGATACCAAGAAGAGCTGTGCAAGTCCTGGTGGCGGTCAAACTCTTGAGCCAAGAGCACCTCCGCATCAAATGAGCGAATTGTGGCTAATCCTTGCACTGTGGCAGTGAGATGGCTGAATACGGGACTTCGAGCTAGAATCACCAAGAGGTCATATATCATAGTTACTAACAATAGATATGTAAGCCACTTTTATACTATAGTTGAGACTTTAATATGAGTGTGGCTGGCTACCTGGTTATTTACTAAGGCTTGACTTTAGATCCATAGTTTGTAGTGTTGAATTTTGATCGTGAACCTCTAGAATTTTTGTTAGTCTAAAACAGTAAGGTTATGCTACCTCTAAACATCTGATACTCGTTTATAGACATACTTATTCCTTCAAGACGCTTCACGGCGCCACTAGTCCTTATGTAGACTAAGCGAAACACGTAGAATATTAACAGCGAAGTAACGATAGGTATTAACAATGTCATGTCAGTCATCAGTATAACCACAAGCACCCCAATGAGATTCAAAATTATCTGAAAATTTGAAACTGCTAATTATGTGACTTACATTGACATGGTATAAATTCAAAATAATTGTGTTTACTTGGAAACAATCGATCATAGCTTGAGGTAATAGTTCGTCCACTGCTCCCATATCCTTGCTAAATCTGTTGAGAATCCTGCCAGAAGGATTCTTATGGAAGAAACTCATTTGTGAATATGAAATAGATTCGAACATTCGATCATGTAATCTGAAATATTTTATCGATTCTCCTAAAAAATACTGGAAACCTCTACCGGAAACAAAATCGAATACTTTAAGAATACTCACTTAATTGATGACTGCATACACAACGAAAAAAAGGAAAATGCTCTTGTTAATGCTACGATTATAGTAGCTAAAGTAATAAGGCCAAAAATGAGGACGTATTGACTCCTGTCTAGTCCTTGATCATTCCACACTACGTTGTCAATTGTTGCATCTCCCGTAAGTTGATCTTCGACATTACTCCTTGGAAAAATTATATTGGGAATGAGCTTTAGCAATTTTTCGAGTGATTTCACAAATTGATCTTTGACCATATAATGAAGGTAACTAACATACCATCGACTAATCCAATAATCGCAGGCGCTCGCACAGCACTGAGCCAAAATAAACATGAAGCCGACAAACACAGCAAAAGGACAAGTTGTGCCAGCAAGGAAATATTCATTGTAAACAGAACCTTTTACACGTCCCATGTATTGAAACTCTACCTCCGGCCGTTGGTCCTACAACAGAGTATATTTCTCAGATAGGGCTAGCACCATAAAATGCAGCTAAAATTGAGAGTATGCTTAATTAACAATATTTGCTTGGTGTAAGTCCTTGGGATGTTTTTGTTTTACCTAAGCAATTAATGGCTTTATCCCCAAAATTTCTTCAGATGTTGACTATGCAAAATAAATGAGGCATATTACCGCAACACTTATAACTGTCGACATAGACCAAGGTTTCTTGTTGAAGCTTATTGTAGTCGAAGTAGCTGCGATGCCTTTTTCATCTTCATGCTTCTCTCGTTTTTTATCTTCTATTTGTCTTATCGCCGAAAG
The DNA here is from genome assembly GCA_949316135.1 of Choreutis nemorana. Classification (NCBI taxonomy): domain Eukaryota; kingdom Metazoa; phylum Arthropoda; class Insecta; order Lepidoptera; family Choreutidae; genus Choreutis; species Choreutis nemorana. The sequence goes on along the minus strand of OX438597.1, from coordinate 4,254,171 downwards.
TTCGTTTTCCTTTTTGAAAAATATCATTAAGATGTAAGTTTGTAATATTCTCTTTAATTTCATCTATTAGCTCGAGTAGCTGCCTGTCTATGCCATGAAACGAATGTCATTCAATGAATGAAAAAGAAAAATCGGAAGGATAGGTGGTTTTTTGGACACGAGTTTTTCAGATCAATTGAATATAAATTTAATATGAATATAATATATCATAAATACGAAAACTACGCGATACTTACGTCCAAGTCATCATAACGTCCATCGGTGATTATTCTGCTATTGTTCATCATGACAATGTGATCAACGGATTTAATGAATTGTAACTGATGAGTTACTAAGATCACTGTTTTCTGAGAAAGATACCTATTAATTGATTAAACGAATTAGTTATCAACCTTACAAAATATACAACAAAGAACTCATGTGGGTAAACAAGAAGAGTAGACTATAGTTGGTTTACCTTTTAATACATCTTTCAAAAATATGTTTGGCTACTTGGGTATCAACGGCAGATAAAGGGTCGTCTAGAAGATATATATCCGCCTATAACAGACGTAATATGTATAACATTTGTATTAGAACAATTTTATTCTGTTGCGAGCTATGTTTCTGCAATTTTAGTATTTTTTCCGTCCAGTCTTCTTTCTTTGTCTAACCAGTTTTTATATCTTCACAAAAAATAATAATTATAGAATAACGCTGTATATTTGAATACGTACTTGTTTGTAGATAGCCCGTGCCAAATTAATCCTCGCACGTTGTCCCCCGCTCAAGGAGACTCCTCTTTCTCCCACTATTGTTTTGTCTCCGTGAGGAAACATAGATATATCCCTTTGAAGCGCACATACTTTGCAGACTTCCATGTAACGAGGCCTAACGTATGGTTGTCCAAATAAAATGTTTTGGCGTACTGAACCTGAGAGTCATTTTACAGATTAATCTTGTGTGCTTGTTAATATAATCATAAAAATAAAAGTAATGCTGCTTACAAATCTTACCAACAAAAAGCCAAGGTTCTTGACTTGCATAGCTGATTTTTCCAAAGGCTGTTACAGTACCAGATGAACAAGGAAGCTCTCCTAGTATTAGGTGCAGTAATGTTGACTTACCAGCCCCGACTGAACCAATTATTGTTGTCAGTGAGCCAGATTTTATCTGAAAGGGAACTTCGATCATCCTAGGCAAATCTTAAAGAGGGCTTTTAGCACATAATCTTTAAACAATATTCTAATTCTACTATCTAGTCTAGTGGAGCTCTCTTTTGACAAAAAACAAGATTATAAATTTTATCAGATATTATTTACTTTGAAATATATTACCTCTAAATTAATATTTTGCACATCATCTATTTGAGACGATCTAATCCATCGACTTGAAGCATTTTCAAATTTGATTGCTATTTCTGTATTCTTGGTATCTGTAAAAAAATTGTAACAGTGAATATTGCATTAGTTAAGAAGGTTCTTTTAGGATAAACTTTTAATAATGTAAATGACCTTTTTGATTAATTTGTGATGATGTTGTTGTTAAATTAGCACGGCGACGATCAAGTTCTGCTGGTTCATCTAACAAGACAAAGGTTTTTAAACATTTTGCTATGTAAATAAATGAGGTTACTAAGGCAAATAATTTTTATTATTAATTAGCTATTGCTATTCGAACCCGACACCTCGAAATGTCTAACACAAACCGACAATAGTAACGCGTTTCTTGGGATAAAATTCCTGATAATCTCCAATAGCCTCCCGAAGTGGTAAATCACATTCCTCATTTAATAAATATTGCCTGATTCTCTGCACAGCAACATTCATTTCAGCTATCTGTAAATTGACCAATTCATTACAGAAATGCTCAGACATAAAGGTGTTGAAATTTTACTAACCTAATTAATTAGGCACTTATTTAATGAACTATTGCACCATTTTATGATTTAGGAAACGTGTTTAATCGTGCATGCGTACATTTTTAAACAAATAAACAATAAGTTATGTTAAATCTTACACTATTTAAAATGTACATGAATTTATTTTTTGCTCAATAGCAAAATTTTATTTATTTGATTTAATTATTGCAAAGGTTTGATTCCGATATCAGAATTTTACTGTACATTTTAATTTTATGTGTACTTTTAGTTTTGTAAATTAATATATATAAATAATACCTGCTTATTTAAATAGCTACATAGATATAGATAGATCGTATCTCATATATATGAATTTACAGAGGTACTAATACTTTCTCTACTTAGATTTTCAAAGTTAAAAATTATTTACTTGTCCGACAGCTTGAGGAAAATACAAAGTCATCGTCTGCTTGATTATGTTATAGAAACACGTCAAGAAGAAAACATTTTCCACACTCAACTTGCTAACGTAACTAACATAGAACAAAACCGTTATAAATATTCCGAAACGAGAAGTAAACATGATGAAGGAGAGTATCACTCCTCGAATGTAGGAAGTCATTTTTATATAGAAGACCTCATTTCTGAAAAAAAACAATTGATTAACCTACGTTAATTAGGTGCGATATACCTATTAAGTATTTAATTCACCTTCTAGCAATGTCAATGATTTTTCTGAATGGTCGTTCCCATGTGTACATCTTGATAACTTCCATTCCCAAAATGATTTCCTTCATAAGGCGTACTCTTTCGTCAGTTTTGATAGCAGTATTTTTTCGATAGTAAGCAGTCCGAGCCCCAAGAAAAACTGAATATTGAATGAACAAAAGACAACATTAACATGAGTTAAACTGCCCATACATTTAAACTTTAATGTAACGTATAGAAAAAAAAACCTTGAAAGGGAATTACGGCGATTATCACCAATATTCCATATCCAGCAGCGTCACTCATCTCTCGATATAAATAAACTGTCATGAGCTGTGAACAGAAGATTTCGATGTTCATGTTCATTATATCTCCTAAATATCTAGATAACGAGCATAATCAATAATAATAATATTTTTACCAACGTTTCCAAAGGTCCGATCCAAAGGTAGTGAAAAAACAAAGGTCCCGTGTCAAATCGATTGACGTCGTTTGCCATTAAATTAACAACCAGGCCTGCACTATTTTCTGACATAGCTTGAAGACTGACTTTAAGTGCCTGTAAATTTTAGGTTTTTTTACCTATTTCCGTTAATCTTTGACATATCTATTTATGTATGTTGGTGGGTCTTACTTTTCTGTAAATTAGGCTACACAATCCGATCCTCATCTTCATACCAATATGCATGACTCCCATCATAAATGGATGCTGCACCCAAACATTAACAGCGCTGCAGAAAACTACTCCTAATGAAAAGAACACTGCTTCCCCGAAAGATATGTTGCCCTCCATCTCATAGTAGTTAAAGAGTCGCGTCAGATATGACGAGTTTACTCTAAAAAATATTTGCTTACGTATATTTTTACGACGGGCCGAGGAAGGGTACCTGTACTTTGACCTATATTCATACTCGTAAATGAAGTCCGAGGAACTATTTCTCATAGAACTTTAAAAGAAACAATCCTGAAATTGTCAAAACTGTAAAAAGAAGAGACTTCAAGAACTTGTTACGAGTATGCATCTTTACTATACCATTATGCGTATGAAGGTTACTGTTATCAGTAGGCATAACTAGTTCAAATAAATATATAAAATTATTTAATATTCTCACGTATCGTTCAAGAAATTTTGTTGTGGACTGTAGTAACGCAACAACAATCCCAAAAACAAAGGCTGCTGTAACCTGTGAAACAGAGTTTGAAATATAGACTTATTAGTCAATTTTATAACAAATAAGTCAATCGCACATGTAATGTGTTTCTTGCCGAATAATAAATTCCATAGCTGCAAGTATAAGGCCGTAAAGCATTAATTCCGTTCCAAATACTTCCAAAAGGGCCTTCCAAAGACTTGGTTTTGAGTTTCCGTTCCTATTCCGATGTTTTTCAACCTGTCGATCCCATGCATTTTGGAGTGCATCGCCTTTAAATTAGATGAGGATGAGATTTTAGTAATCCACGCCCATAGATAAACCAATGGCGTACGTAACTATTTAATGCTGACCTAAAATTTCGGAGCGGTGCTCCGGAAGGGGGGCGAATAAATCGTTTTCTTGAATTTCACGAAAATATCCAAGCTTAAAAGTTTCCAAAGTCCATCTGGAAGTTACAAATAAGTAGCATTGATGTTTCGTTTATGTAATATATTATAGAAGCACTAACTTACCCAAAAGTTAAAACTGAAAGAATATTGGCTTTGTATCTTGGGTTCATTTTCCTTCTCAATTTTGAACCAGTGTCCATTGGCTTTGCTTATTTCAAGAGATAATAACACAGAACACAGGATGAGGTGAATAATAGACGTAAACTCTCAAACATACTTAAAACTATTAGGCCGTGGTGGTTGATTGAATTATTTTATCTAGTTCCTTCATTTATACTGTTTACTAAAATAAGTCAAGCATTGCACCCTTCTTGATGTTAATGGTTAGTAACATGTGGATGCTCGGAACAATGGTGGCATAGTGCAAGTGTCTAATCCACACAGCATAAATCAACGACGCGCTACTTTACCGTTTGTTCTCGAAAAATGCTGGTAATTTACCGGTAGAGTTGACTGGCATGACCTTGAATAGATTTAAAAAAGTTAAATATTCTCTTTGGAAATTGCTTTTTAATTCCATTTCAATTAATTTAACTTATTTCAAGACCATAACGTATTTCGCATATATCTAAACACATTAATAAACAAATGGACATTGTAATATTTGCACGCCAATACAATTGGTAAAACATGCACAGAACCTTTAATATGTAAATAACCTAATACCACTTTGTAAATACCTACTCAGGTTTTGGCAAATAAACGTATTATTAACATTATTAATTTGGATGTAGTCTATACTTACTTAGATGTTCTTATCACGAATGCCAACACAAAAAATTACAGCAAAAATATATATAATTTGAGCCGCTTAGGGTTTAGTGACAAACACACGTATAGAAAAATTATGTATTAAGAGATAGGTTCTTTATGGCTATGTATGTATGTTGTGCTTGTGTACTTGTCACCAGCCTTGTGCCTAGGGAGGTAGGTATATAAGACACAAGATATAAGAGTCTGTTGGTAAACGTCTTACAACCGAGATCAAGACTCCTCTCTTCCGCTTAAAGGCCTATGCTATTTATATGTGTAAATAAAACTGAATGAAACAGTTTTATGAAACACATTTATTTAAATCACAATTACTTTACATTCAAAACAAAAAAGTTAAATTTAATAACTCGAAACAAAATACGTTATAGGTAAACCTTTTTGTTTGTGTTTATATGCAAAAAGTATATTTGTGGAAGTGTACAAAACACGAAATACACCACTCAATTCACACCGGAAATACAATTGCGACTTAACTTTGTGATTATCTTTATTGATTAAAATTAAGTTTTGGAAAAAAAAGGAATAGTACATGCCAAATAGATAATCTTTCTCCCAAAAAACTATTTTCATGCAAAATCCTGATGCTTTTTATATTTACACATAATACTATAAAGAGGAGAGTTTTGATTGTTTGTTTGACTTGAATAGGTTCCGAAACTATTGGCCCAATTCATAAAAATGTTTTACCATTAGAATCCTACATCATTCCTGACGAACATAGTCGATAGAATATTTAAAAAAAGTTAAATACCCCTGCGAAGCTGCCGTGGGCCGCGAAGTTATTAAATAGGTCTAAGGAAAACTAACAATTTTTGGAAATTCAAATATATGAACCCGAACAAATCCGAATCTTACGCAGCAAGGTTTCCGCTAACTTGTATTTGTATGTCATATCATAACTCATAACATAACATAACAAGCCTGCTTGTTCGCCCTTTCAAATATTTTAATTCCAGGTAGGATCTTCTCAAATGTAATAAAAACCGCAATTGTTTTAGTTACTTTTAAAATGTGACTTCGTAATATTCTTTTTCAACAGTTCTTTTTGTTTTTGGTATATATGTAAGATACTCGTAGTTCATAAAAAGCATAAACTTATAATTAACCATTTCTTTTCGTAACAAAAACAAAGAAACATTGGTTTCATATATGTTTAAACAATATGATTGTAATACCTATATTTTACGTTATTTAATGAATTTACATTTCAAATAAAAATGAAACGTCTGAGTTTTGAAATAACAATAACGAATTCCTATAAATGTGCATGCGTGTAAACTTGTTATATACATATTAGTAAAACAATGTCGCTGTTACAAGTAGCTTGTTTAGCTATTCTAGCATTATGTGTGGTAAGTAAAACTAATGAACAGCCTATGACGTCTACATTTAGAGCAATTTAACGCGCGTAGTAACTTACTCTCGTATCTTTACTTAATTTTGTGATTCAACTATACTGATTTATGTATTTTTAGGATTCGTTGCTAAACATCATAAAAACGTTTTGAATTCTAATCATTATTTACTTTTCTTTCCACCTGGGTGCTTACTATAACGTTTTATAGCCGTGCAAAAATTAAGCTGCATGAAATGTTTGTACTAGGAGCCTTTATTAGTCGGGTTCGCGTTCAGGCAGTTTTAGTATGATGTCAATAACCATTCCCCAATTTTTTTTGCAATTTTTTATCTCACTCTACCATTCACCATGTCATTCCTGTTTTAGACGTTCGTAATATAATTTTAAAAATTTCAAAAGCAGGTTGACCTAAGAACTTGCCATGTATTGGGATTGTTTTTTAAAAGGTTTTAGTAACCACAATGGCCATAGTCCCATTTTAAGTTAGGAAAGAAACTACATTTAATCAATAAATCAGGGAAGGGGGGAAGGGCGTTGTTTGCAGTCTGGAATTATTCAATTTGATTTATACAATTTAAGTAAAACAGTGAAAAATGGTTACTTACAGTGCCTATGTTTAATATTTTATGTATATTTCTAGGGATCAGCAATGGCGCAGTGCTGCCGATATGGTTCTGGTGGGAGTGACTTGTGTGCCTTGTCTGCGATATTAAATACATGCGGAGGATGCAATAATAATTGTAACAATTCTGTAAACATTGGAAGCTTCCTGTCCCAGCTATTCGGTTTTATTAATCTTTTAATTCTACAGAATCAGCAATCTCAGGGGGGAGGTAACTAACTGCTATACAGAGCTGTCTTGATCTTTGTTAATATTCGAACACTAAAATGTAAGACTGTTTTTCTACATACGACCTACCTACACATTGACCTAGCCAGGCTTTTTAGACTTTGTACCGTTCGACTTATAATATAGGATTTAAAATTGCACTTGTTATGTTTGATGTGGTTATAGCTTGATGTGGGGTCGTGTGTGCAAACATTCGTGTCTACCGGATATTTATTTCTCAATAAACTTTTTTTTCCATATTTGTTTTTTCATTCAAATCAACCATAATGAACCACTGGTAAAATAGGGTAATTCGTAAAAAAGATAATGAAGGGAGTTATTTACTTTATTATTACCATTTTGTCTAGAATTCATGCCTAAATGAAAATGCGATATCTGTCGATCGGCCCATCCAAAACGATACGAACGGAAAAAAAACAAAACAAAATGAATACTGAATAGTTACTAGTAAATATTTTTTTCTAAGAAAAGGTAAATTCCAATAGTGCGATATACCTAGTCAGGTCATAAATTCTGTGACATGTTTAATTTAAAATAATTGAAACAAGTTTATTCATTATGTAACCATTTATATACCAAAATGAACTTACACATAGACAACACATAGATAGACAAAACATAGATTCTTATGACACTAAAGTTTATTCAAAATGACCTCCGTGATTTTGAATACAGGCCTTCAATCTGCGCGGCCAGTCGTCTATCGCAGCACGAACGAGGTCCATGTCAATATCGGCGGCTGCCTTAATCAAGGATGTCTTGAGTGACTCCAAATTGGGATGAGGCTTTGAGCACGCCTTTTCCTCCAAGTGTTGCCATATCTTGTAATCTAACGGATTCAAATCTGGACTGGAGGAGGGCCAGTCTTCGTGCCGGATGAAGTCGATTTCACGCGCCGCCAGCCAGTCTTGTGTGCTCTTCGCTCTATGAGCTGGCGCCGAATCTTGTTGGAATACCCAGTGCCTGTTACTGAACATGGTATGAGAAACAAGTTCCACAAGGTTCGTCAGGACTGTATTTTGATACACAACTGCATTCGTTTTTACACCTTTCTCACAAAAATGTACCTCTGTTAAGCCCCAATAAGAAACTCCCAACCATACAATGAGTGACGATGGAAAACGACCTCGTTGGACACGCGGAATACGGTTGCTAGCTTCTTCACTACTGTGTGCGTACACCTTATCATTTTGTTTGTTGTAGCTCTCTTCTACGGTAAAAATTTTCATCCGAAAAAAGAATTTCCCGATATTTTTCCCGCGCACCGCTTCAACAAAGCGTGGCATCTCTTCAGTCTTAGGTCCATTAGACGAGCATTCAAACGATGTCCTGTTTTTCTTCGATATGCCCGAAGCCTTCATTTAACACTTTTCACCGTGGTACCGCTTAACCCCATCTGAAGGGCCAACAGTTTCTGCTTACGTTTGGGATTTCTTTAAATTCGCGTATTCACAGCTTTTATCAATGCTGGAGTCCTAACAGACCGAGAGCGACCACTTCTTGACCTGTCATCTGCACTAGAGTCTTTATTGTATCGTTTGATGGTACGATAAACGAATCTTTTGGTTAGATTCAAATTTTTCAGTATGTCAAAAATTTGAATTGGCGCGTAACCGCAACGATGCAACGCAATAACTGCAACACGGTCTTCTTTAAGCGTCCACTCCATATTTAAAAATGAGTAAAATTCTAAAAAGTATCCATTTTTTTATGAACAATTCGAAATTCGAATACAATAAACTTTTTTATGGCCAGCATTCTAAAAGAAAAGTTTTTACTGTGTGACAATACATAAGACTTGACTGTGTATATATATCTTGATTGCATGATTTTATTAACTAGGAACAAAATTGTAAAGTCCCAAATCTTAAATTTAACCCCCGACGCAAAAAGAGTGGTGACATAAGTTTGCCTTGTCTGTCTGTTTGTCTGTCTGTGGCATCATAACTCTCGAACGAATGATGTGATTTTGAGTGATTTAATATTTTTATTGAAAGTCGATTTAATCTAGCGTGTTCTTAGCTATGTTTTATCGATATTGGTTTCTCCCTTCAAAAGTTATGGGAATGAAAGTGGGGATTAACAAACGAATATACGCAAATATATCATATAGTATATAGTGGGGATTTTTAAATTAGTGATTTTAGTTTTTACTTTGGAAAAATATATGATTAAACTGCTTTAACTGTCTTGCTAGTTGTTTTAAGTTCATGTACTTTTGCGTCTTAGATTCACAAATGATTGAAAAATGCGATTTAGTCTAAGATGAAGAAAACAAAACGTTTGTCTAGAAAAAACCTGTATTTTACCATAAACGTGAGTAAATTTTGTGTGAATATTCTTATTGTAGACTCTGCGTCTATAAATATGGAATCAAAAACAATGTATATTTTGAATCTTTGACGCGTTCTTTATCCCGATGCTGTATTGTTATAAGAAATCTCTCAAGCCTTCTCTCTTTTGTGTTAGGCCCTTAATTATGATTACTTTATTTAAATCCTGATAGGTTTTATAATTATTGCAAAACAATCTTAAAATTCTATTTGCCTAATTTAATTTAAGGTAAATTATAATGCATGTGTCCCAGAAAGTCCTTAAATTCCGATACCCATAGGTTTATCTAGAATATTTTTGTAGAGAACAACTCTAGCTGACACCTTATACGCTTCTAACATACATACGTGGCATCTATTTTGCAGTTTGAATTACACAAAAGTCTATCTTTCTATGTAACTGCATACAACATTTCGAGTAACTTTTCAATAAAAAATCATAAAAATTTGGCAGACTTCATCTATGACAGCCATTGCTCTAACAACTCTAAATAGTCTATATTAGCTTCACCTTCAAGCTTTGCATATCTACCAAACACCCTGTATATCGCGTTTTACGTGGTTTAGGTCCTGTCTAAATATCTATTCGAAAAATACCTGTATTAAATATTAATTTATTGTTCATAAAAACTGAGTTCTGTTAGAATCGTTTTACATACACTTTTATCACGAAATGAATGTCCTCTAAAGACTTATCAATAAATAGTGTGTTTTGTAACAACTCAACAAAATCCTTTATAAGTGCCAGTGTTAGAATTAGATAGATACATTTTAAGAACAATGTCGCTCTTACAAGTAGCTTGTTTGGTTGTTTTAGCATTATGCTTGGTAAGTGAAAACAAACTTTGCACAATAATAAAGTTGCTTAGCTTTTAAGTAGTTGGCTTTTTTTTTAAGTGTTATGATATGTATGTTTTTAGGATCTTCCATTCATTTGAAACCCTTTATGATAGCATTTGATACCCTTATTGTATTGTCAATATTATTTTGGGAACAGGCAACACAATTTGGCGGAAAAATTCGCCATTTATATTGTTTATATTTTGATATACTCTATGACACTCGCGCAATATAAACAAATCTTACGTAATTTCATTAATTATCAAAAAGGTTCAGTCGTTTAGTATAAGGGAACATAGGAATGGGCATAAATGCATACAGGCCAAACTCTCCTTCTTTTGCTTCGTCACAGTCGGGTAAAAAGAATCCTCTAATATTAAGTATAAGAAATATTTTTCTTCAGACAATCTTTCATCGGAAACGCAAACGCGATCGGGGTTTTTAGTAATTTATTTAGCTAAAATCCCCATTCTCGTGGTAGGTAAAAACCGATATCAGTTTTAAAGACTAGTTACTAGTTAGTTATGAAGAGAAAACCAAAGTAGTCGATACAACCAAACGGATAGACCAGCTGAAGTCGAGATAGTCGGGCCACATGATGCGGACTCTGGATAAATGGTGTCAAGATGGCAAACGCAGTAGGCGTCGTCTACCTCATCTTCACCTAAAACTCATTGCTCGACATCTATGGAGAAGGGTAGCAAAGGATAGGAACCAGTGGCGAAATGTTGGAGGAGGCCTACGCCTTGGTTGCCTCTTGAGGCATACTGAACTGCGGGAAATACTTAACCCAAACTAGAACATATTTAGAACCATACATACCAGATCAGAACAAATGGGGTGATTTTCATTAACTTAGTAAAGTTCTAGTATCTCGATTGAATTGTGTTTTGTTTGTAGGAATCAACAACGGGACAATGCTTGCCACCATACCCGGGTGGTTTGTACAGCTGCAATGATTTATGTTGCTTGGCATCGGTATTGAATTCAAGCGGATTCAACAACAACTTTTTGGACGTGAACGCCCTGTTATCTCAGTTGATTACTCTTCTCGGTTCATTATTAAATGTTGTTTCCTAAATCTATTTACGTATTTTACATATTTAACTTATCGAAAAACCTGGCGTCTTCAACTCTATTTAGGTACCTTAAGCTGGTTGTCACATTGTAAATCTGTAACCTTTTTCAATTTTGTAAGAATTTTGTAGTTTATGAAATTATTAGCTTTTGATGGCAAATATAATATTATGAATCTGATGTTTTGTTACCTACTTCCTTATTTACCTGAATTAAAAGGTGCGGGGGTAGGGGTCGCATGGTTACAAACTCCAATCTCCACGGAAACCTCTCCCCCCGGACGTCCCTAATTAAGCAAATTTCGAGTATCATTATAAAAGTGCGATCCGATGGGAATTTTAAATTTAAACAAAAGAGTTGCAATCGATTATATTTTTATCAGATTGACACTTTTTGCAGTTTAGAAATCAAATGCCAACGGAACGGAGATGTATATATAGATGTAACGGAATAACCGCTATTAATTTGGATATAAAAGTATAGGTCTAGCTAGTGTAATGTTGTGTGCTACATTTTGGCCTATTAATTTTGACAAAAAAACTGTACCTATTTATTTTAAATGTTTTTTTGGAACCTATTGAAAAAAATTAGTATGGCCGACAGGAACATCTTAGCTGGACCTATTTTTGTACATACATTCGGGGCTTAACCCCCACACTGTCCCACCACTGCAACTCCTTTTCACCAGGATCAATAGTGGCGTCCTTTAGTCGAATAATGCAGCTGCGCAATGGCGCATAGGCCGTGCCAGACACCCTAAGGGCTGTCTTGGGATCCGCAACGAACTTAATCACAAGAAACAGGAGGTAGTAAGAAAGCGGTTTTAGACTTCCCTCCCAGCAAAGCGGTGACAGCAATGGAAACGGCCCAGAGGTCAAAAGCTAAAGGGATCTATGGTCAGGAGGCGTCTGGCCGTCAAAATCACCACGGTATGCCTCTAGCTAACAGGGAATAAATAAAATACTAACCTGAATCTTACACTAGTCATATTAGTGACTTTTTAAAGGCACGGAAGATTCTCTTCGTTTTAACAAGATCTAGATAAATAGGACTACACGCGGAGGTTTGAATCGAATTTGACATGGTTGATCGTTCGTCATACGAGAGACTACATTCTTACAAGATGTGATGGGCAGTTAGTACAAACTTAACTAAAGATTAATTCATTAATTAAATAGCTCAAATATTCATTTATTATTTACGAAAAAATACCGCCAATATCATTTTTAAGTATACACATTTATTATGAAATTATATAGGCCTATCAATAAATAGTGTGTTTTGTAACAACTCAACAAAATCCTTTATAAGTGCCAGTGTCAGAATTAGATAGACACATTTTAAGAACAATGTCGCTGTTACGAATAGCTTGTTTGGTTGTTTTAGCATTATGCTTGGTAAGTGAAAATAAACTTTTATTTGTGAAATGGTAATTAGCATCTTCCCACATAGCTTTTATTATGAATATATAAAATAAACTCACCTATGTACCTAAAGCTAATATATCCCATGGTAGGTAACTATAAACCTTTAATATGGGCTGGACAACTTTTAATAGCAGGTTGCTAGATGGGCTTGTAGCCTTGCTGTTTGTTATAGGTAGTTGTTCTGTTAGCCCGATGGAAAAGCCCTTCTAACCGACCCGACCACCGATCACTACACATAATGTACATCGTCCTAGACATTTAGGTCCATTAGCCTATATACATTATACTAACGCAGCGGGTGGCTTCATTCCAATTCGGGCATCGTCCGCGGCAACCTAGGTCGAGCTTCGGTCTCCCTCTGGAACATCCCTTAGAGTTCTGCGGTCCCCGTCTCCACACTTCAGTGTATTTATGTCCGGTTATGTCCGGTATTGAGGACGTCAACGCAAGGAAGCAAAGCGCAACTCGCTCCCATGTGAGGAGGTACTCACCACGCAGTTAGTCCGATTGGCGAAAGCCAATAGGGCCGCTGTTAGGGATCCAAAACACAGAAAGAGCGAAGCGGATAGAACAAACAGAACCTTACCTAATCCGAACGTTCTTCGTTATATTGGAATAACTATAACTAGGTAGTAAAGTTCCTATATTTTGATTAAATCGTGTTCTGTTTTTAGGAATCAACACTGGGACAATGCTTGCCACCATACCCGGGTGGTTGTTATAACTGCAATGATTTGTGTTGCTTGGCATCGATATTGAATTCAAGCGGATGCAACAACAACTTTTTTAACGTGAACGACATTTTATCACAGTTGTTTGGTATTCTTAACTTGTTGGCTGTTCCTCCTTCTGGCAACTAAACTTAGGTAACTCATCGAAATAGCTGGACTTAATAGACTTGAACTCTGATTAGAATTTAAGCTGGTTTTCAGATTATCATTATGTATCAATTTTAATTTTATTATAATGCGTACATAAGCATTGTATATTTATTTATTTACTTGGGTGGACAATTATAATATTATGAATCTGACCTTTTGTAACTTCCATTAAAAATTAGAAACTCGCTCTTATGTTGCGTTTACATAAACGTACAACTCGGGCAAAAAATTGTGCAATTCCGACCAATTTCGGTATCACAACACTAGTGGTAACATCAAGCAAATTACGGTTACCGATAAAATACACTGCACGTGAGTAGTCCCTAACGCAGATTGCTTTGTAAACTACATAATTCTCAATACCTGTTTATTTTAATATTGCAATTCTCTCATTGGTGCGTACAACTGTCGCGCCACAGTAATCCTCTGCGAAAAAAAAACAAATTTTCACTCCAAAAAAAACCAGTATAAACTTTATTAAATATAAAATCAAATCAATCAAATGAAAGCAGGACTAAAACATTGTATTAGAAATTATATCATACTGACAATGAAACGAAATGGCATACAAGATATTTGATACATTTTACATGATTTATTCCGTTCTAATACCAACAACTAAAACCACTGGTATTGGCTTCAACACTTTCAACGCATACTCAAGTATAAGCACAAAAACGCTATCTGACTTCAAAAATAAAATTTTACATTTATTGTAATATAACAAATTACACAATATTTCAATAAAACATATGGTTTTGATTAGTTCTTTTAAATTATTTAATATTCATTCATTCTTGTAAATACTATAAATAAAACTAAATAATAATAATTAATCTTTATTTCGGACATTTGAATCCATAGTGGTAAGTGTTGGGTTAGTTAAGATAGTTGATAATAATTATTTACACAGAAACAGTAGGATAGGATACAGTATCCTGAAACAAAACAATGTACGAAACCTAAACTTTACCCATAAAATATACCGTTGTGTCTGGCGACTTGTTCTGCTCCTGCGCGTGACGTATGGTTTACAAACTTGAATTCGACGTTTACGCTTAAATTGTTACTCGTACCATATGAGGAACTGAATATGTTGATAGTAGTTATATTATTGTTAACATTATTTCCACCATTCAGTATTTTATAGTATTTTATTACACTCGTCACTCCTGAATCAAAGCCTACCTAGCCTTTTGCTCTCACGTACCTACATTCCACGCAACACACACCCATGCACGCCCGCGCGCATGCACACACTCACATACACGCACACACGAACTTTTGTATTTATTTCTAAATCACTCATATATATAATAAGTTGTACCTATTATTTATAATAAAAAATTAAAATGAAACCGTAATTGGCCAATTGTTAAGATTACTTTAAAGTACAAAATGCCAGTTCGCAATGTCGACACTATACAAACTTATATGTGTCTCCATTTTTGTGTAAACTTTTTGTAATAAAGTAAAATTTAACGTTAATAACATCATTTGTACTAAAATATAATTGTTGTTTGTGCACGATTTTTAAATGAATATTGAAGGATAAAATGCATTCGAATTGTTAGAGAACATTTATTTATAGGTTGATATCGTTCGAATGACCATAAGGGTTAGCTAACTTAATACTTTAAACGTAACTTTAAAAATGTGCCCTCGTTATGTAACTTCATTAAAAATACTACTTAAATTTTAATTTATAATTACATACAAAAAACATCAATATAAACTCACGGCGTTATCCCTCAAGAGGGGTTGGCAGAGGTGCTTGCTACACACCGCTTTTTGCATGTTTGTGAGCAGTGTGTTGCAGTGTGACGGGTTGCAAATGTGTCGCAACTATCCGGGCACATTGAGAAACATGACCGCCACAATTTACGGCAACCCGAGACTCGAACCTTCAACTAGTTGGGTGGAGTCGGTCGACGTTGGAGTATTTTCTATCTATATCTACACATTATTATAATAAAACCAAATCCCCTTCTTCGTCTATCTGTCTGTGTGGATGAATGTATACGATAATCTCAAAAATACCGACCGGCTTTTTAAAACAGATTTCATCGAGCATTCTTGAGGACAGTTTTAATGTATTATTCGTTAAGGCTTTGTGTGAATTGGTTGAAATATGTCGAAAAAATGAAGCCGTCTGGGAACTTTAAATACTAAACTTAATATTTATATTGAAACGCTATTGGAACAGAGGCGACGATAGCGTAGGTTTTCACTCAGAAGATTTCCGAGGTATGTGGGGTCGCCCGATACCAGTTTAAACTGGCAGTAATTATTTGAAAAATTATTATATGACTGCGCGACTCACGTGTCCGTTGCCGTTGTCTCCCTTCTGATGCCTAGTACTCGGGGCGGACCGCTCCTCCGCCACCCCACTTACGCCGACACTATACTGTATTGGAACATTTTAAAAATTAATAAATTCAAAAGAAATTTTTATAAAGTGTTTATTAGACCTAAAATATGTGAACGTATTATATAAATTGACTCAATGTGTAAAGAGACTGATAAAAAATTAGGATTAAAAATCGTTGTGGTTTTACATCTCTGGTTTTTCATGCGGCAAGATTTTTAACTAAAATTTGTTGGTTTCAAATGGAATTCACCAAGAATAAATTAAGTGTAATTTGAAAAAAATACTAGGCTGTATGTGTTTACTCTTTTGACGTTTTCAAATTAAAAAGTAATAAAAGTTAAGACGTTGACATTTAAATTTTTAAATGTGTTTTGAGTTTGACTCTAAACATTACTTACTTTTGAAGACATTTAGCATTCATTTTACATAAACAAGAACTTCTGATTTGTATGTACGGAATATTGTGTCGGAGCTTTATTTCATGTAATAAATAGTTTTCCGTTGTAATATCAGTTTGTCATCAAAACCGACAACGTCAGAATGACGACGGAGATCAAAACAAATGAATTTCTCCGCAGAAGAAAATTGAGACTTCAGCAGGTAAATGATTGATATCTGTGAAAAACATTTGGAAAGCAAGGCATTTGATTTTTATATGAGACATTTATTTCAGGTCAGAGAACAATCAAAAGATATAGCAAAAAAAATTAGACTGAGAGCAAAATCTGAAACATTAGGAAATATTGACGACATTGAATCTAAACAACAATATATTTTACAACAAAATAAGTTTGTGAAGAAACTAGAACAATTGTACTTACAGAGACTCGAGAATGTTGGTGCAAGTCACAATATTGCTGTAGGTGAAAACAATAAAGGTTAGTGAAATAAAATTATTAAACCAGCATGGACTTACATACATTTAGGATACTCAAAGAATGCCATTCTTACCTACAGAGAATGTTAAGGAAAAAACTACCACTTCAGATGCCTGGAAACAAAGGGGAAAAGATGCAGCTGTAGAGTTAAAAAGACAAAAGCAGGAAAAAATTAATGAACAAAAAAAACTGTTAGATAGAAAATTACAAGCCAGGTAAACAAGTCAAGTTTTAGAAAAATACTAAGTAATCAGTTTCAAACAGTTAACATAATTTGAAATGATAAAAATTTGCCAGGTGACATTTGTACAAGAGAATCTAGAGACAGGTTTTTATGGACTTGGTACAGTAATATTATTTGTTTATTTTAGGGAGACTGCAAATTCAATTAGCAGAGAAAAATCTGTAGCAATAGCAAATAAAATATTAAACAAACAAACTAAGGAGGTGAAGCAATATAATGAAAAACATATAGAATGTCAGGCAACAGTTCAGGATGTATGTAATCAAGACATGCAAGCAAATACTTGTGATGACAAAGTTGATAAAGTGACAAGTGATGTGGCCACTCAGTGGGACTCTGACCCATTGCCTGGTGAAAGCATACCAACTTATAACATACCTGATATACCAGCCTTGATGTTACCAAGTGATGACTATAACAAGGACTTGGACAAAAACAATAAAAAGAGAAAAAACTTATTTGCCCTCAGTGATGAAATGCCTTCAAGCCTTAGAGGGGGATTAAAAACACTGTATGAGGAAGAGCTTCAAACTAAATCCTCACTCACAATGGTTTCAGAGTTCTTACAAAACAGAGGCCTGCGCCTTAGAGAACCAACCCCCACCAGTGTTAGTAAAAAACAAAATGGTGACTTGCAAAGCATAAAACAAACAATCCTTAAGACTAGGGCTTCTAAAAGTCAAGGTACTGAAGTATGTAGTGTTTCTGATGTACAATTGATGCCTGTACCAACATGGCATGCCGAGGTTGACTGTGGGTACTGTACAGTTTCACATGACTGCAGTAATTATTATCATGAATTAAAGAAATTAAATTTTAGTTCAAACAATGATATGGTCTTTCATCATAAGAAAGCTGAGCTTCCACAAGTTGTCCCTTGTCCAGTTAATAGAGGTTCAAGCCCTTTTAGAAGAAATAAACAAATAAGTTCTACAAGCTGTATGTTAAAAAAAAGATTTCAACTTGTTTTGTCTTTCAGTTTTAGATTTGAAATAGCTGATTTTTACACTCATTGCAATTTGTATTAAATAATTGTTGAACATGTACTTTCTTGTATTGTAGTGTAAAATATTTAGCAGAAATTATTTTGGTACCTCTGTAATGCTGCTAGTGATTTTTAATAATTTTAAATGTTTCAGCTAAAAATGTTACTGACAAATCTAGAGCATCAAATTCAGCTGATATTGGGTTGAGTAAGAAAAAGTCTGTGACCATGTATGACCACTTGACTAAAGACATAAGAGATGAGTTTATTGACAAGCCAATGGTATCCCGAGATCAGCAGCTTGATGAGGATGCATACTCTCAGGCAATGAAAGAGTCAAATATTGACCACTCAATAGCACAAGAGGAAAGCAGGATTCAAGATGTCAGAAGTAGAGTTGCTGCTACAAAACAAACTGTTGAGAAAGAATACAAGGATACTATGGCATTCTTGAATTCCCTACCTAAAGATAGCAAGAACAAACCTGTTGTAAGTAAAAATAATATTGTTTTCTTTATAGAAATAATGAAAAGTGTTTCTATCATGATTATGTTTTTTAGAGAAAAGCGTTTATGGATGAACTGAGACAAGAAAAAATACAGCAGACACGACAGTGTAAAATGCAGCAAGAGTTTAAGAAAATAGAAAAGGATTGCAAAAAACATCAAAGCAAAGTCAGTATTTTTCATTTGTATTTTATAATTGAGGAGGATAATGATTCAATTTTATATTTTCTTTATTTAAGAAAACAACTCGTAAAACCGTCATCAATTCAAGAAGTAAATCTAAATCACCAACAGACGCTGATTTAATTGCTAGAGATTTTCAGTATTCATGGATGCCTGTCCCTGACAGCGATGAGAACCTCGCTATACACACAATACCTAACACAGTTAAGGCTGGCAAGTCTGGAAATGTTGTTAAATTCAGCCAAATTGATAGCTACCATGAATACCGCTCCCGTCACAAACATACACCACCTACTAAAGAGGTCCCTAAAGAAGCCAGTGTGAAAGAAACTGCCGAAATCCAAGATGGAACTTCTGATGGTTTAGACCGCTCTGACACCAGTTCAGTTGAAAACTTGCAACTAGATATGAATAATGATAAAAACAAAAATGAAGAATCAAATAACTACTCAGATGCTGAAAGAATTATTATATATAAGATACTTGACTCTCAATCGCGTAAACATAGAGTAAAGAAAAAATCGAAACTCAATAAGGTTAAATCAATAGATAACCTTCAAGAAGTGAGTAATAAAAAGCCAATGATCAGTGACAGTGGACCTGAAGAACATCTTGATGAAGGTATCCTAATTATTATTTATACATATATGTATGATGTTCTGAGACAACATTACTTAGTAAATGATATATACAGAATATATTATTTCCAGGTATATACAGAACAGTGACTGAGAAGGGGTAAGATTTTTATAATTAGATTACCTAATCTTTAATGTTATACATACAATTGCTATGAATATGCCGACGTGTCTATTTTCCGCCAAACGGAGTCCTTTCCATCTGATTCCGACTTTTCTGGGTGTATTTGTACCGATAACCAATCATCTACAGCTTCTTGATATGGAAATATCGTCCAACATGAACTTCGGATCCTACATAGAGTCTGTAGTCAAAACAAAAACTAAATAGCTTGGTGTATTTCTATAGTTAGGTGATACTTCACACCTATGAAACGGCTTGTGCTTTATAAAGCTCGTTGTGTGTTAAGTGCTAATTGCATGATTTAATTCCACCCGCTCCATTTCATCATCATTAAAATTTAAAAAAATGATTAGTTTCTTTTACATGCGCTTGTTCTTGTGACTTACAAGACCGAGCGCGTGTGGCGTAGCTATCGGAGGGCTATCCAGTGCTATGCACCGGGGCCCCAAAGCTCCGGGACTCCACATATTCAATTTAGCAAACCTCACTTTTAAAAATCTCCCACCTTTGAAATATTCTTCGGTGGTCGAGTCGATTTAAAAAAAAAAATGAAGTCCTTTTTAAATTTATGGATTAAAGTCATTTTGATTTTGTTGATTCAGGTCCTCTTAATACTGCTTTCGCCTTAGTATATTTGAGTTGCGTGTATGAGAGCCACTTTAATAAAAATCTATGAAAATATGCTTAGGTATGTATACTAAAATGTCTAGATTTTGTGAAAATAATTCAAGTAACTTGGGAGCACATGGACTAGTAGAATGTTATTGATGTATCTTTCTGCGGATAGCTCCTCTCCCTGGCCTCCACCAGGTACGAATATCAGCTCAGTTTTTGCTTCCCATCGTACACCACTGTTTCCGCAAAACGGCATTGTGTGAATCGCTCCACCGGTCTCCAATCGACTCCTTCGACGGTCGCTACTATGCAGACACATCTAGGTTTTATGACTCATGACAAGGTGAATAATTTCTGTTACTATTAAAAGACGTTGAAGCTAACAAAATTTTCTTTTACAATAGTTCATAGCATAGAAATTTGTTCTTAGCAACAAGCGATGAAGTGATTCTAGTTTATTGCTCGTGGATGTAGTCAGAGTCAGTACCTTACTTTATATATTTTTCATGGAACAAGATAACAAACAAAAAAAGTAGAGCATGGAGTGCATCATCAATGTTCGAAGTGTCGAACGTTTACAAAGTTTTACAACGTATGAAGTTTTTAACGTATGAATGTTGTAAAAAAAAATGACGATTTGAAAGTGCTTATTTTAAGTCTAATCGAATAAAAAACATTTTGACTTCGACTTTTACAAAATAGAAAAGCGATTGCAACGACATCTTGTTTTCATAATATTTTATTAGAATTTACTTTCTTTGTGACATTAACATATTTACGGTAAAGTGCGGAAGCGAAGATGCGAATATACTATGCATATAAATTAAATTCTCTCTAAAACCTAAGCATATTTTGAAAGATTTTATTTTCAAATTTTATTTGTAAATTCGTTCGTATATTCTAGTATATACTACTCAAAACAAAATAAGGGCCACAAGGTATTTTGTCTGTACCATGAAAATAATAAAACATATATATATTTTTTTGTCTCCATAACGAAAACTAATGTTGTTTTTACCGTGTAGACCGATAAACTTATTCCAATAATAATGATTAAAAAGTTTATTTGCTTTTGAAAGAAAAAATCACATTTAAGGTTAAAAATAAAAACAATGTAAAGTTACTGAAAACAAAAGAAAATACTCCATGCTCATCTTTTAGTAACGAGTATGTCCTCCTCGTTTCGCTACGCACTCCTGAAGCCTGGACTGCATGCTCTCAATCAAATGTCTGACATTTTCCATTGGAATCTCTTCCCAGGCCCTTTTAACAGCGTTGATGAGTTGCTGTTGGTTGTGGATTTCCTGATCACCGTCTCTAACTCTTCGTTTCAACTGATCCCACATGTGCTATTGGATTTAAGTCCGGACTGTTCGCCGGCCACGGCAAGACTTGAATTTGAGACGCTTCCAGTACAAACCGAGTCGCTTGAGCCGTGTGTGCAAGAGCATTGTCTTGCATCAAGATGAATCCAGGACTCGCTCGCTGGGCAAATGGGATCACATGTGGTCTGACAACTTCCTCAATATACCGCTGAGCAGTAACAGTACCCTCATTTAAAATAGCGAGCTCAGCTTTGCCGTGTAAGCTTATTCGGCCCCAAATCATTACATTTCGACCACCAAAACGATCTCTTGGAAACGATTCCATAGATTTTGAGTAGCTCTTCGAGAAAATCCCAATTGCAAACCCACAGACCGCTGCGAATGACCTTCTTCAATCATTGTAACGGCTCTGGTTGCTGTCAGCGAGTCCATATGACGCCTGCGTGCTTGTGGCATATTGCAAAAGATGTTTCTGACTCGAGATATCAATGAACTCTGATAATTTCTAATAAACCAAGAAGCTAAGGAAAGCAAAACGCAAAGAAAATAAATAAATAAACCACATCACGACACACACATTGACTTTGCCCTGCATTAAGTATCGTAAGAACTTGTATCGCAGGTGCTAATCAACGATATGGTATATACTAAATAAATAAGAATACAACATCCAAGACCGGTAAACGAAACAATGCGTCTTGCAAATAACACAAAGTCCCGCCCCCACCGGGATTCGAACCCCGAACCTCTAGCGTAGCAGTCGGCTGATTACACCACTGCGCCACCGAGGTCGTCAAAAATGGAATCAAAATTTCATAAATAATTTTAAATCAAATTTTATTTAAAATTGTTGCCAGCATTAGATGAATTCTACAATATTAAAAAGTTTAGGTATCAAAGAGTTTGTATACTCAATATTTTACTACTTTCAATATGTAAATGTTTAATAATTTACACCAAAATGAAAAAATACCTTGTGGCCCTTATTTTGTTTTGAGTAGTATATTTATATAAAACATAGACATAGAAGTTAGGGCCCCAGTGTTTTTGTGGACCGGGAACCTTGTTACGGGCTTTTGGTAGTAAGCATTAAAATAACAATAAGTTCCCTCAGTTGTTTTGTCCTGCACGTGAAGGTTTAAGTCCGCAGTAATGGATATAGATGATATTTGTGGTTGGGATGGTACTTTTGCCTAGTACGTTTTTTTAAAACCGAAACGTTAACTTAAAACTCACTTATCCTTATCGTGAAAGTAGTTTTCTATTTTGTTTTATTTAAATTCAATATGTAATTGAATTTCCTTTGAGATACTTTTTTCTTAATTTCATTACAGAGTAACTTACGAATCTTTGAATTGTCATACTACAAATTTAGAATTGTGGCAAACTCATGGAGATAGACAATCGTGGTGGTAAATAATAAATAATTTAGTAGAGTATTTGTAATTAAGAAGACAATTTAGTGGTCTTAAGTTCTATCGGTAATAAAGGAGATGGTCCGATAAAAAACCATATGGACTACATGGGTACCGAAAGGTTTATTGTAATTCACAACCTACCCCACCGAAACAATATTTCCGAAAACGATGAGACTAAGGAGTTATACATATTCAAATTCAAATAAAGCAACATCCTAAATTTACTATCAATAATAATTACAGTAGTGTTGTATGATTAATTGCCACTATTTATTTATTGCCTGACCACTTAAAAAAAATACAATTGTTTTAAGAAAAGTAGGTAAATGATTAGTGATTGGATTTTTCCATATTTATTTTCATAATTTAACAGCTCTTAAACTCTATTGTTATCGATATTCTTACGGCGCGGTGAGGTAAATTGTGCATTACAATAAACCTATTTGTGAAAAATTCATAAAATTTTTGACCATTTCCTTTACTAAACTATCAACTCCTCTGATTAGAAGTTGGGATCATAGTTTCTGAATATTTGAAAAACCAAAGTTAAAGTACGCGCCACGAAAGACGTTTGCAGTTGAAGAAGCATTGGATCGTAAAGCCCTGCACTCCCGAAATCGTACATACTCGTAGTTCGTCTTCTGCGCCAATGAAACCACATGACAGTTGAACACCTTTAAAAATGTATTGAACTAACATTACAATAACGTATCTCGAGCGTAAGTAAATGTCATTTCAATACATTTTTATTTTCATTGGGTGAAAACGCTTGTAGAAAATGGTATTTGTCCAAAGAGGCTGGTCGAGGTTATCTTTCCTTGCATCACATCTTTGGTGTTTCAGGTGCTTTATTAGTCGCCATGGTAGGATTTGGGGGGGGAGGGGGTGGGGATCAAGCCTTCCCCTAAAATCATAACATTTCTTTGGATATGTAGATTTTACTATGTTAAAACCTAACGTTAGTGAGGTCAACTTTTTGTCAAATGATATTTTATTAACTGTTTATTTATTTACTGTAGGGACAGTATTAAGAATGTTTACTTCTCTGAGAGTCCTCGCGAGGTCATGAACCAAGTGCAAGATGAACCGCCCTGCTGTAACTGTACATGTTTACGTCAAGGTAATTGAATTTATGTTCTTTAAGTCAAGATTCTAACATAAAATTAATAGACCAATTTAAAAATATGTTATAAAATTATAGATGCCGACTGTTTGGCGTCCAAGAACAACCAAACACCGGAGAGGTGAGTTGCGTTACAGAAAAAAGAGGGTCGTAAATTTTACACAGTGCCCATTGTCATACGTGATTCGTGAGTCACAAATTTAAAAAGTTGCACCAACCTTTAAATTGGTTCGTTTGATATTTTATCGCTATTGGAAACGACAAAGTTTTTTATTCATTTATTTACACACGAAACAGATTACAGTAAAAAAAATGACAATTGACAGTATATTCTTAGTCTATGACTGTACTGTAGTCCAACAACGTTTTATAGTCTTATGCTCCACTATTGACTATAAGGGTAGTGCAGATCGTATATACTCCATTCCAACTTGAAAACTCAGTTTCTGAATTAATAACCTACGTGTTTTATTTGATTAATACAAAAAGTTTTTTTTTTTTCAGCGAAAATCTGTGTACCTGCTTTTCAAAAAAGAAACAGGAAACATCATCGCTAAAAGATAAGCATGTAGAAACAAGTTTAATTCCACCACCAAATTCAGCTGCAACTTCCACTTGTTCATTAAAGGCTTCTCACAAAATAACGGATAAATCTGAAGGTTCAATACCTGGTGGTTATATAAAATTGGTTGACGATGTCGGTGACGAAGCAGGTAAGTTCTATATAGGCGCTACAGGGTTCCTTAAAGATGATGATTATGAAGTTGTTATTCAGCTTAGAAAAAAAACAATTACGAAAGAAAATTATGAACTTAAAGAAAACGTTTCCAAAAATTTTGAACTACAAAAAGCTAGCGAAGGGATAAGAGACAATTCGAAACCTAATACAACTTTAAAGGAACACTCATCTTTCCATACACCAATTATGAAAACACGGGATAAAGACGTAGATACTGCAGAGTTAAATGAACAGCATGAAGTAGAAAAAGAAGTATCTAATCCTGAAGGTCCCATAAAACAGACTAATGAAATTTTCAAAAGCAAAGATTGCGCAATTCAGTCGGTTTTATCAGATGAGCAAGGTCCAAGACCAGCTACATCTACATATACTCAAACATCACTGTCCCCTGCCCATAAACCTGTTTATTTTCATATGAGCTCATCCACATCAACTGCTTACATGAGTCCACCAGAATTAGTCCATCCAAAATTTTTAAAAGGCGAAAACATTTTTAATCATTACAAATGTCTAGAGGGACATATAAATGATGTAATGTTACAGCGCTATTTAAAAGAAAATGTTGATATTTGCCAATGCAGACAGTGTAGCTGCAAAAATGAATGTGATAGTTTAAAGTTAAATCATCCATATAGTAATGATTCAGAAACACCTCCGAATACAGCTCTGAGTAGCAACATTGATAGGCAACGAACCAAACACACGGTTAGTGAAAGTTGTAATCAAAATTCACATAAATCAAAATGTAAAGCGCGTAAAAGTTCAAAGTCTAAAATATGTACAAAATCACAACACAAAAATGACAAAATAAATGTATGTGAAAAGAAGCCTCAAAAAAAGGCGGTACGTTCTAAAAATGTGGCAACAAGTACTAAAAATGCAACTAGCAAAGCAAAAATTAATCCATCCATAGCAAAATATGTTAATAAGCTTTTAGCATTAACTGAAGAAGGCGTAAAAGCACTACAAGTTGTTGACCAAGAATGTAGTACTGTCACTACTCCAGGTAGCTCAATAATAAATATTAGAAGTAACAAAAATAAAGCAAATTCTTTGGTTGAAAAGAAAATTTCCCTAGAAGAAATAAAAAACGTATGGTTGCAAAAGACAGAAGCCATGTCTAGAGAAGTTCTTAACAATAGTCTTACCACATATGCACAAAACATTTGTAAGGAATACTACCTAAGATTATTATTTCCTAAAATACCTAAACAAAGATCTGTCCACAAAGTGAAGTCTTTGAATATCTCAAAAAAAATATTGAAAACTAAGCAAGGCAATTTTAATGTAAACGTATCATTACCCAAATACAAAAATAAAAATAAATACATTCCTAATACAAGTCCAACTTATTCTCACAGTAAAAGTATATCTACGAAAAGATCCAGCAAAGAAAGCGAAAGTAAAGAATTTCATGGACAGTCTGTTAAAAAATCATCGAACAATAAATCGGTCAGAGATGATAGAAGCAATACCCATTCTAAAGTTAATGAAAATCGCCAGGATCCAATTGCTCGGAAACCACGTAGCACATCCAGTTCATCTAGTGGGGCCTCAAGCTTACTTTCAAACAATCATAGCAATTTGTGTCACATGGGACAAACGGTGTCTAATGGATCCGAGCACATTGGCCAAATGACTGATACTGAAATACATTATTTAAAAGTTGCAGAGGATAAGCTACAAAACATTGAAAAAATTGGAAACTTGACTGAAAAATGTACTAAAAGGTTATCCAATCTTGCTAAAGTGTTAGAAGAAGTCAGAAAAAACAAATCTTCAGCCTTTGGCCAGATTTCCACTTCGGATTCTAATTCGGATTTAGATCAAAGATTAGATAAAAACAGACTAGTCTTAAATGCATCAAAAGTTTTATGCGATGATCCATCACCTGCCCAAGGATCAGCATCTTTCGAAACAAAAGAATCAGTGAATCACGAAAATGTCTTTACTTCTCAGGACTTTGTTCCTGTGTTGTCAGGCATCCCTTTGTCGGAATGTTCACCTTCCACTGAAATAACAAATTTAAGTTATACAGAAAAACACGTTATAGTACCAAATCATACTGATAAAGGTACTTTAAAACTCAAAGGAAAACCACCGACTGCATTATCCCGTGTGCACTTAAAAAATGTAGAAAATTATTTTACTCCTCATGAACTATCAACTGTGGTTGAAAC
Source organism: Choreutis nemorana (assembly GCA_949316135.1). NCBI lineage: Eukaryota > Metazoa > Arthropoda > Insecta > Lepidoptera > Choreutidae > Choreutis > Choreutis nemorana. The sequence continues at coordinate 4,227,152 of OX438597.1, read as the reverse complement.
AGATTCTCCTATGAGTATTAAATCTAAAATTCAATCTGTTGTAGATAATGAAAAATATCCATCAAAAAATAATTCGTCTAGTGATTCATTACAACAAAATGACTTGAAAACACAAGTCACGAACTTAAGTCAGTTCAACGAAATTATGCTCAAACCATTTATTAGTATTAATGAATATGCAAAACAATGTAACATTGATAATTTAGAGGAGGGTTCTAACATTGAAGACTTGCACATAGAAGTACCAATTTATGAAGATTTAAGTTCTTTGCACTCTGATGGTAGTTTACCAGATGTGATAGCAGAGTTATTGAAACGTAATATAATCAGCGAGCCTTTTAAGTTTGAAACCGCGTCTAACATAAATTCAACAACTATTTCATCGGATTCCATGGCTACAATGTCGGTGCTTGCTTTATCAAATGTTATTAAAGACAAACAGAAATCTAAAACTACGACGAATTTTAAAAATAAGGAAAATGTTGCTGAGACCTCTGATACATTAAGTATTTCGTCGAACCCTGACTTGGAAAATGCATTTCAAAAGTTAGGTTTGGGTTGGGCTTCCTCGACTTTGAAGAAAACTAAAGAGCGCTTAGCACTCTCATCTTCAAATTCATCTAGTTCGAGTTTGACGCAGTTTAAATTGAAAATGAATAAACAAGAAAACCCAGTTCTTGTTTCGGATTCAGTTTCGTCCGTCCTTAACACGTCCAAAAGTTATTTAAGGAAAAAAATAGACATGTCCAAAAACGTAGAACAACAGACCTCAATACCACAGCCAGTAACTGTAAAGGAGTTTTTAACTAACGAACTGTCGAAAAAAATTACTTTTAGTTCTAAATCAAATAGAAATGATACAGATGCCGAGTTTGTTTCTTTGTTTGAAACAAAAATACCAGACGAATTAAGGGAGATGTCGCATGCGACTCATGAAGATTGTTCCATTGGAAGTGGCAATAATAGGGCACGGACATCTACACCTGTGCAGATATTCAAATCCAATATCTACCAATCAAGTTCGAGTTCTAACAAATCGAACGAATTATTTAGCAACGCTGATGAATTGTCGTCAGTCAAAATGACCTCAAACTCCTTAAGAAATCATTCCACGTCTGAAAAAGATGATCTCACTATCCCGACCTTAAGTCTTAGGGTAAGAAAAGGACCATCCGACAGCAGTAAAAGCGATTGAATGTAGTCTATATATAATTGAATTATGGACTATACTGACTTTTCTGCTAAACGTATTTCGGTTTCTAGGTGTGTAATAAATAACATAATAACAAATGCATAAATAATCATTTGATCTATTAGATTTGATTTGATATAATGAAATAATTGAATCGGTCATTTCAAAAACCTCATAAGTCACGAAATCAAAACTTTTCAGAAATCAATAAAAACTGTTTCATACACAAACAAATGAGTTTTAAAAGACTTTTTTATGTTCAATTTAATATTTGAGTGGTAAAAAATTAAAATAGATTATAATCTTTACAGTTTATTAATTGAAATAATGAAAATAAACTGAAAAACGTTTCTTGACTTATGTTGTTTTAGCTAGAAATAGGTTTAGTAGTATATAATTTAAACAAAAAATCGTAGTCATAATATGCTCATAATTAAGAGTTAAACTTAAAAAAAAACTTATTAACATTTTACATGTATTAATTTGTCATGTTTTAATATCTTTATGGTACATACTCATATTCTCCATCATTCTCATCTGGATTATCTTCAACATTTGCAGTTGGCCAGCTAAAAATGTTGTTGTAAAATGGCATATGCTCTTCCAGAATGCTATCTGTAACTTGTTTTAAATCGTCAATTTTATTTTATTGATGGGCACTTTCAAATCGTAGGCTTTGGTTGATGGAAGTGAAACAGAAGTTGTTATTTTCTTTAATAATCAAAATGATTCAATCCATCAATATATTCCTCGGCTATGATAGTTCCTTTTCGATCTGAATCGTACTGAAAACTCATGTATGTCGAAGGTGCAGACGAAGGAATGTATTGACTTAAGTTTTCACTCAGAATACGCATCTACCTCTGAGGAACCATTTTCAGTAAAAAAAGCATGTTGGAAAAAATGGTGACTTATGAGGTTTTTGAAATTACCGATTCAATTTCATAACATATTTTTGACAGAAATTCATTTCACCAAATTTGTATATGTTATAATGATAATTTGACATAATGTTTGTAGTAATGATCATATTCTAATTTCACACAGGTAGTATATAAACGGATAATAATACATGACAGTGCATAATTGCGCCTATCTTCCTATAAATTTACATTTTTTAAACGCAACTGTCAGTAAGTTCGAAATTGTATATGCGATTAAATAAAAAGTAGGAAACTTTTTAGATGTCCTTTGTGATTTAAAACTCTCAGCCGTAAGAATCAGAAAAAAAAAAAATTATGTCGCTTCTGGCACAATACCTAACCTAGACAATTTATTACTTTTTCTAAAACGTTGTCGATAGTTTTGTAGGTCAAGGGTTAGTTGCACAATGTGTGAGTAAAGTATGGGATTACTAATTTACAAATTTCCTAACCGCCAAAATTTAGTTTACTTTTCAGTAATGTGTAACCATTCAGTTCATGTGTCAGTTGGTAACTTTTTGACGTTTCGATTTACGGAACAAGTGAGAGCGTTAAATAATTTTTTGAGAAAAAGATTATTTTTATATGATACGAACGTTCTCTTTACGGAGCGTTCAAGAAAGAAATTGAGAATAAAGAAATTTTCGTCTGTTGTCGTTTTGTATTTATCGCTTTTTTTCATTGTATTTATCGCTTTTTTCATATTATGTCTGAAAAACATGAGAGAAGTATTTATTTAAAATATTTCGTTTCAAAACAAAATGTTTCGTTTAAATAAATCAAATTTGAAGATTATAACAATAAAACAATTTATTACATTGCTACTATGACAACATTTCATCATGTCAACCAATTATACAATATGTTAAGTAGCTTACCCACCAAATAATGGCATTGTTTGGCACATGATGAAATGTATTATTTACATTACTTACTAGATAAGCCTATCTGAAAATTGTGACACGCCAGCGATGTTTTACGTCAGATGAGTAACAAGAAGCCTATTCAGGATCTTACTTGTACATTGTGAAACAAACCCTAAATGTTATCTGAAAAAATGACCGTTATATGAAATTAAAATTTAGGCTGCATAAAATTATGTTATTAAGTTTTATAAAAATATCATTTGAACGTTTTAGCAACGGTTTTTTATCATCTGTTATTATGAGTTACGCATCTGCCGGTTTCCATAACCTACCACATACTGTCAACTACATTTGAGTTGAGTGAGTAATACAAGTTAAAAAATTACGATGAACAATACTGACATGAATCGCGCCACCTAGGCGTTATTGAGAAAATATTTTAATACTAAACTATGATGCAACTATATCAAACATCTGTACCTAAAATAAAGTGTTAGAATGAGTGACCCTCTCTATTTTATATTTAAGCAGAGGGAGAGCAGGGAAAATTGTCATGCAATATTGGTTATTTATGCGCTTAACACTAGTGTAGTTTGAAATCATCTTTAAAATCTTATACATATATGAATTGGTAAAATATGTAAATTAATTTAAACTAAATTGACTTTCCTTATATTTGTCTATATTTAATATTAGGAGGTAAACATTTCTTTCAAATATATTAAATCATTTAATTTATATTCATGATTATCTTTCAAACGGTGCGTATTGATGTCCCGAATAATTTGAGAATTTTTGCTTTTCAAAAGGCTAGTGAGCTTGCAACTACCGAAGTTTAACATGCTTGCTGTTTATATCTACATACTCACTTAAAAAGCAATAAATCATATAGAAATAAGTAAGCTGTTCAGTGTCAGCATAGCTTGAGCGCTACGGTTTATGGTATTCACCAGATTCTTATATTTATAAAGTAACTAAAATGAATAAAATTATTAAGTTTTGATTCGGCTTTTTGACTGTGCCTTCTTCAATATATGTAATTAAATTTGATAAATATAAATGTATGTTAGAATTGTTTACCTAATTATATATTTTGGTTATAAATAAATAGTAATAATAAATTTATGAAGTTTGTTTTATGCCCTATCTTTTCCGACTGGAAGGTTACTAGTAGGTAGATGTGATCGACTCGCATTTTTTAATTTGTAAACAATGTCGTTAAGGATTGCTTGGGTACACAGTATACATGTCACAGTTGGTCCTTCTGAGAACATACTAATGAACGTCATCCGTATTCCGTATCCGAAAAAAGCGAGTGAAAAATCGAACATTTTCGCCACTTTGACCTTTGTTTACTCAAAAACCGTCTAGCAAAAACGGATGACAATTGTTTCATGGTAGACCAAGAAACAAGAATTTTCGTTAAAAGCATGCCGGTTGTTACACGACTATTTTTACTATCTTAAAAAATATTTTCGCGCAAATCGTCCATAAGTTTTGGATGAAAATGTTTGTACTTATTATTAAGTATGTATTCTTGAATGCTACCGCCTTTCCAGTCGGTTTCTAAGCATTTTTTTTCTCTTTATCACCTACGCCTTTTTCTCGGAATCTGTCCACTTTGAGGTTGAGGTCCTTTACCAAAAACCAAATTGCCTCAGGAACTCAAATACCAAGAGTCAACCGGTTGTTTACTGATTTACGCACCATTGCCTTGACTATACCCATATGAATACAAAAATACCATCATGCAGTAAGTTTTGTGAAAAACGGTTTTTTTATAAGTGGCTGATTATTATTATAAAAGTATGGTAAGGTCAATGTGGGGAAGGCCGTCTGTGGGGTAAATCCGTATACCACCACTTTTAGTTTATATTTTTATTGTTACGCTGAAAACAGTTTCGTGGGTAAAGCGGCATGCTATTTTTCTTCCAAGTTTACAACAAAGATGGCGTTTTGTGCTGTGGAAAAACTAATAAACGTTACGATCTGTCATTACTTTTTTCGAATCTTGAAAACGAGGGTAGTGCTGGCGTGATTAAAATTGAAAAAAAAAGGAAATCATTGAATTTATGGGAGATAAAGCAGTAAGTGTCTAGTTTATGTTACTTGTAATCATTTGATTTAGTTTTATTACTATTTAAGCCTTGTGTTGTACAAATATGATAAGTCGTAAAATACTAACCTTAAAATACAATAGTGGGCTAAGATCGTACAGAAATTATGGGAAAGTTCGTCATATGCCGATCTTACCCCATGTCAGAGTTTTCACACCTTTTTTTCTAAGCACTTTTTAACACATATATTGTTTTTGTTTTGTACAAAGTAAAATTATTGATAAACCCAAAATGTTATTTGGGCAGAATATTTTTCTTAAACACAAGGATTTATTTCTATTTTTTTTTTTTTGTATTATAGATACTTCAAAATGGTTCGAAATTATAAAAGAAAATCTGATAAGGCGTCATATACTAAAGAAAAATTACACAATGCTGTACGTGCTGTCCGAAATGGAGACCTAAGTGGCTATAAAGCGGCTTGTCTTTACGGTATTCCTCGAATGACAATTATGGACCATGTGAATAATAAACGAGGAAAATCAACTACACTCGGCAGGTGTACAGCACTTTCGACGGAAGCTGAAAATAAATTGGCTTCATATCTCCACATAATGGAACGTTATGGATTTGGACTGACCAGAGACGAGGTATTAGAAATTGTTTGCGATTATGTTTCCCTCAATAAAATATCGACTCCTTTCAAACATGGAAAACCTGGAAAAGACTGGTTTGCCGCTTTTAAAGAGCGGAATAATTTAACGATTAAAAAGCCCCAGGCTGTAGAATATGCTAGAAAAAAAGCCGTCGATCCCTTCATAATATACCCGTACTTTGACTTGCTTCAAGACACTGTTGAAAAGTTAGGGTTAAAGAACAAGCCCTCGGCTATTTGGAACCTGGATGAAACCAGTTTCTCAAAAGACCCATCCAAAACAAAAATTGTAGGTCGAAAAGGTCATGCTGCTACAAGAATGATTTCAACGCCAGGAAAAGAAAACACAACAGTGCTGCTAGCTGCTAATGCAATAGGAGAGAAGATTCCACCTCTTATTATTTTCAAAGGCAAAAATGTTTGGGATTCATGGACATCTCCCGAAGGATATCTTAATACCACATACGCTGCAACAGCAAATGGGTGGATGGAGACGGAAGTCTTCGAAAATTATTTTAAAAAGTCTTTTTTACCCGCTGTCGGCAAACAGCGCCCTATATTACTCATTTATGATGGCCACTCTACGCATGTAGGACTAAATATAATAGAAGAAGCACAAAAACAAAACGTAACAATCCTAAAACTACCAGCACACACAAGTCATTTGCTACAGCCGCTTGACGTAGCCGTCATGAAATCTTTCAAAGATCGCTGGGACCCTTTGCTAGTAAAGTGGCAAAGAATGAATATTGGAGTTCCTCTCCCTAAAAGTGAATTTTCGAGAATGATTGGTATGGTGTGGAATCAGATAGATCCTGTTATATTACGGAATGGATTTCAAAAGACTGGCATTTATCCACTGAATCGCGAAATGATTCAAGAGAGTCAATTTGATCTACTTAAGTTAAATAATTGGAAGCAGTTTCAGTCAGCGAAAAATTTATCCAAAAGATCCGTTACCATGCCTGATGCAATTATATTAAATAATCTAGATACTTGTGACAGTTAACCTACTTTAAAAAGTCCAGATACCTTGCTTCTAATAGTACTCCACTACATAATTAAGAATGTAATAATTCCTGAATCTTTCGACATTTGCCAACGCATAAGTACACAAGACAAAAACCAAATCAATTCTAGTTTCGATCATCATCAAGATCATGTACCCGTTAACAAAATTGATTCCGGCAGTTTTGAACAATTATTATTAAATAAAGTAAAAAAAGGAGAAATTAAGAAAATAACGCGACGTAAAATAGCATCTGGAGCAGAAGTGATTACTAATACCGACGTTATATTACGAAAACAATTAGAGAAAACTAAAATAAAACCAAACCAAAAAACTAAATTACGAGTAGAACCAGCAATTGCTTCAACCAGCACAACGGACGTTACATATTTGAAAGAAATTTCAAAATATGATAGCAGTAATAAACCATTCATTGCGGATAAGCCAGAAGACCTTCCATTATGCTTACAAGTTCCAGATGATCGTAAAATACATGTTATAACTGACATAATTATTAAGAAGCCCCAACAGCCTAAGACGAAAGGGAAAGGTATCGGGAAAAAAAGCTCCAGAAAAGAAAATATCACTCCAGGAGATAAAAATGTGTGTTTCGATGATGCAAAAGCTTTTAAGACAAAAGGTCAACAAAATATATTTTTTGAAGACGTCAAATTTAAAACAAAGAGGAAAAAACGTCAATTATTATCACCTTTTAGTGACACAACCGTTTCAGGATCTATGAGCAACCACAGTGATTCCGACATTTTGGATGCGATTTCAGACACTGAATGGGACATGACTTCAGAACAACAAGAAGAAAATACGGAAATAGTAACTAGGAGCCATAATATATTACAGAGACAGAAAAAAGAAAAAATATCATCAAGATCAAAGATGTATAATAATTTTTTGGGGGATCAGTTATCTGATATTGATGAAAAAGAAATAAATAATGGTAATGATTTAGATATGCAGATTTCAACAAATAAATACTGTATCAATGACCATGTGTTAATGCGATATTATTCCAGAAGAAAATGGACCTACTACGTAGGAATTATAGACAAAATTATTGCTAAAAAAAAGTACTCAATTCGATTTTACAAAACATTTAAAAAAGAGAAACTCATATTTAAGATGTCAAAAATAATAGATCGTGATGAAGTTCCTGAAAACTTAATTATAAAAAAAGTAAAATTATTACAAGTTAAATGTCACGAGTTTGTATTAAAAAATAAAGATGATGCTGTTTACTTCTAAAGGAAACTGTTAGTACATTGATGATAATTATACGGGTAGGTACTTTAAACTTTTTTTATATTTATAAGTATTTTTGGCCAGAGCTATTCTTATCTTAATTAAAAAATGGCATTGAGATCAAAATATCCTACGACATGCCAATAAAAATGTGTCATGTGATTCAGTCAGCCCGGCTCAAAATTTATTTTATATGTAAGTACACATTAAGGTACATTTCATGCAAGTTTCTGATTAAAGTAAAGTATAATTATTAATAAATTTAAACAGGTATTGCTTGTACCAAAATGTTATAAAACGTTATCATTTATTAAATAAAAATAAAAAAAAACAATTTATTTTATTTAATACCTTAAATATGAAGTAATGTTGACCACCCCTTACTCAATAGTAATGTCGGACTTGCCCCCTGGACAGTTATTCTCAAATAAACTTTGTTCTCGGCCTTATGTGGCTGAATTTAGAGCACAAATTTAAATAACATTCATTTTTACATCGTTTTCCAATACGCAATTTGCAAAATCTATCTACTAAAAAGGAAAAAGTGTTGCAGACGGACTTGCCTTGCAAAACATGAGAAAGTCCGTCTATACGCCGGGTTTTAAGAAAGTAACTTATTTCCTTAACTGACCCAAGATAACTTTTTGAAATAAAAGTGATTATTAGCTAATATAGTACTGGACCCTTACAAAGTAAAATTATTCGATTCAAATAAAAGGGCACCTATATATTGTTACTTAAATTAAGGTTGTAATAAAGTATGCCGGACTTCCCCACATTGACCTTAAACTTCAAGATAAAATACTGTCGTTCGAATTTCGACTTTTTAAGAGCAAATCTCGTGTCATCGTAAAATTTAAATACTTAGGTCGGACAAATTTTTGCACAAATTTTTATTTTTTTCTAGCCAAGTTAGAAAATAGAAGTGGTCGTTCGTTGACTCTTACTGGAAAAACGTAGTGACAATGAAATGTTTATTCAAGAGAACAATCGAATTAAATAATAAAACAGAATCAACAAAGGTATATTACAGATTGGATTAGGAAAGTTTCACAAGATTCTTAACGAGAACCTTCACTCGGGGAATATAGTATTAAGCTGGGTCCTGCACAACCTCACTGAAGCTCAGAAGCAGACCCTAAATTAAATCAGGCTTGACTTGGCACGTTTACGGTATTGTGACAGATTACGAATTTTGTATTTATTAATACGGTCTATAAAAGAAAACGTCAATAGGTATGGCTGTCTTAAAATGAGCCATCGTCTAATGAAGTGAAACGATCAAAGTGCGCGGGGATGATTACGATCTCTAGTTTCTTTACTTTCAAATATTGTCGATTCTATTTTAAAATCAAAGCAGCATCAACGCTGAGTGGTATACTATAAAACCTGTTATAAGTTTTACTAACATGAACAACGACTGACCAAACACTAGGCCCCATGGTTTACTGCTTCACCATGGCATCGCACCCTTAGCGCTCAAAATGAGTGATATTCTGAATAACACACCGATTAAAGTCTTAGGTCACCCTCCTAACTGTGTGACTAGTTTTAATTACAAATAATAAGAAATCTGAAATGGAGACCCATTTTATGGCCAAAAGATGCGCTACCAGCCAGTGGCGTAACTAGGGGATGGCTATAGAGCTGTCTCTTAAGTATTCTTGCAGTAGAAATAAAATGAAATATATTGAAAGTACTTAATGAAGAAGCAAAATTACAAAATATAGGTTTTGACAGTCAGAAAACAAAAGTAACAATTAAAATATAAACAGGTTGTTGTCTATTTAGTTCTATGCATTCACAGACAAATAAAACAGGAGCAAAAGCTAGGATGTAGTTCTATAGTACAAATAGGGACAATATTTTCTCAAATTGTTCTATTACGTCATATTCCATAGAACAAATAGGACACATCGGTCAAAGTATTCATCTGTATCTTGCTCGATAGTTTCATTTCAGTCGTGTCTCGTACAACAGGTATCATCAATTCTTCTGGTCTTTCATCGTGAATTGCATCTTCAGCTACACTTTCCTTTCCAAATTCATTAGTATTTTCTTGACGTTCGGTTGATCTAAACTTGATGTAGGATGGTTTTCTGGTTTATAATATTTTTATCTCCAGTGTATCCAGGGCTACGAGTCCTGAATCATTTGGGGTGTTTCGTTTTCGCTGCTTGCATCCTTCAGGGGTAGAATTTAAGAAACGTTAAAACATATGTTTTGATTTGTCAGGCCTTCTCCTCTTATATTAATATAGAAATACTTAATATCGTGTTATATGCTCCTTAAAAGAAATGCTATTTACTGGGCCTATGCCTAGTGGTAGTTCTAATAATGCAACATGCATTTTTATACCATTATGGTAGCAAACAAGCGTATGGCCTGCCTTATGGTAAGCAGTTACCGTAGTCTACTTTTGCACGCAAAAGCACGCACATGTCGCTGGTCCTGCTAAAATCTTTTTACTTTCACCCCCCCAACCCTATGCTGTAGTAATTTGGAAAAGCCATGCCAGGTTATTCATTCCACAGCCAGAGCATTTATGGAAGGAAGATGCTTTCAAAGTGAATGGTAATATAGCATGTGCATGTTCTGAAATGAAAAAACTTATTTCTTCAAGTTCTTTATTGAAATAAATTAAATATGCTTAAAACTATTTAACCTCTGAACAAGTCATCAAATCCACCACACTAATGTAATTCATCAGTACTAGGTACACATACAATCCAATGAGACATTGACAGGTACAAGGAACTTGATATTCATTAGTTTTAAGACAACACACACAACTGAAACTACAAGTAATTACTATAATTAATCAACTTCTAAAATAATCACAGAATTTGAAACAATACTTAAGTTGATAAACAATAAATTTACACTAACAATAATTTACTGAGTTTAAACTTCATTGAGATTTTCTAATTCTTTTGATACCTAAAGTGAGTAATAATTTTTCTATTGTTATTCTTTTTTCTTGTCATCTTTAAAGAGGTGTCGTTTTGCCAATGAATAAGCAATCCCAATGGTGAGGGAAGCAACAGCTGTGCCTTGTGCTGCTACACGAAGTTGCATTAAAAATACACTGGTGCTCATCTTGCCCTTGTCTTTGAACTTGTAAGCTCCATAGCCAACAACTCCGAGGCACCCAAGGATTCCTGAATAATTTATTTCCTAATGAATATGAGGACTAACTTTGGTTAACCAAAAGTCGAGGGTTCGAGGATAGCAAGTGGCTACAGATACACAACCTGTCACACTGGGACTCAACACAGACATGCGTAATGTTTTGTGTAACACCTCTATCTAACCCTCTCGAGGGATTAATTACAGATGTTGTGTGATATAAAATAAATGAAGTGTACAATTATTATTGTAACTTTTTACAAATTTATTTCATAGCTACCTATTATCATAAAAGGAGAATCTTTGGTTTTTCTTGCGAGTTTGTCTGTCTGAGATTCATCGTTGTAATCATAAACTGGCTGAGAATTTGACATCCTGAGGTAGATTCTGCAAAACTTGAAACATTTGAATGATAGAAAAATAATACAATTTAATTAGAAAAGAGAAGATTAGAAAATAGAATTTACCTTTAGGAAATTATTATATAAATTTACGACTTTGAAATCATTGCATCACGGATTTTTCCTTGTTACTCAAGGTTATGGAACATACAAGCAGACCAACGCTGAATGTGTCAATGTCATTGTCATGTCAAAAAAAAGTCAATCGTTTCTTTTACAATTTTGCTTTTCGTCGGTCGGGAAAAATAAGACAAATAAGTGAATTCCTAGATTAGTTCAGAAGTTTAGTAATTAATGGAGCATTTTATGTATACTTATCTACTTGTTTGATTTTTTATTTGTAGACCCCCTTGCATTTTAGAAAAAAAAGTTAGGGTTCGTTAAGAAACAATAAATGTTCAAGTAAATGAAATGAAGTACTGGTTTTTCAATAATTTATTTGTAATCTTAGTATAAAATAAAACATAAGTAAAAAAGCAAACAATCTTAAATTAAGGTTCAAATTACTCTTTCTGGTCCCATCTCCCAAATATTTTCAATTAAATTATTGGTTGAAGAATATCAAAGCTTCTTTTTATGATAAGCACATTTCTTCTATGCGTATATTAGCTTTATATCGTAGTAACCTTGACTGGGAAGTCAGTTTTCATAATAATTAATTTACCTACTGTGAGTTACTTGAGCAAATAAAGTATAAAAGAATAAAATTATTGAGAAAAAAACTACTATTGCATTCTAAATTTTTGGCGAAAGATAGTCCATGTAGTATTTAGTTTCAATTCTCTTCTAAGCCTCGTATTTATAGATCAGAGTGTTTTTACAGAACGTTCCGAGAGTTCCTCTTACAGCAACCTTCTTGTATCTGGTTTATCTCATTACCTATTTAGATTTACGATCTATGAATAGTATCTTCTTACTTCTGCTAATACATTTTCGTAAGTAGATTCGTCAATTATAAGAAAACGTTTTGCTCTTCTGCTAAAGTAGTAAATATCACCTGTGTAAATATCAAACCATAATGCATGGATATGTAAATCATGCTTTTCCAGTCGTTTTTTAAGCATCCCATATGAAGCAACGTTTTGAAGTTGTTGCAGTGTATTAACCTAAAAAAAACAACGATTTATCAAAATAATAGGTACATGTTTGCGATTTTTTCTAGTTGAATATTATGTTAGTGGCCACGGATTTACCTGTGATAATTTATCTTCTATACAGAATTTGTTTTCGGGATCGATGTATGCAACGAATTTTCTTTGAGGAGTTTCTCCAGTAAATAACATAGGTTTTGTAAAATCACCTTTAGCTTCAATGAATTTTTTCAAACTTGATGTTCCATGTGTACACAGCCAAGATTTAAGTGGTGAAATTCTTCTTTGCTCCTAAACAAGTGTGTAAGGAAACCTTTACATTTTGAATCCAGTTAAATAACAGATAACTAAGAATTTGAGCTAGGTATACTTACAATATTTGACTCTTCTTTGCTTTTAAGTTTATATAAAAGATTCATAGCTTTACAATCGCTATGGCCACAAACGATTATGTGTCTAATATCGTTAACAATGCATCCAAGTTCTAAAGCGGCAGGTTCACAACTTGTCATCTCATCAACAAAGTACTGAGAGTGTGGTATTACATTTCCAGCATTTCGGACTGTAATAAATTGTAATGTTAATTAGTTATATTTCAAAATGATTATTATTTCTAGATTTCTATAAATTAAGTATCACAAAAGCTACAGTAAGTATGAATGCAACTTGCAAAAGTGTAGCTTGAAAAATGTACTTGCCTACAAACATATCACCCACACTTGTTTCAGTAAACCTTGTAGGTATCATTCTACTGTCCATGCATGTATAAAAAAGAGCTTTCGGCTGAAAAGTTAACATTACTTCATTAGTATTTTGTTTATCATTCAATTTTTAAACTTTGATCCTTTAGTCCTCACATTACATTGCTTTTTTTACGTGTTTTTAATATTGAGACGCGAGTTTTTTAATGTCGCGGATGCACAAAAATTTGACGTGTTCTGAAATTTAATTATGGTTTTATACATGGTATGGGTACTTCGTGTTTCAATGGTGGTGTACATATTTGCCAATTCATTTAATACAAGGCGCTTAACATAACGCAAAAATGATAGGGCATAACGACAGAACATAATAACTATATGTTTGTTTACAAATTCACTCCTACCTACTACTAGGATTTTAAAAATCACAATAATAATCATTTGTTAAAGGATTCATAACATTAGATACCTACTAGCAGAGTAAATATTTTATTTTATTTATTTATTTAGGCATACCAACAGAAAATATATAACATTTTTATGAACTCGTAAGTAAATAAATTGTTATATATGTTAAAAAGAAAGAATTTATAGGCATGTATTTAGAAAATCAGCGACAGCAATTACAAACAATAATATCGAAATTGAAAAGCCTAAAGTTATAAAAAAATTATACGGAACACAACAACTACTATTGGTTTTACAAATCAACTGTTCTGATATAAATCTGTTTCTGAACTAACTTGCAAAAGTCACGAATGTCATCAAACATTCTATACAAATTGATTTGTTACAATTCATTCATCAGTTTTTCGAAAATAGACTGGTGTATTTCTTTTGTTACGTTCAGTTTAATTTTTATTAATGTAATTATAGAAAATTACTTTCTAAGGTAATTAATGGGTGACTAAACTTACCACTGGGTTGTCCTTTACTTTTTCAAATTGTTTTACCATGCTAGCTCGGTCCAAGACACGGTATCTCATAATACCTCTTAAAATTTTATCCATTGTTTCGTGTTATTGTTTGACCATTACATTAAACACACAGATATATAACGTTAGAAAGCAGCATGTGTTCAATCGGATACTGACATCTCTGACCTTCATTAGCGAAGCTTATCGCGACTTGTGCGACTGAATGCCTCCTCCTGACTTGTAGGTCAACGTACAACATCATGAACATACGTCTCTATCTACCTACATACATAATTTACAACTGTATCAGTATGAAGCATTATTTTTATTTGTTTGTAATCTGATTACAATACTTGCAAATATTTTTTGTAATAACTTTTATCTTTTCTGTGTAGTTAACAATAAAAAAAAACTTCTGACGCATTTTTGTTAATTTTTTAGATGAATACAGAAAGTTCTGTTATTGGAGATGGTGCAGGCAAGGAGAAGAGCCATCAAGGTCACTTACCCACTGACCACAGATTTATACAACCAGAGAAGGCTGTTAAAAATCTCACAGACATGGCAGTTTGGGAGAAATCTGAAGCATACATGGAGTACACAGGATTTATTGCAATATTAAATGAATCTATAAAGGGAAAGCCACTGTCTGTGGACTGTAGAGTATCAGAATATATCTCCAAGTTTGTTTACATGCTTGACAAAATAGACAAGCTTATTGATCAATACCCACCTATTGAACAGCCTCAGAGGTTTGGCAATGCAGCATTCAGGGATTGGTTAAATAAACTAGTGGAGGATACTACCTCACTCCTTCAGGAGGCACTAGAACAGCACCTACATCTGGCAATACCAGAAATATCAGTATACCTTGAGGAATCCTTTGGTAATGGCACAAGGATTGACTATGGAACAGGGCATGAGATGTCCTTTGTCATGTTTCTGTGTTGCCTTTATAAAATAGGGGCACTTAATGAAGAGGACAATGTAGCTACAGTTTTTCTTTTGTTTAGTAAATATTTAAATATTGTGAGAAGGCTGCAAAAGATATACAGGATGGAGCCAGCAGGAAGTCATGGTGTATGGAGCCTGGATGATTACCAGTTTATACCATTTATTTGGGGCAGCTCACAACTTGTTGACCATCCAAAGGTTTACCCTCCTGGTAAGTTCCTGGAGGAAGATATAATAGATAAGTTCAGTAATGACTACATGTTTCTGAGTTGTATTAAATATATAAAGGAAGTGAAAACAGGTCCATTTGCAGAGCATTCTAATCAGTTGTGGAGTATCAGTGCTGTTGGTTCTTGGTCCAAAATAAACCAAGGCCTTATAAAAATGTACAAGAAAGAAGTTCTCAGTAAATTCCCTGTAATACAACATGTTAGATTTGGATCATTATTACCAATAAGAAGATTTCCAATTAAAAACTGATTCAAGTTATATATTATAACAATAAAAGTATTATTTGTTTTATGTCTGTGAAAAGAGTTCATTGGCATGTTAGAAGTTATTAGTTAATTTTTTATTAAATCTCTGAAACAGATATTTTCTTAATATGTACCAGTATTTAGAGTAAACCACACCTCTTATGTAATGAGTTTGCTTTGGTATATCTATTTCCAGCATCACACCCAGGCTTTGGATGGATATTATGCATATTATATACATATAAACCTTCCACTTGAATCACTTTATCTATAAAAAACTACAAAATGTGATTTTGACACATTTTGTAAAATGTGTTTTGTAGTTTTAAAGATCTAAGCATACTCAGCGACAGACAGCAGGAAGTGACTTTGTTTATACTATGTAGTGATGCTGCACTTTTAACAAATATTCCATAACACTACAAAAAGCTCATATTCAACATCCAGGCTTAAAAAATGTAATCATAGTTTAAAACAATCTTGTATTAAATAACTTATTTTGAAATTTAAATGTGATATTAAGAATAGTGAATTTACCTTTCATTCTTTAAAAAAAGCAATTTTTGCAACGGCAACTTTATGAAAATTTATTCAACCGTTCCCCTTATTTGTCAGAACTGTAACTAACTTATGTAATAAAACCTTAATCAATTTTATGGTATTATTATTTATTAGTAATAAGTTAAGTGATAAATATTACATTTACAATTTTCTGCCTGTAGCTGAATCTAGATAGGTACTCATAACAAATAAATTACATAGTTTCTACAAAAGTTTTCCTATTCGTACTATAATATTTGTAGGTATCTATTTACAACAAATAAATGTATCACAAGATTTTCCCTGAAACCAATCTTCCTTTTCTTAGTAATGATTTAGGTTTCTAATACCTTTCAATCATTTTTTGTTTTGATAAATATTCAGAGCAGAGAACCTATTTAGAGCATAATATTGACATACCGTCCTAAGGATATGACAATATGTATGAAATAAGAACTGGTTTTAATGTTCATTCGTTTTTGGTATTACATCAGCTATGACGTCTGTTTTTTTCTTGTTGAAGTGATTGTTGTAGAGAGTATATGCCATTCCGGCGGTAAGCGCTCCGACGGCGATGCCTTGGGATATTACTCTGAACTGCATCACGAACACGCTCGTGCTCATACCGCCGCGGTGCTTGTACCGGTACGCTCCGAAACCTATTGCTCCCAAAAATCCAGCAATTCCTGATAACAAAACCAAATATTTAGTTAATAAGTGTGTCCAACATACTTAAGCTTCATTGTTAATACGTAGGTGTATTCGTACTTTTAAGTACGTTATACCTACATATACACGTTATATCAAATTCCCTACATACGGATCTACTAAAACGATTTTTGATTTATTTGTATGAAAGTAATTTGCTTATGTTTGCCTTGTTTCATTTAAACGTTCGTGTTATTACTTAAAATCTTTTTCAGTAGAGTAACTAGACCGTCCCTTAGAATAGAACGGGCGAGGCCTTTTGTTAACAAAACTGACGACTATTTTACGTTCGTAATAGTAATAGTAGTAGTAGTAATAGTAGTCCGTGTGTACGTTCGCGATGATATTTGTTCCAAGCGTCTCAAAAGCTTTGAGGAGCCCAGTTTCTCTGTTCTTTGGGTCTTGATAGATACTGGCTTGGAGCAACTAATGTACGCCAGTGTGTATCAGTCGCACAGTGGCTACCAGGAAACAACCAGGTTGTTTGATTATCTCAGCCACTCTGCTGATTTGGCTCTTGACCGGTATCCTACTGCGCAACTAGTCATTTTGGGGGACTTGAATGCCCACCATAAGGAGTGTTCCCGTACCAAATGACCGATCATGCTGGGAGAGAGGCGCGGAAATTAGCGTTGTCGCTGGAGCTTGTTAGTTGTGCTACAAGGATACCGGACGTTGACTCTCATACGGCCAACTGCTTGGACCTTCTGCTGACGTCTGATCCGGACAGATATCTGGTGTCTGTATCCGCACCTTTAGGATCATCTGATCACTGTCTGGTGAAATCTGTATCCGTATATTCCCCACCCGAATCGTGCCCAGTTGGCATGAGGGGCGTGTGGCGATACAAGTCGGCAGATTGGGATGAGAAGCGGCACTTTTTTGCATCTTATTCATGGAAGCGGGCTTACTTTTCTTCAAGTGATCCGTCGAGATGTGCTGATGCTGTTACCGAGGTCATCCGTTTGGGAATGGAATATTAAATTCCATTCTCTGATGTTTCTACGGGCAGCAAAGCTCGGCCCTGGTTCGGCGCAGACTGATACCGTGCTGAAGCACAGAAACAGGAAGCCTATCGGGCCTGGGCAAATGCACGATCGCGTGTATATCCGGATACTCAAAATGAAGAAAGCCTTTAACCGTGCTTCCAAGTCCAGTAAGAAAACGTTGCGGGCTCGTTTCGACCATATAAATCGCCTTGGCTCAAAATTAGCTTCGTATCCAACTGGGATTAAAGCTTTTTGGTCTTTGGCCAACACGGTCGAAACCAATTTTAGCCGTCCTTCCTTGCCACCACTGTTAAAACAGATGGCTCGCTGGCTCACACCGCGGAAAAGAAAGCAAACTTGTTTGCTAATCTCTTTGCAGCAAACTCGCGTCTGGATTCTACAGGAAATCTCACACCTTCCATACCTCGCTGCAATGTCTCCATGCTAGATGTTCATTTACATCAAAAAGAGGTACTTAAAATCCTGCAAAGTCTAGACGTGAACAAGGCTAGTGGCCCTGATGGAATCCCTGCAGTGGTGCTGCGCAACTGTGCTCCTGAGTTGTCTCCCATCCTAACACGCCTGTATCGCCTCTTACTTGAGACTGGAGTTGTTCCCAAGTCGTAGAAGCTAAAGTGTAGCCTGTGCCCAAAAAAGCAACCCGTGCCGACCCATCTAACTATAGACACATTTCAGTCACTTCTGTACTCAGTAAGACTATGGAACGTGTACTGAATATGGAACGTCTCCTCGGCTACCTTGAAGACAATGATCTCCTCAGTGACCGTCAGTTCGGGTTCCGCCGAGGTCAGTCTACTGGGGATCTTTTTGTGTACGTCACCCACCTTTGGAGCGAGGCTATAGA
This sequence comes from Choreutis nemorana, assembly GCA_949316135.1. Taxonomy (NCBI): domain Eukaryota; kingdom Metazoa; phylum Arthropoda; class Insecta; order Lepidoptera; family Choreutidae; genus Choreutis; species Choreutis nemorana. Next base: position 4,208,422 of record OX438597.1, on the reverse strand, counting down.
GAGATACGGTGAAGCCATCGCAGTTTCACTTGACGTCTCCAAGGCCTTTGATCGGGTTTGGCACGATAGCCTATTAAGCAAGCTTTCCTCTTTGGGATTCCGGTTGGCCTTTGTAATTGGCTTTCAGACTTCCTTGAGAACCATTCCATTCAAGTAGTTTTGGATGGTCTCTTGTTCAAACAACAAGTATCGACGCTGGTTTTCCCCTGGGGTCACTTCTGTCCGCAACACTATTCCTGCTACACATAAATGATCTGCTAGTTCCTAGAACAGTCGGTTATGCAGATGACACTACTGTTACGGACAGATACTTCTCCAGTTCTCGGGCCAGTCGGAATGAAACTCTTGTTGAAAAATGTCTAGTCGAGAGTCTCTAGTTGAGCGCTTGAATCTGGCACTTCAGGCAGTCTCGTACTGGGGTGAATCTTGTTGGATTCAATGCAGCCAAAACACAGGCGTGTGTTTTTTCTGCCAAACGGAGTCCTTCCAGCTGACTCCGACTTTCCGGAGTGTATCGATACCTAATCAGATGCAACTTCTTGGCCTGGAAATATCGTCGAACATGAATTTCGGCCCCTACATAGATTGGTCTATAGCCAAAACAGCGGCTAAAAAGCTTGGTGTTCTATCCCGGGTTAGGCGATACTTCACGTCCAAACAAAGCCTGGCCTAGGCTTGTATAAGGCGCAAATTCGGTCTTGTTTGGAGTATTGCTGTCACCTTTGGGATGGTTCAGCCAAGTGTCAGCGAGCAGCTTTAGACTCTGTTGAAAAGCGAGCCCGAAGAATCATCGGGATTGACTGTAATATTGCTAACTTTCATGACCTCAGCCACCGCCGCGAAGTTGCGTGTCTATAGGTATTTTATAGGACACATTTCGGAGAGTGTGCGCAGGAATTGCACAATTTAATTCCACCGGCCCCCTTTTAAAATCGGAATACTAGACGCAGGACATCCTTTTGTGGTAGATATTCCGACCATCCGGATTAAGCGTTTCGATAGCTCCTTCATAATGCGTACTGCAAGGGTGTGGAATTGTGGAAACTTGGGCCTCTTTAAGGTCTTTTAATGTATCGTCCGATCGATAATCATCAAGGTAACTACGGGATTCGGTAGGTATTTAAGCACTCATTCGTTCGTTGGCCCAAATTATTATCTTTATTTTTTAGGTACAGGCCAGCTTTATAAGATACAAAAATGCACAACCCTGTTTTTGTTTCTGTACCCACTTTTAACATATTTTTGTGATTCTGCCCTACCGATCTACGTACGTGCTATAATATTATCCGTCTAAATGTTACGCATCGTAAGTACCTCTAAGTAATTACGTTTCATACATACATGATCAAAATTGTCTTATCTCTTTAAGGAATTATCTATAGAAACTATCAGCTACTTGGAATAAAATTAATCGAATATCTTTGTTTCAATAGTGGTTAATCTTTGCAAGGTATAAAATGTACAGGTTATTTCTTTGTATGTACGAAAACGAAATTTATAACATTACTTAAAGCAGGCACTTATTTATAATTTACTACTTATGTAACAATCTTAGATAACAATCATTTTATTTATCGTTGAATTCGTTGAACAAAGAGAAGCTGGCCATCTAGTGGTTTTACAGTAAATTACACGTAGGCTATCCACAAATGTATTTGAATAAATTATCATCTTACCAATAATCATGAAAGGAGATTCTTTTGATTTTCTTGCTAATTTTTCACTGTGACTTTCATCGTGGTATTCAAACACTGGTTTTTGATCAGCCATTTCTTATTCTAAAAAAAAAAAGAATATTTCATTGATACATTTAAATACCTACCTAATTTTAATTTGAAAACACATAACACCCGATAGATAGGTCGAAGGTTCGTGTCTCGGGTTGCAGTAAGTAGTAGATAGCTGCCATGTTCCTCATTGTGCCCGGATAGTGGCAACAGATTCGCAACACTGTAAGACAACACCTCTCACAAAGCAACATAACAAAACAGTCCCAGGACTCCACATAAACATGGGAAATGCGGTAGCATATCTGCCAAGCTCTTTTGAAGTATTACGGTGGAACGAAATCCAATTTTATGGACGCATAAAATTTGACTTCTGAATTTAGATAAAAAAAATAGAAATAAATCGATACTAATAATCAAATAAAACAGTTTAGGTATGTTGGATATCATTTAACTTTATTATTTAAGGAGAATAATCGATTTATTTTTAATTTTGTAAGGAAGAAAACATGATTATTTTCAAATACATTAGATACCTCGGAATCTCTTGGAACTTTGTCAAGTTGATCATACCTAGTATTCTATTAAACTTTATTGTAAACAAAATATATAGACATAAATCGATACTAATACTTAATTATGACATTTTATGTAGAATGTCATTTTTACATAATAGCAATATTTCAGGGGGGAATCACTTAATTTTATTTTGTCTGGAGGAAAACAGGTTTTTTGCTTTTTTACAAAAGTTTTAAAAATAATTAATTTTTATCATGTAGTGGATCAACATTAGCTACCTTACATACAAGTATGTTAGGAACCTTAGAAAGTCTCGGAACTTTGTCATTTTCAATATAGGTACATAATATTCTATTGAAGAGTTTATTTTAATACAATCACTTTCTTTTTACATAATTACATTTTACTTTAGTTTCAAAATGGATTAGGCCTATCGGAGACACCATAAGAAAATGAGCCGAGTTCTTAACTTCTAGGGTGATGTGGAAAAGAGAACAGTTGTAATATTTTATTGAAAGATGATGTACAGATAATATAAACAATGTATATGAACTAAAATGACAGTAGAATCCGTTTTTTTTTTTTCATTTATGCCCTAAGTCCACAAAACTCAATTTCAGCCCACTGTGCGGCGTGAGTTTTTAGATATTATGTTCATTTAAATGTCTAACTTTAATGCCTTCTATCAGTAGCGGATCCAGGGTGGCTAGGGGACTCAAGCTCCCCATCTAAGTTCACCAAACTTGTAGCCCTTACATTGTTAAAATCTAACTTTTTGAGGTTAAGCCCCCCCAAAAGCGTTTCTAATAAAAGATTTACAGTTTAAGGGTGTCGAGCCCATTGCAAATGACCACCATATGACTTTCTAAATGAATGAAATGTTTATTTTATCGTTATTATAATTCTTCAAAGATCATTGTCAAAGCAAAAAATTCATGAAGATGAAGAATGAAGATCATAAACGAACAAAAATCACATTTGTCAGTACCTTCTTCAATCATGTCTGCAGCGCACGGTAAATTAGGTACCTACCTACCTACTTACAAGGCATCTGGCAGATCATAAAATTGTTCAGTGCCTGAGTTGTTTAAAACTATTTACATGAATGAAATACTATACCTATGTATTCTTTTTAATGATTAGTCACAATAATATGCTATATGAGCACAGTACGTCACAGTTTTTACTAAATGGACTGGAAAATGTTTCCCTAAGTCGCGTGCGTAGGAAATACATTAGATCTCACCACATGAAAGTACATAAACAGTAGTCAAAATTACATATTCACGATGCTTCAAAATTAACAATTGCAAGATTTGCTATGATGTAATAATTACTTTTTGACACTCAAACACTTCTATGGTAAAGTTTTTTTGTGACGAAGAATAATATGTTATTTGGCTGTCTAAGGAACAAGGTCAGCCAGCACAAGCGTGGATTCGATCTCGTGACCTTCACCATGAAATACACAGTATAGTTAAATTAGCAATCCAACCTTATTTGTATTGAGCTTGATTTTCAAACACAAATTTTACTTTGCCGGCAGAGTAACACTCCTTACGTTATATTCTATTATCTTTCGTAATACTTATGAAATAATGATTCGAATTCAGAATCGCAAGACTTGGTTTATCGTTATGACGTCACTTGATTTATCAGACACTTGCGTGATGTAAGGTTTAGAGAATCCAAGTTTTATTCCTCTTGTTTAAGGTGCATATTTGAATGTATCATGCCAATTTTTGGTTGCGAGGATGGCAAATGCACAAAATAAAGAGTGGTAAAAGTGACAACTTGATTCAGGTATCAAAACGCCTACAAGCACTAGTAATTGAACCGCTGTACGATTTGACGTTTTAAAATAACTGCCAAAAATACAACCGCTATCATAGACGGTTGCCTTAGGAATGTTAACCTTTTCTCCATGTTAGATACAATATATTACTACAGTAATTTTGTATGCAGGATCTTAATTTCTCAAACATCTGGTAGAGTTGCTTTGTAGTGCAGTCGCTAGGGGCAAGACAAACTCAAGGTACACGCGCAGGAAATTCTTTCTTTTTATAACATTTTATTACTTATGTAAGTCCTAATAAATTCAGTCATAACAGGTCTGAGACTTGAGGCCCCTAGTCCCCCCCCCCCGAAATGCATCTGAGTTCTTCGGACTTCAAACGTCCCGAGTTTCAGGGCCTAACCACATGACCTGACTTCCAGTGGTTGTTTAAAGGTTATGACTTCGCCTATTTATCGTCGATTACATACCGAGCGAAGCGAAGTCATAACCTTGCTACTAAATAGATGGGATATTATGTACTGCGTCCCCGATACAGACATTAACAATGTTCATTGGTTTCTGAACTCAGCGTGAAGTTTGTCAGAAACCAGAGTTTTGTAAATGTCCAAATACATGAAAACAAATAAATAAAAAAATATTTATTTAAACATAAATATATTTCAATATTATATAAAATATGTTAACGTTTTGTGATAACGACATACCCGAAAACAGCAGCATTCATGCGCTCGAGGTTACAAAATTATACATTTCACATATTTCAAAACTTTAAACGATTTCAATATGTTCCTACGTGTATTTTTTTTACTGATTTAAATTAAAAACGAAGACCAATTAGGAAATACAGTTGGAATGTGTGACATTATAAACATAATAAGAATATGTCAACTACATTTTTTTAATTGTTGTGGAGTAAATAATTAATTTCCTAAAATTAACAAGGTACATAACAGCGATATGCAATAAAAATATTACTTACGGCGTTTTAATTTAAACGATACCTACCTATGCACTTTAAGCAATTTTATTGTTTTAAATGAAATATTCATTTACGAACCTTAATAGAAAACATGGAATTTATACAAGTATCGTTTTATTCCAATGATGGATGTTCATAAACTATTTACTTCGTTAAATTAAAGAGCGTTCGGTCTTTTTTTGGTTACATCAGATTACCAGCATTGCTTAAACTTCAACACGTCACGCTGCCTTACGGAGCGAAAGTATTTAATCATTAGCGGCGGTATTCAAATTAATCTTCTAATCATACAAAGCAAATATCAAGAAAGTGAATGTCTATCTATGTTGACTAAATATTATCATATAGGTATGAATGGGTGCTATTTGTAATCACATCTTAAAAATGACATATCTTAACTTATTATTGTTAAGATTTGTTTTGTTTTAGAAGTAAATAAATTTATTCATGGTAAAAATAAAAATAGTAAATAGTTCACCCTTTTTGTTGGCTTCATGAAGAAGACAAGCGACTGTACAAACATTATAATGACTTTTCAATGGATTTTTTAAATCCATAAGAGACCACCCTATATCATCAAACGTCGTCATTAAATTAAATTCATTTGAATTACTCACACGCGGGGAAATTCTAAAGCAGATCGAAACGAAGTTTAAAAATACACTACCTTCCAAAAACGGTATAAGAGTCATACATTCACTTTACTTTCGAAGTATAAAATTAACTTAGTGGCAACGCTAGTGAGGGTCAGGTAGTCCCTTACCGAACGCTATCGGATGTTCCGAATACAAAAGCTAGCAATATCGTAACCCACAATGCTTATCAATTCATATTGTCCTTCACTAATCATTTCATCTATATTTGGCGTCGCCTCACTCATTGGTACTGGCTGGGGGCGCTCGAGACTTTCTCTAGCTTTTCGAAGTGCTTCCTGGCGTTTCTAATGTTGATGAGCGTGGCTTCGGACGGTATCTTCGGGTCTGACATCTCAACCATTACGTACGTGTTGCTGGTGAACCCATCTATAAAAGCAGCGAACACACTGTTGCGGACCTTTAAAAATAAAACAACTATTTACTATTAAAGTACTTTACATATAAATATCTAGACTATAACACTCACATTTACTCAGCACGATATCGTATATTTTACATAGATAGTAATATTATATCCAAGACTTGAGAGCGAACACAAAGTTATGCTCCCCTTTCTTAAACTCGAATATCAAACACTGCGCTGGAGTCAAAATATATGTTAGTATGCAAGGACATAACTTTTTTTTTTCTTAGCAACACTTCAACAATAAACTAAATAGCAAGATATTTGAAAGTGTTTACCTCCATACTCTGGAACTGTGCGGCGAGTTTGGAGCAAGAGAGCTTAAACTGTTTGACGATGTTGGAGACCTTCTCGAAGCGATGCGCGTCGCGGTGCGCCCGCCGCTGGCAGTGAGACACCACCAGGAACGTCGCGCGCTCGAACAGCAACACCTACCGCATGCACGTATTGCTACTATTATATAATAATATAATAATCACTGTATAATAATCAATTAATAAAATAATTACCTATACGAACCGGTGTCAATCTTTGGATTCTAAAAGAGTTTTGTAGTGAAGACTTAATGTTAGGTTCAGTTGTTATATGTATAGTTTTAAAGATTATCTTTTTAAAATATCGTGAACTCTGCTGATATGTCGGTGAGATGACGGTCACTGTTATAAGGAACGGTTTGGTAGATGTGATTTATGTTGAAAAGTAAAGTAAATGTTGTATAAAGTAAAGGCTTTTTTATAGGGTCACTGTTTGTGGACTTGTGTATATAAACTCATGTATTAATCTAGCTAAACTGTTGAATCTGTTACTAATAAAATCATTAGATTTTTACGTATATATTGAACGTGCCGCACGCGCATAGCTCACAAGCAGCTTAAGAGCGAGACACGCTACGTGCGTGCGTTAGTGTTTGTTTTACATGCGTAAACTGGACAATATATTCGCTAATTGCTTGCATCCTAAAACTTGCGAATATATGACTAGTACATAATATAAATAGTATATTTTAGAAAAATTTTGCCAAATTCTAAATATAAATGACGAAGATGTCTTAGTTTAAAAGTAAATAAACTAATCAATGCATATAAATAAATAATTACCACAAATTAGAGATAAATAAGTGACATACCTCGTCAGCATCGACTATTTGTGCAAACTGTTTGAGGGAAGATTCTAATTGTTTCACATTGGGTATTAATTTATAAACTATGCTTGACCACGCCCTGAAATAACAATATTTAAAAAATTAGAAAACTTTACATTTCAGAAAATAATAGAAACTAGAGTGTTGTGTCTGATGGATTCTAATAAACTGATAATTTGGATTGCATGTGAGTTCTGTATGAAATATACATTTTTTAAGTCACAGTCACATGAGCAACCACACAAACTAGCAATCCATATTTATCGTGCTAGGGAGTGTAATCTAATAATTATACACAAGTATAAGCAAAAACTTTGCAATAATATGGCAATGCCATCCGTGGCATTCAAACACATTTTATATTTTAGACTTAAAATATGAAAGTGCAAGCAGTAATACTGACTTGTATAATGTTTCATCCCATATACTGGTTCTGAAGCAGGTACATTCTAGTGGTTTGGAGAGTCGTTTCAGGTCCTCCTCTCTTGCTCTGAAAATTTCCTCTCGAGACTCCTCGGCCACCAAATCCATCTTGTGCACCAGACAGAATATCCTTGCCTCTGGAGAGTTCTGGCAGCAAACAACAATTTTTTACCAGATGAGGGATAACTTAACACTAAAGCTTGGAGTTTATTGTAACATTGGAGTTTGTTGTTGCTTCAGATCATTAACCTTTGTCATCTCTGCCCCTAACTACCATTGCCATTATTACTGCTAGAACTGTGCAATTGTGCATGTATAAACAATGTAGTTAAATCCCTTTATACTGAACTTACCATGATTAAGTTAATTTTAAATATTAATCACACATAACTTTTTAGGTTTTGTATGTCTAAATGAAAAAATAGAATAGTTATAGAATGTTGTAAGTGTAAGTGTAAGTTGTAAGTCCATCCAATCTAAAGATACAGAGCTGCTCTGTTTTTGCAGCATAAATTGATATTTTCAAGAGAAAAAAAACTTATAAGATACTTGTCATTGACATGAAATCTGGTAAATCTGGTAGGTGCGTCTCTAGTATAACAGAATCAGAAAAAAATCAAAAATCTTTGAGAGTTGATTCTTGTAAAGAATTAACTATTTACTAACCTAGGCCAGTATTATTTTCACATAGAAAAGAGCACTAACTTAATTCAATACATCAATAAGTTTACCTGTAATATAGCTTCTAGACATGATTGGTAGTAATGGGAGTCTTTTTCTATCTCCCTGCTCTCAACATCAAACACATAGATGAGAACCTCTACATTTCTGAAGATGTTGTCTCTCTGTGATGCAAAGTAATTCTCCATAAACGCCTCCTGCCCCCCACAGTCCCACAGATTTAAAACCAGATTTCCCAGGAAACGAACATGGGAATGCTCAACATCAACTGAAATAAAAATATAAATATTCTATCAAATGTCTCAAGAATTTTCTCTATTTTAAATTGTATTGTCAGAATTCTTATGTTAGCGTAATTATAAGGCACAAGCAGAGAAAGTTACAAAAATAAGTTTTAAGTTTGATTGAGTTGAGCAATTTTTTTAAACAATTATGTTTGTTACTAATACTTACTTGTAGCACCCAGTCTTCTAGTGTCTCTAGCAATATAGTTAGCAAATATTATGGACCTCATACTTGTCTTCCCTGAGCCACTCTTGCCCATCAATAAAACCTTGTAACATAATTTATATCATTAGTACAACATTGATACCCTAAAATATAAAGACTGTTGCGAGAGAAGCAGACGAAATTTTTACCTTTTTCTTCATCTTGGAAAGTTACTGGGTAGTTTATATGACTGGGTCAAGGGTTTTATAAGTTATATGATACACTAAGACTTTATTTCCAGATTACATTCAAGAAACTTTTAAAAAACTAAACAACGTAAAATGTATTTTAAACAACAGTATTTATGTGAAAATTATGAAGGTATTAAGTTTTATATTTATTCCGAATAACATTTAGAAGGCGTAAAATCTAAAAATTTACTCCGTCATAGCACTAAAGTTAGTGTGTCGTTTAACAGTGAGTTTAGTAATGAAAAATTTAATTTATAAAATATTTGGCAAATCATTATTGAACGAATTTGCTTACTTCATCCAAAGGATTTTTTCACTGCATATTGCTAAGTACACACTATTTACAGGTTTGAAGATTTACTTTATCAGTATTTCTAGAGCCAAGAGGAATAACATAATTTATCGGAAAATAATTGTTTTGATCTTAGGCCAGAGCTTTAAGGGCTAACGTTTACTGCTTGTGTTGAAAGAGGAAGAAAAAGTAAAGTGTCAATGGATGGATGACAGTCAGACTGACAGCAGACTGATATCCAAATTCGAGTCAAAAGTTTATCGATTGAGAGAATTGATACGATGCCCTATTAAAACGTGAGCATTTTGTAATAATAATAATAATAAAATAAATTTTGCAACATGGGCATTAAATAACTTGATCATGGCGAGACACCGTAACGTTAGAAACAGAAGTTATTCAGACGACTATGACTACGACGATGTTTACGGGCATTCTGTCGAAGAAGACAGCTGTTTGTCACCTAGTGATGCATCACAGTGGATGTATGATCGTTCTAGAAACCAACAGGCGATATCTAACTTTTTAGAAACCCACGATGACATACAAGAGGAGGGTGAAGATGAATCAATTAATGATGCTGTACCAAGCATGCAACGACGTGAATCTGTTGACATCCGGAGCCTCAACCTGAGTGAAGACGATGAAGCTAAGCTCATGTCGTGTCTCGACGAGCTGAGGAATGTTCTAGGAGACACTATGTCTGAAAATGTGCTCATTCAAAGTGTATTAAAACACAATTTTGATTTTAACAAGGCTCTGGATGACTTGTTGAATAACAATAAAAACAAAGAAGTTGAAAAGCCCCCTATAGAAGTGATTAAAGCACCTTTAGTTATTGAGCCATCTAAAAGTATAGGTACTATTATTAAAGATACAACTAAAGTAATAGCCATTAATCAAGAAAAAAGTAATGTTGCTGTAAAAGGATTTAAATTAGACACAAATGAAAGCTCCAGCAGTAGACCTCAAACCCCAAGAGATCAATCTCCAGCCACAGAAAAAATGCAAAAGTCTGCCTCAAAAACCAGGGAGAGTAAAATAGATCCTGAATTACAATATTCAAAAGAGAGAGGATCTGGTAAAGATCATTTGTACATTGTAGTGATTGGTCATGTAGATGCTGGTAAGTCTACTCTGATGGGTCGCCTGCTCTGTGAAGTTGGTGAAGTAAGTAAAAAGACATTGCACAAATATGAACAAGAAAGTAAGAAAATTGGAAAACAAAGCTTTATGTATGCTTGGGTGCTGGATGAAACTGGTGAAGAGAGGGTCAGAGGTATAACTATGGATGTTGGGAGAGCACAGTTTGAAACAAAGAGTAAGAGAATCATAATCCTTGATGCTCCAGGACATGCAGATTTCATCCCAAACATGATAACAGGAGCTGGTCAAGCAGATGTTGCTTTACTTGTGGTGGATGCCACTAGAGGAGAGTTTGAGTCAGGATTCGACCTTGGAGGACAAACCAGAGAACATGCTCTACTTGTTAGATCACTAGGTGTAAGTCAACTTGCAGTTGCTGTCAATAAATTAGATACAAGCAACTGGGATGAAGAAAGATTTAATGAAATAACTAAAAAGTTAAAAACATTTTTAAAACAAGCTGGCTTTAAAGACTCTGATGTAACCTATGTTCCATGCTCAGGTTTAACTGGTGAAAATCTTGTGAAACCCCCAAATGATTCTAAGCTCATGAAATGGTACAATGGACCTTGCTTGTTGGATGTTATTGACAAATTCAGTGTCCCTCAAAGGCCTGTATCTAAACCTCTAAGACTATCTGTTAATGACATTTTTAAAGGGACAGGTTCAGGTTTTTGTGTAGCGGGAAAGATAGAAAATGGTGTAATAAACAAAGGAGATAAAGTACTTGTTTGTCCTACAAAAGAAATGGCAGAGGTGAGGAGTGTTAATATAAATGATATGCCTAGTAATGTAGCATTTGCTGGAGACCAGGTCAGTGTGACACTGTCAGGAGTTGACATAGTGAATGTGTCAGTTGGGTTTGTGATAAGTGATCCCGTAAGCCCTGTACCTGTCACCACCAGATTTGAAGCAAGGCTAGTAGTATTCAATGTGAAGGTCCCAATAACAAAAGGGTTCCCTGTTCTCATACATCACCAGTCATTAGTGGAATCAGCTAATATTGTAAAAATTAAAGCTTTATTAAATAAAAGTACTGGAGAGGTTGTGAAGAAGAAACCTCGATGTCTAGGCAATAATTCAGTAGCTGTTGTTGATATTGAAGTTTGTCGTCCTATTTGCATTGAGAGATATAAGGATGTGAAGGAGCTTGGTCGAGTCATGCTGAGGGTAGCTGGTATCACCATTGCAGCCGGACTCGTAACTGACATATATTCCTCTTGATCTGCTAGACAAGAAATTCTTTGTTTAAACTTCCTCACTAATATGATTGTTTTAAATAAAATAAAAATCATAAAATAATTATAGACATTGTAGAAGGTGCTGCAGCCTAAAATAAATCTTGATAGAACTAAAACAAAATCAAAACCTATATTATACAACAAAGCTGAGTTTAATAATTATGTTGACTATTCAATCTCTATTTATTAAATTTAATTTTAATCAGATCTTTGTGCTGCTAATAATGAAAAAAATTTTTAAGATCCTTTATAATTGTAAAATAATAATGTAGCTTACATTACCGCAATAATTAAAAATACATGGAAATGTTTTACTTTTCTGATACATATTTTAATTATTGTTTACCTCATATAAAATTTATTGTAAAGCAATATACTTTTGAATTTCAACTTACTACCTACATTTTTGTTTCAGAAATTTAAAAAAATAATTATTTAAATTAAAATAGATAACATTAATTAATTTTGTTATGTAATGTTGAAAGTTTAGATAAGTAAAACAAAAAAATGCATGTCATGATTTTTTATTTATCTATAAACCCGAAGTTTAAACCTAGACTATAATATGAGAGTGATTAAGTGGTAGCTCAGTTTATTACGTGCCATGTTTAACCGACCAACCCGATCCGACAGGTTGAGGGTTTGAGTCTCTGGTTGCCATAAGTTGTAGCTGCTTTTTTTCTCAATGTGCCCGGATTGTGGCGAAAGATTCGCAACCTGTCGCACTGAGACTCAACATAAACATGCGAAAAGCGGTGTGTAGCAAGCACCTCTGCCAACCCCTCTAGATGGACTACGGTGTGACTTTATGTATGATGTAATATAACAGTAAGTTGATCTTTCAATGACATAGATGGGGTTAGCAGTCTGCTTTACGATAGCCTTAATTGAAACCCATGAAGATTAATTGTACATAGATAGTTAAAAATCTATGATAATGTATTTTTTTTGTTCAGATTGAAAAATGAACATTTAAGGAATTTGTCATTGCAAAACTCATCTTTTATTATTATTATGTTTAGGTATGGCGAGAAATTAATTCTTCTTGTAGATAGTTTTAGATATTGCAGAATTGTATTTAAGCGTCAGAATTGTCTGTAAGCCCCCGTATTAATCTTTGAAACTGTGACGAATAATTCCAACTCGATTGCTTCCAATTTGTTTCCATCACTTTTTAAACTCCGGTCCCGTTGCCGTCATGGAAATAAATAAATTGAAAAAGTGCGAATTACCCTCACATAGGAGCGCCTAAACATATTGTCACTTTAATTACGAGTGTTAATATTTTTCCTCCTCTTATTTATCAAGCAGTGGAGGCTAATAAATTAAACTTGATCGATAAAATAAGTTTCAATAGGTAGATACGGGAGCGGAGTTACAAATTTTAAGTAAGCAAATTTGAAGCCATTCCTGATGAATAAAAAAGTAAGGCATTCAACGCACTTTAGGTACCACGGCTAGATATCCTGTCATACTGAGGCCAGAATAGGCGGTCACCCTTGAGAATAGAAGTAATTGTGTACCTACTTGTAGGAATCAAATGGAAGCAATTAATTGACCACCAATTATTCGTTACATTTTCAAAATCGTCGGCGTGAAAACAACGTTGTCCAATAAGGGACTGCTGTTATTTTTTAAACCTTTGATAGTAAAAAAAGACAAACATAAAGTAAACCGCGCCGCGGCCTGAAAACTGAACACCTAACCGCACGCACAGTCAAGTACGCGCACAAGCTTAAAATTTGAAACGTGAAATAGATTGGTATTACATTTAATAATAAGTATTGTTTTACACATATGATTTTAATAATTACTTACCCTGTATTTACTCGGGCTATAGCTTCTTAATAAACAGAATGTATACAGAGAAAGAACAACGTACTAGTTACCTACTTAGTTCCACAGTAGATATATTAGTGAATTACTATTTAAAACAAAAATTGGTTCAACGAATATCACAGTAATTTTAAAGAAAAATATTTTGGAACAATAACATAATTTTTAGTGTATTATACACTTCTGGACACATCTATTGGCCCACCTCAGAGTTTAGGTTTCGATGGCCCCTACCTAAATATGATTGCTAGGTTGAACAAAAACTATTGATGCAATTTTAAACCTGATACATTTTACCATCTTTTTCGATCGTGTTGTTTTAAATTTGAATTCAGAATATCACACGACATGGAGCTACGTCTAACAAGTGGGGTATGCGCCTTGATGAAGGCAGTTGATTTTTGAATAAAAAACATGTTTTATCAAATAAAAGTTTAATTTAATAACGCGTGTTGCCTCCTTGGGAATCTCGACAGCTCTCATACGATTAGGCATAGAGTTTATCAACCGCTCTATGAAATTTTGAGGGATCATCTCCCATTTCTCTTCTATGGCAGTTTCCAGCTCCTGCATCGTTTGGGCAACTTGCTGACGAGCCCTAACACTTCTATTTAGCTCGTCCCACATATGCTCAGTCGGGTTAATGTCTGGGCTTCTGGCTGGCCAGTCCATAACTGTAATGTTCACATTCCGAAGATATTCCCTGACGATGCCGGCCGTATGGGCTCTTGCATTTGTTACTAAAAAAAACTCTTTGTGGGTTTCCAGACTTCTTTAATACTACCACTTTTTATAAAATTTGTACAAAAATATACTTAACTAAGGGTTAGTAAGTACACATAAAACTAGGTGCCAGCTAGTACACGAGAGGGGGTGGGTTTCCAAGGTGGACTGGTATATGAAGAATTTAAATTAACAAAATAAAAAGAGGAAAAGGCGCCACCCTTGTTATTGATCAAGGTACGACGCCGAAAAGGCCCAACACTCCCGCGCAGCCGGCTTTTGTTGCCTCCGTCAGACGCCATACTTTGACGTAAACGCTTCAAAAACCTCCTTCGGCAAAGAGCGTCTCGTCATACAGCCAATAACGAGTACACACTATATTTAAAAAATAATTCACAATGAAGCGAGATGGGGCTACAAAATATATATATAACACATTATCATGCATAAAAAGGAAATTTGGGCCCAAATAGTCGGCGTATGGCATCACGTGAGGTTCTAATCACTCACGAATGTATCTTTTAGCATTTAATGTTGGCAGCCGCGGTCCCGTAACAACCTCAACCGCCCCAGACAGTCCATGAGCCACCGCCAAAAGCAACCCTCTCTTCAAAACAGCACCGTACAAAACGCTCTCGATTGTGTCGGTAGACCTTCTTCCTTCCATCATTGCCATTTAACGCAATTTGAGACTCATTAGAAAAGAGTACACGGCTCCAGTGCTGCTGAGTCCAATTTAAATGAGTGCGCGCGAAATGAAGGCGCGCTGTTCGGTGGGCTAGCGTTAGTTGTGGGCCATTAGCTGGCTTGTGTGGTACCATATCGCGTTTTTTTAACCTTCTCCGAACAGTTCGAGTGCTCACAGATACTCTGTGAAAGTCGCGAAGTTGGTTTTGTATCTCAATGGAGGTAAGGTGACGATTTCTCAAGCTGGTCGTCACGATGAATCGATCCTGCCTTTCAGTTGTGACCCGAGATCGTGGCCTTCCTTGGCGATGAACAAAGCCGTCAGTCTCTAGGTACTTCCGATAGACAATTCGGACCGCAGATCGACTTAAATTAAGTTGAGCACTCACATTTCTTTGGCTGTGTCCGGCTTGGTGTGGTCTGAAGTGCCCAAGCGGCGACTCCAGACGAAGTGTCCATAGATTATTGATAGAACCTCACCTTAATGTTAAGAATAAGTAATGTTTGTTGCAAAACCAAAGACAAAAATCACACTTTCTAGAATTAAATCCAAGTAAACCAATAAAATCGAGTTTTCTTAGTATTCGATTGTTTAATATCAACGAACAGGCTCCCAATTGTCTTTTGTTTCTTTAAATTCTGTGTTCGAAATTAAAAAAAGACTATTGAATTAAATTATGAATGAGCCAGGTTCAAAACTGCATAAAAACTTTTTGCTCGACCTAATATACATTTTTAGCTAGGACCAAACGAAACTGAAAATGCAAGGTGGGCCAATAAATGTGTCCAGAAGTGTTTATTATGAGTATTGTATCTGATAAATCTCATTGGTTTAAATCTAATGCCCTAACTTTCAAGGAAAATTTTCATGGAAATTTTAAATAATAAATATCGAAATCGCGTTTCTAGTGTTTTATATTTAGACTAACATATCATACTTTAGGCGAAATGACGCATGCTATAAATCTGGAGGATAGAGGACCTACATTTAAACAAATTTAAAATTTTGAATTGAGTCCCAGCTATAGAATTCACAAAATTAAAGAATTAAATATTTTCTTAGATTTATTTGTTAATAATTTGATTGAAGATGGAGGACCAACATTAATTGTGATTTTGCAACAACAACAAAATATGTTTAGCTTTAGTATCTTTCATCACAAAGCTTCATTCTTAATGTGAGACCTAAGGGTCCAACCGAAAATAAACTCGTAGCGTCCTAGTGTCCTACGCATGTGTTTTTTAGCTGTTATGGAGGATAAATGTTTGCACATCTTCATATTTACAAGGTTCGTACGAGTATTTATAGAAAAAAAAATCAACGTTATATTTTTCCGAAGCCGAATTTACGATTTGCGATTTTTAGGGTTCCATATCTAAAGGTGGCCAACGAGACACTATTACAAAACCTACCTAGGAACCATAACAGACACATGAAAACACTACAGCTGACAGCTAGAATGTGTTTTTCTATTGGCGCTATTTTAATAAATACTAAATAAAAAGTTTTTGAAAAATTAACAGAAAGCTTGCTTGTTCAAGTTTCTTTGACGATAGTTTTTGAAAAGTATGTATTTATAAATCTGTACGACACCCTTCATGCGCCAGTGAGACTCACGCTAGCCGGTTTTATTCTGTTAATTTATTTAACTTATTAGGTATTTATCTGCAAAAGTTACATACTGATTATACAGGTGCAGGGACAATACATTATACCAGACGCGATGTTTAAATTCTGGTCACGTATCCTACAATGAAGGGACTTGTCTTCATTCCTCGTTCACTCTTAATTACTTATAATGGACTCTGAAGGTGTAAAAACGTAAAAACCTATCTCAATTGGAATTTATACAGCATTGATGCGAAATGTTAACTGCTTGCTGGTCGGGCTGGTTTCGTTTTGTAAAGTTCATAATTATAATTAATTACCTACGTATAAATACCTACCTAACTACTTATTAATGTTTTTTCTTGTCTTTGGGTAAATACTTTCGTACATACAATACTTTTTATTCAAACCTATTATTTAAAATGAAATAGGTATGTAATAATTTAGTAATAATTTTAGAGGGATCAGTAGACCTATCTTGGTACCTACCTGCACTACCAGGCGACGCAGAAAGTTTTGCGAAAACCTGTTTTTTTAATGAGAGCCGCAACTGGTTATTATTATTTAAAAATATTTGTCCAATAGTTGGTATTGTATCTAGAAATTAGTTTTAGATTGTTTTGTTATTTCAAAACAAACTAACGCCTGCAAGATCAAGATGCGCGGGGAAGATTTCGATCACTGGTTTCTTTACACCGATTAGTCTTAGGTCACACTCCTAACATTCATGAGAGATATGCACGTTTCGAAAATAGGTTCAGATGCATGAAACAATGTAAAGATAGATGCTATTGAATTGTTGTTGAAAATATTTAAAACATACTTTATCAAAATAAGTTGGTATTTTAGTTTCTTAAATCTTACTGATTATTTTGGACACAAGTATTGGCTGTGGTTTATTTATTTATTATTTTATATCTTTATACCACTGATATTTTACTGTTTGTTCACGCCTTAATTGCTGAACAGATTTTAATAAAATTTGGCAGGGAGTTAAAATTGTTGGTGTCTTTAAAAAAGTAGGCAAGCGAAGGCAAGGTATTGTCTAATAAGAATATGCGTTTACGTACTTGGCTCATGTTATTTCATATTTAGATCTACTAACCTTAAATAAAATAGATACCTACTCATTTACATGGTTGATGATACGAGTACGCCTGTTTTTGTTTTATTTACCTATCCTATACAAGATTAAAAGTAATGTAGTGATAAAAAAGTTACTGCCAAGTGCCGACTGCCGACCCAAATCACGAAACGCAAATTACATTTTCGCTTTTATACTCACTCGTAAACATTCAAAATAAACTATTACGTTTATATAGACCACATACATACATATTTTATAAATTATTAGTGTAACCTAGTGTCACAACCATGGTCGAGCAATATCAAGAATATATTATAGTATATTATAGTTTCCTGTTTACTCATCACACCCTACCGTTTTAAGTAAACTAGGTAAGGTAACTAGGTAAGCAGGCAATATAAACCAGATTAATGTTAAAACAAAAACAAAAATCTAAATCCTCTTCGATAGTGTTAAAGTGTAAGTATGAAGAGGGGTTTATTATTTTTAATGCTTGAGTTTAAAGAAAAATTTAAACAATTGTTTTAAAAAGAAGCACGTAGTTAATGCTGGAAAAGTGAAAATTGGACAAGCGCGAGATGTGTTCCGAACAAAAAGGGTTCTAAACTTACGTAAAGTATTAATAAATTTAATACCAAGAGTAGATACCTAAAAACAGGTGAAAATACTTACTATATTTATCGTTCTTATCTAGAAGTGTAGTGTAGGTATTCAAAAATTCAGTTCGCTTTTCCCAGCCTTTTTGTGTTCCCAGGATTTGAGAATTATTTTTTACCTTTCCCGGGAATTCCCGGGACCGAATTTATGTTTAAAGGAAATTGTAAAAAAATATCCAGGATTTCACATATCATTCTAAAAGCTGGCAAAGTGCGTGTCAGGACACGCATAGTTCCGTAGTCACCCATGATTGTTATGATTTTATGTTTATATGTTTACTTATTATTTCGTTAAGACGAAACTGCAAGGGTTTTGTACGTGAACTACGGAACCCTAAAATGATCATCAATGTATGCTAAACACCTTTTACTACGATATGCTGACTAATTGTCTACCAATTTGAAACGATTCATTATTTATTACTTGCTGTGCTTTATATCGGTTTAAAAGTAATAAACGACATAAAATTATTAGCGACAAACCCGGGGCCGTAATAATTTTTCCCAGGACCCGAGTTAAAGACTTTTTTGTCAAAACTTTTCAAATAGTAGATCTATTTCACACAGATGGATAGACAGGGTAATAAAAATTTTCTTTTTGCATTTTGGCTCCGGAATCCCAAATACTGAAAACGTGAGTCAATTAAGTTAAGGTTAAAGTAAGAATAAAAACACTTGGCTAAAGAGCGTTGTATTCCACATTATTTAAACATTTTACCACCTCCATTTGAAATATAAAGTAGGTTTTTTGAAGAAATATTTTTGAAACTCCTGAAAAGGGTAGGAAATGGCGCTCTCAGACATCCTTTGGTGATCGGTGCGGGGCGAGGGGAGCGGGGCGCAGCGGGAAGGGCGGGGGCGATGTGAGCTCACGTCAAATCAACCCAGGAAATAGGTAATCATGTCACCTCAAGTGTTTTATTCGAAAAAAAGGTGATAAAAAGACTTGATTAATATTCATGGCGCCTTTAGCTTGAAAGATATAAATGTGACCGAAGACATAGTTTATCATTTTCAGTCAGTCAGTAGGTAGGTGTAGGTACGCATATAACATACAAAATTATACTTTATAATGAAATCTCTCACATCACATAAAGTATAATCCAAATCGTGTGATGAAAATCGTTCGGTTTGGATAAACAAAAACGTTCATACAGACATTTTGCGAGCCGGAGGCAGTTTACAGGGGAGCATTTGGGTTATTGCATTTTATGTTAGGGGTTTACTCGTACTACACAAAATACACATTCAAATAAGATAATATGATCATTGCTGACATAATTTTAATTAATTATTGTACCTATCTTAAAACTGCAAATAGTTTGATTGTAAAGTAAAGTAAAAAGATAATAATAAATCCCAATGAGGATTTTTTAAGAAGAAAATAATAGACTACTACGCTACTTTTAAAAAACACGCGATTTTTTTTTCTAAATGCGTTCCCGGTACATAATATCAAGTTAAATGAATGGGGATAATGACGCTTGGTGACCATTTTTTGGATGAAACCAGTTTTGGAATTGGTATCCAAAAAAGAACGTTATCGTCTGCGGGATCTTCGCATCGATATGTTTGCAGTGGATGTTGTAAAATAAACGATTTATCTGTCTACCGACCTGCCCCGGACAGCTGACTCATTGTCTATTGCTAACTTTGAATTTAATACGTTAACATTCAAAAGGAGATATTTCGTATTTCTGTTCTTCGTGCAAATTAACAATAATGTTTAACCAATAGATATCATAGAGCTGAGTCGTGAAAAGTTCAAGTTGTGTGGGTTATGATGCGGTCAGATGAATAGGAAGTTTAAAACAATAGTGATATAGGTTGATTGGGTCCGTGGGCGCCGCCGGAGACGAGGCGAGTGGGAGAGGATGTAGTATCTGATGATAGGAAATAATCTTAGCATCCCACGTGGATCACTCATGCAACACCACTTCTCAGGCAATATCGGGAATATCGAGACCTATCTAACTCTACACAATGTTTCATAATATTTGATACGCTTTAGTTAGTAAATTAAACACAACGTAGGCACTATACCTACCACTTATTCACGTTCCTTCCTTTCGTTATGTGTACATGTAGGTATGTAGCTACTCATCGTAACTCCCCCGCCCGACAAGTATGTAAGTCTTTGTTCTTATAAAATTTGGACACGATTGTTTCAATAAATCCTATTCAAATTTTGTTATAATTTATGACACTAGCCAACTTATCAGACTAGGTTACACAACGCCGCCAATATTATCATTCCAATCAATGGTTTTAATTATGCATCGCTGTTTCAAATATAGGCAAGGACCATAAACTCTGACCACTGCAACACCTGCCATCATCATTAGCATGCTCTATAAGACAACTCGAAGCAATTCTGCATAAATTAACAACAACATTGTGTCTGCGCCTCAGGTATTTTATCTTCTAATATGATCACCGGAGGACAAGTTTAAATGAAGAACGTTCGTGCAAATGATAATCTTCGACAGTTATTTATATACGTTCTCATTTAGATACGCCGCCGCTTCACTGGAGTTACTGGAGCTTTTTAATGCGAATTTCGCAAACGGGAAGTTCTGGTTTCATTGGTTGGATAGCGAATAAAAAACGTAAGCGAAGGACCTCCGGATATTACAATGTAATTGAGATTCATTGAGGTTGTATTAAAGTGTCTGGAAGGTGCTCGCTAAGCAAACTGAGTATAGGTACTAGGTAACAGAAGGTCCTCCAGTCGTACCAATAAAATAAGAGTAAATTGTAGGGGTTCGGTTAGCGGAACATCAAAGCTTATTAGATAACATGTAAATACAAAAGTTGTTATTTCATTCAAATTTCAAGTTGATATTCACATTTGAGCTCTTACACTTTCCATTTTATCTCTTACTCGTTAGGTAATTAATAATTTGACTTGACTTTCTTATTATCCCTACTTATAATGAATTAATTATGGTATTAATAAATTTTATAACAATAACACTAATGTAAAAGTAACTCTGTTTTCACGCCTTAACCGCAAAACCAAATTTGATGAAATTTAGTACAGAGATAGTCAGACCTTGGGAAAGGAGAGGTTGAAAAAAAGGGACGAAAGTTTGTATCGGAGTTCGTCATTATCAAAGATGAAACTATGAAACTTTGTATTTAGTTTGTTCTGCCGTTTTTGAAATTTCGACCAACATGTGGATGGTAAGGAAGTCACAATAAATCTGTCTATGTTTACTATAACATGTTTATTGGACACGTGTGTACGTACCTATGATTAAAAATAATACAGGGTGTTTGGTAGGTATACGCAAAGCTTGAAGGTGAAGGTAATAGATAGACTATTGAGAGTTGTTTGAGCAATGGTTGTCTTAGTTTTGTTTTGTTATTCTATGAGAATTAAAAAAAAATCAACAATGTAACAACACATTTTTAGGTCTCTGCATCAACAAACTTTTTTTTTTTTGGGTGGTAAAGTTAAAGAATAAAAAATATATTTTTTAAATAAGGGAGTTAGACTTGTTAAACCTCTTTAAAACATTCCCGGTTATTGTTCTTTTATTTGAGAAATCAAGTAAGGTATTTGAACTCTGAAATGTTAGAGTAAGTAATGTAATTATTGGTTAATTTCCATATTTTTGCGTGCGAGCGTATTCTCTTAATCAGAATAGGATGGGTTTTGCATAAGTTAACGGTGAGTGTGATAAATCGGATGGCGCCAGCCTCTCAGCAGACACTGTCCTCATTTAATTTTGTTGGAACCGAAACGTTACTTTAATCTCCTACATTCTATTTAAAAAACATAAAACAAAACACTTAGTAAATACACGTGAGTATGCAATAAAATGTTGACTTTCAAGTCAGCAAAGTGCTCGAGCCAATAAATTATAATAAGCCAAATATATCATTAAATTAAAAAGTTAGAATAATGTGCGTATTTAATTCAATCTATCGGAATAAATAGAAATAAAAATGGTGAGTCATATTTAGCACGTTCTTTGGATTGTGATGCCGAAACGTAGTCAAAGAATGCGGATAAAAATGTTTTTTTTTTCAAATTTGTCAATTCGATTCTGTGTGTATCAGGTATTAAAAACAGAATTAATCGGAATTCAAAATATTATTCAAATAGATTAAAGTAATCATTTAGTGTTTTCACACCAAAATAACAAATCCTTATAGATTAGGTAGTATCTATTATAGAGGACGGCAACACGCGCCTGACACGTTTGGTGTTGCTTTCATAATTTGTTTTAGGTATGTTTAGTAGTGAAATAAAAATGTATATGTCAACTAAATAAACTATGTATTTGTACCTGATACCTACTTAACAGGATTTCAAAGCAGAGTGATGGCGCAAACTATGTCCATCAATTTTGTCTTAGGGGGCTTTAAACAAAGAAATAGAGAATTATATTACAAGCAATAGCAGCAGGATGTCTCAATTGATTGATTCGCGATGCTCCGGCGTGGAGGCAGTTTTTGCCAGCTCGTGAATTAAAGGAATGCGCTTCTACGCCACTTGGGCTCGTTATGTGCCCTTACCTATTCTATGAATGGACCACGTTCCATCCATGTGACAGCCCCACAACAGTCCAATCTAACTACTTAAAGTGACAACTTGCTATCCAAGTCTTATTGTCCGTGTGTGCGTGTAATGCAACCTGAGTTATTGTATAGCCATTATTTTCAGCTATTGATTTGAAATTATATTTTGTATTATAATTATGTTTGTGTATAACTTTAATTTAAAATTTTTAAACGTGAAAAAAACAAATTTTGTTAGTATGTTAGACACCGACCACTGTTTATTAATTTATAGACAGACAAACAATTAAGAGACTGTTACTGGGCTATAATGAGTCTGTACTTTTGTCTAGTAAAAAAATGTAGACGATAACAATTGTCGATGTCGTGTCAGCTGTCAAAGTAAACGGTCGGTTATTCCCATGGGCAGTTGGTATTGCGAGTGACAGGCGCGAGTCCTCGCCGGCCGCCGACGTTGCCCGTCGTCGTCTGAGTGTCTGCGGAGCATTGACCCGAGCTCCAATCTCAACGATACGTTACTAACGCTCTATCTCTCACCACCCATCTATTGCAGAATTCGCAGATAAAGACAAGGGACTGATTACTCGTCTAATCGGCTCATGTACGACTTGCGATTGAATCTGAATTAAATATACCTATATATCTTTATATTGCTCAACTAGTGTCGTTACGCTTTGCTTTGGCACGCGCTAGCAAATTTTCCTTGTACTTTTTTCTTATGTACCGTCGTATTAAGAGGGTAAAATAGTTTTGTAATAGGCGAAAATATGCTTAAGAGTCGGAATGTCTATTTGTTTGCGTTGATATCAAGTTACACTTTCCCTTCCTAGTTCTCCGGTTACAAACACAAAATGTCGTTTAAATTAAACAGATCTTATCTATCAATTAAAGAAACAACATCCTTATGACATATTCTCTGTGCTACGTATATCTTCTTCGTAAATCTCTTTCTAGTCTTTGGTTGGTAAATTTATTCGAGATACTTACTTATCCTTTTCATTTCATCCTAACACAATTGTTTAACAAAAACTCACTGACGTTTGAAAAAACTTACATCCAGATATCATGAAGAGGCTCCAATATTATTATTTCCATGGTGGGATTCGTTAAAAGATTTTACATACTTACCTTAAGCCTATTTATAAAATATATTTATTAAGCTCCAGCTTGGATCATATATCTACTTGTGGACTACAAGTCAGTTCCAAAACCGTACTTAGCGTTGTCGTAAGTTGTAGTTTGCAGTAAATATTCTTATCACGCTCTGCCGCATCGTTCGCGTCTCACCTCAATTATTTTATTTGTTGCCAGACAGTCTGAGGTACTCTATAACAATATCATATTTCATCTTCAAACAAATGCAACTCTCCAAAAGTATAAATCATGTCCAAACGTCATTACTTGACGTTATAGGTTTGTTCTTATATAAGAAACGTATTAAAGAAAAAAAAAGAGTTGTTAGATATGTAAAGATATTAACCCTAAAGAAGCAATTTGATTGGAAATGGATAAAAAATTCCCCAAGTAGCAGATTACCAATACATTATAATATGTAGGTTTGTTTTATTGGAAAATCATTAAACAGTAGTTATTGACGCCTAGTGTGTTTAAATTAGTATGGAAATTAGTTTCGTAAGATCCACGTACAATAAAAATTCTTGCCGTTCTAAAATAACTGTCACATACAGCGATCGTAATCTAAAAAAGATACCTACGGATAGAGATGAATGACGAAATTTTTTAAAGATCTCAAATTTTTCTTTTTAAGTTGACATTATAGATTGATAATAATTTAACAAGTCTCATTACAGCGAGAAGAACATTAATCTTAGGTTTGTAGTTTGAACAGAGATTAGAGTAAAACAAATTGGACCTTTGCAGCCGTGGGCGGCTCACGAGTCGATGTCTTTACCACTTTCAAATGTATTCTAAACGGTTTTAACTTCGAATATCAATTAACACCGTTAGCAAAAGTGTTCATCATCGCGTCGCACGCACGCAACGTCTACCCACGTGCACATATAAGTCAGAAAATCTCTCTTTTATTGATTTTTATTATTAACAATATGGTTTATCTTTATTTACAGCGTTCGAGTTATTTCTATGATTTGGTTTTATATACATAAGTCATCGATACGTAAAACTATCATTGTTTACAGTTATTTTACATTTCAACTTCAAATCACGATTTTGAAGTTGAAAGTAACTTGTAATTTAGTAAATAAGCTTTTTCAAACACGGAAACCCGCATTTTTTATACTTTTTTGCAGTGAAAAAAAATATCTGCTACTAATATTCTGTAGGTACTGGGGAAAAATAATAAGCTGTCAAAGGTACATAAAATAATTGTACCGGAACTTAAAAGCACTTGACGCGCCTCAACTTCGTCTGTCAAACTAGATTAAGATAAAGTAAACGAGCAGAGCGAACTTCAGCTCCTTACTGAAAATGCTTATAGGTAAAATAAAAACGGGTTTTTTTATTTGGACGCTGATCTAGCTCCTTCCTGTGACAAAACTAACCTTACCTATATTATATCCTTAAGATATATCGATACCTGAACAGTCATGAAACGTGAACGTGTGAATTGTAACTGTTTCCAATTACTTCCATACTAATTCTAAAACTACAATTCGTCGTTTTTAAAGAAAATCTCCATTGTTTGAAAGTGGGCGGAAAAGTAAATGTGCACGTGTCTATGTTGGTATTTAATAAATTATGAAGACAAAGATAATAGATTGCATCTTTCGTGGGTGTACTAGTACCAGCGATGTTCAGTGGTGGTGACCCTTCCTGGAGCATTGTGCTTTCTCATAAACCTTTCTTTTTCTACATAATTTAGACTTGCCACAGGTCAGCGTAAAATGGTTGCGAGCGGTCGTGGGTGCTGCCATGATAGACTTAGATATCGAAACACAATAGTCGTTTATTGTTTTGTTTTAGTTTTATTGGTCTCGATTAGAGATTGAGTAAAATTAGTCTGCGTATAAAATTTCTTAATATAAAACAAAAACTGTCATTTTATCCCATTGAAAAAAAATTAAAGAGATTTTAAGATGAAACTTTGCTTAAAATTATTAAAACTATAAAAGATGTATTTAATGTTATGTCTTTTAGTGAGAATAGAACCTAAATATAAAACGTATGTGCTAGATAATCAATTGCGAGATATCTACATTCACATTGTAGGCTCGGTTCTGTAATGAATACGTCCTTATGGCTCATCAGCAGGATTTTGACATCTATTTATCTTCACACCAGATGTTACATTAATCAAATTTAATACGCATTAATTATAGAAGTGCTAAAAATCTTATTTATAACGTCCCTTATATCATTTAGGATTAAGTAGGTTTTATATGTAGAGTTCGTTTATCAACATAAATTACTTTTGATTCAATAAAGATTCGTTTTCTCAATAAAAATTGGTATATTTGAAAACAATATCTTCATATATTTATTTGTGTTTTTATAATGTCTGTTAGTTGGAATAACATTTTGTTTTACCATGTTTTACTTTAGAAAAATAATTTATTCTAATAATAATAAATATTTAAAAATCATACTGTACGTATTTACAGATGGAGAGAAAAGGTACCTTCCAACTAAAAAAAATATAAAAAACGCATATACACTCGAAAGCCTAAAAAAACAACAACATGACATCATCCTCGAAACTAACAATAGACAATACTTTGGTTATTAAAAATAATAATTCAGGAGCGACAAAAACTAATTTATTAACCTTCCTTATGTCATCAGTAGATCCTAATCTGATTTTTCTTTTACTTCCGCGTTATCATCCAATGTTGATTTCGCATAATTGCACTATAAGTGTGTAAGGTCTGAAGCTATACAATATCAATAATAATTAATACATTTACAATTCAACTACAAAGATAAGAGGAATGGAACATTGGATAGTAAGTATGTAGTTAGGTACTTGATTAGGTAATTGATGTACCACAACTTTGACACCCATCTATCATCAAATATTTAACAGTCATCAATCTTGTACATTATGGTGACATGCGCAATAGACTGTGGTGTTGTATCTCACGCTCTGTTATTGTCAACGCAATAATATTGTCTATGAAAATAATTGCCAATTGAACTTTGGTGATAAATCTCATAGCAAATTGAATACTGAATTGAGTGATGTAGATACATGAGTCAATTTGCATGTTGTCAAGCTTTTCATATTTATTAATTCTTTTTCTGCTCGTGCCAGGTTTGCATGTTGCAGGTTTAGAAATAAATATGGAATGGATATACAGAAGTCGGAATAAAGGATGAAAACATTGATTATTGGAGTATTTTCGAATAGTTATGTTCATCATCTCAATATTTGCCTCATTCTGGTTTTGAATATTAAGCGACTAGGCTGGCTCAAAGACAGAGTTAAAAGCAATCAATCGGGGATGCAATCCAATTACTAATATGTTAATTAAGGTAAAGTACACATCACATCCTGAGATCCCATCGCAGATAGGTACATCAGTCATATGTTTGACAATTTTTATAACTTATTTGGCCAACTTATTCTCGAAAACATTATATCACCATCGATAGACTTACAATAAAAAATAACGGATCTCTAACAAACAATGTATGTATTTATTATCGAGGAATGTCGAATCTTATCCGATTTAAGAAAGTAGCAAAAACGAGAGTGAATATAACATAAATCTGTAAGGAATGTATTGTTAAATAATTCCGTGTAAACCGTTGGTGTAATGTAAACAGTGGTCGGTTCCGTTTGTATGTGTGTTTTCGTGAGTGGTGTGTGTAGTTGTTTGGTTCGCAGTAAGCAGGCGCAGTCACGAAGGTGACACGAGTTGACACCGCCCGTTGCCGCCGCGACCGCCGCGACCCCCGATACACGGACGTTTCTTAATAAAACTACGCACGCGGCATACTAAACGCGACGGATTTTTAGCCGTTTAGGTATAACGCTCTAGCAATAAATTCACGGGCTATTGTCTCGTCACTAGATATTTTTCTACTTGTCAGGATCTGTGATAAAAAATAGAGGCAGCCTCTATGTAGAGCGCTTTTGTTGCTGTGATAGGTAAAGGTTATCATGGTATTTTAGTATTTATCTTGCAACTCTAAACTAAAACATCACAATTCGATTTTTGATTTAACAATTGACAAAAAAGCCAAAAATACTACGCGGGCACTACATTAAATACTACGGAGCTACGACATAATTTCTATTAAAAATATTTTCCAGCCGGCAGCCGCATGCAGCGTGCAGTGCGTCTTACTAATAAGAGTAATATAGTGTTGTTTCGATGTAGAGATATATATGCAATCTAGAAGTTTCCAGTCCGTAGCTTTATGAAATCAGAAACAGAAGCCTATTGCGTAAGGCTTATTTTTAATTTGAATTTCGAATAATAATTATTTATTTTGAATATTGCAATACATAAAGGTTAGTTTTGTGTTAATAACTTGAATAAACTTAAACATTTGTTAGAATTTTAGTAAAATATAATTGTACAATTGATTTTGATTTTGATTGTTCTACCCAGTGTTTGTGCCTTCAATTTATATTAGACAATAAAACACTTTTGCTACAATAGTAGTCACTAGTCAATAAAACTTAATGTCGATGCTTTGTCATTACTAATTACATCATTACTGATAACACGAGTACTTTAATAAATCGGTGGATCTAAGTAGGAAAATTCTAGAGCTCAAGCCAAAAATCAAAAGCAAGCCAGCCCAGGTCATCGACCATGTCATGTTAAATGAGATATAAGTTTATTGCTTGTTTAGTTAAGTTTAGAGTATTTAATGTGTTGTTTCATTAGTACGACTTTATCTTTAGAAGAACAACTATTTAGATAACAGAATTACCGTGAAACATATCTTACTTTATTTGTAGGTAACATATTTATATACGTATTTTAGAACTATATATACGAAACGTATTTTAGAGCTATTAAAATCTCATGTACCAACTTAAGTTGTATCATTGTATGGCTGTATGTACATATTGCCCACAAGTCTCTTAATTTTTAAACCTGTATACATATGATAAAAGGAAAAGAAAATTTTAAAGACGTAGGGAGGGAACAGCAGAATCCCTTCCTAGAATACCTACGTAAGTAAAATCAGATTTCATAGAATGCTTCGCGATACGCCGAGTCTTTTGGACCTCGCCTTCGTCTGTAATGAGCCGTGAAATGTGTTTGGCATATTGGGTTATCTGTAATGTCCATCCAGTTGTTTACGGACATAAATAACTATGGCAGCTCCTATATCCTAAGCATAAATAATGAATATGTTTCTAAATCAGGAAACACATAAATGTTAGCGAAAACCAAAATACAGTACAAATACCGAACAGTTAGGAATACCTAAAAACATCTTTTACATCACTACATTGAGTAGAATATGTTTCTAAGGAACCCACGTGGAATGGTTTCCGGAGGAGCCTGAGTCACGTGTAAATAGAGCAAATGACGTTCCAGATAGTTTTATAACGTTTAAAGCAAGGACGGGCAGCGGCAGAGGTACGAGATAGGCACTGGCTGCTCAACTTAGATATTATGGCGCGTGGCTGCATTTCAGACAATGCCTTGCATGAATAAAATATACTGAAAGGAGGCCACGAACGTTACTTCGCTTAGAATTCATCCTAAAGAATAAGTATCCTGACTATTCAAATATAGTCCTTTCTCGTTTTGTAATAAAGCTGTGTATAGATCCTGTTTCGTTTACTGTATCCACTGCAGGGATTTTATACTCCAATCTTTGTTTGCCTTTGGCTACGTATTTCACGTACGCTTCATTGCTTTCCGATGGAATATATTTAGTACTTTATTACATTTTTACATTTCATTTATTGAAATGTCAAGGAAGAGATTTGTAAAATTTCCTACTTAATCTATACTTTGCTTGAAGATGAAGATTAGTTAATTTGCATTATATAAATAAATAGAAAAACGTTTGTATGGTACAGAGTTTATTTTCATCATATTATATATTCAGATATATAACAGCAATTGTTTCATTACACACAATCGATCCAACATCAAACTTTTCTCCGACACTTATTTACATTTAGGGACATTCGATATTACAATTGTTTTACAAAATAATTTTCCATGTATACGCTAATAATGCATGCTTTAAATGTGTTACGTAAGGTCACAAACATAAATACAAGGCTAAGTTCTAATTTTAAAACACCGTTTCAACAAAATTCAAAACAAAACTAATTTAAAAGGTAACGAATGTCCCTGTTCCTTTCCTGGTCCTCACACATACATTAAAATCTACATTTCATTTACAAAATATCTCCAAGCCATCATTACATGACGGCTACAAATAGAACATCATTTATCTAAGATTTAAAGCCTTTACAAAAGTTCATAACTCTAACCAAATTACGTAGTTGCGGATTTTCATTTCATTTTAGAAGTATTATCGAAATAGATAATTTGTAGGCTTTGTAATTATTTAATTTTCAACAATTAACAAAAACATAGACGTAGAAGGTACGAATTTACACATGTTATGATTCATGCCACATATATACAGCTTGCTTGAGTTGGGATGTTATTAAGTGTCTGATATAAATTCGAGTATCGAAAAATATCGACATCTTCCTTCATTAGCCAGTTACATCTTTAACAAAAACTACTCATTGACCCCAAATATTGAGAATATAATATTCAATTTTGTTTTTAAGGTAAAGGATTCTCCTTGTAGCATATATCATGTAGCTGTATATTAGATTTACATGCAGCTTGACTTCATCTGACAATGTGCGTTGAATACTAAAGGCGATCTTCTGTATCTATTTATTTATAGCTCATCTTGAATTAATATTTTGTTCAGCTTTGATACAATGTGTGTGTTGCGATGTCTTATAATGAGAGTACAGTTCTGTTTTTAATTCTTATCTAAATAAATATTAATGTTTGCAACGGGGCACAAACCTAAACTATACTGTATCACATAACATATTATTCGATAGATTAAATTATGGCTTAATCGATAGTATAAATAATTATATTCGTAATATTAATATGGCAACACAATATATTTACTAGCTAAGCACCTCGGTGTTAGGTATTTAGATATTTACATGACTGTACAGTCTAAAATGATTTATTCATTGTTCTAATCGTTATACCTCTTTTTAATAAAATTATTGCCGACGAATAAATAACAACGATTATACTTTTATCATTTTATGTAGTACATAAATATAATTTGTGTTATTATTAATTATTATGTCAAACACGAATGATCGCATGTTATACTTAAAATAAATGCAGTACAACGTTTTGCTCATCCCAGTGATAGATAGATACTAAATTCATTTAAAGAAACGCAGGTTCCTTGTTTAAAATCGTAATTTAAAAGAAAAAAGTACATATTTACAGAATATTTTTAATAACAATTAATTGATATGCGTATATAAATTTTAGAACTTTCAATGTTACATAAATACATATACTAAATGCATTAAAGTTTTCTGCTTCGTGTGACAGAACAAGATGAAATGTATTAAAAGTTCTGTCGAAGTTCCACCTCCCGCCACCCGCCGGCCTCTGTCGAGGAATACCTGCTCCCGATCCATACACTAGACGTCAAACTAAAGTTTTTGCATTTAAATTGAGATTCATATTTTATAAACAACTAACGTTACCTACTACACAATCTAGATTCTATGACGTGATTGTGATTCTAGAAAATTAAAACGTAATACTTCGAAGTCGAGCTATGCGGGCCAGCCCATCAGCGACGAGCCCTTGCTAAGCGATGTTCTACCTTAAATCAAACTGCCGGAAGTTGAATCTAAGTTTGACTCGGCTTGATGAGAAACGGCGACGATGACGATTAATGAATACATCGCGGTTAATTATCAACTTCCTGGCGTTAGAAATAAAGCCTAATATTGCCAACCGACATTGATTTCAGGTGTGGTCTAACTTTTTAGGATATAACACAGTCATGTTTTTCCGTTAAGAGATTCCACAGCTCTAATGGGATAGTTTAAGCAAAAAATTTAAACTCCTACTTTGTAGGTATGATTGCTTTTCATTCTTGTGATATGGTTTTTCTAGTTGGGTTCACTAGGGTTCATTAAGTCCACTTAAGATCACTGGTTTAGGTGAAGGAGCTGACACTCGTTAAAAAAACCACTCCGAATGTGATGATGCTGGTGAACGGTGTTATATTTGGAGACCCTGACGTCTTCGGTGTCGATGAATGGACTGTCTCCTCTTCGAATGCCCTTGTACCTGTTAAAAAAACATTGTGAAATCAATAAGAAAAAGTCTTATAAAAGTTGCAACCTACAAAAACAAAAAAAAATCGAACTTTAAACCTCCTTTCCTCCAAATGTTCTTTTTCTTTCTTTAAAATTTTCCATAGAAATCTAGTCTCCGGTATTTGGAGTAGCTGGTACCACCAGTGTCACTCATACCTAGAGCCGTTATCACCGTCCTTCCAGAATCCTTGACGCCAAAAGTGGCATCGGAAATGCAAACCTCCTTTGCTCGAACGTTATTTTTTTCAAATTTCCTATAAAATGTCATTGGTACACTTACCACCGGTGTCCCTCATGCCGGAGCCGTCGTCACCGGAGCCCTCGGCGTCGTAGGCGGCGTCGTCGTCCGGGTAGCTGCGGCCGGAGCCCGAGCCCTCCTCCCCCGCCTCGTCCCCCTGCATTATGGCCTCCGCCGCCGGGACGCCACCGCTCCACGAGTGAGACACTAGCACCTACGGACCAATCAACAATTTAAAGGGACTACCAAATAAGTTTCAAGTCAACAAATCAAATAGAAACTTTTCAACTATGATACATTTTGATGTATTCTCTAACCTGTCGAGCTTGTCGTAGCCGGTCTGCAACTGAAGATACTTTCGAATCTTGAAGCGCAGTCCCTTGTACTTCAGGATTATACCTCTGATCACTCAGCGAGGATGATGCAACTAAAGGCTTCGTGTAACTGTGAACGAATAGAAAGCATTAAAATTTGAACAAAGCTTGTAAAGTAAATACGTTTTCTAGGATTAGTACTTAGTGTACTTACTCTCCAATGGTCTCTCCGTTCCAGCATAGTTGGTTGGTGTCGTGGGCGAAGTCGGGCTCGTTGCAGAGTTTGTCGGCGAGCACGAGGAAGAGTTTCTTGCTAGCGGCGAGGGAGGCGGCGAACTGCAGCAGTTCAGTATCCGGTGGCGGAGCTCGCAGGCCGTCGCGGCGCGTGGCGGGCGTCGGCCGCGGCGGCGTCATACCCGGGGCCTCCACCGTGCTTGGGGGACCACAAACTTGACGGATCTGAGGACAAACACGCTTATATACTAACAAAATAACTTTCAATTAATTTAAGTTTGCTCCTAAGAAATCAGAGTACATTACGGAAGCAAGTTGCATATCATTAATCTCTCGGATAAGAATACACTGCTGCTCCCGGACCGCGATAATAAGCGGTGTTTCAGCTGGACAGAGATAAATTGTTTTGCGTTATCTATTGTCTTTTGGCTATCAGCAACAAAAAGCTGAGAAGAGTGCGAAATCATCGGTAGAAGACATTGGTATTGGCGCGGAAAATTTGTGTGTGCGGCAGAGATTACCTTCGAGTGAAAGGACTCGCGACAAATGCAATTAAAATACCTATAGTAAAAGGTATATAAGCCCCGCAACTAAAAGCTTAATTTTTCATCATTTTTAATATTAATAACATCTCAATGAAGCTAATTTACGTAATACTATGGACTTCATGATTATTTTATGCAAATTTTACTTACCGATGAAAAGGAATAATATTCATGTTAACAGCAAGACGATTGTGCGGTTATTTGCCATACAAAATTTGATTACTATGCAAGGTTAATATCATTTTGGTGGACGTTAATATCTCAATTATAATCATAAAAATTAAGACTTGATTTGGTAAGTAATTCTTGTTTTTTGTTGTAACACGAAATAAGAGTGATAAATATTCATTAGCGTCAGGTTGGAGGAACAAAACCGGCCCGAGCATACTTTGTAGACATGGTAGGAAGAGCTACAAAAAATAACAAAAAGTTAGACTTGATAGTGCAAAGATTGCCGCTATAGATAGGTAGCCGTGGGTGAATGAAACAATGTTAATAGAATATTCATAATTATCATATTACTGAACTATTAAAAATGGCTTTGGTTTTTAGGCGGGTTGTTGTGGAGAACAGCAAAATAGGATTTAATAGGTATGATGACATTGTGCCCACATTCCACATCCATGCATCGGTCATTGTATGACTAATGTAATAAGTGTGTCATCCATTGATGATTTGTGCCTATTTTAAATATACAATGGAATCGATAGCGAAACATACCTACTCAATGTAAATACATAAAGGAGGTGGGGTAGATCATATATTTTTTTGTGTTTACCAATCGTTAGATCGATGTAACCAATTTAAAAATCCGTCATCTGATTGTAATACATAAGCTGTAGCCGTGGAAGGATATCCTCTATTCTTATTTATTAGCAATTTAATTGAAATTCAAAACATTTGCCTAAAACCGACCATCCTGTTGTGCGAATATCTTATGAATTAGTGACGTAGATGGGTATGTGACAGTAACATCCTTTGGTACTTTGATCGACGGACTCATTAGACAGGTAGGTATTTAGTGTTGAAATCAACAGCCGGGCGGGATGCGTGGGCGCACTAAAGCTATAATTAATAATACGGCAGCCGTGACAGCGCATTGCGCAACCTAAAGAGACCACTTGAAAAACAACTTCGATTTTTAAATTATTTAATTAAAACATATTCGTTATAGGTATTCGTATTGTTCGAACGGGTTGTTACACGTACCGATTACCTGATTGTTATTTTTATATTTCACATTGGTGTACAATACCCATAGTACTGAAGGGCTTAAGTGACTTCTCTTTAACACTATTTTGTATTTTATAAAAGAAACTGAGATTACATGTGTGTGTGTGTGGGAGAGCAGATAGGGGTAGACCTAGGCGGACCTGCCTTGACCAGTTGGGTGACTTGCTGAGAAAAGGACATGTCAGAAGTACCCATAACCGTCGGGTGTGTTTGAGGAGATGCATGGATGTAAGGATCGTTGCGTATGGCGAACCATTGTCTCTACTGCCCCGTTGAGACGAAGGCGTGAGTGTGTGTGTGTGTGTATTCAGGTTACATATGAGGTTTTTTAGAATTCCTATCAGAATCGGATAGGATCTTTGGCTACAAACGCGTTTTGTAAGTACACGGCGGGTCAGAATGAACGGTAAAATGTTAAACAACAAATAATATAAGCCAGTAAAAAACGATTTAATGATTGCAATGATTCACAAAACACATCTTACGCCCACGCGTCAGTCATCGGACCACAATAATTCATGATAATGCTATTGGTTATAGCAATTAATTCGTAAGAAAAATATTACATATTAATATATTTAATTTATTAGTCTTATAAATAGAAATCGTTTAAATATCTACGTGGGTGCACATAACGAGCGCACAGCTAGACATTTTTGATATTTAATTTGAAAGACTACGAACGTATTGCTTTTCGAAACTGGATATATTAACAAAACAATTATAATACAATAAATGGGTTGTGGGATTGACATATCGGACAATAAAATATATGGAAGTGATACGAATGAGCGTGATGGGAGTATATGTCAATAAAACTTGGATCGACTGTCTGACTGGCTGCGCCCACGCATGTCACGTCGCAATCCGAGGCATGAACGGAAAACGTAACGCTGTCTCCATCGGTCACTAACTATTCTTCATAACTGTCTCATATATTTACTCCTCACTATGTTTGTATCTTGAATATATTTTATATTAGAAATAAGCGACTTGGGTACTAAACGTATGAAAAAAAAAATCCGTGTTCGTTGTCTAGTATGTTTCATTGTTACAGGTACTCGTTGTAAGTACCTAAGCCTCGAAAATTTAACGTTTCCAAGATGCAAAAATTCTGCTGTTTTCTCGGGATACTGTAGTTGACAAAACATTGTCAGACGTAAAAATACAGTTTATAATATAAATTTGGAGTATGGACATGAATTGAAATCGAACAATACAGATAAAGTGTGTATAGCATTGTAGTTCAGAAACTAATAAATTTGCTGTCCGTCGTTACATTGGAGGGGCCGGGTAGGTATCTGCAGCGTAATTTCAGACCGTCAAAGAGTGAGTTTTCCTGTGTGTAGGCGAGGTGCGGTGCGACGCAAGATGCGGTTTGCATTTGCAGCTTTATTACCTACGCCGAGTCATAAGAACACAACATAGGTCGATGACCCGCGATAATATATGTTAACCACTGCATTGTGGAAATATAACTTTTGGTATTGGTTCTTAAGGAGGAAATATTGGCGGTAGATGAATGGATGAATAAAAATGTTTTTCTGTAATAATGTATGTAATTTACATTACTTTTTACTTACAACAGGTTTTAATTCTTCTCCAACATAAGTTATTCCGCGCATAAAAGCGCAATTCTATTTGTTGCGTTTGTTGAAATTAAATTTACAAAGTTTTTATACGCTTTAAATGGGTAAGATGGTCTGAAAGCTTTCGATGGTCGAAGCCGTGACGGGTCATTTATTTATATAATAAGATATTCAACTTATAGCACGGGGAAGCTTTAATAGCAAAGCCTATAATGCTTAACGACTAGAGTTTTGTCAAAATTACTCACCATTAACTTTAATTACAGTATATTTTCAAGCCGACGCGCCTACTCGACGACTTGGGAGGTAGTATGAATCTCTCTTGCTCTTTTATTATTAATATTTATTTAAAATACTTCCATCGATTTTTGCAAATAGCACATTATTAACTGTACTTAGTTAATTGTTTTCATAGAATAACAATGCCATGTTGATTGTCATGAAAATTGAAAGTAATTATTACGGAAACTCAGAATTTAAGCTGAGCACGGAAATTAAAAGTCAACAGCTTTCCGAGCTCGATTTCCAAGAGAACAAAAATAAGCTCATCCCAATCCCAACCCCAAGATAATTATCTTTTCCTCAAACTCTATTAAGGTTGGTTTAGCAGTTCGTTCGTTATAAATTACTCATGGACAGACAACTTTTCTTTACACTTAACTTTTTGTCTTCAATCCATTGTAATCACGGTTGTGTACGAGTACTTAGGTTTATATTACCAAATAATATTTACGACTACACATTTCATTTCGCACAATTCACAGAAGGTTTATAGGCATTTTCCTTTGGCATAAACAAGGAGCTGAGAGCCAATTTACATACAAGTGTTGGCGAATGTTCGAAGATATTGCAGCACGTAACACATCACATCACAGGAAACTACGTCCTTGAGTGACATCATCCAACGTGTCTGCAGTATTCGTATCGTATCTCATCACTTTTGTTCATGTCGAAAAGCTCAAACGATTCCGCTGAGCTTATAAGATCGAAATCCGATCGAAGACAGGATCCCCACAACCAATAGAAACGATAAAAGTGGAATTATGCGCTAATCCGAGGTATAAACTCGACAAGTTTTTTCCTGGTAATCTGATCGGCCTTAAGACATTTTTAGTTAGTTAAGATTTAATGGTGAGCGTTGGCGATAAAAGTCCTCATTTGTAGTTTAGATGCAATTCTGTTGCGTTTGTTTAGTGGTTGTGGGCGAACACACGACCGCCGCCACGCGTGACCCCGCGCGCCATCCACCCACGCTGGCTCTACTGTTTATGGTCTGTTAATCCCATCTTAAACTTATCTCGGGTGAGATGCCTAACTTTACGATCATTGAATGTGCCCAAACCTTTGTTCTACTTGATTAGATGCTAGCAGGTTGGTGGTTTCCGCATCGGTTTATTGCCCACATCAGGAAATGAAGTTAAATGGCGTTGGGTGAACGGGTTATTTTACAATAAGAAAGTTCGCACGTTGCAAGTTTACCTAATGTGAAACCACCACGATGCCAAACTTTTCCCTTATTGCGATTAGTTTTACCTTTTAGATTGAATTAATTTATGTTACAAAGCTAGCTTAATTAAATATTCCGTATACATATACAACAAAATGATTTGAGTCTTGTTACCAGCAAAATACGCGTATCTCAAATTAAGTAATTTTATTGCTCGTTGAAGAAATACCCATTTTATATTTGTACCTGACATAAGGTAATCATTAGAAATTGCAATAATGACTAGAGTTAGAATTAAACTAGTGTCTGTACCTAACGTAATTTTCTTCTACCCTGAAGCAAATACCTTGTCAAGCCCTTCAGTAAGTAGACTCTAGCTACGCCCATGTCGTGTTCGGTGCCATATTTACAATAAAAAGTATTTTATTTAAATGTCGAGGAATGTAACAAGCCACTAGAAGAGTAATTGGCTTAAACGAGCTATATAATTTACGCTGTTCGACACCTTTTAAATAACGTTTTAAATTGTATCCTATCCTTTATGGTCGCATCCGACTGGCAATTACCTACGGAACCGTTAGCAGATACACTGGAGTATCTACTTTGAAATACATTAGCGCAACTTCAGCACGATTTAAATCACAGAACCAGTAAAGAGATAGATCACAAGCACGGGTATATCAAGAAATTTAATCTGATTTTCACAAGTACGTATTTTAATTAGGAAATTAAATAATATCTAATAAATATTTTCACACACCAGTTAGGAAACACAAAAAAATTACAATCTTTTATCAAAGCTAATTCTTTTCAGTTCGTTTCTAAAACTTAAGAGTAAATCGTAGAACAGTATGTTCCCTGGTAAACAATAGTATATACTACTCCCTGGTAAATAGTCGTATATTTAGATTCACAGCAATGGTACGAGACAAGGATATAGTCTACTTCAAAGTAATGTGCTGCGGCTGGTGTCATATCAAGGACCGCATATTGTGTCTAAATAATCTCGGGCTCTACAACCTCTTCTATTCTTCTATAAACTCAAGTTGATTCATGTAGCAAACTTCGCTAAAACATCTTAAAGATGACTGTTCTACTGCTATCGAGGCTCCTTACTGAACAAGTTTCTGCACCATGAATACAGAACCCAGAAAGAGCAAGAATACAGAATAGTATTACTGATTCATTAGTTAAAATTGGGATGTTACCTTTTTCTCCAAGGCGACGTGGTTTTCGAGCGCGTGCATGATGGCCTCGGAGACGCGAGCGTCCAGCGCCCGCAGCGCCGCGTCAGCGTCAGTGCGGCTCATGCGCTCCACGCCCTCCACGTACTCCGACCATGGAACCTCCAGCTCAGACACCACTGATCCTATGCTCCTGCATATACACAATGTTAGATAAAGTCATAGTCAATAAGCTATAGTCATACACAGTACACATACACACTACCTACAAACAAGGTTTTCAAACTCTCATAATCAATTATTTAATATAGTCCATTTTATTATACAAATAATACATGATGATCATCGATAGCGCGAAGTAAGAATTAAATTTTATATTGTTTTTTATTTATGTTGTGATAAGAACTCTTCAACTACTGTAACAACTTTAGGAACTGTTCCATAACATTAACAAGCAGTAAAGAAGGGTGCACGTCCCAAATTAAAATAGGATGAAACACTAGATTTAATTAGCGCGTCCTCCGTAATGTTTAAGATGACGGAGCAGTTTCACTTACAAGTTAGTGAGAAACCTTTGTAAAGTCTACAAAGTTTAGACTCAAGCAAGGAACCTAATTAGCACTGAATACCTCCTTTAAACTCGTGAAGTAGCGGAAAAAGCTAGTGGAACTTTGAGAAAAAAACATAGCTAACCGAGAAATTGAAAAGAACCCCCTAAATAGGTTACACTATTGCTTTATTTTAACTCTAAATAATTGTAAATAGTTGACAAAGAATGCTTGCAATTTTTTTTCTGACAGGATTACATTTCCATACAAGACAATAAAGTGAGCCCTATAGATTTTATTAGTGTAAGTAATATTGGGGTGTGAAACGTTTACCTAGAACTATTACTGGGAAGTCGTACGTTTATGACGCCAGCACAAGTTCTTCACTCTAAGCACTGAATACCTAATATGTTCCAGTAGTTAAACGGCACTAAACTTACATACTGCCTCTAACTTATCTAGGTTGCTAGTGTTTTGCATAACTTACATTTGTTTCCCTATTCAATGTGGTTAAGCATTGTTTCAAGTAGCTAAATATTAATGTAATTGAATCAATTTATTTACTTTTAGTTCAAGTACAAGAGACCTTTAGTATCATCAGTAAAAAAGGGAGTAAAAACCGAACCGCCAAACTGGCAAGAATTAGTAAAAGTCAAATGTTTTAAATCCCATTTAAGGCTTTTGAAAAGCAAAATTTTCAAACGGATGTTTATTCTTCCCCCTTTTTTAAATATTTTATCTTTATATTAGTTGTTTAAAGTGGACTTACCCCCTTACGACATTGAGACAATAGTTCCTACATGGTCTCGCGTTGTACCCTCGACAGCGCGCACAGCCAGCGGCGCGCAGCAACCGCAAGGACACCTCCTCGTCCATGGAGCGGATGACCTGCTCGCTGGCTGCCAGCGCCGCTGCGCCCACCGCTAGCACTTGCAGTAGGGCGCGGGCTGCCTCCAGCGAACGAGACAACGATGTGCCAAGCTGTTTACATTGATATATGCCTCAATTTAAATTATTCTTATTTCCTTAGATGGAGTGGGAAAACTTTGGGAAAAGACAATTTTGTGTTCCATTGAGAAATGTGTCAAACATAAATCAGCTGGATACTTAACTTTGTTTTGTATTTTGTAGCTGAGATTGAAACTTACTTGCTGAGGTATATCCCCGAATGGTTGAACCGACTCGTATTCGTCTTTTAAGCAGGTCTCGTATTCTGGTGTGAATTGTTTGGCGCCCAGTCTGAGGATGTTGTGGTAAGCAACAGGGAAGATGTCCCGGAAGAACTTCCGTGCGCTGGCGCTGAGGTCCCGCGGCGGTGGTGAGCCGAGGTCTTCGCCGTTGATGACGTCACGCTCGCTCCCCGGTCGCAGCAGCGCCCGCATGTCGTCGTACAAGGCGACCAGCGGGACATGCGCTCGCGACCCATGCCCGCGGTACACTTGCGCTAGCAACACCGCAGTTTTGTTTTGTGACTGGTGTGATAGCGCGGTTAGATGTTCTAAAAGTTAAAAGATATATTATAATAATATGAATACTGTATTCCAAACAAAAAGGGGCTTTACAAACGGTATAAATATTTTAATTTTTTATCTTTCAGCAATTAACTCCTAAAATAACAGGATTATAGTAGGAGCCTTCGCATATTTCAAATTAGATCCCGATATGAAGGGTCTGAGCAAATAGGCGTAGTTAGAGAGCAAACAGTCCCTCGGTATTTGGTGTTGATAAGTCGGTTGTCACCTGGAGGGGCAGGGAGAGCGCGTTATCTTGGAATGCAGCAGCGGGCGTAGGGATCAACGCCTCGCCACATTCTTACGCATGGACACGACTCACTCGCCGCTATTAAATTAGGAAATAATTAAATTCCTTTTGATAATGGTGTCATGTTGATCCTACATAAGCCCGTGTCTGTTTGAGTACTGTACCAACTTTTATACTGAGGAGTTTAC
Source organism: Choreutis nemorana (assembly GCA_949316135.1). NCBI lineage: Eukaryota > Metazoa > Arthropoda > Insecta > Lepidoptera > Choreutidae > Choreutis > Choreutis nemorana. The sequence goes on along the minus strand of OX438597.1, from coordinate 4,167,032 downwards.
GTTGCTTTCCCTTCAACAATAACAAGGTACAGTATATTTCGTGGCTTTATCTCGGTTAGTATTTAACCGGTATTAACGGTTCCGTAAATTAATCTGGGATTGAAACTTTTTTTTCTTTGTGCGGAGCGCTGAGTTTGTTTGGGTAGAAACGTCTCTTAGCGCGTGCCGGTGAAAGCACCCTTTGAAGTGAGTACTTTGATAAGAAGGTTTTCACTTTTCAGAGATTATTGAAAGAGGAGCCGCTTCGTACAACCGCGTCAAACTCCCGCCCTGTTTTATTACTGTTACGTAAGTCTTAAATTAAAAACATTATACTCTGATACGCACAAACATCGATTTTAAATATTGAAATACAATGTATTCTAAGCCTAAAAAAAAGGCTTTTGACATATTTTTTTAATTCAAAACATACATAAAAACATTACATATGTTAAAGTACCTACCTAAAATTTAATCCTGTTGAGTTGTTTTTCATAATATAAAGAATAATAGAAAATCGTTGTGAAAATTCTTTTCCGACGATCGTTATATATTTGGGCTAAATTACAATACTCATGAAACGATAGGTCATATACTCGAAAATTAATGATTCTATTCTTATAATCGAGAATAATTTAGTCTAATATAGGCTCTAACGGAACGATTCTGATTCAAAATGTTATAGTCGTTAGTCTAGCTAGTCTATGCTCGTAACGAAACCCTCATGAATTTCAAATGAGCACAAACCGACAGCCGAGAACGATTCAATTCCCATACAATATTTTGGCATTCTGAATTAACTAAATAGAAACTATTTCAGCTTTTCATTCATATCATATTTCTACTCGAAACTCCAACCTCTTTACACAAAAAACTGTTAAATAAGTAATATCGTGACCGTGTGTGGTCTCAGTCCTGAGGGTTAGAAGAAACAATAGAATCTCTTGTCGAGCGCACTTTACATCGTTTCCTTTTAAAGGGTGGAGGTGAAAGTTATTGTTTTATATATACCCACTTGAAAGGTCGTGCAACTTACCCGTTACTGAGTGAACTTCATTCATCCATATACTTAACCAAAAAATTACTGACGATTTTCCTCAAAAGAAAACTTAATAAACCTTTTTATGACCCAAAATGGATGTAATGTATACGGCAGTCGATATCGTAAAGTGTATATTAATATAGTTTACGAGAGGCGTAGGCTTTTGGGTCATAAATAAGGCAATATTCCGGATTTACATCAATGTTTGCTTTACAGCTCGCTTAGCCTCGGGCAAATTGGTATGCTAGCGCCACGTTGTTATCATTAGAAGGTCCCCTTCCAATTATTACAAATGTGGTTACATTTATTATTCAAAATAAAAAAATTAAAAAAGTACAAATTAACTATGTACCCAAAACGTAGTTTTAAACACGTTTTCAAGTAAATTCTGCCTATGTTATCATCTGACCATTTGCACCGCTAAATAAACTATGCGGGTGGCACAGTTTACGTCTTAGGGCCATCTAATAAATATCTATCGTGTTACAAATACGTCAAAGTCTTCATAACGTGGATAAAGCCACCTGGAGCTGTGTTTACCTTCAGCGTGGAGCTCGGTACACAAAGTGCCCAATTTGTCGGCGCCTCTAAGACATGGTTAAACAACTATTGTTCTCTGATAAATCTATTCCGAACGTTCACTCCGTCTTGGGCATTGCTTAATGCTTTATCACATCATAACAAGGTTGGGAATTGCTCTATAAAAGGTCGATTACGATTTACAAGTGCGAGTATTTATTGCTTCAACTCGCTATCATAAGCTGACATGATTGCGGTAGGTCGGTGTTTGTATTCGGATTCGACTGATACCAAACACTTGGTACTAATTTTCTCGTCCCGCCGCGCGCCGCTGACTTATGATTATTTTGACAACGGACTGGCCGACAAAGCAGAAGATAAGAAATCAAACAAAACATAAAACTGAACCGAACCTATAATAAACCGTTATTTTGTGCAAAAACTAGATATCAAAATGAGATTGACAATGATACCTTTATAATTAAAAGAAACTGCGATGGATATCTGAATTTCCGCATTAAAACATAAAAGGCAAGAGGAATCATCATTCTCTTATTCTAACAACAAATGCTTACCAAGCAGCGTGATCCTGGTGGAAAGCAGCAGTTCAGCGATAGGCCTGGTGGCGGCAGCGGCGCGGGTCTCCACCTCCCCGCGCACCGCACCTCGCAACTGCATCTCCCGCCGGCGCCCGCAGCACTGCCCGCCGCATGTGGGACCTACAATATAAAAATAAATCAAATCATGTTGGAAGAAAATGAAACACTCTGCAGAAAGAAACCTTAATGCTCAATATTGCTTGGAATGTATAGTTAACTTTATCCAATTTTATTTATTTTTATAAAACAGTTGATAATTATGATCTATGTGTTACGAGTACGTTATGTAAGCTGTATTTCAAATCACAGCACAGCAAATTGTGAGTTTTAAAAGGCAAAGTTTTTGGTGCCAAAAGGTTCTTTCAATGTATTTTTCCGGAATCATGAAAAGTCTAAACACACGGAAACCTATATAGCAGTACACTTTTATGGGACAACGTCATCAATTATATGGGATGCCTCTCCCGCGAGCAACGGTGTCGTTTTTAGTTTGACACAGGCGTCAGATGGTATGGGTAAATGATGAGGGGGTGGTTGGATGCCATTGTGGCAGAGTGACAAGGGTCCTAGTATTCAAATCTCTGTTAAAAACAATTCACACATTTGCACGCGCGTTTTCCCTGTTTAGATAATGGTGTAGGGTTTTAGATTGAATCCCGGTATACTTTTCCAATTTTCAAAATGTAATGTCCTATGTTACATTTTATATTTAAAAATGAATGTGCTAAATTTGTTTTTTTTTACTAATGTAATTTGTGTTTTTTTAGTATTTACTACAAATACTGCGTTAAAAAACAAAACAAAGAGGTTCTTAGAAATCTATTAACAGAATGTGTCTCAGCTTTTTCACATTCATAGCTTTGCAACCCACCATTGTAATGGGAGATGGTATCTAAATTTCATGCTATAGAAATTATGTTGCTAAAGAATATATACAAGTAGGTTCAAAGGATCTCTACGTTGTAGTACTGTTATAATGTCAATCTCCTGTTAGTGAGACAAATAAATGAGAGTTGGCAATAAACAAAGTATTTATGGATTATCTGTTATTATTTATAAGTACGTTACATCTAAACTGGCGCGAGCCCAAGCCCGGGCCAAATCGTTTTTCTTTTGCCTGACAAAAATTTTCGCTTTCTTACAATAAAACTAGAATGTAGAATTATGACTTCTAGATAAAAAAATATCTAAAATAGAACTGAATAGAACCATGAAATAGAGATTCCAAATATCTGTCCAATCGTAAACGAACCCAAAAGTAATGTAGTGTCTGGAATAGAAAATCGTTTTTCTTCCGCTTTTAAATTTGTAACTTGTATCTAATAAATGAAAATAGATAAAAAAATACTGTGTACGGTTTTGGAAACGGTGATTAAACAAATAATTTTAGGAAAATCCCGAGAATGGACCTAAATCTCTTTTGTTGGCTTAAAATTTAAACCCCTGAGTTTACAAAGACGATATTTAGAAACATTAACGTCACTGATACGTCATATTTATTTCACCAGCGCCGTTGTACAAGGGTAAAAATTCAGGATTTTTAAAATGAAGCAATAATTCGCGTCGGGAGCTGTATAAGTAATAATTTTTTAAGCTATACTGCTAATAGCGTTGGAAAGTGAAACTTTATGAGTGTTGATGCCAAATGCCAAGAGCCACACGAATTTGAAGGCCGCAGCGACAGACTGAGCGGCTCCTAATAAAACTGTAGCGAAGTAATTCACTGTATTTATCATTCTATTAAAACTTTAATTGTCGATCGATTAACATTTCAATTGCATGATAATTTCCCCAGTAGGTAACTAAAATTTTTGATGTCTCTAAAATGCACTGGTAGTTTTTAATAATAATAACCACACCATGACACACACATTGACGCAGCCCTGCACTATGATATAATCTTGTATCGCTGTCACTACACGACGATATGGGGTACACTACATAGATAAGAACACAACGTCCAAGACCGGTAACTGAAATAATGCGTTTGGCAAATAACGCAAAGTTCCGTCCGCACCGGAATTTGAACCTGGAACCTCTAGCGTAGCAGTCGGCTGTTTACACCACTGCGCCACCGAGGTCGTCACACAGACGCATATTCCGCATGTCACACTGCAATTGATTTGAAACCTTCAGCAATTAAATTAATATTTATAAACAACTAGAGAGTGGCAAACAAACGAACGGTAAGTTTAATAATATGCTATTTATTACCTATGCCCACGTTAACCACGCATTAAATCCTGAAGGATCACAGAACAAATTTTAAAAACTAATGTTTCAAGTTATAAAAAATGGTTAAATTTGAATAAAATTAACTAATAATTATTTGTTGATTCATCTATGCTAGTAAATAGAGATCATTTCTTTAACCGTTGAGGTTTTTACGTAATTATCAATCTGTAGGTGTATTGTATAAACGTGGTCACCGTGTGTCCCAGCGTGGGCTCCTCCACCGTCCGTCCACTAATGAATATTCTAAACATTGTCTCAAAAACGCAATAAAATTAAGCCAAACAACCACCGCATCCGCTATTAATACTTTACGGTTTATTAAATGATGTCTGGACAAGGTTTTTTATTCTTATTTATTGAATCTTAAGCGATGTCTCCGAATTAAACTTTGAATATAATATTTTAATTATACGATATTTAGTAAAAAATTCTGATCTTTTCGCATTCGATCGCATTTTATAACAGTTATAAGAATAGCTTGAAATGTAACTTAAATCTAATGTAATATTTACGTAGTAGCTTTTGTAGAGGTCTTATTTGTCATTCATCTGACACTACTACTGCGAAACTGAGGAAATTTTATGAAAAATAATCTACTTAATGTTGAAGAAAGAAGACAACTTCTCATCGTTACTTGTCTTACTTTTTTTTCTTCAAATAACTCATATACTTCAAATGTTTTAAATGATAACCAAATTATTATTTCCCAATTCCAACATATTTAAATAAAAAAATATGAACTTTTCAACCAATCGTGTAACAAAAATAATTTATTTAAATATTAAATTTACCGAAGGCATAAATAGCAAAATAAACTAGAAATGGTCCTTCAACAAAATACGACTAGGGAATCACAGACAACGACTAGTTATGTTTATAAAATATGTTCGTTTTCTATTTCCACTTTCACAACGGTAGGTATACCGGATTACCCCATATTGTAGTATCGCGGAGCGGGTATCCTGCATTGGGTTTAACGTTAATTCCTCCAGTGAATATGTAAAATGCAGTTAACCGCTCAGCCGCTATTTAAACTAGCGTAAATTTATTTATTGTCCACTTCACAGTTTTACATGAACAATACAATAATGTGTACAACTTAAATAACTGTTTCTGCGCTAAATAGGGCTAAGTCACGATAACCGGGTTTAGTGAAAACAACCTTAATATAAAAGCCGAGTCGTAAGTTACCAGATTTGCATGTTGAAATTCAGTAAACTGTGAAACTATTTTATATTTTAATTCTTCAGTGAATAGTAGAGGTACGGCAATAAAGTTTGTACAATATGAACTAACTGTAGGTTACTTTTGAAATTAGTGTAAAAAATCTGCAGAACCGAAACTGTAACATAATTACACAACGAGAACGTTGCCGGGACGTATAACAAACTACCGCATTCTGCAATGCAGACAAATTACGCAACTTCAAGATTATCAATTCGAAATTTCACATTTCAAGCTTTCCTTTATCAAACTGCTTCAGCCGATGTTGAAGCAATTTGTTCGAAGTTCGTTGAAGTAATTCGTATTGAAATGGACACTAACATGTAATAACATTTAAAACCAATGTTTTTTATTACAAAGTTTAATTAAAAATGTTTTTTTTTTTAATTAAAACGCGGGAGATCCCGATTACAATAACGATAAGAAATAAGTTACACACTACTCAATAAGATGTTAAAATGAAATAATTAATACGTGGAAATAAAAATTAAAGAATGTGAGAAGTATATACCATACCATAATAATATAAATTAATTCAAACAAAATTCAAATTAAACATTACAAAAATTCATGAATAAGATTAGTAAAAAGGTGGAATAGCGAGAAATAATAATGATTATATCATCGAAAATGAGCAGATCAATTCAGGTAGTCCTTAAAGTAGTCGCATTGTGGATAATGTTGAAGGAGTGCGTTGAGCGCAGCCCGCATGCGGCACATGGGGGATTGCGAACAACAAACACGGCGACATGAGCGCTGCCACATATACCTGTCCAGCACATTTAAGATGCACATTAAATTGTGCAATTCTGAGACCTTTAGAGTACCTCGCAAAACCTTCAGTGCTGCTTGGAGCTCCAGGTTAGTCTAGGTTTCTATATAGTGTTCTCTTACTTGGGCTTACATGGTGGCATGAATGTATTTTATACACAATAAACTTGCAATCACGGTATCCTATATAAAAAATCGTATTAATGGAGATAATATGAACCGCCTTCATTGCCTAATGGATAATTTAGCTCACACTCCGGTGGCGGTCGTAAGTTCAAGTCCCATCAACTCGTAGGTAACGGGATTTTGAAATGCCTAAGACCTGTGTATACCCTACAGTAATCGAGCTATCGCGTACAAACAACTATATTAAAAAACCCTACATTACATTACATACAAAGTACATTGTTGCCTAGTATATATAAATTAAAAACAAAATGAAGTTATATAAATAAAGATATATGATACTGTATTCGTCCCATGACTCGAAAAAAGTTGCAATCTTATAACAAAAACCAAAATTTTACCACACTTGTTTTTTTTAATAGTTATTGTAAGCGAGCTGCTAAGTGAAAATGTATGTAGTGTGTCTCTAGTTTTCCAAACTACTCATTCTATATGCTAGGCAAGCATTTTCTACCTTACAAATTACGATGATAAAGATACAGTATTACACCTGTACCTAGAGTGCCTAGTTGTCCTTTTAAAATGAAGTTGTGTTTGTTGTTGGATTTGACTTTAGTTAAAATTTTAGGTAATTTCTTTCTAGTAAAACCGTCACTGTACAAAGCCTACTTTATTGTTTTATTACTTTTACTTACAAACATAATTATTTGTCATCAATTAATTAGTTAAAAACAGTATTAAAATTTGTGACTGAACATAAACTGCGTTAATTTTGTTCGTAAAACCAATAAGTTACATAGAATTGATGTTCAACGCTTGCAAAACTATAATGTAGCTGAGAATGTCTCACGCAAGAATTGTCTCATTTACTTTGTGAAATACGAGGGTAATATGTATGTCTATTGCCGTTACAGGAACCCGCATTAACTGTATCCACGCTTGTTTACAATTGACCATTATGTGGTTGGATTTACAAGCGTCCTGGTTCACACCTTTACTTTGCCAACTAAATAAATTTACTTGGCAATTTGTTGTCTGTAGTGTCTACATAAAAAAATCTATTTCTAAATAATATCAAAACCATATTAATAAGCTTCCTTTGCGGAGCGTTTTCCTGAGAATCTATCTATAAATTTACAATTTACTCTGCTGTATTTATAGAAATAAAATCTTAAATTTGATTAAAAGTGACTTTTAACAGTAGATAGTTCTTTTAATTAACAAAATTTTTGCAAGATTAAATATGTAACAATTGAACTCTCCACATTCATCTGTCTGGGTTTCCGATGTAGGGCATTTGACTGTTTCGAGACCGGTAAAAGTGTCGTTTTAGAACACATACCTACTAAAATAGTTTCTGTTTATTTCTGCTTGAAAAGTAAAACTTCTATCGTTTCTAAACTGACTCAATACACACCAAACCTTCTTGAATGTGTTCCACGAAGAACATGCAATATAAAAATAAAACGACCTAAGATTCTGTCCTTTCGCATAAAAGTGCTCATTGAAAATTTACGATCCCAGGCCATCTTATTTATCCAACAAATTTTCTTAAAAGGGTGTTTTTTGTTGATACTTCAATTTGGCAAGTCAGTGTTTTATTCGATGTTATGTAGTCGACTCCGGAAGATCCGCACCTAAGCTTTATCAGCCGGAGTAATTTCCTAAAAGCCCCTTTGCTTTGCCTTCACTCCATCATACCTTATTCCCATTAAAGAGATCAGCTTTATTGTGTTTCATAAAAAAAAACTTCAACCAATTTTCTCTATTCTCCGTCTGTATATACAACAAAAAAAAATTAACAGATTTAAAATATGACATTAGTATTTTAACCTAATAACAAACCCCGTTAAAACGCATCTAAAACTAAAGACTCCAAGAATATTTCAACTACATTTAAAATAAAGAAACTGAGCGTAAAACTGATCTATATAAATATACATTGTGCAAAAATGCTGCGATGTTAAATACTTGGCTGCCATATATTAGTGGGTATTAGCATAATCCGCGCAAACGGGACCGAAACGAACCCGTATATCAACTTAAATTAAATTCATAACCGCTCTATCATATACAAATACATATATGCAACTATGATGGGATTTTTGTTTGATAACCAAACAGAGAGCGGAGTATTTTTTGTTGTTAATAGATGATCTTTCGTGTGATCGTCTTTTATGTAACGAGAGCAAAAACCTCATTTTCAAGTGTTAAAGTTAAACTGTGTAAAATATAATGTTCTAATTAGCATCGTTCAGCCTGATAGTAAAATGTATAAAGTACTATTAATAAATGATTTATTATAATCTCGAGCGCTATTAAATTGAAACATAAAACGTTTCCAACTCGTTTAGATACAAAATGTAACGGAAACGAGGTGACAAATCGAAGGTAGCCTTATTTTATTACACCAATTACCACGTAACACTACATTATAGGTTTTAAAATACTATAAATTAGTCGCAGTAGCTTCCTCCCACGGCAACTTGTAGAAAAACAAATTACCATTTTTATAGTTTAACAACCTACGTATGTTTGAATAAGTGAAATAGTTAGAAGTAACATACTTTTTATATTTAATCCTCCTAAAACGTGTAACTCTGAATTCGTCGAGATGACCTTTAACAGTTTAATCTAAGATTTGGTCAGTTTTCAGTGATTTTGCGGCTGGTTTCCAATTTTTAGTTTTTTCACTTGCCAGAAAATTATTTAACCTTATATCCAAAGTGAAAATTGATTATATAACTTCCTTCGGATAAACCGGAGTGCAACTCAAGAGAAAAAGTCATAATGTTTATGTAATTTATGAAACATAGTATTTTAGTTACAGAAAATATTATAAGTAGATTATGAGATTGTACCTAAACGAATATTAAATTAGATCTCCAAAGTTAATAAAGACAAGGTTCCGACTAATACAATGTTTCGTTGTTTTTTATCCACTTGGAAGCCACGTCCGCGATCCGTCTCCATTATTGATGACATATCGACGCAAACAACATCATAAATCATTCACCTGATTTATTAAACATTACTTAGTAATACTTTTAGTCTCTGAATTGTATCAAAAACCACTAAAATTTCAGGTTGGAAATTTTAGTTGCCAGTTATTTTATTGTATTATTCAATTCAATAATATTTTTTTAAAGTTTAATTTGTCTATGGTATTTATGAGTACCTAATAGTTGAATTTATATTGCAATTCACATAAAACCTGTTTGTATTAAAAAATCAGCAAGTGAGCTGACCTTACTACGGATCGATTGCTGAGCGTCTACGAACTACGGGCCGTAGTCCGCAGTCTGCTACAACGGATTTATGACTTTCTATTCAACCAACCACCCAGACAGTCTGAGGGAAAAACTTATTGTTCTTACATTGCACGTCATAGTCTATATTGAGATGGATATCATTTCTGTTCAACAACTGTATGTTAAGGCCTCGACATTTAATAAACAACCGAAATTGTTGAAGAAGCCAAAAATTCAGATTGAATTAATAAGGTTTTTCAATGTACTTATTGAAATTAGAGATTGTTGCCATGATGAAGTTACAACCCTTTTCATTATTGTACTACGTTTTCTATACGAGTTAATGAAATTCCAGTCAATTTCGCTTTTGCTCCATTGCTTTTGAAAACTGACAATGAAGTCTTAATTAACGCATTTATGATAAAATTCGATAATATGCCTCTTCTGGTGAACAGGTTTTTGTATAACGGTAAAACGAATTCATGCAAAACCCACAATAATAAACGTTACCTACATAAACAGGACTAGTTCTCATTATTCTGTATTTTTAAGTAATAAGTTTTCAACATTTCAACATTGATGGCTTATCCATATCGCATTACATACAATGTTATATATTATATATGTAGAGATATAGGTTTGCCAATTTACAATTTTATTACTGAACTGTAATTTACTTTGTATTGTAATCTGTTTGTAGCGCATGTTTGTACAGCTCGTTCGCATTGGCAACGAACCAACTGTTAGCACGCAGCTTTAAAACCGTAAGGTTCCGGGTTCAAATCCCAACAATTTCAGTCTACAACATATTGTTTAGTAGTTTCCTCATTGTTTTTCGTCCAAACTTACGTGACTTAATATTAAGTGCACGACTCATAAGTGTTTCTGTCTGTTGCTTTTGCCTTGCATTTACCTGCAACAAATAAAATAAAATTAACAGTCTACATATACATCTTATGTCTTTGTAATACTTATTTACAAATCTTAATTACAAAATATTATCAATAAATTATGGCATAACTCAACACATTTAATAATAGCCGTCAAGATTCAAAGTATAGGAGTGTATCCGCGCGCACCTCGCGGTCGTCCCGCCGCAAAATTAGCCGCAAAGTCGTTACCCCGTGAACATTCACTCACTTATTTTAAGAACACTCACACGTGCTTCTCAAATCAACGGTACAGCTTTCATGGCTTAATTATATTAATGATTGTTAGTTCATATAATTGACTTGAATGCACATAAAGTCTTTCCTCACTTCACCAATTTCAACTGCCAAGCACCTGAATTTTTACATCGTTGTTAAAAGTTCTAAAATAACCATTCCATACTTTCCTAAAAACAAATAGGAACTTATTTAGTGAGAATGCCTTTTTACCTTTTTTGGAATATAAGATTATTAATAAAGTTAAGTGATGGCAAATGGCATACAGTTATTTACGCTTCCTCATTAAAATACATGTGTTGTGATGGGTGTTGTTTCCGCGATGATTGCATCACAATTAACGCAAGCCCCGCTGCGGCCTTTCATGCAGTCAGCCGCGCCACCGCTGCCGATGCCGGTCGAAGCCCCCCTGCTTTTGGTTCATAATAAATATTATTTCGTCCCATCCATACAATGTTATTTCACCAAGCCATATCATTCCAACAATATTGGTTGCAGTTATATTTTTATTCAACTCCTTTTTGTGACAATGTTAAAATACAGTGTTATGTTTTTAACACATTATCGTGTTTTTGTCAACTTTTATAAGGAGACCGAATGGGAGTACGATCGTTTGGCACATCACAAGCGGCGGCACTTTATTTGAAGATCGAACTTTAAACAAAAAATCAACAGCGCGCTACGAAGGCACGCCGATTTGCAAAGAAGCAACAAGAGATCGGAGCGCGCCGCCGCCGCCGGGCGCAGGCGCGGGCGCGGGCGACCGGCCAAGAACGAGTTCCCTCCGTGAGAATGCACACTAATGTATGCGGCATACAAATACAATGCGTCTGACGCGCCCGCCAGCCGAACGAACGCCTACAGTGACTTATGTGCCTTTACACATGTCACACACCACCATAATATTTATAACCCGCCATCGCCACGGGCCTTACCTGATCGACTAGCGCAATCATTTATCGCAATAATTGATGCAAAGCTCTCTTTTCCTTCGTCTGGTTTTGTAAGGAAACGGTGAAGATGGCTGAGACAACGGGAACAATCTAGCAGCTGCACGCGAGGTGCCTGTGGCATGTGTCAAGAGCTCGTCGGTTCGTTAGAGTTTCAGATTTAAAATAAAACCCTTTGCAGCACGAAAAAAAAGAAAGACCTCGGTGTGGCGCGGAGTAGGCGCTTGACCCGCGACTCGGAACGACACGTGTGTGGGACGAGCCCGTGCTAAAACTGCGCTTGCAAACTTGCAATAAGTATTAAATCTGCGTGACTCAGCCGCGTCCATGGAACGTTGTACCCTATATTTGCCGCAACTGCACTGACGTTTATTTTCAATTGTCTCTGCGGGTGGATTGCCCTATTTCGAGAGAACATTCGCGAACAATTTTGCTCCAATCAATTCTAGTGCTCTTATCATGTTGAGACTATTGGTTCATTGAAAACTGTTTAATGGTTTGATATAAAATGCTCTGATCATGAAAATCATATCATGGTAACCAACAAATAAATATACTCGTAGCTGCATGAGTTTATGCATTTGACAAGTGATGTTGAAAGTTTTCAAAATCTAGTTTTTATACGATAATATGCTTTTGATGTATTTTAGTATGAATTTTAATGTTTATTGTGCCTGAATTCCTTAGGAAAACAAGCAGGTGCGAGTGCAGTGAGTAATTGCAGGTAACCTAGTTATTAGGCAGTTACTGACTAGTTATAGTAAAATATCTAACCCACTATTCCGACGAAAAAATGTAATATTCAATTATCAGTGGATAGTGCTTTTTATTTTGAATGAATGAAACAATGAATAAAATAAATTTATTATTCTACATAGTTTGTATTCCGTTTTTGTGAGGAGATATGATTCAACTACGAAGGTTTCTAGCAGGATTCATCTGAAAATCAGCATTTTGAACCGGTTGATTTAAACTAATCGAAATTCATTCAGCTAACTAAATAAAAATATTTCAAAAATATAAGTTAAGTGATACACGAATTCTTGTCAAAAACTCTTAATCTGAGACCTAATTTCAGTTTGCCAATATTCTCTGATTAAGTGAACCAAGAGTAGGATTAACGTTGAATACCTGCGTAATTTCACTGCGACAGCAAACTCCGTATTTAATCTTCCCTTTGAAATCACTAACTCAAACAAACCGATAATTAAAAATAAATAAGCTGTTTAATATTAAACAAATTTGGCCAGCTCTCATAACGATACGAACTGTAATGACTTGCTTTATTAAAAGTACAATTTTGTTTGTGAAATAAAAGCGGAAAAATATAATATTTAACTAATACCAAACACACATTATAAATAGCTATAGATAGTGCTATAATTGCTGAATTTAATTAAACATGAAGTGAACGACAAAGTTGTCGCTAGCTGGGTAGGTAGGTATATAAAACAATTTCTTTGAAAGCGACCAGATGGCGGGGATCGATTTGTACTTATCCACGATCGAAGCGAAGAACACACTTTAATTATAATTGGCCTTTCATTTGAACCTCACAAAAACTTTTAGTGATTTGCAGAAGTTGCTTTTAATTAAAGAGGGCTTAGCTAGGATCCTCGCTTTCATAGCAGCCCTCCTTGATGACTGTATTGTTCACATGCCCATAGCAACCTAACTTGTTTGGACTTCGTACCGTTCTTACGTTGTACAGCAAAAGGATTGTTATGTGAAGCTTTATATGTGGCCGTCTGTACCTAAAACTAACTTTAAAACTGTTAGATCGATGTGTTTATGGCTTAGCAATGCACAAGAGACATCTAAGGTTGTAAGGTTAGGTAGATCGGCTTGGGTGCAGCTTTCTATTTTATAATTTTATTATAAGTTTGATTAGAAAAAGTACAATCATCGAAAGTAGATTTTGATTGTGTTACACAAACGTGAAAACTCGTTAATACTTAGTATTAACGGGTATGTTAAAATAAAAATAAAAGTAAAATCTTGCCACATCTTAATTTTTACCTGACTACAGATAAGCAAAAATCATTTTAGCCACGAAACAATAACATTGTTGTATAAGTTTATTAAGTAGAGCAGCTTAGTAAAGAATACTACGATGACTGTATACTTGAATAAGTAATGAACTTAAAGCTTGAGTTAGAAAAGCCGCTTTAACTTTCTGACCATTGATTTTCATGTATTTCCATGAAAGAAAATTCTCGAATGTACTGGGAATATTATTCCCAGTTAATTAAATGAAAGGATGTTTAAGTTAAATTGGATCTTATGTACACACAATTATATTCATATGAAGTTAATTGTGAACTATTCTCCATGAATATCAACAGTATGGTAAAATAAGCTATGGAGATATACTTACGCATGTACCTTTATTGATGATACATTGTACGTGACAGTGAGTACACAAAAACAAATGAATGCACCTAATCATCGCGCCCAGCACGCGAGCACGAACAACTCCGCACTGAATAATATTTTACGATTATACAATTATGCCTATACCCTTTGTTTATGGAATAAAATATAAAGAGTTCAAAAACTTAAATAGACACTACAAAGCTAAGGAAAAATCAATAAATTTGATAATACGACCATATCAAATCCATTTTCAGTTTCTTGAGATTGTCAGGCAAAATCAAGCATATTGTTGGAATGCGAGTCTCCGTTGATGATATTGGCAAGTATGCATTAAAGTTTTGTAATAATGTAAAGCTGTGTATTTTATAATAGAGCCTTCATTGAAATGCAGCGCGGTGCTTTGAGCTCTACCATGCAATTGCATTGTTTTACGACGCTGCCAACAAATACGTTTTATGGCCAATATTCTACAATAAAGTTATAATTCATAGAAACAATTATTTCACTGCAGTGTAACATTTACTGCAATATACAGTACTGGTTGGTGTTTTAAATTTTTTATTTGTGAAAAATATGAAATTGACTGAGACAGCAAAACAATTCAGCATCCAATCCACTGTAGCTTTGCAAAATAAATGAGGATTACCAAAAGCAAGTTAAATTGTTAATATTGTTCGTGCGATAGTTGTAGGTAAGTAATAAATAGTATTGAGTGCAAGTGTAGCGTTCCCACGGTACGCGGCACAGTTTCAGACAATTTTTCAGCACCATTCCTACGTATTCCAATTTCCGCACAGATATGGCAGAATAAAGCAGAATGCATAACGGGCTGTGGTATAAATCTTTCATGGTTGAATGCAAGGAATTGCTCCGAACGCCACATTACCATCAAATTTATCTCTTTAATAGTTTTAAATAAAACGTCAGATGAAAAACTAGATATTCATTAGAAATTTCATATTCATAATTTCGTTATGCTAAAGTGTCTTATTATCGTATGTATGAGCGAACAAAAAGCATTTTTCTAAAAGGAAATCAGAGGTGTTTGCAAACACTTGTATTCGTACTTAGAGAAAAGCCAAAATTAAAACTAGGTCAGTAGTCACATCTAGTCGCAAAGAAAAACAACAATCAGGGAGGATTGACATCGCACCAGTTAACCTTTTTTTACAGTAGTTACAGACGGTATTATTGGACTTTTAATTTGTTAACACAAAGTAATCATAGTTTTTAATTCGATAATGAGTCCGGCTTTAATTTAATTAATATGACATAAATTAAACAATAAATCCAAGTCACATCTCATCGTAACTAATTGATTTCTCGTGTCCAAATTACTTGTTTACTAACTCGTATCGTGCCACTTAACTGATATCTTTAATAACTTGAAGAATAATAACTCATAGACATATAAAACAAATTAAACGTCGTGAATAAATTAATAGTTGTAAAACGACATTACAGAATCAGTTGATATATTGAAGAATATATGGAAGATTCCTACATCTGAATATGTACATACAATGTTTATGTTAAATATCAACAAGTTCGTTGCATGAACAGATAATACATTATTGCTACTTTAAAAAATACTCAACACGTCCATACACATATTATACTTTTTGTGTTTGTATGTAATAATCATCGAAACTACCAAGTCATCCAATTATAGAATGGACTTAAAGGGTGGACATAGGCTACATTTTATCAGAAAACGTAAGTTAAAATTCTGCGCGACCAAAGTCACGAAAAAAGCTAGTAATTTACAGATGGAATCTTTCAGAACCTGTGAAATGCCTTGGACCAGACAATGCATACATTGAACTGTGATCGGATGAGAAATAAAACAATACGAAATTGTCAAATACTAAAAACTTTTATCCTTAACAAAGCAACGAAAATAATAATAGACTACATCACAATAGACAAATAGAAAATCCGTGAAGGCAAACAATATATGTGTGATTACATATGTATTTGTAGACTACAGCTATAAAGCTGACCTCAGAGCAATTCAAACTGTGCCTTATTAATCTATAGTTTATATCGAGACATGTGTTACATCTTTGTATTAAAACGACTTCTAGTTATGAACAGGTAATTAATATTTATGTTATCTAATGCAATTGAAACAATAAAATTACTGTCTACAGAAATAGCAATGTAAGCTGGACATATTATCGAACAGCCATCAAGAATATATTCAAATGTTATGAAATGGTTAATTTTGTTAGAAGTGTATCCTTAACTTAAGTTTGTACTCCACCTTTGGACATTTTATAGATAAAACGATTGTATATATTATTGGAAATATATTGAACTACAAAGCAAACGTTATGGGAAACCTATGAGAGTTAAGTGAACTCTATTTTGGTTAACACGGAATAGTGCTTGCGCTGTGATGCATTTAGGTAATCCGCACCATTTCACTGCAACTGGGGCGTCACTTCTGATTTACAACTGCACACACTTGTTTACGACTACTTTGAAGAATGTGCATATTCACTTTCTTGTATACTGTATGTATTTTTATGTACCTTCATAAATTATTATTATTAATAAGACGTAGGCCGTATAGTATCGTTTCGTATTTGAGCACGCACATCTGCACGCCGTGATTGCGTATGTTTATTTATTGATGCAACCTTAGCATAAATACTTCTATTGAAACAAGTCATGTGCCAGTTAATATAACGATTATTTTGTTTAACGCATGCACTAAATTATTGCAGTCTCGCAATTAATAAATAAATAATCTTTCCAATGTTTGTTTTTAAATTATCAATTTAATATTCCAGTAAAATTTGTTAAAAAAGGATTCAAGCTTGAAATACGAGATGTTAAGTATAAACGTTTAAGAAATATTCAATTCTTAATTTATGTCTTAGAACCGATGTTGACAAACTAAGTTGCTAATAACTCTGCTAGAGAGGCTTTAGGGTTCGGATCCCGGCGTGTTGAATATTTGCAAGATTAACATGAGCTTTCGGATGTCTGATGTTTTCTATTACATTAATAATTATGTATGGGCATCGTTGTTTTTTACCCAAAACACAATTCTGATCGGCTTGAAATGGGACTTAGGTAATTTGTATGAATTGTCCCAAGATATTATCAATATAATTATAGAGAGGTACAGACAGATAGATGGCATGATATAGTTATTACCTACCCAGCAGTAGGTCATTCTGTTTGAATGAAGTAATTACTAATTCTACGAATACCCGACACGATACAATCGCGCAGCTTTTCCTGTCACGCTTCTTTTTTCATGTGAAATCATTTTCTGTAACAATTTTTTATCTTTTTTTTTCTGTCACAGGCCAATGAAAATGGAAAGCGAGAAGTGGCTAAATAAAGGCATTCATGAGCCGCTAATTAAAACGTTGCTACAATCTAAGGCGCCATATCTGAATCGAACCTTACCCGAATTCATTAGTATCCGTGTTCGCAAGGCGCGGTAAGGCACGCGGCGGGCGCGGTGGCCGAAGAGGAATGCCAAGTAAATAAAAATAACACGAAAAAGGGCCCGTCCAATTTACATAAAGCCTTATAGCAACATCGTAGAGCTTTGTTTTTATATGATTTCCAAATCGGAAGGTATCTGAATATGTTGGCGTCGTATGAAGTATGCGGCGCGGCAGCAATCTGACGAGGGTTGTTTTAATTTAAGTCCGAGACGAGATAAGCCGGCGAACGCGTGTAGGAAAATAAATCGTTTGCAGATAATGGGGAGTGATAATTCACGCCTCCCCGCTGCCCGCACGCCGCCGCCGCCGGCTGACCGTGCGGCCATGCGGACCGAGCGGACTGTCCGTGCGGATTGCAAGGCTACCAATACAACACACTCAACTCACCTTACCAATACAATCAAAAAAGTAACACGACTGGCTACAAAAAGATGGCCAACAAACATTTGACGCTTAATACTATTTATTAAGATATATATGGCATATATATTTAAATATATATATAGTTTATTAAGAAATTAATTTTTAATAAGTACCAAATTTTCTAGTGCTTACTTTTTTAAATATTTAAACCGTATACAAATAAATGTATTTTTGTTTTGCGTAGACTGGTTGTTCGTTGGTGATTGTCATCGCATATGGTCTTCGAGTGATACGCTTGACAGCCCTAAACAAATGCTATGACATCACCAGACAATATATTCATTATCTTATTATCATTGAACCATTTTATATGTGACGAAAAGAACAGAATAAAACGGTTAGTTTTGTTCTGTTTGGAGTTGGTCAGATCAGGTCATTTTGCTAGCAAAAAATTTGCCTAAGTTAAAGTAAATAGTAAAAGTAAAAGCCTAATAAAGTCTTTGTTTTAGCTAAAAACTAGCTGCTGCATGCACCATTTACGCATTGGCAAAAATCACGTAAATCATCATCTCTAAATTGAGCTACATACTTCGAACTTAAACTACGATTTTGAAAAAAACCATCAACCAAGTGTTACACTGTTTTGAAAATGTATTAATAAACTACAAGAAGTGTAAGTGTAGGTAGGTATGTCTAAAGGATAATTTCTGTAGGGATTAACTTCTTGGAATTGTTTGATACCGCTACTCAAACCATGTCCTTAATAAGGACTAATTTCACAAAAGTCTCGTCATTCATCCATAGCCGTCGTCTGCGATCATTAAAGCAAATCTCATTCATATTAACCTTTGGAAGAGGTTCAAAGGATTTACTTCGTAACTTGTGCTTTGTGACAAAGCTCGGACCAACCTTTAGAATTCCATTCGTTTAATACTGTGAAAAACATTTCAACATTTCAACTATTCAACAGCAAAGGTTATTATGAAAAATAGAGGATTAAAAGGTTATAAATTTAACGGCTATTACAGATTATAAATGGTCAAAAATAAAATGAAAAACAAAACGATTTAGGCAAAATTTTTGACTTTGAATTTTGATTATTGTCATCAATTTTTTACGGGTTTATTGTATGAATCCGGTTTACAATCAGCATCAATTTCGAATTTGGTTTTTTAACGAATCAATTACTGTTTGAATTTACAATAAACACGTCAATAAAATCGTATTTTATAGATATAAGTTTTAGTATCAGTCCACATATTGTGAGAGTTGACAAAGAGAATTGCTTGGGCATAAACAAAACATACCTACTAGCCGTCTGGTCTAATGATGGGTGACTCACTTAATCTCAGACGATGACTCATCACGAACTACCAAAAACTGAGGTCGTTGACATTTGTAGTTAGGGACTAAATTTCGCAATGATCAGAAAACGGAGTTGATTACAAAGATCACTTACTGTCAAACTCGTCTTAAAACTAGACATACGATATCGGTCACCATATTGACATTCATTGTTTATCAAAACCATTAATAGAAGTAATCTATGTCACTTGCCTTGTAACTAGGATACCTATGAACTCTTAAGCACCAGTGAATAAATAAGTATTTAAACTAACATTTACTTAACTAAAGATACCAAATGCAAACAGATATCAAACTGACCTGACAGAATGTTTTTCTTGTTCAAATAATTAACCAAAACATAAAACGAAGGACATATAAAACTGATTTATATCTCTAGCCACATGTACATTTACGAGCCCTGTTGAAATCGTAAATGTAAATATTATAATACAAAATAGGTCAGGAGGGTTCCGTCAAAAGTTGTCAAGCAGTGTGGAATTCCGGGGTAGTCCCAATGTTTACAACTCGTACGAACCGGAAGATTGTTTGTTCCGGAAATTTGACCTTTAACTTTAAGTGTCGTTATATTATTGATAAACCATTCACTAAACAATCGCAAGGAAAAACTTTCCGGACGGGGACGCTGTACATAAATAAGTGTTGTATTTGGAATCGAGTAAGTATAACTATTTGTCGTAAATAATATGCATATGCTTAGCAGGCTTTCAAATGACATCAATAAATCCATTTAAAAAGCTTTAGAATTTGCTTATGCATAGAATGCCATTCATGACTAGTAACTTGCGTTAGTTTGCAATTTTGTAAGGTGTTTTGCAAAAGGTTAATACAAGAATGCACCTCTCCTCTAGAACAGTCACACATCGCAAACACAAATCAATATTAAATTTGTGGCTTTATATGAAAACATCCAATGCCTTTTTAGTTGGTAACTGAGACTTTTGAATTGATAAATTAATTGCATTGTTGCATAGTAAGCTCATTTTTAAAAGCTTATTTTTGTGGTTAGGAAGAGCTGGCACCGTGCCATGTACCACGGGATGCGCCTGCGACTGTTAGAAAGAAAGGTCGACATGTCAATAAACATTTCAGAATAGATTCTAATGTGTCACACGCTTTTATAACGCTTTGGAATTTGATCAAAACTTTGAAACATTCGAAAGGTATTCGAAATATTTATTAGATCATCAAGTTATTTTTTGTTAAAATTTCGGAATTGTTTTCAAAATATGAACTGCTATAGATACTGACAATACTAAATGACTGAAACAATAAATTTTAACGCATGCGTACCTCCTGCTCCTGATATTGCAAATGTCCGTAGACTGTGGTGACTGCTGACTATTAGGCGGACCGTTAGGCTTATTTGCCACCTGAGTGGTAAAAAAAAATAATCAAATTCGCTAAGCCTCTTGTTTGCAGCGAAGACAAACGCAGATTTTCAAGAAAGTGTGACATGTGTTAGTAATTTATTTACGAACACAAAACTTTTATATAATATGGTATATAGCTTAAGTATATTTTTGTACACAATATTTTTTACATACACAATGCAAACACATTATCACATATTAATGTCACAGTAGGCGTAAATCCTGAACTGGAAACCAGTACTTAATCCTTCAACCACGAATTCAGATTTAATTTTTTAGGGTTCCGTACCCCAAGGGTGAAAAACGGGACCCGATTACTAAGCCTCCGCTGTCCGACCGTCCGACTGCCAGCAGGCTGAACCTCATGAAATATAATAGCTATCTCATGAACATTAAATTTTCAGTTTCTTCATTTCATGTTTATTTCTTTCGCCGCTATAATAAAACATAAGGAAATTTAAAATTAAAGGAGTCTCCCATATAAGAAACCTGATTTTTCGACATTTTTTCCATTTTCTTATTAATTTTTTGAAATTTTATACAAATGGATAATATTAAATCATGTACGATGGTATGGAACCCTTCATGTGCGAGTCCGACTCACACTTGTATAATATTAGGTAAGCTTTACAAAAAATAAACGTGACAAAAAAACAGATGACAAAGACATACAGATATCTATTTGGAGAACTTAATAAATAATAAATGTTTAGGTTGCCTATACATATGTTGAATCTTGGCAAATCTTGAAGAGTATGGTACTAACGTTTACGTTTTACCTAAAGAAAAAAACTTTTAAAAGTAATAGAAGAACAAACGGACCAAAGTCTGAGTTCCTTCTATTCTGAAATCTATTGAAAAGAACGAGGATCCATTTAATACTTGAACCCAACTCAGATAATTCGAGCCACTTCCTTCTAAAGCTAAGATTAATACATTCAATTTATATGTCAAAATAATTAATAGATTGTTATCAAACAGAGTGTTGCGTGGGCGGAGTTGAATGTAGAAACAAGAATAAATAAATATATAACTTACTACAGTACTACCATGTGACGTAGATTCAATATTTCTGTTACTGTGACCATCAAAGAAATTTCCTTTACATCACAAATTCTTGGTTCATTTCACAAAGGTAACCATTGAAAATGACCTAACATCAAAGCGTTCCAAGTTAAATTCAGGCAGCCATAATCACCACTCCAATTAACACAAGAAACAATGAAAACAAAGTTTTAATGATCAACTCTCAACAAAGTTCACCACTGGTCTCCGAATGAAACAATTAATGCTCGCTAAACAGTTTTACATTTAATTTATTTCCCGCCACCATCGCGTAGCACCGCGCCATTCAAGGCTTGCCATAACTTATTTTTTCTTATCAATTTCCTCAAGGAAATGATGTAATGGAATTTCATGTTCAAATCTGTATATTTTTCCTAACTTAACAAAACGGAGTAGGTCAGGAAATTTTATAACATTTTGGGACGTAGATATTTTTAGGATGTTGCTGGTAAACACTGAAATATAAAAATGTTATGAGATATTTTCTCAAAAGATATTTAATGTGTTTTATGTTAATATCTTGTTGCCAGAGAGAATAGATCTGGGCTGATGTAGTGTTAAAAAATAAAAATATTTTCAAAAAACCTTGTGCCAAGCTATGTTATTGCAAGGACAAATAATATAGTTTTGAGTCATTATTGCATTTATACACTTAAATTAAACTTTCTGATTTACAAAATTCATAAACCGGAAGTAACATTGTATCATGCAATATACATTTATTGGTTGGTATAATATACAACTATCGGAGTGTCCATTCCTAATCAAATAAGAAACGACATCTGATGATATAGTTATAATATTCTTGATGTTAAATTTACGAAGCATTGGTTACTAAATGACTGCAAATAAATTTATTACTAACTGATGTGCTAATTCATATTTAATGACAACATCAATTTGTTAAGTTCCATTGCTTACTCTATCAGTCTACCTCTTAAGAATAGCAAGCAGGTATTAAAGGGAGCTTTGAGGTTTTTTAAATCACATTTAGGAAAAGAGAGTGCTGAGCCATACAAGGCTTGGTTAACGATGCGAAACGGGAATCGATAATGCATTAAACGAGCAATGTAGTGAACCAGTCCGCCCACAGCCGCGCCCGCGCCCGCGCTGC
This sequence comes from Choreutis nemorana, assembly GCA_949316135.1. Lineage (NCBI taxonomy): Eukaryota > Metazoa > Arthropoda > Insecta > Lepidoptera > Choreutidae > Choreutis > Choreutis nemorana. The sequence goes on along the minus strand of OX438597.1, from coordinate 4,144,044 downwards.
GCCGGGAAAGCGCCGTATCTTATTACCGACCATAATAAATAGCCAAGTACCTGGGCTCAGAGTTATGAAATCTTTTATGGCTTTATAAAGTATAAACTTCAACATTCTGAACTCTCTAAAAGTGCATTAAAACGAAACATAAACCACAGTGACGAAACTTACTCGATGATTGTTTGACCGATTTCATTTTTCTGATCTAGTTTTTCTCTCATCTCTTAATAAATTTAAAACTAAAATCTTCTTATCTATTTAACCGAAACTCAAATATATAGATGCACTACAAAATAAAATTGTACGCTCCTAGCTAACAGGTATAAACGAAACATTTTTCTCATGAAGGAACAAAAGCATTATTTTGGCTTGTTACATTTATAAATGAATTACGGCTGACTCCTGTTTTTTGTCTGACTACGATCGCTACGACCGTAGTCGCGTAGTCGTTTGGAAAGTTAAACATTTTCACCCTAATCAAATTGTAAGTTTAATTGCTATTTGAGAAACAAGAACCAAGAAAAACTCTGGGAATTCTCACTGAATGAAAATCCCGCGTTTGGTTATTCTTGTTTCTTCAAAAGTTACTTTAATGCTGATTTCCATGAATTTTGTTAAAGTTTTTTCATTAAGATGAAAGTTATGTTTTGTTGAATTGTATGCAAACAGATACGCTTTATATTCAATTTGATAATCCAAAAACAAATATAACACTCTTTCACACGCGACTTCAGTATTTTTCTCCACTATTTTTATTTTAAAGGATACTTTAAAAGACAAAACAGACTTAGCATGTAAATAAATATCAATTTTAATATCCTATTTTAAAAGTACAGGGCATAATTAAATTTCATATCTTATAATAAAACCAAGTATGTGACCATCATGTAGCAATCATCATGAAGTGGTTAATACGTGTTATACAAGTTTAATTATTGTAATTAACTTTTAAACGTCCAGTTAACCTTGCTGCTATCTTGCTAATAAACTTATTAATGTCCTATAGTCTATATAACTGGTAATCGAACATTATCGACTGCAAATAAACTGTTTAATTGTTTATAAATCCAAAAGATCACATTTAAATTGCCAAACTGAACCTTCTGTATGTAGCTGGTTTTAGTTGAGATAGATGAGGTATGGATATGGAACGGAGATGTGTCAATTTAATAAATGGGACAGGTTCTTTGATCAGCCGCAGCGTGAGAGCCCGCGCTCTCACCCGCCGCCTCCCAACCATACCGCGCCACTCCTCGCCACACAAACCACGGGCCTCACTGCTAGCTAACGAGTAAGATATTTTATTTAATAATTTATTTACATTTCAGCATGGGCTTACTTGGCTTGGAGCTTTATTAATCTTCATCTTGAGGTTTAGAGTATATCCCAGAAATTTTAATATTCAATGAGGGCTACCAAAAGCTTAGCAACTACAATACTTAGCTAATTAAAAAAAAAATTGTTTAGCTTTAAAAATGGTATTTTTGTACAGTATGTTTTGTACAGTACAGTATATTTTTGTAGCTATCAGTGGAAGCTTGTCTACACGGGCCAGTCCCTGATTGGTATTGATAGTGGGACGTACGGACACCGTCGTCCGGTCACTTGTTTAGTAACTGACTTGTGTTGAACATTGTACACCAAAATATTACCTTTTTATAAGGCAAAGTGGCAAACAAGCATACGGCTACCATACGGGAAGCAGTCATCGTAACCGGTATTAAAAAACCTCTGCAGAAACACTCGCCCGTTATTTACTCTTTACGTTATCTCCTACCAAAGGTCTGGTACAACAGTGGTATTAAAACTATTCAGCTTTAGAAATAGATTTACCACTTTATTAATCATATCTGTTAACTATTCTTTCTCTCAGAATTTTCGTCCCAAAGGTATGTGAGACAATTTGGTTAAAAATCAAAAAACTTAGTAAGGACGTTTCTCCCTTGTTCAGATAGTGAAGTTGAGTTATAAAGTCTGGAAGCAGCAGACGTGAGACGTGACTTTTGTTAGTTGATTGCAGACGAGGACGAGGACGACGCGACGGCGGATCGATCACGTAAACGCCCCGACCTTCTTTTACGACGATAAAGGTGACTTGTTCTTTAATAGAATATACCTTTAATAGGTACCTTTCTGTCTTGAACTTTTCTATAACTCCTGAAAAGTTATAGTAAAACTGAAAGGTCACAGTGATTCATTACATTATCTATTATTTTACTCGAAGTCAAAAGTTAAATCTAAGTACTACATGAGGAAACCCGCACAAATACTGATCTGTATATTTATATATGTCGATATTTCTCAATAAATACCTGTTGATTACATTATCTTAGCAGAATTCTATTAAATAAGTGTTATAGGTATTGGGTAGGTATGTAGTAATGTTTCGGTATGTTTGCCTGTTTGTAACGTCTGTCAACCGAGGCTCATTAGCATTGTGCCGGCAACAGCTTGCAATAGAATTATTCAGATTCACTACAAACGACGACTTCGCCAAGGAGGATTATTATTTATTCAAATTTCATGTTATCCGAAAGGCCTCTTACGAAGCCTTACGATGCCTTTCAAATATCTCAGGAAAACTTATTTGTACTCAACGCATCATTACCGAGTACTGGGAATTCAAAAATCTGCTTATACTTATGTATCCTAATAATAAGAATGAATGCAACCTACAAGATTAGAAAAATTAGCTGAAACTAGTTGCAATGTTCTCAAGGTTCTGTAGGTCTGTAGGTTCGGTTATATAGAATAGAGTAATCAAACGGGATTGAAAAGTTGTGAGTGAGCGAGCTTTAAGCGGTCATTATGGAAGCTGCGGCTAACTTGCCGGGGACCAATAAGAGCAAAAACTTCCTCCATTCCTACAGCCAGCCGCCAGTTTAGCACGAACCACTCCCAAATATTAAAACTCGATAGCGCTGATAAAAGTGAAACGTTTTAAACAACTAAACTTCTTAAATCGAATTGAAACGGAACGCGAGGAAATATAAAAGAATTAATTGTTACCACTGTGGCCTTTAAAAGAAAGACCTCGCAATTTATTTTCATTATTTTCTACCTTTAAGTTACATTGTTAAATTTTACCAGAGCATAAAAACATACAAATAGTTGAGTGATATTTTCCGCAGTGGACGTGAAAGTTGAAACAACAAATGTAGGTACAATGTGCATTTGTGTCAGGTTGCAACTTGCACGCTTCACGCTGCCTATGTCCCGGCGACTGCATCCCGCGATGCAATGCAGTTACCAGTTGATGCAGTCGCCGCACCACTAACCACTTACACTTACTCAATATATGCACTGTTGCATGCATCTCTCCGATATTTAAAACTATTAACTTTACTTGCAATTACAAAACTCTATAAACTTCACTCGCAAGCAACACTTTCCAATGACATAGATTTCCTTTCAAAGTGTATCGCGGGGAGATTGCGGGCTGAGGTTTGGTGAGGCAACAAAATGATCGAATCCGACAAAATCAGCGATTGAAACTAGATTTTCTTATCTGTGCGTTTTTTTTTTATCCAACTGATTCATATAATATGGCATTTCGCCTATAGGAAAACATACTCGTAGATGGTTTTGTTTTTGATTTATTTTGTAAGTAATCGTTAGAATTAAAAATCTTATTGTATATAGCATTCGTATCGCATTCGCATTCGTATCGTACAGATAATTCATATAGAAACAGGACTCGATGCAATTGCGCATTCGATACTCGCAGTGTCACCGTTCTATTCTATGTTTACATGCTTCGACCAAAGAACTTGTCTTTACGGACAAGTTTTCGAAGTTTTCGGACCGACTGTGAATAGTAGCCGCTTGATACGACACGGGTCGGACATATCGTACATTGACTGAATTGTATTTATTTTCCATTACACTCAATTATTTCAATTTTAAGTTGGTATATTGCAAATTATTCATCATAGCATAGCATCATATCCCGAAATAGCTTAAAGGCTAAGATCTTAATTATCTCATTCTATAGTAATTAAATCAATAGTTATACCTAAAAATATATGCCGTGTAGACAAACCCTTACGATGGACGTTGCCAAATCAATAAATGATATGGTCATGTAATGATTTCTAACTGTAACGCTTGGTGACAGTTGCAGCTCCCGTGACCTACTTTAAATTTGTGGACGTTGGCTCCTGATTTCGATCGTTAAATTAGTTTTGTTGTTCATAAAGCTCGAGTGTAAGGATTGGAAATGTTAATTATTATTAACAAAAAAATAAAATATCTGTAGTTCAAGTTATGTGCACATTAAAAACCATCAATGATCACGCCCCTTATGTAAAAATTAACTTATCTATCTTGTCTTATTCAAATAAATTATTATTTACTCTTTTCGACCACTTTGTGAATGGTAGTACCTACTGTGATATTAGGAGATATTGTTAGGAAGGATATGTTGGTATTTGAACAAAATATTCGTTCTGATGATATCGCGTCGGATGACATTTGCAATCCGTAACTGCCTGCGCCGGCGCCGACTACAACACTATTAAATCCATCTAAACATTCGAAATGCGTTCCTATTTCCATTAAAATAAAGACGCTTTTAATTTTAGAATTGTAAGGGTTGATTGTCAATCAGTTTAATCAACCGGTCTGTCCATCTGTGCGCTGAGAATTTTAAAACTTAACTGTGCTGTCAGTATTTGCATACTTACGTACAGTCTTTCTGGACAATTTACCAAACTAAAGAAAAGTAGTACATAATTACATAAAATGTGCAAACATAAAACCCAAAATTTAAGACAAATCGTCCATCCAAATATTATCTCAGCTCAGTGTCTATTAAAAGGCATCGTAGCAAACTTGAATTTCTCTCTAGAATGAAATTTATCATGCCTAAATGATGAATGATATCATATCGTTATTCAAATTTGAAATATGAACACCAACATTCAAACATAGTCCTGAGCCTTCGTCACCTAGTAGTAGAATACTCGTAACAACCGCAATAATTTATATCATCAAGGCAAGGCTATGTTTTAGAGCTTAATTAGTGGTGCTCAAGGTCACGTAGAAGGACCACATCTGCCATAGATCCATGCGGTTACGCACATCCGGACTCGGGGTCAAGTCGATAAATGTGCTCTACATATTGTTAAATAAACATATTACATTAAACAATATTTGGAAGTTAATACTGGTTTTAGTTACTGCTAAATACTTTACGCTAAGTACCAAATTTGTATATTGGTTCATAGTTAGTTTTTATATATGTAAAGCACTTTTACAGGTGATAGATCTACGTGCGCAGTCGTCTGGGTTGGTACCACCCTCCTTTCTATTTACAACGTGAAGCAGTTCGCTTTGTTTCAGTTTGAAGGATTGGAAGGTCAGTGTAATTAACAGTCTATTGGTGTTCCATCACATCAGGGGCATCGTCGTGTCTATAGGCAGCGGTACCATCTTCCATCAGGTAAATCGTTTACATGTTTGCCTAAGGATATTTGCATATTGTTTAAAGAAATTGTTAATTATTTCTAATTTTAATCTTATTTCACTTTAAATAAAATGTATCAAAATAAAAAAATACTTACTCTTATATCTAGCAATATTATAAAAAGGCATGCATATTCAAATAAAACAATGCAGACAGTCGGCAGTCAATTTATCGACAGCCGCAAAGTCTCAAAACATATGGAGAGGCAATTTGTCGGTTGATTAGATTAAATCAATCCATCCGTGACAGTGGAATGGTTTTCTTCCTGGCTCGTCGGAACCTGCTATTATACCTCGTTACCGATAAGATTCTCCCGAAAATGACCCTCCTCCTTCCAACCGTACAATTTATAACGACTTCATCAGATTTTTTGTAATGACAGCGAATTAATAGTGTCTACGAGAGCCGAAGACTACTGAACGCATGTGAAAGAGGAATGCGTTTATCAAGTATTTAGTGTTCGAAATTTGTTGTCTTGAGTAATAATTATAATTAATTATTAAAACTACTTTTTGCTAATATGGTTGCGAACTTCTAATATTAGAAGGACAATAAAGTACGTCAATTTCACAATTAAGTATTGCGTAGTTAAAGTAAATATGTGTACTAGACACGACTTGACTAAGATTGTTCTTTATTGAATCTATTGCGACCCATACATATACTTATCCAACCCATTTCCATTTCTCTCATCGATGAACAACGAAAACGAAAACACAATTAAACATCTTCAGTTTATTGAAGAATCAAGAAATATGCAAATATTTAGATATACAGCTAAGCCTATTGGAAATTTTTATTATTTTACGAAAGTATGCCGCTTTGAAAGGGCAAAACCAAAAACGAATTGTTTTCATTAAAATGTTGCCTACTACCTTTTTAAATTTGAAGGAACAAATAACTGAGTAAGTAAATTTAAACAAAATAGCTATTTAAAGTGGCTTTTCCAATGAATTGAGCAGTAAAGCTGTTAAAGTCTAAGCTCCTTTTCATTATCCTGACGTTTCAACGAAAGTAAAAGTACCGTTTTAAAGTATTTTGCGACAGGATCTTTTGTGTTCTCCATAATAAGCAGGTATCGAGATTACCGGAGCCTTCAAACTGAACACTTTACGTACTTTGAAGTTAAAAAAGGTATTTAAGCTCTATTGTTGACGGGCAAATATTTACACAAGGATGGATAAATACAAAATTAGGAAAACCTATAACCGGCTTAACATCTAAATTTATATTCACAGAATAAACTTTAAGTTTAATTTTAGTTTCATATATATAGGAAGGATTCCATTAGTATTATCATCCCCTATAGGCATTGGGGTATGACCCCACGGCCCGGTGACTCACCCCGGTCAAAGTAACTTGACCCGGGAAGTCCTGCCCGGGTCGGGTGTCTAGTTGCTGACTGATATCGGAACCTCACACGATATTACCTACCTTTATTCATATTTTATTATACGTTCACTGTTCACTCTTTTTTTTTAATTGATATACAGGAAGTATGTATGACTTAAGTTAAAGTTTTAACTAGAAATTTACTAACAAATTCAATGAATTGTGTCGTTAAATACATATTTACACTTTTTTGTGGGTTTTGTAGTACCTACATTTGGCAATGGACAGTCATTCGTTAACTCGTTTTACATATATTTCCAAACCTGTGTTTTAAAGACTCGAAGGTGACATCTTAGTTTAACTGATACACGCCAGCTATTTATAAACCCGATTTCCTATAAAAATAAAACATTAAACTTATAGACAGGAGGCAACTAAGTAGAAAACCAAATTGTAAACAGAACAAAAGCTAAACATAAAATTTAATTATCTGTTTAGAGCATCAACCCTGGAAGTCGTATAAGCAACAATATCTATAGAACGAACGAAGGTCAAAAATGTATTTGTATTTCTCTTACATAAAAAATGTCATCGCAACTCACACTCGTGTTCGTGATCATCTTATCAGCGTGTGAGGTCAGTGTTAAAATAAACAAACACCTATTGTGTACCACTTTATGTTCTGTGACCCAACAACATAGTGCAAGGCACTACTAATGCAGCAAGAAATGCTAATCTATGTAGGTATACATGTGACAAGAGCAGCGATGCCGGTCGTGTTGCCTGCTTAGGGCGGCTGTACTAGAACACGAATGCCTGATAACCCCCGCGATACTCCACGATCTCCGAGGGGGTGGAGTGCCGCGGGCACGGGGGGGACCGACTGGAAGAATAATTAGCACCATCTTATCGCTTAGTTAATTAATTTCGCAATGGAAGCTCCGGATCGTGGACCAGAGCTGTTCTATCTTACATCTCTAATGCTGGCCTTTAATTAAAATCACTAGAGCAAATTGGTTAATTATCTATTAACTTCGCTATGTAGCTGAAGAAATATATAAATAGAAAATTATAGATACCTTACCCACTCGAGCGGGAAAATTTTTAACATACGAGTGTAGTATTTAAAGTTTTCAAAGAATTAATGTATGCCACTAAGAATTTTTCTAAGAGATATTCAATTTCTTCAAAGGACATAGGCTCGTAATAAAACTTTTTCGTAATCAGTATCTAAAGAACTTATTAAAAACTGAAATCAGTTTAGCTCTATTAATTTATTAAAATGAATTCCATTTTAGGTAAAAAAATTATTTACACAAAAAACATTTTAGAAATTTTAAACACCTTTTACTTTGTTTCCTTGTTAATTGGAAACGTTAATCAAAGATTTAGGACATACAAAAGCGCAACATTGAGATAGCAGGCGACATTAGGGGCTGGCGAGAGCCACCCTGTCGATAATAACAGTTTACAAGACACGAGCGTTTGTCAAAACTTAAAAAAACTGTCGATACAAAGGGAGACCTCGGAGGCGAGGAGTGAGGGGACGACGATGAAGGAGATGGTAGGTACGAGTGCAGGTAGTGCGGCGGCACAATGGCATTCCGAACATCCGAAATGAATCAAAATTTGACCACGTAAACTTGCGCCCCAAGCGCCGATGACTAACTCGCCCGCTTATAAATTACAATAATAATAGCCGCCTGCATTATTGTTAATATGGGGATGATTTCATTTAGATATGCGCCCGCGCAGGTGCACGGTCACAAATAATGAAACTCGCTGCAGGTTACCGTTAACTGTCAACTGAGTAATTTAATCCGAGGACTGTTAATTGGATAACAAAAATGAATACTCGTTTTGAGCACAGTTGGTTGGACATAACAGGACGAGGGCAGAGGGCTAAAAACTTAACGAATACGTCCGTCGGCAAACACTCGAGGTCGACTCTGCTTAATGAAGTGCTCTGCTGCCGAGTCCTGGCAATCGACGACGACCAAGAGACTGGTTCCATTGGATCGTGGAGCGGCGACCTCCCGCACACTCCATCCGAACAATGAAAGTGAGAGAGGGCAAGAATGCGGGCTGCGAGGCGGCAGCGGGGCGCGCGGCTGTTACGGGGGGGAGGTGCGCGGGCGGCGGTGGCGGGAGGGGACGCCTGTTCCCGGTTCCCAGGCGAGGAATGCCACCACGACCAACAAAGCCTGCCCGCCGCCATTCACCCCGCACTGGAGAACTCTCCTCCCTATAGCGGTTCCATCTCCGATGCGTAATTTTCGAAGGCTCCAAAGTAACCTTTACGTATTCGAGATTACCTACGTGGGATCGGAATTCGGATGAGGTTTTCAAATATTCAAATTTCGAGCTCCACCCTATTATCGGATAACTCGTTCCATTATTGGTTGAAGAAAAAATCCGAATTTTGCAAATTATTTACGCTAAGCTTAAGTGAGATGAGAATACCTAATTTATGTAAAGTCATGAGGCCAAAAACTTCTTGTTGTTTTGTTTTATAAGAACGCTTACTGACACTGTGAAATGAAGGATTGGTGTCACACAGCTGAACCATATTGCATTTCATTAACATCAGATTGTGATCTAAATTACAACAGCACCTGCTTCTGTCATACTTCTACGAGTATCAAGTGAGACATAGAGATTTTAATTGCAAAGAATTAGGTTCATGACGAATTCTGTAATAAATTTGTCTCTAACTTAGATTTTGCTTAATTTGATTTAATTGTTATTGTATTATTTTATTTTTAATTCATCTTGACCTACAATGTTACGGATAGAATAACAGGTCAATGAGCAAGCAGGCCCCAGAATCTGGGTTTGTTGTAATTACTCAAATGATACTGTTTTATACATTTATTTTCAAAAGCGCACCACAAAAAAAAAACTAAATGTCAACTCGACTAATTACGGCCACTATTGGAGCACAAGTTTCATGTTTCACAGAACTATTACAACAATGATGTGTTTATACAATAAAAGTATAATTTAACAACGACAGCAACATACTTTGCCACTTTTAACCATTTACACAAATATCATCGCAATTTGTTGAGCTCGATACAAAATTGCTTCATGAGCATTAAAACTACATTGTTTTGTGTAAAATGATATTAGTTTTTGCTGGAGGTGAACTCATGTGGAATACAAAATATTATCCATCACATTATATTTTAGCGTACCAATTGTTAATTACAAATAATGACTCACAAAGAACTAATTCAACTATAAATTAATTTAAAAACCGAGTCATACAAAAGCGACCATCTTTTAGTGTGTTACCTATGCTATTTAATCCCTTCATATTTAAAAACATTTGTAATTAAAATGGCGCTCAATGACGGAGTCTTCAAAATTTTGTTCAAACTATGTATAAGTGACTGCCTTATTGTCTTGCTTCTGTCCTTACAAGGGTTTTGTTCATTTACCTTATACTAGTACTGCGGTTTGTATTGTGAACGAGTAAATAGGCAAAGAGTCATCGAAATGTATAAAACCTTCCGTTTCGTAATAAATATAACATGCTGTACCTGCCACGACCTAGTATTTGTTTTCCTTTTCAAATCTCTTATAATAGATTTTTTCCTTTCGATTGGAATTGAATTGAATGCACTTTATTTTGTTGGAGTAAGATTAATAGAATTTATTTATGCAAGATGTTTTCCTTTTCATCACAATCCTAGTTCTGTAAATGTAAAACTGACTTCTTTATATCAGTTTTGTAAAATACTTATACGCCTGCTAGTTAGAAAAAAGCTTGTCATACGGTGATTGCAATGAATAAATATTTCAATATTTTCAATGCGTCTTCTGCCAATTCGGTACATAGTACCCATACACCTAACAAAAAGTCTACTAGATAGTTATACTTTGTAATAAACTCAGCTGACTTTCATTTAAGAGTAAGAAATTGCAGTGGTTGGTTTAAGTAAATAAATATCTATAATTTTATTCATAAAGCAACACGATTTTTAATATATGTGGTAAACTAAGTGAGAACACTATAGTGGCAAGTATTGCGATCGAGTACCGTGGCAGGTCAGTAGCAATGAGTAATGTCTGAGGAGCGAGGAGATGTTGCGGTCGAGGCCAGCTGACTGCGCGCGTGCTGTCACCTGACACCAACACCACCTCAACCTGATCCTCTACGTATTACTGCTATGCTTCTATTACTAAATATATTAATTTTAGAAAACCATTTCGAAATCTATTAATTTCAGATTTGTTAGGTAATTTCAGACTTTTTACAACAATTTTTTACTGAACTTAAAATAAAAGTAACGTTGTATCATACTGAAGAAGAACCAAATACTATAACACGTTACAGGTTGAAAATTAGAAAACAGTGATCAGTGCATGATCTGCTGCACTTGGAAAACCAAAATATTTTGCAAATAAAAATACGCGTTGATGTCTTTTTTACGTATGATAAAATTTATGCTATGGTAAATTAATATATCTTCAAAATTATATTTTGAAATGCACTTAGATTATTGTACCTTACATTAAATAAGGACGACTAACCAAAGCTTTTTTACCATACAAGAATAACTTTTCAAAGCTAAGAGCAACTTATTTTATTTCAGCGAAGCGCTTCAAAGTTTCGTGTACCTTTCCTGAAACTTTGACAGACATAAGCAATAATGTTTACGTGAATCCGCACCTGGTCCATCGTTATCATCAGCTGATACGTTGTGTCTCAGAAAAAACTCGTTGGACCCGGCACAGGAGGCTGCAGCGCCGGCGACGGCTCCCACACACGCCGCGACAGCCGCTAGCACTATAAAGCACTTCATGTTCACAACACTGACCAATGTATTTGATATTGCTGAGGTTTCGCTAGACGTGACACTCGCGGGCGCGTGGTCGTATTGGCGGGCTGCGGCACGCGTGCGCCCACATCAGAGCGCCTTCCTGGACTGACTGCTGAGTGCGAGAGTGAATCGCCAGACCGAGCGACGAGCGGACTGTGAACGCTCACTAAAATAAAATAACTCCGACAAGCTATAATTTTAAGCTGGAATTCAGAATTTACGATTTCGATGCGATTTTTTGTTGAGCCGCGGTGACGTAACCCGCGAAAAATATTGACATTGAATCGCTTGGCTGGTTTTTCAATGGCGTTCAATGCACCCACTTTGTCTTCATTGCAATTATTGTTGGATTAATTTGTGTATAAAGTCATCTAGTTGGATTCGTGTTAAGTATTGAAAGAATAAAACAAAGAGTTGAAGGACTCTTGAAAATTTGTCATGTATTACACGACTAGTGATTCATTGCATGTATCTACAAAGTTGTATGTAGATATATCTGTGAGTTGACTGGTCTGCTCCGCGGAGCGATGCGCGCGCACTGCTATCGAACGATCGTCTCCTCACCACTGAACACTGCTCAAAACATTTTTATACAAAAGACAAGAATAGAATCTGCGACATGAACGCATCGCCTTCTTCAAACTCTTTTAGCCCATACCTATCGAACATCATGGTAGAATTTAGGACTCTATTATCCTAACAAGTAACGTAACAAGTCAAAACACATTGAAAGCACGATTCGCTAAAAATATTTTTTGTAAAGGTGCGACAGTTTTTTTAGCGTTCAAGAAAATTAAATTAGGCGCAAATTAGACTCACTCCCTTAGTCTCATGTGCTTCCTACTTAGTCCTATCCCTACAAAATGGCTTAAGAAATCAGATTTGAACACTTTGAATGTAAAATATGTTTACAACGTGAAAACTGACTGACTGACACTAATAAAACGACCCGACCCGGGCTGCATGCGACCGCCACCGCCGCTGAGCCTAGTTTTTTCTATGCGTTCCACCAGGCAGTCCGAAACGGGCCATTCTAATGATAAATGAAGTTCAAATGCCATATTTTTAATTTATCACGTTACAGATAGTCCCAGGTAGGCTTCATTGAGACTCTTTGCCTGACGCTCGCCGCCGCCCCGCATTGTTCACTCACTGCACGCCATTAACTACAAGCTACTTAAGTGGCAGAAGAACGCGATTTTATCAAGAAACTATTTTAGAAGAAACAGTCGTTTATGTGCGTGAACAGGCGATAGATTAACGAATGAAGTCGTCTAGGTTCGTACCACCCTTTTTTTCTATTTCAGCCATAAAACACTTCACTTTGTTTCGGTTGGGAGGATTGGAGAGCCAATGTAATTACCGGAAAAAGAGGTATAACATCTTTTACCTCTACATAGGCAACGCATTGACGGTCGTCTCAATTCCATCAAGTAAACCGTCTACTTGTACCCATTAGGTTAAATTAAAAAGTGTGTTTTGTAATAATTTTGCGGATTCAGTCAACTACGTGTTTGCAAACTTTCTTTAAGCTTTGGCAACTGTTACATATCGGAAGCCCTTGGATAAGCTATATTGTCACCATTAAGTATAAAATTTCAATTGTAAAATTTGCACAGATTGTTTACTACTAATAAATATAAGTACATATGACACGTTTTACACTAGTGCCGTTTCAGGCATCTCCTATAACTTAAGCCACAGATCCGAGCTCTCATACACTACACGTTGCTTGTAAAAGGGACGTCTCATTTATTATTGACAAATATTTCTCGACGAAAAAATGTTTAAAAGAAGCCTAACGGAAGGCGCCTATTTCTATTTTATTATATTTACTGCACAATGATGGCACCTCGGCGGTCGTTTTTTCCACAATCATACAAATAAAGGACAGGAAATTACATAAATCCTCCGAAATGTGTATTGCAGCGCTCGTTACGTAGTTACAGCCGCGCGTTTATGTCTAATGCTGTGAAAACATGATCATGCGCAGCCTCTGACATCATATTACATCAGTAGATCAGAGAATTTTTATTCATCAGCTGGTTATCAAAATTATATATTGATATATTATAGATGATAGGCTATACCTTTGACTATTTTTTGCTGTGCTGTAGTGTTGAAGGTTCCAATAAAATTAAAAGGTCGCCTGTCTCCTAAACTTAAATGCTTGTCTCTCGGGATAAAACCGACAGACTGCCTGTCGCGTACATACTGAGTACTTATAAAACACATACTTATCATTGAACCAAAAATTAATGAGCCACTCATAAGAAGCATAGTTTTAAACTTAGCAAACAGGTTACATACCTAATCATTGTAGCTCATAAATTACCTTACGTATATTATTTTCTTACAGAAAGGTGAATCATATCTTAAGGCATGTCGCGTCTTGTCGACACAGGTCCGCTAACTCAGTCAGGGATCAGGATCCAACAAAAAAAGAAATACAAAAACCGTGCACAATGCGCCGTGAAGAATCTCCTCAAACAAAACAAGCTTTGTATCACCAACCGCCTCAACACGGGTTTTACACGCATTTATCACATCAACATGATTACCTTTCCTCTAAATGCGCAAGGTCATTGCTAACCCACCCCGAGCTGAATCCAAATACTCTGATACTCACACACGCTTAGGCGTGATGCCTCACCCACACAGGCATAGATCAAAGCTATTAAATGAACTTTTACCTGTCGATGAGAATCCGCGTGATTCCTCTCGTGACAGCATTCCATATTGAAATGAATCGTCCAGTTTCAATTAATCATTGCTCTTTGTTCCCTTTTATTTGTAAAAATATCGACTAACCCTACATGAATTCCAACATAAAATGTTTCTTTTTAATGTTCATGCGTAATGTTGGGAAACGACAACGGAGAAATACAATGAAACTTAACTATTATGGATGCATATAAACATTAAAAATAAAATATTTCCGCCAAAATCATCTTACATAATCATTCAAATATAAATGCAAATTATTCATCCATATCCAATATAAATTCCATTTACCAATAAAAGAACACGCAGTTTGATAACTGTGAATATTTCATATATGTTAGTTAAAAAGGACAAAAAACGACTAGCAGGGAAAGCATTGTTGATTTGTATTTTACATACGTAAAAAATTTAAGGAGATCTGAAACAAAGTTTTGATAAAGAATAGAATTACACGACAAGGCTTCGCTTTAAGAAAAGGGTAAGTATTTTTCGTTATCTTTGTTCTTTCATCGTATAGTGATCCAGATCATTAAAGCTCTCAAGGATACGTATACTATTACAAAGCAACATACTACTACTACTGTACTGTGTGTGACTGTATTAGATGTTTTATAAAGCGACAAAATTAAAAGGAGACGAATAAGAGAATTATTTTTCCTAAAGTCTTCTTAGACATTGGTATTTTCTAGGAATATGTAATAATAATATTACCTTCATCAAATGAATACATGCAAAATTGGATTTTTTAACAGTTTCGTAATCAGTACTTGGTTTCATTGTCAACCCTTCTGTGTAGATTTTTTAGTTAAATATTTTTGTCATATCCTTTTATAATGGACTGCAGATAATAATAATTAGCAAACTAATAGTAAAATGTAAATACTTACACCACCACATTTAGCTACAAAAATATCAACTGTGAATTTTAAATGCAATATTACTTTTATTCTGACACCTACTATTTCATAATGTTTCTGACTTTTAATTTTTATAATGTAACTATTTAATTGTAAAATGGTCCAATTTAATTTAATTTAATTTCAATTTTATTTTAATACATTCAACTAATTTGTGTTTTGTTAAATTTTATTTTATGTTAGCTGTGGTTACCTTTAATTGGATAAACACAGGGAATGTTATTAGTATCTAAGTTGTATTGCATGCATGTGTATTATTCTTTGGTAATCCAAATAAATAAATGAAATGAAATTACTAATATTTTCACATTAAATTAATGCAAAAAAAGTAGTTAAATTGATGAAAATTAACATTTTAATTTTATTTCATATTTTCAAACTTTTTCGTGCTAGGAACATAATTTTATTTACCTGAATGATCTAAATCAGCGAAAACAAGGAATTTCAATCAAACAATTACATGTGTAAATCACAAATATTTACCATTTAAATTCAACTTGAAGTAAAGAAAGATTCTGGTTCGAGTTAGTGCTTAGAATGTTTTACATGAGGGAAATTATGTTTATAGTGAATTTAAAAAAATATGTATATGATCACGAAATGAATGGAATAGTTTCACGGAAGGGCTGTATCGACGATTTCAATGTCATGCTTGTAATTATCATCGAATGAGATAAAGATCTCCATCGCCTTGCTCACCCTACAATCCTCGAGAACAGCCAAACTATCCTCACTCACTGTATAGGTAACAAAAGGTATCATTTATAGAATTAGAACGACAGAAAAATATCGGAACTGGTAGAGCTAAGTTTATTTGCGTAAACTAAAGCATGATGAATTTCTTAACTTTTAATTTATTTGGGGATCGCTACAAAATGAAATGACATTTGATATTATTGTTGGTAAGATTTTATGTTTTATATTACCCCCAATGTTAGATATAAATGTCCAAAGGCTGATGCAAGAGTTAATGTTCAGATTAGTCGCATTAAAATTAACACCTCAATTTATTATTAATTGTTTCATAAGATCTATTACTTTAATTTGATAAGTATGGAAAGCTTTAATAGAATTTATCTGGAGCTTAGGTTTAGCTAGATAAAATGTAACTGTTCTAGCAAGACGATCGTGTGAGTAATGCAGTCGGAATGCGGCGGCGCTATCCTGCGGGAACCGGCCCGCCTGCGCCAGCGGAACTCCCAGCCATAGCTGGTGCCTCCTGAAAGACATACGAGGCAACGAAGATTTCTTTAAAATCTAATTACATGTACACACAACCGATGTATTTAAATGTATTAGCAACATACATACCACATAATAGAAATATCGATTTTTTCAAAAGCCTCACTAGACAAAGGCTCAACTACTTTTATAATAACATCTGCATTATTACGTTGACAACTAAATTTATGATTTTTTCTGTATTTGTTTCTTTAAGGCAGCTTCAGCATAGATAACCCAAAATTAAATTTAACTGAGATTAATAACTTTTATTAAAATAAAATTACATCTTAATTATTCTTCTTCATGATTTCTGATTACTTTATCTACCGCTAACGCTAGCTACGAAACTTAAGAGATTAAGAGAACAAGTTAAGAATCTAACACATTTTTCTTACTGATTCCACCGTAAGAACTTAACATAAGCGCTGAATTCAGCAAAACTTTGCCTTCGGGAGGTCAAAACAAAAACTTCGCTTACCTTACCGCTATTAATCATCGCCAAATGTTCGTTCCAGGAAGTGTCTTCCTATTCCTGAAATATATTACTCAGGTAGCGTTCTACTGTCACTTAACCGTTTTCGTACCGTATATAATATACATAGATACCTACTTACCTACAGTAAGCACGATTTCAGACTTTTTTTCATCATGTAAATGCTCGATTTTGTTCGACCTAAGTAATCTATAGGTAACTATGCCAAATTGGATATTTTTTGCAGCAACGAAAGAAATACCTAAAAATGCTGCTGCAAAATTTATTTTGGGTAAGTAAATGTACTTTGTAAATGTACTTTACATTATCATTTCCAATTTCCAAATCATAACACGATCAAAGCAGAGGTCTAGTCCCCTCACCTAGTTAGGTACCTAAATATTGATTGTTTGCTATTTGACTGAACTTAGTTTTGGCAATTACTTAAAGTTTAAGCAAAAAAATAAAACGTTTTGTATGCAAATCTCTAAATCCCAAAGTAGGTTATTAATACTAATGGGAGTCGTGACAGTAGACGTTTTTCGCGCGCTGTTACTTCAGCGGCGTGTTTACAATCCCAGCACGCGACCTCATTTGAATCCTTAACTTTGTTTACTTAAAACAATACACTGATGACTTTAAGGCGGCGGTTCAAGAGAAAAAGAACGATATAGGTTACATAGATACAAATATTTTAGAAAACTTTAAGCGTGAATACCTGAAATAATAATAATTAATATTTTTTTAGTAGAAACATTAGTACAATTTAGGTCTCATATATTAAGTTGATCTTTACTTGTTTTGTCAAATATTGTCTTGAAGTGCTAATATTATGTCAAATACAATGTTAATGATAAACAATATAGATGCAATAATATCAAATAGTCTAGATATAATTTATTGGAGTCAATACCACTTGGAGCCCTGCCTTATTACTATCAACTAATTACTATTATGCAAAATTATTGCTATTTTTTGTCAATTAACTTTTGTTAGTGCCTAATTTCGTTAAAACCGAAAATTGCCGACTTGATTATTATACTTGCCAAGGCACACGGTAAGTATAATGAACCAAGTCGACCAATTTTCGGTTCAGTTTTAACTAACATTTACAGCAAATTTACATCGAAACTAACATTTTCAAGGAAATTTAAATGACTTAAAATTGAATGTTAGGTAACTCCATCGCTCACTCGCTAACGAGAAATAATTACGACCACTCCGCTCGTTGCATTCAAGCGAATGTGGAATTTCGGATATCGAACGAGAATCAGTAGAAACGTAGCAATGCTAGAGCTAAAGCTAGCTATTTAACAATAGAGCTGAACGTGGAGCGAATCAATCGGTCCCTTCAGAGAAAGGTATTTATTAAAGGTGGAAACAATCGTAAAGTTCCTGAAAGTTCCCTCGCTAGATGTGTAACGTTCTCAGCTACATCCGCAATTAACTGTAAAACTTAAATTAAATAAATCAAGTACTCGAACCGTCGCGTCGCTCCGGGATTCGATTTAAACCTGAATGTATACTATATACATAATATGTTACTGCTACTGTAATTATTGTCAGGACTACTTACAGTAAGTACTACACGACAGACATACATAGATAAAATGCACTTAATACCATCAATTGTAAAAATTCTGGAATCACCTAGTAGAAACCAAAAAAAATCGGTAGTAGAAACAAAAGAATAACAGGTATAATCGTTAAAAAAGGTAAACTTAAATTTATACGCTTAAGGGTCGCCACACGCGACAGCCACAAACGTCGCCACGAGGAGCTAGAAGTGGCCACAATGGTAGCTGAAGCGCGTGACAGCCACTTGTCGACTCTTTCGGTCAGTGGTTCAAGTGTCCGCGTGTAGTCAAATTTATTACCTAAATCTTGTGAAAAACGAAGGGTAACTTCCTAGCCTACCTACCGCCACACACAACTAACCTCACACACACAACACACTTCCACCTAACCACACATACACACACACGCGTATACTCGCAATACGAACACTTACCTACATACTTTTTAAACATCAGTTTTTTTATTGTTTTAGTTTTGGAAGGATGAGGTCTCCTGGCACAGGTTTTTTAATACCCCTAAAAGGAGTATTCAAATTTAGGCTTTAAAAGTAAGATTTTTTTACCCAACGAAGAATTATTATTAAGGCATTTTTGATAAATTGAGCACTATAATTTTCCACAATATGTATAAAATTAAAAACATGAACATGAATTGGAAAAATACTTTATTAATTCCATACAGTAAAATCCACCGCAGTCAGCAAACAGGCACACTGGTTTTCTTAATCTACTTATTATAAGGAAAGGTACAAATATATCTTATCATTAAAACGATACAATTACATGAAGGTAATTTTGGTACGAACTTGATTCACTTGCCACACGTTGAGATTTTCATACTCCTCGATACACGCGTCCACCTAGAAGTTATAACACCGTAAACAACTCGCCCTTCTAAACAGAACAATTTATAAATACTTTATAAAAAACGTTTGTATGTTTGTTACAATAAAGAAAACTGGATTACTGGGTTTAGGTGCAAAAAAATGGACAGTATTATGTTGATTAACCATAGTATACTTTATATCTCGGAAAAATGTTAAGTTCCTGTAGGATTATTTACTTGGAATCCACAAGATGTCAATGTTTTATTTCTCTCAAGACTAAATTTTCAAGCATCTCGCGTTAAAAGATCAGAATTGTAAAATCACATACTTCAAACCAAAAATCGATGTTTAATTTGAATAATCTACTTTAATACTAACTTGATCAGGTTTGAATCCTTTATCCACGCAGCGCTCGATGACGTCAGCCACCTTCACGGTCTGATTGGAGCCCGCCAGCTCGCGGACGATCGCGAATATACGGTCCGTAGAACTTATACCTCTGTTCAACGGAAATATTACATGTCAGATAAATTTTCACTAAATAGGAGTTTAAATAATCTCGCAAGTCGAAGTCGATGCCGCTTTACGGTTTGGTCAAATCTATAAACTATCAGTTGTCGACTTTACATAGCAGACGTTACGATTTCAATTTACATGTAAATCTTTACAGGTGATAAATTATTTATGATGGCAAAGTTGTTAACTGCAATAGTAAAACATAAACTCACTATTTCTCATGTTTATGTTGAGTCTCAGTGTGACAGGTTGCGAATCTTTCGCCACTCTTCAGGCACATGAGGCGAGAAACATGAAAGGTACAACTTACGGCCACCCGAGATTCGAAACCTCGCCCTGTTGGGTCGGTTCGGTCGGTCAACCAAGGCACGTAACATCATACTAAGCTACTATCTGCACACGCCAGGTAGAGTGGCGGGTTTAATACTGAGCTACTACGACCTCCTAACTCACTGCAATAGTCATTTTATATTTTACCTTTGTACGTTTTCATCGACATGTTGCAGAGACTGCTTTGACATCTCAACTAGACGAATGGCTTCCGATACGTCTTCCTTTTCCACTACATCTGACAATCTACAAACATCGCATTGAAATAAAGAAACAATCGAAATCGAAAAAAATATTTATTGTAAATAAAGTGTTGAGTATTCATTGTACAATAAAGTTTCTGTCATTGCATATTATAAAATTTACCTTAATCTGGCGAGAGCTGTGGAGAGGCGGAGAATAGCAAGCAAATTCCTAGCTGAAGTAAACGTGACGTCACGAGCGTTGCGAGCCTCGCGACGTAACTCCACATACGATGCTGTAAAAAAGCAAACATTAGGTGTAAGGTCAGGTTTACAATGACATTATAAATGTTGTGTACGCGATGTGTAATGTGTGCAGTGTACAGAGGTACTGACAGACGATGTAGTCCGCGAGCGCAGTGGGCACGAGCGGCGTCTTGCGGCGACACAGCGCCAGGTAGCGGCGCACGAGGCGCATGGCGAGCGCGCGCCGGCCGTGTGCGGGCTGCGAGCAGTGCTGGTGTACGTACGCGATGTGTAATGTGTGCAGTGTACAGAGGTACTGACAGACGATGTAGTCCGCGAGCGCAGTGGGCACGAGCGGCGTCTTGCGGCGACACAGCGCCAGGTAGCGGCGCACGAGGCGCATGGCGAGCGCGCGCCGGCCGTGTGCGGGCTGCGAGCAGTGCTGGTGTACGTACGCGATGTGTAATGTGTGCAGTGTACAGAGGTACTGACAGACGATGTAGTCCGCGAGCGCAGTGGGCACGAGCGGCGTCTTGCGGCGACACAGCGCCAGGTAGCGGCGCACGAGGCGCATGGCGAGCGCGCGCCGGCCGTGTGCGGGCTGCGAGCAGTGCTGGTGTACGTACGCGATGTGTAATGTGTGCAGTGTACAGAGGTACTGACAGACGATGTAGTCCGCGAGCGCAGTGGGCACGAGCGGCGTCTTGCGGCGACACAGCGCCAGGTAGCGGCGCACGAGGCGCATGGCGAGCGCGCGCCGGCCGTGTGCGGGCTGCGAGCAGTGCTGGTGTACGTACGCGATGTGTAATGTGTGCAGTGTACAGAGGTACTGACAGACGATGTAGTCCGCGAGCGCAGTGGGCACGAGCGGCGTCTTGCGGCGACACAGCGCCAGGTAGCGGCGCACGAGGCGCATGGCGAGCGCGCGCCGGCCGTGTGCGGGCTGCGAGCAGTGCTGGTGTACGTACGCGATGTGTAATGTGTGCAGTGTACAGAGGTACTGACAGACGATGTAGTCCGCGAGCGCAGTGGGCACGAGCGGCGTCTTGCGGCGACACAGCGCCAGGTAGCGGCGCACGAGGCGCATGGCGAGCGCGCGCCGGCCGTGTGCGGGCTGCGAGCAGTGCTGGTGTACGTACGCGATGTGTAATGTGTGCAGTGTACAGAGGTACTGACAGACGATGTAGTCCGCGAGCGCAGTGGGCACGAGCGGCGTCTTGCGGCGACACAGCGCCAGGTAGCGGCGCACGAGGCGCATGGCGAGCGCGCGCCGGCCGTGTGCGGGCTGCGAGCAGTGCTGGTGTACGTACGCGATGTGTAATGTGTGCAGTGTACAGAGGTACTGACAGACGATGTAGTCCGCGAGCGCAGTGGGCACGAGCGGCGTCTTGCGGCGACACAGCGCCAGGTAGCGGCGCACGAGGCGCATGGCGAGCGCGCGCCGGCCGTGTGCGGGCTGCGAGCAGTGCTGGTGTACGTACGCGATGTGTAATGTGTGCAGTGTACAGAGGTACTGACAGACGATGTAGTCCGCGAGCGCAGTGGGCACGAGCGGCGTCTTGCGGCGACACAGCGCCAGGTAGCGGCGCACGAGGCGCATGGCGAGCGCGCGCCGGCCGTGTGCGGGCTGCGAGCAGTGCTGGTGTACGTACGCGATGTGTAATGTGTGCAGTGTACAGAGGTACTGACAGACGATGTAGTCCGCGAGCGCAGTGGGCACGAGCGGCGTCTTGCGGCGACACAGCGCCAGGTAGCGGCGCACGAGGCGCATGGCGAGCGCGCGCCGGCCGTGTGCGGGCTGCGAGCAGTGCTGGTGTACGTACGCGATGTGTAATGTGTGCAGTGTACAGAGGTACTGACAGACGATGTAGTCCGCGAGCGCAGTGGGCACGAGCGGCGTCTTGCGGCGACACAGCGCCAGGTAGCGGCGCACGAGGCGCATGGCGAGCGCGCGCCGGCCGTGTGCGGGCTGCGAGCAGTGCTGGTGTACGTACGCGATGTGTAATGTGTGCAGTGTACAGAGGTACTGACAGACGATGTAGTCCGCGAGCGCAGTGGGCACGAGCGGCGTCTTGCGGCGACACAGCGCCAGGTAGCGGCGCACGAGGCGCATGGCGAGCGCGCGCCGGCCGTGTGCGGGCTGCGAGCAGTGCTGGTGTACGTACGCGATGTGTAATGTGTGCAGTGTACAGAGGTACTGACAGACGATGTAGTCCGCGAGCGCAGTGGGCACGAGCGGCGTCTTGCGGCGACACAGCGCCAGGTAGCGGCGCACGAGGCGCATGGCGAGCGCGCGCCGGCCGTGTGCGGGCTGCGAGCAGTGCTGGTGTACGTACGCGATGTGTAATGTGTGCAGTGTACAGAGGTACTGACAGACGATGTAGTCCGCGAGCGCAGTGGGCACGAGCGGCGTCTTGCGGCGACACAGCGCCAGGTAGCGGCGCACGAGGCGCATGGCGAGCGCGCGCCGGCCGTGTGCGGGCTGCGAGCAGTGCTGGTGTACGTACGCGATGTGTAATGTGTGCAGTGTACAGAGGTACTGACAGACGATGTAGTCCGCGAGCGCAGTGGGCACGAGCGGCGTCTTGCGGCGACACAGCGCCAGGTAGCGGCGCACGAGGCGCATGGCGAGCGCGCGCCGGCCGTGTGCGGGCTGCGAGCAGTGCTGGTGTACGTACGCGATGTGTAATGTGTGCAGTGTACAGAGGTACTGACAGACGATGTAGTCCGCGAGCGCAGTGGGCACGAGCGGCGTCTTGCGGCGACACAGCGCCAGGTAGCGGCGCACGAGGCGCATGGCGAGCGCGCGCCGGCCGTGTGCGGGCTGCGAGCAGTGCTGGTGTACGTACGCGATGTGTAATGTGTGCAGTGTACAGAGGTACTGACAGACGATGTAGTCCGCGAGCGCAGTGGGCACGAGCGGCGTCTTGCGGCGACACAGCGCCAGGTAGCGGCGCACGAGGCGCATGGCGAGCGCGCGCCGGCCGTGTGCGGGCTGCGAGCAGTGCTGGTGTACGTACGCGATGTGTAATGTGTGCAGTGTACAGAGGTACTGACAGACGATGTAGTCCGCGAGCGCAGTGGGCACGAGCGGCGTCTTGCGGCGACACAGCGCCAGGTAGCGGCGCACGAGGCGCATGGCGAGCGCGCGCCGGCCGTGTGCGGGCTGCGAGCAGTGCTGGTGTACGTACGCGATGTGTAATGTGTGCAGTGTACAGAGGTACTGACAGACGATGTAGTCCGCGAGCGCAGTGGGCACGAGCGGCGTCTTGCGGCGACACAGCGCCAGGTAGCGGCGCACGAGGCGCATGGCGAGCGCGCGCCGGCCGTGTGCGGGCTGCGAGCAGTGCTGGTGTACGTACGCGATGTGTAATGTGTGCAGTGTACAGAGGTACTGACAGACGATGTAGTCCGCGAGCGCAGTGGGCACGAGCGGCGTCTTGCGGCGACACAGCGCCAGGTAGCGGCGCACGAGGCGCATGGCGAGCGCGCGCCGGCCGTGTGCGGGCTGCGAGCAGTGCTGGTGTACGTACGCGATGTGTAATGTGTGCAGTGTACAGAGGTACTGACAGACGATGTAGTCCGCGAGCGCAGTGGGCACGAGCGGCGTCTTGCGGCGACACAGCGCCAGGTAGCGGCGCACGAGGCGCATGGCGAGCGCGCGCCGGCCGTGTGCGGGCTGCGAGCAGTGCTGGTGTACGTACGCGATGTGTAATGTGTGCAGTGTACAGAGGTACTGACAGACGATGTAGTCCGCGAGCGCAGTGGGCACGAGCGGCGTCTTGCGGCGACACAGCGCCAGGTAGCGGCGCACGAGGCGCATGGCGAGCGCGCGCCGGCCGTGTGCGGGCTGCGAGCAGTGCTGGTGTACGTACGCGATGTGTAATGTGTGCAGTGTACAGAGGTACTGACAGACGATGTAGTCCGCGAGCGCAGTGGGCACGAGCGGCGTCTTGCGGCGACACAGCGCCAGGTAGCGGCGCACGAGGCGCATGGCGAGCGCGCGCCGGCCGTGTGCGGGCTGCGAGCAGTGCTGGTGTACGTACGCGATGTGTAATGTGTGCAGTGTACAGAGGTACTGACAGACGATGTAGTCCGCGAGCGCAGTGGGCACGAGCGGCGTCTTGCGGCGACACAGCGCCAGGTAGCGGCGCACGAGGCGCATGGCGAGCGCGCGCCGGCCGTGTGCGGGCTGCGAGCAGTGCTGGTGTACGTACGCGATGTGTAATGTGTGCAGTGTACAGAGGTACTGACAGACGATGTAGTCCGCGAGCGCAGTGGGCACGAGCGGCGTCTTGCGGCGACACAGCGCCAGGTAGCGGCGCACGAGGCGCATGGCGAGCGCGCGCCGGCCGTGTGCGGGCTGCGAGCAGTGCTGGTGTACGTACGCGATGTGTAATGTGTGCAGTGTACAGAGGTACTGACAGACGATGTAGTCCGCGAGCGCAGTGGGCACGAGCGGCGTCTTGCGGCGACACAGCGCCAGGTAGCGGCGCACGAGGCGCATGGCGAGCGCGCGCCGGCCGTGTGCGGGCTGCGAGCAGTGCTGGTGTACGTACGCGATGTGTAATGTGTGCAGTGTACAGAGGTACTGACAGACGATGTAGTCCGCGAGCGCAGTGGGCACGAGCGGCGTCTTGCGGCGACACAGCGCCAGGTAGCGGCGCACGAGGCGCATGGCGAGCGCGCGCCGGCCGTGTGCGGGCTGCGAGCAGTGCTGGTGTACGTACGCGATGTGTAATGTGTGCAGTGTACAGAGGTACTGACAGACGATGTAGTCCGCGAGCGCAGTGGGCACGAGCGGCGTCTTGCGGCGACACAGCGCCAGGTAGCGGCGCACGAGGCGCATGGCGAGCGCGCGCCGGCCGTGTGCGGGCTGCGAGCAGTGCTGGTGTACGTACGCGATGTGTAATGTGTGCAGTGTACAGAGGTACTGACAGACGATGTAGTCCGCGAGCGCAGTGGGCACGAGCGGCGTCTTGCGGCGACACAGCGCCAGGTAGCGGCGCACGAGGCGCATGGCGAGCGCGCGCCGGCCGTGTGCGGGCTGCGAGCAGTGCTGGTGTACGTACGCGATGTGTAATGTGTGCAGTGTACAGAGGTACTGACAGACGATGTAGTCCGCGAGCGCAGTGGGCACGAGCGGCGTCTTGCGGCGACACAGCGCCAGGTAGCGGCGCACGAGGCGCATGGCGAGCGCGCGCCGGCCGTGTGCGGGCTGCGAGCAGTGCTGGTGTACGTACGCGATGTGTAATGTGTGCAGTGTACAGAGGTACTGACAGACGATGTAGTCCGCGAGCGCAGTGGGCACGAGCGGCGTCTTGCGGCGACACAGCGCCAGGTAGCGGCGCACGAGGCGCATGGCGAGCGCGCGCCGGCCGTGTGCGGGCTGCGAGCAGTGCTGGTGTACGTACGCGATGTGTAATGTGTGCAGTGTACAGAGGTACTGACAGACGATGTAGTCCGCGAGCGCAGTGGGCACGAGCGGCGTCTTGCGGCGACACAGCGCCAGGTAGCGGCGCACGAGGCGCATGGCGAGCGCGCGCCGGCCGTGTGCGGGCTGCGAGCAGTGCTGGTGTACGTACGCGATGTGCTTTGCTAACTCCAAGTCTTTCTCTCTGTCAAAATACCAAATTATTTGATTTACTACTGAAAAAAAGAACTAGTCCACAAAAAGTTCAAAAATAATTTGATATCAACATTTCCGTTAATAGAACTTAAGAACATTATTAGGGAAAGCGAGTTACCTGTTGGGTTTGTCCTGTATGAGCCAGAGCAGGTCGAACCGCGACAGCAGCGCGGCGGGCAGCTGTATGTTCTGCTCCAGCGTCCGCTTGGGGTTGTAGCGGCCGTACGCCGGGTTGGCCGCCGCCAGGATCGACACGCGCGCGTTCAGGCAAGTCATTATACCCGCCTGATGAAACAAATATATAATATAAATCACCATGTATTTGATATATGACGGAAAAAAAAACTTGCTTGCAAAAGTGTTTACTTACCAAGAGCAGTACATCTGGTGAAATTGCTTTGTTCCCACGCTCCATACCTTTGAACTTTGCTATATTGCTAGCGTTTATACCTATGAAAAGCGCAACGGATGCGTCGTCACTCCGGACTTACTTGGTTGATTAAAAATGTTTGATGTTTGTACCTTGGCAATGGAGATGGTTTGCTGTTCCATAACCTCGTGTATGGCGGTACGGTCTGCGTCCGCCATCTTGTCAAACTCGTCGATGCAGCACACGCCGCGGTCTGCTAGAACTAACGCGCCACCCTCCAACATCATCTCGTTTGTGAATGGGTCCTAGGAAAACCACAAAATTAATTAAAAAATTAACTTTTAAATGTAGTGCAAGGTATTTCTCGATAAAATAAAATCAAAATGTGTACATTATTTTCTGTATATCCGCAACCAACGTAAAAGGCAATAAATTTTATCACTTCTATCTATATTTTATGCAATAATAAATTTAAAAATAAAGCTTACTTTTCGGGTTACCTGACACCTTTATCATAACGCATCATGTATGAAGACGATGTTGGTCTCACATTTATCTATAGAATAAGGTAGGTACTATCATCTGAATTAAACATAATGTGATACTGTTTTTCTACCTTAATAAACGAAAAAAAATTGATAGATGGCAGCACGTAGCGCCAATAACGTTGAGCTCTCTAATTGTTACATTTTTAAATTGTTAATTCCCTCTTTAAAAATTAAATTGTCATTAAATCCGTTCATTAAGTGCTAAATATTGTGTGAAATCGTTATCTACGCGAGACATAAAGACAGTAATAATTATTCGCGGATTAAACTTTTTCAATACTCAACATCAGAATTTCGTGGACAGAAGTGAACTTTGATACTACGTATAAGTAATATTTGTGTTGTGAAAGCTATATCTTCATTGAAACTACAGACTTTGGCAGGTTTGAATAGTGTTTCAAGAAAAACATTTTTGAAATTTGGCAGTTGCTATCTTGTGGTGAATAGACCACGTTAGAAATTGTACGCTGCTGCTAACAGGCTGAATTTCCTCCAACCTTCAACAGAAGTCGTTAGGAGTCAGGCCCTCTTGTGCCGTTAGGAGTCAGGCCGGACTGCCGCAGTGTGCTAAGGGGCAAACAGTTTCTGATGTGCTTGAGCTGCGATTTCAAATATGATATTAATTGTGCGAATGTATCATCAAAAGGGTTTTGCTGCTATGACTCTGGAGCATAAACGAAAGTGGAAGTGTCCTGAGTGTACCAAAAGACGACCTAAGACCGACAACACAAATATCCAGGCATCGTACCACGATGACTCAAACGAGAACTCTGACTTTGTCACTTTAAGATGTGGCAAAAGGGCAAGTGTCAATTCACCTATTGAAAATGTTATAACAGCTGATAAACTCCGCGACGTCTTAAGACATGAGATGGGCCAAATAATTAATGAAAACTTACAAAAGTTTGCGGCTACTGAAATAAAAAATCTGCGTACTCAAATTTCTGAATTCCAGGACTTTGTATCGCTTATCAATGAAAAATATGATGATATAAAAACTGAACTGGATCAGAAATTCAAGCTGATAAGAGTAACTAAAAAAGGAGAATGAAAATCTAAGAGTTACTGTTCGCGATCTATCTGAGAGGAATCACCTTATCGAACAAATAATGAGAGAAAGTAATCTGGAAATAAATGGCATTCCCGAAAATAGAAATGAAAACCTAGTCAAAACAGTAATTCAACTGTTCAATGTTATCAAGAGTACAATCAAATCGGATGATATCGTAAATGTAGCACGAGTTGCTAAACTGAACAAGGAGAGTAACAAACCCAGAGCTGTCATTGTTAAACTTAAAACCCTCGAGCACGTGACACAATTCTAGCCTCGGTAACCAAATATAACAAGAATAATCCCAAGGACAAAATCAATTTGCATCATCTCGGCTACGCAGTACACTTTTGCCAGTTTACGTAACAGAGCATCTTAATAAATATATAAGAATAAATCTCTACATGCTACGACTCGCAAGGTTGTAAAAGAAAAATCCTACAAATTTGTGTGGATCCGCCACGGGAAAATATTTGTCAGATCACGCAGGCTCTTATTACAAGAAATGCTTATTATAATTGTGATTACCTATTAATTGTGATTATTTTTCTGTAATTAATTCTTGTTATTAAGTTGCAAATGATTCGTGCAATTTATACTAACTTATTTAATGGACATTTACTACCAAAATGTACGAGGCTTGAGAAGTAAAACAAATGATGTATAATAATATATTAAATATTCTTCAGAAAAATTATAAGATTCTGGTTTTTACAGAGACATGGCTAGACTCAAGTGTGGCTGATAGAGAGTTAATAGATAACCGATAGAAGTGTACCGATGTGACCGGTCAACGACGGGATCTATGAAACAAAGAGGTGATTGTGTTCTCATAGCGGTTTCAAAGGATATACCTTCTGTCCGGGTATCTAATTTGGAGTCTGATTGTGAGGATATCTCGGTTACAATTAAGAGTAGTGCATCAAACTCTACTAAAACTATTGCTCTATGTGCTGTATACCTTCCTCTACCGGTCATGCTGATTTCTTTACAAAAGTTCCTAGACCACGTAGATACTGTTAATGAATTAGAAAACGAAGCCATAATCCTGGGTGATTTCAACCTATGCTTTATAGAGTGGATCTCCGAGGAGAGTGATTTTTATTTTTCCCCCCGTACCGATTGTAGCATTTGTTATGCCCTCGCTGATTTCATTTGCAAAAACAATTTACACCAGAACAATTGTATAAAATGTCAACGGAAAATCGCTTAATCTTATATTGAGTACTCTGCCTTTGGGATATGTAACAAAACCGTTGGATGTAATCTCGAAACTAGACGACCACAACCCTAATCTATTATTTACTGTGCCAATCACCTCTAACGATTATTTTATTAGTAAAGCAGACATCAAAGTTAGTTATAATTTCTACAAAGCGGATAACGACAGTATCTTAGCTGAGCTGAGGAAGTAAGAATGGAACTATCTATCCGAGTGTGAGAACTGATGTCATTTACAAATATGTTCCCAAACGTAAGACAAAAAAGGCTTACTATCCTTCTTGGTACAGTAACGCTCTAATAAAACTTAACGCTGAAAAAATAAAATAAGAAAACGCTTTAATAAATTTGGAAATCAGCGTGATGAAATTGAATACAAACTCTTCCGTGAACGCTGTCATAAATTATCCGACATCTGCTATAAAAATTATAAAACTAGTATGGAACTTAATATTTGTATTAATACTGAAACTTTTTGGATTTTCATCAAAAACAAAAGAAAAAAATCGGGATCGATCCCTAATTCAATGGTACTTGATGATAAAGTGGCCAATACTGGTCCAGAAATAGCGAACCTGTTTGCAAATCACTTTTCTTCTGTTTATAGCACCCAAACACCGTCGTTGGCAATAAACATAACTATGATTAGTTATTCAACAAACATATTCAACAGTTGACCTATAGCGAGATTGACGTACTTAAAAAAATTAAGCTCTTGGACACGAGTAAGGGTACAAGACCCGATGAAATTCCGCCTCTATTTGTTAAGCGTTGTTGCTCTGTGCTAGCGGCGCCTCTATCACCAATCTTTAATTGTTCTTTACGCGAAGGCATTTTCCCTGATGTATGGAAACACGCAAATATAATTCCTGTTTTCAAAAAGAATAAGAAGAATGATGTAAAAAACTACAGACCAATTTCAATTCTATCCTGTTTTTCGAAGTTGTTTGAATCACTTCTTTATTCAACACTCTCGACCAAACTTGACAAACATATCTCTGACTTCCAACACGCCTTTAGAAGTGGACGGTCAGTCGAAACCAATCTCGTCCATTTTGTCTCATTTTTGTCACAGGAGGTTGATAAGGGGGGAGTGGTTGATACAATATATACCGATTTCAGTACTGCTTTCGATCGCGTTAATCAACAACTACTTTTGTTGAAATTCAAGGGACTGGGGATCAATTTTCCTTTGTTAAGGTGGTTCGAATCATACCCATAAGTAGTCACAGGGTTCCCACCTCGGACCATTGCTTTTTTTTATCTTTGTTAATTATATTGGGTCACACACAACGCATTCTAATTACTTGCTGTTTGCGGATGATTTAAAGATATATAAGACCATCTCATGTGTTAATGACGTAATGTTACTGCAGCAGGATATTGATAACATACAACGTTGGTGTAATCTTTACTGCATGGTCCTTAATGCTCAAAAATGTTACCACATATGTTATACTCGAAGGAAAATAAATACCCCTAAAAATAGCTATAAACTAGATGACATAGCATTGAAGACAGTGCAAAGTGTGCGTGACTTGGGTGTTGATTTGCAGCAAAGATGTTCGGGTTTATCAAAAGGAACACTAGGGAGTTCAGATTGCCACAAACAAGACTGTTACTTTATAATGCTTTAGTTAGAACACATGTAGAGTTTGCTAGTTTTGTCTGGAATCCCCAATACAGTGTTTATTTTCAAAGAATTGAAAGCATTCAGAAAGCATTTACGCGACATCTCTCTCCATATACAAGAATATGTAAACAGTACAACTCACTGCCAAAAACAAATAACATAGATATTTTCGGTGATCACTTTAATATGTTAGATTTAACTAATTAGATTTAAAATTTGTTTTCCTATAATTGTTTTATATTTATTTTCTTTATAATAATTATTAATTATGTCTCAATTTTATTTTATTTTATAAACTAAATTTAATTCAACTATGTAGCTAATAATTTTATAAATGTAGTATAAGTCCTTAATTGGGACACACATATGTACCTTAGGCTTTTAATTATAAGTTATTTTCTGTTTCTGATGTGTATCCTGTGGATTTATTAAATATTAAGAAAAAAACGGACGTCAGCGTGGTTTCATACAAAAGTGCCCCACGGCGGGAAGCACTTAACGCAT
This sequence comes from Choreutis nemorana, assembly GCA_949316135.1. NCBI lineage: Eukaryota > Metazoa > Arthropoda > Insecta > Lepidoptera > Choreutidae > Choreutis > Choreutis nemorana. The sequence continues at coordinate 4,112,454 of OX438597.1, read as the reverse complement.
TTTCTGGTTGAATATTCGAATAGTTGTTACACCGATATTTGAAGTGCCCAAGCATCCATCATACCTTGATGACGGCCGCCGTGAGCCCCACGCCGGACGAGCCGCGGCCCGTCGTGTACTGCGAGCGCGGTGCGAGGCGGGCGATGTAGTTGAGCAGCTGAGACTTAGCCACGCCGGGATCGCCCATCAGGCAGATGTTTATGTTACCACGGATCTTCATGCCGTTAGGACGTCTGTGGTAACCAATTAAAGCTATAAGTCTCTTAAATGATGATGTGCACCTTGATGATGTGGTAATATTTACCAATTGAGACAATTTTTTGTGGAAAATAATATCAATCACGCACTTTAACAAAAAAAAATCTTATAACAATTTGCAAAGTAAAACATTTAACCAATTTTATTAAGCAGTCAGGCATCATTCAAAGCTGCCAATGAAATCAGCGTGGCATTACAGTGCTTCTTACAGCGTTCTTAAGTGGCGACTCAAGAAAGACATTTCTAATGATGATATCCCGCACGCTCGACTGACATAAGCTCGAGTAGAATGTCGGCAATAGGTAATAATTATAATGAATATGTGTGACCTGTCAACGCCACCGACTAGTAGCAGCAACAGTGCCTTTTTGACGTCCTCGTGTCCATATATCTCGGGGGCGAGGCTGAGCGCCATACGGGAGTACAGATCCTCCTCCGTCAACTCGGTCAGCTCCTCCGCCGTCAGAGCCTCGGATAGTTCCGCCTCGTCAGACTGGTTCAGGCATTGTACTGACTGACAATATAAAAGAGGTTTCAAATAAGTATGTACAAAATAGTTGGGAGGGTTTGTAGTATGAAGTATGAAAAAAAATTACTTTGAAGAAGGAACCTTGTTTTACACATTAGTTCAAAATGAAAGACTTCAAATTACAAAATTTGCATTCTGAATGTGATAGACAGTTGTCAAATAGTCCAATTTCTGTTTGTTTTGTTATCAAAGGCAATACTCACATGTGCCTCGAGGTACGTATCGGAGAGCAACCCCTGCACCATCTGTCGGAAGGGCGCGTTGACAAGCGGCAGGAAGACGCCGGCGACGGCCACGTGGTCGCCGGGCTGCGCGCGGCGCGTGCGCTGGCCGCGGCAGTACACCGCCAACTGGCGCGGGATGTGGCCCACCGGCACCTGCTCCGACTGCACACACAACCATTACATTCTTATAATAATCAAATAAAGTCTACTTGTATTTTCCTATTTTATTTTTAAATCGCACCTCATTCGCAATAGAACACACAAAGCACACAAAAGGTTGGCGAACACATAAAGAGTTAGCTACTGTGGTGTTAGTAAGTTCTTTAAAATTGTTAAAATCTTACATGTTCCTGAATCTTCAGCTCTTGGAACTTCTGAAACCTAGAACCTCTGGTTTGCAAATGTAGCTGACCTGCAGTCTTGTTAAGCCTGCACTCGTCGGCTGTACAGGCCGGTGGTGGTGTGAACTGCAGTGCCTTCACTGGCTGGTATGTTTCGGCCCCGCATGCACTGCATGAGTATGTAGCCACTATTAGCAATGGCTTCACATCCGTGCAGCGAGTTACAATACCTACAGGATGAGATATCACACGTCTGATATGTTATCTTAAGTCATAAAATATGATAAAAGACACACAGTGAGATTTATTTATAGACAAATGTTAAATATTTTTATATCAAAGCTATGGTTTTGAAAGGAGCCCTTAATAAATACTGAAGCAATTAAACAAGCTAGTTTACCTCTGACTGTCACCAATTTGCCAATGTGTTCTGCTTTCACTTCTCTGATAGGAATGGATTTTGATGTTGACATGTCTTTGAAGTATACTTCACTGAAAACAAAAACAGATATTAATTAGCTTAACATAGATTAATTTCATGTCATTAATTTATTTAATTATTTGGCACATAGAATTCTGAATATTAATAAATATTTCTAGAACACTTTCAATTATAAGAATGCCTCTTTTTCATATTTATTTTCAGTTTTAAACAACAAGTGACATATTTTTCAACCAGACTCAATCAAAATATTTAAAAAATAATGATATAGATGTCTCACAATCGTCTGATAAGTTCAGGTGGATATCTGTTCCTGGGGTCTCTCATCTCTCCTGGAATCCTGTGGTTTCTGGCCTCCAGCATTATTCGGTGCTCAATGTACACATCCAGGGCATCTTTAGCTACCACCTTTACAACCAAACCAACAGATAAAATAATACTATGTGTGAAAAAATTCAACAAGGTATATAAAATAATTTTAGCTATATAAATTATGTGATACTATGGGTGCAACAACAGGGGGTGTCCAAACACCCTCTAAAAACATTGACAACCCTTACCAGCATGTCAATTTCATTCCTTATTATTGGTTTAATATAAAATATTTAAAATCATTGTAAAATGTGTTGCCAAAAACATGTTTCAATTTATCCTCCGGTGATTTGAGACATTTAACCTTTTTTGGGTTTTTGTCAGAATAAAAAATGTTGTGGATTATTGGACACACCCAGACTTTATGAGGAAAAAGAGGAAGCATTTTAATAACTTTAGTATGGAACAGAAAATAAACTTAAGATATTATTCTGAGATAATAATTAGTTTTGTGAAGAAACTGTACTTCTCTGTGTTTATAGTCTGGTAGCATTTCATAGACAACATCTGACACAATGCTTGTGTAGCGGCGGGTGTTCTGCCTCACAGCCTCTGCCAGCTCCTCATTAGACTCGTGGAGGTCATCCAACTCAACTGTAAATGCCACCTTCAGAAAAATACATTTGGATCAGTAAAGTTGTTAGAAAAAAACTGATCAGAATGAAACAAAAACCTTTTTTCTTGAACCAATAGTGGTGGCAGTGGATGGTAATATGTAAAAAAAAGGTAATATAAATTTTAACCAATTAAAAGAACAATACATAATCATTTGAAATCGGTGTGATAATTGTTTTCAGACTTCACAAGCAAAAGGTCAGTTTCTTTGATATAACCTAAAAATATTCGTACCTGTTCCCTATGTGCAAGTTTAGTGAGCTGTTCGGCATACTTGAAGTTCTTGTGACCTTCGTCATCAGTTTGGCAGAAGTCAACGAAGAAGTTCCTAAAGGACTCTGAAATTCAAATACAGTAAAAGTGTGCATACTACGAACTAAGAAATATAATTAAAACTAGTAAAGTTCTCTTTTTACCTTTATCTGCAGCATAGTCTCGCATACCCATTATTTATTAAATTAATTGAAACAAAAAACAATAAAATAATATTCTGATTAATAATTAAAACCACAGAACCCAAACAACATTAACTGACAGAAAATCAAACTGGCGCGAAAAGCGGCCCATTTTTTTTTTCGAAATCTCTTATTCTTTGGTGGGAAAAGCAAAGATCAATAGCCAATACAACAAAATTTCTTATTTCTTGAAGAAAGTGGGTTGATAGATAAGGTAATGTATGATGAAAATGTTAGATGGAGTGATGAAACCAAAAAAAATGCATACAGTTAGAAGTACAGGTACTGTAGACTCTACAGTCTATCCAATTTAACAAGGCGATCATTTTTTTTTTTCAACGTACTAAGACAACTTTAATCAGTGATAAATTTAATAATGAGAGTCGTTATCGAAACTAAAACTTGTTTACATTTTATTCTAGCTAGTAATGCAATAAAAGTAATTTAATATGGAAGAGGGAGTATTTCCTGCGAATCTTTAGTCTACCATAATGGTAGACTTGCCGGTGTTTGAAAATATATTTGTAACAACCTGGTAAAATATATAAAATCATCGGAAAATTTTCGGATAACTTAAATTATGTTAACAACAAAGACAAAGGCGTTCCTGTTACTACTTTATTTGTGGATATGTCTGAGGCATTCGATCGTGTAGGCCATAACATTCTTATGAATATGTTGCAAAGATAGTGCGTGGAAGTCCTCGCACTCCGTAGTATACTTAAACTTAAATTAATTATATCGTACCTCAGAAACAGAAAGCAGTATGGTGAAGTAGGAAGGATAGTGTGAAGTTATTTTTATCATAAACTCGATTTAATTAAATTTTCCAATCAAGTAAAAAAATCAATCAACAACTGACGGATCGCGCCAACCCGAGACAGTTTTTTCTTTGCACCGTGTACCGTGTTAAGTACAACTATACTTAGGTTTTTAATAAAATATCGTAGGTCCGCCACAGCAGTTTACTCGAATAAAAAAAGTATTTCAACTTAAAATGATTTCTATGACAAAGTTCCTGGCCCTTTGTTATTTTTAATTTTTTATCAATTATCTTTCTAATGTAAATAATAAATCCAATACTTTTAGCTAACGATAGTACTATAATTTTCGAATATCGCTATGATTATAGTCGGATTATTATCGTGAATTAGGAAAATATTTGTTTAAAACTCGTTTTATTTTTAGTTCGTTCGTTCTGTTTAAAGTTTTAACAATTCCTGTGATGAATGATGATTTTTTCTACTGGTATACCAGAACGGAGCATAAAACGATTTTTAGTTTTGCCCTCTGCTACAAAAATTTGGTTACTTGCCACAGTATTTTAACTTCTGACCCGGGATGAGCTTGCTCGAGAAAAAATATAATTGATCATATTGAATGTAACACAGTTAAGCTTGTGTTAATATTATCGAAGTGTGTTATTCTCTGGTGTTTGAAAGGGCAAAATTTCAATTAAAATAAATGTAGAGTACTCCTAATATATACGTAATAAATTCCGAATATTGCGTGTAAAAGCGAAAGGCATTTTATGCAACTTACAGGAAAGCCTAGGTGGACTGGGGACATTGTAAATTCGTAGACAGCGCATACTTACTCCAGACCGATCCGATCTCAAAGCTTTGCTTACGCACTTCTTTGTTATGCAAAACTGTATCAGTATTACCGCACTTTGTTATTCGATTTAACGTTACCCAAGATGTTATTTCGTTTATCGCTTTATTCGAAAAATTTATCTTTTATCGCTATATTTTTTATAAGTACCAACAAAATTTTATGTGTAAAATGCTAGTGCTATAACCAATGATTGTCTGTAATGCTATCTGCTATCTAAAACGACGATTTGACTGCTCTTTTGTCATCTCCCAAGTAACTCAATAAAGTCTAGGTACAGTAACAGTACTACCATGTTGCTGTGGGCAGATTCATCATTTTATCTATCATTTTCATCCTTTCATAATTCATCTCATTATCATTTCATTCCTCATCAAACTTGGCAAAATACTTTCCTTAAAGGTATTGCAATGATGATGGCATCGCCATCCAAAAAAAACTCCGGCTAACACAAAACTGTTATGAATATAGATAGAGAAATTCATTTGAGAATATTCACAAATCTTAGAGAATTCAAATGTAAAAGCTCTAATATAAGACATTTACTACAAATATATCATCATTCATTTTTATCCTTTTTAAACGGTTTGTACTTTTATTGAATTCCATTTTCATTAATATTACAACAAAAATAAACCCTTGGCGGCATGGGCTGACGGTTACTATTTACTTTATTTCCTCAAATATAAAAAAACACAATAGTCCCATTTTCGCGCCAATTACGGTATGCTGCTAACTGTCAAATTCTGTGTTTTTGTAATTGTTTATTTAAAGGTTTTCACGAAAGTCTGAGAATTAACAGTGTAAAAAAGCTAAAGAATTATGGAGGATTCTTTAGGTACTTTTTAAGATATTCAACATATTAGAATATTTCATCATTTTGAAATAAAAATACAATATTCTAACCTTCAAATTTGTTTCAGCGAATTCTAGAGCAAAGCGGCAGAAAATCGACAAGAACGGCCGTTTTTCAGCATTTGAAAAACTAAAACAGCTAAAAGGCAAAGGAAATAAACACAAATATGACGTTGATGAGCTTGAGAATGTGTATGATGTTGTGGACGAGAAAGAATATAGTAATCGTGTGTTACAACGTCAGGAGGAAGATTGGATTGAAGATGGTATGCGTTTTAATTGAAATACTTAAATATTGAAAGTTTTAAATAGTAACAAATTCTTTTACTCTTAACTAAATCTAATTTTTAAATTAAGGAACTATTTTCTTTTAACTCAGATGGCACTGGCTATGTGGAGGATGGGAGAGAGATATTTGATGATGATGAAGTGGACGATACATATGTGGCATCAAACAGTGAGTCAGGACGAGGACACAAAAGGAAAGCCAGAGTGGCCGCCCAGCCTGCTGGTAAGGGAAACATCAGGAGTTTACTGGGAGCCATGCCAGCAAAAAAGAAAGAGGTCTTCATCCTTAAGTCATATATGTTATGTCATTCTAAATTGTGCATGCTGATTCAAATAATAAAAAATGCTAATTAAAATTTAACATTATTTTTGTTTTTGCTAATATTTCAGCAAATTACTACTAAACCATCAGAAATCCTTAAGCTAATCTAGTTTGTATTAAAAAGTTATAGACAAAAAATATTTTTTAGGATGTTAAAATATCAGAGGACAACATTCTTTCTGACATCATGTCTGATTTGGATAGTACCGCTGGATCTGCTTATAAACCAAAATCAATGGTGCCAGTCAAGAAGAATATTGTAGAGTCCAGCAAGAAGGAGGCACAGAACTACTTCAAGAGCCTTTCATCTGCTGTGAAAAAACCAAACACTTTCACAACATTAGGTGTTGAAACTAAGAAGGAAACTCTTGATGAAGTAAACATAGGAATTGAAAGAATAATACCTTATTTTTAGGAGATATCTTAATAATCTTATGTGTTGCTTAATTTCCAGGACAAAAATGAGATTGTAGATATTGAGAAACAAATTCCTTCCAAAAAGGCTGAATGGAAAATTGACAAAGATATAAAGCAGGAAGTTGAAGACTCGGCCACACAGAATATTGAGGAATTTGAAACTCAAGACCTTGATCTAGGGGATGACTTCAGTAATGATGCTTCTAAAACTTCACCACCTGGCAAAACTCAACAACTTAACACTACCCCAAGTGTTAAGAAAGAAACCAATAACATTTTAGATGTTACTGAAGAATTCCTCAATGATGATTTTGAGATTTTCACTGAAGTTAAAAAAGAGTCCCATAAAGAACTCAAGCCACTTGAAAGTACTTGGAGTGACCAGATGGGGGATAACCTGGTCACTACTTCTGTCCAAACAGATGGAAACTTGCCTTTACAAACCAATGAAAAAGGAGAAAAGATCTTAAAATTCTATTGGTTAGATGCATGGGAGGACAGATTTGTGAAACCTGGTGTGGTGTTCCTGTTTGGTAAAGTTTATGTCAACCCTTCTAATAAGAAAGCCGGGTGTGTGTCCTGTTGCCTGGTGGTCAAGAATGTCAACAGACAACTATTTCTTTTGCCAAGAGAATATGTAAGTATCGATTGTACATTCAATAAATAATAGCATAATTATTTCATTACTTAGAGATGTAAATGCTAAAAGAATGTATGTCAATACACTATATTTACATCTTTAAGTAATGCAATAATGATTAACTACTACACCTACTTTATGATCTATCATTATTTACATTTTCACACTTCTTATGTTGCTGGTAAGGATTAGTTCAGTAGTTTTATGTATCAATTTTTTTAAGAAATACACTTTTTATTGTATATCCACTGATAAATTTATTGTAATGAAATTTCAGAAACTTGATCCAGTAACTCTGGAAAACACAGACGAGGAAGTTGCAATGATGGATGTCTACGAAGAGTTCAACACTTCTGTAGCAAGTGAGATTGGACTCAAGGAGTTCAAGTCTCGGAAAGTCACCAAAAACTACTGCTTTAACCTACCTGATATACCTGCCCAATCAGACTACTTGGAAGTCAAGTATTCTGTAAGTTAGACATAAATTTCTAAATGATAAAAATTAATTCAAACTGTTTTACTGTGTCTCATCCTTGCCAATTTTTTTAATTTTATGTCTTTTTCTTTGGACTATCTGGATTTCTAGATATCTGGAATTCTTTTTGGAGCATTAGGTAAATAATATTTAGTTGTTTAATGTGTAACAGACTAAAAGAATTAAATGTTAAACTTTAAAAATACTATATTATTGTGTAGCTTTGAACTATCAATGTTATATTATTATTTTAGGCGACATTTCCTCCACCACCATTAGGCAAGAAGCACATAACATTTTCCCACATATTTGGGGCAAATACTTCGACTTTAGAATCATTCTTGCTAGAGAGGAAGATCAAAGGTCCATGCTGGTTGGAAGTGAAGGGTGTGGAGAATGTTCTTGCAAAGGTGTCATGGTGTAAGCTAGAAGCCAGCTGCGATAAGATTGAGAACATCACTGTAATCAGAAATGATTCAGATCTTAATCCGCCACCCATTGTAATTGCAACTGTAAGCAATAAATCCATTTCTTGTGTTAAAGTAAAACTATGTTTTAAGTTTGGAACACTATGTGCCTGTCGCTTATATTAAAATTGAAGCCTTGCTCAAATTATACTTGCCTGCTATTATGACCATTAGACACTAGGTTTCATGTTAAAACTGAATTTTCATCATTTTTTTCATAAGCATTGTATTTTGTAACAGATAAACATGAGAACAATAATGGATCCAAAAACTCGGAAGACAAGAATATTGATGATTAGTTGCCTTACTCACAACAGCTTCCCTATAGACAAACCCCCGCCTAACCCACCTTTCCAGCAACATTTCTGCAGTAAGTATTAATTTTTATCAAATCTGTTTTTCTTTAATATTTAAAACCTATAAACATTTTGATCAGCTTCTAATTATAAAAATTCTTATTTACATTATTTTTAGTTATGACAAAATGTAACGAAATTTGGCCTCTGGATCTCAAACAAGCTCTTCCACAATACAAAGCTACAAAACTAACGAAATGTGACAGTGAACGGGAACTACTGAACTTTTTTATGGTGCAATTCTGGAAGCTTGACCCAGACTTAGTAGTAGGACATGATTTGCAAGGTTTCCAACAAGACCTAATTATAGGCAATGTTCTCGACTTAAACATACCTAATTGGTCTCGCCTTGGAAGATTAAAAAGATCTACACCACCTCAAAGAAAGTTTGCTGCTAAAGATGCCTTTTTAGGTCGTTTGGTTTCTGATATAAAACTCTCGGCCATGGAACTCATTAGAGCAAGAAGCTATGACCTTGATACACTCTGTGTTAATGTCCTAAAGATGAAGGATGGGGAACGCGTAGACGTTGCTTTAGAAGACGTACCACGCTATTACGAAAGCAGCAGGGATTTGCTACAACTGGTATCGCTAAGCATGCAAGACGCTTCTTATATTCTCAAAATGTTGTGCGAGTTAAATGTGATTCCCCTTGCATTGCAAATTACTCAGATAGCAGGCAATGTCATGTCCCGCACGCTGATGGGCGGGAGATCAGAACGGAATGAGTTCTTGCTTCTCCACGCTTTCACAGAAAAAGATTATATTGTACCCGACAAATTATATGGCAAGAAAACCGTTGACGATTATGCAGATAATGAGGATCAAGAAGAAAACACAGCTACAAACGTTTCAAAAAAGCATACGAAAAAAAAAGCAGCTTATTCCGGAGGTCTCGTGCTAGATCCAAAAAAGGGATTCTATGATAAACTTATACTGCTTATGGACTTTAATTCACTATACCCTAGCATTATACAAGAATACAACATTTGTTTCACGACAATTAAAAGAAAAAGCACCTCATCTTCTGATGATGACATTGCCAATCTAGTGCTACCAGGCTCAAATACTGATTTTGGAGTTCTTCCAACACAAATCAGAAAACTCGTAGAAAGTAGAAGGGAAGTTAAAAAACTAATGAAATCCCCTGATTTACCAACTGAACAATACATGCAATACAATATACGACAGACTGCTCTTAAACTCACTGCAAATTCAATGTATGGTTGTTTGGGCTTCACACATTCGAGGTTTTACGCCAAGCCGCTGGCGGCCCTTGTTACTATGAAAGGCAGAGAAATTCTTATGGATACAAAGGAAATTGTTCAAAAACTGAATTACGAAGTTGTTTATGGTGATACAGACAGTCTGATGATCAATACGAACTGTTTGGATTACGACTATGTATTTAAAATTGGTAACGATTTGAAACGAGAAATCAATAAAAAGTACCGACAGATAGAACTGGACATTGACGGAGTATTCAGATATTTATTGCTCTTGAAAAAGAAGAAATATGCTGCTGTACTAATTAGTAAAAACAAAAATGGTGAGTTTAATTTCACCCAAGAACATAAAGGTTTAGATATTGTTCGTCGTGATTGGTCGCAATTGGCTGCAGAAGCTGGAAAGTTTATACTCAGTCAAATACTTTCTGAACAAACACAAGATGAAAGATTGGAAAGTATACAAACTCACCTGAATAGACTTAAAGAAGATTTGGTTAATGCCAAAATGCCACTATCCATGTTAACGATAACCAAACAGTTAACAAAGAATCCTAATGAGTATGCTGATAAAAGCGCACAGCCTCACGTTCAAGTCGCTTTAAGGTTGAACATAAAAAACAGTAGAAGGTTTAAAAAAGGTGACATCGTTCCATATATAATATGCGAAGATGGAACAGCCAACTCTGCAACACAGAGGGCTTATCATATTGAGGAACTGAAGAATTCGGACCATCTTAAAGTAGACTACAACTATTACTTAGCCCATCAGTTACACCCTGTTATATCTAGGATTTGTGAGCCCATCGAGGGTATGGACCCGGCTCGCGTTGCCGACTGTCTTGGCTTAGATCCATCCGGATATAAACAAATGATGAAGAAGGACAACACTAACAGCGAAACCTATGAAGTAGAAAATGAGCGAGAAAAGTACAGATACTGCAAAGACTTAATATTCGTGTGCGTCAATGACAACTGCAAATCGGAAAATAGGATAAGAGAAACGTTCATCAAATTAGATAAAGAGAACATCTCATTTTTGGAGAAGTGTCAAAACGAGAAATGTTCGGTGAAACCGATAGAGTATCTGGCTTGTATTCAGAATCAAGTTAGCCTTCAAATGCGGGAGTTCCACTCGCAATACTACGCAGGGTGGATCTCATGCGAAGACCCCGCCTGTGGGCATCGCACCACGCGCTTGCCACAAACCTTTGCCGGTGGATACCCATTGTGTAGGCAGTGTGAGAAAGGAGTAATGTTCAGAGAATACACTGAGAAAGACCTGTACTTGCAGCTTAACTTTTTCCTTTTCCTTTTTGATCTCAACAAGCATATCACTTCCAGTAAGTATAATTTATGTTCGATTTTATATTTGAAGTTAAAGAAATAATAAAAATATTTAATTTTCAGAATCTCGTATCCAGCCACAAATCACAACAGCTTTTCAAGTACTTAAAGAAATGGTGGAAGACTGTCTGACGCATTCAGCTTATTCAATTATAAACCTTTCGAAACTATTTAGATTCTTTGCTTTAGACGCCAAAGCAGGTGACAAAGTAAAAGATGAACCAATTGAAATAGATATTGTGCCAGAAACTGAACACATAGATGCTTTAATGGAAATGGGAACCTTCTAGTATGTAGGTATTTTGATTCTTGACATTATTTAATGAATAAAAAATCATGTTCAATTTGTAAATAATTTTCTAAATGTCATTTTCTGCGCAAACAGTCTTATGTAAATTTTATTTATGTACAATAAAAACAGGTTCGAGTTTAATAATAACCTTTATTATTTATAACCACTATTGTCTGAAATAAAACAAAAGGCTTGCTTATTTCTTTGAGGTGATAAAATATTTTAAACCATAAAACTTAATGTTAATCCTAAAGTAAAATACTCAATAGTACCCTCCTCTACCGCGGCCACGCTGGCCTCGGCCACCTCGACCTCTCGCAAAGTTACCTTGAATATTTCCAAAGTTATTGTGCATCTGGTTGTTCCCGAAATTGTTTAGAAGAGGTTTCGGTCCACTGAAGTTATTTTGATTTCCACCAAAATTACCTTGATTTTGTTTATTGCCGCCAACATTTCCTAGGTTTTGTCTGCCACCAAATCCTCTGTTAGAATTATTACCAAAATTTCCTTGATTAAGGTTATCATAATTTCCTTGAATAAAATTTGTTCCAAAATTGCCTTGATTTGATTTCATTTGATAATTCCCTTGGTTTGGATATGGTTTAAAATTGCTTCGATCGTTTGAGCTAAAAGTGCCATCACTGCTATTGCTTGCATTAGAGAAATTTCCTTGGTTACCAAAGTTCCCAAAACTTCCTTGGCTTCCAAAGTTCCCAGAATTTCCTTGGTTTCCAAAGTTCCCAGAATTTATTTGGCTTCCGAAGTTCCCAGAGTTTCCTTGGCTTCCAAAGTTCCCACCATTTCCCTGGTTTCTTAAGGGTCTATGGTTCCCGAAATTATCTCGGGATCGATTAGGAGCGAATCGGCCTCCACCATAGATATCTTGATTCTCTTCATAATCGCTACCGTCTTGATTAACAAGAGGTAGGTGTCGATCAGTTCCATGCCGAGGGTCGAACCCATCCTGTGCTTGATTGTCAAAGTCTGGCTGCAAGTCGTCTTGCTGTTGTTGCGGGGTGGGTGTTGCTTGTTCGACGGAGCCTGCCTGTATGGACGCATGCACCAACGCTAGCAGATCGCTCGCAGATGTCAAGCTGTTCGTCAGCTGTTCAAACGACAGGTCAGGGTCGGCCGCCGCCGGAGCAGGCTTCGTCTCCTCGAGAGACTTCTTCACGATTTCCATCTCCTGTCGAATCTGATCCTCCTTCACTTTTTGAGTCGCTGAATTGAAAACCTGGAGACATATCATACGGTTATAATTGTTCTAAAATGTTTATCTAAAAACAGGTCATCAGTTAAAGAACAATAATGACATAGATTGACACATAACTCTCTATCAAGGGTTAAAAAAGTATATTAGTGAAAAACTTACTTCTTCAACTGTGTAGTCATCATCGTCATCGCTTTCGATAGCGACGGGGTTGTTGGAGACGAATTCTTTTTCCTGTACAACAGGTGGACGTTCAATAGGAACTGTCTCTTTAGAAGCACTCACAGTACCGGCAGCCGTCACATACTGCCGCAGCTTTTCGACTCTGTGCGGCTCCTTAGCTTCCAGCTTCTTCAAATATGCTATCAAGCTGTGCTGTTCCTCCGCTGACAGTTCGCTAAAATTCTTGAGTAGCGTCTCCAGATCGGAATCCGAGAGACCGTCCATCGCGTCTGGTGCCTCTTCTTTCTCTATTCTGAAATTGTATAATTTAAATTAAACTCAAATAGTAATCTGACAATGAAGTCTACGAACTGTGATACAAACGAGTATGTCTATAAATATAACGCAGTTGTTAACTAAACGCGAAAATTATTAATATGTTAAAATTCTGGTAACAACCCTCAGAAATGTTTGTTTCCTTCTAAATACAAATTTTATTATAGCAAGTTAATAATTAGTTTAAACATATTTTAATTTTCTCATAAAACACAGGATAATTATTTTGGAACTAACTTTTTATCATATTCATCGTACGCTGACTGCAGCATCTGTAACGCTGACGCTGATTTGGCTGCATTCGATAGCGGTGCTTTTGACGCTTTCTCCGCTGTTGCTCGCAGTTCTACCTTCTTCTTTGATTCCGATTCACGTTTCTTTGCTTCAGCCATTCCGACCTGTGATAACATAATAATATAAACTCAGATTCATGTTCAATACATACCATAAAACAAAGAATGACATGACGCTGTATTTAATATGTAAAAATGTATAAAATTCAAAATAAACAATAAGACAAATAAAATATGCCTTGTATGCCAGTATGTAAGTAAAGTATCTTACGACAGCATCGACGAGTTGCGCCAGTTCCTCGGAGGAGACGTTAGTTTTCCCTTGCGCAATGAGAGCGGCCGCCATCTGCTGAGCGATCTCCGCGCGGTCCACCGCTCCCACTCCCGCCACCGGCATCGACACGGACTCTCTTGTTTTACTTGCCGAAGATGACTTCTGTTTATCAACAATCACTGTTTTAGTAGCAAAAATTGTTATTAAGTAATGTAATTTAATCTGTGTAAAAAAGTTCAGTTTTTGGCGTAAGAATGTGCAAGTGACGTACTCGATCAGCCACAGACCTACGGTTTTTTTAACTGGAGCAAAACTTTGTAGAGGCGCCCTTTGCTGCCTTTTTTTCGCTGAAATATTTTACTTAGCTTAAAAAATTTAGGGCACCAAAAACTAAAAATATACTACCGTGAATACTACTAGCGCAAAATTCGTATACGTGTTTGGCACGCCACTAAATGCACTTCCACTTTAACACACGTACACACGCTAGCGTAAAAGCCGGCTGTTTACACCAATGCGCCACAGTAGAAGAATGAAGTATCTTGAGATTCAGCTAGACGAACTCCACAATATCGGATATAGGACGTACAAATCTGTGTCGGCGGGCGTCGGCGGCGTGCAGCGTGGCGGCGGCGCGCACCACGGCCGTGCGCGCGGCGGCGGCGGCGGCGCCCGACACCAGCCCCGCCTGCATGGCGCCCTTCAGCTTCTCCTTGGCCGTCTCTATCAACACCACTGCCGACTCACGCTCCAGCAGCTCCTCCGACGAATTCGCACTATCCTGAGATTCAACATTTTATATTCTATTATTGAAAAAACTCGGCACATCATCAGGATGTATGGATACACGTACCTTTTCCATTTTTAGAGCCTCCGTGAGTAAATCGATAACCTTCGGTCCCAGGCTACCGAGGTGGTCCTCTAGCGCGACCAGCAACCGAAGCGTAGCAACGATGTTCTCAGCGGGTCCGAGATCGGCGGCGCTGGCCTGCGAGCGGCGGTACAGCGCGTGGCTGACGTGCGACGTGTGCGACGGCCGCGACGCCACTGACCCCGTACGGGACCGCGACCGCACCGGCGACCGCGCGTCCGGTAGTGAGCCGAGGGACTCTACATCGTTATCCGAATTCCAAGGCGACGATATGTTTTCTCTATATAAGTATACATAAAAAATATATAAGGTACACATGAGATACAGAGTTCATAGGTGCGTCTTGAATAAATTCCGCATACAAACAGTAATGTATTGGAAATAGGTCGGAGTATAAGCGGGCCGTTGATAGCCGGGCATACGTACGGCTGCAGCTCGTCGTCGGACACGAGCACGGTGAGCACGGCGCGCGGCTGCGGCGAGCGGTTGCGCGGCGGCGAGCGGCGCGACAGCGGCGAGCGGCGTCTGCATCACGCACATGCTATATACCATACACCACGCAAGCTCTATACATACGACAATACCTAACTATACGATATAGCGATCAGACTTGAATTTACAAACACATTAAATAAAAATCTCAACCTTTTCATAGTTACAGAAAACAATGTTGTGTTTCAATGACTGCAATCTTGCATTTAAAAATTAGGTTTCAATGTGATACATTTTATTTCGTGAAGCCAACACTAACTCAAATTGAAATTACTTACTCAAACTTGTACAATGGACTTCTTGATCGCTTGCTCGGCGGCGGTGAACTGTGACGTGCTGGCGAACGACGATATTCAGGAGTTCTGGTGGTTAAAAACAAAAATCACACATCTCTCTGTACGAGAAGGTAACAACTTGAAATGTAACACTTTTACAACATAATAATATTGACGCTACAACGCTCAGATTGACTGAGTCTTGTATCCATGTACCAAGCTACCAAGATACAAATGGTAAAAATATTACATACAAGATTCAGAGATAAGAATATTACATACAAAACCAATGAGAAAAACAGTTAATCTTAAGAAAAATCAAGTTCCTCTCCCGCTGTGATTCGAACCCAGAACTCTTGCATACACGGCTGCGTATGAGAAGCTGACACTATGAAGATATATTTAAGGAAACAAACCTGCGGTCCCGTCGATGATCAAGTGGCAGTCTCCTCGGCTCTAGGGGTCTCTGACTAGCACCAGGCGATGGTCTCCTATCTGGCCGCTTTCTGAAATCTAACGGCGATCTCCTCCTATCCAGAGATCTCTTTCTTTCGATGGATCTCCGCCTCGGTTCTGGAGATTTCGTCCTTTCGTCCGGCGGCGTGAGGCGTAGTTTCCTATAATGTTCTACGATTTCAGTCCGCAATTCCTCTTCATGAAGTTTCTTCATACGCGCCGTCCAAAACACAATCCATTCAGGTTTGAAGTCATGTTTGGAAGGGTCTTTCCCCTCTGTCAAGACAAAAAAATATCTTTACCGTTTTTGATTATGAATTTAACTATATATTATTATTTTTTGACGCGGTGTTTAATTTACTATGACTTTTAAGTAACTCATCAGCCTTCAATCATCATTTCTCGCCTGAACCGATTTAAATAAAATTTGGCAAGAAATACCCTGATGGAGGAGTAAATTTTATTAAAATAAAATCTATGTAGATGAAGGGCAAAAACAATAGTATAGATATTTAAAAAGTTATATTAGGTCACTCACCAGCTTGGATCTCCTTGTACCTCCTATTCCAGAATTTCTTCCACTCTTCAGGGTATAGCGGATGCTTTTCAGGGTTTTTCTCGTGATAAGCTAAAGTCTTCTTCATGGCGGCCTCTGCGGCCTCGCGACGCTCCATGGCTAACTTCACCTTGTACTCGTAGTTTGGAGGACGGGTCACCTGTTACAATGATACATTAGTTGATGTTCATCATTATAATTTGCTGTCATCATCAATAGTACTTGAGGTCAGCACATTTCTATAACTATAACACAGTGGCGTAACTTAGGGGTGGCATGGCCCCGAGCCTAGAGGGCCCCCGACGCGAGCGTTAAAAGGGTCCCTCAAGCAGTGACTTATAATAAATCACAGGTATTGGTCTCGTATTGTAGGCTAAAAAAAGGTCACCAGTTTTGTTTACGAAGGGTCCCGTCCTATTCATTTGTCACGGGCCCCGGACGGTCGAGTTAAGCTACTGTCTATACACTATTTATGTGTCCCCATTCCGTCCGTCGTGCGTGTGTGAATGTGAAAGGACCTCTAAATAACTAGGTAAAAAATCTGGCCACTAGTCTGTGAATAATTTTTACTTTTAAATTACCTTTTCAGCAGGCCAATCCTTGTCTTTCCCGGTTGCATTCCTGCCCGCTGCGAACCGTGCTCGTGGCGGGCTCGGGCGACGCTTGTCGTGGTATGGAGATACGCGACGGCGGTCCTTGTCCCTTATATACAAACTAACGTTACACACTATTTTTTATCATTACTTACTAATATTTGACCTTATACAACTTCGTGTTTCTGTATTTTATTTCACGTTTTCTGGTAGTTCGCACTACGCTTAAAACTTTTCGTAATGACTACGCTTAAAACTTTTCGTAATGTTCCCTATTAGAGATTTTTGTTTGCATGGCTAACTTTTATACGGTTATACATTTAACGATCTCATCAGGGAAGGTACTGAAGCAATAATGAATGTTATTTTACATATAATGTTACCTGATGGGGTGTCTGTAATCTCTGGCGTCTTTCCTCCGCGGCTCGTCATCGCTCACATCAGATAACGACAAAGACGAACGACGCTCCCTTTGACGCTTTAAACAAACAATATTTAAATTATAATAAACCGAAGAGTGGTTTGTATGATTTTGTCGCTATCAGTCTCTAAACTTTTATGTAGGTTGTTTAATTTATTGTTACTTAAATATCAATAATTACAACATATTTCATATAATTATACGTAATTCAAAAGGAGAGTGGTATTGTCGTGCTTTATTTATAATGTATTTATGTAACTTACAATATGTGGTCTAGATGGAGCAGCCACTACAGGTGGCGAAGGCCCTCTGTCTGATCTGAAAATAAATAACATTACAAGAAAAAATCTAAAGAAATGAGTCCAGTGGCCTGATCATTTAAGAATTTGGGGATCAGACATGAACTTGCCTCCTTAATACAAGGAAGAGCAGGTATGTTTGTCGGCAGTATAAATCTGATATACATTTGGATTTATGTTGACGTCTTTGACAACTAGGTTAAGTATTAAGATTTGAACGTCAGACTTAAATTTTATTTTGTAATAACTTTTGAATGATTTTGACTTACTTTTTGACAGCAGCTGCATTTCCTGGCTCATCTGAAATATTACAAAGATTTTGTTTTATTTTTACAATATAGCATTAAAACAAACCGATATAAAACTATCTTTCAAGCTTATTCAAACTATACACGTTTTTCCCTGAGATTAGTGAGTAAAATCACGGCGATAATTGGTTTTAATACATTGTGAAATGAATAAAGATATCTATGGTACTTACTATAGTTACTTAGGTTCAATATTAACTCAACATCGACGACCTCTTCAAAAGTTGTTTCAGCATTCTCCGAGAAATGAAAGTCATTGAAAATCCACTTATGGATGTTGTCCCTGAAAAAAATGTCAATAAGGAATATGCACATATTTTTTATGCAGTAATTCTTATGGTAATTCACTTGCTTGTGAAAAAAAATCTTCGTCAAAAAACTGACATTCGGTAAAAAAACTTGAAAATTTCAAACAAATTCAGAGATTTTAAAAGCCTTCAATGTCCGTCATTTTGGTGCACTTGGAGTGACGTCAAAGTCTGCGACAAGTAACCTTCAAAGTAGTAAAATATTTCGCCGATACTGGCGTTTTGCGTTCATAAACTTTGACGTCATACGCATTTTTTATTTTTTATAATTATTTTCGTAACAAAAATAAAATAGCTTGAAGAAATATTAATAGAGATGTAATGTAAACCAAATAAGATTACAAAAAAGAAATGAACCGTATCTACTTTAAGCCCATATTCAATTCAGTTTAAGAATCAACACTATTCATTTAAAGTCGAAACTAATTCTATTGATGTATGTCTGCTACCTTTCCATGTCAAAATGCAAAACCCACTTTAACCTTTTAATGGCCAGACGTAATATTTCGTGCCCTTAGCGCCAAGCACAGTAAAACTAAAAATAAATACCTACCACAATTTATGTAACTTTAGACAATATTTGTAAGTCTTCTAATCAAAAAGTAAAGTGTAATCAACTGTATGTGATTTCATTCAACAACTTTTTACGAAATATCTACATTTTTTAAATATATAATACTATAATTTAAAATAGGCAGATTTACAGGGTAGTGGTATTTAGTCGTAAATATCCGACCTGGGAGAAATGGGCACGAAAATATTTTACGACCATGGCGGTTAAAGGATTACAGAAATTTAGCAAAAATTTTAATTGTTACCTGAGGTTGGACAAAAGTAAATATATTTTTTGGGTTTCGGCAATGGATTTACGGTATTAGATTTTTTTAACATTTCACCAATATGCCATTAATATAAACAAACCGGTTAACCATTCGGTTCGGTAAAGCTCTACATCTCACTCACTTGTCCTTGTCGTACTCCTCCTTGTCAATGTGCTTCGGCTTGAGCCTGCCGTATTTGTCCTCTATCCTTTGAGCGAGCCGGTTCATGATCACGGACACCCCCTCGCGGTACTTAGTCAGCGTCCTGTACGGCGTCAGCAATGTGCAAGCCTTGTTGAAGTGGCGGATCTAGACAGCACGTGTCAAGGTCAATGGATGTTTTTAATGATTTGCAAGAAATTATGTTTTTGTGACCGAAGATGGAGCATGCTTGCCTTAAAATGCCTATCCACACTTGAAGAGGTCTAAGTTATATTGCTTGGGTTGTTTATATTTTATTAGTTTCGTAAGTAAAAGCTTGTTTTTTATCCTAATTACTAAGAAATATTACTACTACGTTCTTACTATTGCTAACAATCCCTTTTTGATAATGACTTGAAAAATAATTTTACAAATATAAAGGACATCTGAATACCGTCATCAAATTCACAGTACCTTGGTAAGATTGATTAAATCAGGAATCACCAAACTGAGTTTAGTTCTGATAACACTTACAAGGTAGTTGTACCGATGCCAGAAGCAAGTGAGGTGGTTGACTATCGTCCTGGGATGGCCTTGCTTGGAGCATAGAGTACACATGTAGGAAGGCTCATAGTGTGCTTGTTCTGGAGGGTGTTCTACTAGGTACTCTAACCCTAACAACGGCGCCCTGGAAATAGGTTCAAAATAAGGATTATGGATGGATTGCTTTGGCTTATCATGTTACGTTTTTGAGAGACATCTGCTATATAAATTTCTATTTGGTAAAATATTGTAATATTTTATTTCAAAATATCTCTCAAATTTTAAAGTCATCAAGATATTTTCAGGTCATCCCTCAGACTTGACATACAAACGTCAAACTGATAACCACCTGTTTTGCAGCTCGGTATAAAAGTACTGATGCTTTAGAATGATATTAAGTTCTTAATTAAAACATTTATTTAAAGTAGTCTTACTTGACATTATCTATAACATCTTGTATGTGGCAGACTACATTCTTGTACTTTCCATATTTACTGGAAAGCTCAGAGTTGTTCTTGTTGTGATACTGCACCTCCTCAGCCATTTTCTGCAGCAGCTCTTCTGTTGCTGTTCATAATTTGACATCATTCAATAATTCTTAGTGAGAATCAAGTGTTTAAGAAATTTCATTTAAATGATAAATTTAAAACTTATAATAATGCGGTAATATATCGAAGGTATAGATACTTTACATTTGTTTTATCAAAATAAATTTACCTTCTCCTTTCTTTCGTTTTTCATTGTGTAATGTAGAAAGGACTTCTCGATCCTCAAAAATTTCCAATGGCCAAGATGTTCTCATCGACAGCTTTGCTTTGTGCTTCTTGCCAGATATATGAGTCTAAAACAAAAATTATGTACATTTATTTTAGATGTAACTTGATGATATTCTAGAAAAAAAACATAAAAATATAAATTACCTGTAGTATAGACTCCCCGCTGCACATAGCGGCACAAGGGAAGCACACGTAGATCCACTTCCCAGACACGTCCCGCCCGCGGCGCTCCACCATACACCGCACGCTGCCATCTTCGGCTTTGATCTTCAAGCTGTTCAAGTGCTCCTTAAACTCCTGCTCCGCCTTTAAAACAATACATCATATATCAAGTACCTCGTATCAAAATTAACCAGCTTCGCAACCAATACGACACTTAACTTATAATACACATATTCAACTTGTTAGTTTGTATATAATCGAGGAGGGGAAATAAAACAATAAAATTGTCACAACTTCATGTTTATTTGTAGACTTCCATCAATAAATTAAGAAGCTTACCTTAACTCCGTCTAATAAGCGGCCAGAGTTAGACACAAAGTGTCACACAAAAACTTTTAAACAACCACTAACTAATAACACTTTTCCGATTAAAAGAAAAAAAAAGACTTGTCAGCTGAGAAGTTCTACTGTCCCAACTGCCGAAAGAGGAAGTCTTTGTAAGTAGTGAAAGTCCAAATTGAAAAATATGTATGATCTGATATAGTGAAACTAAAAAATCTTTTGCCAAACCATTATCCACTTTGCTAGGCAAAAGAAATGAGGATAAGAGTTGTGATATAATTATTCCTTTCATGTTATTTTTTTTACACCTTGTAATTACAGCAATCTGTCACAGTATTAGGCTATTCAGACATGCATTGTATCTGTTTGAATTTTCATGATATCTTGTCACGATTCTCTAAGAACTAAATCCCTACTACTCGTAAATAGCAATATTAATGTAGAAATAAATGAAATAACAAAAGTATTTTACTAATAAACAAAGCAACTATATCAAATTCTGTATGTAACGTTTATCAGTTACAAACAAAAATAAAACGATAATAACTTTCGATGTTTTTATTTTTGTTGTATATTTACTTATGAGAGGTCCCTAATGTTGCACTAACTGACCTGGACTTGTGTAGTTTAGGTAGATGTACATTACAATGACTCCACTCCAACTCAACTGGCAGTAAGGCATTGAGCTTTCTATTATGTTAATAGCATAGATGTTTGAATATTCAATTAAAGGAGGACATATACAACACATTGACATCATGTGGTCCATGCATTGCTCACCTACAACATCTTGCACTGTAATGATCAAACAAAACACAACAACAAACAAAGCTCACTTTTTAATGCCTTATATTGAGTTGAAATTGAATTGACATCAAGTCATTTTAATGTGCAAAGACGTTTAAACTACTTTTTGCAAAAAAAAAAAAAAAAAACATAGACAAGGGCATTCTCACCTATTTTCACTTATTTCCTGTTCCTGTTTGCTTAAATATATCAACCAAGACCAGGGGTATACCCATTGTATTTTGATTTCATAACTTTTGAATTGAAATCAACAAAATTAGAGAAAATTAAATGAAACCAACAAAATATTATCTCAGATGATAAGATAAACTATGTGTATGTGCATAGTTTTTCAATAAGTCAAATTATAGCATTTTTTTTACATTCAAGACAATTTTTTTATTTTTTATTTATTTAAAATGAAACTAATTTTTACAATTATTTTGTTTTTATAAAAATAAAATAAAATGAAATAGTATTTACCTTAGTGGAGCTGTCATGTATACTTGGCTTCTTAGGTAGTTCTATAGCAATTGAGTCTTGGTAGCCCTCAGCCCCTGGAGGGCAGTCCGGCAGCTCCATGTATAATCACTACACTTCAGTTTATGGCCATAAAACGGTCATAAACTGATTCACAAAATAACTAACTCTTCTCTTTTCCTTTGTCTTCACTGTAGAAACTGGAAAACAAACCAATGCTTATCAGAATTCTAAAAACATTTTTTCCACTAAATATTTTGTTGTAATATCAAATAGATACTTACATGATCCACTGCAGTGATCTTTTATAAATACATATCTACATACCACACGTCTTTAAATACATTTCATAAAATGCATAAACTTTGAATTTTCATTAAAAATTGAAGCTATTTGAAAGTTAACATTTCAAATGGATAGGTTTTAGATTCCGACAAGAAAAAATAATTTCTACACACTCCTGGTCTAGTTTTAAATTAAAAAGACTTTAGTAACCCTTTAGGGTTCAGAAATAATTCAAATTTTTTGGTAACGAATTGGCAGCCAGTATGATTATACCAGATTTTTTTATAATTTGTATATTATTTTACCTATATAAAATTTGTATTATGAATAAATATGTAAATAGTTATACTTTGTCCAAAATATCTTGAATGGATAACTCAATTAAATATATATAAATTTTAATAAAATTTTTTGCAGTCTTAAAAATCAACAACAACAATTATTAAAAATATCAAAAATAAATAAGATTTTTCTATTGTATGTATAAACCAGGTTGTTTTCAAATTGAATTTGTTAAAATGTCATATGATGCATGATTTTTTTGTATCATTGTGAAAATTATTGTGCTGTTAAAAAGGTTTTATGAACATGCAGGTTAGAAGTTGTATCATTGGTCAGTGTTTATGCTATCATCCATATCAAGCCATTTTGAACGAAGTATATGAGCAAATGCAATCATCTCAATGTCAATAATCTACAGAGTAAAAATTTTACTAAACATAGCTAAATTTTATATACCCAAACAGCAAAACCCATTTTCGTTTTTTTAGGACAATACACTTCCCAAAAAAATAAAAATAGTAACTCTGGTAAATTTAACAGATACTAAGTATACATATTTTAAAGATAAGAACCATACTTACAAATTTTTCGTTTATAATATTTTCAGTAACAAAAGGGACGAAAAGAGCAAGAAACTTGAATTTAAAACTCACCGAAGACTGAAAGTTTAATCAGCTTTGAGTAAATAGCAATTTCCAAATGTTTTTGGTTAATAGGTTTACCAAAACAAATACATAGATGTAACAATTGTTTAAATTCCGATTAATTTAAGGATGTTTTAAAAAATCAAACTTATTATTTATCTAAACCAAAACAAGCTTGAATATCGAATCCATACTAACCTTTACCCAAGTAAATCACCGAAGATATCGAACTTTAAATTATTAATAATAGCTTTGTTAAACTCACGAACTCACACACTTTTCATTAAAATGAAAGAAGAAAGTTCTCTTAATAAGAAAAGCAAAGGTGGCAATAGCTAGCATGAAGCAAGCAATCGGCCATTTTTGATCGCGACGAAATTGTAACGTCAGTGTTGCATAAAATGACATTAATAATGAGACAGAACGATGCAATATGAATTTGTAAAAACGAGATAAACCTATTAAAATATTTACTCTTTAAAAGATCACAACTGTTTTTTTTTGTGTTTTATTGTGGTAATTGGTCCCTCTCTTTTATGTAGAAGAAGATTAATCTGCCATTTTAATTTTTAAAGGGTTTAACGTTAGTAAAAAGAAAGGGACATTAATTGCAATTATGTAATAGTTTTAAGTATTTATTGTAACTAACTAAAGCCCACAGATAGCCTGAAATAAAAAAATTGTAGTGATCGATATGAAAGGTATAGGATCTTTTTCTACCTAGGTAACGCATTGGCGGTGCTCATGGCGTTCTAAGATATGAAGGTGGTGGTATCTTTCGTGGGCGGTGGTGGCTTTCCACTAGCTCGTATACCTATGAGATTGTATAAAAACTACATCGCGAGTTTCGGGATGAACTACTTGATATTAAACTTCTTTTTTTTGGGGGTTTTCCTTAAAAACCTGAATTTTGGTGGAATTCCGGGGAAGATTTGGGAGGGCACACCCGCCACTCTGACCCACCACTGCAACTGCTTTTAAGAAGATCAACAGTGGCGTCCTTTGATCGAATAATCAACTAATAATGCAGCTGTGCAATGACGCACAGGCTGTGCCCGGACACCCCAACGGCTGTCTTGGGACCCGCGACAAACTTATTTAGAAGAAATAGGAGGTAGTAAGAAAACGCTTTCAGACTTCCCTACCAGCAAAGCGGAGACAGCAATTGAAATGGCCCAGAGGCCAAAAAACTAAAGGGGAGACAGTCAGGAGACGCCTGACCGTCTAAACACCACGATATGCCACTAACTAACAGAGGATAAATTATATACAACCTAAATCTTACTCCAGTAGTATTAGTGGCAAAACTTCCAAGCACGGAAGTTTCCCTTCGTTTTCACAAGATCTTGGTAGTAAATAGGATTACACGCAGATACTTGAATGGAATTCAACATGATTGACCGTTCGTCATGCCATAGACTATACTCCTACACAAGATATGATGGGCAGTTTGTACAAATTGATCCGACGTTGAACATTCGCAAAGAGGTGACGGCACAAATTAAATGAATAAAGTTTGCCCTTAAAGTTACCATGCCCGGTTAGAAATTGGGCTACGCAATGATCGATATCAAGCCACGTTTTATTTAACCGTTCGCGCACTATAGGGAAAAATTTAAATAAATGCCGTCCCTTAGTCGAAGTATCCCATCTTGTTTGCCATTCGTTTTATGAACGTTCTCGTTAACATTAAATAATCTACTGATTTTAGCTCTATCCTTCGTAAAAATTGCGTTTTGATTTTTCGCTAACTTGCTGAATGCTCAATAAAATGAAATTTCTTTTCAAGTATCAAACCGAGAAAACAAACTGAGTCTTTCTTTTTAACTGTAACAAAAAAGATTTGGGGGTAAGCGAGATGTGTATCCTGCAACACTGTTGCTAACAGACAGACGGATGGACAAACAGCGGAAGCTTAGTAATAGGATCCCTTTACCACCCTATGAGTACAAAACCCTTTTTGAAATAATCACTACCCGATTATTTATTAATTTTTAGATTATTTATGATGACCAAACTTTATTGCCGACCCGATTATCGGGTTCGATTCCCGCTGGCTAAAACTTGATTTTACAGTTTTGATGGGGCCTTCCTTACTGTCTAAAATAGAATTGAATTTGTTTGCTGTGATGTTTAATAAATTGATACATATGAATTTGTAGTCTATGAAAGAAAAAACTTCTTCATCAAAAATTTCTTGTTAGATATGTAGTTATTACCTTTTTAATAGTCGGTAACTATTGCTTAAATAAAATAGTAATGATGAATGAATTCTTGTTTCTAACGCGGAAAGATTACAAAAGACAAGTATGCCTACCTACACCTAACAAAATATGACAAATATCATTAATTCATTACACATATTAATACATTGATGGCCTCCGTGGCGCAGTGGTTTAAACCGCTGCCGCCTTTTGGTTTATCTTAATTATCCTATAAAAACAATCTAGGTACTTGTATAATATCTACTGTTATAGAAACATACATCATATCATAACTATAAATTACATTGAGTGCGTTAACCGGCGGATTTGGGGTTTATGTTAATTAACTACAAAGATTGTCCGAATGCCAGGCTCGCAGCGGTTTTGTGGTCAGTGTTGCGTGGTCAGAGTTACTAACACCATGCGAAAACTAACGCGGATGAAGCCGATTGTGCGCTTGTCGTTATATTTTTTTCAAGTAACTGCATTTTTTTTAATGCGTACAAGCCCTGTTACAAGTTCTGAATATGGAGTTCCTATTGAAATTAAACTGTGGGATACGGGAAGAACACCTCTTGCTCATATGGTAGACGTTACCAATGAATTTGGATTGAAAGTGCTCGCTGAACATAATTTTTTGAATGATAACAATATAGCCTTTTCTCCTTACGGTCTTATGGGGATTTTAGTGGCTTTATATGAGGGAGTTGATGGAGAATCATCATTCCAGATACAACGAGGAATGCAGCTCCCCTGGAACAGAAATGTTATGAGAGTTGGATTTAGGGATATTCATCGGACGTTAAAGGTAAATATTGGAAAATTTAGTAATGCCAGCGAAAAGCATGTAAGAACCGAAGATTCCAAGTGTAACATGTGTGTTAAAACTAAGTAGACGCTACAAAAGTTTCTTTTATATGAGACCAAACCAAGGACTTGACCGGCTCACTCTTGGATGTGTGTGACATTCTTACTTGTAGTAGGAATTAAAAAAGTGAGTCGCACCTACCGGCCTAATTTCTATTCAAAATACCTAAACGTATGGTATTTGATTCACGCATATTTTTGAGGATTTCAAGGTCTATTACAAAGCCTAGAAATATATAAAATACGAACTCAATTAATATAAAATAAAGTAGGTACCGTAAGCCATAGTAAGTCAATATATTACCTATTTCTTGACAAAGCTTTATGCACGGAACCTTTTGCGATTAATAAGTTAAATAAAAGATTATTCATTTATTGTAACTGTAAAATTGAAATGGATTTTATTGTTTTGGTAACATTAATGCTATTGTTTAACTTGTCTAGCTTCCTGTTTTAGTAAAGCTACTTTACCGTTGCTAACAAGTATATTCACCTAGGTAAGTAGGTTAGGTAATTGGGTGACACTAGTCAAGTTGCATATTCAACTAGTTTATTTGTTAAATCCCAGGTACATATTTATGTGTTTACACATTTAAAATTGATGACAAGTATTTGTTTAAAATAATATTAATACTATCCAATAGTTAGGAAAAGTCCCAGTAAAATGTACTCACTTATATTTACACCGAAAGAAAAACTACTCTTACACTGCACAACAACAGAATAAAAGTACTACCTATGCATGATTTATAAACAGCACCTAAATGTAGGTAAATAAATAAAGGTAGAAATGTTAAGTTACCTCTAGATAGGTTCACTTTACCCGCCCCCCGGGTAACGTAAAATTTTATAATTTGATATAGTTATCCATTTACATTAGGTACTTAACAACTTTATTATACCCAAACATTTCCTTTATCTCAGACCTACTTTGTACCTGAAGAAGGATTCTTGGCGGGTCTGGCGTTAAATAATGAGAATGTAACTTTCAATGAAAATTACAAAAAGGTTTTAAGATTCTACGGTTTTGATTTGGATAACAATGATCAACTTCCAACGAAACCAACGACATTATCTGATTCTGGATCCAACGATACAAGCACAACTATAACAGCCGACAGTGCCTCTACAAGTACACCTGAAAACTTACCTAGTCGTGAGGATGCATCAACGCCAGCTCGAGAGGAAACCACTCCAAATCCTGATACTGAAACAATAGACGTCAGAGGCCCAACAACAGAGCAAGAATCTGTTGCACCCTTAACGTCAGAAGCGCCACAAGAATCTACTACAGAGCTTAGTTCAAATCCAACGTCTGAAACAACAACAATCACTATCCCCCCAAGTGCTTCAACGACAATTATTATTTCAACAACCATCACCTCTCCAACAGATACTATAGATAACATGCCAAGTACTACAATTGCCGATCAAACCCAAGAATCAACATTAAATAATGAAGTTGACATAATAAATACATCAACTACTGCTAGTGATACAAATGTTTCAGCCAGAGATGAAACTACAAACACTGCAATTCTAACTGAATCTACCACCAGTGATGCAACCACTCTAATGGATACTCAGGTGACAGAGCAAACAATTACAACAGAAACAACAACTGTAATAGAGACTACAGCAACTACACTAGAGACCCTTAAGAGAAAAAAGAAGTCGATTGTTGATTTTGTATACACGAGTCAACCCTATGTAGATGATTATTTGATTTACAAGTCTTATGAAATACCACCAGCAATTCCTAACAATGGGGAAGATAAAATGTTCTTGGTTAATGGGTTAAGAAACGTTCAGGTAAGTTTCCACTAACATGACAATTTAGCTTTGAAACCTGTCAACTGAATAACGGAGTCCTTACATTGCAGGTTTCATACATGCACTACGACACTTTATTGGAACATGCCTTTCTTCCGCATTTAGAGGCATCTGCGCTACGTTTGCCCTTAGACAGTGACCGCTATTATCTTCTGGTGATATTACCCGCAAGGGGCGGAGCTGCAGAACTGGGGAGACTTCTATCAAGAATGGCTAGAGAGTCAGATTTGCGGGATGTTTATGAAGCATTACACCCCCGCCGAGTTCGAGCAATTGTTCCAAGTTTCACTGTCAAAGGACATGTCACCCTTACCACTGATTTACAGAAGGTAATATTTCTAATAGTCACTTTCTAGCTTTTGCAAGCGAATTCGTCCGTTTATCACTTATTGCCAAAGAAATTTTAAGAATTCAATGTGTAATTTTCAGGATATGCCAAATTTCATCCGAATCCACTAACCGCAAACGGTTTACGCATGATTGAGTTACAAAAATTTTAACATCGGCGTAAACTTACACAATTGTAATAGGTACCTATATTGTATACTACTAAGTAATCCTTATTAGTATATAGTACGATGTCCAATGCTCGTATCGTCCGAGATTTGGTTCTATCAAGAGTGTCACTAGCCGATGGCTTAGGGCAGGGTACAATAAATATTGAGGATGGGGGAAAGTAAGAAATGTATGTCTTATGATGTAGAGATGATGCAGCTTTACACTTGCATTTTGCATTTGCCACATTAGGAGAAGCAGCATTTTTTTCAAATCTATAAGTTTTTTTTTACCTAAATAAAAATAAGTAGGTACATAATTTGTTATTTAAAGTGTAGGGATATAGATGCACTCAGTATTGTTAGCTACCTACATTTGGAATGAAAATTTATGCAAAATGTACCTAAGTATTTAGAACAACAAATTGTTATGTAAATTTCAGTGAAAACAAGTAGATAGGTATATAGGTGTTTATGTAGGACGTAAAGTCATGATTAACAGTGTAGATAGATTGGTACTAAGGTTTGGCTCCCGTGTCCCGGGAAAAATATTTGACTCAGATCCTGGGAAATAATTATGACTCCCCAGGATTTCTCGCTACTAATTTTATGTATTTATTACTTTTAAACCGATGATATTGATGTTTTAAATACCATACCTACAGCACATAAATGTTAAATAATGAATAATACCTATCTGGTAGACAATTAGATATTTTTTTTGGTGGATGTTGTATTCTTATTTGTGTAGTTTATTCCAAATTCCTGAGACACAAGTTTTTACGGTACTTACTGCAGGGCTGAGACAATGTGTATGTAGTGATGTGATTTATTATATTAGTTACCTAGTCGGAATTTCGAACTAAAAGACGTTTGGCATAAATTGATGATCTTTTTTAGAAATGTTTGTAAATCCTTGTAATACCTTAGATATGTTTTACTTCCTTAAAATATAAAATTTTAAACCATGTTCGGTAATATATTTAAAATTTACGTTGTTTTATTATAAATGTGGCTCTTAAATATTTATTTCATAGTTAATGGCACTGTAAAATAAGTAAAATTCTTAAATGTATTCTGTGAAAACTACAAAATAAGTTCATTAATTTCAAAAGATGATTAGCTATTCAGAGAGAAGTTTAAAAATTGCCAGGTCGTGACCTGGAATTCCAGAGAAAGATAAATAAAATTTTCCGATTCTTGCGAAAGCAAAAAGGCCGAGAAAAGCGAAACCCTAATTAGTACTTCTCAATGCAAAATATTAACACACGTTATTGTCTTAAATCAGGGATTTGTCGATTCTGCCATTAAATCTACTCACTATTGACTACATAAGCCAGTGCTTTTAAATGCAGACCTAGCTTGTTGTCTCTACCTCGACTTTTGGCAATTTCTATTTGATGATCAAATATACGAATTTAACATTCATTTAAATTAATAATTAAAATTAATTAAAAAAAATCTAAATACCTATATAACAATTACCTAAGTTTGAACAGTAGGTACTCGTATTAGAAACTTTGTGATTTTTCAAAAGTTCACAAAATTACTTTGGTGCTTTGTGCAACCAACTATCCACATGTTTGGGAACCATGACTATTAAGAAAATGTAAAGTTATCGAAAGGTCTTCGAGAGACGAGTACCTAAAGTAGTGTAAACAATTAAGAACTTAAAAGGAATTTGTTTCAGTTGGGTATCCGCGACGTTTTCGAGCCGCGACAGAGAGACTTCACTCCTATGACCACGCAGTCAGGAGTCTACGTGCGAAGTATCGAGCAAGCAGTATCTGTTGCTATTCGCAAGTACCAGCCAGATGACGTAAAAAAAAACAGTTAGTATCTTACGAACTAATAACCAATTGTACTGAGTGGCCCTACTTTTAGGGTGTTGCTTGTATTACCTACTCTTTGTGTCTCAGTCTCATTTTAATCATGCTAAGGAGTTACGGCCTGGCCCGAGTTAATTGCTGTTTATGAAGGTATACTATAGGTTGTATGTTATGTCATGTATGATGCGAGCGAGACCCGGGGTCGTCGGCGCGAGCGCCACGAAATCACCGTCACGGTCCCATCGCGCTAACAACTGCCGGAACATCCTTGACGGCCAATGATGTCCCCCAAAAATTGATTTTAACATAAATTATATTGACTACCGTGAAGGTTAGTCACTAACATTATGAAAATGAATATCCGACATCCGAAATTAATTTGTATGTTTAGTTAGATTTTTGGATGTGACGCTTACCCACCTACATACCTATTACTTTTTATGTTAGTAACCTTAAAACAATATTAGGTACTGCTGTTAAGATTCTGGACGGCTGTTAAGTAGCGATTAGCTACAATGTGGTCAAGAAATTAGATGTTTTTTTTGTATGCATAATGTTTTAATGATGCTCAAAGTGATTACGGTTATCATTTAGAGTTAAAGTTTAAAAGTGTTAAGCGAGTGGTTCTATTGTTTAACATCGTAGCTGTGGTGCAATGCGGCGACACGCGTATTTACGTCAACTGACGCCCGCGCCGCCGCGCCATGTTCCGTACCCTGACGTGGTGCTTGCTCGGTGCACACTCCGTCCGCAATTAGGAAAATCACTCGCTGCATCGACATTACATCGACCTGAATACCTAATCGTGAGATGAAAATTATGATTTGCAGATAGCGTAGCGTAGATAGATATGTAGCTAAAAATTACGGATGATTATTTCCTGTCGAATTGCAATGTTTGAGATAATTTCACCAAAAATATCAACCACAAATATATTTCATGATTATCATTAAACAATCTAAAATACTATTTAAACTATCAAATAATTTCAGGAATTGGGTTAATTGTGTAAACTCAACTATAAACCAAACCAAGCTACAACAGTCGAAAGTGTTATTATACCTATTGGTTGTATGTTTTAGGTATATACGTCCACGCTTTTTTTTTTAAATTTTATGCCATATTAATACTGTAGGTGCTAGAGGGAGTTATCACTATAACTACTTAGTATACACAAAGTTGCTTCCCGCTATCTATCCCTATGTAGGTATGCTTATATATTTAAGACTACGCAACGGGTTTTGATGCGGATTCGAGAGGAAGGTTAAATGTATATAATATATGCATCATATTCATGCAAAGCTGGGGCGAGTTGCTTAAGTAAATAAAATATACTACTTGTGTTTGTCCGTGGCTCTTCGCATTTTATATTGTATATAAACATAAACTCACGGCGTAATTACCTAATCCCTCGAGAGAGAGGCGTGTATTTTTTCCGCCAAACGGAGTCCCTTCCAGCTGACTCCGACTTTCCGGGTTGTATCAATATCGTCTAGAATACTGCTGTCACCTTTGGGATGGTCCAGCCAAGTATCAGCTAGCAGCTTTAGACTCTGTTGAAAAGAGAGCCCGAAGAATCATCGGGATTGACGACGATATTGCTAATTTTAATGACCTCAGCCACCGCCGCGAAGTGGCGTGTCTATTGGTATTTTATAGGATACATTTCGGAGAGTGTGCGCAGGAATTGCACAATTTAATTCCACCGGCCACCTTTTATAATCGGAATACTAGACGTAGGCTGAAGTTTCATCCTTTTGTGGTAGATATTCCGACCATCCGGACTACACGCTTCGATAGCTCCTTCATAACGCGTACTGCAAGGGAATTGTGAAATTGAAACTGTGGAATTCTTTGCCTGCCGATGTGTTCCCTGACCAATATAACTTGGGCCTCTTTAAGGCAAGAGTGAATAGGTTTCTCCTAGGCAGGCATGATCCACCTTAGACCTCATGGCCGCTTAACATCAGGCGGGTTTGGGGTCAAATGCCTGCCTGGTCTTGAATAAAAAAATAACTAAAAATTATTTATATCTACTTATATAATTGTTTGTCTACTAACATAAATTTGTGAATTTCTTTCAGGGTATTCAACGAATCGTCCAGTGCATTTCTCAGCTACTTATCCGTTTCTGTACTTTGTGATGGATGCTAGTATTCACGTTGCTTTGATGGCCGGGAAGATGGTTGATCCCCTTAACAATAGGATATTATAGTACATATTTTAAATCTAATACCTAGGTGTTTTATTTTTAAGTATTCTTAGATCCTCATAAATAATTTTGCTATAGTATTGTTAAGATTAAAAAAAAACCCACAAAAAGCACCATATAAATAACAATTTAGTAATTTCCATAGAAGTACATTAATCCTCCACTTAAAATTATCAACCTCCATTACTACTGTTTATTTATAGTTTTATATAAAAAGGTGCCTAACAACAAATACCTACTAAAGGATACGATATATATTCAATACTTGTAACAAGGTGGCTCCTCAGTTTCGACCGTTCAGTTCTGAATGTACAATTCCCAAAATGCGCAACTGTTTTAAGGTTGTCAAATTACTGAAATATCTAAATATTAATCTGACCGTTCAATACTTTTATATTACTTTTTTCGATTTATTTATTAGTGCGAGTCCCCCAGAAACAAACGATCGAAATAGGTACTCAAGACATGTCAAATTTTAGGGCTTTATTAGCTTAACGACTGCACTTAATTTAAGCCAAAATAGGAACAGCCTATTTTGGCTTCAATAGTTTATACAGCCTTAAATTCTACATACAACGGTAATTGATATTTTAGTTTATCACCGGAATTTTAAGACATCTTTTCTAGATGTAGTTTTTCTAAATTGCAGTTGCTCTTATTGCTTGCTGCATAAGTCATGGTTCAATGTAACAACGGCAGTTTGCAACATCGTTTGGCTCTTATGTGACTATGCACGGAACGGCAACGTGGCACCCCCTTCATAGCATAATGTGCAACACGCAAAATGAGCACCACACGCATAATGTGCAACTCTCAAAACGTGTAAATCGCGAAATGAACAAATCGCAAAATGAGCAAAACGCAGAATGAGCACGACACGCATAATGTGCAAATAGCAAAATGTACACAATAGCCTATGTTCACACATACACGACTTTTAAGCCCTTCAATTAAGCACTGAATAATTAAAACAAAACTTAATAAACAGAAGTGGGTTTTTATTTTACTAGTTAACCTTAAAACAAAATAAGAGTTATTCTTAAACAAAACAAGTTGTTACTTAATATTTTTAAAACAATAAACAAAAGTAAGTAGGTAATCGGATTAATTACGCTACTTAAATAAAGCAAGTCTCACAAAAATCATTTTTAAAGAAACTGATTAACGGAAATCTTTTTTTTCAGAAGTTTATTCAATTCTTTATTATATCTTCTATCAAACATCACATCACGTTTTCTGCGATTTTTAGGTGCCTTCAATTCAAATTCGCTTTTCAAAATCTTTTGATTGCTGAATTCAGCTTCCTTACGCAATTTGAAAATAAATAACATCAAACTGATTTTTTTAGGTATTTTAGCATTTAAACGCCTGTGCCAACCTTCGACAGGATTGGTCGTATGGTGGCGTTGATTGGCACAGCTTAGGATACTTGGATTAAATTTTGGATACCATGTTCGTTCAAAATATTGTCTAAAAGACCTCATTTCATTGGTGTTTGGTGCTGATTGAATGATTTCAAACCATGCCTCTGGAAACATGTTTTCTGGAAGTAAAGGCAAGATTGAGGCCTTCCGTACTACCATCCTCTCGGTTTTCGTGATGTTTGCTTTAAGTTTTTTTGCTTTCTTGTAAATAGCATCATTAAAATGATGATAACAACCAGAAACCGCGCTATCGGGGAATACTGTTTGAAATGCTTCAATTTGTGCGATTTCATAGTCGCACTTAAATGATTTTATGTTAACGCCGAGGTTTTTAATAATTTGAAACAAGCGTAGATAACTGCTTTTGTTCTTATTTGCCATTAGTGCGAAAACAACGGGAACCACATTAGTGGAATATGCGTCTGAGTTTATATCTAAATGCACAGAATACATTTGGTAATATGGTGACGGTACACATCTAAAAGTTGCGTCACCAAAAAATGTTCCATCGCTTCGGATCTTCATGAAATTTTGCGAAGTTTTTGTTACACATACAAGTAAATCCTTAGATTCATTATCACTCAAAATGAAATCTTTTGCCAAAACATTCGGTATGATTACATCTTCCGGTTTATTGTATACCAATTTCTTTGCTGTTAGATATTTTTTTACTGTCCTATATAGAGTGTCTCTTTTAGACAAGAAGTTTGGAACCAAGTCTAAGTCGTTATTTTTGAACTGTTCAAAGTTCTTTTCAAAAACTTGCTGGGGGGTTTTTAATGTATCACAAAGCTCTTTTTTGGTTTTATCCATAGCAATAAATACTTCGTTTTCAATAGTACTATGCTCACACGTATGGCTAGACTGCCGTAAAATATTTGATACAGTTGCATCGGTTGTTAGTGATCCATAGCACATTGATCTTTTTACGCACCGCCATAGAATGCTGCGACACTTATTGCGTCTAGAACTTTTGTTATAGCGATAGTCATTGAGAAGCAAACTTGCCTTTCCTTTTTGATTTTTAACAATAATAGGCAAGGAATCCATATTCAATATCGAAAAATATATGACTAATGAATGACATTGCGATGGCAGTAGTGTTAGATAAGTACGACAATAACAGAGAATTTCTTAAGTGCCAGTACTTCAATATGAAGTACGTACTCTATTATATTGAGGTGTAAAAAAATTAAACGTGTAAGTCGACGCGATTAAAAGATATGACCGTATGTAAGTAACATTATTGAGCGACTTTGAAACCAAGCAATACGTCTCAACTTAACCCTTTGTGTTTTTTTTAAGGTCTGGTGGGTAGATACGCCCTAGGCTATTGTGTACATTTTGCTATTTGCACATTATGCGTGTCGTGCTCATTCTGCGTTTTGCTCATTTTGCGAATTGTTCATTTCGCGATTTACACGTTTTGAGAGTACCACATTATGCGTGTGGTGCTCATTTTGCGTGTTGCACATTACGCTATGAAGGGGTGGCACCTTTGTGAAATTGGCGAAATATTTTTAGGGAAAAATAAGTTATCGTTGATAGCACTAAGACCATATGGTTAAAGCTATGGACCTTTGCCATTTCGGTAATTTCAGGTGGTTATGAAAAAGTGATCATTTTGTGCAAGTGCTCTTTTTGGTAAAGTAGACATCAAGTACCTAAGCCATACAAAGAGCATTATAATAGAATTCAGTGAATGGGCAGTTAGGGTGCCTGTTACGAGGAATGGTTCTCCCAGTGTTCCTAGAAGACTAATATCCAGTGAAGATACAAATATTTTTTGTTAAAACTAGATTCACCTAAAAAATAACGAGCAAAATAAAAGATGATATAGTTTTTATGCTTTATTACATTACACTTCTTACTTAGCCCTCTTAGATTTGATCTTCCTTAGGTAGAACTCTAGTTCCTTTCCTTCCAATACGTAGCCGTCAGCTCGTCCGCACTGGCCTGGTCGGCTGGCGACACAAGCTGAAAACAAAAAAATTACATTAATTTCACAGAACCTTCACAACATTAAAAAACATTGAATGTTCAGAGGTCAGAGTAACTATGACAAAGATCATACAACTGCTGGGTTGTTCCCAAAACGGTACCATCCCATGATGCAGTCTCAAAACTTGTGTTTACATCATCAGTTTTATCAATACCTAAAAATATTAATAAAATTTTAGTAAAAATACCCAATAAACGTCCAGTATGGAATTGCTCTTCAAGTGCTGCCTCAACCTTGGCTAGGCGCTGTCTTGACAGGTACTTCTTGGCTGTCTTCTGGCTACGCTTCTTGTTAATGATCGCTTCCTCAGCATCAGTCTGTAATTAACACAACACATCAATTAAGCATCTATTTGCACGAACAACTTATCACAAGTGAAATAAGTCAGCTTAATGTAAAAGTAATCACGATGTTCATATGACACGCAAAAGATCTCATCATGTTACAATAGGAATACAAAGTTATTTTTTTACAAGTATTAGTTTAACCAGTTATTTCTCTAGATTTTTTTAGTAAATTCATGTGATTTATTATTCAATCAATATTTACAAAAGGCTTGCCTTAAATCCCATCATTTACAGGTCATCTTTATAGGTCTCTAAATTGCATAGTATTTTCTAGTTATAAAATAAGGACATATTTGACATCCAATAAAAAAATTGTATTCTAGCAAATGTTATAAATTCACTTACACAATAATTACTAGAATTTACATAGATACTTAAAAAGTCATTACTTTGATAAAGATTAAAACAATTTTAGGATACTTATATGAAGGAAAAACTATATAATGCATTAACACAGGTAGACCTTATTAATTATCAAGTTTTGCTAGTCACAAATACAAAACTTAAAAGGCAAATTCAATGTTTGTGGTTGTTGACCCCAAATAGATTTACATCTTTCTAATTAACTTTACTAATTGCATCTAAACAATTTAATTACTCATAATGTGGTTTACACAATCACAACATTTTTATTGTTCTTTTCTCAAATAAAAACAAAACTTGACTTACCAATTTTGCTCCCTTCTTTCTACCAAGGGGTAAGAGGTAATGAGACTCATACCACTGCCTGAATGGGGTAGCATCTACCACAACAATGGCATTCTTTACAAGTGTCTTGGTACGGACCAACTCATTGTTGGATGCATTGTACACTACGTCAATGATACGAGTCTTGCGAGTTGAACCTGGAATTTAAAACAAGATAAATATACATACAGACACAAGTTTTAAGGTTAACAGTATGGTGTACCTACATTCAGAACCCCAGGAGAAGTTTCCAGTGTCCAAACGCAGAGCACGGTACTTGGTGTTACCTCCTCGAGAACGCACCAAGTGAATACGCTGTGAGCCAAGCTGAAATGGGGATACCAAATAAATTACAACTCTCACTTAACAACAACGAGGTTAGAGCGTAGGTACATTGTAAGACTGGTGTAGTAGCCGATATCGTGTGTATATCTAGAGGTTATGTATCTTGTCACACTTACTTTGGTATTGGCAGCCGGGCGACCTAACTCATACTTCCTCTTCTTACGGATGGGCGCGCGTTTGCCGCCCGTAGCCCGCCGTTTATGCCAGTGGTCACGACTGATACCTGCATCATACTTTCACAGTTAGGACGTATCAAAACATCAAAGCACTTCACTGTTTTGTTTTACTTGAACTACCCGAACTAGCTTAATTTTTATTCAAACTAATCTATTAAAACCACAGGAGAAAAAATATAAAGAACTTATCACAAAAATATTAACGATACCTAAGATTTTAACAGATTTAATTCACAATATCACAAGACTACTCACCCATATTTGCTGGGTTGGGAAAGAAAGAACTCGCTTGACGGAACTGCCTTGACTACTCTGTAGTTTATGGTTTTCTAGTGTAGTTCAACTCGAATGATCAATCGCTAGCTTTCAAACAGGAGCTCGTATGAAATCAATTAGTAAGTAAAACAGAAGAATTAAATTATGTTTTCTCCGAAAATTTCTGAAATATACTCTATCTGACAAATCATATGTCGAAGACATTAATTTTTACTAATTTTTCATACAAATATAAAGGACCACGGGACAAAGGCGCTTTTCAAGATCACTTAACTTCACAGTATTCTTCTTATAAATACATTATTAAGGAAAACCACCTAAGAATAATTAAACTTATTCAATACTAAAATTAATCCGATCTAATAGGAAATCAGATTACAAGTAATAACAGCTCAATAAAAAAAGACAGTCAACATTATTTTCATAAATGTTTTTAATACCAAGGAGGATAGCATTCTTGGTGGGATAGAAAATATTGAAATGAGTTTGACATGCTTAGTCAAGGGAATTAAATTTTTATTTTAATCAAAATTACATTTATTCTGCGATCGTAATATTATAAATAGCTCAAATAGTATAGCGATACTGTCAAGATCATCTAAATTTACGTGATGCGATAGTTAGTATAACGTGATAATTTGACCGTGTAAGAGTTCTTATACATCCAAAGAAGGGGTCATCATACTGAAACCTTTTAGAGAGACATCCTGGTACATGGCAATTTTTATGTCAGGCAGGCGGCTTTTGAAAGCATGCTACTAGAGACTAAAAAGGAAAAGACATTGTGAATTGAAAATCGAGACAAAAATTCAATGAATGACGTCATCGTAAAACTGCCTGACCTCGAGCACAGCTAATAAAGGCTCATAGTACGAAAAAATGGGCTATGAAAGTTATAGTAAGCACCCAATAGCAAGGTATCCATAGTAATTAACATCTTTTTGGTTTATTTCTTCCCATTTTCGAGAAAGGCAAAGAGCCCATATAGCACAAATCTTCCATATTATATTTGACTTCTTTCTTAATTGTTTCTATAGTAACATGCTAGTAATGTTACTGTAGGCTTTATTAATTTACTGGGGAGATGAAGAAAAGAGCAGCCAAATCATCGTATTTCACTTTCTCCACACTTGTATAGCACTACAGACGTTCACTGGTTAAAACACTAGCATTTTACACATTAAACTCTGTTGATACGCAACAAAAGACTAAAAACACTAAACTAAAGAACATTTCAAGAACCACTCTTCGTTCCCGTTCCAAGTAACTCCCATTGACCCAAATATTTACTATGAACAACAAAAACCATGTGCATTATTTTGGTTGCGGCAACACTACAATTTGACTGACAGTAATTGTCATGTCAATGTCACTTCAAAATTATAGCATCCTTCTTAACTTCAAAAAGTGGCGTTTTTTTAGCTTGGCTGCTTCAGTTCGAGTGTATTCAGTTTAGAGAAAGTAAAATTCGGATTCGGATTCGAATTTGTGTACAAATTCTTTTGATTAAAATGTCTACTGACTTTTACATTCGTTATTATGTCGGTCATAAGGGGAAATTTGGACACGAATTTCTGGAATTTGAGTTCCGGCCTGACGGTAAACTGCGATACGCTAATAATTCCAACTACAAAAATGATACAATGATTCGTAAAGAAGCGTACGTTCACCCTTGTGTGATGGAGGAGCTGAAAAGAGTTATTGTAGACTCAGAAATAATGCATGAAGACGATCGTTTGTGGCCTCAACCAGATAGAGTTGGTAGACAGGTAGGTTATGTTTTGGTTAATGTTTAGTTTGGTCAACTAATTGCTTAAGTATTGATTCAACTCTTTGTTTATTTTCTATTAAAACCAATTATTAATATAAATGAGCATAAAATACAATAAAGCATTTAACTCAATAATCTATAAGGTATCTTCTCTCATAATTTTTTATGTTTCAGGAGTTGGAGATTGTCATTGGGGATGAGCACATATCCTTCACTACATCAAAAACTGGTTCTCTTGTTGATGTCAACCAATCAAGAGACCCAGAAGGGCTACGCTGCTTTTATTATTTAGTACAGGATTTAAAATGTCTAGTTTTCTCACTCATTGGTCTTCATTTTAAGATTAAACCAATATAAGTATTTCATGTATAAGAAATAAAGTGCATAAGTTTATAAACAGTTTGTATTTATGTCTGATTTCAAACAAAATCTTAATTATGTTTTATATAGCTGTCCTAAATAAATACAATGACATTCAAAACTATCATGGTTTATGCTAGAAACTTTGCTTAGTGCTTCTTGCCATTTTTACTACTAATGGTCATAATCTTAGATCCCTTTGTATCATTGGAAATATTATTATCCTGTTAAATAATTTGGATAAATAATAGAGAACATTCATGAACTATAATTTTATTTTTCAATCAATTTGTCATAAAGTATGTGTAAATACACAGTATGTGTAATACAGTATCTAGAGTGAAAATAAAATTAGAATTACATTTAAACCAGGGAGACATACCTCTATCTCGCTCTTCAGAACAACATGTTCTATGGAAATTGTAATGCGCCTTTGTATTTTGACATAATTGTACATCTTGGATCTCCCTGGCTAACCAACTTAGTTATTAAATCAGATATTTGAGAATTTATATGTGATACGTTATCTGATTATTATAAACAAATAAAAATCATTGAGATTCCCTACTAAAAGCTAGTAATAAATGAAATATTCAAATAAAATCCATTATTTTTGAGATTTTCTCAATTCCTTCTCAAAATATTAATGGCAAATCAAATAGCAGATATATAATTATAAATAAGATTTTGCAAAAAAAAAAGTATTTATAAGACAAATAAATTAAAAAATTTAATAATATTACTAGAAACCAATTAAAACTAGATATGCCCAAAAGAGTATGCTCATAGAAGTGGCCGCATTTTCACAATGTTTAGAGATTCGCAACCTTTGAAATGCAGATCACCGGTACAGTCAAGACTCTCTTGTCTTTATTTTACGTTAAAATTTTAAAAAGCTTTTGAAATTCGCACAAGAACCCGTGGTCTTGACACCAAATGGCCCAAATGTGTGATTTTTACTCAAAGTTACATATTTTCGCCTTTTGGCTTGGAATGGATGGAAATAAGTCAAGGTGTCCACACAAGTGACGTGACGAGAGGACAACCCATAGGCTAAATATTTAACTACTGACAAGGTATCTAAATACTTAATTTATCGACACAAAATTGTAAAACCCTTCTAATCATAGGGCTAGGCTAATTTAAGCAACATTAAATAAATGAAAACGAAAAAGTTCAAAAATTTTTGAACTATTTTTTGTTTCGGTTTGGCTTTTATGTAAATGGCAACACAAAAGTAACTTGTACGGGCAAATAATTTACCTTCTAGGTCTGTATTTGTACTTCAGATCACGCTGTAATTTTAAATGATCTATT
Organism: Choreutis nemorana; assembly: GCA_949316135.1. Taxonomy (NCBI): domain Eukaryota; kingdom Metazoa; phylum Arthropoda; class Insecta; order Lepidoptera; family Choreutidae; genus Choreutis; species Choreutis nemorana. The sequence goes on along the minus strand of OX438597.1, from coordinate 4,070,659 downwards.
CCGTATTTATTTGTTTTGAGTTTGAGGTCGACTTCTACTAATTTTTTTCTAAATCGCAGATGATTCCCTTTTCTAACTTTACGTTTATATTGATTTAAATTTAGTTATCATTTTCAACGCTTACGCAAATTTTTATCTAAAATTTGTGAAACGCAATATATTTTAATGTTTACAGTTTGATTTTAAGTATACCTTAGAATAATGGAACGTTATGTATATGTTTATATAGCTTTGCGCGTTGCGCGCGCATAGCATCTGCCTGACCGATATGGCGGACAGGCAGTGAAGGATGTTTGTCGACTTTTCTGAATCAGAAAGTATCGGCAGGATCCAATGGCATAATCCGGGTTTTTTGTAAAAATTGTACATTGTAAATAGTTCTGTGTACATATAGTAATTAAATTTGTGGTCGTTTTGTTTAGAAATTGTGTGAATAGTGTATTAATTCCAGTGTTTATTCGATTTAGTTTCCGACGCCGACAGTCGCTAGGCCATAGTGTAGTACATCGCCAAGTTACTTTTGAATTATTTTTTTTTAGAGTCAGCCTCATCCTAAACAAAAGTATTTTGTCATTTCTGTCCTCGACTTTGTGTGTCATCATTCAAGGAGACTGTTGCAGTGTTAGCAATATTTTGGTTTCACATAGCGGCTGTCAATTCATAAAAGTAGCTGTCATTACAAAGACAAAAAGACTAGTCGATAGAGTTCCAAAAATTCGTTCGAAGCTGGATTACCATGTAAACGTCTCGAATAAACTGGGCTTTATTATTGTTGATACCCTGATAGCAGTCATAGATACCAAAAAAGGAGAACGATCGATTGAGCTTTTGTGTATTACTACTGAAGAGTACTGGATTTTAACGAAACTGAATGCTTGAACCTCACGGTAGCCCAATGAAGTGGCCAGGTACGGGGGCGGAAGAAGAGGCGGGTGAACCTGGGCTGCAGAGCGCTCGCAACTCGCAGGCTCGCACCCAGGACGACGCAGTCGTACACTATGTGTTCCAACGAGAACCACAGGAGGGGGAGCTCCCATCCATAGCACCTAAACAGCCCTGGGCTGTGGGAGATGACTCTATGGCAGAGGTAATTTCAATATCTATTCTTGTTTAAAAACAAAACAACTACATAACCTCAGTTTTGTTTTGTTGATTTCATATTTTTATAATTTTTAGAACCAGGATAAATGGAAGAACACAACACCCATGTCTATGAATAATCTGCACCAACAAGGCCATGCCATGCAACTCAAGAATACTCCAACTAACCAACAACAATTTATAAACCAGGCTATAGCCTCTTCAGTGGGTAACTTGGCTCTGAATCCATCAGCAATAGGGAGCCACCCAGCCCATTTGACCACTAACATGGTGCACACACAGCTAGCACCTTTACAAAATCATTCTTTGGGTAACAATTTGACCCTTCAAAACAATGCAATGATGCTGCCTCAATTACAAGGGATGCAAAATGCTCCACAGCTGGGCCAACAAGGTCTCTATGACATACATCAGCACCCAGGAAACCCTATGCAGGCTATGAATGGAATTGGAAAGAGTGCTGAACATCTTATGTATCTTAGTCAAGCTGGTATGTTGGCCCCTGGAACTAATCAGTTTTTACAACAGAGTCAAAATCAACTTGGCCTTACACCTGTAGCTGCAATCCGCAACCAGGTAAGTCATCAGATAGTCATATAAAATGTATTAAAGCAAAGTAGAACCAATATTTTAAAAATTGGTAATATTATAAATAATTTTCGTCAGATAAACTATCTACATGCTTGGCCAAGATATTTTTTTTTGTTTCACTAAAAACAAATAGTATTTGCAGTTCATTGGTGGTTGCTTCTTAAATTTTAAATTTCAACTTATCACTTCACATTTTCTAAGATCAAAATAAAAAAAAGGTTACTGAAATTAGTTTTTTGCGTAAACTTAAACACACAGTACAACAGTTGTTTCAGTTTCTCATTTAAAAAATATAATTCAGTGTATCAAATGTGTATTATGCTATTTTTACTATTTTTTAAGTATTTTTCGGTTTGTTACTAGTTCACTTATTGTATCAAAATTGTTTTGCTACAGGCTTTTTAATTAGTTTTAAATAATACAAGTATGGGATTGTTTCTCATAGAGATTCAAAAATGATTTAGTTTGATGTTATAGGTTATTTTATCAAGTTGAAACTTTTTCGTGACTAGTGTCTTCATTACTCGATAGGCTATTTAAAATTACATGCTAGTCCCCTTATAGTATTTTTCCGCGCCATCTATAGTTACGCCAAGGAACTTTTACCTTCGTGACGCTCCCGTGTATGGGGTCTATAACGCAGGCGCTGTGGTCAGCGTACGTCCTTTGTTCGAAACAAGTCAACATTGTACTTTTTTCAGTTTATGAGTTCTTGTTTCAAATTGCTGTAATTAAACATTTATAATACTTTTAATTGTAAGATTGGTGTTCTATATTTCTGTGCAATGTGTTAGAAACACGTGTTAAAGGCTCGAGCTATCGAGATAGAGCACAAGTTCTTAATTTAGTTGATGTACTTACGAGCTTTAGCGGATTGTACGCATGAAACCCTTGAGTGATTTTTTTTTCGAAACTGATGTTAAGGATATGGGCCCCGACATGGTAAGTTTGGTGGGTTTTTAATGTAGACTACAAACCATATTCCCCGTTTTAAGTCATGAAATGATGAAAACTTTGAGTAATTTTACGCAACAGGTTCGTTTTTGTTTTGTTTACTGTCACCGGCGTCCGCCATTTCTGTATTCTGTACAGAATGCTCGCCGGTGTTTATGAAAATCGTTGTATTGTACGTGTTAGTTTCTTTTTATTATGAGATGAAATACGTACTTTAGATTCTCATTAATCTATTTTTGGCAGGTTTTTCATAGTTAATGATATGAATAGATGAGTTAATGTTGCGTTCATGACATTACGTGTTGTTCATAATGGGATATACCTAGTGTGGATCATTAAATGGATACCGTAGAGGATTTCTTAAAGAATTCACTTTAATTAATTCACTAAAATGTAACTAAACTACTACTGTTGGTCCTTGGTTAGTAGGTGGTTACTCTTGTGAGATTTGAATATTCACCATCATCATCATTTTTAGAGCTCCACTTTAATTAGCTATATTACATGTTTGAATGGTGCTATTAAGGTTTTAGATAATGTTCTTATTCCTGACAAACATTAAATAGTTAAATGAGTATCTTACTAGTTCAATAGTTATCTCAGTAAGTTGGTAATGTAATGTTTGTTTATTTTTGTGAGAATTTAATATTTTGTTTTCACGCTTGCTTAGCTTTACTATTTAGTAAACATAAATTGAGCCAAGTCATGCATGTCCTTAAAGAGCATTGACATAAGAAGCAGTTTAATAATTATCACATGTTTGATCAAAATTAATGATGGTCAGTCAGGTGATAGCTAGTAGATACAGTGTTAAATAAAGAACCCAATTTTACTTTAAAAAAAAGGCCTAAAAATTGAAAAGTTACACATCTTTTTCAGGATATGTACAATTTAGATTTTCATGTTGAAAATGATTTTAGATTGCACCTGCTGCAAAGAAGTTATGGGATAAGGGTCCTGGCGCAGGCGGTGATAGCAAGGGCCCACCACACCTTCCACCTCTTCAGCTTAACCCTGAGCAAATGTGGCGTGATCCTACTTGGTCTGCTCAAGGTAAGGTGTTTTATATTATATTCTGCCTAGGCTTACTGTGATATGCTGCCATCTCTTAATTTGCTTTGTTCTTTGTTCATATTAACCTGCCCGGTCATGCTTAAGCAAATTATTTTTCAGGTTTGTTAATGCTAATGTGATAAATTGGCAAATACTAAATAAATAATAATACAAAATAGTCGGACAGGGCCCAAAATAATTACTTACTATCTTGTTTCAACAGTAACAAGAGTGTCCGTTTCAGTTAGCACTGTATTGAACATTGGTAGTTGGTGGCACTGGTCACAATACCGAACCTAGCCAATTTTTACTAAAATAAGAACACTCTTTGCTATCAATCAATCAAAAATGATTGTGTAATAAAAGTACATTATGATGTGTCTAGCCATATGTGGATGTGCTCAGCCATATCATAATATGGAAGACTAACTTGTAGGGAAAATTGACAACTAGCAACTTGTTTTGATAAAATATGTGGCTATGTTACGAAATGCCACCTCATCGTGATATGCCTGGGCAAATCTAGATCAGCTCTATTAAATGATTGGTACAACATAATCATTCTGATTGAATCTATTTTAACTGAAAGAAAATGTGTTAATTACACGAAACTGGTGAATTAAAGGGTGGATCTTGACAAAATATATTGGAAATCTATAAATGTTCCTGTTTATACAATTTTAAAAATATATATTTCAAAGTCACTGGACACGAGATGACCAAAGTTCCCCAATAATAAAATAAATCTGAGAATAACATTCAGCTAATTTTGGTCAATTTGATAATAAAATTAAAATAGTCAATGCATGTGTATTCGTAACTACTCTCGTAGTAAGGAGCTGCGTAAACATGTTTCTTTTTTCGGGGCACATCTGCCAATCAGTCACACCACCGCAAATCCTGTTCACCAGGGTTAATTTTAGCGTCCTTTGATGCCGGGATCAACAAAAAATGCAGTTGTGCAATTAAGCACCCGCCTGTACCCGCCACACTGAAGGCGATGTCCACCTAAAACAAAAAGTGAAAAGGAATTTCAGTAGTCATCGCCCTCCCAGATTAGCAATCTTTGGACCTGCAACTAGTTAAATCAGAAGAGAGGTAGTAAAAACCGTCCAAACGTCTAAAACGTGACATCCTTTTGTTTTATTTATCCAGTTACTTTGCCATTCATCAATTCCTTTTTAATAGTACTTTTTCCAAACTATCACAATAATCTAGTCTAGTCTAATAAAGTGATTTAAGGCTTATCCTCCGTTTTAAGAAAATCTGAAATTATACCGTATTTATAAGTATACTACAAAAATGGCAACAAGAGTAGAAAGGGCCTCAGTGTTGACGGTTCTATACGTTTTATAAAGGAATATTAAGGCTTTTCTCTTTGACTTTGGAGAAATAAACAAGCACAACGCTAATCGTGTCTATCCACCCACAATGTAAAAAATGCAATCCCAAAAATGTAGAAGTGTTACTTTTACTGAATTAAAAGACAATATCCAGGTGGATATTTACCGTATTATATTTCATTGTACGTAGGTTTGCACAACGCTTAAGTTACAACTAAAGTAATTTCAACATAGATACCGCTGTCTGACTCGACTGACGCTGTAAGACTGAGTGTAAGATGCTTATAAATGATACATTTTAGAAAATAAAATTATACCTTACAATTTCACAAAGTCTCGGAATGAAAATCCCGGGACTGGAGACAGATAAATTTACTAAAATTCCCGAGATTTTGTGATACGAGACATCCCAAAGACCCAACTTAGACCCAAATCTTAATAAGTACTGTCTGGAAAAATATTTTTGTTCAACTTTCCTTGAAATTAGTTTCTCTGTTTAGGATCTATGAAAATATCACCAAGAGACATATAAATTCCATCCAATTGTTAATCAACCACAAAAATAATAAAGATAGAATATATAATAAAATTATGAATATTATATCACATAAAATATATTTTTTTGTTGAAATGTTGTTTTATTTTCAACAGTCGAGCCTAATGTGGTACCAATGATGGGCACTCGACGCGGGGTTGCGTTCCAGGGCGGGGATGCGGGCAGCATTCTCTCACCGCGTGACACTGCTGGTCTCGGGGTCAAGATGGTCGAATACGTGCTTGGTGGATCCCCTACTGGTGAGTTTTCTTGATATGTTTACTTCTACAATATATTTGTTTTAATGCTTAAAACTTAAACTTCACATCATATGCCTATCGATCCGCACGTTTTTTATGAAAAAGCGATAGTCCGTTAGCAGTACGACAAACGCACGGCTTCGGTACCAAAAACGTCCAACAAAAAAAAAACCCTTTAATGCATTGGTTTTAGTACCAGACTGCCAAATCATAAGTTATTATAATTTCTTCATTCTTGAAGATGATTAGATGATAAATGAGATTAATATGATAAAAGATAAACAAAAAAATGATAAATCTACCTACAGTACATGCTTGTACCGTTACTGTTGGCTTTAAGGTGTAACTTGGGAGATGATGATAAGAGCAGCCAAATCGTCCTATTTCACTTTCTCCACATTTGTACAGCACTACAGATATTTACTGGTTAAAACACTAGCATTTTACATATTAAATTCTGCTGATATATAAGAAAAGACAAAAAAATAAGAAAATTCCAGCTGCCACTTCCCATTCCCGCCAAGTAACTTAAAAGAGCCCATGAGTCCATGATGACATATGTGTATATATGTATCCGGTTCAGATACAACAGGCTTTTTAACCGCATTGAATTAATTTCAATGAAGTAGTCTGGGATATCGACATTGAGAGTCCCGAAAAGTTTACCTTCTTTATTGTATTAAGGTTAAGGATCTAGTATTGTAATTATGCAATCACAAATTCGAGATTTTTTTTGCAGAAATGGTATTAAATTGTGAATTTAATTCTATTAACAGAAGGTAAATTTAATTGGATTTTTAAAATGAACTAAGGTTGTTGAACAAGTGGAATATATTATAATTAAAATGTGTCAATGAAATGTAATTTATTTACCAACTTGCATAAATTAATTTAAGAGTTTAATCTAATCATGATAAAAATATGTTGAAAAAATTATGTATATTTGAGACCTGTCTGAACCAAAGCCATATGCTTTAATATTATACCCCGACAATGAATTTGTTTGTGTTCTGTGAAAAACCTAAATACACATATATCCATTATTTCCATTACACATCTGTGTCACAGACATATATTTGTGTAATAAATTTAAACTTAATCGGTGGTGTTAATTTGGAATAGAGTATTTGTAACTGACAGATAGTAAGTAAGCCCTATGAGGAATAATATTTATATTTCCCCGGTGCCAAAAGAGTCAATATTTGTGCAGAAGCAGGTGGTGTGGCGACTGGCGGCGGAGAGAAGGTTGCAGGCGTGGTTGCTGGTCTCCGTGGCATGGTGCTAGAGGAGCGCCCTGAAGACAAGTCCGCCTCACCATTCGAGAAGGATCTACACGAGCTGCATGAGCATGGGCAACTACCCAACGGTCTTCATAATGGCCAAGAAGATGATAAGGCTTTCAAGTAAGTGTTTAAGCTGACTTCTAGATGTTAATACAAATGATGTGCAAAATGAATTAAGATGTTACAACAATAAATATACAAAAAAGGTATGTTCTATTGGTGTGGTACACAAACCAACAAATATTTATTAATTAAATTTAAAATAAAAATAAATGAGTTTTGGAAGTTAACTTTGACCCTAAATTCCTAACAACGCTAGCAATGATAGCTGGCCATGGCCGCAGACAATGCCGCGCCCCTTATTATCGTACGTTATCTTGCTGCGTCTGCGCATATGCTCCACTAGACATTATTTTATTGATAATAATGATTCATCTTGAAGTAAATTTTGATAACATATAATTTTTTATTAACTGCCTAGTGGTTTATATCGTTTATTGCCAGTGGCACTAACGCTTCGTACGACTAGTAGCCATGATCAATAAACTGTTTATATAATAAAACAAGTTTTGCAAATTAATGTGTTTTTAATTATAAATTATATAATTCAACGAAATGTATAGCAATGTAGTAGATGGATATTATTGTCATAGGCAATTCAAATCTACTTTAAATAAATTTTAAAAAGATTTCAATTTAATTTATAAAAAGAACTCACAACTATAATCACATTTTGCAACTAAAATACATTTACATATTGATTCGATCAAATTCATTTTTTTGCCCCTTTTAATCAAGCAGACGGTTCACCTGATAGATAGTGATACCACCGCCAATTGACACTTGACACGACGATGCCCTTGATGTATTGAACGCTAAGAGCACCGCTTTGCCTATGTAGAAGTAAAGATGTTATACCTCTCGTGTTGGTATTAACACTGGCTCTCCAATACTTACCGAAACACAACGAACTGCATAAACGGTAAAAATAGAAAGTAGGGTACCCATCCAGACGATCTCGTTCATAGACCTACTATCCGTAAAATCCTGTGGGTCACAGACAAACATCCGGTTTGTTTTATCTTGTCCGGAAAGGCGAGCGTGCGTTCATACTTACTTTAATGAGTATTATATCTTTAATAAGATGCACACTTGGTATATGTGTGACCTTGTCACTGAATGCGTGCGACTGTGCGTTTATATGTTGTTTGGTTGCATAACTAGACTGTATGTATTGTCCGATTCAATGGTGTCGGAAGCAGTGTTTGCAATGTTAAAAGTTTGTACTATGTCAGCCGCACGCCGGGGTCGCGGCAGCCGTCGCCGGCGGAGGACGAGGCGGCGCGCAACGGCGAGCCCTTCGCGCTGCTGCCGCCGCATGCGCTGCCCGCGCCCGCCATGCACCACCTGCCGCATCTCTCGCATCCGCAGGTACCGCAGGCAGATACACACATAGACACATACTGCGCTAGCCATGATACTTCTCTCCAAGTCGGTAATAATTAAAAAAATATAAATACTACTTCTGTCGCTTCTGTCACTCTTAAAGATGGAATTAATTGAGCATGAAGAAGCGTAAGCATCAATTCAACTTGCCGCTGCTAGTGCATCTTCATATTAAAAAGCGATTTACGTACATAAAACGCTGTTCAATGCTGACATGTCTGAAACCACCCTTACTGTCCTAGCAATGCATACTCACTACAGGGACATGGTAATGGTAGTGCCACGAAAACACATTATGTACCTATCTACATACTTACAGACATACCTTATAGTAAGTGAGTTGATAAGGCCTATTTAATGTCCAAGTCGTTAATAACGGTTAACATTTACTAGGCGACAGTTTAAAAATGTAGCTATTAATATTAATATTGAATACTTTAAATAGAGATTTGCCTGATAGTTTGAAAACACGGACCTTGACTTTCTTATCCTAACCGTATGAGCTTTATCGCAGTCTCTTACCCTAGACTGTGAGATGTATTAGTGGCTGTAAGTATAGTATAAAAACATGTTCATATAATAAATTACAGTATCTGGGGTTTCTTGCCGGTATTTTCCCCGACATAAATTTTCCGAACCGGTGGTCGAGTCATTTTTAAGAAAATTTTAAATTCATTTGACGATTCCAAGTACTTTCTTTTAAGTTTATGGAATAAAGTTATTTTGATTTTGAATCGTCTTTTGGGAGATAAAGCTGCCAAATGCCAAATGGATGCAAAATTTCATTTTGTAGTACAATTTTCCACTACTTATTTTTTGTCATGAGTTCAACATAAGTTCCTGATAGTGTTTTTAAATATAACACTTAGCAGTCATAATTAATGCTGTTAATTTTAATAATTATTAAAGTGTCTAGAATATTAGAATATCATGGATATTTAAGTTATATAATATGTTACAATTTTGAAAAATGTAATGTAATTTATAATCAAGTCACTAAGATCTGATTCAAATTAATAAAAATACCTTTGCAAAACTATTAGTAACTCAATAAAAAAATATATATATATATTTGTTTTAAAATATATAGTAAATAGTATAGTAAATAATAATAGTAGTAAATATATGTGAATATGTGAGTTAAAAAAGAAATTTTAAATGCAATTGAATGGCACTTATTTCATTATTTCCTTATCAATTTTTTAATTTTGTATGTCATAAAATTAAACATAAATGATCCATTCAAGATCCTCCAAAAAGTAATTATTAGGTATTTCTTTTATCTCGGAATTCCGCGGATACGGATCTGGCACAAATTTTTAAGTAAATGTAAGTTATTTCTATATTTAGAAAGAAGTGTCGTGAATTGTATTTTGATTTATTTTCAGCACCACCCAGGCATGTTGGGCGTTGCTCCACTGCAGGGACTCCCGCATCCACAACATCCTCAACTGCATCCAGGTTTGTATTGTTAATGATAACAAGCCTTTTTTGCCGGCCTATATGGTGCAGTGGTGTAAACAACCGACTGCTACGGTAGACGTTCTAGGTTCGAATCCCGGCGGGGGCGAAACTATCTGTTATAAGACGCAATATTTTGCTTACCGGAGGAATTCTTATCTACACAGTTTATACAATATCGTTGCTTAGCACCTGCGACACAAGATCCTTTAATCTTGCTATAGGACTGAATCAATGTGTATGTCGTGATGTAGCTATATTTTATTTCTTTCAGAACAATACAACTTTTTGGAAACCATACTGTAATCGTTTTTTAAGTTTTCAATTGTATCTTAAAACTTAAGGCTCTTGTATCTTAAATATTACTATTTAGTCTAAAGCGAAAGATATATATTTTGCCGGATTATATAAGCTTTTTAACAAGGAGTTCTTGGAAACTAAAGAGGTTGTGTTTTGTTGTAGGAATGACACTGAATGATTCTATGAACCAACACATCGAGCTTGTCCTACAGATGGAGCAACACCCGCAGTTCGACAACAACAGCTTTGCGAACACTCAACAGGTATAACTTTTTTAATACCTCAGTTCTAGTTCAGGTCTAGTACAAAACAATTTCTAAGTAAAATGATTAAACAGGCAGAAAAAATGGTGACACGTAATTTTTTTTACTCTACCCATGGGCGATGTTATAACCGTGACAAATTTTGAAGTTAAATTGACTTCATACTTTTCTAACGCATCATCCGACTAGTCGCCCAAGGTGAAATACTGACAACGTGATGTATTTGAAGCGCAAAGGACACGATTGATACCACCGTACCACAACTGTGGATTTATAAACCAAATATAGATGCAGAAAAAGCACCTCACTGAGCTGGTATTAGGGTTCCGCTTTTCCCGGCCTTTTTGCGTTCCCGGGATACGTCAAATATTTTTCCCTTTCCCGGAAAAATATCTGGATTTGAGATGCGTTGAGAAGATATCGAAAATAGTTTTATTTAAATAAATGGGAGATTCTATGTAAGCTCGTAAAAGGCTGTCCCGGCCGATTTTTTCAAAAAGTAATATAATTATTTGAATAAAAAACACTTCTAATGAAACTTTAACCCCTAAACTTTAGGGGCCCATTGTTTTTAGAAGGATAACTATTTTAAGTTTTTTCCTAGATGTGCTAGAAGCTCTAAAAACACAGTCCCCTGGCTGTCCCATCACTGTTTTTCCACCTATAAATGAGATTTACAAAGAAGTGATTGAAACTAAACACATTTGACAGTTAATGTCGAAGTAAAATAATTAAATTCTATTTTTTTTAAAACAAGGTCTTATTACCAATTTTATTTATTTAGTAAACTCCTATAAACTTTGTCCCTTGAATTTCTATACAGTCAATTACTTTCACTATCTCAATATCCAATTTATTGGTGCACTATTAATGTCTAAATTTATCGGTAGGTTCTTAAAAAACTAATTTACAACAGTTTTTAAACATTATGAAATTAAACCGAAATACACAGTCCCCTGGCAACAGTCTTCTGCCATAAAATGGAACAGGGAACCTTTCAACTAAATGTAAAACACGATGAAAAGTCTCAGCTACTTTTGCACCAGCGGATCTTGTGAGCACTATAAGATTGGCAGTATCAACTTTGCTCAAATACCCTAGACGGACAGTAGAAGTATTTATAGTCTGAACCTGAAGATCTTAAATCTGCTGAATGTGAATTAACACCTACACCAAATAAGTCCCTTAAAAGATTGGATGATCATGTAGCAAGAAAGAGTTGCATTCGAAATTCATGTTACAATACTGGCGATTATGTTTTAGTAAAATTTCCAGCTTAAAATGTAGAATATCGTAATGCTAACGTTATTATGAGATTGATGATGATCAAAACGACTAACGTGTAACTTTTCTCGAGTTTTGTGACCCTAAAGTGCAGACCTTTATAATAGTTGAAAAATTCTGACGATTGTAAAGGAAAAAATAATATTTTGTAATGATTTGATTGGAGATCTCAGTTGAACGATATAATTGAGAGATAAGACTGATTTCTAATTATTTATTAATAATACTATTTCATTGAATACCATAAAGCATTTCATATCGATATTATAATAATTATTTAATTAATGCTCTTAAGGATAAGACTCTTGTTTTTAGCACTCAAGGTAAATTTTTGTATGTACGTTAACAATTTTTTTTATTTAAAAAAAACTTGTTGATTATTGATGCGCAAATATGATATAAAATGAAAAAAGATTAATGAATGTAATATGACTTTTTCTAAGTATAACAATCCTCAAAAGTCACCAAACAAACAAACAGTCCCCTGATGCCTCAAACAGCCTCCAGTCATGATTTTTTGGAAAATCGCAGATAACTCGGAAAAAAAGGATAAATTGAGAGGGCCTCCTTATTTAACAAAAATAATATTTAATTTTCTTCGAAATAGACCTCGGATTTTTGGAAAATATTTAAAAAAATTGCCAGGACAGAACGAGTTTACAGAGAAATGCCCAAATAATCATATCGAAATAAAAAAAATACGATACATATGGCAACAGGATAATGAAACAGGGTTTTTGAGAAACTGACACAATGTACTAAAAAGGTTATTGACAAAAATGTGAAATTTGTAATTGCTCATTCACTGTTAAAATAGTAGAAAAATTTGTTTACTGACACTTGTACCATAATTTTAAGAGTAATGTATTTTGTTAAAATAAAAAAAATAAAAAATCGGAAAAATTGTGTCCCAACATTTTTTTCCGGCTTAAAGCAAAATTGTATTTTATATTCAGCTAAACATAGATGATACAACATGATACATTTTGAAAATATTATACTTTTGGATTAGGTAAAAGCAATACATAAATGTTGTCAATTGTATGTGTGAATTATTTGCTCAAAACCAAACCAACCTCGACGACGGAACCAATCGAATTATTCTCACTAGTTCTACTTCTTAGTTTAATGGTCGAACTGGTGATATTTTTTTCTGTCTCACTAGTTCGACGGTCGAATTAAGTTTTACTACTTTAGTGCATTTAAATATTTTACAACTTACGAAATTAAAGAAATAATATATTATTTCTTAAATTCTCGAAATGTAAAGTATATTTAAAAATCTTTAATAACTTATGAATTCTCACTAATAATTCCCTCGATTATACTCTCTACCTTCGGGTTGAAATGCGATATAGTTTATATCTGAGTATTTGTGTGTGCTAGCGCTGGTGATATAGTAAGGTAACGGTGTTGTGTTTGTCCAGTACGGCGGGCCGACGGGCGCGGCGGGCTCGGGCGCGGCGAGCGGCGCGGGGCTGGTCAACGGCGCCGCCGTGGGTCCGCCCGCGCCCGACGCGCAGCACCCGCAACCCTTCGACGTGCAGGTAACTCATTTACTCACTCAATTCATTGCATCACTCTAGAACCTTCTGGTAAATTCGTTGCGGGTCCCAAGACAACCTGTCCCGGCCATGTAGCTTGTACTTCATTTCATAGCTGAATTCATTCGTTTCAAACGATTCCACTGTTGTTGATCCTGAGGAACAGGAATTCTAATGGCGTCTCATAGATAAGAGACGATAACAATCACATAAGCACAGAAGAGTGCAGTGCTTCTGACGTTTTTATTAAGATTATGGAATTGTAAATATTAAATAGTATGATTTTGTCTCACTCTTTCTCGTCTCGTCTAGCCAACACATATTTTTCTGAATTTACTTTAATGTCAAGGTCTGTTTAGTACCTAAATGACTAACTTTAATTATGCTTCTAAACGTTAAAAATATGGCGAAGATTTAATGTGGAACAAAGTTGTTGATGTTAATGGACGTCTTAATAAGATGTCAGAGATCGACTCAAAAGAAATTATCCAAATAAATTTTTCAACAATGTTATCGTAATACCGTCTTAATCCATGACTTATTAATAAGACGATATTACGATAACGATTCATTTGGTACGTAAGACATGCACAAAAAAGCACTAGGATTAAACCATGCTCAAATGTCATAACCGACGCAGTTAGTTTATCGTTAAAAGTATGCAATATTGTTCTTGTACTAACTTTAGAAACTAATTTGATTTAAAAGTTCTGGTTTAAATCTAACATAATCTATGTCTTATTAATATGTTAGATTTAAACCAGTTAGTTGTAATTTCAAAGTTTGTCTGAAAGAAATCTTAACAAAAATGGTTTTTATCATTTGTACGTGTTATTGGGGGCCGTAAGTGACGTCGAGTTAGGAAAGTACGTACCAAATGAAAAAAAAATCTTACATTACATAGTGTGGAAAAATCCAGCTAACTGAGAATGCTGATTGAGGAGTAGCCCAGTAGCAAATGAATGTTTAAAAGGGGAATGTCTATGGAAAAGTGAAAAGACTGCAGTTTGACTTCCGAACATTATTTTTTTGAGTTGTAGAATATACTAGACAAACATACTAACCCCTAAGATGTGAGCCCTAGGTGGGGGAAGAACTCAATGAAGGTTCCGATTTTATTTAAATGTTTATCTCGAAAACGGAAGCTGATACCATTTTCTACAACTTTAATTTTATAACTTTTCACTTCGTGCCTACATCGCGCCATTGGCTTCTTCATATTTTATATTATAAAATGTATTATATGATATACGATTTAATGCTCTTAATTGAATGACAAGGATATTGCTGTATTCAAGCCGTGCCGTTGTGGTGCCGAGATAGTGTGCAGTGACCTTTAGTCTTTTACAAAAACACGAACTCAACATCGACTCACAACAAAAGATCAGACTCCTTATGCACAACCCGCACTGGTCGCCTTTGGCAAACTATCAATTTTAATGGACCACAACGTTCGCTCCCTACCAGTCTGACGATGTAGATGCATATATTTCAGAGGTTTCGGATACATATATTCTTCGGATTAGTCAGCTCAAAATCTCGACCAAAATCATTTAGAGCATGTTTCGGACGACCTGAGTCAAGTCAGTGCAACCCGCTCTGAAGATATCAGTAAGCTATAGAATGTGATTACCGCTGATTGGGAACTTATTCCAAAGAAAACGACATGTGGCGTACTCGTTAGTATGCCTAAACGAATTTAAGCTGTGGTCGGCTCACTTTCTATTAAACTATCTTTTTTTAAAGTTTGTTTTTTACTCAGGGTGCACGTACACTTCTCTAGCCTTTGAGTTCGAACACTATTTCTCATAAATTTAGACAATTTGTTATGACCAAGCTTTATTATTATAATTTACAAAATTCTAAAAATAAAACTACCTAAAGAAAAAAAAAAAAAACTACCTAAAGAAAACTAAAAAAAAAACTACCTAAAGAAAACTAAAAAACTAATAGTAAAATAAAATTAGTTTTTAAAAGAACGACACAAAAACGATTTATTTGGATGATGTCTGTTTCTTGTTCGCTTCACGGGTTGGTTACAATGATTACATTAAATACATTGGAATCTTATGCCTCGTTTACTTGTATTAAGTTACTATGTAGACAAATAAAGGACTTCTTCAGATCTGTGCCTATTGATGCGCTAAGTGAAAAAATAAATGGAGGGGAAGCTTAAAATTAATCAACTATCCTGTGCTTCCTATTCTTTATTTCATCGTATGCAAAATGTTAATAATTAGCGTTAATGTCAACTTTACAAACATCTTTAATTTACGATAGTTGAATTTGTGATCAATCAACTCTATGAAAATGTTATCTAGTCAGGTCATAAATTCTGTCACATGTTTAATTTAAAATAATTGAAACAAGTTTATTCATTATGTAACCATTTATATACCAAAATGAACTTAACAAAACATAGATTCTTATGACACTAAAGTTGATTCAAAATGACCTCCGTGATTTTGAATACAGGCCTTTAATCTGCGCGGCCAGTCGTCTATCGCCGCACGAACGAGGTCCACGTCAATATCGGCGTCTGCCTTAATCAAGGATGTCTTGAGTGACTCCAAATTGGTATGAGGCTTTGAGCACGCCTTTTCCTCCAAGTGTTGCTTGCCATATCTTGTAATCTAACGGATTCAAATCTGGACTGGAGGAGGGCCAGTCTTCGTGCCGGATGAAGTCGATTTCACGCGCCGCCAGCCAGTCTTGTGTGCTCTTCGCTCTATGAGCTGGCGCCGAATCTTGTTGGAATACCAGTGCCTGTTATTGAACATGGTATGAGAAACAGGTTCCACAAGGTTCGTCAGAACTGTATTTTGATACATAACTGCATTCGTTTTTACACCTTTCTCACAAAAATGAACCTCTGTTAAGCCCCAATAAGAAACTTCCTACCACACCATGAGCGAGGATGGAAAATGATCTCGTTGGACACACGGAATACGGTTGCTTGCTTCTTCACTACTGTGTGCGTACACCTTATCATTTTGTTTGTTGTAGCTCTCTTCTACGGTAAAATTTTTTTCATCCGAAAAAAGAATTTCCCGATATTTTTTTCCCGCGTACCGCTTCAACAAAGCGCGGCATCTCTTCAGTCTCAGGTCCATTAGACGAGCATTCAAACGATGTCCTGTTTTTCTTCGATATACCCGAAGCCCTAAGTGTTCATTTAACACCCTTTTCACCGTGGTTCTGCTTAACCCCATCTGAAGGGCCAACAGTTTCTGCCTACGTTTGGGATTTTTTTGAATTCGCGCCTTCACAGCTTTTATCACTGCTGGAGTCCTAACAGACCGAGGGCGACCACTTCTTGACCTGTCATCTACACTAGAGTCTTCATTGTATCGTTTGATGGTACGATAAACGAATCTTTTGGTTACATTCAAATTTTTCAGTATGTCAACAATTTGAATTGGCGCGTAACCGCAACGATGCAACGCAATAACTGCAACACGGTCTTCTTTAAGCGTCCACTCCATATTTAAAAATGAGTAAAATTCTAAAAAGTATGCATTTTTATTTTCATGAATTATTCGAAATTCGAATTCAATAAACTTTTTTGTGGCCAGCATTCTAAAAGAAAAGTTTTTACTGTGTGACAACACTTTTGACCTGACTGTGTATTATTTCTTCTTATGTTATTTTCGACCATTGTTCAGAGACTGCTTCCTTCGCCGACAAAAAATGGCCTCTGCCCAAATGAACATTTACACTTGACCGGTGTTTTTTGGTTTGATTTATTTTCAAAGAATGAAGGATTCCGACCCTTCTGCTCCTTAGGATTGATCCTTGCACTAGAAAAAGCAAGCTAAATCGTTTTTTTTCTTTCGTATATTCTTTGTGTAACTCGTATATTGATTGCCAATTTAAAAGTTATTAAGTGTTGCTATGCCGCCAGGGAACTATATAAATATTATTGTTTTGGTATGGTTATAAAATCATGAATTATATAGCTCGGTGGATAAAATTGTTGATGGCAACATTTTCTTACTTTGGATCCTTAATATTTCAAAACTTGAAATTGGGTTCGTTCTAAACCCTGAATAACTAATAGTTTGATAGGAATCTACTCGTGTATCATCTAAATTGATATTGTTTTGTGTTACTATGGATTCGGAAATATTTAGTCGTGACTTGGAGCGATAAAAGATGGCGTTGTTAGTTTATAGCAGTCAATCGTTTGGCATCGTTAAGTTGGGCGAGGTGTACCTATAGATAGATAATGTCAAATAGTGTCATGAATGTCGTGGAAAAAAGGCGTTTATCTACGTTTATTGTTTAAGTAATTAGGTTTGTTTGTTGTAATGTTCTGCATTTTTTAAACAAGATTAATCTTGGTTCCTGTAGTTCAAACAATTAATGCAACTCTGTAAATTAAATTAAATCCAAATTGATAATCTAATCACGAATAAACCTCAACAAATTTTCCTTCAAAGAAGGTATTTTAAACAAAATTCGGAACCGATCAAACCAAACCTATCTAGTTTCTACCTTGTACCAGCATATCATTCAGAAATTAATCTTGTTTAAGGACTAGTAGAAGTGAGTTTACTAAATTACGATGATAGAATTGTTTATTATTCGTTAGCTGTGAAATTGACTTGAATAAACCGTTGTATTTACCTACTTTAAATCTTTATCAGGTTGCTGATCAATAAGATCCAATCATTCGACCATGTAACAATCAAGTAAATCGCAACAGTTGCGGAGTTGCATATTGTTTGGTGTACACATGGGGATGGCGTGTTATATTGTCGATGTTACGTACAATATTCACATCTAGATCGAAAATACGTGCTTTGTGAATAATGTTATAACATTAACTAGTTCACCCGCTTCAGCTTCGCTCGAGCAATCTCCCAACCTTTACAAAAAAACATTTCTAACCTGACGACTCCTACTTAAAAATACCAAGAAGATTTCGAATCCAGTAGGTAGTATATATGATATAGTTATCTTCTTTGATTTTTAAATACATTTTACACTTTAAAAAAATCTTCGCCAGTTTCTAAATAATCAAAGAACAAAATTGATTAAATCTGTTTCTAATTTATACGAAAATGTTTATATTTATAAGCATTTATTGAGGCACAAAGCGTTTCGGGAGTTATATGTATGTAAGGCTCACTAACGAGCAACTATCTCCGGCGTCTGTGTGCCCTCGCACTATATACGCTTGGTCCAGTAATCAACCTGCTGAGTTACAGCGGTTTTATGTGATAGTATAGAGATGAGGCAATACGAATTAAAACCAGTAGTAGTATGAAATGTAAAATAATATATGATTTGTAGATAACGTAAAATATTTTATTTCGTCCTGTAAAATATTTTATTTCGTCCTATGGCTGTTACCGTTTTATTCAGCTTATTTTTCTTTATCATTTTGTAACTGCTAATCGGAGCATAATCATCAGCAAAAATCGTTGTAAACAAAAGTAGACGTAGAACGTAAGTAGTTGTCTTAAGACTATCGGGAATGTTGACGTAGGTAAGAACGAATCCAAGGAAATTATTTTTATTTGTATCAAGATTTTCCAGTCAATAGTGATTTTAACGAACAAGAACAGGGAATTAAATACAAAGATTGTGTGTTACTGTTCTGGTTTTTATGATCCGTTTGTTTATGTATAAGGAAGCAATAAAGCTACACCCTAACTGCACCTACCATTACCGATTGTAACGGCCTCATACGTGTGATAGAATCGACGTCGATCGCGCGACATCCACGATGTGTCAATAACGCCTTATCGAATCGAAGCTATATATATTTACTGCCTCCCATGGTGTTTTCATTTCTTTATACTAACTTCTTTATATAAAGTTTGGACAATTTCAACAATTGAAACACTGTGCGCACACATTATAACCTTATTTAACTTTATAATTATAACTTAGCTGTATTTTCTTAACTATTCATCACGTTCGGTCCCACGAGCTTCTACGCTTCTTGTTTGCTTTGAGGCAATGTGAGATATAATCAGATCAAAGTGGGGTCATCGAACTTGCAAAAACATTGTGTTAGTTGCATTGTTGAGAATGCAATCCGTGTGAAAACGCTAACCCAAATAGGGTAGCACTTCATGTGCTAAATTATTTTTTATGACTGCGTTGCGAAAAGGCGTGCGCATTTGTGATTTCATTGTTACCTGTCGTCAGTATAGGTATGTGTATTATGTTGTAGTTATTGCTAATTAACTGTTCACTTGATTATTCATTACTGGCAATTAATTCCCGCGGGCGGCGCGCCGCGGCGCTGAGATCGACCTCGTGGGAAATTAAACTGTGCAGGCCGTCTTCTGCCGCCCCCCTCCGCAAGGTCCCACCCGCCTTCACATGTGAACACTTTCTCTCAAATATATCCCGATTTTTCAAACTGCACCGTGCATAAGAATATAGAAGCTAACAATTCCTCAAGTTTGTTGGAGCTCGTTCTCAAATAGTGTGCGATAGCCCCAGTTTCTTTTCTCGTAATACTGTTTCTAGATTTTCACCTTTGTAAAAACTTTTTTAATAATTAAGTGGGTATTGAAATTAGTTGCGGGCTTGTTGGGAGTCCACGTGAGTGGCTCATTAAATATGTAGCTGTAATCAGTGTGGTACTCGCACAGTCCCCTCCGCCTCGGTCTCTGCAACCAACCGCAGGCACATTGTTCCCCTGAATATCTGTTTGTAGCCAAAAGCCACGAAATTTAGCTGGGCTTTAATGTATATTTTTTCAGTCTAATTAAATTTTGACACTTAAGAAATGTTGTAAAGTCCGTTACAGTCGTGACATCGTCATGCCACTTTCGCATTTTGCAAACGCCGAGCGTGTCCGCCTGTAGAGTAGCCGGCCAACCGTCCGAAATCCGTTTAGAATGGTTGAACCGCGCCCGATTACGCGACACGCATCACTGGACGCGGAGAAATTGAACCAAACTAACCGCTAGAATAACTCCCGCCTGCTCGTTCACCACTTGCGAAACTTGTCCCGATTAATTGTTCCGTAAGTCAAATTTGCGAGGGTTAATCGTAACGCTGTGTCCGATGCGCATGAACGCCCGGCGAATGGATTAAATTTAAATTGTTAATGAAGAAGTATGATATAAGGCTAGTTAAAACAGAGGTTTGTAGTACAAACACGGGACGTAGAGAGTAGAGGGTGCTTGACTGCGTTGTTATGAGATTATGTTCGCTTTGACTGTCCACATCGTTGCATCTACAGCATTGCGCTTTAACGTCCGTCCGTTTCGCACACATTTAAAATCCAAATTGCATGTGTTACTGCTTTATGCCTCATATCTGTGTCGTTTCGTGTGTAACATTTTAATAAATTAGTCATATGCGTACAATTTGTAACAATTTGGCATTTGCAATATTTTTAATCGTGCAACCCTTTAGGTTCACCCTAGAAATGTGAAAAAAATGGATGCACTTCTGTCATCGCAAGCGATAACTAGACATGTTTATGAAAATGTAGGTCATTAGATATATTTATATAAAATAAAAATTGTTGAAATGTTTGTAATGAACGGTCTACAGTGGTGTGTTTGTTATAATATAAGTTTTGTTTTCGATAAACACGTTGTTCAAATTAATATTAATTGTAAACCATTTAATAAACTGACGCCACGTCCATATAATGTATTTTATTGGATCTACAACAAAGCCATAGCAATATTATTTAATTACGTCGTTTCTAAACCGAGATTGAAAAATCTTGGAAGCAATAGGAATTGGTATAGGGGTGGCTATTAAAAGTGCGGATTTTTTGCTGAATTCAAAGCAGACTACACGTAGAAACGAACACCAATAGGGTTGGTAGTGTGGGAGTGCGGTACGCTAGCATCTTAATGTGTCCGCCTCCGCCGGAGATAACGCCAGCCTTATTGCCTGCGCCGCTAACTAACGCTTATTAAACTTCTACAACGCTCCCGCTGATCACTTCACCTTGTTGTTTACTCTCTAAACTTAGATTAATCGCTCGTCTGTCATCCTCCCTGCAACAATTTATTTTCACATAAGATCTATTTACTGCTTATTAAGTAACAAAATAATAACTGAATTTTTAAGCAGGAAGAAGGCTTGGACTTAGGATTCCTAACTTAACCTACCGCATTGTTGATGATGAGTCGCTCGCGAGGCAGTCACGCGACCCAATGCAAGTTACAAAAATTACGACGTGCTGGAGTAACCTGATTTACATTTCATAAAACGTGTGCCAAGCTCTTAAAAAAAACTCATACCTTATGTCTAAAATCTCGACTGATATTCTAATTAGCTGATTAGGCAGACGCTTTTAAGGTCACTACATAATGTGCATTTTTCGATGTGAAAATGCTTGTGTTACGCACAATAGGTAGTGTTTGCTGAGCTCTGTTGTATGCCGTCGCAGCGCCCTGCAGGCCAGCGCTGTTTCTACACCGCTGGCCGGGGCGTCGTAGTCAGCAACGTGATCAAACATACACGCCACATCACTATTTTATAAGTTTACCTTTAGCACGTTCTATTGTGCTGACTCCAAACTTCCTTATTCACGTTGCCTGAATTAATATAGCAAAACTGACTTCACATAAACTTCGATATCCCAGTGTAAAATATTTTGCTTCTACATTCAACATTACCTTTAATTTAAGGCTAGTAATTTATCTTAAAATAGAGCTATTTGCATTTTCATTTAGGTACATATATTTATATTATTTGCTGACTTAGGGTTTCCAATTGAAAAAAGGCTCACACTTATATTTCCTCGGAGATGCTACAAGAGGATTTCTCACCTTTACTCTCAGTCGACCTCGTCCACTGTAAGGATTTCCGATGTCAACATCGGCGGAGGTCGGCTTAATGTACAAACCCAGATTAATGTGATGAGCCTTCTGTCCCGACACGCCCAATCCAAGGTTTAACTTGTTGGTCTTGCCTTATGAATGAATCTACGATATTTCTTTACCCAATGTCCAAGTCAGTAAAATCAAGTTGCCTAAATCGTTAATTTAGAAATGAAACCGTTTTGGACCCCTATTTTACACAAACTATTGTGTTAGGTATTGTTGAGTAAATCGAAGGAACAAACTTACAATTGGTCACGTAGTGAAAATCGCGATGGTGAAAATTGAAAATCGAATCTAGTTAAGGAATCAATGGGAGAAATAAGCCTTGTTTTACTTATCGCGGCAACTACTTAGTAACAGCTGATCATAACAGTGTTTAGTTTATTTATTAAAAAAATAAGATCAACCATTTCTTAGTCTAAATGAATTACAAATATAAATCTTAAGTGTACGCCAATTAAACGTGTGCAAACTATAGGTTTATAAGACAGACACTCGTAAACTGCAAGAAAAATAAAAATGATATCAAAGTAATACAAAATAATGTAGATAAAAAACAACTTATAAAATAAAATTTGAATAGACAAACACTAAACTAATCTTGAACAAAAAACTTAAATAGTTAATTTAACGTGATTTACCGTTGGTTGTTTTGACTTGGGTAACCTATACTTTTTTAAGTATTAAATTTTTAAATATAATTGCTTTCAGACCATATAGAACAAGCACAATTTTTATTATCTTTATTTTCCCTTCAATTTTGTCACAAATCATAGCGACCTTTAAAGTTCATGCTGATATTTTCAAAGGGTGTCTCATCGCTGGTCCGTATCGTCAACCTTTGTTTTGTACGTAGGTAAGGTACAACAGGAGTTTAACTGTACAAACTTGCTATTTAACTGTTTTATATTACTTTGTAATCATTCCGAATGTAGATTGCAATTGTTCGCATTCGTTTCAGCTTCAGCCTTAAGGACGCAATAGCACTAATTCGGTCGTGGCTTCAGATCTGCGCCGCCTAATTAGCTGAGCTTTAACACTGAGCCTCAGTGCAGCCGGTCAAAGGATTCGCCGCTCATTACGGTCTATACCACCCTCGGTCAACTGTTTCCATTACTATGAACTACCGCGCGACTTTATCGAGCGGATTGTGTGTACGGATTTGTTTTTATTTTTTTAAGATTTGGTAAGGTCGCGGAGGTAGTCACGGACGGAACAGGCAGACAGTTGAATGCGATGTTCGGCGAAGGTGCGATAAGATCGCGTGAGAGGCACGCTCCGGTGCGCCCGCCCCGAGCCGCTGAACTCTGCCGGACTATTCGTCACGCTGCGTTAATGCCCACCAAGCACGCCACGTTTGACTATCTGCTGGCATATCATCCATCGCCTATCTTTCTTGAAAATTTACTCAGCTACTATAAACATGCTCAAATTTGACCAAACTTTTGTTTAAAAAGTTTGGTGTTAGAATCTATGAGTTTTATATAAATCAAACATTACATTTAATTGCTATTAATTGTTGAGAAAATAGAAGTCCTTTATCTAGTAAATTAGTCACCATGTTTGTTTGGTAACACCATTGTTTACTCACTTTCTATTGTGTTTACTTGACATACATTGTGTATGGGAAAAACTAATAATGACAATCGTAGTTTCACAAGTTGAAGTTTTCAAGAGATTGTTGACAGTCCTTAGAATATTATGTTGTATAAAACAAATGCCATAAAGTAATATTGATATTTTTTTGTTATTATTTCGGTGTAATAAAGTTACAGATGTAATTTTTAATGACATGTAATACGCTAGTTACTGTATATGGGCGTGAATTTGATAGCGGCAGATGGTCGACAGTCCATTGCGCTAAGGCTTTGATTAAACTTAATTAACTGAAGCCATTAACCTACGTGCGGGTCGTGGGTGCGTAACGTATGTCATTCCCTTCTCTTTAAATTTGTAGATGAAATGATGATAAATTTACTGAATTACAAAAAAAGAAAAAAACGTTTTTGGTTAGTTTCAACATTCGGATAGCTCCTCAGAGTCGACTGCCAGATTTATAGTACGTCCACACGCATCTGGCATGCCTCCCATAACCCTCACACCCTTTTTATCACTGTATAAAAGAGCCCGTCGCGTTAATTTGTTTGTTCTGACGCGCCCGACCTAATGAACGCTTCGGGCCAGACCCGAACAAAATTAAACGTTTACACTCTTAAATTGTTACAGACCTGCAAATAGATCGTTAATCACTTTTAACCTAACCCTTAGGGACTCTACTCTTAATAGACCACTATACTTTGATTTATTTCGCACAAAATACAATATCTATTTTACGAAGGAAATTGTTTTTTAGAATATATATTTTATACTAAAACCCGTTGAAGTGACGTAACAGTTATAAATATGTAAAACGCAGTGATTTAACTCGCGTGAATCAGCCGTCTCAGGTGAGTTCGCATTCCTTTGGATGCCCTACCTGCGTGCCAAAAATATAACACTCATGCGCATGCCCCTTCTCCCACTACACTGTTACCATTCGCGCAAACTGATGTATTTTCGGCAGATGCTAGTGTTAGCTGAAACTTAACAAGAATATCTTTGTGACTACTCTCGTAATGTAAAAACTGAAACCAATGCACTTAAGATCACCTATATTGTTCTGTAAACGTTTTCTTCTTTCTGTTTGGCTAGCCACTTAATTAGGCAACGCTCGTAAAACTGTCTTCCTCATCTTATATTTACCGCGTTTGCCCTTTTTATTATCCGATTACATGGGCTGCGCTGTTCGCAGAGCGCTC
Organism: Choreutis nemorana; assembly: GCA_949316135.1. NCBI lineage: Eukaryota > Metazoa > Arthropoda > Insecta > Lepidoptera > Choreutidae > Choreutis > Choreutis nemorana. The sequence goes on along the minus strand of OX438597.1, from coordinate 4,045,627 downwards.
TCCGGCGCGGAGGGAGCGGTTTCATTTGTTTCTTAGGAAATTACTTCAGACGATATCCCAGCCTCGTGAATCCTGCCCTTATACAACACGGGCCCCTAACACATTTCTACAAATTTGTTTATGATTAATTAGGTAATATCATTGTCATAGCCAGTTGAGGTGTCAAATCTCCTAATTAATGTTGCCTGCGATATGATTACGCATGGTCGCTTATCAGGCTGGTCTTCAGGGACGATTATTGTTGGCGCGGAGGAATATGCTATATTAGCGAGTAGGAGGATAATTTGTGTTTATTTGTGTTGGTAGTCATTTTAAATTAAGTTTTACTTCAGTTTCTCAATTTCGAATTTAATTTATTTATAATACTATGCTCAAACATTCATGTTTGGGAGAGGATGGTGTCGATGCAATACATAGCATGACGTTGCAATTAGCAGGGCACTTGACACATCTCTCTCCAAACCTACGCGGACTCCACTTGTGTGTCGCCGCGCAAATTAAAAACGCGCCACTCGACCTGATCGTGTTCTCAAACTGCAATTCGTTTATCGGACACCTCACTGCATCTTTTTTTATTTGTCAAGCACTCTATAAACATGGTTTAAAAGTCATTTATATTGTTTCAAATGCTCCTTTTTACTGATGGAACTTTTACCGTTTATTGGTCATAAAAATGCGAATATTGAATAGTTAAGATCCAATTTGTAGCTTTAAAAGTTATTTAAAGTTTCTACAATTTCAAAAATTATAAAAATTTGTTGTTATTTGGAAAGACAAGTGTTAGTTATTGAGGCTTTGGAGCACTTGAAAGATTTGTAGCGTATAGCGGTTGGTACGGAGATGCAGTCCCGGGGGCGAACCTCTTTGTAATTGAGAGCGCCCGCGGGCCGATAATTGTACGCCTACCCGCGGATCCACAAGCTCCCGTGCCCGCACGCTTCGCGTAAATCATGCTCGTTTCTCTCCATTATCTCTTAACACCAAATTGACTTGGGGATTTTTCGTAGTTAGACCGAGGTTTTCCAGCCTTATTTACTAGATGGTTCTGTATATAAATCAGTGAATGTTTGGAAGTTGAAGTTGTCTCTAACTAAGTAAACCATCAATAAACTTATCGTCCTTAGCACGCCTTGTGCTCTTTAATATGAGATGTCGAGGGTTACACCACTTGTCACGACAAGAACGTCAATGTAGTAAAGACATGCAAGCTTTTTAAACAAACTTTATCTGTCTATAAAACTGAAAGAAGGTGTGCGATAAAACGATCGCGTGACTAGGGCTCGCACCCTAGCGTCGAGAATGCCTTGATTGAGCTAGACGGCTTGTACACCAAAATAACTGCAAGAGTTATATCCTTCTCAATTAAGAATTTAACTGTAACGTATTAATATATTGTGTGATTGCATTTAAGAAAGATATGAAGTGCTAGTCATAGTGGTACCAGTGGCAAGCTGGCACTATGAGCATATCGAAGTGACGTCAGTGTAGGGGCGGTGCCGACGTAGTGGTATGTAGATCGCGAAATTGATTGCATGTTATCTGATGCGGCACGGGTTCTTCGCTAGCGTTTAATACTGGCGTCCGCCGTAGCACGCGATCCTTCTGACAGCAGATCGCTTGGCCCGCGCCCCTATCGACCTTCTAGTAATTACCGCTAGCCGTGTGCAACGGCGACATCGCCAGCTCTCTTCCCTACTCCAGTTAGCCTAATTACTGCAACATACCGATCACTTAGAACATCATTCCTGCATCGATGATAAGGGCCAAATTTCATAAGTTAATCTTATGTGAATACCTTAAAAAATACATCTATACCTATGTTTAGGAAAAAAATACTGTGTGTAGTAAAGTAAACAAATTTATTTTTTCTGACCATTAGTCAAAACAGGCATAACGACTAGACAAGAATTGAAAAGTTTGATCCAATTGGAGTTAAATAACGGTACATCCATAATTTGATTGGGGAGAGAACAAGCTTGTGGCTGAACGGAGCAGAGACTTGTGCTAATTGCCCCGTGCAATCCAGAAACAACGAGTAAACTTCGGTCCGCTCGCCCTGCCGCCTGCCGTCTGCTCGCGACTTCCCGCTCTTTTATTTAAAATTGACTTACCAGCCTTGTTGCAATTGTTATTTAGACGAATAACATTTCTCGCTGTGAAGAAGAAGGTAAACTTGATTATATTTCTATCTAAATTAAACGCCCTTGGTATCTTCTAAAGCTATAAAGTCCAATCAGATGAGATGAATAAGTAAAATGTTTGAGGAAGTTGATATAGATCGACATTTTAATTACCCAGTAGGCAAGTAGCGAGGCGGCGCGTAAAGTAATTGATAGTGACGTATGACGGACGGGCAGCCGCTAAGGGCCGCTGGGACCTGCTCATATGAACTATGTCGTTCAATGCATTACTCATTGCACTACGTATCTTTCTCGAACAAATAAAACTTGGAACAATAAAACAGCAAATACCTGATATGTTTTTTTTTTTTCAAAATATTAATCTTAAAATCTTAGTCGAAAATTATGATGAAAATGTATATTCACTACAATACTCAATTTAGTTGGTCATATTCTGTTTACTTTGTGAGAAAAATAAACAGGGTTGCCAAACTCCTCGTGCCTACCTCTGTAAACTAAGACCGCTCTACTCCCTAAACTTTTAAAGCCCGCCTAATAACGCAAGCAATTTGCGGCCCCCCTCTGTTTACTCTGTTGCTTTGCTAAGGTGATTTGATGATTTTGACTTATTCAACCTGTTGGGATTGTTCATTGTTGAATTCTCTCAACAGTTGACTCGTGTCCGCACCCACGAATTATTAATGCTTACACGGTCCAGGTTGGAACTTCTTAAAATTTTACAGCAAAATTAGGAATTAACCTTTTATGAAACTGTACCTGATGTTTTGAATCAAAATAATTTAAAAAGCTAGAAGGCTAAGCCGTGTAAAAGGAAGTTTTTTCATAGTTCTTTTGTAAACATTTTGTAACAAATAGAAGAAAGCAAGCTCGTGGCATTAAAGCTTGTTTTCACTAACGGCAGCAAGTGAAACTAAGAACGTTTCACTGTGAAAGCCACGTTACCAGTTATTCTATGCAAGAGCTATCTAACAAAATATAGATGAGACATCCAGACGAGTTTTCATCGTCTTGAAATAAATAAATTCTCAGTTAAATGTTTTCAATAAAATAAGACTCTATTGCTTGATGTGTATTAAAATATCAGCTACCCGAATGGGTAATTTTGATTGGGGAAGAGGTGTATGGATAGGTGTGTCTTTATATAATTTTGTAAGATGCGATCAGGCGATGTGAAAGGTATGTTTTTATTCGCGTGACACGTCCACCGCGGACCGAGCCGTCGACGTGTCCTCTTCCCGCGGGACACTGTCCCTACTTCCGAACAGATATATTTATTACCGCCCCAGAAGCCACTCTAATACCTAATGTAACGTTTTATGGTACCCCTTATTACACTTCTTCCACCGAATGCTCACCGTGTCCGTCTCCTTTTCTTCGATGTCTCACCGTACTGAATTTTATTATTCAAACACATAAATTCTTTATTTTGTGGCCTCAATAAAATAAATAGATACAATTGCGGTACGATGCCAAAGCAGCATTTCTCGACGGTCACTAGCGGCTCACAAACATGGTTCGGTCGAAGATATTCTTTGCTGGTATCATAAATCGCACAGATCTCGTGGGACCCACCGACCACCATCGTGTCTGCCGTTTATTCCGTACTGCATCCCGCATACGCTAATCGCTCGCACTTTGCCCATATTTTTCTCTTCACTTCTCTGACATAATGGCCGCGAGAAAGCCTCTTTGTTGCACGAACGATTTGTTATATCTCCTCGCTTTTCCGAGGTATCTGTTTTGACTCTGGTAATTGTTCTTTCAAATAGGAGGCTTTTATTGTTGCTTTGTAACACTAATCTGTAAAGTCACTTTAAGGGTCTTAAAGACTAGCGAATAACGGGAGATGCTTATCATCTTTTCTTTTTGCATAATTTTCTAATGACGAGCATAATTATTGTGTTAATCTAGTATGATTTCATGCATAATCATTGAATAAAAGACAATAGTAAAGTGAACTGGTATTACTTTAGAAGTGTGAAGCCGTATGCTTGCGCTACGCTCTGGTGCTTGCTTAGGCCGTTCAACCCGCTGTCGTGCTCGGCTTGCGTTTGCTCGAGAACCATCACTTCCTTCATTCCTGCACTTTTGTTACACATTACGTTTCATTTTTACTATTTATTTATTTACAGATGTGTGTTGGCAATTTTTTATGTTAATATAAATTTGTGTTTAGGTTTTGACGTAATGTCTAGATAGGCATTTTTACCTCATAATAGCTCTTGTTATTCTTTCGTCACAATTTCACGATGCGCGAGGGCTACTTGTATTGCTTACGATGAGTCGGCAGCCGCTCGTTACTGTCTAAGCCTGTCTTACCTTTCTTGAAGTGACAAATAAAAACCTCATGTTGTCTCGTCACTAATGATCTGTCGCCTTATCGTGTTTTTCATAGAAACGCGAAAAAACCAAAGATTTAAAAAATATCTTAATGTTTTTAAATGTATGGAAATTGAAATATTTTGGTGTAGGAAATATTCATATGATGTAAATATAGTTTTTTATTTTTCATCACTATTCATACCAGTTCATTGTTCTTCGAAATTGCTCTCCGCAGAGTGGTGATGTTGGCTCTAGTTTTGCGCCGTTTTTGTTACTAACAACAGAATGAGCTTACCAATCTCTAAAGTTTTGTTTTTCGATATTGTAAATGAAACGAAACTATAAAATTCTAGTTATTTTGCTTTCCTATGCTCTGTTACCAAAGATTTCTTTTATATCTTTTTGTAAAGCAGTTTGTTTAATCCGTTAAAACGATAGATGGATTTCAGCAGTTTTATCTACATTCGCAAACAAATAGCCGATAAAATGATAAAGTGTGTTTAGCAGTAGTTGTTTACTCGGCAACGGTAAAAGGTTTGCGAGTCCCTAGCGGGGCGAGGGCGCTTGTTTTCATTTGGTTATTTACTTTTAATTTGGCAGCAAGCGGATGATGCGCCGGGTGGGGCATGTGAATAATTGAACCGATACTACCGACTGTCAGCCGATGAGGACGACACCAACTAACTGTGTCCGCATTCATTACATCGTCTCAAATTTGTATCAAAATATCATTATCAAAAGGAAGTAATACTGCAATGTGCTCGCGACATAGGGCAGCAGTTGTTACAATAATTTTTTTGATATTTTTCATCTTGACAGTTTCTTTACATTATTTTTCTTTACGTTATATGCTAGTCCACCACCTGCTTTGTGCTTTGTGTAATGTTCTCTATTGCAAAATAGTTTTTTTACCGTTTCGCATTTTAAATTAAAACAACCGAAATTAAAATCTTTTCTTAATATGATTTTATGCAAATCGTTGTAAAGGAGACCGAGCGTTTAGTTCGGGGTGCAGGGTTGGTTGTGTTTGCGTGTTCTAAAGCATTAGCTCCTCAAGCGAGCAGCTCCAGGGGGTGGCTTATTGTCTAGCGTCTATTAATATCAACCTTTATAGGAAATTAATTTCTACAGCTATCTATCGACTTCAGAATTAACTGCGTGAGTTGAACAAAATGTTATGGTTTTAATTACCATTTCTAATCTCGATATGCGACCTTCAGACACGACTAACGGACTAGAAAAGACCTTTTTAGATATCCAGGCCAAATGTAAATAAATAATATTTAACCATTTCGGTGAGCAGTGCGAGATCAAAACGCGTTATACGAACGGTGTGATGTAATAGAAATTTTTCTCAAGTTTTATCATTGTTTCCACTTTCGACATATCCCTCTCGGGGACGTTAGCAAAAATTGGATTCAACTTTGAATCACGCACTGGTTTGATCAAAGCTTTTGTTTTTGTAGAAATAGCATAATTTTACTTATTTATTCAAACCATTGATTTTAGAAGTTTCTAAAACTGCCTTACTTTAATTATTGAGAGTTTGCTAATTGTTTTGAAGTTGATTGTGTGAGAAGAAATGTTTGAATTATTTAGAGTATTTAAGAGGAGGGTTCAGAGCAAAAGTCACGTGGCAGAAGGCGGAGTCGCGTGCCTTACAAACTTGGTCACAACAATTTGTCGTTCTCAATTCATAGCACATTGGTGCGCTATTGTCTCGCTTATCGGTTATTAGCAACCAATTATTTCTAATTAATTGTGTCCAAAATCAATTAATGAAGTTAATATTCAATTTGTTGTGAATGTATTGAATTTTCTATAGCTTAAAATTATGTTTGGCTATATGTGGTCGCTTAGAAACGTCGTTGTCTGGGCTAAGATTATATTTATTAATCTAGAGTTTAAAAAAAAGTGTACTTAGAATAAGAAGTAATTAGAAGGTGCACGGCCAAGTCTGCAACAACGGTGTTTTTGAGGTGGCACACAGAGGGGCGCGGGCGGGTTCCGCGGTCGTCCGTCAGGTGAGCGCGCCAGTCCCGCGACTCTCGCCGTGTGGACGCCACGTGCCGCGAGACTATCATGTAGCGGACGCACGCGAACTCTGTGCAGTGAAGTGTTGTTTATTGACTTACTAGTAGCGGAACCATGGTGGTGTTAGAAGGTGGCGGCGCACTCTTGGAGCCCGCGCTCGCCCTCGACGGCGCTGCTGCTGCTACTCTTGAGCGTGCATACGCACAAGCGGATGTTTCACTTAAACTTTTGCCAAAGCGATATATTAACTTACACCAATGGATTTCACCTGTGACCCCCTCGACCACGGCAGCCGCAGCCGCAGGGAAAGATCTCAAATTACAAATTGTAAGTCATATCGCTATCATATTGTTTGCGATGCGGTTTAGGTTTATAAATTTAGTTGCTTTTCCAAAAACTGGTGGCCGTACCGTACGTAGGTCACTTTTAAGGACACGACCTTACTAACCTAATCATAACAAGAAATGTGTAAATAGGAAGATTATTAAACTTTATCCTTTTATTTTAATAGAATTTTATAAATCACCTTTGGTATTAAAGTTTACTTTTACTCCAAACTTTGATTTAAAAAAATAATTTAAATTTAAACAAGCTTTAGCCTTCAAAAACTAGAATTGTATTTTGTAACCAACTTCATTTCAATTATTTTAAAATTCTGTGATTGTAATTTACTTTCATGACGTTAAATAAAAATAAAACATCTCATCAATAAATTTCTTTATAATTTTGATTAATCTTTGCTTCCTAGGTAATAAATGTTATCTAACTAGGTTCACCAACTTTTTAAGACTTGAAACGAATTTATAAGTTTTGTTTTTATCATTGTATCTCAAATTATACGCCATTATTTTCATTCCGGCTGTAGCAAAGCTTAAAAAAATATTGATCATCAATTTATGTTAGTAAAAACCTGATCTTGATATTTGCTGTAACTACGTCACCTGAGTCACGAGAAGTCATATACCTACTATCCGACCTGTATCCACTGTTGGAGTACACGGGGGAAACTGTTAATTAATATGCTCATCTTAAATGAGAAAAATAGTTTGAATTTTTGCCCGTCTCGTCGGTTTATATCAAGGTAGATGTGTGGTTGCGATTGCAACTCAGTTTTCCTTTGATGCGTGCTCCGTCCGTCGGTATATCGCGTTGCCCGATCTCACCGTATTCATCGCTACCCCGGGAAAACGTTAAATCTAGTGATATTTCTACAACCGAATTCCACCTCACCTTTTCCTTTTTGAGAGCTGAAATTTACAGACCAAAAGTTGCATTACACAAATTGAATTCTGTCTTTGTATTTCACTGGCGCAAAGGCCTCCAGCTTCTTAGACATATAACATGGTATCGAAAAGCACTCATTGACATGAGTTTAGGGATGGTTCTTTTTTTTTTGTTGAGCAGTCTAAAAGTTTTGTTGTTAAATAGTAGGTCTATCCGTGGGTGGGGGAGTTGTCCTCCCTTCCTGCTTACCACCGCACCGCTCATTTATTTGCGCCTTCCAACTCTTTGTTATGCACTGTCGCCTGTGTCTGCTTTGAAAAATTGTAATGCAGCGGTATTGTAGACGCGACTTGCTGCGATTGTGCTCGCTGCTAGCTTTACAGCCTCTGCTACACTGTTCATTTTACCCTTGAATTATGTTGCACTAAAGCCTAGTGTTCCAATTTACATACATACATGTTTTTCTTGATGCGAGCAAGTTACTGATGTTTTACTTTTTACAACGACTTGAATCGTGCTTTTAATTTTCTGAGAAAACAATCTAGACAGTCTAAATTATAATGCTTCCTTACTTATTGTGTTTACAACATCTATTACAGAGTAAAAATTAAGAAAAAAACTCACGATAATAACGTTTACGAATATATTAATAAATGAAAAGTTTGAGATTAGGAATCAGGAGTTTTGTACAACCGGTGACCGTTATTTGCATTAAACGTGTGTCGTGTGTTATGTTAGTTACATTAGAGGCAACAGCACATGTGTATAAACAAAGGTTGGAACAAAGCGTGAGGTGAGGGCGGAGCGCCTGGCGGAATACATTAGCCGCTGGCCTGGCCCCGACACTCGGCGGAACCTTCTAATATATTTCACTAGTAGTCATTTTCGACAATTAACCACGTAAAATAAGTGAAATTATGCATGCGGCGGACCGACGACGGCGTATATCACGTCCAGTTACGGGCCCCGGTACCAACTACCCTCGACATTCATTATTCAAAGAAATGTATCGCTCGACCAGACCGCGTCGGAAATGCGGCTTCTGTTCTTGTGATTGATGGGGAGCTCTTTATTTTTCCTGCTCGTTATATTTATGCAATTTCTGCGCATTCCTCTAATGTCATTTGCATTGATTATTCCATTTAAATTAGAGAACAATAACATCTTAGCATTATGATGTGTCCGACTAAGGTTTTCTTTAATTGCTTTATTCATTTACAATTTTACTCTTTGTACATTTATATTTGTTTGTTACCATTATGTTAATGAGTAAGGTAATGACCAACTTTAATAAAACATTTTTTAATGTTAGGCTGTTACTACCGTATAAGGGTATTTGAAGCGGATCTCTCTTGCCGTCGGATTCATTTTCTCTTGCAATTTCCTACAATTTCCGGCTAACGTTTGGTACACTGACGACTGGAAAATTATTTTCACATTGATAATACTCATGTCACGATGACCGTATTTTGTTAAAATTCATGCTTGTTTTATAGTCGAAGTAACTTGTTCCTTTAAAACATATTTTCTTTATCCTGGCTTAGAGTATAGAATATTTGACTGGCATAAATGAACAATTAACACCACTAAGTTTTAGACATAAAAGTATGATGAAGTTCAAAAACGCTAAAATGTTGATGCAGAACTGGAGTTAAAATATACGTTTCTGGTTTTTGGTAATCTACATGGTCATAAAAATCTCGTTATTGTTTACTGAGAACCATTTGAAACCAATATAAATTGCATATTAGCTCTGTTTATCTTTACTAATGCTCTGGAAAACTATCTGATATATTTATTATTTAAGAATTACGATCACAAAATTATTAAATCGGGTCATATTTTATCTATGTTTTAACACGAATTATCTGTGAAAAGAACTTGGAAAACTATTTTCGAAAACATTATTATTATTGCCATCTTTATTTTGTGGTTGGAGAGAAAATAATTTCGCTCGGAGCGAGCGGACCGCTCACCAACATGTGACACTATTGATAACCGCGTTTTATCGTATAGGAAACAGATTACTGTATAGTGAAAATGACATAGGGATCCTACGGTTTAACATTTGGTCCAAAAAATCTTGACGTCTATAAACATGGTGGATCAAAAAAAACGTTTTTTTTTTTTATCTCTTACACAAAAACTTATCAAAAAATTATGAATATCAGTGTATATTGGAATTCGAATGGGAATATCTTCGAAATGGTTCGAGTAATCGAAAAATGTATAAGAGACCATTTTTGTAGAGCGTTAAATTTCCTACAAGAATGAATGCAGTTCTAGCGATAATAATTATTACTAAGTCAGTAACAAAATTAAAAAAAAAAAATCTTTAAATTCTTAAATTTTTGACCTTAAATATCTTTTAAATGGCAAAATGTATAAAAGATCATTTTTGTAGAGCATTTAATTTCCTATATGTATATATGCTCTATATATTTATCTAATAATCTTCAATCGTAGTCAATTATATTTTTCGGGTATTTTAATTTTAAATTTAATAAATTTGTAGGTGTTATAGTTATTTTACACTCCATTTTTCCATATAGACCTTAGTTGACGAAAACTATTAAACGTTAATAATATCGTTCCTAATAACGTTAATATCATAACAAAACAGGCAAAGTGGTATAATGCAACGGTTCTTAAACTGTGAAGTGAATACCTAAAGTGGGTGTAGGAGATTCAAGTTCAAGCGCGAGATCAATGTCCTGCTGGTATCACCGGCAACAGTTACGCAACTATCTACCTACCTACGTTCATGCAAGCTTCGTGACAGCCTTCGCATTCATACTGGGTTTACCTACTTACCTTTATAGATTCTTTTTATTAGTTTTATACTAATGAATGGGATTAGTTTTTTAAGTTTGATTTTACGTTTTAAAACTCAATTATCCATATGGTTAGTGTACAGCATAATTAATGTGCATGTTAGATTTGAAATTAAGAACATATGAATTTTAGATCGGTGAAGAGTGAGATGTTCTCATTCCCAGTCTTACATCACCTTGAGGTGAGCGTGAATCAGCAGACGGCACGCTTACCGGTGTGACGATGGCGGTTCAAGAATAGTCTGCGTTCTATTTACAAGTCCTCTACGTTTGTTTGCCAGCGAAATGTGTCATTGTTAACTAATTTAAGTAACAGCCATCGCCAGCTGTTACGAAACACTGGCCGTTTGTAGAAGCTCTGCACCGACGGCTGCCATTCTACCATTTATCATCGCTCAATTCTAACTCATCACTATCTACTACACATACTCGAGATATATTGTCGTGCTCTACTTAACTTATTTCCAAAATATCTACAGCTGCAACATTCACGACCCACGCCTAAAACGTTACGAGTAGATTGATTCACGAGCCCAAGGAACAGTAAATTCTTGTCGCATCCGTTTTATTGGCCTCTCGTATGCCCTTAAGTTACCATACTCATAGCATACCTATAGTTAAAGTAGTATTGCTAGAGTTTTGGACGGAAATATATGTATTTTTAAATTATTGCATCTTCTTTAAAATCCGGAGTACTACATAATATAGGAGCTTTAATAAATTCTTCTGACGTAATATGACTCAGTGTTAATATTAAATGAGTAATGAATACGAATATGAGGGTTGCTTACGTTGTTGCGATAGACTGTAACATTATCAGTGGAGAGTTGCGTAAACATCAGAATGTAAAACACGATACCGTTTAGCTAGTTAATTAATTGGCGTGACCGGGTGCTGGGAGGCACCGAGAGCAGACGGTTGTCGCGAGCTCGTTATGGAAATAATGAGTGCGACCGCATCGTGCGGCCACAAGTCGCTCCGAACTGCACTCGCCCGCCCGCGCCTGCTTACACTTTTTATTGTTACACCACCGCGGATTCTTTACGACTTTAATCAACTTTAGATATCGCCAAGGAGTGGTCTCCAATTAAATATTTACCCTTAACTTACAACAGCTGCAAATTCTACAATTGGTAATTGATTACTACGAATAAGTACCACTCTTTTATTCGAAGGAAAATTAATTGTTAAGTAATTGAACTAATTTGTGTAAGACACCACCTGTTTCTAAAACTTGTGATACTGAAGATAAATCGTAACCTAATTATTGTACAGAAAGATATGAATAGAAATAATCCAATACTTTTATGAGTCTTAATCAGGGTCGGATAGGCTGAGAAAGGTAGTTCGTTTTGAGACGCATGGTGTTTTATTAAGGTCATGTGATTGAGGCAACCTGCGCGACACGTCACTTGATTTAATTAAAAGCCGCTTTACCGCTCGTTCCTCCAACCTAAAGTCTCACACGGTTTCTCGGTTAATTTCGAACAGAGTCATTTCAAAGAGATTTATTTCAATATTGAAACCCAACGACGCGTCTTCTTGTTTCACACAGTACAGGTAAATTTATAGGATCTCTAAGAAATATATTTTTAGTTTATATAGTGCATCTAGCAATTATTTGCTTTTAACAGATAACTATAATAAAATTGCTACCCCAAAGAAGAATTCCTTTTAAATCCGCTAGTGATTGCTTCTTTTAGCCAAGATAGTCGTCATATTTCATCCGTAAAACCTCGGACTAGGAACTTACAAATAGGCATCATTTGTAAAAACAGACCCGCTTTTATTTCTTTCTTTTTGCTATTTCATTTCAATTTTCATTCATTAAGTTAAATCTGATCTGATAAAATGATTTTATAAATTAGCATTTGCTTTCTCCCTATTTAGTAGAAAGTTTTTGTTTCACTTGAAGTACTTACTTAATTTACTCAAAAATATTGTTTAGAAGTATATTTTTACAGCAGCGTTCTTTTTTCAAAGTAATTAGTAAGAGATTTTTGTAATGTTATGCTGGAGTTCTAATGCGGTACTCGTGTCAGCCGTCATCACGCGTCGCGGGGGAAGTTCGTTATTAATTCATCGGCTCTCAACTCGCCTGCTTTTTCTCGTTTGAGACCTCTACCTCTACTAAGGGCGGACGACCATTTTAGAAGAAACGTTTTATACTACGGCGACACTACACTCGGTAATGTCGGCCGTCGCCTATTTTAACATGTGTCTTTCGTCACCTGTCGTCACTTTTAAATCTGCAGTAAGATAAAACTTAAAAATAAATTGCATTGCGCTTCCTCAAAATGGATTTAGTTGAACAAGCATAAAACGGTCTTAACTGTTTTTAAAACTAAAATTGTAGTAAAATGGTTAACCATCCAAAACAGAAGATGTAAATGATTAAATACTATCTTTGAGCGGAGTTATGACGGCGTGTCACAATCGACAATCAGCACGCTGTCCATAAAGCATCCACGCGGTGTTGATTGTGACATTGTGTCCGCGAGCGAAGGGCGAGTGGCGCATCGCGGCACCTGCATATTTTGTGATGCAAATTGTGCCGCTCGCCGCACTCTTTGCTTCGAGGCGTACCTGTGTCACCGCTGTAATTATTCTGAAAAATATTCATTTGTCCGCTTTCAGACCATAATTTCCATAATGCAGCTTTTCTTCACAACAAATCACATTTTTTTAAATATTACAAAGTACGTATGGCGAGTTCAATTTTCCATGCAAGATGATACCGTTGCCGACCCGTTACCTGGGAGCGTTTGAATTCAATAGCTAACTCAACTAGAAGTCGCGTGTGAAGTTTCGTGAGAACCTACAGAGTCTTTCTTGACTGAACGTTATCATATTTCAAACGATTTCGCAAAACGAATAAATAAGAACGAAGGCAAGAAGCGTGCGGTGAAACCGAGTCAAAGCGTGGGTATTAGAAACGCTCCGATTACCACGGCTGCCTGCGCTAAGATAGATCCACCACCACTTCACCCCTACTTTTATTTCAAACTAGCTTTTGTCCGCTGACTTACGTCCCGTTGAATTTTGAAATGTTTTTAAATGTTAACACAACCATGGAAACTTGAGACATCATATTTATATCGCAAACACTTGCATTTTATTTACACGATTATCTATTAAAGCTCCCAACAAAATCGCTTTAGCAACCAAATAAAGAAATAGACGTAAAAAAAATACATGTAGAAAAATTAAAGACAAAATATTTCTTTATGTATATTCTCATTGGGCCAGCAGTACACTCTGCAAAAGAACAGTTAGAAAAACAAAAATCCTTATCCCGAAGCCATAATAATAAGCCGAATTTCAATAGGTTTAATGATAACTTAGTACTGTTAAAGACTTGATCACCCACCACTTTTCTTCCTGTAAAATTTATCCCAAAATTTGAGTTAGTATCTACAGACTGTTATCAAATGTTGTTCATGGCTTAACCTATGTTTTCGTCATAAAGGTATCGGCTGTATTTCCTATTTGTTAAAACGAATGGTATTAGTAAGTCGAAGCATAAGAAGTCACGGTAATTGGCATCATCTACGTTAATCCTACACTGAATTTGTAACAGGAACAGTATCTTCGAATATATCGCATTAGTTAACATTAGAATTTGATTTTTGCACACATCTAGTCCGTATGCCAACTATATCAATATCTTGACGCATTTCTACATGGTATAATTTTGAAGAAGAAAAAACGAAACAAATACCTACAACACTATTTTCTATGACAGTCAAATCGTTAGTCATATACAGTTTGACGATTTGCTAAGTTATATGAATTACTTTGTTTTTATTGACAAAAAGAAAGGCAATGTCGTGTCCGCGTACACCGGTATCAATGCTGTGTGCTGGCTGACTTGACCGCGTTCTGCTAACGGTATCCACTCCGAAGTATTTCTCCAGCGCGTGGCACACTTCGTGCGTACATTCACCTCAGCTATCTTACTGTCTCCGAGCACTATAACGGCATTCGACCTCCTCCTCTTCCACCAAATTCACCTATTTGAAATGCTACAATTTGGCAATTTTTTGTTGCAATTTATGACAATTTCCTAAATTTATTGATTTACGCTGATGGTTGTAAAATATTAAATTTAGATATTTCAGCTCTCTGAAAAGAATATCTTTAGTTTAATAATGCCATATTCGTGATCTCTTTCAATCATATAATTCAATAAAATAGTCAATAGTCAAGAGCTATTTAGTCAACTAACCTCCATAAATAACTATTTACAAGTTTCGTTAAGTTCGTTGATCTTGCAGACCAAAACAAATGGATTAGATTAACAGATAAAAAAGCCACGGAAAACAATGATATCGCCTTGTGAAAATGTTAATCAAAAATGTTTAAACATGATAAGCTGTTAAATTAAAGAAGCTATTTTGCTATCCCTCTACCACTTGAAGCAACATAATTAGATTGACTTTGCTTGTTCTCCTTTCGCTTATTTTCTGAAAATGAAGTTGCGAGTTTAATATCTTGTGAATTATTTTTCTTTTCCATAATTTAAGAAAATGAGAACTTTGGCAGGTTAACCTGTCGCTTCCAGGCAAAATTTGCTTTCACAAGTTTTATAGGAACAAACATATTTCATAGCGCCATCAAATGGAAACCCAAATTAGTTTAAGAGGTGTATCCGCAGTTTACCTAGGGAGAAGATGACGGTAACTGCCTGGGGGTAGTTTCGCTAAGGGTCCGGTTTACGGGAAATTGGTATGATGGCGCGATGAAGGTCCTAGTTTAACCTGCTACTTCATTACGAACCCTTTTTGTTACATTTTAAGTGAACAGACACATATAATACACCGTAAAAAAGTATTTCTACCACTTTTTAACGCATATTTAAATTGGAAATTATTAAGAGACAGCGATAAATCCCCTACGAAAGAAATTTGTAATCAGATGTGAAACGTTAACATTATTAATTTGTTCGCATTGTATTATTTGCTGCACATGCACATTCCAACCGTACGATAAATTGTTATATCTGTTGTACAAAGTTAACTGTTTAAATGTCATATTCCTGATTTTGTTTAAGGTCAAATATATTCTTACAGTCGATTTCACCGTAAGTCACCTATTGATAGTGTAAAAGAAAAATGCAAAAAAACCAACGTCAAGCTATAATAAAAAAGAACAATGATTCGGGATGAAAAGATTAAAAAGCTAAAAAAACATGTTTAATCTTTGGAACTTAAGCGCTATTCTATAGCTAAATTTTTATTTATTTATACGAATTTCTCTATCATATTAACAGTTACTTGAATATCTAAATAACTAGATTAGAAAGTAAAATAAAACAAATTTTCATTTTTTAACCATAGTTTATATAAAGGAAATAAAATCTAAAAATTAAACAAAATTTTCTAATTTAGTCCCGGCGCACCCACGGCAGGACACAGCAAGGGATCCTTTGACATGCCTTCGTGCAGTGCGCACACTGATGACAATGATTGCCAGAGCGTGTGCCTTAGGCATGTCTAGGAAACTGCCGTGGCATCCTTAGATATAAGGAGGTGTCCTTAGGCTTGTCTTATGATTTTCCAACCTTCGTTAGGCATATCTTTGTGTCTTTAGGCATGACATCGCAACAGCCTGGCCCTAAGCATCATTAAGCAAATTGCAATGTGCGCCTGGAATTGCGACGTTTCCCCGTCTTGCCTAAGTTTCCCAAAGGTTGTCAAAACTATCCGAAAGCGGCTTCGGCACCTTCAAGTATGCCTTGCGCTGCCGAAGCAATTTTAGGACTGCGTCGACATATTTAGGTGCATATGCCTTAGGCTGCCGAATCAACCCTAAGAAGGCTGAAGCTACCCTAGGACTGCCTTAGTCTTTTTAGGTATGATTGACGCTACCGGAGCCGGAGCAGCCAAAAGTCATGGCATGTCCAGGCGTCCGTGGGAATCCGATGCGGTCGAGTCCTCTCGATAATGGCTGCCAGCCGTAAGAGTATAAAACCTACTTTTTACTTTAACTTCGATTCTTTGTATTTTTTTTTCCAATGAAAACTGTTTCTTACAGTTCCGTAGATCAAATAAAAATGGAACTCGTAGTATAATTTTGATAGAATCATGAAATTTTGAAAATCGTCGGTTTTATTATTTTCTAGCAAAACAGCAGTAATATTCAGTGTGGACGTATTGCGAGGCATATTTTTTCATTTTTTGGATATGGTCTGAAATTAAAGAGTGTGGCTTATGAATTATTGGCTTTTGGATAATAATTTCTTTAGTAAGGTTTAAATCGGTCCGTTTTCTTGCGTGCGTGTGATTACTTCGCTCGCATGCCGTGTAATATATTCATATTTTCACCACCTTCGCATCCTTAATGTTTCGTTTCCTCTTTGGTTTTTCACGTGCCACCACCCGCAACATTTTTATTGTGTTCAGCGCACCCGCCATTTATATAAATTATGTTATTGCAACCTAATAAATTGATGCCATAAAATGGTTTCGGTAATGCTGCATGTTATGCTGTATTTTGTATTTAATATATATCTTGAAACACAGAAAAAAGGATTGCAGTGTTGTTGAAAGATAAGCGCGTTGGTTCCGTAGTTTGCGTGAGGTGTGGCATCTTTACCGAATACACTCGCTACCGTAACCGCGCGGCTCACCTGCCAAAACGATCCGTATCGCATGTCATTTCCCCAAAAAAACATCTTTGGACACATGCCAGACACTTACTAGGGAATTTACTGCCATAATTATAGCCTTGAACGACTATGTTTAATATTTCTATCACCTTTTATCAGTTAATACTTTTTCGAATGTGATCCATAGCAACGATCTATTTTGTTACAGATTTTTTTCCGTTTTAAATAGTAACTTAAATAAATAAAATATTTTCATTTACTGCTTTTACTATAAAACTAAAAACAATGAAACGGTGTTCTTATGCAGTTATCTAAATAATGATGTACAAATGACGCACAACCAAAAGTGACTTTAGGTAGGCATAAAATGTGACGAAAGATATTTAAAAATATAGCCCCAAATTAAAATTATTATTTCACACCGCGGAAGAGAAAGCAAACTTGTTTGCTGATCTCTTTGCGGCAAACTCGCGTCTGGATTCTGCAGGAAATCTCCCCCCCCCCCCTAATAATTTTATTTTTCCCGGCCCCCTTTTATAATCGGAATACAAGACGTAATGTGTGTGTGGAATTCTTTGCCTGCCGATGTGTTCCCTGACCAATATAAGTTGGGTCTCTTTAAGGCAAGAGTAAATAGGTTTCTCCTAGGCAGGTATGATCCACCTTAGACCTCATCGCCGCTTAACATCAGGCGGGTTTGGGGTCAAATGCCTGCCTGGTCATGAATAAAAAATAATAATAATCAACTCCTAGTTTTATTTCTTGAATACATAGAATTTTTATAGATGGTACTTGTGTTAATATTCTGTTAATATAATATTATGTCGGTGTAACGGAAATGTTATAGAAAACATTACTCAAATCTGTATGCTGCTGATACTCTTGACACTATTATGTTTAAAAGTAAGTGTGTTCGAGCCTCGATCGCTTGACCAACTTTTGTGTCACGCACTTTGCTGCTTTAGAATCATTACCATTCAGCTCATCCAGCACATTCCGAAATAATAGAATTGAAACAAAATTTCACAACAGTAGATTTTGCAACAAGTCCAACTAGCTTTATAAATAAATATATACTTTTTATATTAGTACAAGCTAGCTACTGCAAAATGGTACAATAAATCTGTTCTGATAATGCAACTGTGAAGTACGTGCTCTGCTATATAAAGTGATGAGGTGGTCGACTACTGTGATGATCCCTTTAAACCATGTTGTCATTTTGGCTTACTATCAGCCTTATTATTATTCAGCGTTGCCTTTTCTCTCAAGCCTTTTGTACGAATATTGTCCATGTTTATACCCCTTAATAGCTTTTGAGGGTTTATGTGACTTGAGTATCCTATTCTTTATAAAAAAATGAAACTCTGCCATTAAAACGTTTGGTTTGTGGTTTAGACATTTTTGTTTCAAGGAAGTAAACCATCAGTGTTCTTCCTTGCAATTTTAATCCATTTTTTTATTAAGTATATTTGTGCCTCATTTCGTTCAGGTGTCGATTTTTTTGTTTGCTTCCTTAAACTGTGTGGATGTGAAAGTATACAAAAGTTAGTATGAATCGAAGGGTAGCTGGTGTTTAAGGGTGCGACAGCTAGGTGTGTCTAGTCGTGGTGATGTGTTTTACGACGGGAGTGGCGAGTGGCGAGGTATACGGGCGCGCCACCAATTTTGATAAAAGCATACCGGCCGCACCCTGCTCTGGTCTACCACCTTTACTGCGACTTATATAAAAAAATCACTTATTTGTTATTTAGACCTAATCACATACATGTTGTGGATAAATTGAAAAAAAATGGATACCAGAAATGTATTTGTTTACTGATTATAATTTCCAAAAAAAAATGCATTTTGTAAAGTAAACAAAATTATTTGAGAAGGTACATTTAAGCAATATGAGTTATATATTTTTTGTATAGATTTTAAAAAGGTAAATAATTTTTAAACATATAAAATAATGTCAGGGTCTTGGTTGGTAAAATTTAATTTAATTAATAACAATTTTACACATACATTTGGAAGAAATTGTCAAGCAATCCAGAAACACAGTTATAATATTTAACATCCAATTTTAGAATTGATTTTATTTAGTAGTCAAGAATCTACCACCTTGGGTCATAATGCTGATCCATGAATATGAGCTCTCAAGTAACCTTCTTTATCTGGTGAAATCATAGATTATAGTTTTGTTTATCAGTAAAAACAAATTTGAGATCAAGGTTAACCTTCGCTAGTAGTAGTATACCGTCGGTGATAGTGCAATGTCGCGTAATTGTAAATGTAATTGTTTTAAATTTTTGTATGTGTGCTGTAGGTCTGTAAATCAATTAACAGTAGGGGAATAAAAAAATACAATGGAATATCTTTAATTTGTTTCGTTCTTTGCTACTCCAATTTTGTATTTACGCGGGATGGTCTTTTGTCAGTTAAGCGAAATTGCACTATCATCAACGATATTTATAACGATTGGTCTAAGCAGCACCGGCCCTAGGTGACATTGTCCAGGGAGAAGCCTAGATCGTCTTTCGGTGCCCTTTGCTGACTGCCTTTTTTTTGGGCGCCTCCATCGGTTCCGGCTGCTCCACTCGGTGTAAACTCGGACCGTCCCACGAGTTATTTAAGATAGAATAGGATTGGTTCCATATTCATTAAAGAGTGATGTGAGCTAGGGATGCACGAGTGGTTAACTACGCTAATTTATTAATAAAAAAATGGAACAAGAAAAAGCTCAGCTACCTCGCGGAAAGCGTTTTGTCACTTAAAAAGTTTCGTAGCAGCCTATACTACCAAACAACGATGGGTATTTGTTTTTATACGGCGATATTACTTTTGGGGGGTAGAAAGGTGCAGTTGTTGCATTATTTACCAACTAGCGACACAGTCAATTTCCATATTTTAAAGTTATTCGACTACATACCGTGTTAATTGAATAATCGTACAATTATGTTTACGCGAAGTTTACAATTAAAATAACACATGAAAAATGTATGTGCGCTGCGAAAATATCAAGTAAAATGGTGACGAATTGATAAAAATTAAAATGTTGTTTAGTCAGAGTATTTAATGTTTGTATTGTAATTTATTTATTATTTCTTATTATAAAAACGCAAGTTTTTTTGATTCAGCTGTTATCTTTTTTTACATCTTTGCAATAAATAAATAACACTTCAAAAAGTATTCGTTCGCCAAATTATTTTATTTGTTATCATTTTGTAAGATATAAAAACCGGTCAAGTGCGAGTCGGACTCGCACATGATGGATTCCGTGGGTAATTTCTTTAAAGAAACAAGTTTCGATAAAATCACGTTTCTTGTTTGGGAGCCCCCTTTATTTTTTAATATCTTTATGTTTTTAGCTTGTGTTCTCTATTCCCTAAAAATTCATAAGGATATTATTGTTCATGCGATAGAGCCCGCTAACAGACAGACAGATGGAGGCTTAGTAATAGTCTTTACCTTTTCGTTACGGAACCCTAAAAATTAGTATTATACTCGTGAGGTATTTTTATATATACCCCTCAATAGCTGTTAATCCAGTTATATATTTAGTAGGCATGGCTAATACATAATGTAGTCTGATTTTCATCTATACCAACTACAATTATTGTGTCTAGTATATATATTATAAGTTACTAAAATACTTACACATATTTCCTTTTATAATAATTAAAAACGTTTCATTGGGAATATCAAGTGTGGACGGCTAGTTAAGATCCTTTGAAATTGGGTGTTTAATTGTTAACTTTCTTAGGTAAGAATTTAATTTCATGGAATGTTTTATCAATACAACACTTAAGTTAAATTCTGGAAGGGCGTGGGTGGCTGGGCGTGGTCAAGCTCCGCCCAGATCGAACACGCCTTCGCCCTTTGCCACCTTTTTCCTAAAAATATGTAGCCGCTATTGCGTGAGGATATCCAATCATCTACTTATTACATCTATACTATTTTACAAATTTTGGCCTAATAATTTTTTTGTACTTCATAAAAAATAACACTAATCGTTTGTCAAATCATTTTTATATTTAATCTGATTTTTTATATTCTTATCTATTATAAAACTTGTATGGCCGTGTAAAGTTGTCATATAATGTGTTGAGTTTACTTTTCCTGGGCTAAGTGAAATAATAAAATAGAAATTGATAACATTTAGCGGTTGATGGGGATTGGAATGAGTGTTCTCCGGGGTCGCAGCCCGCGGGGCAGATAAACTCGTTACAGTGAGCTACTGCACCCGCGCCGCGCCGGCTGCCGGCACACGCCACCGTCACCGCAGCGCCCTAATCTCGTTGAGACTCGGATTCTCTCCCCAAATTACCTATTGTACTTACTTGATCGACAATCTAATTCGCTACCATCTACGAAATGTTTTTCTTTCGATCTATAAAATTCAATTCTCTCGTACGAACAATAATTGAAAATACTTGAAATTCAAAGGTGTCAGAACTGAAGGAGCACGTGGCGCGTTGTAGTCGCCGCTAAAAGCTTCTTGTTGACGTAGCGTTCGGTTCGAGAGGCGCTGCTCTACGTTCTTGTCTCATAATTGATTGCTTTGTCGCGTAATTTGTTTGCTTTCGCCGTGGAGGCGAGCGATTCTCGCGGGAGTACAGCGGCACTCGTCTTGTCATCACCGTCGTAGTAAATAATAAATAATAACAACCACCCAGAGACGCACTTCACTCGAACCGCCACCGGACGCTCCGTGACTCTGCAAGCTTTGTAAAGATGATTAATTGCATTGAATTAATGGGTTTTTACCTTAAACTACTATCATTCATAAAACACAGCGTCTACATGATTCATCATATTATATCATTTTAGGTTAGAACTATGTAATGTTGATAATGAAGAGGGAAGTCACGAGATGGTGATGTCTACCTAGCAAGTCAGGTTGGCGCGCGAGATTTGGGTTGAGCAAGGCACGATTGCGCGTTCCTTCACTAATAACTCTGTAATTGGTATCGAAGCTTGCCGCAGTTGGATTACTGAACGTCTAATTGAATGCGAGACGCTTCCTCCACCACCTTGCACTGACACACCCCGATTTAATTCTCTTGCGGTCAAGTTGCTCTGTTTTGTGCACGTGCCCACACCCTGCTCGATTAAACCGCCGAGGCATGGATTTAATTGCAAACGAAGCTACCGGTATCTAGAGATCAAACGGAACACCCGCACAGAACGAGATTTACATTTAACGAGATTCCACCCGCTGGGATACGCGTTATAATCATTCCCCGTGTCAATTAGCTAATGAATTATAAAGTAGGCTCGAAAATTCACAGTCATTATTAAAATTATGATGATGGCGGGTGGCATCTGTTTTAAAGATCAAGAATTTGGCGGCTTTTTGTGTTTCATGTTGAATTTGAGTATTCATGAAGTTGATGATTCCACTACACTCGGCGTCAAAATTATCGCACCTCGCCGTAATTCAGTATCAAGTTAGTCTATCCTTTATAAAGGATACTATAGTAAAAACACTACTCAATTAATAGTAATATCAAATAAAAACAATTAACAATTTTTGATTTGAATAAATAGTCATGGTTTCCAGATCGGAGAAGTTTGATTAAAATGTGCCAAAACACTCGTTTGAAGGTTCGGGAGTTGTGCTTAGTTCCAGAGTTGTACCCCTGTCTGGACAAGTTGAAATCATGGTCATTCAGTATCCGGAATATTCAGACACCTAAGTAACTCAAGCAAGATATTAACTGTCAAACATGGAGACCACCACAGTTGAATCTGCTCGAGTGGTTGCACCGCGAGCAGGAGTTTGGCAATGTAATCTCGCTCAGCAACTGAATTTAAGACGTCATGCTGGCCGCTGAGTATGTCAGCGGTTCCAGATGTCAGAAAAGCTCGGACAAGTTATCGTCTTTACGATTGAAAGAAGACGGCGGGAAAAAGATATCAGGACTCACAGGAGTGCTACTTCCTAGCCCCATGTTGATCGCAGAACATGGCACAGACCGCTTGCAATTTGCCCGAGTTCAAGTACATTGGCCGTATGAGCAATGGAGGCAGGTTCTTTTTTCGGATGAGAGGCATTTCTCTAGACTGCAAAATCGACCTTGTCTGTGTCTCCCCACCACTACTTGCCCTCGCGATCACGGGTCCCTAACTGCTGGCATACATTAAAACTAAGGGGTCTTAAGTTAATTTTAAGAACTATTTGTACATTTTTGGTATCCTTTCATCGTTGTAAATTTAAACCAAAATTAAAAAATGTCTTTTTCTGTCATTCTTGACCTTATGAAAAGATCTTTTTTTTGTTACCATAAATTACATTTCATACGATACCTATCAATCACATCTTTGCCCTAAATCAAAGTTGATTGAAAACAAGTTTTCGCGGAGGGGCGATATTTTGGACGTCAAGTGTATTTTAAGCGTTACTCGTACGTTTACGCGTATGTTTACTGTTTACAAATAACTTCATAACTCATTGTGATTGAAAAAAAAAAACGTTGAATTAATGTTTTTCGGTGGAAAGCATCAGGTGGTGCATGTGGGTGGGTGCGAATGGTTGGTGTGTTTACGCAGCAGTCGCGAGCGCAGAATGCTGGCTATCTGCCAAGTAATTTGCGTTCTGCAGGTACTACGACAACTCACACGCCACTAGGCCGGCCTCACACATTTTCACTGCCTACAATTGTAATTAACGACTACTCCGGAAAATCTACGACTGAAATACGTTTTTGTTATTGAATCATCTAATAATTAAAGTAATTAAATTATTATCGCACATGAAATAATATTTCAAAATTATCAAGTAATGAAATAAAAATTCAGATTTGTTCTAACAAATAGAATAAACACTTTACATCAATACGAATATATGCCCTACAGGTTTTGTTTTATGCAAAATAAAAAAGGGTATTTTATCTTGAAAAACTTTTACACCGAAAAAGTCATAATATAGTTTTAGGATGTTTAATCTAGAATCAGATCACTGAGGTCTTCTTTCAAAGGATACTTCTTTATTGAAACGTTTTTACCCGACTACGGCAAAGCAAAAACGAGGGTTATGTTTTAGACCGGTATGTTCTAAGTGTGTTAAGTATTTAGTTAAGTAATTTAGCCGCGGTCACAGGCGTATACAAAAACCTAACCTACCATAACAAAATTAAATAGTAATTTTGCCGTATACTTAAAGTGGCATATCCATTAGGGTGTCCCGTCCATGTATGAAGAAACACTTTTTTTGAGCTAAACTACCACAAGAGGTATCAAAAGTTGCGTAATTTTACACAGACTACGATAAAGAAAGAAAAAATAGGATCGCGTGTCATCTTGAGGACCCTACCGCACTTTTTGAGAAATTTACGATTTGAAAGATTTAAATGAAATGTCTGAATAACACAAATATTAAGATTAAATGGATTTCTAGTTGAAATTAATACAAATAAGAATAACAAAGCAAAATAAACATAGATAATTTAAAATAATAGGCAAATAATACAATTTTAAGTGTAAAAATCTGCATACACCTTTTTTTAGGCCTCTGTTAACAGTTTAAAAGGCTTCTTACAGATTCTGTATAACTTTCAACAATTAACAAGCTATTCTTTGGCCATTTTAGGTTTGCAGAAAAAAAAATATGTTGAAGAATGAGCGACGAAAACTTTTAACTCGTATCACATCAAAATTTTAATGAAAATTCTAAGAAACAAGTTAATTTATTGATGGCTAAAATATCCTACGTTCAGTAATATACTTTTATCTTCTGTAGTTTTTATTACCCTCACAATACCAGCTTTCAAATATAGTCTCCGTTATCAAACTACAAACAGACAAGTAGGTTTTTTTGATGCGCAAAAAATATTATTTCGATTTTGAAATGAGTAATAGATCTCAGATTTTCGGAGGAAATTTTAGGATACATAATCGATTAAAAAATATGTTTAACTCAATCACGTCTATTGCTACATTAGGAATTTAGTCGGGGCATATATTCACTATTATCACTTAGTAGACTCTTACAATTGCAAGTTTTCTGATGGATTAAGAGTAGGTAACATAAAATCTGAGTTTACAATAACGAGAATTAACCCATCTAGAATACAATATCTTCCAGGTTAATGTTTTGCTAGCTTACGAATTCATAAATCAAATGTCAAATCAAACAAATTAAATTAAAATGGCTTACACAACATATCAAAGATTTTTCAATCCGTACCTGGTTCATAGACAATATTTTTAGATAAGTCAGACAAATTTACTTCCTGCTGCGTAAAAATATATAATTGTTTCATTTTATATCCACCATTTTTCCGTTATTTAAATAATTTTAAAAAACATAGTGCAATCATTAAAAATAAAAGATATAGGCGTAATATAAATTATTCAAGTACTCTCTTGTGATTAGTTTTCCCAATACTCTATATTTTTAATATATGGATCCTTTTATGTTTCAATTATTTTAAACTTAAGCTTAGTAAAAATATTCATGACCGATTCAGAGGGTGCTGCCGATCATAAAGTTATTGTATGGTTCAAATACAGCACAAGTAGTCCACTACACTTTAAAGCTATTATTAAAAATAATAATAAAACTGAATTTAACACTGTACTGTAGTATTATGGCATAGAAGTTCTTTAGCTATCAAGGAATCACCCGCTAGTCAAATTTAGAAATTCCTCGAAAAAAGTCTAAAGTTAATATTAGCAGGCTAAAATGTAACCATTTTTATGTCGCTGGTAACAATTTTTTGTATGCATAACTAAAATTTGTATTAGAAGGAAATAGTATAAAAGTTAATAATTTATTGTATTTAGTTCAGGAGGAGGAATTAAAGATAACGAAATATTTAAAATAAAAAAGAATTTTTTTCAAAACATTGAAGATTGCTAGAGCCCTCAAGATATAGTTTGATTTTACTTTTAAAGCTATTTTTGTTATCTACAATCAATTTGGCAACTTTCAGGTGGTCTTGTATATAGAAAAATAAAAAAAAGTTTTTTCGGGACACCTTAATGACCATGCCTAAATTGAATACTTACTTCACAATTTCAGATGAGAATGTTTTCTTGATTAATAAATTTTAGACCGAGGTTTTCAGTAGTCGGGTTTTAGTTTTTAAACTTATTTTGTATTATGTACAGTCTAAAGTTCTCAAAAATAAGTCCTGCAAAACACGCAACTTGGCAAGACAAATCATAGACACAAGTGAGAAAAAAAGTAGTGTTAAATAAATTGAAATGTTAGTCAAGTTTTACGTATTATTTTCCGAACCTGTTTTCTATATCTAAACTTGGCCAAAAAGTTGTAATCTTGTAAAAGCTGACAGTATTATTTATAATTTGCGGCGAAGAATTCTTCGTCTAGACTAGTCTAGGTGGGGAGAGAGCAGCACATGCACCGGACAGCGACGTGGCTTGTTATTAACTTTTTAAACGATTGCGTTAATTAGCGCGCTCGCACAACCATGAGCCTCGAGCGCAACAAACAATAAAACGATAATTTTCCTAGGAATTAAACCATATACGATTTTCATCGAGCTTTGTAAAGAAGTAAATAATAACTTTGTTTAAAATCTCTATCCTGTAAAAAAAAGTAATTAGTATTTTTGTTATAGCAATTGTTCCGATCTCAGCAAGCGGCGGCGGCGGGGGGACAAGCAGCTGCGGCTCAGTTGCAACTACTGCAACAACAACAGCAGCAGCAGTTTCAGCTGCAGCAGCAGCTCGCGGCACAGCAGGCCTTCACCCAGGCTCCTTACGTGATCAACGCCGGGCAAGAGGGCGCGCCTTACGTGTCAGCGCTCATAGCCGGGGTGCCACCATACTACGGCGTGGCGGCCGCGCCGTGGGGCGTGTACCCCGGCCTGCAGCAGCCGCGCCGGCCGCTGACGCCGCAGCAGGGCGAGCAGCAGGTGAACGGCCAGGGCCAGTACGTGATCCCGTACTATGACCCAGGCTCGCTAGTGATGGGCACGCGTAACGGCACACCGCTGCGCCTAGTCTCGCCGGGTGGCGTGCTGGCTCCGCGACAGTACCCGGCGGCGCCCGCGCTGCCGCAGGCCTCCGCAGCGCCGCCCGCGCAACCGCAGCCGCCGCCAACGCAGCAGCAGCAAGCTGGTTAGTACCCACACTTTACATGCCTCCAAATACCATTTACTTCATGTACCTTTAAATCTTTCATGTCACTAACTTATCAATTAATTCTAACCTATTTTAGAAGTTGATCGAGTAATCTAGTCCAGGTAGGTTCTTCATGAATAGTTTTCTTTTTGCCTTTCAAGGGGAGTATTGTATGCATATTAGATTTTATATTAAATAGTTTATTTTAGTGTACATACATTTTATTTCATCATATCTACTTATTGTAAATTTAAAATTATTTCCACTAAATGTTTGCAATAACCACCATCCTTTCACAAAACCAAAAACTCAAAATCGTCATTAAAAGATTCAACAAGGATTCTTCACAGCTCCAGTTAAAATAAATTTTGTAAACACTTTATTACCACTGTAATATCTATATATACCTTTTATTCCTTTACTGTACAAATATTTCTGACATGTAAATACTTTTGGAATAGTTGTAAAGTGTGTTAGATGACTTATTGAAGTATATAATAGTTCCAGTTTAAAAAATGCCATATCTGATAGATAAGTTTCACCACATTCTATTGTTTAAAATTAATTATAAAAATTACTAGTTCTATATCGGATAATATTAACATGAATCATTAGGCTACTTTAATCTGTAGACCATCCTTATAAATATAGCTTTTTACACATCGTTGGTCTGTAAAAGTATACAAATATGTACATATTATCGTAACAAGTAGTATCGGTGCGTCGAATCGACTGAGTATATATGTGATAAAGTCAACGGTGTGTGAAGGGCTCAGAGAGGGTAGAGAGTCCCGGCGCCGGCGGTCCGTGATCGGCGCAGTGTGAGCAGCTCGGAGGTATGTCGTGTTGCAGGCGGTGCGACGGCGCGGCGCGATTCGCTGGAGTTCGGCGGCGGCGCGCTGCACGAGTACGCGCGCAAGTGGGGCGCCTCGCCGCTGTCGCCGCCGCTGGGCGCGCTCGGGCCCGTGGGGCTGCGGCCCGTGTCCGCCGCGCCCGGCGCTGAGACCGCCAAGTACAGGTACAACTACACCACTACACCCGCCCACACTACACACACACGACTAATCATTGCAAATACGGATTCGTATACCTTCAGCAGATAGAGGGGGGAGGTCTCGTAAAAAAATAGGGAACACTTCTTTTAGATATGTCATTTCAACTTGCAATCATGAAAAATGTTAACTCCGCAAAATGTTGTCTTTTTGCTTGAATGTTCTTATTGACATGAGATACAGATCAAATATGTAATGTGGTCGTACTTTTATGATAATGGAAAAGTAACACCTTAATAACCTCATCTCTTTGAAATCTTTTTCTGAAGCCAGTATAGTTTATTTGCTTAAAGAATTTCAGTTAACTTAAAACATAAGCCTTTTTCTCCCTCTATAACTGCATGATGAATTGATACACTATTTAAAAAATCGAAGTTAATGATATGAAATATTTAAGTTAATGGTGTTAATACGGATTTTTGTCCACACAAATAACTCTTTCCTACGTATACACCCATTATACGTCTTTTTAATTTTGACAAAAATCCGTGCGTATCTTACATCCACTTTGGAGAAAATTATGTTAAATCATATTCGAATTTGCGATCACTGTCTGTGATGATTGTAATTTATTGAATGTCGACAGCGAAATATTAATAGCTAATAACAAACAAAAAAATTCTTCCGTCGAACAAAACTATGCCGACTACTTACAGTGATACCTACACATTAAATTTCTATTGCGCGAATGACTAGTGCTTTGCATTGCTTGTCGGGTGTCAGGCCGACAAGCGAATGGCTAGCTTATCAATACTATCGATTGACGCGGCTGCTCCGCTAGCAATGTTCAACTGCGGTAAACTTGTTGAACTTGCTACCAAGGACATGAATGGTTTCTAATGCATAAACGAATGTAAGAAATCGACATGATGCGTTATCATATTATTTTATTTTTTGTGTTCTGTTGAGAGTAACAGTGAACACGTGACCAACTCCTCTTAATATAAAGTTTTTGTAAATCACAAATAGTCGAGGACTAATAAAACAAGAACTAATGCATATTAATTTAGAATACCTTGAGTAAGAAATTCAACAAAAACCGGTATTAGGCTCGCGTAAACCGATGGTCGTCGACAATGAGGATTATTTTAATAATATAAACATTTCTTTTTACCAGTAATTGTGATAACTAGTATATGATAAAAGTAGTGCTTTACTGATGTTGTGCGTCTAATTTTGTACATTGTAAATATTTGTATTCCATCTTTGTATATGACATCATGATGTACAGTTGTATCGATAAGCATGCTTGTTTTAATTATTTTTATAACATCTGGCTGTCAGTTGTAGTGCGTTGAGAGTGCAAGATCATATTCTTGAATCTGAATATGTTTGTATTGCAGAGCTGTGAGCAGTTTAGCACAAGGCCTTACATCGAATGGAATGTTCGGATCCTCATCCTCGTTACTGAGCAAACTCAGCGGAGTAGGAGCTATCTCAGGTTGGTCATTGCACCCTGTACATACACATTACTAACATACATACACTTAAATGTACTACTTATATTTGTATATATGTAATATGTAAATATTGTATTCTTACTTTGGTGATCTAACAAAAAAAACATACCTAGTTCACAGATATTTGTTAAACAATCATGGTTCTTCACATATTATTACAATATCATGATCTTGGTATGACTTAACATAATAACGCCTCCATAAATCGATAGTTTTTTATGGCTACCGTTTTGCAACAATGTATGTTTGTTCATATTTAAATTTAATTTGTTATGTTGTTTTGACGTTATATAAATATATGATAAATAAGATCTTTACATGTTATCGATTTATTTATATTGGAACTGTTAATTAGATCTTAATCTGATAAATCAATGAATACATTGTAATATACTTAATTACGTCGTGCGTTGTTCAGGTATGTAAATAGAGGGGATCATCCGTGTGTGTACTTGGTTACAGAGCTGGTGGGCACGGGCGTGGGCGTGGGCGGTGTGGGCGTGGGCGCGCTGGTGGGCGACAAGCCCGCCGCCGGGCGCTCGCGCCTGCTGGAGGACTTCCGTAACAACAGATACCCCAACCTGCAACTACGTGATCTCGCTAACCATATTGTGGAATTTTCACAAGATCAACATGGCTCAAGGTAAATAAAGTTGTATTCTTGTCAAAATATATAGTTGTAAAGAATAAAATTTACAATTAATGGTATCCGGGGGGTCAATATCACTACTCATAGTCTTGCAATGCTAATTTATTCGGCTTATTACAAAATCGATATTGCTGTTAAAGGTTAATAAAACCAAGAAAAGGTATACGATAGCTTGTTATTGTTTTTGCCATCTATCCGTTACTGTAGCGTTGGCATCACAAATTATTTTGCCTTTCAAGCAATTTTTTTATAGTAAAAATCGTGCTTTATAAAGACTACTTGTGTTAAATAATAAAATTGACATCAGTATCGTCAACTGAAATTTGATTCTTTACTGAATATGTGTTTATTGCAGATTTATTCAACAAAAATTAGAAAGAGCAACCGTTCAAGAGAAACAAATGGTATTTAATGAAATAATTGGTGCCGCCTACAGTCTTATGACAGATGTATTTGGAAACTATGTCATACAGAAATTTTTCGAGTTTGGCACAACGGAACAGAAAACTACTTTAGCACAAAAGGTAAATTGAAATATTGATTAAATAAATAACTTTTCACAAATGTTTGAAGTTGAAACGCCGCCATTTAAATTAATCCTGTCAAATCAAAAGGTTAGTTAGAAGTACACACTTTATAAGCCCTAATAATGAAATATTCTCCATTATATTTCAGAATGTTCAATATTTGTTTTGATTTAAATTGTTAAAGATTATACAGTGAATTATAGTGATACTGATGTGGATTAGAAATAAAATATCACTGCAATTTATTCTGCTCAAAGACCGCAATCACTCATTGATCGTAAAAAACCGGTCAAGTGTTAGTGTTAGTTAGTTAGACTTGTATGTGATGGGTACCATCATATAAAATCAAACGTTAATTACTTTAAAGATAATTTCATAAAAGAAACAAGAAAAAACAAAAAGTGGCCACATATTCATTGCGTGTCAGACCTTGGCTTAAGTATAACCTTTTTTGAATAGAACCAATGTTTGAATAAATAATAAAGGCACGATTCGTGCTAGGTGCGAAAAATACAATATCGCATCAATTTTTCGAATTTTTTTAGTATAATATCACGCCATATGAAGTTCAGACCAAAAACTAGCATTTAATAAACTGGTAAATTCAATAAAAATATTAAATCCATTAAAATATGGGTTTAAAGGTTATCGTTATTGTTTCCAACAAGGTGGAGTTGAGTAAATAAAACAGATGAGACTATCCTGAAGTCTTTATATCGAGCGAGTCCCAGATGTAAAACATTAATTTCTCGTTAATTATCTCGAAAACTATTGGTGATTGAGAAAAACGTTGTTCACAAAAAAAAACTTTAACAACACAAAACAAAAAGCACACACAAGTTTAAAAAAACAAACTGGTGATTTTGAAAAATATAGTTTTAAATATTCGATCTAAAGTCTAATAAACGATCTGATTTGGCTAAAAAACAATAAAATACGATAAATACTTCTTAGAATTGCATGAAAT
Organism: Choreutis nemorana; assembly: GCA_949316135.1. Classification (NCBI taxonomy): domain Eukaryota; kingdom Metazoa; phylum Arthropoda; class Insecta; order Lepidoptera; family Choreutidae; genus Choreutis; species Choreutis nemorana. The sequence goes on along the minus strand of OX438597.1, from coordinate 4,013,733 downwards.
TTGAACTACATTGTATATTTAACAATATTCACCAAGTCTGAATGACACATTTTAAAATTGATGACTCATTCATAAATATTCTCAAAACAATTTTATTAGTTCATACCGACGCGGCCATTAAAACGTTAAGATTTAGTTTAAATTACAATGTTTAAGTTTCAATACAAGAACATAATATTGATTGTAATTATTTGTGTTTGCTTTCAGGTCCGCGGGCACGTGTTGGCGCTAGCGTTGCAGATGTATGGATGCCGTGTCATACAGAAGGCGCTCGAGTCCATCCCGCCCGAACAGCAGCAGGAGGTCGTACGCGAACTCGATGGACACGTGCTCAAGTGCGTCAAGGACCAGAACGGAAACCACGTCGTAAGTATACACTTTCCCTCTAGGTCCGATTCAAAGAATGCTGCCGGGTCGAGCCAACTAACGTGACCGTTGTGTTGCAGGTCCAGAAATGCATCGAATGCGTGGAGCCGTCGGCGCTGCAGTTCATAATCAACGCGTTCGCGGGGCAGGTGTACGCGCTGTCAACGCACCCGTACGGCTGCCGCGTGATCCAGCGCATCCTCGAGCACTGCACGGGCGAGCAGACGGCGCCCGTGCTGCAGGAGTTGCACGCGCACACGGACCAACTGATCCAGGACCAGTATGGCAATTACGTGGTGCAGCACGTGCTGGAACACGGCGCCAGCGACGACCGTGCGCGCCTCGTTGCCGCAGTAAGAGGCCGCGTGCTGCAGCTGTCGCAGCACAAGTTCGCGTCCAACGTCGTGGAGAAGTGCGTCAGCCACGCCACGCGCGCTGAGCGAGCCATGCTCATCGACGAGCTGTGCGGGTTCAATGACAAGTACGTACCTCCCATCTGAGATGAAATACTGTCTACACATGTACTTACTAGATTCCTTTGAAAAGTTTCCTCTTAATTTTCTTTCTTTTAAGTCTTTGTCCCAGCTTGTTTCTAATTTAAAGTCAGAAGAATTACACTATGTTTAATCAATTCAAAACATTTAAATATCAAAATAAGGCATTTTTTATATTAACTAAAAAGGACATTACAAAAATATTCCTGAAAATCACATACATTAAAATAGTCTGTCGATTAGCGCACTGCACGTGATGATGAAGGACCAGTACGCAAACTACGTGGTTCAGAAGATGATCGACGTGGCGGAGCCGACGCAGCGCAAGGTGCTGATGCACAAGATCCGGCCGCACGTGGGCTCGCTACGCAAGTACACGTACGGCAAACACATCATCGCCAAGCTGGAGAAGTTCTTCCTGAAGGCGCCGGAGCTGGCGGCGCTCGGCCCCATCGGCCCGCCGCAGCCGCCGCCGCTCTAACTCACACACACGCACCACACACACACACCCGCGCACCCGCCTATCTAATATAAATTTGTGAATATTGCGATTGTACATTTGTGTATAGCGCGCCTCGTGTGCGCCTCGTGTACATATGCCACTGAAGCGACTGATGTACAGCGATACGATACGATGTAACCGTAGTTGTACGGCGGCCGGAGGCGGCCGCGACTTAGCGTTTAAGTGTTCTAGTATTATTCGTTGTTCGTATGAATCTATGTATAAATATTTGAACGTCTCTCATTCTCGTGTAATTTATATGAATACGCGGGGGCGGCGCTCGACGGCCGCCCGTGCGTTTAGCTCGTTGTAGATTTACCGTTAGCTGGGCTAGGGGACCTTGATCTTCGAAAGTGACGAAGGGATATGCCGCAGGCAGTTCTAGACAATCGGCACTATAGTCGTGATTTTTTTTTATGTTGTGTACTGTTACAAGTCGAGCTCTCGTTTTAAGTTTAATAAACCGGCTTTAAAATCGTACATAGTTTTCGAATATTGTTTAGTGCCGGAATGTATAGTTCGTCGATTATAATTTTGTGAAAATGATATTTTTGTATATTTTAATGTAATGTAATGTTAAGTTATTAAGTTGATGAGTCTCCGAAGCGGGAGCGACGCCCGAAGTGGGCGATGCTTATGTTAGTGTAGTGATAGGTTATAGTGATGATTGTAAAGTCCTGTACTGATAGTTATAGCGAGGTACCCTGCCGGTGCACGTCACAAGCGTAGCTGTGCTCCTCATTCCCCGTCTAATTAAATTAATAGGAAGCGTAGTTTCCTACGACACCTCAGATTTTTTACGTCTAGATGTAATTGAAAATAAAATTATTGTATATGGCTGTACAAAAATGTTAACAAAATGATTTGTAAAACCTGTATGTGATGGAACAGGCAGGACGCCGAGGGTCGCGCTCGCGTCGCTCTCGTCGCCCCGCCTCTAGGTTGTACTAGAATACATTTATATGATGATCCATCTATTTAGACATTAATTATAAAGCATTTCTGTAATAAATAATATTACAAAGTAATGTCGTTGTCTCATTTCCTTTAACTTTCAAATTTATTTTCGATGTCCTCAGCATGAGGAAAAAAGTGGCAACACCAAATACGCAAATCTGGCGTAGTTGATTCCATCTAGCAACGGATGGCTGAAGATGACGTGCCGCGGCTTTTAAATAAAATCTCATAGAATTTAACCACGACATCAAAAAAACTGAAAAAGTTCAATTTTGGATGCCTATAGTGTACAAACCGTATTTTACAACAGTTTGTCAGATTGTTAATTACCACTCATAAAATTTAATATTATATTTGTAAAAGTACCCTGTCAAAATTTAATATTCACCAAAACAGGTAAAATATTTTCTCCTGAACAATTTACTTTTTGTTACAGAACCGGGCATCGATATGTTTAGCTATTCCAAAAATACATAGATACTTACGAAAATACTTTTATAAAAGCTACAATGATAACAGCTACTCTGGTACTGGAATGAAAAAAAAACATTTTTCGCGTGGTATACCTAATATGCAGAACAACTACTTCGCGGTATGACTAATCAAATCAAGAGATAGACGTAAAGATAGTAAGACTTACTGCGATATTGATCAGTAGCGAGGTCGACCAACCGTTACTTAGACCTACGGAGTTTTAGTTTTAATGCTATTATGTAACTTTCCCTTACTGCCTTAGGACCATTGGACATTGATGTCCGATATTCTTGTTTTTACCCCGACTATGGCGAGGGTTATGATTTGGGCATTGTATGTATGTTGTGTAGCAATGTTCCTGCGTAGCGTTCAAACTACTAGTCCGATTTCGACAAATGAGGTATTATGAGACAGATCTCATCTCCGGGTGACATTGGTTAGATTTAAGTCAAAAAACCCCATCGTGATGGGTATCAAATAAAAGGGTTTAAAAATGAATATCTCATTCGAGAATTTTAAAATCCTTACAATATTCTAACTTACATTTTTTTTTGTCCGGATTTGTTGGTCGACATATCAAATTGAAGGGAAGGGAATTAACACGCTGATTTTAAAAAATATATTGCACTTCTATGATCTTATCATTAACGAATTAATTGAATAATAAAAAAAGTAATTATAGTTTGACAAGCGAGTCGTGGCACAAGAAAACGGCGGCAAATTTGAAAAATCTTAAGCAGACAACACTCAATATACCAGGATAAAACGGTTTTGATAATTGGTTATTTATGTACATTGTCTAAAATTATAAGAACTGCTTTTGTTCTTTTGTGGGTGCGTGCTGTCAGACGACCTGAGTGGTTCAGTAGTCAACATGCAAGAGGTCCCGGGTTCAATTCCCGGCCGGGACAGAAATTGAAATGAGTTTAAATTTCTGCTAAAACCACTGACATGACAAAAAGCTAACAAAATATTAAATGATAATGACATTTATTCATAGCCTTGCCTGCTCACAACCTCGCCATTGGTTTCCATAGAAAGAGAATACACATTGGAGCACTATTCAACTTCCATTGAAATATAAAGTTAAAAAAAACAAAGTACTAAAAATAATAACATTTTATTCATCATAATCAAAATCAGATTCGAGAAACTCAATACCAGAGAGGGAATCGTCACTGTCACTATCGTCTTCACGAACATTTATAATAAATGGTTCCAGTTCAGTCTCTGTAATTCTGTCTCTAGTTTTATATTCATTTTCCACATTAATTATGTGGTCAGTGATTTTCTTCCAGTCGCTTGCGGTGATGGTTGAGAAACATTCTCGAATTAATTCTTCGGTGTGAGTGCCATCCACGCCCAAATTTTTGCTTGCAATCTTTCGTTTGACCAAGCTCCATATAAGTTCTATCGCATTGAGGTCGCAGTGATACGGAGGCAACTTTAAAACTTCATGCCCATGCTGTTTCAGTAACTCTTCTGCTTCATATAGAGGTGTTGGTTTATTTTCTTGCACTAGACATAAGAGCTCAGCCTTTGTAAAGCATTCGTCAAACGAAATATTATTATCAGAAAGCCACTTTTGAATGTCAGCTTTCAAGTTGTGCATTGTAGGTGGCTTGTTAATTTGAGTTACGTGGTAACTCGCATTATCCATGATAATTACAGAGGGTTCCATCAGGTTTGGTATTAGCTTCTCTTCTAACCATTTCAAAAAATTGTTTTTATTCATGTCATCATGATAGTCAGCCATTTTCGATTTTGTGCTAAACACTAATAAAGCATTAGGAACAAAACCCTTTTCTGATCCTGCGTGGACTATAATGTGTCTTTTTCCTGCAGATATTTTATCCACTAATCCACTTGTAGATGACTTGCCATGATTTTTTGGGTTTGTAGTTTTGGTGGACATGAGTTTCATCAAGATAAACAATATGTTTTCCTTCTTGGCGTTTTTGATGAATGGCCCTCAGGGATCTATGCCTCCATGCAGCTAATTCAAATTTTTCTATAAGAATAGATCACTCATTTTTATTTTTTTTGAATTCAAAGCCATTTTTATGTAAAAGTTGTCGCAGCGTTTCCCGGCTTCCAGAGAATTGAATTGAATCCTGCAGCTCCATGTGTAAGCTTCTTAAGGTTGGAACACACTTTTTGACAACATAAAACTCGTTTATTTTGTTTCTTATAACAGAAATATCAAAATCATCCAAATTGGACACTGTCGGTTGCCGTGGTCGTTTTTTACCTGGTGTATTCCATTCACCTTGGTTCATAGAACCTTCTTTTTGTATTCGTCGTAATGTTCTAACACTTACTCCTGTAAAATAAAACGGATTAATGTGTTAATTAAAATTTAAACGTATTTAAACTAGTACATAATATTTCAAGGACGATCTAACTAGTACAAGTGTTATTTTTATATTAACTAATATATTTTAACTAATGCTAAGTACATTAAAAACAAATCTTTATTCATTGTGAAATTACACAGTTCAACAGATTACTTTAAGAACGTACCTAAAACTAGGCGAAAGCCTGTATTTTGATTAGTCAGATTTTTTTACAGAGACAGTATCAAGAAATTGGATATTATCAAAGGTATATTTTTCAGTTTACTACCTGTCATGGTGCTGATTTGTGTTATTTTGTAACTCCAGAACTAGACCTTGAATTGAATTTCTAACTTCATCGTCCACACGAGCTGAAAGAATAAAAGAACAAATGCTGATTTCTAGCTAAGTAAAAGAAAAAATAGAAACATAAAAATATATACCGTCAAGTTTCAATAACGTTTGGTCATAGTACCTGACGCGGACAGGATTTCATCCAAAAGGCGTTGTTTTTCATTTTTTACTTGTTCGTAATTATTTATCATAGTATACAACATACTTCTCACGCCACTTTTTATCGGTTTCGACATAATTTCGGAATATTTTGATAAAAATACACAAGAGGATAGGTTACAAAACAGATTTGTGACGTTTGACATGACAGTTCGAAAATGTTGCCACATAAAGAATTTGTAAAAATGCTTAGTGCCACGACTCGCTAGCCTATTAACCCGCATGACTTAAAAGAACATTTTAAGACTTAGAACGTCTCAGAACTTTACCATCGCTTAGCGACGACATTTAACCTTCATCTATTAGTTAAAGCAATGGTGCGTAAATGTCTGAGAAAGGCAATCGGATGACTCTTGGTATTTGAGTTCCTGAGGCAATTTGAAAACTTTTTTGTTAAGGACCTCATAGCCTCAAAGTGGACTGATTCCGAGAAAAAAGGTGTGGGTGATAACGAGAAAAAAAATGCTTAGAAACCGACTGGAAAGGCGGTAGCATTCAAGTATACAAACTTAATAATAGTTACAAAAATTGTAATTCGAAACGATTTGCGGATGTATAAAAGCGGATGACGTCGATACATGTCACAGTTGGACCCTCTGAGAACATGAATATTGAACGTCATCCGCTGTTGTTTTTTTTTACAATTTTAAAAAGCGAGGATAAAATCGAATATTTTCGGCACTTTGACCTTTAATTGCGCGAACGGATTTATTAAGATTCGTGTAGCAACCGGTAAAGCTTTTTACGAAAATTCTTGGTGGAGTTGCCATAAAACATTTGTCATCTGTTTTTGCTGGACGGTTTTTGAGTAATAAAAGGTCAAAATGCCGAAAATTTTCGATTTCTTACTCTCTTTTTACTGGCTTCATGATCCTGTCAGGCGGGTACGGGCAACTAACCAACGACGAACTAACTCGTACTCGTAGATTTACCAAAATGGACATTGATTGAAAGGGGTGGTAGTCGTCTCCCAGAAGGAGAGCCACCGCTAAGAGAAACATCAACATGTAAATGGATCTGCGGTAAATGGTAAAGAAAATGGTATAATGGTATGGTTTGGTATTCTACGGAGTTAGGACTACCAAAAGGTTTTTTTTAATGGTTTATCTCGAATGTCCATCATTTTCAAGGCTGGGAGGCCTTATCAGTGACTACTTTATCGTGGCTATCGTTCCCTATACAATCGATTATGCTGTATCGTCTTTATAAAGACAAGAAAGCATAGGCACGACTGCCATACCTGTCCGCCTCCCCATCGAATCTGACCTAGTGTAACACCTCAAAATCTTATGCTCAAACAAGTGCAATCTGGAACAACAAACTGTGTGTTCCATACCATCTAACTCAAGAGATACATCTAATGAGCTCTACGCCTAAGGCCGATAGTCTGTGACTCGATTTTAGTAGGTGAAAAATGGAACATACTGATTGAAATAGTAGAACGCTGATGGTCGAGCAAAAAGCAGTGCAAAATTCATGTTTCTTGTCTGTTCCTATTTTAACATTAAATTTCTAGTGAGAGGAAGAATTCTGTAGAGGACAAAAACTGAAGAAAATAAAACATTAAAAAAAGAAAACAATTCTGAACCTTAGCTGAATTTATTTTCTTAAACCTAAACCGTTTTGCTCCCCTGAACTGATCAACTTAGAAAGGTGCTAGGAGACTATTCTTTGTCATCTTTATCCTTGGGTTCTTTAGTTTTGGGTTTTACGCTGCGTTCCCGGTCCCGATCCCGGTCTCGGTCCCGGTCCCGCTCCCTGTCTCGGGATCGCTCCCGCTCGCGCGACCTAACGCGTGGCGATCGCGACCGCGACTTGTGGCGCCGGGATCGCGACCGCGACCTTTCTCGCCTATATGACCTGGAATATTAAAGATTTACAAGTAAAATATACTACTACATATTACAAATTTCCGTTTGTTTCTGCGTGGAAAAGAGAGATTCGGCGAGCTAAAGGCAATCATTGGTCTCGGTAAAAACAAGTTCTGCTCAGACTAGGCCGCAGGCATGAATTATATGAAAGGGTCAGATTTTAAAAAAAAATCTTGTGATTGATTATGTATAACGGTTTAATAACTTACTTTTCTCGTATTCTTTCTGGTTTAATAGATCGCGAACGTTCGCGATCTCTATCCCTCTCCCTTTCTCGTTCATCCTGATAATAAAAGAACAAAAACGTTATTATTATCCTCCACTGGGTTCACTGGAAACAGTTTAATAGTTGAAGCATTGTGATATACTTTTTGAATTCCGGACCATACACCAATTATAATGCAAATTACGAAAAAATCTAAATATTTTAGAATGGATTAATTAAAAGGTCAAAAATTAAATTGGTTATTATAACTATTATTATTACTACGAATTTATGCAGATATGGTTAAGATGAAAAGAGTATTGTTACATCGTCTCTCCGGTCCCGCTCGCGTCGGTCGCGGTCGTCTCGTTCCCGGAGGCGCTCGCGCTCGTACGGCGGCGGCGCGTGCGGTCGGTAGGGCGCGGGGAACGGCGCCGCCATCATGCCGCCCATGCTCGGCGCACCCATGCCCGGCCCACCCATGCCCGGCCCACCCATGCTCGGCGCGGGACCAATGCCTGGCCCACCACCCACGCCCGGCCCTGGCGTCAGCTCTTTTATCTCACTAGGCGCCCACGCCGGCTGCTCCGGGTGGCCTGTTTGTCAAACAGAAGATTTCACGTACGAAGTTATTATATAAACTGTATATCCAGCCAGATATATGCAGCTATGTTGCTAGGTTGTGAAAGCTAAGTTACGAAACTATGTGACCGTCTCCACTGATGAGCTATGTAACGTGGCAAGTATGATGTGCTATGAAAATGCGCTTTTATTTCCACGATGGCATGTCTACTTTTGGTGATAAACGCGCGCCTAATGTAGGCATTCTGCTCCGCACGTAGCTACACACACACACACACCTTCACCATCCAAAGAACGCATCCATCCATATAAAAACAGCTTGTTGATACATTTGTCCCATCTCGCCTTTTAATTATGTTGTTTGTCTAGTTTTGTTACCGGCTGGATGTTAGGACGCTCTTTGTTGCAATAGATTTTTTTCATTGGTGTCCGTTTGTTTGTGCTTATGTGAATATTGATTTACTGATCATCGTGACTTATTGTGTGTACACACACACGATATGTCTTTTTGCATCTTACGACTTCCATTAAGTGCCTCGGAGAGTTCCCATACCTCATGTGCGGTCCCACATCATAGTAACTTTAAATTCGTCCTTTTCATTTTCAATGTCGGTCAGTGGTCCAGTCGAGACCGCATATCTTTACATTTTAACTTCTTACTTGGACCGAGTCACGCGAGTGGTGGAATCTAAGGTTCCGATCACGGCCACGTGCTTCTACACCAGATTCATCGAATATCACCTCCAATAAGAAGTTTTGTCCACCTTTCCATTGGGGTGGGCTTCCAAGGTGGGTTGTTTCATTATTTAGTTTCTATTTATTAACCTTATTTTATAGTAGCTCTTAAAAGTAACTCTGTATCAATCACTATCACTGCTTCCCGCTCTATGTCCCTATGTATATTTAGATATTTAAAAATACGGATTTTGATGTGGATTTTAAATAGACAGAGTGATTCAAAAGGAAGGTTTATATGTATTATATCCGTGCGAAACAGCAGGGGCGGGTCGCTAGTAATATTTATAAGAAACTGTATTGAACACAAATTTAATTCCTTTGTGGCAACCAAAAACATATGGATAGAATTGTTTCATAGTTTTTCTTCTTCTTTTTTAGTTAATAAGTAGGCCCAAAGTAAATTTTTAGTAACAGTAGGTACCATAGCACAGCTCTGGGTGAAAAGCACCCTTACGAGTGGTAGTGTGCATTGTTTGGTGTCATTACTCCATCCGGACACGAATCAGTCGCGACCTGTCTTCTTGTTATGTATGTGTCGTGACCATATCTTAAAGTCTTTGGGACTTTTTACAATTAAAATTGGTTTTTATAAAAGATTAAAATAAACATTTTCACATTCTCTGGAATTGTTCACGAGGCTCAGGCGTCACAATACCTTTCCTAACCTCACCAATTTTTAAATAATTGTAAATGTTTATTCATAGACCATTGGTTTTTGTTACTGGATCGTTCTTCTTTTTTACCGACAATGAATTGACGTTTTTATTTTATTTTTATTTTTGAAGTAATGATAAATTATGGTTTCAGTGTACGATATAAAATTACATCCGGGTTTTCATTAGGGCTATAAATGGAAGTTTCCTTTTCAGGCAATATTGTTTTTTTAATGGTGGTTTTAAAAATAACGTGATAGAGTGGTAGTTTTCAGTAGATACCACATTTTGGTTTACCACTCTGTCACGGCAGTCTACGAAAAACAAATGTATAAAATTCTGATTGGAGATAGTGAAAGATTACCTCCTTAACGTTAATAGATAAAAAATATGGACGTTAATTAGAACATTATAAAACCGTAAATATTAATAATCCAATGAGATGCCATGATAAGACGAAGGACAGGCTATTGTCGGTAAAAATGTAGAACGACCCTACTACAAAAAGTGCGATACCAGCGCCTCTAACGATCGATATTATAACTATTTTACTAAAGTTTGATCATATAAAGTTTATCCGTGCGTTAAGTTATCCATGTTCTCAAGATCGTTCATTGATCTGACTGAACAGACCATATCATGATTTGGCTGATCATTTCATTAAAAGGTTTTATTTCATGAAACTGTCACATGAAGTGATAAATTCTAAGATCTAGCCACGACATATATTTCCCCTTTAATTGTTAACGCTTATTTAGAGTGTTTGCCATTCGTCCGATAGGTATCTCACCCCAAGATTGTTCGTATGGCGCGTGCGGCGGTGGTGCGTAGTACTCCTGCGGCGGCGGCGCGAAGTAATCCGGCGGTGCGTCCCTCACTACGGCGCGACCGTACTCGCGACGCTCCGCTGTCATTACCTAAACATTCAAAACTAAAATGATTTGACTCTTTCTATGTCTCAATGATTTTCTAATGATTATAATAAATACAAATTTAGGCCACCTCTAGGGATTGCTATCAGGAAAACCGGATCCGGTAATCCGTCTTGTTTTTTCTGCCACCGGATACCAATACAACGGATGCAAATTTAGGAAAAATAGTTTCTATGCATGATGATTTAAATGCTTGTTGCATGTGCGTTTTTTTTACTCACCTCACCTGATGGAAAGTAATAGCGCCACCTACTGACACGACGATGCTCTTTATGTTTGGAACGTCAAGAGCACCGCCAATGCTTGCCCTTGTAAAAAGGTAAAGATGTTATACCTCTCGTGCCGTACATTGCCTCTCCAATCCTTCGAACCGAAACACAGTGAACTGCTTCACGGCAGAAAAAGAAAGTAGGGTGGTACCAACCCAGACGATCTATATGTGCGAGATCGTCTGGGTTGGTACCACCCTACTTTCTACTACCACAAGTCTTTTGACACTGAACATTTATGTATCTGTGAATATTTTCAAACCCTTAACTTGTTTATGGTTTAAGCTAGAACCTTGTAATTTCGGTGAACGATATATTTTATACGAGTATCTTGGTAAATTCTCAAATTACATTTAATTTGAACTAGTAACAAGAAACCAAACAAAATGTTGCAAATCAAAGTTTCTTAATTTTATCAACGACAAACTCGCTCCCTTACGGTTCATCAAAATTCTAGTGTACCTACTTTTCAAAGTCTTCGAGAGCTAAAAATTTATGAGGACTCACAAACAACAACAGTAATATCTAGAATTCAGTAAATTTTTCACTTTTCAAACCCATCAAGGACGCATTATTTTTTATCTAGGCAAGTATTTGTACTTGCCTAGATAAAAAAACCCAAAAACCGTCTGATGTCAAGTGGCGATGGTCTCTAAGGTGGAACATGCCTACCCAGGAAAAGCCTATTAACTCTTGCACTAAAAAGCCCCAGATTATATTTATCACGGAAAATTACTAAACGGAATTCCACACGTTTGCAGTAAGCATTATAAAAGAGTTGTGTCCGGATGGTTGGAATATCCACATAAAGAAAAGCTGGAACTTTTGGCTTCGTCTTGTGTACTGATGATGAAATGGGTCCGATGGAATTAAAACGTGCAATTCCTGCACACACTCCCCGGAATGTATCCTATATGTATCCTATAAAATAACGATAAACATGTGACCTTGCGACGATAGCTGAGGTCTTGAAAATTAGCCTTATTATCATCAAGTCCGATGAGTCTTCGAGTTCGCTTTTCAATAGAATCTAATGCTAACTAAATCTAACTGATACTTGACTGAACCCTCCCAGAGGTGACAGCAATACTCCAACATGGCCAAATTGAGCTTTATAAAGTAAAAGCCGTTGCTTTGGTATGAAGTATCACCTTACTCTAGAAAGTACACGCAGCTTTCTAACTGCCGTTTTGGCTATAGACTCTATGTAGGAGCCGAAATTCATGTTGGACGATATTTTCAAGAAACTGCAGAAGATTGGTTATTGGTACTAATACACCCCGGAAAGTCGGAGTCAATTGAAATGAACTCTGTTTGGCGGAAAACAGACAAACCTGTGTTTTGGCTGCAGTGAATCCAATAAGATTGGCTTCATACCAGTCAGAGACTGCTTGACGTGCTATATTGAAGCGCTCAACTAGTCTCTCGACAAGACCGGGTTTTATTCCGATTGGCCCTAGAACTGGAGAAGTACTCTGTCCGAAATAGAAGTGTCATCTGCTAACCCAACTGAAGAAGACTTACCAAGAATCTAGTTAATTTATATGTATCAGGAAAAGAGTTGACAGAACTGACCCCTGGGGAATACCAGCGTCAATTTGGTAGTTGTTCGGACAAGAAACCATCCAATTTTTTTTTGTTCTGTAGGTATGTTTTACAAAAAATAAATGCCATCCGTATTATGATCGAAAAGTATGGTTAGACCATTTCAAAAGACTTAAGCATGATATAGTAAGTGATCATTTCTTACCATTTAAATCATGGATTAAGTTCCAACGGAGCGTCTATGCCATGGTCGCAAAACATCCAAGACATCTTTTTCGATGAGATTTGTAAAGGACTTGGTCCTGCATAAGATCCACCAATCCGGGTGAATCCGGTTGGCGGATTGAAATTGACGCCCGATTGCAATCCCTAGCCACCTCAAACCAAAATAATGGCCATCTGAATAATTTCTAACAATTCGTATTGGACTTTGCATTCAATCACTAATAACTTAAGTTTAAATTCAGTGTTATGGAAATTTTACTATTATATTTTGTGCTTTATTAAAATTGATTTAATTAGTAATCAATGGATCTTTACGCGGTATACAAATAAAATGAATTAATAGTACTTTTATTGTCTTGAGTAAGTTTTACATTTTCTTATTGTTTTAGTACTTTTCATTAAAATTAACTCTGGCATGCTTATCAAATATTCTTATACCATTAGGGCAAGGCAGATATTTCTATTAAATTTAAATTATTAACTAAACTCACCCGTCGGCGCTTAAAAACATATTAAAATATTAAATTAGTTCAAATGAATTAAACTTAAAATATATACAAGATTATTAAGAATTGTATAAATACTGACTTGAATGGTATTCTCTCTTGCTTGATAGTTGTTTTGCATTGCTGGAGGCATGCTTTCATTTTGCATAACACCTAAAACATCAAAATAAACATACATTTAAACAAATTTAAATATCAAAGTACCCAGTAATTATTATTTACGGAGAAATATAAAATCAAATTCTGAACAATGTAAATGCTACTTATATGCTTATTTGAACAGTAATTTGATTACAAATCATAAATTAGAATTTGTAACCAGGGATTTTTTTATTTGTAACAAGTATAAAAGTTTAAAAACAACATCTATCTTTAATACAGGTATTTTTATTTTTATTATTACATGTTTAATTAGAGTTCTATGAACAAGCTATCACATATTTCACTTTTGCCTATCATTCTAATAATTCTATTTTTGAAACAAACTGCCGTGTAATAGCTACCTGGTGGTCTTCTATTATCAGGGACTGTAGGTCGTATTGGAGGGCCAGGGTGAAGCCCTACACCCGCCTCATTTACTCTGAACCTCCTCTGCCTCTCACAGTAAGCACTCCAAGTCACCTCATTAAAACCATAGTTAAAGTAATCTGAAAAAAAAAATGTTTTGTTAAAAGTTTTCATTTAGTTAGAAAATTTGGTTAGAATATCACAGATATTTAAGATTGCTGTAATTTTTTAAGCATTCTGTAGTTTTGGTGAACTATACTTATTACATAACAAACATAATGCCTCGAGAGGGGTTGGCAGAGGTGTTACAGGTTGCGAATCTGTCACCACTATCTGGGGATATGGCAGCTATAAGATACTACTAGGCTAGAACCCTCGACCTGTCGGTTTGAGTTGGTTGGTTGAACAAGGCAAGTAACAAACTGAGTTACCACATCCTCTATGACTATCTTAATTATCTAAAAAATTTCACAGTCTAAATGTTAATGTAAATCATACATATATATCAAATGGACAAAACAAAACATAAAATCAGGACTGCACAGAAGTATCTTATAGTAAAGAAAAAATCAAGCAATTCATTTGTACTCACAGTGAGGTCAGCTAAAATTAAAACTTTTCACTTTATTTAAATATAACATCATGAGCAAACAATGTAACTCTTTACATATTTACACAACAATGCCCTTGATGTCTGAGAATGTCAAGAGCACTTTTCATGTAAGATGTTATACCTCTAATAATTGCATTTGCACCCCAATCCTTCAAACCTAAATACAGAAAACTGCTTCACAGCAAAAATTTAAAGAAAGGTGGTAGCAACTCAGACAATTTGGCACATAGTCCGACCACCTTAAATTATGTTAGGTAAAATATAAAAATAGTTTAAGCTCCACACCTGATATATCAGCACCAGGTTTGTTCCAGGGTTTATCTTCAAGGGAGTCAATATTGAACTCCTGTGCTGGAACTCCATTGATACTGCCAGCTCCTTCCAAATCTTCAAGGGTTACTTTGGCACCAGAGGTAGGTCCCTGCCGGGGTTTGTCTGCTGCCCCCGCAGCTACCAAACCAACTCCTCTCTAAAGTGATAAGGTTAATATTGTAAATTAGTAGGATTAGTTGTTTCATAATGAATATAATTAAAACTGAATAAATATTACTATTATTTCCTGAACATGGCGAAGCTAACAGGCTCCTTGTTACTAAAGTGAAAGTTTCACATGATGTTTGGACATTATAGTTACTCAATTATAACATGGTAACAATTGAGTGGACTATGATTAATATAGGCACTAATAAACTATATCCCATAATCACACAAAGGATAGTTTTTATCCCACAACATACATACATAACAATGTAAAAAAGAGGAAACATTTGTAATTTTATATTTGTAACTAATAAACTCAGAAATTACTTGGCTGATTTCAATTTCTTTTCTCTACTCCAATTATTTATCATACCCATTAAGAGCCAAAAAAATTTTCAAGAAAAAAAATCCCTACTAAAACTTAAATAATGTAATCCAAGGTGTAAAAATTGCCATAAAAATCTCTTCATTACATGTGCTGTGGAAACTATCTAAAAAAGAACAAAAAGTGCCCCATCCACACAGCACAGCAAGTTACCTAGGTCCTGCATGAAGATACTCTATGTTTATCCCAAAATATTTAAAAATAAATGTCCACCCTTGTGATGCTGAGCCGGGACACTAGTTACGAATAAGAGCACTGAATATGGATTTCATAGTATTAAAAACCTACCTTGATGTTCAAACTTGCGTAAGCTTGTGGTCCGGATTTAATCTCTCCGATGGTGACTTTAACATCATCACTATCATCAGAGTCCGAGTCACCGTTGTCCTGACTCTCAGCATCACCATTAGTTGGCTCTTGCTCCTCACGGGCCACTTCTGCAAAGTGTTCATCGTTAAAATGGGAGTCATCGTTATTTGCCTCGCTTTCCTCTTGTTCGTCTCCCTCCTAGAAATAAATAACAAAAATTGTAATTATCACCAATCACAATTAGATGAATTTACAGGTTATGTTTACAGCACCGCAGCTTCCTCTCCGGCTTCCTCTTGTACTTGCTTCCCATCTTCTTCTGTAGCCCGATTTGCTACGTCGCCAGGTGTTTCCCCATATAACCAATTATCATCATTTTCATCAGCCTGATTATTTTCTACCGCAGCGTCTCCCATTTCTAAACTTTACTGCATCTCATAATTCGGTGTTGGCAGTTACGCGATTCGCTTTTCCCCCAAATCTTCCCCGCAATTCCCCCAAAATTACGAAAAAAACAAAAAAAAATAATTTTACTAATCCTTTACCCTGGAACTCACCAAATACATAAAAGACGAAACATTGTTGAAATTTTATTTTTTAACCGAGCATCTTTTTCATTTTTATTTATTTGGTATACAAACAGAATACGAAAACAGCATACATAATAGCGTTTATACCAACTTTACTTTAGACTAAATTGTATCCCACTTGTATATACTACATATTCTTAAGAATGGAATACGTGCAAATTTATTTATTTAGCTAAGCAAAAAGTATTTAGGTATATATTTTAAAGTTTTTGACACTTCATATTTATATTGACCAATTTTATGAAATATGTCTAAATCTCTATCTTCGAAAATTCATTATAAGTATGGCACATACGTACAATGGGGTTGTAATAAGACGTATTATTAATACACTTGAAGGTAGAAGGTGGCGGGACTGTTCGGGTGAACGAGTTCTATACTGGAAATTAATATTTAACTGAGAGAGTAGAAATGGAACATCAATTTCAGAGTTCATTATTTTGTATAGGAACATTAGGGCATACTGCTTACGCCAATCACTCAAAGACTGGATGTTTAACTTGTTTAGAGTTTAAGAGGCAAGTGTTGACCCTTTTCTACCAAGATTAAAACGGTACCTCACTATTCTCAGAAATCTCTTTTGAATCCTTTCAATGTTGTCATTGTGTATCTGATAAATAGGAGACCAGACCGAATGGAGAATCCCCCCTTGGTGGTTTGACTATCGAGGGAACTGATATAAGTCGGCCACCTTCTTACAATTTTTTGGGGATCCCTATCATCTTAGGGGGACGGTTCCTTTTAGCTCAAAGGAGTTCATGAAATTTTTATAAACGTACGACGTACTAAACCAATGTCACGTCTCAAAGGAGTTACTTAGGAAATAACGAAAAGAGCTGCCAAATCGTCGTATTTCACTTTCTCCACACTTATACAGCACCGCATTACAGATATAATGGTTACAAAACAAGCATAATAACAATACAAAAATTAAAAAAAAACTAAAACCCGACTACTGAAAACCGCCCTCTAAAATGTATGAAACAAGAAAATATTCTCATCTGAAATTGTGAAGTTAAGTATTCAATTTAGAAGTTAAGTATTTTTGGTCAGATGCCACCTGAAGGTAAACTTACTCACTTGTATTATTTTGTAATTTAAGTTAGGTTTGGTAAAGGCATATGACCACGGCTACATTGAATACCTTACTTCACAATTTCAGATGAGAATATTTTCATGTTTCATAATATTCTTCGAGAACGAACAACTTTATTCGGCTTTGGCTCGTCTTGAAAGACCCAGATTGTAGATTGTTGTTTGGAATCAGGATCATAGGCTTAGATCCAAGATTCGTCACCACTGATTTGATTTGACTCTCCTCGGTTGAACCTTTGCAGTGTTTTCTTACACCATCTGATGCGGGCCGCTTTGTGATCTTCGGAAAGCAGATGCGGTATCCAACGGCTAACTAGCTTTCTCACACCAAGCGCTTCATGCAAGATCTTCTGAATGGTGGTCCCTGAGATGTATACATGACGATCTTCGAGAATTAGTTGTCTCACAGCAATGATGTTATCTTCAGAGAAGGCGGATTTTAGGCGTCCTTCGCGAGATTCGTACTAGTATGTCCACGCTGGAATTCTAAATACCAGCGTTTGACAGTCCGCAGACAAGGGGCTTCAAGACTGAACACAGATGTTAGCTCTTCAAAACACTGAAGCACTCAACAATAGCATTAATCCTAATATGTACTTTCAACTGTTTTGAGATTTAAAATTTAAACATTGGAATATAGAACAGTTCCAAATTCAAAATCGCCGGGAAATATGGAAACGACAGACCTTAAAACTCCTCGTAACTTGCGGACGGTCATTTCACATCAATCGATACCTCAATTGTCAATTTATGATAAGTTGTTTAGAAATTATATGGAAACAGATGAACATTCATACATGCATACCGGTCAAAATCTTACCCCTCCTTTTCGCTTCGCCGTAGTCGGGTAAAAATGGGAAGTGCCAGTTGAAAGAAAATTTTTACTGGCACTTCCCATTCACCGCCAACTCAATATTTATTTATTTTTACCTGAAATCTTTTTATATATTTTATATCTTTTGGGAACAAAAATTTGTTTTCAAAAGCATCAATTTCACATAGGCACTTCAACGCGCTTCATAAAAAGTGGGGTTTGGCGTTAGAGAAATAGCGTTAGCCCATACAGCTGAATCCAGGAAATATTTGTCAAAGTTTAAGGAATGACACCACTGAAATCTACAAACAGGGTTCATTAATTGGGAAGATTATGTTATTGCTGAATTTTTTATTCTTCAGTCACAAAAATGTTTAACTTGGTGGATTTGGTGGATTAGTTTCAAGCATCATAAGAATTGCCCATAGCATAACTAATTAAGTACCCCCACACACCTAAAATAAATAACAGCCCATTAAAATTAAATAAAAATAAGACTGGTTTCATGGCGAAATGTTGTTTGAGAGGTATAAATATTTTATAGTAAGATACAAAATAGTAAGTCTAAAGAACATATTATGTACTTAAAAATGGGTATGTGTATGCTGGTAATTTGCTATGGTACACCCACCATCATTTTGACTTTCACAACTGTTGGCCGGTGCTTCTGACATTAACCAAATCAGTTACACTTTGGTATTCATGGAAATTAAAAATCAAATCAAAATGTTCATTTGCATATCAGATTCTCAAAATATGAGATTGTAATATTAGATCAAATTAGCAGAATTACAAACTTATAGTAGTTAGCATTCTAAACCATATAATTTATTAATTTCAATAAATATTATTGTTCCAAATAATTAACATAGTTTTAAGAGAGAGAATTCATAATAACATCAAAACAAAAAAATTAATCCAGTCCATTTCTTCTCCTTGGAAAAAATTTCTGTTCAACTTGTTCCACTTTCTGTGCAACATCTGCAAGCTGCTCTGAAGCATTTTGTGCTGCAGAACCACATGTTTCAGCAAGTTCCTGAACTCCCAGAGACACCTGAAACATATTTAGTGAACTAATGATATGGAAAAGCAATCTACAACAAATGAATTTAACATGTTTTATGATATACTGTTTTTATTCAAACTCATTTTCTAATATTATTAAACTTATTATAGATGAATTCGAAAATGACTTGTTTTATATTTACCGCATCAGCCTCTGCCTTAACTTCAGCTGCAGCAGCCTGCATGCTCTCCACCACTTGTTGCATCTGAGGGACTTGCTGCATTGGCTCAGATTCTAGCACTGGGGCTGCCTAAAATATTTATACCAATTATTACGAAGCTAATTTTCAGAGTTTAAAGGGAAACAGGTATTTATTACTAAGCTACACTCATGAAATATTTAGAGAGTGTCTTTCTTTTACAGCTATAGCAACAAATACTAAAATGTAAAGAAATTAAAAATAAAGGGGTCTCCCATATAAGAAACATTATCATAGTTCATGTTCATTATGAAATTATAATAAAAGAACATATTTAATCCTGTTCAATGGTACGGCACTCTTCATGCCAGAAATCAACTCAAACTTGGCCAGTTATTTTCAATTTCATCATTCTTAAACAACAATTTTCCTATGGATTTTTTCAGTAAATCAATACAACCTTCTGTATTTTTAGAGAAAGGTAAACATGACTTATGGTTCAATTAGTAAATGAATTAAAGATAAAATAACAGTTAAAGGACAATACTATAAACAGTGTCAACTAAATTAAGGCATGTAGTTAATTTTACGTTAAAGTGAAAATACCTGTTTACATTGATGAATACAGTGACAGTGATGTCTGATCACTGGTTCTGCAGCAGCAATCTCCTGCATGTGCATATTGTTCTGCTGAAACTATATTCATACATAAATTTGCTATCTCTCCTAGTTATAGAAGATGATTATACATACATATTTATAATAATGCTCAAGTTTCAGGTCACTTACATTTTCTATAAGGTTTGGGTCAGTGTAATTATTGAGCTCATTAGCCAACTTCATGGCTTCAGAAAGCTTCTCATGACCTGCAGTTGCATTATTCAAAGCTTGAGAAGTATTTAGTAAATTAGCCGTAGCTGAATCTCCCTGCACATTATCAGTTGAATTTTCTTGAGCTAAACCCAATTTAGCTTCCAATAGTTCAATTCTGCTTTGTAATACTGATATAGGATCCATTTTAAACAAGGTAAAACTTGAAAATCCAAAAAAAATGTTTTTTGATTTCAAGAAAAATAAAAATTGAATGACGATATTTCGGGAATGTCACGTCTGTCATTGTCATGTCAATTCATTGAAAGGATTTACTTGGCGGGAACGGGAGGTGTCAGTTAGAATTTTCATTTGTCTTTTCTTGTATATCAGCCGAATTTAATTTGTAAAATGCTAGTTTATAACCAGTGAATATCTGTAGTGCTGTACAAGTGTGAAGAATATGAAATCTTTCTTAATCTGCCAAGTAACTAATTAGAGCCAACAGTAACCGTATCTACTAGTATGTTACTACAGGCAGATTCATCATTTTCATTGTTTATCCTCTCATCGTAATCTCATAATCTTTAAGAATGAAGAAGTTATTATTATTGATGATTTATCAGTATAATACTAAAACTAATACCGTTAAAGAAATACAAAAAATTAATTGGAAGAAAATTTATTATTTGAAATGGTCTGTGGTTAAGTTTGATTGAAAGTTACTTATTTTTAGTCAACATAGAACAAATTAGTCAAGCAAACATAAAAAGGAGTTACTTTATGTCTGTATATTAAATGATTGACTACCGGTTGACTTTAGCTCGCAAAGGTCTTGGGAGTCTTGGGACGATCCACCATGCAAACTGGTTCAGAGCAACCTACTTTCATCAAGCTCGTAATCGTAATCGTCTCCTGACAGTGGGTGAGTGAGTATCTGGCTTGTTGTTCCATGCTCCATGGTAATCTAAGAGAGGACACCAGTTTTCGTACATCTGTCTATCTTCGATTAGGAGTTCCATGTGTCGTCGAGTATTGCTGTCAATGAGGTGACATGGTGGATTCACTAACACATCTTGGCCCTGCAGCAGAAGCGCTGGTGAATTTTTTCGTCATTTCAGCTCGAACGATTCGCCTAGCCTTTAGCACTATGCCAATTCCATCTATCTTGGGACCAGTTTTTCTTAGACAAGACCATGGTAAAAACCAGACGGAACGACATGGTACCTTGGTGAACGGGTTGTCCCTTGTGTTGACACCTGATTCTGTTCATCTACTTAGAACATGTCTTCAAACAGCAGATTCTTCGTTTTCTTTGTGTAACAATTTCATATTTGAGTTGTTTGGATTCGAGACTATGGGTTCCTTGGCTGCGAATGAAAAAAAACTAAGAGTCGTAACCGTCATGCTGATTTTTATTTTGCTCAGAGGTTGAGCGTCGCTCGCTTTACAGCATGGAAATGCAGCTAGTGTTATATGATTGAGACACTATTGTACTATATGATTTTTGGTTTCTTAATGTTATTATTATTATAAATTTAATGTTTATTATAAAATAAAGACGTTTTAAAAATCCAGATGGATCCAGTTTCGAACTTCCATAATGTATGCGAAGAATCCGGCAAGATTCCCTGTATTAGCTTTTTATTTAAGTATAGTATTTTGTCTTCAAAATGGCGAATAAAAATCAGATTTCATTAAAACTTTTGAGCCCCGTTTCACCCCTTCAAAAGATAACTAAAGTATGTTTGTTTTATTTTTAACTGTTAGTCTAAACACAAAGTTTGATGTTTCTAGCTCGACAAATGACGAACTTCCAGTACAAAATATCAAACCCCTTTTAAGGATAAGGATAAAGATAAACCCCAAGGATTGAATAAAAAAAATCCTTTGTCAGCATGTGCTTTTGTCACAAAACCTAGGGATTAAGGCTTGATGTTGATTAGTCAGACAGTCAGGCTTTCTCCTTTATATAAATTCCAAAAAATAAAGCTTATTCCATCTAGTTCTACTAGTAGTCCGATGATCTATTTGCACAAAAATATTCCAACAAGAATGAACAGGAATAAACTTTCAATTATAACAAATCTCACCCCTTTCTATATATATGAACATTTTAGCAAGCACCATCTTGTATGAGATAATCCATATTTACAAAACAAAAATGAAGTATAAATTATATTTAATTTTTAAATATCAATAATAACAAAAACTTCATAAGTATCATCTTTAGGTTCATCTACAATTTGCATAGCTGAGTATGTGATTGCCTTGACTTCAGTTCCTTGGGGATGTTTTCCTATTTCAAATTCTTCACCATAGCACTTGCAAACTATTCTAAATTCTTCAGTATTAAATTCAGTAATGACAAGCTTCTTACATATTAAAAATGGTTCAACAGAAAATAGGAAAAGTAATTCATCCAAGAAGTGATACAGTAGTCCCATCAAATCATCAGCATTGGCTTCAATAGTGTGGACTTGTTTTATTTGAACATATGGCAGTTCTGTCATGTAACCAAACATTGCCATGCCACATTGTTCAAATGCTTCCTTCAAACTCTCTCCCCAAGCATGGAGCCTGCAAACAAAAAATATTTTACAATTGACTCGTGCAATACCAAATATGTAGTGAACCTCTCTTTTCAATACTAACCAAAAACTAAAAAAAGTAATAAAATATTAGTATAGAAAAATAATTCATGCTTTTGGTATACAATCTTTCATAAGTACGAATTTATATAATTTTGTAAAGATTTAACATTATTATTAGACAATTATTTTCTTATTTCCAATAACAAATAAATAACTAACAGGCATCAATCTATTATTATAAAAGTTAGTAGATAAGTTTTTCACTGACAATTCTTAACAACAAAATACTTACTGAACATCAGCAGTGTGGTCCAAATCTGAAAAAAGAAAACTTCAAAGTTAAATCATACTTTTCCAAGAATTTTACTTCACTTTTGGCTTGAGTTATTTGCATCAGAGAGATTTGGCTGCTACACCATGAAAATATATACAATTATATGAAATAAATTAGTCTAATAATGGTCCAGCCCTACTCCACCACTGCTTGGAACCACTCTTATGAATTTCAATGTGTATGGTTGTATCAGTACATTTGAAGCAGATGGGACACTATCTTTTCAACTCAAATACTAGAGAATGTGCAAGGAGTGGAGGCTCTTTGGGTGCTTCATATAAATAGAAAGGCAACACTGCCTGTCACGGGAAACTGCACCCAAACGTCGCAAACACATTTCCGAGCCTTCATCTGCATCATGCTTTTTGTACTATATTTTTGAACTAGTTAGGCTAGAGACTATACAAAGTTATATCTAGTGAGAAACATGAGCCAATAATGCCTTGTCAATAAATTTTGTGCATTGAAGTTGTATGAGTAATGTTAACATATTTTTCTTAATTAACTTACATTCATACTTTACAGGAGGAATGTTGAAGTCATCTTCTGTTAACCCAAGTTCTTCGTCCATTATAACCTAACAATATCGTAACAGTTTTGACAAAGAATATACACAATTTACACTCAGAATTAAATATATTTTTTAATGTAGCTATTAAATAAATGTATTTATTTTTTCTTTACATATTTTTTATGTATTTCTTTAACGGCATTGGTTTAGTACCATACTGCCAAGTCATCAGTTATTATAATTTCTTCATTCTTGAAGATGATAAATGAGATAAGGATGATAAGAAGAACAATGAAAATGATGAATCTGCCTAAAATAACACAGTATCACACACTAGTACGGTTACTGTAGGTTCTAATTACTTGTGAAATGACGAAAAGCGCAGCCAAATCGTCGTATTTCACTTTCTCCACACTTGTACAGCACTACAGATATTTACTGGTTAAAACACCAGCATTTTAAACATTAAATTCTGCTGATATAAAAGAAAAGACAATAAAATAAGAAAATTCTAACTGACACTTCCCGTTCCCGCCAAGTAACTATAAAATAATATTAAAATAGGTATTTTGTTTGCCTCGTCTTGTCAGCTTTTTTTAAATTATTTTTTTATTTCTTTACCAGCATTGGTTTTAGTTTTATGCTGCCAAATCATCAAGTCTCTCCGCCAAGTAACTCTTGTCAGCTTTTCAATTGACATTGTCCTTTTGTTTTGCTTTCGTTTTTTTTCTTTTGATGGCGTTGCCATCATCATTTCAATAAATATAATTATTTTGTCAGTGTCAAGTTATATTTATAAATTTATAATCAAGTTTCTAAGAGGAATGAAATGATAAAGAGAGGAATCTTATAGAATAACATGTTAGTAAGGTTAATTTAGGCTGTGTTAAGTCACATGGAAGATGACGAAACAACGGCCAACTCGTCATACTTCCGTTTCTCCACACTTGCACAGCCCTAAAGATATTTACGGGTTAAAACACTAGCATTTATTCATTAAACCTGATATGCGAGAACAGAAAATAAAATTTGAAACTTTCAACTGATCCCTAACATCTCGCCAAGCTCTTTGGTATCGTTTTTCCTTTAGTCAGGTAAGGCAAAAAGCATTACTCCACACAGCACAGTGAAAAAGTTTACTGATGATAAAAACACTAAATTAAATGTTATACCTTAAAATATAAATCAAAACTAATATTTGAGTGTTTTTTTCTATCATCATTAAATGAAAAATTGACTTTCAAGTTGCTCTTCGAAGAATAGTTCTGATACACGCGGCGCTCGAACGAGACGTCATCTGAGTAGACAAAACATATTTTTTTTCGAGATACGTTTAATCTTAAAGGTCTATAGAACTAAGTCCTCTTTATAAGTAAAAAAAAATATTATATAAAATTATATTTATAAGTAAACATAAAGTCGAAATTTGTCCCCCTCTAATTAGTATTTCAGAGACAAGTGGTGTTTTACGAGTATTCTTGCATATGATGGAATCTTTTTCAAAAGATTTGGTTGGTTTTAAGGTCTGCATATTAAAAGAATATTTATATAATTGACATACGAATAGCATAACATAACATAAACTCACACCGTAATTCCTCGAGTGGAGTTGGCAGCATTTTGCATGTTTATGTTGAGTCCTTGTGTCACAGGATGCGAATCTGGTGCTACTGTCCGGGCACAATGAGGAATAATTTTTCGGCAATCTGATCGAGTCTCAGATACCCTTGATCTATCGGGTCGGTTGGGTCTAGTGGCGGCGTAGCGTAAGTTAGTTCAAACCGCTTGTAATTATTTGGAAAATGATTTTATGTCTGCGCGAATCACGTGTCCGTTGCCGTATCATCCCTCTTTCGCCGCTACTGGGTGGGTCGATTTCAAAATACAAGTAGGGATGTTGAAAATCCGGTCTCTCTATAATGAAATAATCCGGAAACCTCTATAATTAAAAATGATTACTAAAAACGGTTCGTATTTTAATGTTAATCAAATCAATCGATGAAAATATATATTTATAAGTAATATAGTGAAATAATAAGAACCGCATCCCGACAGACTCAACTCAGACCTGTAGTTAAATAAAGAACGCTACATTCAAGACCGGTAAATAATATTTTGTGCCTTAAAATAACAAAAAGTTCCGCCCCCACCGAACCTTGAACCCGGAAATACTTATGTACCAGCCAGTTGTTTACCGCCGCAGAGGTCGTCAAAAATGGATGCAAGTTCAGACCTTCCTTCGATCCACGCTGCCACCCTCTGGAACATTAAAATACACTAGTTATTGATGTGGTGCTTCATGTTTTGTATTGTAAATATAATTTTTATAAAAAGCAAAAAATAATAATTCCATACAAAACATCTCGGAATACTCGGGCTTAAAATCCAAAAATCCTAAAAATCGTCCTTATGTATAAATGACGAATAGACAGAATTCCTTGAAACTTCTACATTTAAAAATCTGATCCTCTATACGAAAAGAGAGAAAAGCTTTAATCCACCGGTAGAATTGGCTAACGGCCCGCTGTCTATCCCTCTGGGAGCGGGGCCCTCTAGTCACTTACCATAGGTTTTGTCTATCCTGCTTACCAAGTCTACCTGTGTTATCGGAGTCCCTGGATTTACTATCTCTTGATGTTTACAAGTCATGTACTCCAGGGTCGTGGCCAGTTTTGATGTGCCATTTTGTAATTTCCCTTCTTCCCGGAAGACTACCCGTGCACCGTGCACGTGCACCCTATACCTGAAATTGGCGATAGATCGGATCGGATCGGTGAAGGTCAATCGCTATACCTCCCAAAACTTATTAAGTGTGGATTCAATCTTGCTCAGATATCTAGATGAGCAACGATTTGATCAACAACCGCCACCACGGCTTTCGCTGCAGTTGCTCGTCTGGTGATCTTTTAGTGTATCTCACACATCGGTAGGCTGTAGCCATCAAGAGACAAGGTGAGGCTTTGGGTGTCAGCTTAGATACAGCGAAGGCGTTCGACCAAGTTTGGTATTGAAGTCATCTGGAAAAACGACCATCATACGGATTTCCCTCAGAACTGTTGTCTTCGAATGGGGCGACTTAACTTAGTCCACTTCAACCCCATCAAGAAACGAGTTCACCGCTAAGAAAAGTTCATTTGCTGTGACACTACATTCCCCGCACCATTTTAGATTTAGCGATGTTCAGTTTCGCAATCACTTAGAAGACAAGGCTACAGTGCCTTCTAAAAAAGCTCGGTTTGCCCAAGGCAAAGCGGTACTATAGGGACGGGTAAAGGCCTGTGCTGTACAAAGCACAAGTATGGCCAATATGGAGTATTGCTCCTTGGTTATTGTATTTGGACTTGAAAACTTTAATAATTTTTTCACACTTTGTTTTTTCAACAAATTAAGTAAGTTTCTCAATTATGATTTAAATTTTCTTGAAGATGGTGAAATGATGGTTGAGATAAGATGATGATGATATGATGAAAATGTTAGAAGGAGTGATGAATCTGGCTAAAGTAAAATGCTATTACAGTTACTGTAGGTTCTAGAAGTTACTTGGGAGATGAAGATAAGAATCAACTAAATCGTCGTTGTTCACTTCTCCGTACTTACTTAGTACTACAGACATTCACTGGTTAAGACGCTAGCATTTTATAAATTTAATTCTGCGAATATACAAGAAAATAAAATAAGAAAACTTTATCTGACACGTCCTGTTCCCGTCAAGCAATTCTTTTTGGTATTGGTCTTAGTACTAAATTCCTACTGATTAGCAATTACATTCTTTCATTATTGAAGATGATGATCGGATGAACAATAAAAATGATTAATCTGCCAACAGTCATATAGCTAGCACTTAGCCTTAGTAGCTTAACTAGACTACTTTACCGTGGCTTTCGCTTCCTATCCAATTGATCAGGCCGTATCGTCTTTGTAAAGACAATACAACACGACAAAAAGCATAGGTACGACCGTTATACCTGTTCCCCTCCCCATCGAGCCTGGCCTTACTAAGAACATTTTAATTGATCTTTCCCGTTCCCGCCAAACAACTCTTTTTAATCGACTTAAAAACTTACATAATTCGACTGTATAAATATTTTTTTAAGGTCAGTTCGGGAATACTTTCTTTGTTTATGGGACCTGATGATGGGATCCTGAAAACATTGAGGGCACTCTTCGAATGTTATAGGCACACATATAGCGATTTGAGTGTTATTTACAAAACAACTTGAGCATTTGTTCTTGAAAAGCACCATGAGGTGAAGAAGAACTGGTGATCACAGATGGTCTTCAAAATTATTTCATATAGTAAGTAGTGGCGCCTTAAGGGGATAGGCAGAGAGTCGCTAATCGCTTCGCTCCGGGTATCAGAGGGTTGACAACGGCAAGGGACTCACTTAGTCATAAAATCATTTTCCAAATAATTACTACTTTATAAATAAATAAAACTGTGAACTCGCAATCCCACATATCTCGGTAATCTTTCACCGCTTAGCTCGGAAACCTTTCTTTGTCTCATGTTCTAAAATTATTTTTGCCTTTTTACCGTGCCAATTTTATGACAATTCGATCAAAAATACTTGAGTTATCGTCGAACAAACAACGTATTTAAAAACATATACGTTTGCTGACCCCGGCTGCTAGTCACCTGGGGAATGACAACGACAACTGAGTTGTGTTGTGATTGAATCATTTTCAAATAATATTTAAGAGGTTTGCTCTAAACAGTGAACTCACGCCTACATATCTGACGATGTCCACTTAGTTAAAAAAATCTAGTACATTGCATAAAGTAGATAGGGGATCTTTGTAGACTTAAAAGTGTAAAAGATATCCCAGCGGATTTTTGTGGATATGACAGTGTAAAATATCTCATAGGGTATCTGTGTATCTTTCCAGGGAATTTTAGCGGACATCACATATCGACATTTCGGAAATCTTCGATCGATCGATTTGAATCATATTCGAACTAAAAAAGTATTTGTGGCTTCTTACCCCATCTATCAAATTTCATGACAATGTGATCATCGATACTCGAGTTATCGTTTGTGCATATGTACGTAACAACTTGCTCCAGTAGACTCTGAGGAAACGTGTTCTCTCATTTCGCTCTCTTATCAATAAACTAGAGAGTTGCTCTAGCTCCTTAGGCTCTAGCCGTCGAGAGTCAAGTTAAGGCATTGCCCAACAGTCTGGATATGACGAAGGCATTTGACCGGGTTTGGCATCGTAGTCTTCTAGCTAAACTACCATCTTACGGACTTCCCGAGGGTTTATGCAAGTGGGTTGCCAGCTCTTTGACTAGCAGATGCTTGAAAGCCGTCGTTGATGGTAATTGTTCCGATAGCATGGTCATAAACGCAGGCGTCCTGCAAGGTTCGGTCCTGTCCCCGAGACTGTTTTTATGGCACGTTAATCACAAGTTGTCTATTGAAGACATTCATTGTTAAGCGGATGATAGTCCCGGTAACGCGTTTTACACAGATTCAGAACATGCCCTCGCTATCTCAAAGAGTATTGGGATCCTTGGAGTTGATATGTCCAGCAATGTTCAGTTCTGTAGTCACTTAAAAGACAAGGCTAAGCTGGCTTCTATGGTTGGCTAAAATCTAGGTATGCATAATCAGCAATGCGGTACCTAACAGCGGGGCAAAGGCATCTGCTGTACACAGACCGGCCCCACATGGAGTACTGCTGTTGACTTTGTTGACTCAGCCTTCTGACTCAGTTCTGAAATGGGCTATCAGGATTGTTGATGATGCCGAGCTTACAAGCTGAGTAATGCCGAGTATTGAACCTTAGGACGCAGAAGAGACTTCACTTTTCTCTGTGTGTTCTAACGTTTGTGTAATGGTAATGGCTCTGAAGAATTGTTTGAAATGTGTTTCCTCCCGCAAACGCTCAGGCTATGGAATTAATTTTCCAAGTGACTGTAGCATGAGGTTCGTCAAAAAGGATGTCTAAAGGATCTTGCCGGGACCGCAATGCTTGCGTCATACCCCTGGTATAACAAACGGCCATAGGCCACGATGACTGTTTACTAGAAGGCAAGCTGTATGCTTGTGGTATTAAAAAAAAGATTCACTAAAAACTTTGATCCCACGGCCATCTATATCTGAGAAGCCATTTGACTGATTTGGCTCATATTTGAACATACTTTTTTCGTATCTTTATTTCGC
Organism: Choreutis nemorana; assembly: GCA_949316135.1. Lineage (NCBI taxonomy): Eukaryota > Metazoa > Arthropoda > Insecta > Lepidoptera > Choreutidae > Choreutis > Choreutis nemorana. The sequence goes on along the minus strand of OX438597.1, from coordinate 3,984,151 downwards.
TTACTAGATTTCAAGTCGAAAGATATATACATACATGTAAACTCAAATAAATACAATCGCCGGAATGCTTTATAAGATTCTGAGAACTTCGCTCGCTCGTTCAAGTACTTATTTGTGTTTCTGATTCTTAACGTATTAGCAAAATCATAATTCAAGCAGATAAAATCTTATTTAAAGTCCATTAAGAGTCAAACGCAATTTAATAATCCTTCAATTATCTCTTCAATTGAGGGAGAAAGGCAAGAAAGTTATTTTTTTCCAGAGTGATAGAATATTTTAGTGAATAAAGTAAGAGCATACACATTCACACGTTGGTTCCAAAGGAGTAGGAAGAGAAAAATTTAGAGATTTAGATAATGGCTCGCCATACGCATTTTCACACTCGACGGATACAGGTATATGAAAAAATGCAGATATTTTTTACCTGTTCTTTCCTCAGAAAATAACCAATCTGTTCGAGATTTATCCGCTTAGGTCTATCTACCCCTACTTGCCCTTCCGCAGATTTACATGACATTTGTGCCTTTTTGATTTGCCTTCATTCAATATCACTTATAATAAATATAATAAATCTGCAATCTAAGCCTTAATTCTTTGTGTGATATATATTTATAGCCAATAGACGTCTATGATCTAACCAAACATGGTCGACTTAACCCACAGAATAAACTACATGGCCTATGCTAATAGCGAGAAAAGAAGTGAATTCATCTATGGTAAAAATCACTTGGTCTATGAATATTTTGTAACTTCCGTTTTAATTCCCGCTTTCAAGTGTTTCAATATCCTGGTATTAAAATGCTATAAAATTAAACTTAAAACCTTCAACGACGGTGTTGTGTTGTATTTTGTGACATGTTGTAGTAACAAGTTAAAATTATAACTTATATCAATCTCTTTTAATTCTATTGTAATGCGCTGGTAATTTTAAATTCCGGCTCTTAGTAATAACTCGTCTCATAAAATAAATATTAAATGACCTATGATAGACCAAAGATACAAGGCAAAACGTAACGTTTATTATCTCTGGATGATTTATTTATTCTTACAGCATACGTTTTTAAATATTTAACAAAATGTTACTATACTTAACTACAAACTTACCTGTCTTTAATACACATTTTTTGGTTATAATAAAACTGCATAATTAGAAACTACCTACCTAGTATGTTTAATCGAGCACTGTTTAAAATGTTACTTTAATAGTTACGGAATTATAACTTGCAAAATTTATTTTAATGTTTATGTGGTCTGCGTGAAACATAAGAAAAACCCGTCAAACTTAAAACCTCTTACTCGAATACTAGATTTTAATTCGTCCCAAAGTCTTTAATACAGCGTGTCTGTGTCATTATATTCATGAGCCTTTGTTGAGAGGAGGGCTAACCTATGGGACAAGTCGAACCAATAAATTGGTTCCAGAAGACCCTTTAAGGTCGTTGGTCTTATTTTTCCTTACGTCCGTGTGAATCTGTATCTCCAATAGAGAATGAAATAAGCCTCTGTCCAAAACTACATTGAAATAAACCCACACTATCCTTAGACACGTGGTTCTGTTTAATCTATGATTTATCCAAAATAAATATTGATAAATATAAGTAGTTAAATATAGGTAAATAGATACAGATAGACAATACTGGAAGCTACCTAGTTAGTAGGTGAAGACAGAATTTTCTCTTCCCATCAATATACTTCCCTCTTTAAGATTACAAAAAAAAGAAGACAATTTCATACTTGGTTGGGCTTAAAATGGAGTTATATAGGGGTAGGTACGCCATAATAAAAAATCAGAAAAATCAATAAGAAGACGTTCAACTAGGGTAGAAAGGAACCTACTTACCAATACTAGCCTACTTATGATTTGTATTATAAGTACCTACTGCATTTTGAAATCGGAGGTGCAAAAATGTGTTTTTCTTTTTGAATTTGTTTTTCTCTTTTTATTTTTGCATGTACGTACGGTCTAATTACATTGTAGGTAGGAATGTACGTAAAAGTATGCTCGTGTACCTTCTAAAAATAAGTAAAGTGATACCGAAGACAACCGAACAGTGTTTTTAATTTTATTATGAGCTCTCAGCACCTGCCTAAATAAAACTATGGGCATTTGTAGAAGCCGGTATCTAACTCTTTACAGAAGTAAAAAGTAGATAAACATGAGGCACTTAGGTGTTTTATGTAGATGTAAACGAAGTGTTTGTAAAGTAATTTATTTCACATTTAAATAAGAACTAGGCCAGTCTCTAACATAACTACCTGTATAATATAAATAACAACAAAATAATCCTCGTATAACTTAATAAAGTTTTTCTTTACTTTAAACGTACTATTCTCAGAGCCTGTCTGCGCTAAAACCGGTCCCAAATTTTAAAAATTCGTTAGAATTTTTTATACGGCTTCAACCCAAAACGCAAGGGGTGGATTTTAAGTGGCGTCCGCTAGGGGTTGTTTGATCGCTTCGCGCTTGCGCGCGTAGTTCGCGCCACTGCTACGCTACGTCGTCGTTGCTTGCAAGCCGCCAGATGTTCTGAAAAGCTTCCTGTCGATGTGCTTGGTTTTTGTAATAATTTGAGAAAACGAGATGTGGACTATGATATAATACTATCTTTTTTAAGTGAAGATTTCAGTGAACTATTTACTATGTGCATTTTATGAACAGTGTATTTAAATTATTATCGGGCTTCTCAATGTCCACGAGTTCACTCGAGAGACCAACAAAGCGGCGGACATTTTATTTTGAGTACTCGATAATGTAGCGTTTGCGTCGAAAACATTAATGCCGTTTTATGGTTGTTGTATTGGATATCGTTCGCTTATACCTTTCGTAAGTATTCTTATCCTTTTTAGTCAACAAATTGCCTTGGTTTTCACTGAAATTTATTGTTTGGATCAGGTCGTTAGGTCTTGGAATTACCGCTATGATGATGGAACAAATTGGTAAAAACCTGAAATAGTGTTCTTAGCTTGTTCAGGACATCTCGTGGTAATATTTTGGCTGTATTATATTACATAAAAGTGATTACGTGTGTTATCGACCCACTCCGCTTCCGAGGCTTCTTACCTGAGATTTCCGCGCGCGCGGCGCCCCTAACCTCTTCTAATTAAATTGGTGACATGAAGTGGAATTTTCAAGCAAAACTATTTAGATACGTGTAATTATGTTTTAAATGATGTTTGTAGCGATGCCTCGGGGGGTGAGGCTGGGGCCGGCGGAGGACGAGGTCGCGGTGGAAGTGGTGGTCAGCTCGGGGTCTCCGCAGCACACGACGCTCCTGAACGACAGCCCGTCGCAGCCCGTGGCTTATCACCTGCTGGACCATGGCTATGGCGCTACTCCACAGCATCAGATCAGGCGTGAAGCGCCATCCGCACCGCCGAAGACCTCCGAGGTTGGTACTATATTTTATCTGTTCATAAATTAATGAAAAAAATCAATTCTAGCAGTTATGTATGAACTTTGCATTGAGGTCTACCATTACCACCTACATTCAAAATCACATGTAGTTCTGCTATATGATTTTATTACTAATTTAGTTTTCCAATATATAGAAAATACCTGATTTACTTATGGATCATGCTCTTGTTGAGTTGATTGGTATGAAGGAACAATTAAAATTTTATTTTCATGTGGAAGATGGTCAAAATAAACATTTATAAATTGCTTAAGATCTCAGGTGATTTAAAAAACAATAAATTACAATAGACAATACATTGCAAAAAATAACCTAGAGAAATTTGTCATTATTAATCAGCTGAATAAAGAATACTGAAGTAGATAGAGATATTTATTTTATTGGTAATTTAAGTTTTTATAATTATTGAGAAATCTATTTCTATTACATGTTTGGTTTGTGCTCATGTTGTGTTCATGTATTTGTGTTTATGTGTATTTAAAGGAGGATAGTATATTTTTTCCTAAAATTATTTACAAAAAACAAAATTAATACATGTATTGGTAACCTTTCTATGTTAAATGAAATAAGAGAAAAGATAGATGTGATCTGACTATACATGATGTCATCTCATTTATATGGAAATAAAATATGTGTGATCATCTGTTCCATATAAAATTACTGTGTTTCTGCTGCAGGGTTTATAGAAACATTCAAAATTTAAGTATCAGGATTTGGTTTCTAGGTCAGGTTGGTAACCCTAACAAAGTTCAATGAACTTCCTTGAAAATTTTCATCAAAAATCAGTCCTTAAATCCAGAAATCTATTAAAATTGTAGGCTAGCTATTTTGTATTTAACTTTCAACTAGGATAATCCTGGTATTTTCTTACAATATTGATTAAATTTGGGTAAACTTAGATAGAAGTTGAACTAAAAAAATAAAGTTTGAACTGTTAAATTCTTGGTGTGTGTAGTCCAGTTTATAGTTTATAGCAAATGGATTTACATGCAAGCATTTAACTGAGATAATATAAAATAGTAAAATAAAGCATAATACAACTATGATTTAAGGAAGCAACAATCTGGATGGTTTTTGAAGATATTTGATAAAAATGCAATGGATTAAATTTTATAAATTTCTTTGAGGCATTGGCAGTTGTTTGCAAATAAGATGTACAGAAGAAATATCTCAAAAATGTGTAAAATGTATATTTAACTTGTAAATTTAATTGCTTAATCTCTTGTTTTTAAGTCTTCTTAAATAATATGTTAAAATGTTAACAGTAAATAAAATGTATGTTGTTAATAGGTACTAGGTGTTTTATGTTCTTGCTTATTCAATTATGTATTTACACCTCATTTTAATAACTAGGTACAGTTCACCCAACTGAAATTGAAAGGGCAATTTTAACCTCTCAAGGTACAGCTGAAAATAAAATTACATCAAAAACTGGCCATATAGTTTCTAAGCTGTTATACAATTCCTACAAGCGAGTTTAAACATTTTAGCTTAGATTTATCTATGCACATCTAACTAATATAATAAAGAGGAAAGATTTAATTGTTTGTTTGCATTGAATAGGATCCAAAACTACTGGACCGATTGAAAAATTCTTTCACCATTAGAATCATACATTATCTCTGATGAACATATCAATATAATATTTTCAAAAATTGGAATAAAATTTAAAATAGATGGGTGTATTGTTCTGGCATCATAATCATGATCCTTCATGCAAATTGATTAAATAATTCTAGAACATGTTCTCAATTCTTATCAAAAGGGCTCAGTGTTGATTTAGGTTAAATTATAATATGAATAAGAAATAGAAAATGGTATCCGTGTGTTCACAGTATTTCAACTGCACCCCTGCTTGCAGACTGCATTTCTTTTATAATATTGTATTCTTAAGAAGGGATAAATGGATAATATTTGTTATGTATGCTTGTTAATCGCGTGCAGTTTGCGTTGGTGCCGTTAGAGTAGGCCGCCACCACCTCTCGCCTTGTGTATCTGTGAGATGTCAAGCTCGCCGCACATCTGCTCTGATTTACTTGCACACATGCGCACAACGCAGATTTACAACCCACCAAATTAACAATAGACTTAACTTCACAATAATAATAATTCGAATTTTGAGATAAGAAATTGCCATTCTTTCGCCAGAGGTCCCTTCCGAGAGCTCGCCGGCTTTTGTATTGATTCTAATTTATGTTATGCATTGTTGTTTCGTACCCTCCCCACACACTTCCTTTTTGGGGGCTTTGGCCCCACAATGTTGGAATTGAATTTGTTGCATCAGGTCTTTAAAAAGGCACTGTGCATCTCTCTTTTATTCTTTAAATGTTATTTATCAGACAGTTATTTGTATTAAAAAATAAAAAAAATACGTTAGGTACAAAAAAAAGAAGAATTAGTGGTGGGTTAAAAGTTTGTGAAGTTGTTGTTTTCTATGTTGTGATAATATAACAGAGGAATGGCTATTTGAGGAAATTATCAATAACTGTATCTAAGTGTTGAGAGTAGGTGGACATGTTACTTTCCCAATTGGTAGTAATATAAGTATATCATTAACTCTATTCAGTGTTATACAAATCCAAACAGATAATAAGTTTAATTGATTTTTATATGAGTAATTGTGTAAATAAATAAAACATTAGGTGTTGTGTTTTTGAATTGCAATCATTGCAGTGGGAAGGTACTTAAATTTAAACATAGATGTATGAATATTTCGTTTGTTAGGAGAGGTGTGTTATGTAAAATTATAGAACTCTTCATATTGGGTATAACAAATTTAGTAATAGTTTTACCCAAAAATAACATGCTTTAAATGATTGGATCATGTGCTGTTAAAAGTAGTGTTGTGAAATGGAAAGTGTTTGTTGTGTCAGGCGGTGAAAAGAAGATTGAACTTGAGCGAGAGCAGCTCTGGCAGCCAGGGTCATGTGGTCCCGATGAAGGCTGACTTTAAGACGCCCAAGCAGAAACGAGTCAAGGTACTCACGCCCTACAGCAGACCGTCCAGTTCTATGAAAAAGTACACAGAACGCTCCAGGTACATACATTTTGTTCAGGTAATATTGCAATAAACTACCTACTTACTATTTTCTACCTGCTGCATCATTTAATAATAAATGGGGTTGGGATTTTTGGGTTCAAACACCAGTGTAAAAGCAAAAAGTTTATGAATTCAAGATTGAATTTCTTAAAATAGTTCGCTTTTTACTGTCTTAATATTATATATTTATCATTTTGTGATTGTTTTAAAATAACATGTTAGTTAATGGAAAGGTATGCTCTGCAGGTTTGACACATCATTAGGTTTACTTACAAAGAAGTTTGTTGCGTTGCTCAAGTCGTCGCCCAATGGAGTCCTAGACTTGAACATTGCGGCTGAACAGTTATCGGTACAGAAGAGGAGAATATACGACATCACTAACGTTTTAGAAGGAATAGGAATATTAGAAAAAAGATCTAAGAATAATATACAATGGAAATGTGGTGAGTCAATGTATGATTGCATTAGTTTTTAATTTTCTTACATATAAGTTCCTAGGTCATTCGCCCAAAAATATTCGTAATATATGTTTTTTTGGAAATCTCGCAATGACAATTTAGATATAGTAGTTGATTTATGCATAGTTATATTGTTTTCATAATTTCTAATGTATTAGAATAAATTCAAATTTTGGCGTTCCGGCAAACTTGCACTTAGGATTGCAATCCCGGAAGTAAATTTCAATCCCGGTGAAAAATTATGATATAGTTAAATATTACCTTTCTACAATAGAAAAACCAGGATATCGTTAATCCCACTCGGGATCATGCTTCATTTACGACTGGGATAAGTCCCGAAAAGTGCTTGCGGGATCCCGATATCTCGCTATTGCATTCCCAAAATGGACTAATTAGTAACGATTGTAATTTATTTGTGATTTTATTATAAGAAATTTTTGAGTTGTACATTCCTTTAAAGTTTCTATTGCATAATATTAGCTAAGAAATTTAATATGATTCATTCCTTGTGTTCTAAATAAAGAATAGGAGGATTTGATTTTTCAAATATAGGTTTCATAATTGTATACAGTTGAAAATTCTGAACTTTTTTTGAGGTTATTGTTGGATTTAGTATAGTGCCAAAGATTTGGCCCTTGAGCTCTTATAAATAAAAGGCATGAGCAGTATGCAATACTGCATACTGCTCATGCCTTTACACAATATACATCAACAATATCATTAAACAAATGATGTGTTTAAAGTCTTTACAGATTTTTGTTTGTTTTTGAAACCATTTAACTCCAGTTGGTGTTAAAAAGCAATTCATTCTTAACACCAAAAACCATAACTGTTTTTGATTATTTAAATACAAAAGTAGTTTATTGAACAGGTCTTTTGTGTTGTATATTTTTTGTTCGTATTTCAAATGCAGTTTGCATCCATGTATTTCATGGACGCAAACATTTCATCTTTTCTGTGGCTTCAGTTCGCGGCTGCAACCTTGTGATTATATTAGTTCATTAAAAAAACCAGTACAATAGTATTGTTTGAACGCTCGCGTCCCTTATGCTCAGACATGTGTGCAAATCTTAAACTTTGTTGTTCACACTCAACTGGTTGTTTCATTGTTATTCAGTCAGTTTTCAGGGGTTTTCAATTCAGGCAATAACAATTTTTTTCAACTATTAATTTTTAGGAAGAAGTTGCAAAACTTTTGCTTAATTATATCCGTTACATTCTTCTCAGCAGCATTAACCGCCAAAACCGTCAAAATCGGTTTAGCCGTTACAGACATATACAAATTAATAAAAGCTATTTCTTTAAGTGTTTGTAAATTCTTCCATTCTTCAATTACGGCGGTTCTGAGTTCGCACTCATTGACTGAAGTTGGGATTCTGGATTTGACTCTACGTTTCAATAAGTTCCAGACATCTTTTGTTCTTCTGCGATGTGTATTCGAGTACATTAAGAAATTTCAAAGCTTGTGTTAAGGTAGACGATGGGAAAAAAGCATGCGGCTTGCCTTTTGGTAAGCAGTTATCGACTCGAAACATTACGGGTGCTATCCCTTAACCAAGAATAAAAATATGGGTTATTCTGGTGGTGCCAGAAGTTCTAAACTACAATTTTTTAATTCAAAGTTCCTGATCAGCACACATTTGAAGTCAGAAATTGGGTAAATTTCGTACTCGTCTATAATACGCTCTAAATTTTACTTCAAAAAGGAATTGAACCGATTCATGCTTTGTTTTATAGGTATACAAACATGTGCTATACGTGTATTTTATATTATAAAACAAAATTGAATTAATATTGTTAGAAACGAGATGGTGACCATTCGAAATTAACATTTTATTTTCCTTTTATGATTTTCAACAAGACCCTTTGTCAAACCACGATGATAGATTTTTTTTTATTCATTATGCAATTTACTGGTTGGTTGATAAGTGGCGTAAAAGGCAACGCTGTGTCTTTTTATAGAAGTGTCGAGAACTCCAAAAGACCCTAATCCTAAGTTGAGATCGATTTCCGGTTGTATTAATTAGTGGTTGGCTTGGTAGGCGGCGGCGGCGTGGGCGGCGGCGGGGGCGGCGGCGGGGGCGGCGGCGGGGGCGACGCGGCGGCGCGCGCGCGCTCGCTGGCGCGGTGCGTGGCGGCGCTGTCGCGGCGCGAGGCGCGGCTGGCGCGCGGCGTGGCGGCGGCGGAGCGCGCGCTGCGGGAGCTGTCGGCGCGCGACCACCACCACGCCTACATCACGTACGCCGACCTGCGCTCCATCAGGGACTTCCGCAATCAGACCGTCATACCCATCAAGGCGCCGCCCGATACCAGGCTCAGCGTTAGTATACATTCTACATTGGTCCTTATCCTTGAAGTCCTTGATTAGTTTATTTTGAGGGTCTCTAGTGTTATCCACGTGTCATGATTATAATGTGATTTTTTATTCACTAGGTACCCCAGCCAGATGAAAAGGGCTACACGATTCACCTCAAGTCTTTGTCTGGCGAAATAGAAGTTTATCTCTGTCCAAAGGAGAGACCACCATCACCTATTCCATGTAAGCTGCAACTTTTTATGAAATACACCCAAACATAATTAAATGTGTTCTATTACAATTGTCACAGACAAATACTTTTAAATAAAAATGTATTGAATGTAAAATATTTTGTTTGTTTTTTGTTTCAGCATCAGCCGATCCTCTTTTAGAAGACAATAAAGCGCTCTTGGCGCCACTCATCGAACAGTTCCAATCTCTTCCTTCTAGTTCAATTATGGCAGATTTTACGTAAAGTATCCCAGTGAATGGACCTACTTAACAGTACAATGAAACATTCGATATTTTGATTGAGTATGTACATTACATGTTCTGAATGCACTTGCAGTACGCCAGTGAAGCGTGAGAGCGGTTCGCTAGTGGTGCAGTCTCCGTGTACGACGGACCCCACGCTGCCGCTGGCGGGCGCTGCGCCGACACTGACGCCGATGGCCGCCACGCTGACGCCGATGGCCGCCACGCTGACGCCGATGGCCGCCACGCTGACGCCGATGCCCGCGCCGACATGCACTGACGCCGGCTCTGCTCCACACACTCCCCTTTCCACACCGGAGAGTAAGAACTACCTTTTTAACACAACATCATGCGTAAACCCTTGATGTTTTAGAACACTAAGAGCAGCACCAATGCTTTGCCCATGTAGATCTACCAATATCATGTAGCAGCAATAATTTCATTAGGTATTTCACAGTTCACGTCAAGTAACTTCAACTATTTAAATAACGTAGTAACTATTTAAAAAAAAATCTCTCCATCGGCCAGATAGTATGGAATAGTTCAAAAATACAGAATAAAGTACGCACATTCGTGTATAATATTAATATAAAGATTAAGGACTCGCAGGAAAATAAGTGATGTTGAAAATACTATATAATACGTAATCACATTTTACTGATCAAAACAATTAAACCTGTGAAATAATTTTAGAAATCCACTTAAAAAGTGTTGAGGTCTAACTTCCGAGGTCGTATACAACTTAGGGATTTTTAATAGTTTTGTCTTGTCTTGTCACAAATACTTAGTTGTAAATGACCTTAAGGGTTAGACCTGAATGCTTTAACTTGACTTGAAAAAAGTAAAACAAATTGTACATCGTCTTAAGTACATTCGCACGAGCGCCACGTGTATAGAACCAATGCTCGGAAACGCAACTTTAACTTCCCACAACATTTTAAAATTTAATAATTTTTTCAGCTTTGTTTTATGTTTCTTACATTTTTATAATTAATCGAAAAAAAAATTACTTAACTTTTCTTTTGTGATTAGATTTTCTGTTTGCAATTTTTTTTCGCTCCATTGGTCATCAAAAACTCAAAACATACTTTCGGATCAAAAACTCAAAATATCTTTACTGTGATACCTACAAGTATCGTATGAGAAAGTAGAACATCTTTGATGACCTAAAATGTGTTACCTCTTCGTCTTCAGACGCAGCTGCTCGAGGTCGGCTCCGCAACGCGTTGATAGCTGACAGTGACGACTTTGCCCCCATCATGGGAGGTGGGCGCTTCCAGCTGCAGACAGAAGACCAGGAGTCAGGTAATGCACACAGCTACCCTAATACAACCTGCCACCATTTGGTGAGTTAGGTAACCAAATGCTTACTTATCATACATATAAAAATCATAAGACTGCTTTCATTTCTGGAGTTGAAACATTTGGTAAAACTTGAATTTAAAGGGAAGGATTTTACAAGTTACAAGTGATTGGATTTTAAGGTGCATTAATATGTATGTTTCTCCCTAAGAAAATACTTCATGGACATTAATGAATTGTTGAGGCTCGTTTTTTTTGTCAAGATTAGCAAATTTTTAATATAAAAGTTGAAGTTGACAGGCAAAAAAAGTTGATGTCTCAGATTTACCTTTAATTAAGTTTTGTTATACCTAAAAAATAAAAAATAATATATAAATATACCTATAAATTTAAGGTATAATGTCTGGTTACCGGGTTATAAGACGAAGTTTTCCAGTGTAAAAATTTACGTCTATAAGTTATAAGTCCATAAAAAATCTTTGACAACAATTTAATCACCTACAAAATACGAAAGTTATTAATGATAACAAGTAATGTAATTTATTTTATTGATTTTCATCAAATTCACGTTAACTAAGTAAACACAGTCATGTAACGAAAGTCAAAGACGAAATTCAGGTGCATTCTCTGCACCTGAATTTCCGATTACTTAGTACATAATAAGTAAGGAATAATTGCAATTTCATCTATAGTAAATTTATTATTATTGAATGTGGTTGCTCGAGGGGTGCTGAAGATGTATAAGATTAAGATCTAGGATCATGGCTTCTATTCCGCGGTGCAGGGTGGGGCAGGGTGACAGTGAGACACCGGGTCGGTGGGTGAGTGGGACGGTGGGACAGTGGGGCGGTGGGACAGTGGGGCGGTGGGACAGTGGGACGGTGGGACCGTGGCGGCGCGTGCCGCTGGGCCTCTCACTGTGACCTGTGTGTGACGTCACATCACAGTCAGAGTTCTAGCTCCACGCGCCGCACAGCTGCGGTGACGACGCCAGCCTTGCCATCATCATACGCATCTACATGTATTCGACATACACATAATATGCTATTCATGTTCCTGTTTTATTTCGTTTCAGAATTAGTTAGGAAAAGATTATGTCAATCCTTAAAGGCATACTATGCAGGATATGAATACAAATATTTTTAAGTAATGCTACTCATTTTAAATTGCTTTATGGACAAAATGGTAATTGGTTTCATTAGTAAAATGTGCAATCAAAGTATAATCAACTCACCATAATGCTTTTTGCTAACATTACATTGTTTATTTTGTCTGATTTGTACTGAATTTTGTGAAATATTTTTGTTTAACTCCGTATGTGTATGTAAATGACCTGCACTAATATAAATGGTAAAATAACCGATAACAATGAAAATAATATTTTTAGAAACCCCTTTCTAATGGTTGAGGGAATTAAATTTTGCACAATAATTTTTGTAACGTGGTTTTGTAAAGAAACACTTAACTATGAGTTTTACTGCCATCTAGATAGTGGTTTTTGATAAAAATCCAGATTCCACCCAGTTAAACCGCAAGTATCAGCTTCGATGGTTGCTGAGGTCCGACGTTAGTATATTGTTTTGTAAAAAAAAGAAATAATATTGCGGGGGTGTGCGGGTGTCGCGGGCGGGGCGGGAGCGCGGGCGGGGTGGGGCGGGGCGGGGCGGGGCGCGGGTCGCGGGCGGGGCGGGGCGCGGGTCGCGGGCGGGGCGGGGCGCGGGTCGCGGGCGGGGCGGGGGCGCGGGGCGGCGGCGTGTCGCGCGCTGCTCCCGTGCGGCTGCAGTGCATACTTTGTAGCACCATGGGATTCAGCTCACGGCGCGCCGCTACTAACCAACCAGTCAGCATTAACGAAAACACATCTAACTATCACAGCACTTATCTCATCACCTCATTATTGTATTTGGCTCAAGCTTTTCCTAATTTTTTTGATAAATCTTAGTATCGATATTCATTGTTTTTGCAAGCTTAAGCCAAATAAATTAATATTGGTTAAGGTTTTTCTTGTCTCTGTTCTAATAAAAATGTTTCTAATCTGTTAATCCTCATCGCACAAATTCGCTTTTGAGATATTGGAAACGTGTGTGTTTTTGTAATTATCCTAATAAGTTTTTCTAACATGTATCTGATGTGTTGTAAAGTAAATATATATTTAAATTTTATGTAAATTAAATGAAATATTCAGTGTACGAGTACGGCAAAGAAGGTGATCAATGGGTTAATAATTCTTGCTTATGACAGCACAATGTTTTCTATACTGTAAATATAAAATATTTTTATCAGTTTCTAATAAGATGCATTATTTTTCCATGCTCTACTTTAAATGTAATTAATGGCAAACCATTGCCAATGTTCTCCATTACTTTTCTTTGGGTAGAACAGTTGTCAGTAATATGGTTCAAAATTTAATTCAGCAATAGGGAATATGCTTTTTTTTTTGATGACCTGGGTGGCGCAGTTGGATGTTGTATTCTTATTTATTTAGTATATACCATATCGTTGCTTAGCACCTGCGATACAAGTTCTTACGATACTTGGCTGAGTCAATGTGTGTTTCGTGATGTGGTTATTTTATTTATTGATTAATTTTAATTCGACTCCACGAATAAACACAAATCCGTTAGATCTTCTTAAATATCTGACTTATTAATTAAGTTTCAAAGTCGTGAGTTAGACAGAGAGATCCAATATGTACAATGACGTCAATGAGCGCCATACAATTTCCATAGAAAAGGTTATCCTGATGGCGGGTGTGTGTGGGTGTTAATGTTTATCTTACAATTCTTATGTTATATGTTATGTTTTCATTGTAAATATACAGTTTCCACATACTTAACGATAAATTGATTGAATAAATTTTAATTCCATTCATGTTCCCTGCGTTTAATCAATTAGATTTTGTCATCAACTTGCTCGGCATGTTACTTTTGTTTTTTAAACAATCTGTAGTCTACAATTTAAAGTATGGATTATTTAGATTAAAGACTTTATTTAAGTAATTGGCAGTTTTATATCAGTTTTTTAAATTTCTCCAAAATAAAACACTAGTTAAGTTTTAAATAATATGATTCTATTTTTAAATAAACATATGAAATTAATATTTCTAGAGTCATTGGAGCCGTTCCTGGCGCTGGAGCCGCCGATGTCTGCAACCGACTACGGGTTCTGCCTCGACCACGACGAGGGTCTGTCGGAGCTATTCGACTTCCAGTTCTAGCTCGCGACGTCGCCCACAGCTCATGTACCTGCCCAGTATACCGTATTCTACATTTTATAGTGCATCTGCTGACAATCCGCGAAGCTCATGTTATTAGGTATACTGTGTTTAACTATTATCGTTTACTGAAAGCGATGTCTTACGGGCTATGCGGTTTTACAAAACACTGAAAATTGGAGCGTCAGTTGTGGAAACAACAGTGCTGGACACTAAATTACAAAATAGTGATGTTTAGTTAAAGTTACAGCCGATGTCACACAGCCTCCTAATCTAGAATATAATCGTTTATTGGTTCGTCAAAACACAGCTCCTTAAAGGCTACAAGTGTGACAAAATGTCGATTTGTTATAAAATGGAACCGCATAAGTGTACAATAAAATTGTAATTATGAATGAATTTATTCGTGTACGTATGGACATGTACGTACGACAGCGTGTATGGTTTTAAGACGCTATCAATGGAGGTTGGTTGCCGCGGCTGTAACGTTGTAAATATAACAAGTAATGAACGGTGATATCTTAGCGGCCTTCGATTTTACTTGTAAAGCTAGTTGTAGTGTTTCATTGTCATACATTTGTGCCACTTCAGAGTGCTAACTAAGTTTGTTGCACGCTCGGCCCCTTGTCGGATCGAACTATCGTTTGCCAAATATTTAGTTCGTACAGATTATTTTATCTCATCATATATAAGTTTGAACATTAGGCTAAATTGTCATTGTAAATAGCACTTGACTGAACGGGTGCGTGAAAATAAACATGACTTATTAATAGTAAGTATGAGTACAAATTGCTGATGCGTCCCAAGTTTTAAGCGGAATTATACTGGAGCAAATATTACGGCATTTTCTCTTGTGATGTATGCCAACTAAATTATAAACAGTGCTTTTGTAAAGTGTTTTAATGACCTTGTTTCTTTTGTATTGCCACTTACTATGTTAACGTAGGAAAGACATCTGATTGTGTACCAACGTATCTCGTTCAGTCACCTTAATATACATACATATGTACAGCACAAATTGTAAAAAACTATAAATATAAGGGCATATCAAAGTAATTTTATTATTAGACATAGAATGTGCGATTGAGAGCAAATTACCTGACGTATGGAGATGAAGCATGCCGGATTAAATCAGTTATTTTATGCTCCTTCATTCTTGTTTAGTAAAATGTAACATTATATTTTCAATATCAACTGACCCAATATCATCGCACGCATGTAACGTACTTAGATTGTTTTATTTAAAAGCTCAAATTAAGTAGTTTGTAAACAAGTAATTGGTGTATTGTAAATTCCGGTTGAATGAAACAAGAAGCACATCTATAGAACTCGGTGGCTTATGCATTACATACATTGTATCCCAATGGCGAATCCAGGATTATTATTATCACATTCAAAACTGACGACCTTATTTTTAGAAACTTTGGGGGGGGGGGGGTTGACCTCACTAACGGTAGGAATAAGCTGAGTAAACGCTACAAGTTCGAAGAACTCAAAAGGGCGTGAGCCCTTTAGCCCCTCCCCTTGGATCCGTTAGTGCTTCATCCGCTTGAGCATTAATTTGTAGTAAAATAACAGCAGGGGAGCAATTTATTAATCTCCTGTGATCTAGAATAAAATTTAAAAAAACCTGTCAAGTTCGAGTGAAACTCGTGCATTAAGGGTTCCGTACACGAAATAAATGTAAATGGTTTTTTTAATGATTTTTAAAAGAAATAAGGTCCATCTTATACAAAAAACATTAGAACTAGGCGATTAAATGTTATATTTGGAACATTGGCTTAGAAATAATGTTTTCATATTATTGTTTCCTTCAATCAAGTCCACTGCATTATAATAAAATGCCACGGTCGAGTTTCATAAATTGAATTTAGTTTCACATCACTGGTTTAAAAATTTTATGTTGACAATAGGTTTTTAGGTAATAAAATATAGCGCAGGTGCTGGAGGAAGTTGAGTTTGCAAACTATGAGGACCGCATTCTATGGATAGCTTTGTACTCAGAAAAGCTTGTAGATTGATGATTCTGGATGTTGTTTTTTTTTATAGAAGGGATGTTTATTTACTCCCATTTGAAGTTTGGTGTTGGTGCACGTTTAGTCTGTCATTTTCGAAAGGATATTCTTTTCGTTCAATTTCAAACTTTTTTTTTTTGCTATTGACTTGTTATATTATTTTATCATAAGAACGAATGGATATTGTCAAAGCATTTGTTAAGTCATTATAAAAAAAAAATGGAGTTCCCTGGCAACAAAAAATGTCTAAATTTTAAACTATCCACAGAATGCGGTCCTCACATTTTGCACACTGAATTCCCTCCAACGGCTGTACAAATAGGCATTAAAACTATCTTGATTTCTCTTGAGTTGAATACTTTGATTTATGTATAGGTTTTAAAAAATTGTTGCGATCGTAAAGAAGTTGTTAGAATCATAAATATGTTTGTGTTAAACAGGAAATGAAATATTCTAAGAATCGTTTAAACGTTTTTATCTTTTAAATTATTTTTCATTGAAACTTTTCTTTGAGGTTTTTGTCAAAGTAATTTTTATTTCTCAGTTGGTACTGACGGTCGCGACTGGTTTACGCTGAGAAATAATTTATTTTTATTTTATAGTTTCTAATACATTTAGCTCATAAACGTGTGTTTATTTTATTTTCGTTAACATTCTACAAATGTCCTCTTTTTAGAACGTGACAATTGGAAAATTTTATATTGTTTTATTGAAATCGTGACAGAATCTGGGGCCAAAACGTATGAGAATAGGAAGTACAAATTTATCAAAATTTCTCATGTTTAGTTTAAGATTTTACTCTACATACTTCCAAAAGTTAAGTTTCATATTTTCTTTTTGTTAAATAAATTGATAATGGTTTTATTCTTTTTCATAAATTAACTTTTTCTGAAACACTAAAAAAATAAAATTTCATTTGTAAACCAATCTATTATATTTGTAGTATTCATGTCAACATTGTGAATATATGCTCCGATAGTTGTGTGGCTCAACGGCTACCCCAGAATGCATGCAATGTAATAATTTGTAAACTATAAGTTCTCTCTGATAAATATTAAGGTAAAAACCTCATTAAAGTTACGCTTATAATATTAGCTATCAAATGTTGGCAGTTAACTTCGAACAGCTCCAATGCGCTAGACTTCGTTGGAACTTAACTGCAAATTGAATGAATATAAATGTAAAACAATTGTTGCAACGAGTACTAAGTCCAATCACATCGTGTCTAAAGTGACGTGACGCGTGGACTGCTGCGTCCATCTTGCTTGTCCATGGTCATCAGATCAGTTTGTCATCCTCCTTTGGTAAGCGGCCTGTCCCCGCCTTAAGCCGCACTGCTCTGGAAATCGAGCTCCCCTTTTTATAGAAACTTAATGTTAGTACATTTTTTTAATTTCATGACATTTATTATCTATGAATGGGAGGCCGATTTTCAGACCACTGCGCCGCCGGTACACGGTATACAGGGTCCTAACTTGTATTTCAATAGACAATATCAAATTGTTTTATATCAGAAATTATATCATTAAATTCATAATTGTAAATTTTCCTAATGCTAACTTTATGGTAAATATGATTTTTTATTTTGTAAGTTCAGCAATTTTTTCAGTATTTTATTTATCCATTATCGTTATCCTTGTACTTATTTTTGTAAATACCGTGTGGTTGCTTTAATTCCTTAGTCGTCTTGCAAACTAATGTCAATGAATGGGTTGTATCCTATAATATTATTTAAAATGGCCGATTTGTAAATTTTTGTACGAGACATACTTGTGAAAGGACTTCCTGGTGTTAAAGTATATAATTAAAAGGTGCAATGTTATAATATACCATATGTATTTAAGGAGTCTGTGTTGGTATCGCGACTGTGCGATGCGTTAGTGTAGATGCGCCAGCGTCGTATCGGTTGTTGTTGGAGCGCGGTTTCATTTGTATTCATTTGTGTTGGAAGACTGAAGTTTGATAATTCCAATTTCGTCGAACGTGCGAGTTATTTGTTGATTGAATTTAAATATAAAGTCATATATAGTTAGGTTATATTTTTAATAAATATAATATTGAGATATGTAAAATAACTGCGTGTTTTAATTCTAAACATTTGAAAACGAGACTAGTATCACACACCACACCACTAAAAACTAAGCATAAAATAAAACTTAATATAAGTAAAGAAATACACAAAACTATATTTATAGTTGATATAATGATAGTTTCATAAACTTTTTTCCCTTTCTTTCCTTAAATACGTACTGTGAATGCTGCCACACCTGTACACTAAAGAATTCGGAAACCTATATTTTAAAACCGTCAGCTCTTATTGATGCTTACTCTATTCAACTATGGTATCAATGTTGCGTTGTCAGTCTTGTATGATGTCGTGTAAGGGGAATTCCCTGAAGGATTTGCTCCAAATGTCTGTGAAGGCGGTGCTGACGAGGTCATTGATGAGAGGTCGGATCACCGCGAACCCTGGCTTCCAGGAAGCGTTGATGACTCGGTCCAGCATCGACTCTGAAATAATAAAAATAGGACTCGGTCCTTCGCAAAAACACATTTTTTGTAGTTTCGATGTTGATACTTAGTAAAGAGAGAGTAGTATATTGCTTACCGTGTAGCTGGTGTGTATAGTGTGATATTATTTGCAAGCAGCAAATGAATTAATTATATTCTTTCATTTCGGGATAACAAGTTTTAAGTTGAGTTAAACCTGAAAAAAAAGTACGCTGTACCGAGTACGCTGCGACCCTGAAGCAGGTTCCCGACATGGACGTCCATGTCGCCAATGTGGTCGACCTGCACGAGCACGTCGAGCCCAGAGAGCCCAGCGAGTCCGTCGCGCCGCTTGATGCGTGTCGTCTGCGAGTAGTCACGCAGCGTCATGTTCCAACGACCCGCGCGATGCACCTCCACACCGAGTACGTAACCCTAAACGAAATCGATTTTTTTAAAGATTTTAACTAAGATATATTGTTTCGTTTTGTATGTTACGCTCAAAGATCGCAAACACTCATTGAGCGAAAAAGGGGCAACGGGCGAAAAAAGGTTGTAATTGAAAAACAGCTGCAACGTGAAATTCGTGTAGCTCTTAAAAACAGCTGGTCACTGTAATACGAACGTACTTTTCACTTTACTTCTATAACTTGTATTTGTATGTAACTTTTTTTGTTATTCGCTCAGTGAGCGCTTTCGGAATTTGAGGGTAACATTTACCTATAACAGTGGGTAGGTAACCAAGAATAGTTTTTTCCAAGCGGCTAATACAAATCTAAATATAAGTATGTAAATCTACTAATAACTTACTAAAAAGTCGTAGTTTCCTTCTAGCCACTTCTCTGGAAAATATTGAGAGTAGATTATCCTCTGATTGTCCCAATCTGTCCTGCAAACCACGAAAATAAAGAGCTTAATTTACTTTTAAAGAAGTATCATTGATAACAATACTTTGTCATATAAGTAAAAATAAACCACATCACAATACAAACATTGACACAGCCCTTCAGTAAGTATCCTGAGAACTTGTGATCCTGCTGCTAAGCAACGATATGGTATAAGCTACATAGATAAGAATACTACATCCAAGACCAATACTTCTTGCAAATATCGCAAAGTTCAGCCCCCACCGGGATTCGAACCTTCAGCGTAGCAGTCTGCTGTTAACACCACCGTGCCATAGAGATCGTCCAAACTAGAAGTAACAGCAGGATAAGTATATCCTCGTGCTCCTACCAGAAGGAGCACAAGTAGGAGCAAGTGGAAACGCTCCTATAATCGATTATCATTAATTATACAGTGTTTGGTATCTAGATGCAAAGTTCTATGGTGAAGCTAAAATATACTATTTAGAGTTGTTGGAGCAATAGACAAATTTTGCCAAATTTGTTTTACTGACGGAATAAAAAAAAAATAAGTTGTTGGATTTGTTTAAACCTCTTGAAAAACATGCTCGGTTATTGTTCTTTCTTCTGAGACATCATTTAAATGGATATTCTTGTGTAAGGCTTATGATAGCAGGTGGAAGAAGTAAAGGTAACTCTAACCTACATAGCTATACGAAAATGTATCTACTTGTATTTAGTGACGGTTGAATTGGTCCACCCTCGTTCGTAGACATCTGTTAATAGCAGCGTGTAGCTGAGTCCGTTGAGGGATCGCTTTTGTTTCACTTCTGTCGCGAAGTGAGGGTCGAATGAGGCGACGCCTATTTCAGGGATACCTGTTTAAATAAAGTTAGTTACATCTCTACAAAAATTTTGAGACCACCCCATTTTCTTGTATTAAAATGGAATCAAGACGGAATTATATAGTTCTTAGTAAGTAATATCTTCGTACATAAACTAAGTAGTACCTAACCTACAAGTTCGTGGTCAACCGCAAACAACTGTGTGAGTGTTCCAATGTAACAATTTTAATTAATGAGGTGTCCGATTTATATTTATAGTCCGATAATTCTTTACTACTATGTACTTCTTAGTATAATTTAATATTGTACAATATGTATATTTTTGAGCTCGGCATTTTCCCTCTTTCATTTTACATCCCACTCGATATGATAGCAAAATATTTCTTTTATTATTTTGCTCTTTATTTATTTTTTTGTACTCATCACACACAATTTTTTTTACCACAAAAATTTACCCTATGTAAACTTGTATAGATAAATAAAATCAAGTTGTATACCTGTTTTGAAATAAGGTCTTATCTTATTGAACGACCTTTTTATGCATGCGTCAAATTCAGGAGAACTCTTCTTGCAGCCTGAAAATATTTTCTCTGAAAAGAAAAAGTGGCATTATTGTTCAAATTAAGCAGGTAGGGTGGGTACCAACATTTGCAATGTGTAGTAGGTAATCATCTTTATAATTATGTTTTCATTGTCATTACAGGTTCGCTGTTTTGAATACATGGATAATATCCGTGCGAAGCCGGAGCGGGTCGCTTGTTAAAATAAAACATTCGAATTGAGAACCTTGCCGGTCAGATTTTTTTAAAATAGATGGTCAAAGTTCTTTCACTTTTAATTTCGTTCTTCATAACACTGCATGAAGTACGAACGAATTAGAAAAAAAATAACATCACTAAAGTACATATAGATATTTAGTTAAATTGCAATAATTATTTTTAAAAAAATGTATAAAGATGCCTTTTTGGCTAATATATTGTTTTTAAAAGTAAAAAAAGGGTTTTTCTTTGATTATGATGTTTGTTGTAGATGTAGGTAATATGTTTGTTATAGATGTAATGATGTTCATATCACTATTGTAATAAATTTGTAGATTTTTTTTAGCGAATGCCATTTTTTTCCTGTATTTAGTGTTTCTTTCTTCCATCAATGATCCCTCATGAATGCAAGGTCTCAGCAGGTTATAAAATTTCTGATTCATTGTTTAAATATTTAGATAGAACTTTTCTCCTTACTCATCATCACAACTCTCAACAAAAAAAACCTTAATTTAGGTGTAAAATTGAATTTTTAGTCATATTATACAACCAATTTTTTGGTAGTGCAGAAAGCCTTGAATAAAATTAGCAGATATAGAAGCTTTAAATTTAGAATACAACTAGAGTTTAGTGTATTAATCAAGGAAAAACTAAAAGGGTTTGCAATTTCGGTCCAGTTTTTAAAAACACCAGGATAAGTATGTAGATAAGGTTATAGAATTACAAAGCGTACCTGTATATGTGTTATTAAATAATGGAGTAATAGGTGTAATCAGGTAGAAAAATGTTCACAGTTAAATGGTCAACGGAATGAAAAAGGATTGACTACAAAACTAATGAGATGCCATCAAAAACATAACTTGTAAATATACCAAGTCTCGCATTTCAGTTCTTCTATCGCAAAAAGTTTTGAGATCTATGTAATACCAAGTCAGTTGATTAATTCAGTCCCTGCATAAGGGTCCTTCTGTCTCAATATACCTAAATATTTTCTTACCACTAGGGTTGATATGATTTCAATTTTGGTGTTCTCTGGTTTACTATCTAACCATCTTGTAAAAAGTTAAATGGGATTGACTTCAATTTATGCTCTATACAATAAAAAGACGAAATCGGACTACTCTGTAAAAAGGTATGCGTGGTCATACATTAAAAATATACGGGGGGAAATGAGAAACTCTTCCGTTTTTTGTTTTTTGTCGGTTAATAAAAGAATGATAAAAATTAAGTCTATAAATTTTCCATTGGTTTTCCTAAAAACTAGAAAAAATGTGGTTAATTTAATATAAGAGTAATAAAAAGAGTATAAAGAGTAGTTATAATTGTTTACGAAGAAACAATAAATGAATAATATTCCACATAAAAATATATGTACTTATGAAAATGTTAATATAAATAATCGATTAGAACCGCAAAGATCGTGTTCAAGTTAGGTGGAAAATTAATGGCGGTAAGAAAAAAACGTAAAGCTAAACTCTTAAATTTAAGCGAATTTAAAAGTCCCTTTCCTCTTGGCAAAGCTTTTGGGGTCGAATTGCAGAGGATTATTCTTATGTTTGATGCCTCTAAGATCAAATCAATAAGCAAACTAAATTCGTAACTTTTTGAAGAGTTTTCAGAATTGGCCAGAATTGGAATCGTTTAATTAGGCGCTAACTTAAATAATACATAGATATGTGCTAGATTTAACATTTCCAGTTTTTTAAACCGAGACCTTTTTAAAAGCAGGCGCTAACCTAAACGAGAATCATTTTCACAATATAAATTAGCAGCTATTAATATTCCGTTTGTTTAGCTCTGTGCAATATATTCTATGAATAAGAGACGATAATGCAGTGTTATGTATTTACTGACGTAACAAAATGCTTGAGTTGGTACCTACCTAAATTAGCAGCCATCTAAATCACATCTATTCATTTATTTTCTACTATGTTTAAAGTAAGTAAACGCTTAACTTAATGTGTAATGGACCGATTTAACGTATGTATTCCTTTTAATTTTGTTGTTATACACATTTAGGTACCTAGGTATATAGGTTGATTGATATATGGGACAGTGATTTGCTTCTTTCATGTGTTTAGCAAACTTAGGTACCTACCTTGTTTTTATGTCAAAGATTGTGAAGAAGCTGGTGCCGTCCTTGTGTCTTGGTTTATTTGTTTGATGTCAACAACGTGCTAAAACTTGCACAATAATATGATTCGCGGTGACAGGTTATGGGCTATGCGTTCAGGCGAATGAAATAAGACACAGAACGGAGTAATTTAGTCCTGCGCTGAGCTGTACCAATGTGTTGCGGCGAGATTGCGCAAAGACATCCTAGGTTGCTACTACGGTTGTTCTGCCGCTATCATCTCAGATGAGGCATGCGATTAAAAAAACTCATTATAAATATGACATAATGGAACTATAGTGGAATAGGTAAGTGATTGTTCTGTCAGTGCCTAGTTTTTAAGAAACGATAACCAATAGATGAATCTGAAAAAAATAGGTATGACGGGTAACAGTGTATTGCAGGTAGGTAAAACTTCGGTATAACCTGTCCGTCGGTAGGTAGGTAAGGTAGATTTGTAAACAAAAACTAAAAATTGAGACCATTTATAAATAATAGAGACAAACATTGACTTGTTTAAGTTTAAATACGCAATCTCAATCAATCAATCAATCTTTGCATTTGTGATGGTTTCCTCATGTCTGCAATGTTGCTTTAAATGTTTTGATGACACGAATCTCAAGTAGTTTCACCTACTGTCTACTGCTACGTAATAACACTGTCTAATGAAATTCAAATTATCGTATTTTATTAATTCAAGTACTTATTACTTAAGTATGGACTTAAGACAAATGGACATTTGTTTTACGAGTTAATTGATTACACAGTTAAATAAAGCATGTTTATTCATTCCTCATTTTGTAATGTGTTTTATTTGAAAGATTTTCACTTTCATACCCTATTGTGGTCACTCAATAGGGTATGAAAGTGATGAAGTAG
This sequence comes from Choreutis nemorana, assembly GCA_949316135.1. Lineage (NCBI taxonomy): Eukaryota > Metazoa > Arthropoda > Insecta > Lepidoptera > Choreutidae > Choreutis > Choreutis nemorana. The sequence continues at coordinate 3,960,009 of OX438597.1, read as the reverse complement.
CAAGTGATTAAGTATCTATAAGTTGATATAGTTTTTTCTCCTGTTGGTACACTTTCAGTACAAAACCTTAATGCGGTAATTTTAAAATATTTTAAGTAGGTGTATTAGACCTGTCTTAAATAAATCGTAGGCGCTACAAGTTTGAGTAAGTGTTAAAATAGAAATAACTTATATATATGATTATTATTTTTTTCGGGCTGCAGATAAGACTGTCACTATGAGGTCAACAGATTTTAGTAATATTTTTTCTATTTTTCAAGACCCGATGTTAGGCACATAATGTAATACCTTATTAACAGTCATTTAATTTTATGAGTGTTAATTGAAAAGCTTTTGACAGTTATGTTTCAATTGGTTTGTTATGGTAGTAGGTAGGGAAACTTTTGTAGTTATTTTTATCTCATTAAAATATTGAAGTCCATAATTTAAACCCTGCTTTATGCTGGTATTTTACGTGTATTACGTTAAAAAGTAATCAAAAAATCTACTCACTGATTGCTGCAAGCTCTTCTGCAGATTTTGTAGTATGTAAACAGAAAATTATCACAAATGTGGCACAGTTGATAAAGTTTTTCATTTTTATTCGTAAAAGCTCCTTTCCGAAAAACGTGTTTTTATCTTTAAGTACCAAGAGGTAAAAAGTAGCAAAAGGTTTAATTTACAGTAGGTAAGAAAATACGACAAATAAGATCAGTAGTTGGAATGGCAACGTTATCCAGCGACGTCTATGTTTGGACTCGTGCTCTGGCTGTCCATGGCTAGCTAAACCTTGTTGTGACGAAACAAAGTCCCCACCTATGTTCTGCTATGTTTAAGGAATTCCTCCACCTTCTTAAAGTTTTCTTAACATTCTTAAGGTTCAATTACACTTGTTATCGTCTATCAGATTTTTAGGTGTGGAAAATCGCTATTTAGTATGAAGATTCGTTGCATGCGAATCTATACAGCTTTCAACTGCTTACCCTACTTCATACTAAATTACGGTTTACCATAGCTATATAAAATGCTTATCGATGCTAACAAGTTTACTACCAACATTACACGGTTAAGTATTTTGATTGTACGAGTAGCATCGCAGAAACCTTGTGATATTAAAGGATCAAAATGCAATCTTCTGCGACGTCGCTGTTGCACTCTTCTACATTAGAAATAGATTGCTAATCCTGTAGTTACGTTTGCCCCCTTCATGACAAAAATATACAACTGTACATTAAATAGCAATAAATCGCGCGGTACCTAATAAAACTACGCTGTTTAACCGCGCTGTTGATGCGCTTGATGTTGGATGGTGCGAGTAGCGGCGCGACTCTAAAACCACCCTTAAATTGTATATAGGTAATTATAAATATATTTACAACGTCGGTTACTGGGGGTTGCTTCGTGGGAACGGGAAGTGTCAGTTTTCTAAAGTGCTGTATAAGTGTGGAGAAAGTGATACACGTCGCTTTGTTAAGAAACCTATAAGAGTCTACAGTAGGTAACCGTACTAGCATGTTACTGTAGGCTGATTCATTATTCCATCTATTATTATTCATCTTTTCATCATTTCATTCCTCATCAAAACTTGGTAATAAATATAACTTGACGCTAGCAAAAGACGTAAAATGGCTACTATGATGGCGAATGTTATCAAACAAAACAAATCTTGGTTGTAACAAACTAACACATGAGCTTAATGGTTAAATATTTGTGAAATGCGAACTATTTAAGATGAAAGTTTTATGAGGCGGTTAATAAATTTGTAAATTAGTAATCCAGTACTTAACTCATACATTATGAAAAAAACAAGTGAAGTTATTGCCATGATGATGACAACGCCATACATAGGTTACCGTGCCCAGGTCAACAAAATAATACACGGATTTTATTCACCTCACATGGCACATAAAAATACAAACAAAATTTTTGCGTCTTTTTATTAAAAATTCATTTGTTCGTGCTTATTTTGATAACTTAAAACATAATTATAAAACTAGCCTTAAATTACGCTAGAACCTATTATCTGTCTGTGTAATACAATTGTCTGATCTTCCAACTATCTTTATTTGTATCCACTTTTCTGAATAACCTACAGTAATAATTTATTACAAGATAAACAATTCTTTTGAGCAATTTATGTTACGACGAACTTATGAAATATAATTTCACTGGTTTATTTGAACACTAGCATAACTATATTATGATGTATTCATTATAGCAACTAAGTATGTACCTAGCTAATACACAGGGTATGTGACAGAATACTTTACTTTTATTACAACTCACTTCACTCATGACAGGGCCAAAATGTTGTTTTGAAAAATGTTTTATTCTTTACGCATCGCATCTAATAAGCACTTACATCTCTCTACTAGCTTTCATGCCTTCACTCCATTCCATAAAACGAGCTTCGAAAAAAATCGTCCGTATGTGCCACTCACCAATGAGCTGCGAGTATTTTTTCCGTAGCAGTTCAACTCGACTCGTGGAATGGAGTATTGTTCATTTAGATAGCTAACAGAAAAAGGTAATTTTGATATTTGTGATACGTTTTCTTACTCGACGTGTAACATTAATGTCACAAATACTTTGATTTTAAAGAAAATTCAATTTAAAACTGATTACTTTAGTTAGTTAGTACTTTCTTTTCGTCAATACTAATTTTTATTTATAAGCAAATTTGAGATATCTATAAATTCAGGTTCGCGCCCACGATCGACTTTGTGTAGAACCACATGTTCCTCCTAGTCTTGTTGATCGATTTAGTGACTGAGTTTTTGTAGGATGTAAGCGTTTAGTACTTTTCATTTCTCATCTACAAAAAATCGGTCACTGACTATCGGTCGTGGGCGGAGAGCGTAAACTTAATCGTTTAGTCGACGATCCAGTCGTCATATGGGATGTGATGGAGGATATTCTCTAGGAAGCGCGCCATTTTGTCTGCGAGGTCCCTCTTCAGCTCTGGCTTCATCTCCTTCAGCAACTCCTGGGCGTTGGTATTGATGAACAGGTTCAACGCCGCTTCTGCAGTTTGGAGTATAAAAGTTGTTATTTGATTGGTAATGTGTGTGAGTTGGTGGGTTTGTGTGTGAAACAAAGCTTAGTAAAGTAAAAGGAAATGTATAGTTAGTCAAGTTGTAGTATATACATATTGTTACTGTTTTCTTTTTTATATAGTATGCAATGATCCATAAGCACGGAATAACTAATAGTACCAGTAGCGCCATAAGTCAGTAGTAAAATACTGCTTTTTATTGATATTAGGGTTAAAATATATAATAAAAGAGACTACTAATTTCCCGAGTATTGACTTTTACTAAGACTATCATATGTCTAAGTAACTGCTTCTAATACATTTGCCGCAAGTTTGCTCTGCCTTCAATAAGGGAATACTGGCGTGAGTTATAAATGTGTGAGTGTGCTTTATGCGTTTTTATAGGAGGTGTTTATGTATACTAACGTAGCACAGCGTTCCCATTATGTAGGTTCTCGACCCCCATCTGTATGTCTTTGACGGAGAAGTCAAGTTTGAGCTGCTGCAGCTTCAGGTATGTGCGGCCGTCGCGCTCGTACGGTGCTCCACGGAAATACACCTTGGCCTTCACGCCGTCTGATACATAACGACATGGCGTTTAAAGCAAGACATTAGAACCTTCTTAGAACTAATCAAAAAGGAAAAGATTCTTTATCTTCCAGACTAAAGCATCTACTTAAAGCTAACTTAAAGTCGTAAGTTGTCATATACAAAAACTAAAATAAGCTTTGCTGTAGCCAGAAATGAAAGTAGGTAAATATAAGTTGGAGAAATAGTAGGGCGTCAAATTTATCTAAGAGAAGTGTCCGATATTTAATAATAATAAATAATAAACCACATCACGACACACACATTGACCTCAGCCCTGCAGTAAGATTGAAGAATCTTGTGTCGCAGGCACTAAGCAACGATATGGTATACAATTCATAGATAAGAATACTACATCAAAGACCGGTAAGCGAAATAATGCGTCTTGGAAATAACACAAAGTTCCGCCCCCGCAAGGATTCGAACTCTAGCGTAGCAGTCGGCTGTTTACACCACTAATACTGTACACTGCATTTATATTGGTAAGTTGCCACTTTCATTCTCTATTTCTTGTTTTACTTTAAGATTGCAAGTGATGAATTCTTTTGTTTCCGTTTAAGGGTCTCACATTGGTGAATTGGAAGCGAGACCAAAGCGTGACAAGCACTTAGGATGCATTTAGCGAAATAAGACATCGGCGCCATATAGCCACTACGCCATAAGCTGAACGCTTGCCTCATATTGGACTCGCTCGTAGTGCGCCATGTTTAAGGTCTTAACTGTGTATGTGTTAGTGACAACATACCGTACTCCCCCCAGTAGTCGCCACCGCCCGAGGCCCGCACGAGCAGCAGCACGCCGGACGAGCGGTACCGAGCGCGCGCGCTGATGTGCGGCCCGAGCAGCGTCAACTGGAACTGATGCGTCTCCAGGTCTGACCTGCATCAATACATACACACATATGCATACTAATCATTTGGTGAAACAATCAGCACACCACACCCCAAAAATCACGCTTATTATGGAACAATTCGTATGCAATAGGACTGTATAGCAAATTTAAATTTAGTAGGTACGCTTTGGGTCTGTTCCAACACCGATAATCCTATTCAAGGAACATCAGTGCCATCCTTCTAGATGCAGCTGTGCAATGAGGCGTAAGCTGAAGCGGAGCTGTGATCGGACATACTGACAGGGACCTGCAACGAATTTAATCAGAAAAAATACGAAAAAGTAAGAGTAGATTTTAGTGTTTCATCCCAGCGAAGTGTAGCTATTGAAAATCCCTAAAGATCAAAAATATAGTGGGACAGAGTGGCGGGTGTGCCCCGAAAAAAAGGGGAAGGCAGAGGTGTTAAACACCGCTTTTCGCATATTAATGTTGAGATCCAGTGAGACAGGTTGCGAATCTGTCGTCACTATCCGAGCACAATGAGGAACATGGCAGCTACAACATGCGGCAACCCGAGACTAGAACCCTCGACCTGTCGGGTTTAGTCGGTCAGTTAACCAAGACGCGTAACAAACTGAGATACCACGTTCTCATCATTAGTCATTAGTTGAAGAGGGATTAATAAATGCAATTTAGTTGGTGTATATGTCGAAATAACTAAATTAAACACAAATTAGCAAGATTATCTACTATACTGCAAATACCTTACCAATTTTAAGGACCTTGGACGAATAAGAAATTTGATCATCGAACTTGTGAGGATAGAATAGATGAAATAGATTTAGGTTCGTTGTCTTTTGGAAACTTGTTCTCTGATATAGATTGGGCGTGAAATATTTAAGAGCGAAAAATACATTACGTTACAGTATTTTTTCTGGGGCAGATTCATGTATATAATTGAGACAAAAATATCATGATACGTTCCAGTTGTTTCTATTCGATAAGATAGACCATGCAACTCGTTTTGCAAGCTATGCGTATCTATCCGGTACTAAAATGTTTTACAGATTTTACGGATTGGTTATACTACTATGCATGTACAATCGTACCTTTATAAATGTCTTTGTATTGGGTATATTGTTTTCTATTGTATCTGAAAGTGATGTTGTCGGAACAATCGTTAAAGTTATCGTTGGCAAGTTAAAAGCGTTGCAGTCTTTTGTCTCCTCTGACCCTCATGATGAAAACACTCCGACAATGGACCAGCGTGTGTCATTACATTTGAAACGTGTCCAGAATATATTACCCACTCTTTTACTAGTAAAATGTAAGAAACAAAGAAAGTAGGGATTCTGACTGTCAAAGTAAGTACACATATGTAATTCAGTCTGAAAAGGGTTAAAACTTTAGTTAGAAAAGATCATAATAGCGTGCTTTGATTTTGGTTTTTTAAATAAAATTTTAAGATAAAGCATGTCACCTGACTTAAGTCTTGCTTAGTGCAAGCTAAGCAAAAGTATTGGTTAATTTTGAAACATTATACTTAGGGAGACGAAAGATACAATTTTCAGTTTCTATAACTATAGACAGATTCGCATATCCAGTTGGTTTCTTATGGTTGATGAATATTTTGAAATGAATATTATGTTCAATAGTCTCATTATTTTTTTTTTGTATTAAGTATTTCCCTCTTTTTACCCGACTACGGAAAGCCAAAAAGAAGGGTAATGTTCAACCGTGGCGCCCAAACTACAGGACCGATTTTAATGATTGAGGAGTCAATACATTCGTAATAATGGCCCTGGTGAAATCAGCTATGTCATTTCATATGACGGAAGATCAGACGAACCTCAGATTCTAACCTCAAAAAAAACTGAGATAAACATAACGTTTTTGGTATCAAATGAAAGTTATTGGCAAACAAATTAGAAATATGTAAAACATATTATTGAAGTCAGAATATATGTTTTAGGTGCTTCTGTAGGTATTACTAGCGCCCTCATCGGGAATGATTATGTGGGTGCCAGGATTAAACAGACTTGGTAGGTATACAGTGGGTGCGACCACGGCTCGGCACGGGGTTTCTTACCGGTATTTTCCCCGACATCAATTTTCCCAAACCGGTGGTCGAGTCATTTTTAAGAAAAAATTAAATTCACTTGACAATTCTAAGTACTTTCTTTTAAGTTTATGGAATAAAGTTATTTTGATTTGATTTGCTCTACCTTGACCTTTTTTGTACCTATGCATTTCTGGATTTATGTCTGAAATATTTTCTTGTTTCGTCCCATCATATCCGTAGTGGCATTCTTTGAATTGTCAAACTGTGCACTGAGTGCTCAGTGTTTTTAGATTTTCAGAAAATATGGAGTCAGAATTAGGCGTGACTTTTAGAAACGGCCATGTTGGTGCCTATACCTACTACTGACTGGGGGCTTGAAAGATTTAAGATTTTGGAAGGAGTAAAAGAGAGCTTGACTTTCTGTGAAGCCGTGTGTTGGTGTGAAGCATTGGTTACCTGACGTTAGTGACAGTCATGTTAGAAACCCCGGTAGCGTGGATGTCTTTGAAGGAGGCGCGGTAACCATCCGGCCCACCGCCCAGAGCGATCGACAACTCATCTATCACTATCGGCTCAGCCTGGAATAAAATGGTTATGGTAAGGGTTAAATACCGTAATAATAAGAATTTGAAAAAAAAAGTTTCTCATAACCTGAAATATTTACACATGTAACCAAAATGGAAACACTTATAAATTTAACTATAACCTAAAATTAGTAATGAATTAAATTGCTTTGTGCAAGAATTTATGATTATTATTACAATATCAATAAAGTAATTTCTTTAGAGTGTAAAAGTACTTCGTGAGAATATTACTTTCAATAAAATATTACGACTTTTTTTTAATTTTTACAGAGTTAAAATGTAAATGTAACATCGTGTAGGTAATAAATCAAATCAGTGATAAATAATATGTACTAACTTCATCGATGCCAAATTCAGGCGCTCCTCCCTTGAGGTACTCTGCGAGGGAGTTAAAGCTCCGCAGTAAGCACGCGTCCACGTTGGGGTCCCGCTTCGAGCACCGCCCTCCGAACATGTCTGACAACAACAATATCTATAATTTTGACATATTTATTTTAACACGAAGCGAAATATGTGCCAGAGAAATACGTCTCTTAAAATATCAGTGTTCAAATTTAAATTCAAATTATTTATTTGTTAGGCTTTGGTTGATATGTACATAGGTCTTAATATAAGTTACTGTTCCTAAAACCTGCCAAAAAGGCCAATTTCATTATCTTAATGCATTTGTACAGAAAATCCTTAGAGATTTGGATCAGCTTGCCCCAATTATTTTCACAGGAGATAGTTAAAGTTTATTAAAAGTGCTGATACAGAGTGTAGCGCGGAATCTTCCTTTTTGAAAAAATCATGAAGTAAATAGTAAGGAAGATATCATTTAAGTTTTTTTTTAAAGCTTTTTGAAAATTGTATCTTAAAAGTGGTGTCCGTCCTGGCTATACATTACGAAAGTCGGAATTTGTTGTTTGGCTCCAATTTGTTCAACATTTCTGCGTTGATCTTGTTGATGGGCGCACAAATATTATTTTTCAGCTGATGTGTTTGGATTATTGGTATTTTACAACATATGACATGTCTCATCTGACGAGCGTCCTGACGACTCGACGAAACCAGCCCTTAAAGAGATCACATAAGAGCTTTCAATTTTTTTTTCCTTCCTAAACTTTAGCAAATGGATGTGATTGATTTGGTTTTTACACAAGACTGTCGCGATTCATGCGACACTTCCATATCTCTCTTGCGTCAACAATTATTCGATAACGTTTAAAAAATCCATTAAAAGTAAAAAGTTAAAGTTAAAAAATCCATGTCTAAAAGTACATATGGACTCTCGAGATTTGAACAAAAATGCCAGGGCTTTTATTTTTTGGTCTGGAGCTGAGACTGGAGTCGTCGTTTTTATGGGGATACCTTAAATATTTGATGGATAGTCATCATCCAAAAATCCTGGATCAGCTGATGATCAATATTCGAGCTGCTTGTATATAATCATTGTATCTTTTCTTTAAAATTCTCTCTCTTTCTGTCCCTAACTCTAGAATGTAAAAAAAACTAAAACATACTCGTACATATGTATATCAAAAGGTATTTTTATAAAAAGGAACCATACTCTGCATCTCTTCCCGTTTAAAAAGGAAGCTGCTCTTACTATTGACTGTGGAATAAATTGATTAGCCATCAGCCGGTGGCTTCTTCCATTGTATTTCCTTCACGCCTGCCACAGTCTGTCCGTTAGTATGTCAATGCGCTTAGCCAAATAACGGTAGCTACGGATCGGAAGTGAACCGTCGATGACTGCTGACTATTGTCAGCTGAATCAATCGCACTACTACTATACAATATGATTTGCTTTTCAATTTTTAATAACGCAAACAGTTATTTTTCCGATTGCATGTATTTAATTGCTATCTTTGAAAATCATTTATTTATAAATGAATGTTTGGATCAGATAGATAGTTATCGTAAGGTATGGTTAACTGTATCGAACGGTATAAGTTTTTGCGAGCACGGATCGAGTTTCGCGGACAAGGTCCCTGCGCGGTGCCGGTCAACGATCTCTACCAGATGCATCACCAATGCCTTTATATCAAACTAGTTTTTTTTTTACAACATTAAAAATATTTAAAAACGGATGTTTGTTACTGTTAGTAAAATTTGTCAATTATGACTTGATGAAAAAATAAGGTAAAGTACAAAGTTCTTTCTCGTTTGGGATTGTTTATTATTAAGGAAGAAAAAACATTTCTCATCATGTATTTGATTATGATTAGCAATATGTCATTAAATATGCACGCATGAGCAGTCCTCCCACGATGACAAAGGTTGGAAGACACAGTTAATCATAAGTCTGAAGGTCCATCGTACTATCATGTCCATCAATCGATGTTAGTATGTTGTAAAAGTAAAATAAATGCATTTTTTGGCATCCATTGTTTACCTTCTTTGAATTTATACCTACGGAATGAGTCATTGTTTTTTCTTGGTTTAATTCTTATTTTAAAGGCAGTTTCTAAAGTTATTTCGTGAGTACATTTAATAAGGGATATTTATCTTAAATATTCTAAGGTTGAAGCAATTAAGGTAACTTGAAAATGTATAGTAGGTAATAAATGTAAGTGGACCAATAGAGAAGGTCGAAGTTAGAGAGCTCTAAGTGAGATTTGACTAATGAGTGGTTGATTATTTGCTAAGGTTAGGATTAAATCTTTGAACAAAGTTTTTGTTATTCGTATCTAAGTGCCTATACGCAATGTCGCGCCGGGCGACTAGTCGAAACGAACCATGTAGGATAGGTTAGGCAGGTCTATCGATAAAGGTTTATATACAATTTAAATTACAAATTAAAAAAAAACCACGATTAACATATTGGTGTACATTCGATTGTTCATCCCCATGATTTTTGAATCGAGGACCCGCCTCCTCAAACAAATGTCATTTCTTCGTGCTCATGTCACGTCATTGTAATGTAATTTCAATACATTTTTATTTTCTGTTAGCGTTAACGCTTGCTATAATATTGGGATTTGTCTAGGCGGCCTGACATCGATCAAACATACAACAGCCTCGTTTAAGTCACCATTCAAACAAAAAAAACTTAATCAAAATCGCATAATTCGTTCAAAAATTATGATGCTACAGACAGACACACAGACAGATACACAGACAGACAATAAAACGGCTGGACCGATTTTGATAGATTTTTTTTGGATTGATAAGTTAGCAGGCTGAAATTATCGGCAAACAGACAAACAACATAGATAAAAATATTAAAAAGATTAATAGATTTAAAAAATCTAAAAACCCACGTTTTTAAATGTCCTAAAAATAAGAAAATAACCCTACGGGCTGAAAGAGGGGCCACTCAAAACGTGGGGGCGTATATTTGAAACTTACACCCACGATCTATGCACGTCATGTAAATATATCCCATAAATAATCCCCTTATATTTAAAGAAATGAATAAATAAATAAATAATCCCCTTAATAATATACGCCCCCACTTTTGAGTGGCCCCTCTTTTTTGTTTTAATTGACTTTATATTCCTATCGATCGGACCTCAACAAAACAATAAGAGAAAATATAAAAACGTACATCCATAATTGAAATTATCTGAGATGTAATTGACTTCGCCTCGTAAAAGAAACCCACAGGAAAAACATCTTCCTCTTGTTATAGAACATTCGTGATGACGAGATATAATTACTAATTAAATATTAAGATAGAGGTAGAGTATATTTGTCTATCTTTACGTATGTATTCGTTTGCTAAACTGAATTCATCATGCATGGTAATTTTAACCCAAAAAAAAATTGAAAGGAAAACTTTTCTGTAAATTGAACTTTAGATCATGTCTTTGAGATGATAAGGCTATGACAATCAAAGTGAATATAATGCTATCACGTTTTGTGACAATTCCACCGTGGAGTAATGCAGTGATTTGCCGTGCAATATGCCTTGCCGTGCAGTTACGACATAATCACGGTATAAACCTCAATTCCTCCTGCTTCTTCCGCGGTAACCAACTTTATGTAATGAACATCTTTAATGACAAGGAACAAACAACTTAACACTACTTTGCACGTACTTAATGTAAAATGGTTATGGTTAAAAGTGGACAAGCAAACTCTATCCATGTTATTATAAGACATGGACTAAATGAGTACTAGGATTATAATCAGGTTTAAACAATTCTCAAATGTCAATTGTCCAGAAGCAGTTTGCCGCTGAAAAGTAGGAATGGATTTTTGTTTTGGTAACTTCAAAAATCAAAACGTTAAAGTTCTGGTTTAAACCTAACATAGTCTATGACTTACAATAAGACGGTATGAGATTGAGATGGATACCTGCCATCACAATACCGATTTCACTTTATGGGTCTTATCTACAAAATTTTTGAATGGTCCATTAATACCTTAACCCGGATGATTCAGGATGATAAATAATCTTCAGTAACCCAATTTTAAAAATCCTGAATAAGGTTTTTATTTTAATAGAAGTATAATATGTCACGCATAAACAAATTAACCTGAAAATTGCAAAAAAGTGTATTGATGAAAAAACTCTAACTTTGCAGTGGGTGTACTATAGATACATTTTGATTGATATGTATTTTAGGTCTATAAGTTGTTAAATCAGTTTTAAACATGACGTTTTATTTATAAGACTTCGATTACAATAGAAATACTTTACTTTAGGGATTTTTTGTTCAGAATTGTATTTTTTGTATAGGCTTACGTCAGAAAATTTTAAACGTCAAAACAACATGCAACCCCCTTTTTGAAGTCGGTTAATAAATATTAGATTACCAGGAATATATTGCTATTTAATATCTTATTTTGACGGGAATAATTGTATATTGACGTACGTCTGTAACAGTTAATATTAATAAGACACAGACGACAAAAGAGAGTGCGACAATTAGTGCTCATACCCAACAAGTGAAAGTACCACTTTCACAACCAGATCCATTTATTGCTTACTTTTAAGGATACTTATCATAAGTACGTCCTGTCATAAAATATCAATTAAATTTTTAGTTAAATTTTAAACAGATTTTTCATAATATCTACTTTCAATGTTACATAAATAGTACTCTTCCGTAGTAATAGATTTATTAAACTTAATAATGTAACGAATTGTTGTTTTAATTTAAAGTAATGAGCTGACCTACATATATTAACTCAGTATGGGTAATAAGCAAAAATGCAGTAACAGTAGGTAACGGTTTTAAGTTTCTTTGCTTAATTTGAACACTTCAACTGAAGTGGAGACTTGCAGATTACTTCATTTTAAAGTCTGCTTACGATTTTATATGAATAACTTGCGACGTTATTGCCGGGTATTGAACTATAAAGCACTTTCCAACGGAACCACACATTTATTACCGCATTGAATTGAAATCATCGACCAATCTCATCGATCCAAAGTACACATGAATTACCAGATTTATTTTTATCATGTTATTATAGGGCGAATCAAATTGAACTAAATAGAATAATAAGTTAGCATACTGACACACATAACAGCATCACCGGCACCGGTCCGTCAACTTTCTTCTATTGTGATAAAACTTCAAAAGATTTTGACTTACTTGTGTTCGAGCTGCCCGATGCTATAACAGCGGCGAAAATTAATATCAACACTTCTAATCGTTCCATTGTGAATAACTAAACTACACTTAGAAAATTTGAATTTGTTGAAGATTTCTCAATTTAAATTTGTTTTTTTTCCAAGTGGCCAGGGCATGCGTGTGTTGCCCGATGCCGCGTTGGGAGTAATGTTGCTGGCCGGTGAGAAGACGTGGATGAGCCCTCAACTAACCGCTCCGTCAACAACTTGTCGACTTGGAGAGCTTTCCGGAACATAGACCAATGCTTTTTGCAAATGTTCTTTGTTTGTCGACTTATTATTCATATTGTAATACAGCCGTCCTTTGTTTTGTTGTAAGTTGTTTTATTATGTTAGAAATTAGTAGGTAAATACGAAAATTTACACAATTTATTTTAAAATCGTTATGTTATGTTTAAGAACTCCATGCGATTTATGCCGTGTTTGGTATCAAATGGAAGGGCTTACAAATTCAAAAATATTCAAATGAATTAAGATTACTATATTAATATTACTCGTAAGTGAAGCCGATATTTGGGGTTAATTTCTATAAAATAACGTCTTAAATGTGAACCAATCATATTTTCTCTCCAAGCCTACCAAAATACAAATTCAACAAATACGTTTTTCATAATGGATAACTGCAAAATATTGACACTACAAAAAATAATTTAGTTAATAGGTGTGGTCATATGCCACCTACCCTAACCAACTAAAACAAACGAACGATGATCGCCTAGTTCTGAAGGTAGCATATGACCATGGCTTATTAAATTGATTGAAAACAATTTCAGATTAGAAAAATGTATAGTTTCATACTTTTTATCGAGCAATTTTTCAGTAGTCGGGTTTTAGTTTTGAACAATTTTTTACTGCTATTATAACTAGAGAGTTGATATTAAATGTTTGTGTCTTACTCTTTCTTAAATTCATTAGTAGGTATTATTTAAAAAAGGTTTGTTTATTAAAAGTGTATGCATTGTGGTGTAGACAAACCGGTAGCCGGCGCGGCGGTCGCGTTGGCAGCTGTAACGGTTCTAAATAGTTTTGTTTTATTTATTTGCCTTGGAATTGGCTTGGAATTTTATACGTTAAACTCTCTTCTATATAAAAGTGCTTTTAATTAAAAATGAAGAAAAAAAAAATGGGCTCCTTATGTAAAAACGGAAACAAACGGAACACCGAGCATCGTGTTTATCCGTCCTTCTGTCACAACTAATTTTCTCTGAATGTACTGGATCTATTATGTCATAATTATGTATATTTTTAAAACATAGAAGTGTAAAACCGTAACACAAATTTGGGGAACAAATTTAATAAAATTTTCGAACTTATTATGTTGTTACAAATTAATCAGCTGTAAGGGTCTGAAAATAACAGAAAATGTCAATATTTGTGCAACGTACGGAACGCCTTCCCACGCGAGTAAAACTCGCACTTGACCTGTTTTCAAATTATATCCTGAAAATAATGTCCAGTAGGTACTTTTTCCAGTTTATATTAGGTTCTTTTTTGCTTGATCGGTCTTTCAAATAAAAACTCATATAAAGTGGTTTGTTTAGCACTTTTCAGACATAAAAACATACAAACCTTACTTTTATGGTTCTGCTTAAAAATCTAAAGCTAAGGTAAATCTGTTTGTGATTCCCTCGAGAAAAAAATATACGTATTATTTATCACCTGTTAGCTTAAGTCAATAAATATTTGCGAACAAGATTGATTTTCGCAGAAATATTCAAATACTAAATATTTGAACAACCTTACGATGTGTTTGATCCATTCATTACTAGGTATGAAAATTAAATATGCTAAGATAATAATTACTTCGAAATGTTCTACAACTCGTACACATCTCGTTCATTAAATAACACTTCCTCTTCTACATGCAGAAGAATCGTATAAATTCCATGATAACATGCCTATAATTAATAATATTAATATCATTCACACAGCACACTTTGTTAAATGTACACACAGCCATGGATTAACCTAACCTCTTTGGACTATGTACAATTCTTACAGGTTGTTCAGCATAAGGATTGATATTGCACTTGTTAAGTGAAGCTTTATCCCTAGATCTCATTGTAACCCTAGATCAGTATAATCTATGACACTACACTTACTTTTTAAAATAAGGCCGAATCGAACAAAAAATCCTTTACTTTTATTACATACCTTCACACAAAGAACATACTTGCATACGTTAAGCAAGGTGTACATTAATGAAAACAACACAAAAGAAAACTGAAAAAAAAGTATGTCCGAGTAAACAGCTCTATCTAACATTTGTACTTAGAACTTATTGCATATATGAAGCTACATGCGCGTACGATTTATTGATAGACCAAACAATGGGCTCATTAGTTCTATATGTACCTCGTTAGATGTCAGTAGGTGTATTCAACAATAAAATCTAGTTGATGTTTTGTCGTCTGGAAGAGCTTTTCGTGTTCCTAGCTGTTAACAAAAACTGTGTTCAGTTTTGACTTGGTCAGAAAGGATCTTGGGTATATTGAATAAAAAGGAACATAAAATTCATAACAACAGTGTTGAAAGTGACTATGATAACTGCACACGCCATCAACCGAAGAATCTTCTGAGAACCTCAGTTGTATGTATATAGGTACATAAAAAGTTAGTTGCTATAAGGATGTTATATAAACGTCATAAAAAACAAATAGAATATAACAATGTGATGTTAAACCATTTCTTAAAAGAATGTGGAACTGGAGAAACGAATGCTAGCAGTATTTTTCTATAATTAATGATTTCTTTAATTAATTTAATTGATTGATGTTACTAAGCCGTTATTCCGTGGTTGATTCATTTGTATGTTTGGTTGGGCGTAGGTAAGACATATTTACTAAGTACTGGAATACATAAAACTGCAGTTCAATTTTACTTTTAAAATCTTAGTTTTGATTAATGAATACATATTCAATAAATGTTTATTGAAATTATTTCGAAAATTATATTGATTAAACTGGGTATAACATTTTACCCTAATCATTTGGCGCTCAAACAGGCAGTTATTTGAAAAGTTATCCGGGAGTTTCGAACATTTGTGATATAAGCCCCACAAAATAGTAAAACACCTAGCGCAAACGTCAAATTGACGTCACCAGAAACTAAAACGTCACTAAAAAAATCCAACAATTAATTTAATTTTATAACCTTTTAAAGTTATTTTTGTAATTAGGATGATTTATTATTAAACAAATTTTACAAAAACGTCAAACTCATAAAAGATAGTCATCACGTTCTTACTAATTTTTTAAACATATACCAACAAAATTAACAAAAACAGCAACAAACAAAAAGTAAAACGACAAATAAAAACAAAGCTTTATAAAAATAATAAATTTTAGTCATGGTGAAAATAATGACAATACAAATTAACGCGCCGACTAGAGTTAATATCGGTAAGAGTTCAATAGGATGTGACTCAACTTGACTTTTACAACATGGCCGCCAGGTGTTTTGCTATTTTACACGGATTACATTATATATTTTGCTCTTTTCGAATTTCAAGTTTGCCACTTTCTATCTTCGCCGGTTGTGTCGCCATCTTGGAAAATGGCGCCCAAAAAAGTTTTTTGACAATATTTCCTAGTCAATTCTTTATAGGAACAGTAAATCAATCGTTTCTACGTATGAACGTCTCTAATTCAACTTTAATATGCGATCTACCATTTCCCAAGAAGGCGGCGCGAGCGGCGTAGTTCGAGGTGGCATGTTAAAATATGGAACAACCACCTTAAAATGTAAAATACATTTTCAAAAATCCCGGAAAACTTAGATTTATAATGTTGACATGCTAAAATGATGAAGTGTCAAAGTGTGTATGGCAATTATCTTTTAAACGATTATGTTAATAACATTAATTTGAAATGCAATAAAGCGTATGAGCTCTGTGGTTAATGTTTTTGTTATATCAACTATCAATTGACGTCAGCTGGTTATAAATAACAATTTTCATTAACTTGACCTATCATAACAAAAAAATTGAGTTATGTAGTTACTATAACACATACCTGTTGTTTAATCATATCTTTAATATACTTTATATCGTTGTTTAATCATATTTTACGTTGTTTGGGTGTACTTAAGGAAGAAAAATCTGGATTTTCGCTTTATTTAATTCACAAATATTGGTTAAAAAGAAAGTTTCCCTAGATTTTCTTAGGGTTAGTGGATCTCGAATTTGCAAATGCTATCCTGCAATCCGAAAACTTATATTCATTTAACAAATAATATATTTTTGAAACTACACAAGTTTTTAAATCAAATAATGTTGTGCTAATTTAACTACATATAATCATATTTATGACAAAATTAACGATTTGATTGAACTTTATTTTTATTTTATTGAACACGATCAAGATTCGGTTGAGTAGAATCCTTAGTTTCCTATTAAGATGAAAATCTTAGTTTTCATCATAGAAGAGAGCTTAGGATGACGACTTCGGTGGCGCAGTGGTGTAATAAGCAGACTGCGACGCTAATGGTTCCAGGTTAGAATCCTGGGACGCATGTTTCGCTTACCGGTCTTGGATTTAATATTCATATATATGTAGTTTATACCGTATTGTAGCTTAGCTACAGCGACAGAAAATTCTTTAATATTGCTGTGGGGCTGAGACAGTGTGAGTGTTGTGATGCTGTTATTATTATTATTAACGATACCACTTTCTAGCTCAAAATAGCTAATACCTACTATATCCTACATACTATCTCCATGCTAAATTCAAATTATGAAATTTAACAGGTACGAACGCCAGAGGGGGTTGAGTATGCAAAATGTGAGGACTGCATTCTGTAAATTGTTTTATATTAGAAGAGTTTGCGGATTATGATTCGGGATGTTGCCAGGAGACAGGAGATTTATTGAACAGCCAGATTTGATTTACCTATTTTGTGCATGTGTTGACATTGAGAGTGGAGAAAAGCACAAGAATAAAAAAAATAGTCCAATCTGGTGGGTAGTAGGTAGGTAGGTCATCCCGCTTACACTATGAATTTAGTCTAAATGACATGAGGCAAAGAAAAACTCAACTAGAACCAAAATAATACTCAAAAATAAGCCAACCTTCTTGTCATGTAATCTATGAATAAGGTTAGTCCAGGTAAGATAGTCCTAGTAATTTTTTTTTTTTGAAAGAATTATGGTTAATGAAAGGTTTTATTATGTCAATAACGAATTATTACTGCTAAGTATATAAAATATACGGAATAACCTAAGTGTATTTAAAAACAATATTGATTTACCATCTCTCCCACAACGTTCGGGAGAGATGACCAGTACTTCTTTGGGTCTTCCCTTCTCCTTTCAGATCCCCCTCTTTCAAATCTTTTGTATTTCCATATTACTAGAGAATTTTTCTCAAAGTCAGACAGAGCATAGACTTTTGCATTGGATCGAGTTTCCAAGTACATACACACATATCGTAAGTATCTATCGATGAAATCTTTTTTTGCAATAAATATTTCAAACCAATTTTTTTTTGTCTCGTTTGACAGATTGGCAAATGACTTTAATAAAGTAACCTCATTAACGGGCATTCATTTATTGGCAAACAATAAAGCCAAAAATGTACATTAAAAGTATGTTGTTGGGTATGTACGGCAACCATACTCAGCAGGGCTCTTCTTTGAAATCCCATGGATGCTTAATTGGGTTGAGGTGTAGTAATTGAGCAGACCATGGCATATCGTTGACACGAGCTCCGGCAAGAATGCTCGTTACGACTCTAGCTGTAGCCAAGTCTAGGAATTACTTAAAAGTGAAAATCCTAAAGATTGACTTCGGAATATTATTTTAAATATACTAAAAGTCTCCACCCCTATGAGGTGAGTCCTAGGGCGGAAGCTTAAAGAAGGAAAAAACAACCATACTATTCTCGGACCCAAACTGAGTTCAAGTGGTTGATTAAATAAATTTATTGATTGAGCATATCTTAATATATATTTCGGGGCAATCCGACACTATATTCCACCACTGCAACTCCTCTTCACCAAGATTAACAGTTGCGTCCTTTGATCGATTAATCATCGAATAATGCAGTTGTGCACAGGCTGTGCCCGGACATCTTACATGCTTTCTTGGAACTCATAATGAACTTAATCAGAAGGTATAGAAGGTAGTAAGATTTCGGTTTCAGACTTCCAATTTAACACGAGATTCTTCACGAGTTAAATGGCGTCGTCTCTCCATATCAGTGTATTTTTTTTCGGATTTCAAACAAGTGAAAATTAAATTAAGAGTAACAAAACTTTGAAAACCTTTTTGTGATCACTTAACATATCAAGCTCGAGACTTACATCGAAAGTTTTAATTAAATAAACAATGTCAAATACTTAGTTTTGTACAAAATTATAAACATTTGGTGCTTATTTCGAAGGGAAGCAAAATAAATTATTATTATAGCTAGTTTATTTTTTCCATTGGCCATTCTTTCCCGGAGTTATTTATTTTGTTTTATTTATTGAGGGAAACAATCAGGTACAATAAAAACACATATTAAAATATTTAAGTATAAATAAAACATGAACCAACAGTTTACACTGCTTAAATTTACCTATGAATTGATATGGAGTTATGTTACATAGCCTATAGAAATTTAGATTTTCATCCACCATTCCCATTATAGATCTCTTATTTTAGTTATAAATATTTAGAACATTATATATATTTTTTATGATTGATAGGACCTTCTCGTTTGGCTTAATTATTTCGATGTTTTATAAAATTCGTAGTTTTCGTTTTGTAATTACGCATGAGCTCTTGCGGTTTTTAACCGCAGCGTTTGTCCGTGAAGTGCGTCGTCTCTAGAACTGCATTAATAATGTCATTCTTTTTTAATAAATTGTCTGCTCGTATCTCACTCGGTATATAATAGTAAGATGAGGTTCAAACAGTCATAGTGCATAGCTAGCGGTTGGACGGTAGTTATTGTTAATTTGTAACGAGAAACAGTCTTACATCCTCATACATAGCTTTAAAATGTGTCGTTTAAGTAACGGGTTTATTTTCATAGGGATATTTTTAAGTGCCATAAATGGATGTCTCCTGAAGGAAATACGTATGTTAACTTTGAATTATATTTAGAACTCCTTGATACTTTCTTTTCTTTATTTTTCTTCAACTTTTGTATTAATTTGGAAGTTACACCTTAAGTGTATTTTTTCTTTAGGTACAGGTTTTTTTTAATGCATTAAAATTTAAATTTAGAAAAAAATGTGAAGGTACTTAATACGTTTTAAATCACAACTCTGCTTTGACTCCAAGTTAGACAATGCATAACATAGAAAACATAGAATCCTCTTTTCTAACCGACGAAAAAATGAAAAACAGAGGTGGCTCTCAAGTAATTGTTTTATAGTTATTATTTTTTATGTATTTCCACGCATAAGTGGTCCGATTTGGATTATATTCTTTTTTTAATTATATAGAGCATACATAGAAATTGGTGCCATTAATTTTTTACAAAATGGTTAGATAGTAAACCAGAGAACACCAAAATTGCAACATTGTCCGACCTAAGTTCTTTGATTATGCGGTAATTAAATCAAACAACAGTGTTTAACATAAAGTACCTGGTTGTTAAATTAAGAGTAGGTAACTGAATAGATAGGTGAATGAAACAACAAAACATCAATTTATTAGATGCATAATTTTCTGTTGAAAACTGCATGACAAAGGTATTTCAAGTGCCGTAATATCTATTATACATACGTCACATGGTGTTTTATTATAATGTACGACAATTTATTGTGAAACAGCTTGTTAACTTCCGGATTTATTGAGAATTATTATGTTCGTCCGGAAAACAACAGATTGAATCCTGGCATGTGTGTCTACTGTGATAGTATCTACCTATAGAATACTACAATGATTGATTTAGTGATCTGTACCTATCTATTTGAGGTAAACATTCATAAAAGTGGTAGGTAGTCTTACGGCAATGGAATCTAGGGAACTTAACTGAAGTTATTTGATAATACTGAAAACTTTTGTGACTCGTCTATGCGTAAGAATTGCCTTTTAACATAGTCTTATCCTGATTGGACCCTTAAATATTCTGTTGTTTCTACTGTTTATAGATAATGTATTTATTGTTATTCCACATGAACCTTTGTTACATACTTTATGCAAATTAAGTCCATATAGGAAATACTGTCAGGTTGAAGTAGGTATACAAGTTTAATCAAGGTTTATGATGTGTTGATAAATATTCAACGCAAAAAGGATTTAGAAAAAAATGCGAATACTAATAAAAAAATGATTTGCTTTCTCTTTTTGAAACAGTGAATCTAAAAATGTTGGTCGAGCAAACCTTTGTGTTGAATACCATTAAAAGATTCAAAATAGACACTTTTTAAATGCTTTTATAGGTATGTACATAAAGTAGCGGATTAGTAATTTAGCTAGATCATATCTAGAGTCAATAAGATTTTCCTTTGAATAATATTTAATAATTTTTCCCAGTACTAAAAGTTCTCGGAAAAGTGATTTTGATTTAGCTCGTTTTCATTATTAGCGGACTACATCAGAGTTTGTAAAAGAGACCAAAGCACAATCAACTCATGCGTTCGCGATTCAATTGAACATATAAGACCAAAACTGGCTGAAGGTATACCAGAATTGAACGTGCCGAGTATTGAACCATTCACCATTCCTAAGGTAAGATTTAAAAGTTTAATAATGAATTGTTTTAGCCATAGACTCTGGGAACTAAATAACGATTTATGTACTTTTATTCATAAATAGAACTGATAGTTACGATGGTTCGAGCTTTATATGTAGTTCCATACTTAATTGGAGTGTGGTGTGACGTCAGGATACGCGAGTCTATCACAGCTGTGGCCGGATGGTCAGACATAACAGAAATATTTCATTCTCATTCGAAAGAAATCCTATAATCCATTTAACAGATAATAATAATTCCTTTTGCTGACTTCCGACACTATTTAATTTTTTAAATTAAAAACTTCTTCGAGATTCAATAACAGATTTTGCAGGCTATTTGGGATGCTCTTTGGTGAAAGGGCCCTTTTCAGAAAGTTGAACCAAATCGTGTCTATCATGGATAAGATAAACTTTTCAGACGTGTGGATGAAGTGTGTAGCTATTAAAAAAGAGCAATAGGTTTAATATTTTCGAGGCCTTAATCAAGCCGGGGCCCTTGACTTATGCCCAAGGCTCAACGTATGTTACAGATATAAGATGATTAAACTAACATGTGTAACGATGCCTTAAGAAAATTTCAAATACGAGTACATTTGCTTTAAACGCCTTATCGTTCATAATTGTGTATTTTACCCAATCAGATGTTTGTTTGTTTGATTTATTTAGGCTCTATTTGTATACAAAGTCCTAGTTTACCATAACTTCTACCACGCATGCAGTTTTATCTCGTACTCAAGTTATATTTTGATTAACAGATTGAGTTAGATGGGAGTGGTCTCAACTTAGAAGCGGTAGGTAAAGAAGTCAAAGTGTTTGGAGCTTCCAACTTCACCATTAAAAATATAGCGTGAGTGTCCTAAATTAGATTGCATACATTTTTCTAACAAGTTTTATAGGTACATATACCGAAAATATATGTATATGCAGGATACAAAATTCAAAATTTTGGTTATTCCTTGATTATGATTAATCTTAACACAATCTGCTATTTTTAGATAATTGATTACATTACTCTCTAAGCAATACTTTATAGGGTAGATTTGGATACGTTTACAATAAGGGGTCGGGTTCGGTTTCCAAAGTTACACTTCGAAGGTCGCTACAGGGTCAACGGTCGGCTTCTAATCCTGCCTATCAAAGGAGAAGGGAATATTATCGCTGATGCTGGTGAGTCAAAGAAATTTACTTAATATACATAGAAAAGTAAGTGCTTCCTTTTATTTGATTTATGTAAAGCAAGTGCTATTTTAAATCAAGTGTTTCATTGTGCACCCATAGTGTCAGTGTCGTTCTATTTTCCCCTTTTACAGATATGTGGGTACGTGGCAAGTAGAATAATTTGTATCATGTGACATAGTACATGTACCACCACAACTGTTTCCTGATAGGCGACAAATAATCTTCTTCTGTCTACTAAGACATATTAATCGGTGACACCGCCTGGTTGCGCTGAACACATGAGCATGCGGTTTCTATTCAATTCTCCACGAGGTTCATGTATCAAAATAGATCACGCGATCCGCACCACTCCACGGTGGCGGTTCTGTTTTGGAATCTATAAAAATTTATTTGTCTTACCTCATAAGCTGTTCTAGCAATTACTGGGAGGAAAATTTGTATCATAATACTGTTTAATCCCTTCGCCTAAAAATGTAAGTTGTTTTTCTAGTCAGATGCGATGCGAACATAGAAATGCTATCTGAAGAAGTGGAGAGGGATGGTGTGATTTATCTCAAGTTCACAAAGCTGGACCTAAATGTGAGGGTGAAGGACTATAGGATCCGGCTCGATGGACTTTTTGATGGGGATAAGGTCCTTGGTAAGTCTCTCTTGCTTTGTTTTAAAAGGGTATAGTGAAGTGTAGTTGATGATAACTTCTGTCTTAATAGACAAAATCATAATTCATAATTCTCATAATTGAGATCATCATTAAAATGAAAATTCATTAAATTAAAATCAATGAAGTCAACTCACACGTCAATTATTAATACGAAAAAAAATGTATAATACTCATGTATGTAAAGAATGAAATCTTGTTTGTGGTACAAATAAATAAGACCCAATTATGAACTTCTAAGATTAAACCATAGAAAATCATAGAATTTAATATATTTTAACAATTAACAGGTGATGCGACCAATGAGGCTATCAATCAAAACCGTGTTGAATTCTTCCTGGCAATGAAACCCTATTTGGAACAGGCCGCATCAAACATTCTCTTGGACACAGCAAACAAGATCGGCAGCACTTTCCCATTGGAAGATCTTTTACCGGATCCATAAATATTAACTAAATAAATTTTAAATTAAATATTGACTACAATAAATTGTTTGATTTGCGATGCCCTATGTTTGCACAGAATTTATGATGTAAGTACCTCAAAACATACGTAGTGAAATTGTATATTACATGTCTTTTATCAAACCGTGAACCTGACTGGAAGCATCCTTCTTTTATTCTTGTTGAAAAGGCTATCATTAAATAAATATAAAATACTGAGATATAATTTTGTTTTTTAAAGAGTTGATGTAGAAGACACAAACTATTCATTTTTAAATAGACAAGCGATTAAACCTAGTGAAAGATATTTCATGAACATTGAATTTGCAGGACGTTACATAAATGGCCAAGAATTTGCGTTATATCTGTATTTACACTTTGTATTTTACCAATCTGTTTTCATTCACTCTTTGCGAGAAGAATAAATTGAATATTCAATAAGTTTGGCATGTTTTCCTTTGAAAGAAATAAAATGGACTGCTGCCTTCATAATATTTCATCTGTTCATATCTTTTTAAATTTTAAAAATTACTTTGTAATTGAAAAGTCTACGTATGTATGTACGTGCATGGTTTATCTTGTATGCCACTTATATTTAATAAATCATGTTAAGGTTATCCAAACGATTGTATGTACCTACTAGTAAGTTTGCGTGCGGTGCTGTTAAGAAATTGCATAAATTGCCATTTGCCATTAACGTTTTAGAATTACGATCACACAATGCCTAGGTTTTATTCAATTTGTGTTCTAAAGTGTCAGGGCTAGATGGGTAAGTAAAGGTACATAAATATCCTCAAAACAGCTTGCTATGGGATTCTGCTTATTTGAATATAATCGTAAATTTATCAATTATACCTTATTTAATTTAATTCTAGACAATAATTCACCTACGTCTGCGGTTAGTTCCAGTTTGAAGTGTAGAAAAGTTTAGGACCCGGAAGGTAGCATTATTGACGGTAGGTATCTAAAATGGTTTATAACAAACAACTTGCTAATGATGGTCAGCAATATTTAATGCCGTTTGAAGACGCTAGTAAAGTGTAGTGATGGCGCAGTAGAATTGATACAAAAAAGTATAAAATAATATTTACAACCGTTACAAGCCCAAAAATGGTTTATAACATTTACTGGTATTAATTTTTCACACATATTTATGTGTAATTTGGATAATGAAGATGCTTTTAGAAATTTTAAGAAACTTAAATAATTACTAAACGTATAAAATAGTTTATGCTTGTGACTTTGTCCGCAAAGAATTTGCAATGATAGTACATTAGTTAATTAAAACGAAATTGTAGCCGATGTCCTTTTTCAGAGTGCAAATTATGTTATTGCCTAAAATCAACATCAGTTCGGCAGACAGTGTTATATAAATATGGATAACAGAGGTTGACAAGTTGTTCCTTGAAGCATAAAAGGGTGTAGCAGACTAAAGTGTCAGTCGTTGAGTCGTCGATCGGTCGCCTATTCGCCTTGACCAGTTACTAAACCTGCACCATCACCTGCACGAGTGAGCGCACGATCGCTTTGCCACATTTTATACATTCAAATTGACTTTAAATACTAAAACTAAGTATCTACTTGAATCATTAATATTATTATACTTCATACCTATGATACATTTTATTTAAATTAATAAAATTACTGACTAAATTTTATCAGATGAATTGTACAGGCCGCTTATAAATGTAATTAACAATGCAGAGAAAGTGCACATTAGCAGCTGTGGTTTTGCTTCAGTCAGGGATATGTTTTACGCTAACATTGCATAACTTACGCATTCATTCATGGTTAAGCATGGATCTCTTTCAGTATTGCAAATGTCATGTACTTGAATAATATTATTATTATTAACGTGAACCAGTTTTAGAAAGCGATTATAGTTCATGGAGCACGTGTTGTCATACCTTCAATACAAAACATTGAAACACGAGTAGATACAGTGAACGAACGGATACTTCGCAATCAATTATGAGTTTACATCGGAAGAGCTTGCACTGCACAATGCACATCCAGGATAAAAAGTTTTACCTCTTCCTCTGAAGTAACTCGGAAGCGCTCGTTTCCGTCTCCTGGAGATTTCAAGTGCTGTCCCGCTCTCCCTCTAGGAATAGGAGTGAGAGGGTTCCTTCGTTGTAATTAGGAATGGTAATTCAGCAGGGCTGGTGAACATTAACGTGTGTCCTTAGCGTGTGGTGTGGAGAGGTGTCGGCGCTGCGTCGGGCGGCAGTGGTGGCTGAAACGGCGTGCGAGCTGCGCGGGCTGACCACCATCCCACTGAGTTCATACACTCACGACTCCTCAACCTTTGCGAAACTATTGTCCGCGATTTGCGCAAACTGCCATCATGTTGCTGAACCTCCTCCTCTTCGCGACCCTGCATCTAATCACAGCTGAAATACGTAAGACTCTTCTAATGTTTTTGTCGGATTTCTGGTACTTGTAATTTTGTAACATCTTTGACATGTTATTCTCAAACAGAAAATGTGACCATATTGTTTATGTTAGACTTGTCCATAATATTGAAAAAAACAAAATAGGTTTATTTGGTCACTTTAATAACTGCACACATGAGCAAAGAATATCAGTGACTTAACGTTGGTGATACAAACAAAAACGTATGTATTATAATTTTCCCGGATTTATTGGTGGTGCATTACTAGTGTTTACGTCGTAAGTGATGTTATGCGTTCGTGACATAATACCTATGCGCCGGCGCAGGACCTGTTCTCATTCAGCGAAAGTAAGAATTTCAAAGACTGTATTAAATTTTATAGTTATAGAAATATTTCCCCGGGTAAAGAAAGTGTGCATCACCGAAAAAATAAGAATTTATAAGTAAAATTTAAATAAAATAGTAAAATATTAACACTCAAACCTCATAATATGTACACATCATCTATTTCTACGAATTATTCGATGATCTATTTAATAGAATACATTATTCTAACTTGTTACAAAATGTCGGAGTTCTTTTAGTTGTACTACATTAGCAGTTACCTACCAAAGGTACATGTGAACAAAATACAAACGTTATTAAATCAATTCTATTTTTTCAGCATCATACATCAAAATATGCGCAAGAAACGATCCAAACGTTGATAAATGCATCATGAACTCTATTGAAGATCTACGCCCACAAATTTCTAAGGTCAGTAAAATTTAAGCTTGTACGAGTAACTTTAGATTATATGTTGATACAAAATATTTTAAATAAATTTATAATTAACACTGCATTGTGACTAACGTGAAATACATTTTGGTCAGCTCTCAAAATATTAAATATCTCCTAGTGTATGTTAACATTGTTATTGAATACTGCCTTCATCTTTTTATCTGTTTCATCTTTGCTGTTAGTATCATCAGATTCATCTAGAGTATCCTTGTCTAGAATTATCATCCTTATCTTGCAACATCGCCTTTGTCTTTATCATCCTTGTCTTAAGCATCATCATTTTTATCCTTAGCTTCGCCTTTGTCTTTATCATCCTTCTCTTCAGCATCGTCATTTTTATCCTTAGCATCGCCTTTGTCTTTATCATCCTTGTCTTCAGCATCGTCGCCCTTGTTTTCAGCATCGTCATCCTTGTCTACAGCATCGTCATCCTTGTCTACAGCATCGTCATCTTTATCTCCACCATCGCCTTTGTCTTTATCATCCTTGTCTTCAGCATCGTCATCCTTGTCTTCAGCATCGTCATCCTTGTCTTCAGTATCGTCATCTTTGTCTTCAGCATCGCCTTTGCCTTTATCACCCTTGTCTTCAGCATCGTCGTCCTTGTCTTCAGCATCGTCATCCTTGTCTTCAGCAACGTCATCCTTGTCTCCAGCATCGTCATCCTTGTCTTCAGCAACGTCATCCTTGTCTTCAGCATCGTCTTCTTTGTCTTCAGCATCGCCTTTGTCTTTATCATCCTTGTTTTCAGCAGCGTCATCCTTGTCTTCAGCATCGTCATCCTTGTCTTCATCATCGCTTTTGTCTTTATCATCCTTGTCTTCAGAATCATCATCCTTCGTTGGAGAATTAATTATTATTATTGTCCCCACTCTGGAGCTACCAAAGCAATTATTAGGTGGGTAATAATTACATGGTGGATAATTGGTAAAAGGTAATGGCAGTAATGGTGGTAGCAATGATATTTGTGATGTTTGTGACGATGGTGTTGATTGACTCGCATCATCGCTTGGAGGTGAGCTGTTTATAACAATTGTTAAGGGTCTACCGACACCAAATCTACCTCCGATCGGCGAATTTTCCACAACATTATAATTGCACTGAAAAATAAAACAGTACCATGTATTACAGAAGTAGATATATTTTTTTTTGCTCTGTGTTTTTTTTTTAACAATATTCACACGACAATGATTGATAAAAAAGTAATGTGTCTTATAGATACAGTAAACAGAGCAATGGAAATTCATAAATACACACACCTAATAAATCGATAATATTAGCAACTTAAACAATATACCCAAGCAAGTTTATTTATTTCAAAGCCAATGCGCGATTATTGTACATAATTACTTAACTGTGATAAATTAATAACTTTACCTAGACATAAATCATAATAACTATTTGGTATTGCCAAAGTATTAAAAACGAGTTGTAAGACCATGTTAAATTACCTGAATTAAAATGTAAACAATAAGAATAATGATATGTCGCTCCATGGCACGCCACAAGCTGTTCACTAAAAACCACAAATGTACGACTTTTATATTTATAACATCGGCATTTTGCTTTAGTGAGTCATTAGCTTTATCGTATTCTTTGTGAATGAAGAATAGTGATGCTTATTCTGTAAACGTGAGTATTGTAGTGCAATGCATCCGGAATTTGCAGGTGAAATTGATAACTACAAAACCAA
This sequence comes from Choreutis nemorana, assembly GCA_949316135.1. Taxonomy (NCBI): domain Eukaryota; kingdom Metazoa; phylum Arthropoda; class Insecta; order Lepidoptera; family Choreutidae; genus Choreutis; species Choreutis nemorana. The sequence goes on along the minus strand of OX438597.1, from coordinate 3,931,545 downwards.
ACACTTCCGACTTTATTTATTTATACCATTTGTTTTAATAACATTATTTTCAAATGTGGATTTTAGTAGCTTTAAGAACTTTGGAGATAACATGTTATTTGTAGAATCAGTACCATTAAATATTCAAATGTGTTGTGTTATTCACAACATTGGATGAAAGGATTTGTCCAATTGTGAAAAATCAAATAATAAAAAAGTAATGTACCAGACCAGATTAAATCTGTCCACAGTTCTGAAAATCTCGAAAATTATGAAAACATTGTTGTGTTGATTTGCAAATTGTAGGAGAAAATAACATTGGAGCTAATATCACGCTTTATTTTTTTTTTTAATTTGTATAAATTAATACTAAAAGAGAACGAAGGTTTAGTTATTTGTAAGCTTAGCAGAATCCTTGAGCCCTTCATTTAGGGCATGGAAACCGGTCCTTTCGATAGTCGAAACTTAAATGTCGTGCTACTACACCTCCTTCACTTAATAACATTATTATACACTCAGTATGCATATATATATATACACAACTATGTTTTCATAATTTTCGAGATTTTCAGAACTGTGGACAGATTTAATCTGGTATATATATATATAACGCTATCGGAAGTAATAGGAGGTTGTTTTTAGAAAGGATGAACTAATTATGTCTTATATTTTATCGCATTTCTACGCTACGACAGACCACAACGAATAATAAAATTAAGGTCCAATAAACCATTATAGAACGTTTTAAAAATGGGTAGGTATAGATGGTAGTTGCACAATAAATATGACTTTTAATCAATAAAACAATTGTGCTGTGCTAGATTTACCAATCATTTCAAATTTTTTAAATAAAATCAATACATAATTATAAAATGAGTTAACACTATAAACACAAAGGAAAAGAAATAAGAGTAAGTAAAAAAATTATGATTAATAAGTGCAATATGTCTATTTGTAAGTAAAGCCCCAAAAGTTAGAAACAGGGTTAAACAATACCTAGTCAGGTCATAAATTCTGTCACATGTTTAATATGAAATAATTGAAACAAGTTTATTCATTATGTAACCATTTATATACCAAAATGAACATAACAAAACATAGATTCTTTTGACACAAATTACCTCCGTGATTTTGAATACAGGCCTTCAATCTGCGCGGCCAGTCGATTATCGCAGCACGAACGAGGTCCATGTCAATATCGGCGGCTGCCTTAATCAAGGATGTCTTGAGTGACTCCAAATTGGGATGAGGCTTTGAGCACGCCTTTTCCTCCAAGAGTTGCCATATCTTGTAATCCAACGGATTCAAATCTGGACTGGAGGAGGGCCTTCGTGCCGAATGAAGTCGATTTCACGCGCCGCCAGCCAGTCTTGTGTGCTCTTCGCTCTATGAGCTGGCGCCGAATCTTGTTGGAATACCCAGTGCCTGTTATTGAACATGGTATGAGAAACAGGTTCCACAAAAATGTACCTCTGTTAAGCTCCAATAAGAAACTCCCAACCATACCATGAGCGAGGATGGAAAATGATCTCGTTGGACACGCGGAATACGGTTGCTCGCTTCTTCACTACTGTGTGCGTACACCATATCATTTTGTTTGTTATAGCTCTCTTCTACAGTAAAAAAATTTCATCCGAAAAAAGAATTTCCCGATATTTTTTCCCGCGTACCGCTTCAACAAAGCGCGGCATCTCTTCAGTCACCGGTCCATTATACGAGCATTCAAACGATGTCCTGTTTTTCTTCGATATGCCCGAAACCCTAAGTCTTCATTTAACATCCTTTTCACCGTGGTTCTGCTTAACCCCATCTGAAGGGCCAACAGTTTCTGCTTACGTTTGGGATTTCTTTGAATTCGCGCCTTCACAGCTTTTATCACTGCTGGAGTCCTAACAGACCGAGGGCGACCACTTCATGACCTGTCATCTACACTAGAGTCTTCATTGTATCGTTTGATGGTACGATAAACGAATCTTTTGGTTATGTTCGAATTTTTCAATATGTTAAAAATTTGAATTGGCGCGTAACCGCAACGATGCAACGCAATAACTGCAACACGGTCTTCTTTAAGCGTCCACTCCATATTTAAAAATGAATAAAATTCTAAAAAGTATACATTTTTATTTTCATGAACAATTCGAAATTCGAATTCAATAAACTTTCTTGTGGCCAGCATTCTAAAAGAACAGTTTTTACTGTGTGACAATACTCATGACCTGACTGTGTTCAAGTACATTTCTGCACTGAGAATAATACGCGTAAGTTCATTTCTGATATGGGTACATAAAATGTTTAAGGAAAAAATTGTATTATAAATAAAAATTGTAAGATTTTATATTATAATTCTTTTGTATTTTTTGTCCCTGGAAGGTTTGCCAGAGAAGTTCAAAGCGTAAGAAAAGCAAATCAGTGTTTGGACGTATAACCAATTTAGATGTGTGGTTGATAATGTTGACGGCAGGCTATGCTGTAGATATTTGTTGCTCAGGCCCACTAACACAGCATAGCCGATTTACGTCGACGATTGAATATTTCAGAATCGTCATTGTATGGGAATGATCGGTTGATAAGGCCGAATATAACTCATTTTAATTCACTAAATATAGGAATAGTACGTACAAAGCGCGTAGTCTACACCAAACTCTGTGGCAATAGCTTTGTGTCGACGATTAACATAACGTTTAAGTTATAATTAAAGAGTATGGCAAGATCCAATAAGATAAATGGATAGAAATCACATAAATAAAAAAGTAATGTTTAACAATTCCATTTCCAGGGTATGCCCGAGTTGAACGTGCCTGGTATCGAACCCCTGAGCCTCGGACAGATCGCCTTAGCTCGAGGGCCGCAGGGCGCCAAGCTGACTGCTGTCGTCAACGATGTCAAAGTACGAGGCCCGAGCAATTTCATCATCGAGGAGCTAAAGTTAGTATATAGCAAGAATTTTTCTCTAAGTTAGTCTTTTTAGGGTTCCGAAAGCCCGAATAAATAAATGGAACCCTTATAGGTTCACTCTGTTATTCGTCTGTGTGTCCATACGTCTTTCTGTTAAAAACTTAAGACCATAAACATTTTCCTTAAACGCCTCACGCTAAAATATTAGCAAAACTTTGTAGTGCATGAACGTGTGTATGTATTTAATATTAAAGATGGATATTTTATTTAGTATTAGGTATTTGTTTATTTTTAACAGATAATTGACCATGTTTAAACTCGATATATTCATTATTACTTTTCATAATAATACCCACATTTAATCAAAGGATAACATTTTCCACAGTACCGTCATGTTGCTGCAGTGAATTCAGTTTGGTTATTTATTTTATTATTCAATGCTTGTATATGTTTTGATGGCCTTGATGGTGAACTGAATATTGATATAGTTAAATCTCAATCTATCACTATTTAGTATTTACCACACGTTAATGTATATAACGCTCGTATTTACCACACGTTAATGTATATAACGCTCGTAAAATGATATACAGATAAAGATACTGTATTATTTATTTTATACTTTTGTGGTATTAGTTACCTGTTTGTGGTTTAACTTGGAAAACCCACGGAAATTATTGATATAGATCTACGTATTATATAATAATTGATTGGACATATTTGCATACATTCGATTGTTCATCCCCACTTTCACAAACCGTAACTTTAGGATGGGGGAACCGACATCGACACAAACAGCTTACAGTTAAGAAAACGCTCGATAAAGTCACCTTTCAAACTAAAAATTACATCAAAATCGCTTCATTCCTTCGAGAGTTATGATGCCACCGACAGACACACATATAGAAACACAGACAGACACGTACACCGTAACTTATAACACCCCTCTTTTACGTCGGGGGTAAAAATGATACATTTAGTCAGAATAAGTGGAACTTGACCTGAGTGCAAGCAAAATATTGCGTTGTTATTAGTTTTGATAAGTCGCTAAGGATGATAATGAGACTTCAAGGGTTGTAGGATCGGCAACAACTGTACACGTATCAATAATAATAACCACATCACAACTCACATAGTGACTCAGCCCTGCATTAAGATATAATCTTGAATCGCGGGCACTAAGCAACGACAAAGTACATTGATAAGAATACAACATTTAAGACCGGTTAGTGAAACAATGCGTCTTGCAAATAACATAAAGTTTCACCCTCGCCGGGATTCAAACCCGGAACCTAGCGTAGCAGTCAACTGTTTACACCACTGCGCCACCGAGGTCGTCACAAACGATATTTAAAACCAATTGTTTAAACGTTTTAGATAAAAGCCTTTTTTTGTTATTTTATCATTTTTTTGGTAGTTTGAGTTTATTTTCCGTTTATCCTCAAGGTCAAACCTGGACAAGAATAGGTTTGACTTCAAGCTGCTGCTCCCACGGCTGGACTTTGCCGGAAAGTACAAGATGGACATCCAGGTGCTGCTGCTCCGGCTGCAGGGCAGAGGGAACATCACTGGACACTTCAGTCAGTTCTGAATAATTGAATTTACTAAATAGTAATAAATAAATCGCTTTTCGCTGTCTGTCCCTATGTATGCTAAGATCTTTAAAACTACTAAAACGGATTTTGATGTGTTTTTTTTAAATGGGTAAAGTGATTCAAGAAGAAGGTTTATATGTATATGATACATACATAATATCCGTGCGAAACCGGGGAAGGTCGCTAGTATTTAAATAAAATTATGTAGTATATAAATAGTAGCATGGATGAGACAAGCAATGAATCGAATTATTAATTTATTAAATATACCTAGATAACTATAGATACTAAGGAGAGGCGGTTCACGCAGGGTACCGGGCATCAGGGGCAACGGCAACGGACAAGTGACTCGCGCTGTCATAAAATAATTTTCCAAGTACATAATTACTAGCGATTTGAATTGGTAGCTCGTGAACCCACAAATATCGGAAATCTTAGACTGATTAGATGTTATTTTGGGGGGGCTATTATTTATTTTGTCTTGATTTGACATGACATTTTTTGTTTACTACTTCTACTTACTAATTGTAATTTCCAGAGAACTACGCGTGCAACGTAACGATGATAGGTCACCGGGAGAAACGCGGTGATGACGAGTACTTGAACTTCGATCCTTTCAAGGTGAAGCTGCGGGTGGGCCAGTCCTCCATCCACCTCACCAATCTGTTCAACGGTGACCCAGTCCTGGGACCCGCCACCAATCGCGTGGTCAACGAGAACTCCCAGGTCTTCATACAGGAGATTAGTCCAGTGTTAGAGCGTAGTCTGGCAGACCTGTTCACGGAGATGGCCAATAAGATTACCGCCAAGTTTACGTATAAGGAACTGTTCCCTGATAAGTTGTAGTGATAAGGGGAGGTAAAAGTGAAGTGAAAAATGTATTGTAGTTCTATTTTAACAAATGTGATACCAAATTTTTAAGAAATTAAACACTGTAAATGATTATAACGCATATAAGATTTCGTACTAAGAGGTTTAAAATTGTATGTACTGTAAATTATAATTGTAGGTATAAAAAGTTACCAAAATAATACTCATGGCTTGTTAAGATTTCTTAGTACAGTTGAAGCAGTAATAAAAAGAAGAAGTACTCACACATTCTCAGCCAAGTGTCATTTTAATGGTGTCCCGCCAGAGATTAAGATTACCAGTGTGTTTGCCACCTTACACGCTTGTATAATACTCATTACCTACACATATTTTTAACCGTTTTATAAATAATCTTCATAACCATTACTCTGAATTCTTAGTATTTTTAAAGTAAATAAGACTTAGTTTAATATTTAATAAGTAAGTTAATGTAAACACGAAATTGAATAAATGGATCAAAAATTTTTAAATTATGCTTTTGCAATGACTTGTGTCAGTTATGATTTCATCGTATCAAAATTCATCGAATAAATGGATAATTTCAGGAAAAATCTACTTTTTTGATTGGATACATGTTTGTAGCTCTATAGTTTTTGGTCTAGATCTAATTTGTAAAATAAAGTTCATTCTTAATTGGATACATGTTTTTGATTTATACATTTAGTAAGTAGCAGTTACGTTTATTGACTGCAGTATGTTTAGTTACTGTTTTTTTTTAAATAATTTAATTAATATAAGCACATTAATAACAATGTGACCATTGAAAAAACCGATTCATTCACCAAGGCTTTTGACAGAATTTCACTTCCACAATAATAATTGTAGCCTTAAAAATTGTAATTACAGATATGCTTAAACAACTTTCCATAATTATTTTTGTATTTATAACTTTTGTCAAAAGTAAATAAGTGAGTAATAGTGTTTATAAAATTTTAGGCGCACTTTTGGTTTTATCAGTAACTAGTTGACCCCGCGTTTTCGCATTGTATTACCTTTTCAATCTTCCCTGTATTAGAACGGACAAACAAAGAAAGGAATCATTCAACTTGGTCCAGCCGTGTATGAGTTTTAGCAAGACAAACAAACAGCTCTTTTTATATAAGAACAAAGGTGAGTAATGAAAAAAAAAGGAAAATATAAATGATATTTAAAAGATTTCCGGAAAATGTATATGCCAATAGTGCAAATATAGTGAGAGTGAAAATGACGGGTGTATCTTAATTTCGAAATAACATTGTTTTGAAGCAGGTACAAATATTTTAAAGCCAGTGCAAATGCACTTATTTTTAGTAATAGGTTAAAATTCATTCGCTATGGTGCACACGCCATTTTGACTCTCACCAAATAGGTATATGGTGTCCCAGAATTGACGCAAGATTTGATTTGAATAGATTTTTTGACTGAATCATAATTTGTAAATAGAATAGGGTTATTAATGCCTTGCATAATCTAAGACATGGCACAAATGGCCTTTGCGTCTTTGCTGGAATAACAAATGCATAACGTGTTACAGTTTGTTGCGGATTTCGGGCCGGAGGTGTATGTCGTGTAATGTTTTGGTGATCACAATTAACCCCCTAGATCGTGTTATTAAATGCTACACAAAATAATTTTATGGGGTTATTTAAAGTATAAGGTCTATGTCGACAAACCCACAACAACTTGTGCATTATAGGTAAATAATTAAAACTGTATCAAAGAAATTTGGTATGCAAAAAAAACTTAGAATATTCGACAAAAGTGTGCGTATAATAACCCTATTCAATATATTTCAACTGTAATTAAAGCTATGTTTTCTACCTAAATCAAATCTTGCGTTAATTCTGGGATACTATAGTTTCTTAGGGAAATGCAAAATACCTTTAGCCAGGGTATCTCTACATTAACTAAAATTTACCTTTATAATACTCTCTCTATCTTTAAAGTGGCTTTATGTTCAATTTACCTGTATCAAAAACAATCAAATGCCTCACGGTTGGGGCGTCACTTGAGAACGGCTCTACCTATTTGTCAAATTTTTCATTCGTTGTGTTCATAACTGTCAGCACAAGGTTTGTAAGAAAGGTTTTTAATTCAAAGGGGAAAAATATGAAAGTTACACCCACGCAAAGTTGGGACGCGTCGCTACTATTATAAACATTTGTATATTTATACAACAAGCCGGCAGTTCACCTGATGGACACGACGATGCTCTTGATGTCTCAGAACGCCAAGAGTACCGCCAAAGCGTTACCTCTCGTGCCTGTAATTACACTGACTCTCCAATACTTCGAACCTAAACACAGCGAACTGCTTCACGGCAGATAAAGAAAGATCGGTGGTACCAACCCAAATGATCTCCCACGTAGATATACAAACCTTTTTATGTTATAAGTACGTTGATATATAAAACCACGGGGTCACGGGTCATTTTGGTACGAAAAAATCTTCGAAACTACCGAAGCGACTTAAACTGCAATAGTTATATCCATTAAATTAATAAGAACACGAGGATCAAGATAAAACCAACTGTTTTAAGTAATTTAAAGTTTTGCCTGTTTTTTTTTTTAAGGATTTTATTAGCTGAAGCCAAAAAAAACTAAATACTTTGAATTATTACTATTATTGTTTAAATGTATTATTATTTCTTGTTATAGCGGCTACAGAAATAGTACTGGCTACAGAGATACAACCCGCTGACAGACAGACAGACAGACGGACAGCGGAGCCTTAGTAATAGGGTCCCGTTTTTCACCTATTGGTAACGGAACCCTAAAATGAATATGATTTATTCTAGCTTAAAAGATTGGATTGTTTTGGACCCTGCGAGAGCCCTGTGAGATCCAAAAATTACCGATGCGAGCTGGTCGTGTTAATTTGTATCAATCAATCAAACCCAACTAAAAAAAAATCCTATCAATTAGGTCATCTTTGGTTTTCATAACGTTATCTAAGGATACAAACCGCTTAATAATGGAAAGGTCATCGTAATAGTGTCCGGATGTTGCAGCACACCGAGTAATACTGTCACTGATTAAATAATATTGAACTGCTACAGAACTACTGGTTTGTGCAACGCGAAACCAATACGCCGTGTCTTTTCAGTCTTGCCAAGGAATACTCACCTTTATTATAATGAAAGTAAAGCGTACAAATGATTAGGTATTGCTATAGTTTTTATAAAGATACCTAGTACGCGTAAAGTTTTCAACATTCCTTACGAAGTCGCCTTGAGCCCAAACTAGGGACGTGTGACCCGCTAGGAGGTATTTTGAACGGAATATTTGTAAATAGATATAGAATTAAAACACACATAAACATGTAATTGGTGAAACTTTGGCGGTAAATTTGGCTATTCGAAAGAGCTTTGAATGATGATTGAATAAAAAATGACTGATTAAGTGATAAAAAAATATCAACATTTACATAATTCGAAACAATTCAAAATTTATGGCGGTTACTTTAGGAAATCCTAAAATTCAAAGTAGAATATATATTTGTTTAATATAATAAATAAACAAAACTTGTATCGTGATCATAAAAGTGAGTGATATGATTACAAGATAAATAGTTATAATTCTAATAATAACCAACATAATTAAAGAAAAACTGAGTTACATGCATGCATCGTAGTAATCAGGCACGTTGTGCCACCCATCACAACGTGTTTTATTTTATTATCCCTGTAAAACATAAGGCAAACATTAAACTAGTATTAAACCTATATTCATTATTTTTATGATTAATAATCTCTCCTAACCACCCCATTATAAAACAAAAATAATCACGGAAACATGCGAAATCACTTTGTTTACATCATATTTACTTTAACCGTTTCAGCCTTTTCTGCACATTTGTTTAGATTTAGTTCCACGCCTAATTAAAATAAAATTCAGAAACCAAATCAGGCGGTAAACTTTTTTTCACAAACAGCAGTATATAGTGAAAGTTTTGACGTTTCTGTACGCGAAGGTACTTAACACAAATTAAGGGAGCGCTCTTTATTTGAAAATCACACGGTTAATAGATTAGCAACCATAACTAACGTAATCAATGTTTGTCTGTAGATATACATGCTTCTATAATGTTAGGGAAGGTATTCCGCGAACATTTCATATTGCAATGGGGAGCTGTATCTCCCTCCATACAAATATCAGAATTTTAAGCGTCGGCGCACACTTTAGTCCAAGCAACAGAACGCTCCAAACTTCACAGACAACCTTCTATCCTGAAATTTTACCTTGTTAAATTAAAAAGTATCACAATGAAAGTGTTCGTAGTTTTTGCAGTGTGTGCAGTTGCAATAGTGAGCGGGAAGATTACACGTACGTGTTTTAAAACTTTATAATTGCTGTTACTGTTGATGATTGAATAAATAAGTGAACAAAGCAGTAGAAAGCTTTTCAAATCATTTGGTTAATTAGTATATAGTAAAGCTGTTGTTGGTGTAGTGTAGTAATACTTTCACCTTTAGCTACTGCGAAACGAATTCACATTGTTTGTAATAACAGCGAAACTGCTTGACTAATAACTAATATCCATAAAATAACTTTGTTTTAAATAAATTGGATAAAGATTTTCGTGCCGCCTATACATTGAAAATGATATAAATAATGAAGGAGATTTATCTCAACATTCATTTGTTAAAAATGACTAAATATCAATTTGTTTAAGTAAGCATACCTTATTACACAGTAAGTGATGATGAAAAATGTATATACTAAAACCTTACCTAAAACCTACTAAAGAGCTAGCAATAAAACTTCGTATATAACATACAGGATAAAACTAAGAATATGGGTATTCGACAATCGATTAAGTAAACAGCGAAATTACATTGGAAGCATGTGTACCTTTATGAGTATAATGGAACTTTGTCTAATAAAAAAGCTATTTATGAAAACATGATGAAAGAGTATGGTACGAAACAAGAAAATGTAATTAGCGACTAGAGTAAGGGATAGTATAATAAAGATGTCAAAAGGCTCTGACTTGGTTAGTACCGCGAAAGTGTTACATTTAATGTTAGCGCTGATAGGCTCCCGCTCTTACTAATCTACCTAACACTACTCGGATCTTAAGTAGCTAGGTTTGTTTGCGACCATAGTAGGTATTCTAAACTAGTCAAATAAGGAAAGAAGTGCAGGTAATACTTTTTCATTTTTATGACGACGACGCGATTGTCAAGTTTGATACTCGTGTAGGTATTTTTTTGATAGACACAAGTGTTTTCTCTATGGTTCTATTTCATATGATATTAGGCAAGTGTTTCAACCTATTTAAGCATATTATTAATAAGTACTTACAGTGGTACCCTTAGTCAATATCTGGTGGGCTCATGTGACCTTTTTAAGGTCTGCGATCTTTTTTTTAGGCCGAAAGAAATTTTCGCTTGGGTGCTTTTTTAGGTCACTACTAGACTTTCAGCGCCCTTATATTTTGCATGTTGACGCCCCTTATCCTCCGCTCTTTTTACCCTTGGTCCGGCCCTGAGTACTGACAGTACTTACCTGTGGTTTAGCTTCAGACTGGGCTATTTGTGCAAATTGTCCCTAGTTATTGTTATTATATTATTACTTTCACCATATTCTTTACAAATGATTTCTTTAAACCAGTCTTATGGAACTTAGTATTGGCTTTGTTACTTAACTAATAAGTACGTAGTTCTGTGCTGGGTATAGCATTACAGGTACAAGGGAAATTGAAGTGTCCAATGTATTCATTATTCGCAAAGGAAATGCAACTGGCCCAAGGTGTTTCGCTCACTTGCTGTATTTGATTTTGAGTCCTGCAATTTCTTGTTTGATTTGACTCACGAAACATACGACTAACAGTTCTGGGGGTCTGTCGTTGAATTAAACTCGCGGGCAAAACCATGAAATCGATTAAAAGTTTCTAGTATTTGTATTTTTAAAGCATCTTTTTTCTGCCATTTCTAACCGATTTCTATGCCCTATTCCTATGGTCCAGACCATAGGAGTAGGGCAACGTACAACGAAACGCACAACGTGCGGAACGAATAATTCTGCTACAAACGAGTTATAAATTTGAAGTTTTCTGTGTGGAAAAAATCTGCAATTTTCCTCAATTTTTTATAAATCCCCTGATACCTTTAATGTAAGCAATATGTATGTCAAATAAATAAGTTTCTTTCCTTATTTTGTAATGTTCTGGACTTAAAAAGTTGTTTGCAAAGTTTATGATAATTTTGCGAATATAGTTTGATTCTGGGTCAGCACGTTCGTGATTTTTAATAAGTTCAAGATTTAATCGATTACCTACGCTGTTAAGTAACTATTAACTTTGTAATCCAGGTCATTTGTCAGTTTAATAACAATTTTAGACAAGGTAGGTAATTAAATATTTTTTCAAATTATCGAAGGGCTCACGTAACCTACATTCATTACACACTCATTTTTTTATTCGCAAAGCTATGCTAAAACTCGTTTAGCTGAACATAACTTATTCCTTCAAATATCGAGGGGCATACACAACTTCCATACCTTACCATTTTTAAAATAACTCAGCTCACTTAGACAATACCGCCATAGACAAAAAAATACAAGTACTTTTTTTTATTCCAGCGGATTACTTCCCAGCATGCAAGAGGAGCGATCCTAAGATCGACGTGTGCATACGTAACGGTGTTGAGAACTTGCGACCGAAGCTGAAGGAAGGCATACCAGAGATCAACATCCCGCCCATAGAACCCTTCGTAGTCCCAACCCTCAAACTGGACAGAACCGCCCCGAATCTGAGGCTGAAGGCGGTCATGAAGAATATGAAAGCCCACGGAGGCAGCGACTTTGTGATCGAAAAACTAAAGTAGGTGGTTTTGTTCACACACACTAGCTTTTGCCTGCGATTTCGTTCGCGTAGAACTCGTTCTCGATCTTTCATTATTCTATTTCCTGAAACAAAATGTAGCCCACCAACATTAAAACCCCGTTCTAAATTTTGCTTCTTATTGCGGCAGAACCAAACAGGACATCTTACGACATGACTCATCCTAGCGCGTTGCGGATAGAAAAATGTTGTTACATCGTAAATTCCTTCTATAAATTATCCAATAGCTTGTAAATGCTAAGCAACGTTCACATGCTTAGTGATGCAACAAATAAAGAACATTAACAAATTATACGTGTTTGTTAAAGGATAAACCTGAACAACAAGTACGCGGCGGAGATCAAGCTGTCTCTGCCGAGGCTGCAAGTGTCAGGGGACTACGATGTGCGAGGGTCGCGGCTGCTGGTGCTGGACATCAGCGGGAAGGGAAAACTTAGAGGGAACTTCAGTGAGTATCGAGAGTGCATACTTTAATCTATAGTATGTTCGCTGAATCGAGCTAGAACGGAATATATGTTTTATTTGCACAAATATAATTGGATGCAGATGCTAAGCATACTACATTGAACGCATGTATTTATGTAAGTATGCGGTCGATGCTCCCTCGAACAAAATTTGCTGTTCTTTTCTTTTGCCCGCAATTGTGTGCCAATGAAAGGTTCTACTAGCTCGATTCAGTGAACTAACTGTAAGGTCGCAGCGCAGATGAGGCAAGCTGCAAAATGATTTTTTTTTCAATAACACTTTTTGGCTGTTACCACCACTAAACAGTGTAAGGTCTCTGGTAGCTGTACCTTCGTACCTTTGCGTCCATGTAGAACTGAGTACCCGAAAATTATATCATGTTAATGTATGGTTAATTAAGAATTAAATCGGGAAATTATAAAATTATGCTATAATCTCACTACAGTCTGTGTTACTAGGCAGACGTCTACGCTTAAATTTTGGGAGCCATATAGGACATCATATTGTGAAATATATACTAATTTATTTTTTCTAAAAAATAGATAAGAGTAGTAGAAAGAATGAGTGTCAATGGTTCTTATTTAAGATTTATTCATAAAATAATTCAGCATGACTTAATTTAATAGGAAAAACAACAGCAAATGCTTTAATTTCCCACTAAACATGTACTTTAGTCATTTTATATTTCATCCACATATTGGATGGCTCATAACAATATTAAGGAAGTACTATTAGCTGTATACAAAAGGCTATGATCGATACAGAATGTTAATTTATTTGTTAGCAATCTCATATGTACCTACTAGTTTGTGTTATTATTTCTTAATCGTTCCTTATAGCAATTGGAATGTTTTGTTTGAGACTTAAGCTTAGTTGCATTAAATTATTTTATTGTATTACTATATATGACTAGGAATGATAGACAAATAAAAGACAGCGCCTTTATACTTCACTTCATTCATAGAAAATACAAAAGGTAAACAATTCAAAGCAATAGATACTAATGTATTTAATACCATGTATACGATCCATTTTTTCTTTCAACTCGCCAAAAATTACCGCAAGGTAAGCATCCGAGAAACATGTTTAACCGTTCTTGTCTCTACAGCCGGCATCACAGTCCTGGCAAAGGGTGTCGCAAAGCCGGTGACGAAGGATGGAGTGGAATATCTTCAAGCTGAGAAGGTGGTCACCAAGGTCAGGATCGCGAATGGGCAGGTCGCGTTTGACGACACGGAGAGACCAGTGGCAGGTCAGTTGATAGTTGTTTCTTAAAATTAATTAGAATATTGTTTATTTGTAGGCTTATAAAAACAAATATAAAGCAGCATTTATTAATCTTATGGGGCTTATCATTATTAAAGACTTCAAAGCACTGTTCTTCCATAAATATCCCATACATAAACATACAAATAAATAGTTATTTTAATAAAGTACATACGTTGTAAAATCTAACAGCAAATATTAAAATTATAAAGAAAAATTAATGATCAAAATCTTTAACATTTAAAGAAACTTTCAGCAAAAAACTGTTAGTATTTATTTTTATTTAGTACTATTTCAGAAAATTATATATTTTAGTAACTAAATAAACAGGCTGCATTTTAACTTAATACCCCTGGAAAATATAAAACATTGAAAAAACTCTTTTGATCCATGGGGCAGGTAAGTGAATACAAAAAAATAAGAAATATTAATTTGAAACCTGTTAAATCGAGAGAGAGATTTATTTATTACTTGAAACCAAATGTTAATATATTCGAATACAATTACTACTAGGAACTCAATAACGAAATTTTGTTTTTGTTTAACTGCCAGTCTGTTACAAAACTAGCTCCACCTATTAGGACTAATGTAATACAGTAACATTTGGGTTTAATTATAGTGCTTGAAGGTTATAGTTTCGTTTCGTGGACCTAGGTGCAAATGTATTGCTAAACTGAACTCATTGTGTTGCCAAATGCCAAATTACATGCACCCTCAATTGTACATGCGATTTGACTAAATTGACTTTAGATGTTGAGCAAAACTTAAATACATGATTTGAAAGATGTCGTTTACATAAAATTATTAAGCAAATTATTCAAGACTTAAAAAAAGGTATAAGGATGGATGGACTGCAGAATCAATAAGTACGAATACGCAGATTGGATTTTGTTGAAAAAAACATTTTTTTAAATGGCAAAACTCTTTGCCTGACAAGTAAACACGTTTTGTCTGATTTCGTGCATGCTAAGATAACAGTTAAACAGGTCCGTTACATATAACATTACATTATTTATGAATTCGGCAATTTTAGACCAATGTAATGCAATCACATACACACACAACTGCTAGCAGTCTACCATTAATACGTAATAGGGGCAAGGACAACACGATCCTTTCAGGTGACTAGCTAGCTAAATATTAGTTGATGTAAACGAATATCGCTAAAGTTTATTCAGGCCAATTATTTCATAACTGTTTTGTTTGTTGGTCATTTTCGAGTTGAGACGGATTGATTATCAGAAGATTGTCAGTTCTTATAACGAAACAAGTATATTAAATCAAGAACGACATAATGTTTAAATTAATTTTTGATTTACATGTTAGTCTGCAGATAGTACATTTAACTCCGAGTCCGAGGGGAGTACCCTGTTGTTTAAATAATTACAAGATAATTCATGAGTCCCTATTGAATCATTTAATGTTTAAATTAATCTTTATGGGTAGACAACTAGAACTTCAGTTAAATTGTAAAAATGACACTGGCTCATTATGTCAACTTCTCATTCAACCTGCTCATTTATCAATGATGCGACTATTTTGTTCGTTAGGAGCTAGGATGAGCATATATAGTACCAAGAACACCACTTTCCTAAAATAATTAGTTCATTTATTTTTTATTCCAGCTGCGTCAGCGGCGTCGTTCTTCAACGCGAGTCCCGGCACAGTCCTGGACATACTCAACCCTTTGATCGAGGAGACGGGAGCGGCAGTCCTCAAAGCGTTCCTCAATAAGATATTCTCTTCGATACCTCTCAAAGAAATACTTCTTGATGACTAGATATTGAGGAGTTATAAATTATGTGCAGGTATTATTTTATTTTAGAACAACAGATCACATTAATATTATTTTTTATTGCAATATATGTAATGAAAAAAAGGAGTGTTAATTATTTAGATCTAGATTGTAGCCCACCAGGCTACATCGACAGAAAGGAAATCGACAAATAATTTACGTTGATTTTTTTCAGTTGTTTTAATACTGTGCGTAAATGTTTCCTACCTACTTTAAACTTGAAAAGAACATACAATATCTGTTATTCTTGTAATTGTTATTCTTGTGGTAATGAAATACTGTCATCAAGGTTATTATTTTTTATGAGAAAAATATAAGACCAATGTGTGAACAAAAAATAGGTATGTAAGATAAAGCTTGAAATGTTACAAGTGTGTGCAAAATTTGCAATAATAATGCAACTATTGTTTCGTCACCTTTGAGAAATTTTCGAACATTTGTTAAGTTTTTAATGTAAAACAATAACGTTATTCCATACATGTGTTTTAAGTTTTATTGAATTAACTTCTAATGGACTAATTAGTTAGCCAGTGTTTTTTTAATGATATGATGTACAAGAGCGCCAAAGATTGTTGCTTTTCAATGATTGGGTAAGTATAGTAAAACTCTCCATAAAGCTACCAGCAATCGGGCAAAAGAGAATGAGAAAATGTTTATAAGGATTTATGTCATTGTAATTAATTTAGTGTATAGATTGAGTTAAGGTTTATTTAAATAAATAGATTGTTATTTTCTCCATGTTTTATTTTGTTTGCTCATTAAAACCTAAAAGCTTCCATTTCGTAAGGATATTCAATAAAATTGTTTAATTTTTATTGTTATTCTATTATAATTGTGTTAAGTATATCAAAGTACATAAAGAGTGATGATGTAGTTGGCCGTGGTGATCGTCGTATATGAATCGTGCTCTGTGTTCGATCACTCACCTTGCATACTGATCTATATCTACTTATGCAGTTTGTTTATAGCAATTACTTCCTTCACATTTTAGTACTTAATTACATCCGGAAATTACTAGACAAGATGATTTTTTACCTCGAAGTGTCCAATTTTATAATTATTTTGACAAAATTCACAGATCTGTTTAAAGTAATTTAAAGGATGAGATTCGTTGTAGAAAAATAACATTGTGCATATAAATACAAATAAATAGTAAACTACGCAGTCTGATCTTAACCTACAAACAAGCCCTACAAGCTTTAGCCTACATCTACAACAAAAATGTCTATGGACGCCTAGTTGATTTGCTTCACTTCCTCTACATACAATCTTATATCATGAAGTTTTTTTTCGACTTCAGCGTAGAATTCGTATTTTAGTTTTTTTAAACAAATTTTAAACTTTGTTCAATGTTCATTGTACACTGTGAAGGTGCATTCTAAATTGGAAAAATAATTTTCGAAAACGAATAAGTAGTTTCGAAGATCCCTCTATAGAAACTTATACATTGAACGTATGCATGTAGTGAACTTAAGAGTATAAGCATAGAAAACGTCAAATACATTAGTAGTTTGTCAAGTATGACTAAATATCAATAACTTAGAAGTTACAAAACTCATATATTTACAGGTAAACAGATAGTAATAGGTTTTATATATAATTATTAATCAGTATAGTAGGGCCAAATACTAGATACTTTACATAATAATGATCTTATGCTTCCTATATCACTATGCAATGACATTTTTTCTTATAACCTAAGACCTTAGGATATCCACATATGGAAAGTAGTAAACCTGTTTGATGGTTTTATAAAGCGGGATAATTCCGTAAACATCTTAGATTGAACTAGATCTTGCGATAGAGATGAACAACATGGAGTTGTTAGTGAAATTTTTTATTTTGACGCTGTGTTCTAGCAGTGCATTTGGAAGACGAACGCCTGTGAAAAATACCACCGATACGGACAGCGGCCGCGAAGATATTGGTACGTTATTAGAACCATCTTACATCTTTTTGCTATGGACCTTTTTAAAGTAAATTTCTCATTGATTCAGGAGAAATCGTAGCTCATGGGAGTAAACTGCTAGAGTAAGGAAGAACACTTTAGGAATCTAGGATTTTTTTCGAATCTTATTGGAGCCGACCTTTTGATTGATTCGTGTTGACATCTATTTTTTAGTCCTTAGAATCATGTGTATCTAAAAGTCTCCCAAAAAAGTCCTTTTGCTTTATTTACAGTTCAAGGTACATCAGTATGCCACTACAGTGACCCTGATGTGGCAGACTGCATCAAGCGCATGGCGGAACAAGCCCGTGGTCTGCTAGCGCAAGGCATGCCATCCTTCGGGATCCAGCCTTTAGAACCACTTAAAGTCCCAAGCATCAGGCTTCGGCAACACAACCCACTGAAGAACGCCTTCAAATACGACGCCTGGCTCACAGACGTTATGATCAGAGGACTTACTGACTACAGTATTAACAATTTAGAGTGAGTTCTTATTTTCTTCTAAGGTTATATGTCGTCCTCTAGGATTGTTCCTAGGTGATAGGTATTTCAGCGTCCAGGAAATAAAGTGAAATATCTGTAGGTTAGTATTTTAATATTTTTATAAATCGTTTTAATCGCAGTCAGACTACATCCTCGTATTTCGTTTGATTAAATTCGTTACGGGTCCCAAGACAATCAGTAGGGTGTTCGGCACAGACTCTGTGTCATCGCTTAGCTGTATTATACGTCGATTCTTGAACGTTGGAAGCCATTGTTGATCCTGGTGCACAGAAGTTGCAGTGGTGGGACAGATTAGTACACACCTACTACTCTGTCCCACCACTGCAACTCCCGGATTTTTTTTTGTTTAATCATTACGTTTTTAAAAAACGGGTTCTTTTTGCGCCTGACATACTTATAATCAAACTTAAAAATTATAATTAAAATGTTTTGGCTCTTGTTAACAGCGTTTATCCGGAACAGCTTAAAATGACCGCGAACGTGAGCCTACCGCAGCTCACACTAACGGGCGAATTTGTCATCCTAGGAGAATTCCAAATGTTACCGGTCGAGTCTACAGGGAAAATGATAGCCAACTTCAGTAAGTAGAACCTTATACAATCCTCAATAAAACTTAAGTTGTTTGGAATCATTGCGGGAGACCTATGTGCCGGATAGATGAGTTTGGTGATCTTTAAGTAATTGGTTTAATTGGTTCCTATTAAATATGGTAACCGATTATCATCAGATGGTCTCACATTTTTGTGAAGAATTTACATTCTGATGTTTTTAAAATAAACCTTTGTTTTGATTTGTGACAAAAGAATAGTTGAACGTTTTATTTTCAGCTATAAAGTTCGTATTTTTTCAGCATTTTGCACAGCTGCCCTGGAAGCGGTTGGTGCGCGCGTTCACAAGCGGATGGTGATCCGTGACGCCAACGTGCGCCTTCGCTGCGCTGGCCCGTTGCACGCTGACCTGAACGAAGCGCACTCTACTACTGGAGAAATGGGTTAGGGTTGCATTTTTTTACAATAGGCATCGCATTTGCCCTATCTCATCTGATGATTGGGGACGATATGGCTGAAGATGAAGCATTTTTACCTTGAAAGTTCCTATTTACTCTCGTCTTGAAAGATCTTCAGGGAATACATCCGCTGGTAAAATATTATTGAAGTTTGTTGTAAATGTAAGAAATTATGAACCTTCATCGCTCTTTGAAAACAAATAATTCTATTTTAATTAAGTTATTCAGCCTTTTTTATAAATTTCTTCCATTTTTTTCAAATCATAGACAAAGCATCAGAGACATAACTATGTGAACGATAAGTTTTCAACAGCTTCATACGAATTAACCTGATATTCCTGTTTCCAGAGATGATAACCGACCACATAGTGATGATGCACTCCTCAGAGATAACCCGCGAGGTGCAGCCGGCGGTGGAGACAGCACTCGCCATGGTGCTGGAAGACGTGGCTAACAAGTTCCTCAAACACGTACCTTCAGAGATGGTGTTTCCCAATTAAACTATTCGGGATAATGTGCCTCATTATTCTTTGTGGACTCATCTCTATACTGCTACCCTTTGTTGACAGTTGAACATTATTATTTATTTAAATTATTCTGTTGTAATTTATGTTTTGTAAAATGACATATACTAAATATAGTAAGTTATTTATTAATTTAAAATAATAATAGGAAACAATACAAATCAGTATTAAATTACGTTGTATCGGGGTTACATTATGTAAATGATTATAATTTTGTATGTTGATTTTACGCTCCACAAAACTTTGTTAGTCAATAAATTAAGCAATTCTTTACTTGGAATTTTATTTTTCTTACCATCATTTTACCGATGACCGATTTTAAATACTTTGGGCTAAACACTAAGAAAAAGTCCTATATAAACTATTTAATAGCTAACTCAAACTATAAGTTTTTCACATTGACAATTACATTCAGTACCGCCCTTTATAATTATTATTTAATTAACTTTTAGCCTGATATCAATTACTGTAATTTATACATTTTATTCATTACTTACGAATATATCCTAATATAAAACATACCGATAGAAATTAGCACCTGGGTGAATTATATAGATCATCAAAAAATTATACACAAGTGTCCGATACTTATATGATGACTGATGTAGTCACGTTTTTCTATAACTTTATTTTTGTGATTGAAAATCTTAATTCTTAGAGTAATGTAACGCCAAAAAGATATGTTTATTAACAGTAGAAATTCTATAACACAGGAAAAAGGTTCTTGAATCTTGGTGTCGTCTTTCCCAACTGAGAGTTACCTACTCAGAATCATCATTGACTCGTCTCTTGTTTATTGCAATGGTATCATTATGTTTGGCTCCAAGTTAGAGACGACCGACGGAACAGATATTACAGCACATTACATTAAGAATTACGCCAATTGGAATTATGAGATAACTCTCTGGTGAACACTAAAATTTTATTAAGTATCTTTTTCTCAGCTCGGATAAAAATTAATCTGTCTTTTTTCAACACAGATTTTCATTTTTCAAGTTTAAATGCAAGTTCAATTAATTATTGGTATTCGCTGCGCTACGACTCCGACTAACAATTATTAATATTTTTTGTAATAAACTATGAAACTCATTAGCAATTTCAAAATAAGTTATTTAGGGACTGTATTTGCATTGGTATAATTATAAAAAGTTTGGTAATGGACTTGCAGAGTTTTCAACTTAAAAGTTGAAACTACAATTTGTACAAATGATACTGATATTTGTATAACTCTTCCTCTTTACACTCGCATCAGCACAACAGTAAGTGTGCCAAGTTGCGGCCACGCGGTCACAGGCCCAATTCTGTTACGTCATTACTCAACAAACATTACTCAATTGCACCTTTAAATGGCTTACACTTTATTTACAACCTTATTACAAAACAGCCAGTGGCTACTTTAGGTTAAACCCATCAGTTCTGGGTCAAAAACCTAGACTGATTTGCACAAGGCAGGCCAGTGACGACATTATTCGTAAAACTGCATGTCGTTGCATATCTCTGTGACATAATAGGGATTATGTTTACTTCAAAGACGATACTATTTGCCTGGATGATGATACAATGGTTTTCAGTTTCTCAGAAAATAGATTAACATCAGTCTTTAAATAATTTTGAAAATGATTTAATTTATTGGTAAAAACGTCAAGTGTGACGCAAAAATCCTTTCAGTGGTAGGATAGTTCGCTTTTCGTCTCCTTTTCTATTAGATAAAGTTTCGAAATTTCGTTCTCTCTTGAACGTGATCCTGGCTATTACTATCAATGATTTTGATATAAGATAAACAAAGTGATATATGATTACCACACAGTACTATCATCACGTCTTTTTGTTGTATTTAATATAGTTTTCTTCAATTCAACGATTGTTTGAATCTGGAGTCGAGTCAGAAAATGTGGGGCATAATCTGTTTAGCATCGTTAGTGCATTTGACAGTCGCGGGGAAAGAAAGGGGATTGATCAACTGTGAGTCGCATTCTAAATAATTACGTGAAAATTAACGTTAGTGTAATTAATGGATTTAATTTTTCGTGCATGTGAATTTGGATCCACGATGTTCTTTCGAACGTAACAAAAATGACATTCGTAATTAAATAGTGACATAAAATACATATTTATAGTTATAAATATTATTATTTTTTAATTTAGTTATCTTGATTTCTTAAAGTTGGGAGCTACTACTTAAAGCATAAATATATATGAATTGAATCCTGGAAATTGAATTTTTCTCTGGAAAATGGTCGAAAAGTTCTGAAGTTACAAGTCTCTTTTTCGATTTTGTAGCAAAATTACAGGTACTAAGTTGATCCTTTGTTATACAGTTGGTGGTTTCATTTGTCCACGAGAAGAGAAATCCCTGGAAAGATGCCTGAGAGACGCTCTCAATACTTACATACCTAAACTAGCTACAGGTGAGTTACATTCAATCATTACACGATTTATAGACTTCATAATATTTTATAAGCATTTTAACATAAGCTACTGGTCTCCCACTGAAAATATTTCCAAAAAGTCACATAACTGAAAATGTAATATCAGAGAACTAGAGTAATAAGCATGTTATGGAAACTGTTTTTAGTTCCTCAAAAGATTTACCCTTCACAAGAAATAAGTTACCAACAACTTAATACTCGTAAGTAATTAGTTACAGTTGTTAATAATAATTAGTATCTCGTATATTACTTCACACAACTGTCTGTCTATGCTCATGGCATTTAATTTAGCAAGATAAAAAGGTCAGACAAAATAATTGTTTTAGACTGACGGATTTTGCAATCTCTTTAAATACTCATAAAAGTTTTTTGAGTAAGTTAAAGAAATCTGGCACGTTTTAAACCAGGGCCTCATTAAGAGATACATTGCGTTTAAATTGACGCATAAATAGGTGTAATCCAAGGCAGTCGTTATTGATCTTCAAAATAGCTTCGAAATCAAATGTTTGTATTCAAATAACTATTAAAATTGTCTAATAGTCAAAATCTACCAATGGATCATTTGGAGATACATTTGCATCATATCAGTTCTACTTGTATTGACAAAGAAACTTGGTCCAGGTGTTCCAGAATACAACATACCTCCGAGCGAACCGCTAGTGGTGCCGTCTCTAGCGGTGCAGCAGTCAGCTGGTCCAATCTCCGTCACATCCTCCTACACGGATGTCACTGTTAACGGACCTTCTAGCATGCGAGTTAAGCAAGTCGAGTAAGCACCAATTTTTTGTACTGTATATTTTTCAGTCATTTGCTATTTTGTTACCATCATATTGTTTAATCTTCAATTTGCTATTTAATTCCAACTTTTTCATTGTATCATACAACTGGCTTATTTACTTCTTTTTATTTTAGTGTAATTGCAAAAAAGCATCAAGTCATAGCTCAGCTGTACATCCCAGAGTTGAGGATGAAGGGTAACTACAACCTCGAAGGGCAGTTGCTAGTACTACCAATCAAAGGAGATGGACAATTCTCAGCTAAATATGGTAAGAATTATATGTACCATATGACCCATAATATCTGTTCCTTTTGTACATCAAGAACCCTTTCGCTTTGAAGTCAGGGATAAAATAAATAACTGGAATAAAGTGTTGGAATCAGATCATGATAGAAACAACATATTTGGCTCAATAAGAAGCTGACATCTTGAGAATACCTGCTTTAGGTTTGTGATCGAGCGTATGATGATTGCATAATTGAATTATAATTTACAAATAAAGACAACCAATGTAATTTACTAATAACCAACCTAGTATACTGTATTTGAAGATTAAGTTTGCGTCGGAGTAATTGATGTATTATGGTGGATTTTGAGACCTAATATGTATGTTATGTCACAGGCGACATAGATGCTGTGGTCACCATCACCTTGGGTCGCCTCCCTCAGAAGAACTCAGTAGACTTGCTGGCATGCAAGGATCTGGACGTCAAGTTTCAAGTTGGATACGCATCCATGCAGCTAGATAATCTCTTTGGGGGTGATGACGATTTGGGTAAGGAATATTTTAGATTTTTATGTTTTCTACTTCTTCTACGAATATTAGCAAATCCAGTCAAAATATATTTCAGGCAATTTTATTCAGAATTACGGCTATCGCCTCAAATTGCTTTTCTTGAAAAAAAAACTATTTCTTTGTCGTGGAACAATTGTCACGTGGCAAGTTCTAAAATATTTTTTTACACTTCCAGGAAAAGCAATGAATCAATTCTTGAATGAGAATTGGCAGAAAATAGCTGAAGAATTGCAGCAGCCGATGGAAGGAGCTTTAAGGGATTTCTTGAAACCTTTAGCAGACCATGCTTTTGCCACGCTTCATGCTGACGACATACTCTCATCATAAAACGCAACCTTAATCACTGTAAATACCCTTCAAGATATGAATAAACATAGGCTTTAAATTATTTAAACTAGAATGTAAGGAAATAAAATGATATCACAAGTTCCTATAGTCGTTTAATCTTTGTCATTTACATAAATTTTAGTTCATTGTTCACAATCAACTTATAATTTTGTACTTATATTTATTCACTTCGATATCATTTAAACTCTAATTAGTATACCTCACTGGTTACTTAAAATAAATAAAACTTACAACTAAGATGCCCAATAAAAAGGCAATATAACATATCTTTGTACCTTGGTAATATAAACTGGTATTTAAATCAAACGGAAGAGCCATTTTGTATAGGCCCAGAAGTAACTTAATACACAAAAATTATTTGTTGATTCCAAAAAAATCTTGTGAAATTGTGTAACCTCATTTCGGAGAACCTACAAATAAGTATCACTGCTCGCCTTAATTTAAGTTCAAGGTTGTGATTTTGTTCAGATAATTTTTTGTATCTAGTCTCTTAAAAGTCTTTGATGTTATCACGGAAAACAACACTTGAGTAAAAATTTCTCGATAATGTGACTTTGTAACATATGTGATCTGTAGAATAATTTGAGAGAACTAACCCCAGCACAAAGTCCTATAAAAAATACTCAAAATGAACACATTTATAGAAGGTGATCAAATCTCAGAGAAAAAGTTTAAATGCGGAGAAGATGCTTAACTTTTGCTCGATAAGTATAAAAATTAACATCCTCACATTTAACAAATCTAGCAAACGGTCTAAAAATCTAACAGACATAAATAAGTGAAAGGTTAAACCTAAAGGTGGCCTCTATATGTCTTTCAAGGACTTCTACTGAAAGTCTAAGGTTTGAACCAGACGTCGATCGGGACCTTCGTGAAGGCTGCATTGAGGAAGGCCTTGAAGTGTTTGGAAATGGCCACGGAAGCAGCCGGTCTCATCTCCTCGATGATTTCCGCTGCGTTATTGTTCAAGAACTGGTTCATAGCTTCACCTGAAATAAAGTAAATTGCGAATGTACAATTAGAAACAGCCAACCAACCAATAATAAATGAAAACGCAGCTTTTAAATCTGTACACTTTTTGATATTAAGAGGATCTTCCATTTTTGCTGTTCTGTACACAAATAAAATGTAGACAAATCTAAATACCTAAGTATTTTGAACACATGAATTAAAAATAAAATAAATCGCGATGTGATCATAGTTTCGAAGGCAAATTAATGAAGTTATTTACAGGTATATTATAAGAGTAGTATAAGTTAACCTTTCAAGTCTTACCAATAACGCTCCCGTGGTTGACGGTGTCTCGCACCTTGAACCTAGAGGTCCTCAGTTTGAAGTCGAGTAGCAGCTTCTCAGCCTTCATGTACTTGATGTTATCCCTGATGATCTCCTTCCCGAATATCCTGACAATCGCAGCCACATCTCCTGCAAGAGAATTATACAATTCAGTTTCTCGTACGTAAATACCTATTGTAGTTTTACATACAACGGAGTCCCGTATAGCCTAGTTATTGTTATGTTAGGGATTTTTAAACATTTGGATTCAATATACATTTAATAAATAGATATATAAATGAATTCAGTTCATTCAATTATTTGCCTCCATAATTTTATGTTTATGAATGTGTCCCCAAGTGTCGTATGCCTTAATAAAAATTGAGAAACACATTATTAGTCAATAGTTGCGGTTGCGCCACTTGACAAGTAGACAAAGAAAGTGTGTTGCAGTCGGCCTTGTCACTCTTACATTCAAAAACAATGCGATCCCTTCGACTATTGGCGACACGTTATTGTGATGAATATTCTAAGATAAACATCAAGTACAAACGAGTTTAGAAACGAGAGAATTTCAAACATTTGTTGATACAAATTAAGCAATAGACAAACTAAAATAACAGTGATGGTAAAAAAATATATGGGTCGACTTGAGAACCTCTTCCAATTTTTTTGTAGGTTAATAATTTATCACTAGCTACTCCCAAGAAGGAAGATTTTTTTAGAGTTTCAATCCAATTAAGTTTGATATGGCATAGTGAACCAAGGGATACATTTACTTAACACTGCTGCATACTATTACTAGGGATAACATTACGTCATCATTGTCATGATCAGCCCAGATACGTCCATTACTGGACATAGGCCTCCCCCAAATTTTATCATAACATAAAAAGGTATACATTCAACAAGGGTGTATTTACCGAATGAAGCCCAGAAGTCTCCCTGCGACCTAACCGGGAACAGCAGCACCTGTCCGGAGACCTCGTAGCGGCCCGTAATCTCGATGCGGGGAAGCGCCAGCCCCATGTCGATGCGGAGTTTTGACAGATCAGACCTGAAATATATTGAGAATTTTGAATTCTTAATGTCGGAAAACATATATATATTTTAGAATAATGTGTGTGCTACTTTCAGGATCAATTGAATGAAATGCATCAATTTTTCAGGATTCATGTCAAGAGTTCAGCATTGAAGCAGATATTAAAAAGCTTATTGCATTGCTAAATACTAGATACGCATTCAAGCAGATATTTAAAAAGCTTGTTGCATTACTAAATACTATAGTACTAAATCTTGGGAATAAAAACTCTTCAAGTCAAGATAAAATAATTGATTTTCTTTAAAACACCTTAGTGAGTCATATATGTGAGTTTGTGGCCAAATGCCTTGCCTGTTATTTATTTGAAATAATGTGATTTTTTCGGTGGATAGACGATCTTGTAACAAATTAAAGCGGGCCAAGATCGCTCGGGTTGGAAATGTTTGGGAATGAACGTGGACGTTTTTCTTCTGAAGATGATGATTGTACCTGATCTTAGTGACGGTGTAGTTGCTAGGCCCGACGACGGTGATATTACTGAAGGCGGCGGTGACTCTGACAGGCCCAGCTTCGTTCTCCATCACCAGCCGGTCGATCAGCAGGGGCTCCACGGCTGGCACGCCCAGCTCTGGCAATCCTCGCGCCAGGTACGAGCGCAGATGATTGAACGATCTCTTGATGCAGTTGTCTAACTGAGGGTCGCTCTGGCTGCACGGGAGGATGTACTCCGCTGGAGAATACGATTTTTTTTTTAGGGATTATTTGAATATAAGATTAAGTTCATTAAAAATCTGGCTTTGATATAATCAATCATCATCATAGGTCAGAGAAAGGAAACAATTAGGCAGGTCGGTACGTCTTGCTATTGAAAGCGATAGTTATATGTTTTTAATTATGTCGTACGTTAGTATACGTAAATTCGTATTTACGAGATAGATTACCATTATATTTAACTAAATTCCTATGGTTTTTATCAGCATCCCGCTATTTTTCCTCCAATACTGAATTAAAAATGTAACGGAAACATATATTACTATTTACAACGAATTAAAACCAAACTATTCCTATCATAAATATGCAATTTTAAAGACGAAGATGTGAGTTTCGCTATTACTCAATCGTTTTATTTGTTAATTAGTGGTAATACGATAAATAATTTTGTTTGACAATACATTATCAGGTTTTTTCTCGCGTATTAAACGTATACATACTTATTAGTTAGTCGCTACTTAGAAATCGTTTAATGTTTTGTTTTGTTATATAAAGATAAGTTAAGTGCCAAATTAAATAGTGCTTTCTGAGACTGATTTAAGACATGATAAACAAAGGGATAAAAGATATCGAAAAAGGTTTATCACCTTAGTGTTATAAAAAACAATTCAGTTTAATACATTAACTGAAATTTTATTCATCAGAACAGTGTTATGTTACTCATTAAAATATGATATATTAAAACAAACATATCCCTCATTTGTTGACAGTTGTTGACATCCTGTATAAATAAATTAACTCCGTAAAGGCAGCGAAAGCTAAGTCGCGGTAGACAACTGCAACAGCGATTTAGCTCGTTCAGCTTAGCAGCAAGTAGAAGTAAATGAAATAACAAAACGCTTGTTGAACTTGACCGGCAGCTATGGCATCAAGTCTTACACAAGGTCAGGCGTTATGTAACGAACACTTTACGTAACTGTCCGACCCACAAACATCGTTCGCACGGTTAGATATCTATTATTACTCTACTTACTAATTCGTCCACTCCCTGAATAACCGGGCTCTTTAGATAAAACCACTTTTCACAATCGTTACCAACAGAAATTAAAGATCATAGTCAACGTCCATTCAGTTCATTTTTATTTTGTGTTTGCGTTAACACTAGCGGAAATTGAGTTTTGGCTAAGGGGCTACGGCTTGAATGGCTTTTTGCATGCGTTCAAGAAAATCTAAAACTTACCACTGGATAGAAAACAGCTTAAGCTGCGTATGGATTACAGCCGCTAGCAACATTGGCATCACGCGGGTTGCTTATTCTTTTATCTAGCAAGGATAGTCACAACTTTAGTCACTCGCGAGAAAGCGATTTAGGTTTTTTTTCCTATTCAGTCAGTAAACTGTAGCCGTATTTAAAACCAAGACCCCTTTTAAAGCCATGTAGGGACAATGTCAAGGAAAATTAATTTCTGTCATTAATTCACAACGAAAGGTTTAGTGGCGTTCAACATGAAAAAAAAAAAGTTTTCCCCGAATAAACTTTATTTTTGCCTATGTGGAGATCTACTGCTAATATTTTCAAACAATTTCAGCTTAAAGCTCCCATTGTTATCTAATGTTGATTTGAAAATCGTATTTCGTGACACTGTTTCCAGAAAAATATTTCTGCTTTTCCCACAATGATGTGGCAGTCCACGTAATTGTTTCAGAATGATGGCTTATCTTTAATCATAATAATGCTGTAATTGTTATAAGTGTAATGCATTATATAAATGACGTCCCGTCGGATCCGTTCACTTGTTGCAACACCTGTCAGATGAGGTTTGAGTCTGAGATGTGAGAATTACAATTATTTAGTAATACCTAGCTAAATATTGTACCTGATTCATAGCATCAAGCTCACCATTGGTGTATGAAGGAACTTTTTGCTAATATATTTTGCAAACATGCAAATTAACATTTGTGGATCTGCCTCATCATTATTGCGTTCTAAACTTAATAAAATGACCTACTTGCTTAATTAATGTTTGTACTTGCATATCCTATATTCAAATGCATAAGAAAGATACGTGTTTCAAAGAAATATAATGAAGGATATTAATTACTTTTTTCTATGAACATTTCATACAGCATTGATTTTTTGTAGTGTCAAAAAACAGCGATCAAAAATATCAATTTGTTATTCGAATGCAGACAGAAGGACAAATGCTAGTCACGTGTTATCGTTACTATAGTAACCTAACGAAGCTAAGTTCAATGCCAGGCTTCTGGTTAAATGTTCAGGTTCCCTAATAAAGGGCTCGTAATCGTGAGGTAACTATGAATCGTAGTTGCGCCAACGCTGGCCCGTCACAGCCAACGGTGTCAAGGATGCGCCATGTCGCTGTGTGGTTTCGGCAATTTGCTACCTCATTTTGGAAATTGCTAGTCATTTTAAAGCTCGCTCGTTGATTATACCTTGATTATTTTGTTCTAAATTCGCGTGACAACCTTAATGAGCTGCATAGTACTTGCTGCTTTGTATGCACGTACTACAATATAACGTTAATCCTTAACCACGAAACGTAGTTAATAGAATAAATGGCTTGTACATAAAGTAACATATTTTTAAATAAATTAATGCAGTTACTGCAGAATTATGTGCTTAGAGTTATTAAACATGTAAACAAACTAAATAACATCATGCTTTAGTGGTAGAACACGTTAAAAACTAAAATTTATGAATGTTATCATATTTTGGAGCAACCAATCTTTTATTGTTTACAGATATATCCATGCTTGATTTATTAATTTAATTATATTTAATTAATTGAGAAATCTGATTAAGCTGGTGACTCAATGCACTGAAGTAATGTCGAAACAAATTTTATTTTAGTATTCACAGCGCGTCAAAGGAGAATTATTAACATTTATTGCTGGCTTTATTAAGACTAGCAAGGTGACATTTAAAAGTACAGTTGACTTGACCTCACTAGCTCCTTGCTACTACTAAAGATGATATTAATGAAAGATTTTCACTAATGCACTATGCAGCCCACCTAATATTAGTAAAGAAGCAGCATGTACTATTATCCTACGAACGCTCGGTATCAAATCTAGCATAATTTTGTTGTCTCTGATCATTTGGTTTAATTTAGTTTAAAAGATACTTTAATTATTACATTTTTGACTTTATAGGTAGCAGAATCTGATGGCAAAATTAATAAAAAAGCAAGCGATTTTATATAATAATAATCAATAATCATAAATTAGTCTCAATCTTTGATTTTAAGTCGCCCCGTATACTCGACAGGTAAAATTGTTTAAGTTATTTAAATATTTTAGAGTATATCCCTTACCACTACACTGCGAATGAAAGATAAAATCAAATCAATTGATCGAGCAAATGTGTATTTTTCCGCCTGTTATAAAGATAAGAATAGGGGAAAAGATTCTAAAAAAAACGAATAATAAAGATTTCAGTAGATCTATACACATTAAAGATTTATACTTTAATTTAAAACCTTTGACTGTCACTTGCATAGCTATAGTCCAAATGATTTATATTGACGCTGTATATATTGAATAGAAGTGCAACATTAAGTTTGTAGTGAAATAATGATCTACTTTTTCATCCATGCATTGCATCAACAATCTATCCAAAATATGAACATAAAACATTTTCTTCGTGTGTTAATCAAAATAACTAGATCTCGGTGGATTAAAGTTATCAAATTAAACTTGTTGAAATAAGTAATTAACGGTTACATAAAGCGTAACGTCACGTTACATAAGCGCAACGTGTTACTTAAACTTGAAACTTACAAATTACTTGTGAATGTATCTAGAATGTAACAATCCTACTTAGAAATGATTTAACTCATGTAAACGGTATAACTAATTTAACTCAATTCACTCGCTAATTACTACTGTCCTAGTTGTTTACTTACATTATGTCATACTATGATTTAATTTCCAAAAAGGATGCGAAAAAAGAATTAAATTTAAGAACCGAACAGTTAATATTTAAACTAAAAATCATGGACCCGCAAATAAAGGAAATCCTTTGAAAAAGAAACATGTCAGATGTATTTCTGAATACACAATACGTGCGTACATATTTATCGTACAAAGTGATATGTAAGTATTGGCCGCGTCTGTTTGTCCGTCGGTTTCATCACGGACATACGATGTCTGATGACCTTGACATGGTTGTCAACTTCACAAGATTGCTTTTAGGGTATTTTACGATATTTTAATACGGGACGCTATTTATAAGACACGGACTTAAATAGTACTCGGCTTAAACCATGTTCTAAATAATTTGATGACAAGACTCAGTTTATCACTGAAAAGAACGCATTTTGTTCTGGTACTAACTTTCAACGGAAAATAAGTTCTGGTTTAAATATAACTAAGTCCTCTTCTGTCCAGTCTATCTTTTAATACATTAAACGAAGGAAAAATTTATTGACAGCTAAGGAATATTTCTTTATATTTATTTTCAATAGCCGTAGTAACACAGAAAAATAGCACGCGAGATCTCAATAATCCTGCAAAAACCTTTAATATCCCTTTTGAAAAACTCCAGTCTTTCACTTAAAGAACTATTGCAGGGAAACCCATTATAACGGTAAACAATAGAAAACACAACAACAACAAGACGTACACAATAAATAACTTTTGTTAAAATAGAGAACAAATTAAGGAAATTAATATTTGAATATTTTTGCTAATTTTTCTGACCTAGATGCCAAAGGCACAAATGATGATCTACAATTATAATATGATTTTTATCATTATTATTATGGGTTCTTTATCGATTTATTTATATACTACAAATGTGTTAACATGAATTGTAAACTATTTTAATTAAAATATACATGTAAACTGACGCTGACTTAGAAGAAAATGATGTATCTAATATTTTGAAACCTATTACAATTTTCATGAATGCAGTACCTACATACCTACTTTGATATATAGCTATACTGTAAGTATATATGCTTTAAATATGTATGATTATTATTTTTACAATCCTAAGTTGTGGTTGATGGTTAGCATTTATATTATTTTAGTTACAATTTTTTTATATTATTTAAGTAAAGATATGACCTCCAAAAAATGTACACAGGTCAAAGTCGCAATTTATTTGTCTTCAATTTCATTTATATTTCTTCCATCTTAGGACAACAATAGGTTTTAAAATAGTTCAATGTGAAAAATAAGCTATAAATATTGACACTACAATGGTACTGTGCTATTTTAATTAAGGTTTTCCTTATTAGGAATTCGGTAGTATAAAGACCACCCACTCATTCTTTTAATTATAGTAAACTATAATATACAATATACATAAAATTTTGTTGTTTTCAATAATTAAAACATACAACTAGTGTTGGTGTACGTACTACGAATAAATATTTATTTCCATGGTAGAAAAAATCTTCATTGCGAACCAAAATTCTTTAAGAATGAGTCCCAAGCCATATAAATTAAATTAAATATTTAATGAACTAGTCACTAAATTAACACCTTTTAGCTTTTACTTACGTGCAGTAAGAGTGTTGTCATTTTCCGCGGCATCTCCATTCTGATATAACAACGAAAAGCACAGGACGAACAGGACTTTCATCAATTTAACTGCCATTTCGTTTTGTCGAATAGTATTGTTTTGTGAAAATAATTATTTTGTGGTATTTGGAATATATTCGAATTCAAAATAACTTTTAGTACACTCGAGTCGGGCACAAAATAAAATAAAAATTTCAAATCGAATATGTACAGTTCGTTTTTTGAACGTTCTCGCCGCGTTGAATATTCGGTGGTATCACGCGGCGCGGTCGTTGAGTGGGCGGACGGACGCACGTTTCATTTTGTTTGAAGTGAAAGCCATGGAGCTGTTGTGTTTTATTTGCGCGCGATTTTCATCATCCCTCAGGTGACCCCCACTATCCATCAAACATCAAATTAGGACTGGCACGCCTTTACAAGACACCTGAACCAATCAATTTTAAACCTTCGGCCACTGTACTAAAATTCACAAATTTTTCAAACCAATCGGTTGACGGCTCAGATTGATAGATACTACGTCTAGTCCCATGAGCTCGAAGGAAAATCTGCGGTGTTTCCCATTGAGTCATTTGATTTCATACTCTGTAGTAATGTTGCCGTCGCGTAATAATAAATAATTGGCAGAAAATTTAGAATAGTAGAACAACGAATTGCCACGAGATATTTATGTACGTATTTAGATTTTTGACAGACATACAAATATTTTGGTATAGAAAATTCAGCAGTTTCTTTATATACAATTCAGGTTAACATTTTACTAAATAATTCAAATACAGCATAGTTAATAGCATTATTTAGTTATTTACAAAAATAGTTACAATTCCAGAGTACCTACATTTTTAACATTTGGTCAGAAGTAGTTATCCTTTTTAGAATTTTAACATACATTATTTAATTTATGTACTTACATTGGTAAGGGCATTACATGCAAAATAAATAAAAAAAACATAGGTTTGACCAGAAACACAGCTACCTAACCTGATACCTACAAGAAACAACATACTGTTCACACGGTTCTGATTCGATACCTACACGGTCAGATAAAACAACTTAATTAACAAAAGCACCAAAAATGTAATGCGCATTAAAACGTAATTAGTAATGATAACAACAACCTTAAGTTAAACATGATCTACATACAACACTAGGCGAGAGCATTCCAGGCGCCAATCTGTGATCTTTGAACTGTTTCGACACACAGCTATACATACCTAAACATAATTAACTGAATGCGTAATTTACCAATGAATAATTATTAATTTCTATATGTTTCTATTAACTGATATATGAGTCCCGTAACATAGATAAAATTGCGTGAGGTCAAACGGCGCTTTGCTTAAATGTCTAACTTATTTCGAACTATTGCAATCCTAATTAGGTGTAACATTACCATATTACCATATTAGGATAAACAA
This sequence comes from Choreutis nemorana, assembly GCA_949316135.1. Lineage (NCBI taxonomy): Eukaryota > Metazoa > Arthropoda > Insecta > Lepidoptera > Choreutidae > Choreutis > Choreutis nemorana. The sequence goes on along the minus strand of OX438597.1, from coordinate 3,897,529 downwards.
TACATAAACATGAATGATGATGATGGTTATTTTGGTAAACATGTTTACAATTTACAATAATAACTAGTTTAAACTAAAAGAGGCCCTCATACAATCAATGCGAATATTTGTAATTATTTTGCTATATTCTTCCAATACTTACTGCTATATAATTATAATTTAACTGCACGTATTAAATTGATATTTAATACTAGCTTTTGCCCGCGTCTTCGTCTGCGTTGAAACCGATAATTGTTCTAATAGGATTTTAATAAATTGACAATTTACAGAATATCATTATAAATAGCCTTTGTGTTATTCTGATGTATAAACTATATAATTATAAAGTTTCATTAAAATCGATTCATTAGTTTTTCAGTGAAAGAGTAACAAATATCCTTTCATCCATACATCATTACAAACTTTCGCATTTATAATATTAGCAAGGACCTATAATAACCAATAACGGGACACTTAAATTGAATAAAGGTTTAATTTTATTTTCATTTATATTTAAATTTTGTGTCTACGCTCTGAAATTTATTTCCATATCATACTCAATAAAATCTCACCCCTTCGACAAAGGGTCTAGGAAAAGCTAAGGACGCAGTGGTAAATATAATAATGTATATATATCAGTATTAAATGTGTAAGCTTTAGAGAAATTAATTAGCAAAATTACTCCAGCCTTGGTTGTGTCTCGATCATTGCTTTTAAAACATATCATCAATTATGAATTTCTTAAATCATGAAACAAGATAAATTTTACAGTTATTTGCAATACATCGAATACTGTGACAAAACCACCAAAGTATATAGTTAAAAAGTATTGAATATCATTGGATTATTATGTCGATCAAATAAACCAAACTCGTCTGTACAAAAAATGAAAATTTACGTACAGACGTAAAAGCTTTTAATTTGATATAAACTATATACTATAATTAATGTTCCATTTATCAATAAGCTGTTTAAAAGCAGCAATGTAACCAATTGTTTTACCAACAGTCCTCGAGTGTAAAGTTCACGATAATTATGTAAAAGATAAAGTTAACCGCAATCCAGCACTGTCACTTAGTAATCAGTATCTACCCGCTTCTGGTGTACATCAAAGAAGTTCTTAATAAAATCAAAATCTCTCCTCATTAATCAATATTTATTTTTGCAATGTGTTTAACAAACAGGGAACTATTTTTATACAAGAATAACATTAATTAGTAAGCACGCGATCGATTGACAGCAAGGACAAAAACAAGTTGAAATTGGTGATTTTAGAAGAAAATTAAGAAAAATGGGTTTTGATTTTACAAGAAGGCAGTGGTTAACGATAGTTGTGATTTCAATAGCGGATTTTTGTAATGCGATATGTGTTGCGCTACAAGCACCCTTCTACCCACAGGAGGTAAGGCAAAGAGGATTTAATTGAAAGATCATATAGGGACAAGCCTTTTACGAATATTATATTTTCTAAAAACCATACCCAGAAGCAAAAATGTTTTGGATGAAGCATTTCAAACAAGCAAGTTTAAAGGATTCTTTAATAACGAAGAAGAAGTTATTCCAATATCTAAAAGGCTGTATAGCAGGCTTTGTAGTTGTGTATAGGCCAAGTACTAAAGCTTTTGTTTAATAAAAAATATATTGATAAACCAGCCAAACATGTGACGAATGTTGAATCAAATACATATATACATAAAAAAGTTGTTAGCTGAGTCCTGCCTACGTTTGGTGGCCGACTGGGGGAAGAGAATTATCTTGAGTTCGCAGCCCATACAACACAGTATTTAATGTTAAAAGGAAACTTAGTAGGGCTACCGCGTTTTAAATTAAATTCAGTTACAGTAAAAAAGAAAGACTCAGTTTTTATCTCGGTTTTATACTTGAAAAGAAATTTCATTTTATTGAGCACATTAAGCAAGTTAGCGAAAAAACAAAACGAAATTTTTATGCGTTAAATAGAATATCAACTTCGACCTGGGGTTTGTCGTTTAAATCATTAAAAATAATTTATACTGCTCCTTTCTTGGGTAGCATTTGTTACGGAGGAGCCCCCGTGTGGGCGGATAGAGCCACAATTGGCGCTGCGCGAAGTAAATTGTTCCAGAGTCAGAGATAAGCGTTAATTTTTCTTTGTAAAGCGTATAGAACCGTCAGCACTGAGGCCCTGGCGATTCTTGCGGGCGTTTTAGCGGTAGATTTGGAAACACAACGGCGTGCGGCAATGTATTATAACTCGCGGAATAGTATGAGTTCCGATTTTCTTAAACCGAAGAATAGGGCTGAAATCAGTAGATTATTTTATAGTAACGAAAACGTTCAGGAAAAACTAATCGACGAATGGCAAACTAGATGGGATACTTCGACTAAAGAACGGCATTTATTTAAATTTTTCCCTATAGTGCGCGAACGGGTAAATAAAACGTGGCTAGATATCGATCATTGGTAACTTTAAGGGCAAACTTTATTCATTTAACTTGGTGCCGTCACCTCTTTGCGAATGATCATCGTCGGATCAAGAATTTGTACAAACTGCCCATCATATCTTGTCGGAATGTAGTCTCTGGCATGACGAACGGTCAATCATGTTGAATTCGATTAAGTATCTGCATGTAGTCCTATTTACTACCAAGATCTTGTGAAAACCAAGGGAAGCTTCCTAGCTTTTAAAAAGTTTTGCCCTCAATATTACTGGTAAGATTTAGGTTAGTATTTAATTTATCCTCTGTTAGTTAGTGGCTTGCCGTGGTGTTTAGACGGTCAGGCGTCTCCTGACTGCCTCCCCTTTAGTTTTTTTTGCCCCTGGGCCATTTCAATTGCTGTCTCTGCTTTGCTGGGAGGGAAGTCTGAAACCGCTTTCTTACTACCTCTTATTTCTTCTGATTAAGTTCGTTGCGGTTCCCAAGACAGCCAGTAGGGTGTCCGGGCACAGCCTGTGCGTCATTGCACAGCTGCATTATTCGTTGATTATTCGATCAAAGGACGCCACTGTTGATCCTGATAAACAGAGTTGCAGTGGTGGGTCAGAGGGCGTGTGTACAATATACATAAAAATATATATTTTGAAAAAAAAAGGTTTTACATGAAGTTGTTTTTCTGAATTATAGATTGAGAAGTAAAATTTTGTACATAGCAATAACAAGTCCATGTACAGCATCATTAATTAATAGCAATTTACTGAGGACCATTAAAACTTTTCTCACTCGTGTATTCCTTTTAATATTTTAAAGTTACTTACATGTGTTCATTAAATCTCTGACGAGATCTCTTAAAGGAAATCTATTCCGTTGTTAGGAACATCGCACCGAGAACAGTTAGTGATACTAGTGTAAGGTGACTGGACAGTTCATGTGATAACCTTCCAGCAAACCTGAGGTTATCGTTAATAGTTTTTAAACAATAGATGTCTCCTATAACACCAGCGCGCGCTACTCATATACCAGTATTATATAAATGATAAATATTCACCAGACAAACAACTCATTCAATATCCCTATAACTAATAAATCGTAGCTAATAAAAGTAGACCGATGCATGCCAGTTTATACACAGTCAGGTCATAAGTATTGTCACACAGTAAAAACTTTTCTTTCTTTGCTGGCCACAAAAAAGTTTATTGAATTCAAATTGTTCATGAAAATAAAAATGAATACTTTTTAGAATTTTACTCATTTTTATATATGGAGTGGACGCTTAAAGAAGACCGTGTTGCAGTTATTGCGTTGCACCGTTGCGGTTACGCGCCAATTCAAATTTTTGACATACTGAAAAATTTGAATGTAACCAAAAGATTCGTTTATCGTACCATCAAACGATACAATGAAGACTCTAGTGTAGATGACAGGTCAAGAAGTGGTCGCCCTCGATCTGTTAGGACTCCAGCAGTGAAGGCGAGAATTCAAAGAAATCCCTTCAGATGGGGTTAAACAGAACCACGGTGAAAAGGGTGTTAAATGAAGACTTAGGGCTTCGGGCATATCGAAGAAAAACAGGACATCGTTTGAATGCTCGTCTAATGGACCTGAGACTGAAGAGATGCCGCGCTTTGTTGAAGCGGTACGCGGGAAAAAATATCAGGAAATTCTTTTTTCGGATGAAAATAATTTTACCGTAGAAGAGAGCTACAAAAAACAAAATGATAAGGTGTACGCACACAGTAGTGAAGAAGCGAGCAACCGTATTCCGCGTATCCAACGAGTTCATTTTCCATCCTCGCTCATGGTATGGTTGGGAGTTTCTTATTGGGGCTTAACAGAGGTACATTTTTGGGAGAAAGGTGTAAAAACTAATGCAGTTGTGTATCAAAATACAGTCCTGACGAACCTTGTGGAACCTGTTTCTCATACCATGTTCAATAACAGGCAATGGGTATTCCAACAAGATTCTAGGAGCTGGCGCCGAATCTATAGAGCGAAGAGCATACAAGATTGGCTGGTGGCGCGTGAAATCGACTTCATCCGGCATGAAGACTGGCCCTCCTCCAGCCCAAATTTGAATCCGTTAGATTACAAGATATGGCACCACTTGGAGGAAAAGGCGTGCTCAAAGCCTCATCCCAATTTGGAGTCACTCAAGACATCCTTGATTAAGGCAGCCACCGATATTGACATGGACCTCGTTCGTGCTGCGATAGATGGTTCCAAAATGAATAAACTTGTTTCTATTATTTTATATTAAACATGTGACAGAATTTATGACCTGACTAGGTAATTTCGTCTTGGTTTCACTATATACATTGACCAAATAATAAGGATATCGAAATTAAACAAATAGTCTAGATTCAGATCTGTTGTATCAGCTGATGTTAATGACTTTAACCTAGACCCTAGATAACCCGTAGCCGTGATACGTGGCTCACGAGATTGTTTATAGTTTACGATCAAATTCTTAACGAAAGAATATGACAAATTAGTTATGTACCCAACGAATATTCGTAGATATATTATAAATCGTCGTATGCACCTGCTGGTAATTTAATAGACTGAAAATGAAACGTCTCTTTACTGACTCAGGAAACCTACTAATTTAATTTTGGAATCTGTACGTTATTCATGAATTTTGGATTTCCATGTTCTATGTCAAATAAAGTGTATTTAGCGGTGAATATAATAAAGGATTACAGCAATAAGCTCTTCAAATATAGTAACGTATTTTACTTCAATACAACTTTAATTTACCTACAATTAGAATTTCGTCCCTTTACTCCTTTTCTCTTGTAAGTAAGAAATAACTCTTAACAAGTAATCTCGCTTTTCTAACACAAAGCTGGCAAAGAAGTTCTTGAAAGCGTTCCCAAGTCAGCAAAAACTTTAAAGAACCTTACTATCAATTTTGAAAAGATGTTTATTTGATTTTGTTTTCAAATAAATTTTCGAAAATCTTGGTAATTTCGTAGGCTGAGAAGAAGGGTTGCACGGCCACAGAGTATGGTTTGGTGTTCGGCATCTTCGAGTTGGTGGTGTTCATGGTGAGCCCTCTATACGGAGCCCACCTCAACAGGATCGGACCCAAGATACTCTTCAACGGCGGCATACTCACCACTGGCACATGCGCCATTTTGTTTGGGTATGTTAATCACATATTACATAGGTAGTTAAAATTATTTATTTACAAATAAACAAACTTAAATTCAAAATTACAATAAAATAAATTAAGAATTCAATGAAGCACTATATTGACGCAGCGGTAAATATTAAAAGTTGTAGTGTAATTGTAAAATGAGAAAATATTCCATTCACATATTAGACGTTATCAAAAGTATAAAACATTTAAATGCTGCAACTAATGAAGGTTATTAAAATCTGCGTATGTATTTAATTTCGCAAAAACGTGAGTTTATCACAATCTGTGTCACGTTTGCGACCCACTGTTGTTTCCATACCTAAAGTTCAATCATACTATTGACTTGAACTTTTTTTGGTTAGTAAACTTAACATATAAACACACACAATACACAAGAGATTGTGAATTTCGTCGATTTTACAAGTTAGTCGAACCCGATTCGATCCCGATGTTCTCTAAAATACTTGTGGAATGGGGAACTTCAGTATTTTTTTTCAATGAAATTGCTCTTGTCTATCCTGTGTACAAAATTCATAAATGAACAAGTTAAGATGGATTTTACAGAAAGTTGAACAACATGCAGTTATTTAAAAGAACTTCCAGATTCATGTTGTTATTAACATAATTTGCATGCAAAATGTTACTTTTGTACACCTTAGTGGTAAAATATATAAACTTAAAACTTTCTTTATTTTTAACGAAATTTAAGGTTTTTTGCCTGCGATAAAGGCTTTATGAATAGACATCTGGTTGATAATGAATCAAAATTATATGCCCCGCCTTCTGTCTCTCTTCACGGCTCTGTCTTCTACATCCAGGATGCTGGATAGGGTGGAGGGTCATGTGGCGTTCATAACGCTGAGCTTCACGATCAGGATTGTGGAGGCCATGGGCAACGCTGCCTTCCTCACCGCCTCCTTCGCCATCATCGCCAAGGAGTTCCCTAATAACGTCGCTACTATGTTTGTGAGTATAAACATTCTGATGTTTACGAGCGGGTGTGAACACTTTATATGGGATTTTATTAGCTATGTCAAGACATTTTTGAAGGCGACGCCTGAGAGATTTTGTCATTTTGTTTCAGGCATCATTAGAAACGTTTTTCGGGCTCGGTTTGATCGTAGGCCCCACGCTCGGAGGGGCCCTATACGCACTGGGGGGCTACAGTCTGCCATTCGCAGTCCTCGGATTTGCGCTTTTCTGTGCGGCCCTCATGAGCTGCGTAGTGCTGCCTAGATGCAATGATGACGAGGACGTTAAACCTATTGGACGTAAGTTTCTTATACACTTTTTCAAATTCCTTTGATGCTTGGAACACTTGAGGTAGCCCATCTGTCTAAGAGCTCTTTCAATGTATGTTTACGTATCACATGTATGTATTAGTATCTGTTAGAGAATAAGAGAGGTCAAGGTCCTCAAGGGATTTTGGGGTGTAAAGGCACGCTTTGGCCGCTTTTTATTTTCTCTTATGTTGATGCTCCTCTCAATTTTGTGCTCTCTATAAATGTTTCGTTTCACATGCTATATTTCTAAATAGATATGAACGAAGAAGCATGATAAACTTTTACAAATAAGCCATGTTTTATAAATGAAATAAAACGTAAATTAATATGATATAAATAATAAGACGTACAGTGTGTATTTACAAACACAACATGGAAGCAGGGCAGGATCAATAGGCTCGCCTTTATCTCAGTTCAAAACTTATCTTAACAAGTTATTGTTTTGAAATTGTAAATAGCATTGTGTCAATTAACCATATATACGAGATACATAAACATAGCATATTACACTTATTTATAGTTATAACAAAATACATACATAAAATACATTTTAATATTTTTGATCGAATAACTCTTTTGATTTGTTAGGAACCATATTATATGTATAAGTTACATTGGACATAAGACTATGTAGAGAAGAAGAAAAGAGAATAGTGCTCCCCTACCCTTCAATAAGACATTACATTTGTCAGTGTAACGTTGGAGTTACAAACTTTTTGTTAGACAAAAAAGTTATTTTACCTTTCGTTTAAGCAGGCGCCCTAACAGTATAAATATGGTAAAATAGACATAAACATGTGACATAAATCTTTTGGTAATTTAATCATGAAACCAAAAAAAAAGTTGCTTCATTAAAAATCGTTGAAAAACCTGTACTAACTATTTATTGCAAATTTCCGTTTTAAGAGGTCGCTTCAGTTTTATGGTCGACAAATTCTGACCAAAACTAAAATTATAGTTGCTTAAGTTTTCATTTCGCAAAGTGAAAAAAGAAATAGGTATACTAAAGATGGTTAACCATGAAAAAACCAAACATACAAACATTAGCAAATTCATGTGAATTGTAACAATGGGTATAATAATTGTTGTAGTAGGTATAGACAGTTTAAATTAAAAATTGTTTCAGCCACCATGTTCTCTTTATTGAGGATTCCTGGAGTTCTACTGTCAGCTATTAGTATTATTTGCACCAGTATGAGCATTGGTTTCCTACAAGCAACATTGGAACCACATTTGAGACAGGTATACCTAAATGACAACCCCCGACTAACCAGTAATAACAGTTTCAGTAATATCTTTTCTGCCTGAATAAAAATTTTGTCAATTGACTCGTCTATGGTACTTGCTTTAATAAAATTTATAGGCGCTTTAAAAACTGATGCAATTGTTTTTTCAGTTCATGTTCTCTCCAGTGATTCTTGGTCTGATGTTCGTTATCAATGGAGGGGTGTATGCGATATCAGCCCCTGCTTGGGGATGGCTCTGCGACCGCCCGTACTTAAAACAAAAATACGTCACTGCCATTGGATGTCTGTTCGTATCAGGAGCCTTCCTTCTCATAGGGCCGGCGCCTTTCCTTGACTTGCCCACGTACGTATTTTTTTTGGTAATATCTCCAAATATAAAAATTTCATAGAGCTTTTTTTTCAGATATAGTAGCTTTAAAATTTACTCTCTGATTAAGAATGTTTAGTATAGAATAATTAGGATATATGACATACCTAGTCTTACTTCGCTATAGCCTGACTTTTGATTAAAGTAACTTTTCAAAGCAAAGAAAAATAAAATAAAAATTTCGTTATCAATAAAGTCACTTTATTTCTTTCAGGTCGAAGTGGGTGATAGTGCTTGGACTAGTGCTTCATGGTTTAGGCATTGGGAGTCAGCTGGTGGCGTCATTCTCAGACGCCCTAGGTACTGCGATGTAAGTAACTAAATTTTATTTAAACTGCTTTGTGTATAAGACTAATAAGTCTAATAGATGGATTGATAGAAGTGAGATACCTTACTTCTATCAATCCATCTATTAGACTAATTAAAGTCTTATACACAAAGGATTGATAGAAGTAAGGTATCGCACTTCTATCAATCCATGTAAATTGTAGTATAGCAATTTGTATAAATTTAAAGATTTTACGAGTTGATCCCCGTTCAAGCACAGATTTGTATTAATGATTCTGGGATCCTTAAGGTATTCATCTTTATATTTACTCATATACATTTTTATATCGTTGTTTACTGCCCTATACATACTATAATCAATAATACTATAATACTATATATACATACTATAATATAATAATTTATCATAATTTTATATACATATATGTTAATTTTTCTTGTTACACTAGCCAATCTCCCCCACCAGTGCAACTCCTGTAAATGATCAAAGGCAGCAAGGACATACCAACGACCGTCTTGGGACATGCGTTGATTTCAGTAAAATTTCTTAAGTAATAGGCAATCAAAATCGTTTCAGTGCGAGCGACCTACCCAACTCCATAGAGACGTACGGCCTAGTGTCAGGCATGTGGACGTCCACGTTTGCGCTCGGAGCGTTCATAGGCCCCACCGTCTCCGGCCTGCTGTTCGACTCCATCGGGTTCAGGAGCTCCACTGTCTTCATCTGCATACTGCATTTTATTGTGGTGAGAACTGTTTTCTATTATTTGACAATTTAACAGTAGTTCCAATGAGACTAAATAAACTAAAAAACGTTATTTTGAAGAATAGCAAGTTGGCAACCTCGATAAGCCTAAAGAAACCCAGATCATTTTATCCTTAATGATGAATGGTGACGGGTGATGATGGAGGACGTGGTAGCTCAGTTTGTTACGTGCCTTGTTTAACCGACCGACCCGACCCGACAGGTCGAGGGTTCGAGTCTCGTGTTATAAGTTGTTGCTTCCATGTTTCTCATTGTGCCCGGATAATGGCGACAGACCTGTCACACTGGGACTCATCATAAACATGCGAAATGCGCTTTGTAGCACCTCTGCCAACCCTTCTTTAGGGATTTCGGCGTGAGTTTATGTATGTTAAATGATGAATCAATCTCATCAATGCACCTTTATACCAGATGCTGGTAGTGTTATTATTCCTGTGGACTTGCGACCGGAGTTCTAAGATGGACGTGTCGGTGTCAGCCGGTGATCTACTGCAATTGGACGGCACCTTGGATGGAAGCGTGCTCATAGGAGATGAGTACCAGCCCATCGCGCAGAGAGCCAAGAGGTACTACACCATTTTAATCAAATAAACATTACAAAATTTAGCCATACAAAAGGAGCCACGGGCCAAGCGATTTGGATGGATTTTTGTCATCAAGGCTCTCTTCAAAGTGCGTGAGACTTTAAACCGCAAATGTGTTATTGTAATCTTTGTTTTTTACAGTCGTCGGCGCGGCATAAGCGTGGAGCAGTCCCGGCCGCCAGCCATGAACAGTCTGATCGCGTGCACGTCGTATAAGAACCGCGGCTCCCCTTGGAGCCAGCGAGCGCCTCGATACCGACCCACCTACGGCAGCCTCGACCACCGCTTCCGAGGCGCGCTCTCCGTCACATGAAACACACTCGTCTTACCTATTGAACGCACGGCCACACAAATGCAATATCAGAGCGTAGGTTGATGTGTAGCCGTGTGTACGCTCGTGACGCCGGTATCTAGGGGTATTCCCAATTAATCATTTGATTGGAATAAAATGTGAGTGCGATGCAAGCGCCAACCAACCATATAACTCGTTGGGAATACCTAAATCCGCGGTGTACGAAACAAACACTCGATACGTATGAACTTGTTCATAGTATTAGCGTTCATACTTATTATTGAGTGCACCGCTGATACGCCGTCACTAAAGCCATACAATCAGGGTGCGTACAGATCTAACGAGCGTACAGCGAAAGTATGTTCAATTGAACCACGCGTTTTTCTTACGTTCGGCGCATTCGCTAGATCTGTAAAGACACAAATAAATGTATTTTATAAAAATATACACAAAGCACAAACTCGCTTTTATTTTGATTTGTTTTCGACGTACGTACGTATGCTATTATAATTTTTTAATGTATGTTTTATACAAAACCGGGTCATCATTTTCCGTCAGTAAACTTGTACTATTTTAACTCCTTATGGAAGCCAAACACATCATAATAGTATGTTTTTAGTCTAGACTCATCATCAAGATTTTTTAAAATTTAAACGGTAATGTTGTGGCAATGATTTGGTTTTTGAAAGGCTATGTTCCTAAATATGTGGTTTAATTAGATATCGTCGGTGATACTGCAATTCCTGGAACTAACATAAACAATACCGCGTAATTGATTTCGTTATTTTTTCAACCTTTGTTATCTTCTAAAAAGCGATAATTCTAATTTCAACTATGTACTAACATAGTTGAAGAAAAAGCAAAATGGAATTCTACCTAATACTTCTACAATGTAAATAAATCAGAATTGATATTTCGCTACATAAATCTTCAGCGCTTAAAATCGAATAACAGAGTTACTATCGAGATGCCGCTTTGCCTTCCTTATTACAAAGCAATTTCATATTATACTCTCATTATCCACGTTTCAGTTTACGATCCTGATTGAAATACAAACTTGACATGCTTTACGCAACTTTAAAGTCCACTTTTATTAGCAACCAAACAGCCAATCATTCATACACTTTTATATCGTCAAAGAAAAATAAATCTTACCCACATAGAAATTAAGCTCAGAATAAGACTTTTGATTCAACAGTTTTCAGACACCCAGGCTCTATGTTGTAAGATTGTGTGCGCTTGGAAAATATTATTACAATAGTGTCTAATGTATTGAACATTATAAATAAGGAGTTAAGTATTTATTGCTAAATATCTCGTTACTATGTATTTACTTATGGAAATATCAGCTGAAGTTTACTTCTCAAAGGAATTTAACTTCATTGAGTTGATTGGCATTCAATCTAGATTACCTCCTTCTTTACAATATATGTAACATCTTACAATATGTTCTATCTAATCTAAGAGTTCATTGAAAGCTAGAAATTTGTTAACGCATCTGCATTTAACGACCTAATATCATTTGTAGGATGCTATACTCAAGTAATATACACATATACTCTAGATATAATTTTAGAGAAATAGTATTGAGACAATTAAGCATTTGTTTCAGGGAGAACAATGAACTCGATCTAAGGAATACATTATATATTTAACTTTTGTAGTACATGATGTTCTAATTTTAATTATTTAATAATAGTAGAAAATAAACCTATTACTCAAAGTAAGTTCAAACAAACAGGAAACGTGTGTATAGAACAAGTAGGGCTCCGGAGGCGTCACTGGAGCGCGTCGGAGCCGCCTCGTGACCCTGAACTAACTCGATACCAAAGTGTCGTCTTACTGAAGAAACCGTGAGATCCCTATAACCCATACACGTCTTCTCCAAAACCAGGTCATTGCACTCGCACCTGAAGTACCTATATTTTTTTTTATTATTCATAAATTAAAGACTATTAAATATAAATATATAAAATACTAATTGGATTCACACATTCGTTGTCCGTGTAGTAGGGACTAAACACCATAAAAAATGAAATCAAGATGAAACAAAACTTTTTGTGTGATTATTTTTTTTTTTGATCAAATTTCAAATTAATTTTAATGATATGTGCCCCTCGGTTAAATTAGTAAAATTATTTTGGGAAGATTTCCTACTTTTTCACTACGGAAGTCTGACTAATCTTTTTAAAATTATTTACGCAAAAAATTACCTCGTTCGTTCATAAAAACTGACTAACAGGCAGACACGCAAGTTCAAAAAAACAAATCCATAGATGATACCAAATAGTAACATATCAATGGCTAGTGCCTATCTATTACGTATATAAAAATCAATAAATTAAAATTAAAAGGATTACAGCTACAGTCGGCATCGCAAGCATTTGAAGTTTATCTTAATCAAAATTGTACTTTATGATCTTGTTAAAATATATTTGACAATGAAACTATTAAAATACAATCTTATTAATATGTGACAGTTATTATTCAGAGAACACGGATAATTAAGATTGTTTTGTCGCTTTCTGTCTATTCTATTTGCAGGTGATCTAGACAAGGACATTGCACTGCTGGCTCAATTTTTATAAGATGACGGATTGAATCTAAACTGGAAGGCATTATAATGCTAACCATATCTGTCTACCTGCCTGGATATTTAAGGATGTGAGTGAATGGAGAGATAAATAAACGAAGTATAAAGCGCTTATACAAATGAGCTTTATGATATCATTGCAGAAACATTTCAAGAATGGCTTTTGTTAAACTAGCTATGTTACTCACACAAACTGATTGTACAATCAAATATTTCTGTAAATTTGTAAGAACAAATGTTTTTGGTGTGTAGCATTAAGCATCTATGCTAAAAAATCCAAAACTCCTCCATTAAAGTGTAATGAGTACTGGTAACCACTAAGGGTGGAAGTGATCATCATTATGTCCAATTTCTTGGTCGCAATTAACGACTGACGGTAGCAGATTAATGAAGCAAAATGCGAAGAGCACTAAGTATGTGTGAGTTTAATTTAATAAAAAGTTGCTTTTAAAATGTTAACTATTAACTTTATGTTCGATAATAATTATTATATTATCAGTGTATGTATATATTTCATAAATGAAGTCTTATCTTATTAGTCAGAATAAGTCAGATGGATGAAACCCAGGTAAAGAATGTGTTAGTCAATCGCATTTAGATAAACAGAAAATGAATATTTACACGTTGTTTTATGTCGTTGGTATAAAGTTAAATTCATATGGATTATTTTTATGTTAACTCCGTATAAAATAATACACAACCTTAACCAAAAATCACCTTAGATTTCTCCTTAAGGAGCACCGTGACCATTTCTAACCAGACAAGATTAAAGGTATACCTAAAGCGAGACCTACGTATAGGATTTGACGAGTTCATATTTTTCAACGGTCGGAAGAGACCGTTGAGCGTCGAGGACATCCCATGACTCATCGCCTTATTTTATAAACGATGATGACAATACCCTATTTATCCCTCCCACACATAACCAACTCAACATTTAAATGAAAGAGACAGATGACAACAGCTGTTTATCTACTCATGGTATTTTTGATAAATATCCGCGAACCAATAAAAACTGATTTAAAAACAATACCCGTCTTTATTTAAGCTTATGAAAGAGATAAAGAAAGAATGTTTCGTGAATTTTAACATTGTTTTGTTAGTTTTCGGAATATCATCATTAAACTTTAAAAAATAGACTGAGGTTAGAAGCTTTTCTTGAAAAAAAAACACGACTTCAACAACAATATTTCAACTATCGAAGAGCTTATTAGAAATGATTCAATTTCAAAATGTTGAACAAGTTATTTATGTGACAGATGAGGTAATTTGTGTCATCGTCGTAAGATGTGTGATAATAATATTGAAATTAAGAAATGATTAAGAAGACTTAATTTAAAACCTAAAATTGTTTAACACATGCTTAACTTAAAATTGCGAAACTTGCCATAAATCTATTTTTTTTGCAATCACCGTTCAAAGTTTTATTGTCAAAATGAAATATTTCTACGAAAATAAAACATGGTAGAACAATCAAGCTTTTTAACTGGGAGTCCTTGAACTGGAATGACGTCATGCGTCCCTTTCCCGCCAATGTTAAAGCTACAGGTAATCAAAAGTCAGACGTACAAAACTATAAGATGGATTTTCGGAATAATTATAAGATGTTTTATTTATGACCAGTAAGTAATTTTCAAAATTAAAAAGGAGATAGATCCTTTGATTAAAAAGATTTTTATTATTTATAATCAGTCCTATCCAATAAATAAGCATGATCTGACTTAATTTAGAAGGAAATGCAAAGGGGTGAAGTTGAACATCACTAGAATGACAAACGTTTAAAACAGCGACTAATTTATAGTATGAATAATATCAACAAACAGAATTTCAATAGACAAGGTCTGTTTAGCGTTTGTCTAAGCTTTAAATTCAATCATCCATCATAATTGTACGTCACCAGTGTCCTATCCCGACATGTGACGAGTTTTTAGTCTATAGATCAGCTGATAAAGTTATATTCAATGCTTTAACAGACTAAGTCATAATTAGGTAATACTTAGCAAAATATTTATTTTTAGAGTAAGAACACTACCTCTGTAAACCTGAAATGTTTCAATTTATTACATTATCCTTAAAGGAATTGATTGAGTGAAAATATTATAAATTCAAACGGTTTACATAACCTGGCATTTTGTCCACAAGGTGTCAAGGTGAACCGACATGAATACCGTTGGACCGGTCCACCAACTCTATTACATTTTAGTGACATCTCCATAAGTTGCAAAGTTTTTTTGTCACTGGCCGGACTTTGGTAGATTTTAAGACCAAATATTATTACATTAAAATGAAGTTGGATAACTTTTATTGCCATTATTTCTTTATATTTATATGATAGTATATTAACAGCATGGAGCCCCTTCTTTTGATGTTTAGATTAAAACAGGATTAATGATTATTTAAAATACTGCGTGATTTCTCTTCTATTTTCAGTATCTTGGTATACATGTAACGTTTTAGTGTCTTGAAAATAACTTTTATTTATCACATCGCTCGCAACTGTTGCTACCCCCTGAGGTGGAAAGTGCGTGGCGCGGGCGCGGGCGCGGGTGCAGCGGCTCATGTCAGGTGCGCGCGTGTCGCTCCCGTCCTACAGCGCTTGCGGTTTGATACAACAACAAAAGACCATTACCTATGAGGCTAGCCTATGCCATATGGCTTATACTTTTAAAAATACGACCGAAGATGTAAAACCAAAGTATTTTATTAAGTAGGATTCATTTTCATGATCAACATACTGTACCTAGAAGGTAGTTTTGTTTTTGTTAAACATCGATGACAATCAAGCTTACAAAGTACCTCATCTGAAGAGATGAGGAGTTTTAAAGAACTAGTTAAAATTTATGTTATAATGTTAATTATCTAACATAAAGTAAACTAATCGAAACTCATGGTACATAAACCCTTCATCTCTCTTATCTCAACCAAGAGCAAAGCGACTTTTCTTAACAAGCGACATAACGTAACAAAACAAACTGTAAATTCAAACTTGCCTTTGTAAATGATTTGTTTCGAAGGGTTTCATGTCTGGGTCAGCTACTCTGACTGCAGCGAGGTTGGAAATTTGAAGCTCAAATCGTGACTCGGGCTCGTTTGGCGGGTTAGACCACTACCTACAACTACATACACATATATACATAATATGCATGTTCATTTATGCAAGCTCAATGTACTTGGTCGCTAATCATATTTACGCCTCACTCACTACCTGTTTTAACTTGTTGTTAATGGAAACAAATCTAATAAAACAAACAACCCGACTGCATACATTTTTTAACTAAAATTAATAAATTATAAACTAAAGCAATTAAAACATAAACCTTAACATAAAAAGTCAAAAATCAATGTTTTTTAAATAAAAAACCAGACAGCTTAAAATAATTAATGAAAAAGGAAAATCCCGACTGCAACAGAAAAACTCTGAAAAAGTAGAAAAAGAACTGCAACGTATTATTTTTTAATATGATATAAACATTCCATTTACCCATGTATATGTAGTTCATCTGAAATACAATTTTCCTCTGAAAGTATAAGTCAAACAAATAATCCTTCTTTTTGGCATGGCCAGGATAAAATACAAATTGAACATTTCAAATTCATATTTACCACTATAACTTAAAATTCAAGTTACTTAGTCACACATTGTATCTATACTAAAATATACATGAACTTGTGTAGATAGTCAAGCAGACCATAAGATTTGCCATAACATTGGCCGGAGAAAACAATTTGAAAATTGATTTATCGAACATAGAAAACGGGTTTGTCGTAACATAAATACTGAATAGCTAATTCAGTGAAGACAGTAAGGAGGTCAGACGTCGCATCACAAGGGCTGGTGACCTTTCAAACGACTTTCAGAATGCGACCTTTTATTATTAGAACTTACTGTATTTTACACCCAATTTATTGATATTAAATTAACTACTTAACATAAAATACTATCTTTATTTATATTATAAAGTGGTAAAGTTTGTTTGGAGGATGTGTGTATCTTTGAAACGACTTATTTGATTTCAATATTCATATATTATTCAGTATTTGAAATGGACTTTCAGAATGGGCATTTATTAAGACTCAAAAATACAAATTCTAAATGGTAAAGTCGTTGGCAAATTCTTGTAACAAAGTACTAGGAAGTAATAATCTTATTTAGCCGAAGGAAATGTTTTTCTACTGTTAAGTTCCGGAAAAGTATATTATAGTAAGCTTGTAATATGATACTTTTTACAATTTATTACAACAGCTTTTGTGAATTTCTATTCCGGTTTCTATTTCATATTATTTTCGTCACTAACTGATATATTTTTGTTTTCTTATTGCAAAGGCGATAAGGTTTATATTCTTTGAAACAATTTCGTTGCACAAACGCATTCTCCAGGGCGGTTGTAATCATTTGCTATTCCGTGTATTTCCTACGGCGATAACAGTTTAATCTTGAACTACAGAGTTTGTTATTGTGAACTTTATACGTTGGGAATAAAATTGTATTTGGTTTGCGTATATATTAGGTTTCTTAACTTTACCTGCAAAGCCTTTGCGAGCGTCAACTATTAAGCAGTATTACCCGAACAAGTTGAAAATACGTAAACTCCTAAATTACTCTAGAACTCACTAATTATTATAGTCAACATTTTTCTGTTTTGTTTTTTTCAATTCTATGTTCGATTCGTTTTAAACCAAACTAGTACAGAGTGCGTACGATAAAAGACAGTAATAGTGACCGCACTATATATTGCCTTCAACCGCAAATGCATCACCACTTGCATTGCCTGCCTTGTAACCCTGCAACAGAGGTAAAGGAGGTACTCTTTCTGTAAAAGTATCCTTATAACTATTTCTACATTCACATCTGTTGCCAAAAATGCAATTTAAAATCCATTACATTTGTAATAAAATTAGGGTTCATATGTAAAAGGTAATTCTTAAAATTATACGATTTAAAAAAGTCGAAACTCATTTTTAGAATAGCCTTTAAAGAAAATATAAAGTCACGGTTAAAAACTGATGCATATATTATTGACGCGTATATTTTTTCTGTTGTTTTCTTTTGCGAAAGAGTCCTTCCAACGGTAGTTAATCTCGTAATTTGACGAGTCTCTGTCTCGTAAATAAGTAAAGCAAATGATTAGAGTAATAAAAGTGACTGGCTTTATTATATTGTAGTTAAAACATGAAAGTATCAATTACTCGCCGATTGTCCTTGTGACATATTTGTCATGATCTGTATTCGTTGTAAGTTGAGCAAGTAACGATATACAATTATATGAAACAAATGACAAGCAGGACAGTAAAATATTTATTGTTACTTTAATGGCCGCTAAGACTTTAGTATGTTTTAAAAGGTGCTATTTGTGTATTAGGGAGAAGCCCATGTCAAAATAATTATGAAATGCTGATTATGCTTTTTTAAACACAACAGGCAGCATTGTAGCATGAGTGTGTGCATAGCAGTTACAAACCCTAAAGCTGCCTTCATTAATATAGAAGAGGATAGAAATATATAAATATAAATACTGCCATACTATTGTAAATCTATAATAGACTTTTATCAATGGGCTTTTTCCATTGATCACTTGCGTAAAAGGCTGACGAATCTTATTTTGAATTAAATTTCTTCCCACTACATATTCGCCCTTGATAGGCGAAAATTTAATGAAAATTGTATTCATTGCGGCACTCGCCGACCCTTTAATGCGATATCCCCCAACTAACTTTGTAATGTATAGAAATTATGACGACTGGGCTCATTTCGGTAGAACTTTGAAAGGGGCCTCAAAAACAAGGTAATTTTTATTCTTACGATTTTAGCTTTTTGCCAGTACCAAATAAAACGATGAAGTTTGTATTTTCGTTTCGATACAATTTTTCTTTTGTTTTTCTAACCGCCAATAAATAAAATAAATTTACAAAACTAAAAAATAAGCTATTTGTAGCACAAATTAATCTTGTAGAATCAAATAAGAAAATCTCTCGAATGGCTACTGATTTTTTAAAATTATGAAACAAAATCATTCAAAATTAATAAAATAGATAATACCTGCATTACATAACTTAACATTTTTAATTTATTTATCATTCAAACTTAAGCCCCTTATCTTAATAGGCACAAATCATTTTTAACAAAAAAAAAACTGGCCCTTATGTATCATCCCAATACATATAACTTAAATGCAGGTACCTCTTAAATTCGTGAGGTTGTCGTCAGGTGAGGAGGGCGCTACACCGCGTGGTCGCGGGCGTCACTTGCGCGCGCGCAGCGGACTCGAACACCGCTTACATACAAACGGACAATCTACATTGTAACACCAGTGCATGTGCAACACTTAGGATTTTGTGATTGTGCTTTGTGGATACTAAAACAGGTTTGTTTTGGAATTTTCATTAAAATTTCTTTTAAAAATTGTAAATTTAAATGAGATATAATTTAAATATATTTTTGTTTTAACGGTTTTCTTATGAAAAGACATCAACGAGCGGCACAAGGTTTTCGAATTTTAATGTAACTATAAGATAAATTTCAGTTACGGTTTATTTTAAAATTAAATGGATTAATACAGCCTTGAATTTAAGTGACGTTTATATTTTATATAATATCTAATGAATAGACAATTAAGAAAACAATACGTGATGTGAAGTCACGTTATATTATACTTAATATTACGTATAAAACGAATGTGTATTAAAAATAGAAAAAACAACAATTAACAACGAAGCATTTTTAGCTTTTAGTATTTATACATTGAATAAGTTTTATGTAAGATTTCTAATCATCGTCAAATGCAAATTTCGTTGCATATGTGCATAAAGATTCCGTTCGAATGAATAATTGATGAAGATTGCTTTGAGAAGCTCCATTAAGTATATAATGCATCAAATTATGCAAATTACTGACAACCGCAACTTTCAGACTTTACTATAAATAATTTTAAAAATATTTTATAAAATCCTAAAGATTAAATACATTTTAAATATTCTTTCCTATTAAGCTATTAAAGCTTTAAATAGACTTTGCCCTTTATTTTGATTTATATTACAGCTTGCCCTTCCAGGTAATTTTGAAGCTGAATTGATGAGGTTAAACCTCTCCTCTAAAGAAGACGACATGTCATAATGTCACGAGTTGAGTAACGTTTGTCGGAAATATGTAGTTTGGCATTTAGCGAGATCGCTTTAATATTAACTATGAAATACAGATGGGTAGTTAGTGATCATTTGTTTACATGAATGGAAATAGGATTTAGGTCAAAATATTACATAGAAAACAAAAAAATATAAGTCATAAGCTTAAGTTACCAAATTCATTTGAAACAAGACGAGATGCTTTGCATGACCAATTTCCATATAAACTTTCACCACATTTTAACTCCTTAAATGGAAGAATGATAAAAAATTCATTTATCTTAAGAATCCTATTTTTCAAAAGTTATTTTGACAAAGTTGTATCTGCTACGCTTTGTTAGTAACGACAAATAATTTCATAGGTACAGTATAAATTAAATTAAAAACTCTTGTAATAAAATGATGTAAAATATTACTATTATTATTTTAAACATAGTGCAAGTAAAAGA
Organism: Choreutis nemorana; assembly: GCA_949316135.1. NCBI lineage: Eukaryota > Metazoa > Arthropoda > Insecta > Lepidoptera > Choreutidae > Choreutis > Choreutis nemorana. The sequence goes on along the minus strand of OX438597.1, from coordinate 3,877,003 downwards.
CGTAGATAAATTAAAATTTCCAGTCGTCTGACTCACCCCTTGGAATAACGTCCGGTATTGATAAAATAAAAACAACTGCTCGCTACCACTGCAACCTTTGTTAAGGGCCGATGCAACCTGTCCATTGCGCATACGTTCATATTACCTACAATGGAAATTGATCCTTATAGTAATTGTCTTAAGAAATAACAATAAAAAACCAATACCTGTTAATAATGATTATATTTAAACTTTTTGTTCAATGTAACTAAGAATTAAAAACTATAAGTAAATCAAGGGTTTATGTGTAATATTTACAATAGTTTTACAACGTTGTAAAACTCATGGCTGGTACGACAATGGAACGTTAATAGGAAATATTTCATTAATTCCAAAGTTATTTAATGATCAGATTTGTAGTCTCAGTCACGAACTATCCGAGGAACATCTTCTAACAACGGACTTCGTATACACCGCCACACATAGCCATTGCAATAGTAAACCCTACGGTGTATGAATTAATCCATATGCTGCTGTCTGTACAATACTACGTGTTAAATTTATAGTATTTATTGAAATGTCATATTATTTTAATAAATTAACAGACTACTTAAATCGCCACAAACAACTTAAATATGTATCTTGAATATAATCGCATTTTTATAAAAAGATTGTTGATTAAGTTTATAACACACAGATTAACCTTCTGTTTTGTGTAGAATTTCGAAAAGTGATTAAAACTTTTAATCTCAACAAGATCGGAACTTTTAAAATAAACTTAATAATTTTGATGATGATTGAAACATTTTAAAACACTTTATTTTCCTTGAATCTTAAAAATCCCTGCTTCCATACAAGTCACGTTTTCTAAATATTTTAGATGAAAAGTACTAAAATAATTCCAGCAAATTTAAAACTTTTTATGTAGCTTTCGATGATGTTGGAAAGGGATGGAATGTTGTTCTTAGCTGATGTTAAAGTGAGACGGAGTATAGAGTGGCGGAAGGAGAACGGTGCAGTATGCGTTTTTGCTTAAGTCTCGTATTCGCGGAGTGCGGCTCAAGTTAAGGGAAATGGTATCAATTTGGTTCATACAAAATAACCCTAACTTAAACATATAATTTTACATACAAACATTACTTAACGCGCGTAACCTTCACTGACAAATGCCAATGAAATTCTTTTCATAAAAATGACTGAATTCCCTAATTATGCTGTCTATCTGTAGCAGCGCGCATTCACCAATGAGCTACGAAGGTTATTTAGGTTAAGATGTACTAACTAACGTCATATTACTAAATAACTCAATAGATTTTAAGCGAGGAATTATTTAGAGAAACTATGACCCATCGGGAAACTTTTAACTAATTAAAATAAGTTAAACGGTGATCACGTGATCAGATGGGCCCATGTGCGATCCTATGCAACTGGCAACTGATTATTTCATTCGTTGCGAATAATCCTTTCGTTCTAGGATTGCGACTTGAGGTATAATTCCCGCTAGGTCTTATGACTTGTGGCGGTGTTGTCGGCCTTCGCGGACCGGTCCCGGCCTCTTACTTCACCCTGCAGTCTGCACCCACAGACACTTTCCGATTCTCCATATAAATACACCTAATACGAATTATATTCCGATTCCAATTCAAGCTTAACCTTGCTCAGTCTCCGCTAATTACAAATTTAAATACATTAATCAGTTAGATTTTTAAGAGAAACCGCTTTAGAAAAGTATGACCCTGAAAAACAAAGTATATTCAAAGTGCATAATTGTCACAAACAGCATTGAAGTTCAAACGCTATTGTTGAATTTGAACTAGATTTTTAAAATTACGTATTTAAAATAACAATATACATATTCAATCGTACTAAAAAGTTGTTGTAAATGAACGGTACGTGTTTCTAATATATCTAATTGTTTGAGTAGGTTTTTTAACTATTCAACATTTCATTCCAACCCCTACCTTGGCTGCAGAGGTATTTTTCAATGGTAATTAAGTACATTGTTTCTAAACCAAGCGATATATTAGCTAATATTCAAATTCGTTTACGTCATCCAGTTAGTTATTAACAGAGTTCATTAATTTCGCCTTCCTGTCATTAATAACGATTGTTCAAATTAAATATTATCTAATTACAAAGACACGACATAATCGACATTAAACTGTTATATCTTATTGTTGAGTTACATAAAGTGCATGGAAATGGCGGAGTCTTCTTTGAAAGTAGCATTGTTTGTATTTTGGCCACAGTTATTCCATCTCAGGAAGTCGTTTCGTCTATCGATGTTATTAGACGTGTACATGCACATTATTATTGTGTGCGCAAGCTCTTTACTGACCGAACTCGAGCTTAGGCACATTAAAACAATGTGTACAACCGTAAATGTCTGACAAAACTAACAACTTAAGTCAAACTCTCTATATCTTTGATCTAATCTGGTCTGAACTGGTCTGATTTTATTTTATATAATGTAAAACCTTTATTGGCATAAGACAAGCTTATTTTTCCTGTAACTTTAAGGCTATGGTTTTTGGTATATAAATAAAAAATAAAAACTTCGTGAAATGGAATGAGTGAGACGTAACTTTACGGGACCTCTGACACACGCGATATAACTTGGCCTTTCACATTTAAACGAATTTTAACATCTTGCTAAAGTTCTAGCAACACACTTTAAAATGTCCTGCCGCTTACAAAACCTACATTTTATATAATTAATTTTGCTAATTATTGACTTTACCTTTTCATTTTGAAAAGTTCAATATTTCCATTTTTTAGCCTACCTACCTGATTTTATTTGTCACTACTAGAAAACTTATTCAAAGTTAAAGTCGACTTTTTTAAATTTGAATTGACTTAGAATAAGCACTTGTAAGCACAATTGTAAATAGAGTAATGAAAAAACGAACTGGAACAAATTTAATGGTCCATATCTTATGTTGTCTTCTTTGACATTGACTCCTTGTTATTTATATCGATTACTAATTACAAATGACTCTTTTCTAAAAGGTATCTTAATAAAGCTTGTTAGTAATAAACGACTTGCTTTAGGCGGATTGCACACTGTCATACGACTTCGCAGCTGGCTCACGACTTATTAGTTTTCTAACAACTAATAGTGCTATAGTTGCGTTTGGTCAATGGACATAGTGCGATTGCTTTAATTTTTTTGCTTGAAAATCCCTAATTTATTGCTTATCTTAGTCTTTGATATTAAATTAATCCATATCGAACTATTAATTTCAAATTCAATTAATTCCATGAATTTTAGTTAGATAATTGTTACTAATCTTATTAATTGGGTTGGTCTAAGTTTTAGGTTTTAGTGACAATTTATAATTTAGAGGTTGTATAAATATAGACAAGTGTGGTGGAGGCGTTATGCGTTTTCATATTACATAAACTTGTTTATCCGTCGCCGGCAGGTCACGACGAGGACGCCCACATTCGAATTGACATTTAAGTAATGGAATTTGACACAAAATGCTGACAGTATAACCCAAGATGGCAAATTGGTGCTCATGTCAAAAGCGGGCTAATGCATAGTTAGTGGCTCTAAAGAAACGTTAATGACAAAATGATCGAAATCAGTATTAAATTACACAGTTGTCTGATTCGTTCGAGGAATCTTATTTACAATTTAAACATGACAAATTACAACATTCCTTGCATATTTACTGTAATAAGAATAGTTGGTAAAAACAATGTTTATGTAAAGCTAATCTTTTTTTATTCTGTCATTGAAAAGTATAAGCAAAAAGGTTTCTATATCATGCATTATTAAGCACATAAAATAAGAAGTAACAAACCGTGCTAAATACCTTCAGATTTGTTAATAGTTGCAACTGGCAATTTATCGCTACGCTTGCATTCAACGCTTCATCGGATTTGCACTTTTAATATAACAATTAGTGCATTGTTATTGGTTTGATTATATTATTAATTTATATGCTTAATTTGCAATGAAGTAGATAAACATCACACAATATTAACACAAATCCAAATCGCGCTGCGATGCTTTGAATGAAATTTGAAGAACTCGAATTTTCCCTTTAACCAAAAATATGTAATTCAAGAAAAACACAATGTGTTTTACACAATCCTTTTTCTATTATTTTAAAATACAAGATTTTTTATTAAATGTTTCAGGATAATCTACTTACCATATCGTTGCAAAAAATTATGAAATGTAGGTAGCCTAATTTGGTCATTTTTAAATAATCTTCAAAGATAATTTGAAATTGGTTTCAGGTCACAAAAGGATCACCTGCGGAGTGAAACTTAATTACCATCAATATTTCGTGATGTGGTAACTGAGTCTTGTGAAATAAACTGATTTTAGTGCTACTTCCCTCCGCAATACTGAAAATTAACTGAAAGTGTTGTGCATCGATTTTCACGGCGGATCTCATTGGGCCATCGCTCGCTAATTACTGTGTATTGCCTTGGTAAGTCCATTTATTATTATTTAATACATATTAATTGTAAAAATCGATGTCTGTATCGGATTAGAAGATATTTTAGAAAAAATAATGTGTCGGGCATGAGCGCCGCCAGGAATTTTCAGGGAAGGTACATTTGCATATACACATGTTACTAACCAATATATAATTACGTTACCCTCCTGCTGGTGTCGTCGGGTAAATAATATTTAATTTTTCTATGTACCTTCTTTTCTGACAAGGGGTTGCAAGAGGGTGTACTTATTCACACCCTGCCGGCTCCCTTGTGTAAAAGCCAAAGATCATTCTCAAACCTAACCTACTCTTAAAATTGAGCGTAAACATATTTTGCGTCAACATTCTTCATCATCGACACATGACAATCATTGAGATGAGAACAAATGCTTGCTTGATAGATAAACCAATACTAATAAGGAACACAATGTCTTTGCATTTTCTGTAATTATATATCCTATGCCAATCATTAAAGTTATCAGCATCAAAATAAGTTGAAAGACCAAAAAACGGATGTTACTTTAACTTATTGATTCATTTCATCTGTTAAATAATATTATCGAACGCTTGTACTGAAAACATTTTGTACTGGTAGTGATGCCAATGTCAAAGTTTAATAAAAACATCCATTGCCAAGTTTAATTTCATTGGCCTTGTCCGTGTGTCGACGTGATGACTACCATAAAATAATCCACGAAAAATGTCACAGTTTCAATGAAAAATAGGTCATAAATTAAAGCAGTTAAGGTCTATGACGTAGTCCATTTTACTGTGAGATAATTTGCAGAAAAATGCTAGAGCAGCAACCGCATACAATTTGCCGACTCATTATTAAATCCGCTTCGATAAACGTTGAACATTATGGTTTTTGTGGAATACCATTTTAACGGACTACGTTTTATATATTTTTCTAAGTGTCTTTGCACTTTTGCAGGTTAAAAACCTCAAGTATTCCATATTTAATCTCAACTCGTAATGTCGGAAGGATTTATGGGTTTGGAATAAAAATTAAACCTATAAATCCTTGCGTCATTTGATAGGCATAACAGTCTAGGACCTTAGTTAGATTGCGGTCCTGCTTAGTAGATAATTATCAAAATATGTAAACTGGATTCAAATCGTTTTAAAAATCAATAAATTTACTTCTTCAATGTATGAATAAACAAAGCACCTTATACATGCCATGGACTTATACGTGTGCCGGAATTTACGAAACCCATAATAATGAAAATTGAAACTGAATAATAAATCTTTGGCTTCACAAAACGACCTAAACTAAGAGGAAACAGTGAATTAAACCCGTAGCTGTTTAAATTCCTAATTATCATGCCCGAAATGATAACATAATGATCTCTGTAATTGACGAAAATTGGCTCATCAGTCCAAGGCCATTGACATTCTCCCAGCCCATTAGTCCCTCGGCTTGATGATGATCAGCTCTTCCATCCGACGGCTGTTTCCGCACATACCATTGGTTGAAGCACTAAGCTATACCAGCACAATGACCAAGGCTAAAGTTGAAAAACGTGTGACAATTTTTCCTTTGACTGTCAAGTAGGCATCAGGAAATACAAATGTACGGACATAGTAAATTATCTAAGTACATGGTACATACTTTGTGGTAGAAAATACCTAAAAATACCTACACGACCTTATTTTTTGGGTTTTTTAAGTCATACAAACTTAGAACAAGTCTTTTTAAATACTTTTTAATAAAATTTGGTACCAGTTAAAAAATCACAGTAATTTCTGTTCGAAGCAAATCAGTACTAAAAAGATAGTCAAATCTATAAAATAATTAAAGTGTCTTACTTAACTGTTTTCTGTTACTAAAAAATACAAAAATACTCTGAAAGAAAACATTCAGCAGCTGCAATATTTGTAAGTAGAATTCCTTCACCTTTGATCATAAAATTTATTTCGATTTTTAATGTAGTCGTGGTAAAATAACGCAAAGATCTCATGAAATATTACTTCGGAAGTTGAATCAAATAAAAACGAAGTTTTATATAAAATAACTATAGATATCTCAATGGACTAAACGGTTTAAAGAAATAAAAATAAACAAAAGAGCATCAGGCAGCTGCTATAAACTCAATTACTAGAGGTTGCTACAAAAAGCTATAAAATGCATTTTTCTGTAACGTTTATTAATCTTCTGTTTTCAATTCCAAATAAATAAAATACTTGCAAACAGCAGTAGCAGTCACATATTAAAATATTGTAGAAACAAAATGCTCTGGCTTATATCTTTCAATATTGTATCAAAAATGCTAGCTTATCAAAAATGTAACAATAAAAGGATTCAACCAATCATTACGTTTCCGTGTTACCTTCACTATCTGATGAGCCGAAGTATTTTCACCAAAACATTGCGAGACCACTCACTTTAAATGCATGTAATTCAGTTGCCGTAACTGCATTCTTATCCAATCTCATTGGACATGAAGCAGTGTAAATATAAGGCTGCCTGTTTATATATACATGTACATAGGTACCTTGGCGACCCAGTTACAGAAAGGAACCTGTTTATTTTACATAATACTGCGGCAACTCTCGCTTCTTGGGAGGTAAATAAAATTACAATTTAATTGTTGCTAAGTAGTCTTAAAACAGATAATAAAATTGTTTTAAGGAAAGCTTCTTCAACAGCTTTTGTATACACAACTTTAAAATTGCGAGTACATGCTTAGGTATATACTTAATTAGACATTAATGCTTCTATCTTATTTCTTAACAAATAAGAATTTACAAATGTATTTCAGTGGAAGTAAATATTTTACTATAAAAGTTAATTTTATTGTATCACAGAGTCTAGACCACGTTTCGTTGCAAAAATAAGACAGCAATCAGACCTTGAAACTGATTCAATACAATTATTATAATTGTGCATTACAACCAATCTTGATTGTAAAAACTGAAACTATATTATTTTATTTCAATTTCAGAGCGAGTAGACCCAAACTAAACTAAATGCCGCGTTTAAATAATATTTGAACTCTATTATTACCGATATTTATTACTTTTGTCTGGTAAAATTTAATTGTGCAAAATAAAACGAAACATAATTACTTCACTATAATCTTTGGCAATTTTACCATAACTATTATGAGTATCGTCAACTTCACATTGAACAATTCTTTTTAGATGATGCCGACTCATCACACACCTCCATTACATACATTACGTGCATTTATATTTATACAAATTTGTACAGTTAAAACTTTCTGTCATATCAATATAGGTATGCCATTTTTTCGTTTATTTTACCAAAACAATTTAACAACGGTTTTAACATATTTATCTGACTGCTATAAATATAAGACTAGGTGAAAGTTTTTCAGAATAATATTCGAAAAGTCTTAACTGTTTGAGACTATTTAATAATCGGAGAGTTTTCTAGTAACATTCTTTCAAACGAAAGAACAGCGATGAATCTGTTTAAAAATTTGCTGAGAAAATCACGAACTGACGGGCAAGACGTGTCTGCGGCAACGTTGATCAAATAAAAATAGGCATTCTAAATCTAATATAAAATAGTTCTCACTAAATACACCTGACCTCGTTCCGATTTTCCTCCTTCGTCTAAGAAAATTCGCCGATTGGGCAATTTTTTAGCAATAAATAACTCTGCTCCGGTCAATTCATAATGCCTAAGTTGGCTAAACCGCAATTGATGATCCGTTACGTAACTCGATAAACACTAATGAAATACTTAATTTACCACTAGGACAATGTGTATCTGACCTTTAAGTTTTATTTATTGGTGGTTATTGCTGATTGGACTTGTGTTATGTCAATCATTTCATATTTATGAAGGCGGAAGTGTTTGTTTGCTGTCTTTATTTCATGCTGCAACTAATCGACGTATTTTATTTTAATATTCAATCGACAGCAAACTTTGGTTGCAACATTTTAAATTGACGATAAATTTTGGTGTATTACAAGATAAACCTTAAAAATATGTAGTAAATTAAATAATTAAGTTATCGCATCAAGCGCACGTAACTATCTTATCAGTGCATTCAATAATGTAATCAAACCATCATTGAATTTCCTAAAGCAACCTGGATTCTGATGAGTCGAAGTTTCACTAAATATTTAAGACCATTTGAAACAGTTGCCGTAACTGCATTCTCAATCGTAGCTTCCAATTTAAAGTTAGAATACGGAAACTGAATGTGTCGTGTGGTGTGGACGCTTGGCTGACGTGACGTGATAGACGGGAAAGCCGTCCGTCCATATTCGGGGTAGGAGCGGCAGCTTTCAGACTCCAAGGAATGCGCCCCACCAGACGTGATAGAGAAAATACACCTGATACTACTTAATTACCCCACACTCGAATATGCCAATTATAACCAGATTGATATACAAGTTTACTGCTTTATATACTTCTTTCACTTTCAAAATGAACTCGGATTAACTCAACACTTGTTGGTTGGTTTGGTATTTCTAAGTTGTTTTTAGTTGTAAAAACATATTCGTATATAATTTACACAAATATCAAGTACAAATCGTGTAAACCTTTTTAGCAAGTTTCACTATCACAAATGTCATTTTCATAGATGCAAAACAGTTTAAGTAGTGAAATCGCAAACAAAGCTCCGTCATCGCGTTCAATGGAACTCATGGAATTCATTACCACCTGAAGTTAAGGTTTGTTTCACCTTGGCAGAGATACTATTTTGTATTTGATGGTCGTGCCGGAGTCTCGTGATCCTCTCATCGTAGAGGACGATGTCGACATTTAATCCTAAGTATTACATTATGTATTAATGTGTACATAACACTGACCTCACATATTAGTCAATATTGGACGTGTGAGTAAATCTCATATTAGCATTTTTTACATAAAGCCAATAAATTTTAAAAAGACAAACTCTAAGGTGGAGCAACTTTCATAAAATAATTCCTGAAATGTCATAACTACATAATTGTACGACAACCGCTATTTATTACTATCGCAAATTATACTGAATCCTATGTAAGTATGCAGTTTTGTAGTAATTGTTGTTTTGTAAAGATGCCTTGTAAACATTAACGTTCACTTAAAGTTTTGTTGTTATGTAGGAGAAGCGAAAGTGGCCATTAGCGAGTACAAGCTTACACCGCATCTACATGTTGGGCCAACACAGCTTGTTATCTCACAACCACATGTTCAACTAGCCAATCACTTTAATTATACAAATCTAGATTATATGATTGATTTAACAGAGACCTCTATTAGGTACTAGCAGTAATAATCTGTTATTTGATTAAGCAGTTTTAAACCATAACACGAAAAATTAAATAAAACTCAAGTTTGTGATAGCACGATATCTTTCTATATGTTTAACAAATATCAAACACCTTAAAATTCAAAATGCAATCGGTGAATAGCAGTAATCAGATATATCATAAACAAAGTAGAGCGAGTTTTCGTTCTACAATTGTATGGCAGTACACAATTACATCAGAGCTTATTTAATTTAAAAAATACTGGCACTTTTTAGTTTTTCATACATCTGACTGCTGCTATTCATTGAAACTGTTAAATTGTTTTCCTTTTACTAATTCACTGTAACGACCAACATGATTACAAACAAAAGCCAAAAGTTGGAAAGTTTAGGAGTAGTTGAACAAACAACACATTCTCACAACTGCAATACCTACTCAATGAAAGTTTAATGCAGAAATGCAATAACAAATCCTATTGTCTTTCTTGAAAATACAAAATAAACACAACCATATTCAAACTGATTTATAGATTAGATTTCCAAGATACTTTGTTAAGATTTTAATAGGGTTTTTACTACTATATTGCTGAGTCAATGTTTTTTCCATTTATTACCTACGTCTATCCTGTGATGCAATGGAAAAAACTTTGATTGTTTAATGCAATGCTGCAATAACACGAGTATGATTTATTAATTATTGTGCTAAATAAATAAATAAAATATTTCGTCCTTCCAATCCTTTAACTAACAAATTCACTAACGTTGTGAATGTTAAAAAAACATCAAATGTAAATGCAATTTGAAAATACATTAAAACATTGTCAACTCTTGTTTATTCAGATATTTTGAAATTAGAGCTGTAAAGCTTTTAATTATTTACGTAACGCGGCATTGTATAAAAGTGATGGTCATGTAACGAACAAGGCTCGATTGTTTTAGAACTGAATAACGCTTTGAGCAAATAACCGAAGCGAATGGAACGTATTAACAATGAATGAAAGTCCAACAAGCAATAAACACGACTCACGATGTGGATGTGACGACCGCTACCCCACTGAATAAAAAGAGGAATTTCTTACCCACAATCGTTATTTTAAAAGTTTTAAAGATTAAATTCGTAAAGGAGAGGAGAGAACAGATACAAAACCCCCACAATACTATCAAACTTGATAGTAAGCAACGATGATATCGAAGGATACCAGACTCCAGACTCCAGACTTCATGGTGGAACACATTATAAGATTTAAAAGCGAGCTTCATGCTTAATAAGATTTTGTTCCTGCTAGTCTTTGAATAAATTAAAAAGTTAAGTAATTTATGACTTTCAACTTTTGAAAGATTTTTTTGCAGTTCCATAATCTGATTGAAACAAACCGCTCTCTTAAAACAATTATATAAATACCTCGGTCGGTCGGTCGGTCGTACAGTGGTGTAAACAGCCGACTGCTACGCTGGAGGTCCCGGGTTCGAAACCCAGCGGGGTTGTTTTATTTGGAAGGGGCATTGATTCGCTTTCTTGTCAAGGATGTAGTACTCTTATCTATGTAGTATATACCATATCGTTGCTTAGTACCTGCGATAAAAGATTATATCTTAGTGCAGGGCTGATTCTATGTGCGTGTCGTGATGTGGTTATAAATATACTTTTAAAATATTAAAAACATTATTATTTTAAATTATTTTTAATTTGATAAAACAGTAGAATACTTGTTGTAGGTGGGTCCGTGGGCAGAGACTAGAATGCGTGAAAGCTTTCGTTCGGAATGTTAACTGCATATTAATACAAACGTAGGCAATATACATTTGATCGGCGATTCAATACTCATCGATTAATTAATAGAATTCGTTAATTTATACCGAAGTACTGTTAGAAGCTTCGAACAAAAAAGATACGTTGAGGTGTATTTGTGTGTTAGTAGTGATATTTATGTGGTGACGGGGTAACATGCTTTTATATGGTGACGGGGTAACATGCTTTAATAATTGTAAACATCTCATTATCACGATATTATGGCGGATAGTGTACATTTAATAAAAACACTTAAGCATCAAGATTTGACGGAAATCCCCAATACAGTGTTTATTCTCAAAGAATTGAAAGCATTCAGAGAACTTTTACGCGATATGTAGTCTTTCATACTCCTGGTATCTCCCATCGCGCCACCAACGACCTCAGGCTGAATCATTTTAAAATGAATTGCTTTCATAACAGGCGTAAATATTCCGATCTTCATTTTCTATACAAAGTCATTAACCAACAAATATCGTGTAACTATGTAACCAACAACATCCAACTCTATGTACCACGCTCTACGCCACGCCACCCCATCACCAAATTGTTTAATGTTCCTTCGTCTCGTACGAACCTTGGTCACAACTCTCCATATTCAAGAATATGTAAACAGTACAACTCACTGCCAAAAACAAATAACTTAGATATTTTCGGTGACCACTTTAACATGTTCAAGTGCAAGTTGCTGGGAATACTATGAATGTATATTAGATTTTAATTTTGTTTGTTTTCCTTTAATTGTTTTCTTTAATATTATTGTTAATTTTGTCTCAATTTTATTTCATTTCATTTTATTTTATATACTAAATTTAATTCAATTATGTAGCTAATAATTTTGTAAATGTTGTATAAGTCCTTAATTGGGACACACATATGTACCTTAGGCGTTTAATTATAAGTTATTTTCTGTGTCTGATGTGTATCCTGTGGATTTATTAAATAAATAAATAAATAAGAAATGTTTAAACAGAGATTTCAACACTGAAATATAAATTATTGGTTTGTAATGATGATATATTTTCGTTTTATGAAAATAACAATGACTCCGGTAATTTAAGAAAATATTACCCAAAACAAATGAAAAATCACATATACCACACACGCAAGACCGAATCACAGAAAAGTTGTTTTTAATTTTCCTGACAGCTATAATTAATATACCATATAATCATTACACAACACAATCTTCAATGTATTATATGACAACCTTAATTTAAAACTCACGCACTCATATCAATTTAAACCTAAAAGTACGTGTTAACTGATTGAAAATCACTCCAATGATTTATAAGATTAATTTCTTGTCAGTCATCTATAATTTAGGCAAAACTATATTTAATAGGCAATTGATCAATCGGTTGTATAATGGTCATACATTTGTGATGTTTTCACCCAACAGTTCTGATGTAACTCGTATGAGACTTTCTATAACATGTGCATGTTGGCTTGTTTACTATGAAAGTTGAGGTAAAGTGTATGTGTGTGTATCAAATTCATAAAGTGTATGTCAAATCAATCGCTACGATGCTTAACAAATGCTCATAGTTAAACTAATAGTCCCCATGGATAATTAACAAATCGAAAACAATTTAATAGAACTATTTGTTTGATTGATTAAAGTATAAAAATAACTAGTTGGATCTCTTCTGTGTTTGCTAACACGAGCCTATTACTAAGCTTTCGCTGTCCGTCCGTCAGTCTTTCTGTCAGAGAGCGGTATTTCATAAACCATAATAGGTAGAAAGTTGAAATTTTCATAGACTGTGTATCTCTTGTCGCTTTAACAATAATTATTCAAAACAAAAATAATTAAAGGAGCCTTCATAAAATAATCGTGATTTTCGGAGTTTTTGCTCGATATTAACAGTCGCTGTGTCTCTTCAATGAGGTACTGAACTTTTCGTTGGTCCATTTCTTACTTGCCCGGTTTTTCAACAATAATAGAACTTTTGCTTATTATGTCAATAAAAGTTGTATAAAACAGCGAATTGCCTGAACGTTATCAGAACAATCGGCACGACTTTTACTATGAACTAAGTCTAGCGCCGGTCGGTCATTGAACTGAAACAGATACCGAACCTGATCTACCTTTCAAATTAAACACTACATTCTATTGTTAAAAATATTAAAAATGTCGGTCGTCTTACTGTATTCTTTTATTTCTAATAACACAGTGTTAAATAGAATGATCTCTTGTTTTTTCTTCGTTTATAAAAATATAGTTTTTATAAAATCGCAAGGAAGGTCGGAAACAAATTTTATCCTATACCGGAAACACATGGTAAAAATCACAAAAATTTATCGTATATTTTTGAAGTATGATCTTTTTCATAAAACATTCAAAAATATTAATAACCTTAAAAAAAACCACACAAACAATAAACAAGTAACAAACAGGTGGAAGTAAAAGATTGTATCAAATGTAATGCGTACGCGCAAGCAAGGCCGTCATATCCCGTCGTCTTATAAAAGACTTTAACGCTTCTCCGTTTCAAGTTCGTTAGGAATTCTTCTCCTTCCAGTAACGCTTGGTTAGGTTTCTTAATGAATAAGTTTTTCACGTTGTTAGTTTTACGTTTCCTTGTATGATTTTGGTTGTTATAATATGTAGTTTAAACTAAATCTAATATTCGGTTTTATTACTTCAATTATGTTTAAAATTGTAGTGTAATCGAAGGAAGCAACAATGCATTTCCTTTTTTTTTCAATGATCAAATAAACTGCGAGATAAATATCATTGACTAATCTCAACATGTAGTTATAGAGGAAGTATACGTTCGTTTCCTTTGCCGAACCATCGGTCATTAGTGAAATAATTATAAGATAAAAATTACATACTCTCAAAGTTAGTTAAAGATTAACGATACACGCCATTGGCACATTATACATGACGTATTTTGGTTCACAAATCCATGTTTATGCCTCTACTTACTTATTCCCATCGTGTCTCAATGCAAGATACTATGCTCTTACGAAAGTTGAAACGAATTTAACTAATGTAATAAAGGCTATTATTATAAAAGGTAGACGTAAAAAGAACTAGGCCTTAAACCAATCTCTAAAATGTCAATGACATTAACGTAAACAGTCACCCTTCAAAAAGTATGCATTTTGTACTATGTAGAGTTAACTTCGAAGTTCGAAATTAGTCCTGGCTGTACGTTTTATAATAACGGTTTTTTCACAATGTCCAAGTAAGGCCCTGAATAAGCTACTTGCAACTTATCTGACGTTAAAAAATCGTTTGTGTTTCGCAATCTTCAAATACGAGTCAGCTTAACTAATTAGGAAAGTACTAAGTAAATTAAAGTTTTCACCATCTGCCAATAAAAGCGGTTACTTGGTGGGTAAGCTACTTGACATATTGTCTAATTAGTTGACATAAAGAAATGTTGTCATGGTAACACTTTAACAAATAGTTTTTAAATACCTGTGATACGAATTAGTTAAAATTAATACTTCTTTCATGTTTTTGAGGCATAAATATGAAAAAAATGATAAATGCAAAACGAAACATTTTTTCTTTCCCTTACGTTTCGTTTCAAATAAAAATAGTAGTTGTTTGTAAATGATTTTAAGCACTTACTTGTTCCGTAAATCGAAACGTCAAAATGCGATGAAGCTATCTCTAACTTGGAAGTAAAAACTGACACATGAACTTAACGGTTTAACGTTTGTGAATCGCAAACTATTTTAAACGGAAGTTTCATGAGGCGGTTAATAAATTTGTGAATTAGTAATTCAATACTTTACTGAGACATTGTGAAACAAACCCTAAGTCGGTTAAAGTTTTTATATAATTTCTTGTTTGGTAATATTTTAATATATGTGTGTATCTTAGAAAGTTCTCAAAAAATTCTAATTCAATAAAACAGGGTCTAGAAAGTATATTTAATACTGTTTCTTATTGTATATACTTGTTATTTAGTATAGGATTGTGTTTTAATTTAAGTAAGCGTGTCGTTTAGCAGATTAATGCTGGCATTGGATAAGTTTCGTAACGCTCGCGCTGCAGCCGAGGCCGTCCCTGCCAATCATGTGCAACAACACTTATTATGTCATTTACTATTCTTAATATTAAAACCGCGTGTCAGTGTCACTTTGTCCGTACTCGCTAAGCACCGAAACCGCCCAACCGATTTTAATGAAATTTTGTGAATGAGCGCGAATGCTGAATCAAGTTAAAAGACTTCATACTTAGTATTTATTTATGAGTACCTGTCAAGCAAATGCGTACAGTTTCACCTTAGAACATGGTATCCATAGGTATGTTACTGTCGAGTTTTAAAGAATATTCAAGGAACACTATGTGTGCGTTTTAAATAAGCTTAAAACGAATATGCCTATCCGTGCCACGACCTGTTACGTTATTTTTTGTAAAATTATGTTACAAGTACATTCATTCTGTGAAAAAAATAATACAAAAACAACAAGTGCATATTTAATTGAAGTAAAAAAATATTTGATTATTTTGTTTATAGAATCGTCTACCGGAGCGAGTACATATGCAGGTATATAAATCGTGTTTATCTAATGTCCGTTGCTAAATATCGGTATTTATTTATGTTCATTGAACTGAATTTTTAACGAGTGTGTATTAGCTCACTCTTGTAGTAACATAATTCATGTTTGCTAAACCTACTCAAACATTTCGTCACAATCGGCAGTTCGCTGTTACCACTGGCATTAGGTAGCTGACATGTTGTAAGCTAGTTGACTATTTGAAAATACCATAGCACACATACAAATATTGAGAAAAAGTGCTTTAAATGAGGAAAAATTCATCTAGGTTGGTACCACCCTTCTTTGTATTTGTGCCAGTTCGCTGTGGTTCGAATGATTTTAGAGCTAGTGTAGCGGCACGAGAGGTATAACATCTTTACCTCTACTCTACGTGGGCAACGCATAGGTGGTGCTCTTGGCGTTTTTTGACATCAGGAGCCGGTGCTCCTGATGTCGTGTCAACAGTCGGCGGTATCACTTTCCATTAGGCGAACCGTTTGCTTGTTTTACTTTGACGTTGTATAAAAAATCATGTATGCATCCCTGTTATAGGCGCGTTTCAGGATGGAAAACCATGATTATACATAAAGCTTAATAAAAATCAACAAGATATGACCCACAGCAAACTTTTAATCCTCAGAATAAATATATTATATGTAAAAACTAAAATTTTTGAGATATTACGAAAATATCTGAAGTTTTAAATAAATCAGGACTAATGCTTATTCATATTCAAAATATTATCGTATAACATAGAGGTTTTATACGATAATAAAAGAGAGGTTTTAAAATTTTCATTAACTTTTAATTTATATAAATATCGTAAATCTAAAAGAGGAAAAGTCCTAAAGACGTTTCAAACCAAGATTATATAATACTATATCATACATTTGCAGCTTCGCCCTTATTTATTTGAAAAACAATTTAAAACTTTAGAGTTGTAAGTATCGGAGCTTTTACATCTCGCACAATCGTAGTGCACACCCCAAATTCCTTAGTTAATTATTGGTTTACGCAACCGTCACTGACTATAGAGGCGACGATGTCTCAGGGCCGTCTGCGCCCACGCATCACTCTCGATCTTAATACTATGCGTGTATAGAACTATTATATCAGTGGAGTATAGTAACGTTACGGGGCATGGACCACAGCAAAAACTTTGAACTGATATTAAAAGTTCAATAATGATAATAGATACTACTATATTTAGAGATTCTCAGGTCAATCGATTTTCTAATAGATTTCGATCGACGACGTGTCACTTTTCAGAGTGGTATCGATTTTTAACTATGCAAGTCATTTATCTGTATTTATTACCTTCTAGTTCCCTCAATACAGGCTATTAACCAAACCCAAATAAATATAACATTATTTTTGAAAGTACTAATAAAAAATCATTGACAATACTTTATAAGACACACTCTTTACATCTCGCATGTATTTCTTCTTTTTCATATTTAACTCTTCAGTAGAACTAGTTTAGTATAACAGTAACCGTTACCGTATCTAGGCGCAAGTGGTCACAATAGTCTGACATGACCACGTCCGACTGAGACGGAAGTAACGGTGCAGTAGCGTGCGCCTGCCCACCTTCACAGCTATCGATCCGTGATTCATAGATCATATGGCTAATACAAAAGAGATAGGTTTCGGCAAGGTTAGTAGGCGTCTGGGAAATTATAAATATAAAAAAATAAACAAGTCTTAGAAGGTTGAATAGTTTTTATCTACCACTAGTTCTCTGGTTATGGAGAATGAATCCTCACTGCGGAGGTTTCTTGCCAGATTCTTAAAAAATTACTACTTCCTTGCAAATCTCAATCCAAAGTAGATATGTTTGTGATTCTGTGTATTAACTTTAGTGCTCCAAGCGTTTATAAATTGGCACCAAGCAGGATCTTAAACAGCCAACATGACAAAATACTTGACTCGATCATGAGCTAAAATAACCGTGACACATTTCTCGACTAAATGTTTTACAAGTTTCAAGTGCCAATCCCCAAAATTAAAAAACTGATAAGATAAATAATCCAATGAATATAAAATACGTAATCAATCGTAGGCAGGCCGGTGTAGTTTAGTTAGCAAGTCACCAAGTCGTGACGTCACTAAGTGGATGCAGTCAGACAGAAGGTCTGAGGCACGAGCGGCTGCCGATGGGAGTGGAGGCCGATCGATGTAACCTCAGATCATTATCGAGTAAAAGTTGTCAGACTACTCGACGGCTGTAAGCTTCAACGTTTCAGAGGGAACCGTACATGGATCGTTTCAACTGAGAACGGATATAAATTATACTCTAAACTTGTGTAAATTATGTTTAAGAGGAGATGCCACTTCTATTTACAACTACTCGGGAGAATGTTTGAAATCGTATGAGTAGTTTTAATGATACAAACTTTACCGCTTTTAATGTTAGTATAGACGAGTTCCACCAACTCGCCTAACTTCACTTATCCTAACCTATTCGTTTATCTTCTTAATTTTATACTAGGTGTTATAACTAAAATCGGGTGTTCTAAGACAAATAAACGTATTCGTATAAGTCTTGAGTACGATCCCCGATCACAAGTACGGTGGCGATTCTATTTGTTATTTAAAATAAAGAAATTATTCTAAATGACTATATTTAACAGACAAGGATATAATTGACTGAGAAACTGAGTAAGGCTTTGGATTAACCCAATTTATTTGTGAAGGAAAATGATGTTAAATGATCCGGGGAAAACCCATCTTCTTATTTTTACGTTTATATATTAGTCATTGTTATTATTGCGTTCAATAAAGATGATAATCTGTCTACTTGCTGATTTTTTTAACAATGTCATCGCTCTTTATTTTATAACAATAGCAAAGTTAATAATGCTATAATTTAAAGTGGACATAACGCTTATGAATTTCAATCTAAAATCAAACCATAATACCCTTTCTTAAGTTCAATATTATAAACCAGTTCAAACTTCCGTCATCCATGCAATATTGGTACATTACAAGCTAATGCATGAACTTGACTTTTACTTCCTTACCTTGGAAAACAATGCAAGGAGAATGTATTTTAATATAAACATCTAATAATGCATACCGGAAACAATATTTCAATCGAATATAAATTTACGATACCATACACGACTTGCTAAGTGCTTAAATAAAACGAAATCATCATCTTCGTAAATTTTGAATATGTAATAGATAAAAATTAGGCAAATTTTATAGTTGTAGTAGTAGTAGAAAAGCACCTAGAAAAAAAACACATAAACCTAAACTCATGCCGTAATTAATCCCTCGAAAGTGGTAGGTAGAGGTGTTACACACCGCATTTCGCATGTTTGTGTTGAGTCCCAGTGTGACAGGTTGCGAATCTGTCACGACTATCCGGGCACAATGAGGAACATGGCAGCTACGACGTACGGCAACCGGAGACTCGAACCCGCGAAAATATTTTACCTTTATCAATTCACGAAATTATTTTCGAAAAGATAAATCAGCCAGATTGATATCAAAGCGGCTTAGTTAATAGGTTTTCGAATGTAATCAGTGTATCTGTATTAGTTCCTTCACATTCCGACGAACTCTTTGTTCGAGCCGTTCATTAATCAGGTCGTTCGAGACTTGTCTAGTTATTCAGCTGTCAACAGTCACTACGGACCTCCGTAGTGACTGTTGACTGTTGAAGTTGGATATATTTCTGATCTAACCTCGATTTTAAAGCTAAGCGCTGCGCAAACGTGTGTCTTGTGTCAGATACTAACCACTTTTTTGTTGTCACCGTAAATTTTAGGAATCACAGTAAACAATAGATGCTGTTCAGTGGCGGCAACCGGACACAGTTGCCAGTTGCTATTATCGGTGACAGGTCGGTGGAATAATTTAAAAAAATATGCTGGTCGCTTGTGGCTTGTATCCGTCACAAGACACATATTTGCGCAACGCCTTAAGTAGTGTATAGATACACTGCGCCGCCGCTAATCCAACTAGCTAGCAAAAAGCAACAAGACTAAAACAGCACTCACGAATGCAAAAATATGTATGAGTTTGTCATGTATATTCTTGTATTCTTATGTAACAGATTAATTTTGTATGTTTGAATTAATTTCTTTTAATGAAATATTTCACCTACATTTAGAATGGTCTTTCAGATTACCTACGTTTTATTTAAAACAAAAAAATAATTCGAACGATTTTGATGCCTGTATTATGCCTGCCGATAGTTCAACAGTTTGGTTCAAGAGTTTGGTTTATATATCTATGTAATTTAAAGCTCTAATACCTCTTAACATTGTACGACCTTCCGCAACAACTAGTCTACTTTTGTCTCGTCCAACATGGTAGAGCAATTGTCAATATAAGTACATAATTACAACTGTTCTTACCTACCACCATACATAATATTATAAGTCACAAAAGGAACGCAGAATACGGCCTTGCAATCTCAAGCAAAGGCAACGATCGCAGTAGCTCAAATTATAATGGTTCCGCCTACGACATCAAGAAAACCACCAGCTTCTATTGGCTTCTGCTAAGAAATCAATCTATATTGAAATAAGTTTCTATTTATACTGGTTTCGGTGCATTTTCAGATATCAACCAACAGGTCTAGAGCTCAGTATTCACTGTGAAATTGTTTTCTGTAATGGCTCTAAGGCCGGGTTCTAATTGTATTTATTGCCTATAAACGTTGATAAACAGAGCTTTATAGCTGAATTGCTATTTCCTACATGCCAAGAACAGTTGGAAACGCTTTGCTACTACTGTGACATTTGGATTTAATTTAAAACTAGTCGCAGTCAAATGGAAAAATCATGTTAATGAAATCATTATATATAGATTAACCAAAATGTATGTTGTACGTCTGTATGTAACTTTGTAGCTAAACATTCGAATCTTAATGTAATTTGAAATGCGAATAAGTGAGTCATTCGAACGTAGAGAAAAACGCAGGCTTCCTTTTAACTCCTATTCAACCGAAGCGAAGCCAAATAAATACATTTTTTCCAAACGATAAGGAATCCATTTGAAAATGAACTTTCAACAAATTTGATGCAGTTAAGGTTTATGTGTAAATAACTCATCGCAATCTAGTTCGCAGTCATAAAATAAAAACGAGACATAAAAGGATATTGGATTTAAAGTAAGTCAAGTCACTTGTTGTGCCGTATAGAAGACACTCCCACACAACAAATTGGTATTTCAAACGACTTGACTCTGATTTATGTGATCGTGGGCTTTTATGTAACATACCCATTCCTGTTATTAGTCTATTATTTCGCACTGTCCTGATACTACCGAGGTTTTATCTCCAGCTATACTTTTCTAACCATTGGACCAAAGATAAAAGAATTGGACTAATCATAACAAAAAAACTATCTTGGAAAGCAAAGCTGTCTTTTAGCTTGGGAGGCGTTCACTAGTTGATTGTAGATAATATTTTATATATCATTAATTTTATTAAATTTTCCTAGCAAGTGTTTTGTAGGAAAAAAAACAAGTGAGATAACAAAAAAGATATGTACGTATGACATTTCAAGATTTAGTTTGTTTCTGTTAAAAGTGTTGTTTTTGTTTACAATATCTTTGATCTGGAGGGTTCTCTGTAACACTTCTACTGACCAATAATTTTTCAAAACTACAGTTAAGTTATAAAAAGGAAGTACCAAAAACGTGACGCGGCTACATTAAAAGCAATGATCAATCATCTCGTGACGTCGTAATTTTAAACATTATACATCGCATTCGGTAAAAACTAAATTATAAAACAAGAAAAAGCGTCGGAGCATCCTTTTGATAAAAATTTTACTTGCTTCCATAAACATCTGAAAATTAGGTATTTTTCAATTCAATTTAATGGGCAGATAATATAAAAAATAAATGTTAATGAAATAATTACCATCATGTATTTTTCAAATGAACACTAAATTTAAAATTTATTTTACAAAATGTGATGTTCAGCTATATATTTTACTTTAAATCGCTATGAAATACATAAACAAGAAACATAAAAAACATAAGTATAAAATAAAAATTAGTTAAATAATTAAAATTCTTTTGCGCATTTAGAAACACACAACATTGTTTTTATATATTAATTGCAAAGTTAAATGAATATTCAATACAACAATGACTCATAAACACTTAAATTTATTAAACATTAACTAATATAAATAATAATTGTTGTCTCAATCATAAATACATAACAAATAGGTACATAATGTATTTATGCAAATGCAGTCCTACGTAAAGGATGAGATAGTACTATATACTAGCATTTGTTTTTGACTCTGTCTGCAAAAATTGTACTAAAAATACTAACTAAATCTTAATGTAAAATCTATGCTAAGAAACATCGTCTGCGGCTTTTGCAATTTACTTAGAAACTTGTCAATATTCTAAATGTTGTCAAACGAAAATGATAATAAGTGCATACAATATCTAAATATACATGTTTTTTCTTGTAAAATATCCGAAATATTTAAGCTTTTCTAAAGTGATCATGGATAGAAAACTTTTCGCGTGAAATTGAACTTCGATGGGATACTCTAGACTTTGTAGGAATTAAAAAGACACAAAATTAGTTTACACCTAACAACGTAAAGAAATATGAGTCTGAATTCACAATGAACGTGCTTTATTTTCTTAATCTTAATCTGATAAAGATTTATGTGTCAATTATACCTACGTGAAATAGTAGCGAGGTCGCGACGTACTGCGAGCGTGGGGGCGCTAGTGTTGCAATCAAACTAGTATACTTGACTACATTATATGATTAAAGTTAAAACAGTTAAAATATATAGCATATTGCTGTTCTGTTTCTGAAAAAAAAATCTGATCCCTCGACTAAGCGCTGCTGTGAAATTCTACTAATAAAAAAAACGGACTAAACCGTAAGCCGTGCAAAGTTAAAAACACATTTTGACTTGTGCTAAAGTACACTTGACTATATTACACGTATTAGGTAAAACAATCCTTAAAATACAGTTACTTTTAAATGATAGCATATGGCTGTTCTGTTTTGAAACTCTGAAAAAAAAAACGGTCCCACAGTTATACGTGCAGGTTCCAGACTGACGCACATTCAGATTTGTTGATATGTCATCTGTGAAGTAGGTAGTTATTTGTAGGAAAAATGTATTTTTGAAACGTTACACAAAATGACAAGACGTTAATTGCTCTATAGCTAAGTACTTATTCAGGGATTATTCAACAACAATATTCATTAGACATGTTTATTGTGTTTCCGATTGTACAATAATAATGCATGTAAACTTTGGCATTGTGATTGCCAAATTTCTTTAATGATAGAAGCATAGATTAATAATTGGTAGTCGCGGTGCTATATTTGATTATTCTTATTTTTAAAATGTCACCCACCACCAATACCTATAATTATAATGTTATCATTAGCAACAGTCTTGCTATCTCCTTTTTTATTATCCAAGCTATGATATCCTATAACTATAAATACGAGAATACCAAAAAGGTGAAAACGCGAACCAAATATGAGTATGCATCAAAATGAAAACGTATTTTAAAATTGTAACGTATCACAAATGGGTTAAACCTAAAGAAACAAATATCTTCGAAATTATCATAGAACCCTTACAATATATTTGTTTAAGTAATCATAATACAAGGAGAACAAATATAATTGTATTAATTTATTAATACAAGGAGTCGTACTAAAAATAATAGTTTGAATGTTAATTCCTCTAGTTGCTAGAATAGTTCACACTCGTATATTTTAAACTACACAAGTAGGCAGAAGTGTTGGGAATTCCTTTCGCTACAGAACAATGGTTGCCGCAACTAAGTTCAGGGGTTAAAGTTCAAGCAGCAATCATACAAATACATAAATAACTATCACCTAATTACACATTTACTTTTGAAAATAGGATAATCCGAAAGTTAATTTGGAATGTAATTCAAAATGATTGGTCTAGATCATTTGTGATTTAAAAAAATAGATTTTTGTCGATTGAAAACATTATTGCATAAGACGGTTAAACATTTCAATTGATGTTAGATGATATGTTTAACGGTCTTACGAAAGAAGGAGGATTCCGAATTGTTTTTATTGCCATATTTACTTTAAAAAATTGTTACAGGTAAATTAAAACGGATCATCGCAGGATCCACATACCTACGTAGCCGCAAAACGTACATACGTGAGAGTATCTTCCAATAAAAGTTCCAATAAGAATATAATTCCAATCTCCCCACATACCACCTGTAAACCCCCTTTACCACGTCTAGGTGGTATAACTGACACGTAATTGAGTAATAAACTCTAAAGTTATGTATGAAGATGTCGGTTTTACTAAATGATTCAAACGTGAGCACAATTAAATTCTTCTCCCACGATCTTTTATACCGAACCTCAGTGTATTGTGTCGAGTAGGATTAACAATACATTATAATATAACGTTCTTACTGTTAAAAAAAATCCACCTATACAAATATTGTGAATAGGTAAAGTTAGCATGTAGGAGGTAATCTGCGAAACTATTTTCCGATTTCAAGTATTCTTTCACCAGTCTTGACATTCAGGTTGGACATAGGTTATATTATGTTAAGAAAAACTAATTCTACTAAAAAAAAAAATGGTAACCTACAAGCAAACTGTATACCTATTCATTCATCATTTTAGTTAAAGAAAAAAAAGGTAAAGCTATTCCTACCAAATATCCATTTGGTTCCACGTTCTTAGTCTTTGAGATGTCGATCAACCGCGTGATTTAAGTAGGATGTAAAATAACAATACCATTCAACCTTAAATATTTTTGGTATCATGACCTCCAACTTTTACGCATTTGAGGAGAAAAAACTTAGTCTTAATTAAAAAATCAAGACTGTATTTAGGGCAGGTTCTAACTAGCTAATAACGTAGCTGTTATCTGCTTTGAATCCTGTTCATTACCGCGCGCTCTGTGGCGTGACCGGGGAGCGATTGTATGCAGATCGGATGCTGGGTACAGTGGCCGACTAGCCGTGTCGCAACCGGCCCGTGATCGATATTACCTAATATTTACACCGTATTGGAGAAGCTCTAAGCCACATGGATGGGACATTCCAAAAAGGTTGGAGTATTTTGAACATCCAACTGAACACGCCGCTAATCAGAGAAAGCTTATTGTCGATAAGGTGATTTAAAAAGTACATTTACTTAGCGTAGCGTACTTTATTTACAACTTTGCCCGAAATACAAATTGCCCGAAATTTCGTTATCGTATTTCCTGGTTTCGTTTGCTACTTCAACAATTTCAATTCAACCAACCATTCCTAATTTAATCCCAATTTGATAGTATTTGATAACTATCTTTTTTGATAAGGATTTTATCGTATTTTTTTAATTTGAGCCTCTGTAAAAGTTTAGGTATTTGCTCACTATGCCATCAACTCACGGCATGAATTCGAAATTAAAATTCGTATGTGTAGGTATAGGATGGGTAAATTGATATTCATGCAAATTCAAGTAGGCCTTGAAGTGATCGTATGTGTTAAAGCGGTCAAGTGTGCTTTTAAAGTAGACTAATTTTGTCTTGCATAATTTAACGTAAACGAAATTATTGGTTGCACAATTACATAACATGCAACCTTTCAAAAAAACATTACCCTTTCTTTCGAAAAATATAAACCTTACTTAAAAATCAATTGGTACAAGAACCCAACTTTTAAAACGTTATTTATTATTCAATAAATGTGACTGGATTGGAGTTGCTAAGATTAAAGCAAAGCTTTGCATTCCAAGTTAGTTGTAAATTACATTTAGGAACAAAAGCGAAACGCCTATTAAGCAAAATTTCTAAACCTAACCACTACAATTACGAAACAAAGTAACTTTCATAAAAAGTTTTTGAAATTAATTAAAATAACATGGTTAAATTAGTGTTAAAATTATCTATAAAAATTTACTTATTTACTATTCATGTATGTTTGCAAATACTAAAGATTTATTTTTATTTGTTTGAATATAAACAGCGCTGTTGCTAAGATAAATAGCATGATTGTAATTAAAACGCGAGCTTTAAGCTTAACTTTTAATTTTTTTCCTGCAGAACTTTGATATTTAGGGACTTTAGTATAAGTGAGTTGATTGAATTTTAGATTGCTCAGTTAGTAATGCTCACTTTGTTGTCGAGAAACGAAATATCAAACAAGCTTCAAGCATAGATTTAAGGATAAAAGTCTATTCGTCTTAATATAAGACATGAACTAAGTTTACTTTAAACCAGAACTTTTTCAGAACTACATTTTATTTAGAGCATGGTTTAAACCTAGTACTTTTTTAGTCTATATTTTAAAATAAGACGGCATATGTCTACATGATGGAGAGATATCATTTTTAATTGAAATGATTTGTGGTCGAATAATTTACATTCACGTAAATACTTACATGTATACTTCATCACTTTAAAACCGTCTCAGCCTTCAGTTTTGATTTACAAAATGCTAATTCATGTTGAAACTCTGTGTGCTCTACAATAGGAACCAAACGTACTAACCTACAAACATAAATGAACTTGTATTGATATATACACAGACTTGACGTATAGTAGAACTATGTGAATAAGAAAACAATTTATAAATTGTATATACTTGTAACTGACTAAACTTTGTTACTGTTTTTTTAAGTATTTAAGCACAGAAATTAATACCTAAGTAACCGTGCATAAGAATAAAATAAAACTTATAATTTAGCTAACTTAAAGCTCATTTTTATTTTTATTCAACTTTAACATAAACCAAAATAAATTTATAATATATCGCTTGATCACAAATAAACTATGTAGTAATAAGTATAATTGTACACTTACCTGATATTGTATTGAAACAAGGAAAAACACAGGAAGCAGGACAAAACGACTGCATAAATAAAGAATTACATTATTACCTTAAATAGTTAATAGTTGAATAATTGCAATACAACATTATAATTTATAAATTTAATATGTTTTATTCCTACACACATCCTTATTATTTTCCTTTTGAAAAATACTGTATTTAAATGTTCAATTATTTCTTTCCTCTAGGTATCTTAGGAATTTATAACTGAATAGTGATAAACTGTGAAGTAAATTTCCCTATGCAAATATCGATGATTAAGTCATGCATTTATTAGACGATAAAAAAAATACAACTATGATCAATCATAACTAGAATAGGTAGCTATTAGATATAAAACAGAAAGTTTTGAACTATAGAGTATTTTGAATTTTTTATATTTTGGTTCCATAAATAATTGTTTTGTAACCAAAATATTCTGCACTAGGTTTAGCTCGCGATATTGTCATATTTTCTTTAACAAACCCCTCCACCCTAAAAGTCCATTGTAAATATTAGCTGTTTTTTTAACGGATGAATAGTTTCGTACCTACATACACTCTTTACCTACCTCTTCATTTATTAGGAATTTAAGATTTTGAAATTAATGTAGCAGATTACATCAGTTAAGTTTCAACTATCGTTTTATGGAGGTGTACCTACCATATGAGTTAGGTTATAGCATATAAACTTTTCAATTGACCAAAACAATCGAGTAGTCTACTTAACAAGTTAACGCCAAATCACTCAAGAGAATCGAATTATCAGAAGTAATGAGTGAAAGTTCAGTTTATTTCGTTGCATTACAGTAATAACGAGAACATGTAGGTGATGTGATGATGGGTCATTTGCTGAGCCAACTGTCGATCGTTACCGCTCATTTGTTACTTTTTTGTGGTAATAATTTTAAAACTGAAACAAATAAATACCAAATGTAAAAAATAAACTTGAGATTCCCCTATGAGGTGTGGACTATGTGTGTTAAGTGACCTGATTTCCCCCTCTGAGGGTAATAGAACAAATAGTACCTACAGTGTCTATTTTTCTAAAAATATTAATTTGACAAGAATTAGGTGATCAACCTGAAACTAATTAGACTTTGGATATTTTAAAACTCCATGTTTATGAAAAATTTAACTGTAGTTTCCAGATTGAATTAGCAAATATGCAGCTGAAACAAATTCAGATTTCGAGAGATTAAGACAACTGTGTTATATAAAGTATTTGTAATTGAGCACAATTAGTAGCATTTGAATGTTTTATTCGAATAACTAGTGATCTAGAATTTACTTGACTCAAGCTCGTGCGCAACCTCTTACAAGTAACTGACATTCCTTAGGATAAAGGCGTGGCCATAGCTCCGAACAATTTATGAACAAAACTACAAATACGTTTATGTACCTAATCAACTTTCTTATTTTATTAACCTCTAAATTACTATGAAGAATCTATGTCTTAATAATTTTTTTCTTATAAATATTAAAAATATATATGTAGTTATAAATGAATATTCACTTAACTGAACAATGTCGTTAGTTCCTTCTTTGTCCAATGTCCAATTCATTATTTATGAAACCTCAAAATCAGCATACAAAACAACACCCAAAATAAAATTCACAATTGTTGATAGCAAATCAAGTGTGAAATCATTGGCTCTTGATGTCATAACACTGCGTAATGGAATACAAATGACATCTTGTTATGACAAAGACTTAACAATTGTTCTTTGAAATGCCGACTTATCACTACTGTATTGTACCTATTCTTTTTTTATGAAGTCACTGAAAAATAACCATCTACAGGGTGCGTGCATTAATTAAAATATTATGATCTTCATCATAATGACTTGCTCAAACAAAACTTATGAAACTGGCAGAATACATGCATTGTGTTCATATAATCCCTTTAAAAAATCGGAGATAATACATATAGCACTAGCAGAATACTTTATTTTAAACTGGCGGAAAACTACCAAAATATTTAAATAAAGAAGGCTGCTGAAACTACTGCCTGACCAAATTAATAAATGAGGAGGATAAAGGAAGGTTTGTAGCGTATTTTAAAATTTTCCTCTCCTCAGAGGGCACGCGTTAAATTATTCCTTAGTCGTCCAGCCCTTGACATCCTTCGATCAAAGAATAACCGTTCAAGCTGCATACTAACTACATCCCATACAAACGCTTCATAGGGATCAATGTTATTGTTTACGTAATTGTTTTCTTCGACAAATGAATGTGGAATTTCATTTCTTACCGCGTGCACGTCAGTTGCTTCAACAAAACCGTGTGGTGCAAGTGCATTGGCAAATACAGTGCTATCTACTAACTATTGGTCTTATTCAATCAACCGCGAATGCAGAAGTTGATTTCGAGCTGCGTATGAAATCAATCATAATAAGAATTATCGAACAATGACATCTTAAGCAGAGAAATGTTCTAGAGCAATTTGAATACTAACCAAAACGAAGTGGGATCGTGAACCGCAGTGGGAGACTTATGCATCCGTTGCCCACAACTGTATCCGCTCTAATATTTTATGTGAACAAGATGATCGGTAGTGGAACCCTAGTACGCAAGCGTCGGTATAAGAGGAAGACCCAAAGACACAAGTCAGCGCATGCGCGATACTACTACAGCAGGTCACAGAACTTAGACCCTAATGTAGACAAGCCATACGTACCACATGTCACAAGGTGAGCTAAATGGCCTGACAATAAAGAAATAACTTTAATATTTAATCACAATGGTTATTAATCAAAGTTAGATTAGGTTTTCGGGCACACGCGCCACTGCGTCCCCTACCACTGCAACTTTTGTACAATGGATCAACAGCATCCTTTTAAACTAATAATGCAGCTGTGAACAAGCTACATGTCCATACATACTTTTCGCTGTCATGGACCTGCATCGAATTTAATAATAAGAAATAGGAAGACGTAAGAAACATATTCTAGATTTCCTTCCTAACAGAAGCAGAGCTAAGCGTTACTATAAAGGACAAACTTGAATGTCAACCCCATTATTCTATTAACTGGTGGGAGATAAACTAAATGCAAACCCATTTCTACTGAAATTAATTGTATTATTTAATATCGATGCCAAACAGACAAAACCAATTCTACACAATTTTAATAAAATATATCGGAAACGGACGAATTGATATAATCGCAAAATTAAAATAATAAAAACTCTTAAGTCCAAAAGAAACCTTTTTAAGAAAAAGTTGTAAATGGGTGAGCGTTAACTGTGTAAATAGTTTGGTTCCCATGGTCTATGACCTGGCTTACTGAGGGTCAGAGATTGGTTCCTGTTGCTCACAGACTCATAGGTACCGCTACTTCAGAATCGAATACTCTCTGTATCGGATTAACGTCTGAAATGGTTTTACTAAAAGAGGTAAAGAATTTTCGGAACTCATTCGATTTTATTTTAATCCGTCACAGTATTTAGAATGTATATTTTCGTGCGAATAAGCTATATTTTGTTTTAAAAACAATAAAACCTACGAATCCTACCCGGACATAGTCACGGACAAAAGCATGTTAATTTTTTTATCTCAAAGTTGTTTGTTTAGAAGTATATAACGTGTTGAGTATGGCAAGTGTTTATAGATACGTATTATTATATTTAAATATGATGAATGTTAACAAAAAAAATCTTTAGATAATATTTTTTCATAGAAAATCTAGTATTGGAAATCGTTGGAATATCGGTTAAAGCTTATTTACGTATGCAGCTCGTATCTGACGGGATTGGAACTCACGACTCGTCGTACACAAGGCCTTGCGAAACAAACGTATATTGAAAACGTATAGCTTAACAAATGTCGCTAACCTCGTATATACGAGCACATTATGAAAAGCTACGGCACGCCATGTTATCCAGTTCAAACAGAAGGCTGAACGTATACCTGAGAACACTAAAATCACATTTTTAGAATGGAATCACAACGTTAGACCGAAACATATTTGACCTTATTACATTTCACATATAATATTAGTATATTCAATTAAATTATAAATATAATTTCTGATATTATTTAATCGTGGATCTTCTTATCTTTAAAAAGTTTTTAATAAGTTCTATTCTGTTCTCAGATAAAATCTGTGAGCAAGCAAAAACTGCTATTAGTACGTAATTGGATTACTAATTAAATTAAATTATTAATCTTTTCATTATTAACAAGAGTTATTGTTGCATTATTCAAATTCTGCTTATTTTTACTGCCTGCCTTAAGTTGACGAGTGCCTTTTTAGGACTGCTGCCCAAAAAGGGCTAGAACTCAATTCTTTTAAAAACCCCAATTACTACAAAAACAACTGCTCTTTAGTTTTGGTGTGACCACCTGTGAATATTGCCCTCCGTTTTGCGATGCACTTACGGCAAAGCATTTTGGTTTTTATTTAATATTACATGACAGGCTGGAAACATAAACTTTTCTGTTGACAAAGTACCTAGACAAGATTGACCTATTGTCAAGTAACAAGTATCATTAATATTAATTCTTAATTCCAGATGTCTATCCGCT
This sequence comes from Choreutis nemorana, assembly GCA_949316135.1. Lineage (NCBI taxonomy): Eukaryota > Metazoa > Arthropoda > Insecta > Lepidoptera > Choreutidae > Choreutis > Choreutis nemorana. Next base: position 3,845,717 of record OX438597.1, on the reverse strand, counting down.
CCAAAAGTGATGGATCCACCGCACAGTAGATCGGCGTCCCCGCGCGAACGCCCTCTCCAACGCCCCCCTTCACCCCCTGGCTTCGACAACCAGGCCTACCAACATGACGAACACGACCCCAACCACAACGACTCCTTCTCGTCCAGCGCACATAACGGACACACCAAGGAACCCAACGGCGACGCCAAAGCACTAGAAGCCGTCAACTTGGAACTCATAAACTTGGGCCCCAAGAATGGAAACGGAAAAGCAAAAGATGTAGAAGTCGACATGAACTCAACCAACCCCTACGACGAGTACTTTGTCCCTGTGAATGAACACAGGAAATATATGAGGTAAATAACTTTTTTGAGCTAAATTGAACAATGAAACATTCAAAGCGGAACCTGTAAAAAATATCCTTGCAAAACTAAAATAGTCTCGCTTTAACGGTTAGTCACCAATAGTTCACGGAGTTTACGCTTCAATACCTTTCTTAATTATACTTTAATAACCTCTGTCCTTTCTTGTACGTATAAGTGGTCCGATCCAGCGAAGTGACCGGTCGGCTGTAATGTCCGTGAAAATGTTCCACTCGAATGATAAGCTTGAGACAAAAACCTGAACTTCTATGAACCCTCAATTTATTTTACGGTTCGCTGCGCATGCGCACCGCGTTGATGTCGTTTACTTATAAGTATACCTAGTTGTCGCGTCCAACTCGACCACAAAATTGTAAAGAATAGATACTGCTTTTTAAAAATTTGTTCTTTGTTTATGATGCATTTTTAAAGGTGATGTAACTTACGTGTCTGTTTATAGAAAATGAGTATAAGAATAATGCTTTTATGAAGTAGTTTTTGTAACTTTGATCAAAAATTGTGCGTTTGTTTTGTTTGTGAGTTATAGTTCTAAAAGCAAGCAATATAATTAATTCCATTTATTTTAATGCAGCTTTGACTATCTGCTTCAAATAAATATAGAGCTGCAATAATGTGGGCATTCTAGCAAGATGTTATGCAACTCTACTAATCGCCTGTGGCGTAGACGACAGATTAGCAACTCTAATTAATTAATTAAAGAAACAGTTATCTCGCGACAGCATCTAGATTTTGATCACTTTCACTATGAATCTATTAGAAAATTTCAAGTACAAAAGTATATTATGTCAGAGGCGAAAAAATGTCTCACAAGGTAACTTATTTTAAGTAATTAACATTTCGAGTCGTCAAGGTTAACAACTTTTTATGTTTCAATTTTAAAAAACTAGTTATTTATAACAGGCCTTAAATTTAGGATATTTCTAAATCAAATAATTTGTGACTTGTTTATTCTTGTAGCGTTTGACGTAATGTATTAAATAAGATACGTAGACCTACGTAATATACCTGTATTAATACCTGTATTATTTTCAATAATTTCGTGGTAAGAAGTAGGATTATGAAAATAGGTAGGTACAAGTTTCAAAAGCTAAAGTATTACATGGACATAAAGTACTAATTTAAAGTAGATAGTGGGATGATTCAATAGATAAATTGGGATCAGTCATTGTACACGATTTAGACTAGAAGTTCAAAACAATTGTCCTGTGGCAATGCACTAGCAGATGCTTGCAACACCGGCATCCATCAAGAGTTGCCGTTTTACTTAATATTTAAATGTCAATCACTTTTAAATCTTGATACATCAGTTTATTTAAATCCCACGCTCAAGGACTATCTGAACTTTAACCAAGACAAACCTTAATACTTTCAAACAAGCGAACACCGGAAGATGAGTCCATTCTCTGGCCTGAATTTTAAACCTCTATGTTCATGAGTTCAAGGTTTAATTTCCTTAAGATGAAACAAGTAGGAAGTGCACATCACGACTGTCGCATGAAATCAGGCATGATGCGAGGTGATGCGTGAGGTTATTGCATAATATAATATGCACTGACAGTGATGGAACGCTGGTCCAAGATTAGGGAAAGCCACTCCAATAATTCGGTACATTTGCAAACGGTAGTAGCAATGCAACCGCGGAATGTTACCCAATTACGTAATAGGTGTAAGTAGTAATAAATGTAGATCTTCTTATAAAAGTATTCCTATAAATTCGAACATAAAACATCAAAGTCAAAGAAAATATATTTTGCTTGTTTTTAAACATTTCATCGTGAAAAAATTACGTTTTCATGTACTTAATTACACAATCATCCTCAAATCCGGCTGAAAGTTTAAAAAGGCGTTCCGTTACTAACAAATTTATTATTTCAAGCTAAATACAGGCGAGCGACAAACACTACGGATGACATGTAACGACTGCTTTGTTTCATGAAAGTCCTTGCATATTCATTAGCTTTAGAAGCATTCAACAAAGACGTTCTTCGACTCAAATACATTTAGGAACAATAAGAAAAGAACCTACATTCAAAGAATGCATTCGTTCTTAAAATATTGAAACCGTTTTAGTTTTTGAGGTTACACATTTTGGTTTTTCTTTATTCAACGAATTTTAGGTACCTACACTTTTTTATAAAGAAGGTTAAAATTTTTATAAACATACTCGTAAGTAGGAAAATAATTTTGAAGATAAATCTTTTAAAAACAATTTGCTACTTTATTTTTACGCGTAAATAAAAACCTTAAGTTTGCATAGCTTCGGGTAATGTGTGCGGACCTATAATTTTGCTTAAGATAAGTCTATAGTTTTGTTTTATAGAACAAATACTTAATGAAATAAAATCACATCAAACATTTTACGTTTGAGCAAATCTTTAACCGATATGACCGATATATGCTATAACGTGCATAATGAATTTGAGCCTATAATATTGACAATATAATATTAACGTAGGTACTAATCGCTCCAGTTTCTATCCTATTGTACGGAGTTGCATCAGACTATGACACCATGATATTTAAATCCTATGAATGGCTGCGTAGGAACTGATTACGCTTTCAATTTGGTCGATAGGCCAAGCCAATTTAAACTGTAAACTAAAGTATGAAAGGTCATCGAGGATGTCAAGTTAGTTGGACAGTGTTGCTCAATGAATCGGTGACTGATTGATCACCCTCGTGTGAGAAACCAGGTCAATATGAGAACATTGTCAACAGTATTACAGTTAATGCTAAATAAGCTTGACAAAACAAAACTAATGCAAGATATTACAGCAAAGGTCGAGTTACGAAAACATTCATGAAAGGATGAAGCATTGTCTAAAACCACTCTAAAACATCAACATCAACAAACATATCTTTTCTACATACACAATATACCCACTTACCTAGCCTGCCTAACAAAACAGTAACAATGAATAAAGATTTCTTTATTAGCGCGACTTACTTCATAAATAAAAAATGATTCGTTATTGCTTTAGGTACTAGGTATATTTTCGTTAAGTTATTCAAACTCGTTCATTACATCGAGTAAGTGAGAGAATGCCACCAACAGTGATCCTGACCGAAAGGTCACGTCAAACACCTCGGGATCACGGCTATGGCTCGAGCTGGGATGATTGTTTCCTGCGGGGGACAGGGGGCTATTCCTGGTGAAGGGGGGCAGGGGGAAGGAACGCAAGGAACAAAGCAAAGGCCGTCGACCCCGCGGCTTCGCTCGCTTGGACTCTGAGGACATTTCATACTCAACGACTATGAAAATACGTTTTCTCCATACTCGTTCAGTAAACAAAAATTTACTTTGCTAATATTAAAACCACAGTAAGACATAAGTCTCACATACAATTTCCCTAAAAGCTTCGATTTCGATACATATAATGTTATAGATTTTTACTTCATTCTTAAAAAACTGTTCGGGACGGGACGAAAATTTTACTCTGTGGTATTTTTGCACTGGCGTTGTAGTTTTGAATTAATACCAACATATATGATGTTAAACATATGTTATGTTGTATTGATATTGGTTAAAATAAGAATTAATATACCAACACAAACACATCCAAGTATAGACGTTTCAGCGGCTTCTTTATCTTATTCATTATAGCCTTACTACTGCATTGGACTTTCAAAAGTTCCTTTACTTAGGTGCAGTTTAAACTTCATAGAAAGAAAGCAACAATACAATTTAAATGATATTCAACCTAAAGCTCTTGTTTCTAAAGACTTAAGTAATGACTTAGCAATACAAATATTTACTCATTCATTCCCAAAAAGTGTGAACACAGATGTATAGAAAAATGTTATTTGTATTAATGACCGGGAGCTGTTAGAACTGTTGATTGTTGAAGTTAACCTAACCTTGATCACTATTCTAAGAAATTATTTATTTTGTAATGACATGAGGTTAAAGGTCTTGGAATTCAACCCCGTGACGGGTAGGTTTGTGCTGGAGTATTCTGTAACTCATGTTATCTATTTGACTTTGACTTTGACTTTGTTCCTTTAATACAAGCTGTCTCTTTAAAGTATCTCGAAATTAATTATTATTTAAAAAAACTTGTTTTTCCTTTTTTCAGAGGTGAGAAGCTGTACGTGACTGCAGATAAGAGGAACGAGAAAGGAGGCTGCAAACGGCCTCTTTGCTGGACGCTATTGGCACTCGTAGTCGCTGCGATTGTCGCTCTTATTGTACTTGCAGCGAGTAAGTAATAGTCCTTCAAATAAACAAGTTAAAATGAAATAAGCAAACTATTGTTGGTAAAAAAATGTTTTCGCGTTTGTAATGTTAGCATATACCGCCTTATTTACTTTTATTCCCTATGTTATAACATATGGACTAGAAAAGTATAGGATTAAACCATGCTCAAATGTCAGTGCAAGACACAGTTTATCACTAAAAAGTAGAGTAGTAAAAGATAGGTACGCATTTTTGTTCTGGTACCTACTAACTTTAAAACCGAAATACTTAGTCCAGGACTTATAGGTTCTGGTTTAAATCTAACGTATTCAATTTCTTAACTATAGTAAGACAGATAGTCTCGATACGAAAATAATCCACCTTTGCTTAGGTAAATAACAAATTCTACCATATATACAACGGAAACTGAGGAATACATAGCTCTATTGCAGTATTAATTAAATAAGTGTATGTAATAATTATCTAAAACTAATAGTTTCTTCATAAATTTCAGCCGGAGTCTTATTCTCTAACTCCCCAACCCCTGTGGAACCCTACAACGTGTCGATCAGCTCGGCGAGGGCACTTGGAGGACTTGGCCAGGTTCATGCTCACGACCACGACCATTCCGCCCACGACCACAACCACTCCGCCCATAACCACAACCATGAATCTGATACACAAAGCGACCAAACATACGAACGTACGCCAGAGGATAATGATACCAATCTATACAGTGAGTCATTTCTGTTCTTATTTAACTGAGGTACCTAACTATATCTAATATTATTTTGTTGTATTGACGTAAATAAAACTTTTTCCAGTTCCAAGAACCCTTGAAGGTGTGCTCAAAGTCGACAATGAAGAATTCACGCCGGCGTTAATGGACGTAGATTCTGAAGATTACCAACAATTTGCGACAGCCTTTAGCAGTGCTCTTAAACAGGCATTATTTGGCAAAAACGAAAAAGACGTCACAGTCGGGATAGTCAATTTGAGGTAAGATTATAACATTAATGAGTAATTTCGTAACGAAAAATTTTCCAACGTTTTCTTCCCTCAAAATTTATGTATATATTTAAAATCACATAGACGAGTTTTAAAAACATTTCATAAAAAATACTGTCATTTAAAGGAATTCCGTTATTATTATATAATTTAATTGTCTACTTCTTTTCCAGCCGTGGATCGATTGTTGTGAAATACCGAATTTCTTGGGACCCCAACTCTGATATTGTAAATGATAATGATATGACACCTCAACAGTTGCAGGAGAAAATTATTAAATATTTAGAAAGCAACAGTAGAATGATAGATACATATCATATAGCTGAGGAACAACCCAGTGCACAGCGCGTGCTTGATATGTGTCAACTAAATAACAACGATTGCGAATTTGGCTGCGACTTTGATAAAAGAATGCTGGAATTCAATTGCCTCTGTCCACCTGGACAGGTAATAAAAATGGATGACTTGAAAAAATGTGTTCCAATTTTAGAGGATATAGATCAGACTCAAGTTAAATCTTCTGACGATGGTAAACAAAAAGAATCTAGAGTACTTGGATTCGAAACTAATGCATCAGATGATGAAAACCAGACCAAAGAATCTAAGGAAACCAATCAAGATACTACTTTCTGGACAGATTCTCACGAGGCTACACTAGCAACAACATCAGAAAAACCGGTACCTGAACCTGCACCAGAGCCGAAATCAGAACCAGAACCTACTTCGGACGTCAAACCAGAACCAGTAGCTGAACCAGAACCTACTTCAGAACCAGTTGCAGAACCTGAACCAACTTCAGAACCAGTTGCAGAACCTGAACCAACTTCTGAACCAAAACAAGAGCCAGTTTCAGAACCGGTACCGGTGTCAGAACCATCTGCGGAGCCGGAACCAACTACCGAACCAGCTGCAGAACCGGAACCTACAGCGGAACCTAAACCAGAACCAGTTGCAGAAGCTAAACCTACGGTAGAACCAAAACCTGAACCAGCAGCTGAACCTGAACCTACGGTGGAGCCTAAACCTGAACCAGCAGCTGAACCTGAACCTACAGCGGAACCAAAAACTGAAGCAGTAGCAGAACCGGAACCTACAGCTGAACCTAAACCAGAACCAGCTACAGAACCAGAACCTACAGCAGAACCAAAATCAGAACCGGAACTCATTGCGGAACCAAAGTCTGAACCGGAACCTACATCAGAACCAAAAGCGGAACCTGAATTTGCGGAAGAGCAAAAACCAACACCGGGTGCTGAACCTGAACTTACATCAGACCCAAAACAAGAAGCAACTGAAAAGCAAGAACCTACTTCAGAACCTCCTGCAGAACCAGCACCAACTGTTCCACCTAAAGAATCAACGGTACCAATTGCCGAATCTCTGCCGATTGACATTAAACTACAACAAATTGCTGAAATGGAAACCATTTCTGAAACTAAAACAACATCAGAATCGACACCTGAGTTTAAATTAGAGCCAGATTCTATTGTTAATACCAAAGAGATAATAGATTCTACAGAATTCAAATCAGAACAAAAACCTACAACTGAAGCCGAGCCAGACTCTATTCTTAATACTAAAGAGATAATAGATTCTACTGAATCCAAAACCGAACAAAAACCTACAACGGGTGCCGAAATTGAACCTGATTTTATTGTTGAACCTACCACGACAAACTCTGTTCCAACAATAGAATCTGAACCATCTTTAGAATCTGCAGAATTTAATATTGATACAGCGCTGATTATGGATGGCACAACTACAATGAAACCACAAACAAAATCAGCTGATAATCAAGAACCTAGTGTGAATCCAGCCCCAACTACTCTTACATTAACAGCTACGGAAAAAACACAGGTTAGTAATCCTCAACAAATAGTAACTGATTCAGAGCATAAATCGATAACAGAATCAGAATTAAATTCATCAGAAATACGAGAAGGTAGTTCAGAATCAAAAGAGGAAAGTCAATCTGCAAGAAATTTCGACCAAGTAAATGTAGACCTCGCAGAAGAACCAATGAGGGAACCGAAAGAAATCTCAAACTCCTCATTAACCATGGACCAAATATTGACCCTTATTTCTAATAATGAACCAGAAAAAATTATACCAGAATTTGATGATAAAGTAACAACCATTAAATCTGACGAAGAACCAATAGTGAATATTGATCTTGAATCAACAACTGAATCACAAGTATCAATGGAAGAAATGTTTAACAACGCTTTACACATAACAAGACCAATAATTACAAATCCAAACTCCAATCCAAAAGTGCCACAAATGAAAAATTCAAGTGCGTCGAATGACTCAATCGACGGAAATGTATCAGCTGAAAGTAAAAATGAAGAACTGGGTCAAAAAGAAGTAAGTAAAAATACGTCAGATTCTTTAGATAATTCAAAAGCAACACCTGAAATAACTCCCGTAGAAACTAATTTCGATACAACTAAAACAATAACAGAAAAGGAAAGATTGGAACCAAAAGAAAAAGTGAGTGAAGAAATAAGCACTTCAGGTGATATTATGCTAGACAATGAGACAAAAATGAGCGATTCGAATGTCATGAGTTCTACGAGTTCTACGGCACCTCCTTCTACTGGTAATTTTTTTGAAGAAAAAGCTAATAATGGTCAAATGAAATTCGAAGATTCCTCGTCCAATACAACGAATTCAGAAGAATCTGAAGTAACTTTTGATACCATAAATATGCTTAACAATCGTTCTTCTGAACCATTCGATACAAACAATCAATCGATTGATGAAACAACACAAATTTCGATGGAATCAAAAACAGACTCAGATTGGTTAACAGCAATAAATTCTAGAAGTTATGATGAAAGTATAAACGGTGTAACTACAACACCTAGTATTGCAAAAATAGATGAAATAATTAACCCTGGTAAACTGAAAGACTTTGAACCGGACTACCTTAGCAATATGGGTTCAAATTCAAATAAAATTCCAGACCAAGATCAAATTATGTACGGAATGATGCAAGATTATGAAGACACTGATGACGCAAGAGTTAAAAGAGTAAATAATGCAAAAGAAAATAAAACACAAAATTCCACAATCACAACTGAAACTACAGAGGAAGTTATAACAGATAAAAATCAAGAACCAGTTCACGTTGAAGCTACAACAGTTGGTGAATTTATTTATAAATTAGCTGATAATTCAAATGAAGAAAATACTTCTCAATCTACTGTCCTATCCGAACCTGCACCAGTTTGGGAAGATAGCGACGTGGACCTAACGGTAAAAGAATTACCACATGAAATTACCAGAACTAATCCTGAAGATAATATGGATAATATACATAACAATAACGCAACGCCGGCAAAAAACTTTAACGTGACTATTTACGAAATACCAAATCACAATAATAGCTCGTATGCCGCGACCAATTCCTCGGTTCATCACTCAGGAGAATTTGATGAACATGAAACAGAAATGAACCCATTTTTACCAGATGTTGAAAACAACAAAGTTCTCGTAAAAAAGCTTCAAGAAGGGCACGATTTAGAACCTATTAACCTTAATGAAACACAAAACGAAAATACCGAAGATCATCTTATTACATCAAATGATATGCATAACGCAACTGAACAAGATCAATCAGATAATTTTAATAAACTTAACAATACCATTATCGCACAAGATTTTACTACTGAAAGTAGTACAACTGAAAAGATCCCTGAAGACACCTCAGCTGGTTTATCATCATTTCTTTTAGACACCGACGACTTAGATCAAAAACATACAACAGATCACCAATTATTAACAGGAAAGAATAACTTGGATAATGAAAGTGTTACTACCCTAGCCGATATAACAACGGATGCGTCTCTTAATAAAGAAGAGAATCTAAGTGTGGTCCCCATTAGTGAAGATCGAATAATTAACAAAGATTCGCTAAAACACCTAAAAAGTGACACAATACAATTGCTCAACGATATTAGTGATTCGCCTAAAAAGAGTGATAGAAGGACTTTAGATGAAACAAATTTTGATTCTGTTATAAATAATGAAGCGTAGTGGAAGTGGTTAGTTACAAATAAGTACGTATCACAACAAATTGTGATGTTGAATGAAAAAGTTATTCATAATTCAGAAAAATGTGTCAATAAAACTGTAGGTATAAATAAATTGTCAACTAATACATGATTTACTGTTTTATAGACTAGTCAAATATAAAGTCACTGTCATGAAAACAATTATTTATTAAAACAACACGAAAGATTATGTGACACTATTTACATTGAAAATGTTTTATTTAGGGCGTTTGTGCCTAAAATACATAGCAATCTGTTACCATGTCTTATGTATTTGCTTATCCAAATGTTGGAATGTGTAGTTGTATTGAATGGAATAAACAAGATTTAGAGATTTAATGTTTGATGAACAAATTAATCATCTGCCATGGAGTAATGTGATAACTTGCAGATAAATATATAACATATTACATTCCATTTTACTTAACTATAATTTAGTTGTATTATAAAGTGAGAGGTCTGAATTGTATATTAATTACGTTAAAGTATCGTTAGTTAAGACATATTTGTATAGTATGGTTGAAATTGTAAAAATATGTTGTAAATAAATTTAAAGTTATTCATTACATCAACTTTTATTTAACAAATTTTTTACTGACGCAAGCAACACTTACATTTTAATTTTTTATAAAATTTTATCACAGACAAAAACAATTAGCGACTCATATTTGGATTTGGCGTAATCTCATCTATTTGCTGAGAATCTAAAGGGTAATTATCATTCAGCATTTCTGCACAGAGGCATCCTTTTCCCATAGTTCCATCTTCACTAGCGAGGCACTTGCCTAGAACAGCCTTACAACTATTAAAAAGCATTGACTCTGTGTTGTTTAGTTCAACATTAGATTTCGCTTTGTAATCAATGCTTTCTTTGTTTACTGTAATAGATTCATCAAACAACTCTTTGATTTTAACAATACCACCAGAAACATATTCTATTTTTGGCATTGACTGACAACATTCTGACCTTGTATTTTCTTTTAAACAAGGTTTACTGGACAAGTCTAAGACAAAGCAACTATCACATGTAGAGTTATTATTTGATAGCTTTTTATTATCTTTCTTTTTCTTGGCGTAATCAGAAACAGGAACTGGCTCAACAAAGTCTACAATTTCAATTTCTTCATGTTTTATTTGAGCACATAAACAATCTTGTCTCAGCTCATGTTTTACTAGACACTGACCCGCAAATGATATGCATGTGCTAACATTGCCATCAAAAGTGACATGTATATTGTCTTTCTCTGCAACTTCAACTTTATCAACATTACTAATTTTCTGATTTACAGGAACATATGCACTGTCCACATTTACAAGAATTTCTTCATACTGATCTTCTTTCTTACAAACCATACAATGTTTAGGATATCTCTGTCTTGATATCAAACTTCCACATGTTTCACAAAATACTTTGTCTGAAAAAAAACCGTTAAAATTAGTGACAATGAGATATAAAACAACCAAGTGTGTGTATCTTGTTTTCTGATAAATTTTAAGGTAGCATATTTTCAAAGGTACATATATCAGTCCTAGCAAAAACATTTTTTTTAACTAGACCTGAATCAAAGATGACAAGAAAATACCTTTTTCAATTGTCTCTTTTGAATCCCAATCTGATTTTAGCTTGAATTCTTCTACTTCTGCAAAAAATCAGTAAAGATTAATATTTCTTGAATATGTTTTAAGCATTTGCAGCCGTAATTAAACACAACAAAAAAAACAATCCTTTCATTTCTGTATGACACTATCATGGAGACCAAACAGGGCATTAAACAAAGAACTCACAATTACTTTGTAAAAACTTCGACATTGCCACTTAATACTCTAATAAATCAAATCAATGTAAAAAGTGTCTTCCTAAAATCAGATATATTGTAAAATGTGCACACCTTCAGTAAATTGTAGATCTTGAAAGGACAACTTACAAAATGCTGCAAGCAAACAACTTTATCCTGAATAAGATCCATTGTCACCAAAGCTATCAGGAGTTTTCAGTAACTACTTACAATTACATAGGCCAATTTTTTGCCATTTTGTTTGTACTAAAAACTTACTATGAGTTTTTAAATGTCGCCTTCTAGAATATTCAGTTGGAAACTTCTTCACGCAAGAGTCAACCAAACATGGCAACCATTTCTCTGGCTCATGTAATTTTAAGTGAGTCTTCAGATGATGATACTGGATGAACCCTGAAAATGTTTGAACAAGTTAATGAAGATCAAAAACTAACTATCTAAACAAAGTTAATATTTCTAAATTGTCATTTTCAAAATCGGTACTTAACTCAAAAATTCAGTCATTCATATGCCTACTAAATTATAAAGATGTGAAGTAGCAATATTTGAAACTACTCCAAAAACTATTTTTTTAAATTAAGAATTAACTATCAGAGTGTACATAGACTAAATACTACATCTTGTTGATAAAAAAACTGGTAACTTGCTTACATACCTTTACCACATGCATTGCAGTAATGTGATTTTGTGTCTGTGTGTGTGAGCTCATGGTGTTTCAAATGCTGCATGTAGTTGAATGCCTTGCTGCAGCCCTTGAACATGCATTTGAATTTGCGTTCTGACACTGGATTGTGACTCTTCATATGTGCTCTAAGTGCCAGTTTGCTTGGAAATGTAGTATTGCATTTGTCACATGTATGGTTACCTGTAAATGAATTCAAAAAAAAATCAGTTGAAAAGAAAAAGGTTTCACACAACTCAGGAAAGATAAAAGAGGTTTTTACACAAGTATACAGGAAAAGGTGGACTTATGTTAACTGATATTTTATTTAAAAACTAAAGAACACATTTTGAATGTCAGGAAGAATCACATAATTATATTAAAATAAACATTTACCTCCATGTGCATACTTGATGTGCCTCTGTAGAAGTGTGTCATCTTTGAACTGTTTGTTGCAAGTGTCACATTCAACTATGGCTGCTCTCTTATGCTGCTGCTCATGTCTACGGAGAGCTGCCCTGCAGGTTATAAGAAATACACTAATATCTATACTCATATTGTAAAATGGTAAGTTTTGTAATTAGGGGGTGACCCACAAAACAAGTTTTTTTGTATCATAATTTTGATATTACTTTGACTAATAGAATGAACTTAAGGGTGGATATAGAAATAGGATATAGGTAGACAAAGTTGTAATCAAAAGCTATGATATATTGTTAAGGCAGTCTTTAGGGCACAGTGGTGTAGCAGCTGACTGCTATGGAAGAGGTCCTGGATCTAAATCTTTATTGTACCATAAAAAAATATATAATCAACTTACACAAAGCCAAAAACTTTCCCACAACTTTTACACTTAAATTGAGGTGTATGGCTTTTTTCATGCCTCTTTCTCTCACTATTGTAAGTAAACTTTTTATCACAGTAAATACATTCCAAACGATTTAAAAGCAGTTCTGATTTCATGTTTGCACAATAATATCTTCTTGAAAATAATAATTGAGATGTCAAATGTTTTCGTCCGTAAAAGGCACAGACTAATAAGTGATACTATAGATCACAAACCTAAATTGATGTTTGTTGTTCTACGAATTCGAAGTTCAAAATATTGTATCAAATATTTGGATAATAATTTAGGGATATTTTGACGACAGGTTATATAAAAAATGTAAACTATACATACTTTACTAAACTATACTATGTATTAAGTTACTTGGGTTGGGACATGACGAAACAGACGAAAACAAAAAGCAAATGTCATTCATGCTCTTTGCCTTTCCTGAAACCAGAAAAAACAGAATCAGCTGATCCAATCCATACAATGATCTAACCAATCACATTAATCAGAATTTGTGAAAAATCTAACCAAAAATCTTCTACTCCGTTCATTCAAAATACAGAAATTACTGAGAAAAAGAGTTTTACGTAATCAATTAAAGTTCCTTAACATTCAAAAATAAAGTTAACTCGTACACTCTGTTGGATATGTATAGTTAAAAAAATTGAGTTAACGAGTAAGTGACCTTCGCGTCTTTAAAGTTTTACAAGCTCCAGCAAGCGATAAAGGAAATGTTAGCCGGTGCTGTTGAAGATAGATGGAAACGCCGAGCGCTTAAGTTCATTTGTGTTGCTCATTCAAGTCGGACACGACAACCTGAGAGATAGCGGGTAGAATTCGCTCGCGAATGAAAAGTTAACTTAAAATGAAAGACTGGTTACAAGTCACTCTTCTGCTCTGCGCGTTTGGGACTCTTCGCGAGATCCGACCGTCAGAGCCGTTTGTGTCAGAGTTCCTGCTTGGGGAATGGAGAAACATAACCGAAACTCAATTGTACCAGGAGGTATACCCAATCGGGACGTATTCGTACTTAGCACAACTTGTCGTCATCTTCCTCATCACTGACTTCTTGAGATTCAAGCCAGTTATTATCTTGTCAGGTAAGAATTTTTTGGGTCTACATTTATATTTTAAAACTTTCTCAATAAATTTGCTATAAGTGCATTTATTATTTGAGATAACAGGTTTGTTTATATGAAAAGTTTCCTTTAAAAGTTTTTCAATAATGCTTATGCTGAGCAATTTGGAATAATTTATAACAAATTTTATTTTTGTACACACAAGACCATCCATGTTTGTATGTAATTTAAAACACAACACGGTACATACATTATGGTATAGCTATATTACAAACATACTACATTAGTACATTATGCTTAGTAGATAATTAGTACAATTTTAAAATATTGTAGTATTGGCATTAACAAAAAAAAAAGTTGGTAACATGGAATAACACATAAAAGCATAATGATTGACAAAAGTTTAATACTGATTTATTAGTAGTGAAATCCCATTTGTTTATTTTTTTACCTCTGCACTAATCAGCCTTTGTTAGCTACGCATAAATGCACTATCATCAACAATATCCTGGTTCTCTTGGCTGTAGAATCTCTTTATTCCTGAGCTTAAAAAGGTCCTAAATAAAAAAAAAAATTGTTTCCTTGTTATGTCACCTGTCTTGATAAAGAGCTGTAGTTTTGACTTTCCTCAAGTTACCTGTACAATAAAATATTTTGAAATGCAGTTGCTCATTTACTAGTGATTTTAAAAAAGCAAGTTGTACATAGTTAGTTGCAATAGTGTTTGTAAAACTATCAAATCAATTCAGTGACAAACTATAAATTCATTTCATTGTATGAGACCAAGCACACTGAGCTAATTAAAGTTCGAGGTCATTTGGTACATTTACTGATCTAGAATTGTCATATGGAATGATAAAATAATTATTTTCATATTTTTATTTACACAATTTTTTATTATTTTGGTAATTTGTGGATAGGTATTATATTTAATTTAATACCATTTAGTAATATTATGCATTGTAATAAATAAACAGTTATGAAATATTGAATTAATGCATCAGACAACTGAATTCTAGGATGATTATATATATTATTTTTTAAACATCATTTAGGTGAGAAATACTTGTTTAGTGTTGGATAATTAAATTACGAGATTTTCTTACTATCTTATCTGTTGACAATGGATTTAAATGTTAATTTGATATCTGTATCCATAAAAGACAGACAAATTATAGAATGATATATGTACAGATACCTAAATAAAAATCAGGTAGGCTTATGCTTTACTGTTACTTAAAAATACTGTACTGTTGGTCTTTTAAAGTTATTTATTTGGAAACAAGGTACAGAGTAAGTTTAATCAACAAGATAAACAACAGTTGTGGTGAAGGGAAAGTAGAAAAATAAACATGAAAAATAAAAAAATACTGTAACAATTAAGATTTTGTTGAATCAGGAGTATTTATTTAGTAAGAAACAAAAAAATAATTGAAACAACTGGAAACTGCCATTCAAATAGAAACAAAATAAAATATTTTCGTGTTGAATTTCAGGAATAAGTGGAGCCATAGTTTATACAATATTGCTGTGGACTTCAAGTTTGGAATGGCTTCAAGTGTCTCAATTTTTTTATGGAACCTACATGGCTACTGAAGTAGCCTACTTCACCTACATTTATGCAAAGGTATTTATGTAAAGGTTTTATTATGTAAATTTGCTATTATTTTGCTTTAAAATATAAACATGTAAATTTTTATAAGAAATCGAATTTCTTAACATGTACTTTATGTCTAAAATAAAAAAATATTTCTTATTAAAATTCCCATGTTAAAAATGCTCCAGGATAAATAAAATAAAAATTGCCATTAGAGCAGTATCTTTGCTAGGTACTTACTATTTTCTTGTGTAAAACTCATAATAGTTTATTTACTCACTTAAAAACACTTGCAGAAATTGTAATCCCACAAAAAAGTATTGTACAATTTAAAGACAAACCATGGCCTAATTATTTTGTACAGACCAATCTATTTTCCTTGTTCATTCTGTAACTTGGACACGAATAAACTAATTGTATTTAAATATTATCTTTGAATTTTTCAGGTAGATTCCAGCAAGTATTCTCGGGTTTCTTCGTACACACGTATTGCAGCTTTGATTGGTAGATTTCTATCAGGTGTCTCTGCACAGTTCCTGACACACTATGGTGTTATGAACTATAGAGATCTCAACTATATCACTTTAACAGGTCAGTCAGAAAACTCTTTTGATTGTTAACTTATCAATAAGTTTAATATTAAATAGCAATGTTTTCTAATACTTCATCACTTTTATTATATTTTTTGAGAACAAAGTTTTAATAATCTTGTATTTATGTTAAATTTTCTAGTCGTTTTTTTACTAGTCATAGTGAATAAATTTAATTTCAAATTCAGAAAATTTATCGCCAATGTCTAAATGAATTTATATACCTATTAAATATAGTATTTTGTTACCTCCAGCCCAAGTTCTTGCAACATTTTGGGCGCTATGGTTACCGGCCGTTCAGTTCGGGATATACTTTCATCGAAAGAATTCAGTTTTGAACACAGTTCAACTCAGTATTAACACTGATAACGAAAAACAACCGCTGGAGCTGCCGAAGGTATTTTTATTTATATTATTTACAAATAGTAAAAATAAATAAATGAAAATTTAGCATTCTAACAACATAGAAAAAATATTCTCATTTATAAACATATTATGTATCTTATATGAATGAGACAAACATCACTTTACCTTCCTGCTTATTTCATTAATAAAATAACAGAAACATTTTATAGTCAATTAAAAGAATAAAAATGCAAGTCTATTCCATAATATGAAAAAGAACCTTTCCTTCTCCAATTTGAATATGTCAAAGCAGGAGCATATTAACTTATTAGCATTATTAATTGTAGCAATCGTTCCGGCATAACGTTAGCGAGGCGTCCCGACTCATAATACGCCATGCGCGCGGGGCGTACGCACGCGCTGGCGTGTTGGCGTGGTCGGCTTTGTACGCCGCTGCCATGGCGCTGTTCGTGCAAGTGCAAGTGTACGTGCAACTGCTGTGGAAAAACATACAGGAGGACAGCAATTCACCGGTGAATATAGTTTTATGCATTTTTTTATTTATTCTGTACCTCAAAAGGAAAAAAGAAACCTTCATTATCTCGTCCAGACGTCTTAGGAAAAAATGCATTTTTAAGTGTTTGCGTATAATGGCGTTTTAAATTAAATTTTAATTTCTTGTAAAATCAACCATTTAATAATAATGAATTAAAGTATATTTTCATTAGAAATGTTGGTTAACAGACATGTTATAGCCGTGTGTTTATATTTTCTGATTTGATGGACAGCGCGAAAGTATTTGCGTTTTGATAACTTTGTTATTGTTATTTGAAAACAAACTACCGTAACAAAGGACAGGTTGCGAGTGAGATAAATAAGAAACATGATACATGTTTATTTATACAAACTAAAGTTTATTTTAACTGCAACACAAAAGCTGAGCTACACTACTTAGCAAAGATAAACATTCAGATTTAGATAATTACAATATTTTAATGCATGGAAAGCATCCAAGACCTCAGAGAAAGTACTCGTCTTCACAAACACTAATGCCCTAGCCGAGATTCGAACCCAAAGCGTCACATGGAACTACCATCAGTTCAGACCCTGCACCATGGAAGCAGTATAAAAGTCCGTTATTCAATAGATACTCAATCGATAGTTGATTACCTTGATTAAAACAGAGGATACTTTTATCCCGTAAAAATGGTTCCCTGGTCCCTGGTTCCTATGGCATTATCAAAAACAGAACTATAGGACGTATCCGGTCGATAAATGTATTAGATTGCGGTGTATCATGTTTTCTTTTTCTCTAAGGAATAAAAAAATAGTTTCCGTATAGATAGCGTACAACGGCGCAGTGGAAGCGCTACAGACGCTAGGTGGCGCCGTGGGCGCGCTGGCCGCACAGTACGGGCGGGCGCCGCTGCCGGCCGCCGCCGCCGCACTGCAGGCGGGCGCCGTGTTCCTCGCCACCTACGTACCTAACGTACTCGTCTCCTACGCCGGGTACGTCCTCGTAGGAGCACTGTTCCACTTCACCATCACTCTTGCCAGGTAATCCATACTATACTAGTATTAAAATACGGTAACTCCCACCAATGCAAGACGAGAGATCGACTAAACAATTAAAAGTTTTAAATAAAATTTGCCAAAGGGATAAGTTCTGTGCTGAGGATCTTTCCTAAGGATGGTTTGTGTTTTTTTGTAAAACTTATCTTAATCCAACAGCCTTAAAATATGATATGTTATTTTCAGTGCCAAGATAGCAAGTCAACTGCGAGATGACAGTTGTTTTGGCTTGATTTTCGGCATCAACACTCTTTTCGGCACAGGACTTCAATCGCTTCTGACTCTCGTAATGATACAAGTAATGCAACTATCTATTTACTCACAATACTATGTAATCAGCGTACTATATTGTATTTTGGCTGCTATATGGCTGTTAGGATGGATTGGTACCTCATGCAAAAACACTGGAAGCGTTGATTTACAACAATAATGTTCTGAATAGCGCTCCTTCATTTTCCTATGTAATTAAATATGGCGGTAAGCTGAGAGTCAAACGATTTTTTTCTTGTGCAGCACCAGGAGACCAGTTGCTATTTAATGTAGGTAGGCAAAGTTTCAGTAGGTTTGATTTTGTATTTTGGTTTTTATTACACCTATAACATCATGCCACGGGGCGTACGCACGTAGTCCCAATCTGGCGCATGAGATTTTGTGATCAAGCGCGAATGAACTGTATTTTACTCACAGTTTGTGCCACAGATGATCTTATTCTCTTCTTCAGTATTACTGCTGTGCAAAAGGATTTGGCATTTTTGAAATGTCTATGGTAGTATGAACTTTTTTTAAATCTTGTGATAACCCATTTTCTAATTAGTAATAAAATATATTTGAATCGGTCATTTCAAAAACCTCATAAGTCACGAAATCAAAACTTTTCAGAAATCAATAAAAACTGTTTCATACACAAACAAATGAGTTTTAAATGACTTTTTTATGTTCAATTTAGTATTTGAGTGGTAAAAAATTAAAATAGAGTATAATCTTTACAGTTTATTAACAGAAATAATGAAAAAAAACTGAAAAACATTTCTTGACTTATGTTGTTTTAGCGAGAAATAGGTTTAGTAGTATTTAATTTAACCAAAAAAACGTAATCATAATATTTTTACTGCTCATAATTAAGAGTTACACTTAAAAATAAACTTATTAACATTTTACATGTATTAATTTGTCATGTTTTAATATCTTTATGGTACATAGTCATATTCTCCATCATTCTCATCTGGATTATCTTCAACATTTGCAGTTGGCCAGCTAAAAATGTTGTTGTAAAATGGCATATGCTCTTCCAGAATGCTATCTGTAACTTGTTTTAAATCATCAATTTTATTTTATTGATGGGCACTTTCAAATTGTAGGCTTTGGTTGATGGAAGTGAAACAGAAGTTGTTATTTTCTTTAATAATCAAAATGAATCAATCCATCAATATATTCCTCGGCTATGATA
Organism: Choreutis nemorana; assembly: GCA_949316135.1. NCBI lineage: Eukaryota > Metazoa > Arthropoda > Insecta > Lepidoptera > Choreutidae > Choreutis > Choreutis nemorana. The sequence goes on along the minus strand of OX438597.1, from coordinate 3,826,190 downwards.
GTTCCTTTTCGATCTGAATCGTACTGAAAACTCATGTATGTCGAAGGTGCAGACGAAGGAATGTATTGACTTAAGTTTTCACCCAGAATACGCATCTACCTCTGAGGAACCATTTTCAGTAAAAAAAAGTATGTTGGAAAAAATGGTGACTTATGAGGTTTTTGAAATGACCGATTCATTTATATTAAATCATTTAAAATATTTTATTTGAGCAGTTTGTAGAGTAGGTGAAAAATTAAAAATTTTATTGCAAAGGCATTATATAAGATAATTTTGTAATGAATTGTATTATCTAATTAGGTCTGTACTTATTTGTACCTGTATTTGTGCAATTAGGTTAGTTTCCTTCAAAATAGTGGCCAAGGACTGCCGGTTGAATCTGAGCATAAGTAATAGTAAATAAAAATAATAGTACTAATCAGTATAGCTATTGTAGTCGAATTATTTTTTTGTTACAATAAAAACAAACAAAAAAAACTGTCTTAAATTATTTAGCATTTTATAATAATATAGTTACACATAATGTTTTGTTAGAGACATAGTTATAGTATTTTAAAAGCATTTGTAGGAGAGGGTTAGTGAAATCTATGAATGTATGATAAGTGTAGGCTGTGATAGAAATAAAATTAGGAAAAGCAAGTGTTTTAGTGATTTGTTAAAAAGGTATACTGGTGCATGAGCAAAGTATAAAAAGTATAATAATAAAACGATTTTTATAAATGCTTAATGGTGTTTAGGTACTTATTTTTTAAGTCTATTTAATATTTTTTAGATTTAAAATTGTTTTGTAATAAAACCTAAACAATAATTATACATTTTATTTTCAAGTACCAAAGTACCCACTGACATGATCTGTTTATTATTTAGCTACATCTATTTAAACAGTTGTTTATTTATGATACAATATGATTGGTATTGGAATGTAGGGGTCACCATATCATTTAAACAAGTATTATCAAACACTAGGCAAATAAATTGTTTAAAACCTACCTTCCATATAGAACTGACTTTTATAATGTTCTCTAATATCATATGATAATGTTAATACAAATTGAGCACACTATTTTCCTATGAAAAATAAACTTTTTTTTGCTAAAATTCCTGTATTATTGAAACTACTATTTATGTTTTGTACATTTTTATTCTATTATTTACATTATTTATATGATCTAATTCAAATGGAATGTTTTTCAAATTATAGGTATATAGAAATACATAAATCTGACGTCAATAATTTCAATTTAAAATTCACAACCATACCATATACATCTGAAGGTTTAATCATTTATATAAAGTACCATCTCACTAACCTAGTTATGAAAAAAAAAATGTTTGCGAAGGACTAAGCAAAAGCCTTTTTAAAGCACTGATACTTCTAATTTCCTTGTTTTGGTATCAGTTTATTAAATATATTGGAAATAAAAATAAGATTAGTGAGATAGTGCTGTCCTACTGATAAATATTATGTACATTATAAATGATATTTTAGATGTTAAGTAAATTCGTTACGCGTACTGCATCGAGCTCGGCCTCGTCTTTAGATAAACATAGGTGCATATCAGCAAAAATATAACTGCAAACGTCGGCAAAACAATCGTGTTTATCTGTTGCCGCATTTTCGCAAACTCCTGTTTTCTCTCACGTTTCTGGCGAGCTGTTTCTTTTACGGCGCCTTTTAGTTTTCTCATTGTTTACGTTGACAAAACTAGAAACAAAAAGTAGGCCGCTATTAACATTACGTGGCAAATTGGTGGATGATACAAAATTGTAAACAAAGCAATACCTGTACCAGTTACTAAGAAATTATAAATTAAAAGTAAATTTTTATTTGTATTAAAACCGAACACCTATTATCAATTTTTATTTATCTTCGGGCTATGGTTTTATTTTAAACAAGACACAGATCGACAATTTGTAATAATGTTATCATATGCCATCCGTCGTTCTTTTATTGACAGTTCAGTGCTGCCAGGATTGAGATACGAATTCCCTGAAATGGCCTCTATAAATCTCGCCAATTAATGTAATTAAAGTCCGTTTATATAAATAACAGCGTATAATGTTTTTCGAAACTTTTATTAATCCAGTTGCAGAATTGTAATAAATCTTTAGCTTTCAAACGTTTGAATTGCGTTATCCTGGAAATTTAGCATTGATTAAATCACTGTTCGCTCAAAGTTTGAGCATCGCTATTCAGCGTGGAAATGGGTACACTCCATTGTGCTACAATTTATTAAGGTTTCTGGGTGTTATTATTATTATTTATTTTATGTTTACGTTGTAAAATAAGTTCTAATTCACTACATATTTAAACGTTCAAACTCCGCAAATATGCGAAAAATCTGCGTATATGGCAATGCAGTAGAAAATTGAAATTTGACAATGACAGTTATTTTATTTTGTTTTTACTTTTCCGAAAAAGCAAAAGACCACGATGTCTAAATTTTTTAGGCTAAAACAATATTACAGTTTTTAAATACTACACAAAGGGTATTTTGGGGAGAGAACCCAAAAAAATAACTTAAAAATGAGAGCATTATTCACTTCCTGAACAAAGCAAAATGGGACAGAAAATTTTAATTTAATTAACATTAAAAAATACTTTTTTTTGTTTTTTGTAATACCTCTTCACTTAAACTTTTTACTTACTTAATACCTGCCATCTTAGATGATAGAATAAAAATAGTCTGAGCCTCCTAAACGCTTCGCAAAGATATTATGCATATATGATATACACAGTCAGCTGCTGCTGCTGGTCATTAGTATTGTCACACAGTAAAAACTTTTCTTTTAGAATGCTGGCCACAAAAAAGTTTATAGAATTCGAATTCCGAATTGTTCATGAAAATAAAAATGTATACTTTTTAGAATTTTACTAATTTTAAATATGGAATGGACGCAGGAAGACCGTGTTGCAGTTATTGCGTTGCATAGTTGCGGTTACGCGCCAATTTTTGACATACTGAAAAATTTGAATCTAACCAAAAGATTCGTTCAACGTACCATCAAACGATACAATGAACACTCTAGTGTAGCTGACAGGTCAAGAAGTGGGCGCCCTCGGTCTGTTATGACTCCAGCAGTGATAAAAGCTGTGAAGGCGCGAATTCAAAGAAATCCCACACGTAAGCAGAAACTGTTGGCCCTTCCGATGGGGTTAAGCAGAACCACGGTGAAAAAGGTGTTAAATGAAGACTTAGGGCTTCGGGCATATCGAAGAAAAACAGAACATCGTTTGAATGCTCGTGTAATGGACCTGAGACTGAAGAGATGCCGCGCTTTGTTGAAAATTTTGTACCGTAGAAGAGAGCTACAACAAACAAAATGATAAGGTGTACGCAAACAGTAATGAAGAAGCGAGCAACTGTATTCCGTATGGTTGGAACTTTCTTATTGGGGCTTAACAGAGGTACATTTTTGTGTGAAAGGTGTAAAAACGAGTTGTGTATCAAAATACAGTCCTGACGAACCTTGTGGAACCTGTTTATCATACCATGTTCAATAACAGGCACTGGGTATTCCAACAAGATTCGGCGCCAGCTCATAAAGCGAAGAGCACACAAGACTGGCTGGCGGCGCGTGAAATCGACTTCATCCGGCACGAAGACTGGCCCTCCTCCAGACCAGATTTGAATCCGTTAGATTACAAGATATGGCAACACTTGGAGGAAAAGGCGTGCTCAAAGCCTCATCCCAATTTAGAGTCACTCAAGACATCCTTGATTAAGGCAGCCGCCAATATTGACATGGACCTCGTTGGTGCTGAGATAGATGACTGGCCGTGCAGATTGAAGGCCTGTTTTCAAAATCACGGAGGTCATTTTGAATAAACTTTAGTGTCATAAGAATCTATGTTTTGTTAAGTTCATTTTGGTATATAAATGGTTACATAATGAATAAACTTGTTTCAATTATTTTATATTAAACATGTGACAGAATTTATGACCTGACTAGGTATATATAACCCTCCTCTTGAATCACTCTATTCAAAATAAAACCACATCAAAATCTGTTGCGTAGTTTTAAAGATCTAAGCATACATAGGGACAGTCAGACAGCAAAAAGCTTTGTTTTAGACAACATAGTGGTTCTATTCATTTTAGTATGAAATCAATTCAAAATTTTCAAACAATATAAAATTTTAACAGAAAACAAAGAAGGGATGAAAACCAGTAAAGTATTTGTTAGCATAGTATTTAATTTAGTAAAATAAACATAACATTGTAAAAACAAAAAATTCTTTGTTACTTAAGTGGGTACACCCTAATCTTTCATCTAAAAACTTCTAATCACACAACAAAAAATCATAAAAAAGTTTCAAACATGAAATTCCCCACCATCTAACTTCTCATCCGCCAATGATGATAGAATACTAGCTGAAGTGCTTTGTGAGAGCCACAGCAGACTCATAACAAGTCCCTCAAGAATGCCAATACCTACACCACCTAGAACATCTAATATGTAATGCCTTTCACATAGCACACGTGACATTGATACAGCTACCACCCAAGCCAAGAGTGGAGGGAAAAATATGAAGGAGACAGGACTTAAATAAATCAGTGTAAATGCAACTAGAACAGATCTGCTGGCATGTCCTGATGGAAACGAGAACTTGTCTGGTCCAACATCAGTTAACTTGTTCATTGGCAACGGTCTACGTCTTCTAACAGCAGCCTTGATAATTGCTACAACAAGTATGTCAAGGAGGAGACCTGTGAATAAGAAACAAACATTAATTAAGTTACCTAATTGTTTTCATGAATTAACAAATAAATTTATGCTATTCACCATAATCATCATCTTTAAAATGGTTGTAAATTTTGACTAGCTAAAAGATCTTATGAGTAAAAACTATGTATTTGATTTTGATGTTGTTGCCTAACATTGTGTACAGACAACACATTAAGCTAAACAGTTTGAGCTTATGACAAGTCATAAGTTGTATAGCATTTCAAAAAATCATCCACTCATATATGACTCACATATGAGTCACTAAGTCTTTCCTGATACAGTGTTTCCATATTTTATCAACTACTTTTAGGTTAACTATAATATTAAACATAATATCTACCTATGAGCATGTTCACTTGAAGTTGATACAGATCCTTGTTATTGAAAAGCCAAATGAAACTCAGCCAACCAGCAAGCCAGACAATTCCGTGGCAGGACACCTGAAATAATTCTTGAGTAAATAAGCTTACATGTTATATTAAAATGTGTATTTTTTAAAGTTAGGTAGACACATATAAAGTTTAAGAAATTACCTCAAATATTTTCCCATGGTTTCTCAATGATCTCAGAGCTGTAATCCTCATTGCCAAATCCACAAACTTTTTGGTGATTTCAATATCATAATTCAGAATTCTCTTCATGGTTGGATGTACTCTCCGTTTTTCGCCTGGTAGTCCGAGCTGAAACAATACAGTTAAAAACAATAACTAATTATTAGATGGTCACATATTAAAACTTAAGCAGAATATTAGTGCTCATACCATATCCATTATGTTACGACCGGCCAAAAAACAGTTGTGCAAACAAAGGATGATTGTTACTGTGGCGATATAATTTTTGATTATTATGTAGTATGTATCAATTCAAAAACCATGCAACTACATTTTACCACAAATGACCTTTAAATGCAAAAGAAAGTACTTGCAGATTAATAACTAAAGAAAGACACTGTTGACTGTTTTTTGTCTCTCACTCACTTACTGACAATTACAGACTTAACAGCTGCTTTTTCGCATTTTTTAAATGTATTTTTTAACAGCATTGGATTTAGTACCATACTGCCAAATATTCAGCAATAATAATTTCTTCATTCTTGACGATGATGAGATGATAATAGGATGCAAAATGACAGTAACATGCTAATACGGTTACGGTTACTGTGTAGGAAGAAACGAAAAAATAATTCAGATAGAAATGCAAAGGTCCAAAAATTGTCAAGGTAGATCCGTGATCTCATCCACTGTATAACTGCCACGTCTGCTTAAACCTGGCACACACATAATCATTCTAGGTTTCGTCCTATAGACTCCTTTTTTGACGCAGTCGGGTTATAGTTTCAAACTGAATTTTCATTTCATACTTTTCCGTCTCCCAATTCCCGATTCTGAAACTTTATTATGACTTAAACAATATGTTATATACACATTTGTAATGTGCTCGACATAACCCTTCTTTAGATACACAACATGTGATGATTATCTAAATATTTTTTTTAAGGTTAGAATCCGTGGTTTATCTTCCGTAATATAAAATGTATAAAGCTCATAGCACCCCGGCTATTATTGTGAATCTATTGACACCTCATCCATTAAAATCGGTAAAGTAGTTTAGTCGCTACGGTGGAACAAACAAACATACATGCATACATAGACTGCCAAAAACATTACCCTTCCTTCGTCGTAATCGGGTAAAAAGAGTGTAAGAGGGGACCTCCGTCAGGAACGAAGTTCTTCATGTCTTGCTTACGGAATATTTTATTTTAAATAAGTTTTAGGAATATACATTTAAAATTTTCGCGTTTATAGATTGGGCTTAATTTGAATAAGTCCCAATACTAAATAATTTCATCTAATTAATCCAAGAAGTTAATGTGCAGGGTAAATCATGTCATAAGATAAAGCATGCACAATTTCTAAGGATAAAATTTAAATAAATTAAAATGTAAGTGAAATGAAGTTGAGAAGTATGTACAAACTCTGTTGTATTTTGACACAATTATTTTCGTCTTTGCGCATGAAGACAGGTAAATCCATTTGATTTTGGTGTATTAGTAAAGATGCGTAACGTTTTGCTGGCAAAGTAAATATAAATCTGTTCTTAAATTTTATATCATAAATATTTTCCATAGATTTTTATATGATTTTCTATTGCTCTTTGTGTAAATAATTACAATGGAATTTTTTGGAGCAACATACTACGGTCCACAAAACTATTTAGGGGATCTTATAAATGATTATTACAAAGAACCAATGAACAAAGAAGATGTTAAGCCGATGATGAAAAAAGTAATTGCTGAATCAGAATGTCCAGAAAAAGTAAGTTTTTAATTGAGCTGTAGGTAAACTACAGTTGCATAAGTGAATGAAGTGGATTTCTCACTCAACACTGGCTGAAAGTGCTCAGTGGCAAAGTATCCCTAGGTGCAGTAGGAGGGTGTCAATATTATCACGCAAAATGCGGTATAGCCATCCTATATTACGGAAACATTGATGGTATTAACGGAATCGCCATACTTTTTAACGTATTATAATATCACGATTGTAGGATCGCAATACGATATTGATAGTGAGCCACCCTCCATGTACATACAATAGCATTATGCACCGCAGTGTCTATCAGTTTATTCTAGTAGAATGTAGAATAATTCAAAATTCAAATGTAGGTAGAATATATCTAATTGGTGTTGTGTTTACAGATTGAGAGGCCCGATGTGGATGTTATTCGTTTAATTGATTGCTATATTGGAAGGGTAAATGGTTTTGCGTACGGTTCAATGCTAAGATTTGATTTAATGAAACGAAAGGGTGTTATTAAGCCAGTTGGACCTACAGATATTTATAGACTCCCACCAACAACTTCGGTTGAGGTACGAGGTTCTAATTTTTTTTTAACACAAAGTAAGAGCAACAATATTCGTTTTGTAACGATATTAAAATTGAGTCTACGTATATCTACGTTAAACTCAACGGTATTGTTTAGGTACCTACCTAACCTACACATATATCAATTATCAATTTAACATATCCCCCTTTTATGACAGTCATATCACTAAGAAACTTTTGTATATTAGATATTAGATGCTAATAACCATTATTTAGATTGATCTTTGAACACTATGTATTGCTTTTACAGTATGGATGGTTCTTGTGTGATGCAGATTTAAGAAACAAAAAATGGTATGAAACATGTCCAAGATTTCCTCAACCGACCTCTCCAAATTCCTTGATCCTTGACAAAGTCCGAAAAAATAATAAATATGCGACATTGTTTTAATATTCAACTGTAGTGAACTTTAGATATGCTATATTCCATATTTTATTTTTTCTCTTGCTAATTATTATCACATTCCCTGAAATCGTGTTGTTAGTAAAGTGAATCACAAATTATTGTGTATTTATGATTGATTGAAAAACGATGTATCCAAGTTAAAGAAAAAAAAAATTGTCAAGAAGTTGCTCTATTCATTGCATCTCTTCGTTGAAATCCTTTTCTTAATTGACGTTGACGTGAACGGAGTTTCGTCTTCAATATGTCGTAAGTAATTGTAAATTATCCTTCTGATCTTATTACTTATACATAATATTTTTAATTATTCCGGTCAATTTTTTAATATTCTTTTTTTATATTAAATAAGTTTTCGAGTCGCCGTCCACTTTTTGTAACACAACATAACCTATCCGCTTGAACTTAAATATGTCTTTCTTTTAGGTCTAAGGTATCTCGTGATACTCTCTATGAGTGCGTTAACGCCGTACTCCAATCTTCGAAAGACAAGAAGCGTAATTTCCTGGAAACAGTGGAAATCCAAATCGGACTGAAGAACTATGACCCCCAGAAGGACAAGCGTTTCTCGGGCACCGTCAAGTACGTTTACCTGAAAAGAGCATTTTCGTGGAACCACTTTTTAGCTTGATAGTTTCACTAAAATGAATCTGGACAGGGAGTCGGAGTAATCTGACGGGACTCGACCCAGAGTCTTTAAATAACGGGTAGGTATGCTCTGCTTACCGACTTAGGATTTTCATAATGGATTATTGGTGAAACTCGTGAGTTTAAAATGTTTACTGTGGTCTGTAGCTTAATAGTGTTGATTACTATGATGTTTGTTTATGCATGTATTATCTGTTGAATATTGATGTAATTTTTTTACTGAGAACTTCGAATTTACAGTTACGAATAATACGTGTGATCAAAGTGAGTAATAAGATTAATCTTTTTAGGCTAAAGTACATCCCCCGTCCCAAGATGCAGGTGTGTATCCTTGGTGACCAACAGCATTGTGATGAAGCCAAAACCTTGGAGGTACCATGCATGGATGCTGAAGCCCTAAAAAAACTTAACAAGAACAAGAAACTGGTCAAGAAGCTAGCTAAGAAGTGAGTTTTCTTGTATTATAGGTATAGATATAAATTTTTCATACTTTCATAATACATGTTGCCTGTAAAGCAGTAGGGAGAAGTTTGGTTTAATACATAGTTTTTACTGTAATGGTTTAGGAAGAATAATACCAATATTTACAGTAAATGCATGATTTCATATTGTATTTATTTGTTTTTTTTTTTTCAGATATGATGCATTCCTGGCTTCAGAATCCCTGATTAAGCAGATTCCCCGTCTCCTTGGTCCTGGTCTCAACAAGGCTGGAAAGTTCCCTGGTCTCCTCTCTCACCAAGAGTCCATGACACAGAAGATTGATGAAGTTAAGGCAACCATCAAGTTCCAGATGAAGAAGGTTTTTTTTTATTTTTATTGTTTCTCTTATCAATCACTGGAATCTTGAAATCATTGAAATTCATTTTCAAGATCCTTTAGACAATTTTTGTATTTTAAGTTTTTTTATTTACTTTAACGTCTTCACACAGCTGCCCTAAATATTACTAGAAGCAGAAGATTTCAAAATTTGTCCAAAATTAATAGTTCAAAACCTCCATTTGCTCACATCTAAATAAACTGCAAATTATTCCAGGTGTTATGTTTGTCCGTTGCTGTTGGCCACGTCGACATGACCCCTGATGAGCTGGCGCAGAATGTGCATCTCTCCATCAACTTCTTGGTTTCCCTTCTGAAGAAGCACTGGCAGAATGTCCGCTCTCTTCACATGAAGTCCACCATGGGACCACCCCAGAGATTGTACTAAGCTAATAAACTTGACAAAACCACTTTGCCTTTTTCAATTTTATGAAATTTCAAGATTTTCTAGTCAAGAGTTCTGTTCTGATTAAGTTTGTAAGAACACAGTAAACAAGTAACATTTACTTGACCAGAGCCAAGTTGTAAAATTCTACACATACCTTGCACGCATGACGAACGTGCGTGTACGCGCATACTACGCGTACATACACTCACTTCCTGTAGAATCTTTTAATAAGTAATACTAAAACTGTTTCCATTAATAAATTAATACATTCTCGAGCTCGAATGCTTTTAAGGGGGGGGGCTAAAGCCCCCTAACCCCCTCCCTGGATCCACCAGTGGCGTTCCTCCACTGAATTTGAAATTTACACTACTATGTATTTGTGTAAATGACATGTCATGAATGTCCATAGTCTGAGCTGTATGTACTTTGAACTTGCCGGTGGATAAATTACCAATCACGAAAAATAATTAGTGTTTAATGACGTTTGTACACATTTTAGACATGCGAGAGTAAACAATGTGGAGGGGCGCATATTTTAATACAGCAGACGAACTTTTACCTTCATTTAAAATAAAAACTAATCGATCATCTTTCTTAAATTTCATAAAATTACTTTATTCTAGACGAGTACGTTACTCATGCAGGAAAGTGGCTCCTAGAGAAATATGAGTGGAATAGATAATTAGCGCGTAATCTGCTGTAAATGTGCGCCGCGTAAAAAATTGTGCGTGTTGTCGTTTAGGGAAAAAACGATTAAATATTTTCTTAAATCTTATTCTGTCACAAATACGCACAAATTTAGAGCTATTTGTGTATGTTTATACTACAGGCGCACATACAATGTTTTCAGAGATACACGATTCTGCAAAATGTAAATGTTTTCAGAGATACACGACACTACAGCAGGAAATTCAATATCTTGAAAACCTAAAGATGTACAAATTATATTTTTGGTGCACATTTTTGCACAAATATAAGCTTTCTGCACATTCACAATATTTCTCTTTCCGAAAATTCGTTTAGAATTTTCCTGCAGGAATCGTTTTTTCCCTAAACGATAACGCGCACAAATTTTTACGCGGCGCACATTTACAGCAGATTACGCACTAAATATCTATTCCAGTCATATTTCTCTAGGAGCCACTTTCCTGCATGAGTAAAGTACTCATTCTAGATACAGTTTTCCTTTATACCTACTATGATTATGTGGGTAACATAATTAAACAAACATGGTAGGTATACAGTGGAAGCAACCAATTTTACCTTTACAGTTTTTGTACCTATTTCTATCTGAATTATTTTAATGTTTCATCCTTTTCAGACCCCTTTTTGGCGTAGTCGGGTTATAGTTTTAAACTTAATTTTTATGTCAGTTACTTTCGTAAAGTTTTGGTTTAAAAATAAATATATTTAATTTTTATTTTCCTCAGTTTAGTGCTAAATATAAGAAATGAAAAGTGGGCTAGATAAAATAAATAAATAACAAAATGAAAAATAACTTTATTAAGGATATTTATAAATCTATACAATATCACTGATACTCTTAGAGTCTGGGTTAAGGGCTTCTTCATCAGATTCTTCACAGTCGTCTTCAGGTAACTGGTCATCGCAGTCTTCCGCGGATTCATCGCAATCATGACTTTGTTGAGTTGCTATAACTTCTCCACGAATATTTTTATTCTTTAGATTACCCATCCAAAAAGCTTCCGTACATTTATTTGTAGCTAAAGCAGCTTTAACTTTATAAAGTAAAGTTTCCATTAATTGTCTCATATAAGGCACTTTGCTCATTAGTGTTGTGTCCTTCTTAAGTATAGAATGACAGCAAAGAGTCTGTAGAAATCTTGTGGATTGTTGTAAGACCTTCAGTATTTCTAGGACTTCTTCCGTATTATTTTTAAATTCCATCTCTAATATAGGAATTCCTTGAGATATGAATAATTTAAGTAAAGGCAATGATTTTTTGAAAAATGCGGAAAGATTATTTCTGGTTTCTAAAGTCTTGGCTATTTCAGACATATGCTTTAGCATTGTAGCTACATCTTTCCACAGTTTTAAGTGCTCCTGGTTAGTCATGCCTCTACTACTTAAAATGTTTCTTGTTGTTTCGTAAATTGAAGTCCCTAAATTTCTGTACAGAATAGGAAAGTTGCTCTTATTAATAGATTTAAATTTAGTAAGATTATCATTCCGGCTTTTCAAGACTTGAACATCATTGGATAACAGTAACGTTAGATTCTTTAAAGTGTTAATGTCATTGTTTACAAGGTACAGTGAAGCAAATCTGTCGAGGCCTTGATTAAATAATATTCCCTTTTCTAATGCACCATCAAGGGTTTTCCACTGCTGACATAAGAAATTGCACGCCATATCTTTTACTATATTGAGAACTGTTAAATTTTCAGAAAAATCCTGAATTGATTTAAGAAATTCGATCAATGCAACTGCAGTAGAAAACTGGAGACAAAACTTTTCGTGTTTTTGTATATATCTAGCAACAGCTAATGTTAGATCATTCAATGTTATATTATTCGAGTTTTCTAAACCTGCTATTGCTCGCAGAGCAGTTTTCAATAAAGCGTGATTCTGGTTTCTAAAACCTATCCATTTAAAGAAAATAGAACATAATCCATAAATACGTTCAATTATTGAAACATAGTTAATTATTCCGGTGGTGTACATAAAACCATTATCATCTTGACTTTTTTCAGTCATATTTTTTTCAATGTAAGAAGTAGCATAATTTAAAGAATTAATAAAATTAGGCATTATCTCACCAACTATTTTAGCATATTTTTCTGCTTTTTTAGGATCATAGATATTAACATTATCTTGTTTTGTAAGAAATGTATTCTTTTTTATTTTGGATATAAGAATATTCTCCAAGTTACAATTTATACACTTCATTATGAAATTCAAAGTTTTAAGTTTTAAATTCAATTCTTCTTCATCATCAACATCAAACATATCATTATTGAAAAGTTGCAATAAATTCAAATTTAAATTTCGAAACGGAATATTGCTTAGAGTTTCTAATTTGGACTGGACTGATATATTTTGCGGCATTTGTGTTCTTCCAGTTTCAGGTAGTGCTGTATCATCAGGAGCAACATTTTTACCAAATTTTTGTTTTGAATTAGAAGCTTTAATGATTTTTTTGTTACCTTGTTCTGTACCTCTTCCAACATCAAAGGAACATATTGGGGGACTATACGATATTTTTGTTTTTATTAAAATTGATCCAACAAGAGTTTCTAACTCTTCTATATGAACAATTCTTTGTAGGAGTTTAATCTTAAGTCCATAATCAGTTTGACCTGCAAATGCATTAACTAATTCCCTAAACCAGTTAATGCAGTAAATTAAGCAGTTGAGGATATTACTTATAGTTGCTTGATCCATGTCTTCAACTAAATCAATATCAAATTTTGGCATTACTACTGGGCTTCCAAGAAGAGCATCAATGTTAGATAAACATCCTTCATTTTGTTTGGAATGCAACATTTGTACAAGTTGAAAGAGAGGTGATAAAATCGCAATGTGAAGCTCATCTTTTGCTTTTAAAGTCAATCCACCAATATTAATAGCTATGGCTTCATCCATTTCACTTTCTGCATTGAGGCAATATTGCATTGATAGTTTTATTTCGCAAACTGTTTCATCTTCAATTGAATCTACAATAAAGTTTTGTTGTAAGTCATTGGTAACAGCATCAGTCAACCAAGATAAAAAATGTTTATTGATATATGATGATGATGCAATAATTTCAGTCAGCTCGTCATAAAAAAATGCAATCATGGCTGGGAACTGTCTAGTGCTCCTACTTATGAGCTCTATAATTTGAGCTGCTTCTCTGAGATCGCCTTCAGATAAATAAGCAACTGTACTATAACTTGTATCTTCTGGCAAATTAACTTCCTTGTCATCATCTTTTTTAGATTTCATCAAATATTTAACTGCATGAACTCCAGCTAAAATGCCTTGAACTTTAATTGTTGAGTTAGAACTGCCCAATTCTTTTCTGATAATCATATGAATATCATCTCTTATTATTGAATTATCGAAACTATAGGCCAAGCCACAGAGTAAGTTCATAACTCCTCTTATCTCAGCTAGAGACATATCATCCATTCTATCCAACAAAGTAAGCATCTGCAGACTTTGAGGTTTTAAAATGTTAATATCCTTTTCTGCTATACTGTTTAAGATGAATAATATATTTGTGACACATTGTTTACGATCTAATCCTAACTGCAGTAACTCGGCTACAACTGTTTGACAACAGCTATTCAATTCAGAGAACATTAAAGTGTAGATATGTGAAGCAAATGCTTCTACTATAGGATCAGATTTAGTTTTTAAAAGTGAATTAGTGAGATCTATCAGAAATTTAAGGTTGTCCTTTAATATTGGTTTAAACTTTTCAAATGTTTCATTCAGAAGTTCTTCTTTTAAAATGTTCAGTTTTATTTGTTTCCTTATTAGATTTTCAACTTGTCTTTGTTTTTCTTCATTGGTTGAAAATAAGATTAGAAGTAGTACAAAATCTATTGCTTTACAATCTGAACTTATTTTACTAGATGACAAAATTTTTAACCAAGAAATTCCAATAACTTTTGATGAAACCATGGAATTCCTGATAGAGGTTGCAGTAAGTACTTGACTAGTAGCAATTTCTTGAGGGTTAGCAGTGGTGGTTGGCCATCCTAGGGCATTTCTTAATCCTTGTACCGATTTTAAAATATCAGCATCACTCTTTTTTCCTGACATTAGCAAAAATTTCACAAAGTTTGGAAAATAAAGGCATTTAGATAAGCTTGTTAGAATGCTAAGTGTTTTGTTTTGTAAGTTTTCACTTTGCTCTTGAGATAAGCATAAGTATGAAAGACATTCTAAAATAGCAGGAATTAAGTCATAATCTTCACTCAATATTCTGCTTAATTCGTTAGCAATGTTGTCATGTTCCTGGTCTCCAATTATGTCTGGAATAGCAGTTATAATCTCTAAGCGAACCATTTTCTCTGTAGCAATATCTAACAAATTAACAAGGTGTGTTGATATCTTTTCTGTGCTTACTATGCTGTCTAAAGAAGAACAACATTTTAGTATCATCTGTATCCATGGTCCACACTTTGACTCTGCAGCTAAATCAATGGCTTTTTCAAATATATAATCAAGCAGTTTATTCTGAAGCACTGGAATACTAAGAAGTATTTTTATAACACTATCTGCTATTGGGTGTTCTTCTAGTGAATCGTTAGACACTCGGACAATATTAGGAAATAGATAATGCTTGAAAACATTCATATCCTTACATTCTTTTTCAAAGTCTGAAAAGAGTTCTGCAACATTTCTTGGATATTCAAAATGTTCCTGTAGGTTCTTCTTTATTTTCCTGACGATATAAATTGTTTCCTCTGACGATTTACATTTTTCTGCCGGTGTTGTGAGTATTAATCCACTTTCTTTGAACAATTTGTGAAAATAAATGGTTGTTTCCTGGGTTTTTTTCTTTTTACTCGAGCTAACATTAGTGTCAATACTAGGTCTTTTGGACAAACTCTTTTTAAAACTCATGTTTCGTTTTTCCATTAAATTACTTTACCGAAAGTCATGGACTCGACTTGATGTGGTTTACACTATTGTAAAGTATAAAAAGATAAATAAACTTCAGTTTGTTTCATGTCTGACATCCCAATGTCAAACTTAACGCATTACAAATAAAACTAAACGCCAACCCGTTACTTTCACTACCATTCTATTCCATTTTATTACTAATGAGACAAAACTTGGAGAGCACTCAAAGATAAAGCAGAGTAAGTAATGAGTTACTTACTTATCTTTACGTACTTTTCTTATTTTATTGTCTTTTCTTGTAAATCAACAGAATTTTATGTGTGAAATTCTATTATTTTAACCAGTGAATATCAATATTGCTGAACAAGTGTGGAGAAAGTGAAATACGACGATTTCGCTGCTCTTTTCTTCATCTCCCAAGTAACTCAATAAAGTCTACAGTAACATTACTAGCATGTTACTGTAGAAACAATAAAGAAAGAAGAAAAATATAACACGAAAGACTTGTGCTGTATGGGCTAAAGCCCTTTGCCTTTCCCGCAAAATGGAAGAATTATACCAAGAAGAAGCCAATATCAGTCAGTTTTGTTGTTTCACCCCTTGTGAGCTTAATATTATATAAATGAATTTAAATATTTCTAATTTTACTGGATTCATATGGAAATCCCAGTCAGTAGCAGGGTTTGGGGTGAGTTTTACTTCGTCATTAAATCTTTGTAGAATATTGAGATATTTAATTTAAATATATATTTTTAGTACCAACAAGTAAGAAACAAATGGGCTAATTGGATGATGGTCAGAGATGTGAAGCGTCGTCGAATGAGTGCTGAACATTTTCTCGAGAGAACAAGGATAAATGCTTTGAGAAAAAATACAGTTCTACCTGTAGAAATCAGGGAGTTAGCAGACAAAGAAATAAACAAATTTGAATTGAATGCTACCCCTATGAGAATCAATAACCGATGCGCTATTACCTCAAGGTAGATAATATTTTTAGAAAAATATTTCGTTTTTATCTATAGTGAGTTATTTGTGAGTTAAAATAACAGTCAATGAAAAAACTAAAGACCACTGGTTACTATAATCAAAATCCATACTGATAATTGAAATGATTGTCTAGCCAAAGATATTCATTCTTCTGTGAATTAAAGTGCTTCTAAGTTAGTATGTTGCTATTAGAAGAAATGAACAGGCTTTGTGCAAAACACTAGTCCAAAGTCATTTCCATTTTGATCAATTCTGTGTGTCAATTATCCTAACATATTAATATAAGGTGAAGGGCGGGCCCAACTGATAAATTTGACATGGGCATGGGCCACCAGTTTTTATATGAAGGCCTCTAATTAGCCATGGGCCCCAAATGCTCTAGTTATATCGCTGATTGCAATATCTATAAGTGAATTTACAAAAAAGGAAGAAGAAAGGAGTAAGAGGGCCTTCTTTTGTTTTGGATGTGTTACTAAGGTTTAGCAAAACATTGACATACTAAATGCATGAAATTTATTGAATATTTTGTTGACCTTATTATTTACTTATTTATTACAGGCCTAGAGGAATTGTGAAGGATTGGAGGCTGAGTAGGATTGTTTGGAGGCATTTGGCAGACTACAACAAACTATCTGGAGTACAGAGAGCTATGTGGGGATACAATTAAATTGTTTCAGAAATTAGTAAATAAAGTTATTTAGTGTTGTATTGTATTTTTATTGTTTACATTTCTCAAAGTTGCTGGCAGACCCCAGATGGTGGTTAATAGTGTGATAGGAGACTTCGCTAAGTTGCTTAGTTATTTCACAATATTGGACAAAAATTTACTTCTAGAACAAAATTATTTTTAGTTAGATGAGATGTTAATTTTAAATATTTCTGTAATATACAAATCCTTTAGGGCTTAATAAACATCTGAATAATCCTATTTTTAACAAGTCTACTACTTAAATCTATTCTTGTATAGATAAAGGATAAGGATAGTTCATAATTTGAACCACTGAACAACATAGGTGTAATAGATTAAAAATAAAACCACAGTATTTAAAAAATTAACTTTATTATAAAGTTAATTTACTTATGACTAAACAAGCTTGGTAAAGCTTATGGAATAAAAACTTTTTAGTAAAGCTTTTTAGTCGAAGAGACCTGAAACAAATGAAAAAAGTGTAAGGGACTGCATAAAGTTGGCACATTGAATGTAAAAATGATTATAATCTCAGTAATGGTATGCTTTCAATCATTCTTGTCTGAAGCTAATACATGATAGATCAACATCATTGAATTTCATGTAATATTTTGTATTATTAAATTTCATATTTTCTACCACTGAATCTTATTTAAATAATTTATTATTGAAGCTCTACTAGCTTACTATACTTTCAAAACACTTTTGATATGATGTATTAAGTATTACAGGCTATAAAAATCAAAAGTATATTCACAGATGTCTCATGCCATGTGGCAAGTATTCAATTCAGAGTATCAACTTACCAAAACCCATGTCGTCGTCTGATTCTTCAGGTTCCTCTTCCTTCTTCTCTTCCTTAGGTGCTTCAGCGGCGGCACCACCGGCGGCAGCAGCGGGAGCGGCTCCGGCGGCCGGGGCTGCTCCTACACCTGAGCCGATGTTGGTGATCAGGTCGCGGACATTGACACCTTCCAGAGCCTTGGCGAACAAACCGGGCCAGTAAGGCTCCACGTCCACGTTAGCGGCCTTTAGGATGGTGGAGATCTTCTCACCCTTAAAAATAACACAGGATCTTTAGCGGCAACGTCACAGGTGAAATATTTGTAGTAACAGAAGAGAAAATCATTGGAGAATTATAGACTAAATAGAGCTGTAAAAAATATGGTTAAATTTTTAAGATTAAAACGGATATTTAAAAAAACGGAATAACATAACCTATCTAAAACCCAAAAGTACAATTTACTCACAGTGACTGCGACATCATCATCAACAAGGATGAGAGCAGAGTATACGCAAGCTAATTCAGCCTTTGATGCCATTTTTATTAATTATTTGTGCAAGTCGCCGAGTGGCCTTAGCTCTGAGAGAACAAGCACGTTTATCTTCACGAGAAAGAAAAGAAGGAAGAGTTAACGCGCGGTACCAAACAGACCTGTCACCTGTCAGTTTTGGCTTGACAGTTGACACTTTAGACACTTGACTGTTGACAGAATTTAGACATTTATCCCATTAAATAAGGATAGACTGATTGAAATTTATCAATCACCCCAAATTTGTTTTATTTTTCAATAAAAAAATTCATGAAAGAAAAGTCGTACCTTTACATCTCACAAATGCTCTTCTTCACTTCTGAAACAATTAACACTTCATAAATCAATCTCACTTATAAATAATTATAAAATTTGCCTTTTCTACAATGTAATGTAATGCAAAAGATTTCAATCCTAATTAAAAACACACACAACACAAGTTGAAACTGTACAGTTCACATCAGGCGAATAATTATGGAATAAACATACCATCTCATCATTGTCAGTTATTTAATCACACTACTGATAAAAGAGGATTTTATTAAACGCGTTCACGCAATAATGCATACAGATACGTTCTGCAGGGCTATTCACAATCGTCTCGGAACAAGGAATTTATTCGGATTCGAGAAAAACTTTCGGAAAAATTGTGAATAGCAATTCTGTACTTGTAAGGGTGTGTTCTGATATACACTGTGACCACTGCACTGTAAGCTATGACACCAATTCAGTAAACTGCGAAGCGGTTCCTTTATAGCGAGTATGAGGAAATCTTATTGAAGGGGTTTGTTTGTTTTTGCTGGACACTTTCCGCACTTAGCCGCTTAATTGGGCCATTGTACGTGTCGTCTGTCTGTTCCCTATTTCAGCCATTCCAAACATTCCCAGAAGTCCAGCGGTCTTTTCAGATTGCCGAAAGCTTCCGAGAGTGATTGTGGTGTCTTGAGGATATGAGCCCGTTGTGTGGCTACACTTCTGGATTCCATTATCACATGTGCTGGCGTTTCTTGTGCTTGCATGCAAACTCTGCATAGTGGGCTGTCAGTTACACCTAAAATGAAGAGATGCTTATTTAGTGGATAGTGGCCTGTTATAATATCTTTAGCTATACTTACCTGTGCCTGTTTAACCTGCAGAGGTTGCGACTGAACCTCTTGCCTGCTGCCGGAACAGCCGCTTTGGTCTGTCTACAACCTCGTTCGTTATTCCATTCATTTAGGTGTAGCTCTCTTGTTCTGTCGCGTAGCCACGTTTTTGACTGGGACTTGGGAGCGGCAGTATGGCACTGCTGCACTGCCAGTCTATAACGGAATATACCCTTATATCCTTTGATGACCCCATGAGGTATATATGTATAAAGTAATCAAAGTAAAATCTTAGATTAAAACGGAAATTTGAGAGTAAAATCATATGTGTTTGCTTATCATTCAAATTCATTTAACTGTTTTCGCGTGATTGATTAAAATCTAAACCTACCTACAAACTTTCACATAGTACTATTCAACATTCAACGTGGATACTCTCACTTTAAAGTTTCTATCTTATTTTTCATAACATATTTCACATTTCTGGTTCATATCAGAAGTGAAAATTATAATTAAATATTAAAATACAACAATAGAAAAAATGTGCAGACATTTATTAAGTTGGATTAACAATATTAAATATAAAGGACCTACAATAAATAAAATATTTTACTTACATATGTAAATTATTTAAGTCTTTGGACTTTATTGATAGCATATAAAACAATTAATCAGACATACTGAATAAGCAGATTTTAAAATTCAGGTACTGTTATAACATCAATAACATATAATTTATTAAGTTGAATTACATAATTACAAATCCCAAGAAAATAAATGGTGTTTGACAAGCATATCTCTTACTCCTTCTTTCAATGGTTGATTCTGTGTATCTCTTTTTAAAGGTAGTTCCCAATCAGGATTGAGATTAAAGCCAAACTGGGAGAGAATTCTTAATTCACATTTTATTTGGACCCAACCAGGAGAGTTCACAAAAGACCAAGGATGATACCATTTTTGTACAACATCTACACATGAACAAAGTACCTCTAACCACAAATGTAAAGCTTCTTCATTGAGTCCCATGCTAATTAATGTTCGTAATTTCACATCCATCTGTGCATGGGCATTGTCATGAGATAGATTAATGGCCTGTACACATCTATATAACAGTTCTTCTGGTGTCAAAACTTTTCCATCTTCATCAAGCCTGTATGTTTTACATAGAACAAGCCTACTGTATACAGAGTTAAAATCTTTTTCTACTTCTCGAGATGATGCTTCTTCTATAAATAACCAGGGATGGCATGGACCATCTAAGAAACTAGGTCTTTTTATGCCATGAAGTAAGACTCTTTTAAATGCAGGTGCCAAAACTCCTCTAACTAGGTGCGCAGCTTTCTCAGTCACAGAATCATCACCTGCTCTGCTATACTTGACACCTTTCTCATCTAAAAGTTTTACAAATCGTGCTGGAAACCACCCTCTTAATCCATTGAGTTCACCAATCCAACAATGTTCATCTCTAGAACTAATAACTTCAATTACATCATTTTTTCTGAACCCCAGTTCATCTCCATCTTTTCTTTCAAAATCTAATAATGCCTTAGCACGGCGTCTTTTGCTTTTAGAGACATTAATGTATCTTTCCCTATCAGCTGCATGGCTCTGCATTGTATAATCAGCTGTCAACAAAACTTCTGATGCTAGCTGAGGCTCCAAAGCAAGGAAGTGGCGTGCAACTTGCAATATTGCTTCTCTGAGATCCACTAGAATTTCAGTTTGCTTTACATTTTTAGATAAAGTATCTTCATCAGGACTGTCATCACCAAACAAAATGGTTTGTATTACAGACTTACTTCTTTTGATTTGCCTTCTTTGTAGATGTTGCTTTGGAAGGTTAGGCACTGCACCAGGGTTACCTACAAGTGCGCCTTGATCAGCCATCAGATATGCTAAATGCCTTCTGCTATGAGTTTCTATTAAAGTTGGACTCAAGGTATCATCACATACTTCATCCATTGTTTTTATGAGTAGATCTACATCATCAATTTCACCAGGAATGTCTGATAGGGCATTGAATATTTGGGCGGAGTTAGATATTTCAGTAAATCTATTTTCTTTCATTTTCAGCATAGCCAAAGTGATTTTAAATAAAATTATAGATCCATCTAGAAAGAAAATATCCCAAATTCTAAGCAAAATCTTCATATGGACAACATTAGCATATAATGTTAGAAACCAATGCATTGTTATGAGAGATAGTTCAATATCATGTGCGCTTAATACTTGATCTATTCCAGGTAAATATGATGATATGAGGCTTCTTAATACTTTCTGATCAGCTTGGATACCTATTAAGGTTGATGAATAATAAGAAGCTGGAAGAAGGTCCTCCACTGTGGTGCACATAACCCAAAATGCATCTTCCTCTTCCATTAAAAGTAATAAAGATGCTGCAATCATTCCAGTGCCTTGACAATATCCAATGTCAGGGTATAACCAAGCTAATGCCCTCAACACCCGGCGTAATCTCGGCACTCCAGTACTTGTAGGATGAGAGAAACAAATATTGTTTGGAAGTATTTGAACCAAATCTTTCTCTATCTGTTTGCTTGTAACAAGTCCATCATCGCTGGATGCTCTTACTATTTCATGATAAGTAATTTCAGAGGATGCTCGTTTTTTGTTAGCTCCACATAAGTTCATCCATACTTGTGGTCTAAGAGAATGTGGTACGCCATCTTTAACCATCTGCCTTAGTTTATCAGTTTTTTGTATCTTACCTTGTTCCTCAGAAAAACTAATCTCTTTACTGTAAAATTCCCATTGTAATCTGTGTTGATCATCTTCTACAAATGCGGTAGCCAGTAGCTTGTTTGAAACTTGTTCAGGACCATCTTCTTCCTCTATACAGAAACCAAATTCATCAAATCTGTAGTCAGGTAAACCAGCACTGTGGCTTTCAGATTCTGGTTGAGCAAGTTTTGCCATAATGTCTTGAGGGACCATGCTTGGATTCAATGCTGAAAATGGGCCTCCAGGTCCAGGAAGTAATTCATCAGCTATGTTTAATCCACGAATATCATCGATTAAATCTTCTGGGTCGTCATCTGCTAGTGCTGCACTAATTTTACGCTCGTGGTCTTCCCGACCTACATAGCCATCGTGATCCCGGGAGCTAAATAGTGACTTTGCGAGATCCATTATTGTTTCTCTTGATCCTTTATCCTTTATCAACGAACTTTCTCTTTTTGCTCTATTTTCCAAGTAAACAATATAGCATTGTTGACGTAGTGACAGCAAAGTTCAGCGTGACCATGTTCTAATCACACAATCTGCCAAAACTGTTATGAAAAGTTTAACAAAATCTATAAAATCCAAAAATTTTGAGTGATTTTAGGTCTTTCTATCTCGCACTAAAATTTCGAGAGATCTATTAAAATTGCTCTACACTGGTCAAGACTTAGAACCTATATTCGTGCTACCGATATTCTACCAAAATCTGCTAATCTCCTTGCCTCAAATCTACCAAAAAAGAAGAAATATAATAAAAGTAGTCACGCTGATCAAGGCTGACCATAAACAATGAAAAATGTTACAAGTTGGAAAAAGGAATCGATAAATTTCCTTTGGTTGGTAGAACTGTAAATCGATATAATTTTGTTGGAATCGGTATTTGGAAACACTTCTTAGAAAATTTAAGAAAACTAAAGTCATTTCTCTTACGCATTTTTGTAAACAAATAGAAAATGGCGTAATGTTGGTGCAAAGCACATCCAATAGTTATTCCAGGAGCTAAACATCGGAAAAAAAATCGATTAATAATATTCCAAAATATAGTTTATACCGTACAAAAGTGAGGAGACAACAATTTATTGTATTTGACCATATTGAAACCGGGTAAGTTAAATTTGAGCAAAATACATTCCTGGAACCTGGGTATAATTCATCAAAGCTGATTAAATACCTTCTGTCTACGTCTGACTGATGAAACTTCGCCTGTGCACATGATATTGCATTTATTCACCTAGGCATGTTAGGATTCATAAAAAATATGAATAGGATGCATTTTTAAACAATGAAGTAGGTATCTACTTAAAAACTTTTTTCAAATATTAAGCATAACACTACAATGTAATATTGAAATTAATTGAATAATTACTTCTTCTGCACTCATTTAAATAGAAAAAATCACAAGTGTAATTTCTTTGAATGGTCATTAAATTTTAACATTTAAAATACCTTTAAATTGATAATACAATGTTTGTTAACCTGGTGTATTAACAAATTAGGATGGCCGTAAAAAACTGTTGCATTGAAAAATGTGACTCTTCATCAACAAGGGAAGAGGATGTTGGTGTTACATATCACAAATATCCAAAAGATGTAGTGTTATGCAACAAATGGATTAATGTAACACATCTTAAACTTACTAACACTCATACACCTGCTTATGTCTGCTCAAGACATTTCCGTAAAAATGACTTTAAAGTATACAAGGCCTCTAAATATGTTTTGAAATCAGGTATCAAACAAATATAATACAGCTGTCATACATGTATCTCTTGTTTGTTTCTTTTAATTTGCACTCAAGTAGTTTGTCTCCTGTTTACTCATGCTTGTTTATACATTTAAATGATTTTATTTAATAGAAAAGTATCAATCTGTATGTGGCAATGCATTTGCTGTTGTATTATACATATCTATAAATGTTTCCATGATATTCATAGTTGTATTGAAATAATTTCAAAACTCATTAAAGGTCATAACTCATTAGAGCCACCTTGCACCCAGCCAGCACTGCCTTCACTACTTATTGGTAGGTGATCAATGACAGGACACAGTTTTTTAAACAAATTTATGAATAGTCTGTCAGTGATTGGCACTGGTCCGTGTGTTGCCAATGTGCTGTCAAGGCAAGCATGCAAGCAGTGACTGGTCGCCAACTGGTCCAAGCCATATAAAATAAAGTGAGGCATTGCCTGGTGGCTCAAATGAATTATGATCTCAAACACCATTTGCATAACAATATATTACCGAGTTTCAACAACTATCAATTTACTATATTTTAATAAATAACATTCAACATTTGAATGAACATTAAAGAGAACAATTAATTGGTGTTGGTGTAATAGTTTTGACAAATGAACTCCTAAAACAGGTTGTTCATTTGATTAATCTTATCATTAACATTTGCTGTATTGAATAGATTGAACCATACTTTAACATTGCTGTTTAGTTTTTCTGTGTAATTTCTTGGTGTTAGTAGAGTAGGACTTATTTTTATTTATTTGTTGGTTGGTTAGGTTGTTGTTTTCTATTTATTTAATACATACATAATTAGTTTGCATGATTAACTAAAGAGTTAAATTAAACATAAATGATTGCAATGTTTTAATTTTAGATGCAATACCATCCATATTTTCTTGGGTAGAATCTAACAATATGGAATCAATAAATATGGATAAAGAATTGGACATTAGTGTTCAAAACCACTCAGAGTTGACTGAAGTAGACTCAGAAGAGGATGCTAATCTATCGAATGACAGTAAAAGTTCTGACATCGAAAACTTAGATGCCATTAAAAAGTTTATAGAGAGTCAGGAAAAAGCTATACAAGCATCAAAAAGTGAAGAAAAACTAGCTAAAGTAAGAAAAATGTCAGACAATTCTACACCTAGCATTCCAGAAAGCTGTTCTACTAGTGAGACACTAATTAATGTTCAAGTAGAAGAGAACAAATTGGACATTGTTGAAAATGAAAATAGTCAAGATGATAACAAAGTACTAGATCCCAATGTAATGGATGCTATTATATCTGAATCAGAAGCTAACAACAGCAATGCTGAGATGAGTAATGATAAAAAAACATTGATTTCAGGAGAGAAAGGTTAGTTTGCATTTCAAATTTCAAATGTACTTGTATTTTTAATTAACATATTCTTCTATCATTTGATGATATAATTAAAATTTGCAGGAAGTATGGCATTGTCTGTTGGCTCGAAAGTAGAGGCTAAAGATTTTGGGGAAAATTGGCATGCAGCTGAAATAATAGAGGTAGATTTTGATGAAATGGAAGTCCTAGTTCACTATGAAGTGGATAATGCTAAGTAAGTTTAAACCCTATCACATTCTATCTTCTTTGCCTAAATAAATAAACAAAATTACAGGGCTTGATTTTCTTAGGACATTAGTCACATTTAATTTAAGAAATAATAAACTATAACTAACTTTGACCATTGCTCTTTTAGACATGATGAGTGGATATGTGTCAGTAGTCCAAGGTTAAGACCAATAGGTTCTGGACAAAAGAATCCTCCACCAGCTCCCAAGTCTCCAGAAGAATATTCACCACGAGAAGAAGTGAAGGAACCAAAAGAAGATCTTATATTAGAACACAAACAGGAAGAAAAACCCAAACACTCATTTGAAGTTGGTGAAAGATGTTTAGCCCGATGGAAGGATAGCAGAAGATTTTCAGCCACCATAACTGGTGATTTGGGTGATGGTAAGTGATTTAAAATAAATAATTTGACAACTCTTTGGAATCTTGATAAGTATTTAAAACTATCATTTTCTCAACTTGATTTAAACCTCTTTGTTTACGAACTGCACAGTCAGTTTCTATAGCAACAAGTTGTATACAAGTGAATCAGGATATTGTTTTAGAAAGTGATTTTTGCTAAACATTAGAAAAATTACTTTGTTTTACAAGTGACCATAATTCAAAATAAAGAGTTTAGCAATTCAGGTTATTTTAAATAGAATTTGTCCAATACAAAAAAATAAATAATCATAAGTACCTATTTGATTATTCTCCTAATGTTTAAAGTTTTATGAAGTAGTATTAATTTGGTTGGTTGGATATATTTATATAGAAAAGATGATTGCTTCATTGGTGATTTTGTTTATTGTGAGGTAAATCAAACAAGTTGAAAATGGTCAAATCAAAAGTTTATTTCATGTGTTTATTTCTAGGTACATATGAGGTTGTTTTTGATGATGGATTTCTTTGGAAGTGTAGGAGTACAAGACTATTTAAACTGAAAGAATCAAGTCGGTCAGAACTGTCAATCAATACATCTCTGCCTTCTGCGGCTTCTTCACCTTCACCCCAATCACCAGTAAATCAAAGTGAGCCCAGCATGGCCCCAACAACTCAACCTATTCTGCCATACCACACTCATCTGTTTGACCCAACTAGAGACTACTTAGGGTCCAAAAGTGAAAGGAGAGAAATGAAACGGAAATTAAACATCAAAGAGATTTTCAACATTGGCCAGAAGAAGAAGAAAGTCCAGAAAACGCCAGATGAGAAGCCAAAACGTGTAATAAAGAAAAAACCGAAGGAACTGAAAACACCAAAAGAACAATATGTATTTAAAAAAGAAATTCCTGGTAAGATTACTAATTTTATTTTAACTGAAAGATTTAAACAGATTGATATCTTGCCTGCAAAATATTTCAATGGTAAAAAATCATTTGTATAGTATCAAAATCATAGTATGCAAAACACATAAAATATAAATTGAAAAAAAAACAAATGTATTTTAAAGGAGTACATTGTGAGTTCAGTTAGGGGCGAACCATTAGTTACTTTCAGCTCTATGAGTACTTAATAATACATTCATCAGTATAACATCAGTTATAATAACGAAATATTGATTTAATAATCTTATTACAGATGCAGTTGCTTCTATAATAGGGACAATAAATAATGAGGTGGTTAGTAAGGATGATATTGATAGACCAGATGTAGAAGTTGTTGAGGTTAAATTAGATGAGTCTATCTTGGATGGAGACAGTACAGCATCAGAAGGGACGCTAGATAACTCAGAACAGATCGACAACAAGATGGAACTTGATCCAGTAAGTAATAATTCAATTTATATTTACAAATGATATTTTGATATCATCTGTATTGTTTAATTTTATGAACTAAATTAAACAATAATAATCATGATAACCACATCACGATACACACATTACTAAGCCCTGCACTAAGAAGTAATCTTGTATCACAGGTGCTAAGCAATGATATGGTATAAATTACATAGATAAGAATACAACATCCAAGACCGTTAAGCGAAACAATGCGTCTTACAAATAACACAATATTCTGCCCCCGCTGGGATTCGAACGCAGAACCTTTAGCATAGCAGTCAACTGTTTACACCACTACGCCACCGAGGTCGTCAATAAAAAAACATTTTATAAGTTTGTCAGTAGGGAATTTATTTAGTTTTTTCTTTTAAAAATAGGTGATAAAGGAAGAGATCAAACTTGAGAAATTCGATTCTGTTGACGACGCAAAGGAAGAGGAAGTTATTGATAAAATAAAAGCAGCCATTACTAAGCTGGAAGATGGACTGAGCAAGGCAAGTTCACCAAAGCCAGAGATAAAGCCAGAACCAAAACTAGAACTGAAAGAAGAACTCCCAACTGAAAAGGCACCTACAAAGGTTCTAGCAAAAGTTAAAAAGAGTAAGAAGCTGCGTTTGATCCGGGAGAAGAAGGTGAAGAAACAGGTGGCGAAGGTGAAGAGTGAGTTGGAAGCGATGAAGAGGCAGGTGGAAGAAATGAGAAAGCAGATGCAGTTGAAGTCGGAGCCAGTGCAGCGTCAGCAGACGGAGATGCCGGAGACTTTCTTGTTGCCGGGCGAGTGGTGTTGCAAGTGGGTGAACGGGCAGCCAGTCGGCAAGGTCTGCGAGGTTGAAGGAGAAGTGAAGGTAGACTCCAATAACCAGCCTGTTCTACCGCGGCGAAGTGTTCAGGTACTTGAATAGCAAGCAAGCTTATTAAGTTGTTAAGTATGATTTTTTTATTTATTCGATGTGAAGTCTGCAAAATATCACATTTTTATGCTTCGGCATACCAAACGTTAATTTAATTTGTTATATATTTTTAAATTAATGTTATGAAAACTGATGGAATCTTTTTATAGGTTGATGACAAACGGCTACCACCAGGCTGGACAAAGCATATGGTTCGTCGAAGTTTCGGCAACTCGGCCGGGAAGTGGGATGTCGTGCTTATTGGGTATTTTTTTTGCATGTTAATGCCGGTTTCACACATAAATTCCACTATTAATCACTACTCATACATATATATTGTTAATACTTCTAGTCCCAACAATCGACGGTTCCACACAAAGAACGACATGCGTAATTTCTTTGAGAACAATTTAGACGAATCTCTAAGGCCTTATGAGAATGCTCTCATGGACTTCGGGGTTCACCTAAAATTGGCTAGACGCATGGGCTGGTATAAGACGACACCTGGCGGCGAAGACCAGAACCAGGTTGAAAAGGTCCCTGTAGGATTGCTTTCCTGCACCTCGCCGCTTGTCAAGAAAAAGAGTTTGAGTTTGAAGAAAAGTAAAGAAAAAAAACGGAAGGCGCTGAAAACAAAACGGATCGTTGGGGTCAGTTCTCTCTTCATAAATACTATTGTATTTATTTTAAATAAAAGCTAGTTTGGATTGCATAAATTTGGATAACTATATATGAAATAACTGTAAAATATGCAGCGGTACCAAGTTAAAAATATGTAATGCCACTTTCGTTTTCTAACATTCTCAGAAACATTCAAGTGCTTCAGCTACACTGTTGGAACCGATACCAGAGATACCACAACTAGATAGTTCAACCTTAGAAGAAGGATATGGTAAGCCTTATTTAAACAAAAATATACTTTAGTTGCTTTTTTGCTTATCATAGTTTTAATTATGATCTTTCTTTTGCAGTGTATGTTGGTTTGCTAAAAGTCCAAATTATCGAGAATCTCTTGCGCTGTCCCGCCGATGGGTGTTTCAAGAACTTTAGGAATAACACCCTCCTTCAGATGCATATCAAGCATTACCATAGGGAGCTTTGTAAGATGCTGGGCAGCACGCCTCAAGTACTAGATCTGGCACATGCGAGGACTAAGCCAACTGAAGCTGAGCTCGCCAAACTAATTGGCGAAGCCGAATCGAAGACGCTTAAAGTTAAAATTACCAGACCGCCTAAGCGAGTTGAGGAGAAAGTTGAACCTAAGCCTGAAATAATAGAATCGCCTTACACACCTGTCAAGTCAGAAGCCGAACCCACACCAAAGTCTCCAGACTCGCCTAAATTACGGAATATTTTGACTAATAAAGTCAAGCGTCCGAGAGTCTTGCTGCCTGTAAGGAAACCTGGTACACTACCGGCCGATCAGTCTTTGTCAGATGTCCTGGGAGAAGTCACGGCTGATTTGGAAGATGAGTCGATTGTCTCTCTGCCCCCTATACCAATGAGTTTAGACTTTGAGAACGTCATCTCTTCTCATACTGTGACTAAGCCTTGGTCTGATAAGAACAAGCGACGGTCGCTTGGTTCCGTGTCTAAGAAGGGTTACAGTGAAGACGAGGATGGATGTGGACCTTCTGACGTTGATACACAGTCGAGTTTCCCTCGCTCCG
Source organism: Choreutis nemorana (assembly GCA_949316135.1). Lineage (NCBI taxonomy): Eukaryota > Metazoa > Arthropoda > Insecta > Lepidoptera > Choreutidae > Choreutis > Choreutis nemorana. Next base: position 3,796,285 of record OX438597.1, on the reverse strand, counting down.
GCACGCCCGACTCCAAGATTGTGGATGGAAAGTTGGAAGGAGTAGTCCCTATGTCTTCAGAGTCAGCGGAGGAACAAAAAGATGGGAGCATGTATATGTACACTGAGAGTTAGTATTTAAAGGTTTCTGCACAAATATGCTTCTTTTAGTTATTTTACGATTCTTTAATAAGAATTCTTAATGCATTTTGTTTATTTACATTCAAAAAGAGACTGCTGCTAAACTGGCTTAAAATGGTTTCAATCTATATTATTTTTAATTTTCATTGGACAGTAATCATGTGAGATATTTATGTTGTTATATTCAAATTTTAAAGGTGTTATGTTTATTTATGCTTTTTTTTGTCGGATACTTTTTCCCTCTCTAAATGATCGTTTGTTTTCATTCTTCAGCTGGGGAGCGTATAAAATTAGTGCATATGAAGCGCGAGGAGATAATAAATTGCCACTGCGGGTTCAGAGAGGAGGACGGGCTCATGGTGCAGTGCGAGCTGTGTCTGTGCTGGCAGCATGCGCTCTGCCATAACATACGACACGAGTCTGAGGTACGTGGACTGTCTATTTTGATTTGATAATCATATTCTTATTGAATCACTGCACTTAAATACAACATAAGGTTTTACACAAAGATACTTGGTGCAAGGGTTTTGCTACTTACCAAGTAAAAATATGACACAGGTACTGATTATTATATTATTATTATTATTATTAGTATTACATCTAGTTTCTCTCCTGCCGGGTTCCAACCTCAAAACTTCTTGCTGTCAAATATAAAGGTTTGCGAGGTTGCATAAGGTAACCATATTATTAGCAATCGGGCGATCAGTGTCCTATTTTTTAGTTGGAAGCAATGTGCGGGTTCTCATTAAGTTCTGGTCTACTGAACTCTCTACAATTTAGTCGGCCTATTAGAAATTGGAGGTATGCGGCTTCTCTTAGTTGTTTTGTTTTGTTTGCAGGTACCTGACAAATATACGTGCAGTATCTGCCTGAACCCTCGGCGTGGGCGTCGCTCGCGTCGGTTCGTGCACGACCAGGACCGGCTGTACGAGGGCCTGCTGCCGGGCGCGGCGCCCGACGACGCGCTGCGCCGCGAGCACGAGCTGGCCGGGAACCTGCTGCGGCTGCAGGCGACCTTGCATGCACTCAGGGTTAAATACCACGTCGCTACGTGAGTTTACTGCAAATGTTTTTTATTGGGTGTTTAACAGGGAGTTGTTGTTAGTCGATCTGTTGGTCATCCATCATCTTCCTGAGGATAATCTTGCTATCTTTCAAATTAAACGAGTGAGCGAAGATCTCAGAGTCTACTGGAACAAGCCGGGGTTTTGATGTATGTATAAATGCTTGTTATATATAACGATAACTCTAGTGTCGTTGATCAGATCGTCTTGAAATTTGGTAAGTAAAACTGAGGTAAAAAAAATACCTACGTTTGAAAATGGTCAAGGGGTTGCCGAGAGATAGGGGTCGCAAGTTCATAGTTCGGAGCGGACGTCTAGTATTAGAACCACATTGATAATTTTATCTTCCCTGAACAGTAAGAAAGATCACCCGAAGCTGTATCTCTGGGCCAAGGATTGGGAGACGAACGATATATCCGCTACTCAAGACAATATCAACTCGGACTACTCAGACTTGAACATAATGATAAACAACATTGACAAGGAGAATCTGCCGGTGAAACCAGAGGAGATGAGAGACCTTGGCATAGATATAAAGACTCCACCTTTGGATGATCAGGTAATAAATAATATATAAACTTTATTCTGTTTTGCTTTTAAAAGACTTATGCACAGATTCACATTTAGATATAGATTTTTCGCATCAAATAAAATCTGTCTTTCATGATCTGAGGAGGAGGTATAATCGCTGAAAGATTTTGGGTTAGTCAACGCGCGCTATGAACCTTTTGCTATCTGGTGGCTCATAAACTTTACCTACTCATCCACCTTTGGAGCCAGGCTATAGAGATATATGGTGAAGCCCTTGCTGAGTCACTAAACTTCTCAAATGCCTTTGGTCGGGTTTGGCATGTTAGCTTATCAAGCAAGCTTCCTTCATTTGGGATTCCGGTTGGCTTCTGGAATTATATTTCAGACTTCATCGGGGATCGTTTTATTAGAGTTGTTTTGGATTGTTTCTTGTCCGAACAACGACCAATTCACGCTGGTGTTCCCCAGGGGTCAGTTCTGTCCATAACTCTTTTCCTGCTACACATTAATAATCTTCTAGTTCCTTGAACAGTTGGGTATGCATGATAAACAAATAAACACATATCGACACACATATTGACTCCTATAGTAACATAATCTTGTGTCTCAGGTGCTAAGCAACGATATGGTATAAACTACATTGATAAGAATAATAACAACATTCAACCGGTAAGCGAAACAATGCAAAAGTTCTGCAATGACTCGGACCCGGAATCAGTAGACTTTACAGACAAATACTTCTCCAGTTCTAGGGTTTATTTATTAAAACTCACTTCTTGTCGAGATACTTTATTTGAGCTCTTGAATTAGCACTGCAGGCAATCTCTGAAAGGGGCGAAGCCTATCTTGTTGTATTCAATGCAGCTAAAACGCAGGCGAGTCTATTTTCCGCCAAACGGAGTCCCTTCCATCTGACTCCAACTTTCCGGGGTGTATCGGTACCTATAATCAATGATCTGCAGCTTCTTGCCATGGAAATATCTTCCGACATGAACTTCGGCGCGTACATAGAACCTACAGCCCAAATGGAAACTAAAAAGCTTGTACCTCCAAGGTTAGGCGATATTTCACACCCAAGCAACGGCATGTGCTTCATAATGTTCAATTAGGCCATATTTTGAGTAAGCTAAGAGTCAAGTATCAGCAGGAGCTTTCGATTCTATTGAAAAGTGAGCTTGACTCATCGGACTTGATGAAGCCGTATTTAAAAACCTGTCTGTTATTGCAGGATAGCGAAAAGTTCACCAGTGGCACCGGGCAACTGGGCTCGCAGACGCTTCTAAGCGGTTTGCTTTCGAGTCCAGGCGGAGTCTCACTAGACCTGCCCATCAGCACTTCCGAACTGGAACGATTGGCTAAAACTGTGCAAGGTAAAATTAATTTGCTGATTATCGACTGAAATTACTTGTTATTTTAAAAATTTGTCAAAATATATTCATTGAATTGTCAAATAGAGGAGAGCGGTGTAGTGCTCGGCCCCCAGCCTGAGGCGGCAATAGAGAACAGCGCGTGCCGGGAGCGCCTGCTGCAGCACCTGACGCGCTGCCAGGCGCTGGTGGACGCGCGACTCGACTCCATAGAGGCGCAGGTCGCAGGTGCGTACACTGTGTAGCTTGCTGATGACTTGTTTTTTTATTTATTCATAACAGGGCAGGCATTTGAACCCAAACCCGCCTGATGTTAAGCGGCGATGAGGTCTAAGGTGGATCATGCCTGCCTAGGAGAGACCTATTCACTCTTGCCTTAAAGAGGCCCAAGTTATATTGGTAAGGGAACACATCGGCAGGCAAAGAATTCCACGCCCTTGCGGTACGCATTATGAAGGAGCTATCGAAGCGTTTAGTCCGGATGGTCGGAATATCTACCACAAAAGGACTTGTTGCATAGAGGACAGTGAACAGTGGCTTAAATAATGAATATTATATAATAAATATTATTAATTAAACATTATTTTTGTAGTTCATTATGTGTTATGATGCAGGTTAAAAATTAAAATTTAAATCAGTTTTTTTAATAATTTCAGAATTGGAATCACAAGATCCATCATTTGAGGATGATGAAACCGTTGACTATTTGCCACGCACCAAGCAGACTATACGAATGCTGATGAGAGACCTTGACACTATGGAGGAACTTGGAATCATTACATAATATCCATAGCATTAACTATCAAATGTGTTACTATTTTTTGATTCAGTCATTTTTTACTTTTAGATTAACAGAAATTACAAACCAGTGAGACCGAGTTGAGAGCTTAATTAGTGTAATTTTCTGCTATCAATAAGGTATGCTATGATATGCTTGATAAAATATTAAGTTGTTTTTAACCCAACATTCTATGAAACTGTAAATATATAAAATAAATAAATATAAGGTGAAATTACAAAAAAAAAACATTTTTATTTAATTTTTATTACCTTAAAATACAGATACAAAAAAAAATTATGAAATCAACCCTCATAGAATTTGGGCAACTGATCACCAAGGATGACACTTCTCTCGACTCCTGATTCCGTGATGACTCCTAAACGGACAACACCTCCAGAGGATCCATCCCTGAGCATGGCCAGGGTGAGAGTGTTGGTGACGAACTTCATTGCTTCCTCCTTCGACATTTTAGGTTTGAAGTTGGCATCAACATAACCATACACATAAGAAGATCCAGAACCACCAATGGAAACGGCTTGACGTTGCACCATACCACCAATAGGCACAGAGTAAATTTGACCTGAAAAAATGATACAAATGTCAGTTTATCATGAACAAAAAATAGGTTTACTTCACCACAATTCTATAAATTAAAAGTATCTCCCATGTTTTCTTCAACTAAATGCTCTAAAGGATTTTGGTCTCAAAAAAACTAAGTACATAAAATCATAGGCAAAGACTACTGCATAGTAGGTTATTTCCTGTTGTCCAAAAGTTGATAGAATGCAAATATACAAATGTATTTTTTATTATTTATAGCTGCAGACCCCTAAGAAATCAAGCACAATTAAGAATCTCCTTTTAAAAATATCTAAATATTGTGTTGGTATCGCTTTTCTGCAACTAAAGTAGAGCATATGGGAGTTGATGTTGTTATTAGAAATCAAATTCCATATGTTATCTGTTCAAGAGCAGTGATTAGGATATTTGTGTAGTCTTTATTTATTTTTGCTAACTTATTCAGAGATGAGTCAGCAGACCCCAATCCATGTACTTTCAGACCCTCAGGGATCCACAGATCATGAGTTATGAAAACAATAACATAACCAAACTGTTGTGTACTCAGTAAACACAATAATAATAACCATATTAATACACAAACATTGGCTGAATTAGAAATAGAATACCTCCATGTCTTTTATCCCAACCAGCAACCAGGATGCCCGCTACAAGGGAGTCTCTGTAGTTGTAACAAAGCTCACGGAAAATAGATGCAGCAGTCTCAACTAATGGAGCCTCACCTAGCTCCATCCTGTGGAAATCTGAAAATTACAAGATATTGCTTACAAAAAGTATTCAAATACAAAGTTTTAAAAATGGTGCAAATCATCAATGATACAGCAATTTGAAAATTTAACAAAGGACAATAACATGTAAGGTAAATGCAATTTTGGAGCAGCCAAAAACAAATTAACTAACCATTCTTATCTTGTTATTAGTGAAATCCAATTTTGTTTTTTTTTTGTTTTCTTTGGTATCATCCACTGTTATTTGTGCAGAATTGCTCCCAACCATTATTCTTTGAAAATTTTTTGCATAAACAATGTTAAACTTGTAATTTTACTGGTGAATTATAATTGATCATCTCTGCACTACACTAGTATGTATGTATTCTTAGAAAAGTAATGAGAGCACAAGATGTGCATAGTGATTTTATATAGTAATCCATGCAAATTAAATCTAACTCTTTTGTAATTTAACACAATTTTCTGTTTACACTCAAATTGACTTACATTATAATATAAAGATACTAATAAGCATTTAATATAATGTAATTCAGAGGACATCCTTGAGTTCTCTCAGGTATGGTCTTTTACATGGAAATTACTTAGTGTTAAACTTACTCAAATGATAAGACACAATGTCAGCGATCGCTTGCGTATCGGCAGCGGATCCGGACCTGCAGCAGTAGATTCTGTCTGTGATCTTAGTGAGCTTGTCAGTAACTCTGTTAGCTATGTACGCGCCGGTGGTGGTACGCGAGTCAGCGCCGATTACCACCCCACCATCAAACTCGCACGCCATGATCGAAGTGCCGGTACTGTGAGGAGCGTTCATCCAACCCATAGACGGATCAGCGTAAGCGTTCACCACTGAAGTCGCCATTATTCTGGAAATTTCAGATGAAAGTAGTGTTTCAAGTAATCTCACGTATAAACTCACCGTATAAAATATTTATAGTTATGATAAACCCTTTTAAAAGTCGCTGATTGGATTTTAGTGGTTAAACAGAAAAGCGTCGTCAAAATTGAGAAGGTTATAGTTTGACAATTTTTAGTCGTGTCACAGGTAAATGAATGCTTTTAAAAGTACAACACTGTAAAACTTGTATTGTGAGTATAAAATTATGAATTTAAATATTCGAACTTACTTGTTTTGTTTTATTAAGTTCTCAAAAACAATTTTTGAAAGTCACGGTTCCAGTCCGGTGTATATCTGTCAAATGCACGGACAGCTGTCAAAAAACTGACAAATCATTTTTGTTTTCATTGTACGCATAATTTTATGATGATGCTGAATCTTTATTTTTAGTTTAATTTACATACATAATGATATTTAATTCAAAATTAATAATTGTAAACTTGCTTTGCCAAAATGAATTACCAAAGATGAAAGTAGAACGTTTTCATTTAAAATTATCATTCCATTTTACTCAGAATTTATAAGGAATTTACAGTTTTATTAATTATGTATATTAATTAAAAGTTTTTGTCCAGTATTTTTCAATTTCTACATAGAAGAAAAATTCAATATATAACTTGAAAACTTGAAAAGAAAAACGTCGCCATCTATTGTCAAATATAGTAATTTTTATGATGTTTTGGAACTGACAAAAAAACAGTTACAAAGTTTTTTTAATTTTTAAAATTAAAGTTTTCATTATTAATGGATATTAATTTTATTTTATTAATACGGATAGACTGACAGCGGCTTTATTTTAAACTATGTAGTGGTTATGAATGGACGCACAAGAAAACTTTGAACTGTTTCAAAACTAAAAAACTTATTGGGACAAATGCATGTTAAGACCACAAATGACCGCGTACAATAACCATCTACAGCACACAAATTACAAGTCCATCAATTCCAGGGAGCAGTAGAGTCAGCTTGGAATGTTGGTGTTACAAGTGGCTTTAAAAAGGTTGATGGCACGGTTTTATTGTAAGTAAGTAGAAGCCACAAAATGCGTAAGTAGAAGAGTATTAAGTAGGTACTTTTTAATCTAGGCAGTGGCGGATTTACCAATAGGCTGAGTAGGGTAGAGCCTAGGGCGGCAGATTTTAGGAGGCGGCAAATTTGGCTCATAAATTTGTATCTTACAGAAAAAAAACATTAATAAAATAGTATTTTAGTACTCCGAAGAAGTAATACTCTAACTTGTGTATTTGATAAAGTAATAAACGCTCTGTAAAAACTTTTATGATTATTAAATAACTTAAAATAACTATTTTGCACGGGGCTTCGCTCGCATTAAATTTAAGACCTTCTAGACAGTGAAATCAATCTGGGGTAGCCAGCGTACTCCCCTGAAACTCTCATAAAACATGTATAGAATAATTTTGGACGACAAATTAAAAAAGAAATCCCGACTATCCACTAATTTGAAAAAATCATGCAAACGCATTGCTGTAAGAATAGAGCAAAATGCTTCAAGAACGGTGACATTATTTGCAAGAGGAGGCAAATAATTTGTTTTGATAATTGCCCAAGTTTAAGCCATTCCTTTTAGTTTTGAATTTAAAAATAAATCTAATCTTAATTCACTCCTTCAGAGATGGAATTTTAGAAAACGATAAAGTACTTGTTTCTACATCTCTAGTTACTGGCCGAAAACAAAGTTTCATGTTTCTTACTCTAAAAGTGACGAATTAGTCACTTTGATTATTATACGATTTATACTTTCGGATAATCCTTTCTTATTCCTAATCTACGTCTTAAAAAGTACCTAAAACAACAAAGTTTCATGCTTCTGGCTCGATAAATGACGGACTTCTTCATAAAACTTTTAACCTTTTAAAGTGTTAAATTTCGAAAAATGCTTTCTTATTCCTTTTTTAATTCTTAAAAACAAAGCCTGGGAAAAAATCCAACTTTCTCTGTTCAAGGGTTTAGGCTGGGCGTGTACTCAGTGACTCAGTGGGGTAGTGACTCAGTGAGTAAGGCCTTCTCTTTTTTGTATATAGATTGAGATGTTTTTTAGGTCAGAAGTATACCCAAAGACAAAGACTATTTCGCGTGTAATCTTTACTAAATCGTGGGCTGTAAAAATAATGTAGAAACTGACACAATGATCCCCTAGTCCACTGTCGTCACAATAATGCTAAAAAACGGGAAAAGATGATGTAATAATAACGATGACATCAAATTGCAATTTCATTGATAAAATAAATGTAATTAATATGAATACAAACATTAGGATCTAATTTGTGAGGTCAGCAGGGGTGGCAAAAAATTTATAGCCTACTGGCGGCAAATATGGGAATCCGCCTCTGCCTCTACGTAGGAACGTAGGTAAATAAATATTTGACTTGAAAATGTTTACTAGGTAAGAAAATGAGACAAAATAAAAATTCTCTCACATAATACATAATACCTGAGTTATCTATTCAATTAATTTCTATTCCTTTATGAATCTACCAGACTTTTAAACGATAGAAATGAAAATGTAGTTTTGCAAAGTCACGGCTAGCGTGGGTGTCCTCCACTCATTAGCACCTTTTGTCATTTTCAAAAAGGATCTAAAAAAAAACAAAATTCGCTACCCACTATTTTGTACATCATCGCAGAAACGATGTTTATTTAAACATTTATAAAAGGCTATCTGAGTTGAATGAGCGGACGTTTTTGATAAATCACTTTTTTATTCGACGCCTTATTCAAAAGGACTATCGAATTTATATTTATTCATAAGGGACGCGATTCGCCACCGTTGTTCAGAGAGACACGAGTCTTAAAAATCATATGGGAGTAGTTCGTCTATCATGTTTTGGTACTTTCAATTTTAATCATTTTAAATATGTTTTGATTGACATTTTTATTTTCTTAATGATCTATTTTTATACTTTTGTTAACTGGGATCAATTGTAAGTACAAACAACTCTTTATTCTCGATTCGAGAAAATATCGATATGTCTATAAAAAATATTTATACTTCTTAGACATCGCAGATTTGAAGCAATTGCCCAGATAACTATGTAGGTATTTTATTCTTACTAAAATCAATTTATTAATATATTTCCAAACATAAAATTATTAATATGTCATACTATGCCTTTTTAAGGCTTTTCTTATGTAAACGATTTATTTTTCAAAACTATAAAATGTTGATAATATCTTCATTGTATCAAAGTCCGGGATCCAACTATGATTCTTAGTTGCTCAGCATTTATAAGTAGGCGTATTATTGAACTCTGGGACAATCGCGACCCGATACGCGCGCGGTTTTTTACTCAACGTGATCTTTGGACCCCTCGGTCTTTAGGCCCCTTGGTCTTTGAGGCCCCTTATGGAAGTGGCTGTCAATCGTACTTGAATAATGACGCGTGCGGTGGTAGAGTTTTGTATTTATTTATTTTATACAGACTCCCCCGCCGACTAGACAATGACCAGATGTTGATATTTTTTTCAACATTAACAATGTATTTTATATCTCGATGGCGTATTGTGATGGAGATGTGCCAGTTTCCGTTGAACCTTGAATGGACGAATAACTGACAAGTTTAGCTAAGTCAGCTGGATATGATTTTGTATGGATCTCCATATTTTATATTAATGCTTACTATTACATATGTACGTGTCACTGTTAGGTGCATTTGTTTTAATGTTCAGATTGATTCCTATTATTGGCTTAGTAAATCAATTATTCTGCTAAAATGATTATATTTTATGTAAACTTTAAAGGATTGACCCTTTAAAACATCGTGACTTTTGCTGATCTGACGGTGCGATGACGGTTTACGCCTACATATATAGATGTAACTTACTATCAATTCGTTACTAAACTAAAACGAAATTTTTCTTCGAGATTAAGTCTAGTTTACAGTAGGAATATCAGACTATTTGCATGGTTTGTAGTATTCCTCGTAGGGGCGGACTCAATCAGTCACTGATTTATTGTAATAATTGCTTATCTGTATAATGAAAAGTATAACTCAAAGTTTCTTGTATCCAGCGAAATATAGACAACCGGTCTTACATACCTTAAAAATAACATAACTCAATGTTTAAATATATATTGTCTAAAACCACCAAACATAGATAGGTCAAGTAAGTATATACTAATATAGGTATGTATTTTAATCGATCATGGACTTTCATCATCATGAATTTTTATATCCGATGTCAGTGAGAGTGACATTGTCGTGACAAGTATAAAAATAATAATAATAATAATAATCGTTTATTTGTTTGATTTAAGTGTTTGATACAGGTTTTATTTCTAATTTAATTATTGTCTGCCCTATTGGCGTACAAATATTAGATTGTCAAATATTAAATAATACAAATACATTTTAAAAATTACTACAATTAAATAATGATGTCAAACTTAAAAAAAACTAAATACAAATCATTCATTTTTTAAAATTAAAATATTGCTGTATGTCATAAAAACATTGCTGTAGTAGCCATTTATTAAGTTTTATTTTTAATTGGTTCAATGGGATATCTCTTAATTCCTTAGGCAACGCATTAAAAATTCTGACACACATTCCCTAATATAGTAGACTTCTTCTCCGTAATTCCATAGTAGACTTCTTCTCTATCGACTTGTACCGGCTTTTCTTCGTGAAGAATATTTGCTTTCATGTTCATGTTCCAATGAAATACCCATTTTCTAAAAGGCAGATTAACGTAAAAATCTGCTGCCAACTGATGCGTCTATTAAAATCGAATCTAAAAATTTGCTTAAAAGTGATGAATTTGATAGCTGATCAGCCTTTCAGATACTGGGTGATAGTGCATTTTTACATCTATAGGGTTTATGAACGGTTGCCGTTCTTAAAGTAGATACCTAAGTATTTAGTTAGTAAACACGGGCCGGGCAAAAAACATCCATTTTTCGTTGATCTACCTTTCAGAAACTGGGTAGAAGTAAAGCATTAGAAAATACGATTTCAGGTCATATAGAAGGAATAAACATTCTTGAAGCCAGAGAACTAACGTCAAAGCTAAAAGCTAGACTTGGCTTTACTCCAGCTTTTCATCGACACTCGAACTTTCTCTTACAATAAATAACTTGGGAGAAATTCTTTAATAAAACCAATAAACTTCAGAGCGGTTTTTTTTTACAACTGCCTGACCCGCGATATTGCTCGAGATTAAAGTTTCTTTAATGAAATACTCGAAAGCGAATGTAGACGGTCAAGTGGAATGTAATGATGTACTATGATTCTGTTTTTATCTTAACCTTTTTTTATCAGTAGTGAATTTTTGTTGGTATTTTTTTTCTTAAAATTGAAGTAACAATGCTTAGCGAAGTTTTTCGAGAGCAGCATAACAACAGTAAACTTTTATAGGATTAACTTTATTGGTCCGGAAATGGAGATTGGTCATACATTCATGCAGGTCTCCTAGTATAACTAAGCACGTAGCCAAGTGTTCATGTTTCAAACATTGTCAATTACTAGTGGAAAAATAAATGGAAAAAAAGAAGTTAATTCCTTTCATATCCCTTCTGTTCTCTGTACAAACGGCCCATTTATGTAGGTACATTTAGACAAGCTATTTTATTGAAAGCACGCGCCAGAGCGCTCAACTCATTTTTATATTATTTTTCATATGTATAGGTACTTACCTATTATTGTAGGTGTGGGTTCCCCTGGGAGGCTGCGGGTGGACGGATTTGGAGTGGGGTAAGAGGGTAAGTCCGGCCCCTAAAAAGTTATGTATTTTTTCTCCTCTTTTTTCCCATCGACGTGATGAAACAGGGAGGGATATTGATCCGGCCCTGGCTGGCAGTTATGTTATAAATACAAGTAGAACGTAGTTTTTACTGTAATGCCCGAACCATAAATATAAAACCTTAGGATTCTACCTTTAACTGCTTTTTTATCTCGAACAAACATGTTTAGTTGTAGATATTGTGTACACCTGTGCTGAAACCATACATAATAATAGTTGTCAGTTATAAGGTAGAGAATTAATAATTTTATTTCTAACGGGGCAGGTGATTGAGTTTGAATATCGGCATGCGTCCATCCTTTATGTCATCGTGGCTGGGACAAGCTGCTGTGAGCTGAGCGGTAGGAACAGTACCCCTGCGCATATACAACCTGCTCCAGATTTATTTCAATAATAAAACTCACGTTTGATTGTTTTCCACGAGTTAGCAATCATAACAGATCAGATATTAAAATAAAACCACGTATAATAATTTTCCACAATTTAGTTATTCATTACAGTGTAAAAAGGATAGGAAAACTAAAAAAAGAAAAATGTGTGGTCCAAGGCCACTTAATATTTTTTCTAACACATACCAAGAAGGAAGTTGTCATGTTTTTTAAAGTAATTAAATGTTTGTAAATACGACAAGCTGTTCAAATATTCTTTGTATTGTACACCTATGTAGATACATAAACGCTTAGTATCTACTTAGCGTTTTTGTTTTCAATATTTTTTACAAATATTAAAATAGGTAAGCTTTTTATATCATGATTATTTAATTATGAAATGAAAACAGTTGAATAGTAACATTGAATGAACTTTACCATCTTATTGTTATATGTTAGCCAGTTAACTTTTGGAAAGCGTGTCTATATTTTTTACATTAAGTGAGTGTTTGACTTAATTTTCACGAAAAACAGACATACATTAAATGAGAATCTCTTAAAAATATGACGAAAGATTTTAACTTTTTTGCCTAACATTTTAAATAAAAATTCTTATTTTTATTTGTTTACGCTCATACGTCAATGAAAAAATCGAGACACTTGTTATAACATGGATAATATTAAAATTTACATAAAAGGCCTCAAAATTCAATATTTGTTGAGTAATTTTAACTAGTTACATCGTAGGATTTTTTTAAAACTATTTTTATTCATTTTTAACTTTGATTACTAGATTTAAGCACGCTGTATATGCAGGAATTAAACATGCGTTTTTTTGCTACGGCCACCTTTTGTTGTGCGCAATACAGCACGTTCTCAATGCGGACTCACTCTGGGGTCACTTTTTGGGGATTATTTTACATTGTACAGTAAAACTCGGACAAAGCAAGGGCTTGTTGACTGACCGAATGGACCTTTTTTCATGGATAAAACGATGGATTACTGAATGAATAGCACATCTTGATTCTGGACGAGTGTTCGGAAAATCCACAGAGAAGATAAGCATCGGCAATATAGATATCTTGCTGATGAAGATGAGACGTGTAATTGGTTTAGGATGACTCCACTAATGTACATATCTGTGTTGAAATGTGTGTATTGCACCTGGTTTTAGAAACGTTACACGTTAAAAATCTTTTAAGGACCAACCTTCCCTGTTTGAACTTAAGTAGTTAAGTTGTACAGCATAAGAATTTTACTTTTTATGTGAAGCTTTATGTGTGGCCGTCTACTACTGTACTACTTACCATAAATCATTTATTTTAGAATACTACTTACAAATGGATATTTCGTCCGAGACATCTTTTGTCTATCGAGCTTATGTCTTTTCTGGGAGTTAATTCAATTTATCATCTTTTAAATTATATCGTAATTTGTTTAACATTTTACGCATAAAAAGGTAACAAACAGAGATTCTTTCGTATATTTGAATGGGTAAAAAATGTATGAAAAAATGTAATCAGCTAAAAAATGTATGAAGTAAAAAAAAGGAACTAAAATCATTACCTTGTTTACGGCTCGTTGTAAAAAGTCCCCTTTTAATTGATACTGTAATTAGTTTATTGTAGGGTGGCTTTTTACTTGTCCGCTAAAGTATGAGGTGCGACATTCATTACATTTTTTATTATATGATGAAAAAACGGCTGTGGTAAAATTACTTCGTGGGCGACCGCATTATAAACGTTACAATTTTTATAACAAATCAAACATTGGTTTTAAAATTAACTATGTGTTTTATTTTTTATTATTTTATCACTACATAGTATGAACAAAGTCGCTTCCCGCTGTCTGTTCCTATCTATGCTTAGGAAGGTTAGAGGAAGGTTTAGGTCTTTAAAACTACGCAACAGATTTTTATACGGTTGTTTTAATAGATAGACAGATTTAAGAGGAAGGTTTATATGCATGTAATACATGAATAACATCCGTGCGAAGCGGAGGCTGGTTGCTAGTTGAGAAAAAAAATAATAAAAGTTTACCTTTAATTAATTTGATACCTTACGAAACAAGGTTTCATAGACTAGTGCAATGAATGCGTTCCATGGCTATGTAATGTCCATTGCGAGGGGAAATTCGGTGGATGCCATACGGGTATTTAAAATCCAAAAAAGATGCCTTAGATTTGTCTGCAGTGCACACTTATTGGATAGCTGCAGGCCCCTATTCAAAAACAAGAAAGTCCCACCCTACTAGTTCCTAGTCTTTATATCTTTGAAATATGTTTATTTGTAAAAAAGCACGTCACCTTATTCAAACCAAAAATAGAAAGTCACAGTAAAAGGCGACCAAACAAAAGTTATCTAGATGTACCTCTCCAACGACTATGCATATACTCTAGAAATGCACCTATAATGGCAATAAGGATCTACAACAAATTATGTGGTAAATTTGACATTCAATAAATAAAAATACCATATTTAATTTTCTTCTTTGTAGATGATTTTATGACATCAATGAATATTTAAATGGTAATGACATAGATGTAAGAAATTTTCAGATTCCCAAATAATTGTGACATTGTTTAATCATTTGTAATAAGTTAATTTAATATTAAGTAAAGACTCCTATTTTAGGTAACAAAGACATTTGCACGCTAATACTCCTCGGCAAAACATTTTGAACTGTACTCAATAATCTATTTAAGACCTTTGTAACAAATGTTTCTGCGAATAAATATATTATTATTCATTCCACGTATGAAATAAATAAAATTTTAAACATAGTTAAACTTCAAAAATAACAAACGAAATTAAGTTTGTTTAAATCGTAAATCAGATGTTTGACAAAGTTTTCTGTTTAACTCTATTTATATCGCAGATGTAACCTTGTGTATTGGTAGTGTTTATTTTAATTAGCATTTATTTTATCCATAGATCCGTTTAATTTTATAAATTCTCCACTTAAAATATCGTAACTAAAGTAAATATCTACATGTTCTTCAATGTCTTATAAAAGCTAATCTTAGAAGTCACTGAGCCGATTATAATAAAAAATGTAGGAATGTGTATTACTAGTTTCAGTTTAAAAGAATATCTGGACCTGACTTGATAGATCCTAGGTGAATATTTTAAATCATTGGCTGCTGACACTTGAGGTCCCGGATTCGTAACACAGCTCGGGCTGCTAGGTATCCATACATAGAATATATCTAAATCTAATAAATAATGTATTTATTTTAAATGTAATTAGGTATATCGCTATAACCATAACGAATGTAAGTGAAATATCCCAAATTAAATTATCTACCTACATAAAAATAGCTTGCGCAAACCTGCGATGGGTTTGTTATAAGAACAAAAATAAGTAGGTATATTTACCTAATTGACGAGTGCGTTGTGGTAGGACGACTGATAATACACTTGTATGAATGTTAATTAGAGTTAGGTAATGTTATCACACATACATATATCTGTTATTGTCAGCTCTTTGTTATAATTTGTGAGTCATTTTTGTGTCATTATATTTTTAAAATCTATTTTTCCTGTAAAGCGTCGTCAAGTCAAATAAAGTTAATAAAATTATGTGCAAAAAATTTTTTTTTCAAATTTGAACAGCGAAAACTCTAGAATAAGTTGGAAGAATGGATGTTTATTATAAAACACAAGGCATTATGTAAAATTATCCAACTACGGTAACACCATACTTTAGTTGGACTACTTCCACTTCTGTCTACATGTTATATTTCCGCGGCTAAACAACTGCAAGAACATTGATAAATTTTATGTAAAGTCTTGAAAAAATCAAGTTTGGGTAATTTAATTCATATGAAAAATGTATAAAACTACTTAAAAGCAATAAAAAATGTTAAATTTAAACTGAACACTTGCCACGCGACCCCGTGGCGTGAAATTACCGGGGTTGTTTTTTTAAAAAAAGGTAAAAAACCGCAAAGGGCATGCGTGCGTACTTCCTTCATAAATCCCCTCTTTAAAAAGGTGTAACAGGAATAATTTGTGTTTTTTTCGCGTTCGCGTGCGTAGAAATAGGGCGGGTGAATGTCAAGTGAGCACGCTTCCTGTATTGTACTTTATTTAGGGTTCACAAATTAAGTAAATCAAGACATGGTTCTTAAATCAATAAGGAATATTCTTTTTCAACTAAAGTTCAGACCTGGTTTTTTCGAAGTAATTATTTAATATATAAATATAATTAACGGATTTGGCTGATTAAAGTAAATAAAAAAAAGTTGACTCGAAGCCATTTGAGTTTAGTCAATACTTAAACGCTATTTTAATTTCATAGTTCAAAGAACTTCACTCTTAATTTACTTAAAAACACGTTTAGAAATCAGTGCTCTGTAATTGGTTCACATGAATTATCCTTTTGTTGTTTTAGTTTATCTCCCGGACCTATTTTGTTAATGTCGTAAACAACACCAACTTACCTAAATTAACAATTAAAAGCGATACCAATGTATGCTTTGCCTTTAAAAATTCCAACCGCGGTCAGTTAAAAGAATGAAAATCGGATTAGGAGTATTAAGGAGCGCGGTGAATGGTATCTTTGAAAATATACACGTTGGACTTTTTTGCAAATTAGAGAAACGGCGAAATGAAAAGCTAACCGTTACTCCTTTAACAGTCCGGTCCTAACTAAACAAAGGCTAGAAAATTAATACCTTTGTCCATTAATCAACTTAAAAGGTTTACGTGTCGCAAAAACTTTTAGAATAACCCTTTTTACGTCTCGAAGTACCGTTCGGCGATGTAGAACAATTTTTTTTTCTTTTCTTTTGTTCTTTTTCTAAGCTTTTTACAACTGTCTCAAGCCGGGTGCCGCTCTTTGTTATTTAGTTCAAATAATTCATTTGCATATTCCGTTTTCGGTAGATTTGCATTCTCTTCCCGTCCAGCTATTGACGGGTTAACATTATTTTACTAACAAAAACATGGTAAAATAATAAAATGTAAATCTGTGCCCTTGTCGATGTCTGAGTTTTAAATTAAAATTCCTTTTTTTCCAAGAATGGTCCGAAAAATTTGTTTTGTAACTTTTGATGACAAAGTGATACAACAGCCAACGACAAATTTCGGACTCTTTGCGACCTCCACTCGATAAAGACAATCAGGTATGGAGTCAAAATATTGTTTTATAAAGTCCACCTCGACTGGTTATAGAACCCAGTAAGTAATAATTATTAAAATCAGAAAGTTGACCACTACGTTAGCCGGTCGTTTAAATAAATATTTTAAGCTTACAGAGATATTCAGTATTTGCCTATGTGAAATCAAAACTGCATGAATTTATAAAAGGATTACACTGCAACATGTTTTAATATTCATTCAATATCGGACAAAAAAATGGGTAGAGCGGATCGACAAAAGATTTTTTCTACTTTATGGATAATACGAGAGATATTTTTTTGATATAGCAATCACTTTTAAAGTAAAAATGCATAAATGGTATGCTCGGGCTGTAAAGGGACAGTTTGCAGGTACTCGCGTTTTTGCATTTCCTTTCCTTGCTTTTTATAATAAAACTTTCTTTTAAATAAATAATCCCTGCCCGGCTGACAAGTATTCTTAAAATAATAATCTTCGGAGTTGCAAAAGAGTTTGTTTTTTGCTTGACAGTTGCGACTGCATTTTTTTCTCCGCCGTGTCTTTCCATTTCGAAGTAGGTATTTCTAGGTTAGGGCAGGGGTGTAGTTACCGCCATATCATCCCATCAATGATATGGTGGTGTTTTTTTATAACCTAGGTCATACTTCCTGAACAAAATCCGACTTCAGTAAAATTTATCGTTACTAAAACTGATGACCTAAAAAAGGCCACCAGTTTGGGCAAGTTCCTTAACAAATTTTGATAAAGGGAACGTCTAAAGCTACCTTCGCCTCTGGGTTAGGGTACGTATGAGGGTGTGAAAGTACGGAGGGTGAGGACCATAAATTGGAAGACCTCATTTGAATTTCCAATCAGTACATTTATTGAAGCTGTAGCGGGGAGGGTCGGATGTTCTTGGGAAAGGGATTGTTTTTCTCTCGTTTTAGCATTTTTATTTTTGCTGATGTAAAACAAAAGGAGAACTGCGGTTGTGATTTCAGAGCTATGTTTCTTACGAAGACGATAGGGGATTGACTATTAACTTGTGGTCTATTTATACCTGAACTGGTTTCAGCGTTTTATCTTAAGAATACAGACAAGTCTTTTATTAGGATTATGACCTAAAGTTTGGCAATAAGGATCGAATCCATCGACGGCAGTACCAACACAACCACCCACCCACCAATCAATGAGTTGCCTTTATAGAGATAGGTTAGTCTTAGGTACCTCTCGTGTATGTTAATTCTATGATAAGACATGTTTAAGTATCTCGCCATTGTTTGCTTTAAATAAATAATTTTATCAATCTACCTACATAACCTTAAAACAATATAAATAGAGACAGGTAGCATAATCATGAAAATGTGTAATATGATACATGACACAATATGATCACAATACTATAAATAAGGCATAGGCTACACTCCCACATATATAATACATAATCACAATACTATAAATAAGGCATAGGCTACACTCCCACATATATAATACATAATCACAATACTATAAATAAGGCATAGGCTACACTCCCACATATACAATACATAATCACAATACTATAAATAAGGCATAGGCTACATTCCCACATATACAATACATAATCACAATACTATAAATAAGGCATAGGCTACATTCCCACATATACAATACATAATCACAATACTATAAATAAGGCATAGGCTACACTCCCACATATACAATACATAATCACAATACTATAAATAAGGCATAGGCTACATTCCCACATATACAATACATAATCACAATACTATAAATAAGGCATAGGCTACATTCCCACATATACAATACATAATCACAATACTATAAATAAGGCATTACCTACACTACTTAGCTACAATCTAGGGACTGATCGTGTACACGGCTAGTGGCTACTCATCACTACATAGTATAAAACAAAGTGGCTTCCCGCTGTCTGTCCCTATGCATGCTTAGATCTTTAAAAATATGAAATGGATTTTGATGCGGTTTTCTTTAATTGATAGAGTGATTTAAGAGGAAAGTTTATATGCATATAATATATGCATAATACCCGTGCGAAGCCGGGGCGGGTCGCTAGTCAACGTATAAATTGGAATGACAACATAATTCCTGCTGCTGTAAGCCTACTGAACGACACTAAAGTCCAAAAAATCCACATCCATGTACTTTTAACAAGTATTTTGGTCACCTACAATGACATGCAAGTTTATTAAATTTTAGCTTTCCTCTCATTACAGTGTGACCTCACCCTAAGAATAGTCTCGATATAATTTATCACTTAACCAAATCAGAGGAATATTTGCTGACAAAACATGTTCCTTATAATACATTCTACAAAAGATAAAGGTCTGGGACGTATTAAATTTATACTTTAATCCTTCACACATTGTGAACTGCTTGTATGGGATCGATTGCGGTGAAGATATTAGATAAGTAGGGATTTCATTTATTTATTTATTTTAATTTACTAATAGTTTTGCCTGCGACTTCATTCGTAAATAAAATGTATTTTTAAAACAAAGTTCATTCTTAATGATATAAAAATTTTAATTACGTAGTTTTCATGGTCACCTCCTATATAAACATATAAGTGATAAATGGATAATCATCATTAGAATAATAATTAATAAAACTAGTTTTTTTAGTATTTAAACAGAATATACTTTATGCTGGGTTACTACAAGATTACATGAACACGTGTTTTGTAAGATTCGTAGTAATTGCTACGAGCTACGTGGCATACTACGGATATACTGATTACTCCGGATGCTAATACAAATCATTATTATATTTTGTTTTGTTTGTATCGACTATCGAGAATTCGAAGTATAGTTTTTACTTTAAAGAATCTTGTTTCTTTTATTCCTTTACTGTTACAGCCATATTAGTGACATATTTAAGTAATAAAAGTTATTAAAACATTTTGATGGTCTGTCTTTATTTGTTCCAGTTGGTTTTATTTCGTCCTTCCACAAAATCGGTAAATATTTCAACGATGCAAGAATTATGTAAAACTTTGGAACGAAACTATAAAGAATTTTATCCTCAAATCAATGAAGTCACAAAAAGTGTGGTAAAAAACAAATTTAAATCTGAAACACGTGTACTGTTGAAATAATAGACAGGCATGTGTCGGATAGAAGATTAAGCAAGTGTCGAACATTTCCTAGAAAGTTCATTTTTATTAAATAAAATCCCTATTCCTTCTCCAAATACGCTTGTTTTGCAGATTAAAAACTCGTTTAGCTTTTTGCTTCGAGAATGTATAAAAAATATGCCTTTTGCGCAGAGATTTAAGATAAAACACATTTGCGGATCGCCAAGGATTAAATCCGAAGATTAAATATTAGAACTCTTTTCACCTGCTTCTATTTAATAAGAATTTTATCTTTAAAATGTTTAAAAATTTACCATTAGTAAAGAATAATCATTTAAATTTATGTATTTTTTTTGTCACTTATCGATACCTAATACATCATAGTTAAAGCTACTTATTTAAATTACAAAGCATTTTTTCATAATATTGATTTTGACATATTGTAAAAATTTCTTTAGCATAATAATGGTTAACGTTTTGGACAGCATTTACTTATGAACAAAGCAGATTGGACAGGCGAAATAATATTGCTTTAAAACATCTGTTACAATAGTTAGACCTCTTCAATCATGGTATCACTTAACATGGGGCAAAAAACTGGACGTTATGGTCTTCGAGTGGTCACGCAGCAGACGGCAGCTGTCTTCGACGAAAAAGATCCGCAGAAAAAAGTACATTGAGGTTAGGAGTGTGCCGCTAGCACCGCCCCCCGCATTTTTATCTTGGATTTACAATATTTTATACTACCTAAAATGCTACTATGCTGTAAGCATCTCGGCATAAGAGCCAATTTAGGAATAGATCGAAAATAACATTTTACGTATTGTTTTGTTTATATTCTTGAATGTACTAGAGGATATCTTATCTTCAGTACCTATTGCAGATTGTATTTTTTTTTAATGTAAGCATATCTTAAGTAAGAAAATATTAAAGAATATCTATTCGGATTAGAAATTGTCATCATATCATAACTGTCCAGAAAACAAAAAAATAAAAAAATGCCTTAAAATGGTATTAATCTAAGAAACCCAAATTTATAAATAATCTATTATTCATATGGTTTTGTTACAAAAATTGAGGGTGTAAGTGTGAAAAATCACAAATTAGTATCTTTTTATCGAAGACCCTATCTTTTTCCTTTGGCGCCTTCCGTGATTAATGAAATACCAAACATTTTTGCGGATTCTTTTCTGAACGTGCCTGTATAAAAAGCATTGAGTTTTTATAGACATAAATGAATTTTTGTAATATATCGATACGTTTTACAATAAAAGCGCGCTTTGTGCAGGTTATTTTTTATTGTCAGCCAGTACGACACCTGCCTTGGCACGAACCTTGCAAAAAGTTTTTATTCGATAGAGGTACCGATGGATGGATTTATTTAGAAGTGCTTACTTAGAAATGGAAAAAAGCACAACAATATGAGTAGAGTCGCAAAGATTTAGGTAAAAATTAAAGTCAAGATGGTAATAAAGTTTAATAAATAAAGCAAAAAATGCTAATTTACATAAATGACTGAATGATTTTTATTTGATGAATTAAGTCGGAACTACTTGAGTTGACTTTAGTCTACTGTTTTTACCTTTCAAAAAATAAATTCACAATTTAATGGTGATTAGCAAGAAGAAAAAGGTGTAAGAAATATTAATAATACATTGTTATCATAAGTATATAACAGTAGTATTGCATTTAATTATAAGTGTATAAATACAATGTATTGAGGGTACCTTCTACGATACTCTCAATACTGATTGCCTCCTTATGTATGTTTAACATTGCGACTCTATACAATTTTGTTCCACCCACTAGAGGCAGAGTTAAACCGAATTCTTTTTATGGGCTGTTTTTTTTTCAAAACGCTATTTTAGAATGAAAACTGCAACATCCGCTGGATTTGGGTCAGGCGACAATGGTTACATTGAGAATACTTCGTGCGATTTGTATACCACATGTAGGTAAGTGATAGAATACTAAATCACATAAAAAAACGAACCATTTGACGGATACAGAACAGATTCTTAGAACTTCAGTTACTCATAAATAGTTTTTAAAATTCTTCCTTGAATTCCATTTTAGTTGACTTGTATTTTATGTATTCGAAATAAGTAAAAAGCAGGCAATTTCAATAATGGTAAATAAAATCTCCGTCTCAAATGAATATTGATAAATTTCATTATTTGGATCTGAGTTGAAACTATCCCAGCGGACTTGTTACCAGAGCACTACGACTTGGATCACTAAAACATGTATGTTTCATCTCCAGCTACATTTTCGCTTATTATCAGATTATATTGTGATCAAATGCTTGCCTTTCACCCATAAACAAAATATAGGTAAAAAAAATCACGATAACCTCATCTGAAATTGGTTAGTACATGTTTAAAAGCGAGCAAAGAAGCGAGAAAACAATCGTGAAGGACAAAAAAACAAATAGACACCGTCACACCTTGGATTTACTTAATTGATACATTACCGATTTGACAATAATTGTATTGTCCGAGATTTTAAATGAGTTTTCGCGTTACTGTGTTAAAGCAGCACCCATGTCGTATTGTCTTTAGCCCTCGACGAATCGACAGTTTTGTTAAAACATTTACTTACATACAGCACTATATGTAAGTAGCTATATACCTACACGTATGTATATGCTTCGGTTATATTTTTTCTTCAGCAAGGCTGTTCTAAATGATTGATAGCTCTCATTGTTAGCTTAAACTGTGTAATAAATATTCATACAGGCTTTTTATGAATATTTAGTGTGTAAAAAGATGGAAATGGACTGGCTTAGAAAAAAATATGCTTCACTCACAAACAACAATTATATCTTTCAACAAAGGAATCTTGTTGAGCAATAATATTTCAAAGGTTTTTTTAGTTTTCCTCTATTTTCCGGCCGCCGTCACCTTTTTGTCTTTTAAACTGGGCTTTTCGAAAAATCTATTGTCAATTATTTTCTAAATGGCATATATTTATAAAATAATTTCCAGACAATGGGATTTTTGCGGCATTGGTCCATGAAATTGGTTTTTGCCGTACAAATATCATAAGTCAAACTTCGCTAATGACCACTTATCCTGATTAGTTCTCATCTTTCAATTATTTATTTTAACGTCAAATTTTTTTAGAAATAAAATATGTTGTTTTCTCACAAAACATTCTTTTATTATGTATCCAGCACACAAACATGAATTATTAAAAAATAAAAAGGTACGTTGATTACTGAAACATTTTTTTAAGTTCTCAACGAAATCAACTTATTTACATACATGTTAAAAGTATTATTGATAAATAAATAATATAGATTTTTTCATTAAATAGTTACACTCTTACTTAAATTATCACGCATAACCTAAAATACTTTCAAACTTTACAGATTTAGCTTGAAAATAGGTTCAAATTGAAATTAATAATAGGTAACTTAACCGTTGCTTTGTAAAATGTACAGTTTAATGTTTCATTACCTAAACATAATAATAATATAACATAAATTGCTTCTTTTTGTACTTAATCAAGTGATACAGTCTTATTTACTTACATTTGGTCACTCCTAAGATCAGCTTCATAGATCACTACAAAAATATTACATAGTTTGTATTATATACCAAATTCCTTAATTAAATCTCCTTATAATTTGTTGACTGCTGTTTTATTTTACCTACAGATACAGTTTAGTTCGAAATAATGAAAAAAGTATTTAAATGCATATTTAAGCCTCTGCTTAGCTAAATAAAAGTAAAATAAAGAGGTAGGAACTACAGTTATGTTACAAACTGAGCAAACTGTTAAATTAGTGGTACAATTACATTTACTCTACATCAATAGCTAGGATTTGAGGATTTATCTAACAACAATATAGCTACATAGACAATCTTTGGCCTTAATGTAACTAGCTTATTCAATAAAATGACTAAATATATATTTTCTACAAACTATGCAGCTATACATGAGGTAACTATAAGGTACAAGTAAGCGATGACTAGGGTAGCAGGACTGTGTAGGAGGCCTAGGCGTGCTGAGCGCGGCCCAAGTGGATAAAGAACGCGACTCGGTCGGAACTGCGCTCGCCACACTTGTTGCACATAAATGGATCGTTGTATCCGTGGAAACCCATATGAATAGTGTGCATCGTCAAGTCACCGAATGTTATGTCGCAGTACTGGCATGAGTAACTGCTAGGCGCGGAGGACTGCACGTCGGCGGACGCCTCGGATTCAGAATCTGATCGGTTTACAGCTTCACGTGTCTCGTCCTCATGTTGCAGTCTCAGAGCTGCCGGCTGCAGTTTAAAGGCGCGGCCTTTTCTTCTGTTCTTGAGAGTAGTCGGTGTGACAGGGGTCTGCTGCTCCGACGGCGGAGGCGAGCCGGCTTCGCTTGTTTTGGTGTTGGTGAGGTCGAGGGCATCGTTATTTTGTACCGGGGATTCGGTTCGTGCTGGTGGGGTTCTCGGCTGGCTGGCAGGGGAGCGGGAGGGGGCAGGGGAAGCACCCGCCTCTGATGATCTATCACCGAATGGCAGGTTTTGGAACATTGAAGTAACCGGCGATGTTTGAGGTTTCTCAGTTGGGTTATCTATAGACTTAGGTGACATTCTGGACTCGTAGTTGTTGTTCGGTGGGAATAAGAAGGAGTGAGGGAGCAGAGGTGGCAGGTAAGGCAGGTTGACAGGGAAATGACCACCGAATAATTGATGAGTAGGCGGGCCTTGTGGTTGGTTGTTGTTGATGTTTGGTTGATCAAACATTTTTGACAGAGGTTTCTGTTTAGGTCCGCGACGAGTTCCGTACACATCGATGATAGGCAACGGGTTAGGTGTACCGTCCATATTTAAAACCATGGCTGGGTTGTGACGATACTTCCTCAAATGAAGCTTTAACGAATGGCAATACTTAGTAGCATAGTTACAATCAGCGCATCTGTACTGGTAGATGTTAGAGTGCGACTTAAGATGAGAATTGAGCATCGACTTATTGACGCAAGAGTAGGAGCATTGCGTGCATTGGAACGGCTTAGAGCCCATGTGGTTTCTCATGTGGTATTCCAGGTGGTGTTTGTATTCCGTGACGAAAGGGCACTTGGGGCAGGTTAGCATCTTTTCAGGTTTGATGTGTTCCTTACTGTGCTCCCAGAAACTAAGTTTCGTGACGGCTACGAACTCACATTGTTTGCATTTGAAAGTTTTGACTTTACCGTGCGAGTTGACAGCTGGTACCCGTAGCCCTGGTTCTTCGTCGAAATCATCGTCCATTCCGGATCCGTCGTCATCTCGTTTCATGCCTTGAGGTAACCCATCAAATCCCGAGTCGTGGTAGCGATCAAAGTTGCGGTGGTCTTTCTCAGGGGTGGTTGGGGTATTCGGAGACTTTGGCGGTGTGGCGTCTGCTCTAGCTATGGGAGTGGACACGTGGACCGGGGGCGCTAGGTTTCTCGGGGAATAGGAGGTCTCGTAACCAGGTGATGGCTCCCGTGCATCGCTAGCTCGGTCAAACCCAGGGGGAGTAAGGAGGTTGTAAGGTAACTGGTTACGAAACGCTTCTAGATGCATTCCTAGATTAGCTTTGGCTTTTAAAGCCATGTTTTCGTAGAAAGCGTTTTGTTCGCCAACGCTACCGACGCTGCGTGGGGAGTTTCCATTGGAGTCCTTGCTCGAGCCGGAAGGAGAGGCGCTGTGGAAACCTTCGGAATAGAAACCGCTGGTCTGGTCCTTGGAAAAGTTTCCCTCTTCCATTGGTTCTGATTTCTAAAAAATAAATGTTTCGTTTAAAAGTTGTTGTAATAGATTGAAATATACTAAGAATTGATTATTGTAAAGAATAATTATATTTAAAAGAAATTTGCCATTTAAATAAAAAAATAAAAAAATTGAATTATTGATATGGATATCGGATTTTATTGGCACACTTTTTATAAGTTTACCATAATAATAACTAAGATGTTAAACCTTATTTTTCTTTACACATGATGCTATAAATAAACTTATATTTACAGTGTAAACTAAGGCAATGGGTATAATATACTTACGATAGTGGGTGGTTGATGCAGTATGGAGGCCCAGGGCTGTGTGTGGGCGGCATGCGGCGCGGCCGGCAGCCCAGCGGCGGGGGCGGCACAACTCAACATCTCTATACAAAACATCCTTTTGATTAATATAATTGTATAATAATTTTTGTATTAAGAATGTTAAATAGTGAAAAAAAATACGAAGAGGGAATTGTAGAAAATAGGAGGTACGTGTGATGTGTAACGAATATCAAATTAATAAACAACCCGACAAAGCACCCCGCTATGGATTATGACACTCCTAACGACATAATTTTGTATAAGAAATTACGTCATTAGCAAATTCTTTTAGCGGTTTCTTTTGTGATAATAGCATGTGATTAGGATCGTATTATCTAAAAGTTCAAAGTAAACGGTGTAGTATGATACCACTTATGAGCCTTAATTATTTATGTATGGTAATTACATACTTTAATTGACTAAGACTAATTATCAAAGAATGCCGTTTTTTTAGAAACCCCGACAGTCACAAATCATCTAAAGCCCTAAAGCTTTCAATTGACCTTGCAATTAAATTAATTTATTCAATTTCAATTAAAAATAATTTAAATTGATAAAACATTAGAATAAACTACATACCTCTTCCGTAATTTACAGCCGGTGAATCTTAATAAACACAGCTCACTATTATAATTCTCATTAAAATAATAAAGTCACACACTTTTTATCCACTTTAGAACAACTTTGAAACACTGAAAGCTTAGATCATTTCTAAGCAACCCTTTGGAGTGCTCCAAAGTGGTCTGTTCTCTGTCGCGTCTCACAATAGACTGAAAAAAATCTAACAATTTTTATGCTCCAACATCAATATGTATCCTACATTTTGAAAGCGATGAGTTTTTCTCGTGCGACAGAGCACGCGCGAGATTAATATAGGTGCGTCTCTTTCCTGCCCCCTTACTTATTTTACCCGGGCCAATACGACGCGAGCTCCTGAGGGTGGGGATCAACTTATTAAGTTATTGTTTATACGGTTTTCATAACAAAAAAATAAGCCCGCAGTAGCTTTTATCGTAAAATAGACGCATCGGTATCGGTTGTTATTAGACAATAAAGTGCCGATATCTAGGGAAACTGCTGTAATATTTGCGTATTATGTCAATGACTGGCCTAATGCGATTTTTATGTTTGTTCGCTATGTTTATAAATGTTTCCTATTCAAATGTGTTTTGATTGTACAATAAACAAGTCAATGCGTTTTCATTCATTCTCATTAAATTTGATTTAATCCCAGAAAGTATTTGTTTGATTTTGAAACTCGTTTTTTGCTTGAGCCACAAAAATTAAGAACAGTTTTTCCTACAAAAATAAAATGTTCCTGCATTTACAACACATTTTACTGATTCTTTACGATTTGTATGCATATGTACATATATACATTTCCCCTTAAATTAAGTTCAACCCACGGTAAGCTTTTTATCGGTGCTATAAAAAGCTTGTATAAAAAGCTTCTATAGGGCAGGCGCAGTAAAGGGGCGGCGAACTTTTTAACAGCCAATCCCGAGGCGGCATTTAAAAAAAGAACTCACGTTTTAGTTTTTTTGTTCATTTTATTAAGTTTCTCTACTTCACATACTCTGCCATTAAGCATCTGCTTAAAATTGAATCTCAGGTGCGAGAGCACGGTTGAAAGTCGTCAAAATGATTTTATGCATAAAAACTGACATTTTGAGATACACTCACAAAAAATTTTGTTTTAGGGTATGCTTATTTGTTTATTGAAACACTTTTCCACTTTTATCAAGATGTTTAATTATTTTAATACTCGCTTTCAGTTTAGATACCTTTCGCTAAAAAATGGATCTCTGACAGTCTGAATTTAACAAGATAGGACCTAAACCGTTGAATATATGAGGTAGGTACGGACTTGAAGTTAAATGAGAACATTCTATATATAGATAGGCACTCGTACATACCTACTGTAGGCGTTGGTATGTGTAATTAATAATTGAGATGGACTATTAACAAATACAACTTAAGCTTCTAAAGAATTCTACAAAAGCAAAAATATTTTGTTGCTATATAATTTGACATAGCAACTATATACCTACCTACAACTAACTAGAAATCTGAAATTCAATGTAGGTTCTATTATTTAAATACTTATTGTGTTATTAAAGGATGAGTTAAATATAAGTAAGACCAATTCCAAAGTAGTTATACATAATTAGCTTTCGCCCGCGACTTCCCTCACGTTAAATTTAATCTATTTTTTAAGATTCATGGCGAACTTCAATACAAACCCTTTTCATTCCCTTAATGGTTGAATTTAGAAAAATCTTTTCGCATTCCTCGCGACAACTACTTGTTAATGACAACTATGATAAAATTCAGCTCTCTAGATCCGTGGGATTATGCTGAGCGTTATAAGTCAGTTAGTAAATTGATATGAACTAAAAAGAGAACAATCGGAGTTTGTTAGGTACATGCCAACAGCATTAAATAGTTTATCTGTTAGAGTAAATATTATTTACTAAAATAATCGATAAAAATTAGGTTAAACACATTAATTATGAACCAAGTAGGTGGCGAAGATTATTGTAAAAATACTTTGTTATCGACTGTTTATTAATTTTATTTGTTATTTTATTAACTTGAAGTTGAATTAAAGGAAACAACTAACTCACTCTATTGTAGGTGTAATATTTTTTAAGGTTTCCTTCAAATTTCAAATTGTTGATAACCTTGTTATTTACACTAAAGATCACTCGAGCGAAGCTAAAGCTATTACTAAATGTATATAACACAGGGAAGAATTTTGAAAATCGGTTAGTTAATTTTAAATCACAAAAAAAAAATCTGTCAAAACTTGAAATGTTTAATTTTAAAAGGAAAAAAAAATGTTTTATTGTTTCTAGAAAATCAATATGATACCTACCGTATACAATTACATAATTTTAAATAAGTTAGGTTTTTTCCACTTGCCTATATTGTAATTGAATGTATTTTTTATCTTGACATTTTAATTAATTTCAAAATACAAAGGATTATTATGGAAAATACAATTGTATTGTAAGAAGAAATAGGCCTTTGTTTAAATTAAAAGACGTTGTTTATGAATAGCTGAAGGAAAGAAGACCTATGTTTTAAATTTTCTATACTACATATTTGTAACCATTAATCTAAATATTTTACGGTGGCCATTGTTTTTTTCCTTACATTTACATTTAAAACAAAAAAAATTGTTATTGACCTTGGCATTATGTAAGTTTGTATTTATCTTGTATATACATGGTATTTATGTATTTGAATATAGATATGATTATTCAAATAAACTATCTGTCCATATTAATGGGGAATTCTATCAGGCTCCTTAAAAGCTGATTGTGAAGAAATAAATATCTAGCCAAGTACGAGTGTGTGTTTGCAAGGGTTCCTATATTTTAAAACGGTTAAAGACATACCCACGCCGATTGTTGAGCAAAGCGACAAACAATGAAGCTTCCTCTTTGGCCTTCCTTTAAATTACTTTAGTTATTATTATTTACAGTGGCAATAGAAATACATACTCTGTAAAATTTTGCCTATTCGGTTCATGAGCGATGAGCGCTGATACACAGAAGTATGGCCGGTCTGACAGCAGAGGCACAGTAATAATAAATAATAAGCACCATTTGGGCACGGAACCATAGTAAATGAAAGCCTGAAAATTAAAATAAAACTTTGAAGTAGCTATGTGTTACGGTATGGTAGTAGAAAATTAACGCATTTCATGTAAGTTTGTTATAAAGTAAAAAGAATAATGTTAATTTGTCTCGGTATATGAAAATACCAAAAGGGAAATTGCTCTAAATGGGATTGAATAATATAATATCCCTACTTTTTTGGCTTCGCCGCACGGGGTACTGAGGGCATGTATGCTACTTTGTAGGTTAGTACTTTACAAATAAAACAACGAAACACATTCTAAATACCTATGTACATTTATTTAATGTAATAATCGATTAAGCAGCCGCCATCTTGGCGTTTATTAATTTTTTTACCAATTAACTATTTTTCGAATCTCGTTTGTTATTATTCGGTCCCTTAGCAATAAAGTTGAAAATTAAAAGTATCAATAACGTTTCGGTTACACATTTATGTGGATTAATTAATTGATTCAGACCAATCAGAAAATCAGGTTAGTTTATGATGACTAATATTTGTAATAGCAGCAAACTGTCATAGCTTGTTTCTATACTATACTATATAATACTAATTAAAACGGTTTAAACTATTGTTTATTACTTGTAATTCCGCTTTTTTTTTGACTGACATGTTAAGAAAAAAATTATATTTTTTTTGAGATATTTTGTCGAATCCATTTTTTTTGTCGTTGTAATCAATGCTTTATTCAAATTCGATTCAATCTAAGGAAACATATATCCAATCCAAAGATTTTCTACCAACTTTATCAAATATATACGATCAAAAAGTGAAATAGTCATCAACGTACTCTTGGAGGGGGGAATAGCCCCAACATTCCTCGACTACGCCCAAATAGTGTCGTAGAAATATGCGTCCGGCTTTAGGGTTCCGTGGGCAGCGTCCTTATCGCGTCGTGTAAAAAGTAATGCGCTGGCCTTTATAGCAGTTTCGAGACATGCTCTTTATTACATAGGGCGGTTGGGTAAGGGTAGTGGACACTGAGAGATACAGCTCGTGAAAAGTGTTTTTGTGTCTGATTGTTCTGTTCAGTCATTAAAAAAAAAACCGGTCAAGTGTGAGTCGGAATTGCAGATAATGGGTTCCGTATTATCTAATATATAAGAATTAATATCATACACTTTTTAGATAATTTCGCAAAAGAAACAAGAACAAGCAAAAAATTCTATTAACTTTTTTTGTATGGGTTTATGTTTTTAGTATTTATTGTAGTCAACAGAATTAGACATTCTTTGGAAATTTAAAGAGTCTACCTTTAATTTTT
Organism: Choreutis nemorana; assembly: GCA_949316135.1. Classification (NCBI taxonomy): domain Eukaryota; kingdom Metazoa; phylum Arthropoda; class Insecta; order Lepidoptera; family Choreutidae; genus Choreutis; species Choreutis nemorana. Next base: position 3,764,925 of record OX438597.1, on the reverse strand, counting down.
TTTTTGAGATACAAGACGCTGACAGACAGATGGACAGCAGAGGCATAGTAATAGGATCCCATTCGTCCGTAGGAACCCTAAAGAAACTGTACTGTCACGTCAACATGTATGATTTTAACGCATAGAGGAAGCAAAAACATTGTTATCTTAATTTAAAATTCAAGTGATACCAAGCAAGTCTTATAAACAAAGTATAGATCTTTGAGTCCGTATCTGTTTACGCATAACGTTTTTTGGTACGTGGTATGAAGAATTTTAATAACTTTTCAAACGGTATAAAATTAATTTAAGCAACAGAAAATACTTTCAATAATACAAATTATTTGGAAGAATATCAAACATCCTCTGTTACATGTAGGAAAATACATGTTTTTACCATAAAAGAGTTTTACAAAAATTGATTTTTTTGTTGCTTAAAAAATTGTATGAGGTTATAATAATTTGTAGAAACATTACATTCTACTATAACTTTATCATGAAAAACTAATTTTCATCGATTTTCTCATTGTGCCAAAGCCTTATATTATTTCCCCTCACATAAAAAATGATTGTACCTTCAAATCTATCCCAGGGTGAGGGGCCCCCAGCCTCTTTTCCCCCCGTTTCCCCCCAACGAACTCCATCTTATCGAGAAGTGAGTTGAATGACTCACACTTTTCTTATAAAAAGCCGGCTTCTTCAACGTGAATTAGTGATTTTCTTTCAATTTAAAATCCTCCTTAGAATTATTTTTTAGATTTATTAGACATTGATTAAGTATTTGTTAAAAAAACTCGATGGTTTTAAATAGTTTTACGCGAAAAATAAGACTCCAAAGGGGATTAATCGCTCTATAATATTTGTATAGTTTTTTTGAACTAAGATAAAATTTTAATTTTAAAACACTAAGGTGAATGTAAGAAATAGGTTATTTCATGTCACTAAGAACGATCGCCGAAGGTTGTGTTAGTTTTGTCGGGCTTATACAAACATATGTGTGCGTAATTTTGAGTTTGTCAAATCACCACCACAGCTGAACGTTTTTTTTTCTTTTCTGATGGCAATAGCTGAACGTTTTCCGTTAAACGGAATATCTGTCTATTTTCTTAAAACTAGACTCTTTTCTTAAAAAGTCATTAAAGAAGGAGAACGAATGCAATAACAAAAGAAGTACTATGATGAAATAATGAGTGAGATGCCAATGTTTTATTTTATTGCATGTAACGAATAATGATAAATAGCTACTTAATATTTTCATATTTATGCCAGTGCGTAGCTAAATATTCATTTATTTGTACAACACCTGTATAAACTTGAGTTTTTTGTGAACATCTTTTTGGTAATTACCGTGAATATTACGGTTTAGAAAGTCTACCTCTGTAAAGAATTCGTGTTTCGTTGCTGGAGATACATGAACGTACCTACTCAAACTTTAGGTTATTTTTTGTAACCTGCAAAACATTTACGCTTAAGACAAAAGCGTAGAATAAAACGTATGAATATGCAAAAACGCAAATTAAGTTTAAAGTCAAAACATGTCAGCTTCATGAAAAAACAATGCGTTTTCTTCTATGTTAGAAAACGATCTTGAAACTTCTTACAAAACTCGACGATCGACGTAGGTTGTTTGATTTTTTTCTAGTATTTCTTGTATAAATTTTTGTTTAATCTACTTTCTGAAGAATTACTTGAGTATAGTTGCGATTTCCTTAATTAGAGGGTTTAGGGGAAATATGACTTTTTCAAGTAATGGTCTACCAAGTTATCACTACTTTACCTTAATCGGACATTGATTTAAAAAATGTCGTATTTTGATTGTTTTTTAGAAAATTTGTTGTTTTTGCATAGCATGCACTATTCGAATATTTTAAAATATAAAAACGCGATTTTTAATTTTTTCGTCACTTACAAATTTTGTATATTTAAAATTAATTTAACATGTCATCTCAACGTTTTCATCTCGTACTTAATAAAAAGATAAAAACTAATTATGTTTAGGTAACAATGTAATTAAATGCGAGACATCGTAAATTGCAGTCCTATTAATACTTAATTAGAGTCCAGTCTAAAAATGCAGTAGAATTATATTCACGGCTAACTACCTTTGTAATACCGCCATCCAAGCAACATTCCAATACTAAAACCATCGGATATTTTCACAATACGTTTTTTATTTACGCACGTACATATGTGAATTTTAAAACTGCGTGTTTTTAACGCGAAACACGTTTTCGAGAGGCGTAAAATAATATGCGCATACAGCACACGTGTCGATTTTTCGCTCCAAATATTAAAAACCCGGAAGGAAAAAACAAGTAGCAAAATTTTGAAAGAGAGAGTGCTTCGAGATAAGATAATTTATTGCACAAGCCCGCAATGAGCAATAGTCCATTTATTCCCTTCCGTGGTCTTTTTTACTAAAGCTGCCATATTTTGCAAAGGTTCCATTGTTTGTAGGTACTATGCTAACAATTTTATACAGGCTGTTTAAATCAAACGATGTTTTCTTTTCATTGTAATGTTTTAAACCGGTATCTTACTGATTCACGGCTACGTCATTAGAATTACCTTTTTAACGTCAATGCAGTGGATAATTAATTTAATTAAACCTACTTATAAAAACCCCATGTTTCTTGAGTACTTTGTTTTGTTTTAGTACTTTTTAATTGCGATTTTTTCATCACCCTGTATCTTGGGCTACAGAAATGACCTATGAAAGTGAGTATTGGATTGGACCTTCGGTTTTTTTGTGCAAAAACGTCACAAAACAGTGGACAAGCTCAGCTGCCGAACGACATAAATCAACTATTGATCTATTGTTGTGTGGCGACTAATTTTGATTTATTTTACATATGTAGGTTCGTTTCAATACTTAGGTATTTTAAAATAATTTGGATAGATATATGTTTTAATTTTAAATCTACCTACTAGAATTTATTAAATTCTTTAATATTTTAAAAGTAGATGCTCTATAAATGTTTTAGTAGAGCTGTCGATCTAAATAGTTAAAACATACGTTACCTGTAGCAAACGTCAGTACAATTTAAACTTTGTTTTTGCTTCTACAGTTTCGGTAAATAAATGTAACGTTTGAAAACAAAAAAGGTTGAAAAAAAGTGGCTGCTAGTTGGGCATGCAAAAAGCGTTGCAGGCGCATGTCGGCGGCACGAGAGTGTAGCAGCTGCCGTGCTTCCTCTTCCGAAAAAAAAAAAAACTTAAATCTGGCATAAAATAATTGCGCGCCAAAAAGCTGTCACCAAAGAAAAGTAGGTAAACATTCATGGACCTTTTTGGTAACTTAAGATATCAATAATATCAAGTTAAAGAATTAAAAAAAGTGAGTTTACCTTATTGCAAGTTAAATGGAAATAACATAATCGTTTTTAGGTAAAATAGGCTGGGTCGCTCACATACCTACCTACATAGGTATTTCAATGGATAAGTTACGAAGATATTAGTACGTAGAAAGTACCGTCTTGAGCAATAGATTTACAGTTTCACTAATTAAATATGTAGTGAAACTTATTTTTTAAATAGCAACAATGTTTAAATCACAAAAGATTCACTTTCGTTCCGATAAAAACAATAATATTTTTTGCTGTGCTAAGCTTTGTAAAACACCTTCTGTGTTACAAAGAATCCAGAAGCATTTTGCACAAATTCCGAGAAGGTCTATTCTATGAACGAAAGCGAATGCAAATTTACTGCGTCTCCAGTAGTTTTGGTTTTATTGCCTTTTTACTATGACTAGTGCATTTTTTTTTATTTTTAAGTGGAATGCAAATAAACCGAAACATATGATCGAAATTGCAGTGCCAATACTGGAACTCCACGAACTAACAATACCGCGGAAATTTAGGTATTTTATCAGGAGAGCCAAAAATCTTTATTTCACCATTGTGTTTTCCTAGCCGATGTGTCGCAGATGATATAGCACAAACATTCACGCAAAAAAATATAAATAACTGTTCATATAATTTACCCGAATCCCTAAAAAACCTCCCCTTTTTACCAGAAAATACCTGTCATTGAATTTAAAAACCTGATACATTAATTGTTTGATGGTGTAGTAATGTCAGGTTAGTAAAAAACTCCCCTTAAGCTTTTTTGTTACGCGATAAAAAGATTACAACACGACATAAAGAACTTGGGGTGCTTTTTATGCTTCCCGGATTTTTTTGTGAACTCTCACGTTTTTAAATGGTTTTTTGTTGAGTGCCGTATCTCGCTAATCTGATCGATTAGGGTGTATTTACACGATACACGTGTAATCTATTTATGTGTGACTTTTTAATCGTTTTGTTTTTAGGTACCTATGTTTTTTACGTTCGTTTGTAAGGTTAATATTTGTTTTTCTGCCTTTCTATCGGTTTTTGGTTTGTATTTTCTACATTGCTTGATTTATCGTGAGTTGGGTTACTTGTTTGTTTTTAAATTAAAAGTATAACTTGATAAAAATTAGACAGGCCTAAAACTTAAACAGAATCTCCTCATCAAACTAAACTTTCATCTAAGCTTGTCACAGACCTTTCACTGAATCTTTTTTTTAATTTGCCCTTAAATTGTCAAACTGTGTGTGAAGATTTACAATGTGTGCGTATAATGGCATAGTTTATAATTTATTAGTTTTAATACAGTAATTGAAGTTATTATTACGGGTCAGCTTGCCTGAGACGTCCATTGCTTTGTTCAGAAAGCCAGGGGTCAAAATGGCAGGGGTATAAGATTTATTAGGTTTTCACAAAAATTTCAACCGTGACATATCTGTTAAATTGAAGCTTCTGTTACTGTTATGAAGTAAATTAGTAATTTTAAGGATTAAAAGTTTGAGGTTTTATTATAAACGCCTAAGTCACGTTACCAATAACTACTCCTTTTTTTCGCTTCTTTATTCAATAAAAATAGTTTTAAGATTATGTATCTACATTTGATCATTGAACTGTTATTGTATTTTATTTTATTGAATTGTTATTTATTTGATATTCTATTTAAAAGTTTTCATTTAAAAAAGTTGGGGACAGTTATGGACCTTCTTGGCATTATCGACCATTAACCTTTGCTCGTCTAAGAAGTGTGCGACCTTGTGACCGTTATGCAATTTATATTCTTACACAATCGAACCTATTGACCCGTAACCTAAACATTTTCCCATCCCTAGCCATTCCTAATAATCCTCCTCAGTTTTCAACATAAATCAAGGTTCGAACACAAGAAGTTCGACGTTCAAAAATGTGTCAGAATCGAAAGCAACGGTCACTTAACAATGGCCGCCGCATTTACGGTTACAATTTATTTTATTTTCGACAAAAATGTAACAATGTACAATTGTTATCAAGGAAAAAGGGTAGATTTTGGTAATCTTCTTAATGGCGTGTGTGAAAAGATTATAAATTAAGTTTCTGCAACAAATAAAAGTGACCCCTGCGTATTGTCCGGGTGTCAATATTTCGTGACCGTTGTATTGTCCGTGACCCTACAGGCTTAGCGCCAATTTGCGATCGCTTCGATCCACAGCCGTGATCGAGATTTATATTGATTTCTTTTAAAGTTTAACGAAACCAATATATTATGTATTGCCTACAAAAAAATATTATTAATCATATGGGTGTAAGAAGACTTGGCTGCTTGATTTCAATGTCCATAACTGCTTTATAAACTTAATGTTTTTACTAGTAACAACAAATACTAAAACATGAAGAAATTAAAAATTGAAGGCTTTCGACAGTTTTTGTTTGCTCCTGTTTCTTGAATGAAATTATCTAAAATATTAAATGTTTAATCATACAAGTTGGTATGGAACCCACTAAGTATGACTCAAACTGAACAGGTTTTTTTTATATTTTCGTCTCACTATTAGGCTTTAGAACGTAAAAAAAGCCTTCTAGTCCTTGTACTGCTTGGATCTTGTACATTATTTTATTGTAATTGAGTCAGTCGACAACAATGCTTACATGTATTAGTATCTAAAATATTCGTGAAAATTTTGATCTCAGATTCTTCTTATGTATTTGTATGTATGTTTTGTTATATGTGTACACTCTATGCCTGTATGTATCTAATATAGGAAAGCAATAAAACGCACTCAGCTTTTCACATTAAAGGCCGTAAGTGTATTGTTGCATTTGACCCCTCGCCAAAAATAATGGGCAGGGGCCAGATAAATTAAAAATGGTTCAAAAATACCCCTTGACGTTGCCGTTTCAATTTACACAGTAACTATTTTAATGTGAACGTTTCCTATCACCGAATTTTAGGGTGAATTTGGAAAGAGCTACGTGTGAAATGGATTGTATTGTTAGAAATTTTAACTTTTTAGATTCTTCACTTCCAACTTTTGAGCGGTCATGATTTTAAAGGTAGAAATCGACATTTCGTCCTAACTAACATTGGTAGATACCACGGAACTGCAAGAAAAATCAATTTGTGAAACCACTAATAATGAGATAGGAATCGTTAACTAATACGTTTTTTTACATTTGTCACTCCAAAAAATAAATAACTTTTGTATTTACGTGGAGTTGCAATATAACCGACAAAAATTCGCAGGCAGATCGATTATAATGGAGTATGTCGAAGATCGAAAACACGGACGTTTGCTAACAAAAACAAAATACGCCAATCTTCCTGGTTGGTTTTAGGTTTATTGGTAGAATATCAACCTATTGAAATTTTCTGTAGAACTCACCTATAATTTCCTTTAAAAAGTAATGTATCACCGTTCTATTGAAATTGCTATTTTTTGACAGTACCAAGTAACAAACTCAAAACGTGCAGGTGCAGTTAGCAGTAATCATCCATCAATTGTGGCAGTTGCACTTCCAATGTAGGATTGACGTTAAAAATTCAACAAATGGACATTCCTAATCGCCTTGGTTGTCCTTTCAAAAGTACAATAGGTTTGTAAAAAAAATAACTTCTTTACAAACATGTAGACGTTTCAAAAGTAATTATCAGCGTTATTGCGAAAGGCTTAGGAGCGATTATTGTAAATAAAAAATCAACTTCGATCATGATTTTTGGTCCTGCAACAATCACTTGCAACTAAAAAATGTGTGCCAATTGTAAAAAATGACAAGATCGATGTCATTTCTTTGTGGCAATTTTAGACTTTTTATAAAACGAATGAGTGGTAAAGCCGAAACCAGTTACCTGACATTTTAATATAAAAATACATTTTAGTTGAAATTTATTGCAAAAATGTGAGTTTACAAAGGTACATGCCATATATTATTTACTTTTGTTAATGATAGATATTAATTTATTACTGCTCCTACCCGTATAGAAATTTAATTCAATCTACATTTAAAATCCTGACTAACGAAGCAGGAGCTATTATGCATTCCTTCAAGCTTTTCAATCAATCATGCTTGAAGTAAACATAGTAGATACGTAGGTAAATAAGAAAAAGATTTGATCGGAATCTGCGATACAGTGATCAGACGCAGCATGAATAAAACATGTCCGATTGACAGGGGGAGAGGGGGTGCCCCTTCTAACCCTACCCCGGCCCCGTCACGTTCGGTTTAATAAATGCGCTCCCATCAACCCCTTCCTACCCTACCCTCGCATTTTTTGTGCGTACCTACTTCAGTTTCGAGACGTGTTTGTGCTGTAGCTCTCCTTGTATGTATGTGCTCGTATATATTCAAGGTATTATATAGCAATCTACATTAGTTAGTATGTGTAAAATTATTTAATATAAAATAGGAGTTGAGTAGATGCAACAGGTATTTTCTTGAACTCTGCAATTAATTATACATTTTATATGTCGATTTGAGGTTGGAAAGCATGTTCATAATAAATACTTGAAGTAAAATATTATGTTTGTTTCAGTATAACTAAATATATTCAGTTTTCCATTCAGTACAATGCATCCGTATTTTAATACGCATACATACGTATGTAGTATATAGTCAAGTAGGTACAAAATCTATAGTGTCAGATTTCAATCACAATACCTATTAGATTTTGTAGGCTAATATTGACAGATGCATATAACTATATAATCTTTTATACAAAAAAAAAAAACTTTATCTAAAATGAATGTGTGAATTTACTGATTTTAGGGTAAGGGTTGTCAGACAAAAGATTCATTATTGAGCTGTCAACCCTTAGCTTACCCCTTCTATGTCGCTTACCAAATGAAAGTTTTATATTCATTTTTCTGAGGAAATAAAACCTTAAGTCAAGGTTTTATTAAACTGCCTACTACCGTCTTGGGGAGGAAAATAACCTTTACAATGTGCTTAATGTGTGTTTGAATTACTTTTCTATACGTCTGATACAAAGCTTACTACAGGTCATCTATCTGGTAGTGACGATATGCAAAGATTCATAAATTTCATAACTGCAGTCGCAAGCGACAATAGAAAGTATAACTCAGTGTAGATACACAGGTCAGGTAGCAATCAAGAACAGAACATTTGATGATAAGCTGTCAGTAATTGAGTGTTTAGAACGAAGATAATATATAATTCTGAGTAAATAAATGAAAAGAAGGTTGAATCAAAAAACTTTAATTTACCTTAAAGTGCCACGTTTTTAAACAGCGCTGTAATGAGGTATTTACGTTTTCTAACTCATATTTAAAAATCTGATAAAATTCATATTCAGTGTAAGTATATTTTAGAAATCAAAAATCTCAGTCTACTTTGAAACATATCCGACTCATCATAATTTCCCTGTCCCTAATATATTTGTTATGTACCATCAAAGGAAACTACGAAAGGAAAATACGAGAATAATACCGTCAATTTTCCAAAGTAAACAATCTCATCAGCAAAAGAATATCAAAAGATTTATGTTACGAAATGACTCTAGATTCCTTTTTCATATAACGACTGGTTCCTTCGAAGCATCCAACTCATATTTTAGACTGGAAAAGAGTATATTTTTTCCCGAATGCGAAACAGGGACGGTTTGTCGTGTTAGAACGGGACGAGTATAAAATCCATACTTATAATATTTGCAGCCTCGGCACTCACTACCTACTTACTACTCACACACGTATCACGCGATTTAGCACTCCTCAGAGAGTTTGGTCAGTGCTTACAGGGTGTTCATAATAATCATGGTTATTGAAGCTTTTAAAGGATTTGCTTTTTTGATCATAAATTCATGTAATTGAACATGTCTTGACTTAGTAGCTAAAACTTACTTCAGAGGTCATGGACTCGATTCTACCTCATAAGTTCAGATTAAAAAATTCCAATCGGTTAGATCACAGTTAAGTAGAGTCAACCAATAACCTGCTCTTTTACAGTAAAATATTAAATAAATAAGTATTCGCTATGGTTAGACAAGTACTATAATAAAGGGTTACCTTGGGTCTTCTCGTTTTACTTTGAGCTCGATGAAGGTGTTTGGAACGATCTGGCTTCTTTGTTAAGATCCAAAAATTATAGATTGTGCTTGTGCTTGGCTTAGGTTTATCTTTCAATCAATGATTTTGATGAGTGATGACAATGTTAATAAAGGGGATTCACTAACTAAGCTTGTATTCCACGTTTTCTAAGCTCAAGATATGATAGTTTTCTAAGAAGAAAGACGAGGAACCGTTATAATAAGATCCCAAGGAAAACTTATTCGGTTATCGTACGTCGTAGTTTAAGTTACGCTGGACCTTCGCTTATTTTGTAGATAAAGTCATTATAACTTGACCTAACGTGTTGACTCCCTGTGAACGGGGGAAAGGGTACTATTTTGGCTTTGGATTGTTATTGACCAGTTTTTAAATTTAATAGCATCGCCTTTTTATCATAGCATCGTATTTTTATGTTATGGTTAAATTTCATTTCATTTCATTAGTAAGAGGCATTCATTTGGTTTTAATAGGCAGTATTCTAAGCAGGACGGCATGTTTTGTACTGCTGGTGTTAGCATTATTTTAAGTATCTCTGAAATAACCTATGGTTACAGGTATAACAGAGTATGGTTGCTGGTCATAACAGAGACGTAAAATAAAACATGTAGCGTAAAAAAGATTTCGACGTAAGGCTCGACGTTCCACCCTATATATGTACTCACACACACAGACGCCGGGCGCTCAGCGTCGCGGCGCTGTCGGGGAAAAAATGTACGATGCCATAAAAAATCACCGTCCATTCGCTCCCGCAATTTTTACCCGTTTTTTCCCCTCGGAGGGTCGCCGGTCGCCTAGGCAACGGGGGTCACCCCCCTTCGCTCTGGATTCGCTAAAGCTGCGTCAATATTTTTATGGGATAGAGCCGTCGTAGTTCTTTGATTTCTTTTTGGCTCAGCGTTTTGCTGTTATATTTTGGATTGCAAGGTTATTACGTATTTTAAGGAAAGAGAAATCATTATTATATGCTTTTTTCAAATTTTGATAGCCATTTCCTTTTTATTTAAAATTTAGATTTAGAATAAATTTTTTAATTAGTGTTTAAATAGTTAATCAATTGAATTATCATAAATGATAGTAGGAATGAATAATAACCTACCTGTCGTAGTAAAGTATCTACAAACAGACAGACAAATAGTTCAAACAGGAGTGGATATCACTGTCTAAGTAGTGGTACACAAACAAACAAGCTAGCCGGTAACTTAATATTTGGAAATCAATTATCCATAACAAGTATTTACTGGCCTGGGAAAAATAACAAGATTAGGAAAATAATGTTCCGGATTCTCATTTATTTTCTTCATTCTAGATGGGTTCATAAATTTGATTTTCCTATTTAAAAGATATTTAGAATTGCCTTCGAAAAGTTTGAGAGTAATTTCAGATTCATAAAAAGCTATATAATGTGGGAAGGGAAGTCTCATTTCCCACATTAGCTATACAACGATTGTATAGTTTTTTAAGACAGCCCACTAAAGCACGCCTCTTCTTAAAAAAAGCTTATGTAAACACGAAAAAAACACCCCTGCCTTTTTACCATTAATAAAACAGTTCTCATTGGCCGCATTCCCCCAATAAAAAAGGTAGACGCGTGCTGCGTGGCGCGTTGCCTATTCAAATTCAAATAAGCAACGCACGCGCTCATATGTTACATACGACAGCGGCTGCAACTTATTATTATAAATCTCGACGTCACCATTTTAAAAAGACTCCCCTCGATCTATTTTTTCGGCACCAAAAACCCTGTTTTTAAACATCGCAGAGACCAACATACGCTGGTGTTAAACGCCGCGTAAAAATACGCCAGGAAAAAATATAAAAGAAACGTCAGTAGGGAAGTATTTTAAAAATAGACGCTCCCCTTTCCGTAAGGGGAGTGCTTGATATATTGTCGGAGTTACTTGGGATTTTAATAATACACAGCGTGTGTTGGTTCAAGGAGGCAGTAAGATTTGTCAATACGGAATTCTGTGGGCGCTATTTTAGGTCGGGCGCGTGTCACCCTAACTTGAGATCGGATTTCTAGATATTGTAATGTTTACCTGAACCGAGAACTATCCGGTTACCCGCTTCCGGCTGTCGACGGGATTTATAAAACGCTACTCCACTATTACCAAATGTGCAATGTGCCCTCTACTTTATACCTACTGCAGGTAGAGCTATGTACAAATTTTGAAGTAAAGAAAGAATGGTTTAAACAAAAATACAACTAGTAAAACATTAATCAGATCACCATATATATTTATTTATATATATTTGATGTGGTTTGTTTATACATGTTTTTTACATAAAATACATGAATATACATAACTCTGAATCATCAAACCAAAGTTCTAATTCATTGTAATTCTGTATTATTATTAAGTGATTCAGTGATTCAATTTTATTCACAAATCAATTTGTTATACTTCCACGAAAGCTGACCACGGATTAAAATATTTATATTTAAAACTTTTGCCCGTGACTTCGTCCTCGTTGAATTCACGTATTTTATAACAAAATGCCACTGAAAGCCCAATCAAAATTTCTTAAAACTTCATTTAATAAACTTTAAAAAAGTAAGTATAGTGTTGTAGGTGTAGATATGTAACTATACTCGTATATAACAAGGAAGTATTTAAAATAACATACTTTTGAAAAGTTTAAATACTATCCATATAGCATACAAGACAAAAATGAGGAACAATTTAATTATCATTACTCACTTTAGTAAGCCGAGTTAAAACCGTCAATTTATTATTATGGACCCGTATCCAATTTAAAACAAGGCACGGCCGAATGGAGCCATTAGTTTCATGGGGATATATTGTTTTGGTGTGTAGAAAATAGAGGGGAATCCTTGTGGAGTAGAAAAAACAATTTAAAAATAAAATGAAGTAATTATCAAAGGGGAGGGCGCCGCGCGTGTCATGGCCGACTATTTATTTCTGTTGCGCTTTCAGCTGCTGTTTTTGAAACTGGCAACACATAAAATGACATGTGGTTTTAGTTGATATGGAAAAGAAACACACCTGCATATATACATATAAAGCTCACTTGAGATACGCTCTAAAAATATATTTATTCAAATTATATCATTTACTGATCAAAAGTATATAATAGGGTTCTCTATATTCTACCTTCTAAGTTATCTGGATTTCTCGAGTTATTTTTTTTCTTATCTGTAGCAGATATGATCATGCATGACACTGAAAATGTTAAGATTTTGTGAGTGTTGCTCTAATCATAAGTAAAACATTTTCCCTTTAGAAGAAAATATGTGTAGCCGTTCGAAACTTTAAAAAATATAGGTGAGACCGTTCAGAACATGGTGAAAGTTACAGAAATCAGTCTCAGTTACAAAATAACTTTTTGAAAAATCTACCAACAATGTCACTCTTTGTCCGACGCGACTGTGAAGTGTATCTAACATGGTATCTGCGTCAATAGTTTTTTTTTTGTAATTCTTTCCAAATACTTTGACAACTTTACCTAATTATGTATTCACTTTTAACATAATAATTTGTTCCGTTATTTTTGGCCAAGTCAAAACATTTTGTTCCTATTTCACAAAACAAATCACCAAAATAAGGTTGTAGGTCTTTTATTATTATGTTAATTTATTTTTTATGTAATGTTTACGTCGGAATATTTTAAAGTTGTTTGCGGCTGAATGCGACTTCTACTTCAGTATTCATCGCAATATGGTTAAATAAACCGCATCTTTTGTATTTTACATTCAGAAGAAACTTATAATATTTATCAGTATTTTGTCATACAAATTATTATATTTTTAACAGTTCTTATGCTTTAAAATCATTTATCAATATACATTGTGTTTCTAATAAATTTCAAAATCATTGAAAAAAAGAAGAAAAAAAATGATTGAACATATGTCAAATTATCTTTTTAAGGAGCTTTTGTTATAATTAGCATCATCTCGAGCCCCTGTCTCCGCCTACTTTACTTTGATTTGGCCGAAATGGGCGCGGTTTAGCAACACGTGCTTAGAATTAACGCAGTAATTTCTTTATGGTTTAAAAAAACGAATGTTCTTGAAAAATTCATTAAAAATATATACATATGAAAATAGTTATTTTTCATGCCTTAATTTGGAAAATGAACTAAACCCATTCTGATGAAGCCTTCTTTTTTCTTGAAAACGCAAAAAAAACATTCATACGAAGAAGTGGCAAAACCTCTATTTACATGTTCAAGTTACTTAACTAAGTAGTTAATATAACATTGTAAAGGTAGTGAACGATAGAAGAAATATATAAATATATATATATATTCAATAAAAAGATAAAAGAACATTCTAAAAACACAAATTACTTAATTAAATCAGATGCCAACTTCAAATGTGAAAATTAATTATTGTATACGGGTTGAACATAAAATAAATTAAGGAAATCAGTTAAACAATTATCTGCCCACATTGCGACGGGATTTAGATTCTGTACGATAAAAGTATATTTATCGACCAGTTTTGTTAAAATCTATTTTCATATGGAAGAGAAATTCCACTTACTTATTAAATCTAAAATTCTTTTGAAACAATTTGACCCTTGAACCTGAAACTGGCCAGAAGAGAGTTTATAGGAAGAAGGCGTCGGCTAAGAAATGCTTTGTCGAAACCGTGAAACTAGCGGACCCGACAGAAAACAAAACATTTTGTATGGGAAAGAGAAAAGGGCTGTTTTCATAGTTTTTCCGGCAATTATTCGAATTTTTGTCGCCGTAAAAAGCATCCTTGAACTTCAACGAATATTTAAAAAAAAGAATTAGCCAAATTGGTCCAGGCGTTGTTGAGTTATGCGCTTACCAACACATTTTGCGATTCATTTTATAAAAATCTTTATTTAAAAGCCAAAAATTAACTAAAGTAATTGACATAATAACTCATCACATTCAACTTTTCGGAAAAAAGGATAATAATAATGAAAGTTTCTTCGGGTGAAGCTAATACTGGTCAATTACTTTTATATTATTAAAAATAAAGTGGAATTGAGAACCTCCTCCTTTTTATAAAGTCGGTTAAAAATAATGTTTTATCAAAGAAGATATAATATGTGTGATGTTAATATAAAATATCGCGACAACGAAAAAAATTGTTAACCGTTGTGTTTTATTTTGCATAAACAATTCAATTCGGTCTTTTAATGAATTGGTAAATTTTCAGTTCTATACTTAATTATAAAGATGAAGCGTATCATCTGTGGTAACATGTTGACCTGTTATTCCCTATACTTAGTTTTATATACTACTCAAAACAAAATAAGGGCCACGAGGTATTATTTTCATTTTGGTGTAAATTATTAAACATTTACATATTGAAAGTAGAAAAATATTGAGTATCCAAACTCTTTAATACCTAAACTTTTTAATATTGTATTCATCTAATGCTGGCAACAATTTTAAATAAAATTTGATTTAAAATTATTTTTGAAAATTTTGATTCCATTTTCTTTGTCGTTTTGCTTTCCTTAGCTTCTTGGTTTATTAGAAATTATCAGAGTTCATTGATATCTCGAGTCAGAAACATCTTTTGCAATATGCCACAAGCGTCATATGGACTCGCTGACAGCAACCAGAGCCGTTACAATGATTGAAGAAGTTCATTCGCAGCGATCTGTGGGTTTGCAATTATTGGGATTTTCTCGAAGAGCTATTCAAAATCTATGGAATCGTTTCCAAGAGACCGGCAGTGTTAGAAGAAGACCTGGTTCGGGCAGAGTTCGCATTACAACAGCTCAAGAGGATCGTTACATTCGATTAAGTGCGCGCCGAGATCGCGCAACGACGGCCCGTAAGCTGCAAAATCGTTTACGGCTCACAACGGGTACTCGTGTCAGTGACCAAACTATTCGTAATCGATTGCATGAAGACCAGCAGGCATCAAGAAGGCGAGTTGTCCGTGTTCCATTAACCAGAAATCATCGTGCAAATCGTTAGATTTACCCGTCAACATTTGGACTGGGACATAAACCAATGGGGCATGGTGCTCTTCACAGACGAATGCAAAGTTAATTTTTTTTACGACAATCGGCGTATTAGAGTATGGAGAAGACGCGGCGAGAGGTTTTCAGAAACCTGCATCCATGAAGTCGATCGTTTTGATGGTCCAAATGTAATGATTTGGGGCGGGATAAGCTTACACGGCAAAACTGAGCTCGCTATTTTAAATGAGGGTACTGTTACTGCTCAGCGGTATATTGAGGAAGTTGTCAAACCACATGTGATCCCATTTGCCCAGCGAGTGGGTCCTGGATTCATCATGATGCAAGACAATGCTCGTGTACACATGGCTCAAGCGACTCTGTTTGTACTGGAAGCGTCTCAAATTCAAGTCTTGCCGTGGCCGGCGAACAGTCCGGACTTAAATCCAATAGAGCACATGTGGGATCAGTTGAAACGAAGAGTTAGAGACGGTGATCAGGAAATCCACAACCAACAGCAACTCATCAACACTGTTAAAAGGGCCTGGGAAGTGATTCCAATGGAAAATGTCAGGCATTTGATTGAGAGCATGCACTCCAGGCTTCAGGAATGCGTAGCGAAACGAGGAGGGCATACTCGTTACTAAAAGATGAGCATGGAGTATTTTCTTTTGTTTTCAGTAACTTTACGTTGTTTTTATTTTTAACCTTAAATGTGATTTTTTCTTTCATAAAGCAAATAAACTTTTAATCATTATTATTGGAATAAGTTTATTGGTCTACACGGTAAAAACAACATTAGTTTTCGTTATGGAGCCAAAAAAAAATGTATTGGTTTTATTATTTTCATGGTACAGACAAAATACCTCGTGGCCCTTATTTTGTTTTGAGTAATATATATAAAATTATGCCATATGTAAACCTAAATTAGAAAATGTCGGTAAGGAGTTATAATTTTCTAACTACGGACTCAACTTTGTCTAACTCAATTTAGTTTACAAATATTTTTAATCGATTACATTCACGTAGCAGATGCTACTACCCAAAAATACTTTTTACAGGGATATGATGACCACATATCTGTTTTAAGAGATAGTTCTGCACCTTTAAACGGGCACTTTGCAAATGAACTGCTATTTGTCTTAATATGTCAAAGCTAGGCAAAGCATCAGAAAAAACTGCTAAAGATAAAATATCTCGACACCTGAAGAAGTCCGAATAACTGGTATCTTTTAAATAATCTTGAAATTGTACCAACTAATTCAAATAGTCCGATTAACATGAAACACTATTCAATTTCTATTCTCATCCAATAAGGTATAATTTGCCTTATTTAAAAATCAACAAATATGTATTAAGAGTAATTATTCTCTG
The DNA here is from genome assembly GCA_949316135.1 of Choreutis nemorana. Taxonomy (NCBI): domain Eukaryota; kingdom Metazoa; phylum Arthropoda; class Insecta; order Lepidoptera; family Choreutidae; genus Choreutis; species Choreutis nemorana. The sequence goes on along the minus strand of OX438597.1, from coordinate 3,748,293 downwards.
ACCAGGATAGGACCACCCTTAAACAATCATTTGCGAGAAATTTGACCATAAATTAAGGAACAAAAACTATTTTTTTGTGCAAACGATGACATTCATTGCCTTTTTTATTTACTTGAAAAAGGTAATTGTTTTGGTTTTGCTAAGTAATGTGCTTTAGGATAAGTAGATAGTTAAAAACTTGGTCTCGAAATACAAAGAAATCGAAAATCAAAATATTTGATACAAACCGAGAGTGATGTAGAATGTCTTAAATCTGCGAGAGTTGTAAAATTTGATATTATCTATGATAATATTAGAGGTGAAGTTAGTGTGTAGGAAAGAAAAGAAGGAAGAGAAGTACCCATTCGATTTCAAACCACAAATATTTAGAATTGACTTTCAGGGTGAACATTACCTACGTTAAGTAAAAAAACAACGAAAATACGAGTTATATGCAGAAGAATTCGCAGGGATTGTTAAAATATTTTTTGAATAAAAAAACACAAAATTGGCACTTCGAAAAAATTTCTACCAATAAAACATGTAAGCTTAGAAGTGATCAATAAATCGGAATACAATCCCTGTAAACGGCTCGAGTTCAAAACGTTGGTCCAGCTGTAAGCCATTAGCTAAAAAGGGGGACATTAAAGGACAAGTCTCTCACAAAGGATCCTAAAATGACCAGAAAAAATCGACTATTTTAACCAACAAAAGACCCATGATGCGTGGGCGAGCGTTCAATGATACGACAAAAAACTAACCTAAAATAATTGTAAATTTTCTGGAAGGAGATTTATGTAGTTGGTAGCCATTGTGGTGGACGATATCACCTTGGTGTCCAGTTGCAGATGTCGACTGATAAAAAGTAGATTCCTTTGTTGAATTTTCAAGCGCCATTAACAGTTCTGCTCGTTTAGTGGAAGATAGTTTTGAACGGATTCCGGTGCCTTTTTTGGTGGATCGTAATGTGTGATTAACGCAATGGACACTTTAAAGTAAGTAGATATTTAAAAACATTATGAAATAAAATTGATTTATAGTATTACGTTAGAAAGTCTTTCTTTAATTTTTAATTGACTACGTGGTGCCTTTAACATTCGAATATTGAGATTTAAAGTGTTAAAATATTAAATCAACCTACCAAACACAGCTTAAATAGCTGCACTCATACAGCGCAAAAATTCCACTACCCCTTAGAAACATTGTAAAAAGTGAGAATATGTTTTAAAGAATGCACGTTGTGAATTTGATGAGTGGTGGTGGTTTGACGAAGGTAGACCATGACGATGACAGGCGTGTCTGCTAGTTAACATTCGATATGAGGTAACAGGCCTTGAAGTAACAATTATGCTCAAAGTATGAAGGTACCTACTGTCTACTAAATTATAGTGTCATGAAGGTGTTATAGTGTGTATGTGTTGGTAGATACTTTCCACAGATTTAAAGTCCTTGAAATAACTGTGTGTATGCGTGGAAAATTACTCAAGGTAATTTATTATTGATGTCCTTCGTAGATGGATATAGATGGATATGGATAGATATTTTGATGAACTCCAACTGATTCAAGACGTAAGTTTTATACTATCATCAGAAAGAAATTTAAAATTTGTAACAAATCAAAACATAATCATAATTCTTACTTAGCTATATTAACGTTGCATATGTAGTTGGAGCTTAATAAAAATAAACTGGTATATTACTTTTTAAATCTGACTCTAAAGCCATTTGAACGTTAAACTAACTCCGTCACATGCAATGAAGATGAACGACCCGACTAATGAATGACTTGAATGTTGCCATAGAATACAAAATTACCATGGAAAGATATGCCACCTCATTGCTTAGTTGTAGGATAATAGGATAAAGCTTAAATTATATTAATCACTTTAATTCATAATTAATTAAATAAGTATTTTTAATCAATAGCCTACTTATTCTGGACTTGAAGAGGTCCAATTTATTATCAATGAGGAACTTACCAACGCATGATAAGGGTTAATTTATTAGTAAAAAGTTGAAACTTTTTGCCGTGTGCGTATTGATAGTGTATAAGTAAAATCCCAGGCACTAGGTCTAGTCTTTAAGAAATAAAAGGAGGAAAGTGTTTAGAAATGCGGAGACTAGAGATATAGAAATTGGGACTCAATGAAAACCACCATTAAAATGTAGCAAAGATATTCTGATTTTAAAAATCGGTCGAGTTACCTATATGAATATTCTATGCCCAAACTCGGTTCGTAGGCGGTGAGCTTTGCACTTGTTCCGCCGCTCAGCTTGTAGCCAACTTTTTACCGACACTTTTTATGAACTTAAAATGGTTTTTCATGTGTTTTTTTCTTTTTTTCATATGTAACACGAGCCGAGCGGTATGCGGATGTCATTCCGAAGCGAACCTTCGAGTGGTCGTTCCTAGTTTTAATTGGGATGACAAAATAATTTGCTGCTCGTTTAATGAAGATTTATAACAATTTTTTATTAAATTAAACATTATTTTTTAAACTTACAAATTGACGACAGTGTATTCTAAACATATTATATGATCGTAGTTAGGTTTAATAAAATCCTACGCACTTAATTGATAGGTTGCCTTTTTTTCAGTTGACGAGGTATTTTTCAACACTAAGGTTTTCCTTTGTTTATTTTAAAGGTCACTTTCTGTTGGCGTTTCTAGGACATTGTAATATTTAATTTCATATATTCTTTTCATGATCTATGATTGATATCTTTTTTAACTTTCTCAAAACTTCAGCATCAAATTTAAGTAGGTTCATAAAAAGCTAGCAAAAAGTTCGCTGCACATGGGCGACATCATTTAGCATTTTTGCTTGAATTTTTTAGCAGGTTTCTTCGGCTCTATTGCTAGTGAAGTCTTGCAGGAAATGATGTTCTGGAATGAGGATATATTCTTGTTAATTTGGATCATAAATCATCGAAAATGTACGTATTTTTTAGTGGAGGCGGGCAGGGCGCGACGTTGTGACCTTTTTGTATGCATATTCTATGTCGGCAGTTTTTTTAATGGTTTTGTGACGTAAGGAGGTTTTAGGCTTAGAACTGGCCTAAGTATTTGGTTATTTTACGTTTAAAGATAAAGTTATACCCTTTGTTCGCCAAAAGTGTTCATCAAAGCATTACATGATCCCATGATGATAAAGATGATTGATTCTGATATAAACTCATCGACACTAATTGACAGAGACGCACAAATTCGGAATCGTTTCTAAATGTAGAATTTAAAAAGGTATGTGTAAGTAGGTAGCAACAAAGTTCGTTGAATGTTTTTCAACTAGAATCTTTCATGACCTTTTCTTAAATAAAATAGTTTTTTGCTTTTCATATGCGAAATTAATAGCTGATTTGGGAATATTCAGACTGAGTGTTTTTCTGTTGACTAATTTCGCTCTAGGGACAAACAGCGGAACAAAATCTATAAAATAAGGAGATTTATTACTTTGCAGTTTTTTTAAAGAACAAAACAGGAAGTAGTTTTCTAAGTGATTCTAAGAAAACATTAGGAAATACATAGCGGTTCATGATTTGTTGATTTCTAAACTTTTATAGTCAATAAAAGACATAAATACTTTGTAGTATTTAAAAAGTATAAGTAAGAATTCTTGATTAACCTTGAGTTTCCTAAAATTTTACAAAATCCCTGTAGATGTGTTGTTTACTTATCGTTTCAAATTATATATAAAACATTTTGGTAAGAGGAACGTTTCACATTCGAGTTTTATAGTTTGAATCTGCAAATTAGTCTGTGCAGTAATATTTCTGTATATTTCAATTACGCATTTTATGTTGACAAAGTCAAGGTTTTCTATGAAACAAATAAGATACATCTTACACATGAATCACGGAATCTGCACATTAGTTCTAAACCATTCGAGCTTTTTTTAGACATTAAAAGGCATAATAAATGTAAGTCGGATGCACCTAACGATGCTCAGTGGACGAGAGGAAATAGTTGGAGGTTCACAGTTCGAGGGGCTTGTTCACACGGGAGCGAGTTCATTAGGACGCGCCCTAACACCTGCGAGCGCACGTGGACACTTCACATGGATGAAAAAAAAAACTTAACACTCTCAAGTGGAAGAAGTGGGGTTTCATGTTCACACCTTCGGAAGGATGTTCTGAAAGTTAAGTTTAAAGGCGATTTTTAGGTACTTTTTTGTTGTTCGTGTTGTTGTGTGTGTGTGTGTTAGTAACTAAAATATATGGATATATATGTATGTGTCAAATAGAAATAGATAAAAAATTGAAAAAAGTTCAAAAATATGTTAATGGTAAAATATGTATTTTTACGTTTTGTTCCACAATCTAGTAGCCTAAGCATATTTTGGTCCACCTGTGACAAGTTATAATAAGCATACAGCCTGCCTGTTGCTATGATTATTGCAGCCTATATAGGCTGCAATATAAAACCTCCGTTACGTTACGTTTGCGATATAAAACCTCTATTTACCAATTCTTCAGTCTTCTTGGAGAGACGGAGCCTTGAATTCGGAATTATTAATTATATTATACCAATATGTGATTCTATTCTACAAAATCACTTGTGTGACACACATTGTAGGTGACGAGTTACCACCTTGCAAAGATGTTTGATGGAGTCGCAATTTCTTCAGTAAAGCCACAAATCCGATTTAGTACCTTATTTTGTAGAGCAAAGGGATGAAATTAGCAAAATGCTACATCAAGATTTTGGTCTGTTCAATGACAATCCTTTTTCTACGGTTTTTTTTCACCGTCTATTATAAAATGAGCGACACTTGTACTCGATATTTTTTCTAAAGGAAAGGTGTTCTGCATTATGTGATACATATTTATACAACAGGATGCAATGAGGTTCCTTGAACCATATTACCTGCATATTATTAGGATTAAAAAAAACTTTAATTGAATTAAAAACACTATAGAGCATAAAATATTGTAACAGATTCTATCGTCTCTTGTTATTTCTTGAATTAATTTATGTGTTTGATATTGTAAGCACCTTTACTATCTTTGCGGTAAAAGATAGATCCTGCAACCACATTGTTCTTAGATCATTCTTGAAAGCTTTCATTTTATGTAATTTGATTTATATTTCTGATATTGGACGTAAAAGCAACTGAGCAAAGTCTTTTGAGGGACTATTTAAAGAATGTTCATTGATTTTCAAAGATGGTTTGAAGATTTGACATAAGTACACAATAATCAGATCGGTACATAGCGGCCTTTTAACATAAGATTTTTTAAAATTTTAATTTCAAACCTAATTTAAAAATCTCTTTCCTGTAAACAAAACGGAGGCGTTCTACTAGTTATTTGAAGCTGAAGTACCCCACCTACCCGTAAAGCATGTCGAATCGAGTCAATCGGTCAACATACCCCTTCCCACCCCATCGAAAGGTGCTTTATTGTTGACTCATCCAAACGAGTTGAATTTTTGAGTGCAACACATACAAATTCAGCCCATACATCCTTTTATTGACTGTTTATTTGCGAATACATCTGCTTAAGCCATATGGATTGAAAAAAATAAAGGGTACGAGCTTTCATAATGACCTATAGGTAAATAGAGTTTTTGTACAATTTCTGTTTGAATTTAAATCTCTCTTTTATTCTGCAACTGGAGATAAATGTATGTTCTTTAGGAAAATAGGGATCTCTAAGAAAAACATTTTGACAAAAATTAGTGGATGAGGACAAAGTCACCATATAAGCATAGCTTAAAATAAATGGTTCATAAGCATTCGTAGGTATTAGATAGTAGGCATTGGATGTTGCAGATAATAGTCATAAAAGAAAAAAAAAGAGGTGGCTGGTGAAGACATAAAAGTTGGTAACAACTTTAACTGTTTCAAAAACTCTTGTTATAGAAGTTTACTTCGAAATAAGCAAAGATAACTGCTTTTACTTTCAACATTCTTTTGTTTTAGAGAAAAACAATTTTAAAATAAAATACTACACCATACAGTAGGTACCTAATACGAACAATAACTTCGATTCACTGCTCTAAATCTTACCATAAACTGTTACTCCTTTCAAACTTCAGGTCTCAGGTAAAATCTTTTTTGCAAAAAACTATTTTCGAAAGGATCTCCAGAGAAAGTTTGTACAAAAATGTTCCCGAACAAACAGACATAATGCGGTTTTTTTCATTTTTTTTTCTTTGCGAATCTCCCTGGACCTTTCTCCGAAATGATGCATGGATGCGACCACAAAAGGGTTTTGAATTTCGATCACAGATGCTTATTTTTTACATTGATGTTGCATCCTACTTTTTACATTATGTAAATATTATATAGGTACGAGTAGAACATTTGGTTTATTGAAAAGGCTCAAGAATGCAGCAATTTTAATTTTATTAATAACATAATAATAATGTACCTACGATAAATAATAAATAAAGCAGTGTACCAGTTTGAAGGAGAGGTAGAAAAAAAACTTATTAGCGAGCTATTTACAGATAGTAAAAACGATTTGAGCATTTGTTTGATATTTTTATGGTAAAACGGGGACTAAAAAAGAATTTGGTTTACACCATTCTCGAAAATGTCAATGTCATTACAATAGGCAGTTTCCCGCCAAAACGTTGCAAACGTTTTGCATGCGTAGGTAGGTATTTACTTTTTAATTTTATTTCTCGGTTTACAGAAAGTAAATTTTGAATTGTATCATTTCATAACGTATTTTCAATAACGAACTATATGAAGTGGATCATGAATAAGTAAAATACACTTTATATGGCAAGAATGGACATAAAAGCTGATGACAAGAAAATTATTTGTATCGCGTTTTGATATTTTGATTGACATTCACCTTTGCAACCTTTGTGGACTGCACGCGTGCCCTTTCAATACATTTCATATTTATATTCAATAACTGCTTTCTAGTTCAGTTGATTTGATAACTAGATGTTATAAAACCGACGTTTTATGGTTTCTTACGTGGTTGCATTATGATTACGTATGTATTATATACATACATGCATATTAAATGTTATAAAAATGCATAAATCCAACACATCCTTAAGTTTTTGCTGAATGTTTTAGTTATAAAAATGCAGATTTCCAATCCTTTTTACCTCATTTTCCCCTAAAAAGCTTCTTGTTGGGGATATAGTTTGGACTTTATCGTAAGTTTTGTGGTCAGGCAATATGATTAAATAGAAGATTCGGTAAAATTTGCAGTATAAAGACATTCATTTTGTTAGATTTTTATTCATTTCAACTTAATCTCTATCTTAAAAGTAGTTTATAAATGCAATTTTCATTTTTAATGCGATACTTTTTACTTAAAATTATTGTTATCTTAAATTTAATACAGTCGTCAGCAAGGCTAGTACTGGCTAGCTTTGTTAACAAAAATACTACGTTTGCTAAAATTTACCAACATTTACTACAATAACTACAGCTTTTAATAAAGAATGCCTGAAAGCGTTTCTACAAAACATCCTTTGTAATCATGCATATCATTAATTGATGTCGTGCTTAAATTTTTAAAAGTAAATAGAAGCAAACGTTCCCAATACACCCTTGTTTCTCTTATAACTAAACTAAAACTAAAAATGCAATGGAATGGCAAGGATTTTATCTACAATTTTATGATCGTAAGTAAACTTAATTTTCCCTTATTAAAATTAGGCTTTTCTAACAAACTTCTCTATAACTTGACAGGGCAAAAATTAAACCACATTTTGACACAAAATTATTAAAAAATCAATACAGAAATGAAACTTGGTTAAAGTGTTGTGTTAATAGGAAGAAATATTGCAATGTTCTCGCACCAGAGGGCAGCAGTAGCATTTAAAAAATCATTGACATATTGCATGTTGGCGGTTTCTAACTTTATGTCATTTTATGTGCTAGTGTGCTCTCTGCTTTGAGCTTTGCGTATTGTTCCCTATTGTTGTACTAGTGTGTGTGGATTTACATGTAGAGGTCGAAATCGAAGCCGTTACCTCCGCTGAGGTAATCGTACAGGTACACCGCCATCTCGTCGAGGGCTTCGAACCGAAGGTCGTTAATAGGATCCTTTTTCACTGCGCGAGCTGATCTGGATAGGGACCTGTAGATTAACAATATTTTTTGTCGTATACTTTGTTTCCTCATTAGAAGCCTATTAAGAAAACTGACCATATATCCAAGTTTCATATAAAATAAACAAGTTAAGGAAACATATTGTTAGGACAAATAAAACCAAAAACAACCAAAGTTTTAAAAAAATATTTAAGGCACCTTTTATAAAGAGCAATTTTTCGGCTATTTCAAAGATCTCACCTTTTCTTAGATAATACCTACAAATGTTTAATTCAATTTGTTTTAATAAAATCTTCACATTGAGCTAGTTTTTCGTTTTTTTTATTTGAACTGAAGCTGTACCTGAAGTCTGTGTCGGTGTCCAATTCGTCCTCAGTGGTGAACCTCTCACGGATGTCCTTCATGATGCAGGCTTCTAGTTTCTTGTGCTGTGAACGTTACCATATATTATAAACATTAAATATTTATCTTCTTTAACACAACTCAGAAGAATTATTAATGACATGTTTTTTAAATGGCGATATTTTGTTTGGCTTTGACTGAAAAGTTTTTGCTAATGTGCTTGTTTTCCTTGAAATTTAATAATTGTTTTATATGCTAAGAGAAAATAGTGTGCTTGGTGTTTGGTGATATTACTAACCTTGTAGCAACGGAAGAAGAACATGGGTTTGATCAGTTCTTGTGACAGTGGCGCCACGTCTCTCTTCACATCAGGCACGCATTGCTAGAACATAGACAAAAAAAAAAAAGATAATTTTATTGAAAATATTAGGTTCCCTTATTTTCAAATTGCGCCTAATAAGGGTGAAACTACAATTAAAATCAATATATAATAACATGCCTGCACTATAAAAGTCTTTAAAAAGAATCGTTATTTATTTAAAACATTTAGAAATGATGATCTTATATTCCACAAATTTTTATTCACCGACAACGGATAAAAATCACATTACAAGTTTGTTTTTAATAGCATCTTCATATATCTACTTTAACATACCGAGAACTTCTGACAGAACTGCAGTCCGTCCTGGATATCTCCTTTGAGCTCGCTAGACACTGGCAGGTTGGCTATGCGCTGCGTGATCTGCTCGTAGTTGGGCTCCAAGCGATGGTTTACGTATCCGAGCTCCTGCATCACACACGTGATGTTCTTTACGCGCCCGGCGGACGCTCCCGGCGCGCGGGAGATCAGCTCCAATCGGTCGCGGATGTCCAGGTCGCGCTGGAATAGTTATTTAATACTTAAACATTTGTGGTGGTCAAAGGCATTATGTCTTTAACAGTGCAGTATAGGTGATGTGAATTGGTCATATTACCTATTTTTTGGGTGAAAAACGGAACCCTATTACTAAGCCTTCGCTGTCCGTCCGTCTGTCAGCGGGTTCTAACTCCTAAACCATAACAGCCAGACATTTTAAATTTTAAACTAGCCCAGTAGAGCCTATTAAAAAATAACATACTTTTCTTTTTAGTATTTGTATAGCAGCTATAATGGTTTGGTGATACAACTCGCTGACTGACAGACCTACAGATACACTGACAGCGGAGGCTTTTTAATAGGATCTCATACCCTTTGGGTACGGAACCCTAATGTGTATTGAGTTAGTAGGTGAAGGTGTAGTGTAAGGATGAAGGTAGGTATTGATCAACATAATAGCTCAGTAGGCAGGTAGCTAACTTTAGTTGCAACTAACTTTAACATAAGCTAATTCATAAACACACAAAGACGTAAGAAACATTCAAATGATATTGTTATCTTTGTCTATTACTTATCAATTAAAACATAAAACTTACCGACATCCTATTGCCCTGGTAGTATGGCTGTTGGTAGTATTGCTGGTACTGCTGCTGGTAAGCGTAAGGGTTGTACTGGACCCCTGGGGGGTAGAAGGGGTTAGGGGCGCTGTAAGGGTATTGATAGAATGGATTAGCGGGGCTGTAGGGCCGGAACTGTGGGTTGGGCATCATGTATGGCGGAACTGAAGGAGGTGCTTGCGGGTATGGGCCGACCTAAAACAACATTAATTCCAAACATTAAGTAGTAAATAAAATCTACTTCGTAATTTCAACACTTCTAACATCGCCTCTTTAGCTCAGTGGTAGAGCACTGGTCTCGTAAACCAGGGGTCGTGAGTTCAATCCTCACAGGAGGCATTATAGAACTAACTTTTACTAGTTTGTTTTTTCTTACCCCATTTGGCCTAAAACTCAGGACTCCTCCTAAAGGACCTCCTTTTTGTGATGGTGGTGGAATATGCGGATTTTCTGGCAAATCATTTTCTTGGTTATGAGAAGCGCCATCTGTCGGCTTTGTTATTGTTTGCGTGCTCGGGTCTATGGCGAAGCCTGGCGGTAATTTCCCCATCAGTACTGACTGGAGATGAGCGTTCGTAAGTCCGTCAAAAGATGGCGGTGAAGAGCACTTTGCATACGCTTCTTTCATTTCTTGGCGAATTTGTTTAACTACTTCGGGTCCAAAGCAGCTTTCATAAATCTAAAAAAAATATTGTTTCATTAAACTCAAATTATATGGTTTAAACTTGTTTAAACATGATTCCCAAAAATTTACAAATGGCTCGGGGATCGATCATTAAGTGCATTATTGTCAGATAGCTTTTGAATTAAGTAGTGTTTTTAGGTATATATCAGAAGTAGGCACTACTTCCAGTGCTATAATGTATCAATTCAAATGTTGGATTTAGAAAATAAAGTTTTGTTATAAATAAAATGTATTGATTCATATTTTCCAACGCTCTGTCATGAGCAGTCGTGGCCGAGCGGTTAAGGCGTCTGACTAGAAATCAGATTCCCTCTGGGAGCGTAGGTTCGAATCCTACCGACTGCGAATCTTTTAGAGTTTTATTTACCTTCATCATTGCATATTTTTTTATAAATCTGTCGTCGCTGTTTCCGAGTGCTTGGGCTGATATACACAGCAAGCACGTTAATAATAGTTCCTTATGCATCTTTACCTGAAACGTAAAAAATTTGACGAATAATCATTTACACAAAATTTACTTTAGTGAGTCGGGAGTTAATTAAGCAATCTACTGTTATTTTATTCATTATATATACCTGACAATTTATTCGCAATAGATCCTCCATATTATAAAACAAAGTCGCTTCCCGCAGTCTGTCCCTATACAGGCTTAGATTAAAACTACGCAACGGATTTTGATGCAGTTTTTAAATATAGAGATTATATAGGAAGGTTAATGTGTATATAATACATACATAATATACGTGTGAAGCTGGGGCGGGTCGCTAGTATATAATAAAATAAATCTATAGTGTGCATGACAAGAAGTATTGAGTTAATGCATAGACATACGAGTAAGTATGTACAGTTTGAAAATAGATTAAAACAGACAAAATCTGTGGCGTACAGAATAGATCGCATCGTTTACAAAGGCCCTTATACAGTAATGATCAAAGTTTAATTAGTATGGTGGGCGTAAAAGGTAAACTTTTTGTTATATTACGATTCGAGTACAGTTATCCAAGAGTTCGATGATCATGTTCGATGTGTGAGGGCAAAAATGACTTTACGGAAAATTATTGCGGGATTAATATTAAGAGATTTAAGACGAATGATTCGACCAGTTACAGGTTAGAATAATTTGAGAGTCCTGACCAATCTCAGGTTAAATTAAGTTTCTTTACCTACCTAAATAAAGGTAAAGTTTGTTATTGCTGTTAGTTTGTATGAAGAAGGTTATGTTCAAAACTATATATCCAATATAAAAATCTTTCACTTGTATTTAGAATGCACTTTTAGGGTGGACAAAGAACACATTCCGCCTTATAAGACGTAGACTAATGCCAGAACTTATTTTGCTTATAAGTCCAGGACTATTTCGAATTTCGAATTCAGTTCCGGTTCAGAATGCATACTTTTTAGCGGGAAAATGCCTACTGTAATGACCTTAGGTCAACGATCGGTCCCCGTGGGCCACCGCGACTACCAATCTATAAATCTATGCTAATTACATGAAAATTTTATTCCGCGTCCTATGATAAGGCGGATTTTGTCTAAGAAGATACAAAAATTAAAGCCCGACGTGGATGAAGCCTCGGGAAAAAGGTAGCTATCTGTAATTGTTACTATACTACTTTCTTTTTTGTTACTATTGGAAACGTAGTTATTTGAATCAGAAAAAAAAAATTAGTTCTGGCATGTGTGTGACACGGTGCACTATCTTTCAACTTCCCGTAACAACTAACTACACCCAAAACCAGTGTTGTTACAATTTTGAATGAGTCTTTGTAAAGCGCCTCTAACGGATTTATGAGGAATTAGGATTGCTGATATAAAATCACCGTAGTAATCTATGTTACCTGACGTGTAGACAAACTACTAATAAGACTAAGACACGTAGACCAAAAAAAAAGGTGGCACTAACAAGATTGATCCAACTATATTATGATATCTTATTATTAGTTGGTTAAACAAACTGGTTTGCAATTAATTTTAAATACTCCATGTTGATGGTCACCATAAATTTCCTTCATTTTGCAATCTTTGGAAGCGACAATTAGTAGCGTACCATTATAATAAACACAATCTTACCTGACTAACATAAATAAAAGTTAATTACACCATATTCTGTTGCTATTTTAGCAAGAAGTTAAAGGGTTTATGGTGAAAGATTACTGCTATAAAGGTTTTACTGCTTATAGTACGTACTTGGCACCTGTTGATCGCATCCTATGAAACTAGAGAAATATCTTTACGTAGTCTTTAGCAAAAACAAATAACGGCTTTTATTTGTGTGTGAATGCGATTATTATCTCTGGAGTCTTGTTTGTCTAAGTACTTATGTTATAAAGAGGTAAAATTTAGAAGTTTGAAATAATCACTGGTCAGACATTACAGTCCTTGGTTCAATTTATAATTAACTTTCAGTTGGGAGTTGGGACATAGGCACTTTGTTTAAAAAACAAAAATACAGATTCGAAGCAAAGTGAGGAAAATGTAATTTGTAATATGATTAGGTATGTATTGTATGTAACAGGTAAGCTTATCGTGGATAACTTCTCATTGTTTAAACCTGCCTGCAGTTTAGGCAATTATTGTGTTTCTCAAGATATAGGTATTAGAAATTGTTTTAGTTATGTGAAAACCAAGGATCAAGTATTTTTTGTGACACCACCACATATAAATCAACGATGCATTAAACACCTACTAACATTATGTCGATAGTGAAAGTACCAGAGCGATACATAATCTATATAACGACAGGACAACAGGAGGCTAACTATAACGTTTTAAAAAACCATCCCATTCCCAATCAGTTCTTCAGTCAGCCGGCTTTTGGATGGTTTAAAAACATACCTACTAAAAGCTCCTAAACATGAATGAAATGGAAGAGTGTGACAAAGCTGTACAAAAATTCTTAGGTGAATAGTCATTGACGTCATCAATTGCCCAGCCGCGAGGCCGGCTACTGATCGGGTCTCATAGTACGAAAGAGAAAAGCATTTCTATTTCGGCCCGGCTATAAGGGGTTATAGTAAGCACCCAGTTTTTTTTTTACTAAATACATGAATATTGGCTTCCTATCCCTCTGACTTTACTTGATATTGATACACATTGAAGTGAAAATACATGCACTTGTCCGTAGTAAGGGGCTTTAGAAGGTTTACCGTTTATTTTCTATCTGCATATTGGCATATCTTCATCTTGTGTGAGCTAAATGAATTCTATATGTGACTGCATACCTCAGTTGTTTGTGGAGGAACGGTGAAAAGGAATACATTTATTTGTAAATAAATAGTTAAATAATTTAAAACCTATCATAAAATAAATTTGATTTAAATTTTAACTCAAAATAAGTTAAAATCTTAACTTATTTTGGTTTTTGATGTTATAACTAAACGTTAGATTTACTTTTTTTGATGCTGTTTATTAATTTACAGTAGTGTGAGAAAGTGCCTATTCTTATTTGAAGGTTTTGATATTTCGGCGAGATACTGCGAATTCGGTTTAAATGAAAGTAACCGCGTCTATTATGTTGTAGTAGTTCATTAACACTAGTACAATACTAAGTGTGTGAAACACACCGTTATCATAAACCTAGTCAATGTTCTTATCTTGACCTTGGTTGGATTAAAAATGATGTAGTTTTTGCGCAGCAATCCAATAATGATAATTGTATTTCAACAATACCATTGAATTTAACGCATACAAAAGAATCTATCGATTTTCTAACAACAGACTTACATATACGTTTAAGTTAAGCAGCATGCCTACGTGGAACGACAAACTTTAATCTTACAGCAAGAAAATTTATGATCACTTGACATAATATTGCAATATCGTGTAGAATTAACAGAATGCTTCGGTACACAACCATTACTTACGCGCTATATCTTAGAATTACTGATTAATCTCCTTACTAGACATTTAAATTTTATTACCGAGTTCAATCTTGCTACATTTTTCTTCTCGCACCCAACTGATATTCTGATTGCACCGACACTTGGGTCAGCGAACTTATGCGGCCTTGCATTGCATGGTGCAGCCTCTAAATGTAATCTAAACTAAACCTTATTCCAACGCAACAGGAACTGCAGTACCTACAGGCGGACACTTAAACAGTCGTCTCAAAAAACAAAATCAAAGATCCAAAATAGACCTTATGGCAAAGAAATAAGGTTGTCTATTGTAGTCAAATTGCCCATCTGCTGTCGGTACTTGCGTAATGAGCTTTCCTACTCGTCAGTACAGCTACTTGCACTCAGTTTAATTTTTAATACGTGAGATAAAAATAACTGTATGGGATTAATTTGAAAGACAATTTTATCGTTACAGGTATATGAGTCGGTTATTGTATGTACTTGGTGTCTCATTGTTTATTATGATTAGAAATCTATTTAAATTCGAATCACCATTTCACTAAACACTGAACTAGTGAAAGAAACTAAACATTCAGCGAACTAACATGTTTGTGGCAAGGATGAATTTAATTAAAGGACACAACATTTTGTATGGGAGATAAGCTAAGATTTTTTTGAAGTTTAGGAATCATGTTGAGGGCAGGTTACATAGTTTAAACTCATTAATTTAATCCTCCATCAATTCTTGCTATATACAATAATAATGTTGCCATGCCAGTTAAATTGATAACATTTTACACAGATTATTATTATTATTTATAATTATATACTTATCGTACATTTGACTGCCTTATAAATGATATGTAGGAATATGACTCATTTATCTAAAATGTATGTATTTAGCAGTCTTGTAGTAACTCTTGAAATAAAAAATATGGTATCTTCAGGACGTTGCAACAGCATACGTATGTTGTTACGGGCTAGTATGGTACATATTTGTTTTGTCACTACAAGATGTAATTTATTTATTTTAATTCGATAATGTTTTGACATGCGCTTTATCGCGTTCTCTCACCCTAGACTGTAAGATGTTTTAGTGGCTGTAAGTAAAAAATATGTTTATATACATAAACATAAATATGTTTATATAAACACATTACAGAATTACAGAATCTGGGGTTTCTTCCCCAACATAAATTTTCCGAAACGGTGGTCGAGTTATTTTAAAGAAAAAATCAAAATCATTTTACTATTCTAAGTATTTTTTTCTAGTTAACGGCATAAAGAAATTTTGAGTCCGTATAATGAATATAGCCAATTTAGATCTTTAGTCCGCAACTTAACATCGGCCAAAAGGACTTTCTTGATATTGGTGACGCGCTCGAGTGTGAGTTTTGTGTGTGAAAAGTTCACACGCGCCAATATTTAGCAAGCTTTCAACTATTTTCGGGCGATCTACTTACATAGGTCTACTAAAGAATACCTACTTCTAGTATTCACGTACTTACAGTTGAAACTATATTTTCAAATTATGAAAGTAACTAGTAAAAATCGTCCGATGCTAAAGCTGATAAAAATGTCTTATGCTGAAAGAATAGACCACCTGCCACAGCCCAATAAAGTTTTAACGATGACTTCGCTTCGACTTTACGTCTTATTTAATATCATCTCTTTCATCTTAATACTAGTGAAAACATCGTGGAAATGACTTTAAGTAGGTATTTGCACCTAGTTGAGCTTTTTTATTCCGTTGTCGGTTAAACGCGTAGCTGATCGACATAAAAAGATGTTTTCACAGTTGAATGACTTGGTCAAGTTACATTCATTTTTTTTATTAACGTCATACTTTTTCTTGATGCTTTTTATGCTGGTTTGTGTTTATTGAATACTTTCAGTGCAAACAAATATAAAAACTGGGTACAGTTATTATAATAAGAAATATATTCTATTGAGTAGTGCAGCAACAGTTATTTTGTGTTACGTATATTAGGGCAGGGAAGAGAACCCCCCCTATAAATAAATAAGCAAACTAGTATTAAATTTGATTGAACTTTAGAAAGGATGAATAAATTACTCTAAACGTTTGGCGGACATAATTAATTAATAAATTAGTAATCTTCTAATTTATTTTAAATTAATCAGTGATGTGATGTGAGTGTAAGAAATGTGTGAAAAAATATCGCAAAAACGACTTAGCTATCCTTATAAATGATCATAAATTTCACAGTTTAAATTAGATCACAGATAAATTTAGCTATTATGACATAATTACACCAAGAAATATGATGCTATAATTTATAATGGTCTTGATCGGTTATCTTCTTTGATCAGATATTAATCTATATTTTTGCATAATTTACTGTGAATGACCAGCTTGGTAACCTTGATAGAAGTATTTATAGTGGGCGATGATTCAGTTATTGATTAATTTCTCACTATAATCTCTCTATATACTCGTACTTAACAATGTATGTATAAAATTGTATGTAAGGGGTAAATCTAATATTAAAAACCGATTGAAAGTTAGGAGTTTGGCTAACTATGGGGTTTATTGTAGTATTAATACTATTAATTAACTAACTATAGTAATATTAATTAACTATATAGATTAATTAAGCCTTAATAATAAAAATAAGTTTTAAAAATACCACACTATCATGCAAAAGCTTCGGCTTTAACAATGCGTATATTGCTCACACATCTACCTGTTAACGATTCGGAAACAATTTTTTTATTACATTTATAATTTTCCGACGTGTCCCATTTGTTCTATGGAACATGACGTAATAGAACAATTTGAGAAAATATTGTCCCTATTTGTACTATAGAACTACATACTACCTTTTGCTCCGGCTTTTCCTTAATTTTTCCATGATGATTGATGAGAAAGACGTGAATGACTATCTCTGACGTTAATACCACTATCAAAAAAGTTAAACTACTCGCTACATAATGTATTTTTATTTTGCAAAATAAAAGCAAGCAGTTTAACCATACTTGTTTTTTAACTACAAACTGAAAACAATTCTTTTTACCGCTAATATATTGCTATTCTTAAATAAGCAGTATAATTTGTTCTAAGCAACAATTTGAGACAAAAAGTACAAACTGTTCTATAGTACAAATAGGGACAATATTTTCCCAAATTGTTCTATTACGTCATGTTCCCTAGAACAAATGGGACATATCGTAATTTTCCAGTAATATGTTGCATTTATATAAAATCTTACATTTTATACAAATAGCGTTATTAAGAATTACCACTTTTTAACCCACTACGGCGAAGCAAAAACTAGGTATCAGGCAGTCATGTGCCCGTACTAGACCTAACAAACAATACAAGCAAGTAAGATCGCTTGATACTGTAGGTAGCATATACCACGACTAAATTGAATAGTTTACTTAACGACGATGACGATAATTACTTGTTTCATGCTTTCTGGAGCGTGATTGCAGTAGTGGGGTTTTAGTTTTTAAACTTATTATTTTAATCACATCCCATGAACACATGAAAAACGTTAAAAGTTAGCTAACGTTTTTTTAAATTTCAATCCCACATGCAAAGACCCCCTTGCAATTAAGTATCAAATCAACATACTATGATCACGACATATTTTTTCCTTTTATTTCAATGAGAGGCATCCCAACAATAAATTACTTGGCAATCATCTTGGATTCCTGTTGCTATTAAACAATTGATACAGGTTTTCGTGCGTGCTCACAGCTTTTTTAACTTCACAATTCACATTGCAACCCTCAGTGTAATTTGTATGAATTGTTAATTGTTAAAATGATACTTTGATTATGCACTCCGGAGGTCTATCGTGATATCTTGCTGTAATTGAGGACTGTTGCATAAACATAGTAAATTAAAATCTCCATCTATCATTGATTTATGCAGCCCGTTTTGTAAAATACCGTTGCAGTTGGTCACATTGCAATAAAAAACATAAAGTGTATGGTTCTTAGTCTTTTTACCTTCTTATTTATTTTACGGTTTAAGTAAAATTGATTTAAAGTATTATTTTTTCTTGAATTTTATCATTATTAACTTCATTTAAGGTAGATTGTTTGTGACTAATTATAATGTATGACATCTGTATAACGAAAAATCTTGCAACTAAACGATTTATTATTTTATTATTAAGTAGGTAAAATCTTTATTTACCAAAAATGTAACGTATTCCTTAATCTACATATTACCATACATTGATTTGACTAACTATTTAAAAAACCTAACAAATATCAATCGATTAACGGCTAATACAATAGAATTGTAAAACATATAGTCATCTTTGAGTATTAAGTACCTATTCATCTAACATTCACGCAAATACAAATACATTATAATAATAAAAAAAAGTGGACACAGCTACAAGAATCGTTGTCGACATACCGTTATGTTATTATAATTGTAATAACGAGAAAGCAAGCAAGGTAAGTAATGTAACAACACTTATATTAATGCATTGTAATACTACTTCATATGACATCCGACATTTTGTAATTTAGATAATAATTATAATTATAACCACATCACGACACACACATTGACTCAGCCCAGCAGTAAGATTGTAGAATCTTGTAGAATTGTCGCAGGTGTTTAGCAACGATATAGTATAAACTACATAGATAAGAATACTACATCCAAGACCAGGAAGCGAAACAATGTGTTTTGCAAATCACACAACGTTCCGTCCCCGCCGGGATTCAAATACGGAATCACTTGCGTAGCAGCCACCTGCTACACCGCTGCGCCACAGAGGCCGTCACAATACGACTAATCTATATAGAGCTAGGTATTATATTAAAAGTATATAAGTATATGCATATATGTACGGTATAGTTTGTTTTATGATAAAACTGGTTTACTTTTCTCTTACGTTTACGAAAAGTTTTGGAGAGTTGTGATAAAAATTAATAAATCGAAGATAAGGTACTGTTGAGGTCGTATAAGCATATTGAATGTATTTGAGACTGATTGTTAATTTTGACTAAGTTTTTGCAAAACTTTTGTTATGGATATTGAATGATGTTTTTAAAAGTTCACCAAATTGGTTATGAAAATGAGACTCGAATATCAACCAGCTATTTAAAATGACGCAAATCATACAAGAAAATATATAATAAGAGTTATAATTGAAAACAAAACATCGATAACGTTACGGATCAATTGATAGTAATAGCCGTTTCGTATAACGGCATGTGAAGTACGAAAGTATTAATTAGCGAGTCACGTGTAAAATGCTGATCACTTTTATTTACCTCGAGGCTTGCTGATACAATCGATTGAAACATTACGAGGTATGTACCTTCAGATAACTGTAGTTTTAGCGTGAAATGTAACAACGATAAGTAGTTATAGTAACTGATTTGTAGGACGAAATTGTTACTGTTTTTATGAGACGTAGATTACTATAGAAAATAAGATTTACGATGAATGCGTTTTTTAATGCTAAACGAAGTTCTAACTCTTTTTAATTTTTGTAAATACAAACTTTAGTTTTATGATAGTAAACTATTAGCGAAGAACTAATTAAAACGTACATATTAGAAAAGCTCTGAAAAAAACACAGTAAAAAACTATATACAACATACCTTCTCGCAATAGGATTGAAGAAGGCTCTATATTAACTACAAATAGTTGATTAATATTTAAATGTTGACTTTTATTTAGTTTGAACTAATACTTTAACTAGGCGGACCTAAAACTCTTAACAATTTGTCAAGAAGGCAAACATATGCCTATGATTCTGTGTACTTACCTTCACGAGAATTAAGCAATAACTCTCAAACACGTATAATTAAGAAAACGGATTGAATGATCGGCGATAATTATGTTAATGTTATGATTAGGTATAATTAAGGGATATGAGTTTACTGAACTCGAAAAATAGATTTGTTACACGCTATTTGCTTTTTCACAAAGTCACGATTTCAGATCACGATTTGATCTTAATAAAAAATATATACAAAATCTATACTTTTATTTTTAAAAAAGTTTGGACAAAAAACCGGTTCCTAAAATAGAATTTCAGTGGTTTTTTTTTCAATATGTTTCGACTCAAAAAATAAAAAAAAAATACTAATATAATGTTAGAAAAAAAGCAAGTAAGTATACTGGTTATTTTTGAATAAATAAAATCCTATCACAAACTACATAATATGTGTACCGAGAGCATTGCAAATAAATTGCCCACATACATTCCGATGAAACCATATAATGAGTACGTGCGTTATGTGAATCTGTTTGTCCGTCTTACGTAGTTGTTATCAATTTTGATTAGATTGTAAAATAAATAAAATAATTTTTTGCTTCACTTTTCCTAGTGAAAACGGGCTTGGTGAGCTAGATTTTATTATCCTCTGCCTCATTTACAATCTACAATGTTAAATAAAACGCACAGCCCATCTACTTGGCTGTGTATTTTATACAGTTAATGTGTTAATACTGTTTGCAATTTCAATATTGGAATCATTTCAATAAAACAAGCACCTACTTTATGATAAAACATTTTACTGTGTCAAATTAAAATAAAAAAAAGTTATTTTACTTGTAGGCAATTAAACTGAGTTGTTGATACAAAGTGGTGGGTTTTATTAAAATTAATTGTAAATAATTTAGGGACCTTCAGAAGTTTTGTGAAGTTTAATCGATATATAAGGAAATATTTTATATATTTTTTACTATGCTTTCTCCCAAGCTTAAGCAATTTAACACGTTTGCTCAGATCTTTTTTCTTAAAATTCTTTTGTATAGACCTAATTATTAGCATGATATCCTAAGGGCTTTCGATCAAAGAAAATCACAACCATTGAAATACTAAATAATATTAAAAGCTGGTTTATTTCGATCCAGACGAAAACTCAAATCAAACTAAATATTCCAATAAATGCATTTACACTTGTGCAATTTTTGCGCGTACGATTACGGGTTTCATGAACGAAAAATTTAACTCCAAATTTACAACAATACTGAAAGAATACTGCCGAAACCCCAAATCAAACATAAATAAATAAAATCACACTTTTTCTAAGCTTTAAAAGGAATACAAGCTCACCGTTCTAGCAAATCACCAGTCAGTCACTTAGTAATGGCACTTGCGCGTACGCGGGGGGATGCGCGGGCGCACGCGAGGAGCAATGACTTGGACGATCGCACTTGACCTTCGGGGCTTTGGACACCGAGTAGACGCGAATACACAACCTGTACGAGTTTTATACCAGCTTTCCTGGACACACGGGCCTGGATATAGGAAAGCTTCGCGATTTTTAAAGACGAAAAAATGGTTCCTACAGGAGTTGAGGACAACTTATTTACGAAGAAAAAAAGGAGGTTTCAATTGTGTTATGACTGTATCTTTTTTGGCATTAATTTCTTTGCTATTTTAGCATCGGTTTTTGTTTTTTTTTTGGAATAAGATTTATCCCTCGAATTCAATTGACAACATGCTAAGGTGTTTACTAAAACTTAATAAATACAAATTAAATTAAAATTTAATTTCTTTATCTTTTTACTTGGAGTCAAAAGTAGGTAATTTAGCCTTTTAAACTAAAGGATATTTTATACATTAAACAAAAACAAAAAAACTATATTGTATAACTATATATTTAATTACAATTTTTCTCTCATCACAATTTTCGTTATTAGTACAACAACTTTGTACCTAGACGATTTTTTTTTTTGTATTAATAAACGAATGCCAGAAAAGCTCTGCACGTTGCACTAAGCCTTAAGCTCTCCATACAACCCAGCCGTGTGTAGCTGTTGCTTCTTAAACTATCCATTATAAATTGGTCCACTTCGCTCCAAGTTATCCAGTAATATTGACGAGGCACAACCATTTTTAAAGTGTCTTCGGATCTGGTAGCTAACAGGAGCCAAGATAGTATTCATATATTTTAATAAACTCCCGACCATGAAATAAGATAGGCTGTCAAGGGGAAAATAAGTTAATACGGACAATATTGACATTAATAAGCAGTTATTTAGACTGAGAGAAGTAAACGAGCACTTAAAGCTCATTAAATTGAAAAAATAAACCTACTTGTCATTCCTGTTTGTTTTATTTTCCTATATTAGTATTAGTATAGGCATAAGTTGGCAGTGCCAAAAATTACAGATCTCGAAAAATTAAGCAGTAAAACCTACTCAAATGATAACTTAATTAACAAACTATTTTAAGTATAAGAATAATCGAACTTTAAACACTTAATCTTAATTAAATTAAATACTGCTATGTTAGTAGTTTTTTATTATTTAAAGCAACATGAAACCTCCTTTATTTTTATTGAGAACCTCCTGTTTTCAAGGTCGGTT
Source organism: Choreutis nemorana (assembly GCA_949316135.1). Classification (NCBI taxonomy): domain Eukaryota; kingdom Metazoa; phylum Arthropoda; class Insecta; order Lepidoptera; family Choreutidae; genus Choreutis; species Choreutis nemorana. The sequence goes on along the minus strand of OX438597.1, from coordinate 3,725,631 downwards.
GAAATAGGGATTTTGACCGAGTGAATAATCCCCATTGATTTATGTTGTAAGTCTTGATTCCTTTAAAAGTAGACTAACTAAAATATATTGAGAGATGGAAGAGACAAAAACAACAAAAATATGGAGACCTAATTGACAACCTCTTTTGGAATTTAAATACTTAATATCTGTAACGTGTAATTGTTGTAATAACTGGATACTTACGATAACCTGTAGGTCTGGAAGATATTTTTTTTTTTTGGTAAAAAGGACTACACGCAAAATAGACTCTACAAGTCGAGAGTCTCAGATTTTCTAAGTACGCTCTACTCATGGGCGCATCGTCGCTTACCAATAAGTACGATAAGATTTGTGGTCAAATGGTGACCTGTCTGTACCAATATGCGGCACGAGAGGTATAACATATTTTCCTTTACATTGGCAACGCATTGGTGGCGCTCTTGGCATTTTCAAACATCAAGGACATCTTCGTCGTGACAATACGCGACGGTATCACTTTACCATCAGGTGAATCGCCTAATTGTTTTCCCGTGATGTTGTATAAAATTGTTAAAAGGTAATGTTTGGAAATAATAATCTGAATTTCAAAATTATTTTACCCATATTTCGAATAGATTTGCTACATAGATGCCAGATACCAGGCTATATTTTGTTTGACAATATAATATAAAAGGTAGTGCCGTTGTTATCCTAGAGGTAGTCAAAGCATGTGAATTATTTTACTTCGTATAGTGATTCCAAAACGACGGAAGGGTTTAAACAATTATTTTCCCAGTTTGTGTCCCGTACGGGGGCAGAGGTCGCAATTATGTTCTGAACCTATTATCTAGAACTTGGACCGACAAGAACTAAAGTGGAGGACGGACCTAGGAGAAAATAAGAGGTGGGCACGTACACTTTTTAGGAACATAATAATAATAAAAATAAACTACATCACGAAACACACATTGACTCAGCCCAGCAGTAAGTGTCGTAAGAACTGGTAACGATATGGTATTAACTATACATAGATAAGAATACTACATCCAAGACCGGTAGGCGAAACACGTGATTTTTAATTAGAAATCACGGGCATAGTCATTGTGTCAATAGGCCGCGGTATTACTTTCCATCAGGTGAAATGTCTGCCTGTTTGCCCACGAGGTTGAATATAAAACTTTAGTATCACCAAACGATTTCAGAATATACCATTGGACAAGCGTCTTAATACAGAAGACTTCTTAACAATACTCAGATTAATTGCAAATTTTAGTGAAATTCTATTTAGTGATTAAATTTTCTATTTCACCTTTCACTTAAAAACCAAATAATATTCGTAAGTGTTCCCTTCCCTGAATTCACACCTGAACTAAATCATGTGAACATAGCGTCTTCCTACTTCCTGGAACTACACTTTTAACACTAAAAACTTATACAATGTACATAAATGTAAAGCAATTCGTAATTGTAGGCTTTGTCCCGATCGAAATGGTATGTAATTGATAGTCTATCCTCTTAATAATTGAGTTGAAACTACAATAGCATGTGATTAGTTGACGCTTAATTTGCAATCAGTTATTTTGTTGCTAACAATTAAAACTGGTTTTAATTATATGAGAAGTGAACTTATCAGATTTTTTAATGAAGTTATTTAATTTTCGTAGATCAAATTTGATAAAAAATCGTAATTTAACTAGTGTCTTTAATGTTAGTGTTTTTAATAGAATGTAAGCTTATTAAGATATTTAATGTAGGGTGTCCTGACATGAGATATGTGTACCTACTATCCAAGCATCATGATTTTTATCTATATTACCTTCACAGCTAACATCTTGTAACCATTCAACTCGTCCTATGGTCTCAATTCTCATCTCATCTCAATCTCATTTCAATCACCACCACAAGCCTGAAACAGGTCAAAATTATTATTTATAATAACGTACTTTCACAATGTGTCTTCAAAAAGCTACTTCATACAATCATAGTAGCAGCTTTGCATAATAATAATAATAAAAAATGCATCTATCTCTCGCAACCTCACGAAGGCGAGCGAGCTTTACTCGTTGTAAACACGCATTTGTATATGTGTCAAAGTGTGTGTGACATCGAAAGTGGGTATGGTCTGCATAACAAAAATAGAGACAATATCCAACGAAACTGAACAATAGATATTTTGAAAAAAAACAACAAGTAATTAAAAAAGGTAAAGCTTACTAGTCTTCGCAAATTGTGAGATTGAAATTTGTATCTGAAAAAGCTCTTCATCAAAGAGTTTGACCGTAAAATTCTGTAGGTATAATTTCTTACCGACCGTTAAACATTTGCTTGTTAGTCTAATCCCTGATATTAACAAACAAGGTAACAAGGTTTGAGGTTCATTAGGCCAGGCGCGATTCTGCACGCAATTTGCTTCGTCTGCAACCTTGCAATAAAAGTCCTGTTAAGTCTGTATGTAGAGAAAGAAGGTTCTAATAGTTTATGTGAGGTTAACCTGAGGTCAGCTGCGCTTGAGCATGAGAAATGTGCGAATGATTAACTTAGCACTGACGCAGAAAACGAGGTTCTAGCTTGGTTTTATGGTGTTTTAAAATGCTATTAATTGGCATGTCTAATAAGTTTGTCTTACTGTCTATCTATTTGTTTATTAACTGATCTTAAAGAAAATCTAGCAGAGAGATAAAGATGTCAAGTAGGTATGTTAGAAAACATGTTTTTTTGCTTTATTTTAAGTAAATCACACTTCTAAGATCTGAAGAAAAATTAATTCCTAAAACAAGGGTCATTAGTTGAGAAGGTAGGTCAAAAACCGCTGACGACTAAACATGACTTGAAGAAGGAACTGTACAGTTACCTGCTCGTGACTTCGCCCGAATTAAAACTAAGGTCAATTTAAGCGAGAAAATTATTACTTTTTTAAGCTTTCTAGTAACAAGCAAGAAATAGCCGTGTTTGTTTGACTATCATACGCATTTTTAACTAACTATCGCCCGTTTACGGTAAGTTATAGAAAGGCATGTTCGAAAGTTTTCAGAACAATACTATTTTGGTAATTTTCAAAAGCTTACCTATTGACTGTAGAGAAAAGATAAGGGATAAAAAATTAACGGATATCTTGGCTCTTTTACTATGTGACTTGTTCAAATTAAGTGTTAGCACGACAATTTCTATGTAAAAACTCGAGCTACGGGGCGCTAATGTAATAAGCAACTTGGATTGCTCTCGCTCCGACCGCATCCGCCCGGCAGTAAAAAACAACTTCACCATCCTAAGGCTGCATAACAAAAAATAATTGCGACATTATTTAGTAACTTGTTATTACGTTAACAAAATGTATAACAGTTATATTTGAACTGGCTGTAACTGTTTACCGTGATGTTATTATTTATAAACCAGTGGCACAATGTCAATGTATTATTTATAACCTTACCCTAACGACGGAAGTTACAAATTACACTTTTGAATTATGGGCAAATGTTATAGCACACAAGTTTTAAAAACTTCTTTGAATTCATTCTAAAGTATTTATATGAATAAGAATTGTATTATTAAATTAATAAATAACTAGGGATATTATTTTATTCGGGGTTTTAAAACTAAAGCTAGCTTTACAAAATATAATTTCATTTATAAACACTCTTCTTCCAACACTCGGCGGAAGTCATTTTTTTTTAAGTTATTAAGGTAACAGCCTATATTTAGTTATTAAAACGTTAAACCCTTTATTACTGTAGTGTCATTCTGTAAATTATGTCTTAGTATAAAATTAAAGGAAACATTAATAGTTATCAAAGCCCGAGGCAATAAAATCAACTTAGCCCGTGCTTTTATTAGGTATCCCATCAAACCTGATGCTTCATAACTTGCTGAGCAGTTAACAGTCAACTTCCTGCAAACACTATACATGGAAGAAGTCACTGTAAGTATGTAGGTACGTAATTTAATTGCCTTTGATAGCGGAATCGCCTTTGGGCTGTACCAAGCCGAGTCTTCTTTTTGTATATTACTGGATTCTCTTACATATCTAACATGTAGGTACGAGTAAGTTTTTCTACTAGTTTTTCCACTTTATGTGACACTGTTCGGTGGACTTGACCATAAAAGATCGTGAAGCTCAACAAGAAATATAGTTTCATGCGGATGAGTTTTTGTATTTAAGTTTTTTTTTTAAGAAGACCCCTTTTCATAATAAAGGATTAGCAATCCAATAAGTGAGTGGTAATGTAAGTACTAATATAATAAACACTTGCGTAGAACAACTCAATAAATTAACAATGTAATGTCGAAAAGTAACTGCACTATGCTTATCCATTTGTATGTTTAGATGCATTTGTACGGTTAATTGGAGTAAAAGCAATACTCAGCTGCTATCTACTGGATTCCGTTAAATAAAGGACTACCTACATGTTATTTACCACTGATAAGCGCAAAGATGTTCGATAGTGGTCCATACATTAAACGTTTATGTTAATTCTATCTGTCCATTCTGTTTGTATAATTTGTCCCTACTGTCTAAATTCCTAATGTATTTGTGTATGTAGGTATAACTATAACATTACTCAACAAAAATATCCTTCTTTACTTTCACTAACAACTAAAACTTATTCCCAATAAATGGTTTGATAGCTACTGTGACTTCGTCTATTCTGGTATTAACACCTTCTAGTACTTATAAAAAGGGATTAGGTAGATATTAGGTTTAACTAATGTTAAGTAAACTGCTCCTATCTAAACAAACCTTCCATAATAAATATCCAACCATGTGACTGAAGAAAAGCTAAAATACTTAAATCATTACTCATTGATAACTTGAAAGGCGCGACAAGGTGTAAGTAGGTAGGTAGGACGTACCTACACACGGCCATGGATCAACCTAACATGTTTGCAACGTTCATAAGTTTTACACCAAAATGATTGATATTGAAGTGAAGCTTTATGCGCGGCCGTCTGCAAAGTATTTTATGGAATAAAAATATAGAGCTAACATTGTTAAGGAATGTAAGTAGGTACCTACAACTTGAATTTGTAATTAATATACCTACCAGACTAATGCTACCAGATCGGCCGCATCTCTAGCCGGTCTAAGACCTAATCACTTGTCGACTATCACTGTTAATTTTAATTTACTGTGAAGTTTCCATTAACAGGATCATGAGAGAACTCGACAGATTTCTGACAAATTGCTACCAGATCTTACTAGCTAGCTGGTTCTCATTTATCAACATAAATAACTATAGTCAGTAATTTTTACTCAATTTTATTAAGAACGCCAAGTAATGGTTGTAATCCAATGACCACCAAACTATTTAAATGTACATACATTATTATTATCACCATATGGTATTAATGATTCTACCATTATGATTGCATTAACGTTTTTAGTTTTACCTCGTCTAAATTAGTATTTTGCCACTGTTATTGAGGTTTTGACTTTTGTGCTATAACATAATTCATGATTAACTAAAATACTTAATTGGTTGTATAAACCAAGCCTATCTGCTTTTTTCATGTTTTAAATTCGATTTGGCAACATTGCAATAAGCTGTCAAATTTCGACAGTTTAATGTGTAAAATGCTGGCGTTTTAACCAGTGAACATCTGTAGTGCTATGCAAGTGTGGAGAAAGTGAAATACAACAATTTGGCTGCTCTTTTTGTCATCTCCCAAGTAACTCAATAAAGTCTACAGTAACATTACTAGCATGTTACTGTAGAAACAATAAAGAAAGAAGAAAAATATAACACGAAAGACTTGTGCTGTATGGGCTAAAGCCCTTTGCCTTTTCTGACAAAAGGGAAGAATCAAACCAAGATTTTTATGTCACTGTCACTGGGGTTACAATTTGAGGTTATGTTTGGCAAAATAAATACAGACAAAACGTAACACCGGCATTTATAAATACTATTACAAGCTCAATAAATTATAAACAAAATGGCTAGTAAACCCAATTCTAAGCGTACAGTATACGTAGGCGGCCTAGCAGAGGAAGTCGATGAAAAAGTACTAAATGCAACTTTTGTGCCGTTCGGAGACTTGGTGGATGTTCAGATACCATTGGATTATGAGACTGAAAAGCACAGAGGCTTCGCGTTTATTGAATTTGAAAATGCCGAAGATGCCGCCGCTGCTATAGACAATATGGTGAGTAATCACAGTTAAATTTCCGATGGAGGTCATTGTTAGCAGCACTAATAATTGTTAACAGTTATGATTAATTACTATGGAGTAATTGTCAGATTAATGATTAAAGAAAGAATGTAGAGCTAACCTGATAGGGTACTGATGGGGAAGGGCACTTCTTAATTTTTTAGAACTTCTTAATTTAAAAAGATAAATATGGCAAGACTCTTAACAGTTCTTAAAAACATTCCTTGCTAGTGGTAAATAAAAAAATCTTAGGATGACTGAGATCTAATCTTTAATCAATTTGAAGACAAAACAATGTCCTAAAGATTTTGTGAATACAAACAGACCAATTCATTAATGACTTTAAAATATTTCAGAATGATTCTGAGCTATTTGGCCGCACAATAAGAGTGAATGTAGCAGCTCCTCAAAGGATCAAAGAGGGCTCAACTCGGCCAGTCTGGTCAGATGACAACTGGCTCCAAAAGCATGCTGGGGAAACTTTGCCAATTACTAAAGACTCCAATGAATCAGAACCAAAAGAAGATACCACAGCTGAAAGTGTATGTATTTGTATTACTTAAAATATTTTTGTCAGAACTTCATGCATTATTGCTTTCAAAAAATAATAATCAGCAATAGCGTAATTCCATGGAACTACAGAAATAAATTAAATTGGTAAATCACTGTTCCTGAGATAAGAATTGTTAATGAATTTGTTTTATCATTCCATAAAAAAAAAATTATCCACGTGTTGAGTGGCGCCTCTTCCAGCCCCATAGGGTTTATTTTCTTATTTTTAGGACATTTAAAAATGTGGGTTTTTAGATTTTTGAAGTCTATTAATTATTTTTTTCTTTATTGTTTGTCTGTTTTCTGATAATTTGAGTGAAAATGTGCAAAAGATTTTTCGGGCTTAAAAGTCACTATACTAATTTTATCAAAATCGGTCCAGCCGTTTTTATAGTTGTAAATTGCATTGTCATCAGGCTTGAAGTTATCCTGAAAATTTCAGCCTGCTAGCTTATCACGAAGGGCCTTAAAATTGAGTTCCAAAAATCCAATCAAAAGGACAAACAAACAAGAAAAGTGAGTGTGTAAAAACGTGGGAAAATGAATTCATTTTTTATGTTGTCTATTGTTAGTTATGCTAGATTTTTCCATTTTTTTATTTCACACAAAACAGATTATATTAAAGAAGAATCATATTTGTAGTTGTATCCTTAAGCTATGGCTGTACTGTTGTCCAAAAACTTATGTGACTATTTTACACATGATTAATTTTGAGTATTTTGAGCAATTGCACTGCCAACAACAATATTAAAAATTTATCAAAGTCTTACCCCCTGAAACAATCTGATAACTTTACTTCTATAAGATATGTATGCAGTTTAATTAATCATAAAAGCAAACATACAAAGCTATAGTTTGTTGGAGTGTGTTAATTTTGTATACAAAATAATTTACAGGCGACACCATCAAAACAAACAGAGAAGAGGAATCCTCAAGTGTACTTTGACATAAGCATTGGTAAACAAGAACTCGGCAGAATTATAATGATGCTGAGAGCTGACATTGTGCCGAGAACTGCAGAGAACTTTAGAGCTCTGTGTACACATGAGAAGGGATTTGGCTACCAAGGGAGCAGCTTTCACAGGATTATACCAGATTTTGTATCCTTTTTGTTAAATACTTAATTGATAGACAACTTATTTAATTTTGTTTGTCATGGAATGGTTTTACCAATACTTAAACATACTACCTACCTACATAGGAATAGAAACCTTTGTGAGGTGTTATTCCTTTTCATTTGATACATTTCCTTTACAGTTATAAATTTTGACTTTCTATCTATTTGACATTTATTAATTAAAAGATTTCGGTAAATGTATAGTAAACACAACTGTTTAATACATACACATCACAAAATTACAAAAATCCATTTCCTGCATTATATAAAATGCCAACATGTATATTAGTCCTTAGAACATACCAAAAATAAAAATCTTTTTACTTCTATATCTTCCTCTGTCTTCCTAAATCCTACTGTAGTGGATTCTGCTTGACTTACTTTTTACCATTTTATTTATTAATACTACATCATAGGCAAACAAGCACAGGTTCACTTGATGGAAAGTGATCCCGCTGCATATTGACACAATAATGCCACTGCATTGGCCATGTAGAGGTAAAGATGTTATACCTCTCGTGCCGGTAGTTACACAGGCTCTCTAATCCTTCCAACCGAAACACAGTACACAGAAATAGAATGTAGAGTTGCATTGAACTTAATATTACATTTTTGGTTTCCTATTAGTTGTGGACAACAAACAAAAATTTGTTGCGTCATTTCCTTGACCAAATAAGCCAGATGTGCCAAGGCGGCGATTTTACAAACCACAATGGGACTGGTGGCAAGTCGATATACGGGCGTAAGTTTGAGGATGAAAATTTCACGTTACGTCACACTGGACCTGGCATACTCAGCATGGCGAACAGTGGGCCAAACAGTAATGGGTCACAATTTTTCCTGTGTACTGCTAAGTAAGCCAATTCCTATAAATATCGCCCCTCAAAAATTTCCATCGGCGAATGCTCAGGCTGTGAAATCAACTCCCTGGCATGGTTTCCCATAGTGACTACAGCATGGGGTTTTTCAAAAAAGGGTGTCAAAAGGTTTTTGCAGAGTCGACAACGTGTATATGATACCCCTGTTATTGCAAACGACTATTGGTTACAATGACTGCTTACCCTCAGGCAGGCTTGTTTGTCACTTTAGTGTTGCCAAGTCAAGTACTTTGCCTATTGAAACTGCCAGTCTCATAAACTCAAAGTATGTATTTAAGAAAGATGTTTTTAAATATTGAAAAGTATTATGCTATTCAAATTTGTATGTTCATTACTGTTGTATAACGCACGAATTTTAAAAAGGCAGCAGCACTAACTGTTTATTTGTAGACATAATTCTTTATGATAGTTAATGATGGATAAGATTTTTTTTCAACAATTATTTAAACTTTAGTGACAAATTGCAAACAATTTTCGAATAGAAGATGACATGTGTATAAGTGTAAAGTTAATTATTTTCTTAAACAAATACCTACTGCCAAATCCGTCGTTCCCTTTTCGAGCGATGCTGTTCATTTCTATTACAAAAATTGCAATGGCTTCTTGACCTAACTTTTAAAACTATCCTATTTTCAGAACCGATTGGTTGGACAACAAACACGTGGTGTTCGGGCATGTCATATCTGGTCTAGACGTGTTGAAGAAAATAGAGAAATTTGGCAGCAAAAGCGGCACGGTTTCAGCAAAAGTAGTTATAAGCAATTGTGGTGAATTACAATGATTTCATATACTTTTGTTTTTTATTAACCTTTGTATTCATCATGAATTCAGAATTATTTTATACGTCAGAAACAATGGAATACTTTAGTAATTTATAACTTATAATTCAGCTAGTAACTGCAGTTACAAAGTAAGAAACCATGTGAAGCGCTTTTATCGCGCTTCGTAACTAGTCACTGACGCCATTAGAAGTTAAGTGAAACTTGTAGTTATCTATAGGGCGAGCACATTTTTTATAGTGTAACATGTAAATGATAGATGGCGCTTTACATAAAACTAAATATTATAGAAGCGATAGTGACGTTTTATAAACATACCAAAAGACCCAAAAGCCTTAAAATTAAAGAAACCTCAAGATTCCAATGAAGAAGTTTACGTAATGGCGGGTAATGTTGAAAATTTTTTACTTTACATGAATCTAAACTAATAAATCAGTGAGATCATTTTTGAAAACCACCAATAAATGACTGAGTAACAGATGATTGAAGTTTACGTATTTTACACTTTGCGAACACCGTCCTCGGCGTCGAAGAGGACGTCCGCCTAGGCTTTTAGGGCCTTCAGCCTACAGGCGTTACACGAACGGGCCGGGTCGCTTCAGTCCAATTCGGGCATTTGCCCGCGGCAACCAATTTTTTCATAAAGAACAATAGTTTTATCACCGTCGGGTATCCGTGGTAGTATAAAATGCATTTTTTTACGACTTTTTATCTTCACTGTGACCGACGACGGATGAAGGATGAGCCATGAGTTTTCTATGTACCGGTATTAATAATATATAAGAAGAGCTTTAATAAATCATTCCTTCAGGATTAGGCCATGATTTTTCCGCTTGCATTTTAAGGTGGCATATAACCACAATTTTATTCATAATTTAATTGAATAGTTAGTATGTAATAATTTCAGATTATATTATTTTATTGTTTCATTACTTTTACCTGACTAACCTAGAAGGAGGGTAATGTTTTAGTGAATATGTATGTAAGTATCCATTCCTCGTGTACCCCATGTAGCCTAAACTGCTGAAATGATATTGTTAAATGATATGTCGTTAAATTTGTTTTATTGCCCAAGTGTTAATCTAGTAGTGGATTTTTATGGGCCAAAAATGTGTTTGAAAACTAAAAATATAGAAAGTCTGAAAACCCGACCAACAAAAAAAAAACGACGTAAGATACACATGGCAAATTCTCTGAAAAAAGTTAATTGTGCTCTTAGAGCAGTTTTTCGTTATCTTTCGGTTGAGAAAGTGTCCCTGTGTTTTAATATTAAAACATTTGGCAAAAAAACATGAAGGTAGGTAGGTAAGTACCTAATAAAAATATATATAAATTGTTTTAAAATATTGCTTTTAACTAACCTTCCCATTCCCAATGTTATAAAATTGGTGTCCAAATACCTACGTTAATAACTAATCAAGAGAAAACGGATTTAATTATTTACTGATTGAATTGGAACTTACCTAATCATATAAATTAATTTTCCCTTTTTTCTCTATTAATTATATTAGTAACTACTTAATACCAATTAGCTTCATAATTCCAAGCATCCCTGTTCCCTCGATAATCAAATCAATTTTGGCAACACTTTGTTGTTAGATTCCTCTTGCTCCTAAGCAGGTAGCGGCACCCTTCGGTGACCTATAGTTTGTGTCACTCCTTGTCTTCGTAAGGGTTGGAACGACTTATCCTTGGAAACTCCAATGTACCTCGATGGTCCGGCTCCCGACCAGGTTTGTACTTGGTCAGGCTCGATGGGGTAGCGGACAGGTATGGCGGTCGTACCTATTCTATGTCATGTTGTGTTGTTTATATAAATACGATACAGTCTGACCGATTGTATAAGGAACGATAGCCACGATTAAATAAAGTCACGGTAAAGTTGTTAAGGCCTCGCACCGGGCCGCAGCACTCGTCGTTTAGGAGAAAAAAAACGGTCAGTGCGAGTCGGACTCACACATTATGGTTCCGTACCACCTTGTAAGATTAAACATTATATACTTTTTAGATAATTTCATAAAAGAAACAAGAGCAAAAAGAAAATTTCGAATAAAACACGTGGCTTGTATGGGAGCCACGTTTAATTTTTAATTTCATTATGTTTTTAGGTTTTGTCGTTGAAAATTTGAAGTTTCTAGCTGCTATGGTTCTTGAGATTGAGCCCGCTGATCGGACGGACAGCGAAGTATTAGTAATAGGGTCCCGATTTTTACCCTTTGTGTACGGAACCCTATAAAAAACAAAATTCCAATAACATTTGTAGGTAAAGACAAAGAAGAATTTGTAACATTCTTAATTCGTACACCATAAGGATTCATATTACACTTTTAATGTGTAGCTAGACGAGTGGCTTGTACCTACAATTCGTATTGTTCTCTTAGAATCCTTATGTCTTTGTTGAAGAAATAATACAGAGTAATATTACCTACAAGAATCAGGAAAATAGAGTTATGTAATTGAGGATAATCCGTGAATAGGTAAGATACTGGGGCCGTTATTTAAACGGCTTATGCCATTATAAAGGTCCTACGAATTTGGCCAAGGTTTGCTTACAGGTTTTTGGAAAAAAATAGTTTTGTTTGTCTTTCAGGATGTAAAGTTCGTTTCCTTGTTATTTTATCTTGAAATCTGATTAGATGTGAATGTTATTATAGACAGACAGAGTTGCTTTTGCTTTCATATTGGTATTTCTACCAACTGGTATCATTTAGGTTCTTTCTCATGTTTAATTTTAGGGTATGCACACGTATATCAAGATATATACACTCACATACACACATCCCATGATTTAACGTTTTATTTTTTAGTAGCACTGAAATTATGTTGTATTTTAATGTTTACGTGACAATAAGATTAATTTAAAAAAAAATGCTAAAAATGTTTTGTATTGTGCTGTGAATAAGGTAAATAAACAATAAATAGACATTTGAAATCATACTTATGTTACAGATGTTGAGTTGAGTTTTTCATTTACGCAGAATGTATTCTGTTTAAATGAAGGAAAGTGACCATCTAGACCTGGATGAACATCTGAGTTTGCTCTTCAATCATATTGAACGTCATAATTATTATACAGAACAAAACAAAACATAAACTCACGCCGTAGTCCCTCGAGAGGGAGAGGGTTGGTGGAGGTGCTTGCTGCACTCCGCATGTTTATGTTGTGTCCCAGTGTGACAGGTTGCGAATCTGCCGCCACTAACCGGGTCCATTGAGAAACATGGCAGCTACAACTTACGGTAACCCGAGACTCGAACACTTGCCTGTCGGGTCGGGACGGTCGGTTATCCAAGGCACGAATCAAACTGAGCTACCACGTCCACCCGTTCCTTCCCGTCCCGTCACATTATTACTATATAAAAGTATATGAAGTTTAATTTAAATTAATGAAAACTTTTAATGAATCTAAACCCTCCCACTTAATCACACAAAAACATTAGGTGCAAGCGGTCCAGCCTTATCGAACAGAAGAATTAAATTCATACATACAAAATTTTTACAAAACATCCACTAAGTAGGTAGTCAGTTCGCTCCGGTTCGCTTCATCTACATTTTACGGAGAATACTATATGGAAATATCAGATATCATTGATCTCTGTAAGCTTTAACAAACTTAATGGTTTACCGATGATGAAGCCATAAATAAACATAAACTTCCCGCGGCCTACTTCCAAAACCTTTTGATTAATTTGTCGATTGTAACCAGATCCTGTTTAAAACAATGGTAAAAGTTTAGGCGAAAAACAAGATATGCGATTCTATTTCAATATTGTTGCTTAAGGGTCGTACCCGACTACGGCGATGCAAAAAGAAGGGTAATGATTTTGACCGGTATGTATGTTCATCAGTTGGCACCTACATTGTGACGCAAACTTACTCACTTGTATTACCACGGCTAAATTGAATAGTTTACTTAGTAATTTCAGATGAGAATATTTTCTTGTTTCATACTTTTAAGAGCGCGGTTTTCAGTAGTCGGGTTTTAGTTTTAAACTTATTTTTTAAGTCTTCGTTCCAATGAATGTCGCTCTTTGGGGGCCCCTGATGCCGTTATAGTTTACCAAAATTCTTCAATATTACTTGCGTCCCTCGCGTCGAGTCCTTTACAGCTGGGGCCCATGGCATTTTACCGCCATGCCACGTGTAGTTACGTCACTGCCGTTAGGTATTCTTAGTAGTGGCGGGATGTTGACGTTCCGTTCCCAAGGTTATAGGTGTGTTACGACCATTATGTTATCTATAAATCTATTTAAAAATCTTTTTGTCACTGAACATGCTATCTCTGAAAGCTTTTAACCGATTCCAATGAAATTTCGCAAACGTGTATTGGATAGCTATTTGTCTTTGTACATACATGACAGGTAGAGTTGTGGCAACACTGGTCCGAACAGTACAGTGTGTGTGTTGATGATCTAAATAATCATACCTAAACGTTAAAGTATTTTACATTTACCCATTCACAACATTTGCAGTTGGAACAGGATGATTTTGGACTCCATAAGTGGCGTTGTCAAAATCTTAAAATTACGTTATGTTAGAAGTAAGAAAATAATTACTAAGTAAAATAAATAATATGGGGGTTAATTGCATTAGTTTTTGACTTCCTATTAGATATAGATTCTATTAATAGATTTATTGTCTTCCCGTATTTATTAAATCCTAATCATAACTATGTAGTAGGTTAAATATCATATAAATTAGTGTAATTTGTTTCTATGTCATTAAACCTAGGGCTATGGTGATACCTATTTCGGGATTTACAATGTATTCACAGTTTTTGTATGTTACAATGGTTTGATAAAATGAGATTTATTGTTGTCATTTTAACCTACTAAAATAAAAATGTTATACTTATCTTATTTTTGGTAAACGTTTATAAAAGCTACTAATACCTCCTAGCGTGTCATTATGTAATTTTTTAATTAAAAAACCAACCTAAATTTCATTAAATTCAATTGCACGGGCTTAGTAAAAAAGTGCGCGCACTGCGGTGCTATTATAAGAAATCTATTCTAAATTCCACTGACAAATTATGAAACCGAATGTTGTGGTGAATTCTATACACATAAATTATTACCTGTATTCATGAAATAATTCAAATAAAACGATCGAATTGTGATAATTATTTTGTCAAACTCCGGCTATAGAAACCTATTCATTCCAGTTTTCCGTGGATGTTGTAACAAAAGATTCTTTCAGCCCCAAAGTTTCCTCGACTTTTTAATAAAAAAAAGCCTGATCTGTATTTCAGAGATAAGTCACTCGTAATTTAGATCGCTTGCTCACAGAAAATAAATGGCGTCGACTGTCGGGCAATCTAAGAAAGAGAATTTACCCGCGTACACATTTGACGAACGCGATTGAATAAATTGAAAATGTATACGTTATAAACTGAATAACTAGCTTTTTCGCATTAGGGTAAAAAAACGGAAACATTAACAACATCGCTTTAACTATGATCAGTCATCACCGTGTCATCAAAAAGTCTTTTAAAAAGATTTTAAAGAAACTGACTAATAAATGCATCATATTTTTGTAAAAGTTTCGTAAAGATGCTAATATTCGCGAAAGTTCAGGTTCGATTGAACTTGCTGGCATAGTTTACCCAGATGATTACAGCATGAGGTTCTGCAAGAAGGTGTAAACGTCTACATGATACGGTGACTGCTCACCATCAGGCACACCGTTTATTTGTTTGTCACCGTAAAAGCCTGCGCAAACACGCACAATCTTGCGTACATTTTTGTCCATCAAAATAGATTGCTTAAAACTGTATCGAAAAAAACCACAGATAAAAATTACTGCATAAAATACATTTGGGATCGTTGCCCTCTTAATGGTAGTTATAAAACAAATGAAAAGTATCCTTTTGAAATATAGGGTTTTTTTTTTAAATATTCCATCAATTTTACATTTAAAAATTAATTAAAACAGATTTTGCTCGGCCAGAGCGTACTCGACATTGAAATGGCTTTTACTTTTATGTTTTTTAAGCTCCATTATTGAGAGCAGAGATCAAAAATTTTGCTAGAAAAAATATGGAGAGACTGCAGAATGAAAATATGGGCTTATATTTTTGATAATGGCATCGCAATGAGCGAGGTTTACTTTCTGATTTATTTATTAAAGAAAATAGAAACCAAAAACATAAACAATGTTGAATGAAAAATCCTCTTCAATTTAACGAAAAAGTTTTGTCCGAAATCATCCACGTAGTGAAAAGAGGGCAATCAGGAAAGTTTACAAGGAGGAAATTGCCTCATTTACCTTATTTTTGATTCTTCGATTACAAATTGATTTGTCGTATAAAATCGTTAGGTATCACAACAATTCAGCTCATCATCGTTTTTCGGGAATCTCTTATCTAGTTTAGTCAGTAATGAACTTAAATATATAAATTACTTCAAATCTGATTAAACTAACAATAAAGTTTATGAAATTTTCATAAAATTTTCGGCTTTTCCCATTGATGTTTTATTCAGCCTTTTTGTCTAACGTCCGCCTAGAAAATTAAAACACTATTGTTTTTGAAACCCTTAAAAACAACGTCGTTAAATTCAATCAGCGGAGGTTTCTTGAATAAATTTTGGAAAAGTATTTTCCTCGGCTTTTACTAGGGTTTGAGAATCCAGCAAGTTTAGGATTAAAACTATAAACTGTGAAATTATCTTAATCTGTGCTTACTTAAAATTATTACTAACTTTTAAATACAATAATTTTCCTATCAACTAAGATGGCACACAGGTGGTAGATCTAAGTGCGAAATCATGTGACTCCGTGGTACCGACCACATTCCTTTCTATATCTTCTGTGAAGCAGTTCGTTGTTTTACTAGAAATGACTAAATATTAGAATTGCAGAGTCAGTGTAATTACCAACACGAGAGATAATATCTTTACCTCTACATGGGCAACGCATTGGCGGTGCTCTTGGCTTTAGACATCAAGGTGATCGTCGTCTAAATAGACTGCCGTATCACTTACCACCAGATGAACTATCTGCTTATTTGCCCAAGATATTGAATACAAAAAATTTAAAGAAGAATAATGTGTGGGGTAAAATAGCTTTCAATATTAGCCGATGTAGTAGATACATGAAATCTTTAAATTATTATACATTAGTAATAATGCAAGGGAGTTTTACAGCAACTTAAACATTGTATTTGTAATGACGATAGTCTTGCCATAGAGGATTTTATCTTTAAAAACATTGTAAATCATTTTGATATCGTATTCCATTTAATAACATTTTAGATTTAAAACGTTCCTACTAATCCAAGTGCAGTTTATAAGTCCCAGCCTTAGAGTTCGTGGCGGGTTTGTGGTCGCCTAAAGCTATTCAATTAACATCTTGATGTCTCAACTCGGGACACGCCTCAGGGTCTGCTTAGGTAATGTTCTTGTTTAATTGATTCTTAAAAGTCGACACAGAGTTTCACAGCGAGAATTTGCATTTGAATGTTAATCGTGATTTAAAAAGTAACAGAATGATAAATTTATAAACGCAAATTTCCCAAAGGAAAGCCATTCGAAGTTAATCTAATAATTTAATGTATTTGCAGATTATTTGAATTAATTCTGCTTTGCAAACAATATATATTTGTTCGAATCTCAATTAATTTATTTTAAAATACATACAGCACGCTGAAATTTTTTCAGAGATTGCTTGTAGAAATCTGATTCTACCAAAAGTATGATTAAAATGTTGGTTTAGTGAAATCTATACAAGAAGTATTGCAGTACTCGCTTCAGTGGATATCGTAATTCCATCCCCTGCGTATCCACCCATAAGTAATTTGCATAATTTAACCATAGCAAATTCCAATATTCAAATAACGTCAGAAGGATATATTTTACAATTCTATTTCAATAATGCCTCCAGTTTTGCTTGGAGAGGGTGATATTTTAAGATCCGCCGGAGGTTTTTCGTTTTCATTTGATTGTTTGTAGGAAAATCATTTTAAAAGCATTACGCTTTATTGATATTGGAGCTTTATTGATTATCGTTTTATGAAAACCAACGATATCAGTATCTGGTATAGATTTTCACAGAAGGATATTGTCAACTTAATAGGTGGGATCGAGTGATTCAAACACCGGTTGGGTGCAGACTCAACCGGTTGGATTCGAAATCAGATTCCCTTTGGGAGCATAGGTTCGGATTCTACCGGCCGTGTCATGTAGATATAAAAGATATAAAAGATTCGGCTTAGAATTTTGTTTACCTTCGCAGTTTTTACTCTAAAAATTGTAAACTCCAGAGTTTTTTAACAGCCTAAATGATTTGGTTTGGTTGACGGTCTCTATGAAATAAACACTTAATTATAAACTCCTAATAGCGTTCAGTTAATTTTCAGCAGATACTTTTATTGTTTTTCATTGTAACTCCTAAATCCTGAAGGACATATTGGTTTTTGATTTTTCTTTTTGTATTCGTAAGATTTCTCGCTTAGAAGTTTCCTTGTAACTTATCGGGAATTAGGGATAAATAGACAATTTAGAAACAGTGGCCGGATTTCTGTGTTAAGGCTTAGAAAACAATTTTAGCACATCCCAGCAAAAATGGAAGTGTCGATTCTATAGCAAAGACACACAAAAATGTACCCACAGTATTTCCAATCGAAAGTAAGCAAGGGATTCAGGAAACAGAGTCAACATGAAACACTTACATGAAAACTGAATGAATGGATGTTTGGTTATGTATATTTATAAGATTTTTATATTTTATTAAATCACTTCCTCAAAAATCCAAAGGTAGGTATTAATAAGTTTTATTTTTGATAAGGATTAGTTTAAAACCTAGTGTATGCAGACAGTTCTAACAATCTAACATTGAATAATACCCCTGGTATTCGTCGCAACTCCATTTTTTTCTATTCCGAACGGATACCACTTTTTAAATAATTAAATTTAACGCTTGGCACCTTTTGGAAGTCATCAAAATTTTAAACGGTTATTTTAGCCAAAAATAAAGCAAATACAACTTATAAAAGTTCCCATGAAACAATGTCGCAAAATAGCCGTTAAACAACAGTTAAAACAGCGACGAGAATGTGTTTGTACATTTTATTTTTATGAATCCGTACTTTGTAGTCTGCAAAGTTTACTTTCTTGCTTGTTTGTCAGTTTAATTTTATCTTTAATTGTTCTTAGTTAACTTGATAATAATAATAATAATAAACCACATCACGACACACGCATTGACTCAGCTCTGTAGTAAGTATCGTAAGAACTGTGTCACAGGGACTAAGCAACGATATGATATAAACTACATAGATAAGAATACAACATCCAAGACCGGTAAGCGAAACAATGCGTCTTGCAAATAACATAAAGTCCCGCCCCCGCCGGGATTCGAACCCGGAACGAGCGTAGTGGTCGGCTGTTTACAACACTGCGCCAATGAGGTCGTCGAGGTTGATCCCACTTTAGAGTACAAGTATTCTGTACCTACAAGTATTCTCATTATGAATTGCAATAATTCGCCAAAACAGGCCAAATGAAAATTGTTAGACCGAGACAGCTTATTTTGGATTAGAAGCCCATATGGCGAGGAGAAACAATATGGCAGGTGTACCTTAATTTCGAAATAATATTGTTTTGAAGGAGGTACAAATATTTTAAAGCTAGGTACAAAATCGTACATGTAAAGTGCATCGTTTAAGTAATTAATACAAATTAATTCGCTATGGCACACCCGCCATTTTGACTCTCACAAAGCTCATAGAATATAGCAAACAATCTACAATATTTATTTTACCAGACAGCAAAGAACACTTACGTGAAGGTATGTATGTAAAAGTAATTTATTTAAAAGGATAGGAAATTTTCCTTAAAGTTACAGGTGTAGCTATAAAAATACATATCGTGCTTGTCGTTCATAATAGATCGCATGAAGTACTCCGAAATATTATAAAAACAATAAGCGATATACACTGACGACATAAAGACCTGTGGGATGGAGAGCTAAGTTAATCTTATTATCCTAACCTCATATTTGCTGCTAAAATTTAGGTACTTTACCCAGTCATTCATGATGCAACAAACTGTGAGGTAAATGTGAAGTTGTAGTTCTGAGTGCAAAAACTATTGTAGGTTGTGGACAGTAGTTGTCGTAGGTAATCTCTAATTCCAGTAACTTGATACATTTTAAACTTCATACCTGTTAGTAGTTGTGTAATTTACAAAAAACAAAAAAAGAATTCCTTATTTAACTGTAAATACTATTCACACAAAAGACTTTAACAGCCTTATAACGTAAATTCCACAAACGAAATTGTTCTATCTGATAAAAATAAAATGTAAAAGCTGTCCATTTTACAATGCCGTGTGTAACGATCAGAGAAACGACCGTAAAAACGTTTTGGACATATTTTATCGGATACGATAACTGGCTGGGTGGCATTTTGTGTGACGTCACATAAAATAAACACGTCCCAGCCTATGACCGTTATTTTTCATTTCCATGCAGGAAAAATTGGTTCCCCGCCCTACCTAATCTAAAGGAAAAGACAGTAAGAGAAAATCCTTTTTCACGTCGGGGATTACCCTTACAAAGGTTTTGATAAGCTGATGAAATACGTTTGTGGTGAGTAATCATATTACTACGTCGGTGCCCTTTGCCGAGTACTTACATATGGCATTTTAATTTACTCGCAAGAGGTAGAGAGGTGTGTTAAATGAAATAAAAAATATATACTGTAATTAAAAAATGTTTGAAAAAGTTGATTACGAACAGATTTTGATAAACAGTAAGAATTTTCTATTTAATTATTAAAAAAACTAAAATAATTATACAAATGTTAGTTAAAATCAAGAAGTCTATTAGTAAATAATTACCTGAATATACTCATACAAACGAATATAAGATTATTGTATCTGAATTCACTAAAATATACAAAAATGAGAATTCACATGAACTAGGAAATACCTGTGTTTCAGACAAAGTAATAGGAGATGTTCTGCGGTATTTATTACTATGATTTAATTTATGATATAGGCCAGGAAATCCATCCTGAGGATATCCATCCTGGCCACAGTAGATTAGGTGATATAGTCTTGAAAATATCATTTTGATGTAAAATATAAGGTTTTAACCATCTATTTTATCAAGATATTTTATTATAATATAGAGATATATTTTATTTATTAACAGTAGATAATTTGGGCATTGTAAAAACCACAGAGGTTTGTACTCAATGATTAATGCGTATTAATACACATTTTTAAACGGTTACATTGAACTATTTTAGATGCAATATATAGAATTAGTTACACTGTACGTTAAAGATTTATAATTTAATTTACATATTACTAAGGAAGTAAGTTACTGTCTAAGTTTATTTAAAAATAATTCTACGAACACATAAGTTTAAAAATCATTAATGGATCTAATGACAGCTAAACTACATAACCCGAAAACGAACCTGTAATACAAGGCGTGGGAATAACTCTGGAAATATCAACGTTACGTTATTAATTTGTATTTGTAATAATAATAACCACATCACGACGCACACACTGACTCAGCCGTGTACTAAGATATAATCATTCTTTTTTTAAGGGCTTTGTCGCTAAGCGATAATATCGCCCAGTAAAGGCAAGGAATATAAAACACCTAAAAAAACAAAAACAAACAATTTACCATTTTTTAAGCCTAATTCAGCCAACTTAAATAAAATCGAGCCTCGTACGATGACGGATTAGACAAGATGCCGTCAAGAAGACCGATATTATAATTGATTTTGCCAAAAAAAGATTTTCTACTAGAATAGTTTCGGATAATCATTCTTTCTTATTGCAGTTATCAGTAATATATAGTATGGTATGGCAGACTTTTTGAAGTGGTACGCTACAAAGGTGTCATGGTGGACGGAGTTGTGGTGACGATCGGCAAAACGGTGGACGGCGAGGAGTCGGATGAATTAAATTGGAACATCACTAGCTCATACGTCACTATTGTCCCCGCTACCTGTAAAGTAGGTAATAAGAAATTATTTAGATTAACATTTAAATAGAAAACCTTATTTATTCTTGTAACTGTTGTCAAAATATTTTGATACATTTTAGTCTTCTACGTACTTCCATTATTTTCTATCCAATAACTCGAATTTAATATGTTACTGGATGAAAATCTAGACTTATATGATATGTTCATGTACAAACTAATTCAAGCTCTCAAGCCAGAGGATAGAGTGGTTGTAGTATTATGTTATAACCAAGAGCTGTCTCGAATTAAGCTTTAGTAGCATAAGATATTAGAGTGGCCTGCTCTAACATAGTGTGCCTTTTGGGACTTGTGATTTAGAATCTACTAAACGTTGTAGTTTCGAGAGAATGTCATGTTTAATAATGACAAGCATTTAATCAGATGTATGACGTCACATGATAGGTAGAATATGATAAGATTTCCTCAGATATTCGGCCCTCTGGATCATGATAGAGTTTAAAATTGGAAGTGATATGCAAACCGCTGACAGACAGACGGACAGCGGAGGCATATTAATTAGATCCATTAGGTACAGAACCATAAACAGGTAGTGCGACATTTTAAATAAAATTTTAGTTCTATTTTCAGTTATTATTTGATTGTTGATTTTTTGAACTCACTGTTAGCAATAATCCACGAGTGACGCTAAAAAACTGTAGGCCGCTTAGTGCTACCTTTTCACAGTTGACTTGGTCGAGGAATCTTTGTACCTTGAAAAAATTGTAACTTGTCATTATAAGCTTTTTTAAATCTATCCCCAGTTCAGAATTCTTATCTACGTGGAAGAAATCTCCGTAGTTGCTATTTTCAAAATAACGTACGATTGTAAATAAAAATAAATACGAAATATTGAAGGAGCATTAAACAAAAGGTATTTTAATTCTAGTCTTTTACATGCATGCTGCATATTGCATGAAATGAAAGAAAGCAATGCTGTACAGAAGTTAGCGACGACAGACGACCAAATAGCTTAGAAAATTTATGGCTGATATATATTTATATTTTTTGTGATATTGATATTTTTGTGATTCAAATTTTTTATTTCAAAAAATTGTATTTCAGGTAAAAATATAAGTTTTTCGTTTGGCAAACAATGTTTTGGTCAAATTACAAACTTGCTGGTTACCTCAACACAGTAGACGGGTGACGGTACATCGTATAGCACAGGGGCCGGCATGTTGGATGCTGTGTTCACTTGAGATGCTATCAGTGACACAGCCACCGATCTGGTGATCAGGTACACCAAAGAAAAGATGAAGTATAATGCCGTCTCGTATCCACGGAGAAGACTGTTCCTGTTAAAAATGTGCTTTATGATTTTTGCCTAGTCGTCGTAAACCCAAGGCGGGGGTTTATTCATATATGTAATTACGAGCGAAAAAGGTACGAATGGTCTCGATTGGGGTGCAGGAATCGTCCCGGCATCGCTTCAGTTTGAAATATTTGGAGGGAGCCTACGCCCATTAAAGGATAGTCTTCTGGCCATTGACAATCATGATAAAGCACGTAGGGTATAATGTTTGTAATAGATGTTAGCAAATGATAGGAGATGATTTAAGGAACTTATTGTTTTGTGTGTGTGTTTACCTACAAATTAAATATTAAGTTGAAAAATTTACCCTGTAGCACGACTACTGCATTGTCCAGTCCCTTTGATTCCATCCCTGGAACATAAGAATACCCAACCATTAGATAATATATTTTGAATAATTGGAGGCAGATAAAAAGAGGTTGCTGTAGTATTTATTGGAACACAAAAAAAAAAGTACCACATGCACAGTTTCCTTTCATCCCTCGAGGGGCGAGGGATTACATTTTATAATTGACCAATTACTGAAACCACTTACTCTAAAGTGTTGAAGAGTTGTAGGCAGATGAAGAAGAGGTTGTTGGCGAAGGATATGAAAACAATCCCGCTGATGACTCCGTCCACCTTCCTGACCAAAGACACGGCGCGGCAGTAGTCCTCGCGGGTTGAACGCCAAAAGCTCTCCGGTAGATACTGAAAATTACATAAGAAAACAGATCAAAGTCAATCAGGAATCTTGTGATTTCACTCCGAGACTTGACAACGGCATTAGTTTACTAGATTTGTATTAGATTTTATCAATATAGATATTTTTAAAGTTGCAGAATTGGAAAAAAAAACACTAAGAAATAATAATAAACCAAATCACGAAACACACTGTTCAATGAGGTTTTGAATTGTCAAAAAACAAATGAAAACTTTTGTTTGCAATTTGAAATATAGCATAATTAAAAATACTGAAATTCCGACGGTTTTTCTGTTAAATCCTCAAAAGTACCTATGTACTTTTAGACACACACAATTGCTCAGCCCTGCAATAAGTAACGTAAGAACTTATGTCACAGGTGCTAGGCAACGATATGGTATAAACTACATAGATATGAATGCTACATCCAAGACCGACAAGCGAAACAAATAATACAAAGTTCCACCCCAGCCTTGATTCGAACCCGGAACCTCTAGCGTAGCAGTCTGTTGTTTACACCACTGCAACACAGAGGTCCGATATTTTTATTGTATGAACACAAGACAAAGCGAAGCTAGACTAGTTAGTTCTAAAAAAAAAAAATCTAAACACGAATTCAAAATTTCTGCGTCACCGCAGTTTACTTAGGGAATTAAACAAGTTCCTTCGCCCACATATGGCCTGGCGAATTCAACAAGCACACTTTAACTAACAGTTTACCTTCCCCTGGGCAGCGAACAGTTTGTTGTTGACGAGCTCCAGCCTCGAAGTGAGGTAATAACTAATGCATATCACGAACAAGTCTGAAAAGTTCCACACGAACGTAGACTGGAAATGCAGGAACTGGAGACAAATAAAGATATTTCACTTACTATGGAACGACTTTTCAAATTGTTTCAGTTTATTTACACTTATTAATTTAAATAATCGAAAGCAAAAACCATTTAGACAAATTAGTTTTATTATTGTTTATTTGTGTTTATATGTGTACTAATTTTATTTATATTTTGTAGAAATCCAGATAATATGGAACTAGGCTACGCGGAAGTACAAAATATATCGACTACGTAAGTTTTTTTATACATAATTGCGGTAATCTAATGCATGCACAGAATGCTAAAAAAGCGAGAAAGTAGTATTTTAGGACGGCGGCCCGTGGTCCATCTCGGTTCCGCTAGGCTGAGGTCTGGAAGAAGAAATACCAAAGCAAAAGTGCCATAATGATTGGGCTATGAAAGTATTATTGTATTCTTCAAAGCTCGCTCCTACGTAGGGAAGGCTAGTAATACAATATGTAAAAATAAGTCACTTTGGCAACATTTGTGTTCGTCCTGATGTGAATATGGCGGATGTACCTTAATACTATTATAATTTCGTTCTAAGGCAGCACTACTTCTTATTTACGAGGAGTATTAGGTACAAAATAGTTAATTTTTTGATACCAATGGCAATTGAATATTAAGTATAACATTCTGACTCTTATTTTAATTTGTATGTTTTTATTCTTCTGCATAACAATATGCTTGAGAACGATATTGAATGCTGGATAACGATAAAATATCGCCTTTTTGTTATGGTGTTGATATGAGTCCTTCTCAAGACACTATTGATACTGACAGCAACACCCTTTCAGTGAATAATGATAATAAAATTAAAAAAAGAATTTGCGAAATCGGTTCAGCCGTTCTCGAGTTATACGCATTTAGAGATTTATTTTTATTACATAGATGTAGATTCATATGATTTCCATGTTCAATGACCGGCAACCGCCGCGCTCTGTCCGAGTACGAGCCAGGCCGGCAAAATGCTTCGTAAAAAAAGTGCGGGGATCGGGGCGCAGCACAACAGACAAAGATTGTTTTTCTGCTGGTTAGCAGTCGCAGGCTATAGATATACTTAACACTAAAAAATAGTTTCAAAAAGTATGTAAGACTATAAAAAACTAAGTTAAAGTATTTACTTAGGGCTACCCCCTCTTTGGCATTTTATTTTATCAGTTAAAAGCTCCAGATTTAAGGCTAAGCCCGTGACCGATTTTTTGAGGACCAATAATCGAGCTGAATTCCTCCTAGTCTTATTAACAGATTTTGTGAACGACTTATTGTAAGTTGTAGACAATTCACTATGACAAGTTTCATTTTTCACCAACGAAAAATCGGTCATCGACTATCAGTCGTATAGTGCCAGTATTTTTAAACCCAACTAGAAATAGACAAATTAAACCTCTCATTTGTACATCTATGATGCAGAAGGCTATTCTAGTCGAATCCAATAGAAATAAATGTGATACCTGTGTGACAAGGCCGAGGGCATGAGTATATGGCAACGCGTTGAACACCCACGGGTAGAAATGACGAACGAAGGCTTCGTATATCTGTTTCTGCGGGTAGCAGGTCATAGCTTCAGCAAACGCCGAAAATAATGACAGAATGTGCTCTACTGAAAAAAAAAATACTTACGTGATAAACCTAAGCCGCTAACATTTAAATCAAGTGTGAGTCGCGCACATTGGGTTCCGTACAAACACGGAGGTAGAAAAAAAATTTGCTCACAAGAATCGATTCTCGAAGATTTTTTCCGTTTTTTTTTTCCAATTATGTTCTATTTTTTTGTGATGTTACAGACATTACTCTATGATATTGCTTCTTGTCAAATTTCATGATTCTAGTTCAACGGGAAGTACACTAGGCCTGTAGGCCTGTAAAATTATAAAATATGCGGCAAAAACGGAGCATAAAAGGCCGTCTCTATTCATTGCGTTGACTTAGAAAATAGAATATTTTCACTGCTTCAATAGATTGAACATCTTAAGTATTTGATCTTAATTTTAGCTCAAGCTTAATATCAAGCTAAATTACAACGCTAACACGCTTTCCTGAGAAAAGAGTCTTGATAGATGGACGGACGGACGGACAAATGGACAATAAAGTGATCCTGAAAGGGTTCTGTTTTTTTATTTGGACGTAAGGAATCCTGAAAATATGTACTTGCAAAAATTATTTTTATACTTAGTAGTTTTGGTAGCAGTTTAAGCGGAAGATTTTATAAATACACTTCGAAATTTCAAAGCTTTCATTCAGCGCACAGTTTACAGAACTTGTATTGTGAAACAACTTAGTTTAGAAGCAGTCTGTTGCAACTAAGTGCAGTGGTGTCTCCAGTTTACTAATTGCGTCTTATTGCTTTCTAAATACGAAGTGTATTCTACTTTATTATTCGGCACTTAGCACAACATAATTGAAATTACCTTCCATTACAGGACTTTTAACAATTCTGTCTTGAGATTTCGAGCTCAAAAGATAACTTAAAGGTTAAGTGCTCTTTGGTTGCGGTATAGGAACAATGACGTGTGAAGTGATTCAAGTTGTATACGATCTGATGGTGGACCGAAAAACGTAGACATGTTTTGTTGCTGACAGGAAATATTGTGTATTGTTTACGTTTGGGCAGGGAGTAGTTGATTTCATCGGTAAAGACTCACGCTAGGTGTAAAACCTTTCACTTGCTCGCCTAATGGGCCTACCAATCTACCAACCAAATACCTCGGAGAACACAAAGC
Source organism: Choreutis nemorana (assembly GCA_949316135.1). NCBI lineage: Eukaryota > Metazoa > Arthropoda > Insecta > Lepidoptera > Choreutidae > Choreutis > Choreutis nemorana. The sequence goes on along the minus strand of OX438597.1, from coordinate 3,698,641 downwards.
TTGGATCGAACTTCTTTCGGTCTTCCCAGGGCGATGAAAAAGCCTTAAATTCATTATATTGTTAAAAATAGAGTACTCACTTAATGCTAACAATAAGATGATAACACACGTAACATTGATCTTTATTATGGATTTTTTATCGTAGTTCGGATCGGCTGCCTCGGTTTTAGCCACGTGCTGCACTAATTCCGGCCAATCTCTTGCTATTTGAAAGAACATCGCTGTTGTTATGCAGGATGTCATGTAGAATATTATTGGTGCTGGAAAAATAATTCGTATAGAGGAAATCTATTTAAAGGGTGAGAGTCAAAATATCACGTCTACAATAGCAAATTAAGTTGTACCTATTACAAAAAAAACCTGTGATGTACAATATTTTTTTAAAATATTTTTCCTTCCTTCAGAACAATAATATTTTGAAATTAAGGTACATCCGACATATTGACGTCAAGATGGATCAAATAATAATAATATTTTATTAAGAAATCATAAAATCACAAAACAAATACGTAACATGTACCTCAACTTAAAATAAATAAACACTTGATCACTTGAATAGTTCCTGAGAAATAAAGGTTGTATTTTCTAAAATTTATGCGACACGGGTGAGATCGTAGTACAGAACGTTCCGAGATAAATTACTACACGAGGCGATAAATAATTCTTGATTAGGATTCCAGCTAATGAGAGAAAAATATTGAATCTTACATTTCGGTTGCTGTCCCCGTAACACCTCACAGTGTAATTATCCCCGTACAGCAAAAAATGTTTGTTAAATCGATTTTGGGCTATTTTTATTTAAATCGAGATTAGTGATATTATTATCGCAAAATAGTTTTGTAATTTTATTTATACAATTTAATTTGGTAAATAAATGGTGAGTTAAAATGCATGTGATCCAAAAAATCATTTAATTCAACATGGCGGGTACCTTAACTTCGAAATATTATTGTTCTGAAGGAGGTACAAATATTTAAAGCTATGTATTCATGAATATATATTTTAAAGCATATTTCCCTGAGCAAGCCAGAAAAAGATAAAACAAAATTTCGTTGAAAACAACAACCATTCACTCACTTGTCGATTTCAGTGATGTTTCAGCATGAGCGGCCTTGTGGATGCACATGCTTGTCATGAAAATTTGCCCAATAAGTAGTAAAAAATAATAAAAACATTTCCATGATTTCCAAACAAATCTGAAAATTTGTAAAATTGTCATTTGTTACTCTGGTGCCTTGTCCTTGCTTGGAGCATCTACAAATTAGCTACAAGAATGTGTCAAAATGTGTGCTTCACTACATTTTAAAAAGATAGAGTGATTCAAGAGAAAGGTTTATATGTATATCATACATGCATAATATCCTTACAAAGCCGGGGCGGATCGCTAGTTTACTAATAAGGCGGATAGTTGAATTCCCTTTTGATCTATTTTTAATGGGTTTCTTATACTTTTTACCTATAAGATTTATATTTTTCATTCGCACTGCTTAGAATTATTTTTATTTATTAGAACTCTTTACCTAGAACTATTAGAACTATTTATTAGAACTTCTTTCAAGATATTGTTTTTAATAAACAAATTGTATCAACTTATCCGAAATAAAATATTTTCTATTAACTTGAACCTCCTCCATTCTGGAGTAGATCGAAATTTTCTAGACATTTTTGCTACGTCGACACTTAACATCAGGTGACATTGTGGCCAAATGCGGGTTATATAGGTATACAAAAGACATATATACTAATAAATACCTGACATTTGAAGGGTTATTGCTAAATATTCCGACGACTGGGATCAAAGCAAACATTTGCCCGATGGTCAGTGTTGCTCTCAGAGAATTCTGGAACGTGACCGGGCGTTTGATACTCTTGAAATTCAACTTGTCATGCACTTTGTTTTCTATAACAGAAAATATTGTTTCAAACAAGCTTGGTTAAAGTTGTTTCGCGTTAGTTTTGCGGACGTCCATTGCAGTTTACTTATAGTTTTGATTAAAACGTAGACGCTAATGCTTTCCTTAGTTGGTGAAGATAGCAAAAAACTTTTTGGAACTCAATAAGCCGAGAAGAAGAAAAAACATGACGAAAGCTATTTAAAGATCATATTGACCTATATAACACGTAACTTTAAGAAGCTACACAACACACATAAGAACAAATTAGGTTATTTTCCTTTTTTTTGTGGTTACAACTTACTCTTGATTGGTATCCATTGGTTCCAATTCTTCTTTACTGCTCGTTGCGTCATGTCAGCTTTCCTTTCGTAGCTTATCACGGAGACTTTGAATGCTAACATTTATTCTGACTCTAATTGTCTATTCAGTCAGTGGTCCTTAACGTATAATTTCCTTCAATCAAATGTTTCTGAAGTCATCAATAACAATTTCTTCTAAATTAGAGAGTAATTTGTAATTTACGGCGACCTTGTAGTTGTTTGGATGTAATTGTAAGCGTTTTTGTTTGTACCCCCGAGGATAAGTCTTCTTTATGTAGAACTAAAGACAAGACTTATTGAGTTTCCTCAGCTTTTCTTATGCATAAGGACACAGTTTTCTGAGCAAATCTTGCAGAATGTCAGGAAAATGTTTTGTTATTGACATCGTGTTTGCAACCAACAAATAACTTTGTTTTTAGAAATTTCATGACGCATGTAAAACTGTTTACATGTTGAGTCGAATGTGTCTACGTGTGTGTGACCGACAGAACTGTCCCTGATATTAAAAACAAATTATTAAAATCAGGCATAGTGCAGGAATAAAAAAAAAAACTGTCAAAAGTCGTTTTTTGTATAAATTCTGATAATTTTACTGTGTGTCTTATTGACATGATGTTTAAAATATTTGGGAAGCATGGTAAGTAATTTTCATTACATATCTTTTTTAAGTCGGTTCGAGGTTGAAAAATTAATTGTTACCAGCCCACTATAATATTTTTGTGATTGAACCTGTTGCCCATATTGTTTCTTAGTTTATTATCTTTTGTGATCAACTTCAAAAAATCAAATGAATTTCAACCGGATCAGAAAAATATTATAGAATTAAACGCTACTACAAGATATCTTAAACCAATATAAAATAAAATTCAAATGTAAAAAATTACAATTAAATAATAACTCAATGCTTAATGCCCTCAGTCAGAAATGTAAGAAGCAAAATCAGTCAGTTTTATTGAAACATTTTCATTGGTTTTGCCTAACGTAAATCGCGTGCATCAATCAATGGAGAGATGTTTTCTTTGGTAGCCCGTTTCTTGGAATGGAGTATTGCGGAAACTTAGGTAGCGCGTGTTCAGGAAAAACTTGAAAAGTCAATAAATAGAATTAGTGTGAAAAGAAAAATATTAATCGAATACGTCATACCAGGTGACGTCAACTTGTTTTATGAAAAGTAAAAAAAAAATCCAACAGCGAAAAAATACTCCATTCTCCGTCAGTGAGTCGTAAGCTTAACATTGCGATAATACCTTCGTGTGTACGTTAATATGTTTATCTCTCATGAACGGTGTTTCACTATATTAACATATTGGGCTTCGTATGTGTTGGTTTATAATTTGATCGTGAAAGGTTTATTTGAGCTTAATAAACAGAGACTTTATGATGAAGTACCTACTAATCTGTTTACGATGTATCGATAAATACTTTACACAAACTTAACTCCAATCAATGATATTACAAACATAGACATGTTATTACTTACAAATCAATCAAGTCAACTTAATTTAAAAAGTGTTCCAAACATAGCGGCACACATACAAATTTTCAACACTTGTCAAGTGATATGATACCGCTGTTAAAAACGATATGAAAGAAGGAGAGGAGAAGTGTTTGTCAGTTCAGCCCAAAAGTAAACAAACAGAAGAAATAATTCCCAGCTGGGAATTATTCGAGTTTTCACTTAGCTTGGGCTTATAACATATCTGCCGCTTGTTTATGTATAATATAATCGTCTCCGATCCTTGGATTACCTTCGTATAATTATATATTCGTGTATATTATTATTAATAGGTATATTACCTACTAATTATTTTAACTCTATGTTGAATTAAACTCGTCGTATTTAAAGTCTTTTTCTTTTTATTTGTTTGTTTAAATAAATGAAAATTTGAACTACTCACTAATATTCGTAAAATTTCTTATTTATGGATGTTCTAACACAAACATAAAAAAACAGAAGTCACGTAAAAAGTTTTAACCACTTTTTCAAACAACCAAATCAAAAAGTTTTAATCAATGCCTCTTGAATATTTAGTCAAATTTACTGAAATGGTAATAAAACTATACCGTAACAAATATGCTGCTTCTTGCTTTATTCTATATATTTACAACAATTCTAATTAACTTGTTCATGCCATAATTTTGGACGTAGTCTGTCAGAATGTTGAGGATGTATTCGAATAACGCCTGAAGTTTTATTAAATACAGGATTGCCCAGCATCGCCTCTCATTTATCATTCGTAAGGAAAAACATTTGCTAAGTAAATCCGCTTATCTTTAGGCCACTTCCGCATCTCAAGTCAAGATTCGCTTTATTAAAAACGTCTGATGTAACGGATGAGTTATTTAAAAAAAAAAGTTATTATTTCATTATTATACTTTAATGAAACTAGGGGGATACAAATACATTTCAGTCATCCTATAATAATCCTATAATGTGCTTGCAAGTGTGTCAATTAAAAATAACTTATAAATTTTATTTGAGTGAAGGCTTTGACTTTACATTTATAATTTTCACATTAAGACTTTAAAATTTAAAAGAGAGGTGAGCCCAATTAATTAATAACAGACTGTCGTTGCTATGGCAAGGCCCTTTATTTTTAAACTTAAATAAAGAACGTCTTCATCAACTTTAAATGTAAAATGAAAGAGTTACATAGAAAACGGAGAATAATAAGATAAAGGTGCATGTACCATGGAAAACAAGCAGAAAAGAGGTGACAGCAGTTTGTTTAAATAGGAAACATTATGCGAAGCTCAAAGTAGAGGGTACTGGTGCATAACGAGACATAATGTACAGAAAACATGCAAAACAAAACAGTATTTTATTGTTACTACATTTTATGCAAGTTCTACCCTTCGACGCGAGCACATTGAAGTACCAAATACTTTCTGTTATTTCGTTAACTCGACCCGCGTGTCATCCGAGTCCAGATGAGGACGAACTTTCATTGCGAAAGCGTCTTGAGTGATTACAATATTTTATCTAAACGTAGTTTTCAGTAAGATATGGTATTGTATATATATATAAAGCATATTTATTCAAAGCTTTCGTTTATTGTTGCTATGATGAATGAGCCATTATAATATTGATTTTAAGAACTGATTTGAAGCACCCATTACCTAACCTTTAAGTGTTTTTTCTTCTTAATTACTTTTTAAAAGCTCAAGATTATGGCTTCATAATTAATTTGTGGTACAAAGAGTGCCAAAACTCTTTTGCAAAAACCAAAGTAGCTGTATTATAAAAACATAATACAACAGATTAAGAATAATAAAATATTTAAATCATATGGAAAACTTAAAAATACTATTACATATTAAAGAAGTCATAACGATGATTGTGAGTGACATTACCATGCCCTCAGATTAAATTGCACAGTAAAAATACCTGTGCAAGTGTTTTCTATTGATTTATATATTCTATAAGTTTAAAACAATGTGCGTGTCAAAACTAATATTAACAGCCTTTGTGAGATGGAATGAAGATTTTATGCATCATGGGCATAGGGCAGAAGGTTCTCCTGATGGAAAGTGATACCGCCGCACTGCTTTTTATTCAACCTCGAAAGCGTACTCTACCTCAATACTTTCATCGAAAAAAATTTTACTTATAGAAATATAGTAGCCTCAATAGAGCATTCGCGTAATACTTAAATAGGTTATTTATTCAATTTATCATAAAATATGTGGAAACAGAATATTTACAGTGAACAGACTTTAACAATAAACTACGGAGATATAACCATTAAAATTTATATATCAACGAGTATGTCGCTCACAAAAACAAAATTTATGGCGAGCGTGTTCTGTGATATCATGTTTCATATCGGATCTCTCTTTCTAACCAACAACTTTGAATCTTCATAACTTAATTAATGAGTCAGATATTTATGAAAGTTTAACAGATTTATGTTCTTACGTGGTATACAATATTAATAGATAATACAATAAATTTTAATACAGCATCTTAATGTAATCGTTTAGGTTAATACATATTCCTTGTTAAAACACTGTGATGTGAGATGCTGTGTTATTTTATGAATAAAGTTCTTACTTACTTACTATAAATATAGGATATTCCCCATTGTACTTGTTTAATACAGAACTTGGTAGACTCTAGACATGTATGGGCTTAGATCTAATGGAATCTGGATTGAATCCATTTGTACGTAACTTGTCTTTTAAGAAAGGTCTTTTCATATTAGGTTGAATAATTTGCTCGTAACACACTAGTGGGCACTACGTGTTGCGAGTTGTTGGCAACCCTAAGCAAAAAGTTTTAAAATGTAAATTTCCGGAGTCCTGCGTTTCTAGCGCCCGATATTTTTATAGTGCTTATTTATAGGATTGACAAATCCATATTGAAAAAAAAAACAATGCTAATACGTTAAGATGCCTCAGGAAATATAGACTAAAAAACCAAAAATAAAACTTTTAACTGCGCAATTTCTTTTTTTTTGTTGCTTTTATTATGTATTTATTGTAAATCTTTCAAGGCGTTTTTTTTTGTTAAATAATTTATAATATGAAAGGAGATAATGTGTTTTTCGGGTTTCTATGGATTTTTCCTAATTTCCTTAATATTTTAAATAAAATATGATAGTTGTAGTTATGGGAGTTTTATTGAGGGGTTTATTTAAATAGTATTTATCCAAAAAAAAAAAAATAATATAGATGGCCGCAACTAAGGAAACTAACACACTGTGCCGGCTATTGACACGACGATGCGTTTAATGTCTGGAACGCCAAGAGCACCGCCAATGCGTTGCCCACGTAGTGGTAAAGATGTTCCATCTCTAGTGTCGGTAATTATGGCTCTCCAATCCTTCGAACCGAAACAGAGAACATTAAAAAAACATCTGGTATTCAACACAAATGATATCTACCGGAAATGAACCGGAGATGTCTAGTTCCAAGGCTTCCAACTACAAGCAGTTATCGTGATATTTTCTAAAAGATAAACTGTAAAGCCTTAAGAAATCTTCATCTCATTTTCATGTATATTTTGAGTCAAAACTAAGATCAAAATACCCTAAAGTAACTTATTTTTGAACCCTACCTTCACTCCTTATCATAATCTCCTATCTAGTGAATTTTCTAGGTGAACAGATATTCAAACTTCGATGAATCTTTTACTGATAACCATCAGACTTTCCTCTCTACCATTAACCAATACCTATCTATACTATTCTACTAAAATACTAAACATTTTCAGAACGATATTTTATGTCCCTTTTTAACTCGAGTGTCCGAAGTTTGCGAGAAAAGGACCTGTAAGTATATTATAACTGCTTTGAAATCATGGTACGCTGTTTCTATAGTTTTCTATCTCTGAACTATAAGCTAGCTTACTATGTTCTACGATTGGGTAGTACGTTTTATGGATTTAATTCAAAAGATAATGTACCGAAGTATTTTAAATACTGGAAACATTTTAACCAAATTTACTACAACTGCATTTTTGCTACACCACTTAGATTGCTAACATACAGTCCGTTTGAATAATTACCGCAGCCTAGGAAAGCTTGTAATATCAGTGGAATCACGCACGCGTTGCCGAAGCTTCTTTCTTCTCTATGGAATAAAAGTGGTCAAATGTGAGTCTGACTCCCACATGGTGGGTTCCGTACCACCTAATACGATTAAACGTCATTTACTTTTTGAATTATTTCATCAAACAAGAACAAACAAAAAATGAAGAAAAAATCACGTTTTTATGGGAAATTTTAATTTTTAATTTCTTTATATTTTTTTTGTATTTCTTGTTATAGCGGCAATAGAAATAGATATTATCTGAAAATTTCAATAGTCTAGCTATGATGGTTTATGAGATTCATCTCGGTGACAGAGAGACGGACGGACGGACGGTTGGACAGTTTTTAATCCTATGGGTACAGAATGGTAAGAAATTGTTACATCGAATTTTAAAGGAAAAATTTTAGACGCAAAAACTCGTACAATCTATTGATAGCAGTCTCTTAAAACACTCTAATTAGTAAATATTACACTTAAACTGACAATAAAAGTAACATAGAACTTAGAACAATGTATTATTGAAACTAAATCCATATTATATCTTGAGTTATATTGAATCCTTATCTAGATTCTGGTATCACTTTTCTCTCGAAAATGAACCCCTTTTTATGGAATCGTAAAATAACAAAATCGGTCGTAAATAAATCTGTCAAGAGCGATAAGTTTTCAACCAAACAGGGTTTCATTGAAAAAATACTTTAAAAGAGATATTAAAAAAAAAAGAGATGAAATAAGTGTACTTAACATGAAAAATATAAAAGATAAAAGCATTTAAACTTAGACATTGAAAATTGAATAAGATTAGGTTGATCATATCACATAAACTATTTGGTGTTTAAACATTATATATCACTAGCGACGCCGGCTACGCACGGATATTGTGCAAGTAAAAATATATAAACCTACCTTTTGAACCACTCTATCTATTTAAAAAAAACTGCATGAAAATCCTTTGCGTAGTTTTGAAGATCTAAGCATACATAGGGATAGACAGCGGGAAGCGACTTTGTTAAATGCTTCGTAGTGATGTGCTACTTAGAGCTTTTAGCAAGTAATTTACTTCAATATACTCTGATTATGACATTAATTATCATAAACACATTAGTATCCACTTGCCTGAGCCTTGCACTGAAATCTTGTATCAAGCAACGATATTCAGACAAAAAAAACATAAAGAAACAATACAATTAACAAGAACTCTACGCCAGGATTCGAACATGGACCTCTTGCATTGCAGCTGTTCGCCCACTGCGTCATAGATTGTCAATTGTCTTTTGATCCATGAACTGCTAAGTTCAAGGTCTCGTATGATAAGAGCAGATTGACCAGCGTAAATCAATAATCATCTACAGGTGTTTAAAGTTTTCTATAACATTGGCCCTACGTTTCTCTAAGGAACCCGAAAACGTCCACTCAATATTTTATAGCCCAGGCATATTTTCGAAAGTATATAAATATACATCGACGTCAGTTTTTATTGGTAATGCTACTGTGTTCTCTGTTTGTTGTTTTATTTTCAATTTTTTTGATACGTGGCCAAAATGTGGACGGAAATCATCTGATTCCGTTGAATTTTCTGAAGAAGAGAGACAGTATGCCATTACATTTGATCAACAAGAATATGCCACCGGGCGATAATTTCTATCGACAGACCAATGATATACTCGAAGAGACGGTACAGGTAAAATAGTTTCGTAGTTAATGTGAGCCTTTTCCCTCTGAAAGTTAAAAACATCCGCTTTGGACAGCCCTAGTGGAAGTTGCTATAAATTTATTGAATCCCTATAACAGCAACGTAGATTGGTACCCTCTCTACTAGTGCTGTCAATAGCGGATATTTTTAACTTTCCGAGAAAGAAGGCTCACATCAAGTAGGAAACTTTAAAAGTTTAAAAGTTTTTAACTTTCAAAGGAAAAAATTCAAGGGCAAAATTGATACTTATGCTTTGTGACATGAGAACGCTATATATAGAGTAGGTTGATGTGTAGCCGCTTATAAGTTTTAGGTAGGTAGTACCAAAAATGATTTTTTTTAAAACAAACGTTTGATTTCATTAATTAACTAATTGATTAACAACTGGTTGACCACGCGCACTTAGCACCACGTGACCATTTTTTTTTGTATTTTTTTAACTTTTACAACATCCCTATATTTATTAAAAATATAAGAGTGAACAAAGTAAAAATCATTCAAATCGGTCCAACCGTCATCGAGTTTTAGTGAGACTAACGTACAGCTCTTTGGCAAATGTTTTAAAGAATCTTGTCTGCCGCAACCAAAAATATTACTGAGATTTTTTATGGACATAAATAGTAAAATATTTTGGAAAACATCATAAAAACTAACTACGCTTTAACGTTTCATTTCGCGGACCTACCTCCATTATAAATGGCGGATACCCCGCAGACAGGCGAGGGTAGCATATCCGTAGACGGTTAGAAGATAACCTCAAAGCTACTCAAATGATAATCCTGCTTTGAAGGTTTATTTATAACTAAGGTAATACTAGCCTAACAGTAGCATAAAACATACAATACTTTCATATCATTGGTAATTAGTGTTTCATGGACTATTGTTAGACCAAATGTGTCACTTGTGTGTCGCTAAGGATCATCTAGACGGATCAACATTGCATTAATATATCGATCTATATTACACTGCAAATTATCAGTACCGAGCCGTTTGTCCACGTCAACGTGAAAAAGTTGATGGCGCGGAAGTAGCACGTATGGCCGCTTGTCTGTCCACTGATCGCCCGTCACATCATCTTGATCTCGACAAAAAACAATATCGTTCTCGAAAACGTCGGCGGTGGACATAAAGATTGTTACGGTTGTATTGCCTCGGTTTGACAGCGAGGCTTTGACGTTTCTTTTTTAATTTATAGGTGTGCTACGACTATTAACTAGCAACGCAATAACCTCTGCTGGGTTAGCACGCTATAGTGAGATGGCAACATTTATTTCTCTTTGTAACAAAACAACGTAAAATTATCGTTATTTCGTCGTGTGGGCCACTCGTTCTCGAACAGTCAATTCCATCAATAATAACGTGCAACAAAGTCGTGATAATATTGACATAGTAATCCCAATAGCGTGCTAGCCCTGCTCTTAGTTTCAATCGTAATTACTCATCTACAGATAGACAAAGCAGAGTGGTTTCGTCATTAGCCTTCTAATTCCAGGTGCCGAATAATTTTAGAAGGTATTTGGATGATCAGGTGGAAAATACGAACGAAAGACTGATGATGCTTCATAAAAAACTCGATTGGTTATCTATTGAAGACGAAGAATTATTTGATAAACCTCGGATAATCAAGATTAAGAGTTAATATTTTGTTTTTTTCATTTCAGTAAGGTATGAAGGAAATAATTATTCTTGTCTTTTATTGGACATTATTAATTTAATTTATTAATATGTTTAAATTATTAATTAATTTAAACAATTATAAATAAATTATTAATTAATTTAAACATATATTTAAGGTGGTGGTAGTACTAAATTTTATATTTCGATACACAGTCACGATACAAAATAGTCAAAGATTAAATAAATACCTACCTTCGTGGTAACCTGTACATAATTAGGGAACGATTAATAAACTGATAATGTAACATGCGATGTGACATACACGTACGTACATGGTTTTTGTATGTTGGTTCGTAGAAAACTAAATAGTAATTTTTTGATGAAAAACTATTAGAAATAATTAATGTTAATTCTTATCTTGCTTATCATGAGCGAGTTTAAATCAAATTTGCCAGCGGTTGAAGGTTTAAATTTTTATCCAGTGGGTATTTGCAATTGTGCATGCCTGTACCATTAGCAATATATAAATAAATAGTACACTAAATTCTCAGTTCAATAATGCATACAAATTAATATTTCGAATTCAATTAGTGTAGTACTGTTTCTTAATACATACCTAGTTTAGGAAACAGCTATATGCTATTGTGTAATGGCTTAGATCAATAAAGATTATAATAATTATAATAGCTACAGAAATAATGTAACGTAACGTTAGAGGGAAGCGAACTAATGAGCAAGCAAACTAAACTTGCCCGAGGATGTTGTTTCTTTACTGCCTTGATCACACGTACCGAGTTAATGTGCGAGACGGCGCTCTCGGCCTAGTACTCAGCGTTTAGCGCCACTTATTGCTTTTTTCAATCGAGGGCAAACGGGCCTGTGGTTCACATGATTGTAAGTGATACCGACGACCTGTAGGCAAAAGATGTCAGCAGATACATTGACGACCTTTTAAAAAGGAGAAAGCCTTGTTTTTAGAGGCCAATCTTTTAACGGCATGGGTGAAAATTAAATGTATTTTGCAAATTCCAAAACGTATTAACTTGCTAGCTACTTTCCTATTTCACTGTCTGAGCCGAGAAGCATTTTACTGTTTCGCCCGTTTACTCGATACGTGTGATCAAGGCTTGTCTTCTATTTAGATTATGTTATTACAACATCTTGGGTTCTCTTATTTACCTGTAAATAAACTTCATTAACATGTCATCATTAAATCTATACCGTTTCTTTAGGAGTTTTTCTATTTACTTGAGCTTTGTTTTATTTCTGTAAGATATTTATTCTTCCTGTTCTTCCACCTATGAGTCAAAATTAATAAAGAAGACTCTCGTACCATAAAATATCTGCTTGCCAAATTTTTATTTCCGGTACCTGAGTAGTGTTTATTACATTAAGAAAGATGTCTATTTAAATTTGGAGTTTCTATGTCATATGATAAATGCGGGCATTTTTTTTTTTTCAAGACTTGGCAGGCATTTGACCCCAAACCCGCCTGATGTTATGCGGCGATGAGGTCTAAGGTGGATCATGCCTGCCTAGGAGAAACCTATTCACTCTTGCCTTAAAGAGGCCCAAGATTTTTTTTTAAAGAAAATTTAAAGAGTCTTCCTGGAACATTTCAAGGATGTACTAAAGTGTCTTCAATGAATATATGCAGTTAAATGACCATGTTTTACAACTATACAGTAATTTGAGATTTTGATACAAAACTGAAATAGTAATAAAGATAAATTTACAAGAGTTTTACGAAAATTACTTTTGTTAATCCATTCTGTTATAAGTTTATAAGTACAAAGAGGAAGTTAAAATTATTTTTATTCCGACCGATCGCACAGCGAGTGCCTACGTAATTTAAAAACCATGTCGTTTGAAAAAAAAAGGGAGGAAGAAGAGAATTAATCCCAAAAAACAAGCAATTTAAAAAGATTTTACATCCTAAAGACCGCTGTTATTTCATCTAAAAGTGTAGGAAAAAAATCTTAGTATCGGATGTAATTATGAAAAAGTGAATCAATTGTAGTTGTCACTACGCTATCATAACAATTAATTTACATACACTAAAAGTATAAAGTGACACGTCATATTATGACATATCTACGTTTCAAGGCGTATGAACAGACAAACAAATACGGTAGTTCGACGGCCACACACAAAGCCCAAACAGGTTTGATTGATAAATGGCCGTGTGTGCAAGGATTCTAAATATTTGACCACAAAGCATCATGAATATAGATTGAAAATCAACACAATTCATACAAATCCATTACAGCTCAAGCAGAAACATGTTTGAAGTAAGCGAAGCTAATAAATAGACCAGAAAACAACCGCTTTTAACGCTATCTCGTGTTACAAACAACAAGCAGAGTTGGATTTAATTTGTTGAACTTCAAAGTCATATCACATACAATGTGGTCGGCGAAAAATTTCCAGATGAAGTAATTTAAGACTTGTTTCACCAGATGTGGAGAAAAACGTTTTTATACATCTTATCCGGCTCATAACTAAAAATTCCTACTATAAATTTAAAATGTGCAAAACATTGTCGCAAACCAGATTACAAGGTAGTTACAGATTTAGTTATTTATTTTTGGTGCTAGCGTAATTTATTGAAATGAGATATTTCTCATATTCTGATAACACAAAAAATCGACAGATATTTTACACTGTGGAAACTTTCTGGTCTTTTAAAAGAAATTTAGTACGATTTGTTGAAGACTATAACTTTTGACAGTCATGAATTTACGTGTTTTTATAGTGTAAATGAAATTATTTTTGCATAAATAAAATAGGTTCTAAGTAATGAATGTCTCGGTTTAAAGTCGATTTATAACAAACGTTCAGATGACAAAGGATAACCGCGATAAGAGTACGTCACGTCTTAACGTAAATGAAGAACGAAATTACTCTATTAATATGTTAATTATTCAATTCCACCTAACAATGTTTCATATATAATTATTTGGGCTCAAAACAAGTATACATTAAGGCCGCCTATTAAATTATCAAATTACTTATATACAAAAAGTTTACTTGTAGGAACTTATATAGGATTGGTATCGTTCTTTGTTATTAAACAAAAAATAATAATAATAGAAAGCATAAATAAAGGTATGCCAAAAACTTCCAGATACTGTGTCATATCTACTTTCCAAAGAACAATACCAACAAAGGGTTTATGTATGTTATCTTTGCCTTTTATAACTCCAAAAGCTTCATGTGACGGTAAATTATGCATGAACAAAGACATTGATGTTCGCTTCAGTTATAAACGGGATATAACTTAAAGATTTCAGGGTTTGTTTCACAATGTCCAAGTAAGGTCCTGAATAGGCTACTTGCAACTTATCGGATGTAAAAACATCGTCGGCGTTTCGCAATCTTCGAATAAGCTTTATTAGTATGTAAAGTGCAGTGTAAATCATAGTTTTCATCATCTGCCAATCAAGGCTGTTACTTGGTGGGTAAGCTACTTGACATAATGTGTAATTAGTTGACATTAAGAAATGTTGTCATAGTAACAATATAACAAATGGTTTTATTGTGATAATATTAAAAATAGATTTATTTAATAATAATAATAATAACCACATCACGACTCACGCATTGACTCAACCCTGGACTAAGATATAATCTTGAATGCCTTTGACACGAATTAGTTGAAATAAATACTTCTCTCACGGTTTTGAGACATATGAACATGAAACATGAAAAAACGACAATTTTTTTCTTTGATGTTTCCCGTACCTTTTTTTTCAAATAAAAACAATAGATTTCTTAAAACATATTTTATGTTCTCGCTTATTCCGTAAATCAAACGTCAAAATGCAATGTAGCCATTTCTAAACTGAAAGTAACAAACTGAATAACATTTTTAGGTATAATGCTTTAAAGGCTTTTTACTTTGAATTTACTAACGGCCATATATATTTCTGTATAAAATAGTTTGCGTTTCACAAACGTTTAACCATTGAGCTTATGTATCAGTTTGCTACTTTCAAGATGGAGATGGCGCCAACGCACTTTGCGGTTTCGATCTATCTTCGAACAAGTGAATGCATAAACCATTTTTAGAAATATGTGATTTTGATTTGATTTAAACAATATAGAAATCAATAAACATTAGATTGGGCAAATCATTAAATAAGCAGCCGTATCACAAAATGCTTGTCGCGACCGTGATCAACCCAAACAAAAAGTGCCGAGTGGGTCTTTTAATCAAACTGCTAGGTGTAAGAGAAAATGTATTTGTTTTGTTTCGCTCGAAAACAAGATTTATCTCACTGATATAGATAATAATATTTCATTGAATAGAAAAAAAACTGAATAAAAGTGTCCCATAAGACGAGTCTTACTGAATCTCTTTTCATTGTAAAATACCTAAATGACGTAAAACATGTAAAAGTATTATTTAAGGAATTTAAGAGCATTTCCTTTATCCGATCCGAAGCAACTGGCAAATAACAGGAGAGCTTATTGTAAATCTCCATATAAATCTCACTGGGGATAAAATAAATCATGACGTCACGTGGACTTTTTACCCAACTGATTCGAAAGACCTTCCTCGTCCTTCTAGAAGTATGAAAAAAAGGGTTGCTAAGGGGTTATCTTCTTTTCCCCAAGGGTCTTTATAAACTGGTACTGTTTAAGAAAATAGAGAGATTAATAGCAAGTAACAATTTATCTATCCCAAAACGCTTAGTAAACTCAATCTTAAATTTTCTGTTTTAAAAAGTGTCAATCATAATGTATCAAATTAGGAAATTTTGTTCATTTTTCATTAGGTACGTTTTCTGATCGGTTCAAAGAAGATAAACGAGCGCTAGGATTAAATGTTAAATATAGACACAGTTTTTTTGTCCTAAATACCTAACTTAAATTTAAACTAAAAAGCAAAAAAGGTTAAATGTTCGGTGCTAGCCTGAAAAATTAATTTTTGATAATAAAATGAATGAGTTGGTTATGTTTGTAAAAGTACGCCACAAAATAAAGTTTTATATTATTATTTGAGAACCTCCTTTTAATTGAAATTTGTTTAGGAAACCTTTTTGTAATTAACTGAATTAATCAAACGCAATCAAACAACAAATTGAAGTAAAACTCCGTTTATTTTCCAAGGCTTACTTGTTAAACTGCAGCAGTACTAGTTCGTACGTAACAATTGTTCCGATGAGCTAGAACAAAAAATAATATAAAATTAGATTAACCCCGGCAGACACACACTCTTGTGAATACTAATCTGGAATATTCTATTAGCTTTCTACAGTCGGTCCCAGATACAACATAAAGAGGAGACTTCTTTTGCATATTAAAACTGAGCTACACTTTTGAGTTTTCATATGAAGCAAATCGTCCACCAAAAATTTTCGGAATCTGTACCTTACTTGCAAATTAATCTGTAGTATTGTATGTATTAATCAGTAGTGCAATATTGATCCTTATGTTATAAGATTTAAGAACGATACATTGTCAAATCATTTTTGGCAAATCTCCCTATACTTCATCAAGAAAACTAGAACCCCAAAAAAAACATATTCATCAGCCATTACCAATTAAACTAAAAACTGATTGGTCCCTTGTTTGTAATTTTCGAGACTTTAGTTAATTGTTTTAATTAATTTCTGGAATCTGTTTATTTAATTAAAAAAATAGATAGAAGAACTGATTGGTTTAGTACATTAATCATGTCTTACTGCACGCATCGACTCAATGGCTAATTTGATACCTTGAGGTACGCGAAATGTAAAATAGACTGGGAGTTCTGGCGATTTTACTGACAACGAAGAATTTAAACGAAAAAAAATATTATAGCTGACGGCCTCGATGGCGCTGTGGTGTAAACAGCCGACTGCTACGCTAGAGGTACTGGGTTCGAATCCTGGCGGGGACGGAACTTTATGTTATTTGACGCACTGTTTGGCTTTCCGGTATTGGATGTACCATATCGTTGCTTAGTGCCTGCAAATCAAGATCATTATTATTTCTTAGTGCAGGGTTAAGTCAATGTGTTTTTTCGTGATGTGGTTATTATTATTATTTGGTGGCAGTGCTCTGTAAAGAAGATGCTTCCCTAGTGAGGTTGATAAGATTTGATGTAAGATGAGTGCAGGTCTTACCGACAGAATCATTGTTCTGGTGACATAGAAGAAATCCAATCCCGTCAGTGCTACTTTGGTATGGTTAATTTGATCAATAAAGCGTTCAATCTGTAATAAATCGAAGAAGAATAATTCAAGACATAATCTCGTTTTCAAATTGAATAATCAAAAAGCGGTTCGGTTATTATTCTAGTAGACTATTTGTTCATTATATGTGTATTTTACCTCTATATCATATTTAGCTGTCGGTAGATTATACAGCATCGGCAAAGGGGCTATAGAAGCGGTGTGTATCCTCGAAGCTAATAGCAGGACAAGAAACGTGCGAGCAACAAGAAACGAGAATGAAAACACGAAGTACAACTCGTGCTCCAGTTCGCGAAACTTCCTAAAAATATACAAAAAAAGAGTCTTAAATTTTGAACTTTTTAGAAGATTACTTGTTTAGTATTTATCGTAGGCATAGCGTATAACACGCCTTATTGTAGGTAGGTGCGCCGGATAGTGATGTCCACTAAGATCCCCTGGAAAGTTCCAAAAGCAAATCTTATTACTCTTTCAATTCCACTAAAATCCCTAGATTACTTGGTACTTCACGTGCAATCGGATTTTGGTGGTGTATGGTTATGTAGAACCTCTACATAGCGGTGTCCAATGTTCAGCTTTATTAGTCAGTGTAGGGTGACTATAAATTATACAGAACTGATCCTCCACAAATATTATTTAGTTTGTTTATTATCTAGTGTACCTCCAAAAGTAAAGTGAGTCTCACTTGCAAGAATTAGATAAAACATTTTGTATATTCTGGCGCTTGTCAACACTGCCGCAGTACCTAACCTAACCTAGTTCATGTTTACTGGAATAGGCAGAAGCTTTGTACCTAAAATATACCTTTTATCACAATGTCACAATACTTTGTTGTGACACCGTTGTCAATTATGCCGTCATTTTTGTTGATAAAATCATGCATCACTTGTGGCGATAAATGGAAATAAAACTTTAAAAGCGGTGATGTGTCGACGATGCGCCTGTTTGTACGTCGGGTCCACGTTGCTTAGCCGCTTTGACGAACGGGAACGCAAATCGAATTAAACGTGAAGTTACCCAATTGCATTTCAATTGCGTTTTTCAATCCGACGCGCACACTTGTAATACGGCGTGTTATACGAGTTGGCTGCGACTTCAAACTCTTTGAACTGGTTTGAAATGACTCATTAATAATGTTCGTCACAGACCTTATTTAAAAATGAACAGCAGTGACAATTTGTCCTCCGGTTTGTCCAATTATTATGTCAATTTCATACATATGAGATTTTTAGTATTATTATTCGAATATCTGTACATACTTATATGATAAACATGTTGGGTTTAAACTCATTATATAAAAGTGTAGGTACAGAATAAAAATTCAACTTACTTAGGTTGATTTAAATACCGGCAAGCAATCATGTGACCGGTTTGATTTTTACTGAAAACAAACAACCAGTGTTATAAAAGCAAACAAATTTTTCACGAAGCAAAAATTGTGGTTAGGATTTTGTGCGGGTCAAATGGAATTATTAAATTGGTGCTCAGTGTTTTGTTTGTGAAGGGTTGGATAGGTGGATTGGTTGAAACATGTTTTGTAACTTTTATTTACTTTGCTTCAAATAAACTGACAACATAGGTTAAATTTTAAATCCCTTTGTTGATCCTTCTCTAGTCAAAATTTGCTTTAGACTATTGTGTAATGAGTTAATAGATGGTAGAGAAAGTATATATTTTGTTCCTAAGAACTTTGAAAGTTTGAGAATGAAACGGAGTTCGTAATTTGATTCTCAATTCTCAAGCTCATTAAATATGCAAAAATATGTTAATCCGTTTCTTCTTTTTTGTCAATAAGAGAGTATTGACGAATGAGAGACGTTGTCGTATTGAAAGTTAAATATATAGCGTTTTACATTCCAAACTAAGAAACTTCCAATATATACTATAGACAATATTTTTAATCTTTTCTCGTCATCTTTCTTTCTATTTTAGAGGCATTCACGTTATAATTCAATAGTTAAATAAGATAAGTCATTAATTACTAATAGTTAACCATCTTATATTGAGAAGCATACAATATTATCCTACTCGTAGTTTGCTTTGTTATTGTAATTATCAAAACATAATAATATTATATCTTCAACCTTATAACTATGTACATACATTATTAAATTGTAAGATTGAAGATGAGATAGCTGCAACTAAATATAAATGTAAGGGAAAACCAACGCGTTCGTTTTACTTTTGTGTTCAATTTAATTTAATTAATAAAATAAGTTACTCACAGATTCATACTGTCACGATAAGTCTAATGCTCAAAAGCAAATTTTATTTTTATTCATATCCGTCATATTTTGTCTGGAAGACGTTGGTTTCTCTGTACCTGCCAAGTGCGTGCTACGGGTTACGACCGTCGACGAATGTATTAGGTAAAAATTGATGGAATAGACAACCGTGCAGATGGTAAAATGGAAATATTCCGAACTTTGTTGACAAATGTGATCGTCAGGACTTAATGCTCTGGTACCACAAAAAGCCTCATTCGCATAAAAGTTAAATGGAGAAAATTAGTATCCTTAGGGATAATTTACAAGTTTTAATTCATAGCGCAAAAGCAATCGAGACCTTTTTCTTGCTTAAACTCTACACTCCATGCTACGGTCATTCGTACGTCGTCGGTCGTAAAATCAAATTAGCTACAATGTGAAATACAAAAGGTTTTCGTGTAAAGCATGTTTTACTTGAGACTGTTGAACAGCTGCATACAAATCCAATACAGGTTTCCACTAAACGAAATGAGTATACAAATCCCAATATAGCGGTTGACAAGTTTTATTAATTGGACTATCTTCAGATATTGCGTCCGGAACTCTGAGTACGATCGGTTCTGGAGAAAACATTCATAACTATAATGTTTTGTATGTGATTCTAAGTTTGCAAAAAAATACCATTTTAGCAGAACATGTGTCTGACTTTGGCTACTTTTGCTGTAATAACTTTTATTCACGTTAATAATAACATACCAACATCAAACTTCTCTTTAGCATTTCATTGTGTAAATTGAAATGCTCGGTAAGGTAAATACTGATAACCATAATAAAAACATCTTCGTAAGTCCAGAGAAAAGTAGATTGAATGTTGCATATCTGGAAAAACAGCAAAATTGGTAACAATAAGTCATTTAGTAACAATTTTGGTGGGTGGAATTGGTAGAAAACTGCAGGCACAAGAAATAATCATACCTCTACCAATATTCCTTTCCAGATCGCAAACTGGGTATAGTCGAAGATCCAAGGCATGCTGTGAACAAAGTACTCTTCCATCACGTCCTCAATTGGACAGCGTTTCAAAGCCATAAATCCATAGAAAATAGACAGCAGATGTTCCACTGGAATGTTACTGCAGTTAATAAACGGGAAAAAATCTTATGATAGAGGATAAATAACAAGTGAAAGTGAGGACTAGTAAAAAATCTTCACGCATAAAGAATGTTCTTTGAAACAACCAAAGCATTTTAGTGCACCTTGGGTCCCATAGTTTAATGAATTTTCTTTTTACTCCCAGTGGTCTTTTATTAGATGAAGCTACGTTTCTACACCGACTGCTCCAATTAAACAGAAAGGACGCAAACCCTGGCCTGCCTGTCCTTCCCTATATATTTTTCTAACCTTCATACTATTCTTACCTAAAGCACACAGTAAAACAGTGATCATAGTCAGGTTGCAGACTTTTGAGATATTCCTCGTGAAGGGTGGAAGGTGTTTCTCAACGTTATCCACATCAGATACGAGTTGGGACCAGTTCCTACTTATGTAGAGGAGAATGAACGTCGAGATCATGCTCGAGGAATAAAACATGGCGTTTGCTGAAAAAATTAAAACATTAATTCTGATCTTCGAGTGTTACCAAAATATTTTAAATTACTTATTTGAATTTTTGGGTCTATATTCATAATTGGTTATTTATTGTGTAATTACTAAAGCTGGTTAATGAAAATCCTGTCTGGAATAGACGGTAGTCAGCCATAAGTCCCATACATAATTGCCCAAGAAAAGAAAACGTGAAGATGATGCCATAGGGTGATAGTAATGAAAACCTGAAACAGAACTTTGCGTTGATTGGATTTCTAAGAGATATACTTAATTAAAACCATACTGTTATAAGGCGGATGAATAAAAATGAACTTTCAAAAGAGGTAAAAGTTTCAGTCGTGAATTAAATCAATATTTAATGCACACGAGATACGTATATCAGAACGTTTTATTAATATTTAATTTATCATTGAGTTTAAAATATAGACAAATTGAATCAGTGTCACATCTCTTCAAAGTAATAGCTTTACAGCTGATTTAGATATTTAGTAAAGTAGATTCCATTTCCAACTTACTTCAGGCGATTAATTTCGGTGTGATTAAGTCCGGACACCGGCAGCAATCCCATTATTCGAGCCGCCAGTAACGTTCGCCGGACGGCTGAGTGGAGGCCAGCCGTTTCAGTCGTTGAGAGCTTTAACCGTTTCTCCAACGAGGCCGGCTTCACTGATATAAGCTTTTTAGTCATCGCTAAATATCAAAGGCTTTTTCATGAAGCAGTGTAACTCTTCACTGTGGCGTGGCTAAGAAGTCAAAGAACTTAAAACCTAAATCAGAGCCTACTTTAAAATATCAGTTAACCTATTTTTCAATTAATGATTTAAAAAACGGTGACGACTTCAATAGACTCGTATTTTACTTCAAAGGTAAGAATTCAAATTTACTAGGATTACTAACTCGAATTTTGTTGCCAGTATTTAAAATTGCATTTAAATTCGACGTTGCAAGTCTGGAAACTTAAAAACTGCGCATTTAGGCAATAAATAACTGCGAACAGCTTGAATTGAATGAGTTTTGATTGTCTGCGTAAAAAACGAGGTTGTCTGCGATTGGCTAAATTAAAAAGCTCGATATTGGAGTATTTTCATGTTTTATGATTAATATACCACGGATAAATTGTTTACATTTCGTCCAAACTAAATTTTCTTACATAGTTTTATAAAAATAATGCTACATTGTCTATAAATAAATAGATAAATTTTCAACATACTCGTATTTTCTAAAAAGTATTTCCAAAGACCTCTGTCATGATCAAATCTTTGATACCTACTGGATAATATAATATTTTCGTATTGACCGCCTTTGATAGCTATCAAAATATTTCTCAAAGGTGACATGTCAGAAGAAGTTAGAAAAGCAATTTTGTTTTCAAAACAAATAGTTACCCTGATATGTCATCGGTTAAATAAATATTTAGTTTTCTATGGCTTCTGCCACACTATGCTACTCGTATATACATTTAAATCGTGTGGACTGTTTTAATTTAGTATTCTAGTTTAGGTTGTACCTCATCTTATATATACAATTCTTGTGTCACAATGTTCGTTCCCGTACTCCTCCGAAACGGCTTGACCGATTCTCATGAAATTTTGTGTGCATATTGAATAGGTCTGAGAATCGGCCAACGTCTTTTTTTATTTTTTATTATTTATATGGCAAAATAACGTCTACCGGGTCAGCTAGTATTGTATAAAGTTTTATACAACATGAACGAGGTACTAAGCATGATTAATTACTTTGTTTGTTTTCATGTAGATAACCAGTTATTTATTTGTTTTCTGTAAGAAATGAGGGGAATATGCAGTTTAAATAATAACACACTGTTTGAAACGAAGGCATTTCTATTGTACTATGCAAAAAGATGAATTTCGTTCCATGATGTCTGATACGATGCGGTTTAAATACTGTAGTTATTAAAAAGTATTTTGTTTGGCTTTAAATTATTGGCATAAAATATACATTTGCCTTTAAACATCTGTTTGGGTGTACTATGAGAAGAGCTGAAAGAAATTGTGCAGTTCTGTACGAGGTTCTTTGATAGTTCTATTTATAAGTGTAAAGAAGAATATTAAAATCATTAGTTATATTTTGCTAGTTTTATTAAATAATACCTAAATAAAACGCTGCACATTCATTTTCTTTTATTAAAAAACTGTCAAGAGGAGTTGGAAAAATAAAATTTTGAAATAGAAGATAAAAATCTATCACGGATTTAGATAGAAATAATGATATATTTACGTCGTCCTCAGACGTATATGAAATATTAGTTTAACTCACCGACATTCTCCCTGCACACAGCTCGTCTGGCGTGACATTGATTCACGAAGAATTGATACCCTTTTTTATACCTACTTACTATAGTGCAAATAGGCTCGAAATCGTCTTTAGGTAAATCCTGGAAAACAAAGAAGAATCAGTTGTTTACTCGTAAGACAAACTCGTTTTAGGCGAAAAACGGCATGTTTCTCATACTTGTAAATATCCATAGTTTTGTAAAATTGGTTTCACAACAAAAGGGATATCGATAAATTTTAATTTTGATGTACTTTGTTGTACTAAATATTTGATTGCCGTGCCACGTCAAACTTGGTCATACATCCATATCTCATTAGATGTTGATTTTGTGTAGGTATATTTATAAGTACATCAAATTGACTTGAAATTTGAATATTTACTTGTAATATCTGAAACTACAAAGATTTCAAATATTCTTTCACCAATATTGAGTATTGCAGAAGGTTGCTCGAGAATTTTACGCGTTTTAAGTTAAAATCTTTCATATATATGCATATAAGAACTGCGTCGACATCAAGTGAGTCGTTATTAAGTTGAAAAGCTTCTTTAGTGACGTTCATGTTCAGCAATACAATGGCCCTAATCTGAAAATACTCAACCGAAATTTCAGGTCGACAATGAGTCTGACTGTGAACATTTATCGAATTGTTGTCAACAGGTTATGATCACCATGGACAAAGTTTGGAAGAACTTAACACAAGTTTGACATCAATTGCATCGGAATGGAGCCTGACCGACCCGTACAACGAAAGACTTTTGAAGTAGGAAACGCACGAAACTTCGTTTTTCGTCGTTTCAGAGTTTAAGATTTGTAAAAATACGAATTCCTAGCATACCGAGTCACGGGTTAGTGCTAATAATTTATTAAAAGCTCTGCTTTCAAATTATAAAATCGGGCCAAGAATGAGTCGAACTCGTACAAGATTATTGTGTTGCTGTAAAATAAATAACAAGTAAAAAATGTCAAAAAAATCACGTTTCTGGTATAGAAGCCCGCTTTAATTATTAATTTGTGTACATTTTTAGTTGGTAAAGATACAAATTTGAGACAAGCTATTGTGATTCAGATGCTACGGCCCGATGAGACGGACGGCGAACAGTGGAGACTTAGTAGTAGATAGTATTGGGTACCGTTATTCACCTAGATCAACTTTAACTGCAAATATTGTAGGTATAAATAACACAAACTTGACAAATGTTTTCACATGAATCAGTTTTCACCACTTTTTCAAAATATATCTCCTCCTCTAAATATTTACTAGAAACGCTAAATACAAACAAAATAGTTGCGACCCCTATGTGACTCTGAATACGTGTCATAATTCACTATAAAATATAAAAGTAAACTTATAGTTTAAATGTTAGGCACTTTAAAAAATGTTTAAAGTTATCAGTGTTTCTATATAAAGAAATATTGATAAAATCCTTTTTCACGGGCTCGAAGTCGTAAATTTTGAAACGCTAAGGTTTATCGTTTTTTTTTGTTTGTTTGGAAAATGCTGAAATAATTTATAAAGGTTTTGTTGAATTCTAAATAAATGTAGATTTTCACCAAAATATCTAATAGTTAACGACATTTAACATACAGAAATATTTGAGGTCTGTCTTATTTAATACAAACCCAACAGTTGTAAGAATTGAAAGAAGTGTATTTTTTTTTCTTACGGCCTCTTTGGTTATAAAAACGACTGTTAGGCTAGAATCTCGGTGTAGGCAGAACTTTGTCTTATTTGCAAGACGCATTGTTTCGCTTACCGTTCTTGCTCTTGTACTGTCTTCGAGTATGTAGTTTATACCATATATTTGCTTAGTGCCTGTGATACAAGATTATATCTTAGTGCTGAGTCAATGGTTGTGTCGTGATAAGGTTGTCATACTGCTGACTTTTTGTTAACCGCAACGAATTAATCACAGGAATTAGGAACAATCTGGACAAGAAAAAGTTGAGCTAGCATTTAAAATACACAAGCTTGACTGAGAAGTTTCTAACGATCGCTTGCAATACTAGATGCATCACGCAAGCGTTATTAACCTATTATTCCTTTAGAAGCCACTGACTTTCTTTTTTTGTATTTTTGTTGTTTGTTTCAAGGCAATTAGGATTTTACAAATCATTTCAGCAATTTTTGCTATGCCTTCCTTTTCTTGACATCTTAATTTGAGCGAGTCCTCCTAAAGAGATTAATGGTTTTATTAAGGTAAAACATATTTCCTATTAAACTTTTATATATTTAATAATTCCTTCTTTTAACTTACGGTTTTAGAATCCCAATAATTGCTTTATATTTTTGCGTTGGGTTAAAATTCTCTTTGAAAATTAATTCGTTATAAGTTAATCTTTTGGTTACTTAATGTAGGGGTTTTCGTGAGTACTTATTGAACTTATGTCATTCGTTTACTTTCATAGGATTTAACAAAAAAATTATCAGTATTCCAAACGAACTTTGCATCTCTCATCCGAGCTGGACCAGAACGGAAAATGAAAAATTTAATATCATTCTACCATATAATTTAAATGTTAATGACCAACGAGGGACATGAAATATGAATAGTAATTAACGTATGCATGAATAATAGACACAGACAGGTACACTGCGAGCCATTAAAAACGTTCACGAGAATTTTTTTTTTAAAAAGGACATGTTAGAGATAAGACGAAGTAAAAAGTTTCAGGTCACATCATAGTAATTGGTCAAAACTTAATCGAATATATTCAGTTTTTCAATACAATATATAATTCATTCATTAATGTCCTGTGGTCGACTATATATTGTATATCAAATACCTCAATCCTTATATTATATCTAAAACTTATAAATTACTAATAAAATATTTTTGAAGTGCCACATTGTTATTATTTTAGTTAACAGTCTTTGTATCCAGCACTGTACGTTTCTATTAATAACACACTCTCTGGATACGCTGAAAACTAAATGGAGTATCAAAAGTTTGGTCAGCGACTACTCATGCGACATTATAAGTTTAATCTCACTTTTATACGATTGGATATTAAATATTTTTCATAATATGAGTCACTCAAAGTTGTAAAATAATAAAATAATCAGTAAATATTTTAAGATATTTGCAGATCATCTATACTATATTAAAGAAGTAATGGAATGAAAATTTCGAAGGTTGTCTTCGGCTGTAATTGTTCGATATCAACTTTTTTTCCACAAAGTATATTTAGAATGAACTTTCAGAGTGGACATACGAGTATGTAAATCTAAGTGCAAACGCTGACCTTCTTCGACTTAAGAAAGATTAAACCAGTTATAAAACATGCTCGAATGTCAATATGAGACGGAGTTTATCACAAAAAATTAAACATTCTAGTACTGAAATGTTGTTCTGGTTTAAATCGAACATAGTCCATTTCTTACAATAAGACGAATGTTTTGCTTGTTGACACGAACCCCATATATTTACTTTGTATCAAGCGCCTGACATTTACGAGGCCAGTCAGCAGTAAGAATCGAAAGCAACATTGTTTACTTGACGATAGATCAACCAGGAGAGCCTTAAGTCGTTTGGCATAAGGGTTGATATGGCTCTTGTAACTTATAGCTCGATGTGTGGTCGTACCACGTTGGTACGAAACGTGCTATGAATGATAGGGCTAAAAGAAGATAGTGAAGTGTGCAAACTGGGGAACTTACATCACAATGCAGATTAACACACGTCGCTTAATTTTCAGTAATAAGTGAAATAACCAGAGCTCCATTAAATCTCCTTTGAAATCACAGCAATGAAATTATTCATATAACATACCTAAAATGGAAAAATATCAACCTTAAGTAGTCGAGGAAAAATAAGAAACTAAACAAAGATAAAAGTCTATACAACTTTACTTGCTTGTTTCCATCTATCAAATTTGGGTTTAGAAATTGATTGATAGCTAGTTTTTGATATAATATTATATTTACCAGTGAATTTGAATATTATACAGAATTTTATGAAGGATGAGCAGCACTTTCGAAGGTCAAAGACCACTCTTCCCTCATCAAACGCCAACTTATTACTTGAGGATGTCAACACAAAATAGGTCAGATAGAGACGAGTGCGTACTCTAATTTGATTATTTCGTTCAATTGAAGATCTTTCTTACCTGCGACCTGTGACTTTATTTGACAAAAATATTTCCCAGACAGTTGTTATGTTCATCTATTTTAATGGAAAGTGGTTTATATGTTCTTAATAGATTTTATTTTCAATAAAATGTATAATATTGCGGTTTCAAAATAAGTCACTATAAGACTTCATTTATGTAGGATTATAGAATAATTTATTGTCAGATGGTTGGTTGGATTGGTTTGTAGTTAGCTTACTATGCACCCATAACTGCACCAAGGACATTTATCAATATCAAACTCTAGAGAACTATGAAATTTATAATTTTTAGGCTACATTCTTTTTACTTGACTTCGGCCATCAGACCCGTTTGAATTGTATATTCTCTATTTTACCCAAGCAAAACTAGTTTCAAAATTAAACTTAAAAATTGCATGTTCTGTAATGTAAATTCTAAAATGAAAGCCACGGTCGCTTGCTATATCTTTAAAAATATAAATATTCCATCTAGACAAAGAGAATATAAACTAGATTACATGTTTGCAAAACTACAAAACAAACAAGAGTGTCACTTCCATGAGTAATAGGGGAGAGATTTACTTTTGATATTGTCCAGTACTATGTATGTCCAATACTGTTTGTCCAATATTGTTTGAGAAGTAAACAGACCCACACAGTGGGCTGATGCGCCAACATCGACATTATTCAAGTTAAAATATCAACTGTTACAAATATTATACTAGTCAAGTTACTGATATATCGTTCCGTTTCATGAATTGATTTCCAAGTTAATGAAATTTTTTGTCGTTTTCATGACAATTTCGCGTCTAATGTGTTGAAGTAATCGATATAAGTAAATATAAAATAACAATCAGTTTCATTTTCAAAAATTAACAACAATAATAACAGAAGTGTTTACAAAATATTTTCGTATTCTAAAAAACTAAGCTAATTACAAAAAAAAAAACTTTCTAAGCTTTATTTGATTAGAGATATGTAAAAGTAATCAAACCAATAGCAAACAACATTAACGAACGATAATAACTTGTTTACAAAATATAACTATCATGGGACAGTCATCAATTATTCCAAGTACAATTCTATAGATCAATCAAAGTTCATTTAGAATTCATGAGACGAATGAAAAATCACCAGCTCCATTGTCAACTTGTTTTAACAAAACAAAATGTTATTTTTCTACAAACAACAAACATATTTTTTCGTGTTATTTTGATTTGAAAATTTGTGAACACATTGTATTTTTTCTCGTCTAAAAATGGAGAAAGGTGATCTGACTATAAAGAGAAAAAGTGACCTTTACTTTAAATGTAAGTATGTTTTCGGATTTACATGCTTAAAAAACAAATCTACATAATTATGCTAAAAGGTATGTTTTGAATGGTATGCCCAAAATATTTGCTGTATTTGAGTGTGTTTGATTTATATGTTAAAGATTTACTAGCTTCAACCCTAAGATGATAGTAGCTTATACATTTTACACTGCTAGAATAAATGGAACACAAAATATCAGATCAGATTAAATCAAATGCTGTATTCTTATTTATGTAGTTTATACCATATCGTTGCTTAGCACCTACGATTTCACTACCTTTTGCTATACAGTTACGCCTACAAATGTTTAAAACAAATTACAATTGAATATTAAAATAAAACAAAATTAATATGTACGCAAATCCATTCGTATCAGTTATGTCAAAAAACCTTGTCAGCGAAGAATTCCCTTAAAGGGTAGTAAGCCTTGTCAACCATAATATTTTTCAGTGTTAATTTTGCTAAGTTAATGTTACTTATGTCATGGATTTTTTTGCGAATTTTTATTGTATATTTTTATTGTCATATCTGTTACATTCTTTTGAAACATTGATACTACACATAAGACATTGGTACCTGTACTTTGAATTATTCTATGTACGTTTCTTTAACTTTTAAGGTTTGCGGGAATATATTTTTATTTTATCTTACATTAGGTACATTTCAAATAAGTACAAAAATGATTTGCAGCTATCAGTTGAACTATGTAGCATATTGAACGAATGCACTTTTTCTTTGATTTGAAGACCATTTCGCAATCAGTCGCATTACTCCAAAAGATGATGCTAAATTTCAAATTAGAGGATCCCGGTAGGCCGTCAGATAAGTGCTTTGGTCTGCTACTTTATCCACTGCATGTGAACATTTTTTTTTACAAACAACATGGTATTCCATGTCATGTTTTTGTCTACTAATATCCCAAGAAATTTTTTGAAGTTTACTTTTCCTACACTTTTATTTTTAAACTTAATATGTAATTGTTTAAATTTAGGCAGTTTTTATAAAACGTCAAGATTTCAGTCTTCTCTAAGTTAATAATTAAATTATTAGATGTCAACCAAGTTATAAGTTTGCCATGCTTTTGTCAGTTTGTGGCGTCATCAGTGAAGCGTAGTTTTGCGGACCGCTCTCAAAAATGTGGGTACTAATTGGTTTAAAATGAACTATTTTAATCCAAAATAGCAATTGCACAGCTTTGTTCTGAACAGATGCCAGTCTGAACTCAAAGCTAATTTCAATTGTGTCATAAAGAGAAAAAATCTCAAAGAGCTAATTTAATTTGCTCCTTGCCAATACACACACATACACAGCGGACATTACACAGCACAACTACATCGAAACTAAATGGCTGTATTTCAAACAGAATTGTGAGGCTAAAATGGCGGCTTTGTAAATATTGTATCTGAATGTTAATGAGATGCTTATCATTCCCAATCCAATTGCCAGTTACTGCTTGTGAATCAAACTTCACAGTGATTTATACTAATACGCGGCCATCTTGCAAAATTTTGAAAAATAGTGATTTGGCAATTAATTGAAAGAACTGCTTTTAGTAGGCATTTTAGCTACGCAGGAATGCTGCCCCGCCTTTTATATTTTATTAAACTCGTGGAAAAGAATGAAGTTGACAGGTTTCACTCAGAAGGGAAGTTTTAATTCGTGTTCAGCAGCTTGACATAATATTTCTCGGGCCGAAGTTTAAGTTCAGTTAATGTTTTAGGTGTCTTTGCTATAAAAATTAAAATGTACAGATTTTTTAAGAATACGGGACAAACAATACGGGATTTTAATTAGTGTGTTGTTATTTAAAACTCTAAAATTTGATTAATTAAGAATCATCGTAGATTGTAACCTCAGTTGTGTAATTATTAAAAATAGTGAAAAAGTTTTGTTTTTAGTTTAAAATAGTAAGTAAAATAAAGTCTGAAATCCCTGTTTGCTGCTCTCTGCTGAATTTATATTGAAATTCATTTAAACAGTTGCTGTTGAATTGAATGTTATATATGAAATGAATGTTATATTCTATGGATTACTACTTCAGTAATAACTATTCGAGGAACAGATCAAAAAGTATCCATTGATTTGAAAAACATATGAACTTCGACAGATTTCAATTTAATATTTTGCTCTAATTTAACAAACCTTTCAGATTCTCCGTATTTTCAACAAAAGGACTTATACATTGCTCTTGAAGGGAAATATCGCACCCGCTGCACCACGTTCCAAGCGGCAATGAAACTCACCATTCTCGTCGGACAATGTTTCGGATTGAACCCTGTGCTTGGAGTTACGGAGATTGATACTTCTAAACTAAGGTAAAACCTACTTTCTATTTCTGCCGTGAAGCAGTTTGCTATGTTCCGGTTTGAAGGATTTCCAGCACGAAAGGTATAAACATCTTTGCGTCAAAATTAGAAAAGCATTGACGGTGTTTTTGGCGTTCTTAAACATCAATGGCATTGTTGTATTAATAGGCAATAATATAGCCTTCTTCAGGTGAACCGTATTCTTGTTTTCCATGACGTCGTTCAGGATTAAAAGAGTAGTTAAGTTTGTGATAACTCTGCCATCGTCTAATAAATTTTTAAATAATTCCATTTAAAGTTGGTGGTCATACTAAAAATCTATCGGCCCCTCTACTTAGATTTAATAGCCCTTAGACGGACATACGTCTAAATAAACATAAATAGGAAGAAAGTGGCCTAAAATTTAATTTATTTTCATTTTCATTTGAATCAACATACTTGTAAATATCAATCTTAAAAGTAATCTAAGCTGAGTTGGAATTTAGACATCAAAGCCCTTATTTTTTTTTACCAGCTTGTACAAAATAAAATTTGTGTTGTATAAATATAACGTATAATTTTAGGTATTCAAAAAATATGTAATTAGTACTACGATAAATACTTGTAGTTACTACGTATTTTAGTACAGTCTGTACAGATATCCGTAGTAATCTGCGTAGTAAGATTCGTAGTCAAAAGAAGATTTCGACGAAATGAATGACGAGCTATTTTGAATAGATTTATTTGAACCATTTTAAAATTTAACTAACATTTCATGAAATACTTCATTTATTTTTAATCTAAAAATTCCTTTTTTCTTGTTTGTCTTAATATCTTGACATTTTAACTTTTTGATTACATTTTGAACCCTCTTTAAAGTAAAAATTGAATTTATTTCTTTACCGTAGATTTAAATATACATCCTGGCGATGCGTGTACAGTATTCTTTCAATCGTGGGGCAATGTTTCTTAGTTGGGCTTTGCATCATGAAATTATTCAAAGACACCCATTCTTCACTGTCATCAAACAGTAAGTACGTTTTTATTACTTTACTTTTATAACAAAGATTAAATAAACAGAGCACAAAGAAGGAGTTTTTGCACCGTGAAGGAAGATTGTTTTAATTAGGTAGTAAACTTTTTTGAAAATTAATGTTTAAGCAAAAGTTAGTTTCATAAAAATATTTGACGCTTTGAAAAGGATTTAAAACCTTTTTTGTTTTGAAATTGGGATTGTTGCATGTCTTAAATAAAACGTAATGCAGTTGTACATTAATACATTATTTTTCGTATGTTTTGCACTAAATGAGTTCTAAATTTAATTTTCTCTAAAATTACAGAAGTTGTGCAAATAGAATTATGCGACTATAAAGAAAACAAATCACCGGTAAAAAATTATCGAACCGTTTCTAATATTCAGGGGAAAACGTGTTTACACAAGATTAAGCAATTCAAAAAATATGTTCCATGGAAATGTTGAAAATACAGCAGCGTACTGTCGAGTGCTAAAGTGTTTTAATTTGCTTCATGCTTTCATCTTAAGATTTCGTGGCACAATTTGAAAGTTTTTTTCTCTATAGAAACGTTTAGCGTACTTTAAATGGCAGCATAAACGATTCTCTTTAAAGCTTTCAGGTTTTAATTCGTTGACATTTCATAGACAATTTCTCAAATTTTATTGAGGATTATTGACGGTCCACAGTCCCATTTTACGTTTTGATGTATCCATCGTTCTTAGATTCAAATGTAAATTGATAAAGACACCTTTTAGCCCCGCTGGTGTATTATAGATTTAATTTTAGTCTGGTTTTCCATCACTGTTATGAAATACTACTGTACTTAGTCCGTGACGATGCAAATGTTTATTTATAATATGCAAATGGCGAGTCACTGGTGTCGCGACCTGTACAATGCAGAAAAAGCTTTTATGAACAAGCATCTTTTGACAAGATTAATTACGATATCATTAACGTGAACGCGCCTTAATTGCTTTTGTTAAAAAAAGACAATGAAAGTAAAAACCTAGTGAACAAAAACATTTTTCTCTCTCTCGTCTGATAAAAAGAACGTGCTTTATATATGCCTTTTATAAAGTGTAGGTAGTAAACATGTTTCAATAAAATTCAAATTCATTGTATATAATGTATTGGCAGGACCTCATTATAAAAATTATTTAATAATTATATTATATTATTTTATGAAATAATAAAACTGTTTGATAGAAAGCAGTTTTCGGTTTATTAAATCAAATGATTATTTTGTAAACAACTCTATAATATTTGTTACAAAATTTTGCACTGGTTTAATTCATATTTTGTAATACCAAATTGCACGTGATTGTATGTGTACTACGAACTGCCCTTTGATTAAAACGCAACATGTTCAAAGGTTTCATTTTGTCCACCAAGTAGATTCTAATTTAATTTCAAATCCTTTAAAATACATTTTGTAGTTATCTATTTAATATAAACAAATATCTGTATAATATAAGTATAATCATTTTAACGATATGAAATAATACTTTGGTCATACTTTTGCAGGTTCCTCGATATTCTACTTGGTGAACTGCTTGATTTCTATATTGTTCTTTCACATGGCGACGAGGTGGCCGCGCTTGTGCCAGCTCATCTCCAAGATCGAAGCAGCCGATCCTAACATGGACAGCGGCGTCGTCTGGCGTTGTAACTTTGCATGCATTGTTATACTGTCCTTGGCACTTTGTGAGTACTTAGAAAAAAAATCTGCAAGAAAATTATGTTTACTTATAGATTAATACAATTTAGTCTCTCTCAAGTGTTTACCTAACTTTATATTAATTTGAGCCTTAATATAAGGTAAGGCACGAATATTATTAGGTACGTTAGTCTATCCCCAAAAAAACTTTTAAATCCTAATGTAGTACTAACACCAACTAATGTTTAAATATAATATAATAATAGGAGACAAAAAATCTTTTGAAATACCATTTAATAATAATAATAAATCACATCACGACACACACATTGACTCAGCCCAGCACTAAGTATCGTAAGAACTTGTATCGCAGGTGCTAAGCAACGATATGGTATATACTAAATAAATAAGAATACAACATCCAAGACCGGAAGAAGCGAAACAATGCGTCTTGCAAATAACACAAAGTCCCGCCCCCGCCGGGATTCGAACCCGGAACCTCTAGCGTAGCAGTCGGCTGTTTACACCACTGCGCCACCGAGGTCGTATTCAAGAATATCGTGGTACCAATAGATGGCGGGGATCACTTTCCATCTGGAGACCCATTTTTTTGTCTGCTTGTTTGTTTGTCTGTTTCTATTAGGTTAAAAAAGCTTACCTTTTGTTACAGTTGAACATATACTATCTGATATATCAATCGTAGCTGGTGCGGTGGACTGTCACCCTGAGAGGCATGTTTATGAGTCGTTCATAGCAGCAAGTTTCCCATGGACCTATACTTTCTTACCATACAGTCATCCTATGGGAATGGCTTTACAGGTAATGTATATAACAATAATGATGTGGTTACATCACTGGATTCATTGGATTGACTTCATTGGATTCATTGATTCAGTAAATATAAGAAACTGTGTCACTGGAACTTAGCAACGATGTGGTATAAACTACATAGACAAATAACATCTAAGACCGGTAAGCGAAACGATACATCTTGCAAATAACACAAAGTTCCACCCCGCCGGCATTCGTATCCAGGACACCTAGAGTAGCAGTCGGCTGTTTACACCACTGTGCCAGATTAAACACCTACATTATTTAAAACACTAAACCGCATAGACTAGCCATAGTTCCAACTAAATTATATTTATCGTCAGTCGAGTAATGTTGTTTAAAGTTTAAATGACGTTGCTTTTTATAAATTTATTTTGACGATTCAAACTGCTTTTACAAGTTTTTTTTTTTTTAATTTAAACAAAGACTCTTTCATATGCATTACAATTTTTATGTTCCAGTTACAAAAAAGCTCAGTTTTCAATTGTTAGTAATTAGAGAGATTGCCCTCTCAACCGACCTTATAAAAAGCTATGAGAATTTAAAACAGTTGCCAATAAAAGTATCAAGGATTTTCCGATATAAGCTTTTAATCAATTAGGCATTCAATCCGTTAGCTTTGGAAGTAGTGGAATAATCAGTTTGGTTTCAGCTCATCAATATTCAATGCACTTTTAATTGGAACTTCTCCGATGTTTTCATTATTTGCGTGAGCTTATACTTGACTTCGAGACTGGAACAGATAAATCAAAGGATCGTAGTTTACCGAGGAAAGGTATGGTTTGTTATTTGTATGTGTCATAATATCGATATATTTTGGTAGAAAGGCCATAAAAGCCGTGCCGTTCGAAAATGGTATGTACATTTTCCTATATAATTACAGTATATAACTACTAAATAGACGATCGGAAGAACGAAGGTTTTTAGAGCGAAACTGTCTTAAGGTGACTAAGATCTTTACTTTAAGACATAAAACAGGCTATCCGACCATTGCTATTGCTATAGAATTGCAAGTGATACCATACACATACACACACATAATATATTCATATAGGACATAGGATAGGTAATAGGAAGTCATACTGCAATGTTCTGGCGTTAAAGTGCAGCACTAGTGTACGTTGTAATTGTTACAGTAAATGAACGTAACAATATTTTTTTGCATCTTGGCGGTTCCTTTATGTTACGTCACGTCATTTTTATAAAACTTCATAGGCAAACAAGCAAACGGTTCGCCTATTAATAAAACGACGCCCCTGACAAACACCAAGAACACCCCCTAACCGATGCCCATGTTGAAGTAAACATGTTGTATCTCTCGCGTTGGTAATTACATTGGCAAACCGAAACACAGCGAACTCTTTCACGGCTAAAATAGAATGGAGGGTGGTACAAACCCAGACGATCTCGCACGTAGATCTACCACCTGTAAACATGCCACATTATGTGCTGGTGTATCTTCTTTCTTTGTTCGAGCTTTGATGATTTTCCCTATTGGTTCTGTTTTACAGAGTCCAACCCTTTTATTTTATAAAGGAAGCCTTGTATAACACTTACGTTTGATATTTATTTTCATCGCAAAAACAGCATTAATTAAAATGACAGGGCTACTTTTAAGTAGAGTGAGCAGGATTATTAATTGTGATTCCAAGCTTAGCATGAAAGTATTTTACCCCAAAATTTAGGTTTAGTTAAAAATGGGAATACATTAGCGAAAATTATTTTTGATTTGCAACATTCACATTTGTGTTGCAAATCAAAAATAATTAAAACACTGTAATGACGAACTTATATTTTGTAAAATTAGTATTGCTATTTTTTGTATTATTGTATAGTGTTTATAATATTTAAAAAAATCGAGCCAGGTAAATAAAAAGAATGCCTCTTGGCGTAATAACGTTTTTTTTTGTCTATGTCTTTAAAATTGGTTACAAATAACTAAACCCATATCCAATACGTAACAAGACATCGTTTTATTCAAATCACTAGTAATGCTGCTGTTGGCTTTTTATTCAGATGTTGTTGAATAAATCAACATCGGATTTTTCAGTTGGCGTCGACATTAAAAAGTTTTTCCAAAAATTTCGAGAACTTGCCATATAAAGACAAATATTTATATAGTTTAAATAGAAATTAGGTTTAATTACTTTGATAAAAATTAAAAAGCTTTTCCTTCCAAATAAATATGGAGGATTTGGATTTGACGTATATAATTGTAACCAGAATGTGCCTACGACTTTTTGGAGGACCATGAGAGAAGACTACAGCAGGGCGACTTTTCTCGTGAAGAAAATAGATGATTTTGTCGGTGGGATCACTTTCCTTTCCTTCGCAAACAACCTCTTCTTCATCTGCCTCCAACTTCTACATACGCTTGAGTAAAAAAATGTTCATTTTACTGCTTAAATTTGCTATGGGTTCTAAGACAACTGGTGGAACTTCTGGGCACGGAGCCTGTGCTTTATAGCATCGCAGATTTTTTTGTTTCCGCCACTATTATCCTTGTGAAAGAAGAAGTAGAGTGGCGAGTGTTCAAAAAGCATTTAATACACTTAAATAAAAAAGTATTTCATAATAAAGTAAAACTAGATTTTATGCTTAAAAATTCGTTTTTCATTAATCAATTTATTTTTAATTAGCGACGGAATAAAACAACAACCATCTTGCAGAGTCGGCACAGATATAAGGTTGTATTTTTTTTTCTACTTTTTTGTGTATTACTATGGCGGTTGTACTATGACCTAAGTTTTTTTTCTTCTAGGCCATTTAAGGGATACGAAAAGGCTGTGTACTTCGTTTATTCGTTCGTGTTTCTATTGCTTCGATCTCTGGCAGTCTCACTGATTGCGTCACGAGTGCATGCCGCTAGCCGAGTGCCTGCTGAGATATTGTATGATGTACCGTCTTCTGGATTTAGTATGGAGGTATCATTCCAACACTTACTTTAGCTTCTTCCGAGGCACACTCACCACTCTATCCCACCACTGCATTTAAAATTCACCAGGACCAACAGTGGCGTCCTTTGATCCAAGAATGAATTAATAATGCAGGTGTGTAACGAAGCACATGATGTGCCCGGAAACATTTCAATCATCGATTTTAATCAGAAGGAATAGGCGGAAGAAAGAAATCGAATTAGTTCTTAATCTTAAACTTTTTACTGAGCTACGCTTACCACCATATCGCACCACTATCATACTGCTATCCAGTATCAAAAGTGGTGACCTTTAAGAGGAAAACTGCAGCTGTGCAATGAAGCTATGTGTCCAGCCAGACATACTAATGACTGTTCTGGGACCCATTTGGCTTAATGAGAACAGACCTACACTAAAAATTTTAGTCTTAAGGCGTCTGTCCAACGCTCCGAGATCAAGATGACGTGACGGCGATCGTTTTCCACTGCGACTATCTCGGTTTTTAGTTGGAACCAAACCGAAACCAAAACCGGCGCGATATGGTGACGGCGGCGATGGCCAATACAATTGTGTTTTGTACACGTCCCGTCATAATCTCTGGACGGTTTCTGGCGGTAGAAAGGAGTTATTCAAAATATCTGTAGCTGAGATGACGTCGCTCGAGTGATGGACGTGCAATGGAAAATTTTATTCATTTCATCTTACAAGCTAATAGACATACCATCTAAAACGCTTCCAAGATTAATTTACCTTCCAGAAATTTTAAACGTATGAAATTTAATGTGCCGCTATTCGGCGTCGTCATTTCCGTTCTCGTTGACGTTCCCGTGACGGTGCTGTGGACAAACGCCCTTAGCTTTATATTTTACATTTTGCAGCTAATTGCATGACAATTTCTTCAATATCTGAGAATTAATGCAATGTTTTATTTAATTTTGTTAGGTGCAGCGTTTTTTAGATCAGATCCACGGAGACACGGTGGCTTTAAGTGGGCTGCAGTTTTTTAATGTAAAACGTGGCTTAGTTTTAACGGTATGTATCAAATTTATCAAAATACGAATTCGTTTTCGTTAATTCTGATTCTTAAAGTTAAATAAAAATTTGGAATCCTACAGTATCCCTTTGGTTTTCAGAAATTTTATGACATTTAATATTTCGAGAATTTTTGGAAACAAAATTGACATAAGTTTTGTTTATTGTATAAATAACTAATTAGTCTTTTATCCTAAACTAGTAAAATAAAATAGATATCAAATCAAATCAAAATTTATTTTTTCGTTAAAAAAATAGTAAAATAGTTTGAAGTAGTGAAATAGGAATTGCAGCAACTGGGTTTATTTTCAGCCAGTAAGTAATTAAAATTGTGAATATTTATTTGCAGTATATGAAACATTCTCTTTGATTGTAGATTGCCGGTACGATAGTGACGTATGAGCTGGTTTTGATGCAGTTTACAGGAGTAACCCCCACTACTGGACCGCCAACAATGGCTTACCCCCCACTTGCTAATGTCACACCTGCAATAAAAACTTGAAATGCTCTCCATTGATTTGTTTAAATATTTATTTTATCTATTTCCTGCAATGGTTCCTAATTATAGATTTCTATAATATACAATATATAAATATACATAAGATACAATGCATATTATTAAATAAAATGAAATAAATTGTAGAAGAAAATCAAACTTAGCATTTATCGATGTTTTGAATTCATCTGATATATTTTTTTAATTCTTTTTCTAAGTACATTATGTTCTTACTCAGAATGAAGTTTGTGTTAATATTTTAGACACGTCAATGAACTTGAACATTTCTTGTTAGAAATATAAATTAGTAAATTAGTAGAGTGTCTGCTATACAAGACTACATCTAAGTGCAGGGCTGAGTCAATGTTTGTGTCGTGATGTGGTTATTATTAATGAAGTTATTAGTCACAAATTCTACTAAATAATAGACGATTTATGCCTTTTACTATCTACTATTTACTATGGTGGACAAAAAATGAAGACTCTATATTTTGAACTGCGAAAAACATTTAGATGGTAAAAATTTGTTTATTGAAGTATTCTACAGAATTGTCATTAAATAGAAACTCTATAAACCTCTACTTTTTTTTATTTTCAATTTACCTACCTACTACTTACAACTTTGGTTGTATTTATATTGCCATACATTACCTATATTATCCTATCGCAAGATTTGAGGTGCACCTAAATTTACCATCAAAAATTAAAATATTCGACAAGTGAAAGTATTTGTTATATTTTTATATAAACTAGACATATTTTCTGTTACCTCAGTCTGAGTCGAAAGTTTTTACTCATTAAAATATAACAAGTATTACGATCTTGTGAAATTCAGCCATCACGAGTTCCAGGAAGACGTAGGTAATAACTTTTATTTTGTTAATTTATTACTTGAGCTTTGTTAAGATTTTACAATGAACCGCTAAATGGGGCGGTGAACAAAATTTTTAAAATTCTACCCATAAATTTCAATTATTATTTTTACCAACTCATAGTCCTCTGGGAACAGGAGGCACCATATTTGAATATATGGCGTAAATTATATTTATTTATAAGTGCTTTCTTTGTTTTTATTTACATTCTAATTATTAGATGTGTCATTTCGGTGTTAAAAGATTTTATTTCAATAAGTTAAATATTTTATAGTCATAGCCAGTGACTTCATCTGCGTAGGTTTCCTTTTTTTGCTAACGAGGAACCTAACATTTTTTCGGACTGAAAATGATTTTATATTTTAATTTAGGTAACAAACTATCTGTGTGCAAAATTTCATCCCAATTCCCTTAGCAGATTTGGCGCAATTGAGCAACAAACATTCAAGTTCTCTCATTTATAGTATGTAATTATTAGGATTATTAGTAAAGCATATATACTACACAAAACTAAATAAGGGCCACGAGGTATTTTTTAATTTTGGTGTAAATTATTAAACATTTACATATTGATAGTAGTAAAATATTGAGTATACAAACTCTTTGATACCTAAACTTTTTAATATTGTAGTATTCATCTAATCCTGGCAAAAATTTTAAATAAAAATTTGATTTAAAATTATTTTTGAAAATTTTGATTCCATTTTCTTTGTCGTTTTGCTTTCCTTAGCTTCTTGGTTTATTAGAAATTATCAGAGTTAATTGATATCTCGAGTCAGAAACATCTTTTGCAATATGCCACAAGCACGCAGGCGTCATATGGACT
The DNA here is from genome assembly GCA_949316135.1 of Choreutis nemorana. Lineage (NCBI taxonomy): Eukaryota > Metazoa > Arthropoda > Insecta > Lepidoptera > Choreutidae > Choreutis > Choreutis nemorana. Next base: position 3,657,959 of record OX438597.1, on the reverse strand, counting down.
CGCTGTCAGAGCCAACCAGAGCCGTTACAATGATTGAAGAAGGTCATCCGCAGCGATCTGTGGGTTTGCAATTGGGATTTTCTCGAAGAGCTATTCAAAATCTATGGAATCGTTTCCAAGAGACCGGCAGTGTTAGAAGAAGACCTGGTTCGGGCAGAGTTCGCATTACAACAGCTCAAGAGGATCGTTAATTCGATCGATTGAGAGCATGCACTCCAGGCTTCAGGAGTGCGTAGCGAAACGAGGAGGGCATACTCGTTACTAAAAGATGAGCATGGAGTATTTTCTTTTGTTTTCAGTAACTTTACATTGTTTTTATTTTTAAGCTTAAATGTGATTTTTTCTTTCAAAAGCAAATAAACTTTTTAATCATTATTATTAGAATGAGTTTATTGGTCTACACGGTAAAAACAACATTAGTTTTCGTTATGGAGACAAAAAAATATAAATTGGTTTTATTATTTTCATGGTACAGACAAAATACCTCGTGGTCCTTATTTTGTTTTGAGTAGTATATAATATACAATAATTTTGTTCCATATTTGTTTTGTCTTCTTATTTTGTATATTTGTGTTTTAATCTGGATAAAAACAAAAGTTCAAACAGCTTTTGTCTTTACTATATTCCCATATAAAACATGTAGGCATATTCTCCAAGCGCCCCATTTAAGTTGCGGTCCTGAATTTCAGCATGTATGAATTTTACACAAAAAACATCTCACTTCCGTCTTATTTATACCCCATTTTATTACTATTCATAGAAAAAATAAATTTTTTATGCATATTTAATACCTTGGGATAATATGGGTTAGGTTTTCCTATAGGAAAAAAGTTGTAAGGAACGTTTTTATTTGTTTAAAATAAATAATAAAGTTCTTAACATGAACATCGAGTGGTAAACATACAAAAGCTAAGTAAGACAATGTTCATTAATAGAAAAATAAAAAAAAATATAATTAGGATTTGTCGTATTGTATTAACACTAGTTCATATTTTATTATTGCAGCTGCCACCTGAAAAACGACAAACGTTTTATATAAAATTATAACATCTTCATTCTTCTACCAAATTATTTTGAAAAAAGCAACTACGGAGGTAAGTTGCCGGATTCTTCTCCGTAGAAATAGCGTTTAGAACCGGTGGTAGTATATAAAGATGACGATTTAAAAGTACTTATTTTAGGTTTATCTGAATAAAAATATTTTGTCTTTGACTTTGAATCTTATAGAGATAAAATCATGTACATTTTGATTCCATACATTTGCTGTCTGTTTTTTTAATAGTTAAAATATTTACTTGCAGATACTCAATAAAATATAAATAAACCCACTCTAGTCGTGATATTGCAAATCCAAACAAATGAAACGATAACAAAAGAACTACAATAGATTTCCGAACGATAATATCTATAAATTTATAGATATATAGCAATCGTTTAAAAACAAGTGAAATGTCACCTCCAGTAGCATTTGTCTTTTCAGTGAGAAAAACCCCATCCCTTTCAAAGCGACGTTATCGTAAGTCAATTGATTTTCCAGACGTTTTATCTGAAAGAGAAGTGTCATTCAAATACTTAGCTACATAGATTGAAAAATCCATTTGCTTGTTACAGTTTTTTTCTGATTATTTGCGTGAAATTAAGATAACTCAAGTGAAAGACGTAGTTAATTACGTAATATAAAAGTTTCATTATTTAGAATTCTATTTCTCTAGCTGGAACATTTAATTGATATATTTGAAATTTCGTACTAGTGTTGCAAATAGATAGATGGAATTATTAGTATAATTAGTATTTATACGAAAATTACGCTTAAAGCATAAAATTTTGCAGAGTTAATGTATATGTGGGAAAGATCAGCAAACTAATATTTTAAAATAATACAGAGTATTTTAAAATTAATTTAAAGTTCAATTAATTAATTTAAAGTACGATGACATGACTTTGTCCAAGGTTAAATTCTCTGATCGAACTGAGAAGAGGTTAAATATATTATTTTGTATATGATTAATGCCGACGCCGAAGTCAAATTTCGACTACTTGGCGAACTCTGGTAAAGATAAATAATAAACATAATTGTGCAAAGTATCAAGTTACTTCAACATTGTAAACTCGTCTAGGACAGCTATACAAGTATGGCAGCGCGGTCTGAGAGTGGACATTGACATCTGCAGCAGCCAGCACCACGCTGCAAGCCCTGAATATCAACCAGCTCAGAGACAGGAAGTAGTACACTCGCTGTATTGGCGGACCACCTTCCTTGCTGGGGAAGAACTTTTTATATAAAACAATCCTGAAGTAGTTTTAAAATTCAAACGAGCGATATTGTAAAATTGAATGGTGAAACCTATAGGTTGTATAGTATTTGAGTGTAGGTAAATATTGTAAATACGATAAATTATCACAGAATGTTGTTTGACAAGCATGTTTTAGTATAGAACAATATTTTTTTAAATCAATACATTGTTTTTAAGCGTCAACTATTGAGTACAATTACATTATTTTAGTTGATAACAATATAAAAGATTAATGACAGAAAATTTGATTTATTTATAAAAGATGGGCAATTGGTGCAAACACAATTTTTTTTTTTGCGATTCGCCTTTAAATTAAACTGCTGACGTAGCTTTCAGGTAATTTGTACCTTTTTTAAGCTTCTATGAAAGAGCACAACAAATTCAACAGAACGAAGATAGATTAGTAAAATGTAAATCCGTTATTGGCTGTCAGTTTTAACTATGCGTGGTTTTGTATTCGTTTTAAGAGAATTGGATTTTGTTCGTTTATCAAATAAACAAAAGTCTCACTTGATACCCTGGAACAGCTGAAGGCATATGAAGTAGAAGTTATTGAAGTTGGACAGCAGTATTAGGGCACCTAGATGGCTATCGATCAAGCGAACGAGTGCGGCTTGCCGGACGTATGCCTCACGCAGCCGACGCCATGTGATCACTTCAGTATACATGTCTGGGTAACGTAACTGCGGAGAAATGAACTAAGTACAATTATTCAACTTCAAACTGCTATAGGCAACCCTAGCTAAGTATCATGGTGACACTTATGAATTTCTAGTATGCTTGTAGTCTGTTTTTCTTCTTTCTTAACCTATCCTTACCTACCGTTCTTCAGTCAGTCATATTTCTACTTCCAATCCTTTGTGCCGTTTTATATCCATATCTATTTCTATATCTATATGTTTTAAGTTTAAGTAATACCTAATGAACGGTTACTTTGAGTTGATACCGTGTTGATCTGTTTATCGGTCGATTGGTGATAAGATCCATAGAGTGAGAAGAACTAACAAAGTTGAATGGATCTAAAACCGAGCATACTTCGGGGCACACCCGCCACTCTGTCCCACCACTGCAACTCCTGTTTATCAGGATCAACAGTGGCGTCCTCGATAATAAATCGAATAATCAACGAATAATGCAGCTGTGCAGTGATGCACAGGCTGTGCCCGGACACCCTACCGGCTGTCTTGGGACCCGCAACGAACTTAATCAGAAGAAATAGGAGGTAGTAAGAAAGCGGTTTCAGACTTCCCTCCCAGCAAAGCGGAGACAGCAATTGAAATGGCCCAGAGGCCCAAAAATCTAAAGGGGAGACAGTCAGGAGACGCCTGACCGTCTAAACACCACGGTATGCCACTAACTAACAGGGGATAAATTAGATACTAACCTAAATCTTACACCAGTAATATTGGTGACAAAACTTTTTAAAGGCACGGAAGTTTCCCTTCGTTTTCACAAGATCTAGGTAATAAATAGGACTACACGCAGATACTTGAATCGAATTCAACATGATTAACCGTTCGTCATGCCAGAGACTACACTCCCACAAGATATGATGGGCAGTTTGCACAAATTCTTGATCCAACGTTGAACATTCGCAAAAAGGTGACGGCACCAAGTTAAAAGAATAAAGTTTGCCCTTAAAGTTACCATGCCCGGTTAGAAATTGGGCTACGCAATGATCGATATCAAGCCACGTTTTATTTAACCGTTCGCGCACTATAGGGAAAAATTTAAATAAATGCCGCCCCTTAGTCGAAGTATCCCATCTAGTTTGCCATTCGTCGATTAGTTTTTTATGAACGTTGTCGTTACTATCAAATAATCTACTGATTTTAGCCCTATCCTTCGGTTTTAGAAAATCTGAACTCATACCATTCCGCGAGTTGTAATACATTGCCGCACGCCGTTGTATTTCCAAATCTACCGGTAAAACGCCCGCAAGAATCGGCAGGGCCTCAGTGCTGACGGTTCTATACGCTTTACAAAGAAAAATTAACGCTAATCTCTGACTCTGAAGCAATTTACGTCGCCAATTGTGGCTCTATCCGCCCACACGGGGGCTCCATAACAAATGCAACCCAAGAAAGTAGCAGTATAAATTATTTTTAATGACTTAAACGACAATCCCCAGGTCGAAGTTGATATTCTATTTAACGCATAAAAATTTCGTTTTGATTTTTCGCTAACTTGCTTAATGTGCTCAATAAAATGGAATTTCTTTTCAAGTATCAAACCGAGATAACAAACTGAGTCTTTCTTTTTAACTGTAACTGAATTAAATTTAAAGCGCGGTAGCCCTACTAAGTTTCCTTTTAACATTAAATACTGTGTTTTATGGGCTGCGAACTCAAGATGATTTCTCTTTCCCCAGTCGGCCACCAGACGTAGGCAGGACTCAGCTAACAACTCAACTCCTGTTCTTGTATGAGATTGAATAAGCAGGAGACCGTCGTCTGCATATCCCGTAAGCGAACAGTTAGCCGGTAACGGTATAGACAAAAAGTCATCAAATCCGATATTCCAGAGATACGGCCCTAGCACTGAACCCTGTGGGCTAAAACCGAGCAGTTTATTGAATGTATTAGTTACGCTAATACGCTTTGGTACCATCTGGTAGCCGTAAGCCGTTAGGGTTAAGTTCGACTTAGTTCAACCATACATTATATATTTAGACGTTTATCTAAATTGAAAAAGCGTCTGTTTAACGTTAGTCGTCTTTCAAACGAACGTTTGTTATTTTTACATACAAAACGTTCCCGTCCCGTTGTTGTGCGTTTGTCGCTCGGCCAGCGCTCCTCGTATTTGAATTAAAAAAGTTATAGTCCGTTAGCGGGACGAGTAACGCGCGGCTTCGGCACTGGAGACGGCTGAGAAACGTCTTAATTGAAAGAGCCCTTAGAATAATGCATCCATAGTCTATGCTTGTGGTTACACAATGCTTACACAGAAACATTTCAAACGTGAAATATTTTTCTCCACCACCTCCTTTGCAGTCAAGTAAAAGGAATCAAATACCTCGTTAGTTCGGGTTTTCTGAATTATTTATAACTTAAAGCCACACAAAGTTAAACTCGTGGCTGGAGTTTGAACTAAAACTGAAGTTTACCTTCTCTGAATTATGAGTTTTGACGAGTTGTTCCGCAAACGAGTTGAGCCGATGGTACCGGGATGTGAGCCCCATGCTTATTAGAATGATCATCAGATCTTGGAAGTTCCAAAGAGCGGTGGCAAGTTTGCTCATCACAAATATCGGTATCGCCAGCTCTAGGCGATAGTCCTCTGAAACCACCGAACTGGTACATATAATCATAACATTGGTTAGAAAACGGGTGGGTGTTGAGATACTAACGAATTGAAAATGCTCTGCAACTCCTGTTCACCAGGATCACTAGTGGCGTCCTATGATCGAATAATCGAATAATCAATACATAATGCAGCTACGCAATGACACACAGGCTGTACCTGAATATTCTATTTTGGGACCCGTAATAAAATTAATCAAAAGAAATAGGAGGAAGTGAGAAACCTGTTTCATATAAAAGTGATGAATGATTTGTCAAATTTAGATTCACCGTTACTTAGTAAAATATTTTTTTTATAAAATTGTTCCTTAATATTCGTAACAAGTTACGATATAACATGATATTACATTTGAAACTTACAATTAATAGGCTTTGTTTTGTTGTTTGCTATGTCACGTCTTTCAGTTTTCTATTTATTTACATTGCTGAGTTCAAAATATCCTTGAATATTTTTTACTTTGAGCTAAACTTATCCTGCTATTGTTCAATTAATTTCAATATTCTTACCAGGCTTTAATATAAATCCGTGTGAGTTGAGAATGTAATTTTCAAAACATTCAGTTAATCGACAGCTGAAACCAATAGCTGAAAGCATGCTCAAGATATGTTCCACTGAAAAAAAGGTACATTTATCTCGTTACCCAAATATTTTTTACAAATAGCCAAACACGGTAATGGAAAAAAAAACAGAAAAAAATACTCGATGGTCCGTCAAAAAACCTTTGATGAAAAAGCATGAAAATGTTCTCTTTTTGAATAGGAAAATCTCACCGAAAGCACAGCTGGCCACGAAAACCGCAACTAAAATTGTACGCCTCCGAATTTTCGTGTCCGCAGGAAAATATATTCCGGGAGCCGCATCAGCCCGAGCCCAAAAAAAGCACATTCTGGGCCAAGAGGCGACGAATTTCCACGACAGAACAAGTGAAAGTAATCCATTGGTATAGAATAGGGTTCCCGACAAGCGCGCTACCAAGCTACCTGCGATAACAATACAACTATTAATCTAAGTATTAGTTTAAAAACAAAACATATAGCACCTATACATTTTGTTTTATGACTTTGATGCCTAGAAGTAAAATTCAGAACTCTAACGCAAATATTTACTTTTACTAATTTTAAGCATGTGCACAATTTTTTATCTAGCTATAAAACATCCAGTTTTAAATGTATTTCGAAACCTATCCAAGACTCCGGATGCTATGCGATAAATACGTTTCTTCATCATACGAATATTGCTGTGAGCCGGGACTCAAACCCGACAATTAATCTAGGCTCCAGGCAGTCTTTACTGAGGTCTCATGCCGCACAACAACAACACACAGTCCAAATATTATGATGGAAAGCTGCGTAAGGTTGTATGTCCTATATACATCGAAACAGTTCGGACTGTTCCGTTTTGAAGATGTATAGCATAATATGCTTTCATGATTATGTGTAGCGTGATGTGTAACCGTGTGCGACCAGTGTTACGATGCTACTCGTACACTAGTTTGATGCTGAGTTTTAAAACGTTAATGTTTTTAACGTAATAATTCTAAAACTCAATTAGTGCTGACCCTTTTTTGTGGTTAAACATATAGGACATTGTGAATTGTAAAGGCCCCATGTTTTCTTTCTGCATGAATTTATATGAAGTGTAATGAAAATGTTATTAGGGTCCGAGTATATTTTGATTGTTATAGGAATAAAGAAAAGTATTCCTTCGCAACATCTTGTATTATTAGAATTGATAACATTTTTAAAGTATGCTTATTTGTTGTCAGTATAGAGAAAAAATAAATAATATTGTAGTATTTTAATGTCTTACTTTTTATATTATATTATATTTAAAAAAGTTTATTTAAGCTCAGTATTTGAGTTAACAATGATTGAATCAAAACAGGCATTGACACGAACAATTGATTTTATCCTCGACAGTGAGTATGCCATGAGACATAAAATGTTGTGAAAACACATGTATTCCGAGCAACTGCCACAAGCATTTTTTTGATACATATAGAAAACAAAACAAAATTGAACAAATGTTTAGACAGACAGACAATGTAAATTCCAATGTTTGTACCTCATGTTCCAAGTGTTAAACGTATCACAAATGAATGTAGTGAAACTTACGGCTCCCAGTGGAATAGATAGCCAAACCTCCCAAGAGTTTGATGACCTTCCAAATGGCGGTTACCACAATTGTGGTGAGCAGCAGTAGCAACGTGAGGGCCCAGCTGACGGCGAAGAAGCCTCCGTGAGTGGGGATGCCGAAGCATCGGCCGATGGAAAATATGCAGGTCATAGTCGAAATAAAGTCCTTAAAGAAATGTATTTTATATTAATAAATTATCTTCTGAGGTATAATTCTCCTAAAACCGAGAACATTTCACTTCACTTGCTCAATCTATTTACTTGTCGCGTTCTCACAAACTAGTTTTCATAAGCAATCAAGACTTTTAAAATTACTTGCTATAATTTTTCAAAATAATCGTAAAGTCAACAACTCACATCTCGTTTTTGAAGATGAAATGCTGAAACTTTCTTCTTTTTCCCGTCTCCAATCTCATTTGTAACTTTTCTCATTATTGCTTCTAATTCAAGTTTTTTACCTTCAATCCCGAATTAGATTCATCTTTCCTTGGTCAGGATATAAATGTGTTTGGACTCAATCTGAATACTTAAAGCCCAACCTATAACTGCGTGGATAATTTGTTTTGACCACCATTAACGATAGACATCCTGAAAAACAAAACAATTATTGAAACTTACCCATTCATTACATGATATATCAAACGGAATAAATTGTGTTGATTTAATGTTTAAACAGAAATAAATGTAAACACAAAACTAGATTGTCAAGCGTCAATAATAAAAGGAGAACTTGTTGACTCACCTCACCCATTAATAACACGTGAACGTATAATAAAGATCAAGTAAAATCTACTTTTATCACAACAAAATAATTTAAACCATTAAAACTTTGCGTTCGTGTCGTTTATACATGGAAAGTTCGTGATTAATTTTTACTATTTTTTTTTCTGACGTAAACAAGAGTAAAAAGCAAATGTAAATATTAACTTGATGAAGACCCCTTTTTTCTTTGAAGTTACAGTAAATAAAAAAGAGACGTTTCTTACAATGTTAATTAAGCTACTTTTTTATATTTGCATAGTTAAATGAAATAATACTTATTTATTTTACTGAGCATACATTTCAGTAAATTCTGTTGTACGTTCATTTTACAAAAGCTTATCAATCGGCACACGACAAAAAATATTACTAACAAGTAGAGCGATTAGTGTTAATTGTTTTTCGTTGAAATATATCCATTTAACATAATTGCACTAAACTGCATAACTCACGTATATCTGTAGCTTTTGACATCGGATTTATTCAATTTATTATATGTACTTGTTTATTTACGAACAAGGATTGTCAGGCGTAAGCTATGATTATCACTGTTCTATTAATATCCAACTTAATTTCCACGTCATAGGGTTCAGGATTCCAGTAACTCATCAAACCGTTCGAGGAGCTCTATCATTTTTCGATCTGAATCGAACAAAACCAATTATATCGATTGTTGACATCAAAGAGATAGAACCGATTAAGCTTAAAGTACCATTTCATTTTAAAACGAAGGATGTCAAATACTACCGGAATTAATTTCGTTAACTCTGAAATCTGAGATACCGGTAAATGTTTGTTGATGTTAATTTCTTTTGAATGACCAGCTACTGCCTGCGATTTAATATTTTTTTGCTATAAAATGTAGCGTCAGTCCACCATTTAAGTCAAGTTTAAGTTTAAAGTTTAATTTAACTATTTCCTTATATAATAAATAGAAAAAAAAGAACGAAAGAAGGGGGAAAAGGAAAAAGATGAAAGAAGTATACTTTTTTCTTGAATATATTATTCGATTCTAAATAGTTTAAATGCTAGTGTAAATATATGTTTTTTTAAAGCTTAGCGCAAATATCTTAGGTACCATATCTTAGGTCGTCAGAGCCCATTTAGAATGTATGCCATTTTAGTAGTTTCAAAGGCACAATTTTACCTTTGATTGGCCATCAAGCGGAGTTATCTGACAAATATCCTTATATTTTTTCTGATACGTTATCATAAGTATGGACAATTAAAGGCTCAGCAAGTATTATTGCAGTTAAGAGGCTTTATTATATGTTCCGGTAACTATGTACTTAATATTAGATGAGAATATTACTGGCTTGCTGTTCTTATGACAACTTGATCTCTCATTAATTTATACAAGTTAATTCATAGCATAACATCTATAAATGATTTACCGGAGTTGCCGGTAAATAAACCACCGGTGGCTCCGGTATTGGCAGCACTATTTCAGAGTTGGTGAACAAGGAAGACAGATTTATTGAAATTTAATTACGAAACACTTTATATTAAACTAATTATAGAAACAATATCCATAATAATATACCTAATATAATATAACTAATCAAAATAATTTTCATTGTATCAATTTTTTTGTTTCACACTTTTTTACCATGAGTAGTTTATGATAAAAATCAAGTGGGTTTTTTAAAAATTCAAATATTTAAAAAAATAGCCGCGTCGTTCGTTTGCATGAATGTTTCATTACTTGGAGTCTTTAAAAAAAGTGCTGGATATCCTTTATTTTGTCAGTGATTTATATTTGTCACTTTTCATGGGGTAACTTTTTTGTAATGGTAATAACTAACTCCTACGTAGGTTTCCAATAGTGTAGGCGGTTAAAGTAGATAAATTTTCAAATAATTGTCTAAAATAGACATAATGATGAATTAAATGGCAAAACCAAAAGGTCGTTTAATTTGTGGTTTCTGTACCCTTTAAGGTTTAAGGTACGCCCAAACTATGTCACACAGGTAACAATTAATGTGAATATAGACGTTTAATGTTTCAAATTGGAGTGAGTATTAGTTGGTTCTAACAAAGACTACATTAAGTAACGTGTTATAATCTAGAATCTCAATAGCTTAAGAAACTTAAAAAATAAAAATTGGCGAGTTCTTATGCTGAAAACCGTTACCGTTAAAATATACAGTCATTCAAGTCAAATGATAAAATAAACTGAAAAAACTGAAAATATTCGTAAAATTAGTTTATTAATTTCGCTTCATTATAACCAATGCTGATGAATTTATTTACTGTCAAATTCAATAAGGACAAGTTCGTATGTGATGATTGCTGCAGCCATCTGGAATTAAAAAAGTTTAATAAAAAAGACTAATTAATGACAAATAATGATACTAGATTTAGGTCTTCTTTGGTATGAATCTTTATGTCTTTCTTTTTGGGGTCTGTACATAAAAGGATCCTACAAGAAATTATTATTGAGCCTCTGCTGTTTCCATCTGTAAGTTGTGCGGGTTGTGCCTCAGGAACGGTAAAAATAGAAAGTTGAAGCTTTAACACAATGTGTCTATTGCTTTATTAAGAGCTCTTCAATGTCGACCTCGGTGGCGCAGAAAACAGCCGACTGCTACGCTAGAGGTTCCGGGTGGGCGACACTTTGTGTTATTTGCAAGACGCATTGTTTCGCTTACCGGTCATGGATGTTGTATTCTTATCTATGTAGTATATACCATATCGTTGCTTAGTTCCTGTGACACAAGTTCTCACGATACTTACTACAGGGCAGAGTCAATGTGTGTGTCGTAATGTGGTTATTGTTATTTTGTGTAATTTTTTTTTGCCTGCCTTTCACTATTGATGTATATCTTAAATTATAATAATTTGAACATCCAATATTAAATGTAAGTCAGGATTATGATCACCTTAAGCAATATTGTTCTAGTGATGTAAAAAAATCCCATTCCACTAAGGTATACTTTATATTGAGATAGTTGACTCTGAAGACGTTCGATCTGTAACAAAACCAAAACACTTATTACTCAAACACACACTAACATTAGAAATGTCAAAGTAAATCTGTGTGTCTGCTTGACATCAATACTACGGATTCTTTACTGGATGCGTATGAAAATATATACGAAATTTAACAAAAGTAATTTAAGTAATGACTTTTGTCTGTTAGCTCTGCTAATCGATTAAAACTACTAGACAGGTTTTGATGGAATTTCAATGGCATATACCAGATGTTTTACGAATTTATTACGAATCCATTTTCTTATCACGACTGTGGTACTCATTAAAATCGAATTGTTCTTACTGTTATAGTACATAACTCTTTTAAACTACTAGATGGCGTTTTATCACGTTTCTCCTCTATACTAAATTTTAAACTCTAATTGGACAGTCTTTGGTTGGAACTACTACTATATAAATTATAAATGCTTTAATTACCTCAACATTATAGCACTTAGTGTCACAGGTATGGAGGTAATGCAGGGCCGATCTCGACTCCACGTTAATATTTGCAGCAGATAAGACAGTGAAGCTGGTCCTTACTGACACCCAAATTAGAGAAATCAAATAATAAAGGCGTTTAAGTTGCTCTATTTCAAATCCTTGACTGGAAAAAAAATTCTTTACTTACAAAAAAACATTAACAAAATTGCGATGTTGTCGGGGAAGAAAAATTTGTGACCCTGGCTCGGAATACGTTGTATTGGACTGCCCCCACGAGATCGACAGATTGTCGAGTAACGGCTGCAACAGGGATGCAAGCGATCGAGGATCACTCTGATTTAAACTATTTGAAGGCTGGGATGACCAGCTGAAAGACGTCTTCTATTTTGCTTTGTACATTTACAAATCGCCTCAATAACGCAGCGGTAAAACATTGGCTGCTATATGAGGTTTCTGGTTTAATCTCGATGGGGGCGTATCTTTTTGTAGTATTTTTATAAATGTTCGTATTTTACAATAAATTTGTACAGATCTGAGGGCAGTATGTATGTTGTAGAGTGCATATTATTTTTTATTAATAATAAAAACGACTCACGTAATTCCTATAAATAGTTGCAGACAGATAAAATAGAAGTTACTGGAACTGGATAGAACTATGATCCCTCCGATGGATTTGTCGAAAATCCTTACAAGATGAGCTTGTTGTACGTATGCCTCGCGTATTTTACGCCAGTTGTGACTTTTCAATGATCTCGTGTGCTGAAACTCATGAAGATAAAAATTAACTAAAAAACCGGCCAAATAAATTATGTTACATGGTTTTAGTTATTTTCGAGTTGGTAAGAGTAAAAAAAATTAAAACCAATAAATTCACATCATACAGTTTGAGTAAAAAATACTAATTACCAAAATTAAATAAATTTGAACCAAACGTACAGAGGACTGTCCCCATGTTGGTGGACACCGTGAAAGAGTGAACGGTTAGAACTGTCCCCTTGTCGCTAATAGGGGGACAGATATAACTTTTTTTTCCTTTTTGTCACTCTAGGGAGACGGAGCAGAGTTACAGTTCGGAATAAACGGGATTGAGTAGAAAGTTTCGTATATACGAGTAACAATGTTTCTATAACATTACTCGAAAAAATAATAATATTTTACCTCACTCCATATTTTGTACTCTTTCTTTTCATGCTGGATAAGTCTTGATACATAGTCGTTAAGACGAATATACCTTGATTTTAAGCCCATACTTAACAAAACAATAAGTAGGTCATGAAAGTTCCATAGGACTGTGGCAATTTGGCTGAGAAACAAAATTGGTATGGCCAGCCATAGTGAATAATTTTCTGAAAATATTGTAATTTACTTGTTGAATGTTCTACAAATGCTTACAACTAAAAAAACACAACTAACTTTAAAAATAAATCTAATAAAATATTCACGCCTAGTAAAGATGTACACACACTTACTTTCTCTAAATAAAAATCCATTGGACACAAGAATATACTTCTTTATAATTAAAGAAGGCGGGCAATCTAACCCTATGCAGGCAATCATGCTCAGTATGTGTTCACCTAGAAGATATTGTACTTTTTAAATATAGAACATTCAATAAAAAGGCATGAAGATTTTTAGTAGTGAAATAAAATCTTCTGATTCCGCCAATGCTTGTATCATAGATTAGTAATAGCTCTCCGCTGCACTACTAATAATTAATCTATGGCTTGTATATTGAACATAAGTAAAATAAACAGATGCAGCGAATTTTGCAATTCTGTAAGAGCTCTATTTTTTGGCGAATAAACTTGTAAAATCTCACACAAAGCGAAGGTAACTAAGAAAGCGGAGACTAAAATCATTTTTCTCTTCAAATTACGATCCGGTGGGAGGCTCAGAGCTATAGATTTGTCCATCGAAGTCCAGATCTTCGATAACTTCGTCCAGGATTTAGAAAATTTCCAAGTTAGCACGAGTGAAAGGATTGCCGTTGTATAAAACATGGTCCCAGAGAAACGAGCAGTAATACTTCCTGTAAATGAATGATGTTATTTGATCATTCAGCATTATTAGTAAAACCTTTAGCATTATCTATCTTATTTAGATTTAAACACCAAAACTGGAGCAACGATTTGTTTCCTTATTGCCTTTCACATTTTAACTAATTACTTTAAATTAAAACTGGAAATTAAAATAATAATTGAATTTTTTAAAGAACTATTGACTGTTGAAAATGTTTGTTTCAAACTTAATGCTTTATTGGATGTAAAAAAGTAAGCCTTTTACTTGAACCGGTAGTATCCACTGTCAATCCTCCCAAAGCCCTTACGACTCTCAAAATAGCAGTGACTTCGATAACAATTAGCCCGGTCAAAAGGCAAAGGCCCCAGGCTCTCCAAAATTTGGATTCGGATCCCGCCACACCGAACCAGCGGGCGAAATGTAGAAAATTTTTCATGTACCCCAAAAAAAACTGAAACATCACTTGATTGATCGAACTGGACTCAAAGCTTTGGATCACTTTAAATGCTGCAGTGTAAATCCTAAATAACATTTTCCTAACTTACTTTTGTGTGTGTGCTGGGAAGTTGAAAACATGTTACCTACTGTAATAATATGGACATGAATGAAATAAGAACTTTAGCAATTATGATATATTTTTTATGATCAATTATAATGAAGAAACTTTAGGTATACATAACAGTCTCAAAGACGAGTTAAAATTTTCGTTGTTGTATAGTATACTGGTAGATTCAATTTTCATGCTTCATTTGGTAATCGATGGGGTATATTGCAAAATATGGTTTATTACAATAATTTCCCTTGAGAAATACGTTAGGGAAATCATTGTCCTATTATATACCTTGACATATTTATAAAACACCATTTTGTTAATATCGAAACCGCTATAAGGAAAAAATATATCGCTCTTTCAATAAATAAACAATTTTCAAAGTATATTTTTCTCTTATTTTAGATGAAACCAATTTTTTTTGTGTGCAGAAGCTTTATTTTTATAACACTATTCACATGAAAACAAATAGGGGTTATGAATTTTCGTTATTTTGAATAGTATTAAATTGAAAATCTATGTGTTTGTTCATGATATTTTTAGCAGCAATATCGTCACGACAACCTTATCATATATCAATGGTATGTTATTTCTTTCCTAAAATTAAATTTATTATCATTAAATTATAATTAAATAGGAAGAACAAGAAATGCTTACGTCAGGTTCAGGTTGACTAGGAAGTATGAGGTTATTTTCAAGTGTTCTATTGTTTCTCCCACCTTTGCTTTTCATTTTAATTAATTCCAGTGAACACGCTCTGTTCTAGTTCAACGATGCTATTTACAAGTTCTCAACACCCTATGAAAAACAATTGCCTGTAATTAATTTTCTCCCAGGGCTAAAACCATTTTAATGAGAGCTTTACCTGCAAATCACAATTTTCAGAGGTCGTTCTATTTTGTTTTTGTTTTGTAATGCCCTACATACAATTTTGGCGTGTGACTTTTTGCACTTAGATTTTTTTTAGAGCGTGTTTCTTATAAATTCGGTGACACTGATACTTTAATTTATACAATACCAAAGCCTATTGAAGTAGGATGGTTGTTAATTTTAAGAGTGTTAGAATTCCCAAAAACGACTTCTGTGGCGCAGAGGTGTAAACAGCTGACGGCTACGCTAGAGGTTCTGAGTTTGGATCTCAACAGGGGTAGAACTTTGAGTTATTTGTAAAACGAATTTTTTCGTTTAAACTTAACTAAACTAGATAGATAAGACGAGTCCGGTGTCTTGGATGTAGTATTATCTATCTAATTTATATTTATTGACTAATTTATATGAAGAAAAAACATTCCGTGATCGTCTTAGACGTAAGGTTATATCAATACACGTACATTGATCAGTTTGGATTGAAAAAGTTAGTTATAATACAGGATTTACTATTTTATTAATGTCAAAAACATCGCAAGGCCTACTCTGTACTGTATACTGGCCTAGTAGATAAAAATATATACTTCAAAATATTCAATTTTCCCTCGATAAACTGAGTTCATATTGAGCTGGTCAGTGGTTCCTGCAATTTATCATCACGCGATCTACTCGTATATATTTTTTTTGTTATGAATTAACGGACTACAAAAACAATTTAGCTTAAGGTGAAACATATTTTTTGCAGTCTGTTATTTTATTTTGAGTTGCATTGAAAAAGTATTCACGTTAGAACCGTAGTTTTTTGTTTTTATCAAAAATTATTGAGGTTATAGACAATTTTTTTTTCTAAACCTTTTTTTTTCACAAAATGCTTTTCAAGTTTAATTCAAGATTAATTATGTAGATCCTACCTTTTTTTAATAGATAAATCGTAAAATTTACTTTGAAACACCATAACTACGGCATAGAGTAAGAATTCATACTTTTATTGTCCGTCATGGTTAAGACTGAAGTTTCTGGGAGATTTACAGCACTTACACAGAAAAGTTACATTTTTCATATGATCTCTGGAAATAAAAACCGCAGATATCCAGCCGTATACAGAAGTGGCAAAGCTCCCGCACTATGTTATCTAACTCATCTACACAAATATGATAAAGAGGTAAAATTGAGTTTTGACAACAGGATCTTCGAAACTATACATCAGATTCTAAAAATATCTTACTAATATTCTACTAAAAAAGAATTTTTCGTGGATGAAGTTACGGGAAGGTTGTAAAAAAATTAAGTAATATAATATTTTTAATTGTTATTGTTGTTTTCTTCGGAGTTTTAGTACCAACTAGAAATATCAAAGTAGAAAATCTGTTTCATGGGGAGTGTTCTGAGACCCGGACCTATACGATAGGGCTTACATCTATTTAAAGGGTCGGCAATGCTGCTGACATCTTTAGCCTGCAGGTGTCCATGGGCGTCGGTGTGACTTACCATCAGGTGAGCCACCTTCCTGTTTGCCCCCAATTGGAATTTAAAAAATGGTATCTAAAAAAGGAAATTTCTACTTTACTAGAGCTCTAATCCTCCTGCAAATTTATAAAACTAAAGACAAAGTTGCAAAAATTTACTTCCAAGCAAACAAAATGCAGGCAGTTAACGGAAGCCAGTGTTATCCTCTTTTTCTCACCAAATATCTTTTTACTTTCAAGGCCATTTCCTTGACAATCTCCTTAAATCGGGCAAAGTAATGTTCCATCATTAATAACTAGGTTGTGTAATTTTACAGGATCATAAATTCCCGTAACTGCTTAACTTGCTCACAGGAGTTGGACTGAACTTTCGAAAGGTTTTTTCTATTGCAGTTGAATTAATACAATAGTTTTTGTTTCCTTTGACTTTTACTGTTAATTTTAATTCAAAGATAATATCTAAATACCTAGTCAGGTCATAAATTCTGTCACATGTTTAATATAAATAATTGAAACAAGTTTATTCATTATGTAACCATTTATACACCAAAATGAATTTAACAAAACATAGATTCTTATGACACTAAAGTTTATTCAAAATGACCTCCGTGATTTTGAATACAGGCCTTCAATCTGCGCGGCCAGTCGTCTATCGCAGCAAGAACGAGGTCCATGTCAATATCGGCGGCTGCCTTAATCAAGAATGTCTTGAGTGACTCCAAATTGGGATGAGGCTTTGAGCACGCCTTTTCCTCCAAGTTTTGCCATATCTTGTAATCTAACAGATTCAAATCTGGACTGGAGGAGGGCCAGTCTTCGTGCCGGATGAAGTCGAGTTCACGCGCTCTTCGCTCTATGAGCTAACACCGAATCTTGTTGAAATACCCAGTGCCTGTTATTGAACATGGTATGAGAAACAGGTTCCACAAGGTTTTTCAGGACTGTATTTTGATACACAATTGCATTCGTTTTAACACCTTTCTCACAAGCTTTAAGAAGCCCCAATAAGAAACTCCCAAACATACCATGAGCGAGGATGGAAAATGACCTCGTTGGAAACGCGGAATACGGTTGCTCGCTTCTTTACTACTGTGTGCGTACACCTTATTATTTTGTTTGTTGTAGCTCTCTTCTACGGTAAAAATTTTTTCATCCGAAAAAAGAATTTCCCGATATTTTTTTCCCGCGTACCGCTTCAACAAAGCGCGGTATCTCTTCAGTCTTAAGTCCATTAGACGAGCATTCAAACGATGTCCTGTTTTTCTTCGATATGCCCGAAGCCCTAAGTCTTCATTTAACACCCTTTTCACCGTGGTTCTGCTTAACCCCATCTGAACGGCCAACAGTTTCTGCTTAGGTTTGGGATTTCTTTGAATTCGCGCCTTCACAGATTTTATCACTGCTGGAGTCCTAACAGACCGAGGGCGACCACTTCTTGACCTGTCATCTACACTAGAGTCTTCATAGTATCGTTTGAAGTTACGATAAACGAATCTTTTGGTTATATTCACTTTTTTCAGTATGTCAAAAATTAGAATTGGCGCATAACCGCAACGATGCAACGCAATAACTGCTACACGGTCTTCTTTAAGCGTCCACTCCATATTTAAAAATGGGTAAAATTCTAAAAAGTATACATTTTTATTTTCATGAACAATTCGAAATTCGAATTCAATAAACTTTTTTGTGGCCAGCATTCTAAAAGAAAAGTTTTTACTGTGTGACAATACTTATGACCTGACTGTGTAATATTCTAAAGAGAAAACGGAAATTTGAAATATTTTAAAATGATAACGTTATAGTTAGAATAATAATAATCATTACATAGTTTTCTTTATTATATAGAGTGATTCACGAGGAAGGTTATATATTCGTATGTATAATACGTGCATTATATCTGTGCGTAATAGAAATATATTGGGACCATTCTTACAAACTTCAAATTAAGCCAGACCGGCTTGTGTTGTGGACTAAACAGTGGTAAACATCTACAGATACATAAATAGAATACATTACATACTTCACAGCAATGGCTTCTGAGCGATGTAGGACTGGAACCCATATTATTTTTGTATGGAAATAGCTAGGCATTTTGAACTTTATGTACAAAATAAGAGTTACACGCACACAAAGCCACAGGCAAAAGCGATTGAAACTAAAGCTGTTAAAGATATTCTAGCTGCTAAAAAATTACAGTTGGTTGATCTACGTGCGAGATGGGTTGATACCACCCTCCTTTAGAAATAAATTTCTACCGTGAAACAGTTCGCAGTGTTTCGGTTCAAATGATTAGAGAGACATTGTAATTACCGGCATAAGAGGTATCAAGGGCATGTCACAAAGGTATTACTTTCCTTCAGGTCAACCGTATGCTTGTTTGCCCATGATGTGTAAAAGACTGAATTTGAGGTACAAATATAACAATAAAGTCAAAGCAACGTAAATTGAAAGTTATCTTTTCAAATTCTTTTCTCTTTGACCTACATAATGAGAGCAATGTAAGCTTGTATTAAACGACCATGTATAACATTATTTGCATCCGGCTCTTTGTCTGTTTTAATTACCTTTAAAATGACAAGAGTTTAACCCCTGTATTGCAATATAAAACAACATCACAAGCGTTGAGAGAAAGCGATTTATGTGTCGAATTTAAAATAAATCTAATGCTTATCTATTGTCACCACCATTACCTCGAACATGTCCACTACTGGACATAGTAATCTTTCAAATATCTTCAATCGGAGCGACCCTGGGCAGCTTGCTCCCTGCAGTCTTAACATGATCATCCGTCCACCTATTGGGGAGCCGTTCAACATTACGTCTTCTGACTCGCGGTCGAACCATTTATAACCAGCTCATGGCCAGGTCAGGTTAGGTTATGTCAGTTACGAAAGTAGAGATACACTAGCTAGAAGCATTTATTTCAGTATCGGGTTTTAAAGACTGTAACACTTCATGTAAAAAATCCTATGAAAGAAGTTTGAAAATAAAATTGAGTTTTTAAGTTTCTAATACATAAACTAATCTGTTGAGCACGAAGCTTATAACTTAACTCACACATGTGAAGGTTGAGATAGGAGTGTTTGAGCAAAGTTTTCACCTAAACGAGGTGAGTGTTGCGTAACTTATCGTCGTACAGTTCGTAAAAGGTTACATAGCATTTAAACCTTGTAACGGTGGATTAAGGATCAAATTACAAAATAAATTAACACTCACCTGTTGTACAGACTTCCGGATGAACAGTTTCCCACATTACGAAGCATTTTTTTAGTTAGTGAGTCGTTAAGTGTTATTTAAAATTTACTTTTGATGGTGTTAGTTTACAATTTACTTTTATTTAATAAAGTCGATTTACTTTCACATTTAAAGGTTAACAACTTGAACTTTGACTTTAATTCAGAAAGTCTTCTCGGGTATCAAAAATCGAATTCGATGTTTAGGACATCGAAGAATCGAAGGAGAGATTACTACCGGATTAAAATGGTTCTTTCCATCGAAAATAAAGTAGTTACTAAAGTAGTAGTAAATAGATCTTTTACTATTTTATTTTTATATATGTAATGACATCTATTGATATCGTTCACCGGTTTTAGCAGTATCACCTTACCTCACCTGAAGAACACTCTCTTAAAATTAAGCTATAGTTCTACAAGATTCTGGAACGTAATGTAGATTATAATTAGAAGTGAACCTTAAGTGCAATATTAATAGGTAGCTATTAGTTTGAGCTGGATTGCATTAGAACTCAAAGACCAGACTAATTATGATGCAATTAATTCGTTTGCACAGATTATTCACTGCTGCCTCTTTAATCCGTGTTCCTAGTTGAATTAAAGGAATTTAAATTTACTTTTCCTAAGAGATGCCTCATTGTCGAATTCTTTAAAAAAGAACAAACTTATGAAGTTTGTTCTTTTTTGATATCTTAATTTTAAAATTAACACTGTTATTTACCTAAATCGCTGAATAGAATTGTATGAAATTAGGTATGGAGATTGACTGTATTCTAAAAAAAATAAAGGCTTCACTTTGTTAAAAACACGAATTCGACTAGGAGTAGTTGAGACTAAAAGCTAGTATTTAAAGTAACTTATTTATGTATAAATAAATGCATTATTTTTATTTACTGCGCCTAAATATTATTATGCGATACTAACATTTTAGAAATTGCTTTCATTTTACGTAACAGAAATATCTTACTGTTTACATTTAAGTAAAACAAGTTACAAAGTACGACTTTAACTCATTACACCTGTGATGAAGATTGTCTACGTCTGATTGCAAATGAAAAGTGTTCTTTCACACTGGAATTCATGATTTTATTTTCAGCTATTTTCAGACATGTTTCCGAACTAAATAAATTTGCGATGTTTTGTCCGTCGTTCACGCCTCCAATGTTGTCTGGCGTTCAATTTATTTTCCCAGACTGAAATTCAATAGATTAAAAAAATACGTTTTTTACAACCTTTTTGGTATCTTTATGCTAAGAAATATTTTTTATGAACAAGCATAGAATATAAATGATTGTTTTTGTTTTCTTTTTACCCTCAATTTTGCCGCAGTTATTTTAACGTTCGGTTATACAGAATATATCTGGAATAAAAAAAGCTTTACACTTGAAATTTAGCTCAGTAAGATAGTCAATATAAATATGATTTTCTTAAAAACCTTGACAAGAATCAAATCTACAATTTTGACGTTTTATCATCAATCCGGACAAGTTCAAAAGAATACCTGAATTCTCTTTCTACACGATTATGCAAATAAAAAGCATTCCATTTCCTTCACTTCGAAACTCCTTCAAAAAACAACTGAAAAATCTTTGAGAAAGGTTGTCTTTGATACAGAGAGCATTAAAGATTAAATAGCAAAGTTACGTAAGCGACTCGAAGACTCCATTGAATATGCACTTTGCATGACAGATGATCGATTTAAAGTGTCCCTGTTTCTACCACCTTCCTTTTGGCTTTGCCGAGTGAGGTGGAAAAATGGTGGAGGATCCCGGAATATTTCGATGTTCAACATAAATGAAGCAAAACAAAGTTAAGTCGAGTTACTCGTGTGTGTGAATGAGAATTGTAAATCTTTGGCTGCTATTTTTGGGTAAGTAACCGAAGTATTTCGTCGATTTTATTCCTAACTTTATACGTTTTAGCCATGAATAAATTACTCATTTGCACATTGATTTAGGTAAACTAAACTATTAATCACAAGATTTATCATCTGGTAAGTATAGTAAAATCTCAGTTTTTAAATACATTTTTAATTATTGCTGCCGGTTGACAAGCAGAAAAAAAAGTTATTGTCTGGTTGTAATATTGCACCGATTTTTAAAAATTACATCTTGAAAATGTACAAAATTTTTTGTTAATGATAAGTAAGAATCAAAAATATCGTATCCAATTTATTTGGGATAAGTAAGAATCAAAAATATCGTATCCAATTTATTTGGAATTTCTAGTTAAAATTACGATTACCAAAAAATAATCATCAATCAGAGGGCAAGGAAAATGGTAAACTGTAATGGGATAATAAAACAGAGTTTTAAATAAAAAGTATTTATTCTACCAACGTACATCCCACTCTCAAACTACCTAACGTCTCGAGGATTCAACTTGAATACAAATTATCAAAGAATTTACACAACATCTATTACATGAAGTGGACAGGAAAATGTTATTTAAATTAAAAAGTCATTTGTAACTTCTACAGAATAATATTTTTTTGTTGGTGTCAAAAACATAATTTATTCATTTTTGATTGAATTTTGCCTCGTATGGATTTTCTTTGTCTTATTTGTTTTTTTTTTTTGTAAAATAATTTCGTTGGGTCATTTGATGACATTTTAGGAATTTATTATGATCCCTTAAATTAACATTTTAATCCTTTTTTGTAACTGAAATATGTATTCCAGTAGTTTAATTTATCGCTGTTTCTATGCCTCTTATAAACGTCCTTTTTTCATCGGAATATGGACCGGATTCGTTGTGTTGTATGGGCTACCATGAAAGTTTATATGTATCAGACATCGGTTCGGCGATCGAACAAACCGTCAGTTTATTGTCCGTTTTCCAGTGAAAAAACAAATGTTTAGAGTTTTAAGGCCGTTTGGAACTGAATTTGTATCTTTTAATTCTATGATAGTTTAAAATTTTCATAAACCAAATCAAATACCATACTGATTCCTCGGAACCCTACAACATTAATATAGATATGATAAAAAAATATAAGAACATCACATTAATTTATTGCAAAGATCCTACATTAACTTTGGTAACTAATTAATATTTTTTATTGTTATTTACACTTTAGAGTTTACATATATTAAAGTTCAGATCTAGAAAAAATACACTTTACAGGATATTTTAATTTAAAACAAAATTATATTGACTTTGGAGTACCTACAGGGTACACGTAAAAATTAATCGTCTTGATTTATTTGACAAGGCTCGTGCGAAATAGAATTAAATTCATAAATCCCTTAGAAATAAATTACATTTTATTTTATTGCTTATAACGAAATTTCAGGTACCTACTTAGGTATACATCGCCAGCGTGAATAAAATTATCGAGAATAAAGTATACATCTTTACTATTTAAACATATATTTAGGTAATGTATTTAAAACATCGGTTAGTTAGAAGTAGTAAGTAAAAACTTTGGTGAATTTAAAATAAAACCACCTTTTCATTTAATAAATTTTCAGTAAAGAACTTACTTAAGACAAAAATAAGTTGGTAAATTGTAAAAAAATATTCAAAGCAAGCAAATGACGAAGGGAAATTCTATAAACAGTATGATATGGGCAACAGTAAGAAATTAAAACAACAATGGAATCTTTATTTTCAGTATAAAACGAAACAAATACCTAATAGTCATGTGAAGTAAAACTTTACACGTTCCTTGGCACGAGAACAACGAATTTGGCGTTTTTACTTGGCAACACTGATGCATTGATAAATACGCCGATACATAACTAATAGCTTTGTTTCTGTGTGATAGGCCACACATTAAGATTAATAGTGAAAACGTAATTGTGATGAAACATACGCTCTTGTTGCGTAAGCTATAGAGACGATTATTGAACAATCGTTTCAAAAGTATTGTTGCCTTTTGTTTTTCATTACGTATAATTTTGTTTCTGTGGAATGAGATGTCAAAAACATTACCTATCGTGTCGGGTTAACGTGACGCCGTAAATTAAAGGCAAGCTCATGAACAAGGATCACGGCAGGTTAACGTCAAAACATTATCAGTTATATGTTTAGATATACTACTTTCTGAATAAATTACTGTTTTTCTATTAAATTTATTATAGTACTAAATGGATTACTAATACGGACATTTCACTGAAACGTAGCTTAAAATAAACAGGTGAAATAAATGTCTGATTTGATGCGTTAAATCGCTATACAATAACACAAAGAAATTGACTCTTTATACAGTTAATACCTTTCATTAAAATCTAAGGGTTGGTCCATGAGGACAGTTTCGGTGGTTTCAGGTCCTGATTGCGCCGTGGCGGCAAGGTTGGATGGGCGAAGGGAGATGGCCAATGGGAGAGCTGATCGCGCGCACAGTTGAGACGCGCCGCGCGTGGACCCCACGGAGCGATAGCGCGTGCAGCGGCCGCGCCTGAAAATATATACTTTTTCAGGTCTAACATTTCAGGACTGCTTTGAGCAGTCAGTGCGACAGCTTGAAGCGGTACACCGCACGCTAACTGCATTTTTAGTTGCGACTACAAACGAAATGCTTGAGCTGTTCGTGTTTAGCGAATGTTAATTTTGTAATGAAACTGCAGATCGCCCAACAGCTGTTGGCACTGACTGCTCCAAGAAGTCTGTTTATGGACGCCTTTAAGGTAATCTGAAGGTTGCAGCACACCTATAAATTCTTAAATGAATCAAAACCGCAACTACTCGAGCCGTTTGGTATTCTTAATATATTTCCATACTGCAACTTATCAGCATCGTAACTGTATCGAGGCGCCTCGAGTTCTCAGCAAGGCAAAAAGCAAGACGTTTCAGAGTTGATAAGTGTGCTACAACCTCTGCCCAAAGCCTGAGCCACTTTTGTGCATGACGTCCGCTTGCGTCGATATTCACCCGCAGTACGCACGCTTCCATATGACTTCATGTTCCTTTTTGTTCCTAAACGAGTGCTGCGGCCCGGAGGCCTTAGCAGCTTTAACGTGGCTATCTTTACCCTATACAATCGATTAGGCTGTATCGACGTTTGGGGTTTACACAGAGAAGGTGTTCCATCCCTTATAAAATCAAGGAGAGGTCAAAATTATACGTAATCCAAGGGTGCCTCTACCGGCTCGACCTCAGCTTGCGTGACTTACGGGCAAGAGGTAGGATTATCGAATAAAAACTGAAATAGGAGGTCCCTGATGGAACAGAGATTGATGGTTTGTCTGTCACTTTTCATATTCCTAACGGTCGCCGGCGACTAGTAGTCGCAAGTGCGTCGCCACGGCACAGTCAGGCGCCAAGTCGTCCGGGCGATTTGCGACTCAGTGCGTATAGCTTCTTCAAAACCTATAGACATTTTTGAAAGTAACAGTAAACTGGTGACTGGTGGCTCGGACTAATTAACAGTGTGTAAAAGGTAAGGTGAATGTGTATGTATCATTAGTAAATATTCATATGTGGGACGATTATCTTTAATTGTCATAGTCCCATATTAAGCTAACATGGATTCTATGATGGAAACTAAGCAACCATAAACGTTACAAACCTATTGTTAATGATAACTTTTAAAATAACATTCCTACTAAGTTGGATTCTAGCTTTGAGGAAAATGATAATTTTGTGTAGTTTTATTTCTTGTAAAAATGCAACATAGACTTCAAAGTCCTTGTTTTCTCAAAGAGTTGTTGAGAAACTTTAGCACTATCTCTAGGAAGCCTGTCAAAGTTTAAATAGCATAGATTACATGTAAACGATCTACATATTTCAACCACAAATCATAGCAAAACCCGAGATTAACTAACACAAGGCATTTGAATATCTTGACCACATTTGCTTCTGTCTAACTTTGTACAATTCCCTTTATGAATCACAAACGACTTTAGTTTAGTGAGTGGTCTCAAAGTATGAGCTGAGTACTTAAATACCTGTTAAACAAGAGAAATGTATTCCTTAAATTACAAATTTGTATTAAGAAACTTGATTAAAATCGGTTAAGTAGTTCCTGGAAAATTTGCTACCTGAAAATTTGAGTCTGATTTTTAAGGATCAGGACACAAACTAGGGCTGCCAACGCTAATGTTTTCTAATTTTCAAGGCCACGACAACCTGGTGCTGTGTGTATCGATCTCCTAATTGTTTGTCTTGGCCTTTATCCAAGTCGGTGGCACCCCTATCTACATTCGCTGATAGTTCGGACGTTCCCCAGTTTCCGCAATGTAAACTTGTCACTTTCATATTTCTCGTCTTAACTTTTTATTTCGGATGGGAAATTGCGATGCTGGAAGTTCGGAACTCTTCGGAATCTTTTGTTACACGTGTTCTGTGAATTTTAACCAAAATTCCGCGTTTGTTACAGAACTCCTGAATGAGATCCAATTTCTAGGCCTTATTTCTTATTTTTATGAATAAATGCAAAAGTTTTGTATTGTGAACAGATTTGTTGTTCTTTTATTTCTCTTATTTATCCGTGGCATAAAAGCTGACTGCTACGAAAAGAGGTGCAGTTTTTGTATCTCGGAGGGGGCAGAAACATGTGTTATTTGCAAGGTGCATCATTTCGCTTAGCGGTCTTAGAATTAGTATTCTTAGCTATATAGTTATACCATATCGTTGCTTAGCACCTGCGACACAAGATTTTACAATTTGAACGCAAGGCTGAGTCAATGTATGTGTCATGATGTATATTATTGATGTGTATTATTAATTGAATGATTTTTTTCCCATCAACCACCTTCATCAAAACCTCTTGATTTTTTGCATTATTTGCTCTACTTTGTAAATTTTGCCATGAACAGTTCTCTCCCACACTGCACACAGCACTTATATACCACTTAAAGTCCTTTCTTTACGATTTCTCAAGACTTTAAAGTACTGCTGCATTTTTTCATGAAAGGTCACGTCGTATTTTAACTGTTATGAGAGGCCTTGGCAATTTATGGGGGTCCTTTAAGACTGTGCCAATGTTCCAGATTATAGCAGGTGGCCCTAGAATAATAACAGTAATCGTAAGTCTTAAGTTCCGTGGCAATTACCAAACATGCCTCTGCCCTTAACAGAGTAAGAATTAAGCCCGTTAGCAAGATTTTATTCGAATAACACACTCCGTTTAACGTCTGTGACTACCTAATCCAAATGAAGCGCAAAGACGTACGTTTTATTAAAAAAATGTTTAATGTTCGGGAAGAATAAGAGTCCATATTTATCGGAAAAAGCCAAAATTACGTTAGCCTTGACTGACTACCAATGAACGAACACTACTTTGTCTAGAGAGCTGAAATTTTTATTCGGTTAACTAGATGATGTTCGTATGAAGATTGGTACTCGAAGCTCAAAGGCTCAAAGGAGAGATCAAACATTAAAATAAACCTAAATAGTAGCAGTTTTTAGCTCACAAACTTGAATCTGGTAATAAATCTGTTTACTGTAACTCGAGTAAATGTCCTAGTATTTCTATCGTGTTAGGGAAAGCAACCCTTACATTAGTCAAAGAGCACTTACCAGATGAATCTGCCGTCTTTTTCTTTCAAGAAAGTCCCTCATAAACAGAAGTCATCTAGTATTGTGCTTTAAGT
Source organism: Choreutis nemorana (assembly GCA_949316135.1). Classification (NCBI taxonomy): domain Eukaryota; kingdom Metazoa; phylum Arthropoda; class Insecta; order Lepidoptera; family Choreutidae; genus Choreutis; species Choreutis nemorana. The sequence goes on along the minus strand of OX438597.1, from coordinate 3,630,378 downwards.
ATTCTCAGTGGCGTGAAAGGCATCAAAAGATTATGTTTCTTTTCTTCACTTTGAATTTTGAGGTGCCCGGATAATATATATCACTTTAATTTTATCAAGTATTTTTAAGAGTTATTTCTCTTGTTTATATGGTCGATTGAAAAAGTTGCCAGACGTACTGTAGTATTGTATTGTGTAGTGTACTACATAACAAAATAATATTAGAAATTCTTCTTTAATATTGCTTCGATTTAAGCGTAATTATCTACAAACAAATATACAGCTTATGGTAAAGTTACTTTTTACCAATAAACTACATAAAACTCTTGAGAAGTAGACAACTTGAATCCAACTTAATTTGTTACCTACTAATTTGTTGATTCAAGATTCTAAGGACTAAATTACTACTTATGAGCACATAAAGAATACTGTTCTGAACATTTATTAAACAATAAACAAAGGTTTCAGACGAGACTGGGAGCGATTTAATGATAACATTAATTAACAGCTCGCTTAAATTAACTACGGTCTGGTTAGGGTAGAAACACAAGCGGCGATGCTTTTCGCAGGAACACTCAACTCAACGCGATTTTCGTATTAAAAATTTAACATTTTGTATGATTTTCCAAACAAATTTCATTATATAAATGTTTTCTCCCGCCAGATTTGAGTTGTCATGGTTTTGTAATAAGTAAAATTAAGTATTGCAACAGATAAAATGAACAAAATTACCCCTTTTAAAAGCGACGTACTTATAATTTACAAAAACTCAAAACAACCCACAAAAAAGTGATTTTAAACTACAGACCAAAAGGCTAAAAAAAAAAGTTCTAAAGGTGCAGACTAAAACCACCGTTGTTACTGTTACATGATTCGTGTTCTATTAAATCCATACATGCTTCCTTATTATCTTATAATTTGAATGGGATCTTTAATAGCAATTATAATGCACCAATATTTATACTATGCACCTACCTATATGAAGTCGAAATACCGTGAACTTTCGGAAACTAGTTGACCTTTTGTAGTAGAAATTTTGGGAATAGGGTTATTAGGTAGTCATTAAGAACATATTTCCGCTTCTTTTTCACACTCTAAGCGGGATTTTTCTAGCAAAAAAATCGGGTCTAACACTGTTTGCACTAAAAATCTTTAAGTTTGAAACAAGAAAGTGTGTATGGAGTTACCCTAAGCGATTCTGAAGTAGGTGAACAAGTAGCTACTTTATATGCCTATTGTAGGCTAAACAGGCCATTATAAAGGTTTCTCCCGGAACCTCATTGAACTATATCAATCACGTTAAAGTTGGACAGAGGCTTAAACTTTGACATAGGTATGCAGAAATTACAGAATTCGCACAAAGCTATACCGATATGTTCACACAGCGTTTTACAACTTTTAAAATATTTACGTTAGCCACGCGACGCGATGTAATTTGGACTTTATTTAGTAGAAGGTTGAGTCATATTTACTTTGCGGAGTTAGACTTCTGCACCTACGGGGCTAAAAAGGCCGCTTTGGTAATATTGTATTTAAATATAATGCATTTGTCGAATCGCAAAATGGCCATTTACTGATTGGGAATTGAAAAGTCACTTATCCGTACTAATGAGTGGCCATTTTGCAAAAATTGACACATTGTCTACGATATGTCAAAGAACAGAAGCTACTAGAAAAAACGCTTTATGCGGGCTTTTTACTTACACTGTAATAAAGTGATTTGTTCATACATACCTTGTGCAATGGCATCTGAGTAATCTAAGGAAGGCAGCTCGGAAGGTTCTATTGAAGACTGTGTATATTATAGGGTTAATAGTAGAAGACACATATCCTAGCCACAGGCAGATGTCCACCACGTGCTCTGCAACAAGAAATATCATTGAATTGTCATTTTAGTGAATTCTTTAATACAACTGAGGTAGATACAATAATACAAAATTTGAACCCATGATATTAAGGGAAACTAAATAACGTTTAGACATTATTGTGTGGAAACAATTGTTGTATGATTGTGGTAATTATATGATTGGGTGCATGCCTGTCGTATGCCACGTGCCAGATGATCGTCTAATACTGAAGGTTGCATATGGCCACGGCTGTATTGAATAGTTACTACAAAACAATTTTAGACTACATTTTTTTGTTTAATACTTTTTAGAGCGTAATTTTTCATAAGTCTTTTCTTACAATTTTTCAACAATGGTAGACTTCTTTTTAGCGTAGAATGCACCCGTGTCAGAAGTAAGCCCTCTTGCTTAACATACTTATACACATCTGTGTTACATGTGCGAGCGCGCGCGTCTGTGAGTGTGTGTGTGTGTTTGTGTGTTTGCGTTTGTGTGTATATGTGTGTGTGTGTGGTGTAAATACCTATAAAAAATATGCATTTGCCTAATAAGTACGTTGCAAGATGACAATATGGGAAAGAGTTTGTGAAACTCAACTCTGCACAGCCCTACGATAGGATTTGATAGGAAACGATTTGAACCTTTTCTTTTGTTAATTATAATATAATCGGATAAATGCTCCAAATATTATAAAAATTCTTTTTAAATTTTCAAATAAGATGGTCGGACTCCTCTTAGATCCAGTTATGTAGAAAATTTATAATATTAATATGAAAACCTATGCCAAAATGCAAAATGCGTCTTTGCCAAGTTTAAAAATGTAAGTTCAGCAGTTTTTTCATAAAGATTTTACCAACATACACACGTTGGCATTGTCGCAGCGAATAAACATTGAAATACTTATTAATATGCCAGTTTCAAATTTGAAAGAAGATAAAAAAACCGGCCAAGTAGGAATCGCGCATCCTGAGTGCTAAAAGACTTAATATCCTCCATGGTTATAGATCTATGAGAAGTACATTATAGGTTATGGAAGGCCTGCAATCTGATCTTAGGTAATCTTAGAGGTGAATTAGTCGCAAACCGTTTGCTTTCAAAGAAGTCTCCTGCAAAAGCTTAGGCTGTGGAAATAACTGTCAAGAATTGTTTTCCTAGATCATGAGGTGTTTAAAGGATCTGAAAGAGACCCAAGCGATCCGTATGCTTGTTTGCCACATTAATGGTATAAAAAGGTGGCACTTTTTCTTATAAGCTATAGAACCATAAACATTTATTTAATGTTACCTGGTACGATACAAGCAGGGCACGAAGCAAACAGTATGTTGAGAAGGAAGAACGGCGCCCAACACAGGACGAAGGTAAAGAACACCAGGCCCAACACCTTAGTCGCCTTCTGCTCGTTGGCCACAGCGTTGGCCGACATTGAGCGTCCCTTCTTCCTATTGGCTAGAAACCTGACAAAGAAAACAAACCAGAGTTCAGTACCACCTGGCTTAAGTTGTAATTACAGGTACTACAAATATCTTTCTGTGTAGTAAATTTTACTCAAAATCTTTTCGCTTTTGACACAAAATCTAGTTTGATATTTCACAGGATACACCATAACTCCATTGCAAATTTTGATTCATTTGATCATTGATTGTGTATTTAAAAACACACTGACAGACTGACCGACTTACATACGTACATTACACAGCAATATTCTTGCATCGCAAGTACAAAGCAACGATATGGCAGGCACTAAGCTACAAAGATAAGAATACAACATCCAATACCATACGATTGCTTGATTGCTTGTCATTCAAATTGTTTTTAAATTATTCACATACATTTTTAATTTCATTTCATCACTCATAGGTGTGTACGAGTATGTTCATGAATTCTTTACATCTATTTCGGGGTACGTATTTTTGATCTCTAACATTTCATAAACAAATCAATGCATTGATGGATTTCATATTGTATAGATAGATGTTAAATTTTCTATAGGTTGAAAATATTGGTATTTTTAGTACGTTCAACCAAATCGTCTATAATTTACATTTCTCGATCAAATTTTAATAACAGTTTTATTAAAACAATAATTTTCAATTTTCGTATTAAAATTTTATTGTAAAATATTGAGATGAAATAATTAGAAAACCTATTTATATTTTAATCATTTTATATATTTAGATAATACTAGTTATTTGTCTAAATGGCAATTCAATGGAAATCTTTGATGAAGCCATAATTTAGATTTCTGATTAAGATAGTTTTACTAATCGTTTCTCCAACTACGAGGCTCCTACTTAATTATAAGATAAAACTTTAGTAGAAATAAAAGGCTTTCTTTGGAGAATTGGTAATTATAAAGGAGACGATCCTATGCCCTATGGACGAATTTCGCTGTCTGTATTCAGAACCAATTTGTTCATTTTATAAGCGACAGAATAAATTACAACCAATTACGAAAGTTAAAAATGTTAATACAAATAGTTTTTTATAATAAAATAATGATAAAATTTAAATGAACTCGAAAAATATGGCTTCCAACAAATATGCAATTTTTTGTTATTTTTAATGTTGACTACTTAGTCTGTAAGTGATCCTAAATAAATAAATGGAAATTTAATTAAATAAGTTAAAAGAGTATCGAGATTATTTTATAACTGTATTTCAGCTTTTGCAGATTTTTTAAATAATATACCTTGTCTCACGACTGTATCTAAAGAATGAAGAGTCTACGAAGAATCCTTTCCAAGGAATACATTTTGAAAATCATGCTCTCAAAACTCAATAGCTTCTCCTGAAAGGCCTTTTAGTATCGCACAAATGTTACATTATTCTTTTGTATTTGAATGCTTTGTTTACTATTAACGTACTGGCACTGACAGAGGTTTGAGTTTGTTATTACACGTATAGACTGGGAAGGGCAGATTTGCTATTATTTACACATCGAATCTATACTTGATCTATCGTTAGTCTTTACAATTAAGGCACAGCAAAAACTAAACCTTTATAGTGGAAATTTGTAAGTTTAAAGGCGAGTTTTCTAACAATTGTTTGATTTAATTCAACCCTATTAAATCTAATCCTACGCAAGAGTGAAAAATAGGTAATGAAGTTCATTTGAAAGAATGAAAGGAATAAAATTGTTCAAGCGACGCCGATTCTAGTGTCGTAGTAAACTTAAGGCGAAAACAGGAATGATTATTAATTATTTTCACAAAGTGCCGGTGTCTCGTTAGCACGGAAAACATGTATACCAAATATGCCTGGAGACAAAGGTCTGGAACAATAATAATACCTGACGTGAAGATGTAACAGCTAAGCGCATTGTGTCTTAACATATCAGTTGAAGCTTAATCCGTTCAAATAATGGTTTTAGGAGTTATTCCGTTATTCATTACTCAAAGCACTAGCGTTATCGTAGGCTGTGGTCGATAAGGATATTGAAGCAGGACGAATTAGTAAAATATTGTTTTTTTTTGGTACACCCGCCACTCTGTCCCATCACTGCAACTCTTGTTCACCAGGGTCAACAGTGGCGTCCTTTGACCCGGAAACCGTACCGGTTGTCTTGGGACCCACAACGAACTTAATCAGAAAAAATCGGCCAAGTACGTTTCAGGCTAAGCTTATAATAGGGTTCGGTAGTCACATATAATTGTTTTAATTTTATTTTTAATATTTTACATGTCTAAAATCATCCACTTTACATCCAGGGGAGGTGCATAAAAAAAGTTTTTATTTTAGTACTTTGTCGACGTGGTATATTTACATATCTATGCAAAGTTTCATCTTTCTTGTACTAACCGTTTGGAAGGTAAGCCGAGGACTGACGGACGAACGACATGAGTTGACGAAACTATAAGGGTTCCGGACGTGAACCACAGAACCCTAAAAATAAGAGGTAGTAAGAAACCTTTTTAGACTTCATTGTGTCATATGATAAACGTGTACTTATCAGAAAGGGGTAAATTTGTAAGAAGGATGTAATCACAGAAACTCCTCGTCTGATTTTGAACTAACCGATATACATAATAGAGTTAAAGATGTGATACATCATAAGACGTGGACTAAAAAAGAACTAGGCTTTAAATCATATTCAAAAATGCCATTATACAGTGGGTACTTTCCAGCTAAAAAGTACATAATTTGTACTGGAACTTCGAAATGAGTCCAGAACTTTTAGTTCACGTCTAAGTCTTATAATGCAGAAGGTAAGGGGTAAAAACGAAATCTACGCAAATAAACTCCCTTATATTTTTTCCGAACAGTTGTACCTAGTACATATTCTATAATAATTAACAAGCAAAAAACGTCCAGGATGACTTGTAAATGTTTGGTCACAGCAGGCATTTAAGATACAATACATTTAGTAACAAAGCCCAATAGAGGCTTATCTTTGTAGGTGACAATTTGGTAACAGTAACGTCTTGTTACCTACAACCGGCTGACAACCTGTGTCTGAACTGGTGAATAGAAAGGAAAATACATTGTATTCAGTGGGCTATAGAAAGGTTATTTGGATAATAAATAAAGAGAGAGAGAGAGAGCATTGCGAAATCATGAACGTTTTCTCTCGCTCTCTCTTCTCGGCTAGAGCAGTACGAAATCCTATAGCAGCACGTAACGTAAACATATAAAGTTTTTTTTTTGTTTTAAATACCTATTTTGTAACAACAACTGGATTGATTTTAAAAGCTAAAATTAAATATGTACACTGTAATAATTGTAAATACCTGTATTTTAAAAAACCTTGTGTGAATTGTTGTGAATAAACCCCTAATAAAATGTTAAGAAAAATGTTTTTAACACCATTGTGTTATTTTTCATTTATTTGATTAAAGCTTGTGTTTGAATTTACTTTGGAGGAGAAAATCTTTTAAAGTAATAATAATACATTTTTTCAGGCCCTTAAGTCCACAGGCATTTTAGTAACAATATCACTGAATCTAGGGTAAGTACATAAACAAAAAAATTTAAATATATTAGTGCTATTTACAACCATGAACGAATTATGGAGGAATAACCATCTTCGCAGGATTTATTCATTGAAAACCAATAAAAAATATCAGCAAATTTTTGTTTTATACATTTATATTATAGATAAATAAAAAAATAAGAAATTGAATTTCATACACATGAGTGCACAGATTGTATAGGTCTAAATCGAATATCGAAATAACTCAAATAAAGTCTTCGTCGAGGAATCTGTATATTTGGAAGCAAATATGCTTTATTAAAAGGATCAAACGAATTTGTTAAGTGATTCAGTTAGAACGTAAAATTATTGGATTACGTTCGTATTCATATTAACTCTGACATGAAAAATATCGAGTATTTCTTCTTCTCGACTCGAAATATTCACGATAACTAATTTTCAATATTTTTTTTGTCCTGATGAGTTAAAACCTTTACAAAAAGCTTACCTACTTTTTAACTTTACAAGTATCCAGCAAAAGATGGTCTTTTACAAAAAAAAATAATATTGAAAACTCAAACGATTTGAATTTTATAAGAGCGAAAGAGTGCATAGAAATTATATAAAACTAATTTAAGAAACACAGGCATAGAAGATTTATAACAACTTAAATATCTTAAAATGTTGTATCTCCTGTTAAAACTTATAAATTTCATTCAAAGAAGTTGGTCCCCAGGTAGAGCATGTGCTATTTGTTGTCAAAATAGATGTCTACATAACACAACATACATAAACTCATGCCGTTATCCCTCGAGAGGGGTCGGTAGAGGTGCTAAACACCGCTTTTCGCATGTTTATGTTGATTCCTAGTGTGGCAGGTTGCGAAACTGTCGCCACTATCCGCGCACATCGAGAAACTTACGGCAACCTGAGACTCGAACCCTCGACCTGTCGGCTTGGGTCGGTCGGTTAACCAAGGCCGTAACAAACTGAGCTATCATGTCTCCCAAAACACTTATCTAATGATTTAAAAAGTCAATATACCAAAAAAATATTTTATAATTTGTAACAACGGGCTCCAACCGGCTACAGAATTATTTGCATTAGATATCATACAAAAATAAGATTTCTTCGTTTCCAAAAGGAATAGTAATCAAATAAATGTATTTATGAATTTAGAGTATATTCGTATTCACCTTGACCGTCATCACACCTTTATAATATCTAACATTTATAACATTGAAATAGATTCCCTTAGATCTAGATCTCAGGGTGTCTAAACCTAAATCTTCCTTGATTGATGACGTCTGAATCTTACATTACTTACGAGTATTTTACTGAGAAAATTCGTTGGTGGTTTTTCCACCTAAAGTTTTATAAAAACTTCCAACAACAAGCTAAGTATAATTACGAAGGAAACTGTGATTTTTATTGTTCATCAATCACGACGAAAAATATTGAAGTTGTCCGTACAAATATTTTCTCATACCTAATAATAATCTTATTGAAATTCAAAAACTTTTACAAAGTCCTGCGATGGAGCTTTTTACAGTAACGTAAGATTATGATAAATATAAAATTGGTAAAAATATGATTATGCCTGATTTGGTGGTATTGGATCTGTACCACATTTTCCACACCAGTCAGAAACGCACCAAAGGAATATAGGCGCTTAGCCAATAGCTTTTTAGCTAGCTTTGGTATCGCGATAACAAAGAAAACCGATATCGCACCAGCAAATTAGTTCAACCAAGAAAACGTTATTCGTTATGTTTATCCAGTGCTGGAGTAAAAACGAGTTAGAACAACCTAGATAACGTTTGGGGAAAAGCAATACCTTTAAAAATAATTAATAAATCGTTCGTAAAATAAATAATAGAATTTCTGTTATGACTTGACTGTTAAATAACAAATATAAAAATAGGAAACAACATGGAACCTAATTGCGGACCTCCTCATTTTTGAAGTCGGTTAATAAAATCGGTAATTTTTTATTGATCAATACAAAAATACATATATCAAAATATATATAATTAAAAAAAATTAATAGTAAATCTCATAACACGGCCCCTCAAGCCATCTCTTCTATTTATATCCAACACAATATTTATTCGCATAAATAAAATCTGGACTACATTTTAAGGGTATTCAAACACTGGTATTATTGTTATCTACTTGATAAATCCGATTGAATTTTAAAGTATTTTATCTGTCGGTAGTGAATCGGCACTAAATTTCGTTTTTATGCGTGATATCTTCCATATTGTTTGTTCCAAACGCCTGAACATTTCGGATACCCTACTTAATAACACTTAATTCTTTTAAATTTATATTTGTGTTTATATGTAGGCATGATTAAAAAGTAAATAATAATATGAGAAAGTAGTAAATTGTCGTTTGTAAAGAAAAATGTAACTGAATGTATGTTTTTGTCTTATTTCAAAATATAACTATTTTTAGTTGAGGTATGAACTAGATTTTCAATCAATAGATTTAATATTTTATGCGAATATTTATTAATGAAAGCTTATTTTTTAGTTTCAGTTTCACTTGACTTGTAATTGTCTGCTACAAATGATTTTTGAATGATGTACATTTCTTACGATTTATTATAATTTACAAACATAGATTCTCCTCAAACGAAAATAAATTTTCAACTTTTGCATCGTAACTCTTACAAATAATTGACACCTTCGCCGTTTCTAAGTTCTAACTGTAACCATAAAGTAAACTGAGGAAGCCAGTAATCGAGTTAAATCAGTCTGCGCCAACAATTGCCATTCCATTACGACTAACAAAGTTTCCTGTAGAAGATAAATCCAACACTTCACTCTTTGTCCAGCGAATCTCTCTTCGCTTTATAGCGCCCTGGTACTTTTCAAAACCATTTTATCGTTTTTCTGTACTTTTTTCTTAGTAAAAAGAGCTTTTTTTTTTTGCTACACAGCTATTGTAATAAAAATCCTATTCTGAGAACCTTACCCTATGTTTCATATCTTGATAATCATTTAGAAAACAAAGTAATTATAGAGCTATCATCAATAAAAAAATCATTTACGATGGCAAAATAAATTTAATTAATTAATATCATTTTCTTTCATAATTATTGTCATGTCATATCCAGATCAAAGAAGTTATACTAGGAACGTAGAAAAAAGGGTTTATCTGTAATGAAATCGTTTAGTTTTTGTAAACTTCTCACTTTAGGTACATAATAAATATTCTTTGATTTACGTCATACTAAATGCTCTTCAGATAAGAGCGATACTGTAGTACTGTGCTCAATCAATCGATCAATCAGTGTAGCTCTTCGTTCAATGAAATTCACATCAATTAGTGTCCACCATATTTCAGACGCGCAAAAAATTTGCTTTTAAATCTGTCGGAATTTTCACATCGAGAGCAGGCTTTCATCTTTGTTTGTAGGAGTATTGTCATAGGCGTATTAAAGAGGATACTTAAGAGGTATTCTTCAAATAAGAGCCCAAAACCTGACCCTCGAGAGGTAAAATATTCGACCTTTTCAACCTTTATTGTTCCTCTTGGCGCGACGCGTTGTGAAAGAATTCCTTTCAGATTGTAGGTGTAAGATAGCTTTGATTTAATATCCTCATTAATTATTAAAAACTAACTTTATACAGAAAACCTTTAAGCAGGTGTGTTTTTTAGAAAAAACTTTTTAACGGAAACTAGTTTAGTCTGGAGGCTTCAATATAGCAAACAAACGTTGTATTAATTTATTGAAAATGAATTTAACTATAAGGTTTAATGAGGGGTCTTCCAGTTTACCATTAAAAACGTCATATTCTTTGTATACAATGCCATGTACGATTAAGTGGATAGTTCATCGGGTGGGAAGTAATACTGCATATTGAGACAAATGCGCACTGCCACTGCGTTGCCCATGCCCATGCAGAAGTTAAATAAATGCAGAAGAAAAAAGAGGCTAATTGTAGCTTTTAAAATCGATACCTTAATGATAGAGCATTGGGTGCAGCCAAGTTGAGCTTTAGTGGTCGAAGCCTGGCCCTTCTGGTCTCAGCAGCAATGCTAACAGGGGTCTGGGTTGCTACATCCCTCCCACGGGACCCACTGGATCCTGAACTGGTGCCGTTGATGAAGCTCAACTGAGGGTGCGATATGCTCATACCGATTTTGTTACGCTGAGTTCTGAGAAGAAATAAACATGTACTGTTCCTTCTGAAAAATGTTGATGTGTTATGTTTGAAGTTTTATTAACAAAGATTTCTTTAATTTCTTTAAATTTCTCTCATGAGGTCATAATATGAGTAAAAGCATTTGCAGTATATGCATAAAGTTTCTGTATAGTAATATAAAACGAGATATACCTGGTTGTACTGGTGACTCTCCAAGTCAGCTGTCTGGAAACCCTTGTTGGAGACAGGTCCGGTGAACTCCTGGCACCAGTTCTCCTGATACCCTGCACTGGACCATTATCAAATCCTCCACACAATCTGAACAAACAAAAGAAATTTTCGTACAGAAATTCCTTTAGAAATCCCTGATATATAGAAGTGGCTCAGTATGTGGTAGATTTACTTTTCAGATTAATTTGGTTGTATAATGGGAGATGCAGAGAAGAATACCATTACGGCAACAATTAAGTAGAAAATAAGTTTAAAACTAAAACCTGACTACTGAAAACCACGCTCTAAAAAGTATGATGCAAGAAAACATTCTCATCTGAAATTGTTAAGTAAACTATTCAAAGAGGGCGCCCGCTTAATTTAATGTGACGTCATATAGCCTATAACCAGCGGACGATCACGTCACAAACAACGATACATCATTTGTCACTTTATGATGTCACTTTTTGAAGTTAAGAGGGAATAGATGAACATTCATACAGACATACATACATACAAAATGGTCAGTATGATAACCCTCCTTTTTATTTCGCCGTAATCGGGTAAAAAAGGTCAAAAATCATATAGACGGTTTGTAAAACTACTATAAGTACAGACGATGTGTGGAATCCCACATTGCTAATAGTGGCGGTTACTTTGAACATCGGTTTAAATTAAAAATTTGTTATTTATTATTTTTCTGAAATGAAAGTGTCGTAAACGTCTACATCGTCATGACCTAAGATTAAAAAAATATTCAACTAGTCTTTCAAAGTGGAGCAAAATTTTAGTTAAAGCTGTATTCATGTCGACGGGTCATACATACAGACCTCGTGCGATCCTACGCAGTCCCGTATAATATTTACTTAGGGAGCAGTTAAAAGTTTGCTTGCATTCAGCAATATATTTACTTAAGTAAAATGGCAGTGAAATGCAAGCCAAAATTCTTCGCTACGGGATCTTGGCAAATATGCTTAGACGGAAAAATGTTTCAACAGAATCTCTTCTAGATATTTTACAAGATAATACAGAAAAGTTTAACTTTTTCTTAGGACAACAAATGTTTGCTTTAATTCGATTAAAGAGAGAATACTATGTAGTCAATGACTGGATATCATTTGTTTTAACGTACTGTTGTTTACTGGTGGACTTTTAAAAGCCTTAAAAGGCCTATGCGCACTGTCAACCAGACGCCGGTTACTCAAAATGTATGAAATGAAGTGAATGAATGAGTAAATCTATTAAAATGTAAATCTATTTGTATAATTGTAATTTAGTTTGGCTTAATAGATAAATAAAAATTATAATATAACAATCGCTGACCGACTGGTTGGTGTCGACTGGTCGGCGTAGGCTCTAGATGTTACATTATCGTTAAACATGTTCAAATATTCGTCACCTAATAGCCTCAAATGGAACATACAGAGAAGAATTAAACACTGGAAGATGGATTGGTGAATTTTTGCAACGTGTTCGTTGATTTCGATTATGAAATAAAGTTTTTCTTAATTTTTTCCATCGGCAACAAGTCTAGACTTAACATAATTTGTAACAGGATGTTACATAAAGTAACATTGTAACACTAAGATAACCAAAGCTGGTACAGCTTCTATAAAAGTTTGACGACCCACCATAAAAGCCAACGGGATATAATTTTTCTCATATATTTCGTGATATTCATCCGGAATAAGGTTAATCTAAACGGGATTGTTAACGAGACATTTAAGGCAGCTGTTTAGGTAATAAAGCAGGAAGAAAGTTTTGACATAATATTATTTTGATGTATTCTTTGTGTTGTCACTCAAAAAGCGAAAGGGGTATGAATTTTATTCGTCTTATGAACGAGGAAATCATAACTTTTTACACTTCTTACTACGTGAGTTTGGAACATTTTATTATAATAACTGCGTTAATAATGGTAAACGTTGAAAATTGAATAATGCTGAGACGTAAGCTATGTAATGTACTAATGTTTGTAAACTAAATATAGGCCTAAAATGTATACCTACTTATGCTAGTAGATACATAAGTGTATGGACAAGCACTAATGAATTTATGATTCAAGCAGAGTTTCGTAAAATTTATGTGGCGAAATATTAACACAATCATGAATAGCTCCTAAATCATACATCACGCAAACCTTGGTGAGATATTAACGCAAGTAATAAGTACTTTAGAATTGATAGTATGGGTTTGTATGAAATTACTACTTAAATCTTCCTGTATTATATGTTGAACAGTAATTATTGCATAAAACTAGGTCAAAACACGATATAACTAATAAACTTGGGGATCTTACGACTAGAATTCGGATTAATCATCAATGAAGGAACTCGACCGATAAATATTGCTTGTTTGTGAAAGCAGATTTATTGTTGCTTTTGATGGTTACGATCACTTCAATCCAACACTGTGACCTATAATAGCATTCTTGGTAACATTTACCTCACTAAGCGTACACTTTTAGTTACAGCCACAGCCAAGTCCCCTACCTAACTTAACATTACAGACTTTAATTCTACAAATCCTACATTGGTCGAAAAGTATGGCTGGGCCGTTCTGTTGCATGACACGTAAAATAAGTGATTTCTTTTTTTACTATCGTTCATGGGAGTGTGTAAGCAACGGACAAGTCAAACTTTTCGATCAAAATGTAAGGTTTTATAGTTAGGAGTTTGGCTTGTTTGATATTACATTTTTACAGCGAAAAAGTTAAATAAGACTGGAGTTTTGGAGTTGGAGCAAGTATTTAACGTATGGAGTTCGTGCTCTGGAATCCTCACACAAGTAACATAATGACATCCATTTAGATATACATGACATCCATTTCTTGTATACCTTTATCGGTGTGTTATAACAATAATAATTGATGTGTATGAATACTGCTACTGAAATTTCTAGTGTATTTCATAACTCCAATTATAGCTAGGAAATATAAACCGTGTGTTGGCCATGTTCCAGACAAGACTGGCAGTAGTTGGGCACCTACTCAGGATTTATGTCTCGAGGTGTCAATTTAATAGATTGCCAATTGATGCAATGCGGAAAAAGGACTTTTCAATAAATTGGAAGTCCTATTGAGTTGAGTGAGATAATTAAATTTTCTCGTTGATCTGGTATTCACCCGCCCAAAAGTGATATCAGTACTCTATGTGGGGCTGCTATAGTATGAAATAACATACTTAATTATATAAAATATAACATCGAAGACATTAGAGCAAATACTCGTGGTCATCAAACAAACAAATTTATATTTTTAATCATTTTATTTATGTACGAACTAAGTGTTTTAAACGAAAATTGAACATTCTTCAGGGTTCATTTGTCTTACCTGACAATTTACTTAGAAATTTCACTAAAGTACATTCTGAAAAGGATAACCTTTAACTCCTGAGGGAAATACCTTCGGCTCTAGCTCTTAGCTGGTACTTTTTCGTTTCTAGATTCCTCACATATTCGCGAAACCACCGACATCCCTTGAGTACGGCTCTGTTCAACTGAATATACATGATTCTTCTAATTCTAACCCTTAAATGACTTACATGGAAAATAGAAACAAAGTTTTAATATAGTTATTTATTAATACCTTAAAACCTTGTTTAGTGAAATTGTAAATATGTTGAACTAGTAACATTAGCCTAGAATTTATCTAAATGAATTTATTGATGGACCGCTCGCAGGTAAAGCCATATCGTCACATTCACTCATCCCTAATTGGGTATCCACTCACTCATTCCAAGTATTTGAAACAGGGAATGCGATTGCTATATAACACTTACATTGAATGTTGATGCTTTCTATTAATTGAAATCTAATCAATATGTCCATATATAATAAAATAATTACTAAACATAAATTAGTATAAATATTTACAAATCACCGTTACCAGATAGATTGGGAAATATATAAGTGACATAGCACTCTCACAAACCAGTATAGAAGTAATGTTTTCAATATCGTCAGAAATAGTGCAATTTCGCCTAAATTTGAAAAAAAAGCGATTGTCCGTTAGCAGGACGACTAATGAATTTACGTCAAAATTCAAAGAGCCCCTATGATTACTATAGAGCCATTATTAGATACGCGAAATTGAACTATCACCCACGATATGAAATATACCATACCTGTTCACACAGTCGACAAGATTAATACGAATTTATACTGAAGCTCGTTGACAACTTAATTAACCAACGAACGACACGGCTACATTCACGTAATTTAACTGCAGTATCAATTTCATGCTCGAAATCGATTAGACAAGATAAGATAAAATTATATAATAGTAGGTTAGTCAATAAGAATAATTGATTTAAAATAACCCTTGTTTAAAGCTCCTTCACTGCATTGTTACTGTATTAATTGAATAAAACTAAGATTTTACATATTGAAGTCCATGGCGCCATGGTATGGTCTTCATCCTCTGTTGAAAAACATTTTGAAGCTTAACGATTTTGACATTTTGTTTAAAAACTGATGGCTAAAATTTCGTGATTACTGATGTAAGTTGAAAAAAAAAAAAGATTTTTTTTTTCACTGTTTTGAAAATAATTTTTTTTATGTTTTTTTTCAAGCTTTAAAAAAAACATTTTTTTTTCATCACTACACAAGGATAATAATAGTAGTTGTAAATAAGTATATTTTTAAACCTCATACTTTCACGGTGTTCACGAATAATGTTTTGAAATGCAACCCCAGTTTTAATGGGGGTAAAAGGGGTGGCAAGTTCATATGGTGCCTGCTCGAGCAAAGCTGATGTACCTATCTAAGCGAAAATGTACCTTAGATAATACAATGTAATGAGACTAGAAAATATCAAGAGGAGAAAAATATACGTAGCACACGGCGTTCTTTACTTGTACTTGTCTTAAATTTGAGAGTAGATCTAATGAAACCAAAAATCTTCGGCCAAGTGCGAGTTGGACTCGCACGTGAAGGATTCCGAAACATTTTATAAGGTTTAATACCGTGTAATATTTTCAACTGTCTACCTAACATGGCTCATGAGATACAGCTGACTAACAGATGCACGAACGGATGGACGGGGTGCCCATATGCACCCTTCAGAACTACAGAAACGACATGCTGACCGATTAATTAATTATTCACCAAGTGTTTAAAAAGTAAACAATATATCACATCACGACACTCATATTGTCTCAGCCCTGCAGTAAGTACCTATCGTTGGAACTTGCGTTACAGGAACTAATCAACGTTATGTTATAAACTACATAGACAAGAATACAACATACAAGACCGGTAAGCGAAACAATGCGTTTTGCAAATAACACAAAGTCCCGCCCCGGGATTCGAACCCGGAACTTCTAGCGTAGCAGTCGGTTGTTCACACCACTGCGCTACAAAGGTCGGTAAAAGTGTTTGGAGTTAGACAGTGCTCCTGTCGGACGCTACTTGATTTTTTGACTCTTTGTTGAAACTTTTAATGACATCGTTTAAATAAAGCGTTTGTTAGAGAATAAGAAAATTCAACGAGATTGCCGAAAGACTTCTGTATCCAAGGTCAACTACGTAAATCAAAGGTGAGCTCAGTATTTGAAAAGTTAAAACAGTTCTCGTATTTTATCTTTTTGAAAGTTAAATAGAAATACAAACAGAAGGAGTCTTGTACAGTCAATCTATTTCATGAAGACCGTTCGGTTGTGGTTGTGTTTGGACGTAGACAAGCATACTATTGTAGTGTTGGTGACCTCTTTACAGAGGAAACTAGAAGTTACTCACACTGAAACAACTTGTGTACACTTCGTACAAAACTAACAACAACCACAATGAAACGGTTTTCTTCAGATAGAAATACTGTAACAACGTCGGCTACTCCTGAGAATTGCGACTCAATACTCTTTGAACTGAAATCCCGTTTTTGGTTCGGAAACAATTTTTATTTTTATATGAAAGTTACGGGAGATTTCTTGGGTTTTCATCAGAATCATGATGAATTAAAATATATAAATCAAAGCTTAACGTATAGGTTAGTAAAAGCCTGAACACTAAATTAAAAAAAATCTACTTAACAGTTTAGTATTTTCATATTAAAAACTTATTTTTTAAATTTATGACATTCATACGCCAATTATTAACAAAAGATAATCTTATTAATGCAACTCCATCTACAACAGTGTAGCTGTGCGTTCATGAATAAAGAAGATTTGATTTGATTAACAATTTTGAATTGAATACGTCACCGCTAAATTTTATAAAGCGTAAAATTTTGCTTTTATCGCCTCAAAAACCGTTAATGGCATGTATTCACAATATGAATCACGTAAACTTTCGAGGAATAATGCGTTAATATAAACAGTTAACTATTCAATAACTCAATTGACAGTGACCCCGCATGGCGTACTTGGGTTGTGACCGTACTCCTGAACATTATCCAATTACCTGGCCGAGCTAGTTTTTGCTCTGGTGTCATAAGTCTGGTGTATATGTTGTCTAGCATCCATGGTGCAAACATGAAACTTAGCGCAGATACAATTCTGTTTAAACTACTTAAATAAATGTACATAGAAAATCCATATTTCAGAGTATTTATCGAACTTCATTAAATTCATGTTGATTTAATCAAGTAATACCTGTATACTTAAATGAATTAAAAAATCTACCTGAATATTACGAACGGGAGGTAGTGATGTGTAAAATTAAAAACACAGCCGAGCGATATCGAACTCGGCCGAATGGTTAAACGGGTCGAATTAGATTTACGAGTGTTTAAAATTTTAATTTCATCCTGTCCTACTTTATTTAAAAACCAAAATAATAGTTTTAATACAAGACTTATACTATAACATTTATAATATAATGAAATAAAGTTGGTAACTTTGTCAGAACGTTTATTACTTCATATTTGGATTCTATATTTTTGACTTAAATTAAGAATGGACTGGACAGGGTATACACCTGATGCTACATTCTGTAGAAGAAAAATAAAAAAATCGAGAACACCCGAACAAAAAGTAGCATGCAATATGTAGGCGTAGTTTTATATTTAGTCTATTGACATTCAGTCTTGATTAAATAAATCAACACTCAACAATACTTCGTAAGTACTGCAACTGCTTTCCAAATACAGAAAAAATTAAAATCACTGCAGTTTTCTGCACTTTAACTTTTCACCAAATGTACCTGTTTGAAAAGACTGGACGCCTACAATTGTGATTGTGAAAGTCATCGAAACAAAGTGAAACATACTCATTCGATGGGATCTATTATCATCTACAAGTTGCCCAAACTTCTAGATAAACATTTTTGATCTTCGGACGAGATTCGGATTGCTGAGAACAAATATTTAGAAGTCGTTCGGCCTAATTATATTTGAAATAGGAAGATATGTTTTTAAGACGGCGTGCACTTGTTTCGATTACTATTTGATAAATTCCTAAAAAAAAACTTATAGTTCGATATTCAAACCCATTTAATCTTCAAACGCAAAACCTTTTTTCATAATATTAAACCTTTTGAAATGGTGCTAAATACTTCATCGAGATGCTGCAATGCCATGTTCGATAAAAAAACTAAAGGATTATGGTACACTTGTGCAATAGATGAACAAAGAAGGTGGTCTGATTCATTGTATTGTATATTTATTATAGGTTCACGTCAGTTGTGATGATATAAAGCCAATATTGGAACTAATAAACCATTTGCTCGTAGCTCAAATGGGAAAAGACCGTCCAAGAAATAATAGGTACAACAACCTCGTTCCAAGAGATGAAATCAGTTTCTACCAATACCATTATCTGTATAATTTATAGGAGGTATTATATTTACTGACAAAATATATCAATTATATTACCAACATTTAGCATACTACGAGTACTGTACTATTATATGATAAGGATGGGAACTTATTTCCAGCAGATATGTTCCTTGACTAAAATTTGTTCTTCTTCAAGTAGAGAATAAATATAAATTGTATGTTTTTTAAATTATAGTCGCTTACAGCAAAAAAAGCTAGCCTCACCTTCTCTGAGTTCCTCCTGGTACTGGAGTGGCGGCGAGCCTGGCCTGCCGCTTGAGGAGTTGAACGGTAAGAGCGAAGGACACCACCATGGTCAGCATCGGGATGTAGAACGCTACCAGCGAACCGAAGATCCAGAACAGCCTATTGTTGATCACGCATAGGTCCGGTGTTGGCATGATGTTCTGATGGTTTATCAGTCCTAGGAAGAAAATAAAATTAATTTAAGAATATGGTTTCTGGAATCCTTTCAACGAGTTTCTAAAAATATAATTAATTTGTATTTCCAAATATATAATTGAATTCCTGTTCGTTAGTCTCGAAAACGGTCTGAAGGATTTTAATGATCAAATTCTACTTTTTCGCTAAGTACAGGAATAGTTTCTATTTAAATAAAATAAATTAGAAAAAAATCTCAAAACAATGGTCACGTTAAACCAAATTCGCGGGTGAAAAAAAATTGTGCTTACTCGAATAGTTCAAGGACTTGGAACACGTAGAATATAATCTATTGTGGAACAAGCTGAGCATAAATATGCCACAGTAGCTAGTCAGTATGTTTCATTAATAACGTTCGGGGGGGCGGGGTCCTGTGTCAGATCTGTGGTGGTAGAGTGGGGGGCTTAACATCTCCTACCCTGTTCAACTTATATATGATCGGGTTGATAGAGGTGTTGAGCATTCCCGTTGGGGTTACAAATGTCAAAAAATATTTTAAAGACATTACATTATAGATGCTACCGTGCGCGATTATCCTACTCCCAGCTAAGGAAAAAATATGGCCTCCTTACTCTTCAGGCTAGACGACAATACCTTGAAGTGTTGACCCTATATGCATTATGTCATAACAGATACGACTGCATGAACATCATCAATTCCTTGTGTTACTTGGTGCCTCGACATGTTCACCTAAGACAAACCCAGAAACGCCGATTATTCGCTGTAAGCTGTACTCGCACTGTAGCCGGTTTACGATCACCATTGCGTCGAATGGTTGACACTTACAACAATAGTTTTGTGGATGTTGATATATTCTCAACTATATTTTCCCAATTTAAAAAGTTAGTTACTAATATATTGAAAGATTGGACTAAATACTAAATTCATTTGGGTTCTCTTACTTCTGTTTCAGTTTACTCTGGTTATGTTATTTACTTTTTAATTATCTTGCTATGTATTTTATTACAACTTGATGTATATTTACTGTTATCATTACCTCTAGGTCTTATATTATACTTCATCGTTGCATCCTCAAGATTTATAATTCACTAGGTAGTCCACTCTTCAATGTACTGGGCATCGATCACATTTTTAGAGCTGTCAATCTAAAAAATGAATACTAAAACGACTCAAGGCTTAGCTCCCCCTCCCCGCCGCAGCCTATGACGCGTCTCTGTACCTACAATCCCGCTTCATTCGCTTTCTTTGTGCGGGCATCGTTATAACCGCAATTTGAATTATTTCTTTCGATGCTATTTTTTTTAAAGGTTTAAAGTATAAAGCGGTTATGCCGGAGCAAACAAAACTTCGTGACAAACACCTTGAAAAGGCCCAGGATCAGTTAGGATTGGCCATAGCTTCTCTAACTACTTTAGTTTCTTCTCTTCTTGAAAAGGATATGGACAAGATAGACATTATCAAGAAATTGTCAGAAACAAATCAGATGTTACTAGACTTACATTTTGACCATACCTCGAACCGAAGAAAGATGATGACAATTATTCTTAACAAGAAATTTCTGAGTATTATACAAGATGTCAAGAGAGACTCATTTTTATACGGAGAAAATCTTTCGGAAAAATAAAGGCCTCTAAATCTGCTGAAAAATCGGGGCTTCAGTTAAAAAATACACGAGTAGAGGCTTCAACTTCCAGAAAGCCAGGTATAGCTAACCAGTCGGGAAACTGGAGGGGCCCACCCCGTCAGCCTCAACGAGTGAACAGACAGGGTGCGGCCAAACATCGACCGGGTTACCATGCAGCAAGGAAGGTGCTTCAGGGGCCGGATCGGTATCAAGACCGGTTGAGGACTCAACCGAAAATACCTCCCAGGACTCGGTAGAGGTAATAAAGTATTCTGGTAAACTAAAATATTTTATCGAAAATTGGTCATTGGTAACAACAGATTCAACTATCCTTAATGTGATATCAGGTTATAAAATCCCTTTTAGTAAGATAGTGAGTCAATCAGTAACTCCTCAAAATTCTTCATTTAACAAATCAGAAAGGGCTAGTTTGAATTCAGAAATACAAAGATTATGTCAAATAGGTGCAGTTCTTCCGTGCAAGGATGTGCCAGATCAGTTTTTGTCGAAAATATTTCTTGTACTGATAATAAATATAGATTTATCCTAAACCTGAAATCGCTCAACAAATTAGTCGTAACCAACCACTTTAAAATGGAGGACTACCGAACGGCGTCTAAGCATATGTCTCTGTTATGTTTTATGGCAAGCATTGACTTAAAAGATGCATACTTTCTTGTTAATATTCATAACTTATCTAAAAGATTCCTAAGATTTAAATTTGGGGGTCAAACTTACGAGTTTCAGAGTCTTCCATTTTACGTACGGGTACGGGAGGGTTATAAATCTCTTCGGATGCAACGCTTCGTATAATTATGGTCAAACGTCACATAGGTAAGTTTGTTTAACCATTAATTATAAGTTTCATATCAATATGTAAACTACATTGTGGGCGATTCATTAATACCTCCTTTGTTTATTGCTGTACATTTAAAACGCTGTAATGTTTCGTTGTCTATAGTTCCAAATAAATAAAATAAAAATATTTTGAGCCCTCCCAGCCTTAAAGCTGATAGACCCAAATTCATCCTTGATTTTGAAGGCGTCAACGCAAGGAACAAGAAGCACTCGCCGTGTGGTTAATTCAGTTACTCTGCGAAGGGTAATAAGTAAGGGTTAAAAACGCTGAGCATTCAGCATGTCAGCTGCCATATAGTAGGTGGTGTGTATCATTACTCTAAGTTACGCGGATGACATGGTTCTGTTGAGTGCCTCTGCCTGCGGCCTGCGGAAGCAGATACAAATGCGAAAAATACATCACATACAGACATTCTTATTACACAAAAATTGTTACAACACTATCCGCATCCAATACAACATGCTTTTAGGGTAGTAATGGGGCTGCCTCGTTTCTGCACTGCATCCCAAGTACCTAACTCAGTTCTGATGATGATTCCTGGCAGGCTCGACTGCCAAATCATTCGGCATTGTTGTGTCCAACATATTGCTTTGCTTTTTATTTAATACCTTTATGAAAGTTTTGAGACATTCAATAGATTTTAATGAAATGTTCAGTGTTTTGTATTAAAATCTGTTCTATTTAATTTTTTTGTTGTGTGAAATTTTGAAACTGTCAGCTTTTAATTTAAATAAGCTGATTTATTGAATTGTGTACATTATTAATTATAATGGGCAAAATGTCTGAATTAAAGGATTATTGTTAATTTTATGAGAGTAATGGTAGTGACAGTGTAATTAAATTAATTGTAACATAAAAAATACAACAGGTTCATTAATTAAGTGTAATTTTCTCTTTTCATCTCGTTAATGTAATTTTACGTCCGTTTAAACTGTACTTTTATTTAATAAATAGCCAATTCGTCGTGCATGCCGCCACAATTTGTTTAATATGACACGCTTTTCACACTGCAGTAGACTTTTAATTTTATCATGTTACTTATTTTAAATAATTGAAACAAAATACCCGAATATTTTGACATTATGAAGCCATAAAATAGCATAGATAGTAAAGTAGCGGTCCCAGGAGTTGTCCTGCGATGGAAAATTTATAATACTAGAACCCAAATGTAACCCCACTTTTTGAGTCTAACACACACACAAATAATCGATAGTAGTGTAAAAGTTTGCTGACAATAATGTAAAGAAAAGTAATAAAATATATGTGTAAATACATATTCAATAACTTAATGATTTGAAAATTTATTTCCGTCGAGACGAAAGTGGTAAAATAAACTGTTACAATAAAAAACATGCTTTTGAAGATAAAGGAGAACTTGAATTACTTGAGGCCTCTTAAGAGTGTACTTCTGCTAGTTAGACTAACTTGGTCATAGAAATTGTAGGCACCTTTGTATTGCTACTTGAAGTTTCCGTAATTCAGAATCCTTAATTGTACGTAACAGAAAGCGCGAACTGTTTAGAAATATTACGAAATGGATCAGAAGAATTTCGCTTTGATACAAAACCAAACTAATTTCCCAAAACTTCACCCCAATGTTTTTGATCCCGAAACCCTTTCTGATATCGTTAAGATTAAAATTCGGCGCTTATTACAATCGTGAAAGGCAATTAATAACAGAAATAAATTTCTAAATTCACGATTGAAAAGTTATTCAAATTTTAAATAAGAAAGCAATCAAGTTATCTTTGACAACCTTATTCAATATCGCTCTAATGATTCAATAGGTAATGAATTACTTTGTTACGCCTTTGACAAACCTGTTTCAGATTACTTCGTTTACTTTATTAAGTTATCTAGAAGTAATATTTCGCAAATTCAATGAAGAAAAGAGGAATGATTTGTCCTCGATATTATTGCTTTGCAAGTTGATATCCAGAGGTAGATCACATGTGGCGGTTGCCGTTTTCAAAAAAATATATTTATACAAGAGACAAGGAAACGGTTCACCTGAAGAATGTGATATTGCAGATTATTGATACGAAGATGACCTTAACGTCTTAAGCTGAGTACGGACAGCGCGTAAGTACCGACTACGCATAAGTACCGACTACGCATAAGTACCGACTATGCATAAGTACCGACTATGCATAAATACCGACCACGCATAAGTACCGACCACGCGTAAGTACTGACTACGCATAAGTACAGACTACGCGTAAGTACGGACTACGCATAAGTACAGACTACGCGTAAGTACGGACAACGCGTAAGTACCGACCACGTGTAAGTACGGACTACGCGTAAGTACCGACCACGTGTAAGTACAGACTACGCGTACGTACCAACTACGCATAAGTACCGAATATGTGTACGTACGCACCGTCAGCAATTACTGCGTACACCACGAGTACCGTTAATGCGTTGTCCATGTAAAGGTAAAAGGGACAAAACATGATAATGTTTTTTTTTTCTGCAAATTTTACACGCGAACTAACATTCAAGGATTGAAGCAAAGAGGCTTTCGACATTACAATTTAGATTCGTAAATGAGCTTCCACGAAAGGTTGCGCCTCCCTTAGGGCTTTAGGAGGATGTTCATTAAAATGCGACCAAAGTCATAATATTAATTACAGGTTGAATAATAACCGGGACCTAATTAGATTACGTAACCAACTACTTTAACATTACTAATTAGAACTACGCTTGAACTTTAAATTTAAATCTGTGTCACCTCGGAGGCAAATACATAAGTAGCGCGCCGAAGAAAATTATTATGGTAAATAAATTAAAAAAAGAAGGTCTATTCTAATCATTTTCATCCATCATTTTAATTTCAGAATCCGAATTAAAGTGCAATCACAGTAAGAGTGGTAGAATCCTTAATAAGATAGGTCGAAATTCAATTCAAGCAAAAACCAATAGATATTTTCATAGCGATATTTTTATAATAATAATAAAGAATAACCACATCACGATACACACATTGACTCAGCCCTGCTCTAAGATATAATCTTGTATCGCACGCACTGAGCAACGTTATGGTATAAACTACATAGATAAGAAAAAATAATAAACCATGCGTCTAGCGTAGCAGTCAGCTGTTTACACCACTGTGCCACCGAGGTCGTCAAAATGTATACTATGTTTCGAGAATAAAAGGAATGACATAACGAAACAAATCTCTTTCATTTCGAAAGTTGTAAAATATTCAAATGCCGTAGAAGTAGTGATACTTTTTATTCTCACTAGTTCGACTAGGATGACCATTTTTTTTGTTAAATTTTCACCATAAAATTTAATTAGGCATCCAAAGGGGGCGGCGTCGGCGGGAATTTGTGTTATTTGCAAAGACGCATTGTTTCGCTTACCGTTCTTGGATATTGTATTCTTATTTATTTAGTATATACCGTATCGTTGCTTAGCACCTGCGATACAAGTTCTTACGATACTTAGTGCAGTTCTGAGTCAATGTGTGTGTCGTGTTGTTGTTATTTATTTATTTAAAGGGAATTTCAGATATAAATTATTTAGGTATATAAAAAGTTGTTAAGTTGTGAATTAAGAAGTGTGAAGAAATGCTCAAATTAGGAATTGACTTATTTGGAGAACGATGAGTTACGAAGATGATAATTTAAGAAAAGGACGAAAAAGTAAGTGGCTGAAAACGACCTGAGCATATAAAACAAGTGATTTTTTTCAACAAGTTCGACGATATAATGATTCGAACTAATGAGAAGAAACCATTAAACTAAATTACGGAAGCAGTGTTAGTCTCAGTAAGTTAGGCTTGTAACATATAACAGTAAAAAACTTTTAAAAGTAAAAAACTTTTCGTGTTATCAAGACGTAAAAAATTTCATCTATAAAATGGTAATAAAAGCAGACCAAGCGATTCCTAACTAGAAAGCAAAAGTCAAAGTTTATTTCCTTCTAAAAATATCTAAGTTCTTCGCTTCCTCATCAGTGTTTCCTAATCTCAACAGAAAGGTAATTTGTTTTTATTGTTTCGTCTTAAACGAATTTATTTAGACACCGTCAAAACCTGTTCAATCGAAATTACCACTACCACTACCACCTAAATACCTAATCGCCTGAGATATTATTCAAATTAATATTAACAATTAGCTATAATTCTACAATAAAGTTCTTCTTATGGACAGAGGCAATCATGAACCACCGTGTTTCACAAAAAATAAAAATACTTAATCTCATTAATGAAAATCTGTTTCGCGTAAAATTAATAAAATTACATCTGACATGTTCTTCAGATGCGGATCTGGATGGGTCGAAAGAAACGGCCATAACGAGAGCTTTCTAAGATGGAAAGCTAAGTTTGTAACCGTAACAGATGCTTGGTGTAAGCAGTTAGCTGTGTTTCGGTTTAAAGGATTGGAGAGCCAGTGAGGCTCGAGAGGTCATCTTCAACTTTTACATAGGCAGCCCTTTGGCGGTGCTCTTGACGTTTTAAGATACCACCTCGACCTCGACCTCGGTGGCGCAGTGGTGTATACATCCGGTTGCTACGCTTGAGGTTCCGGGTTCGAATCCCGGCGGGCGCGGGACTTTGTGTTATTTGCAAGAAGCATTGTTTCGCTTACCGGTCTTGGATATTATATTCTTATTTATTTAGTATATACCATATCGTTGCTTAGCACCTGCGATACAAGTTCTTACGATACTTAGTGCAGAGCTGAGTCAATGTGTGTGTCGTGTTGTGGTTATTTATTATTATTATGTGTGTGTCAAAGGTGGTTATTATTATTATTAAGTGCATAGCCTTGTCAATAGGTAGCGATATCACTTTCCATCAAGTAACCCTCAGATTTTTTGCCCATGACGATCTACGACCGATAATTGAAATTCGGTACGAGTTAATTAATCTGCATATTAAATTATTTTTCGCTCTTATTTTTTCTATTTGGTTTTTCGTTTTGTATTTACGGTAAGTTGCGGGCTATTGCTAGTAGATATATTTTAACTGCATGCTGCTATATCTATATAATACATAAACATTAAGCACGGATTAAATTACAAGCTAGTAATTAAAATTGATGTTTTATTCTGAATATGAATATTTACTTTATTATTTACTAGTCCTAGTCAAAATCAAAATATTTTATTCGAATAGACTTAAAATAAGCACTTTCAAATCGTCATATTTTTATTACTAGGTTTGGACTGCTATTTCTACGGGTAAGAATCCGGCAAGAAACCTCCGTAGTTGCTTTTTTCAGTATAAAATACAATAATTTCCTAAAATACTATATTATTCGTACGCGAACATATCTTGTTGTCTTATGTCTAATTGACAGTATCAATTTGAAAGGAAAAAAAATTGAAACGTTATATTTATACTCATTTAAATTTGGAACAACCGTAGTTCTCTTCAAACATTAATAGTTTTAATTTTATGAACAACCAAGACAAAGCATTTCAAGTTCAGCTCGTTTTCCATAAAGCTTCAATGAGATTCACTTCATTAGACCATAAATTACGAATGTAGACATCATAAATCTTGTTATTATCACTGTAGGTTTAATATAGACTGTTTCTTCAGATATTGTAATGTAATCGCATTGTAATAAACCTTCTTTGATAAATTATTCTCGCAATAGCGTACGCACGGCCACACGTTAAGCCAACGAATCCAAGTGCAATATTAGTCCTTATGCTTTGTCCTTAATGGTTAAGGATTGTGTAAACTGTTTAGGTTGATGTGGTAGCTGAGTGTATAATGTTGAATTATGGATCAGCACAAAATTCGAAATACCTTCATATGAACATTCCTTTGTCAGGATAAAAAATCATATGGTTCCTAAAACACCTTTACCAATAGAGTTCTTAAATTAAAATTACATTATTTATGGTATTTCCATATCGAAATAAGAGTAATGTTACCATCTAATTACGTTGTTTTATATTACGGCCCTGGATCAACTTTACTTTGGATTAAGTACCGTTCTTAAGTTTTACAGCATAAGGATTGATATTGCACTTGTTATGTGAAGCTTTACATGTGGCCGTATTAGGATGGGTCAAAAAAACTTTTTTTATTGGATCTCATACACAAAAACTTATAGCTAGGCACCATTAGAAAGTACTCGCCCAGTATGGGCTCTTAATGTTAGTGGGAACAATATCTACATCATAGCTTTCTATTTTCAGTTTAGTTTGATATTAAAATGGGCATATCTCATCACCAATAGCTTGTTAAGCCCGTACCATCGTCAATATATGTAGGAAATTAAATGTTCTACAAAAATGGTCTTTTATACTTTTTAGATAAATCTTTTCAGTCAAAAATTTAAGAATTTAAAGAAAAATAACTTTTTTTCTGAATTTTGTTACTGACTTAGTAATAATTATTATCGCTAGAACTGCATTCATTCTTGTAGGAAATTTAACGCTCTACAAAAATGGTCTCTTATACTTTTTCGATTACTCGAACCGTTTCGAAGATATTCCCATTCGAATTCCAATACGCACTGATATTGAAAAATTTTTGATAATTATTTTCAATTT
The DNA here is from genome assembly GCA_949316135.1 of Choreutis nemorana. NCBI lineage: Eukaryota > Metazoa > Arthropoda > Insecta > Lepidoptera > Choreutidae > Choreutis > Choreutis nemorana. Next base: position 3,602,116 of record OX438597.1, on the reverse strand, counting down.
ATACGGTGATTTTTCAAAGCACAGAACACTATACTTACCTAAAACAGTGATTGAGCTGGACACAAACATGCTGAGCAGCCAGACCAGGGCTATCTTGATCACCACCAGCCTCTTAGTGGAGTGGTGTCGACTCTTCAACGGATTTCTGATGCCTAAAAACCTGATGAAAAGGAAAAACTATTAGGACCTTCCATCAAAGCGTTAACTTCTAAAATTAAGTTTATTGTGTTAAAGAAACATTTCACTCTCCATTTATTTAATTATGAATTGCCGGAAAATTTTACTTTGCGTTTGGGAGATAGAAAATTTCAAAACCTTTCTTTTTGGCTTTTCTGCATACTGTATTTGCTGTAAATATATTTATCGAATGTGAGTCAAAAGTGAAAGTATACATATTTTTCAAGTTTGAATGTTATTAACGAAGTTTTCACGTCTATCAAAAGATTATCCCAGCAACGCTCGAGGGTTTACAAATACGAGTATATGGAGGGATTTATTAAGTGAAATGTCTGAAACTTTAATAAAAATTGTTTCAGAAAGTTATTATTGTCTTTTCGGCTCAGAAGTTTCGAAGTATGTCGCATTGCATATTAAAAACGTATTGACGTTGAAAGTTAAGAAAAAGATAAAAGAACTTTGTTAAAGTATATGAAAGACTATCGTAAATTTTATTCAATAAAAGTTGTATAATTATAACCACATCACGATACACATTGACTCGGCTATAACTAAGCTATAGTCTTGTGTCGCAGGTGCCAAGTAACGATATGGTATAAACTACATAGATAAGAATACTACATCCAATACCGGTAATCGAAATAATGCGTCTTGCAAATAAATAAAAGTTCCGCCCGCGCCGGAATTCGAACTCGGAACCTAAAGCGTTGCAGTTGACTGTTTACAGCAATCCGCCGCAGAGGCTGCTTATTTTTAAATTTTATTTCATTTTTAATTATACTTGATAATTTTTATTTCATTTCACAGTTTTTACTACGGGCACTTAACAATACATAAAAACATATTTAGATAAAAATGTACCTACCTACCTGAATGTAATCGAAAACATTCTTAAACATTTTATACACAATACATTTTAAATAAGATAAACCTTAGCTAAGGCCCTTTTTTGACCACATAGTTTGTACGCTATGCTATTATATACACTGTAAAATTATGGGTTGCCAGTGACAAAAACAGGTTGTAATAAATCTTTAAACAGAAATATCGACCCGCATAAAGGGCTTGTAACGTCATAAAGTTCAAATAAGTTTCGCTACGCCAGCATCCTGCTACACACACACATACATACTACACACACACAAACACACTTCCTTTGGTAGTAAGCTAATGGAAAGCATAATGCTGAGTATAATATAGCATGTACGTCGTTTTGCAACTAGTACCTTGGCTTCTTGGTGAACTTAACTTGCATAAAGTTAGCCTTAGCGTTGATGCTAGAAATAAATTGACTTTCATGTTGGCATTAATAAAGTGGCGTGTACAGTGGAGCCGCGAAAAATGAAAATGACTTGTGGGTTCTTGTTAGATTTTTTAAATATTTAAATTGCTTTCTTTAGACTAATAATAAAAAAATTAATACTTTAAGTTTAGTGAAACAACGCTGTACATTTGTGTCTACCGTGAGGTCAAATTATTTAACTACATGTAAGATATACTGATTACTACAATTAATCACTGCAGTAGCGGTTTTAATTCCTCACATATCCGTAAGAGGCGCTTTGTAATGATTCATACAAATTTTTAACAGCTGTCTGCTGTCTACTGGCAACAGAATTATAAGTAACGGTAATCGCAGATATGCAATGGAAAATGTTGCATGTGCATTTCATACTACTATTCCTATTTTGTTTTTTTGCTTTTGCTTTTTATAGGAGGCATGGATCATACTCATTCTCAGAAACACAACTTGTTATCCGTATTTGTCTCAGATTTTTTGAAGATTTCTTTTTGCTGAGTTGTCTAATCCAAATTAAGGTCTTGGGTAAATTTATGATCCATAAAAACAAAAAAAAGGCCATAGTTGCATCTTAAATTACAACATATGAATGTACAATTCCATTTTGTCTGATTTTTATTTATTTTATTTTATTTGACAGAAATAACATTTTATTACAGCTTATATTTTTTGATACTACTACGTTGAAAAGAATTGTTTCATATCAATCAATAGCATAGATGGAATTATTTTATAAAACAGCAGTCAAGGTAGAATATAATGAACTAGAAATATCAAGCTAGCTCAGACAACGTTGGTTGCAGCTCATTATTAAATAAGCTTATGCTATTATTTGCCGATAAATTTCCCGATATTTCTAGTAATAATGTTGCCTCGCGAAACATGCTTTTGTATTACTTCAATATTCTAGAGACCTGAGAAAAGTATTTACTTTAACAACAGACTGTTTAATTTTACTAAGAAAATGTCTTCATTGCATTTTTTAAGCTATACGAGAAAAAAAATGGGGTGAGAAAAACTATTTTATTTTTTGTTTCAGATATTATTTTCCATAACTGCAGGAGCAATAAGATAAAATCCATTAGATAAATGTGTGTTTTTTAAACTGCGTATTGGATAAATTTTTATAAAAAATAAAAAAAGAATAAATAAATAAAAATAAATAATAAAAAGTTATATAAAATTACAAATGAAACAATGTGTACAATGGTACACATGATTTTTATTTGGACTCCACTCCATGGAGTGTGCCCATAGCACTGGCTGCATTTCCACGCTGTATAACGACTAGTTTTAAACGAGTGTAAAATATATGTAATCTTAAAAATCTAAATGTTCTTCTGAAAAAATTATTATAATATCTGTGAACTTACATTTAAACAAGAGCGTATGGATTTACTTGGCGGGAACGGGAAGTGTCAGTTAGAATTTTCTTATTTTATTGTCTTTTCTTAAGAATCAACAGAATTTAATTTGTAAAATGCTAGTGTTTTAACCAGTAAATATCTGTAGTGCTGTACAAGTGTGGAGAAAGTGAAATACGACGATTTGGCTGCGCTTTTCGTCATCTCTCAAGTAACTCCTTAGAGCCTACAGTAACCGTACTAGCATGTTACTGTAGGCAGATTCATCATTTTCATTGTTCATCTTATCATCTTCATCTCATTCATCATCTTATCATCTCCATCTCATTTATATAATTACTGATGATTAGGCAGTATGGTACTAAAACCAATGCCGTTAAAGAAATACATAAAAAACAAGAGCGTATAAAATATCCCCAATACAATGGCCTAAGCTTTTGTATTCGCACTTTTAAGGATCAAGTGCTTTAAAGCGTTCCTGCCATCTCCTCACGGCTGGATACGCGTAAAGCTCATTGCTTCATCGCTGAGTTGCCATTACAAGGTACAATCCTGTCATTATACGCTTGCATTCGATGGTACAAGTAACGTAATTAAATATTTCAGTATAATGAATTTTGTACAATTAAAAGCCTGTTCTTGTTTCAGTTCATTAATTTAATTTAAAACGGTAGGGAATATATTTCAAGATAAATTTACACGAGTCTTTTAAATTATTTTACTAACATACATATATGAGTTTAAAATTCTACATTCTGAACTGAATATCAATAATGTCACCTGCTAAGGTTTAAATACAACAATGAAAATGTTAAAATACACATAACAAGTATAAACCTCAAAATATTTGTATCAGAAATCCTGTTTCACAGTCATTTTTTTTCTGTAACTTTCAAGACTTTGTAAATACCTCATGCAGACTTTGTTGTTTCAATTACATACTAACTATTCCCGTATAGTTATAATTAAAACCATTAATTACAAACTAAGATCTTAAAATATATTTCTGTTTAATTTCTTATATTACATTTCTGTTTTTTTTTGTCATTTCGTTTATATTTCAGCCAAGAAATATATTTTTAAACTATCTTTTTAATCAATACTAACACAAAAACTATTAAATAGGAATTAGTTTGAAAATTGTACGTTAAAACAACATACATAAACGATTAAAAAAAATCTGTTACCTACCTATATTTATATTGGAATTATTGATGGATAGGCATATACCCATCGTCTACTAAACCTTGCTGAAGAAAATATAGAATTAATTGGTATGAAGTAAAGAATAAATCACTATTATATACATATAGTCACTGGAACTATTTTAGTAATTTTATGGCAGAATAATGCGTCATTTTATATAATAACGTATTACATATTTTTGTTATGAAAACGTTATCGTGGAAAACAGTATGATATATATTTCCCGCCCTCCATAATAAAGCCCGTAGCAAATTATTCTAATGTATTTTATGTACTCGTAAAACGCTTCTTTCTAAGCTTTGTTCACATTGTTAGTTTCATCTTTTTATTTAGTTGAAATAAATTTTCCTGATGTTATATAAAACAATATAGTAAAAACTCAACACAACTAATCTAAAACAAGTCCTTCAGTGATTACCTCATGTTGCCAACGTAGGTACGAAAAAGTGATTTATTCCATTCTAATACCAAAAACGAGTACCACTTTGTATTCGTTTGTATTTGATATTGTCAAATTTTGATTCTATTCTGAACCGATACCACGGTTTATACCGATACCATAAAAGTTCGGTGAAATAATTTACAATCAGTAAAAACGTTGTATGTAATTATAACATCTTTAATTGATGAAAAGACTGTTCGAACCAAGAATCAACTATTTTTTAATGACAATTTTTCTCAATTTTAATATAAATTTTTGACGCTGGTAATTGATACGTTTGATAAATTAATTTGATTTTTACCGAACAAAAATTCAGCCGGTTCACACCATTAGGGAATACGTTTTCTTGGTTCGTAGCGAACAATTCAAAAGCGTCCTTGCAGTTCACACCATGGTGCAAACCACTTTCATGGTGCAATACGACGATGATTTTTAAGCATTAGTCACAAAATTTTATTTTTACTTTTTAAGCTATGAAAAAAAGTCATCGAAAAGGGTTGCTGAATCAAGAATCAATCCATCATCGTAACCAACTAGTGAATAAAATGTTGCCGTGTGTACTAGTGGATGTGTAATAGTATGTTTGAATGTGGTATCGTATGTGTGGTTTAAATGGACAAGTGAGTTAGAATAGGTTTTTGACAGGTCAGGTAAGATAATATGGTTTTGTATGAGCATTCTTAATTCTTCAACAATCTCAACAAAGATTCATACAAATTCATTAATTTATTTTGCTTAATTTTAGCCTTGTTACGTTAATTGTTTGTTGATTATTCAATTTGCGATGTTAATGTTTTTTTGTAATTTAATGTCTCTACTTCGATTGTGAATATCAATTAGTGGAAAATCAACTAGTAAATGAATTATTATTTGTTAATCTAAATTAAAATATAAAACTTTTGGTTTCCCAAATAAATAAATAAAATAAATTTGAAACTGCAGTCGGAAGCGGCTATCGAAGGTAAAACTCATGGTATGCGGACTGACCACTGAATGAGGGCCGTATCCCAATACCCCTGTGTTTGTGTGTGGGTTCTAATGACAGTCCCTTTGTCTGAAATCCCGTTAATTAAGCTCTGCAGTTAGAAAGCTTTACCAAATGCCGCTAATCATTTCGGCTATATATAAAATGGGACACTTGAATCGCGGATTACATAGCTATTTGTTTATTTTTTTCCCCCTAGGGAAATAAACATCAGTGTTAAGGTAATTGTTATAATAAAATTTTTCTTTAATGTTAATGCTATTTTATATTAATTAAAACGAATGTTATTAATGTGAAAGTCTTTTCACGACTAAACAACTGTACTGGTTTCGATAATATTAAGCAACATTCCCTAAACAATGACAAATTGTATTCAATAAGCATGAATTTGCGAAAGTCTCGCACAAAAGCCTATAGTTATATTTTTAAGTAAAATTTTTGATCCACGTTTCAAATGAGTGAGGTACTGGAGCGAGAAGTGTCGACGCGGTGACTGCACCGGGCTCATTTCGAAGAGTGGGCTACGTCCTAGTGTGTGAGCCTACTTAGTATTGCACTGAACAAAAGTTGAGGCGTATTTCTGAACTGTTTTTAATCTTGCAATCCAATTACTAGTTTTTTGGTTATGTTCCAGGCTTATGGAGTTTGGAGTAAAATTAAAATTTGCAGCGATATTTCAAGGCCAAAGTTTTGAAGTGTTCAAGATTGGATTGAACTGGCGACTTTTAAAATGTAAGAACATACATTAAATATTGAAAACAAAGGTACACTTTCTAGTATCTTTAATTTTAAATAAAAATAAAGTAACCGTATATACAACAACTATTTACCAAAAGTGTATGTAAATTGTTGTAGTTTGAATTATATCGCTTCATTCTAAATCCCAATTATTATTTTTCAAATTATTATCAAAAAGAATTTACTAGTATATTATGAAGAAAAGTTGAAACAGATCTTATGGACACACCTTTATAAAGATAAGTATTTACGATCTATTATTTCGATATCGCACAGTTTCAGTAAATATACGGTCGTACATCGAATATTAAGTTCAAAAAGTGCCTCGTGAACTCGACGGAGAGCTTCAATGGAGAACGAGCTCCGAAAATAGTTCGCAATAGAAGAAGGTTTTGAGGAAATAGTTTTATCATGAAAATATTCTTCGGCATTGGATACTTTTTTAAATATGAAAGCGGAGTATAGGTTTTGATGTTGTCCGAAGTAAAATGACTGTGATGGATGCCCAAAAATACCCATTCGTATATCCGCCCTTCGAAATTCTCTTTAGTTATCTAAAAATGACACTTTTTGCCGCGGCAATAAATCAAACGGGAATGCGAACAGAGACCCAGAAAAGTGCTTTACAAAATTAATTCTTACAACCAAAGATACTGACTGCTTATTGAATGATTTTCAATTGTTGTAGTATATACATTTCCCTATTTCAAGCTTTACCTCATTTGACAATCAAGTCCTGGTCTGTAATTGTGACATCTTAGGATGAAAAAGGGTTGTCCTTTTGTGTCTCAATATTATTAGTCTCAAACAAAAATAGATACCCTAAAATTCACTTGAGCATCTATTTATTTATTTACTCACAGCTTTTATCCTTTTTTCAGATTGGACCCTAATCAATTGAGAAGTCAACCAAGAAATTAAAATAAATTATATATAATAAAATTAATCAATTGAAGAGGTCTTACCTTCCAATACTAATGAAACACATGTGCATGATGCTTGCAGAACACGCTAGCACATCGCATGTCACATAAACGTTGCACCACGCCACACCTAGTGGCCAGTAACCTGAAGGAAATATTACAGTTTGTACACAAGTGATGACAGTGTAAAAATATCGACCAAGTAAGTGTATATATATATAATCATGTATAAAATAAACAGTTCAAATTTCAATAATTTCAATTTTTCTACCAGGAAACGGAATAATAAAATAAAAATAATTATTTCGAAAAATAAATATGACATTTTGAACATTTTTAAAGAACTAAACGAAAATGTAGGTCCATATTAGATTTCGTACGTTGATGTAAAAAGCATCTTAAATAGTAACAATTTACACAAAATTGTCATTGAAATCACGTCTGCACGATGTGCATTAAAGGATGGAATCAAATATAACTTCCAATATCCTTATGACACGCGAACGACGAGAAAGGCAATCTATTTAATACGATTTTTTTCACTACACTGAATTTTTGCAGTTACTGTTATAATGTAACTTATGATGTAAATGCTTGTAGAAATAACTGCTGAGGTCATTTAAGATAAGTTTCAAAGAAAATACCATTTTCAAAATTTTGTGAAAATAAAATATGGGTTAGATGATGAAAAAAAGAATGGACAACAGTAAATAGAGATTCAAGCAAAACAAAAAATAAAGTAATATGTCAAATAAATGGAAGCCACAGTTTTCTAAATCTATATAGCCTGACGAGTATGAGGAATTCAAGAAAGATTATTTTAACTGTTGACTTGCAACACCTTCATTGTAACGTATGTAAATGAGATGCTTTATCTCTGGCTGCTTGCCAGTCTTGATGACCGTGAGTCGCTCCACCTCATTAGGGGAACATTTTCAAGCAAATGGTTTAGTTTCCTCTTGGAAAAATGGAGTGTGGACATCGTACCACGATGAATTATCATAGCAAAATAGTATCCAAAGGGGCTTTAGAATTTTCGTGAATGAGCTTTGTTGATTTATTATTTGAAACATTTATGTTGGAGGTTTATTTTGGGAAGTAATTACCAGATCAAATCTGAACTAAAAGAGAGGACTATACAGACATACCGGTATTCTTATAATACTGAAGGGGCCTTGGTTCATATTATAGTCTGTAGATATTGATCTAGGCTACATTGTGAGAAATTTAATTTAATGTTCTACTTAATTCGTTTGCTCACCTAAAAATCCCGGTATTGCTCCCATCGGCATCACAAACAGACTTACGAGTAAATCAGCTATTGCTAGTGATAGTAGAAAATAGTTTGTTACGTTCTGCAGTCTCTTGTCCAAACATACAGCCAAACACACCAGGATATTACCGACCCCCCCAGCCACTATAAACAATATCACAAAAAGAAAACTCCAATCGTACGTCACACTTTCCGCCAAACCGTCACCGGTGCCATTTCTAAAATTCCATGCACACTGAAACGCATCCAACACATTTCTATTCACTTTGCTGTCAAAGCCGTCAAAGTACGACGTCCTGTTCAAACTGTCACTGTAACAGAATAATGTATCCCAGGCACAGAAATCTAGTTCGGGTAGTTTTAGCCAGAGGCTTTTTTCCGCACTTTCGAAGGTAAATGTTTCCATGTTGAGCTTGAGTCCAGAGGTGCATAGCGAACTGTTGAGGTTCCCCAAAGATTGGTTACCACACGCGTGACAGTTGTAAGAGGTCTCATTTTGCTGGTCGATGTTTAGATCACAGTGATACTGAACGAAATTTCTGTCGTATCGGCAGTCTAAACCAGTGGAGTAAGATCCGCCGCAGTCCACGCTCGTCAGCAATTGACACGCAAAGTCTTGGAGTGTGTCGAAAATGGTGAGATTCGACATGTCCAAAGGCTTTATTCCATTTGGATAGAGCTAAGTCACCTCCGGAGGCATGATCAGCCAGGCATCTGAAACAAAACATAGTTGTTTGAGAATTTTCTAAATGTTTACCCCTTTCCCACTAGCTATTAAGCGAAAATTATTATTCTACTGGTATCTTACACGGATCGTCTGCTATATAGGACAATAACAGACCTACGCTCGGTTAAACATGATTTATAGGCGAAAAGCATGCAGATTCTCATCCTGCAAATATTTTACCAATATCAAAAAGGCTTTGTAATTGACAACTAATTAAAACAGTGAAGCTATACCCTACCAGTTTTGATGTCATCTATTGAACAACTACCGCAATGAATTGAAATGTTTTAATTAGATTTTAACACTAATTAGTGTTGTTTTTACCTCATCACCTTTGAGTACAAAATTTGGTTTTAATGTTACATTATTTTTAATTAGTAAGAAATAATTTTAATTTGCACAGTATAGAAATAAGTGTTCATTCAGAGGTAGAATTTTGCGATGTTTTTGGTGTAGACATGTTTTAAAGATGAAATAGATTTGGGGTAGACCCCTCACTCTGTCCCACCACTGCAAGTCCTGTTAACCAATATCAACAGTTATCTCCCTTGAAACGAATAATGCAGGTGTGCATTGTAACACAGGCTACGTGCCCCGACATACTGTGTCTTGGGACGAGCAACGAATTATCTGATGAAAAAATAGGAGATAAAATATTCGAGGGATTGTAAATGTTAAATTTAAAAGCTAGAGAACATTTACTCTAATTTAAATCGTGATGGTTATTTAACTCTTCCGTGTCAATCGTTTTAATTATTCAAAAATTGCCAGAGCTGTCAGCGAAAACTGACGTCGGCATAAATCAAACACTAACTAATTGGAGGGATCGTATTTTTTTCGACAATTACTCAATTAATAACCTTTATACACAAAGTACCTATTTTATCAATTTTGGTGAACTGGCAGATATAGGTCATGTGGTCGAAGTTCATGGTCGAAATAATCAAGGCATTCCAGCTGTCTCCGCTTTGCTGGGAGGGAAGTCGGAAACCTCTTTCTTACTACCTCCTATTTCTTTTGATTAAGTTCGCTGCAGGTCCGAAGACAGCCGTTAGGGTGTCCGAGCACAGCTGCATTATTGGTAAATTATTCGATGAAAGGACGCCACTAATAAACTTGGTAAATAGGAGTTGCAGTGGTAGGATAGAGTGGCGGGAGTGCCCCGATCAAGGCATGTTTAAAATTCATCATGCAAAATCTATAACATGTAGCTACTAAATACATTTTAAATGAGAGACAGTCAAATGATGATTCGTATGATCTTTCTCTTCCTGAGTATCAAATAAAATGATAACAGTAAACTCGCGTAAACATAATTCTAATGGTAAAATTGGCTTTAGTTTGATATCTAGACTTAAAGCCGTAACTTCATAGTTTAAACTCTTACATACCTCATTAGTTTTAGCTCTATTTACTGAGCTTTAAGCTAGTCGTGATATTACAGCAAAAGTTTGCGTAGCTCTCGTCTAGCTAAAACGTTGTGTGATACTTTTGCTCGATAATGCATTCTTAGAACTGAATATATAAATTATTTCTTCTTGTAAGCGTGAGTTGTTCTTGTGAGTGTGTTATATGTAATTTAAAAAGTTTACGGGTAATAATAATAACCACATCACGACCTACGAAGCTTTTTTGTTTAGTATAAAAATGCGGGAAGGTATCATGAAATGAAAAAATCAAATAATTTTTATTTAGATGGCAGTAAACAGTAGTATTTTGTAGGTAAAACAAGAATTTTAGGAAATTAAAGATTTTTCAATTTCTATGTGGATTAATGTTAAATGTGTATTTACATCCGACTACTGGTATCATCTCTTGATACCACAATGTGTGACAGTTAAACATAAGGGTGGGTGTACGCCTGCATGGTACTTGTAAAGTAACACATCATGATCAGCAGTAAAAATGTAGTTTTTAAAATTAAAGCAATCTTTCTTCCGAAGCTTGTAACATGATATTTGGACGTGACGCAAACCTATACACTTATTTTCAGTTTTTTTTATCATACCCAGATGGGTGCATACTAGATAGTATGGGCTTTAAATAAAACGATTATTATTTTTGAATTTCATAGGTACACCAGACGCTAATAGAAGGTGAGAACTAACTAAAACTAAAATCAATCAATTAAGAAATTTACATGTTATACATTTCTTGTATTTTTTAAAAGGCAATTATTTACATTTTTGAAACTTCTGTTGTAATCTTAATTATAAAATAATTATATATAGTATTGCTGCGTTAATGTTTACGCATTGGATTTATCGCTATGCTTGCGGTTTGAGTTCGCTACGCTCAAACCTCGAGCTATGTGTACGCTACGCCTTGTTACTTTATCGCTATGCTTATGTGTACGCTTTACATTACGGCTTTATAAGGGAGATCCCCTGAGCTGTGCTCAAGTCACACCTGGCCACGTCTTGCCACAGCCACGCGTGACTTTATTAAGGGAAACGTACGAGAAAATACTCCACCATGTAAATACTCTATGTACTCACGCATTCAGCCACGAACCCTGCGAGTTATTAGGCCTTAGGGAATTTAAACGAAATAAAAGTCTGCCAAGGACTTAACACATATGTGGCAATGGCGCAGTGTTAACAGCCGACTGGTACGCTAGAAGTTCCGGGTTCGAATCCCAGCGGGGCGGGATTTTGTGTTATTTGCAAGACGCATTGTTTCGCTTATAGGTCATGGATGTAGTTTTCTTATCTATGTAGTTCATACCATATTGCTTAGCACCTGCGACACAAGATTCTTCAATCTTACTGTAAAGCTGATTCAATGTGTGTGTCGTGATGTTGTTACTATTATTATTAATTATACGCTACTGAAATTGCGGGCAAAGTAATACATCATAGATACATAATCAAGCTTTTACTGTATGTGCCCTATTAATCTGTAAAACAACGTATTACGCTTGAAGTTATACCAGAACTTTGCTTAGTGCCTGCGATACAAGATTATATCTTAGTGCAGGGCTGAGTCAATGTGTGCTTCGTGATCAGGGCACACCCGCCACTCTGTCCCACCACTGCAACTCCTGTTCACCTCCTAGTGGTGTAAGTTGAATTTGGTTAGCGATGTCATTTTAAATAAATAAATCGACTAACAATTTTTTTTTACTGAAAGTAAAATGACGTTTTGGTTTGGGAAGAACTCTTATCTTATTTTCAAAATTAAGCAATGTTAAAATATGTTTTTAATACGCTTGTTTAATTATTTTCAACCTTTATCCCTAGATATTAATAAATTCCAGTAACGCCTTCGAAGAAAGATTTTAAAATATTCATGGCACAGGGTTTTTAAGTCACCTCGGATACCCACTACACCGTTAAAGGGCCAACACTCAACTTTGCATACTAAAGGAGTTGGAGGGAAAGGCTGTAGAGTTAAAAGTGAAAAGCAGAGTGAACTCCACTACTTCTGAGCACTTTTTCTGAGTACCGTTGTTTACAAAACTAGCCACGATTTAACTGTTGAAAAAACCGGAAAAATATCAGATTGTGTATTATTGTACTGGACATGAAAAAGTGTCCAGTGAGAGAAAGTGTGAAAAAAATGCCAACTCACGATAATGCACATTTAATTGAGTACTTCCTGTTAACAAAAATCAAGTTTTATCATCGGAAATCAGGAGTACGTAAACACACCAGTCTGCAAAGTTTAAGATGCTGGTACTTAAACTTATGTTTTATCATATGGAGCAAGTACAACTACTTTAGATATTTACGTACAAACTCACAAACCTAAAAACTTTAGGGTTAAACCAAGCTTGGAATAGTCTGGAGTATTTCATGGACATGTACTCATGTTCCGTAATACAACGGATCCTGGAAATTTTTAGCTGTTTATGAAACTGCCCATAAATGCGTTTCTTACAGAATGTGATTTTGTTAAATTAAAACTAGAGCTAAGTGCGTTTGAAATTAACCCTAGTCAGTCGTTTTTTACATGACCGAGATGGCAAAGCAACATACCCAAGCTATTGAAAAACATACTGGAGAAAGTATGAAAAGATAATATATCATTAATATGTACATTTGTAACGCTCAATCAATTTGACGGCCTCTGTGGTGCACACCCGATTGCTACGCTAGAGGTTCCGGGTTCGAACTTTTAAGACGCATTGTTTCGCTCACCGGTCTTGGATGTAGTATTAATATCTATGTATTTTATACCATATCGTTGCTCAGTGCCTTCGATACAAGATTATTTTCGTGCTGGGCTGAGTCAGTGTGTGTGTCGTGATTTGTATATTATTATTAATAATTATAATACTTTTCTCAATAACCTTCATTTACGTGCAAAATACTTTTTATATCAATGAGCCAGCAAACAAATATGCAGCTTCAGTAGGATTGGTAATCTTAAAACTCTAATAACTGAATGATGACATGATGATGACAATGTATAAGTGTGTTAATCAGTAAATTTATTTGAAAATTTATGTGAACAGGTCGTTTTGAAGATAATTTACAAATTATTCCATTTTAAAATACCAAGAGCTATTGTTCTATCAATTATAAAGAAAAATTATTCGTCTCCGAATGGAAGGAAACATTTCCAATTTTCCGAACCACTTCCCTATTCCACTAACATCTTTATCGTCGGAATGGAAAATGCATAACAAAGTAGTAAACGTCTATTTATTTAAACATTTCCTTTATTTCCCAAAGGCCTTCATTTCACAAAGTGCACTAGATACTGCACTATTATTTGTAATGCGCACAACACGATCTAAATTCCTTGAAAAATGATTTGTCAATCGATTCGAAACTTTGCTGCTTGAGAATAGAGGTTGTCTTAGGAAATAAAACATTTGCTTCATTTCCATGTCGATTCACATGCCTTCCGTTGGACACGGCCACGAGATGTAGTTATGTACTATGTAGTTCCAGGCATATGAATTAATAGACGACCGCCTTAGCTTCGCTCGAGTAATTTCAATTTTTTGTCGCCTTTTTATCCCGATTACCTATTGAATATAAAAACCTTACTTAGCGCTCGCACTACTAGTAATAAACTACGAGATTTTGTGATTAAAATGTTAATGGAAAACCGCCTTTATGTGTATAGGAGAAAAGGTGACGTTAAAGAAATTTATTGAAACCCACTTGTGTTTCCGAGTGGCTCAAATAAGCTGACCATAACTCAGGTTAAGTTAATTTTGTGTTTGAAGTATTAGATGCAAAGAGTTTAAGGGGTTAAAATGGGGTATTTTTGAAAATACACTCATTATTATTAAATTAACTAGTATTTTCCTGTTGGCATCCTTGACAAGTAGCCTGTTTGCCATGGATAATGTCGATCCAGCTGGCCAAGCAAACTAGCAAAGGTGAGATGTCGTCAAAAATAAGAGACAGTCTCTACTTTGAACGTCAATATCGGTGTCGCAAAAGCCCATATTAGTTGTGCCCATAGTTTGCTGCGCGAGATATGCGAAAAATTATAACCAACAATAAAATGGCCAACTTAAAGCAATTCAAAATGTTTTAATTTTCTCAAATCATTGTCATGTCATAGACAATTTCATCTATTTTTTGCAAGATGGCTGCTAATTTGTATGGATATCTCACACTTCAGTTCATAAGCAGTAAGTGGCTATTTTACGACTTGATTTAAGTATCATGTTCAGATTTAGATACAATATAACATAACGGACTTTTTAACACCGGTGTGAGCGGCTTTAGTGTTACGAGTACACCTGCTCGTGGGGCCAAAGTGATATTTGTTAAGTATCGTAAAAAAACGATTAACGATAGAAGTAAGGTCTTGTTTTCAAGGGCATAGAAACATTACCTTTGGCTACCTTAATTTTTTGTTTATTGTAGGGACACATGAAAGTGTGACACTGTGCTTACGTCATGCCTTCAGTTTGTAATATTTACCCTATACACCCGTCAGTAATAAACGTCTAAACTATTACTTGCTACTATTATTATTACTATTATTGCTTAATATTATTATTATATCTTCTCTCTTTCCCGGTATCCTTCTGAATCAAAATCAATCAAAATAAAATAGCTTTATTCCATAAACTTAAAAGAAAGTACTTGGAATCGTCAAATGAATTTAAAGTTTTCTTTAAAATGACTCGATCGAAGATACCGGCAAGAAACCCCAGATTCTGTAATGAACATGTTTTATACTAGTACCACTAATAAATCTTACAGTCTAGAGTGAGAGACTGCGATAAAGCTCATGTCACAATACGAATTCAAATGAAATTATTTATAAATAACGACTTGTAGTGAAAAAACAAGAGGCAGTGACGGTAGTTTGGACTCTATAACTATACCGTACGTACGCTTCTACACGAATACTATAAAGATTTGATTGTTTGTTTCTATTGAATAGGCTTTGAAACTATTAGACCGATAAAAAAATCACTATTAGAATCCTTCGTTATCCCTGATGCACATAGACGATCGGTTATTTTCATAAAATTTGAATACCTATATCTACCCGTGTATGTATAGGTGGACTTTGAAGCTACTCACTCGATTTCAAAACTTATTTCAACGATTTAAAGATTGAATGTTACGGTAGGTTAGGTTAGGTTAGGTTACTATAGGCAACATTACCATTTTGTTTAAAAAGAAAAAACGAATCCTGTTTGAGAGTAGTCGCTAGGAAAATCTATGAATAAAAACAAGTTGCAATAAAGTTGTTAATGCACGTTATATAGCAGTACTACCGGTTGAATAAACACATGATTTGAATAGTTGATAGTTTATTGTAAGCATTTTAATATCCTCTAATTAAATACATTGTACTCACACTTTTGCTTACCACACGCTAAGTAAATAGGCAGAGATACGTGTTACAAGAAATACAGTAAATATACATTTATAAATATGCATGTTAAACAACCTATCCACATACGTACTTGCTTTTACTGTGTGTTGTATTTAAAATAAAATCATAGTTGTCGAATAAAATTGGTAAATAATAAAATTGCCGATGGCGATTTTCCAAACTTTTCTTTTGTACATAGTAAAATATACACACACACACATGTCACTATGTTGTAAGGTTAATGTATTGTTGTTGTAATGTGTTGTTGTGACGACCTCGGTGGCGCAGTGGTGTAAACAGCCGACTGCTACGCTAGAGGTTCCGGGTTCGAATCCCGGCGGGGGCGGGACTTTGTGTTATTTGCAAGGCGCATTGTTTCGCTTACCGGTCTTGGACGTTTTATTCTTATTTATTTAGTATATACCATATCGTTGCTTAGCACCTGCGATACAAGTTCTTACGATACTTAATGCAGGGCTGAGTCAATGTGTGTGTCGTGATGTGGTTATTATTATTATTATGTATTGGCCAGAAAGGATATCGTATCAAGATATCGTTATCAAGTAAAAAAAAACTTTAAACACACTATGTGTATAAACATTTTGAAATGGTATACTTAATATTTTTGGTTTTGTGTTTTTTTAATAAGTTTCCGCGCAGCACCCTGTACAAGTTAAATAAATTCTTTTTACGGTTGCAACTGTGATGATACCTAGGTATCGAGAAAATCATAAAGCAATCCTATAAAATCGCATAACCATTTAAATCAATAGCATTATACATGAGAATAAACACAATGCCACAACATAATGACGCAAGTGTTCACTACATTAAATATCAGAGTTATTTGTGTGCTATAATAAACTTTTATGAAATGCTCAAGTACAAGGAATTTCAATTGACTTTTTTTGTTCATAAAACATTTGTTAAAAGTCTCAGTTGATTCATTCCACAATAATTGTCGTTGTTGGCATCATAACGATCAAAGTTACGTAATATTTCTCGTAAATTTGATTTGTCACAGCGTTATGTTTGGTTGTAGCAAACGTATGGACTCGTAAACTGATCAACTCCTTATGAATTCGACTCGCTACGTATTTTCGGTTTCTTTTTATGAAATTTCTCACTGCAACGCACACTTATCAGTTTTGTGATGTTGACAATCCGTTTCCGTAAACTTAAGATTACTACACCAAGGAGGCCGTAAGAAGTATTTAATATTAATATCACCGAACACAAAAAGTTTTTAAGGAATAGGGAATTCCCAATCGACAAGCGGACGGCCTCAATGAAAAAGGGCTTACTCCTTTTTATAAATCGGCTTCGCATCTGCTAACGTCTTTTGCCTGCAGGTGTCCATGGGCGTCGGTGTCACTTACCATCAGATGAGTCACCTGCCCTTTTTCCTTCTTTTGAAAAAAAAAATGTATGTTGTGTAAACCGCCGACTTTCAGGGTTCCTGGTTCGAATCTCGGCGGGGGAGGAACATTGTGTTATTTGCAAAACGCATTGTTTCGCTTAACGGTCTTTGATATAGTATTCTTATCTATGTAGTTAGTACCCTATTGTTGCTCAGCACCTGCGACACATGATTATTCATCTTACTGAAGGGCACACAAATTGACTCACAATTTGTGTGTCGGTATGTAGTTTCTATAAGCAAAGGGTTTCTTCGAAAGAACCATATTTCGATGAACCGGTCTTCCGGGGAAAAATATTTTGGTAAACCCCCATACTCACAAATTCATTTTATGACTATTCTATAATTCAAGTATTTTCATAAATGAAAGAGCTATGCCACCAATAAAAATAAAACATTAAGTTTAATCCTCTACATATTAAAATTTTATCTCATCTAAAATAAAGTAGACTAAAGTGGAATTCACCATTTGGTATTTATGTTGGATAAGGTTAAATAATTTTCTAAGAGTAAACAAATTAAAAGGCATTATCGTACCCTCAAAAAGGGACGAGGGCTACATTTGGGCGTGAAGTAAGGATAGAATAACAACTTCAGTGGAGGAACTAGCTTCATTAACTATAACAAACATTGCCCTAGAATAGAAAGCGTGAGGGTATTAATTGCTCTTAAATACGCATTATTCAGTACCCTGTAATTTGTTCTAGAATGAGTGGGTTAATGTAAATAAAAATCAGCCAAGTGTGAGACTCGGACTACCGCACTATCTTTTATCGAAAGATGCGCAAAAAAATATATATTTTAATACTTCTTGTATTAAGAATTGTATAAGAATAACTTCAAAATTTTTAAACCACCTATTACGGTTTATGAGAAGGACGGGCAGGCTTAGTAATAAGATCGGCACCTTTTGAGCTCGGAACCCTAAAAAGACTTCTTCCAGTGGCTTGGAAATACCCTTATTTCGAACGTAATTAAGGCTTATAACATCTGTTCTAGTCTGAATAAGAAATTCAGAGAAAAAAAAAGTTTTAAGTACCAGTTGATGTAAAGAAATATATGGCTAAAAATTGCTCGTGCACGTATAATATTAATAATAATAATGATAATAATAATTTTTATTTGCCATATTGATTTTTAAATTACATTGGATGAGGTAATCTTGCGGTAAAATTGATTTCGTGGAAGAAATAATGATTAAATTTTTATGAGTATATGAACCTTCATGCTTCATGCCTTCATATTGCCTGTAAGTAAATTTTTTAACAACGAAGCCTCTGGCCTAATGCTGGATGTTAGTCCGAGAAACACCCGCCACTCTATCCCACCACTGCAACTCCTGTAAATCAGGATGAACAGTGTCATTTTATTACGAAAACAGCAGCTGTACTACCGATTGTCTTGGGACCCGCAATGAATTAATCAGAAGTAATAGACTTAAGAATCCGGTCTAGACCTCAATTCAAACAAAAAATTTGATCTCGTTTCTTAGAATCAGCCAATATAAAATATATCTAATTTATTAAACATAACCTGTTTTTGTCGACCAGACTGTTTTAGTACTACCATCATTAAGTACGCTTTCATTAGGGTAGAAAAAATTTGGGGTCTCAATTAAGATTAGGTTAGGTATCCAAACTACTTAAGCTAATGCTTCGTAAAAGTTTAAATAGTATGGAATCTGAGACCTTTCTTTAAACATTAAGACTGTTATAGAATGCTAGCTAAAGTTAAAACACAATGAACACAAGATTTTACTACAGTCGACTGTTCTGCTACCAATGTAGTGTCTTTTCTTTATTGGAGATTAAACAATTAACAACCTACTTATATAATATATAGGGATATTGATGAACTCTCAATACGGTCGTATTTAAAATTCGGTATTTTTTTTTTTGCTCCAAAGTATTTATTTTTAAATATTTACAGTATTACAAATGCTGAACGTGCAGTTTTATTCATATATCAGACAAGCATTTGACCACAATCTCACCTGGTATATGATGTGGCAGATAGTGAAGTATACTTGAGTAGAAAATACATATTAACTTGACTCGAAGGCTCATTCCCAATAGTACAACAGATTAAAGAAGTGCTAGTTTCTATGAGGTCTCCACGATCAGTGAATTTCGAGCGTGGTTTATTTCCCATTCATCACACTTCTATCTAGTGACACCATGAAACTTGACCTTGAACGTTATGTCAATGGACATGTGATGAAGTCTATGACAATTAATTCAGGCATCGTAGCCGCTGAGTGCACTTGATGGTACGCTGGTGTACACATATCGACAATCAACTGCCGCCTCATTGATATCCAAACTGACACCGACCTCCAATCAACTCAGCTGATTGATTAGGTGCTCACACACTTGACCTGCCGCCGGCGAATCGCTGTGATTACACGAAAGCCCTATTATAACCTGACATTCAAATTACATTGTAAATTTGTAGGTATATTTTGTGTGCTGGGTATCTATAAGCTACATGTCTCAAGTTTAAATTATTTGAGAAATGATAATAATCTCACGTCTCCGTAATCTAAATTAATCTTTATACGGAGTGACTGCAGAAATGAAAATCGCAGCTTAAAAAAAGTTAAAATGCACACCAAAAATTTTACAAGAACTTTCTTTTCTTGTTTTAAATTTAAAAATATTTCCTTTTAGACGCCACCTTTTAGCAATGAAAAAATGTAATTCCGCTAAAACGTGAGTTTTTCATTGTAATATTTTTAGTCATTTTACAAAAACACTCCGCAAAGAGTCCCGGAATCAGAGAAAATGAAATTTTGTATACAACAATTTTACAATTTAATTTACAGTGTCATTTTAATTAAAATATGTTAATACCGGTGGTTAAATCAATATTCATTTTGTCCAAACAATTTATTTGAACAAAAAAAACTCAATTCAAGAGAAGTGCATTCTAATAGTAAATTACAAAGAACAAGTTGCTTTATGACAACACGTTTTATGCTTTTTTTCGATATTATAGCTGATCATAATGTTGTCAGAACATCAAAGTAAGATTCTGCTGGACCACTTAAGTTCTGGAAACTTGAGGAAATAACTAGATCTAAATATAGACAGCACGGTCAAATGCAAAGGGTAATAGAGTAGTTCAATTGACGTTTAACTGGGCGGAATCATTAATGTAACACCTTCTTTGTGTTGGATTGATTTACAATACCTTTTCATCTTTGTAAATAAAAACCGTTTGCTTCATGTAAAGCAGATCACTTTAAAACTACTTGATGGAATTTTTTGTTGAACATGGTTTGTATGAAAGATTATTTTCGAGAAATTCCATGGGAGATGTCATTTTCCAGAATTTTTCTAATAAGTATAAAATAATATCTCGGGATAACTCATATATAAATGTCTAAGTCCCAAACGAAGGCACAGGCTTTTGACAGGGTCCTTAATAACAAAGTACATGAAAACAACAGTGACCTCAGAGCAAATATAACTCATGTTCATCACACAAATACCAAACTGGGCTGA
The DNA here is from genome assembly GCA_949316135.1 of Choreutis nemorana. Lineage (NCBI taxonomy): Eukaryota > Metazoa > Arthropoda > Insecta > Lepidoptera > Choreutidae > Choreutis > Choreutis nemorana. The sequence continues at coordinate 3,581,254 of OX438597.1, read as the reverse complement.
GACTAGAACCCTCACCGGCTTAAGCCGCTACGCCCCGGAGGCGGCATATAAAAGACATTCAGGTGTGAATGAGGTTTCTTGCTCTTCTTCAAAATAACTGAGTCATAAAATTGCTTGGCGTTTGTTAGTAGAAAGATGTGTAGACCCAAAATCCACGTATTTTCTATTTTCAAGTTTACTTAGGAATTTGAAACGAAAATGTCTGGAGATACTTTCTAGATGTAAGTCAAAGTGCCTTTTCTCATGTGTTACGGTTTACATATATTTAATACTACGTAACAACGCACTGAACCGGCTAAAAAACTAGGCGCATGTGAAAGGGCACTCAGAGTACACACTTACACACACACACATTAGATCACCTATCTTCAACGTTCCTCTTTGGTTGGCCTGCCTGGAGTTTTAAAGTTATTGTCAACATCTTTAAATTTCGTGCCCATTAGAGAAACTTTAGGGCTGCTGTGTAAATAAAATCGGTAACTACTAGTCTGATAGTCCAAACGCATGGTTTAGGGCTGGGAACAGCATTTTACTTCCAGATTTTTTTTGTAGCATATACCTATTTTTAGTACCCAAGGCTTTACCAAAGAAGTTGAGTCATCATAAAATACCTTCTTTTTCTTAAATATATGGATGGAGTAATTTAAATCTGTCTACTGTCTAATTATTACCACGTGTTTTTCAAGATAGTTAGATTTCAATAATTAAGGTATCCTTAGAATTTTCTCCGAACGTTACTCCTAAAAGGAGTCCTCAACCTCTTGTTTTAAATGTAAAAATGTTTTTGCCCTATAAAGATGAATAATAATGATAAAAACCCTAGTGTCCATACATAGGAATTTGAAAAGAAATTTAAATTGGAGATTTCTGGCATTATACTGTGTGTTTTCAAAAAATAAATATTTTATCATTGAGTATTTGTTATGGGTCTCAATTGAAAGCTTTTACTAGTTATTTCTAGATTCGTTTTTTTAAATCAAATTAGTAGATTGTCTAAAATGTACGTCCTCAAAAAATAACAATTTATAATGGGTATCAAATAAAAGCTAGTAAATAGAGGTTTCTATATACTTACTTAATATACTTTTTACCAAAACGATTACTTTTACTTGTTGTAGTAACAAACTAACAACAAAACACAATTTTTTTTTTTCATTCAAACGCATATGCCTCAAAAATGTTTAGTAGGCTAGGAGGGGGCCTGTATGCGGCCCGCGACACTATGACTGAAACGTATTAGTGGCCCGGCCAACTAAATGATTGAGGACCCCTGCCCGAGTTTCACACTCGTGATCTGCGAGCAAGGCCAAAGCGAGGCGAGAACGCAGCGAGCTCACTGCGAGCTCTCAGGTTAAGCGCGACGAACTCACCGCCACGAATGAACGCCATATTGAACACTTACATTTAACAAAGTGAGCTAAGAATTCGCCTTAAGCTTGCTGCGCACTCGCCTCGCTCGCAAATCACCAGTATGATAGGCTCTTATACAAACCCCAGACTAGGAGTAATTTAACTTTAGGGTCTAGGAATATGTTAAGGGCGAAATACGTCACATGTATGCTCTCGGGATGCCAAGTGTTTGTTGATTTTAGTTCCATTCCATATTCGGCGTACCGATAGTAGGTGGATGTACAAACTTCATCTCCAGGTATTAATGCTAACAATGACATGAATAATTTATTGAAACGGAGACTTAGCAATGTGTAGGAGTGGAATTGGATTGGATACTTTGACGTATTCTCCTTGAGAATTGAGGTTGTCCAAAGGAGAAATAGTTATTTATAATTTTGTCGAAGCTGAAATTGTACGTCTTTTCTAGCATTCTATTTTAGCTATATTTAGCTTAAAGACTTGTATATTTGATTGTTATCAGATTTTAGAGCTACTATACTGACACATTAGAACAAAAAACCGGTCAAGTGAGTATCGGACTTTCGTACCGTAGGTTCCGTACAAACATACGAGAATCCAAGACTCGAAGTCTCGAAGACTTTTTTCGATATAAAATATTTGATTTGTGTGTTACTAGCAATTGACGGTTTGAATGTTTTCGTTCACTTGGGCTCTAAGACAGTCTTTCTTTCTAAATTTTATGATTTTACATCAATACGAATTACTCTATAGGTATTGATTCCCTTGAGTATATCAAAAACATTAGGAAAAAGCGGAGCATAAACGGCCGTATCTATTGAAAGCGTTGATTTAGAAGTTGTATTTTTTCATTGCTCCAAAGGATTGCATAGCTTATAATTTGATATTAATTTCAGTTTTATACTTCTCCGCGTTCCTGAAAAAGGTTATAGACAGATGGACAGATGGATGGATAACAAAGTAGTCCTTTACAGGTTTAGTTTTTTCATTCTGATATACGAAACTATAAAAATCATCAATAATATTAATACATATAAAATTGTTACAAAAGTGTCGGGCAGCTAGGCTGAGAAAACTTTAAGTAGGTAGGTAACAAAAGATTCACCTATTTTAGTACCCTCAAACACTTTTTTTTATTTTTATGAGCTTCTTTTCAAAACTTAAAATTCATTTCATGATCGGTGAAAAATGTTTTCGAAAACCTACTTCGTTGAAACATCGGATAGTCATCCAAAAATTAGGAAATCCTTTATATACTGTATTGATAGACTAGATTGTATTAAAATTTGTATATGACAGTCATTTTAAAAGTAAGGTAACACAGCAGCAAAGAATACAACACGAAAACGAGGCTTTGCATTTCTATTTCCGTATCATTTTTGACGCATCCTTCCTTCTATAGTTTTATATTATATTAAACTATGTAGTGATTTTATTTAATTACGAAAAACAAAAGCGTAAATATACCATATAGATAAGTAGTGTTTTCTTATACTAAGGCTAATTACAAGTTTCCCGTATTTAACATTGGAACAATCATTACAATATATCAACTATCAAACAATCACCATGGCATACTCCAATAATGACATTACACAAGTGAGAAAAAGATAAAAACACAATAAAACAAACATATCCACATAATTATATATTAAACATAAATGCCATAAATATAAAAGATAAACATTGTGATCAGCCGTGACGTCATCACAAAAGTTCCTAAGTACGTGGGACTCCTGTAGTTAACTTTGGTTTATACGTTCGAATACATGATTCAAGTTCGAAGACAAATTATATCTAAATCGACTTTTAAACAATGCATCTTTTTGAAGGGTTAGTTGGTCAAAGTTTACGGATCGATGCCTGAATGAGACATCTATTTATCTCTTCTTCAGGTCTACGTCTACACTAAGCATTAAGCTTATCAAGTGGTTTAAGATACAATTATTCAACTTTAAACTATAACACTGGACTTCAAGGTTGAGAATTCTCTGCATCCTAATTGTGAAAGTCAAACTATTCGTAATTTGAGTAAAACTTGCGAATCCACAGTACTTTGGTCTACTTTAATCGCGATATGTCTCCTTTGACTTATTCTATTAAGTAGCGTAACAAATAGAATCAAAGAACCTCATATACAGATTTTAGGGTTGCGTACCCAAAGGGTGAAAAACGGTATTACTAAGCCTCTGCTGTCCGTCCGTCTGTCAGCGGGCTGTATCTCATGAACAATCATTATCTTGAAATTTTCAGAGAATGTCTATTATTGTTGCCGGTATAACAATAAATACTAACAGACGTAATGAATTTAAAAAAATTCGGGGCTTCCGGGGGAAATTATCTTAAAATTTCATGTATTTATCATGTACATGTAAGGAACCCTGATTTGTGAGTCCAACTGACACTTGACCAGTTTTATATAGTGAAATAAAATATTTTGAGATAAAATAAAGCGTTTTTAACCGTAATAAGGATTCTGCAATAAAAGGATTCTAGCCGGACCTTATAAATATACTTCCGCAGTCATTCCGTCCATCAGATCATTAGTCAGTCTTTCAGCGGGCTGCATCCTATGAACCTTAATAGGTTGACAGCTCTGAATAGAAGTCAGTTCAAAAACTAACCCGGCTACTGTAAAATCACGTAAAAGATTGATTCATCATGAACTCGTGACTGCATATACCTACTTTTCTATACCTAGTTATAATCTTTAATGAGTTTCTGGGGTTAAAATTAACAAAAACTTTTAATCAAATAATTTACAATAGGTATTATTATGATTTAGTTCAGAAAGCTCAGGTCTAAACATTAACAAAACACTTAAAATCTAGAAGTCACCAATAAACTATGGATGAACTAGGAAAATCTGTGTCCGGCGGAAGATAGAGCTACACATGAGAAATATAAAACAAAAAAATTAAAACAATTAACACACTTATAAATTGTACACATAAAATAAAAATATCTATTTAATTGCAGTTAATAACTCCTCTTAAATTAGGAATAAACTACCTAAAGATTGTTCCTATTTTAACACAGTCAATTTCAAATTCAGTGAGTTTTTTTTCTGTTAAAACATTGCTAACCCCGGCAAATGGTAACGCGCCGAGCAGCCATTTGGTGAAGTTAAATCTATGTCACATCAAGAAAATGAAATCTTTTTAGATTGATTGGAAGTCCGGTGACCAATCATTAATTTATGGAACTCATGTTGCCGTACAAAATCTGTACTTTTCAGGTTTTGATGACGTCATTTTGACAAGGTTCCAGCGCATTACCAGTTGGTAGAGTTTATATAGGGTTGAATCCTTTTTCCATTGGAAAAATTTCAAGGCAATTTTTATTTTATTTTTCCTTTTGTTTTGAAGCCCCATGTGCCATTTGATCTGTTATCAACATCCCAAAACAAAGGCGATCAGCTTTTTATTGCACTAGAACTTCCGAAATATTTATTTTGAAAGAATTCAATCACTTTCACTGGGAAAACCAGTGCGTTGTGAAGGCATTCAAATATTTATTGTAAGTGCTTGACCCAAGTTTGCCCTTAAATTGTGAGCCCTTGTACAAAATTTGTTAAACGTCTGGAATTTTGAGGTTAGGCCGAATATGGAATGTTTATACAACAACACCGGGTAATTTGTTTACTAACTAAAAATATCTGTTGGTATTTTTTGCATTTCAAGTATTTTTATCAGTCCATTCTCGATGGTCGTGATTGAAAAATATATTTCAATGAATGTATATTATAATAAGGTTAGCGTAGCTGGCAGGAGAGTAGTCCATATACAATATTGCACTATTGCATGTTCACACTGAGAATGCAATTTCTTGGAATATTACGAAAATGCTGCTCTGTAGGTGCTTGTTAAATTGTATCAAATATAGCCTTTGGTAAATAAACTGGTATTGCATTTTAAACTTTATGCCTATCCTCACAGAAGATCATTTAGTTTATCTTTACAGGTTACGAATATGACGATTATTTAATCATTGAAAGTAAGTATGTTCCTAACTAGTATTAGTAATAAAATTATTTCCTTGTTGTTTCATTCATGTTGATCATCAAATATGCATATGTTTGTGTACCGTTTAGATGTTTATCCGTACTAAACAAATACAATTCATTGCCAATAAATCATAGCAATACCAATGCTTGCTTAGATGTATTTATCTGAATGCTTATGGCTACAATGAAAATATGAGATCCGTCTTTAATACCCGCATCAATCAGCGCGAATAATAAATATTTAAAATTATGTATTCACAAATTTAAATAAAGCTGAAGAAATATTTGACGTTTGTAACTTTTTTCTCTATCAAATTAAGCTTAATTTATGCTTTCTTATAGCTTATCTTTATGCATTTTATTTAGTCTGTCTGACAAACGAAACTTTGTATTTGCTCGACAATTAAAAGTATGAGTTAATAAGTTACAATTTGAAAATTAATGGAAATTTAGAATTTCTAACACCAGCACATTAGCATCGGTTTTGTTTGTCCTTCATATTTCGCTGACTAGAATCCTTCTTAGTCCAGTTTTTTTCAGAGAACCTGCCGTAAATCATACAAACCGTCTCCCGGCAACAATAAAACAACTTGAGGAAAACTGTCAATTACGCAAACATTCCTTTCAGAACCCGAGGAGCATAAACAAAAATTGAATCTTGACCTTTTTTCGAAGAAATCAAAATAAACAGATATAGTTCTGTACTGGGAAAAGCGACTCGGATTGGCTATAAATTTGCGCAATTCGTTCGTTCTGAAATCGTAAATTTCCCGTAGTTGCTCACTATTGCTTTTAATTTTACTGAAATTGAGCCCTTTTGCTTTATTGTTAAGATCGAAAGTTGAAGCGTTTTCAAATCTAACTAACAGTTTCTGTAATTTGTGAGTTAACTGTAGCGTAGTTTATTGAAACTTCAATGTTTTAAACTAAAACAAGGTCCTTTTAATACTATAAAAAAAAGATTACACACGAAATCGACGATATGAAGATGGAAAAAGAGGAAGCAAGGGGAGAATGTAGATATCTCAGGTAGAGAGTGAGTGGATTGCATTCTGACATTCTATAATCTAATCCCGACAAAGGTATACATTTATGTAGATATTTTTGAAATAAATGAAAATTTTAGTTTATTTAAGGAAGCAATTATACATTTAATTAGATGGGTCCTGTGATGCAGTGGTGTAAACAGGCGAATGCTACGCGGGAGGTTGCGAGTTTGAGTCCCGCCGGGGGCGGAACTTAGTGTTATTTACAATTTAATTTTACAATAATTAGATTTATTTAATTTTTCTCTTCAAAGCCTTTTAGTTCTGTGTGGGATTTTATGACAAAAATTCAAGAAAATTCTGATATTATCTCAATAATGATTAATGATTGTTGTTCTAAAAGAGTTCTGGAGTTTTTTTTGTAATTTAATTTTATAAATGACTCTATGAAGTCTACGGTGGAATATGCTTACCCAAGAGAAGCCTATTCACTCTCGGCTTAAAGAGGCCCCCCCAGGTTATATTTATTCAGGAATAGATTGGCAGGCAAAGAATTCCACTCCTTCACATGCAATAAAAGAGTTATCGAATCGTTTAATCTGACTAAACTCAATAATACTTTTTCCATAGATTATTGATTGGTTTCTGCTTGGTACACCGCGACTACCAATCATTAATATTTGGAGACCATCCTTTATGATATACCTAATGGCTTTCTCATTAAAGAAATTTTCAAACTTTCTTAAGCTCGCACTTGAACTTGAGACTTTAGTATTGCGATAAATAACAAGGTAGTATATAATGCGTTTGAAATATAATCGTAATGCTCTAATAAAACGCACTTGAGAACCGGTTGGTATTGCGCGCATATGCACGCTTCAGCGAATTCTGCTGCATTCAGCGATTTCAGCCTAAGATGTATCGTTTTCATGGACACGATTAATAATTAAATTAAAATAAATCGCCTCCAGGACGTCGAATCTAACCTAACTTCGACGGCCTCCGTGGCGGAGTGACTCTTTCCGTTGGCTGTGACTCGTGAGGTCTCGGGTTCGAGTCCCGGCTCGGGCAGGTATCGGTTTCATAAACACGAATTATAGCTCTGACGTCATGGTTGTTTTCCATTTATTTAAGTATGCATTTATCTATATATATACATACATATATTGGAACAGAAAAGTTCCAATAAAAGAGTAAACAGGCGACTGCGGGTTACGATTTCAACTTCCAGCGGTGTTATTTGACAGCCCATTGTTTCGGCTACCGGACTTAGATGTTGTATTCTTATTTATAAGATTAAGATTTATAAGATTATACCATATGGTTGCTCAGTGCATGCGATACAATATTATATCTTAGTGCAGGGCTGAGTTAATGTTTGTGTTGAGATGTGGTTATTATTATTGTTATACTAGCTACTGTATCTTTTTTGTCTATATCCAAAAAGCAGTTGTAGCTCAATGTAACCGATGTCCGTTAACGCAAGTGGATTACAATTTGTGCACATTGCGATGTGTTGAGAGGCAAGCATCACTCCTCCGGCGATACTTTACTCAGAATCACTTACGATATATCTTTAAAATAAGATAAAGTGCTACTGGTTATTATTGAACCCAAGGTGAAAGATTTAGAATAAAAATAAAAACAATTTTTAATTTCTTCAAAAAAACATATACCTACATCGAATAGCTGCTTCAACAATTGCATAACAAAACGATGATTCATGAACCATTTTCACTGAACTTAATAATGATTATACAAAGTTAGGTCAATGACAGCACTACTATCAATAGGTCCCATAGAAATGTAAATCAAAACCAGTTTTAAGTTACTTAAAAATATGTGTTTATGGTTAAAAATTACTGGTATAGGTTAATTTGACAAAATTCCATACAAATTAAGAATAAAGGTGGTAGATCTACTTGGTCTTGCCTGGTACAACCTTTCCATCAGGTAAACATCAAAATTCACCTAATTAAAAATGGTAGGAAAAATATTTTTTGGGATTGAAAAAAAAGTAATAATCTGTATTTTCGAAAATATTAAATTCGTTGTACCAACGCGTGGGAGTGGACTTTGTGACGTGAAAATACGTTTTTGTTATTAAAAGTGTTAAATCAACACAATGAAACAGCTCCCTCCTGTCAGGTACTGCTTGAATAAATTACAATTCAAACCAATTTCACTGGAACATGGAAAAATGTTTCCTTTAAAAGCGAATTTCGGATCCGACTCAAAACAATGGATAATTCAGTGATTCCGTTCCGAAAACTTGAGGTCCGTTTCAATGTAACGAATTAGGTTAGACTTAGATCAAAATAACCTAAATTTTATTTGAGAAACTCTGTTTCTCTTTAGATACTCATTTAGTATTTATGCCTCTTTAAACATTTGCTCAGCCACGAAACAGATTGAGAAACAACCTTTCGCTGTACTGTTTTTGTTCTTCTGATGTTTTCTAAATTTATATCATTCACTATTTCAAAATGTTCCCTTTTTAATTTTTTATTCGTTCCAAAAAAATACTTTTTTGAACACTGACTCCAAAGGAGTTAGTTTCGGAAAAAGCACTCAAATTAGACAAGTTATAAGCTAAGAGCTAGCTAGCTGCATGGAAGTGATATGTGAATTCATAGCAAACTTGAGTGAACAATTCGTGCGTATTTTTGACCAGTTCGGTAGAAAAGTTTAGTGTATATTTTTTTTAATAATTATAAAAATTAAATAAGACGAAACAAAGGTATGAAATTTCTCAAATATCTCTTAAAACAAAAAAACTTATGGGAGTTCAAAGTTGCACTTCCAAGAATATATTCGATACACCCACATTTTCAATTTCAATTGACAAATTTTCCGCAGAAAGCGTTATGGCGGCCGGTACACTTACTATGGTGTGAATATTTGCATCCGTATAGAAAACTGACTTTCTATGGGTTGCCTCATTTTACTAGTTCAGGAGACTGGCCTGGAGTTTTTATTACATCTATGGATGCAAAACTATTTAAAGTACTTAGTTGTAAATGACCTTGGAGGTTAGACATCAGAACTTTACGTTCCTTAAAAAAAGTGAAAAAAAAATCTCCATACTAATACCAGTCCTGTATACATGAAAGCCAAAGAACGTTTTGAACTAAAATACATCAACTTCAAACATTCATTGACTGATTTCAAAATATGTTTCACTTGTGTATTAGTTTTGATCTATATTTTAATATGATATAGTATTTTCAATATCACTAAACTTTACCATTCCAGGTACAAACTGGGTGGCAACAGTTAGAGATAGAGAGAGCCATACAATTTTACCACAAGGGTGTAGCATTTAACATTTATGTGAAAATAAATTAATTTAGTTTTATTATTAGGAGATACTCTTAGTCTTATAGTTCGACTCAATCAAATAAGCAAGAAACAGGCACACAAGTAATGTAGTTAAATATCAGTAAAACCTCATTTCTATGTTAACCTAATTTAACTCGCCGATTCGGACTCTCAGAATTTGAGTCGTAGCACATGTTTGAATTTATCAATCATAAAATAGACACAGTGAATCCATGGCACACTGAAATTACCTTAGCTGTCAACTGCCATTAAAAGATGTTAGATATGATAAATGATGACGGTGGCATATGTCGCAAATGATTGCTCAAAGTGGATAATCAAAGAAGTATTAATTTATTTAATTACTTTATAAATGTATAATTTACCATGTGTGGCCATAGTAAATGTTGTGTTTTATGTTTTTTTTTTATATGCATGACTTTTGATATACGCTTATGTAAAAACAAGTCATCTTTGTATGTCTATGTAATGAAACTAACTGGTCTTGAATTTTACCTTTTTTTCCTTTATTATTTGTAAAACATAAGAGGAAAAAATATTATTAAAATAGAGATCAGATTACAATCTAGATTGAGACTAAACATACTGCCTTAACAGCATAATCAGCAAAAAAGAATAAATAATTAAAACCAACTTTAGGGCTTAATCCCTTTAGCTCTTAATCTTCAAATAAAAGGTCACAAGAGAAATTAATCCTAGACAGGTATGCGTTGCATCAGTCATGAATGTATCGTGAATCAAAGAGATGACATTATTGAAATACCTAACTACTTTGAAAATGTACGTAATAAATTCAAAAGGATTTCATCAATACACAATATGCCTTTGATCTATCAATGATTGTCAATGATTAGGGGCACACCCGCCACTCTGTCCCACCACTGCAACTCCTGTTTATCAGGATCAACAGTGGCGTCCTTTGATCGAATAATCAACGAATAATGCAGCTGTGCAGTGATGCACAGGCTGTGCCCGGACACCCTACCGGCTGTCTTGGGACCCGCAACGAACTTAATCAGAAGAAATAGGAGGTAGTAAGAAAGCGGTTTCAGACTTCCCTCCCAGCGAAGCGGAGACAGCAATTGAAATGGCCCAGAGGCCCAAAAATCTAAAGGGGAGACAGTCAGGAGACACCTGACCGTCTAAACACCACGGTATGCCACTAACTAACAGGGGATAAATTAGATACTAACCTAAATCTTACACCAGTAATATTGGTGACAAAACTTTTTAAAGGCACGGAAGTTTCCCTTCGTTTTCACAAGATCTAGGTAATAAATAGGACTACACGCAGATACTTGAATCGAATTCAACATGATTAACCGTTCGTCATGCCAGAGACTACACTCCCACAAGATATGATGGGCAGTTTGCACAAATTCTTGATCCGACGTTGAACATTCGCAAAAAGGTGACTGCACCAAGTTAAATGAATAAAGTTTGCCCTTAAAGTTACCATGCCCGGTTAGAAATTGGGCTACGCAATGATCGATATCAAGCCACGTTTTATTTAACCGTTCGCGCACTATAGGGAAAAATTTAAATAAATGCCGCCCCTTAGTCGAAGTATCCCATCTAGTTTGCCATTCGTCGATTAGTTTTTTATGAACGTTATCATTACTATCAAATAATCTACTGATTTTAGCCCTATCCTTCGGTTTTAGAAAATCTGAACTCATACCATTCCGCGAGTTGTAATACATTGCCGCACGCCGTTGTATTTCCAAATCTACCGGTAAAACGCCCGCAAGAATCGGCAGGGCCTCAGTGCTGACGGTTCTATACGCTTTACAAAGAAAAATTAACGCTAATCTCTGACTCTGAAGCAATTTACGTCGCGCAGCGCCAATTGTGGCTCTATCCGCCCACACGGGGGCTCCGTAACAAATGCAACCCAAGAAAGTAGCAGTATAAATTATTTTTAATGACTTAAACGACAATCCCCAGATCGAAGTTGATATTCTATTTAACGCATAAAAATTTCGTTTTGATTTTTCGCTAACTTGCTTAATGTGCTCAATAAAATGAAATTTCTTTTCAAGTATCAAACCGAGATAACAAACTGAGTCTTTCTTTTTAACTGTAACTGAATTTAATTTAAAGCGCGGTAGCCCTACTAAGTTTCCTTTTAACATTAAATACTGTGTTTTATGGGCTGCGAACTCAAGATGATTTCTCTTTCCCCAGTCGGCCACCAGACGTAGGCAGGACTCAGCTAACAACTCAACTCCTGTTCTTGTATGAGATTGAATAAGCAGGAGACCGTCGTCTGCATATCCCGTCAGCGAACAGTTAGCCGGTAACGGTATAGACAAAAAGTCATCAAATCCGATATTCCAGAGATACGGCCCTAGCACCTTGTGGGCAGCCCCGAGTCAAAGCCTTCGACACTGCATGATGACCAAGTTGAAGCTTAGTTGTTCCGTTTATAAAGTAATTGTATATTAAGGAATATACATTGCTGTAACAACCTCTGTTTTTAAGTTTGAGCAATAAGATTGGCCACCATGCATTATCAAAAGCACCAGAGATATCTAGGAATACACCTATGATGTATTTAAACTCCGACGATTCTACCGATTTTCTCACCGAGATAGCCGCGTCGATTGTTGATTTGCCGATAGTAAAACCGAATTGACGTTCGTGAAAAGTTGGACCGCCCGGAAGAAGCCGAGGCACGATAAGACGCTCAAGAAGTTTACCCAGGGATGGTAGAAGGGTAATGGGTCTATACGATTTCGGATCATCAGGTGGCTTATCACCGCTTTTAGGTATGATTTTAATTAGCCCGCGGCGCCAAATTTGAGGAAAAACCCCTTCAGCAATGCAACGGTTATACACAATTAAAATAGAATCCCCAGCGGACTTTACGGCTTCCTGGATCATCTTATTCGATATTTTGTCTTCCCCAGAGGCCTTATTAACCGGTAACGCCCTAACAATTTTGACAAATTCATCTAAAGTTGGAAGATCGGACGAAGGAGATGTGGGTGGAACTGCAGCCATGAGCCTAACTTCTCGATGATAGTCGGTATCATTTTCAGTAGTGTCGTCCGGAATGAGAGCGTTAAGAAGGGCCTCCGCCGTCTCCTCAACACCAAGAGTGTGAGCATCATTTATTTTGATGTTTGAAATAAATGCTTGATCAGTTGCTCTGTTAGCTTTGAACTCATGATATATGGGTGACCATGGCCCCTCTTTGTCTAACCTATCAACTACTTTTCGAAGTAAGTTAGTTTTTGATTTTTGGACTGCAGCACGATAGTGAGACCTAGCAACTCTTAAAGCAATTAAAGCGCTATCATACTTATCTGACGAAGTATCTTGTCCTAGGGATTTTTTAGCTTTATTTAATTTACGACGCGCGCTTCTAAATTTCTTACGAATTCCTATCAGAGAATCATTCCACCAGTCACATCTTTTCACACTGGATATAGATGTTCGTCCCAGTATTACATCAGCACAGTAATTGAAAGTATCCGTCATAATTTCAGCGCTTTCTGTTGCCGATAGACGCGGGTGAGTGAAGTCTCCAGCATGTGACGCAAAAAATGAACTAAAAAAGCACCAGTCTGCACGTCTGGTTTTATAACGAAAGCTTTGTGAACGGGGCGCGATATCTTGTGTCAGCTTAGGGTTGTACTCGTACACGATCAAACGGTGATCACTACATGACGCATCAGGAAGGACACGCCAATTAGAGATTTTTACGTACGCACTTGAAAGTGTGACGTCAATGAAAGATTCGCCCATAGGGCTGCTGTAAGTAGGTGGTGAATCAGAGGTGTTATGAATTTCTAGGTGCATTTCTGCAATAAACTCTTCTACTGCGGCGCGACGATCCGCATCTGCTGATCTAATTTTACCAAACCAAAGGGGGGAAGACGCGTTGGCATCCGCGCCTATAACTACAGCCTGCCTAGGAAGTGCATATAATACGGACCGCAAGTGATGTAAGTGAGGGTCTACGCGATCAGAGAACTGAAAGTAACAGCTAACTACATATATACTAAAAGAAGGACACGAGACCTCCGCAACGGCACAGTGGGACGACGAGAGATTATTAAGAGCTGTGACAGTGAAGCTTGAACGTGACACGTATATTCCCGCGCGAGCTTTATTGTTTATTTGAACTATCTTATTACGAAGCCCAGCGCTCTGGTACTGTTCTTGAACGAGAACTATGTCCAAACTATACTCAACTACAAGCCTATCTAACTCAGACGTAGCTACTTTATCGTTATGAAGGTTTAATTGTCCTATTTTAAGCTTGGCCATAGTTAGTATTTATAATCAGTTGCTCTAATTTTGCCTTGTAGGTAGGACAATCCTGAGACCCGGTCTCATGATCGCAGGGTTTTTTATACTTTTTACACGACGCACATACTCGTTTAAAAGTTGGTTGATTTTTGTTGGTACAATTTTTTGTGTCGTGTGACTCGGCACAGTGAGCGCACGATGGTGTTTTTTCAGTACAATACTTCGCGGGATGACCATATTGTTGACAATTTAAGCACCGAATTAAATCTAAATCGTCGATGAACCGGCAAGTTGTCCAATCAATGAATAACTTTTCTTTCGTGTTAATCAAATGATTTCGTATCGAATGCTCTAACTCGATCCCTAACCATTTACGGTTGTCATTAAAACTGCGACGACGGTAAATTTTTGTTGAACGTAAAAAGTCACTCTCGGAAAGAGTAATCTCATCTTTAATGTTCTGGCGGTATAAACAAACTAAAAAATTATTTTCGTCCATCGAGTTCGGGACATCTTTTACAAGGATTCGCGGTTTACGCCCTTTAGGTTTCTCCAAACGCAACCCTGCTGTTTTGATAGCCGCAACTGATTCTAATTTCTTTATTTGACTCTGATTTGTGACGCGTAACACGACGCCAGACTTAGCCGTTTTTTTAACGCCGACAATTTGGAAACCATCTGATGGTTTGATCGCTTTCATTAGCGCTTCTTTCGTCGCGGACGAGGATTTAATTTCGGCCGAACGTTCCTCCGTCGGGTAGGCCACCACACACGGGAGCGGCGCGCGCGCCTGAGCTGCCACCGGGGTCGTTTTAGGTGGCAATCGTAACTTTAAAGTCTCCGAGTACGATTTGGTTACCGCCGGAGGGCTAACGTTAACTTTATTTTGAGCAATTACTAAATCACGCTCCGATTGCGCCAACTTAGTCTCGAGCATCGCAGATTTAATTGCAAGTAAAGAAACAATCGAAGTTACTCTCTGCGTCATCTCCATAATTCCTGTTTTATTCGCAATATTCAAGCGCGACCCCGAGTCGTTTAAATACTCGTTAATGTTGGTTAGGCATGTCGATGCCTCTTGCACGAGATCATACGATGTACTATCGTTACCGGCGGAGACGCTCAACTCAGAGGAATGTGACGTATTCAAATTAGATCCCGACCGTTGCATACGCTTACTAGTTACTGGCGAAACACTAGCCGGTGATAATTGACTAAATGCCCTTTTATTATTAGTAGGAGATCGCTGAACTATTTTGCTTTTCTCAAACGGGTTTCCCCCCCCGTCAGGGGGATCATCATTACGCCCGGACATCAAAGTGTAATAAGGAAACTTTAAAAAAACTTAAATATTATATCACCAGGTACAATAAAAATAGATAATACCTAACAACGATCAGCTGGCTGCCCGGTCGGCGCCCCGACCGGCCGCCGCGCGCCTAACTACCTACACACTATAATAAAAAGAAAACGTTGACTTACCGAGTAATGTAGCTATTTATCATCCAAAACAACGCAAATGTTTAAAAACTTACGGACCCGACGTTTATCAAACCTTTATTTTACCAATCACTACACTAGAACCCTAAAATATGCACTTCACACACGTAATTTAATTAATTATCGCGATCGCATAAAAAGACCATCCGCACACGCCAGAGGTGGGGAGGGAAGTGATATGGATTACAGGAATATTCAATTCAAACCTCAACTTCATTGAATTGTAGCGAATGCTTTGGTTTTTCTGAGAACATTGAACCTCTCACAAAACCTAATTTAAATATGTTATTAAATAATCACGTTGATTTTTAGACTAGTTCTTTATAAAACTTTTTAGCTATGTATACGGTTGATATCTCCTTTTCATGCCCAAAAATGCATCTCTACTCCAATTTGCTTTTATCGACTAAAGTAAGGCGCCGTCATAGCATGTTATCCTATATAAATAATAATGACCACATCACAACACACATCGACTCAGCACTACAATAACATGGAAGAATCTGGTGTTACAGGTGCTAAATAATGATATGGTACACATGAATAAGAATACTATATTAAAGTCTACCATATTGTATCGTGCTATAGCATGCTAGACGTCATCATGCGTGCTGCCTCACGCAATTGCATATGTGGAATGTGAGCGTTGAACTTATTGAAACAAATTCAATTATACACGTTTGGTTGTTGTACGTTCTGCAATAAGTGAATGCAAAATTTGGTTCTTTTATAAAACCGAGATGCTAAGGGATAATTTAGCATGCTACGGCATCCCTTAGCATTATGAATGTACTATGCTTTGACTGCGGTAATTGCCGGAGCTTAAGTGGCAAACAAGTACGCGCCCCGCCTGATGGTAAGCAGTCGCCGTAGGCTATGAACGTTTGCAATATCAGGGGCATCACTTATGCGTTGGAAAGGTGAAGTACTCATAACAGAATTCCGAAAAAAACATTGCAGAACGCCCTAACCTAAAACATTAGAGATCATGGGCATCAAATCATAGATTTTTATTTTTACTTTTCGTTAGTCTAATTTTTGTTTTAATTGCCTGTTAAGTCACTTTTATTATATAAACTCATCTGTAAAGTCAAAAAAGACTTAGTTTTCATTCATAATAGTAAATTTCACTGGATGCTTTAAATAATGTTGGTGTACCCTATGAGTTAGAACCCAAAATCCAAAATTATATCTGCCTAAAGAAGCCAGACTGTTGTTATATAAATCTTATCTAGATAATTGTTTCATTGTTAGAGAACAATTTGAGTAATTCAGCTGAAAATTTGCGGGAGCAGTGCCCAGAATGTCATTAACCATTTCACCAACTATTAGCTTAATACCTTTGAAACTCAATATTTGATAAATATTTCATCCCAAGTTAATAACTTGGATGTCTATTACTTAAATTCTCATTGAACTTTGCTTAATAACTTGTCACAAGACGTGTCTCATATGAAAAAGATGTCTACTTTATATATATATAACAAATATACTACTCAAAACAAAATAAGGGCCAATTTTGTCTGTATCATGAAAATAATAAAACCAATTTATATTTTTTGTCTCCATAACGAAAACTAATGTTGTTTTACCGTGTAGACCAATAAACTTATTCCAATAATAATGATTAAAAAGTTTATTTTTGAAAGAAAAAATCACATTTAAGATTAAAAATAAAAACAATGTAAAGTTACTGAAAACAAAAGAAAATACTCCATGCTCATCTTTTAGGAACGAGTATGCCCTCCTCGTTTCGCTACGCACTCCTGAAGCCTGGAGTGCATGCTCTCAATCAAATGCCTGACATTTTCCATTGGAATCTCTTCCCAGGCCCTTTTAACAGCGTTGATGAGTTGCTGTTGGTTGTGGATTTCCTCATCACCGTCTCTAACTCTTTATTTCAACTGATCCCACATGTGCTCTATTGGATTTAAGTCCGAACTGTTCGCCGGCCACGGCAAGACTTGAATTTGAGACGCTTCCAGTACAAACCGAGTCGCTTGAGCCGTGTGTGCACGAGCATTGTCTTGAATTAAGATGAATCCAGGACCCGCTCGCTGGGCAAATGGGATCACATGTGGTTTGACAACTTCCTCAATATACCGCTGAGCAGTAACAGTACCCTCATTTAAAATAGCGAGCTCAGTTTTGCCGTGTAAGCTTATCCCGCCCTAAATCATTACATTTGGACCACCAAAACGATCGACTTCATGGATGCAGGCTTCTGAAAATCTCTCGCCGCGTCTTATCCATACTCTAATACGCTTATCGTCGTAAAAAAAAATTAACTTTGCATTCGTCTGTGAAGAGCACCATGCCCCATTGGTTTATGTCCCAGTCCAAATGTTGACGGGTAAATCTTAAACGATTTGCACGATGATTTCTGGTTAATGGAACACGGACAACTCGCCTTCTTGATGCCTGCTGGTCTTCATGCAATCGATTACGAATAGTTTGGTCACTGGCACGTGTACCCGTTGTGAGCCATAAACGATTTTGCAGCTTGCGGGCCGTCGTTGTGCGATCTCGGCGCGCACTTAATCGAATGTAACGATCCTCTTGAGCTGTTGTAATGCGAACTCTGCCCGAACCAGGTCTTCTTCTAACACTGCCGGTCTCTTGGAAACAATTCCATAGATTTTGAATAGCTCTTCGAGAAAATCCCAATTGCAAACCCACAGATCGCCGCGGATGACCTTCTTCAATCATTGTAACGGCTCTGGTTGCTGTCAGCGAGTCCATATGACGCCTGCGTGCTTGTGGCATATTGCAAAAAATGTTTCTGACTCAAGATATCAATGAACTCTGATAATTTCTAATAAACCAAGAAGCTAAAGCAAAACGACAAAGAAAATGGAATTAAAATTTTCCAAAATAATTTTAAATCAAATTTTATTTAAAATTGTTGCCAGCATTAGATGAATAATACAATATTAAAAAGTTTAGGTACCAAAGAGTTTGTATACTCAATATTACTTTCAATATGTAAATGTTTAATAATTTACACCAAAATGAAAAAATACCTCGTGGCCCTTATTTTGTTTTGAATAGTATATATTGTAAGCTCTTTAAAGGCTTTTGTATGTATGTAACAATACAAACATACAAAGGAACATATGTAATGAAGAGGTCTCCATTGAATTTACTGTATTTTAACAATTTGAATGTCTATATTTATTTTCAAAATTTTGGTAGAGTTATTTGAGTACGGAACGTTGAATTAGAATTTAAAACAATACACATATTATTGATTTAATTGCGTGTTATTTTATATTGTGTTAATTTTCTTCTTTTTTTCGTTCACCCGGGGAAGATTTGATGGATTAGAATAATTAATGTTTAAGAATTATATTTCATTTAATAATATTTAAGATGTAATATATATATGATAAAACTAGATGCAGAAAATAAATAAATTCAAACTATTCGTAGGCAGTTGTTTTGGATTAGCTATTTAATGATACGAGGATATGTGACCTATTAAAATCGCTCTGTTTATCAATTTGTTACATTTTAATCTTAAGATTTTAGAAAGATAACTTACTTATTTCAATATGTAATGACGACTATACAGAGTCTGAAACCGCTTTCTTACTACCTCCTATTTCTTCTGATTAAGTTCGTTGCGGGCACAGCCTGTGCGTCATTGACAGCTGCATTATTAGTTGATTATTCGATCAAAGGACGCCACTGTTGATCCTGGTGAACAGGAGTTGCAGTGGTGGGACCGAGTGCCGAAAATGTTATGACGACAAAGCTCAACTAAGCAAAACTCAACTGTATTCTTCACAGGAAGCCTTTGAAAACCCAAGGATGCTTCAAACGTCATATATAAAACTCTGGTGTCGCTGAACTTGTCAAAATAAAAATAGCTTTTATTTTCTTGGATATTTCTATTTTTCGCGTCGCTTGCTAGATTTAAAGGGGCCTAACCCCGTCTTCAGTCTTCGTTTAGAGATCCTTAGTTTATGCTTTGATTGTCGTCCTCAATGTTACGTGCAAGAATGGTCGAATTCTTTTCCGAAGGGGTATGGAATATCAAAGAGAAGTCGAGGGTCAAAAGAGAAAAGGCAAAAAGGGAATCGCTTGTACTTTTAAGTATTGAAAACTCTCAGTTTGGGTCCTTTCTGTTATGGACCGTCATTTTTGTGCAAAAAAAAAATAGTTTGGTATTTTTAAGCCTTAAACCAATCATAATACAAACTTTTACCTAACGGTGCCTGAATGTGGAGAGATTTTTGTTATAAAGTTTTAAAATATACATCTTACCTACCGCGGAAATACTAAAGTACGTATAAGTGCTTACTAGAGAAGTTGTAGTCCCCGAGCATTATAAGTTAGGCCCACTGGTGTATCCAAGGGGGGGGGGGAGGCTAGGACACTCGGAGGGTGCAGATCCCCCTAAAATCCACTTCGGGATCCACAACAATCCTGGATCCACTACGGGTTAGACCTCTTCAAGTAAATAGGCATATTCTTGACAAGCAAGTTCCACCTATGGGCCAGCGTCACTAACCATCAGGTGAAATTGTATAAAACGATTTTCTGCCACACATTAAAAATAAAACGCACATAAACATAAACTCACGCCGTAGTCCCTCGAGAGGGGTTGGCAGAGGTGCTTGCTGCTTTTTATGTGTTTATGTTGAGTCCCAGTGTGACAGGTTATGAATCTGTCACCACTATCCGGGCGCATTGAGAAACATGGCAGCTTCAACTTATGGCAACCCGAGACTCGAACCCTCGACCTGTCGGGTCGGATCGGTCGGTTATCCAAGGCACGTAACGAACTGACCACGTCCTCCCACATCACACACACACATCGTTGTCGTCACATTAAAAATGATTTGGCCAATTTAAATTTATTAATTCCCAGTTCAGCAAGAACAGAGGAAGAAGGAAAAACACATTGGTGAACAAAGGACAAAACAAATCAACGTGCGGACTATGAATGTTAAAAATTCAGCACTCACACCACAAAACGATTACAAAAATAATACAGTTGAATGTCTGGTTTTTCAGTATGGAAATAATTTACGGATTCTACCGTCAACAAAGTGAGTTTTGAACGGCGCTAGTTGTTTTGTAAAAATTACTGTTACTGTGAAAATGTATAGTTTTGTTTCATCACATCTCAGGTGAGTGGTTTAGGATTTCCCGTACCTTGGTTCTTTAGACATTAATGAGGTAATAAGCAAAGCGTTTGAACTAAATTGTTTGAATTTATACATTTTATTTATCTTAACTTACTTATAATTAATTATAAGTCAGTTACACACATTCTCCACTTTACGTATTTGTAAATAAAACAATAATGTTTTTAGTAAAGTATGAAAGTAGACATCTTTTGAAAAACTATAAAAGACAAAACTATGTAAATGACGCGGGAAAAATATTTAATACGAGTATCTTAGTGTAAATTAATAGTAAGATAATAACTACCGTACCAATAATTACAACTTATTCCTAACAGTAAATCCATGAAGGCATAAAATTGAACATTTTATTACATACCGATTCTTTCTTCGCACTGAAAGAAATGTATTGGCCATAAACTTTGATCTTTATATGACAAGCCCTAAAGTAACTTTCTTATTTCATTTTTATGTAAAAATAAATTATTCGCGAAATGTCCGTTTTTAATTTTATTCCGTTAAAAGCGCATGTATTAACGACTATTGACTTTTAAATTAAAAAGTTAGTATGTAATTTAAACATTTTGACTGAAATAAAATATCTATGCATTTATGCAAAAACATACTTTTTTTTGTCTCCAAAGTTTGCCAACTCATCCCGAATCATTAGTCTGTTTCGAATTTTAAAAGTAGAAAAAAAAAATTAATTGCTCATTTTGTAAAATCAATATTCATTAATACATAAGACATATGCTGATAAACTGAAACACTGTGAGAAATCCATTTTAAATTGAATATTCGTAGATACATTTTACTTACATACACTAAGCTCCCATTTAATCAAGATAGAAACCGGGTGGCATTACATTCTAAAAAAGTGATTTCCTCTTAAAAAGAATAAATCCTTTTGTATAGATACTCCTTTGCTTGCTGAGTCAGGTAAATGTCAAACAAGAAAAAAAGTATTGCTTTTCACACAAGCGAACACAAAATAAGCGCACTCCTCACCCTTATTGGGAGAGGATAGGGTTGATAATTTACTAGCAGCTTCTGTTAGTGATAGTGGTCCAATGAATGGGGGAAGGCGATTCATCATGTGCATGTATATTTTACAAGCCAACTTTCCACACATCTGTCATACGGTAGGCAGGGTGTTGGCATTCCGATTACGTTGAATTTTAAAAATTCTGAAGCCTATCTCAAATTTTTTGTATCAGGCTACGGTTTTTGAATGGTTTCCTAAAAAATGTAAACTCAATTTTCTGTACGTATAAAAAGTTTAGTTTTTACTGTTAATGACAAGAGAAGTGATTTTTTTTAAAATAAATATAAATATGAATACTATTCTAGTGAATAAATATTTATTAAAATGTAATTCTGCAGTCTACATTAAAGTTACTGAATCGAATTAAATATCCAAGTCTTATATTTTTGTTATATTATGTATATTTTTTTTTATTTTCCTTTAATTTTTTTAACACCTCACAAGAAGAATGTTATTATAAAAATAATAACGAAAATTTCTTGAGTTTACCATTTCTATTATTATTTAATTAATAATTATAAAATATTTTTAAAAACTTATACCACCTCTCATCCGCTTTCGAAGAAAACCTCAAGAATCCGTCTATTTTCAAGCCTTTTCAGTGGGAAATGTGAATTTTCACGTCATAGGTCAGGTCGTATGCTATTTCGGGAACCAACACCGTAAGGGGTTCCACTCCACTGTTTTTATTTAAAGTGGAATTAAATTGCCCCAACGTTAAGAATCTCTCTCTAACATCGTAGCTTGATGCCAGATAAATGTATAAAAGGAATTCTAGCTAAGAGGGTAGGTAAAATTGAACTTCACCGCTATTAACAACAGTTAGTGTTTATCCTAAATTACCTTTATAAATTTAGTTTTGACATTTGATGATGATGTTTCATACTTTTTATTTTGTGATCGGATGTTTTTTCGTTTATGAATCAAAATCGGTTGGTCTTTGAAGAAACAAGTCAAACCTATTCTAATGAACAATTAATTTTAACACCAAATCTTAAGCCAAGTCAACTGTATTAATTGATACACGTTCAACTATAGTACACTTGCCGATGTTAAGGATAACTGCACCGGGCTCCAGGAGCGCCGCAATCCATTCAATAATCTAGGGATGAATTGTATGTAACTAGTCCTTGAAACTTTTCCCTTCCCTCGAAAATAACAGTGCTATGGGGAGGTACAAATGTAAAACGTATTTCAATTATAAAGGTGGCTGACTTGTATGTAGTATATACATTCAAGTCAAACACCAGTCCTTTTCGTTTCCCTGTAGCCGGATAAAAAAGGAAGTTTATTTCGCAGACAAAAGCAATAACGTTCCGTGCCTAAAATAATATTATTTTGGCCGGCAATGACTACCAGGACCACGTAGCCTGATAGCGACAGTCAGAATTAACAGACACGTCTCTATTTCGCATGCAATAAACATGATTTTCCAATGAAATAGATAGTGCTATAATTGTACAACGTACTAGGAAGGCATATTCAAAGGGTTGCACTTAATGAGTTTTACTTAGATATTAGGTTAACCCAAACGTTTTCATTGCCTATGATCCCATCCCTATTCAAAGCATATATTGTCAAGTAACTATGTTAGTCATATATCTTGGATGTCACAGACTATTGATTAGTGAAATTGATAAAGCCTGATATGCATAATGCTCCTTGAGCCACGTCAATTTACTCGTAAATTAAACAGTTCGTATTCTATAGCATTTTTCATAGGTAATGTAGAACCATTTACTATGCTTTCGTTATTATTTTTCATTCATAGTTAACAACCCAAGTTAACAATTAGGGTTCGTACTAGGGTCTCTGGTTTCTCGACCTTTTCCGAGCCACGGGAATTCTCGACCAGGATTTCTCGAGATTCTCGAGAAATATTCAATAAAATGTAATTTTTAATATAGGCTTAATAAATGATCAGAGTAGACATTGAGATCAATCACATGAAATGGTAAATGAGTTCGTACTTTGATTGCTAAATAGTTGCCTGGAATTTTATGTGGCTTTATAGTTCTAACTGTAATTGAGTTCAGTCTCAGTGGAATCATTAAAATCTGAAATAATGGAATTTACAAAACTGCAAGCGAATCCAATGGATTTTTTCCCAGACTAATTACAGCAGGAGGTACCTATCTTATTTAAGAAGAGACGGCAAAGTCTTTGTCTACACCCTTTTTTAGCGGATTTATTTTAACGTAAGCTTCTAAAGGGATTTTTCTATTTTCAAAAGTATTTTTTTCACTATCTGCAGAAGAGAATTTTTAATAAAAGCTTGAATGTTAACGTTAGTTACTTATGATGTTGATTAAACTAGTTGAAATGTTAAAATGAAATTTACTTTTTATAGTTCTTTTTTAATTACTATTATTTCCCTATTCTTTAGTATCAGAAATCGAATCCAGCTATTCAGCTGTGCAAATTGTATTTTGATTACAAATAATACATCTTGTTCACCGCTTGAAGAATTCAGATTTTTTTTTTTGTATTCTCCTAAGCATGTATTAATGGTTGGTAATCATTAAACTTTATCACAATTTTTATGGAATCACAATAAATAAGGAATCCTGGTATATTCATGTTTTGATGTATTTTTAGGCAATCCAACTGCAATTAATCAAAGCAAACGGAATCGAAATCGGTCCTTTGATATAGACTCAAGGTAATATCTTAGTGTAGAGCTATGTCAATGTGTGTGTTGTGATGTGGATATTATTATGATTATTGTCTATCTTTAAGCTACGATTTCATGGACTAGCAAGCAGAGCTAGAAAGACTCATTACAGCCCGTCGGTTTACGTTGAGACTCAATCTTATACATTTTATAATAAATCATACATTTTCTGAAGATCATTTCTGATTTCAATAATTTCAAATAATTTATTATAATTTAACTCATAAAGCATTACCTACATTGATGTTCTAGAAAATTCTAGATATTTTTTCATTGAGATTTTCACTGTCATCTTAGACTTTGAGACGTACAATAATAGTAATAAAGTAGTTTCTAAATCTTAAAACTATCGCAGAGTAACGTATTTCCCTACGAGTGAATGAGGTTGCCAATGACATTAACTGGATCTGCTGTAACTGCCTACCATCAGATGGCCAAAATATTGGTTTAATATAAATTTATAGTTATTGGTACCTAAAAGTTGATCTTATTCTGGTCCCTGAGTTTGTAAGTAATATCGAATAAATCCCAAAAAAAAAACAGCAATAAAAAAAATGGAAATCAAACTCTCTTTTTTTATATTTTATATATTTAATACGAGAAAAAGTGTACAAAAAGGTTCATTATGCTTAAATATGCGCCTTCAAAATGATTATATTATGTGGTGACAATTAAAATCACTCCCCCGTGATTACGAGTCCCATTGTCAAAACAGTTCTGTAATATATTAACTACGTTTCGTCGAATCTGGCAGGTAAGAAATTTACTTAGAAAAAATCCAATTAGATAACCATTCTTGTATTAAGTACGAGTATTTAGATGTTTCTAAAAAAAAACTTACTACAGAGAAATCTTATATTCCTTTGTTGCAATCAACAAAATGAACGTTTTTTTACCCCGACAATGTCGAGGGTTATGATTTTGGCACCGTATGTATATACCAATGTTACCTCGTAGCGCCCAATCTACTGATTTCGACAAATGAGGTATCGTTAGAAAGGTTTAAATCATCCGGGTGACATGGAATATTTAATTTTTAATAAAATCCAAGATGGAGGCGGACGTACTTCATAAGGTAGGAGATGAAAAATGTATTACATAGTCGGGGTTTTAGTTTTAACTTTTTAAATCCACTGTGATGCGCAAATAAGCACATACAGGTTTGCTGTACCTTAAAAATATACTGTTTGAACACTCCTTCAACAGTGTTGATATCATCATGAACTGAAGAATACCGTAACGCAGTTTTATGAAAACTTTTTATCCGTCATGTGCAAACAAGCAGACTGTTCTGATGAACAATACGTTTTGCCAGTCAATTAAAATCTAGATAACCCTAGCCGTCTAGTTATTTGTATAATTAGATAAAATAGTAAATCCTCGTGGCTTTTTAAAGTTGCATAGTGTTAGCAATAAATAGTATTTTTATTATATTTCTATAATATTCTCTTGTAAAAACTTATAGCTCTAAATCTTACCCATGTAACCGGTGAAATCCGAAAAAATACAGAACTTTTAACGACCTTAACACTGAACTTTTCCGTAAAAACTCACAATCTTCCTACGAAGATTTCCGATTTTTCGCGTAAAGAGTTCGCGGCATTAAGTGCACTCATCTGAGGAGACGTGCGCAGCATCCGACATCCAGATGGAAACTGGCGCGAAAACTCTCGCAAATTGCAAACTCCATGCAAGTACAAGATCCCTGCGACCTTTATGGTGAAAATAACGCGAAAAACTAATTTAAAACTGGAATGTACATGTTGTAGATATTAACAGGAAAGACCTTTGTACACCCTTAAAATTATCGGTTATTTTCTGAGTTCACGAATAAAGGAATGTCAGTTTTAAGATTTTCAAAGTAAGGAAGAAATGTAGAGTACTATGACGTCTGTGAGTACCGGACTTAAATACAAATCCCATAAACCTTTGCCTCCAAAAATAGTTAAACGTGAAACCTATTTCCAATTTGAAAATAATCGTAATTAAATTGCCACAGCCACAGCTAGAAAATGCCGGAAATTTTAGAACGAAATTCAACGTTGGAATATTGGGAATCACTGCTCATGTCACCGTCGTTCATTGCGGTTGCTCTAACCATGCGTGTGGGTTCCATTTAAATTGCTTATTTTTTTACTGCCTAACGCTTACATGACACTGATTTTTCATTATAAATAATCGATTGTTTAAAACCAAAGCTTTACGTAAAACATGGACTAGAATTAGAAGTGACTACAAAAACATATTGTGTCACTTGATAAACTATTTTAATATTTTAATAATTTAAATTTGACTACATTTTTAATTACATTGACGATTCATAATATTTTTCTAAAACTTTTTTGAAATAAGTTTGATTGATTTTCACTTATGTGTTTGCTATGTGTGTTTTTATAACAATGCTATAAAAAGCCAATTAGGTTTGAAAATCTTAGTAATCAAATTAAACATGATTTTACGTTTTAGGTAATTTCTTAAAGGAAACCAGAACAAGCGTTGCGAAAATTACGAAAAAATGACGTCCCTGGTATGGGCCCTTGAATGCTAAAATTATTTATGTTTTTATTATTTACCAGCAACAACAGAAATAGACATTCTCTGAAAATTTCATGAGTAAAGACTCATATTATGATGATGAGTGAGTGTTATGGTCCATTAGATATAGCCCACTCACAGTCAGACGGACGCACAACGTAGGCTTAGTAATAGTAAGCTAAAAACGCGATTTCAACCTTTGATTTATGTGTAGTTACAATCGACTGCCAGCCAGAAATTCGTAAGAGGAGAGCCTCTGAAAGGCTGGGGAGCTTTTTTGCTCGCAGAAACGCAACGTACCATTAGATGTCAGTGTCCTGCTGTAAGACGGTAAATCTTCAATCCAACTGCAGGTCCAGGTTAAGGTAAAAAGTCAGTTATTAATTGATGGCCACTGTGACGCAGAAATATAAACAGCCGATTGCTACGCTAGAGGTTCTATGGGTGGGGACAGAACTTTGTGTTATTTGCAAGACGCATTGTTTCGCTCACCGGTTTTGGATGCAGTATATTATCTTTGTAGTTTATACCATATCGATTCTTAGCACTAGTTGCTAGATCTTATTGCAAGACTGAGTCTAATCCTAAATCTCCTAAATCTAATGAAAGGTTGGCTAGTAGGTATTTAGTTTTGTTGCTAAACTGTAAAATAAACAACTTAGCTTTTATGTTAGAGAGGATGGTAACCCAAACTAAACATTTGTTCTATTTAAAACAACTTGGTAAACCAAATTACAATATCTCTAAGACAGGGTTTTAATTGGGAACTTTGAAAGTTGGCTCAGTTACAGACTTAACGTAATTTTCTTAGGTTCAAATTGTATTAGGTCTCTTGGAATTCTCAATTCGGTGTCACCAGAGATGTAAAGGAATTATTTGGAAGCCAGCACATTGATGATTTTAAAGGGTAACTGCTAATTAGATTATCTATCATAGTAATTTCACTTCTCTCTAATATCTCTTTGAAAATGCGGTAACGGATTGTAATTTGTATTTGGATTTGTATTTTGATTTTGTTTGTATTTGGATTGTGATTGTAATTTGTGAATTATAAAAAAGTGTCCCACAACCATGTTAGTTATAAAGTTGGATAATAAGAATTACTATAACACCAAATAGTATGATTTTTAATGAATATGATGTAACTTATGTAGGTACTGATAAATACTCAAATTCATTCATTCAACGTACAAAACGAAACAATAATGTAGAAAGTACCGCCGGATATACTCGTAGCATAGAACGCAAGAGTGTGATGAATTCATTCGTGATCAGGATTTACAAATAAGTTGATTTTAGAATCCATGCCTCGCACAACTTCGATGTAATCAAGTAAACTTTAAAAGTTATCTGAGGTAATATTATGTAACTAATTTTAAATCTAAATAAACTATTATTTCGTAGTAATATACTAAAATAAATCCGAATCAACCTAGGCGATATGTTTATTCGGTGCTATATTCGTGTAATTTATTTGCTATAATTTTATGCAACACTTCCTGATTTTCCACGCCTTCGCATAAACAACTTACCATATGTACTTTCAATCGTTTTTCGGTAAGAAAATTTCAGTATAAATTTTTAAAATGTATTCATAAAAATGTGGGTTAAATTTTTGAGTGGAACCCATTTTTTAACAAGATCAAATTAACTAGAGAAAATCCGTCTAGCTACAATTTTACCTGATGATAAGTGGCGACGAGGTCGAAGTTAGACTTCGCTAATTTAGAGAAGTAGTGCTCGGAAAACACACCCGTTGCTAAAAGGTATGGACTGTGTGTCAACATGAATATTGAAGTTGTAAAACTAAAGGCTCTGATACCTCCAGACTTTTACAAAGTCAATATTTTACAACAAAAAAAGATACACAGAAAAAGCATTACAAAAAACAACGTATTTATGCAACATTTCCTATTTTAAGGTTAAATTTGGTGAAAAACGCTCGTGCCATGTAGATTTTCCTAAAGATTGGAGTTGATAAACGGCTCTCTGCTGGTATTGACGATCTACCAGGACTGACAAACAACTTTCCTGCCATTGGAATTTCAATGAAGGTTTCCTACGCTCGACAAACACTATACATCCACTTTATTTCTTTCATAAAGCATCTTTGAATAATTTTGTTCAAAACTTTAACGAAAGGAAAATTTGTGATGCTTTTAGAGAATTTGTTATAAATTAGCATTTTTTACCCTTCCAAAGCATTGACGTGATTTAAAATAAAATATTGCATGGAAATAATATTGCATGAGGATTATTTAATAATTTAATCCTAAACTAAAGTAGAATAATATTAAAGAATCCTAGAGAAAAAGCGCATGAAAAAGACATTTTGGATATCTGTGAAAAAGAGTTGGTTAGAAGTTACAAATGTTGATTTTTTTTTTGTAAAACATTACAACATTTGAACTAAACAAAAAACTTATTTTTTTTTTTAAGTTCAGCATCGTGAAATATAGAATATCACAAGAGGTAAAGATAGTCCACACATTTTTATCTTGCTACCTTTGTTTCGTCAGACGGAAAAATCTAAACAAGCTTTTGTTTGAATTCGCGTTGAATAAATCCGTCTTATTTATTTCGCGTTACATAAACAACACGATACGAAATTTAATGACTGACCTTTTTGGGAATTAACTTTAAGCGTAATACGTTGTTTTACAGATTAAAAGGGCACATACAGTAAAAGCTTGATTATGTATTTCTTTGCCCGCGATTTCAGTAGCGTATAATTAATAATAATACTAACCACATCACGACACACATTGAATCAGCCCTACAGTAAGATTGAAGAATTGTGTCGCAGGTGCTAAGACACATGCTATAAACTACATATATAATAATACCGGCAAGCCAAGACCAAGACCGGTAAGCGAAACAATGCGGTTTTCCAATAACACAAAGTTCCAACCCCGTAGGGATTCGAACGCGTAACCTCTAGCGTAGCAGCCCGCTGTTACATCACTGTAAATTGTAGCCGATCTCCACCCTCAATTCCATTCTTAATATTGGTGATACAATTTTTTAAAACCTATTCTTTTTTTTCATAAAGTTAAATCAGACTTGACATTACCTATAAACCAATTTTTTTTTCCATCACCCTATAAAATTATTAAATTTAATTCATTGATATAGTCACCTATGTCAAACAATATCCATGTCACAATTCAGTAGAGCTGCATCAATCATCGTATTCGCGGTCATGTCTACGTTATTATAATCATGTCATCCAGTGAACATCGCTCGTGATATTGGGACATGGTTCGATTAAGCTAACCTGCTGAAATTAATTAGATCAGAAACTAATCGGGTAGCAATTTGTTGCGGTTAACATTTAGTGAGATTTGGAATTTGTTTATCACTTCATCAACTTTTTATCTAAAAAAATTACCCAGACAGTCAGATTCGAGCGCGAGGAATCTACTTTATATTTATTAATATTTTAGATTTACGAAGATTGATATTTTCGAGCAAAAAATACTAAAGAAAGTCAAGTCAACTCTGTTATCTTTATTTGTTGTTATGGCTGTGACAGAAATTTCGAGAAAAAAATAATGGTGTTTTAATCATGAGTTATTAGATACAGCCCGTTGACAGACAGACGCACAGATCAGGCAATAAGGTCCCATTGGCATTTTATGAGAACGGAACCCTGATTATTCTGAGTACATTGTTTTGCCACATTTTTATGATATTAAATGATAAATCTTTGGCCACGTCTGTACAAAATGTTGATTGTAGTATGATAATTAAAAAAATACAAATGACCAAAGAAAGTTAGAGTAATGTTTTGACTTTTTCCCCGCAAAAAGTCGTTTCTGGAGTAATCTCTGTTTCCAAGAACATTTTGTTCTAAGATAACCCTTTCTCAAAGGAGGAATCTCCAAACCGTTGATTAACTCAATGCAATGCAAAAGGTTTTAAAAGCCTAAATTTCACGGAATAACTCTTTCACTTCACAGCGTTAGTGAGCCAAAATGTGTCTTCTAGTCTTACAATAAGGTCGGAAAGGGATCGGGTGCAACAAGCAACAGTCATGGAACATTAAAAGACGCTGAGAAGACAAAGGGCTGATCCTTACACCCTCATCAGGTATTTTGCTGAACAGAAAGAGAAACAACGGTATAAAAACAAACTAGTCACGAATCCATCGCAAAAGGTCCCCAATTAAAGTGATCTAGCAAAAAGATTTGTTCAATTAAGGAAGTTTTATCAAAGGAAACTAAATTCATTTTATTTAAGGAAAGGCTAGGAAGATTTGCGGACCAAACTGTATTGGGCCTATTTGGAGCTCATATAGTTACAGAAATCAAAGCTTAATAATCTTAGATGAGTGAGTGAAGTTCTGAGTTTATATTAACAATTTGTCGGTGGTAGTGCAATTCCACATAACTAATATTAGTATTGTAGACACCGCGGAACTACAAAAAACAATATAATTAGAAAAAAACAATTAATGAAATAAGAATAGTTAATTATGTTTTTGTGACGCCTGGCTTTTGTACCTACCACCCTCCTTTCTTTATCTGCCGTTAAGCACTTTGCTGTGTTTCGGTTTCAAGGATTGGAGAGCCAGTGTAATTGCCAGAGGTGTAACATCTTTACCTCTACATAAACAACGCGTTGTCGGTGCTCTTGGCGTAGTAGACATAATGGGCATCGTCGCGTCAATGGGCGGCAGATTCACTTTCTATCAATATGTCTTTGTCTGTATTTTGGCCCATTTTGTAGTATTAAATAAATAATACTTCCACAGTTAGTTGCGTGGCATTGTACTGTCAAAGAGGAATTGTATGTTTGTATGTGTGAATAACTCGAGTATTGTTCATGGGATCGTCGTTAAATTTAGTAGGCGAATTGAAACAGAAAAAAGAACGATACTTGAGCCAAATCGGTCAAGAGGTTATCGAGATATTATGGGCCACGAGTTCACAATTCGAAGCGAACCACTAGTCTTTATGTAAGTACAGCTTAAAGTATAAATATTGCTGCAAAATCGCAAAACAAATCCAATGCCTTATGCGTTGTTATTATAATAAACAGGTTTTACAGCTTCTTCGTTTGGTGTAGTCATACACCGAACGAATTATTTACTACATAAATCGTAGCAATTAAACCGTAGAAGAGTGATGTCGGGACTGACTACGAAACGTAGCAACAGAATAGGTAAAAGTTTCTTAATTTTTAATTACTTCAAACTGAAACATTTACATTCTATTCAAAAAATATCCCGTATAAAAATCGATTCTTAACAAATCCACTTTTTTCCAAGCAACTTTAGCAACGCAAGTAAGTTGTTAAATTTTAATCTTTTAAGGTCAGCGTTTCTTTAGAGATTCAGCTCCTCATTTCATTATTTTTAATTTATAGTCCTGGAATAAATCCTACGCACTAAAGAATTACATCGGCAGTTAAAACGGTCATAACTTAAAAGGGCCGTAAACCTTGACCTACAGTGATAATTACAAAGAAAGGCAAAATAATAGCTGAGACGTTATTCTGAATCTTTATACAAATAAATAATATAGTTACTCACTCCTCGCTTATTGACTCTCCTGCTATATGATCGACTTTAAAAATTGTGTCTAAAATTTAAAAAAGGACAGGTCTGGATCAGAGATAGTTTTTTTTTTAAATTAATCCTCTTTAAAATGTGGATGACACTAAAAATTAAGTTTATTTGTAAATATAATAATACGGTTTTATAATGCATCGCCTATAATGTTTAAGGAATTGCCCTTTTCTATCTTCAAAAGGAAAATAAATCAAATATTTTGAATTTAAAAAATAAATTGGAATAATTATTGGTACACTGGACACTTGATAATGTAAAATAATTTAAAGTAATTTTTGTGGGACCTTTCAAATGATTTATAGTATTGATTTCAGTTTTTTTTTTCTTTTGACATTGTATTAGCGTAAAATTGATTATTATTAACTTCATCAACCTCTTATATTTGTATGCCTTTATGGTAGATTTTTCTTTGACTAATTATAATGTACGATATCTGTATAACGAAAAATCTGAAAAATAAACGATTTATTATAATTATTTAAAAAAATAGTTCACAATATGATTTACGCTTTGTAGAATAATCAACCCGCTCGTGATACTCTCGGTGTGCCAAACGTCATAATTAACAATCAAGCGATCCGTTCTGAAAAATCTTAAGGCTTATTAAACTTTTAAATTAAAATCCAAGGAACCGAAAAGTCGTTTACACGTAAGTTTATAATAGTGACCATGGAATTATCTTGAAATGTTTTCTCTAAATCTTTAATTCCGAGTACCTGCTCAAATTTCAGTGACATTAAAACTTTTCAATTTATAAACTTTCTTCCCTGTCGGCTGATCCTTACAAGAGTTTTGATGAGACTGAGATAGAGTTATATCAGGATCGTCACCTCTCTTCTTTCTCTGTGAAAACTATAGAATAAATTTGGGATGTGGTCGTGTAGACGTAAAGGGCAAAGTGGGGATTTAGCTTGATTTGTCTATTGCGATCACGGCTAAACGGACCTTTCTAGAAGTTTCTCTAACTAATACTTTAATACACACGGTGGAGTTTGACAAACATTAGCTAAGTACAGAATAAAATAAGGTCAATGTCTCAAATTCTTGACTTAGACAAATCTGACGTTTATCAACTAGCTGTCTAAGCTGTGCATTAAAAAGAACACTGAATTGATTACTCTTTTACATTAAAAGAAATCTTAGGTAATGACAAAACTGATATAAAAAGTTGAGGACGTAGTAACTCAGTTTGTTACGTGCCCTGGTTAACCGACCGACCCGACCCGACAGGTCCAGGGTTCGAGTCTCGGGTTGCCTTAAGTTTTAGCTACTTTGTTCCTCAATGTGCTCGGATAGTGGCGACAGATTCGCAACTTGTCACACTGGAACTCAACATGAAGATGCGAAATGCAGTGTTTAACAACTCTGCCAACCTCCCTCGAGGGTTTATGGCGTGAGTTTATGTTTTATATATATTAAAAAGAAGTAAAAATTCGGCCTCAGGGTGCTTACTATGATCTCATATGTAAGGCTGGGCAAAAAATTAACTAAGTAAGCATTTCATACTGTGAGCTTTTACTAGCCGGGCTCGCGGTCATGCAGTTTTACGAAGACTTTGATGAGTCAATAACCATTCACCGAAATGTTCGGTTAGTATGCTTTAAAAGACTTAAAAAGCCGGTTCACTTAAACTGCTCGAGATTGGGATAGTTTAAAAAAAGGGAACCTAATTCAATTTCTTATAAGGGAAACTATGAGAATTTTACTGCCTACATGCATTAATTAACCAGCAATATCTTCCAAAAACAATTTCTACAGAGGTTTCAACGCACCTAATATGCCAGAGAAATTAATTAGTATAATCAAGTGCGAATTTAATCAAACACGTGTTAAAGCCTTGATTTTAACGAATATTACACAACTATCAAA
Organism: Choreutis nemorana; assembly: GCA_949316135.1. NCBI lineage: Eukaryota > Metazoa > Arthropoda > Insecta > Lepidoptera > Choreutidae > Choreutis > Choreutis nemorana. Next base: position 3,546,956 of record OX438597.1, on the reverse strand, counting down.
TTGTTATGTAAAACAAAATAACACAACCTGTCTAATCTATTAATCTATTTATATTTAATTTCTTTTTTCCCGCTAATTTATTCGCTAAAAAATCGTATTTGTGCCAATGTCTACCTTGAAATTTATTTTAAAAATATGTGTTTTTGTAATTCAGATAAGTAGCTTCAAATATTACCTCCTGCAGGTTAAAAATGTGACCGAAAAGCCTTCATAAAAATAAAAAAAAAATGGACAAATCAGACACAGATCCGGTTTTTTGGTGTCAGAGATGGCCTTAAAGCCATAAAAACTACCTCTTTATAATATTTTCACAGTTTTTCTTAGGCGTAGGTCTTAATACCTCGACGGCATATGAAATCTGTCGCAATAGTAATATAGTTACAAATTTCTTTTAGGTCTCCGACGAATAAAAACACAATTTTACAATAACTTTCCTTTTGTTTTAATAAAATTGTAATATATTCCTACCTAGTTCCTAAGGGAGGAATACGTTTGGCATGACTCCAACATAATAAGGTTTCTCATACATTTCAAACAATACTTACGTAATTTTAGCAACACAAACTTCATTTTCAGATGTATTATTAACTTTTTGCCCGCGCATAAATTTTTATGCCTGATAAGTTACTTAAGATTTGATTTCACGAATACATTATTTTATCATTATAAACGGCTGGAGTAATTCATAACTAACTGTACAGTTAGCGCAAAATTTTCTGTCTCGAGTTACCGTGGAATCAGATGCCGAATGCGGTATTCCCGGACCTATACGACATGGGGGCCATCAAAATAAGGGTTTCTCCTTTTTAAAAGGTCGGCAACGCATCTGTTGATTTATTTTCGTATCGTCGGTATAACTTACCATCAGAGCCCGTTAGCCCCCAATCAGAATTTTAAAAAAACTTCATTTTTGTTCCTTTCCCTAGTACAAGATACAAATTTTCAAGCGAGTTCATCACATTACGATCCTATTTTGTTTGTTTTGTATGTTTTTCTTCATTATTTGTGTCTAATATATGAGTACATTTTATATGCTACAGTAGAAATGCATCTTCACTTACAGTATACAGAGGTGAAGTTTATATGAAAAAGGTTAGCGGTATTTTTGGCGTTCCAGACATCAAGGACATTGTCGTGTCAATAGGCGGATGTATCACTTTCCATCAGGTAAGCCGTCTGTTTGTTTGCCCGTTGATGTTGTTTAAAATTGGTTCAAAATTTCTCCGTCTTGAAATTTTTAATCCAAAATTTTTGAAGAAGGAATTTATCCCCTTAAAATGTAATTATTGTCTACTTTTGAATATGTGAAGCCGGTCGTCATTTTTTGGTTAAAAATGCAATATAATAGGTTTTCACTCGTCGCCGATGATACGTATATTTACGATTTATAAGTATATTTAAAATTAACTTCACCTTTTCTCAGCGGGTAGACATGAACTATATAAAAATAATAATAATAATAATAACCACATCACGACACACACATTGACTCAGCCCTGCTGTGAGTATCGTAAGAACTTGTGTCGCAGGTGCTAAGCAACGATATTGTATATACTAAATAGATAAGAATACAACATCCACCGGTAAGCGAAACAATGCGTCTTGCAAATAACACAAAGTCCCGCCCCCGCCGGGATTCGAACCCGGAACCTCTAGCGTAGCAGTCGGCTGTTTACACCACTGCGCCACCGAGGTCGTCAAAACCATGGTTTGGTATAAAACCCTATTTTAGTTTGCGTGTTTGTCGTCTTATTTTGCAGTTGCAAAACGTATGAGAAAAATTTGCTTGCGTAAACTTAAACATCTCTTAATATTTCCACACAAAATATTTACAAATTTTATATGATTCGGGACACACCCGCCACTCTGTCCCACCACTGCAACTCCTGTTTATCAGGATCGACAGTGGCGTCCTTTGATCGAATCAGTTGTGCAATGACGCACAGGCTGTACCCGGACACCCTACCGGCTGTCTTGGGACCCGCAAAGAACTTAATCAGATGAAATAGGAGGTAGTAAGAAAGCGGTTTCAGTGGTTTCTTTTTAAATTTTATATCAAGTTTTACATTCTTAATTTTCCATTTTTCGTTTTCCATGTGCTTTGTGTAAAACCATATAAGTGTAAAATCTGTCGTAAGTATTGATCCCGTACAATATTAATAACATCAATACAAAGTCCCTTATGTAGTAAAACCGGTTTGATCGAAAACTTATTTTATGCCCGTAATAAAGATATTATTTGTGTTCGGAGACATTCAACCCCGATTTCATAGTTATTAAACATCTATTTTTATGTTCAGCAATAAATGTTCAGTTCTTAATATGTTTTTACTTGTTGTATTGAATATACTATGTATTTATTAAATCTACTTGCATTTGTACTTTTGTCCTCTTCTCTGAAACAACACTAAGTAGATAAGTAAGCCAGAACTTTATTCAGAATGTTTTATATTTTTAGGGTTCCGTACGACCGATTAAAAGAATAGGATTTCAACAATAAACTGACCCTACAAGGATAGGATCAATTTATTGTCCGTATGTCCGTCCATCAAGACCGAAGACTGAAGAGATATCAAGCTGAAATTAATATTAAATACTTTGGTGCACAATCCTTTCTAGCATCAAAAAAAAAAACTTCTAAGACAACGCAAATCAAAGATATAGATACAGATTTTAATTTTTAAATGGAATCAATACCTATAGAGTACTACCCGTTGACCTGGAATCGTGTAATTTGGCAAAAAGCAATATCATAGACTACAATTCAAGAAAAAAAGTAGTGAGAAAATAGAATCGGAAAGAATATTCGATACATAAACGAACTATTTACATAGGGACCTATAAATTTGCACGGAACCTTCGGTGCACGAGTCTGACTTGCACTTGACTTGGTTTATTTATGAAACCTTGTGAGTGTTTAAGTACAGTAAGAGTCACAGATAAAGAAATTTGGACTCCATGTTTGGAGCTTTCATCGCAATTTTATATGAATACTGAATTATGTTTGTTTTTCATCAATTTTATTAATGGAGTGCGAAGTAAATTAAAACAACTGTAGTAAATTCTTTAAATTTATTAAAATAGCTTCCAGTGGCGACACCTTCTGTATTTTGTTTTACTATTTTCGTTTAATGTATTTTCAGTACATAACCGTAACCGCTTTCAGGAATATTGTTTAGTTCTTAGAATTCTGAGTTACCAAACATTTGACTAGATGGCGTTTTTTATGAATGTTATAATTTGGCATTCTCTTTAAAATTTTGAGCAGCATCAGCATTAAATACATCAAGTAGTAATTTTCTAAATTCTTCATCTTTCACACGGTAAATCACTCTTACGTTTGCGTCATCTTTGTCAACTAAAGTGTTTGTATTGATTCCCCTTTTTTCACCTGGAAATATTAAATTAAAACATGGCAGTTATTAAAAGGAACGACTGCTTGAAAAAAACTTACATGCCGAAAACCGGGAAATACTTTAGGGTTGTATACCCAAAAGGTGTAAATGCGTACTCCCGCTGTTCTTTTAAACTAGGATTGTCACCCCATGCAGTAGTTTCAGAACCTTATCACATAACATTTCTATTTTCAATAAATTGTCATAAAAGTGGTAGGATTTTTTGTGAAAACCTATTGAAGTACACACCACACATGATGATATCGTTTTTGGAGTACTTGTACTCCTGCACGAGCCCCGGTTCTATCACCACAGCCAACGCGGTAGGATCCAAGGAATGCCACCATTCACTTCTTTCCAGGGAGATCCTTTCAAACTTGTTCTGCTCCTGGATTATTTTAGATTGTATGGCACCCAGAGTGTTCACTCTCCATTCCTGAGACACAATGAATCAGATTTATGTTTTAGTGATGCTGTTACGAAAAATAGCTATTGTCTATATTCTGTGAGCTTCGTAGAATGATAATAACCTCAATTCAAGCCCACCATCATTTGTTTAGTTTTGTTTTAAGATGACAATTTAAATAAATCCCTAAAGTTAGAAAAACTTTATTACTTTATAGCTATACTTTTGGTGATTTACTAAAACGACTGGATTGCTTCAAAATTTGAAATCGTGACCCATATATCTCAGAAACCCCTTGACTGATTTAGCTCATCATTCGAACTTAAGCACTGTTTAGCCTCATTAAGCTACTTACCAATTTTCACGACGATCCGAGCAACGATACTCGAGTTATCGTCGGACAAACATTCATACACATAAACATACATACACTCTTACATACAAATGCCGGATTGCTACAGTAGATTCTGAGAACTTTGAAAATATGAAACGTATATCGTTTTGTTATTACTTTACAAAAGTATATTTTTAGTGTTCACAGTTCGTTTATAATTCAAGAAAAAGCAATGTTTTAGTACAATAATTGTTGGTGAGCCTAATAAAAATAATTAAGACTTGAAGATTGCAATGTCACTGCTACTTTTATGTCGTCATAGGCAAAATGCAAAATGCTTACTTTAGTCAAATTCAAAGATGCCATGACTTGAGAGAATGGGAATATGGTGACTTTATCAGGAGTTGCGTGTTGAGCGACGATGTGGTAGGCTTCCACGTCCATGTGAGCATTGAATTCAGGATCAGGATTGTCACTACCTACAATCAGATACAATAAGTTTGTGAAGGAATACTTTTATTCTGGAATTTACACAGTTGGGTAAGAGCGACTTAGTTCGCTGGTACATACAATAACTAGCAACTTTTAATTTAAAAAGGATAAATGAATTAAGAAAATGTATTGAAAAACTTGCGGGCAAAAAACTATTTTAAAGCGAAAATTGAAACTAGTTACGGCAATTGCTTAAAGTAAGATTTTTAAGGAACATCTATAATTCTATAAATATCAAAAATCTTCAGCCTTTGGCTTACTTCATCCTATTGAATAGTACCAAGTATCTGATCTATTTTATTGTTTATATAATACAAAAAAAATATCCCAACGACATAGAAAAAATTAAAATTAAGCCTTTAGAAAAAGCGCAACGAGAGATACTTAAGATTACCACATTTAGGCCAATCCTGTTTCCAACCTTTGAATTATATAATATTTGCAGCGTTCTCACAGTCAGGCCTTTATTTTTTCTAAATTCAATACTCATCCAACATAAAACCCCGCCATCGCTATCATTTACAACGAAGCGCCGGAAAAACAATATCTATGTCATACCATCATCCAAATTTCAGTTTACAATAAAAAAAACAATATTTTTCGGGACCTTATTTATACAATAGTTTATGTAAACACGTAACATTGCACGATAAAAAATATTTCGAATGCAAAATTCTAGTTATTGCCTTTTTGAGATCCAAAAATTACTATGAGACGGAAAATTTATTACCCTAACACACTAAAAATCCCTTTAAACAAAAAAAAAAACCATACACACTCACACTCACACCACATTCATACACTCTCACTCACAATCTTTGTCATCACAAATACATTTTCACAGATACTTCTACTTTTCATAAGTAATTTATTTATTGAAATGCTGTTTGTATGTCGAGTATATGTACGTAAGTTATTTTATCTACTCTGTATTAAAGATGAATGTTAAGGGATACTTGGCTATCCTTAATACAGGTTGCTATGTAACCTAGCAACGAGCCAAAGGATGACTCCTTTGTTTGTACAATTTGTTGTACAATGTCAAGTGTATATCATACTAACTACTAATTGCCAGATCTAACCTTGGAAATGAAATTAAATACATTATTATTATTATTATTGAAAAAATTGAAGATCCTATTCCAACTCACAAAGACCGTTGGACTAAAACTGTAGTTAAATTCTTGAGGCGTGTACATGCACCCTAACCTATTTAACCTTGAGCTCGCTCAGTAAAGACGATGCACTCACCAGTACAATGCACACACCAGTATAATGCCTATGTACACGCCTAGTCACAACTATTAGCAGAACAGCCTTCATGAAATGGAATGACTGTATCTATCCTTAACATAAAATAGTTTCCAACAGGAGACCCGTCTGCTTGCCCATGATGTATAAAACTATCAAGAAGAAAAAAAATCAAAGAAACTCACTATAGATATGACCAGCTGCAATGTACAACTGCTTCAGTCGTCCTAAAAATCCAGGATCTACTTTTATGGCTAAGGCTACATTCGTCAATGTACCTATAGTGACTACTATCAATTCATCTGAAACAAACAATTAATTTACATAAAACAGACAATTGAAATCAATAGAGATAATGTAGACTAATAAATTTGCATCTTTGCATAATAGCTAATTGTTATAACAACGTCTTTCTACATTACAAGCTTTCTAATATATTTTTTTGTATATTAATCGAAGATAGTATATCTGTTTTATCCTGATCCACCCAACGGCCTACCGCAGTTCACTTTTTCACCTCAAAGGACGAAGTAAGAACCTTCCTCCTACGAAAATTATAAATTAACTCCCTACCATGTTTTTCCTTAGAGACATGGGGTTCTTCAAGGAGGGCATCAAAAATGTTTACAAGATCGCAAGAGCATGCTAATAGGATCTTTGGTAAGCAGGTCCCGCACCGAAAAAATCCCTTGAGACGGGCTTACGAGTCAATGTTTACGGGGTTTTACCTCGGTGGCGCAGTGGCGACTGCTACGCTAGACGTCCCGGGTTCGAATCCCGGCGGGGGCGTGACTTTGTGTTATTTGCGAGACGCTTTGTTTCGCTTACCGGTCTTGGATGTTGTATTCTTATCTATGTAGTATATACCATGTCGTTGCTTAGTTCCTGTGACACAAGTTCTTACGATACTTATTGCAGGGCTGAGTCAATGTGTGTGCCGTGATGTGGTTATTCTTATTATTATTATTAATGTTTTTTATGTCCTTTGGAATTATTCTGACTTGACTGTTTACCATCATGTGGGCCATGTGCTTGTTTGCCAGCTTAGTGGTATCAAAAAAGAATTCAATTTTAGAACTATTATACCAACCATTATACTTCTTAGATAGTTCAATTAAGGCTAGAACTGCTCCTTGTTTTTCAGGAGGTACTAAGTCAGATATTATATCCCCAGTATCTCCTAGGCCATCCTCTCCATAGTAAGCATTTGTTGTAGGAGTAGTCACGATAGAACCCTTTGATCCTCTATATATGGGAATCTGAAATTATATCGTATCAATTAATACAGCCCTGTAATAAGATATAATCTTGTGTCGCAGTTACCGAGCAACGATATTGTGCTCGTATATATTATTGCTAAAATACTAAATCCAAGACCAGTAGGTGAAACAATGCGCTTTTCAAATGACACAAAAAACGCCGGGATTCGAACAAGGACCTTTTTCCGTAGCATCCAGCTACTGCTACGTCATTCAGAAAAAATATACATGGACAATTGAAAATGAGATTTAAAAGAATTTGTCAAATGAAAATATTTTGTGTAAGATATTTCTTTGCCAGACAAATGTTTTAGATAAGTCATATTACGTTATAATTCAAGGTTGTTAATTCTAACAATGTTTATTGTCTTCAATTATACGCTGTCTACAGTATTGTACATAGCTACTTATTTAGTTGTATTTGTATGCATATACATTATGTACGTATGATAGTCTGATCTTGACATCATTTTCAATTCCATGTCTATGTTTTGACTGAACTGTCGAGGATATGTTAATTGTTCTTTGTTTGTTTTTTAAGCATCTCTTTCCCTCTCATTCTTTATTTATTGTAATAAGAAAATAATAATATTGACCCCAATTCATGTTTCATGCTTTTATTGTTCGTAATATCTTGTGGAGGTACCTACATTTTAAATATTTTGCTTTTTTCTGTCGTTTGTGTTGGGCCAAGCAGATTTATAACAATGGGAACATAGGAACTACTCTTTAGATATAAACTGGCTTGGTCTACATATATGTTTTGCCTTATATGTATGTAGTGTTATTTGAGTGTTTAATATATTGTATTTCAATACGTAATGTTGATGGTTGTCAGATTTATGTTTGTAATAAATATTTTTATTGTTTCTAATTTTTAATCTATCCACTGTTTTGTCTCCTAATAAATGATTAAGCTAGTATGAAATAAGTAACTCACGTCTTGCCTCTTCGCTATTTTTAATATTCTTTGATTGTTCAAACACACGTTATCTTCATTCGTGTTTCCGTTTCCAGTTGTCAGAGCTACAACTTGTGGTCTGAAAAAACAACAAAACATTACGTAAACTTAGTAAAGCCGAAAAATATTAAAAAGTCCTCAAAACCTTTGAAAACACTCTGTTGAAAGAAAGAATGTAAAATTAATTTGAAAAAAATATTGCATACCTTTGTATTTACGAATTTAATCATAAGAAATAGAGTAAGTAAAAAATAGATACTGGACATCCGTCTCAGTAAAAGATGGAAACAGCACTTTACCCAAAGGCAAAACTAAACAGGAAAATATTTTTTTTGTTAGTCTAATAGAAGGATAATGGAATATTAATTCAACGGGGAAAATTGTTACTTACCCATCAAAGTGTTTTTCATAAAGAACTGAAAGAAATATAGCCATAGCATCGTCACCGCCGGCATCGTTGTCTATTACTATCTTTGGCTTTGCAGATGCACTGGAAATAATATTAAAGACTTGATTTAATTGTAATAAATCTGATATGTTGGAACGAGTTACAGAAATTGACTAAGCCCAAATCGAGTGTAAAAATTGTTTTTGAAAAATTAATAAGCTATTTAGAGTAGGTATTAAGATGTTAGTTTTATATTTACGTCGTAACGTTAGATAACAATGGGAAATGATCAACAGCTTATTATATAGAAGCGACCCGCCCTGGCCTCGCACTAATGTTATCCATGTATTATATACATATAACCTTTCTCTTGAATCATAATATCTATTTAAAAAAACACATCAAAATCCGTTGCGAATTTTTAAGATTGAAACATACATATAGACAGCGGGAAGCGACTTTGTTTTATGCTATGTGGTATTATTAAGGTATAAAGAACGGTAATCCGTACAACTTTTGTTTGATTGGAGATGAGTCAAGTAGGTACTTCCCTGACTAACAAGTGGAAACAGACTACAATTTCGTTAGGTTATGGTTTTATTGATTTTGATTGGTATTGAAACCGGTCAATCCAGCATTATTGAATCGTTAAAGACTTTTCGTCCATTCTGCTTTCTTATAACAAAAATAATATTCACTCTTCTTAAAGATTTCTTTAATCATCGCCTGTTCTTGCCTAGAACACGGGGATGACGAGATGGGTAAAGAGAAAGTCTCTCGTGTAGCAAGCCTTCGGTATTTGTTTGAATGAAGCGGGCAATATTTGATCATATTCTAAATTAGATACATAATACCTACTTGAAAACCGGGCAAATCTTATCTTGCTGAAGATTTCACTGCTCAGTTATTTTAACTAGGAGTTCTTTTTATTGTTAAGCAAACTAAACTGGTCACTTAAAGGAATGAAATAAAAATGTTTCTGTGCGAGATAATTCAAAACATTTCACCTACCTTACTGCGAAGAAAAAACTTAAACAACACAATATCACAATACATATAACAAACCTAAGCATTTTACTATTATCGTGTTATATTGACCGCGATATATTAATTTAGTTTATTGTGATAAAATTGGTACGAATCAGTAGAGATAGAAATGGAGGACGTTATATCCGCACCACTTGTGAATGTGTACTAGTAATGATATTTGTATAGATAGTAAACAGAGTAACAGAGATAAAAGTAAACAGAGATTACTAACAATGTGATAGCTCAGTTTGAAGTTGGTTAGATCCTGGTTTCGATATTTTGTAGAGACACAATCCAATATGAAAATTCACATAAAAAGTGGCTATAAAAGTAAGAAATGTTCGATTAAGTGGACCTTCATTGAGGATATTTCTGCCAATTGTGTGACTACGTTTATAAAATATTAAATTGATGAATGTTAAGCAAATACAGAGATTCTGCTCTAAGGTTTTGAATTTTCTATCTATGATTTAAATTTATCTCGTATTGTAAATCGTTCTTATTAACAAATTATTTGAAATTGTCTTAAGATAGTGTCATAGTTCTTAGTTACTGAATAAGTAGGTATGTTTATTTGTATTCTTACCCACTTTCTGCTTACTACAGTCAAATGCCATACTATCTTAGGCCGTTTCCTGATTTGTCGGAACGGTGCCGGATTTCTTTATATACGCGGTACCAAAAGCTAACTAAAAAGTTAAGGGATAAGCGCTATGTTTATATGAAGCATTGGGACCGTGGTACAGAATCAGTACCGCACTAATCAATAATGCTGCAAAAAATATTGGCTTTTAGCTTTTAACCGACAAATTAGGAAACGGCCTAAGACATGTAATTTGATTGTAGCAAGCAAAAAGTAGGTAAGAATACAAATAAACATACCTACTCATAAGCATAAAGTCAAAAATACTGATATTGCTTCGAAACCGTACCGACAAATCAGGAAACGAACTTAATTCGAATTGTTTACAGTTTTCGAGGATAAACAAGCTATTTATAAAGTACGGGAAAACTTGATTTAGGCATGAAAGTACAAACCTACCTTAAAAACCTTATCCTTCTTTAAAAAATATTGAAGATTAAAATAAAATATTTTGTTTACTTACTCAAGAAGAAGGTATCTCAAAAGGTACAACAAATGCATTGTTAAATAAATCCTGTTTGCTTCAACATAATTTTTGAAACTGTTGATAACGAAAGAAATGTAGTTGTGAAAGAAACCATATCACTCACAAACTTAATTTGAAAATGTAATTACCTATTCAATTACTTTAAACATTAATTATAAACAATGTTGGTCATAGCACACCGATCAAATCGTTAAAGGATCAACACCGTACATTTTATTTGGATGAATTTATTTAATGCAATGCACACTTAAAACATCGTAACGGCATCGTATCGCCGCGGCGAGACGTTGACGTTGCGTTTCCGAGATGAGCGTTATCGGATGTTTAGACTGAAATCAGAATCCTCAGTCAATAGAAAGTTATGTTTCTACCTAATCCTAATTATGCCCATCTCTAACTGTGTTAAATTCAAAATTAATTTAGTGTATTTTTACATCCGAACCAATAAACTGAATTAGATGTAATTTTGGATACAGATAAAAGGCGTTTAGATGAATGAATATTACTAAAAATATAATAATATTAAAAGGAAATAAGCAGATGGAGTCGCATGCAAATGTTAGTTGCATATACAAACCTAATTTTTAATCAGTTTTTCATTAACAATTTAATTTAAATCGGTCTCTGAAAAGTTTATTTTTAGCTGCATTAGTTTTATCAAAAGAAGCTTTAGCGAACGAAAATGAGTTCAAATTACTCATATCCGAAATGACTTAAAACTGTTATGCTGCTACCCTTTTTTATTTTATAGGACAGTATTGTTCCTGTGTAACAACAACAACCAGTATCGAACATGGCTTACAAAAAAACACATCTTACTCGAAGCTTCAATACCAAATAGCGAGTTTTCTTACCTTGTCATTATCACAAATCGATATTGTTACGGAATGGGCGGGAATCCTTTGTCACTTTCACTCATCGAACTGAAGAAATTGCAGAATATATTGTACTCACGGTTGCCACAGAGTATGTTGTGTGTACTGGTAAAAGAGATGTCAATCGCAAAAGTGAGAAAAGCGCCACCACGTGTTCATATGTGGAACTACTTATAAGCTCACTTGTCAATAACTTGTTTGTAAATGTGCATCTATGAATGTATGTTTAATAAAATAATCAATCGACAATAAAATCAGAGACCTTAATTTGATAATTATATTCTTTGATATTCTTCAAAGTTTAAACATGTTTTCTTTGTCACTGTGCAGCAAGGTTCATGTTAAAACTAACAAGTAAACAGTATGTACTTAAACTAATTTACTGAAGAATGAAAAAAGTTAATAATGAAACTTTAAAGCATTCAAAACAATGACTTACTAAATGTGACGAAGATAAACTTTATTTTAATAAATATTTTTCAACGCCATCTTTCGTTACATTTAGTAAGCTTAGTTAACATTTTTCTTTTGACTGTTTGATACATAAACATTGGAAATTTTACTTCTATAGCCGGAGTAAATATAGTAACCGGCTTATAAATACTAACAATGAATACGTCATACTAAATTCAACATTGTTAGAAGGTTAAAGATCGACACATCTTAATTGTTTAAGTATTTCTATATGCACAAAATACAGATGTTATTTCAAAATAAACCTTATGTGCAGGCAATAAAATATAACATGAGCCATTTTTTGTTAATATTAGTCCTTGTTTGCTAAGATTTCACTATAAAACAATAACAATTGAAGTCATTCTTGTGTACTGAAGCACAATGGAAAAAACAAACTATGCACGTGAATATTGTCAATATTTTGTTACTTATTGTTTAGAAAGGTGTTAACTAAAGTGAGGGATCTCAGAGAAAATATTATTATTCAGAGAGGTTCATATGAAGTTTTTTCTTTGAGTTTTCTCTCTTCATGTTTATTTCTAGCTTATTTGAGAGTTCAGTATCATAATTGATTTAAACATATCTTTATTGTATGACCGTTTTTTTGTAGGAACGCTTTTTTTTACTTTTTTTTTTAAATTTTAGCAAAGTTATTCCAACTTGTGAAAAACGTTCGACTTTGGTTCTGTTACTTTTGACAGGTGTGTACATGGACATTTTTTCAGTGTGTTACCTCGAGTTTGCTCAGTAAAGAAGCTACGCACACTAGAATGACGTGCATGTACACGTAAATCACAACCATAGCGTACCCTCTTCATGAGATGGAATATCTACGTATATGTCAGACTGTTCATTAGTTAAAGTTAAAATAAAAACTAAGTTATAAAGTTGAAGGGTTCCGTTCCATATAATCCTCTAATTTTCAACACTATGTACTCAAAAACATACCTTCATTGACTCATGGACGTATTGGGTTGAACTTACTGAAGTTCAAATAAAAACTAGTCAAGTGTAGGTTGAAGTTGGAGAGTTCCATCCCAAATCATCCTCTAACTTTTAAGACTATACACTCAAAAACATACATTGACTCATGAACTCAATACCATTTGGTTCGACCCTCAAGTTGGTTGTCGGGTAAAAAGAATTAGCGATCGTTAAGGTAAATCAAAATTAAAAAAAATAAGGCATTTTTGTAGTATAAGCATTATAAACACATTTGTTTTAAAATAATCTTTTAATTAATATACAATTATCTTAATAGGTCGTTAAAACAATGATCTAACTGGGCGATAGCTCGAGCGGATGTTTGACTTTTATCAACAAATAACAAGCGTTGTTTTGACTTTTTATCTTTGACCAAGATATGAAGTAGCTCAGGCTCAACCGAAACCCAAAACTCTGAACAGCAAAAATAACAAATTATTTAAATTCGAACGTCAATGTCTCGCATTTTGCCTCGCTGTCAAATGCCGATGCCGTTACGATGTGACTTGCAGAAAAGAATTTCATTCAAATTATACTTAACGGATTGCTCTTTGTGTAGATTAGTTTTTGAGTTGATTGGCATGCCACGACCCTTAATCTATGTTTTTATCACTCTGCGTAATGTAGGTTTGCTAACTGTTTAAAAGTTTTTTTTGATAACAGATTGATCAGGTATAGTTAATGTGTCGAATTCAATCCTATGTAGCTAACTTCCATAAGTGTATGGTTTGTATTGCTTCTATCCAGCTCACGGTAACTATGGCGTTCCGTTTTCTCTCCGTTCACTCCCATTTAGCGTTTGCGCAAAGTAACTCAAACAAAGGATTCATTATACTTGAAGCGTTAGGTATAAAATTCCTGTAGTAATTGACCATGCCCACAAAACGTTTAACTTCCGTAACGTTTGTAGGTTCTGGAGATTCGAGAATGGCTTAGGGGCATGTGTGTAATCCGTCCCGATCTATAACGTAGCTCAAGTAAGTTACACTCTGTTTAAAAATTGGCATTTCTCCATTTGGAGTCGCAACCCAGCTTCACGTAATTTGCAATCCAGGTATTGCAGTCGTGTAGTCTTTCTAAATGGGTGACGTCATCGGGTCCAGTTGCACGTATGTCATCTAACCAACAACTAATAACTTCGATGCCTGAAAGAGTGGTTTCCATTGCTTGTGTGTATTTGAATAAAGTTTTTGATGTATAAATAGTACATAGTTTTTGTGAAGGCTCTTCCAAAATAAATTGATTGTAGGCATTTTAAGATCAATTTTACAAAAACATTTCCCACCACTTAGTTTAGCAAAAACCTCCTTTATGCTTGGCAACGGATATTTGACAATTATCTTGTCTTTGCTTAGAGTTATTGAATAATTACCTAATAATACCGAATAAAACCTGCGGTTCTTACTTTACCATTTTCTTTAAGCACAGGCACTATGTGTATTGCATAATCAGAGTGCTCCACAGAAACTAAAATTCCTAAAACCTTAATTCACTAATCGTTCTAGTTCCGCTTCTACTTTATTTTTAAGCGCAAAAGGACCCAGAATTTAACTCCATAGTCAGAAAATAATTTCCCAAACAGAGTTTTATTTTGATAGGTTCATTTGTAACATACCTTAAATTGAAATTATAGCATTTCGTACCACTTAATTGTACACTCGCGATTTGAAAGTTGTCCATAAGCTACAAAACGTATGAATTATTAAAAGGTTTCTAAACCAAACTTTTGGTTAAAAAAAACAAATTAAATGAGGGTTGCGAAATGGGAATGTGTACAAACGGGAAGGAGCCTAAAGCACTAGAAAACATAAAATGGAAGATTTTAACGTGAAATTAATATTTAATAGTTTTAATTTTTACGAGCTATTTTCTGTTCTTATAGTCACGTTTTTGAAACCCCATTTAAAAATAGACTGTGTAAACTCTAGAGAATACATCTCAAATCACATTATCAGATCCTGTAGTTTATCATCATCTTCATTAGCCGGAAGTCGTCCAAAACCGAAGCTGTCCTAAGTCTCATGGGGGCCTTCAATAACTACGTCTTCCAACCCGTGGTCGCCACTGTATAAAATCTTCCTTCCCTCGCCATCGATTCTACGAGCTACCAAAACGAGAGTTTGTACATTTTTGATATAAGACTAACGCAGGCTTCGTACGGGTATTATGCACGTATTATATTAATTTAAAACTTTTTCTTGTAACACTATCCATTGAAAAAAAATCCGTTTCGTAGTTTTAAAGCTCGTACATAGAGACAGACAGCGGGAAGCGACTTTGTTTTCTACTATGTAGTGATGAATCTCTCCTGATTGTTAATAATTAACGATTTTGTCAAATGCTTATTTACATATGCGGGAAGAAAGTTACAAATATAAAGGATATCTAAAGGATTTTTGTAAGTAGGTAATAGTTGACCGGCTGCCTTATCAAATATTTGAGTCACATATAATGAACAAATTTGTTTAAATTACCTTAACTCGATCACTCCATCATTTTTAAGAATCTTCTATGGTAAGTATCCGTACTCATAATTTTAGTCCGGTGAACCCTTCAATAGTAAATAATGTGCGAAAAGCCATGGCTATTCAGTGTGAAAAATCATGATTAATTTCATTCCAAGATACCATATAATTAATATGATAAGGAACTCTAAACCTTTACAAATATATAATTATATAAAACACAAAAAAACTTCGCAAATAGGTACACAGTCTTTCTCGACATTTGAGTAATGATATCGTATCAGACAGTATTTTAACAGACAGTATCGGATGAATATGTGTTTAAAGTGTACTGAATCTTTTTTTGTAAAATAAGTAAATTTTGTATTCAATTAAACTCGCTATTTGCGTAATTGTTCGAAGGTAACTTACGATCCAGTGGAATGCGAAAACTGGATTCTTTAAAATCCCCGGGTTTTCTCGAAACCAAGGAAGATCACTAACATCCTGGTTGATATTCAGTTTATTTTTCAAAAAAACAATGAAATTATTGCAAAGATATTGTGAACTCACAAACCCGCCATTAACGTTGTTGCTTGCAATAATACGTGATTATGCGAAAACCCTAGGATTTTCGGGACAATTTGACTCGAGTAGTGTTTCTGTGATAAAAATAATAGTAGTTAATTTGTAAAATTATGGTTCTTCAACTCTTATTTTCGATGTTTTTTTGTCAACTAGTATAAATTCACAAAACAGCTTCGTGAATAGGTATACAGTCTTTCAAATGAACTGTTGACTGAAATATGTAGACAATATGTAAAATAGGCACTATTTAACCATAGATAAGTACAACATATTTAAAAATATAATTAATTTAACAGGTAATTAAATAAATGGAAAAATTGAGGTGTTATAATTAAATAATGAATAACATCAGATAATATTTCTGATGTTTTTCATTTTTTTTTAATAAAATGTTGTGTAGGGGTTTCATTTATTTTAATTAAAAATAATTTTAACATAATTATAGGTTTTTTTTTTCAGGTGTCGGATAGTGTTCGTTTGGTGAGAGTAATACGAAATCAAATAATACTGTTGTTTTTTCCAAACGAATTACTGACATTATCATATTAAAGGCAAAATGCATAAGTTAATAGTGATTGCGTCATGGCTTTGTGTGATGATCAGGTAATGTTGTCCTATAAATTTGTAACAATTACAAAAAATAATTTGACCCCTGTGGGACATCGGCCTGAATCGCCGGTTGTGACAGGAGAGGTCTTAGGTCGAATCGTAGTTTTTATGTATTACTAGCTGCTGCCAGAAACTTTGTGAGGTTTTTCTTTCGTGAGTTTTTCCGGTGTTTTATGGTTATTCTGCTATTCGGGACATAGACAAAAACCCCAATTAACTCCAAGAAGACACAAGTTTGCGCGTTCACCGTAAAAAAGCTGTCGTATCGCTTTGTTTCGAGAGAACTCCTTTAACTGCCGCAGCCAATATCGGAATTCTTGGTGTCAACATTTCGAGCGATGTCCAGTTTCGTGGCCATCTGGAGGGTAAGGCTAAATAAGCCTCGAAGAAGCTCGGCGTGCTCAATAGATCGAGACAGTAATTCACACCGTCACACCGTCTGCAACTTTATAAGGCGCAGGTTCGATCTCACATGGAATACTGTTCTCATCTTCGGGCAAGGGCTCCCCAGTACCAGTTTCTCCCTCTCGCATTCAACGTAAAGCGACTTGAGTTGTCGATTGCGATGAAGTTTCTGATAGGCTTGACTCCTTGGCACTGCATAGAGATGTAGCTTCGTTATTCATTCTCTATCGCATAAACCATGGGGAATGATCCGAAGATCTGTTCTGTAGCTCCTCCGGTGTTGCAAATGTCCATGGGCGGCAGTATTCACTTTCCATCAGGTGTCTGTTTATCAGGTATCTATTTATTATAAGTAGAATAAATAGCATATAAGAAATTTTACTTAGAATCTACTTATTTATTTTGAACAGACACATAGACATTTGGGAACGGAACCCCAAAATAAATAAATAAATAAAAATAACCACATCACGACACACACATTGACTCAGCCCTGCACTAATTATCGAAAGAACTTGTATCGCAGGTGCTAAGCAACGATATGGTATATACTAAATAAATTAGAATACAACATCCAAGACCGGTAAACGAAACAATGCGTCTTGCAAATAACACAAAGTCCCGCCACCGCCGGGATTCGAACCTGGTACCTTTAGCGTAGCAGTCGGCTGTTTACACCACTGCGCCACCGAGGTCGTCAAATGGGTAAGACTACATCTTAAAAGACTAAATAAACCTTTTATTTATTTATTTTATCTGATAGCGTCTCAGGTAAATCTTAGCTTGTGAAGAATAGTGTTTATTCAGTCAAAAGAAATACTTCTAATTAATGTCTACTAGTTTATCATTTCAACGAAAGATTTTACAAACTTTTTCATGTGAAACTCCTGCATGAAAAGGTCGTTAACTGTGAATATATGTAACCGTCTTTGTCATGATATTTTCTCATCGGATAAAAAGATTTTAAATGTTTTGTCCTGTTAATAAATAATTATTACATTGGTATTAAAATTGGGCGTAACTATTGGAATAATAGTGACTTTTGTTGCGCTATTTGTCCTGGGTGTGTATTTATCTAGGTGAGATTGGAGATTAAAAAGTATGCATTACCAATCTTTTTTGCTTTGTTCTTTTCTGTCTCTTACATGAACAAGATTATCTTCCTTTATCGATGTGGTTGAATACTGCCTACAATGCTAGAAGGCTCAGATTCGAGTCCTGGGCGTCTACTCCAAAACGTTCGAAAACGAATTATCGGCCGAATGTTCTTGTATTTTCTACTACAAAAGTGTTTCAGTCGGATTAGTCTGGCTTGCAGATACATTTATTCCGATAGGTCTTTGTTTGTTATATAATGCATCAAAAATCTTACTCCGAAGACACTGACACATTGATTTCAAAAGCAGTGTTATGGTTGATTTAATGTTCAGTTTATCGGCCGGCCCGAAGTTTCGCTTGCGTCATTTCAGAATACCAAAGATTGGTTTAGCCAAATAAAATGCGTCTTGCTTTTTTTAGTATTTTGATTTTTTTAAAATCATTATGGTTTTTTATCATAGTCTACTACTATATATAGTACTGTTCTTATGTATAAAGTGGTAAGTAAATTTTTATAGGTTGTAGTAATCGAGTTTTTAAATGATTCCTTTAAGAATGATTTGGTAATAGGTTGGATATTAGCAACCTGGATTATATTTTCGCAACTCGTCTTATTATATCTATAAACAAATCAGTCACCAGTCATCGAAAGATGACACGACCAATGCGTTGCCCATGTAGAGGCAAAGATGTTATACCTCTCGTGCTCTCGGTAATTCCACTGCTATCTAATCCCTCGAAACGAAACACAGTGAACTACTCCAAGGCAGAAAAAGAAAGGAGGGTGACACCAACAAAGACGATCTCGCACATAGATCTGTAACCGATACATAGTTTTTAACCGAAATAAAAAAAAGTTGTTTCAATAAAAACATCATTTTTTAGATCGACAATACAGTCACCAACGAATAATAAAATCAAATTAGTACTCGACCATGATGGAGGGGCAGACGACGCCATGGCGATATTCATGGCATTTGAATCTCAAAAATATTTGAATGGGTAAGTGCACAACAGAGCATAAATCTAAATATGTAAAAACAAAAAATATACTCGTAATCAAGAAATCTAAAAATAGGTGATGCTAAAATTTCGCTAGACATATGAAACATTTGAAAATCATCCTTTGGAAGAAAAATATTGGTTTTTAGTAACTTAAGCGGAATGAATAGGTTGGAGATAGCGAACAAGAACTATTTTTGAACAAGTATTTAATTAATATTTAATAACTAAGGAGGTTTTTTATCTCATTGAAAATTACTAATATTGCTATTTTAGCCCTCAAGTAATAGCTTTGATGACAACGCACGGCAACGTCCATGAGCCCATGGCCTTTAAAAATTCTCAAAAGTTTCTAAGTATAGTAAATGAAACAAATGTAAGTTTGCCTTTTTATTTGAATTAATATGATAAAGACACTAAATAATAACATGATCCATTTACATTTACACAAGCTTCATTTCACCGTACTAAAGTTCAAGATTCCATTTCACTATAAGTTCACAACCAGACCTCCAAGTTTATGATCATCAGATGTGCTTGTTTCCTTTCTATCTGAGTCCTTGAAAGACCAATATTTTGAACCAAATCATACATAACCTTTTGCCAATGTATGGCTAAGGAAGGAATGAGCTAAAGCGGTACATGTGGATTTAGAAAAAAGGTATTGAATCAATTTGAAATAAAATTTTCCAGACTCCAATCTACAGAGGTGCTTCCAAATCGATTGTGAAGGATTACCCTTCTGATGCATACTTCGGACTTGATGGATTAGGTGATAGTGAACATGAATTCGAGTATCAAAAGATCGAGGCACAGCCTGAACCAGCTGCTGTTGGACTTATTGAACTTTCCAAGAAATATGAGGGTATGGCTTCTTTTAGATCGTAAACATACCTTCACAACATTGTTAACATTTGGTGCAATTGTAATCCAAACTTGGCTAAACCTTACAGGCATGCTATCAAATAATCAGCGCTTTCTTTTTATGCTTCATTTAGTAATTAGTATCTTGATGTGTCTGTGAAAGTGGCATTGGTTTTTCATAACGCTTTTGTGACTTACACCTTTTGTTAAAGATTATGATTTTCATCTTTTAGGTCAACTTGTAGTAATATGCCTTGGATCAATGACAAATATTGCATTAGCGGTGACAATCGACCAAGGTTTTCTATCTCGATTATCACAACTGGTCATTGGAGGCGGAACTATTCATAGTAAGTAAATATTCGCGTTTTCTCCTACGCTGAATGTTTTGACAGCACTTCAGATAGCAAATCAGATACAAAAATATATAGAGCACAATTTCATCTGTGTGCATGATTAAAACCATGAAAAAACAACTGTAGACATAACTTTGTATCATATCTTTAAACACGCCTTTATTGTGGCAGTTAAAGCGTTTGCTTCGTTTCTAGCAATGTTGATAAGACATTTCATTTATCTAGGTGAATTGTATCCGGAACCTAAATTCAATGCCATGCAGGATGTAGAGGCGTATTACTCTGCAGTGAGAGCAGCTAGGAGTCACTCGAACAAAGTTACGGTTGTGCCATCTTCTCAAGTTCATCAAAGTCTCAACATCAGCATGGTTGGTAAATGTTTCCATAAACAAAAAAATATAACTGTTAAACTTTTTTAACTAAAAGTAACCAATATTTTTTTGTAGTTACGAATTATTCGCTGCTTACAAAAAAAAAAATGGTTTATAGGTTAGACACTTCATATAAATACATACAAAACTTGTATTTCTTGGAGTCGGTGGCAACCAAGGTTTTACTCAAACGTAAATACAATTTAACAACTTGCCTGTTAAATTATAATAGTTTGACAACAAAAAACTCAGCAAAAGTTGATGCGTTCTATAAATAGTTCTTTTTTTGGTACTTTGATAATATTGTTCAAAAACGGTTCCAAAACTAATAATTTTGTATGGATTTGTGTGTACCTTTCAGCTTATTTTTGTTAGCAGCCTTCACCCCTTTCTTTATATTTAGACACACATATTAAAATATTTACATGTATAATGAAGGCTAGCTAAGCTTGGACTTAACAAAAAAAAAAAACTAGAAATTAAAATTAGCTTTTACAGGATTGGCGAATTAACGTCCTTGGATCAATCCCAACCAAGATAGTTCAAGCAATGAACAGATTCGAAGAAGTAGTTTGGGCGAAGAGTGATCAATTTGTTTATTTAGATCCTGCGGTTACAACTGCGGTCCTGAATCCTAATTTTATCGATGAAACAAAAAAATCAAGTAACAGCATAATTTTATGTGGTAAGTTATAAAAAACGTTACATTTTATATATGTACTTACATAAACTCGGCGTGAGTCCCTCGACAGAGGTTGGCAGAGGTATTACACACGGCATTTCGCATGTTTATGTTGAGTCATCTTATATTCTCGTACTTAAGCTCATTATAATATAATGTACCCAATTTGGCCTAAGCTTACCATGAGAAACCTTGTTGTACATTTAGGTTGTCGGGGACCAATTTTTGGAAGTGAAAAATGGACTTACGACTTACTTTACAACGACAATTTTGAAGTGCCCACATCTCAAAAGTCGGTCGTGGGCTGGGTACCTTAATCCGCATGAAAATCCATTAAAAACGTAGAAAGGCGTTGTCATGTATAGAATGTTAAGCAATTAGCAAACTCAATGTGAACATTCAAAAAGTACTTTCTTAGCTTTCTTTGTTCTTACTGAGAATATAGATGCCACATTTTAGTTTGCAGCATTCATAGTTTTTATGATTTTGTGATTAATTTTTGCTTTAGTTTATAGATTAACAAGTTGCTTTTACTATTTGGAAGCAAAGTCTATTAAATGTTGAATATTAAATCAACGCTTAGCATCTAAAAAAATCTCTATTCCATATCTTAAATTATTTAGTTTATAAAATAACACAAAACATAAATTCACACTGCAATTAATCCCTCGAGAGGGGTAGGCAGAGGAGTTCAACACCGCATTTCGCATTGTTTACGTTGAGTCCCAGGGTGACAGGTTGTGATTCTGTCGCCGCTATCCGGGCACAATGAGGAACACGGCAGCTACAACTTACGCCGATCCGAGACTCGAACGCTCGACCTGTCTGGTCGGTCGCTCGGTTAACAAAGGCATGTAACAAACTGAGCTACCACTTCCTCCACCTAGTTTATAAAATAATCATGAAATTAAATAAATGTGTTGCAGGAACTGACAGAGGAATAAACACCAATGTATTGGAAGATTCAACGTCCAATGTCGAACTAATCTACTCGATGAACATAGATTTGTATAAGGAATTTCTCCTCAACGTTTTCTCTGCTAGTCTCAAAAGCAATAATAATAAATGATTATTGCGTTTCTTATATACTTAGGCAAGATTGAAAAAAGAACCAGTTAAATAATTTATCCCCTTAAAAGAAATTTAGATTATATTACCCTTATTTTTGTTGAATACTTTGTATACGTTATTGCTTTATATTTTACCTAATCTTGCATTATCATATCTTTCATTTATGTATTTTATTTTTATGATTATATCATAGAACTGTCATTTATTATATGTTGGTAACTAAACATTGTGTTGATTTTATTTGAGAAGTACAAATTTGAATTCTGTTTTAGCAACCAATTAAAAAGTAAAATGCTGCATAAAAATTCAAATCTATTAACTATGTGTCGTTCCCATACATGTTTAATATTTGTCGCAGTATGATTGCAAAAACCGGACTATCTCAAAAATATCAGGGTGTTCGCTAAAACTCGGATGATTGACCATTAGCTCGTTCTCTCGCGACATTCCTGAGAAAACTGTATAAAACCTACAACAAAGAAAATAAAATAAAATATACAGAAGACTAGCGATTGTCATCTCGAGCTTTTGATACTAACGCCATTTGAATGAAATAGTACTATGAAACAGTAAGATTGGCACTTCATTTCTGTTTGCAGCGTCCATTTTCGTAGAAAAAAATCGGTTTTTACTGTCACCCTGCTACATTTACAAATAACGATAACAAACACTAAATATTCAAAGTAACTGAGGTAAGGTCCCCGACCTAGTCCTCAGAATAAGCAAGTTAAAGTAGTAATGGGCTGCTCCGTATACCTCGATGAACCGAAGACCGTTCGAAAAGAAATGTTCAAGTAACAGAGGCGACAAAGAGACAAATGTTGTAGTATAGGACGGCGTCCCACAAGGTGAGACCTTGTAAGGGCTGCCAATTATCTAGCAGAGGTCGTCTTCAAGCCGTTGATGATGAAATGTTCATATAGGTTTCATTTTTCGTAACAACAAAACAAAGGCAAGATCATAATTTATTTTTCTCGAAGCCATTAAGGACCTTTTCGATTCCCCATACCTTGATTTTGGATAAAATTAAAAGCCAAACTTTTTTTGGATCAAAAATTACTAATATAAACTGTGGATAATAATTATATAGGATGAACAACCAACAATAACATTCCTTGTAAAAAGCTTTTAAAGCGTCTACCTAGAGTGTATGTGTCACATCACTAAGTCTTGCTTGTCATCTGTCACAAGTCAGTAATAAAACAGCTCAAACAGCTTCAGCAAAAGGTCTTACTTGGTCGTTTTACTCACAAACATCTTATTGGCGACGAGGATGGCATTTTATGAACATGTTTAACGTAACTCTGTCTTTAAATAAAATTGTTATGGATACATCGTGTAGTACTGTAAATAAATTGCTGGAACAATACTCTGAATTGTGGCAAGAAGATTTAGGGTCAAATAATCAATTTAAAGTCAAAATTCAATTGAAACCTGACAGTACACCTACATTTTTAAAAAGCGCACCTTTCCCTTTGCATTTAAAAATAAAGTAGAAGCGGAACTAGAACGATTAGTGAAGTAAGGTTTTAGGAATTTTAGTTTCTGTGAAGCACTCTGAATATGCAATACCCATAGTAACTGTGCTTAAAGAAAATGGTAAAGTAAAAATCTCAAGTGATTATTCAAAAACTCCAAACAAAGACATGATAATTGACAAATATCCGTTGCCATTGAAGAGGTTATTGCTAAACTAAGTGGTGGGAATTTTTTAAGTAAAATTGATATTAAAAATGAATACAATCAATTTATTTTGGAAGAACCTTCAAAAAAACTTACTATTATTAATACATCAAAAGTTTTATTCAAATACACGCTGTTCGTTTATGGTTTAGCAATCGCTCCCACTATTTTCCAAAAAGCAATGGAAACCACTCTTTCAGGCGTCGAAGGCGTTAGTTGTTGGTTAGATGACATATGCGTTGGTCCCGATGTCATCACCTATTTAGATAGACTACGCCAGGTATTGCACAGATTACGTGAAACTGGGTTGGGACTCCAAATGGAGACATGCCAATTTTTTTAACAGAGTGTAGCTTACTTGGGCTACGTTATAGATCGGGACGGATTACACATATGCCCCGAAGCCATTCTCGAGTCTCCAGAACCTACAAACGTTACGGAAGTTAAACGTTTTGTGGGCATGGTCAACTACTACAGGAATTTTATACCTAACGCCTCAAGTATAATGAATCCTTTGTTTGAGTTACTTTGTGCAAACGCTAAATGGGAGTGGACGGAGAGACAACGAAACGCCATAGTTGCCGTGAAGCGGGAGCTAGCGAGCGAGCGCGTGCTGGCGTACTTTGATCCCGCGGCGCAGCTCGTGCTCAGCGTGGACGCAGGCCCACGCGGGCTCGGCGCGGTGCTCGCGCAGCGTATGTCCGACGACACCAAACGCCCATTGGCCTACGAAGTATGCCTTTTAACTTTTGTTTGTTTAAAATTTTGAAGAAAAAAACACAACTAAAACCTTAAAGTACTTTTTATTGTTTTTTAAAGAATTCACCACGTAGCTTTTCCATTCGCTCAAACCAGTTATTATAACATTTATTCCACTCAAAAGAGCGGGTGTTCAAAATTACTAACTTGGAAGCGTCGACTGCTTCTTTTTCAACCTTTGACCATGAATACTTTTTAATTTTAGGAAATGTAAAGAAATCGTTAGGGGAGGACTGTATGGAGGATGGTTAAGAATTTCTACTTTTTCCTGCTTCAAATACTCAATCTTTTGACGAGTGCCGTGTGAGCTTACGTTGTCGTGGTGCAGGATGATGCGTCGATTTTCGAAGTTCGGCGATGACTTGTGGTAAACAAACTTTGGTATACCACTCTGTGTTACCCGTTCTACGATCTTCAAGTCGCAACACGGCCGGTTTTTCTATCGAACGTGGCCACCATTTTCTTTGAAGAAATGAACAACTTTAGTCGATTTTGGCTTGTTTTGAAAGACCCAGATTGTAGATTGTTGTTTGGAAACATGATCGTAGGTATAAATCCAAGATTCGTGATTTGACTCTCCTCGGTCGAACCTTTGAAGAGTTTTCTTACACCATCTGACGCGGGCCGCCTTGTGATCGTCGGAAAGCAGATGCGGTATCCAACGGAAAACTAGCTTTCTAACACCAAGCGCTTTGTGCAAGATCTTTTGAATGGTAGTCCTTGAGATGCCTAATAGAGCCTCTATCTCTCGATACATCACATGACGATCTTTGAGAATTAGTTGTCTCACAGCAGTGATATTACGAACATTTTCCTTAGAAAGATTCATTTTCGTACGTAATCTGACAGATTCCAATCGACTCTGTAACTAAATAATAGAATTAATCCTAATACTTTCAAATGTTTTGAGATTCAACATTAACACATTTGAATATAGGACAGTTCAAAATCCAAAATTGCTGGGAAATATGGGAACGACAGAACTTAAAGGCTTGCCTTGTAATAACAATCAAATTCATAAAGAGGCGACTGTTATAATTTTGGCTTTAAACTTTATCCAAAAACAAGTTATGGGGGATCGAAAAGGCCCTTAATGGGTTCGAGAAAAAGAAAAATGAAAACTTTATGAACATTTCATCATCAACGGCTTGAAGTCAACTTCTGCTAGATAATTGGCAGCCCTTACAAGGTCGTCCGTGCACCTTGTGAGCCTTGAGGGCTATGTTTGGGATCATACCTCAGTTACCTTAAATATTTAGTGTTTGTTATCGTTATTTGTAAATGTAGCAGGGTGATAGTGAAAACAGATTTTTTTCTACGAAAATGGACGCTGCAAACAGAAATGAAGTGCCAATCATACTGTTTCATAGTACTATTTCATTCAAATGGCGTTAGTATCAAAAGCTCGAGATGACAATCGCTAGTCTTCTGTATATTTTATTTTATTTTCTTTGTTGTAGGTTTTATACAGTTTTCTCAGGAATGTCGCGAGAGAACGAGCTAATGGTCAATCATCCGAGTTTTAGCGAACACCCTGATATTTTTGAGATAGTCCGGTTTTTGCAATCATACTGCGACAAATATTAAACATGTATGGGAACGACACATAGTTAATAGATTTGAATTTTTATGCAGCATTTTACTTTTTAATTGGTTGCTAAAACAGAATTCAAATTTGTACTTCTCAAATAAAATCAACACAATGTTTAGTTACCAACATATAATAAATGACAGTTCTATGATATAATCATAAAAATAAAATACATAAATGAAAGATATGATAATGCAAGATTAGGTAAAATATAAAGCAATAACGTATACAAAGTATTCAACAAAAATAAGGGTAATATAATCTAAATTTCTTTTAAGGGGATAAATTATTTAACTGGTTCTTTTTTCAATCTTGCCTAAGTATATAAGAAACGCAATAATCATTTATTATTATTGCTTTTGAGACTAGCAGAGAAAACGTTGAGGAGAAATTCCTTATACAAATCTATGTTCATCGAGTAGATTAGTTCGACATTGGACGTTGAATCTTCCAATACATTGGTGTTTATTCCTCTGTCAGTTCCTGCAACACATTTATTTAATTTCATGATTATTTTATAAACTAGGTGGAGGAAGTGGTAGCTCAGTTTGTTACATGCCTTTGTTAACCGAGCGACCGACCAGACAGGTCGAGCGTTCGAGTCTCGGATCGGCGTAAGTTGTAGCTGCCGTGTTCCTCATTGTGCCCGGATAGCGGCGACAGAATCACAACCTGTCACCCTGGGACTCAACGTAAACAATGCGAAATGCGGTGTTGAACTCCTCTGCCTACCCCTCTCGAGGGATTAATTGCAGTGTGAATTTATGTTTTGTGTTATTTTATAAACTAAATAATTTAAGATATGGAATAGAGATTTTTTTAGATGCTAAGCGTTGATTTAATATTCAACATTTAATAGACTTTGCTTCCAAATAGTAAAAGCAACTTGTTAATCTATAAACTAAAGCAAAAATTAATCACAAAATCTTAAAAATTTGAATGCTGCAATCTTAAATGTGGCATCTATATTCTCAGTAAGAAAAAAGAAAGCTAAGAAAGTACGTTTTAAATGTTCATACGGAAGTGCTTTTTATTGCTTACCACATAAAATTATGCTGTTATTTGATTTTTTTGTTTCATCGATAAAATTAGGATTCAGGACCGCAGTTGTAACCGCAGGATCTAAATAAACAAATTGATCACTCTTCGCCCAAACTACTTTTTCGAATCTGTTCATTGCTTGAACTATCTTGGTTGGGATTGATCCAAGGACGTTAATTCGCCAATCCTGTAAAAGCAATTTTATATTTCTCGTTTTTTTTTCCTAAGCCCAAGCTTAGCTAGCCTTCATTATACATGTAAATATTTTAATAAGTATGTCTTACTTTAAGGAAAAGGGTTTAGGCTGCTATCAAAGAATTAGCTACAAGGTATACACAGATACAAATCCATACGAAAATTTTAATTGTTTGAATTGGTTTTGAACGTTTGAGGCCATGTTTTGAACTATTTATACTAGCACTCGTCTGATGTTTTGTTGTCTTACTCCCCATAACTTTTATAATTTAATAGGCAAGTTGTTAAATTGTATCTATATTTTGTGTAAAACCTTGGTTGGGACCGACTCCAACAAATACAAGTTTTGTATATACACTTGAGAGCAGAACTATCGCAGCAATTAATGTATTTGTACGTTCTAGGCATCTTTAGATGTAACATGGATGCTTCTAAAAAGCTTGTTTTGTAACGAACAATATAATACCAAACAATACGGCAACACTATGCATTGTCCTAAAACTGAACCATCCCAAAATTTCAGTATGACTGGTGTAAAATGAGTTTAAAAACAACAATAAAAGTAAAAAATGATATTCCTATCCTTGCTCTTATTACAGCACGCATACGATTTTTTATTGACCTTATAAATTTTCAAGATTTAAAAATTTATAAAAATGGAAAAAATTACCAACCATGCTAATGTTGAGACTTTGATAAACTTGAGAAAATGGCAAAACCGTTACTTTGTCCGAGTGACTCCTAGCTGCTCTCACTGCAGAGTAATACGCCTCTACATCTTGCATGGCATTGAATTCAGGTTCCGGATACAATTCGCCTAGATAAATGAAATAATGTCTTATCAACATTGCTAAAAACTGCCACAATAAAGGCGTGTTTAAAGATATGATACAAAGTTATGTCTACAGTTGTTTTTTCATGGTTTTAATCATGCACACAGATGAAATTGTGCTCTATATATTTTTGTATCTGATTTGCTATCTGAAGTGCTGTCAAAACATTCAGCGTAGGAGAAAACGCGAATATTTACTTACTATGAATAGTTCCGCCTCCAATGACCAGTTGTGATAATCGAGATAGAAAACCTTGGTCGATTGTCACCGCTAATGCAATATTTGTCATTGATCCAAGGCATATTACTACAAGTTGACCTAAAAGATGAAAATCATAATCTTTAACAAAAGGTGTAAGTCACAAAAGCGTTATGAAAAACCAATGCCACTTTCACAGACACATCAAGATACTAATTACTAAATGAAGCATAAAAAGAAAGCGCTGATTATTTGATAGCATGCCTGTAAGGTTTAGCCAAGTTTGGATTACAATTGCACCAAATGTTAACAATGTTGTAAAGGTATGTTTACGATCTAAAAGAAGCCATACCCTCATATTTCTTGGAAAGTTCAATAAGTCCAACAGCAGCTGGTTCAGGCTGTGCCTCGATCTTTTGATACTCGAATTCATGTTCACTATCACCTAATCCATCAAGTCCGAAGTATGCATCAGAAGGGTAATCCTTCACAATCGATTTGGAAGCACCTCTGTAGATTGGAGTCTGGAAAATTTTATTTCAAATTGATTCAATACCTTTTTTCTAAATCCACATGTACCGCTTTAGCTCATTCCTTCCTTAGCCATACATTGGCAAAAGGTTATGTATGATTTGGTTCAAAATATTGGTCTTTCAAGGACTCAGATGGAAAGGAAACAAGCACATCTGATGATCATGAACTTGGAGGTCTGGTTGTGAACTTACAGTGTAATAGCATCTTATATTTTAGTACGGTGAAATTATGCTTGTGTAAATGTGCAAACGGAAGTTTTAGCGTCTTGATCATATTAATTCAAATAAAAAAGGTACACTTACATTAGTTTCATTTACCATACTTAGAAACTTTTGAGAATTTTTAAAGGCCATGGGTTCATCGACGTTGCCGTGCGTTGTCATCAAAGCTATTACTTGAGGGCTAAAATAGCAATATTAGTAGGTAATTTTCAATGAGATAAAAAACATGATTAGTTATTAAATATTAATTAAATACTTGTTCAAAAATAGTTCTTGTTCGCTATCTCCAACCTATTCATTCCGCTTAAGTTACTAAAAACCAATATTTTTCTTCCAAAGGATGATTTTCAAATGTTTCATATGTCTAGCGAAATTTTAGCATCACCTATTTTTAGATTTCTTGATTATGAGTATATTTTTTGTTTTTACGTATTTAGATTTATGTTCTGTTGTGCACTTACCCATTTAAATATTTTTGAGATTCAAATGCCATGAATATCGCCATGGCGTCGTCTGCCCCTCCATCATGATCGATTACTAATTTGATTTTATTATTCGTTGGTGACTGTGTTGTCGATCTATAAAAGAGTCTATTCTTTTTATTTCTGCCTTGAAGTAATTCGCTGTGTTTCGGTTCGAGGGGTTAGATAGCCAGTGGAATTACCGAGAGCACGAGAGGTATAACATCATTACCTCTACATGGGCACCGCATTGGTGGTGTTCTTGGCGTTTCAGACATCAAGGGCATCGTCGTGTCAATAGGCGGCGGCATTGTTGCTTGTTTGTTATGTTGTTTTAAAAAAGCGACTGTTACCTGAGATTCAATAAGGTGACAAAACTTTTAAGGACTGTGTTTTAAAGTGAACGCACACTTATCCGAATCGAATGCGCCAAACAAATCGAACGAAAATAATTCTAGAATTCTTTATATGGAATCCTATGAAACCTTGCACACCTATCCGCGTCGAATCGTCCGAATCTATTGCGAGGTCTACTTGACTTCGATTCGTTCGGCATTAAAGACGACCAACGGGCTTTCGATGACTGGTGACTGATTTATTTATAGATATAATATTTAGTGGCTTGTTTGAGACACAAGTGACACGTTTAGTCAGAATCTACGAATTGCAAAAAATGAATGCAGGTTGATAGGTTATAATTTAAAAACTCGATTACTATAACGTATAAACAAAATAACTTAACAAACACTATATACATAAGAACAAACTATAACAAAGACCATTAAATTTAAATTAAATTATTTTAAATTTATTAAATTATTACATTCATTTATTATTCTTTGAATAAGAATGGGTTTTATTAAACTCTAACATATAAAACTATTATAATATTTAAAAAATCAAGACACCATAGAAAATTCTGGTGTATAGGCAAACATTTTCTTTGGCCGAACCATTCTTTGGTACTCTGAAATGACGCCACCCAAACTTCGGGCCGGCCGATAAACTGAACATTAAATCAACGATAACATTGCTTTTGAAATCAATGAGTCGGTATCTTTGAAGTAAGATTTTTGATGCAATCTAAGATCGGAATAATTGATGCGAAATAACTGTATCTGCGGCCCAGACTGACCCGACCGAAATATTTTCGTAGTAGGAAATACACGAACGTTCGGTCGATACTTTGTTTTGGAGTAGACGCCCAGAGCTCGAACCTAAGACTTCTAGCATTGTAGGCAGCATTCAACCACATCGATAAAGGATGACAAACTTGTTCATGTAAAAGAGACCGATAAAAACAAAGCAAAAAAGATTGGTAATTCATACTAATTTTTAAATCTTCAATCTCACCTAGATAAATACACACCCTGGACAAATAGCGCAACAAAAGTCACTATTATTCCAATAGTTATTCCCAATGTTAATACAAATTTAATCATTATTTAAAAACACGAAGAAACATTAAAAATCTGTTTGTCTGATGAGAAAATATCATGACATAGAAGGTTACACAAATACACAGTTAACGACCTTTTTATGCAGGTGTTTTACATGAAAAGGTCTGTACAATCTTTCGACGTTGATATCACAAACTATATGACATTTAATAAAAGTTATTCTTTTGACTGATTAAATCTTTATCTCCACAAGCAAAGATTTATCTGATACGCTATCAGAACAAGTAAATAAATAAAAGGTGTATTTAATCTTTTTAGATGTAGTTTCACCCATTTTGGGGTTCCCTAATATAAAGTCTAATAACAACTAGGATTCGAACCTGAGACCTTTCGTGTCACAGCCGGCTATTCAAGCCGATGTCCCACAGGGGTCGACCGCCAATATATTTTTGGTAATTGTTACAAATGTATAGATTAGAACAAAATTACCTGATCATCACACAAAGCCATGACGTAATCACAATAAACTTATGCATTTTGCCTTTAATATGATAATGTCAGTAATTCGTTTGGAAAAAACAACAGTATTATTTGATTTCCTTCTGAAAAAAAATAAATATCAGATATTGATTGTCAGATCTATTTGATGTATTTTTCTGCACTAAAACACAACATTGTAATAAAATATGTTCATTGACTTGTCGATTGAACTAGGTTAATAGCTACTGTAAATTACGTAGTTTTTTTTTGATAATGACCTAGCTAGGTTATTAATTTGCAATTTACCAAATTAGCTATATTAAAGTATATGAAATTATTTAATAATAACACCTCAATTTTCCCATTTATTTAACAACCTGTTAAATTAATTATATTTTAAATATTTTGTACATACATATCTATGTCACGATTTAAAATAGGTACAATTTAACATAATGTCAATGATTCACGAAGCTGTTTTGTGAATTTAAATTATTTGGTTGTTAAAAAACATCGAAAATGAAAAAGTTGAAGAACCATAATTTTACAAATTAATTACAATTATTTTTGTCACAGAAGCACTGCTAGAGTCGAATTGTCCCGAAAATCCTAGGGTTTTCGCGAAATCACGTAGGATTGAAAGCAACAACGTTAACGGCGGGTTTGTGAGTTCACAATACCTTTTTTAACTAGTCTATTTCTTTTCAGTACTCACGTGTTTTTTTTCAATAATTTCATTGTTTTTTTGAAAAATTAACTGTATATCAACCAGGATGTTAGTGATCTTCCTTGGTTTCGAGAAAACCCTTGGATTTAAAACAATCCAATTTTCGCAATCCACAGGATCGTAAGTTACCTTCGAACAATTACGCAAGTAGCGAGTTTAAGTGAATACAAAATTTACTTATTTTACAAAATAAGATTCAGTACACTTTAAACACATATTCATCCGATACTGTCTGTTAAGATACTGTCCGATACGATATCATTACTCAAATGTCGAGAAAGACTGTGTACCTATTTGCGAAGTTTTTGTATGAATTTAAATTGTTTTTGCAAATTTTTAAATTTACAAAGATTTAGAGTTCCTTACCATATTAATTATTAGGTATCTTGGAAAGAAATTTAATATTAATTTTTCACTTTTCATAGCATGGCTTTTCGGATATTGTTTACCATTGGAGGGTTCACCGGAGCAAAAAAGTTAGTTTACAAAAACTTATTATAAATTTTGAGTACGGGTACTTACCATTGTAATTTCTTTAAAATTATGAAGTGATCGAGTTAAGGTTATTTGAAAAAAACGATCATTGTATGTGATTCTACTATTTGATAAGGCAGCCGGTCAACTATTACTTACTTACAAAAATCGTATAACCTTGATGTATGTAACTTTCTCCCCGCATATGTAAATAAGCATTTGATAATTTTTTTAATTATTAACAATCAATCAGATCACTACATAGTAAAAAACAAAGTCGCTTTCCGCTGTCTGTCCCTATGTACGATCTTTAAAACTGCGAAACGGATTTTTATGCGGCTTTTTTAATAGATAGAGAGATGAAGATTTTTTAATAGATGAATGATTTATATATATAATTCATGTATGAGAACACGTCGCTAGTCTTAAATAAAAATATACAAACTCTCGTTTTGGTAGCTCGGAGAAACGATGGCGAGGGAAGGAAGGTTTTATACGCATACAGTGGCGACCACGGGTTGGAAGACGTAGTTTTTGACGGGCCCCCATGAGGTGGACGGACGATCTAGTGAGGACTTAGGATCGCTTCTGTTGTGGACGTATTCCGGCTTATGAATATGATGAAAAAATACATGATCTGATAATGTGATTTTAAATGCATTCTTTAGTTTACAAAGTGTATTTTTAAATGGGGTTACAAAAACGTGACCATAAGAACACAAAATAGCTCATTAAAACTATTAAATAGTAAGTTCACGTTAAAGATCTTCCATTTTATGTTTTCCACTACTTTACATGCGTTGTCGCCTTTTTCAATAGGCAGTTCATAAATATATATTAGGACATGCTAATGATAATATCTACGTAATAAAGTGTTGTATTAATTAATTCAACTACCTACGTGAGTTAGTGAAACTAAACATTATATTAATAAACAATAAATTAAATACATAGTCAGTAGTTAAAAAAAAGCTTTCTTTTTAAAAATATAATCTTTATAGGTAAGGGTTCGAAAAAAGTAATCTATTTAGTCATGTGGCTCGAGATTTTTTTTAGAGAAAAGCTTTCTTTTTAATAAGAGGCGTAGCGAAGGTAAGCACCCGGGGCGGATTTAATTTTTATAAGCATCCCCCTCCCCTCCAGAATTACATCAAATCAATTAAAGATTTGTGGGGTCGCGAGTTACCTGTATGACAGCGCGAGTCACGTCTCCGTTGCTGTTGATTCCCTTGATGCCTGGTACCTGGGACAGACCCCCCCCTTTATGCCACTACTGCCTAAAGACAAAAGAACAATAAATTAAAATTGATCAGAACAGTTTGAGAATAAGTTTTATAAAATTACGTAACATTGTGAACTGCTAGTTCTGTGGGTTAGGATAGGTACATTAATATAACACATGCCATAAAGCAGATCACTTTGTTTTACAATCTAAAAGTGTCGAAAATCTGACGGTAACATGTAGAACAAAATTTGAAGGTTAGAGATGAATTTATTCAAAATTCCCC
Source organism: Choreutis nemorana (assembly GCA_949316135.1). Classification (NCBI taxonomy): domain Eukaryota; kingdom Metazoa; phylum Arthropoda; class Insecta; order Lepidoptera; family Choreutidae; genus Choreutis; species Choreutis nemorana. The sequence goes on along the minus strand of OX438597.1, from coordinate 3,512,401 downwards.
GCAGACGTATTACGCACTAATATCGAAGTAAAATATTATTTTGAATGTTCCATAGTTGTTTTTTTTGTCAGTTTATTATTTAATTGCAATCTTCTCTACTAGGTACCTATTAGACAAAAGAGATCTGTATCCATTTTCGGACGCAAATTTATTTTGGGTACGTTCCACTAAACGCCCGCAACGATTGTAACACCCTCTGTATCGTTCCACCTAAGGCCCGTGGTCGTCGCGAGCGGTCGCTCGACGTCACAGATGTCGTCACTGTTCGCGACCACATCGCGCCCACTTCGCCCACAAAATATTGGTGGGTCAGAATGGGCTTTCACCAAAACTTAGCGGGAATTCGAAAAAACAACGATTCGAAACAACGCTCAAGATGTGCGTTCCACCTAAAACATTCGCCTACAAAGCAACAACGCCCGCGGCCTTTTTCTGCTAGTGGAACGGCAGTTTCGTACAGTTTCGTTCGGCAGGAACGTACCCTTTATTACCTAAAGAAAATTATGTTTAGCGCCATCTATCCTTGCGTAGTCTAACGTTTTTGCTACGAACTACTAAGCTTTTACTGGATAATTTATTTTTATCAGTTTCTTTCCCTTTTCAATAGATAGCGCTTTTGATATTCTTTACATTAATATTTTAGATTATTGTGTCGACCAAGTTTGTTGAATAATCCATGCGCAATTTATAAGGTTTTGTTTTATTTTATAGTAGTGTTAAAAGTAAGTGTTAGGCAAGGATAACATAACTAAGAGAAAAAAACAGCTCGTAATCTATTTAAACTATTTATTTTCCACTGAGATCAAACTTTTCTAAATCTCCCTGGCGACAGCGTGGAATTCAACTGAAATAAAAGTAAAAATACATATTATAGTAAACATGTGCTTTTAGCAATCAGTTAATGGAATCTCATGTTTGTTGAAGATTAAGATGAAGTTAGGGTTAAAATAAATATGTCTATTTATAAATATTGCCGCTGACTTCGTCTCGCATTCAACTTCATCTTTTAAACCTCCTTCATATTTAATTTTCAAAAATAATGAGTATGCTATACCATGGACATAACATATCGTGTTGGATGTCAAATTAATGAGCAGAAAACCTTGGGCTCGAAAATGTACCTATTTTTCTATGTAAAATTATACCTAGCTAAAGAAAATTGTGAATTTGTGATCAAGAGTCCATGAAATCAGTATTTTGCGTGAATTAGTAGAAATTGGGTTCTAGGTTTCAATATTTATTTTATTACTAGCTTTTGCCCGTAGCTTCGTCCGCGTAGTTATCGAAAATGGTTCTAATACGATTTTTATATCATTGAAATTTCTCGTAATGTTTTTGACACTTCACACAATGTCTTTATAAATAAATCGTATAGCCTATGTGTTATTATGATGTATGAGCTTAAAGCTTTATTATTATTTATATACTATATTTATAGTTTCAGTAGTTTTTGCGTGAAAGAGTAACAAACATCCATTTTACGAGTAGAAAGGAATAATATTTTGTTGATACCTCATACTAGTCCATTAGTGATCTTGGGCATCATTTGACTGAGATTTGGAGCGTTTTGTTTTTCGTACACGTGGTCATATTTAAACTGAAAAGAAAAAAAAACTTATACAGTCGCGTTTCGCATGCTTGTGTTTTATTTAACATTTAAGCTTCTAAGCAAATAATATAAGAATTTAATTTCAAAATTAAAAACCTGGATTAGATATATTCGCGTACATTCGATTTTTCATCCCCACTTTCACCGGCCATAAATTGTAAACCTACAGAGGATTAGTAAATTTGGCATCCTTATCGTTTATCGTTATCGTTGCAGTTATCTAAACAATCTGGCATTCTTGAGTCAAACATATATATTTAAATTATTATGGTACTGAGTTTGAATCCCGGGGAGGGGGGGAAGGGATCTTTGAGTTATTTGCAAGACTCATAGTTTCGCTTACTGGTCTTGGATGTTGTATTCTTATCTATATAGTTCATACCATATCGTTGCTTAGTTCCTGGACACAATTACTTAAGATACTCACTGTAGAGCTGAGTCAATGTGTTTGTCGGGATGTGGTTTTATTCTTTTTTAATATATTAGTCTAATCAGTAGAATATATATTCTTTCTTTGTTGTTATACTGTAATTATTTAGTAAGCTGGATTATTCTTATTGTTGCATGATGGTTTTGATGTTAACAGTTTTTCTCACATAGAATATAAATATCATTGCCTGTTTTGGCATACTGACGTACTGTGTAAAAATGTTAATCAACCAAATAAATAAAAATATGGAGCAAAAATGTGACTTAAGTTATTTTTGAAAATACATTAAATAAATTAAAACACGTTACCCACACTACCGTTGATATACACAATTACATTTTATTTAATCTTCTTATAACTAACAAAAATAAAATTACCAAGGTTTAGGTTTTTAGGTTTTTATAAAATATTAGAATTAAGTAACCTTGGTTTTGTAAATACGATCCAAAAATGCAGTAGGATTTGAGGGCTCAACTTCTTTCGCATATTGTATTCTTGGTGGACGAGTCATTCGCTCTAGAGATACAGCATCCATTCTCCTGTTTGTTTTGACGTTATTTTTATTGTGAAAAAAATGCGATTGGAATTTATAGCTACCTAATTGTATTTTTGTTGCTGTAGTGGCAAAAGATATATACTGTTTGGTAATTTAAATTGTCTGCTCAGATACACGACTGGCTTAAGCATCGTATCCATTTACAACAATTGACGCGCAACACGTGACGCTCAACAACAACGCAACAACAAGATAGGCGACGTTGCACAATAACGCCCGATATTGCCAACATGACGAACGCTTTGTTAAGCCTCGTATCCATCAGGGTATATTTGAAATGCGACTTGTGATACAACATGTTGCGCATCAAATGTTGCCTAGTATATACTAGGCTACTATTACATAAAAAAGGTCTAATTGGAATGCTATGGGCATAAAAACATGTATATAGTGAATGAAGTCCGTTATCCACGAAGCAACAATTGACGCGCAACTCGAGAAGCTCAACAAGAGTCTTTGCACAACAATTCCATAGGTTGCCAACATTAGTTGCACTTTTCAAAACTTAGCTCATCATGTTGAGTATCATGTTGCTCTTCAATTGTTGCCTAGTGGATACGAGGCTTTATTATTTTTACATACTTACCTGTTATTGTCATGTATTTTAATCTGAAATGAAATATTGGTTTTCATTTTTTATTTGATGAATTGTTGTTGCCTTTTCGATCCTATTCGCTAGGCTTTATAGAAAACAATATGAATTTTATTATCATGACTTTTAAGATTAATATTGTAGCAAAAATATATTTGTGTAACGTGAAACGAAACTTGAACAATTCAAACAATTCGAGGCTAAGGCAAATAAGATTTCACATGAAATTAAAAAAATCTTACGTTATTCAAGCTCGTTCGTGTTTTAATTAAGGCTTATAATCAGTAAGGCAAATAAAACAAGAGAAACACGTAATATTTAAGACATTCCCTTTAAGACTTAATTTTGAGCAAACATTGTTAATTTTACAGAGACCTCCTCCATATGTAACTGTAGTAGGTACTTTAAAATTTATTTATCAAAAGCATTGAATACTGTAGTACGCGTAGTCCACGGTATACTAAATAGAGTAGACGAATACGCGTACTCATAGAGTGTCTTCGGGGCACACCCGCCACTCTGTCCCACCACTGCAACTCCTGTTTATCAGGATCAACAGTGGCGTCCTTTGATCGAATAATCAACGAATAATGCAGCTGTGCAGTGATGCACAGGCTGTGCCCGGACACCCTACCGGCTGTCTTGGGATCCGCAACGAACTTAATCAGAAGAAATAGGAGGTAGTAAGAAAGCGGTTTCAGACTTCCCTCCCAGCAAAGCGGAGACAGCAATTGAAATGGCCCAGAGGCCCAAAAATCTAAAGGGGAGACAGTCAGGAGACGCCTGACCGTCTAAACACCACGGTATGCCACTAACTAACAGGGGATAAATTAGATACTAACCTAAATCTTACACCAGTAATATTGGTGACAAAACTTTTTAAAGGCACGGAAGTTTCCCTTCGTTTTCACAAGATCTAGGTAATAAATAGGACTACACGCAGATACTTGAATCGAATTCAACATGATTAACCGTTCGTCATGCCAGAGACTACACTCCCACAAGATATGATGGGCAGTTTGCACAAATTCTTGATCCGACGTTGAACATTCGCAAAAAGGTGACGGCACCAAGTTAAATGAATAAAGTTTGCCCTTAAAGTTACCATGCCCGGTTAGAAATTGGGCTACGCAATGATCGATATCAAGCCACGTTTTATTTAACCGTTCGCGCACTATAGGGAAAAATTTAAATAAATGCCGCCCCTTAGTCGAAGTATCCCATCTAGTTTGCCATTCGTCGATTAGTTTTTATGAACGTTGTCGTTGCTATCAAATAATCTACTGATTTTAGCCCTATCCTTCGGTTTTAGAAAATCTGAACTCATACCATTCCGCGAGTTGTAATACATTGCCGCACGCCGTTGTATTTCCAAATCTACCGGTAAAACGCCCGCAAGAATCGGCAGGGCCTCAGTGCTGACGGTTCTATACGCTTTACAAAGAAAAATTAACGCTAATCTCTGACTCTGAAGCAATTTACGTCGCGCAGCGCCAATTGTGGCTCTATCCGCCCACACGGGGGCTCCGTAACAAATGCAACCCAAGAAAGTAGCAGTATAAATTATTTTTAATGACTTAAACGACAATCCCCAGGTCGAAGTTGATATTCTATTTAACGCATAAAAATTTCGTTTTGATTTTTCGCTAACTTGCTTAATGTGCTCAATAAAATGGAATTTCTTTTCAAGTATCAAACCGAGATAACAAACTGAGTCTTTCTTTTTAACTGTAACTGAATTAAATTTAAAGCGCGGTAGCCCTACTAAGTTTCCTTTTAACATTAAATACTGTGTTTTATGGGCTGCGAACTCAAGATGATTTCTCTTTCCCCAATCGGCCACCAGACGTAGGCAGGACTCAGCTAACAACTCAACTCCTGTTCTTGTATGAGATTGAATAAGCAGGAGACCGTCGTCTGCATATCCCGTAAGCGAACAGTTAGCCGGTAACGGTATAGACAAAAAGTCATCAAATCCGATATTCCAGAGATACGGCCCTAGCACTGAACCCTGTGGGTAGCCCCGAGTCAAAGCCTTCGACACTGCATGATGACCAAGTTGAAGCTTAGTTGTTCCATTTATAAAGTAATTGTATATTAAGGAATATACATTGCTGTAACAACCTCTGTTTTTAAGTTTGAGCAATAAGATTGGCCACCATGCATTATCAAAAGCACCAGAGATATCTAGGAATACACCTATGACGTATTTAAACTCCGACGATTCTACCGATTTTCTCACCGAGATAGCCGCGTCGATTGTTGATTTGCCGATAGTAAAACCGAATTGACGTTCGTGAAAAGTTGGACCGCCCGGAAGAAGCCGAGGTACGATAAGACGCTCTAGAAGTTTACCCAGGGATGGTAGAAGGGTAATGGGTCTATACGATTTCGGATCATCAGGTGGCTTATCACCGCTTTTAGGTATGATTTTAATTAGCCCGCGGCGCCAAATTTGAGGAAAAACCCCTTCAGCAATGCAACGGTTATACACAATTAAAATAGAATCCCCAGCGGACTTTACGGCTTCCTGGATCATCTTATTCGATATTTTGTCTTCCCCAGAGGCCTTATTAACCGGTAACGCCCTAACAATTTTGACAAATTCATCTAAAGTTGGAAGATCGGACGAAGGAGATGTGGGTGGAACTGCAGCCATGAGCCTAACTTCTCGATGATAGTCGGTATCATTTTCAGTAGTGTCGTCCGGAATGAGAGCGTTAAGAAGGGCCTCCGCCGTCTCCTCAACACCAAGAGTGTGAGCATCATTTATTTTGATGTTTGAAATAAATGCTTGATCAGTTGCTCTGTTAGCTTTGAACTCATGATATATGGGTGACCATGGCCCCTCTTTGTTTAACCTATCAACTACTTTCCGAAGTAAATTAGTTTTTGATTTTTGGACTGCAGCACGGTAGTGAGACCTAGCAACTCTTAAAGCAATTAAAGCGCTATCATACCTATCTGACGAAGTATCTTGTCCTAGGGATTTTTTAGCTTTATTTAATTTACGACGCGCGCTTCTAAATTTCTTACGAATTCCTATCAGAGAATCATTCCACCAGTCACATCTTTTCACACTGGATATAGATGTTCGTCCCAGTGTTACATCAGCACAGTAATTGAAAGTATCCGTCATAATTTCAGCGCTTTCTGTTGCCGATAGACGCGGGTGAGTGAAGTCTCCAGCATGTGACGCAAAAAATGAACTAAAAAAGCACCAGTCTGCACGTCTGGTTTTATAACGAAAGCTTTGTGAACGGGGCGCGATATCTTGTGTCAGCTTAGGGTTGTACTCGTACACGATCAAACGGTGATCACTACATGACGCATCAGGAAGGACACGCCAATTAGAGATTTTTACGTACGCACTTGAAAGTGTGACGTCAATGAAAGATTCGCCCATAGGGCTGCTGTAAGTAGGTGGTGAATCAGAGGTGTTATGAATTTCTAGGTGCATTTCTGCAATAAACTCTTCTACTGCGGCGCGACGATCCGCATCTGCTGATCTAATTTTACCAAACCAAAGGGGGGAAGACGCGTTGGCATCCGCGCCTATAACTACAGCCTGCCTAGGAAGTGCATATAATACGGACCGCAAGTGATGTAAGTGAGGGTCTACGCGATCAGAGAACTGAAAGTAACAGCTAACTACATATATACTAAAAGAAGGACACGAGACCTCCGCAACGGCACAGTGGGACGACGAGAGATTATTAAGAGCTGTGACAGTGAAGTTTGAAGGTGACACGTATATTTCCGCGCGAGCTTTATTGTTTATTTGAACTATCTTATTACGAAGCCCAGCGCTCTGGTACTGTTCTTGAACGAGAACTATGTCCAAACTATACTCAATTACAAGCCTATCTAACTCAGACGTAGCTACTTTATCGTTATGAAGGTTTAATTGTCCTATTTTAAGCTTGGCCATAGTTAGTATTTATAATCAGTTGCTCTAATTTTGCCTTGTAGGTAGGACAATCCTGAGACCCGGTCTCATGATCGCAGGGTTTTTTATACTTTTTACACGACGCACATACTCGTTTAAAAGTTGGTTGATTTTTGTTGGTACAATTTTTTGTGTCGTGTGACTCGGCACAGTGAGCGCACGATGGTGTTTTTTCAGTACAATACTTCGCGGGATGACCATATTGTTGACAATTTAAGCACCGAATTAAATCTAAATCGTCGATGAACCGGCAAGTTGTCCAATCAATGAATAACTTTTCTTTCGTGTTAATCAAATGATTTCGTATCGAATGCTCTAACTCGATCCCTAACCATTTACGGTTGTCATTAAAACTGCGACGACGGTAAATTTTTGTTGAACGTAAAAAGTCACTCTCGGAAAGAGTAATCTCATCTTTAATGTTCTGGCGGTATAAACAAACTAAAAATTATTTTCGTCCATCGAGTTCGGGACATCTTTAACAAGGATTCGCGGTTTACGCCCTTTAGGTTTCTCCAAACGCAACCCTGCTGTTTTGATAGCCGCAACGGATTCTAATTTCTTTATTTGACTCTGATTTGTGACGCGTAACACGACGCCAGACTTAGCCGTTTTTTTAACGCCGACAATTTGGAAACCATCTGATGGTTTGATCGCTTTCATTAGCGCTTCTTTCGTCGCGGACGAGGATTTAATTTCGGCCGAACGTTCCTCCGTCGGGTAGGCCACCACACACGGGAGCGGCGCGCGAGCCTGAGCTGCCACCGGGGTCGTTTTAGGTGGCAATCGTAACTTTAAAGTCTCCGAGTACGATTTGGTTACCGCCGGAGGACTAACGTTAACTTTATTTTGAGCAATTACTAAATCACGCTCCGATTGCGCCAACTTAGTCTCGAGCATCGCAGATTTAATTGCAAGTAAAGAAACAATCGTTACTCTCTGCGTCATCTCCATAATTCCTGTTTTATTCGCAATATTCAAGCGCGACCCCGAGTCGTTTAAATACTCGTTAATGTTGGTTAGGCATGTCGATGCCTCTTGCACGAGATCATACGATGAACTATCGTTACCGGCGGAGACGCTCAACTCAGAGGAATGTGACGTATTCAAATTAGATCCCAACCGTTGCATACGCTTACTAGTTACTGGCGAAACACTAGCCGGTGATAATTGACTAAATGCCCTTTTATTATTAGTAGGAGATCGCTGAACTATTTTGCTTTTCTCAAACGGGTTTCCCCCCCCGTCAGGGGGATCATCATTACGCCCGGACATCAAAGTGTAATAAGGAAACTTTAAAAACTTAAATATTATATCACCAGGTACAATAAAATAGATAATACCTAACAACGATCAGCTGGCTGCCCGGTCGGCGCCCCGACCGGCCGCCGCGCGCCTAACTACCTACACACTATAATAAAAAGAAAACGTTTGACTTACCGAGTAATGTAGCTATTTATCATCCAAAACAACGCAAATGTTTAAAAACTTATGGACCCGACGTTTATCAAACCTTTATTTTACCAATCACTACACTAGAACCCTAAAATATGCACTTCACACACGTAATTTAATTAATTATCGCGATCGCATAAAAAGACCATCCGCACACGCCAGAGGTGGGGAGGGAAGTCATAGAGTGTCTATCGTAGGGCAATCTACGTTGTATACACATAAGCGAGACTGCCCTTAGGCCTCACTTCAGTCTACTGAGACATATCTCTACATCGACGTAATAGATTAGATTTAGACTCGTCTCCAAGTTATCTAGCTGTGATAGAATATCGTGGACGAAGCACTTAATACAAATCAAATTTCAAAACAAAATTACCTAAAAATGACAATAACGTATTGAGCTATGAATAAATTTAATATCAATATTATTTTCGAGAGATCCGAAGACAGGCGCACACAGTCATTGATTCATTTAAGTGTAATTAGTGAAAAGAGAAGATAAAAATAGAGTACTTTATTCAATAAAAACCAACTTCATTAGGCTCGTCCCTGTAAAAAGCATTTGATTTTAATAATGTTAATAATTTTAATTTTGTTTTTTTTTTTTAAATTTTACTAGCAAATCAACTTACAAATATTCTGATTGTTCAATGGTAGGCTAAAAATATTGTTTCATGATTAAAAATGGTTTAACAGTCTTAACAGTCAAAGCTGAACATAAATTGTTTTTCTATCTGTAATACCAAACATTTTCGATTTTGAAACTCAAACTATTTCCAAACGTAAATGTAAAATAAATTTAAAAAACCTTATTAAATAAACTCAAAAAAAGTTATTTGAATGATCAAATTATTTTTTTATTACTACGACAATTAATTATTTGAAAATTATGCACATCATCATTAATAACTCACATTTCCAGACGAATAGGGTAGGTTTGCAACAAAAACTTTTGTATTTCTGAAAACAGAAATTTTACTGAATATACCTTAAATTATTAAAGGATATAATACCTATTGATATGTTATAATGTAAACTCACCCGCCATTTTTTTTGTTTTTCGAAATTCTTTGAATTAATTTCATGATGTTCCGATCTATGCTTTCTTCTTTATCCTGGAAAGTACGTTCATCGTGAACACAAGGTCATGCATCAACTTAACCTGCTTAGACTGTGTACCGTTCTTAATTTGTACAGCATAAGGTTCGATATTGAATTTCTTATGTGAAGCTTTATGTGTAGTGGTACGACTGTACGAATAATGTAGACTAATTAAGTAAAGGAGTTATTTTTTTACTAAAAAGTTAAATAGAGTTTCTTTGACGACGTGCTAGCTCAATTTGTTACGTGCCTTGGTTAACCGATCGATCCGACCCCACAGGTCTAGGGTTCGAGTCTCGGGTTGCCGTACATTATAGCTGTCATGTTATTCAATGTGTCCGGATAGTTGCGACAATTTCGCAACCTGTCACACTGGGACTCAACATAAACATGCGAAATGCGGTGCGAAATACCTCGAGGGTTTACGGCGTGACTTTATGTTTATGTGATGAGTTTCTTTGAACCAGCCATAATTATTACTTATGCCTGACTAACATATAATTAATAATAAACACATTAACTCATATCCAAATATAAATGAAATATATTATACTAAAATTTCATTATCACATAATCATGATGAAAGAGACTGTCTTTCTAGTTTATCTCTCACATCTACTCTCACACAGTACACTCAATTCCTGTGAAACACTTCTTGTAATATGTGATAGTTTATCTCTCACATCTACTCTCACACAGTACACTCAATTCCTGTGAAACACTTCTTGTAATATGTGATAGTTTCAGGGTGGGATCCTGGATATCCTATAACTCAGGTTCAACCTTTTTAAGGCTTCAGTTCCCACAATAAATGGTCAAACTGAATAATTACATTTCATCGTGATTAATAATATCATAAAATGTGATGAAAGATAATTTAATGACTATAATACATGCAACAATCTCAACTGATAGTAAAAAAGATGCGACAAAAAATTGAGCTATATTACCTAGAAAATTCCTATGTATACCCTTAAAGACTAAGTTGTTCTGCTCTACCTAGAACACAGTGGCGCAACTATAAGGTGGCATGATGATGGCCCCGGCTTGAGAGGGCTGTAAGCTATTCCGTGTTCACATAACGGCACAATATAATAGGAAAGCACCCCATCCGACTCATTTGCCATGTACTAACGCCACTTTCCATCTTTAGCAGTTCTAATAATGACGCTAGCAAATTAAGCCACATAAGGAGCTGTGAAAAGATCTCCTACACAATAAACAAAGATCCTGGGTTTGAAGTCATAAGCCTTTCTTCAGACCACAAGAATCTCTGACCTTCCAGCCTAATTCTAGTTATTATTTTAATACTTATTGAATGATTTAGTTTTGTCATAATAATAATTCTGATAGCTGACCCGGCGAAATTCGTACCGCTTTTAGAGATTAGGCGAATTCAGCAGCGCCACCTACCGGGTCCAATTGTGTTTGCAAACCATCCAGGAACCCATTGAAATATGCACATAAAATTTCATACAAATGTCCAGCCGTTTTGGAGGAGTCAGGTGACAAACACACGTACAGAAGAATTATGTATAATATTTTATTATTAAGGTTTTCGAATATTTTTAAGTTACACAAAAATATATTTTAATTTGTGTTGTTTGTTTACATGGTTAAGGCTCGTAGCACACCTGTCAAACTGGAAAACGGATGAACAACGTGTCAACTCGAACCATTCGGTATTTGTTTATGAAATTTCATAATGCACTTGTTTGAGCATCGCAACCGTAATGCATCTTCTGGGTTCGACAGCGTTTTTGCGTTGTTAGGTGTGCTACTACCAAGTCTTAGTGGAAAGCATCCGTTGTCTTGGTACTGTAATGCAAAGGTATCAAAGGTAGGTTTTCGCTTACCAGGTCAACCACCACCGGTTTCAAATGGTATCTGCAAACAAGGGACCGCAAGTAAAAAATAGTAATAACCACATCACGACACACATTGACTCAGCCCTGCACAAAGTATCGTAAGAACTTGTATTGCAGGTGCTAAGCAGGTGCAATACAACAACAACAACATCCAAGACCGGTAAGCGAAATAATGCGTCTTGCAAATAACACAAAGTCCCGCCCCGCCGGGATTCGAACCCGGAACCACTGCGCCACCGAGGTCGTCAAAACTATTATGGCGAAGTAATCAAACTATTATGTTACATAATAGCATGAAGCCGTATAAAATAAACAAACCTTTGTTCTGACCCTCCTTGTAAAGGCATAAGCTGAAATAAGAAAAACTTAGAATATATTCCTGTAACTAAAAATGATATTTGAGCAAAGCGCAATGCGAGAGAATATCATCTGAAATATCTTTATTGTATTTATGTATCAATAAAATTTATTTCTGTGTACCTCTTAGAGATTTGGAATTTATAAGTATTTTTTATTTAAGGAATCTAATTATAGGGTTAAGGTATATTATTTTATTATTTATGTATTTTAGACAACATCATGAGCGAACAAGAAAACGATTCATTTGGTGGAAATTGATACTGCCGCCTATTGACACGACTATGCCAATACGTTGCCCATATAGAGGTTAATATTTTATACCTCTTGTGCCAGTAATTACTGACTCTGCGATCCTTGGGGCCGAAATAAAGAGAACTGCTTCACGGCAGAAATAGAAGGGAGGGTGGTACCAACCCAGACAATCTCGCACGTAGATCTACCACTTGTGTGTGTGTGGTATTTTAAATAATAATAATATTAATATGAAGTAAAACATTGCACCACTTTTTATATGGAGGATGAGTGCAGAAACCTTATATTGTTTAACAATATGAAAAAAACAAAGCTTACCATTAAATAGTCGTGTAAGTTCCTCCGAAATCCCGAATACATAAGTCTATCTTGGGTCAAGGCATATCTGAAACGTGATAAAGAAGTTATCATATCAAAAACATGGCAACAATGAAGTAATTCGCGAAATAAACCTGGATAAAAGTGCGATGATGTATGGCTACCAATCTACAATGAAATTACCCTTTAACTTGCCATTGTGATAAAAAGCGGGTTGATTCTGTAACCTTATAAAAATAAATTACAAAAGTATATAGCTAAAATTGATATCGTTTCTGTTAGTGGTCATCAAATTTATTTAATTTTTAGGGTTCCGTACCCGAAGAGTAAAAACGGGACCATATTACCTAGCCTCCGCTGCCATCTGTCCGTCTGTCAGCGGGCTTTATCTCATGAACTCATAATTAGCTAGACTAGAATAAAAATATTGTGTAGATAAAAAGCTTGAAATTTTTAAAGAATGTCTATTTCTGTTGCCGCTATAAAAACAAATACTAAACACATAAAGAAATTAAGAATTGAAGGGGGCCGCTATTTTTGCGATTTTTTTGCTTTTCTTGTTTACGAATCTATCAAAACGCCCCTTCCGGACTTGGACTTGGAAGGCAAGTAAGATAAACATTTTAAGAATTTATTTATGATAGAGATTGTTTGTTTCATTTATCTCTTTCAGTATCTCAATTGTGACATTGTGAACTGCTAGTTCTGTGGGTTAGGATAGGTACATTAATATAACACATGCCATAAAGCAGATCACTTTGTTTTACAATCTAAAAGTGATGAAAATCTGACGGTAACATGTAGAACAAAATTTGAAGGTTAGAGATGAATTTATTCAAAATTCCCCGCAGTCGTATTACGCACTAATATCGAAGTAAAATATTATTTTGAATGTTCCATAGTTGTTTTTTTTGTCAGTTTATTATTTAATTGCAATCTTCTCTACTAGGTACCTATTAGACAAAAGAGATCTGTATCCATTTTCGGACGCAAATTTATTTTGGGTACGTTCCACTAAACGCCCGCAACGATTGTAACACCCTCTGTATCGTTCCACCTAAGGCCCGTGGTCGTCGCGAGCGGTCGCTCGACGTCACAGATGTCGTCACTGTTCGCGACCACATCGCGCCCACTTCGCCCACAAAATATTGGTAGGTCAGAATGGGCTTTCACCAAAACGTAGCGGGAATTCGAAAAAACAACGATTCGAAACAACGCTCAAGATGTGCGTTCCACCTAAAACATTCGCCTACAAAGCAACAACGCCCGCGGCCTTTTTCTGCTAGTGGAACGGCAGTTTCGTACAGTTTCGTTCGGCAGGAACGTACCCTTTATTACCTAAAGAAAATTATGTTTAGCGCCATCTATCCTTGCGTAGTCTAACGTTTTTGCTACGAACTACTAAGATTTTACTGGATAACTTATTTTTATCAGTTTCTTTCCCTTTTCAATAGATAGCGCTTTAGATATTCTTTACATTAATATTTTAGATTTTTGTGTCGACCAAGTTTGTTGAATAATCCATGCGCAATTTATAAGGTTTTGTTTTATTTTATAGTAGTGTTAAACGTAAGTGTCAGGCAAGGATAACATAACTAAGAGAAAAAAACAGCTCGTAATCTATTTAAACTATTTATTTTCCACTGAGATCAAACTTTTCTTAATCTCCCTGGCGACAGCGTGGAATTCAACTGAAATAAAAGTAAAAATACATATTATAGTAAAACATGTGTTTTTAGCAATCAGTTAATGGAATCTCATGTTTGTTGAAGATTAAGATGAAGTTAGGGTTAAAATAAATATGTCTATTTATAAATATTGCCGCTGACTTCGTCTCGCATTCAACTTCATCTTTTAAACCTCCTTCATATTTAATTTTCAAAAATAATGAGTATGCTATACCATGGACATAACATATCGTGTTGGATGTCAAATTAATGAGCAGAAAACCTTGGGCTCGAAAATGTACCTATTTTTCTATGTAAAATTATACCTAGCTAAAGAAAATTGTGAATTTGTGATCAAGAGTCCATGAAATCAGTATTTTGCGTGAATTAGTAGAAATTGGGTTCTAGGTTTCAATATTTATTTTATTACTAGCTTTTGCCCGTAGCTTCGTCCGCGTAGTTATCGAAAATGGTTCTAATACGATTTTTATATCATTGAAATTTCTCGTAATGTTTTTGACACTTCACACAATGTCTTTATAAATAAATCGTATAGCCTATGTGTTATTATGATGTATGAGCTTAAAGCTTTATTATTATTTATATACTATATTTATAGTTTCAGTAGTTTTTGCGTGAAAGAGTAACAAACATCCATTTTACGAGTAGAAAGGAATAATATTTTGTTGATACCTCATACTAGTCCATTAGTGATCTTGGGCATCATTTGACTGAGATTTGGAGCGTTTTGTTTTTCGTACACGTGGTCATATTTAAACTGAAAAGAAAAAAAAACTTATACAGTCGCGTTTCGCATGCTTGTGTTTTATTTAACATTTAAGCTTCTAAGCAAATAATATAAGAATTTAATTTCAAAATTAAAAACCTGGATTAGATATATTCGCGTACATTCGATTTTTCATCCCCACTTTCACCGGCCATAAATTGTAAACCTACAGAGGATTAGTAAATTTGGCATCCTTATCGTTTATCGTTATCGTTGCAGTTATCTAAACAATCTGGCATTCTTGAGTCAAACATATATATTTAAATTATTATGGTACTGAGTTTGAATCCCGGGGAGGGGGGGAAGGGATCTTTGAGTTATTTGCAAGACTCATAGTTTCGCTTACTGGTCTTGGATGTTGTATTCTTATCTATATAGTTCATACCATATCGTTGCTTAGTTCCTGGACACAATTACTTAAGATACTCACTGTAGAGCTGAGTCAATGTGTTTGTCGGGATGTGGTTTTATTCTTTTTTAATATATTAGTCTAATCAGTAGAATATATATTCTTTCTTTGTTGTTATACTGTAATTATTTAGTAAGCTGGATTATTCTTATTGTTGCATGATGGTTTTGATGTTAACAGTTTTTCTCACATAGAATATAAATATCATTGCCTGTTTTGGCATACTGACGTACTGTGTAAAAATGTTAATCAACCAAATAAATAAAAATATGGAGCAAAAATGTGACTTAAGTTATTTTTGAAAATACATTAAATAAATTAAAACACGTTACCCACACTACCGTTGACATACACAATTACATTTTGTTTAATCTTCTTATAACTAACAAAAATAAAATTACCAAGGTTTAGGTTTTTAGGTTTTATAAAATATTAGAATTAAGTAACCTTGGTTTTGTAAATACGATCCAAAAATGTAGTAGGATTTGAGGGCTCAACTTCTTTCGCATATTGTATTCTTGGTGGACGAGTCATTCGCTCTAGAGATACAGCATCCATTCTCCTGTTTGTTTTGACGTTATTTTTATTGTGAAAAAAATGCGATTGGAATTTATAGCTACCTAATTGTATTTTTGTTGCTGTAGTGGCAAAAGATATACACTGTTTGGTAATTTAAATTGTCTGCTCAGATACACGACTGGCTTAAGCATCGTATCCATTTACAACAATTGACGCGCAACACGTGACGCTCAACAACAACGCAACAACAAGATAGGCGACGTTGCACAATAACGCCCGATATTGCCAACATGACGAACGCTCTGTTCAGCCTCGTATCCATCAGGGTATATTTGAAATGCGACTTGTGATACAACATGTTGCGCATCAAATGTTGCCTAGTAGATACTAGGCTACTATTACAAAAAAAAGGTCCAATTGGAATGCTATGGGCATAAAAACATCTAGATAGTGAATGAAGTCCCTTATCCACTAAGCAACAATTGATACGCAACACGAGACGCTCAACAAGATATGTGACTTTGCATAACAACTCCATAGGTTGCCAACATTAGTTGCGCTTTTCAAAACTTAGCTCATCATGTTGAGTATCATGTTGCTCATCAATTGTTGCCTAGTGGATACGAGGCTTTATTATTTGTACATACTTACCTGTTATTGTCATGTATTTTAATCTGAAATGAAATATTGGTTTTCATTTTTTATTTGATGAATTGTTGTTGCCTTTTCGATCCTATTCGCTAGGCTTTATAGAAAACAATATGAATTTTATTATCATGACTTTTAAGATTAATATTGTAGCAAAAATATATTTGTGTAACGTGAAACGAAACTTGAACAATTCAAACAATTCGAGGCTAAGGCAAATAAGATTTCACATGAAATTAAAAAAATCTTACGTTATTCAAGCTCGTTCGTGTTTTAATTAAGGCTTATAATCAGTAAGGCAAATAAAACAAGAGAAACACGTAATATTTAAGACATTCCCTTTAAGACTTAATTTTGAGCAAACATTGTTAATTTTACAGAGACCTCCTCCATATATAACTGTAGTAGGTACTTTAAAATGTATTTATCAAAAGCATTGAATACTGTAGTAGTCCACGGTATACTAAATAGAGTAGACGAATACGCGTACTCATAGAGTGTCTATCGTAGGGCAATCTACGTTGTATAGACTGCCCTTAGGCATCACTTCAGCCTACTGAGACATATCTCTACATCGACGTAATAGATTAGATTTAGACTCGTCTCCAAGTTATCTAGCTCTGATAGAATATCGTGGACGAAGCACTTAATACGAATCAAATTTCAAAACAAAATTACCTAAAAATGACAATAACGTATTGAGCTATGAATAAATTTAATATCAATATTATTTTCGAGAGATCCGAAGACAGGCGCACACAGTCATTGATTCATTTAAGTGTAATTAGTGAAAAGAGAAGATAAAAATAGAGTACTTTATTCCATAAAAACCAACTTCATTAGGCTCGTCCCTGAAAAAAAGCATTTGATTTTAATAATGTTAATAATTTTAATTTTGATTTTTTTTTTAAATTTTACTAGCAAATCAACTTACAAATATTCTGATTGTTCAATGGTAGGCTAAAAATATTGTTTCATGATTAAAAATGGTTTGACAGTCTTAACAGTCAAAGCTGAACATAAATTGTTTTTCTATCTGTAATACCAAACATTTTCGATTTTGAAACTCAAACTATTTCCAAACGTAAATGTAAAATAAATTTAAAAAACCTTATTAAATAAACTCAAAAAAAGTTATTTGAATGATCAAATTATTTTTTTATTACTACGACAATTAATTATTTGAAAATTATGCACATCATCATTAATAACTCACATTTCCAGACGAATAGGGTAGGTTTGCAACAAAAACTTTTGTATTTCTGAAAACAGAAATTTTACTGAATATACCTTAAATTATTAAAGGATATAATACCTATTGATATGTTATAATGTAAACTCACCCGCCATTTTTTTTGTTTTTCGAAATTCTTTGAATTAATTTCATGATGTTCCGATCTATGCTTTCTTCTTTATCCTGGAAAGTACGTTCATCGTGAACACAAGGTCATGCATCAACTTAACCTGCTTAGACTGTGTACCGTTCTTAATTTGTACAGCATAAGGTTCGATATTGAATTTCTTATGTGAAGCTTTATGTGTAGTGGTACGACTGTACGAATAATGTAGACTAATTAAGTAAAGGAGTTATTTTTTTACTAAAAAGTTAAATAGAGTTTCTTTGACGACGTGCTAGCTCAGTTTGTTACGTGCCTTGGTTAACCGATCGATCCGACCCGACAGGTCTAGGGTTCGAGTCTCGGGTTGCCGTACATTATAGCTGTCATGTTATTCAATGTGCCCGGATAGTTGCGACAATTTCGCAACCTGTCACACTGGGACTCAACATAAACATGCGAAATGCGGTGTGTAACACCTCTGCCAACCCCTCTAGAGGGTTTACGGCGTGACTTTATGTTTATGTGATGAGTTTCTTTGAACCAGCCATAATTATTACTTATGCCTGACTAACATATAATTAATAATAAACACATTAACTTACATCCAAATATGAATGAAATATATTATACTAAAATAAATTTCATTATCAAGTAATCATGATGAAAGAGACTGTCTTTCTAGTTTATCTCTCACATCTACTCTCACACAGTACACTCAATTCCTGTGAAACACTTCTTGTAATATGTGATAGTTTATCTCTCACATCTACTCTCACACAGTACACTCAATTCCTGTGAAACACTTCTTGTAATATGTGATAGTTTATCTCTCACATCTACTCTCACACAGTACACTCAATTCCTGTGAAACACTTCTTGTAATATGTGATAGTTTATCTCTCACATCTACTCTCACACAGTACACTCAATTCCTGTGAAACACTTCTTGTAATATGTGATAGTTTATCTCTCACATCTACTCTCACACAGTACACTCAATTCCTGTGAAACACTTCTTGTAATATGTGATAGTTTATCTCTCACATCTACTCTCACACAGTACACTCAATTCCTGTGAAACACTTCTTGTAATATGTGATAGTTTATCTCTCACATCTACTCTCACACAGTACACTCAATTCCTGTGAAACACTTCTTGTAATATGTGATAGTTTATCTCTCACATCTACTCTCACACAGTACACTCAATTCCTGTGAAACACTTCTTGTAATATGTGATAGTTTATCTCTCACATCTACTCTCACACAGTACACTCAATTCCTGTGAAACACTTCTTGTAATATGTGATAGTTTATCTCTCACATCTACTCTCACACAGTACACTCAATTCCTGTGAAACACTTCTTGTAATATGTGATAGTTTATCTCTCACATCTACTCTCACACAGTACACTCAATTCCTGTGAAACACTTCTTGTAATATGTGATAGTTTATCTCTCACATCTACTCTCACACAGTACACTCAATTCCTGTGAAACACTTCTTGTAATATGTGATAGTTTATCTCTCACATCTACTCTCACACAGTACACTCAATTCCTGTGAAACACTTCTTGTAATATGTGATAGTTTCAGGGTGGGATCCTGGATATCCTATAACTCAGGTTCAACCTTTTTAAGGCTTCAGTTCCCACAATAAATGGTCAAACTGAATAATTACATTTCATCGTGATTAATAATATCATAAAATGTGATGAAAGATAATTTTATGACTATAATACATGCAACAATCTCAAATGATAGTAAAAAAGATGCGACAAAAAATTGAGCTATATTACCTAGAAAATTCCTATGTATACCCTTAAAGACTAAGTTGTTCTGCTCTACCTAGAACACAGTGGCGCAACTATAAGGTGGCATGATGATGGCCCCGGCTTGAGAGGGCTGTAAGCTATTCCGTGTTCACATAACGGCACAATATAATAGGAAAGCACCCCATCCGACTCATTTGCCATGTACTAACGCCACTTTCCATCTTTAGCAGTTCTAATAATGACGCTAGCAAATTAAGCCACATAAGGAGCTGTGAAAAGATCTCCTACACAATAAACAAAGATCCTAGGTTTGAAGTCATAAGCCTTTCTTCAGACCACAAGAATCTCTGACCTTCCAGCCTAATTCTAGTTATTATTTTAATACTTATTGAATGATTTAGTTTTGTCATAATAATAATTCTGCTAGCTGACCCGGCGAAATTCGTACCGCTTTTAGAGATTAGGCGAATTCAGCAGCGCCACCTACCGGGTCCAATTGTGTTTGCAAACCATCCAGGAACCCATTGAAATATGCACATAAAATTTCATACAAATGTCCAGCCGTTTTGGAGGAGTCAGGTGTCAAACACGTACAGAAGAATTATGTATAATATTTTATTATTAAGGTTTTCGAATATTTTTAAGTTACACAAAAATATATTTTAATTTCTGTTGTTTGTTAACAGGGTTAAGGCTCGTAGCACACCTATCAAACTGGAAAACGGATGAACAACGTGTCAACTCGAACCATTCGGTATTTGTTTATGAAATTTCATAATGCACTTGTTTGAGCATCGCAACCGTAATGCATCTTCTGGGTTCGACAGCGTTTTTGCGTTGTTAGGTGTGCTACTACCAAGTCTTAGTGGAAAGCATCCGTTGTCTTGGTACTGTAATGCAAAGGTATCAAAGGTAGGTTTTCGCTTACCAGGTCAACCACCACCGGTTTCAAATGGTATCTGCAAACAAGGGACCGCAAGTAAAAAATAGTAATAATCACATCACGACACACATTGACTCAGCCCTGCACAAAGTATCGTAAGAACTTGTATTGCAGGTGCTAAGCAGGTGCAATACAACAACAACAACATCCAAGACCGGTAAGCGAAACAATGCGTCTTGCAAATAACACAAAGTCCCGCCCCGCCGGGATTCGAACCCGGAACCACTGCGCCACCGAGGTCGTCAAAACTATTATGGCGAAGTAATCAAACTATTATGTTACATAATAGCATGAAGCCGTATAAAATAAACAAACCTTTGTTCTGACCCTCCTTGTAAAGGCATAAGCTGAAATAAGAAAAACTTAGAATATATTCCTGTAACTAAAAATTATATTTGAGCAAAGCGCAATGCGAGAGAATGTCATCTGAAATATCTTTATTGTATTTATGTATCAATAAAATTTATTTCTGTGTACCTCTTAGAGATTTGGAATTTATAAGTAATTTTTATTTAAGGAATCTAATTACAGGGTTAAGGTATATTATTTTATTATTTATGTATTTTAGACAACATCATGAGCGAACAAGAAAACGATTCATTTGGTGGAAATTGATACTGCCGCCTATTGACACGACTATGCCAATGCGTTGCCCATATAGAGGTTAATATTTTATACCTCTTGTGCCAGTAATTACTGGCTGTGCGATCCTTGGGGCCGAAATAAAGAGAACTGCTTCACGGCAGAAATAGAAGGGAGGGTGGTACCAACCCAGACAATCTCGCACGTAGATCTACCACTTGTATTTTAAATAATAATAATATTAATATGAAGTAAAACATTGCACCACTTTTTATATGGAGGATGAGTGCAGAAACCTTATATTTTTGAACAATATGAAAAAAAACAAAGCTTACCATTAAATAGTCGTGTAAGTTCCTCCGAAATCCCGAATACATAAGTCTATCTTGGGTCAAGGCATATCTGAAACGTGATAAAGAAGTTATCATATCAAAAACATGGCAACAATGAAGTAATTCGCGAAATAAACCTGGATAAAAGTGCGATGATGTATGGCTACAAATCTACAATGAAATTGCCATTGTGATAAAAAGCGGGTTGATTCTGTAACCTTATGAAAATAAAATACAAAAGTATATAGCTAAAATTGATATCGTTTCTGTTAGTGGTCATCAAATTTATTTCATATATCTTTATTAATAATAAAAATATTGTGTACTTTCTCACAAGCTTTTTATGTAAAAGATTTTTTAAATCTTATAAACTACAGCCGTTATACCTTAAGCCCAAGTTTTCGATATTCCCGTACATGACGGGCTCATCCCTGTGAGGGAATTTGAGGGCCGATTTGAGACTTCCAAAAGCCGGTCTGATGAGGGTGTGTCCTGGTTGTATTATTTCGGCCGCCGGAAGGTGCTCCACTAAGGTAGGATTTCCGAGCACGTTGTAGCCCTTGTCATTACTGTATTGTAGGAGACGACGCTGAAAACATTTCAAATTTAGTTGTTGCTCCATTGTAAATGTTTTGGCCGCTTCTGTGGCACAGCGATATAATGATAATTATTAGTAGCTGCTAATCAATAGGCTTATGGCTTGGTGGAGGCGAAACACAGCGAAACAGTAGCGCAGTGACCAGCCACTTGCTACACTAGAGGTTCCGGGTTCAAATCCCGGCGGGGGCGGAACTTTACGAGTATTTTATTTTGCATGAAGCATTGTTTCGCTTACCGGTCTTAAATATAGTATTCTTATCTATGTAGTTTATGTCGTTGCTCAGCAACTGCAACACAAGATTCTTCAATCTTGAATCTTCAATCTATTGTTATTATTATTTGCATGCATTGTTTCTCTTACTGGCTTTGGGTGTATTTTTCATATCTATATTGTGCCTGCTATACAAGATTATATCTTATTGCAGGGCTAAGTCAATATGTGTTGTACATGTTGTAATTTTTATTATCTATAGTTACCTACTTATATAAATAAAAGCTTTTATCAAAGAACTGCCAAAACAACTAAGTCTAGAAAGCTGGAAATTGAAAAAATTGTAACTTGAATAATGTTAAAGTCCACTAGCATTTTCAAAGCTCAGCACCTTATTAATTTGATACCAAACATGGCCACATTACATGGAAAAAAAAATAGTTCATGAGTTTGTGTCCTGAAAGGGGCACCCTACTTAATTTAATGTGACGTCATATAACTTATAACCAGCGGACGATCATCACATATCAAACGATACCTCATTTGTAAAATTATGAAAAGCAGTTTAGAAGTGATGAGGGATTAGATGAACATATATACCTACCTACAAACCTACATACCGAACAAAATCATAATCCTTCCTTTTGCTTCGCCATAGTCAGGTAAAAAAGGTGCGAAAGAGCTTGAAAATTCGTATGGAGATATCTAACTACTTGACAAATGATGCTGAAATTTAGGGGGCAGGTAGTTCTGCCAAAAAGCTTCTTAAGATGAAATCTTGACTCGGCGAAATATATTATGTCTGTGCTGAACACGAGTGTTTCTTCTGGATCTTGTCTTTTATTAAATTAATGCTTTTGTATCTTTAATTTATTACTACCTTTTACCCTTGAAAAATTTAAATTGCCTTTACCTAAATATAGTATTAGGTGCAATTGTTATAATATTCGTATTGATTCATATCATTCGCTTAATGAATCAATTATTCTATTAGAATGATTACATGTAAACTTTAAAGGATTCACTATTCAAAAAACATCGTGACTTTCGCTGTCATGACGGGCACGGTTACTGGGTAATTGTTTGGAGGAGGTGTCAATTATGTTGAAAAGTAAATAAAATATGAATTCAAGGCGATAAAAGAATGTTTTAAATTTGAATCAGTTACTTGGAATGGGCTGACGCCTACAATAGGTTGTAAGATGCAATTATTTTGAAATATACAATAATATTCTTATTTACCTATATATAATTTATTCATTACCTCAAAGCTAACTTGTGTTCATCATACAAATATTTGCCCGATCCGGGATTTGAACAAACTACTTACTGATAACGTCATCATTGTATTCAATTTAAAAGGAAATTTTATAATTATGTATAAATATAAATTATAAACATGTAAAAACGAATGTCCTTTTTTACGATACACAGGTAAAATTAATTTAACTCACGGTAGGTACGGGATTACTCTGAAAAAGAAAAAACATTTACAAACGACTGAAAAGGTACAAACTATTTCCCATTCCGCCATTTCCAATCCCGATTATGTTGCTCAACTGTGGGCTTTCGCAGTCTGCTATTCCTAGTAAATTTGACCGTATCCCAAGCGAGTAGATCTCCAAATTGCTTGGTTTGCTAACGGACTTTGCGGTTTTAAGTTTGGCTTGTTTTGATTTAATTTAAATCAGACTTCTCAGTTAGTTGTAAGGTTTTGTTGATGTACTACGGTATATTATTTGAATTTTATTACTTGTAATTAGATTTTAATAAAAGTTAAGATTAAGAAATCGTTTTTATGTTTTATTATTTAAAACTGCTCCTTTTGACTAATTTTAATCAAATTAAAACATGAATATATTCGTTTGTAAAAACACTAAACAGAATCAATACTATTATTATATGGAGGTAAAAAATTATGTTTGTTGGTTTTATTTTATTAATAATTGCGTAACGACAAAGTCACAGTCAAAAGCTAGTCGATTATAAGAACAATTTAAAACATTCATGATCATCAATTAATGTACATAAAGTAAAATACAAAAAATGTCGTTGAAATTTTAAAAAACCCGATATCCATTTTAAAGTTTTGAAAATAATTTTATAGCTTTAAAACTAAACATGATGTAGTACTCACTAACAGAAGTCTTAGCTGATTTTGTAAAGTGATCCCATCGCAGGTGATGATTGTCTGAAATTAATTGCATTTTATGTTGAATTGGACACAGTTATATGTACGTTGTGGTAACAATAGAATGTTACCTACTTATATAATGAGCTGTAGTTTTTAATTAACTTTTTATGAAAACTTAAAAACAAAGTAAATTAAAAACTCTAAAGCATACAACCTCCTCGGAATAAAAACGCTATAAAGATTTTCAGTAAGTAGGTAGATAATTTAGTTTCTAGGCATGAAAAATATTAAATCTACATAGGTAGGTAAGCAGGTACTTAGGTTATTAAATCCATGCTATAATCTATGCTGATTAAATATAAGAACAAAGTACTGAGCTTCTTACAAGTAACAAAAGAAAAGTTCCGATATTTCTAACCCTTCGGCTCATAGTCCTTCCAATTATTCCGTGACACTGAATTTATTAATAAAAATAAAAAAAATCCATTAATTTTTATCACCACTAAAGTCAAGTCACCGTGGAAATCGAAGAGGTTTAGTACATATTCGTTGTAAATAACAACTGTTTTTAGGAATTTTGAATTTCGTATAAGAACGCAGATTGGTATTTTCGTATACCAGTCAATCACCTACCGAATTCGTGGAAATCTTTTAATTTCAGTTGAATAATTAACAACTAAGTGCAAAAGTTTAATGAACAAGTTATTGAACTACAAAAGGATACTTCTGAAATTAAACTTAGCTATCAGTTTCATGAGAATTAGATAGATTTATTAAAATTCATATTTCAAGCTGCAGGCTAAAGAGTAATTTATCGAATTTCTGAACTCTTAATTCGTATTTAATTGGAGTTTGATCGAATTAATAAGTTTATAATTGCCCTGTTTTTATTACCGTTTATCGACTTAATATTTTTACCATGCATCCAAACAAGAATTCCACTGTCACATATATCATACATGTAAAGCTATCATTATTGTTTCGATTTGTTTTACAAATGTGTTGTAAGATAAATCACAAAGTGTTAATAGAATATTAAATATAAAAGTGACCTCAACCCAATAAATCAAAACTTCTTTCTTCCCAATGTCCAGTGTCCAGCAGTTTTAAGACCATATTAAATCAATCTCAAGTCGCAGAGTAAGCTTCAGAATTAGCAAATCTTCCGTAGAAATTATATCCTCAAGTATAAATTAATAGTCAAAATCCTTATAACCGATTTACAAAAAACCTATTTTGAAAAGTTTGTTCCAAAAATTTTATTCAAGGTTCACGTTTCACAAAGTCAACTCTTCCGAGAGATATAATGTCTCTTGTAATTACACCAGATCGTCTTGAATGTGAGTTATATCACTAAAAAACGCCGCGATTGAAACTTTGTACCAACGCTTAATCAAAAAATATTTCACAAATTTGATTTTGATACACATTTAAGAGTTGACTATGTCCGAGTAAGGTCCTGAATAGGCTACTTGCCTAACTTATCTGACAAAAAAACATCGCTGGCGTTCCACAATCTTCAAATAAGCTTAACTAGTTAGTAAAGTGCTAAGTATTATATAGTTTTCATCATCTGTCAATCAAGGCCGTTACTCGGTGGGTAAGCTACTTGACATTTTATCTGACATAAAAAAATGTTTATTAGTTGACATAAAAAAATGTTTATTAGTTGACATAAAAAAATGTTGTCTTAGTAACAATATAACAGATGTTTTGACTGTGATACTGTAAAAAATTTAAAGTCAAAATGCGATGGCGCTAACTCTAACTTGAAAGTAACGAACTGACACATAAGCTTAATGATCGTAAACCCAAACTATTTTTGACGGAAATTTGACAGATTTGTAAATTAGTATCCAATACTTTACTCAGACTTTGTGAAACAAACCCTTAACCTTAGTAATTTGCATTGTCATAGACGTGGGAAAACATAATTTACAGTCATATAATAATGATGTGTAATCGCGGTCGTAGCCATTAGTCTATGTTTCCAGTAGGTATTGCATTAAAACCTTGACACTTACCCGAAGTATTATGTTAACGAAACAAATACTACTTGATTTGATATTGCTTTAATTACTTGTTTATGTATATTTTAAAACATTCCGTGTTCAACAATTTATGCTTGGAAACATTTAATAACGTAAAATAATACCAATAAATAATTGAATTCAGGTATTTAGGTTCGTTTAAATATAGGACTACTTAATTTAGAGTCTATACGCACCGTCGACCAGTCGTTCGCGACTCAGATTGTATGAAGGGTCGCCCGAGCGACCGGCGACCAAGTGCGTATAGCTACTGAACCTATAAAAAGAAAGTCACCTGGTCAACAGTGCGTATAACCTCTTACTGACTCAACTGTCAAACAAATCACACAAGATTAGAATTATGCCAAATCACTATATATGTGCCTATAATTTTCGAAGAGGTTCCTTAAATTCTTCAGGATCCCGTCATAACATCCTGAACTGACTGGACCAACCAGAACCTTTCAAACAAAACAAGAATCCTCCAAATCGGTTCATAAACATAAAAGTTAAAACCGAACTGACATAAAAATACAATAGAATTAAGAACGGCTTTAATAAGCCCTCAGCTTATCAATTTGACACGGATCTTATTATTTTAGATCTGCCTTAAAATAGAAGGTTGTTTGAAAAATATTTAAAGGCATAAAAGGCTTTGACGAATGTTGTACGAAACTTTGAGAACAAAAAAAATCTACAGATACTAATGGTTTGGTTTCAGAGCTTATCAAGATGTATATAATACTTTTTAATACAAGATATTCATTTAAATATTCGAAAGATAATATCTATTTAAATTGGTAATAAAATATTAATACAAGCTGTACCTATAATACTTGCAATAGTTTTGCGATGGCATGTTTTCACTTATCTATAAATAACGCAGCCTACTTTATGATGATAAAGAAATGTTCATAGGTAAAATATTTTCGTTGGTAAATTGTATTTCGTGTAAATGACACCGCGCCGGATACAACCCGCTATGGAAAACGTACCTGTAAGTTATAAGCAAAAAGCGAATTAAAAAATAAATAATAATAACACCACATCACGACACACATTAACTCAGCCCTGCATTAAAATATATAATCTGGTATCGCAGGCACTAAGCAACGATAAGGTATACCGGTAACCGAAACAACGGGACTTGGAAATAACTCAAATTTTCACCGCAACCTTATTTAAACCCCTGCGCCACCGAATTTCTTGAATTCTAGTTCTATATTCTACTTGCAGTAATGCTGAGATTGCATCGTCTATTGCCGCTAGTAACTATTGTAATAAATTGTATAAACCTAACAAAGCGCCTCTGCCGGATAGATATGGAATTAAGATCCCTAGTAAAAATCCCTTTTTAAACGAGTATTAATTTTGATTTCGCTGTCAACTATCTGCACATATCGGGGCTATAACTATCTTATATTCTAAGTTTGAACTAATCATAGTTTAGATATTAATTTGGAGGTTACATAGGCTACGAAATAATAGCCATGGGTTTGTGACAAGTGGTTTTCATATATGAAGATGGTAAAGTAAAATACTATTAGAATCTTGTGTAGCATTTTATTTAAGCAGACTTTATTAGTTACCATTCGACATACCAACAACAATTGTGAGATGAGACGATTTTAACAAATAAAAGGGATAATTATATTTACTATCAGATTCTTTAAAATAGACGCCAGGAACAAAAAAAAAGAAATTTTATTTTATAAGATGAAAAAGCAAAAAGTTTGTGCCTTGATCCTCTCAAACCACACACTCTGTAACCAAAGAGCTACAATCAAAATAATTGTTCGTTATGATGATTAATTTATTAATGAACAGAGGATTTTCAATAATTATGATGACATGGTAGTTCAGATTACGAGGTGGTTTCGAAATTTCAGTCCTCTATTAGCCATAGACGAAATTACTGCGGAGTTGATAACGGGGATGGTGACTGCTATAAATGTTTGTTAAAACTTGATTCTTTCGTAGATTTTGTATGGCATTACTTCGATGTGAAATCATGAATTTTCCCAATCAACTCACTAACTATTAATCAGTTTTGAGGGTCTTTGTAAAGTATTCTCTAACGGAAGTGATATCTTAAAATTATTTGTCCTCATCCATAGTAAGGATTTAAGAAATTGTAATAAGTATTACAATCTCTATTATTGTATGTTTGGTTTGGGCATAATGACATGAATAAACATTGTTAGCACCCATTATTGCAATTTAGTTCTAGCCTGCTTTTTGCTATGCTGCCATTTTTTTGCGCTTTCTAACTTCCTCCTATTTTTGATTAAATTCGTTTCAGGTCCCAAAACAGCCGGTAGGGTGTCCGGGCACGGCCTGTGCGTCATTGCACAGTTGCATTATTCTTCGATCAAAGGACGCCACTGTTGATCCTGATAAACAGGAGTTGCAGTGGTGGGACAGAGTGTCGGGTGTGTCCCGAATCCTGCTTGCTATTTTATCATACACGAAATAGCTACGAAAACTTTCCATCCGAACATCCTGGCTTGAGGTCTTATTCCCATACAAAATGCTTTATATATTCTTTAAGGGCATGCAGTAAATATCCATACTTACTAAAACAAAAGGTAGGATTAACAAATAATAAAGTTTAAGAAAGGTTCCTAATGATGGACTCGCCCAATTGTTGGAGACATAAGTTCATTATGGAAAAAATATGCTGTAAGTTTTCAACCACCATTACAATAAAACAGTTGGACAATATTAATAGCCAAGAACATGGACTACTCTGGCCTTTAATTTAATTACAAAACTTTCATTTGCCTTTCCACTTTGTGGTTGGTTGAACAAATAAACCGAAGAACTTATTCCTTAAACGAAATTCCAATTGGAATTCAATCGCTTCGAATTTTATAGCGGTTTATTTACTTTCTTCCCGAAGTTTATAGCTTATAATCTTAGGATATACTAAACTTTAATAATGATATTATAAAATTAAGTACTAAGCAATTTTAGTTTTAAATATCTACCCTGATATAGTTAATTGTAAAGAAAATCATACTAATATTAAAACGTTTGCAAAAAAAAAAGGACTTTTACCACTTTTTGTAGAGGAATTTCAGAAAAAATAAAACCGTTTAAGAATGAGTCGGAATCGCAGATACTGAGTCCCGTACCATCTCATTATGTAGTATGTAGATAATAACTTCAAAAAAAAAAAAACAAGCATAAATGTCGGAAAAATAAAGTTTCTGTTACAAGTACATTAGATTTTATGGTTCATGACGGACGGACGGACAGACAACGAAGGCTTAGTAAGAGGGTCCCGTTTTTTACACTTTAGGTAAGGAACGCTAAAAACGAATTATACGAGGTCATGATCACCAGTAAAAGCTTTTAATTGTTAAATCTGTTTCAGGGGAAATTCACTCATTCACATGCGTCAACAATAATTTTATTACAATATTATTATTTTTAATTACATTTTATTATTTATAACTTTTAACTATTTGTTCTAATAATAGCTTCTGTAGTTACCTTCCTAAAAGTCATGCTGAGCAGTAGAGATACAAAATTTATATAATTGGAATTTACTATCAATTGCTGTCAAGAATAGGCCCTTCGGATACTTCATTAATGAAAGTCTACCATAACAACAGATAGTATATCGAAAATATTAGCTTACCGTGCACTCAATTAAATTGCTTTTAAATATGCAATATGAGGTTTGCAGCTTTATTAATAGCTTTATTACCATAAAATTTTCAACCTTTTGCCTGTTAAATGTTCTTTCATATCGAACACTATTGTATAATTATCATTAAATGTTATTGCTATCATTTTTGAGTATCAAAAACATTTTTAATTTATTGTTATTGACAAAGCATTTTGCAGATTATTAACATGACTTTTGCTACTTTTTTTACGGATAAAATTGTTAATTAAAGTCAAATTTTTGTCTTTTTTTTTCATAAAATGTAATTATATGACACGCTTGCACTATGTACAATATTGCTATAAAAGTTTAAGAAAAGTAACCACGAAGATTTCTTTTTAGTTTTTATCTTGAATCACCATTCCGAACCGGTGCACCTTTTATATAGAAGATGTTTTAATGAGATGTTTGAAAAGAACGTACAAGCGTTTGTCCACAAACTGACGAGACGGTTGAGACGATGTGACCAAAGGTGATCGCTTACCCAGAAACTTATTACTACATACTTTAATTTCCTAGTAACTTCGTATGCATAAAACTTGTAGTAAATTATGAGGTTTGCGCGTAGCAAAATTACACAGCTTTAGTTACGTATACAGGTATTATTAATAATAACAATGATAATAACATCACGACACACACATTGACTTAGCCCTGCAGTAAGTATCGTAAGAACTTGTGTCGAAGGAACTAAGCAACGATACGGTATATACTACATGGATAAGAATACAACATCTAAGACCGGTAAGCGAAACAATGCGTCTTGCAAGAAACACATCCCGCCCCCGCCGGGATTCGAACCCGGAACCTCTATCATAGCAGTCGGCTGTTTACACCACTGCGCCACCGAGGTTGTCAACTATACAGTTACTGCACAGTTTTGAAAAAAAAGTCTCATGTTATATAGAAATGTTAGTTTCACGAATATTTTCGTAGCTTAGTGTTCTTCATTGCACCCTGTCGATGTCAAAGGCCGGAAGACGGGACATCGGGCTGGGCGAGGCTGACTTGATTAGAGCTAAAAATATCCAATAATAATATAGATTTTCCACCTATCTGTTTAAAATTCAATAATATACTAACATGTGAAGATTTAACAGAGGTTTAGGGCAGAGAGTCTGTGCGTCGTTTTGTCTCCTTTGACCTTACATTAAGTTCATAGGAACTTTGGATAAATTTTCCCTTGTATATTGTTGAAAAAAAAGCAATCGATTTTAACCGACAAAAAAACTTGGACTTTCTCAAGTCGACAGGCACATTGGTTTTTTAGTTAGGCAACTTAACCTAGCATAATATACACGTTTTCGTGATCGAATAATAGATGAGGGATTATAGGCATTCGTACGGCGGGATCTCAAACGATATACTGCAAATGTTTTAATAGTGAAATAAATTCACCTTTTGAGTTTTAAAGGGAGGAGGGGAGGTAAAAGCATTTACTGACATAATTTTTACTTTTTATTTACGTAGGTCAATCGCGTTTTAAACGCGTTAAACCCACTGTAAAATTGAAATATCAAACGTTGAATAAATGATATACACTGCAGTATATGCTGACGTGATAACAAAATGTGAAAAATATCTGTTGTAGGACGGAAATAGTAACAATAAAAGAGATTCCATTTTGATAGTCACACAATCCATCAAAACTGCAATCTTTTATTCTATAGAGTTCAATCGACGGCTCACAGGTGCAAGTATTGCTGGCCCTTACTATGGTTTTTAGTATTATTTTGTTAGAGACGAGAATATACAAGAACGGATACTAAATAGTATTTATTTAAATTGTTTTTTTTTTTTTTTTTTAACTACAAGTTTTGATAAGTCAGAGTTTTAAGTTTCATTCTCTTCTCCATTGTTGCACAGGTACAGTTTTACAGGTGGTAAATCTATTGGGGAGGTCGTCTGAGTTGGTACCACCGTAACGGTGGTATCTCTTTCCACCAGGTTAACTGTCTACTTGTTTGCCCATGACGCTGTATAAATATACAAAAAGAAAGGAAATTAAATTATATAAATATATATAAGGCTAAAAATTTCAATACGTCAGAGTTTAAAAATTTCATTCACGTCTCCAATATCTACTATTGTCATAAAACTTAGTTGCTAAACGACCACATCGTTTAGCAACTAAGTTTTTATAAAACGACATTAATGATTTATTAGAGTTACATGCAACTCGTACAAGAAAAATAACGCCACTTTAAAAAGCCAAAACTATTCGGTGTTTACTCTTTGCTTATTCCAATTTATAATTTTGCCTGGAAGCAAAAACCTTCCTCCGGATACAGCCTACCGATTCTTACCAAAATGAATAGAAATCCGTTGAGCGGTTTAGGCGTGACATACAGAATTCCTTTCGCATTTATAATAATAGGAAAGTCATCGATTTTATAGATTAACAATGAAGTGACATAAATGTCCGAACCAAAAGTCCACTTAAACATTTCGATGGAGTTTCTGTATGGAATCGACATTTGTCAGAATTTTTATTACGATCGGTTGATATATCTTTCTGTACTGTTCTTATGGTTGAAAACAGATATTGATTTGGGTTTAAGACATTTGCTTTAATGTGCGTTTATTTCTAGTAGAACGATCTATCTTTCTGTCTCTATCCAAAAGTGATGCCATTTTTAAGTGAAGTTTTGTATGGGATAGTGTATGTATAAAATGTATAATCAATGGACATAATACATTTTTTTTTGCGATCGAGAACCGTTGGTAGTTTTCAGATAAAAATATGACCTTTAGAATTTGAGGAAGTTTTACCATCGAATGGTTTCTTTTCAATATTTGCTGAACTGTCAGCGTTGGTCGGAGAATGGATATCACAAGTGAAAAATATTACAAAAGAAGCTATTTTACTTGGAAAAGATTTTAGAAATTTATTGACGTTCTTTTGTAAAGCATTTTTTTAGTTTTACCTTTGGAAGAACTATGTTTGTCTTAAAAAGAATATTTTATAGGTGAAATGCAGTAATATTATTATCATTATTTATATATTTATCTTAATTTGAACCATTTTACGTTAGTTGTTTGTTGTCATTCACTTTGTGATTTCCATTCAATATTTATTGTGATTTAATCAGTGGAAACTTCATTGGTAATTATATTATTATTTGTTAATTTACATTAAATTATAATTCTGTTTTTCCAAATAAATAAAAATAGAACAGTAATCAAACAAAATCTTGCAATCATACAAACATTTTGAATGCCATATTTTTACAAATTTACGCAGGGAAATATCATGTTTGTGATGGCTATAAACATAACATATATATAAATTCAATGTATGGAATCATTGATATATAGTTAAAGTCATCCTGTGGTAGTATACTAGTATAGAAGTTTTGTATGACGAATAATTCATTTGATAATTTACTCGCAACTTAAATTACAAAATGAACTACAAACATCCTGTGTATTTATGAAATAAAGTTTTTGGGAGTGTGGCCAGCACAATTATGGAAATGCAACCAGTCGAGAGTGAAAACTACTTTGTACAGAGTGGGTACTCAATTATTTTGACCAAATACAGACGAAACGTTACAAACACGTTTTATTAGCATCTTCATGTTTGCTTGTTACGGAATTTTTTACTTGATTTTCTCTTACTTAGCTAGTTTGTCCCATTCTGCTAACCGGGAATTTCAGGAGTAACAAAAATGTTTCCAAACTCTCTTCTGTTCTTCTTCTTTTGTTGTTGTTTTCTCTTGTTCTTTCTGTTGTCAGAAATCAAGAAAGTACAACATTTTTAGCTATTTGACAGCGGATCTCTGATTCCTACTGCAGATTACGCTAGCGTCATCAATGGATTAATTATTCTGCAAAAGTGCATTTCTAGTATTTCTGCTCTGTTAATTAGCGATGTGGCCGTTTTACTTAGTAACGTTATTTCTGAGTAAATAATTAACTATTCTTCTGATCAGTAAAAGTTTTTTTGAATTTTTAATTAAAAACTTCAATAGCAAATGTGGTTACTAACATCGATAGAACTTATTTGTATAAATTGAAACAATAGTTGGTTAAATCATGTTTTTTTATGTATGTATGTGTTTCATTGGAGGATGGTTTTTGACAAAGTTCAAATATTACATTGGTACATGGGGTAGAGTGGCGGATGTGCACCGAAAAAAAAAACAACAACATACAAATACATAATCAAATAAATTTCTTTTCAACAGAAAAATATTCCACAACGATTTTACTTTTAACGTGATTTTACTAACTAATTTTTCACTTTAATAGGTAATATGAATGAATTTTTATTTATTTATTATAATTCGATACCACATGTCTACACAAATCAGTTAGATTTTCTCAAATATCTGACTTGATAACTAAGTTATAGAACTTCGAAGTCGTTGATTAGACAAAGAGATCCATGTGTACAATGACGTCAAAGTACACGGGCGCTATACAACTTCCAAAAAAAGGTTGTTCTGATGAGGCAGATAGATATATTTACATTTAATGTTTGTATCTCCCTGGTTTATCGTTCAATTCTAATTCTTTTTTCACTGTAAATATACTATTACCATATACTTTACGATAAATTGAGTAAATTTCATGCATATTCCCTATTCTCCATTTTCTTATTCACTGAACAGTCTTCCTAACTAGTCTTTGGGTAATGAAACTTAAATTTGATTGAGATTTATACACAGGCGGTTTAGTAATTACGGAGGCTGCGGCTTTGGTGGTTGTATTGCTAATTGCATTATTCGCATTGTAAACATACCTGCAAGCCATACATATGCATACAGAGTAAGCAAATTACACCAAGACCAATGCTATAGATACCTGTTGTTATGATTAACTTTAGCAGTACTCACGACACTTCACGTTAAGAACTCACGACGCGATTTAAAACCGCAGCAGCAGTATCGGCACCCTAGCTTATGTAAATTTCAGATTTGTATGTAAAAGTTAACCAGATCTCACAGCTCGGTTTTTGGTCGAAGCCACCGTTGTCGCAGTTTTAAAATGGCGTCGTGAGTTCTCAGCGTAATGATGACCGTAGGAATGATTCTCCGTTGCACAAAACTGTTCATTGTAAAGTGACATTAATTTCGTCTGAAATATTAATAAAAATAATGTTTGTACATACAAAGACAACTTGAAGTGGACCATAACTGATCGAAATCGAGTGGTTTTAGTTATTGTTACTTTGTGAGGACTTTTTTACTACTGTAAAAATGATGGGACATGTTTTTGTAGACTAGAAATTGGATATTGGTTATTGTTAAAGTCATTTAGTGAAACTCACTCTAAGAGGAGACTAACGAAACGTTAGTTTAATAATGCCATTAATTATGGTTTTGGCATGTACAGTATCACTAGAATTGTGAATGCGAAGCTTATTTGATTTTCATGACATAAAAAGGATTTTAGCAGATTTTTTATTATGCTACTATTGTAGATATTCAATTTAATTATTGCTGGTCTGCTTTTTGCTCAAAGGTTTGACATTTAGATACGTAGAAACGAAACTAGTGTTATAGGCATTCCATAATGAATTTTTATTGAGTTTTTATTTGTCTATAAATAAAAATATTAACATTTGAATAATTTATCGGATTCACTTATTTATTATAACAATAAATATTCGCTAAGATAACACTGTTTTAATTGGGTCATTTTCATTAAAATATGATATGCCTTCAAAGTTTTTGCGACTAACGTAGGTCATGTTAAAAATGCAAAATTCACGAAATTTGATTTACATGTAAATTAAAATGAGATTACGTGACATAATGAACTACAGGCTTTTGACTGTCTACCTACATAGTTATAAAAGCTAATTACTTTAAAATACTTATTCAAAATCTACATAATAAAAAGGTGAAAAGATTTACCGTCATTTTTTTTCGGTATCGGCTGACTATTAAAGTGCAAAACAGAAAAGTAAAATAGCTATGACTCGATTGGCCTTATAGCTCGCAAAACTGAGGTTTGGTTCTGGAGTGGCGACCACGGGCTAGAAGGACAGTCAAGGTGGACGGACGACCTTGTAAGGGCTGCTGCAAATAACTCAAGATTGTTCTGATATATTGGATGTTCATGATATTTTTATTAAATAAAAGACCTGCAAACTAAATATTATAATGAACATATTTATTTTTATTCTAACTCTTCTTATCTAAACGGCAGATAGTCGTCCTGGAAAGAAAATAATTGGAAATCAGTAATAAGAACAATTATTTAAATGAATCTTTGAAAGAATCCACGAGGAAGAGAGAGTCTCTTCTTTAAGAGAAAATAGACATTCTCAAGACAAGTTTGGTCCACCGGCAACGTCGTAGCATGCCATTAGATATGGTAGTGGTTAAATACTTGCCTGTCTATATTAACATTATAGCGAAACCAAGTTTGTAAGTAAGCTGGAAGTTATCTTCAAAACTACCCAAAAACAATATTTAAACAATATTTTCTGGGTAAATATGGACTACATTTTATTTAAATAAATATTCGATTCAGGTAAAGACACGAGTAAAAGCTACTCGTATTATTGCAATGAAAAATTGAAACAAACCTGGTTGTAATACCACCATTTCCTATTGAATAACTGAGCACCGCCATAAGGATGGTCGGTACTTGTGTCAGGCGCCATGGGATTGATGTTTACGTGGTCACCATCCATCTAAAGAAAATAGAAATATTATGAAAGAAGACAAGGGAATCCTCGCTGAAAGCTTCATCAAAAATCAAAATGGTACATCAATGAAATTTGTCAATAAAATTTTGTTATTGAAGGTTTATTTTATTTTATACAACTTTATGGCCAAACAAGCAGATCTATCACCTGATGGAAAGTGATACGGCCGTCTATTTATACGACGGTGCCCTTGATATCTGGAATGCCAAAAACATCGCCAATACGTTGCCCACGTAATAATTACACTGACTCTCAAATCCTTCGAACCGAAACACAGCGAACTGCTTCACGGCAGGAATAGAAAGGGAGGTGTTACCAACACAGACACACACGCACATAAATAAAGGACTATACAAAAGCCATACAAAAAGAGATCTACTAACAGCGAATTGCCAGGGCCAATTCTGAATATACTTGTTCTTATGTATAGTGTAAGGGTTCCCTTGATTTGTCTCTGTTTCAGAAGAAGACCACGAACCGGACGAATCCTCGTGTTTTTGCTCTCTGTCCAAAAAAGTTGCAAATTTCGTATCAAAATCTTCGTACGTCTTGAAGTATTTTTTGTACTTTTCATAGTGTTTTTCGAAATCATTGAAATCGGCGTAGTACTTCTTGTACTCTTTGTTTTCTCGGTATTTTGTTCTTAATTTCTCTGAGGATCCTATTCTTCGCGATCGCCTTCTCTGAAATGTTTATTGAGGTCTGAGTTTCTAAGTAAGTGGTATTATCAAACACCTGTACTGTATAATCAATGTGCCCCTTAAATTTGCTTATTGCAATATACAAAAACATCCAGATATAAACATTAAACACAGTGAACTTAATACGAAACTTTAAAAAACAAAGAAAACTCACGAATTCCAAAAAAAAAAAAAAAAAATTCTATTAAATTTTCCACAGACATACAAACAAACCTATACATGAAATTTCATGTTTAGTAAAAATATGTTTAGAAATTGAATATGTTTTTTGAATTTGAATTTTTTGAGTAGGTTTAGTAAATGAATTACAAACTTATAAAAAACACAATAATAACTTGAAATATTATAAAATAACTTACTGAGTCACTGCAAGTTTAATTAATACTTCGATCAATAACAATAGAAGCGAAAATCATGGGAACTTCTAAATTTACGTAACCTTTTTCATTCTTTCCATTTCAGACTTCTTCAAAATGTTAATTAGAGATCGTTAAATTAGTTTTTGTTCTTGACCATTTTTACGTCATCATTACACGGGTATTACACGGAGAAAGTTAATTGGAAAAAATTTTACATCTTTCAGGCGACTTAAATTGTTGAATGAGTAAGCTTTTAGGTACAAGATTTGTGAATTTAATTTGATCCGGGGTCTATTCGGAATAATTCTCCACGGTCCCTACCCAGCAGGGCCAGGAAAAACCCAATTATCATGTGAATATTCGGCTACGCGTAAATCATGAATAGGCCTCTCTAAATCCTTTACAAATCGAATTCCACTAAAATCGAAAAGCTGAGCCGTTTCAAACCAAATCTTCAATTGCATGGCCAAGTTATGTGTGGCACGACTGACCGTTCTTTGTTAGAGAATCAAAAAGGAGGTCGTTTGTTCGTCATGAATATATTTATAAATTGAGTTCATTGAATATTCTAGGTAGCAGAAATGATTAAACAGAAACTATTTTCTTATAAATTAAATTAAATATCAAAACCTTTTACTATTCCATTCCAAAAAGAAAGCTAAACTTTGAATGGTCATTTTACTATGATCCGAAACCCAATGTTTAAGTCAAGAAAATACTTACAAACTGTCATCTTCGAGGCTTTCAAAGGTAAGCTGGAATGGATAAAAAATATACTTCTACTTATTTCCTTTAAAAGTTAGGAGGATAAACAAAATCTCTTAATGCAGCTTCATGCCGTTGCTGGTAAAAGCTACCACATCGTAAAAGTCAAAGAAAGCAACTAAGTACGTAAGTCACGTTTTTTCAGACAACATAATCTTCGAAATTTAATAAACTCAAATTTGAATTTATCAGTAACCTTTTGGAATGGTATTTTAACCAGACATTCACTTAAATTAAAGTGCATGATACTTTTTAGGATTACATAAAATATACCAAAATATATTTTATTTTTATTTCATAGCCTTTACTTACATGAGAGTTTTTAAATAAGCGTTTTGCTTTCCTATGCCTGAAAAAATAATCTAATATATTGTGCTCTTTAAAATTGACTCTTCAGAACAACATATTATGAAAAATACATATTTGAATTAAATATATACCTACTTACTTAGCAAATTGCAAGGCTTGTTTATTCAAGGTTTTTACTAAAGCCAGCAAAACACCGTTCTGAAAGAAAATGTTTAATATTAAACAGTACTTGGTTAAAATGTTCATGACCATTTCATATAATAGTTCTTCAGTATTTAATTCAAAATATTAATTACAAACTAATATAAATATCTAAAATTAAAAGCAATTAACGAATAACATGTTTCTTCAGTAAGAACACTTAATGGTGCAGAAATAAATATTAAATGCGCTCACCCGTAAGTCATTTTGGTTGGATTTTCTGAATCCAGTGTACAGTAAGCGGTCGAAAGTTTTGTCAAAACTGAGAATAAAAAATACACCTTTAAATATATGAGAATAATTGCCAAAAAACCGGTGACCAATAGAGATAAAAGGTTCGAAAGCGATCACAGGCTCGAAGACATTGTGTCAGACGGCTCCTATAAGTCAGAAAGGTGATCTCAGATGGGCTGCAGGGAGCCGCTAGATGCAAGCTCTGGTTGGAGCCAGTGAGGCCTTGTGACCAGTAGATATCTGATTAGAATATCAACACAGAAATAACATTTCTGTTATAGGAGCCAACTTGTGTGAGGAACATTATAACTCAGCATAAGAATCTGATATTTTGGACGCGACCGTCTGCTGCCCTCAATACCTCCTAATAAAAGGTCGCTTTTAAATTGAAGTAATGTCTTCAAATGATGACCTATAATCCAGAAAGATTATGGACGTGGTAATAAAAGACGTTAACTAACGTTATGCCTAGATTATCAAGGCTTCCATAAACTAGACGATCTTGGCCGTCCCGGAGTGGGTACTTGACTGATGATTTTAGCATCCCAAATGTAGGTTTCAGCAAGGCATGACCTGGTAGTATCTTCTCTGCTCTTGGAAGATGCTGTATCCATTTTGGAATTCCGGCAATACCACGTATTGGAATCCTTCTTCGCACCTGCAATTGTAATCCTTGAGTCGAAAAATTAGTGGTAGCTTATCAGAACTAACCGAGTTTTTTATTGTATATGAAGGTTCTGATCTCGGTTGTTTTACCACAAGAGGTAACCAAGGTGCAGGTTCGAATCCCAAATGACTTACTTGTCAGTCTGTACTCAATATGATACATTCCACCAGTTTTTAGAAAGGACCTTAAAATTTTAGAATGGAGAAATACGTCCACAATACGAAGTGTTATTAAATATATTTTACACTTAATTAAATAAATTTTTAAAACTAAAAACAGTACTAACTTGAGAGTTTCTTAGGATACGTTTTGTTTTCTTTTGCCTGAAAAGAAGGTTATGTCATCTTAATTAATTTATTATTTATTTTCAATTTAAAGGAATCTTAAGGGAGCTTCTAAATGGTAAGCTTTTTCGGACCAGTCATCAAAAATTTTGAAATGCGATTATGTGAATTTATCCGTTTCAAGGAGACAAATTACCAAAAATCATGTTTGAATTAAAAAGATATTTACTTAGCTAATTGCGAAGCTTGTTCGTTCAATGATTTCGCCAATGCGAGCACAACACGGTTCTGAAATAAATAAAATATGAAGAAAACAACTTCGGATTTTAAAAATAATATTTATAAATATAAATCGTTAATAAAACTTGTGTTTTTATAAAAACGTTACATAAATAGTTACGGTTAATTAATGGTAAGTTATTATTATTAGTATTAAAATTTATTTCATATAAAATTCGTATGTAGCAACTAAAAATCTCATAGCTGTATTAGAACAACAATTAATTAATTACAAAAAAAAATACAACTAAACAATGTCATTCAATAATACAATAAAATTAAATACAGCAAACTAGTAATTAAATGTCATTTTCTCGGGGCACACCCGCCACTCTGTTCCACCACTGCAACTCCTGTTTATCAGGATCAACAGTGGCGTCCTTTGATCGAATAATCAACGAATAATGCAGCTGTGCAGTGATGCACAGGCTGTGCCCGGACACCCTACCGGCTGTCTTGGGACCCGCAACGAACTTAATCAGAAGAAATAGGAGGTAGTAAGAAAGCGGTTTCAGACTTCCCTCCCAGCAAAGCGGAGACAGCAATTAAAATGGCCCAGAGGCCCAAAAATCTAAAGGGGAGACAGTCAGGAGACGCCTGACCGTCTAAACACCACGGTATGCCACTAACTAACAGGGGATAAATTAGATACTAACCTAAATCTTACACCAGTAATATTGGTGACAAAACTTTTTAAAGGCACGGAAGTTTCCCTTCGTTTTCACAAGATCTAGGTAATAAATAGGACTACAAGCAGATACTTGAATCGAATTCAACATGATTAACCGTTCGTCATGCCAGAGACTACACTCCCACAAGATATGATGGGCAGTTTGCACAAATTCTTGATCCGACGTTGAACATTCGCAAAAAGGTGACGGCACCAAGTTAAATGAATAAAGTTTGCCCTTAAAGTTACCATGCCCGGTTAGAAATTGGGCTACGCAATGATCGATATCAAGCCACGTTTTATTTAACCGTTCGCGCACTATAGGGAAAAATTTAAATAAATGCCGCCCCTTAGTCGAAGTATCCCATCTAGTTTGCCATTCGTCGATTAGTTTTTTATGAACATTGTCGTTGCTATCAAATAATCTACTGATTTTAGCCCTATCCTTCGGTTTTAGAAAATCTGAACTCATACCATTCCGCCTGTTGTAATACATTGCCGCACGCCGTTGTATTTCCAAATCTACCGGTAAAACGCCCGCAAGAATCGGCAGGGCCTCAGTGCTGACGGTTCTATACGCTTTACAAAGAAAAATTAACGCTAATCTCTGACTCTGAAGCAATTTACGTCGCGCAGCGCCAATTGTGGCTCTATCCGCCCACACGGGGGCTCCATAACAAATGCAACCCAAGAAAGTAGCAGTATAAATTATTTTTAATGACTTAAACGACAATCCCCAGGTCGAAGTTGATATTCTATTTAACGCATAAAATTTCGTTTTGATTTTTCGCTAACTTGCTTAATGTGCTCAATAAAATGGAATTTCTTTTCAAGTATCAAACCGAGATAACAAACTGAGTCTTTCTTTTTAACTGTAACTAAATTAAATTTAAAGCGCGGTAGCCCTACTAAGTTTCCTTTTAACATTAAATACTGTGTTTTATGGGCTGCGAACTCAAGATGATTTCTCTTTCCCCAGTCGGCCACCAGACGTAGGCAGGACTCAGCTAACAACTCAACTCCTGTTCTTGTATGAGATTGAATAAGCAGGAGACCGTCGTCTGCATATCCCGTAAGCGAACAGTTAGCCGGTAACGGTATAGACAAAAAGTCATCAAATCCGATATTCCAGAGATACGGCCCTAGCACTGAACCCTGTGGGCAGCCCCGAGTCAAAGCCTTCGACACTGCATGATGACCAAGTTGAAGCTTAGTTGTTCCATTTATAAAGTAATTGTATATTAAGGAATATACATTGCTGTAACAACCTCTGTTTTTAAGTTTGAGCAATAAGATTGGCCACCATGCATTATCAAAAGCACCAGAGATATCTAGGAATACACCTATGACGTATTTAAACTCCGACGATTCTACCGATTTTCTCACCGAGATAGCCGCGTCGATTGTTGATTTGCCGATAGTAAAACCGAATTGACGTTCGTGAAAAGTTGGACCGCCCGGAAGAAGCCGAGGTACGATAAGACGCTCTAGAAGTTTACCCAGGGATGGTAGAAGGGTAATGGGTCTATACGATTTCGGATCATCAGGTGGCTTATCACCGCTTTTAGGTATGATTTTAATTAGCCCGCGGCGCCAAATTTGAGGAAAAACCCCTTCAGCAATGCAACGGTTATACACAATTAAAATAGAATCCCCAGCGGACTTTACGGCTTCCTGGATCATCTTATTCGATATTTTGTCTTCCCCAGAGGCCTTATTAACCGGTAACGCCCTAACAATTTTGACAAATTCATCTAAAGTTGGAAGATCGGACGAAGGAGATGTGGGTGGAACTGCAGCCATGAGCCTAACTTCTCGATGATAGTCGGTATCATTTTCAGTAGTGTCGTCCGGAATGAGAGCGTTAAGAAGGGCCTCCGCCGTCTCCTCAACACCAAGAGTGTGAGCATCATTTATTTTGATGTTTGAAATAAATGCTTGATCAGTTGCTCTGTTAGCTTTGAACTCATGATATATGGGTGACCATGGCCCCTCTTTTTCTAACCTATCAACTACTTTCCGAAGTAAATTAGTTTTTGATTTTTGGACTGCAGCACGGTAGTGAGACCTAGCAACTCTTAAAGCAATTAAAGCGCTATCATACCTATCTGACGAAGTATCTTGTCCTAGGGATTTTTTAGCTTTATTTAATTTACGACGCGTGCTTCTAAATTTCTTACGAATTCCTATCAGAGAATCATTCCACCAGTCACATCTTTTCACACTGGATATAGATGTTCGTCCCAGTATTACATCAGCACAGTAATTGAAAGTATCCGTCATAATTTCAGCGCTTTCTGTTGCCGATAGACGCGGGTGAGTGAAGTCTCCAGCATGTGACGCAAAAAATGAACTAAAAAAGCACCAGTCTGCACGTCTGGTTTTATAACGAAAGCTTTGTGAACGGGGCGCGATATCTTGTGTCAGCTTAGGGTTGTACTCGTACACGATCAAACGGTGATCACTACATGACGCATCAGGAAGGACACGCCAATTAGAGATTTTTACGTACGCACTTGAAAGTGTGACGTCAATGAAAGATTCGCCCATAGGGCTGCTGTAAGTAGGTGGTGAATCAGAGGTGTTATGAATTTCTAGGTGCATTTCTGCAATAAACTCTTCTACTGCGGCGCGACGTTCCGCATCTGCTGATCTAGTTTTACCAAACCAAAGGGGGGAAGACGCGTTGGCATCCGCGCCTATAACTACAGCCTGCCTAGGAAGTGCATATAATACGGACCGCAAGTGATGTAAGTGAGGGTCTACGCGATCAGAGAACTGAAAGTAACAGCTAACTACATATATACAAAAAGAAGGACACGAGACCTCCGCAACGGCACAGTGGGACGACGAGAGATTATTAAGAGCTGTGACAGTGAAGTTTGAACGTGACACGTATATTCCCGCGCGATAATTAAA
Organism: Choreutis nemorana; assembly: GCA_949316135.1. Lineage (NCBI taxonomy): Eukaryota > Metazoa > Arthropoda > Insecta > Lepidoptera > Choreutidae > Choreutis > Choreutis nemorana. The sequence continues at coordinate 3,468,204 of OX438597.1, read as the reverse complement.
TGTCATGACAATTTATAAGTTACCATAATTTTTACTATAAATGTACTTACCAAGTTATTTTGATTAGATTTTCTGAATCCTGAGTACAAGTACCGAAATAAAGTCTTGCCATGTCTGGAAAAAAATATCTGATTTATTTATTTGACGACCTCGGTGGCGCAGTGGTGTAAACAACCGACTGCTACGCTTAAGGTTCTGGGTTCGAATCCCGGCGGGGGCGGGACTTTGTGTTATTTGCAAGACGCATTGTTTCGCTTACCGGTCTTGGATGTTGTATGCTTATTTATTTAGTATATACCATATCGTTGCTTAGCACCTGCGATACAAGATCGATACTTAGTGCAGGGCTGAGTCAATGTGTGTGTCGTGATGTGGATTTATTTATTTATAGGGTTTATGGCTATGTTTGAGCTAGTAAACACTAGAAAACTAAGAAACTTCTAACACGCGCTATCAGATAAACAAAACTACGAGTACATACATACCGACCAATATACATAAATGCTCTAAACATGGTTTTTAAATACTTACGTTATGCCAAGGTTATCGCGGCTCCCATAGACCAGACGGTCGTCGTTGTCCCGGAGAGGGAATTTCACTGATGATTTCAGCATCCCAAAGGCAGGCTTCAGCAAGGTATGACCTGGTAGGATTTTCTCTGCTCTTGGAAGATGCTCTACCTCCGTTGGAACGCCAGCAATCCCCTCTGTTGAATCCCATGCTGGTTTGTGCTTATAAATAAAAGAAACTATTTAATAGAAAGTATTTGTATAACATACACATATATATTTAATGTTTTTACATAAGAAAAATACGGTAATATATTCAAATTATAAGAATTTGTACACAAGAAGTGTGCTTTAAAATCGACCGAATTCCGTTTCGGAAAAATATTTTGCTGGAGTATAAAATAAAAATGAAGGCAAAGTACACTTTAATTAAACAAATTTCAATCAATGGCATCATTACAAACCAAATATACCGCATACACTAATATTTTTAACCTTTTGCAAAAATAAATTAGATTTCTATTCATTAGCCTAGCCAGGTGTCTAGATAGACATCTGACATCTGTTTAGTGCTATACGCCAGACAGGCGGGTTAATTAAATTCTTAACTTCTAATAACATTTCTTGTTATTTTAATTCTTGATTTTCAACAATTACTTTTCTTTTGTTGGCAACTTATTAAATTGTATTTTTTTTTTGTTAGTTTTGCTATCAAGTCGTAAAGTAAATGAATTATTCACATTTATTCGAATTGAAAAAAAGACACTCAGAATGTAAGGATACTTTGACCATATGATATTTGTATATGTTAGGAGTCGACTGTCAATCAGTCGACCAGCGATTGACTTTCTTAAGATTCTATAGGTTTTTAACACAAAAAGAGGGGTGTTATAAGTTTGACGTGTCTATCTGCGGCATCACAACTGTCGAACAAATGCAGCGATTTTGATGTAGATTTTTTAAAGTTTTAAAAAAACTTAATCAAGCGTGTACTCTTAGCTATATTTGAAAAATCGAATGCACGCAAATATGTCCAATCGGTTTTTTTATTTATAATTTAAGTTTTTTATGATGAACCTATACGCGTCGTTGCCTCCCCTCTTCATTAATTACGGCGTGAGTTTATGTTTTTTTTATTTTGCCCGTATGTCTTTAAAAAATTTATTAAAAATATATTTTCTTTGTCATTCATTCATTTTGTTTTATCACTTCACTTTTTTTTGTCTTCAGAAAGTTTATTATGAATATCATTTTTTGTATCAGATTAGTGCAGATATAACAATAATAAACACTACACATCACGACACACACGTTGACTCAGCCCTGCACTAAGTACCATAAGAGCTTGTGACACAGGAACTAACGATGAATAAACGTTGGTCGTTGCACTATGGGAAAGCTATATACAACGCTATCGGTCGACCGGGCGACTCTTTGACTGGTCGACATTGCGTTTAAGCTGTTATACGCCATAGCTTTAGCTAAAAGGCTGTTGGTCATTCGTTTGACGTATTATTTAACATATAAGAAGAAAAAGTATACTCATTTAAACACATTGATAGAAGAGTCAAAAAGACAACGCTATAAAGCACAGCATTGCTAATGAACTCGATACGTAAATAGATGTTTTCTGCAGCTACTTAACAACTTTGCCTCGTTGTAACAACTTAAATAGTTGGGTTTTATGTAAATTTAGTATAATTTCACCGGTAAACAACACAATCGTAGGCAGACTACTGCGACTGCTGGTGCAGGAAATGTTCACAAGGCTCTTTAAATCAACTCAGACTGTACATTCAAGGGGGTAACTACGGAAACTGTGAATTAATCAACTTTCACTTCAAAGCCCGAAACTGCGTTAAGGCCCATTTAGACATTAAGTGAAGTCACTGTTCCGGCACAGGCCTGTATCGGTGCTACGGTCCAGCACGGTCCGGTCTGTATCCAGCAGAGCTTCAATTCACACAAGTTAGGTTTCATTCGGTTCTGTACGGATTTCCAGCCGTGAATGGGCCTTTGAAGGGCTTTTAAGCGTGACAGGAACCCGCGCAAAGCATTTATATATTAAACCGTAAACCACACGGACGTCCTAATGCCGTTTTAGACCTAAATTAGAGAAAAATTGATCCGTTTCTTTCTCAGTATGGGTGCATAACTAGGTATGGGCATTTGACCAAATCTCCTAATGATGTTACCGATTTGGGCAAAAATGGATCATGATTACACAAAAAATGATTTGAAATCGTAGTTCGCGAAGGTCATTCATTTATAATGTGATCACCAATGAAAATTGAGAAATAAAATGAGAATTTTCATTAAATTTTAAGCATCTACACCGATTTAATATTAAATATTGGGTACCTATCAAGTTGTTTCACTATAAATAGTGCTGATAAATAAATAGATCTAGTCTTAAATTGCTGTTGAGTTTTTCGTTTTTAATTCAAGCCGGTAACTATGAGTAGTCCTGCAAATCCCCAGTTCATTGCAAGAGGAAACATAATGAAACAATAGAAGCTTTTCATTCTCTCGCCAAAACTTTGCCTTTCCGGGTCATTCTGCTCCAGAACTAAACAAATAATGGAAAGGAAGAAAAACCATTTCCGATGTTAACATAAAAACCGGTCGAGTCTAAACCCTGGTTGAATTTTTAATGTAACGCATTTTGTCCCAATAGTTTACTGAGTACCGATATGTATGGCGACAGATTTGCAACCTGTCACACCTCTGCCAACCTCTCTCCAGGGAATACGTCGTGAGTGTATGTATATTTATGTTATTGATGGCACCGAAAATTTTATAAGAGCTTTATTACATCACTAGTAGACGCCTAAATTTTCAAATGAATGACGTGACCGTTCATTTTTGTTTTAATTTATAAACCACCCCTGTCATCAAAATATTTTTTAATTATGACAAGCCGCTATCGCGAGTTAGACCAACTGACTGCTTTTCTTTTTACCCCGACCACGGCGAGGGTTATGATTTTTATTTAACAAAAAGAAAAATATAACATTTGAAGAGTTTTTACATACATATTAGATCGTCCGGGTTGGTACCAACCCCCTTTCTATTTTTGCCGAGAAGTATTTTGCTAAGTTATAGTTCAAAGGATTGGAGAGCCAGTTACCGTCACGAGGTAACACCTTTACCTCTATATGGGAATTGGCAGTGCTCTTGGCGTTCTAGACATCAATAACAACGTCAATAAGCGCCGGTATCTTCCATGTTGTTGAATAAAAATGAAACATACATAATGTATGCATATAACCCAATGAAGGACCTCAGTTGGTTTGAAATAGAACATAACTTTAACTTCATTGGATACCGCACAAAGAAACAGACAGAGCAAAGTGTAAATTGTGCAAAAGGATTATGTGACGGTACACGAAATACCACTAGAGAACTATCTGAACTGTGTATTGTAGAGAGAAACTTTGACAAACAAATGCTAGAATACCTTTCGGATTTAACTTTTGATTTCATTGGATTCGAAGAGAGTTTTTGTAACAAAAAGTTTTGACAAATAACTGAAACCTATCACTTGTTTTAAAATGTTTCAAACAAAGTTAAAGTTTAGTTTAAACGTTTTATTAAAGAAAATGTGTTTGTATATCCTTTAAGTAGTTATTAAAATGGCCTCTATTGTTCTCAAATATGACTTTTAATAATTGGTACTATTCTCAATATGATATAAAAACTGAAACCTTGCCACTCATAATGTCAATGTTAATGGTTTTTACAACCTTGATATTTATGTGACATTAAAATGTCCATTAGAAAGACCTTTTTTTCGTTTAAAAAGTTAAGATTTATTTAGTTCAGTTCAGTTATTAAGCCAAGATCACCTTTACCACTTGCCACCGCTGCCACCACCACCGCTTACCACTGGTCGGCTGTCGATCAGTGTGTCTACTATGAGTTCGTTTATTATTACGTTCATACAAATAATTATTATAGTGATTTGTACTAGCGTACTAAATCCCTAATCTATCCGGAGAGACACTTTGCATAAATTCGTACAAATTTTTAACTACTGTCGCTAGCGTGTAAGTTAAAATCATGCTGGACACTCATAAAGCTACTAAACTTCGGTAGATAAACAACGCTGCCTGATACAAGACAGTGTTTCTATGTTATTAAGGTTACGACTCCAGGGTTGCTATAAAAGTTGCTGAAACCTGCCTACTAATGACTAGCTTATCATCAACTTCGCATGAGTTGCCTCCAGACAAACTCAACTTTTTATATTTGAACCGTCTTATAAGGGTAGAGTAGACATACCTAGACTAAATCCAGAACTTGTAAGTACAGGGCGTCTACTTTGAAACGAACGAAAAATCTACTAAGAAAGTGTTTCGGTCGGGTCAGTCTGGCTTACAGATTTATTAATTCCGATCGAACTTTCTTTGACATATATTGCATCAAAAATCTAACTCTGAAGACACCGATACATTGATTTTGAAAGCAGTGTTATCGTTAATTTTATGTTCGGTCGGTTAGAGTAACCAGGACTATTTCAAATTTCGAATTTAGTTCCAGGACAAAAGTGCATACTTTTCGGCGGGAGACTGTCTATTGTATTAACATTTGATATTTGTTTAAACCCTAGTAAATTATTTGTCCACGTCTTATAATAAAGCGAAGAGAGTTGACAATAAAATAAAAATAAAATGCCGTAGACTTACATTATAGTATAATCTAAATAAAATTTTGTAAGCAGTTTGGATTGCTGGTCAATCAGAAAAAGCGAATCACTTAGAAAAGATTAAACGTCTAGATAAAATGCTTCGATATCTTCCGAAGTGAAAATATTGAAACTGTAATTTTCTTATGAAACCTAAAATATGAGATCCTGGCAGACAACCATAAATCAAGTTCTAAATAACGTTCATACATCATTTTATTGTAAATGTTGCTGATAAAATCCGATACCAAGCGGTTTTCATACTTAACGCCAGTCAGTGCGTAGGTTGCATAAAACTGGCATCAAGATTCTCCAATAAATTTTGTGGCATTTTGTCCTACTATTCAGTTCATTTTCATATAAAAATCTTGTCATTTAATTAGACCAACTAAAGTATACACAAATATTGAGCTCGGCAGGGGTTGACCTGTTTTTTAATTTAATCCTCAATTTTAACTTATACACAACTTTAGATTAATAGATGTGTGCGTATTGTAAAGCATGGCAAAAAAGCCAAGGGAATAAAGAGAACCAATAAAAGCGATTTATTTTAACACTGCGCACTGATTAACAAATGACATGGCGTAGTTTGACAGAACGCTTTGTAATTCCAGGTCAGAATTATTTAGTTCCACCTGTTTCCTCGATCATTTTTTTTTTTGCCAAGGTTATAAATGCAATTTTCTCATCTGAAATATAATATTTTTAACGTCGGATACTGACTGTAACGTACTCACTGACACTTAGGGTATCTCGGATGCAACTATAACGAGTTTAATATAATATCGATTGCAAACTACACTACGCGAGGTTGTATCCACTTTCCAATTATCCGGGTTAAAACCATTCCTCTTCATTTCAGCTTTTTAACGGTAATTAATTTAACTATCGGTAAATATCAGTTTCAACAATGTATTAGAATTAACAACTCAGTTATGTTATAACATGCTCGATATTGAAATTTTAAAATAAATAAAAAGAAAAAATATATTAAAAATAGGAGTTTTGATTTTGAGAAACCACGGACACAAGAAATTTTTTTTTGGCCATCACAAGCTAATGGCGTTATACTTTTTGACTGTCCTTTTAAAGTAGACAAAAATATATTTTTGTCTCGATGATATCAGAAGAATTTTGTTCTTTCAATTTTTTTTCGCAAAGAATAATAATAATACGTAATAACTACAAAATGTTACTTACAATATCATTAAATATCAATTTGAATTTAGACATTGTTGACGTTGGGATTAGTGAGTTATTCGTAAACGTGTTTTTTTAATATAGTTTTTGAAATTGTTTCCTTTCAAAGTACTAAATTTAGAACAAAATAAAGATAAGAAAATTTGTGACGAACAATTTTAGATTTGTATATTTGAATATTAGTTTTGGTGTTTTTTTTTTTAATTTCTGATACTTCTCTCTAAACAAGAGGAAATCGTTTGAGAAGACTGTTTCATTTCCGGTCAGAGAAACAGTCGTCTGCTTAAATCAGTCGACATCGAATTCACAATTACTTTTTTCGCAGGCTTTTAATCATAATATCTTCAATTTCCAGTTGATAACTCAAAATTTGGTAGAATTTTAAGAAGAATAACTTACCAATAATCTACTCTTTGAGTATTTGTAATATCTTCGACTTGATCCCAGTGTTATGTTCTGAAAATATAGTTATCAAAACTATGAACTTTTCTATTTAACATAAATGTTTTATTTTTTCACTATCGATAAACTTTATTATTAAAACTGCATAATGAAAACTGTGTAATAATTAAATGGTCTAAATTTAATACAAATGAAACAGAATTGTTTTGGCTTCTTATCAAACACACCGGAAATTTTCCCTAAGATCCATGTCCCTTAAAACTTATTCATAAATACAAATACAAATGAATAATCATGAGTGATCATAGATGATGGATCTAGTCTAAGATTTAAATTATCAATACAGTAAACCATCCGAATATGCTTCCATCAACTGTGACCTGGAATTTCATATTCCTATTTATAACTATAATGCCTTATATCATCGCCTAATCACAAACTATAGGCTATCGTTGTAAAATTAATTATTGAATAGAATCTTATTTTAACCTAAAACAAACAAAAAAAAAACAGAAAAAACTCACCACAGAAATTACGAAAAACACCAGAATTCTGTTTGTTTTAAGATTCATTTCTAAAAAAAAACCTCAAACGGACTTTACATAATTTCAAATATTTTTTTCATCAGTATTTTAAATTGAAGTCAATAATTAAACGCAAGCCGTAAAATTAACGGTCCTACGTCAAAAGGCAGTTTTCCATTACGTTTTACATATGAATTTTCATATTTTATGAAATAAAGGAAATCTATTTATGCATGTTCATATAATGTTATTGCGTTGTTGTTTAATAAGATGCTCCAATCCGCTACATAAAGGAAATGAAAGTTAACTTACTATCTCATACTTATTATTTTAATATTAAAGAGTAGGTAATCTGATAACAAAGTTGGAATAAATCAATTTATTAACGATACGTTAGTAGTTATTTAAATATTTATACCAAGAAGGTGGCAAACAAGCATACAACCAGCTTAATAGTAAGCAGTCACCGTAGCTTATGGACGTTTGCAATACTAGAGGTATCACGCACAGTTTGCCGCACCCTGCAAAAACCTTTTAACACCATTTTTGAAGAACCCCATGCTGTAGACCACGTTAGGGAGTAATGAAAAAAAGCTAAAAATTATTGTCTGTTATGTTTTACTACATACTTACGTAATATATCTTCATAAAACTTTCCAATTAAACTTATAAACGTGAATTTACTTATAATCTTGGATCAATGTAGAATTTTACTAAGGCTTGTTTATTTTAATGTACCAAATAAATAAAAAAAACCATACCTTTAGTTTAGTATTACAGAACGTTTCTCAAGAAGTTTTTCAAATAAAGAATAACTAAGCTGAGCATTGATTGCTTAATGCAAAATGGCATCATATGAGAAAGGATTATTTAAAACGTCTTTATAAAACGCAAGTCAATCTAAAGCAACGTTCTGTAACTCGGCCCTTAGAATATTAGAACAAAATCTGTGTAAGATTCATTGAACAATATGTAATTTTGCAAAAATATTATAGGTACAGCTCACTACGCCGGGTACATTGAAAGTGAGTTTTATGTCAATCTCGCAAGGTTTAAATCCAAATACATGATATCTTGAACTCAGGTTAGCTGTCAGACATGCTTTATCTTCATCTTGGTTACAAGTTGTGTTCTCTGTACGACTTGACAATTGTGAACGAGGAAGGCTTTTGTGATCTTTAGTATTTCAGAACTATGACTATTTCTCTGTCGGCAATAAAATATTAGCTTTTGCAAGCATCTGTAATGATTTGTATCGGAATGATCTTTCAGGCTTATTTGAATTTGCAAAAGTTTGTCATTTTTTTATGAATCAATTTTGAAATTCAATTATCTGTTCTGTACTGCAGTTTAGCTTCTAGATTATCTATCGTTTGTAGTTGAAAATTAATGCTGATCTAAAAACCCCTAACATAAATTATGTATTGGATAAACCAGGACAGGTTTCTATCTGAAATATCTGATAGTTATTATTTCGATCGTTTTTGGTTGAGTATTTAGCATGTTCAATATTCAAAATCTAAATTAGTCCCATTTAGTGGCTGTAACAGGTGAGATAACAGAAGCCACAAAACAAAGCCCATGTTATTTACACCAGCTTTGCATATTTCTACGTGGAGTTTAGTTACGAATAATAAACATCGCTACCTACTTATTCTCTTTGTAATTCATTTAAATACTTTAAAAGTATTTTTGGTGACAAAATTTACTTTAATGGATCATGTTATTTTAGTTCATTAAATATACTTGGTAAATTAAGGATTACTACCTAAAAAAAATATATTACAAGAAAATATAATTTGGTAAATTTGTCATCATACCCGTAGTAAAACTATAACCAAATAAATAAAGCAGACATTTAAAACCATGAGGTTAAAAATAAATAGACTTGTAAAAATAAATAATTTAATGGGATTTAAATTATTGTAAAGTTTGGTATAAAATGTTTTTGGTAAATAAGGTATCATGGAATGTTAATTAATATCAACAGTTGTGGGTCATATGACTTAAATTATTCATTTGACAGGTGGAGGGACTTTCTTTGCAAAACTCCCTATCATGTTACCCGGTGGGAAGTAATTTGCTACTACATAAACGTGACCGTCCTTTGACCTGGACATGCCAACTCCAACCTCCTTAGAATCCTCCCAAATAACTTGGGTGAAGTGTCCAGACGCCAACGTCCTTGGCTCCTGACCGAAAGTGTGGTCTTTGATTTCGCTGTACCATTTATCAACTGCATCTCTCCCTGACACCTGGAAGTTAGGTTCAGAAGACCAGGCATAGAAAATATTTTCCCCATATTCATTTTGGGCCCTGTGTTCCATTTTTCCCTTTTTCACTAGTACTTTGGACCACTCTTCAGCGTACTTGCTTAACTTTTTGCTCAGCACTAAAGGTGGGACGCCATGATTTCTTCTGTGATCATTATGAGCCTGAAGGAAGTCCTGCTCGAAGTCCCCTGATATGGATGAACTTTTGAATTTACTAACAAGATCTGATGCTAAATCTGTTAGGTTCTTGCTGTTTCTGTTGGGTGATGGAGGTGGCAGGTTGTTGTTGGGCGCTCTCGGGGAGTCTGGAGCTTGATAAGTAGACTTGAACTGATTAGCCCCTGGTGGTGGAACGTTTTCTTTGAACTGGCCACTGTAATTCCCAGGAGGATTGTAGTTAGCAACAACAAACAGCTTGCCAGACTTGCTTTTGGCACTACCGACTCCTAACTCTTTTGTGTTCTTCCAAACTATTTGGGTAAAGTGCCCGCACGTCAATGTCTCAGGTTCTTTTCCAAAAGAGAACTCGTTTATTTCGCTGTACCATTTATCAACGCAATCTTGAGCTGTGACTTTGGTTTGAGGATTGGCAGACCAGCCGCAGTACACGCTTTCTCCATAGTTAGGGTTGTTGCTGTAAGCTAAAGCGTCTTTCTTCGCTAAGTTCTCAGCCCAGGCTTGACTGATTTTAGTTAATTCTTTACTGAGGACAAGCGGGGCGGTTCCATGATCTCGCCGATGCTGGTTGTGGAGGTCAAGAGCTTCCTTCTCGAACTGATCTGCCTCCGAAGGCCTCGATGAAAAGATTTTGTTCTGTGAAGATAATCAACATAATATTAGTTAATCAGAGGTCAAATAGCCCATTGACTATATTTTTAAAAGATAAAAAAATAACAATTTAAAAAAAGAATTTAAAAAGAAATTAATTTTAATTTGTTAATGTACTACACGATTTACAATGCGGTAGGTGCAAAGTCAGTCTTATATCAGGACGTAGATAAGGATTGAGTCACCTTACGAGTATATCGGCTTGTAAAAATTAGTTGCGGATATGATTCTGTGCACATATTTGTTAACTTTTCCTTGTAATCTGTGTTTGTTCTTTGTTGATATGAAAATATAGGCTTGGAAGTCATTTATTTCCGCATTTGACCAATATCAAATAGGGAAGTACCGTAAGAAAGAAAATTATGCTTCATAAACTAGTTTAATTACTCGTAGGTACCTTCGAATAGATATAGAAACTTCGTTTATTTACTATCTACGTCACCAATATGCCTTAGCTTTTCAAGTCTAAAATTTTGAGAATGGAATAAAACAGAAAATATTTAAAAATTATGATTGCATTGATAAGAACCTGGTTTTTGCACGTTAAAAACATATCATATTTTTTGCCATGTGAAACTAAGTTTAACTTTAAATCACAATCAGATGATAATTAATTGAGATGTCATATCTTAGAATGATCAAAAAGTAAATACGTATTTGAAAATTCTCGGTGATTTTTTATCGCAAATTTAAAACACATTCAAGAGCTGTATGAGCTGTTAATCCCAAACTTACGTGAAAGCTGGGACCGAGCCCTAACCGCGTAACCCCAATTCGCGTAAGTCGGAGTAAAAACATTAGACTTTAATTCTATAAAGGTAGAAATAAGATCTCACAATAAAAGTTGTTTATGTCTGTCTTGTTTTGTAGAATAATAAATTTGTAATTCGAGATCAAAAAAAATTGAAAACCACGTAACTCCGTATTCGCGTAAGTTGAGGTAGCGTAAGTCGAGTTATTACTGTACTCAAACGTCCGTCGGATTACACCCGTGCAAAGCAAAATATTATTATGAGCTGTGCTCAGGCGAGCGAAAATTTTGAACAGCATTACGTTCGGGGACATTCCACAAACGTGGTCTAAAATTTGAGAAACATTGTGTTGGTACAACTAAAATATAGTAGTACTTTTTGATACCGCTACTTGTAGAATTTCAAACTAGCCCCTCGTTTCGAGAAATTTTTCGCACTACCTTTGTTATTGTGCCCATATGACCTTTTTCTTTTTTTAGTTACAATTTTTTCCCCGTACTCTCGCAGACTTTAGGTTGCTGCGCCAAGGAGGCGGGATATTATTGATTTAGATATTATTTGCACTAGCAAATTTAGGTACTGTCAACATTATTGGTATGTTTTGTCCCACGAAACTGACAACTTTAAAAGGCTTATCTATAAATATATACATTTAAATTGACACAACTGTTGTAACACCAAAAAATACTATTATAACTAAGCTTACTTTTCTTTGAAATTTATATTAGAACTCAATAGTTGTTCAATTTCCAAGTAAGTTAGAAATTGGCTACTGTCATGTTGAGTTTGAAATAATTATATACCTTGCCCAAAAGTGCACATCATCTTCCTTTTCATTTCTCTTTCACTTAATTAGTGTCTGCTAGTACTAAAAAATTGTTAATGAATAATCGGATTGAACTATTTAATAGGACATACGCGTGATAGCCAATAGAAGGAGAGCTGGTTGCAAAAAATTAAACAAAAATACTATAGTCACAATTTTTTCTCATGCGTTTCCTGTGAGGTTAACTGACAAATTGCCAGAAGTCAACGCTGCTACAATAAGCAAGGGGAGAGGTGAATCGTGTCATTATTTCCGCAAAAAATTGACGTGTAACTGTATGAATTCATTTCACTTTTTTGGTGCCTGCTCTTAGACCACATGGTTCAAACTCTAGCTTAAAAATCTTAACTTCTTTATAACCAAGTCTCGGTTACTGTTTGATGTGTCTGTATCAAATAAAAAAGCAATAAATTCTTTGATAAAACATAACTATTCTAATAAAAACGTAAGCATATCGCAATATCAGTGATAAAATATTTTGAATAATCCCTACTGTCAACTTTTCAGATAGGTAAGAACGAGTATTTTTAAAATTTTATCTTTATAATTGTGTTTTGTACATACTTTGTACATAAGAAAAATACTTTTGAAAAGATACACACCACATAACCGATGTTATTGTTAGGGAACAGAGACAAACTTATGTCATAGAAAAGGATTCAAATATTGAAATTCAAATAATCATACGAAATTACTTAGTAGTTAGTATTATTTATATTTGCTTAGAGGGCTGTTTAGTTTTCATTTATCTTTATTATCTAACATAGAGAAATATACAAACAAAAACATTTTCTTTCTTGCAAATAAACTTCTATTATTTAAAACTGTCTTGTTTGAAAATTTGAATGAAATATTTTAAGAGTTCAGCACAAAATTTTTTGATGAAAATTTGATTCTCTCTAGTTTCAGTCTGTTTCAGCTAAAATTCGAACAACTTTTCATTGGTTAACTACATTACTTACCGTTCAAATATTTTAAATAAAACGAAAAATACACAATCCTTCACTTTTCTCATCCAAACTGTTAAGAGCTACAAAGTGACAGCACAAAAGCAAAACACGCGGACCTTCTGAAATTGGCGACGCTGCAATTGTTATCGTCGTTTAGTTACAAACAATAATTACCATTTCCCACGTTCCAGCGTCGCTGTGTCCAATAAAACTGTATTAAAATTAATAAACGTCGACGGGCTGAGCTGTAGGTCTGTCACAGATCAACTAAACTGCCACAATTCCCTCGACCTATATCTTGCTTTATCCTTAGTGGTCGTTCAGATCGACCGAACAGAAAAATAATAATGCAATCACCTCGCAACACACAAAAACAGCCCCGCGTGAATTGCTCGCGTGTTTTATTTCTAAGTCTTTGTACTTTTCTACCTAAATAGTGACTCTAATAATAGGTTGTAATTTGCTAATGGATATGTTATTAAAGTTGCGTTCTAGCGCAAGTTTTTTACGAGTTCAAAGTTCGCGAGCCTTATCCGAATCGTCGTTCGCAGAGCATTCGCGAGATCTGTACTTGCCCTTATAAATAAAGTGGTAATGATTGCTTAGCGTTATCGCCTTGATAAGCTGTAGCGGTTTTGATAACTTGTATTTGTCATTTACACTGTTTAAAATGTGGTTTTTTATTGGAATGTTATCGATAACGGTTTAATTACTTTTGTAATTAGCCGAAATTTCTCGTTGACCCGGATTTTTAGACAAAAGGTGTTTTTTTTAGGTCGCTGTTGAGCTCATTACCAACAAATTACCGAGAGTACAGGTCATGAATGAGAACAATGTAACACCGACAATTGGATAACACAAAAAGCGGAATTCGTCACGAATTTGATAACACACGTTTTTTTGCGTGACTCTAAAATTTACAATTTGATGTCGGAATAAAATCGTATGTACCTTTTTATTGTTTTCAATGGAACAATGACTTCGTCGTTACAAAGGTTTCCAGGGAAATTAGAATTGTGTTCATATCGACGACTACCACTAATATACATCATATCTATTATGAGTTAGGCCTTATTACTAAGGCAAAATATTATTTAGTAAAAAACTAAAATTGAAATGGCTTTATTGCCTATATTTATATCAATTTACTCCAAAGGTTTAAAAAATATTCACTACGGGCAGGGCTAGTACACACGGCTAAGGATCAACCTAAGCTGCTTGGACTTTGTACCGTTCTAACGTTGTACATTGTACCATTCTAACGTTGTACATTGTACGCCATACAAATTGATGTTGCACTTGTTGTGAAGCTTCATGCGTGTCTGTCTGTACAAACGGTTTGAGTCCCTATTGACAGTAACATTAATTTGTGATTCGAGGTGCCAAGCACTGGCTTTAGCGGATATTTTTTCAACTTCAGAGGCTGATCGATGCTATTTAAAATTGCTATGTAGGTTGACTGCCAACTGAAACAGCCGACAACACGCTGGGTGTATACCATGAGTCTACCATTAATCACGACAGGTTATAGCTTTTAAAAATTTGTATGAATCTTTGGAAAGTGCCTTCACCAGATTGAGGGAATTAAGATCGCTATTGCAGATGACTGTCCTGTCCACGTTGATAGTCCACCCTCCTTCCTATTTCTGACATGAAACAGTTCGCTGTGTTTCAGTTTCAAGGATTGCAGAGCAAGCGTAATGGCAACATGGGCAAGCATTAGCGATGCTCTTGGCGTGCCAGACATCAAGGTCATCGTTATGTCAATTGGTGGTGGTATCACTTTCCATCGGGTGAACCATCTGTTTGTCCAAGATGATATATTATATATATTGTTTTAATATTGATAATAGACTATACGAAATCGGATGAGCAGTTTTGAAGATCCTGCATACTATAAGTACAGATTAAACGTTTGGTTTCGAAATATCTTAATTTCCTTTTAGTCTTTATTTTTAGGTATACGGGTCATTGGTTTGAAGCCGATTTCGCTTTACTGAATCTAACAAGCCTTGCTTCGAATTGGCAATCATTATATTTGGATTGGTCTGTAACGATTTTAAACGATTGAAAATTTTATTTTAGGAAAGTGGGTTCAGATTTGAATTTAAAACAAATGTAATGAAAAGGTACCAAAGAAAAAGGACGTAATCGAAGAATATAAAACAGTTGCACCTGGAATAAAAAATTGGATCCCCAATTTTAGATTTTTTTGATGAAAATTTTATTTGTACCTGTATGCGCTTAGGAATCTTCTAGAGGTTTAAGAAATGTGTTTTTTTTTGCAGCACAATTTATGCAAATAAACAAATAATAAAAAAAAGTAAACGTAATTACAAGATAGGAGGGGAGGGAGGGAGGATTGGAGCGCCAGTGTAGTTATCGGCACGAGAGGTAATATGTTCCTCCACATGGGCAAAGTAGGAGATCTTAGCGTTCCCAGGGCATCGTGTCGACGTTTCAAAAAATGGAATTACACTGTCAATCAATATTATCACGCCATACGCGATCCAGTAACACGAACAAATCGTTTTTAAGGTATTGCGATACTTTTATAATTGGACCGTGTTGTGCCAGATCATACCAATCCACAACTTTGCCAAAATTGAGTTACTTACACCATCCAACGTAAAAACATTTCTATTTTCATGTAGCTAAGTTTGATTTTAATCTGACATTTACAACC
This sequence comes from Choreutis nemorana, assembly GCA_949316135.1. Lineage (NCBI taxonomy): Eukaryota > Metazoa > Arthropoda > Insecta > Lepidoptera > Choreutidae > Choreutis > Choreutis nemorana. The sequence continues at coordinate 3,452,567 of OX438597.1, read as the reverse complement.
AAAGTTATCAAAACATAAAGGAAGTCCAGAACCAACCCACATTATGAATAAACTTTTTTTTTTTTGCTGATACACGACATGCCGCTTGGCACTCTTTTTTCTGTTCTGTTCATGTTCTTTATGACACAGTGTCCAAAAAATAGAATTTGTTTTTTTTTAATATATAGTCATTTATTTTATATTGCGTTTTATTTTCTTTATAATTGATTTATCATTGGCAGTAGTGTATTTTTAACCCCAAAATATGAAAATATATATATCGAAAATTGTTACTGGTACCTTTTGGACTTATTTGCTAATTGCCTTTTGTATGAAAAATCCTGTTTTGTCAGAATGTACCAAGTGCGTTAAATGTACTTTTCTAAATTTTTTACCTAATATATTGATTGATTGTTTATGTCATAATCTAAAACAATACTTCCACATTTTCACAATGTTGAGACTTTTTAAGACATAATGAAATAAAACACAATAGATAACTTATGTCAAACTTAAATATCTCGAAACAAGGTTGGTGTGGATTGGTAGCTTTTGGCATAACACGGTCCAATTTATAATACTAGAATTACTATATAGTGTACCTGAAATAGCCTCAACTGGCGGTATTACTTTCCGTCAGGTTAATCGCCTGCTTGTATGCCCTTGATGTTTAAAAATTATAGGTTAAAGATATTAAAAATAGCTTACCAACAAGTTAATTGGACAGCATGGAGATTTACAGGGAATCTTCATAATGAACAGGCGACCACATGCTCTCGCGCAATCCAACACAATGAGAGTTCCATTGAGATAATCAGCCTCCTATAGAAGTAGTACAGAGCATCTTTGTTATGACCGATATTTCATTAACAGATAAGATGAAACATTTTGTGGTCGAATCGAGAGCGGATAGCGGTTTTCTGGAAAATTATAATTCATATTACAAGTAATGTCATTTTATGAAACCGAATTTATATGGTTTTAATGTAGATGTTTGTATGTAGGTTTATAACATATACATACTGAACATGTATGTATGAGATTTTTTTTTCTTTGTTACTACACATACATATATACTCATTACGCATATATATATGTAAAGAAAGAGTAGATACTCTTTCTTAAGTCTTAGTAATCCATAGACTGGTCTTTCACAGATGTCAGATGGAAAAGGAATATTGACGTCTTAAATTTTATGTATTTAATTTTGGTTTTGTGGAATTATTATTATGGAATTGGTTTAGTAATTAACATAAATGTTGTTTCTTTATTTGCAGAGCAACACATTTAGTTTGTTTAAGGACCGATTCCTGGCATATTAAATAAATAACTTATAAAACAACATTTTTGTTCAAACAAAATCAAAAATGGAGAAGCTTCATTTTGAGTTACAATACGGCCTGGAAGTGGTGAAAAATCTAACATAAATTGTGTTACGTTGATAGTCACAAGCGATGATAAAGCATATGCAATACCAGAAGAAAAACAATCAATTACTTATCATAAATAATTAATGAAGACTTCAGCATATGCTAAAGTGAAAAATAGTTTAAAAAAGATTTCAGATAAGAAGAGTTTGGATAACGATGACGGACGAATTAAAAATAATTTACATTGACGATGATGGTAATTTACAATTTGGTGATCAATATTTAGAAGAATCAAACCAAGACCAAACTTAGGCATAAACAGCAAAATGAAACAAATGCCTTAGAGAAAATTTTTGAGCAACTTTAGAAAATAGGAGAGAAAATAAACAGAAAAACTTAAATCATATTGCAGAGAAGTTTGTGATTGAAAAATTTACAAGCAAACTTAACGCAACGCAATGGATGGATATTTTTGAAAAAGACTGTTTACGTCTCGACATCAGTTCTGATGAAAACAAAATAGAAATACCTAGATTGTTTATGGATAAAAGTTGTGTAGATTGGTACAGTTCCATGTTAATAAAATTTTCGTTGAACTCGGAATGGTCGCTATGGAAAAAAAATATTCCTGAATCATTTGCTAACAAGGGTTGGAATCCTGTCACTTATGCATTAATGTTCAAATACAAAGATGGATCATTATTAGATTATACTATAAGGAAAGAAAAACTGTTATTGGATATGAGAAGACCAATCGATACAGGCACTTTGGTGGACATTATAGCGGCTGGTTTACCAGAATTTGTTTAAACAAGATAGATAGAGAAGCAATGAAAGACACGATAGATTTGTTTAATGAAGTGAGTAAGTATGAATATTTGGTAAATAAAAAATATTTAGTCCAAGAATAAATTTGGGAATGTAACACATACTCGTGATACTAAAGATTTAGAAAAATTGCCATGTAGAATCTGTAAGAAATTAATGAAAGGTATTCGTTACCATCCTGAGGCTGCATGCTGGTTTAAAACAAGAGAAAATGATAATTTTCAAAGAAATCATATAAAACACGTTAACAATTCAATTATCGAAGCAGAGTTAAATGAGTCAAACCAAAAAAACGAATAGTTACTCCATTAATAAATGTCAACTTACTAATAAATGATATATTACAAGTAAGTGGAATATATGATTCAGGATCGAATATTTCTCTTATTAATTTGAGGTTATTAAAACTGAAAGAAAGACGAAACAGTTTAAATGGTGCAGATTTAGTTACTATTAATGGTGTTAGAAAGACAAGTGGTTTGACAAATTTAAAAAATAAAAATCTTCGATTTAGAGAAAAATTTTGAGGTATATATTATTGATGAAGAAAATATCAAGGATGAATTTTTAATAGGGTTAGATTTGATACAAATGTTTAGACTGACCCAAGATGAAAACTTGACAATAACACAAAAACATTACCTTAACAATGAGACAAGGAATGATGGAGAAGAAATTTCTATAAATCTGAATAGAAACACTTATATTGAGAAAGATAATACTAAGGGAGAATACAAAATAAATTTTAATGAATCATATAAAAGGAAAAGATTTTAAAATAAAGATAGATCATTTGAATGAAAACCAAAAATCTGAAATAGATAAGGTGATAAGTAAACATAAATCATTATTTGCAAAAGACAAGTACGATATTGTTACTGTTAATGGATATGAAGCAAGAATAGACTTATTGATTGACAAATATTGCTGTAAAAGACCTTACAGGTGTACTGAAGAGAATAAAAAGGAAATTGAAAAACAAATAATCAAATTACTAGATTATAAACTAATAGAAGAATCTTACAGTCCATTTGCTGCACCTGTTACTTTACCATTTAAGAAAGAGGAAAACGCAAAAAGCTGACTTTGCATTGACTTTAGAGATTTAAACAAAATAGTAGTACCTCAGGCTCAACCATTCCCGTTAATTGATGATCTAATAATTAATACTAGAAATTGCAAATTCATTACAACATTAGACATTAATTCTGCATTTTGGTCAATTCCATTACGTATAGATGATAGAGAAAAAACAGGTTTCATAACACAAGAAGGTAATTACCAATGGACCTGCCTACCATATGGTCTTAAGACTTCACCAGCAATTTTTCAAAGGATTTTGTTTTCTAAAACTTTTGATGAGCATATTAATCACTTAACACAGTTATTGGAGGTAAAAGAAAAAGAAGGTTTTAGATTAAAATTTACAAAATGTACTTTCGCCTCGCCTTCAGTTAAGTATTTAGGACACATCATTCAGAATAACTCGGTACAGCCGTTAAAGGACAATTTGATTTCCATAAAACAATTTCTCGTTCCAAAAACACAGGCAAATGTTAGACATTTCCTAGGAAAAATCAATTTTTGACCACGAGTACGAGTTAATAAAAGTGCAATAATATTAAGCCCACTACATAATTTGCTCAAGAAAAATCAAAAGTTCATATGGACTGATGAATGCCAAAAAGCTTTTGATATGATAAAAAGTATTTTATGTTCCCAACCAGTATTATAAATTTTTGATCAAAATTTACCAATCAATATTTATACTGACGCTTCTTTGGAAGGTATTGGTGCAATTTTAAAACAGGTACAAACTGATGGAAAACAAAAACCAGTGGTTTACTTTTCTAAAAAACTAAATAAATTACAAAAAGGAAAAAAGCCATTTATTTAGAATGATTTGCTATTAAAGAAGCAGTTAAATACTGGCAGTACTGGTTGATAGGAAAATCATTTACGGTTTATTCAGATCATAAACCATTAGAGAACATGAATCTTAAATCAAGAACTGATGATGAACTGGTGACTTAACATATTATTTGTCACAATACGATTTTACTATAAAATATAATCCTGGAAAAGAGAATTTTGAAGCCGACTGCCTAAGTAGAAATCCAGTATTAGAATCAGATGAGAATGCAGATGAGATATTAAAAGTTGTGAATTTAATCAAACTGGAAAAGATTTTGTCACATCAAAATAAGAATGAAGAAATAATTAAGAATAAAGAGAAATATATTGAAAAAATAATTTATTTCATAAAAAAGTAAAAAACAAGGAAAAAATCATAATAACAGAAATTTTTTGTATCGCACTTTAAAAAAAACTACCTACATGAAAATTTGTGTCATATTGGTATTGGACAAATGCAAAAAACAATTAGTCCCTTATACATTACTAAAAATTTAACAAAAAATATCAAGAAAGTTTGTAGAAGTTGTGACATATGCATAAAAATAAAACAAAAGGGATTGAAAGATTTGGATTTATGTCTCATTTAGGTCCAGCCATAAAGCCATTTCAAATAATTTCAATACACACAATCGGAGGTTTTGGAGGATCAAGATCAACAAAAACATATCTACATCTACAAGTAGATCATTTCACTAGATATGCTTTTATATTAACGTCTAAGACTCAAAATGCAAATGATTTTGAAAAATTAGTCACAAAGATAATAGACATAGAAAACGTTGGAATGATCCTCTCTGACCAGTATCCAGGAATTAATTCAAAACAGTTTAAAGAATTTTTGAGTGATAAGCAGATACCGATAGTTTTCACAGCAGTAACTGCACCATTCTCAAATGGTCTTAATGAAAGATTGAATCAAACTCTTGTCAATAAAATAAGATGTAAGATAAATGAAAAAGATAATAAGAGATCGTGGACAACAATAGCTGCTGAATGTGTGAACAAATATAATGATACTAAAAATTCAATCACCGGTTTCTCCCCTAGATATCTTTTGTATGGTACAGAATATACAATTTTACCAAAAGAATTAATGCAAGAAAAATCATTTGATGACTGGAAAAAAGATAGGAAAATAGCACTTGAGAATTCGATACAATCACATAATTACAACAAGGTACAATTTGATAAAAATCGAAAATACTATGATTTTAAAATAGCAGACATGGTGTACGTGGAAAATGGAAACAAACTTAACAGAAAAAAAATGGATGAACTAAGGATAGGACCATATGAAATTATTGAGAAAATTTCTAACTCGATATATAGAATAAATATGGGACACAAAAAATTGAATCAAATCTCTTTCATATCACGAAACTCATTCCCATTCCTGAATTTTAATAAGAAAAGCAAAGTATGATTGAGTTTAAAGAAAATTTATAGTTTAAATTAAGGGGGGGAGATGTAAAGAAAGAGTAGATACTCTTTCTTAATAATCCATAGACTGGTCTTTCACAGATGTCAGATGGAAAAGGAATATTGACGTCTTAAATTTTATGTATTTAATTTTGGTTTTGTGGAATTATTATTATGGAATTAGTTTAGTAATTAACATAAATGTTGTTTTTTATTTGCAGAGCAACACATTTAGTTTGTTTAAGGACCGATATTCCTGGCATATAAAATAAATAACTTATATAAATACCTACTCAGCTCATAAATTCAGTTTAATATAAAATAATTGAAACATGTTTATTCTTTATGTAACCAGTTACATACCAAAATGAACTTAACAAAACATAGATTCTTATGACTTCAAAATGACCTCCGTGATTCTGAATACAGGCCTTCAATCTGCGCGGCCAGTCGTCTATCGCAGCACGAACAAGGTCCATGTCAACATCGGTGGCTGCCTTAATCAAGGATGTCTTGAGTGACTCCAATTGAATTGGGATGAGGCTTTGAGCACGCCTTTACCTCCAAGTGTTGCCATATCTTGTCATGTAACGGATTCAAATCTGGACTGGAGGAGGGCCAGTCTTCGTGCCGGATGAAGTCGATTTCACGCGCCGCCAGCCAGTCTTGTGTGTTCTGCTTAACCCCATCTGAAGGGCAAACAGTTTCTGCTTACGTCTGGGATTTCTTTGAATTCGCGCCTTCATAGCTTTTATCACTGCTGGAGTCCTAACAGACCGAGGGCGACCACTTTTTGACCTGTCATCTACACCAGAGTCTTCATTGTATCGTTTGATGGTACGATAAACGAATCTTTTGGTTATAGTCAAATTTTGCAGTATGTAAAAATTTGAATTGGCGCGTAACCGCAACGATGACCACGTCCACTCCATGTTTAAAAATGAGTAAAATTCTAAAAAGTATACATTTTTATTTTCATGAACAATTCGAAATTCGAATTCAATAAAAAATTGTGGCCAGCATTCTAAAAGAAAAGTTTTTACTGTGTGACAATACTTATGACCTGACTGTGTATATGTGTGTGTGTAAAAGAAATGGGTTATTCAATTCAAAATTATTTTTGTAATAAAGCTCACAGTCCAAGAATTACCTATTTAAATAATAAAAACAATGCACTTCAAAAAAAATCTTTCTAACAAAACTTGTGTGCGATGATTGCAACACTTACTCTGACAGAGTTAGATTACAGAAGTTGTTAAGTTACGCCATACCACAAATATCTGTGTACAGAACATTAAGAAAGTTTGCACGCCTTTATCGGAGATAACGAAGGTATTTTACAGCACTCAACTTATACGAGAAACTACCGAAAACAATATCCTCATTGGCCCTACACACACACAGACACACTACATGCTTCTAAAGGTAACAACTTATTAATGAAAGTCGAGGAAAATGGATATTAATATAAAGTATATTGAGTTACGCGTCCTGGTATGTAGTAATAATTTGTTTTTGGTAACTTTTTGATTAATTGAATGAATGAAAGAGATTTTTATTTCCCTGACAAGTTCATTGTCTCTTAATGGAAATATTATTTCAATCATTGTTATGTCATTGAACGAGCAATTGCCAGAAAAAGCCAAGCAAAGCGTGGAAGAATGCAAACCTAATTTTTTGAAGAGTTATTTTGTTACACAGCTTTCTATGTCTAGTGCCTAAACTACGATACGCTTAATGTAGTAGATGATGCTTCAAGGCACACCTGCCACTCTGTCCCACCATTGCAACTCCTGTTCACCAGGATCAACAGTGGCGTCCTTTGATCGAATAATCATCGAATACGGCAGCTGTGCAATGACGCACAGGCTATGCACGGACACCCTACTGGCTGTCTTGGGACCTACAACGAACTTATTCAGAAGAAATAGGAGGTAGTACGAAACTTATTTCAGAATTCCCTCCTAGCAAAGCGGAGACATCAATTGAAATGGCCCAGAGGCAAAAAAACTGAAGGGGAGACAGTCAGGAGACGCCTGTCTATCAAAACACCACATACATAGATGATGTTTACCTACTAACAGCTGTATATGCCTATCCACTGCCCTATATGGGCTATTGATATTTACCCCCCATGGTGTTTTCTCAAGAAATATACAAATGATGAATGAATTTATGTTTTCAGGAGGTCAGCTAAAATGTCTTAGAATTCTTAGACTATAAAATTATGGCCATTGAGTCATTTTTAGGTTCCGTACGTCAGAATAAAAAACGGAAGCCTTATAGAATCAGTTTGTTGTTCGTCTTTCAAGACCCTTTTTCTCAGAGACGCGTAAAAGTATCAAGCCGAAATTAATGTTAATTATTTATTAATTGATCAAAATGAAAAAGTTCTAACATTAAAATAAAAAAAACAAAAAAATAAAATAAGTTTAAAACTAAAACCCGATTCCTGAAAACCGCACTCCAATAAGTATGAAACAAGAAAATATTGGCATCTGAAATTGTTAGGTAAATTATTCAATTTAGCAGTTGTCATATGCGTCGTGCGGTATGAGGCAAACTTACTCGTATTATTTTGTTTTGTTAGGTTTGGTTTGATACAGCATATACCCTCCTTTTTGCTTCTCCGTAGTCGGTAAAAAACCCCAAAAACCGTAATTTTGTAGTTAAATCGATAAAAACAACAAAAGTAATCAACATAGAATTCGAGACTTGATTCTCGTGATGAACGGTGTCTGACGGAACCCTCAGTGTGTGAGTCCGACTCGCTTGGCTGTTTTTTTTGTTTCTTAATCGGTAAGACTTTACATAAGATAAGCAAGCAGCTGTTGACAGAACAGTATAAGCAGATACTGCTGTCAACACATGCGTAACAGGGCCACCTGGCTTATGGAGAAAAGTTGCGAAATTGTTTATACAACTTTGAAATATTACGCTTAAGTTATCTCCTTAATGTAATTATACTGAAATTTATGAAGTTTTAGAGAAGATATGTGGAAGTCTTGTACATAAACGTTTAACACTGTCGTGTGCCAATTACTTTATTAAAACAATTTAATTAGTAAAACAAACAAAGAGAAATACACACTCAAACAACTTAATGTTGTTTTTTTTAATTATTAGTAGTATTCTGTTTTTATTTTATTTACAGGTTTATCTTATTGACAGTTATAGTGTAGCTAGAATTATTATGTTGAAAAACTGTAATTTGTAGTAGAAAATTTTGCAACTACGGAGGTTTCTTGTCGGATTCTTCCCCGTAGAAATAGCATTCCGAACCGGTGGTTGTAAAAAAAAAATGACGATTTGAAAGTGCTTATTTTAAGTCTATTCGAATAAAAAACATTTTGACTTTGACTTTGATTTAGTATTTTTAGTACTGTATTTCTTGTTAATCGAAATTTTGTGTCCACCATAAGGATAATAGTGTAGCTCAATTCTTTTAATGAAATTTTTTGGTAATGTTATGATTGCTATCTGTTTTTAGGTCTATAAATGAATGTTACTATCGTAAAAAAAAGGGTATAGATTTATATATTAAACATTTTATTTGACGTCTAATATTAATGTACGTATCGTATTTATTTATTTAGCTTAAGTAGTGTATACATTCTATATAAATAAGCTAAGGAGACACGAAAAACATACCAAAATATTCGAAGTTAGGTTTCAAAACGTGAATAAAGTTATTATTTATTTTTTATTATTATTTATTTATTTCATTAATAAAGTTCATACTTACGTACTTACTTACTTACTGAAATACAGCAAACTACGCAAAAAAAATCTTACTGAGGCCGCTAACTCTTCAAGAGGCTGGGGTTAAATGTCTTCTAGCTTATTAAATAAAATGAAAAGTCAAAACTTTCGGAACACTCAACACTTTCTTCAAAGTTCGACTGTCGGAGAACTTTCTAAAAATTCAGCAAAAAAGTCTCTAATGGAAGTTAATAAATCTAAGAAAATCGAAAACCTTCGGCCAAGTTCTTGAACTCGAGAACACTAGGAGGGTAAGTCAGTTTTATCGTGAAAAATTTCATTTAATTTTTCATCTTGACTTTTAATTTCTTAAACGTAAAATTTACTACAAATTTTTTATTCAAATTTGAAACCTTAAATAATTTATGAGATATTTATTTTAATTTAATAAGAACCACAAGTGGGTAGTTTTAAGTCACTTAATTTTAAGTAATAAAATTAGCAATTTCATTTTCTTTTTAATAAATTCCAAAGATAAATTTACCTTCACTTTTGTAACTAACATTATTTTTGACATCACTGTTACACACAAGCAAACATAAACCTGGACTGATTTTATTGCACTGTTCTTATGTCATTCGGCATAAGGATTATTATTGCACATGTAAAAGCTTTATGTGTGGCCCTGTGTACAAAACTATATTTGCCAATTTATCCTGCAATACAGCCTTATATTGTGTCTCTATCCTCTAGAGCATAACTCCACTTTGAAATGGCACTACTATATATACTATAATACTAACCTAGAGCCAAAACTGAAATTGAAGTGATGAAAGATCTATTAAATGACCGTCAACATTCTTATTTCCTTTAACAAAGTGGTTTAAGTTAAAAACTGAACATAGAAGAAATATCATCATGGACCACTATAAACAATCAAAACAGATAAATAAGGAAATTACTGAAAAAAACATTGTATTGAAAAAAAAACCCTAAATTTTTACTTGGGTAGCACGATTTCAATGTTATCGCTGCTGTAAGGTATCTGTAAAGTAGTAGTAAGGAAGAATACCTTTAAAAAATCTCAAATATGAAAACTACGTGTGAAGAAAAAAGTTGCAAAATATATAGGTTTTATTACATTTTTACGACTTTCGGCGAAGCCAGCACAGATTGTCTCTAGTTTCGGTAACATTTTCCCTTGTAATCTCTACGTGCTTGGAATAATATCACTATGGCCAATGAACTGTGAACGTGGTATAGGAAGGATAGATTTATCGAGGGTCCTATCTCGCATCCCTCTCTAATAGCCAATGATTAGTGAGTTGTGGTCGAAATTTGCCGGCCCCACCTGGTGCCTGGAGTAATGAACTATTTGGGGTCAGTAAAATATGGGGGAAACCTATTGCTGTAATTTGGGCCAAAAAATTTGGTATTCCTAACAAATGCTGCATTTCTTTTGGTTTTTTTTATTTTCTTCACATATTTTGTTATTAAATAGAAGTTATTATGACTGCTATTTTGATGATACAGCATTTTTTTGCTCTAGCAATTTGATATCCATTGTTTTGATAGGTTATTTTGAAATTATAGTTAATTTCAAAAGGGGTGAAAATTTCCTTAGCTTTACGAACGAAGGGTTAGTCAAGATTTAATGGTTTATGCATCTCCATTGAAACTAATTTGAAACCTAGTGGTTCATTAAAATAACTAAATTTAATGTATTAATTAGAGCGAAGGCAAAGTAATAAAAACAATTATTAGAAATAAAAAAATGTGTTAAAAATTAAGAAACAGTAGGTAAACTGTATAAAACTGGATTAATTATTCTTCAGGATGAATTTTTACAGTAGAATAACTGTAACTGGATTTACATTAATGAGGACTGTTTTGCTAATTTTAAGGACGACGTTCACTCGCTAGTTGTGTTTAAAACTAGGACTAGCTGAGTCTTAAAAAAAATATCTCCCTTGGTCTAGTTTTAAACTCATTTATACAATTTTTTATTAAGAAGTGAGATTTATTAATCTATAGTATAAGGAATTACACATAAACGCCGTAATTAATCCCTCAAGAGGGCTAAACAGAGGTGTTAAACACCGTATGTTTTTGTTGAGTCCCAGTATAGCAGGTTACGAATCTGTCATGGCAGCTACAATGCACGGCAACCCGAGACTCGAACCCTCGACCTATGGGGTCGGGTCGGTCAGTTAAGCAAGACTCGTAACAAACTGAGCTACCACGTCCTAAAGTAGGTAGGTGAGTCAGTACCCGCCTATTGCTAAAAATATTACAAAATGAGCATTCGGCCATTTAGTACGTGGAAACGAGCCTAAACAACAGATGCTGCCACCTTTATGGTTTTTTGCTGAATCCCTTAGAGTGTTACGCGAATACGTTGCAGCAAGTCGTCTCGAACGCACATCATCTTTACATTTCACTTACACTATATTTTAAATAGTTTTCGGAGCACGGGCGAGCGAAAAGTTCGAAACGAGTGTGTTAGGTTGATTGAAGCAACACGGTGTGGCGCGGCGTTAGATCCGATGTCGCTGTGACGTCCTGCAAATAAATATTCATGGCCCCTTAGACAAATGCAAGTATTCCTCAAGCGTTAACGCCAACAGACAATAAAAATGTATTGAAATGACATTTTCTCGCGCTCGAGTTAGGTCATTGTTACGTCATTTCAATACATTTTAAATTTCTGTTGGCTTTAACGCTTGCGGCATACTTGAGTTTGTCAAAGAGGCATAGTATGACACACGGGCTGACGGGCATAACACGCTCGCTGATAATGACTCATTACAACTCATAACGCCGGTAAGTACTCACCTTTACAGGAACCGAAACTATAATCAAATTAAAATATATTTTCTTATACTTTCGCTCGGTCCTGATAAAATCAAAAGAAGCTTGTAATATAATGAGGTAACTTTTCCCACGTGTAATTTTATCGTTAGCACCCTTGTTACAAAGTTTGTTGCTTAAGTTATTCATTAAAAGATGTTGTAGTGACTACTTTTTTTGTAAAAGCAATTCAGCTTCAAGAAAAATTAAGATTTTTTCCCAGTACAATTAAGTAAAAAATATAAAAAATCTTTCATACAGACCTTGTCAAAATATTGACGTAAAAAAAGGAGTCCAGCTATTTTCTAGATTAACGATAGTAACGCACTGCTATCGATTTTTATAATTACAAATTCAAAAGTAAAGTATAGCACGAAACATTCTGCGGACTTTGTTCCCTAAACCTTATCTTTGAGCTTTGCAGTACGGTTGTTTTGAAACGATGCATTACCAAATTAAGTTCACCGCGGAACCCAGTCAAAAGCAGCTTATTATGAGATGACTTAGTGCGGTTATCAAAAATTTATTTTAATACCTACGAATATAAGCTTAGCAGACAATTTACTGCATCTTGTTTGAACATACTTTAAGATAAACTTTGTGGGCAGCAAGCCGACCATTCACCTAATGAAAAGTCTTGGGATGCCCTTGGTGCTGTGCATTCGGCCGATACTTCGTTTTTAGTCAATTCAGGGTAGACGCCCAGGTCACTTTCCGACTGATGACAGAGAGTTAAAAACTTAAGTTGAAGACAATCGGACTTGACGTTTTAAACGTGCTCTAAAATTTAATTTCTTTTAGGAATCAAGTGATCTTCTCAGAAATATTTTAACAATATCCATTTACTACATAAATTGTGTATTCAAATTTAAATAATAGATTTCATTTCGATGCTCGTTATTTTACGATGATTTTTATGGTACCAAAAGTTTCCTTTTGTATGGGATGTGTTTGTATTAACATTTATTTTTACTATTTTATATTCAGTTAATAAAAACAACGTATTTTGTCTTGACTAACGATATAGATAGACTAACTCCTTGATAATTATAAATTGAAATAAGCTCAGAATTATTTGATTACCAAAAAAATAAACAATGGATCCGTACTAACGTAGAAAGAAACATTTCGTTGAAAAAATTCGAACAATTCTCAAGTTCCGATTCAAAATGGTAATTAAGCGAGATAAGCATTCGAAAGTTTATAAAGGAGCCTTGGAATTCAGTAAAGTTTTATTGGATTCGTTGCAGAGTTTGAACAAACCTAGAAGTCGCACTTTGTTACTTCCGAACGACGAAAATTTGTTTCACAAAACTGGATTACTGAGGGAAATGACTTTACGATGTTCTATTGGATAACAATTCGCATAAACGAATGAAAATTACAAGCACGTCGGTAGTAATCTCCTTTTTTTACGGAATTGATCATAAATGTATGATTGACTAAATTAAGTTGAACAGTTTAATATTGCCTTTTTATGTGAATGAAATTCTTAAAAAAAAGGTGCCAGTAAAGGAGCTTTCGGGTAGGTTTTTCACATGATAAATTACCGTATTCTGCCTTTGCATTAGACAACAGCAAGCAAGCCAGTCGATTCGCTACTTTTTATATTCATTCTCTAAGTTGATTTTTTTGAGAAAGTAGTCTTTAAAATCTATTGTCTCTTGCATTGTAAATGTCCTAATAAAGAAATAAACCTTTCACTTAAACAAAACAACATAAAAGGCCCAACTAGAGACCTTCCTACAATATTTTATAGTTAAAAGTCCTTTTCTATACTAAGCTTCAGTACTTCTACACTCAACTTGAAGTTATGAAATAAATCTGCACTTAATTTCCCATGCTTGACCGCTTTGTGGAACTCGCCATCACAGTTTCAGCTTTAGTTTTCAACAAAATTCCTTATTACGTCCCTGCATACCATGTTAGCTGTTCTTCCAACAGAGAGCGGCCTTTAGCAACCGCAAGCAAAGATTATTACTCGTTATACAGAATGGCCTACGTATTTGTGTTCAAATTTCTAAAAAGTCTATACAGGTGGTAGATATGTGTGGGAGATCGTCCGGGTACCACCCTTCTTTCTTTCTCCTGCTGTTAAATATTTCGCTTTTTAAATATTGTTTGGATTGCTTCTAAAGAAGTTAATATTGCTGTTTCAAGGTAAATATGAAAGAAGTATAGTAAAGAGTTCATAGTTAATTGCCCAAAATCAATGACTTATTGTTTTGAACGTGATTTGGCTAAAGAGGCGTCTTATTGGAAAGTATAAAATATTTGTATTTTATTGAAAATTTTAATTTTTATACTTTACATGAAGATAGATGTTATTTTATTTGAATTTTTGGCTCTTTGAACCTTTTTACTTACTATAAATTGTTGCCGCCTACTTCAATACATCACACCACACATCATACTTTAAATAAACAAGTCAGGGAAAACGGAGTTGACTAAATAAAAATACTTTTCATTAATTAGTGAGGATTCATACAACTGCTACCCATGAGGTTCCGGGTTCGAATCCCGGCGGGGGCGGGACCTTGTGTTATTTGCAAGACGCATTGTTTCGCTTACCGGTCTTAGATGTTGTATTCTTATTAATTTAGTATATACCATATCGTTGCTTAGCCCCTGCGATACAACTTCTTACGATACTTAGTGCATGGCTGAGTCAATGTGTGTGTCGTGATGTGGTTATTTATTATTATACAAATTGTCTAAGTCCAACTTCAAGCCATTATATCTCCTCTTGATTTTTCTCCATACAAGCATGTCGGAGTTTCTTTAGATTGACCTATCTGCAATACGGCCAGTAGCCTGCAGGCCAGAACATATTGCAAGTGACATGTACGTTACTTACTTTGTGCCATGTTCCCCAACGTACCAACTAATATACCTAGGGACTATTTGTTATATAAAACCTCAGAACCAATCAGAATGTTTTAAAAGAGTATAATTTAAGTATCATTTTTACGACTTGACCTTGACTTTACATTATAAACTTCAACTTTAATTTATATTTAGGAGATTTTCTTTATTAAAATAATCAGATTTACTATTAAGCAAGCTATTGCGAGATGAAAATCCGTGAAAAATACATTTTGTAATTTGCTTTTCTTCACCTGCAATTCTTTGTTAAATTGAAAATCTTATTAGTTTTTCTTATTAAATAGATATTTTCATTGTCAGCTCTATTTTTTATTAAACTATTTATCTCCTAAATCAAAATCCGTGAATTAAGTTTAAAATTGTTTTTGGAATTTGATAATTACATTGTAATATTCCTTCTTATATGGAATTGTCTTTATAATTGTAGTATTACAAAAGCAATCACTTCACAAACGGATTCAATGCGAAGAACTCCAGTTGAAAAGCAATGAATGGCCTGTCCTGAGCCAATGAGTAACAGCCATGCAACAAATTTTAATGAGGAATTTAACAGCGCTCAAAGTACTTGAAAGAAAACAATGTAGGTAGGCGTTGCCAACAAAGTTACTGAAACTTTTTAGAATGTATGCAAATGTTACAAAGTTCGCGATGCTGCATAAAACGTCTATCTTATTATAAAAGCAGTTGAGAACAGCAAAGAGCTGTGTGGATGTTTTACATTTTGGCCTTCCAAAGTTTCGTATATCATTACACAGCTCGATGACTCTTCTACGAATAAAAATATTGTTATAGGCTGCGGGTTAAATGAGTACTGTATTTTGAATCACGGTAAAATGATTTGATAGTCAAATGAATAAAAACAAGGCACATATTTTAAAAAATGTTAAGAAATTAAAAAAAAAACTCGAACTTTAAACCCTGATATATCGCTTTTATTCATTCCCGCAAAACGTGAGTTCATTTATATAATTGTAATCCAAAGCACACCTCCTTCCTAAGAGAAGTGGATAAAATTGTTATAAAATTTTTAATAAATTGAAAAATACATGAACGTATTAAAATAATTAAAATGAAAAGGAACTCTTAAACTGGGGAAGGCAAAAAGTATTTTGTTGGTCTTGGTTATGTAATGAGCTTATGTGAGACTAATCTTTAGTAATAGCCCTCCTTTTTGATACTGTGATATCTGTCGAGATTTTAGGGTTCCCTACTCAAAGGACAATAAACGGGACCCTATTACTAAACCTCCTCTGTCCGTCGGTCCGTGCGCCTATCAGTGAGCTATAATATCTCATGTACGATAATAGCTTGAGTCTTAAAATGTTGAGAGAATGTCTATTTCTGTTGCCGCTATAACAACAAATACAAAAAACATAAAAAATAAAGGATCTCTTTTACAAGAAACGTGATATTTTCGAAATTTTTCGCTTGTTCTTTTTTCTTTTATGAAATTTTCTAAGCACAAAAATGCAAATTGTTTAATCTTTTACAATGGTACGGAACCTTTCATGTGCGAGTTTGACTCACACTTGGCCAATTTTTAGGTGTTGCCAAAGTGTAATCCATTCCACAATGGTGGTTACTCGTTAGAGCGTCACGTTTACTAGAAGGATGTTTAAAAAGTAGACGGATCTTCCCGTCTATTGTTTTAAAATGTCTATACATTTTTGTAATACTGTGTTCCAATTTAATATGATGTCAAAGTCTAATAATTTGTTTTGTCAAATGGTCTTCAAATAAGTGTGTACTTTTAAATTGTCTAATTATTTTAAAACTCCGCAGTTGCTTTTTGAATTCGTAAATGCATGAAATCGTAAAATACCCACCTTCCCGAGAAATGAACTCTCAGCAGTTCAAATTGATGGGCGGCCATATTGTAAATTTTTTATTGTCTATAGTTTATCAACAAATAAAAAAATCTTTCAGAAGAATTTCACTGAATTGCCTTTTCAGATCCACTGCATCCACATGGATAGTTCGTAGCCATGTCACTATCGTAGGATTTAGATTTTAGTTGTAAGAAAAAACGGCATCTGTGGCGTAGTATTGTAATAGCTGGCTTTTACGCTAAAAATCCTAATTTTGGCGGGGCCGGGAATTTATACTTGTATGATGCATTGTTTCACTTACTTCTCTGGGTGTGATATTCATTTCTTAAAAGTACATTATATATACCAGATCGTTGCTTGATATCTGCGATTTTATACATTAGTACAGATAAGAGTATATGTTCGCCTTGTAATGTTGATATTATTAAATAGCACAAGGGTATAGCTTCCAATTTTTTGCGGCGTCCTTTCCTACAAAAGAGTAGGTTTTTTATCAGTCTACCTAAATTGTTTTTAAAAAACATAGAATCATGAATAAGCCTGCCTAGTGAAAACCAAATAATTAAAAGAGATTATAAGAGTATTTTTAACAAGTTTGATTGTATGAATTATTTAGATTAAACGGACAAGAATTGTTGAGATAAAAGAAGAGTAAAATGGTGAATAATAAATATTAAGCTATCATACAATAATTATAACTCATTAACCACCGTATAAAAATAACACCGGGAACTCTCATTAATGAAGCTTTCTTATTTGTCTACTTCGAATTCAACTATAAATCCATAAGACGAAGAGTCAATTTAGAAATGAAAGTAATCTCGGTGGGGACATGAGAAAATTGCTTTAAAATGGGATAAAGTTGAGAGATTTGAGGAAAAAGTTAATGAAAGTAAATCGTGTTAGGCCAACATCTTAACGAGGCTTAGCCACCGCGGATAATAACTGCTGCCCGCGACATTCATGAGACATTTTTTTTGAAGGTTCGAAAAAATTCCGCTAGAATTAGCAGTACTGAGGCAATAGGAAGTGATACTGCAATTTTCTCGTTTCAGAGAGCAGCACTAGCGTGAATTACAATAAAATAACTTTAAATTTATAACTAGCTTTTTCCTGCGACTTCGTCCACGCAGAAGTCGATAACAAGTCTGTGAAAATTCATTGCTGTTGGTTTAATACTACTTACATTGACGACCTCAACGGTCTTAGTGGATTTTATTATCATTATTTATCTAACTTTTAAGGCATATTAAAGTATCAAACTCGCGTTAATTTCTCCCACACCCAGGCGCTTACCTTAATTGCATGAACATTATGTTATTTTTAGGACATAATTTCCAAATTTTGCTGTCAGGATGATTAATTAAAGCTTGAAGGCATCGTTTTTAAAAATGCTTAAGAATAGAAGGCACTCCAATTTATATTGCAAATTGATACCCATAATGCATTTTTTTGGTTGATGTTTTCGATTGGGATGTGTCAATGAAGCATCGTATCAGAGTAATTTTCTAATAAAAAGGTACTTAAGGGCATTAACAACATAGCTCATTTCATGGAAAGTGCATGGCAAAGTACTCTTCAGAACTCAAGGTAATCTATTTTGAATGTAAGGTAATCTTGGTGTAGCAGCTGATTGCTACGCCAGAGTTTCCGGGTTCGAATCACGGCGGGGTCGGAACTTTGTGCTATTTGCAAGATTAATCTCATTGTTTAGCTTAAAGGTCTTGAATGTAGTATTCTTATTTTATATAGTTTATACCATCTCGTTGCTTAGCACATGCGACACAAGATTCAACAATCTTAGGACTGAGTTATTGTGTCGTGATGTGGTTATTATTATTATTATTTTGATTCGCAAAATACAAAAAGTAGAGTTCAACACGTACAAAGTCGTGGTAAAAAATATTTATTAATAAAGTGATTGGATACTCGTCGAATTTAATCAAATCCATTAGAACAGTAAAGCCGCCTGTTATCAAAATATTTGCAATTCCTAGTAGAACCTTTATTTAGAGTAGTGGAATTTGATTTGCTTTTAAGTGAATATTTTTCTAAGAATTTCTTTCGAAGGAAAGTTTAAATAAATTGTTTTTTTTTTTTCAAAAACAATCATAGTTTAAGTTTTATTTCGTTTTTTAAACTTTTATTAAAAGATTTTAAAAGAACCTTGTATTTCCAGATATGTCATCAGATTTGTACAAAATTTCTGACCGATTGTATAAAAAACAAAAGCCACGGTAAATTTAAGTCACGGTAAAGCTGCTAAGGCCTCCGGGCCGAAGCACTCGTCGATTAGGGAAAAAAAAACTTGAATAAAATTAAACATGTAATTATAACTCATAGTTCTGTTAACACAGCAATACGCATCCGGACTTCATGGTATGTTTACATTCAAAAACAAATTTTCTAAACACAAATTTTATCCGTAATCTTTAACAACAATACAATCCTTCGGGGAAAACCTCTCAATTTGATGAAAACGTAATTACGTTTTTAAATAATCGGCAAACCGAAATATAACACGAAATAAATTCTAATCCAATATTGGAATGAAAAAGCTGCCCTGATAGATATGAATCTTCAGGCACCTTTTGTGACGTAATTTTACTTTTACTACGGAAACGTAATTTTTAGAGGTTTTTTTTTACACAACACAACAAGAAAATATTTAAAACAATGTCAAATTTCAATAGGTTTATTAGATTTTATTTCCGAGAGAATAAAATGTTTAGATTGGTAAAGGCACTAATTTAGAACACAGATTTGTCATGTGCTTTTGTTTTTTTTAGTTTTCGTGGAATAGATTTTAATGTGTTAAATAAAAAAAATAACTTTTCGTCATTATTCTTAATGGTATGCAAATTTTAGCTTGAGAAAAATACAAGTAATCAAAAATATCACCTTAATAGAATGCCCACCAACAAACTAAGAAAATCTTTTACGACCTCATATTAATTACTAATACTCGTTATAAATACAAAAATTACACAGTTCCAGACTAACTTTTATGAGGATAAACCTGTAGCAACTATAAAAACCTCACCTTACTTACCTTTCTAAATAATGTTTAAAATCTATATAACATTTAAAACTGAGGTGAAAAACATGTGAGTGCAAATGGTAACGTAACCAAAAAACTTATTTCCGAAATGTGATTCAGAGTGCAAAGTAAAATTTAAGGGGAAAATGAGGATCCCGATGAATAAGCCCTTCATGGATATTTGGAACGGACTTATACTTTGAAAATGGTTTCACGAAACATTCAAACTTTTGCAATTATTTAATATTAATTGGTTCTGTTCTTTGATAAAAATATCGTATTCGTGTTTTGTGGTTGTTTGAAAGATGACTGCTGAAATCGATAAAACATGAGAAAAAACAAACTAATTTTTACGACCTATTCTTTACGACTGCAACAATTTTTTTTCTCTAATATCTTTAGTTAATAAAGGTTAATATCTAATAAAGGGATTCAAATTCAATCCATTGATGAGTCGTCCCCTTCAATACGAACGGTTCACTCATAAAAAGAAGCTTACAGTTGGATATTTCCACAAAGCGAACACAAAAGACTAACATCTGAGATGAGTGGCTCAGTTTCGTATTAGCGTGACTTATACATTCGTAAAGGCCTTACAGCTAAAGGCTTGGCCCGTGCAGATTACCCCTTGTTTGCTCAGACATCAAAGGCCTTGCCGTCTCAACGAGATAGCTTTGCCAAGACCCAAACTTGTAGGAAACAACGCTTTCGTAAACCTAAAACGCATTTTCACGATGTTGTCGTAAACGCTAGTGCATCTTCAGTGGAAATTTTTAACTTTTTAATTAATCAAATAGGCAAACAAATTAGATTACCTGATGGAACGTGATATATAGTTATACTGAGTTAATTTGTTAAATATATATGTATGTATAATTAAGTTAATGAAGACCCAAAAAAATGGAACCACTTTCTCGTGTGCATTTATCATTGAACTCATTTCATTATAGCAAGCCTCGCAAAGTTCCTGTCCCCGATACCTCTTTTTCGAAACCCACGGCTGGTACTATGTTTAGCACATAAGATTAGTTGCTTTAGGTACTAAACAACGATTAACATACTTATGTACATGTATAATTTCTTACATTACCGGTGTTAAAAACAAAAACATTAAGCAAAGTAACACAGTTAGCACACTTACCTTCGCTTTGCTTCGAGCAACTCCATTTAAAGACTTTAGAAGCTGAATTATTTAGAAATTTTAGGAAATTATCTAAAAATCCCTAGTGATTATTTACGTTTAAATACGGACAAATTTCAATTAAGTAATTTCAGGTTAAGCGACACCAACTCCAACTTTTTGCAGGCCATGTTTACTCAGATTAAATTCAAAAGTAAAAAATTTATGGACTAGAAAATTGTTATGTCCATTTGCTAAAGCATAGTTTTAGTCTCATAACAAAAGGGATAATGTTGAAAGCGAACTATTTCATTGTACTGCAAAAATATCACTGTAAACTTTTCTTTGTTTAAACCGGCAACGTTTCTGTATTGCTCCCTTGGTCCCGTTTTAAAGTTGGCTGGAACAAAATTGGACACTGAACTTTTTAATTCCTTTGTCATGTTTTCGCTGTGACTAAAGTTTAAATAAAATACTTTTACTGTACAATAAATCCGAATTCATGTTATAAATGGGACAGAATGTTCTTGAAATTAAATCTTTTAAGTTTTAACGCAAAAAATCGTAACTAACATAAAACTTAAAAAAACGGTCATACTTTTCCTAAAAATAAGTTTTTTTTGTGTTTGTTTTAAAACAATTGCTATGTTTGCAACCTGAATGTGTTCGCATGATGCAACTTTAGTGTACAATAGTGTACATATAAGAAAAAAGTACAGATCGCTTATTTACCTACTGCTCATTAACGGAGAATTTTACGATGGTGGGAAAACTTTTGGGATTTTTAAAGTAGTCTGGAGAGAGAACAAAAAATGGGCCTTCGATTCGTTAGGGACTCTTTGATTAATTAATGTGGACTCGGAAGAACCCAAAAAAGTAAAATAGGTCGCTGTCTCGTTGTAAGCTATCTGTAATTTGCATGGTATCTTAGACTTTAACTTTTTTTACGGCTCTTCCTATTTAGTTTGTTGTCGGCCGCCTTGGTTGCCGAAGCCGTGCGTTAGTCGTCCTGCTAACGCATATTTGTTTTTTTTCGCTAACAATACGTTCCCGTCCTGTTGCCGTGCGTTTGTTCTACGGTCACCGCTCCGGTCGTATTTATGCACCATCGTACGGTTGATCGAAATAAAAAAATTCTCTTTACTTATTAAAACGGACTTTCACTGAAAATAAGCTTCATTTTAATTTAAAAAATACAAGAATTGCACGGGATCATAGCCCTACTGTTGAAAATGTTGATTAAAAAATATATTTGTTGTCCATTAAAAAAACCATATGCCATAAAACATACGTGATGAATGCTTCAATGTGACAGCTACAGTTGAGCACGATTCCAATTAGTAGCTGTACTTTAAGAGTTATTTATTTTATACTGTAATTAAAACACTATTTACTCGTTTCTCTACTTTGTTGACATGTTTTAATTAGACGTCTTGAAGTTCGTGTCGTCACGAACGTCAATAATATCGCTAGTTCTGTTACGGAAACTTTATAAATACATTGATTTTTTTAACACAGGTAAGTTTATACTTTCCGTGTACATACATTCTTGTAAGAGTTTTTTTTTTTGTTTGATAAATTTAAAACCATGGTTTTTCACATGAACTCAGAAATTGAAGACAATATTTCAAATTACTATATTTAGCCCCGAAATAGTTCGCCGTGTTTTGGCTTTGATTTGTAACTTGTGTAATTTGCCGACACCAAAGATAGCATCATGCATAGCCAACGCATCGGTGGTGCTGATAGCGTTCTGAAACCATGGGCATTGTCGTGTTAATAGGCTGCGGTATCACTTTCCTTTGTGAACTGTCTGCTTGCTCGCTTGTAATAAAGACATTTAATCGACGCAGTATAACCACAACCTAATATCTACTCACTTCCATAATTATAGGTAGATAAGCTTAAAGAGCTACATTTTACACGCGGATAAAGGATTCGTTTGATTAATGCTCGGGTCACTTTTTAAAAAGATCTTCGCCTATTAAGTGCGGTTTAGAAATTTATAAACAAAATTGATTATTAAAAAGAAATTTAGTTTAACAAATTATTACAAAGAAAATTGATAACTTTCCTTCGGTAAAGAGACATTGTTATTAGTAAACATGGTAAAGAGACATGTCGTTAATTGTGACTTTCACTGATGTCGATTATAAATATAATATACATGTTTGACATTCAAAGTACAAGACAATAGAACAGATATATTAAAATAACATGTGACGTCTTTACATTACGAATATGACATCAGCAACAAGTGTAACATTTCCTTGAAACAGGAGCAACAAGTACATAAGACTAAGCCTCTGCCTAAGGCCTCTGTGGCAGTGGTATGAAAAGCCGACTGCTATGCTAGAGGTTCCGAGTCCGAAACCCGGGCGAGGCAGAACTTTGTGTTATTTGCAAGACGCATTGTTTTACTTACCAGTGCTGGATTCTTATCTATGTAGTTCATACCGTTTCGTTGCTCAGCAGTAGCGATATAAGATGTTGTGCGTAGATGGTGTATTCATTTCTATCTGGAGCAAATTCTCAACTAAGACGGAAGTCAATACCAGAAATTAGTAAGGAAAATTTCAAATGCGGGATCTCACGATTTACAGGAACCAAAGCTAATAAAAACGCGTTGTTTCCTAATGGTGCAAGAGTAATAAACATTGAAATAAAATACCTACCGCAAAAACGAAAACGTAATGTAATTGCCTACCTAAATGAAACATTGCGGTTCATTGTATTAAAGTTTGGGACAAAGTGTAAACAATATTAATTCATTTCCCAACATATCCAATATTTCGTTTTTCATTTTTCTCTACCTTTTCCATTTTCCAACAATGAAACTTACTCGTTCTGGGACGGAAACAAACAAATGAGAAATGCTCTTTTGTGCAGTGTTCGAAAGCAAATTCGAAATGTTATATTTTCATGTGTTAAAATTATTTTTTATTAAATTGATTTTAGTATGGTTTCGTTGGTAGGTTTTTGGTATAACATAATGTTGAAATATGTTTCTCAAAATAGTCTTATTTCGTTAGCATTTTATTGAAGTAAATTCATTTCATTTCCCTTTCAAGAAGACAGTTAAAAAAGTAAGCTATTAATACCAACGTAGGTATTAAATGAAAGACAGATATATACCCGACTACCGGCCCGCAGAGACGAACGAACGAGTATTGATTTATGTTTGTATGTTGTGTGTTTCACTGTAGTTCCTAAACTAATGAACCAATTTTGATGAATGAGGTGTCAATCGATAGATATTAATGTCAAATTTAAATAGGTTACATATTGTTGTAGAAAAAACAATATGGCGGAAGTGACATGGAAAAAGTGAAGCGTCAGAAACTTTTTCGCGAAAGTGTCAAACTCAAAAAAAGGGCTTAATTAGCACATAAGTTAGCTCTTGCTCGCGGCTTTACTTGCTTGTAACCGATAATCGGGGATAATTTCTATAAAATGAATGTCTCAAAAATCAACCAAATGTGACATTTTCCTTTGAAAACCAATCAATTATATACACATACATATATAAATAAATATACAAATGAAAACATAGAAATATTTAAAGTAAAAACAAGTAACAAACTAAAACTCGACTACTGAAAAATTGCGCCTCAAAAACTACGTTAGTTTTTAATTTTTGTTGTTGTTGATACAATTGAGTCAATCAAATGTTTGTAGACATATTCATTTTAGATTACTCAAATAAAGTGCTTTCAAAAACAGCATAAATTTTGTTATGCTGTCCGCTGTTTTGCGATTTCGTGTGTGTAAGCAGAAAATTTATTTCATTGGATTATGAGCTGTGAAATAAAATTTGAATTAAATTTATTACTCTCTTACAACGAAAATTTTAAAATCCTCCATCAACATTCAAGACTTCACTATTTTTAAATACTGGTTTTAAAATTCATGGTGTATTACTCGTATTTTCAATAGACAATTTCTGGGCTTTCTATTTTAACTTAAGGGTTTTGGAGTAACCTTCATTTTGATCCCCCTTTTGATTCATAAAGTCTTTTTGATCTTTTGATTATAGAATCTCAATTCGCTATTTTGAATGTTGTATTAATTATAACTAAGAGTCAGCTCACACCGAGAAGATAGCCATACAAAAGTAAATTTATTTACTACACAAAAGGAAGAAGGATTCTCATTGCAAGAATTTAACGTACAGCACGATGCATCACTATGCCACAGTGCTTTGCTGGTAGGCACTGTTTGCAAGAGAGACTTCACGATATGCCTCGTGGAGTCACGATGCAACTCGCGACGTCACGCTGCGCAGCGCAAAACCACTGGCCTCTTCAAGCATAGTCGCGCCACGTCGCGTCTCCCTGTGAACTGACCCTTAGTGTTACTATCAGGGAAAAATTTACGCAACACTTTTTCTTAAAAAGATTCTTGTCTGTTGAGTCTCAAAAAAAAAAAATATTCTATCAAATTTTTCGGTATATTTTATTTTACTAAAATTACAAATACCTATTTGCAATTCCGTGAAGAAGACTAAATTTCTATAAAACTCGTCTATGTTTTGCTTGTGTCGTTTGCAAATAAATAAAAATTAAAAGGTTTGCTTGAAAATCCAACCAATTGATACAGACGAAGCAATCACAAATACTACAACAATAGTATTTCAACTGATGTTTTGTGACACACACTTCTCAAATCCACTCAGAAGGTAAAATTTACGTTAACTAACACTTGACTTCCCCGTAACAAGCGAAATCAAATTGAAACAACTGCTGGCCGATGGAAAATTATTTACGTAAAAGCACGGTAATACTCGTATATTTTATACCGGAATCTAGTTTTTTTTTGTTTTTATTGAATCGCATGGAAAAGACTGCATTAAATTTAAATCCAGCGTTCTAAAACACCCGAAGAACTGCCAAGAACATATTTTGACTAAGCATCAACCGGCATTTTCTCAAGTGACTACAGCATGACGTTCTTCAAAAAGGGTGTTAAAATATTCTTCCAGGGTCGGCAACACGTCCTTTATCCCTGTTTTTGCAAACGTACATAGGCTACGGTGACTGTTTACCATCAGGCGGGCCATATGCTTGTGTGCCAAAATAGTGGTACTACAAAAAAAAGTGGGGGGACCACCTATATTTATTGCCTATAATAAAATTCTGCGACATTACTGATCTCTTAATCGCTATGTTTTAATCTTATTATTTTTCTCTATCCTGATTTAA
This sequence comes from Choreutis nemorana, assembly GCA_949316135.1. Taxonomy (NCBI): domain Eukaryota; kingdom Metazoa; phylum Arthropoda; class Insecta; order Lepidoptera; family Choreutidae; genus Choreutis; species Choreutis nemorana. Next base: position 3,426,426 of record OX438597.1, on the reverse strand, counting down.
TCTTTTTTTTTACCAATTTATTAAAAAAATATGTTTAATTTCAAAAATGTTTGAATGTATTATAGTTTATAGACTTCTTACTTCATTTAATTTTATTCATACTTATTAGTTTATTTATTTCAAAGAATAGAATATAATTTAACTCTCATAATATCTTTAAATAAATCAATCAAGGAACAACAAAAAAATTCATATAGAGTTCTAGGTCTTTAATGTCCAAAGAAATGCCTGATTTAACAATCTTACCTGTTACTTCGCCGAGTTCATTGAGTAATTAGTGGGTCAAAAGGCAAGCTTCGAGCCTTGGTGTAATTCAGTCTCTTGGGGGGGCAATTACCTCTCAAGAAGTAATGAGTTCCTAGTCACCCAGCCTCTTTGGCTCCTATTTCACCCCCAGCACCCCTAAGTAGATTTAGCTTTGTAACCAACTACATTGCTTCCGGGAACGACAATCTCATCTAGGGTTACCACAAACAATTTTGTGTTTTAGTTAAGAACATTTGTATGAATGTAAATTGAATAAGGTATACAGCTTTACTGACAACTGACCAAAATTCTCGACATGTCAGGAAAATTTCTGACGTCTGGTAACCCTATTCCTCTGTGACAAAGGTAAGCTATATTTTGTTGGATTTTTGCAACAATTTTGAATTGGTTTTCGTTGATTTTAACAAAGCTTAAATTGTATATGTCCGAATGGTTCATGTTCAAGGAGATGAATCTCGTTTTCAGCTTCAGTGCAGTTTGGGATGTCACTTCACTTAATTGAGCTCTCGAATTATAGAGGATTGCATTGTATTGTTCGTTTTTACACAGAACTAACCCATATAACTATACTTACCTGTATATTATACAGCAGTAAATCGATAATGTTATTTTAAGGTCAATCAACGATTCTCATCCGATTTCATAAAATATCTTGTCCAACATTAGAATAGATATTCAGAGTCAACATAAATATCTTCTCCAAAATTAGAATAGATATTCAGAGTCAATAAAGGTTATATTCTGTTATTGAATTGACATTTTAACCGACTTCAAAAAAGGAGGAATTTATGTATTCGATTGATATTTATCTTCATAGAAGCTTTGTCATGCATGAGTAATTGATGTGTTTTTAAAAGCTCTTACGTTCTTTATTTTGTCAGTTTGCATTATAATGCAAAATTTTTGGAATTAGTACCTACATATTTTCATAAAGTTTAAGCTTAGTAGTCAGTTTAATACAACTTCATTTTTTTTTTAAAATTTTATTCATGACCAGGCAGGCATTTGACCCCAAGCCCGCCAATATTGGTCAGGGAACACATCGGCAGGCAAAGAATTCCACCCCCTTGCAGTACGCATTATGAAGGAGCTATCGAAGCGTTTAGTCCGGATGGTCGGAATATCTACCACAAAACCAACAAAACTTCTAATTAAAATGACCTCATAATGAGAACTCCAGACGTCGAATAAATTAGTCCTTTAATTATCAATACGAACATAGGCTGATGTGCTTTATAAAAAGAAAAAAGCTTGAGCTGGTACTTCTTATGACCAAAACGCCAGTCCCTTATACCATCACCAAATTTTCGATTTCAATTCATTGCACATGAAGGTATCCTCCTCAGACGATTTTATATTTGTAGAAAACCTGTCATCTAGCGTTTGGAAGAGTATTGGTAGAGAAAATGAAAAATCCTAAATATCTATAAATCTTTACGTTTTTTATAAGTCAGCAAATAATAATAAAGTTTGCTGCCTTGAACGGACATTTTAAAATACTTTTAGAGGTTTGGGGCCGCTCGATTTCAAGCACTTTCTATACTTTTCTGTATCTATGGCCTCCATTCTGATATGTTAATTTTTCGCATTGAATCCCAAATTTCTTTTACGTGTGAATAAAAATTGAGAGGAGATGCGCTTTCTTTGAACTGGATGGAAAACTTCACGGTTCGAGTAATATCATAATATATATTTATTTCAGGCAACATCTCATTATAGTAGAAAAATCCAAATAGGTTTTAAATGAGCAAAGACATAAAAATACGATACGAATTATTAAAATACGATAAAACGTATGGAAATGACATTTCAATTACGTAACCTGAGCGCGAGGTCAATTTCATACATTTTAATTTTCTGTTAACGTTAACGCCTGCGGAAAAGAGTACGTGTATAATAGGGCAGTACACCTCTTATCAGTGTCTTGGTTCATTTAAAGCCTATTACTATTTGGATTTTTGTTTCTATACTGAGATGTTGTCTATAGTAACAAGATTCCTCTCAATTTATTAAAGAACGATTGTTTTTATTCATTTATACAACCGCCGCTAAGAGAACCGCCAATACGTTATAAACAGGAATACAGCAAACTGCTTCACGGCATAAATAGAAAGGAGTTTACATAGGGAACCGATTTAAAAGCAAATTTTGAATACATTTCGCTTATTATGAGAATGTGTACGTGATCTGTTTACAAAAATGGTTCGATTCAGTTAACAACGGCTAAAAAAAGTAAGGGAAATTGAAATGATAATTGTATATCTTTATGTTACGTATATTATAAAAAGGTTATATTTATTAATTTTTAATAAATCCGAAAACATCGAATTCTCATTGTACATTTGGATTATAAAATACCCGAATTAAAAAACCTACAAATTCTTTGCGAGGGAGTGACTGGAAAATATAATCATAGTTCAGGGAGTGACTATGGTAAACTTGCGTGCTGAATGTCACTAGGTTCGTTAGGTATATGTGAGATATTGTAGGTAGAAGTCTCGTGTTGTTTAAAGAATTTACAACTAGTATGCGTCACGCGTTATTCTAGCGCGATAACGACTTGTTATTTCCTTTATCCCCACCACAACCTACGCTGGCACGAGCCTATAAAAGCTATGACTCGCCTTGACAAATCAGATCTACACCTTAGTGTATAGGCAGAGAACACTAAGTTCGAAGCCTTAACTAAAATCAGTTCCCAGTCCGGTTGGAACGTCTGAGCCTCTCTCAGCGGACAACCCTACAGGCTGTTGTCACATCCGATGAGACTAGCCGGTGTCACCAGTCGGTTAGGACGACTTGGCGTGGAAGGGCCGGCCCATCCACACCAAGCGTCTCTCTCAGTAGTCAGAATAGATTCACTCGCACAAAACAGCGCCACCTAAGCGAGGTCCGAGCCCACTATGGGTGCCCTTAGGATGAGCCTGTAGTCTAGATCTGCACTTTGCACCTGTTGAGGGATGTAGCACCTTTTGTGCTACATCCAAAATTAAAATAACCCCGTTGGGGCTACAAGTTTTGAGGCCTCCTAGCCTTAAGGCTTGTAGACCCAACGTAATGCCCGGCTGCCGGTAAATGTCGGGGAAGCACTCGCCGCGCGGTTAGTCCGGTTACGCTGCGAAGGCCAATAGGGCCGCAGTTAGGGTTCAATAAATAAAAAAAATGACAAATCAGAAGTTGTCCGACTGCGGACACGGCACCATCTCGGGCTCTGAATTGTCAGGTAAAGTTTTATTGTTTATTTATTAGGTTATAACAATTGCCTGTTTATGATTACTTTTTAAATTGTACTGTAGACTTTTATATCGAGAAATAATTTATTTTATTGTATATTGTTTAATCTTTGATATTTTCTCCCACATATACATAATGTATTTCGGCAACCGTACCATGTACATTAGTAAAGTAAGGATGCTACTGTACATTACCTAACTGCATAGTAAACTGCACAATTAATTGATATATATTTCAATATTGCAAGTCTCGACGCACTACTGTGTCGCTACAAATTAAACAATAAAATGAGTTTTACATATATATATAAATATTTATTTTTTAATTGGATAGGTCAGAAGACTGACATAAAATCACTGTTTTAGTCAAACCGGTTAAAAAAGTGGATTTTAATTGAAAAAGTATCGCTTGTTACAATTAAATTTTTTGCTCTGTTGGATCAGAAATTAAAAGGTTGAGAGAAAAATACTTGATTTTACTCAACAATTTAAATTAGGTGACTTTTTGATATTACTCGATGCCTTATTTTCGTACCGTTGTAGTTTTTTAAAAATACTTTCTTAATAGGGTTTCAGTAGAAACATAACGTAAGTGTGCATAACGTGTAAGTTTCTTGATGTAAAAATAGTATTCAATTTCAAATTCACATTCAAAATTTAAATTTAGTCTTCCTATAAAATAAGTCTAACTTTGACTTTGAGAAGTCTTGATATGAACTGAACATGAACACACATAACATATAAACTCGCACCGTAGTCCCTCAAGATGGGTTGGCAGAGGTGCTTGCTGCAACCCGCTTTTTCGCATGTTTATGTTGAGTCTATCCGGGCACATTGAACATATATTTAATAATTACACATTTATTGATTATATGTTAATAATATTATATTTCAAAATTAACTATTAAATTAAATTAAAATTGTAAATTTTCGTCAAATATTTCATTCCAATATAATGTTAAAGCAAATAAAACAAATAAGGTCAATAGGAATTCAGAAAACTCATCTAATTCATAAACCTTGGGTTTCTCCCTATCGAGGTCCTAAGTAAATTTGACCAGGCCAAAAGCAGGTAATGTGTAATAAAAGAAATTCGCAATCAGAAAGCAAGTGGGCGGAAACTGCCGGTGAATTTGTTTCCGATATTTCTATTACTTCGCCGTTTCTATCTAGGGAGTAAGGTTACTAGGTTTCTAGCTTATTTCTGGAAGATTATCGTAAGCTACAAAAATCTTAAACATGTTTTTTTCTTATACTATAAAAAGTATTATTAAGATACTCTTGTTTGTTTGCGTACTGTAAAAGAGTGGAATTTTGTGGCTGCTGATGTGTTCGATGATAAATAATACCTGGGGCGCGATTAGGCTAGAGTGAATAGGCGTCTAATTCGAGGCAAGTTCTACCTCAAACTAAATCGCCGCTTCGCATCAGGTGGGAGTTGGGTCCAATGCTTTTCTAGATTTAAATAAAAAAATAAAAAAATCCTTCCTCTCAAATGTTATCCTCGAACACCGAAAAATGCTAATTTTAAATGGAAAAATATTAATTGTATCAAAGAATGGCAACTTGGCGAGATTCTTGTCATGGCTACCATATGCTGTATGACCAAAACGCGTTGCGGCAATGAAATAATCCGAGACATATTATGAGGACTAACTGCTGTTGTAATACAACGATTTCACAATCTTATTAATAACTTCAAATTATATTTGTACATGATGTTTGTTTTAGATGGTTTTCAAGCACATAAAGGTGATAGAATGTGACTTTCCTATTATTGTAGACTGTAATTTTTAGTTGTAGTTAAAAAGGGTTCAAAAATAATAAATAACCACATCACGACACACACATTGATTCAGCCCTAAACTATGATATAATCTTGTATTACAGGAACTAAGCAACGAAATGGTATATACTAGATAAGAATACAACATCCAAGACCAGTAAGCAAAACAATGCGTCTTGAAAATAACACATAGTTCCGCCCCCGCCGGGATTCCAACCAGGAACGTCTAGCATAGCAGTCGGCTGTTTACACCACTGCGCCACCGAGCTCGAGGTCGAGTGTCATGCTTGAATTACAGTGTCAGCAACGCGTGTGCTGCAAGCGAATAACTAATTCACTCCGAACTATGAACTCATGATCCACGGGGATCTCGGTAACCCATTGACCGTTTTGGCTCATATTCAAACTTAAAATTCATCTTGCCTTATTATTCTGCCTGATGAAATTCATAATAATGCAATCAACGATACTCAAGTTATCGTCGGATAAACATTTATAAATATACACCGGATTGCTGAAGTAGACTCTGAGAAACTAGAATCGTTTTGCTCGCTCGCTCAATAAATTCTATACAAACTAAACCGTTACCATTTGATTGGACGTTTGATTGTTTGTCCTAAAAATAACTTCGAAAATTCAATATTAGGTTTAATTCAGCACCTGCCACGGAAAAACCACCGGAACCTCCAGTTTTATGAATTTTAAACAAATCATTCTGTTTACGCTTCCCTTGTTTGTATTAACCATTTGTTTGTCCGCGCGTTTTTATTTCTCATTTGACAGATTTAATTCTGCAGCAGGTTTTGTCGTTTATGCTGTGTTTTTGGAGAACGCTGTTTACCAACCAAAATGTATGTTTAGTAAATGCTGTTAACTCTGTTAAAAATAAATGGCAACCGTTAAAAAAATCATTTCCAATTAGAAAGTCTTGAGTTTTAATAAAACTGGTTTATTTCAAACGGTTAACTTAAACAGAATTCATACAGTTTTAACGACGAAAAAGCGTCTTCTTAACTGATAGAAAAAGTTGTTGTGTTCTATTAAAGCTTGTAATCATTTTAAAAACTTAGTTTAATTTGAAACTAAACAAAATATGTGCTAACTCTTCATTATATTGTATATGGAACCAGTACTAACACTTTTCCTATTAGCTTAGAACCTAAGCCTGAGATCATTTACAGGTGGGTAGTTCGTGTAAGATAGTTTTGGTTGGAAACCACCTTTCTTAATATGTCTGCCTTGAAGCGACTTGTTCGATTTAGCTTTGAAGGAATAAAGAGCCAGTGCAGTATATCACATTTTACCTCTATATGAGTAACGCATTGGCGGTGCTTTTGGCGATCTAAGACGTCCAGGGCATCGTCGTGTCAATAGGTGGCGGTATCACTCACCTTTAATTGAAGTATCTGCTTCGCCTGTGACGTTGTAAAAAAATAACATAGTACAACCCAATACTTAACTTCTCCCTTAGAGAAGCAAAATTTTACACCCGGATAAAGATTCCATTTGATTTGAAGTGCGGTTTGGAAATTCCCAAAAAAAAAAAGAGAGCTCAAAAGAACTTTATTGAAACAAATTGTAACGAAAATTGATATAGTGGTGGTATCACTTTCCATCAGGAGAACCGTCTGCTTGCTTGCAAATATAAAAGACATTACCTAACGCAATTCTACCGACGGTGAAAATAAAATACCTGAACTGTACTTAGATATGTAGATACTTTAATAAAACGGGGCATATATTGTAACCAAGGGACCGAGTATCAGAACAATCAAAAACTTATGTTTCCCAAGACACTAGACAAGGTATTTCGCCTCGCGTACTTTATGTACGTAACCTCCAGTTCCGATCCAGTATTCATACTCATATGTCAGATCTTCACCACACAATTCCGTCTCACTCCGCCATTAAAACCTCCCTAACGCAAAAAAAAGGACAAAAAAGGAACAACTTCCAAAGATACCGGTACGGATATAAAAACTTACCCAATACAAACTGAATTCTAGATGCCTGAATTGAAAAAGGGGTGAATTGTTTTATTATACGTTGTTGCGAACTTTTCCTTTTTTACTGCAAATGTGGACTGTTTTATATTTCTTGGAAATGGGTATTTTAGGTCTTATTGTTCAATACTCCTCTATTCTGGAGTGCTGTTAGTATAAAATAGTCTTACTTGAATGTTTAATAGACGATTTTACGACCCATACACACATACATAGTAAATATTTAGGAGATTTTTATTCGATTTTTTCTCACCTGCTAAACAAATAGATAATAGCCAATGAAGTATAACTGTCTGAATTGTCAGCGTTTACTTTAATTAATAAAGATCAATTAATCACATTATTTACCATCTAAAAAAGCATTAACGAAAACATGTATACAAATTCAGTTTCTGTTTGCATGATATTGGACATTATAAATTTACTAAAATAATTTGATTAAGTTGCGTTTCCATAAAACAATTACAAGGACACCCCATCAGTTCCCTTTAATAATGGCCTTTCACTTCATAATTTAATGAAGCATGCAGCTCAATCAATACACTCATGTGTTGACTTTAGGGAATGTCCATCAATTTAGAGAATTGACACCCAGGTGAAGGTTAGGTAGCGGAAAATCCACTGTCCCATTTTAATTGGAGAAGGGCTTTGAATTTGACAGAACTGGCATTTGGGGGTGGCGTGCGTACTTTAGTATCCATAAATGATTTTGGTCAAAGTAAGCTAGCTATTTGGTATTCTGTGGTCGAACACCCGATCAATGATTAAAATTTTAATCAAAAGTTTATGTTTATGTCACTGCATAGTATAAAACAAAGTCGCTCCCCATTGTCTACGTTACTACGCAACGGATTTTAATGCAGTTTTTATTAAATAGATAAAATTATTCAAGAGGAAGGTATATATGAATTTAATACATGAATAATATTTGTGCCAACCCGGGTTGGGTAGCTAGTTTCATTAGAAACAAAACAAACAGTATTATTTGAGTAATAGTAAATCATTAAATTAAATATCTAATATGTGGATTTTGATCCAGGATGTTCCTTGACCGCTCATTTTTTATTATTTATATCATTGAATTATCTCATTAAAAGCCCTTTTGGTTCTTTGGTCCGGTCACTATGAATAATGGCCGATCGGTATCAATAACGCCCGCATCAAATGGACATTATAAAAAATTCCTTAACATGTTCTTAACACAACCATGAATGTGTCGGCCATGACAGCCCTGTATATAATTTAAAATAGTGACCATTTTTTTTCAGTTTTGCACAACAAAAGTTAATTGAGCATCCAAGGGGAGGCCCAGGTATCGATTTTTGAAGCAATCGAAACATACATAAAACATCAATTTCAACCTCGAGTTCGTAAGGTATGTAAAAAGTGTAGTGTATAGGTATAGGAAAAATACAAATTAAGAAGTATTCTACTTACGTAAAAATAATGATTTTGGAAGATGACACCATAAGAAGTTGAGAACTTTGAAAAAAGACGAATAAAGAATTGCTCAAAACGACCTGATCGTTAAAGCTCTATGGTAGAAAATGGGTTAATTTGGGTCAATGTGGGGCTAACTTTATAACCTCAGTCAAATCAAGAATGGGATTGGCTAACTTAAATGAAGTAGATTATATATGTCATTTGAAAATTACCAAAATTGTTAATTTTATTAAACACTTATTCATAAACACAGCCATATGGAGTAGTCAGTGAGTGGTTTTTAAAGCTTAAAGCCTACGAACAAGCCTTTCCTTCCATTGTCTTATCCGTAACTCGTTGTACACCTGAGTACTTAAAACTGGTCAAGTGCGTGGCGAACTCAAAAACAAAATCTCATTGAACAGGAAAATTAAGAAATAAATTACAGAAACAGAGAGATCCTATAGTTTCATTTCTCTTACGGAGTTACACAATTCTATCAATACTAAATAATACTCATGTAGCCATAGCGTATGCCAATATTCTGAAAGCAAATGGGGCAGCTTTATCAAACTTGTAATAAAAAACGAATCCCAAGTGGAAACTTTGAACCCGAATCAAACTTCCAACTCTTTCCCATTGTTTTGACTTTACAAAGGCCTTCACACAATTATTTCGTGCTTTTTATGACTGCTTCTAAAATAAAATGATTAATTACTGAGGCATCATTGCCATTAATGCCTCGTGATTAATGATGGCCTGTGCCTACAGCTGACATTTGTCGATGGCGGGAACATGAAAACGGGCTTAAATTCAGCTACAAGTGGCGCTAGTTTTTTAACAAAAATACAAAAATTTCAAAAGAAATAATAGTTCATACAGTTGACGATTTAGAACAAAGATTATCTTAATGTTTGAGCACTAACATCGTTATATTTCAGTCAAAAGTGGCGGTAGTGATCGTAGAAAGTAAGTGCAAGTTGAATAGAAATAATAGTTCTAAAACTTAACAGCCCTCAAATAGATTAGCTAAACTTCTGAACGCAATCACTTCTATCAACGTCACTGCCATAGGTAACGTCCAAATTCAAATGCGGTGCAAATGACTTAAATTTCTGCAAACAAATTAAACCAAGGAGTTTTTAATAATTAATAGGTTTATACATTCGTCATACTTTACAAATGCCTCGGTTCTATGTTATAGTATCACAGATAAAATTTAAATTGATTTGAAGAATTTCTAATTTGATCAGTCAAGTATCTGAAGCCTGCAAAATCCCAGATAAACATCGTATTTGGTAAAAAATCTGAAATAAAAAATATATTTTACGAAAATGAAAAGTATTAACATAAAAATAAATAATAAAACCTTTATCAAACCATCAAGCCAGTCAAATGATTTAGAGTTCAACATGGAGACACTAAAACGATTTAACATTTGCCTTGACTATATTTTTGCCCGCGACTTCGTCTGATAAAAATTTAACCAACCCAAAACCCCGAGCCAAAAAAGAAAGGTTATGTGTTTGAGTTGTATGTATGTATGTCCGTTCGTATATTCCCTCCTAAGTGCTAAACGACTAAACCGATTTTGATAAATGATATGTCGTTAGATTAATCTATATTGCGAGAGTGTCTGCGTATATCAAAGAATAAAATAATCAAAATGGCGGACTTTTAGCGTAACATTGCATTGTAGGACTTGTTTTACCTTTTTCAGTTCACAATTTTAGTAGTAGGGTTTTTGTTTTACAATTATTTGTTAGAGGGATTTTTGTAAAACATATACACTTACGAAACCTCCGTAAATCAGGTAACAACTTGGCTCACCTAACTGACCTACCTGACCCGACGAGTTGAGGGTTCGAGACTCGGTATGCCTTAAGTTGAGTCTTTCATGTTCCTGTGCTGACAGATTCTTAACCTGTCACAATAGGTCTCAACATAAACAAGCGAAATGTGGTATGTAGCACCTCTACCGATTCTTGCCGAGAGATTACGGCGTGAGTTTATGTCAACTTAGAACATGCGAGTTACATTAACGTAACATTATAAAAGCTTTAGTATTTCTGTACAAAGTTAACAATTATTATAGGTAAATGCTATAACAATTTTCATATGCCTCAAATAACTGATGGTAAGGCATGTAATTTAACTGTCATTATAATAATATGCCTTTTTTCAAACAGTGTTTTCATAAGGAACCTTCTGTCTGATTACGATTTATCCTTGATCGATTTATCGTTGTGTTTGTCCAGACATTGCGTGGGTTTTTGGGTCCGACTGAGACGTCGAAAAACCAATTAAATGAAATTGACTTTTGTACTGGTTTAATATAGTCAATATTGATCAGAGATCTTGAATGGTTTTGTTTACCAAATTTTTGAACGAAGGAGCAAAACGAGTGATATTCTCAGAGTCCTACTTGAGAAATCCGGCGTTTGTCTGTATGTATAAATGTTTGTGCGACGACAGCTCGAGGATCGCTGATCCGCTCAGCGTCGTGAAATTTGGTAGGCTTAACGAGGCAAAAGCACTGTTTAAACTCGAATATGAGACAAATTGGTCAAAGGATTCCCAAGATATAGGGGTCACAGTAAGGTGCGAACACTCGGTTGAACACGTGAGGTCCTCAGATTCGATGTTCGGCTCGGGCCGGTGTTGAGACGATCACGAATTAATCTGGGGTTATTGACGGTCTGTCTAAGGCTATGGATGTTTGTTAGATTTTATAGTTGTTAAGTACATACAGTACAAGCATGTGACTTAGTTTATGACTAAGGAAATTTTAATCACTGCAGAAATTGCTTAGATCTGTAAGGAGAAAGGCCGATCTTTGCCTAATCTCATTATTTTCTGCTTATGTGAAATCGTTTAAACCAACATTTGAAATCTGCGGAATTGACGCTTAAAATTTGTAAAATGGTCCCTAAAACGTGAATTGCTTTTCCGTCATATGTCAGAAAATAAATAAAAAAATCTTCTTAGATTTATTATCTCTGACGACAATTTACGGATTCTGGCGAAGAGGTCTTATTGAAAATCAAAATAACTTTAGTAAACCATAAACTTAAAAGAAAGTACTTAGAATCGTCAAATGTTATTTTCGACCACCAGTTCGGAACTTTCATGTCGGGGAAGATACCGGCAAGAAACCCCAGATTCTATAATTTGTTAAATGAACATGTTTTATACTACACTTATAGCCACTAATACATCTTACAGTCTAGGGTGAGAGACTGCGATGAAGCTCATGTCACAACATACAAAGTAAAATGAAATTATTTATAAATTACGTTTTGTAGTGACATAACAAATATGTACCATACTAGCCCGTAACATACATGCTACTCACACAGAACAAGTAATTATATGAGCAGCATGCATGATTGGTGTCCTTTCACCAAAAAAAAACTACTTCCTTGCCAGTGCCTAAACATAATAACATAACTTAACATACGATGCACTGAATGGCTAAAACACACACACACACCTGTAAACTGTTTATACACAACAACAGAACTACTTAACCTCTATACACATAAAAGAAGATGTAAAAGAATTTCCGCTTTATCATTTCTCCTTTCTCTCGGAGTATCGATTCAAAATTCCAACTAAGTTACATTGAAAGCTATTGGGTCGCTGTAATTTAACGATGCCCTAACTAGACAGACAAACAGGACAGATTCTCAATATAAATGAAAAGAGGTCGTTATTCATAGTGTTTTCTGAGGTTGTTCTGTTTTGAAAAACAGAACGCAATCGTGTTTGTTCGTCTGTATTGAGCCTGTTTCTAACTGCAGCGAAGCCAAAAAAGATGGGTCCGAGATTGACCTATGCCCGTTTTTTTCTTCCCTTGAAATTTCTAAAACACAAATTCAAAATTTTTAAGCCGCAAAGCGTCCATATGTTTTGCTGCTTCCTTAAAGGCTACCTCAAAATAAAAAATAAATATAGAAACTGCTAATTTCTGTCCCCATCTTTGTATGAAAAATATTTCAATAGTTATTGTTACCTACATATTTCAAGAGTTGCCGGCGTTGTTATAAATATTGCTTACCTAATAATGACAGACACGGCCCTGTTTAAAATAATTTTAGAACTTTAATATGAAACTAAAATAACAAGACAACTTATACTACAAAGAATTGAGAAAGTGTGAAATCTTAAAAAAAAATTGACACTTTTTTGTTTTTTTACAACATCATGGCCTAAGAAGCAGTAGGTTCAGCTGATGGAAAGTATCCACGATAATACTCTAGATGTCTAAAAGATGTTATACCTCTCGTGCCGGTGATTTCACTGGCTCATCCTTCCTACCGAAACGCAACGAACTGCTTCACGGCAGAAATAGAAAGGAGGGTGGTACCAACACAGACGATCTCTCACTTTCCATCTGAAAATTCAAGTGCTCATCAAATTCTTTTGTTAATAGAAAATCAATTGTATTTACGGGTGATATCACCGAAAAAGCTTAATCACAAATAAATATTAAAACTTTAAACACAGATGCCTAATCCGAAACTAAATGTTAAGTTTAAGGTTCGGATTTCAGTAAATCTAATATTGAATTACTTTGTCCATTAGCAGTCAAATAAGCTCTTTTGAAATCTCAGTTTTCAAAGTCTAGATTTATTAGTGGGATTTCCTTTTACTTAGAAGTTTTGAAACACTTGTATTGTATCAGACTTTTAATAAAAAACGGACTTAATTATTTGTATAATTTGCAAAAAAATTAAAACGTTTCCACATTTGATTATTACTTATTATTTTGTTTTATAAACTTTTATTAACCAATGATATTAACACTTTTTCTAAATTAATTAAGCTACTTTATATTGTTTGACTTATTCTATGTAAAATTATCTGAATAGAAAGACTTAAAATATTAAAGTACATCCGCTGATCAAACCTTACTCTAAAACCAAATAAAACTCAAGTAAAATTATTTTTTCAAATTTCGAGTTCGACGATAAAACGAAAATAAGAAGAAAATCTACAAGACAAAAAAACTAGGAATCATTAAAACATAAAAAATTAAGAAGGCTTTATAATTTTGCGATATTACCACAAAAAAACGTTAGTACTTACATCTGACACCGTTAAAGCTTTCGAAACTTCAATCATTCGAATGCTTTCCGATACATACAGGAATTCAATAGGAATATTTAAATTATACATTTTCTGCAAGCCTTCAGTTATCCGTTCCATACTACGTAGGAACATACGAAGCATATTCTGTCGTGTTAAATTAAAAGTGTAGTTTTAGCTTGACTTCAGAAAAAGCAAGATAAAAAATCATATATTTCTGAGGAGGTTTTTTAAATGAAAATTCTTTGAAGTCCATCTGTACAATCTTTGGTTTTTATTCGAATGTAAATTCAATGAGAATGCCTTTGTTCAAAAAATCTTCATTTCTGTTAATAAAAATGACTGCGATATAATCTTGTATTGAAGGCACTAAACGATATGTTATATAACTACTCCATCCAAGACCAGAAAGCGTATTAATGCGTCTTGCAAATAACACAGTTTCGCCCCCGCTGGGATTCGAACCCGAAACCTATTCCATAGCTGTTACACCGCTGCACCACAGAGACCTTAAAAATAGACATATTTCAAGTAATTTACATGAAATAGCCTGCATTTATTAAAAGTATGCAAATAAAATAGCTTAATGTAAAAGTGTATAATATTTTGACATATATTAGTAATTTCATTTTTACCAAGCCTCACAGAAACTAACTATACATAACAGAGCTCATGCAATTTCTGAACGTTAAATCTTAAGACATGATTAACTTAAACTCGACTTTACATCGTTGTGGAAGAGCGTATTTTTGATTGAAGTTTTAGTCATATTTTATATAACTGTACGCTGCTGGTACAATCCGATGCAGATTACCTTTTAAATCCACAAGTAACCTCACTCAGGAGTGAAATATGACATGGTGCTACTTTTAGCGATTCTTTTTTCCTTTGAAAAAAAATGTTTTATTATGTTTTTATTATTTTTTAAGCAGCGGTGTAAAAGCTGCCTGCCACTCGTTACGTAGAATATTTCACTCACATATCTTGAAGGTATAATTAATCTAAATTAAAATACGGAACATCAATCTAACGTAAACGTCAATCAACATCAGGTGGGATTTTAGCAAGAAGCTTGCCACATAAACAAATATTTGGTAGTTGTTATTTTAGTCGCCACTAAGAGTGCGTTTCCAGAGATGTGTGACGCATCAGGGCTGCACGAGGCTGTGTAACGGTGTGAGTATTTTCACCGGAGATGTGCTAGGTTAGCTGAACGGTGCGAGGATGTGTAGCGAGCTCGTTTCTGATGCGCGCGGGATGCGGTGTGTGATAGATGAAATGATGCGATGTTATACATCTCAGTGCTTCTGGCATTGTAAGAATTCAAGATTATTGTCGGTGTCAGGCGTTGTTGATCACTTTGCATCAGGTGAACCGGCCACTAGTTTCCATGACGCCCATGACGATTCATAAAAAAGCAGTAATACACGTATCGCACAATATTTACACACGTATTAGTCAAATTATTTTTTTTTCACTAACCCTCTCGAACTCGGTTGTACAGCAAAAGACTTATCCGTAGGTTCAAGCCAAACAATTGATTCCGGTAGATGTACTACGAAGCTGCCTCGCGAGATTGGATTCGTCACTCAACTATATTCTCAGAGATCTTATTGATATGAACGTTGAACATGTTGGATTAAGTTGCAAAATATTGACTTGATTTCGTTAGATGAATATGGATGAAGCATTTACATTCAACAAAGTTCCGAACCGTAACGTGTCACACTTCGGAAATCGAACATCAATCTTGACTTTTTTTTTAAAGTTACGCAAATGAAAGTGCTCGCTTGATAGACATACACGATGGTTATGTTTATAATTTTAAAACTACGAAGGGAATTTATCATTCATTTTTTATATTCCTGGATATAAAGAAATATTATTTACAACTAAAATTCTTTCATTTACCTTTTTTGTCAAAATGTGTTTGGATAATGTTTTAACAACATATATTGTTATTGTTTTATAAATAATGTTCTTGACTAATGCCCCAATTTAGTTAGTTGAAGATGATTACTATAACCTTTTAAAACCATCCCAATCCCGGGCAATTCTGAAGTCAGCCGGCTTTTGAATGGTTTACAAGCATACTACAAGCGCTTAAAACATTGTGAAATGGCGAACGGAAGAGTGAGACAAAGCTATACCAAAATTTTATGGTCAATGGTTATGGATGTCATCGTAAAACTGGTTACCTGCGAGCCCAGCCAACAAAGACTCATAGTACAAAAAAGCAATACATTTCAATCTCTGCCCGGCTATCGAGGCGCATCCGCCACTCTATCCCTCCACTGCAACTCTTGTTCACCAGGGTCAACAGTGGCGTCCTTTGATCGAATAATGCTGTTTTGCAATGACGCACATGCTGTGCCCGGACACCCTACCGGCTGTCTTCTGCCCGGCTATTTAAGGTTAGTAACCACCTAAGCTTGTGTAACATTGTAAATAATCTTTAATTTCATTACGTTATAAATACAGACTCTGTGGCGCAGTGGTGTAAAAAGCCGACTGCTACGAGGTTCTGGGTTCGAATCCCGGCGGGGACGGAACTTTGTGTTATTTGCAAGACGCATTGTTTCGCTTACCGGTCTTGGATGTAGTATTCTCATATATGTAGTGTATACCATATCGTTGCTTAGCATCTGCGACACAAGTTCATACGATACTTACTGCAGGGCTGAGTCAATGTGAGTGTCGTTATGTGGTTTATTATTATTATTCATTTATTTACAGATGAACTCAAACAGTTAGTAAAAATCAGGTTGTTGTACAAACGAGATTACAGGTAAAATTAATTTACACATTCAGGTTCAGAATATTTCAGAAGTTTAAAATCAAAGGTGCTAAAAGCTTTTTTGTCCTTCAGTATTGTCTATAATATTTATGATAAAATTTTATAGAAACCAATTGTTTCAAAAAGTTATTTGCTATTCAACTGTTCAGACATGTTGACATGTTGTGTCACAATTCCATGAGAGGCTAAATTGTCTCATTTTTATGGTAGAACTATTTCCCATTTCTCCTTTGGGATTGTTCAAATTGTTTACAAATCTTTTCGTCGTTTTCATGTGAAACTCAAACATGTGTTAAATAATTTTGTTTTAAAGATTAGTTAGTTAGAAATTAATGGTTAATAGATATTTTTCATAAATATATGAACTACATGACCTAACTACTTTAAAAGACTATCGATAGTTTGAAATTCAAAAACTGGTCCCAGAGCAGGCACTTACGAGAACATCCTACGTGGCACAAGCATCGATAAAATTTGTAACTGTTTAAATTGCCAACGTTCGCCCCTTCCGTTGACTGCAGCGATCCCAACATGCTCACAACAAGGAAGCTTTCCAACTTTCTACGGGATGTTCACTGCTTTGTTGTGAAAATTTAATTACATTTTCCACACTCCAATGGTCGGTAACTCTTGAATAGAATGTTCTTTGGAACGCTTTGGTACTCAGCCTGTAAGGTTTTCTTCATGCAAAACGAAATTTCAAATTATTTCAGTCGGATCATCACTTTTTTTCCGTTAAATTTATTTGTGACACTGAATCCTTTGTGTACTTTTTATGTATATTTAGGATTCATCAAAAACAAAGGTAAATAAAATAATACAAATTAGTTAACAATTCAGGAAATTAAACAAATTTATTTAAGAGCTAAATTGCACGAGTACCACAAAATTTAAATTGCATCTTATGGAATCAAATGTAGATAATTTTATAACATTAGGAGAATTTTTGTAACGCCTACGATCTTGTTGTAATATCCTAAAAAAACATATTATAGGAATCCAATTCACCGAAGCAAAATAAGAAATCCGTCGCTAAGCACATTAAAAATAAATAATTCATCGAACTATCAACATACTGTACATTTAATGTTTGATTCTACGTACAACGTACAGGATTACGTAGTTCACTTTTAAGCGCCTGCACTTTAAACCAAATACAACTTTAGTGCTCTGTAATAAGATTAACTAAATTGATATTTGAGCTCCTTCTTATGGTGTTAGCGATTGTTCGGTGTTGCGGCTTACGGCACGTTTGACCTGAATAGACACCTAATGCAATAACAGCCTGACAGCCTTTTAAGTCTACACCCAATCTGGTCTCAACAGGTTAACTGAGATAAATGGTTGGAAATTGTTTTGAATAACAAAGAAACTAGGTTACAGAAGGATCTAAGAATAAACAAGCAACATCCAAAACACTATATACTGATAAAGGACAGCTGCAACAAAAGATATAAAGTAAAAGATGGAAGTTTTCTTAACACATAAATAAAATGATGTCTCAATTATATTTATAAACATTTACCATTTATTATTTGAACGAGTCAGCGAAGTGAAGTGATGTTTTCATAGTCTACTGGACCAAACCGACGTTTGTATGTCTGTTTGTATAAATGCTTTTCTAGCGATAACTCGAGTATCCTTGAACGAATCGTCGTAAAAACTAGTCGGCTCACGGAGGCAAAAATAATGTTCAAGTTTAAATTTGAGCTTAATCGGTCATGGGATTCCAGAGATATGGGGGTCGCGAGTAAACATTCCTAACTATTATAACAAAAAGGTAAGGGTTAGAGGAACAAGCTTATAGAGCAAAAGGTTTTATTTTTTATGGAGTTTTTCATACAGTGAGTTCTCCATATCAGCGAGAATAGATACAATTCGTCGAATTCTTACATAATGTGGAATGAAATCCACTACGACTAAAGGAATTAAATGGAATCAGCTTAAACTATTTAAAATAAGCCAATGAAATAAAGCTTCGCTTCGCTTGAGCGATTTCCTAATTTATTTTCATCTTCTATTTTCACCATTTAGAGGTTGAAATACAAAAATCTTTTTTAACGTACACTTACTAACGGAATCACTTAATTTTTTCACAGGTTGTTGTTTTAGAAAGAATGTTTCTGAATTCAACCCTAAAAGAGGTAAAATGGGGTTGAAATTTTGATAGAAGTTCGTATTTTATCGAGCTGGATCTACAAATTATAAAAGTATATATTAGTTTGTTAGTCAAAACCAGTTATAAAATAGATATTATAAATTTGAGCTTTCAACAGATTCAGAAGTTTTGGATATGAGTCAATGTCAATCAGATATTTAAATATAAATATGTAAAAACGCTTTCGTGGCACGGAGTCATAAATAAATAAAAACACTCATTAATCAATGTACTGAAACATATCATTTAACGGTTATATAACAGTAAAAGTTTATCGGATAATTCGACAAATTTACGACTGACATAACTCAGGAGTTCCATTTTCATATTAGAGTCAAATAAAAAAACATGGCGGACTAATGAAGCAGTTTTTCTTGTAAAAACATTCCATCTCACTATGACCGTTTGGCTATAGTTGTGAATAGACGTTTAAAAGTACTTTCTAGTGTGCGTACAGTCATTACTGAGCGAACTCGAGATCACGCACACTGAAACAATCGGCAAGAAGTACACGCCTGACATTTACAACATACTAGGTCAAACTGTCTTCGCGAAATAGAACGAGTATAACAAGGCGTCGGGAAATAAATCAGTGAAGCAATGACGTCACGAGGTAATTTGCTAAATTAAGTTGTGAAGTAGAGGTTATCAAATCACGTTAGTGTTAGTGCCATAAGAGCACACACAATCATGCTGGATCAAATTTTCCACTTTCTAATAATCTTTTGCAGAAGTAAAGTTTTATTTCACACCAGTCAGTTATGAACGTCAGATTGTAAATTATGGAAAATTTTGAATTTGGATGATATTTGGAAAGTACCAGGTGTTTTAGAATCAACATAATGAAAAAAAAAAAAAATCTGCATAATCGAAGATGTGGATAAAATGCTATCTATTGCCTATAATAAGAGTATTTGGACAAATCGAATACGTTATAAAATTATGTGAAAGAAACCCCTCCAATACCCCTCAAAACCCGTTACTTGTTCCGAGCAAGGGGTAAATTCTCCATAAATACAGAAATATTGGATAGAAAAATGACTAAGGATATTGTGAGTAGCACAATAGCTGTAAATCAAATATACCCATAAACAGAAAATGAAATATGTAGTGTGCTTTATTATTCCAGATATATTTTTTCACTTTAAGGGGTGAATTCATTATTGTCTTGGGGGTATCTACACCAAGATTTTTTTATCACATCACGGGCAAAAAGCAGACGGCTCACCTATGGAAAGTGTACGCGTTGCCGTTGCATGTAAAGGTAAAGGTGTTATACCTTTCGTACTAGTAATTACACTGGCTCTCAAATCCTTCAAACCGAAACACAACGAATTGCTTAGCGGCAGAAATAGCAAGGAGGGTGGTACCACAACCCAGACGTGATCTACCACCTGTGTGTGTGTGTATATGCGATCCCTGTAGCTCAAAGATTTAACAGCTTGTTGTAATGTGCAAGTGGTTCCAATATGCGAGGGGTTCGTATACCAGTGAGAGCGGACCGCACTTAGATGTGATATTCTTTTATATTTAGTAAATCTATAAACTGTAACATTGCTTAGTACATGCGACATAAGATTTTATTTAAGTGCAGGCATATTTCTAATAATCGGTCAAAGCATCGACCTATCTGGGAAAATATAAAAAATGTCTCAGTAAAAACAACAAGAATAAAATACAAGTATAAGTTACGAAGCTATTTTGATCGGGCTGGTGTCACAAAAAGAGAGAATTTTAAAACGAAGTGTACAAGTGTTTTAGTTTTCACTTCAGAAATTGAAATTAAAATTAAGTATGGAAAATTATCCTATTTATACCAGAAATGTTAAGATCTACATACTATGAAATATTATAATAACAAAAACAGTATCTTGAGACAATTTTCACAAATTACCATAGTCCCGAGCTAAGCCACAGGCTTGTATTATGGGTAGTTACAACGACATAAATAAATGTAAATTTCATATATACTTAAATAGATAAAACTAACCATGACGAAAGAGCAAATATTCATGCTGAAGCTGGGACTCGAACCCGAGACCTCACGTGTCAGCCAACGGTATAAACCGCTGCGCCATGGAGGCCGTTGCCATTGCGATGACTGGTTGACAGGTGTTAGATCTAGGTGCAAGATCTGCGTGCGAGTGTGTTGGTTCCACGCTTTCTATTTCTGCCGTGAAGCAGTTCAGTGTGTTTCGGATCGAAGGCACGAGAGGTATAACATCTTTACCTTTACAATGCAATGCTTCACGACATCAGGGGCATCGTCGTATTAATAGGCGGCGGTATCACTTTCTATCAGGTGAACCGTTTGTTTGTTTGCCCATAAATATGAACACACGATCTTTAAAAATACACAATAACTGTGGATCAAGGTCAAGATGCGAGAATAAGCTAGAGATAATTAAAACGGATTAAACGAGAACATCCTCTTTTTGAATTCGCTTCGAACTTATAATGTTTATAATTGGGTGGGGTGTCACACCATCAATACCGTTGTGATGATATTATAATTCAAACAGTATCGCGATACCGTCAACACAGTCAATATTTAAGTGATACTGGATCGCGACACTCCATATCACGTGATGATATTGACAGTCAAGTGCTCCCGATGTAAGGAGTAAGCTTTGAAGTAGCTCAAAAGATTTTAAAACTTTCATCTTTTTATTTCTAATGGGGAACAGGTCCACCGCCTTAGCCTTTGAACGTTTGCAAAAGGCGAATCACGCACTTCTGTAGAAACTAAACGCCTTCTTCAACTTTAATGCCTTCTTGAAGAGCTCCATGTTGCATGTCACCTATCATTAAAATTATGATTTATTAAGTTCTTCATTCAAAATGGATATGTATTATATTTGCTAGGAAAAGAATTCTTAAAGGACGAAAATTCGACGAAATATATATTACTAGAATCTTTGAGCTTAATCCTACATAATATAAAGTAAATTGTCCAATCTTAGTATTGTTTCAGTGAACAAGCCTTAAGCCCGGTTTAATTAACTATGTCCCTTCGAATTCCAATTACAATAATGTACCTCCACCGGCATTGGCCTAAACTAAGCCTTTCTTAAGCTCCGACGTACTAATTTTAATTGATTTAAATCTAATTATGCTTTAGAAAATGAATTATCAGGTAATTTCTCATAGAGATTATATTTAAATAGAAGTGAACTCGTAATATTGCAAAACGGTAAATTTTATTTCTTTCAAGTCAAAACCTAGATTCGTTTGATTAAGGGTGGATTCCCATGTCAGACAGAGTCTTAATTATGTCTCCTAAAGTACAAAAAATGCGGACGAAATTTTGGTTCTATTAATATTGTTTAAGTTTTAGCTGGTTTTGAAACTAGTTATTTAATTTTAAATTATTTTCATTTACTGATTTAATAGTAAACACAGCCAGAAAAAAGTAACATGAATATAATAGACTACTCTTATGTCAATACAGATCTTAACGTGCTTAATCTGAGAACTAGAAAAAACTACAGAAAAAATACATGTTATATCGTTACTATGTTGGGTGTACGTAAGTGTACATATTTTAAGGATGTGTGTATGTGATTAAGAAATTAAGAAGAAAAAATCGCATAGGTTACATCAAAGGATCTTTTAAATTTATTTTTAAGGGAATTAATAAAAATTTAAGGTAGAAAACTTTAATTTTAAAAATAAATTGATATATGAGTGAATGATATTCGGGTTCAAATGAATCTCTTACATTTCCAAATTTGTATAACTTCCAAGACTTTATACTGAGAATTGCTTTAGGCAATCTTAATGATGGAGTATAAATCATGACGATAAGTAAATTTCTCGGCCAACCGAACTCGTAAGTAATCCTATGTTTTTGTGGCATTCAGTTATACAAATAGAATGGACTTGCTCTAAACTAGGCATTCGCTGTTTCTATTGCGGTGGGCACGTTCAACCCTGTTCTACCCTAAAAAGTGGGTAAGGTTCTTGACGTGTAGGTATGTAGGTTAATTATTCTATTTTTTAAAATTTAGTTTGAATTTTAAGTTCCATTTCAAAAAAATAAATAATTAGATGGCAGTTTTTTATTTATTTAGTAGTTCCTTTAACGTTGGTATTTAAAAATTAAACTAACATGCGCGAAGCCTTAAGGAGAGAGTTATGTTTGGAGTTTCTCTACGCAATGAAATAGACACCCCACAGGATAAGCAAGTTAAAGTGAAAATAGACTGCCTATCTTGCGCAGAATAGATGGCCATTGATAATCAATCATTGTAAGGCGTAGTGTTAGATGGACCTCCCCAATGTGGACGGACTATCATGGAAGTTACAAGGGAGCCTCTAACAATAAACAGCCCAGGCACATTATGGCTGAAAATATTTGGAGGATATAGCATGAGGAATATCCTGCAGTGGACGTCTTCCAGTTGGTGATAAATGGTTACTTAGATCGATTATTATACCGGCGGTATTTATTAATTACATCAACAACTTATTTTAGAAAGAATAGATTTTTTCTATGTGATATGCGTACATAAATGATAATTAAAAACTTTGATACAACATTATTTTCTCGAACGGGGATATATATTCACCATCATTAAGTTGCCAGAAAAAAAATCTGATCAATCACATACTGCTATAACAATGAACGTACTCTTTAACATAACTGCTTCAATTTATGAGTCCTTAACAGAAATTTCGATGTCTTTGAAATGCCCGCGGCGGCCAACAAATGGTCGTTTTTGTTAACTCCTGATTAGTATGGCCGGGCCCTGCAGGGAAAACAAGTTAACTTCATTAATAATGCTTCTATTGTCTCGACTCCGCAACTTAGAACCTTAATTGGAAACCCGTTTTTGAGTCCTTTGAATGTTTTTTTGCTAACTCATTGAGAGATATGAGCTTCTTTGTTACAGTGTATAATTCTGTCAATTTACTATAAGTAGTTTTATAATGTACTGAGTTTGATTTGAAACTTAGAAACCTTCCTACCATCGGGTGTTGAAACTCAACTTTCATACGACTCTATAACACCAGATCATTTTTAAAAACAGATTTAAAATAAAAATATTTATATGGTAATACTACTAACAACCACTACTTTATAGTTACAATTTTTTACCACAAAAAGATAAAAAAAACAAACAAACTTTCAATTAAAGTCCTTCCTATATGTTACTATTTTTAGTAAGTTAATTAAGGAAGGGGAAAAAAACAAAGTTAAATGCGTTCAGCAACCCTCTAGACGAACTTTATGAGTCTTTGCGGCGGGCACAACATCAATTTTACGTCTACCCTATTGCCGTTATAAAGGTATAACTCACTGCAGGCATCTCTTTCACGTTTCAGCTGTTTTACAGGGGAAAGTCGAAAAGGCTATGTTTCTGGTTATTTACGGAATGGACACGTTGGCACCGTTCCAGTGACATCTATCTACGTCTTCGAGTGACATCGAACAAAATCGATGTGCCATGAAAAAAGTTGTAACATACGAGGGAACACGTGCGAGCAAAGAACGGTTTATTTACAAAAATATATTTTGTTTGTTATAAAGTGAGCAGGGGATTAAATTTAATCAAATTTTACAAGAACACATTCATTTCTGCTATGTAGTAAAGGCATCTTGAAATCTCAATAACATTACTATATATGGAATACATATTAGACCATAGCCTATGATATAAAAAAAATTATGAATGTATGAAAATAAGAAATATTGTTTTAGTACTTCGTTTACTACGATAGCTCTCGACTACAACCGTAGTAAGCTACGCATTTTATACTACGAAAAGTACTAAGAGCAAGCTTCAATAAATGAATTTTTACATACATTAGTTATATTTCCTTTAAATATTTATATAAATTCACAAACCAACTCTGAATCTATCAGTTGCATTAGTGACAGATGCTTTATATGCATTAGATGCATTACCTGAACCTCATTCACTTCCATGAATACAAGATCATCGTTCAGATATTGGATTGAAATGATTTAAACATGCACCCAATTATAAGTTTCAAGTTATATGATGCGATAGTATAAACATATATTCATAAATTCACACCGTAATCTCTGGAGAGAGGTTGGCAGAGGTGTTACACACGGCATTTCGCGTGTTTATTTTGAGTCCCAGTGTGATAGGTTGCGAATATGTCGCTACTGTCTGGGCACAATGAAGAACATGGCAGCTACCATTTACGGCAACCCGAGACTCGAACCCTCGACCTCGAGTTCAGTAGGTCGGGGAACCTTGGTCGGGGGTCGGGGGTAGGGGGGGGTTCAGTAGGTAGGGGGGGAACGGGGTTATGAAATCCACATAATGTGATAAGGATTTTACTAATATAATTTAATAACTGGGCATTAAATATACGCCTGGATAATCTAAATATACGCCAATTTAGCTTGTGTTTGGGTAGAAATTAACGACAAATAAGCTTTTTGTAGATGAATTGTATAAACAATTTTAGGAGTATAAATATCACAAATATAGGACTACGTGTCAAGGCGGCCAGTGCAACCGTGTCGCTAAGAAAATATGACCGCTTTGTGCCAATTTTAATTATTTTCTGCTTATTGAAAGAATATTTGCAATTCGAAACACTTTTCTACGGAGATTCGTAGAATGGTCCCCAACGTTTTACTTCAAGTTAAAACAATAAAGCTTTTAAGAATGCTTTAAACGACTTTAAACCAACTGCTCAGCAACCAAATTAAGAAAAATAAAGGATTTTGAATTTGTCTTCATTCATTTTACATTTTAAATGAGTTTGAAGTTAAATTTTTTAATTTTATTTCTTTACAGGGCGGTAAAGGAACGCCATAATTTAACATTTCCTAGCTACTTCTTCACGAATAAAACACTTAGCTATTACTTTTGAGTGATTTCAAATTAATCAATCTGTTTACATAGAAACTACAAAATATCTAAGTTTAATTATTTGGACGCATTGGTACTTTATTAGATATTTAAATTCAAACAATGTGTTTAAAATGTTTTTGTTTTTCCATCCGTCTGTTCATGACTATATACAAAAAATACACAAATAAATTCTGGATTATTCTTCCTTTCAATTATTCATTCTAAAAAGAGATGGTAATAATAAATATTACAACAAACAACAAAATTAGCTATTGAAAAACAAAACGAATTTACTGAACAAAAGAACTTATCGAATTTCACCGATCGGAATCGAGAAATCATATTTTCTTTACGATCAAAAGTTTACTTGTCTTTATTTACTAGTAATTGATTACTAGAAAAATTAATCAAATAATCATGTTGACAGTTCAACGAATCTATTAAAAACTACAAGCTTTGACCTACTATTTCGTTCGCGTGGATTTTTATAATTTAGCATGGAGTCCGAAAAAAATCTAAAGCTAGGTACACTTCTGTGTTGTGGCACGACACAGTCATATCGGTTTCATACATTTAGTATGGTAGGGTACATTATTATGTAGTGTTGTGTCGCAGCGTAGTGTCTCTGACCACACTCCATGCGTCCACACACATGCATTGTCAACGTGTAAT
Organism: Choreutis nemorana; assembly: GCA_949316135.1. NCBI lineage: Eukaryota > Metazoa > Arthropoda > Insecta > Lepidoptera > Choreutidae > Choreutis > Choreutis nemorana. The sequence goes on along the minus strand of OX438597.1, from coordinate 3,400,158 downwards.
CGTTTCACTGACGTGTTCAAACATATACTTTATAAACTCAGTATACAGTTCACAATTTAATGCCATACTGTCAGTTGAGTGGGCTTTGAATCGGTGTAATGTGTGCAGACCTTAAAGGGGAATCAATAATTATAATCGAAATCTACATTCACGTTTCCTTGATTTACTAATCTAGAATAATCTTTTGGCCACAATAAATTAAACTTTAATACCTATTTCAAACCTCCTTTGATGCATGAGATTAATTTCATGCAACTCGATTTTAATATGCAATGACATATTTAAATTTTAATTATAACATTTTTGGGGTGAATTTTTAGTATGAATAATAGAATATATATCGTATGTACTTAACTTAAATCAACTGTTAGCATCGACAAGGTGAAATCATTTTTGAAATGACTTTATTGATTGATGATATTTTGATTGAAATTAATTTTATATAAAGTAATGAAAAGCATTCCATTATCGCTTTGTATTAGTATAGATATATGATTTACAGCTGTACCAATCAGGGTCATTACCTCATGAACGTTAATAGCAAAATAATTCGAGTATGTCCAATTTAATAATAGTTCAAAGAAAGGCTTTTGAATTAAATATGAAAGTACATTTTATCTCCCTTTAATTTTCAACCTACCCGCTGTGTCTCAACAAAGCTGAGCAATTTGCTCCAAGAGTTACGAAGCAATTAAAATTTCATTATTACAAAGTGCTAACGATTAAAGATTTAAGATGGATGAAGAGGTTGAATTGAATAGGAAAGATTATTTTAACTTCATAATATTATTGTACTGTACCACTGTTACTATTTTTATACAACGCTACGAACTGTGAACTCGCGACCTCTATGTCTCGGGAAATCATTGACCGATTGGGTTCATTTTTGTTCTAAAATTTTGGTCTCATTATGGTAGACAGCATGACAGCAAATTTGAGGACGATCCGATCAAAGATAGTCGAGTTTTCATCGTATAAACATTTGTACATACATAAAACGATAACAAATTACACAAAAATATAAAAGAAGGTATTTTATCAATACTCATTTATTTTTACTTATTTTATAGCACGCCATCACTTGGGCTGCGGTTCCGGTATTCATTTACCGGTTAGGGAAATTGCTGGCGCTTTACGAATGTTCGCAACGTTAACTAAAATTGTTTTATCCCTGTGTTTTATGGCAGGGAAAAAATAAGCTCCGTTTTAGGAGCGCTTATATTTAACTAAATCACAATTTTTGATTGTCTTTTCGTTCTCTTAATTTTTATCTATCTATATACATATTATTAAACAAATTTCTTCTCCTCCTCTGTCTTTCTGGGTCACGATAATCTCAAAAACTACCGACTTGGTTATTAAAACGGATTTCATCTATCAACATAGGATTCTTGAGAATAGTTTTAATGTATATTTCGTTAAGGTTTTGCATTATTTGACCAATATAACTTGGGCCTCTTTAAGGCAAGAGTGAATAGGTTTCTCCTAGGCAGGCATGATCCACCTTAGACCTCATCCCCGCTTAACATCAGGCGGGTTTGGAGTCAAATGCCTGCCTGGTCTTGAATAAAAAAATTGGTTGAAATATGACGATGATTGTTGATCAAACCGTCTGGGAGCTTTTATCGAAAACAAGTCCTAATCCATTTAATAAAATATAATAAATATATTATTATTATTCTCTTTAATTATTTGAATTAATAGTTTAGTTTTTTACAATATTTACATAAAAGTAAAATAGAACACAGCTACAAGATACAAAGACACTATGAAAACCTAACCTGGAGTGCCACCGGCAGCGGGGCAATGCTCAAGCTACCGGTGGTTAGAGGAACCTCCTGACAATGCGCGCCGTGTCCAGGAGCACTGCCTTCTGTATCTGAACCTTGATCCATTATTTATTATTATTATTTTTGAGATATATTAAGACAATGTATAGTGAGATTGTTTATTTTTTAAAGGTCTACAAAAAAGTCCGTGGTGGCATATGCCTATATTTAAAATATAGCTTACAACTAATTAAAAAAATAAGTATTTGCTAATGCTTTTTCGACGGATATAGTGCTAATATTTATCAAATTAATTGTGTTAGTTACCGTAAGCATCTCATTTACATTATAATAACTCTTTGCACCATACAATTTAAATAAACATTTTAGGAGTGAAAGTAAATTAAAAACTAAAATTTGAAAATAACGACGGGCGGGAGTCGAACTGTTTCTACAATAGATTTTGTTTCTTTACTTTTTGTATTCTTTTAACGTCAAAGTCGCATATAATGTTGTTTGATACACATTAAAAAGTTGTTTAACTTTATTTTATTGGCAACAATTTTTCTGGTTAGCGAAAATTGGTACTTCAGTCTATATGCAAAATTTCCCGCGCGAAGCTGGGGCCGGCCGCTAGTTATTTTAATTATATCAAAATCTTTCCCCTAAGGAAAATTAAAGAAGTTATCATATTACTTTTATCGATTTCATAACGTTCTTTCTGTGGAATAAACAACAAATCTTATTTTGCCCAAAGAAATTTTATTTCTCTCTGGAATAGCGGTAGTTTCATGTGTAGGATTAGAGAATACCAGAAAACATGAATGTTTATTCAAAGCTAAAATTATGTTCTTTGAAAGAAAACAAACAACTTTTTACATCAAATTGATTTATTACAATCATATCTAATTTATTCACATTTATGAAACAATTTAATTATTACTATTTACATTTTAACAGCACATATTTGAATACATTTAAGACTGAAATAATAGACTTTTGGCATACTTAAAAATACAGTGATTTTTTTCCAATAAATTGCGCAACGGAGACTTATATCAAGTAATTTTAATTATAGAATTTATAAAAATATTGTATGCCATAAACACGTATAACTATCAACACTAGGCGTATTTTAGGGCAAATAAGATAATACTGACTAATGGTTGCATGTGTGTATGAAGTTCGTTAAAGTGCGCCTAAATGTACTAATGCACTCCGAAAATGTGCTCGCTCTGAAAGTGCCGTTAGGACCATGCAATCATACACGACGAATGGAGCATCACACGACCTTGTCACGTATGAAGTATTTATGCAAATGGCCCATAAAGCTGCGCCACTACACATTTCGCATGTAATTCCTAGTGTTTCAACCTGTGTAAACTGACTCTAACATAACTGAATGATTTATAGTTAACTCTTAACAGTGAAGTGAAGAAGGCCAGTTTGGTTTCTATTTTAATGGAGAGGGCCTTTTTTCTCTAAAGCTATCATTACAAAAATACTTTTTACTACACATTTTTATTAGGATCCAGATTGCTTTTTATATCTTAGATTGGCAATGCGTGCATCCTGGTGGTCGGTTTACCGTAGCCGCTTGCAACTTTAACGTATATACGAGTAACACGAGTGTCCATTCAAAATTTTTATTCCTTATCTTCAAGAATCGTAAGCTTACTTGATATGGTTATAAAAAGTTGAAAAGATAAAATTTCACCCTAGATATCTCTTTCTCACTTCTTTGATATTTTGATTTATTTATCCCCAGACGCAAAAAGAGGGGATAAGATTGCGTGTGTGTCTACGTGTCTCTGTGGCATCGTAACTCTCGAACGAATTAAGTGATTTGAATGTTGATTTTTTTATTTGAAAGGTTACTTGATCGAGCCTGCTCATAGTTGTTTGATCAATATCTGCTCCCTCATTCAAAATGGGCAATCGAATTCAAGCAAATATGTCCAAATGGGGTATCAAATGAATGGGCTCGACAGTTTAAGTTTTATTTTGTAAATTGGGAAGTGGTGTGGTTATTATTATCGAATTCAAACATCCCTCATTAACTGAAGTACAAGTGAACAGATGTGAGTGCAAATTTTCTTTGAAAATGGTTTTTTATATATCAAAAGTAACAGAAAACATATTTGTTAAGAAGTCAAACATCGGATATGACAAAAAATCCTATTCCTGACAAGATATATTCGGGTCAATTTAGACAGTGAATATTTTACTTTAGAACGATAAAATTCTCCTAGGAATCCTATTTGTGCGAAAGTGGTTATAATAAGGTATGATCAGATTCTTCTATATTATTAGAATACATTATTCAATATCCATCATTTTTTATGTCAAATCCCGCATATAAAATATCTGAAAATATGAAAATGTCTGATTTCTTACAATTCCCCTTAAATTTATCTTGAGGAGCCTCTGCCGACAGACTTCTGTACTCCACGAAGAATTTACATCTCATAAATTCATATTGCTTTTTATTTACAATATATATTTTATTACGAAACAAATAATTAACATTGGACTAGAATATTTAAGTAATTTTTACAAAACAGCCTCAAGGCGCTGCCAAACAATTTCAAACCGTCAATAATTTTATGTTGCTTTCAGCATAAGAAATAGTATATCGTTAGTTTGTTATATCTTTTCGAAAAGCAAAACGTTTTTGGCCTTGAAACTGTTTTGGTAAAATTAATGTATTTAAAACAAATCTATTATAATAAATTCTATTATATAGTATAACATCAATAACCTGGAACAAATTACAATATCTATTTATTAATTCAAAATTATACAATGATTCATAATCATTCGCGACTCGTTTTTAATGATAAAATATTTTTATTTTAATTACAAGGGCGGTTTCGACCAACGCATGTTTAAAAACGTTATCTCTTTAACGATTCAGTGGACATTAGCAATTAAGAAGAAAAAATACTACCATCTAATGAGTACCTTTTAACTACCTAAGTAGTTGTTAGCTACCTGAGTAGCTGGAAATAATGTTTGGTTAAATGAAAACCCCTTTTCATGTAATCGTTGGTGCAAACCTCCCCAAAAATTATACTATTTGTAGTCTACAGAAATGCAAATTTAAACACAAAAGACAAATAAATCTTAGTAAATGAAAATGGCTTATTTTACTGTCATTGAAAACCTAAAGTTGTTTCTAATAATACCAATCTAAAGGTGCATTGTTGAGTATATTAATAAAATGAAGAATATGATTCCGCTGTAGATTTTTTTTCCTTAAATGGGATGGAAATAATAAACTAGTAGTCAATTCTAAACTGTACGTATCTAAAATGGGCCTACACTTATTTAATTAACTTTGTTTAATCATTTTAAAACAAAACTTGGTCAATTTAAAAAGATTATTTAAAACTACAGCATTTTAACGGAAAAATACCTATTATTGTAGACAAAATGTCGAATTAAATAGGATATATAAATAAGTTACTAATACTACTGAAGTCATTGGAAACAGCAAAAAATTTGTTAATAGTTTGCTATCCTAAAGCGGTAAAGCTCATTGACTTTTCTCACACAAATTGTGAACGAATATTTCTATTGACTGAGAGCGCGCCAAGACCTGGGTCAGAAGTCGGACGTACGCGCTCCCAGGGTGCTGGCTACCTCTTCGCTTTACAATACTTACACATAAGCACCTTCTTGAACGCCTGCCTAAATACCTTATTGAATATAGTATAAAATATAGGGTTCACCATCGAACTCGCATACCCCAACCACAGCACAAAATCGAAAACCCAATGCGCGATCTTACTCTCACATTCAGGGCACACCGCCGGCACCATGTTCAGAATAAAAAATGGCGCCCACAAAACCACGAACGTGAAGAATACTACTCCCAGCACTTTCGTCGCCTTCTGTTCCAAGCGCAAAATGCGTCCGTGGCGTGATGAGTTTCTGGAGATGACGCTGGAGTTGCGTGAATGGTGAGGTCTCGGTGTCTGCCGCTGTGGGCTCGACGTCACAGCCTGCTGCGGCCTTGTGTTAATCGATCTTCGGTTCCTAACGTTACGCACCGGTGTCGATAAAGTAGTTCTTGCTCCGCCAAAGCTAGAGCCTCTCCTAAATCTACGAGCTTCTTCCCAAGTAACCATAGACGATGCACCTCGACTAGACCTTCTGGAAAACGGGGTAGATGGTTCATCTTTAGTGGTTCCATTACGAGTATATCCGTTACATCCATTTATATCCCCACCGTGCACGATTATGACTTCTGTTGTGCGTCTTGGTGGAGTAGAGTCGTTTCCAAAATATGGACAAGTGCAGGGTGGTGGCAAAAGCAGGCCGTCTTCAGAACTCCTCGATTTTGCTGTCAAGGTTGCTGGTGCTAGAAGCCCATCGTTACCTTCATCATCAGATGCACTCCTCGGTCTATGCATAGGAGTGTTTGGCTCTCCAACAGATGACGGTCTTCTTCGATCTTGGAGCATCGACGACGGTGAGCTGGAGGATATACTCAAAGATCCTGGAGTAAGCATCCCACCTCGCTCCGAAATGTTAGTCCTGGAAAATAAACAAAGTTACTAACCTCAATAAATTTGAATTGGAAGAAAAAATAGAAGAAAGGCTACACTTTTCTGAACCCTTTACTGCATCTATATTTTCAAAACAAATTAAATTTTCACTTTAGCATTTAAAGAAAATTCAACATTCTAAAAAATAAATTTAGTAAAAGGTCCATACACATAAGCCAACCAACCAATTTGGGTCAGTATAAAATTTTGAAGCAAACAATAATGCCAATTGTATACCCTCGATACTGCGATGGTTTGACAGCGGCGGAAGCTTCCAAGCCACGAGACAGGCGCAACATCTCCGCGCCAAAGTGATGGAGCGCAGTCATAGCCGAAGGTGCTGGCTCGCTGTGCAACACAACATGAACTTTGAGGACTACACAAGGACACAGTACGACAGTAAGCACGCATCAACATAAAATACTACATAAGAACACATTACGACATAAAAGGTGATATCAGACGATTCATTTTGTTTATAACTTACATTTCCAGGGAAAGATGCAAAATTAAAAGTCTAGGAATAAACTAAAACAAAAAACGAATGTATTTGTTTATTGAAGTGATCCCACAATATTGGATATTTTCAATCGAATTTAGTTCCCACCCCGAATGTTCCAAAAATCGACGGCATATTGAAAAAAACTATGAGTAAAAAGTTTTCATTTAAAATAGATATAGAACATAGAATGAAACAAAAAGTAAAGATTAAACTTCATTCGAATGAATCTTCTGATAGGAAGCACGTATCAAGTGTTATCATTGAGATTAATTATCACTTGCAGTTAAGAACTAATAGGGCTCTTTCAATTCAGACGTTTGTGGACTGCCGAGTTCGGTGCCAAAGCCTTCACGGCGCTGCTGCATGAAAAAAACGCGGTCAAGTGTGAGTCTGACTCGCAAATGATGGGTTCCGTACCACCTTATATCATTCAACATTATGTATTTTTAGTTTTCGTAATACAAACCAGACCAAACAAAAATTGTCGAAAGAATCAGGTTTTTTTTTTTTGTTTCGCATCCCCTTTTATTTTTAATGTATTTATGTGTTTTGTATTTGTTGTTAAACGGTAACAGAAATTTTCCGAAAATTTCAAGAGTCTAGCTGTTATGGTTTATGAGATACACCCCGCTGACAGACGGAGGAACAGACACGAAAGAGGTTTTTACTCTTGGTAACGGAACCCTAAAAAAAAACCGCTCGTTACCAGGTCCACCTATGCACGGCTTCGCAGCCGGATGACAACAAACGTAAACATTAAAAGAGGTTCATTACAGTAGCATGCAATATTGCTAGTCAAGACCAACAAAAACTACTAAAATCAGAAACTACCAGACATTAACAACGAAATTATGGATATTTTATTTAAATCTAATAATAAAAAAAGCTGCTAAAGCAAAAACATTTCATACAAAATATAAATACAATAAGTTTCAATAACCTCTGTTTTGCGAAATCTGTTTACCTCCAGTCTAGAAATATAGCCTAAAATATTATCACGTACCAAGTCAAATAGAAACAAAAGGTGTGAGATATTGTTGTTAGTAAATTGACTAGAGTTTACACGGATAAATTATGTTTATGATGAACATTAACCAAATTTGCTATGCTATAGCTAAAGTCAGTATTTTAAGGGTTTTTAAATAAAAATGCAATTTAAAATAAACTAGGTGTTTTTTTTGTAACATCACTAACAGTAAAACTTTATATGCCTAAGTTTTTTGCCGGTTCACAAACTACATGGTTAGGCTAGCCTATTTTAATTATGACTAATTATTAGATTTAAGCGTTTACGTAAATATTTTACCATAAAAAGTAGGAGAAAGGATTTTGAATCTGTTTTCTAAATGAGTTCATTCAAAATAATATGATTAATGAAATATCGTAAATTCTTTCGTAATTATCAATGCAGTAGTGATTTTCTGAATTCACTAGGCTCTCAAGAATAAAACTAAAATTGCTAGTTTTATTTTAATTTACAGTAATAAATGTAATTGTCGTAAAATCATTTTGATTTTTTGGTTACATTTAAGTTTGATTGAAGTTTCGACATTGTTCACAATTAATATAATTTTTACTTAATATTTGCACATCAAGATAATATTTGACAAAACATGTATAGATCAACATAATATATAAGACCTAAATTGTACTCATGTTTCTGCGAATTAATGATTTATTATTATTATAGTGGGCATGTTTTGGTTTTGGTCTACAAAAATAAAAATTCATGCATCAATGCGTATAATTAATTTCTCCAATATACTTTTTATTCAACAACCAATCACTATCTACCTTAATGACTGTCACAATGCCTCAATGTGCCCAGGACCGGATTTAGGGGAGGGTAACAGGGGCGAAAGCCCTGGGGCCCCCACAATAGAGATTAAAAAAAAATCATGTTCCAACTAGTAAACACTAGTAAATATCTTTTCCTTTGATATTATTTTTTGGCTCTTTTAGCTTTACCTACAGTACTTTATACATACATGATTATTTGATTTTATCATTAGCAGGAATCATTGATCTATATTTGTTCACTCCAAAAAATTTATCATTTTATTTGGGAAATGATTCGGGACAAGGGGGCCTCCGCTGCTTTGTTGCCCCGAGGCCTCCGGTCCTCTAAATCCGGCCCTGAATGTGCCATGCTTGCATGCTATATTTGAAGTGGTTTATAGGTAGGAGTGATGCTGAGATACCGTAGTATAGGTATTTTTAACACGATATCTCGCCTTGTAAAAACAACAAGCTGAACGTAACTTGCTTACGCAACAATCAGCGAAAAACTCATCTATACGTAGCCTTACCTACACAATTACATATAAGGTAATACCCAACACACATACAAACGCAAAAAATCGACATAAAACGTGGAACTCGCGCTAACATGCAAATGTAAGCTCCTGATTTCATTTGGATAAAACGACCGCAGTAAAAGCTATGGTTTAAAATGAATCACATTTCCTAGTAAATAGGGACTGCACTGCAGCAGAAATCCTTTCGAATAAATACGATATCAAATATATCGGAACGGTGACTTTTGAGTTTCAAACTCGAGAGCTCTCTTCGGAGTCGACCGAGAATTCTAGAAACCGTCCTTTTAAATATATGCACTTCTTTTTAACGTGCATTTGTCAGATTCTAGAAAAACCAGCAGAAACAGCACTATCGCCACTTTAGTTCTTTGAGTAATATAAAATATTTGTATAAAATGTTTACTAGAAAAGTCAAAGTCAAACTCATTTATTGTGAATATAGTACATATAAAATATTGTACATGTAACGCATGTATACAGTGTTACGCAATATTCTGCCAGGAGGCATACAATATATAAAGTCAATTAGCAAATTAATAGAGTTTCCCAAAATATTTTAGCAAAAACAACTCATTAGGTATCGAGAATCTAAAACAATTGAACAAACATCAAGCGAATCAAGCTTATTAAAATATATCATAGCAGTTATTGTTACCGATTTATATGGAAACAAATTCAGTAAGCTTAAACTGTTAATTTTCGGCGTTTTCAACAATATCCAAGCACAATCATATCTACTGAAGGGCTTTTACACTACGTTCGTGTTAATTAATCTGATTATTATGGAAATGTTTAATTATAATTAAGTAATTTATTAGTTTATCATAGAGTATACTCAGTAACGGTGAAGTACTCACCCCACTAAGTGTGGTGGAAAATTAATAAAATTTTGTGATGAGTAAAATCACTTATGAATTAAAATATGATTCATTGCGACATTTTGTCACCTACGGAGATTTTTTAGTTTAGTGGTAACTTGGATCATCTTTGGCTATGTTTAATAACCTTTTTTTATTACCCTGCTGTAGGTTAACTAAGCCGGTTTGCGACGAAGGAACTGTACCTAGTATGATATAAAAATTGTATAAAAATCAAAATGAGCATATAAGAACAAAATTTAAAGGTTTCAAGGCAAAATGAAATTTCAATTTCAGAACTATCTTTTAAAACGATATTTTTAGGAAGTGTATTTTTATCACAGATTGGTATTTTATTCCCTAAAAAACTATAATCTATATAAAAAGAATTTTGAAAATCGATAGAGGATTCTACTCTACAATCAATGAAGAAATAGCTGAACATGAGAAACATATGAACAATCGAGTACAATACCTCCTTTTTTGAAGTCGATTAAAAATCTAGAGCTGTCGTTAAACTCTCTAAAAGTAGGAAACGGTTCGTCCGATTTGAATGGATTTAACTCGGCACGCTCAGCTACAGGGAAGGTTTAAAGCTAAAGCAATCTTCCCAAAGGAAAGGTTACGTGGTACGAACTTCGCAGGGTAAACTAGAATTTATTAAATAAACCCACAATCTACATACATTTCATATATACTTTTATAAAGACTGTCACAAAGCTACAGCAAACTTGTGTCGTGACAAAACCGGACGTCACCGACTGTCACCATCGAAAATCTAAATATCAAATCCCATACAGTACAGGTCAGAGAGTTCGCGTTGGAGAGCTTTCAATGTTTATTCCCCTTTGTTTGTTTGTAGTGACTCGTATGTTTAATTGGATATATAATTCAAAACTACGTGTATTCACATAAAAAATTGCCATGCCCTTGCTGTGTGTCACATGTATACCTTCTTATATTAACATCTTTTGTGCCCATTGTATTGTGACAAGCAATAAACGATTTGAATTTGAATTTAAAAACTTAGATGACTTAAAAACCCTCAGTATTAAAACTAATTTATATAAAGGTAGTCATGGTAGCTTCAAACTGTATAAAATAATTAGATAACCTAAATGTTTCTAAACGATTGTAAATTTTGGAAAAAGCAACTACGCAGGTTTCTTGCCGGTTTCTTTACCGTAGATAGAATTCCGAACCGAAACAAAAAAAAAATACGATTGGAAAGCACTTATTAAAGCTATAAAAATAAATATAAACTAGGGCCAAATAGGCCATTTGCTATTGCATATTTATACAACTTTGTAAGTATTGGAAAAATATTAATTGTTGTATTATATTGATCAAAACGATAAGGCTTGTTTTTCATGCCTCAAAAAAAATATACACTAAGTTAAGTTCGGCAAACGTCAAACATACACTAAGTTAATCCGAGGCATTTGAAAATTAATTCAATTGAGAATACTTTATTTTTAAAGAAGAAATAAAAACGCAATAAAAAGGCAATTTTTGAGATGATTTATTCTTGAAGCAGAACACAATTGTAATAAAATTTCCATACAAACTTTATCACAGCAGAAACCGACAAAGGAGGGCGAATTTCTTTTTCATACATTCACTTTTGAGGGTCATTCGATGTTTTTATTGCTTCCCTCACACAATACCACTTCCAAGCCTCCGTAAAATGTTTATAATGCAACCTGCTAAGTGTTTAGGGTCCAATAATCTATTTGTTAAAGACTTTGTGATTTTATTTTCGCATATCTCGAAATGCTCGAAAATCCATCAGTTGAAGTGTTTTGGGGGTTTTTGAGAGTTACAATTTTAATTCAGCTGTATTATATACGTACATAACCCTTTCCGTGCAGGTTAAACTAGCACTTGGCTTAGTGCTTCCGTGCCCAATATAATTTACTAGTAAATTGTAGTTGTATACAATTTTGAATAAATAGGAATCATAAATTTATAACTATTTCTCTACCGTTGATCAAAAAGCATAACCGCGTAGTCATATGATTGAAATAATTCAAATACTTGTGTTTCGCAAGATTATTTATTTTTATAACTATTATTAGGTGTCGGTTATCAAAGTAGAAGAGGATTTGAATGGCCACACTCTTTTAAATTTAATTAATTAATTTTGTCAAAAAATGCCCTACCACGCTTTTTAATCGATCTATACATTATTTATTGATTGTTTCATTCTGTATTGTCTTCCATTTAATTCCAACTACAAATAAAGACATCGAGTCTAAACATTTTAACGTCAACTAGAGACAAAAAATAACAAGTGAAAGAAAGTTTATGAGACAATTCCTTTGACATCGATCATGAGAAAAGTTTCAGGTATCGTAAGATTGCTGTCATAATTTTTGAGTACTCGCAAGGAGCAAGTAAAACGGATTGTTTTTATCTGCTGGAAAGCTTAGCACTTAAGGGATTGCTGAGACGTTATTGAATTTCGAGATGTAAGGTTCCTTTTAAAAGGTTATTACATAAAGCAAGGACGCAGATGTATTATAATCCAAGTTAATGCATAGTTCTTTTATATAATACAGTATTTTCTTTTTATAAAAACAAGGAATGTTATCATGATTGATATAAATGGAAAAAGACATGTATAAAGCATTATTAATTTTATTCTTGGTGATTTACATTGCACACTTACATATAGTAAATATGTGTATACATGAAATATAATATTTCCACACATTTATATCGTTAAAATTATGTAACATAAAATTATAAAAAATATATTTATATTCGGTCTTGGATGTTGTATTCTATCTACGAAGTTCTTTGTTGTTGTTATCTTTGCTTAGTTCCTGCGATACAAGATATTATCTTAGTGCAGGTCTGAGTCAATATGTGTCGCGATGTGGTTATTATTATAATTTTACTATATAAAAACTTAAATTTTCAAAAATGCTGTAGGGAAGAAACTCTTCTCATTATTTTAAAGAAACCTGTGTATGTGTGTGTGAGTATGAACAAAAGTAACCTCATCGAATCATAGACCTCTCGCTTAAAAAGCTGACCACTGCGATAATCCAGACAAAACAATACAACCATAACCCGTAAACATTGACTAAGCGTTATGCAATTTCCCATTCAAAGAATTCATTAATGGCCCGGTGGCGTGCGATACAAATTTTCAAACTGGTCATTTAATTTCAATTATTTTACGACGAACGCTTCAGAAGTACCAAGTTAGGTATATTTTTTGTATCGTGATTGTAGAAATGGGAGGCAGCAATTTGATTGTACGTTAAATAATGAAAATAGCTCTATTTCCTTTTGATTTAGCACCCTTAATAACTAAGTGGTGTTTTATGGCACTGTCAGACATTTTCCTCGAAATGTTTTACTCCTTCGAATTATGGCATTTTTACAATCATTCCTACTTAATCTGAAACGTGGTTGGAAGTTCTGGTCACAGAATATTTTATTTGTATATCAAACTATTTGTTTGTTTTAGTTATTTTAATATGTTACGTTTATGTATTAAACATAATAAAATACTGGTTGAGTTTTTTAAGAACAAAAATAAAAATATTAAAAATAGACTTTCTTTCTTTTAAAACCGTTTTATTTAGGGTACCGTGTTACAGTATCGTATTATTAAGCCTCTGCTGTACGTACGTCTGTATCTTTAATTGGAGTGTATTAAGAAACATTTTAAGTAGACACAACAAAATAACAATTAAAGCAAGAAACGTGATTTTTTGTCCGACCTTTCGGTATCTTAAATTACGAATCTGGTACAACGGTACGGAACCCCTCATGTGTAGATCAGATTCGTACTTTTTTTTTTCAAAGTTACGTTTCGTGTAAGACAAAAACTGAATTTTTAATAATTTGTACAAGTTTTCTAATCACTGTGATAAAAAATTCTAGATGGCTGGCATATAACATGACACTTCGCGTGTTTCTTATCAATCTGTCTATTGCTTGAATGTGATTTATATAGTTTCATTATATCATTCATCAATTCACTTGTGGGTCTGAAGGTGGACTTAATATAAACAAAGCAATAACTCATCGTTCAAATAAATGAGGAAACATTAAATTATTGCAAAAGTTTAGTTTAAAGAACAAATAGTCAACACTATATAAGAAATAGCTATCAATAAGCTAGTAAAAGAGCTGTTTGTTAGTCTCGGTAACAAGTTGGCTGGACTGATTTGAATGATTCTTCCTTTCTTCGTCAACTATTAAACAAGAAAGGTTTAAAATTAAAAACAAGAGAAAATACCCCCCATAGTAATGGTCACGTGATACTAAGTTCGCGGGGTCAAATTAGTTATTAATGAAAATACCCCCCATAGGAATGGTCACGTGATACTAAGTTCGCGGGGTCAAATTAGTTATTAATGAAAATACCCCCCATAGGAATGGTCACGTGATACTAAGTTCGGGGGGTCAAATTAGTTATTAATGAAAATACCCCCCATAGGAATGGTCACGTGATACTAAGTTCGCGGGGTCAAATTAGTTATTAATGAAAATACCCCCCATAGGAATGGTCACGTGATACTAAGTTCGCGGGGTCAAATTAGTTATTAATGAAAATACCCCCCATAGGAATGGTCACGTGATACTAAGTTCGCGGGGTCAAATTAATTATAAATGTTTTATACAATGCAGTTACTTTATGATAAATAAAGTAACAAGTGTTTAGGAGAAGGCTTGTAGAAAAATGAATATTCGTACATCCATTAGGAAAAATTAAGAAATCGCCAGGTTAATTTTTTTTTTCTAACAACTTGTATTTCAATTTAATAATGTTATTATTTACTGCACCATCAAATTGGTTTATAACTGTAATGATAGTATAATTGTTTGAATAAATATATAATTTTAAAATGAAAAGTTTGAGTTGGATTCCCTCATGATGGGTTCCGTATAATCTTATAGGCTTAAACATTATTTAGTTTTTTGTTAATTTGAAACCAAAAAATACAAAAAAATCACGTTTCCAGTATGGTAGCCCCCTTTAATTTTTAATATCTTTATATTTTTTGTATTTGTAATAGAAACAGACATTCTCTGAAAATTTGAAGAGTCTATTAAGGATCATGAGATACAGCCCGCTGATAGACGGCTGGGAGCAGGAACGGCCAGTCAAGTGTCAGTAATAGGGTCCCGTTTTTACCCCTAGGGTACGGAACCCTAAAAATTGAATACATGAATGTAAATGTAGAAGCCGGAACATGATAAATTCAAAGAGAGTTTTCACTGTTTCAAACGCAATTACTAATAATGAATGCTTTATTCGCTAGCCTTTCAAAGCAAATCATTTTTTTGCTGACTCGCTCTGTCAAAGCGATGAAAGAAAGGTGACTAAAGGATTATTTTTACATTGTTAGCTTTGTATGTTTTCCCCTTAGTGTTTTGTGAAGTAATCGGCAGTATGGATTGCCTTTCTTTGTGTTAGCATATATTTTCTTCTGTGTTAACTCCATTTTCTTTTACACTGTATGACAAAGCAAGCAAAACTAGTTAACAAACAAAAAAATAAAGACTATTTTAGGCTTGAACCTAAACTAAGAAAAAATCATTTTTAAAATTCATACCTTATTATAATGCATACATTTATGTACTGCGTCCGTAATGACATTTGATCATAATTTAACCGGTTGGTTATCCTAATATTTTGTAGTCTTTGTCTCATAACAAGACAAATTTTATGGACAAAGTTTTATATACCTAATTACTATTACTTGTACTAGTTATATTTTGTGTCTGTACCCATACAATTTGTAAGGTAAAATTGTATTGAGCAATCTCCCATAACCAATGTTCCCATAATATCGCGGTCACTTAACTAAGCGTATTGCAGCTACCGGTGTAACTTCAGCTCTAATCGCTTTTATAACAAACTTTCACAGTACCAGACTTGATTAGGCTTGAGTTCAAGTTTTGAATGTAGAGGGAATTTGTCTCATTAGCTCTAACGGATAGGGAAGCTGTAAAAGATAAGTAAATCGGACGATTGTATAATCAAGTAGGGTTGAACTTTTGTTAAATGAAATTCTAATAGGGAATATGCTCGAAATTCAATTTGATTATTCAATCGATGTACCCAAAGGTTTGTGGAAATAGTTCATTTACAATGAAAACAGAATTAGAATAGGGAATATGCATGACATTTTTATTTATTAATCATAATTCGATACCACACATTTTCACAAATCTGTTAGATTTTCTCAAATATCTGACTTATTAACTTAGTTATAAAGCTTCGAAGTCGTTGGTCACACAGAGAGATCCGATATGTACTATGACGTCAAAGTACAAAGGCGCAATACAACTTCCATAGAAATGGTTGTTCTGTTGAGCGAGATAGATATATTAACTTTAAATGGTTATATCTCTCTGGCTTATCATAAAAATCTAATTCTGTTTTCACTGTCAAGATACTATTTCCATATACTTTACGATAAATTGATTGAATAAACAAATTAAATTTCATGCATATTCCCTATTGTTCAATATCAGAACAACCTTTTTATGGAAGTTTTTTTGTGTACTTGTGTCATTTTGGTTCTCGTCGACATATTGGATCTCTCCATCTAACCAATGACTTTGAAATTTTATATCTTGGTTGATAAGTCAGATATTTAAGAAAATCTAACGGATATGTATAGACATGGATCGAATTATAATTAAGAAATAAAAAAAGGCATACATATTCCCTTTTGTGTGGGTTGTGAAACCGTATGAGATATCTGACCAATTGAACAAAAAATCAAACACTTTTATGAAAAACAATGTATTTTTTCTGAATATTTAAATCGAAATAAATATTAACATTATAAACTCACGTCTTAATGCCTCGAAATGCAGAGGTGGAAGCAGGTGTTACACACCATATTTCACAGGTTTATGTCGAGTCCCAGTGTGACAGGTTGTGAATCTGTCGCCACCATCAGGGCAAAATGAGGAACATGGTAGCTACAACTTACGGCAACCCAAGACTCGAACCTCGACCAGTCGGGTCGGGTTCGGTTAACTAAGGCACGTAACAAACTGAGCAACCACGTCCTCACGCACGTAAAAAGCAGTGACTATGTATTTATAGGTCTTCATCAATTGGTAAAGCAAAGATTGGGCCTTTTGGTCCAGTCCCAAAATTATTGTTGCGTTAACTGAACTAAAAGCTTTGTTACTGTCAGTCGTTCAATTCCATCAAACATTCCACAAGTTTGTGCATAAAATGAACAACACTAAGGTCCGATTGGTTAAGTGATTTGAAAGTACAGGGTGATATAAATTGCGGTGCACGCTTGACCCTTTCGGGCCCAAACCACAAAGTGAGATACCATCCCTCAATACATCGAGGGAAATTTGTATCGACTAGTGTAATTATTTAGAGCTGATCTAGTTTTAGAATGTGTTTTGTACTTGTCCGACTGAATTTCTCTCTAAAATGCAGAAGTATTTCGGTCTAAATGAATACGTAAGAAAACAATAAAAATTAACATTAATACTACAAAAATATTCTATTGTATTATAAAAAAGCATTAAATAAAGATATTTTTTATCATAAAAATGTCAAAATGTTTTTATTTAAATAGACTTAAAATAAGTGCTTTCAAATCCTCATTTTTTATTTACAACCACATAGTTTTTTTTAAACAAATCATTATACCCGTATAGGGAAAATAAAAAGTATGACAGACTCCAATTTTTATTCCAGAAACCTTCGTATATAATAAATACTAGATATCGAATACATACTCATTTAAATATGATTTATTCGGCTTTTTGTTGCAAAATAGGCAATTTATGTCACGAATTTCATTTTGGTGTGCACTCGGCCAACCGTCAAATGACATTTGAATACAATGGCACACAATCGGTTTCCTTAAATTTAATGAAAACAGGAGCTTACGCTTATAATATTATATATTAAGCGACATTGTTTAAAATACTACTTACAACACATTTAACATAAAACACATACCGCCTTTTTATGACGTGGACTAAAAAGAACTAAACCATAAACCATACTCGAATGTTATTACAGTTTCCCGCTAAAAAGTATGCATATATGTTATGGAACTGAATTCGAAATTCGAAATAGTCCTGGACTTCTAAGTTCTGGATTTAGTCTACGTTTTATATAAGGCGTTGGATAGTTTGATTAGTTTTTATTAAAGACATCAGAAAAGATATGTTAACATCAAGCGCTTGGCCTTTAAGCGTTATATGATTGAGGTGAAAGTAGCCGTTTATGATAAACTCACAGATGCCCAATTGTATTGTCAATACACGGTATTAACATCGAATTTAAAATCTTATCTGTTCTGATCTCTGAATACCTGTACGTCTTACGCATCCAACTAACCTGGAGTCTTGGATCCATAGGTCCCTGGTATCGAGTGGGGGCAGTTCTGTCTCTGTGGATATTCCTGAGTGCTGGGGGGTTCCACTCCGGTTGCCAAGGAAACGCCGCCACGTGCACCGTCGCTCTGCCAATGAAAACACGATGCTTAATAATGGTACCAGGAACCAATTATTGCTTAAAGGCCTACTCGGATACAAAAGAACTGATCCAAAACAGAGTTTTATAATTAAGGCGCTGCACAAACGTATCTTGTGTCTGACACTAGCCACTAGTGAAAATTTCATTTTATTGGTTATTGGAAACAAAGTCGTCAGTTGAAGGCACTAGAAACATGAAACAAGGAAACGACATATTTGCCATACAAGCCCGGCCAAAACTTTCGAGCAAAGTAAATAAAAGTGGCAACATCTATCTGTGTCCGTGTGCCACCACTGGAAGTAGCAACTACGGGTTCCTGTGGTAGAGTGCTGTGTTGGCAGCAAAAAGTAGCTTGTATACGACACAAGAGACACGAAAAAGTTTCTTTAACGAAAAACATCAATAGTTAAACGTGGCAGGAGATAATTTAAGAACAGCTCGACCGGTTTGTTCCTTTTTAATGCATTAGTAAATTTCAAGAAAAGGTTATTTTGGAGTATTTGTGAGTACAAATAGTTAAATATTGTAAGCATTTATTAAGTGGTTGTTAATTTACCTAAATACATTATATTGAACTAAAATTCTGAAAATTCATCTTTGGTGCGGAGATTATTGAGTTATACTCCGGAACTGATCATCAATCTTCAATTCATTTGTTTCAGCGATAAAATATTTGAAGGCCTTTGTGGCGCAGTGGTGTAACAGCTGACTGTTACGCATGAGTTTCCGGGTTTGGATCCCAGCTGAGGCGGGACATTGTATTTTTGTAAGATGCATTGATTTGCTAAGTGATCTTGGATGTTGTATTCTTATCTATGTAGTTTATATCATTTCGTTGCTTAGCACTTGCGAGACAAGATTCCGTCTTACTGCGGGGCTAATCAATATATGTGTAATGTGGTTGTTGTTATGGTTTGATATATTTTACCTTTTGAAGGACCTTTTATTTTTCTAAAATTTAGTTTTGAAAATTAAGTCAAATTTGTTCCCGACTATTTGGTTCAATATATATGATAAATTATTATGTTAATGATAAAGGTATTAAAAAATAGTTTAAAACACTAAAAACACACGCTTGTAATGCCAGTGTCTATCTTCCGGCATCATCATCAGATCTTGTAACCTAATCTCGTGGTATAAGTTCATTACAAGACTTTTCTAAGAAATGATACGTTTTTCCATCATGAAGTTCCAGTTCATATCTTCCGGCTCCATCATCAGATCAGTTCGACAGTACCATATTTTTGTATTGTCATCAGAACTACACAACGCTGCCAATTTTCATTACGCTACGACCCTTGGAAGATGGTTATATTAGTTACCTTAGATTCCTAGACCTAATAACGTATTAAGAAATGTTACATAATGATTCTAAGTTAAGCATGTCTAGACAATACCTTTATTATAAAACCTCACAAAATAATTATTTGATTAAACAAAGCATTACATTTCTGTTATTGTTCGGACTTACTTTCGGTTGAGGATCTCTTAAAATCAAATGAAAGTCATGAAATTATAATGAAAGGGATAAACCTTATTAATTATAAAACAACACATGGTCCAGTTTGAAATGGATGGGTATATTACAAGTAGACTCTGTCATATCCTTTTTGATGTATCAAATTTAGCAGGCTTTTAACGGATTAGCACGAATGTAGAGACTAAAGGGAATCGATACTACCCTTCCAAGCCTTATGCCAAACACCAGTCATCATTGCAACTCCCTATGGTATCTCCATCTCTTTCCCTCAAACGGATTCATGCATAGATCAGGCGAGACAGTCGAAATGCATGTTAGACCAATCTGAAGAATTTTTGTAAATGCAATGTTGAATTGCTAAAATAGTTTTAATGGACGAATGTATTGAATTAAAATTCTTAGAATTTTGAATTTGCCTTTGAACTGAAAATAAACCTACTTTTTATTGTAAGATATTTTTAGTAAAGCTATTGATAAGTAATCAGTAGCTATGATGCCTATAAATATTATCGGGATTGTGTATAATATTAAGAGATAACCTTCGAAACCAATCATTTGTTTGTAAACATTTTTTCACTTGTAGAATGGAGATTCGGAACTAAGTGGTTGAGGCCAAAACGCCGTCAGTGTGAGTTATTACATTTTTAATGTCTCACAGATTATTTTCCGTATTTAATTAAATGTACAAAGCTCTAAGTAAATGTATAAGGATTTATTTTTACTCTTGAAGAGTATAATCCGATAGGATTTTTTGTGATTAAAATATAATTCCGGATTAAGATCGACGATTTAGCTTTGGGACGATATCTAAATTCCAAAACGAAATATAATTTTCCTTAATCGGTGGTAAGTATGAAAATCTTTTAAGAAAAACTCAAAATATGTCTTAAGGATATATATATTTATTGGACTGATTTTCGTGTTTGTCGCTAAGCGACAATATTTCTGTAAAGGCAAAGAATACACTGATACAATAACAAACATAAAAACTAAAATTTAAAAAAATTAAGCCTAAATCAGCCAACTTGATCAAAAATTGAGCCTCTTACGATGACGGATTAGACAAGATGCCATTAATAAGACCGATTTATAAATATTTTTGCTCAAAAAACGATTTTCTACTAGAATCGTTTCGGACACATTCCATCAAAATGTGTTGAACGTCTTCAATTACTCCTAAGTCGACACAGTTCGGAGACGAGACCTTTTTCATCAAAAACGCAAACGTTTTCGATGTAATGTGTCCGCATCGTAGTATGAAAGCGGTTTTTAGGGTCTGTGTCAGTAAGTTGTTAGTAATTTACAATATGAACGTAAACAAGGATCTGCCATGCAGGCTTACAAACGGCAGTTCACTAGTTATTTTTTTGTTGAGATTTAGCTATATATTTTTTTATTTTGATCCAAACAAAAAAGTATAGCTATTATTATTATTTTCTCATTAGTTTAACACTTTTTTCCTTTATTTGATAATGTTTTATCACATTTAGAATTAAAAAATGTTTCATAATTACGTACCAGAAATATGATAATATGATAGGTATGATAAAAAATATTCCCGACAGCTTAAAGATCTTTGTGAAAATATAAAATGTTCAGTATAATAGTACATATTGATCTAGACTAGATGTTTTGGAAGACATGTTCAAAGAAAACTTGTGTCTGGAGAGTTTTTATTCAGTTAGCTCATGTTTGGAGGTTATATTTCGTTACAAAGACTTTGGACAAAGATTGGTTTAACATCGTTAAGCAATACTAGCTGAATCTTTGGAAAGGCAACATTTTTTGGAAGTTTCACAACATCGATTCGAATACATTCGTTTAGACGGGCCATTGTTTTGAGGAATTATTTCCCAGCATTATGTATCAATCTCGAGCGATAGCTGGAGTAATCTAGACCAATTACACTAGTTGCTACGAGTATATTTTTCCCATATTGCCGTAAAGTGTCAAACTTATGGCAAATTGACTGTCAAGACTATCTTATTAAGAAGATAAAAGGCTTTGTGTATTAGTTCCGTTCAGGAGTAGTAAGTAATGATATTGAGTGAAACTAATCAATAAATTTGTAAGGTATCCATAATAATAATGTCATCTTCTAAGGTGCGAAGCCTTAAAAGTAATCTAATTCCTGATCAGGACATAAATATGTATTAATACATGAAGGCATTCGTTTCCTCGAACTTCGAAATTCATGAATCCATCTTTCTTTCTACTCCAATGAAAACGAAATCTTCTTTGAGGTGAATACGATGTTATAAAAAAAAAACAAATTACGTTTCTATTATTTTGTTGTTTATTTTTCAAAGATTTGTTAAAAATCTGACAGTTCCAGTAGCTAAAACTCTTTTTGTTGTGACCCATTTAATTATTTGAATTTTTTTTAAAGGATTTTGCTGTTAACATTTGAATATGCGATTTGTTAAAACCTCAGCGAGTTCGAACCTAAAATGTTAGCAGGTGGGACAAATAATGCGTTATGTTTCTCAAATAATATATATTTTGTCAGTGGTGTAAACAAACGACTGCTACTCTAGATGTTCCGAGTTCGAATCCCTGCAAGGGCGGAACTTTGTTTTATTTGAAAGATGCACTGTTTCGCTTAGCGGTCTTGGATGTAGTATTCTTGTCTGTGTAGTTTATACCATATCGTTGCTTAGCACGTGCGACACAAGATTCTTCAATCTTACTCCATGGCTGAGTCAATGTGTATGTGTAATAAGTAAAAAGGTTATCTTATATGATAAATGAGTGCTTTGCAGCAAAAATTTAGAATTTGTAAGGATCGGCCACTTCATCTATATTATAAGGTCAGATTGTGCCTCAGTGAATGCCACATTAGTAAATGTTCTAAGTCGGTTAATAATCTGATACAAATGAATAGCTACCGATTGGGGTCGCACCAAGCCAGCCGGCGCCCCAGCCAGCACCAAGCCCCTTCCTCTGCCGCGCCAACAGCTGCACAGTCAGCGCGTACGTCAGCAGCATCACGCCAAGAGGTATGTAGAAGGAGATTATCGACCCTATGGCCTTGTACAGAGGGTCCGGAATCTGACACGAACCGCCAATCAGGACAGACTCTTCATTCTAGAAAAAATACAGAGAAATAAGAAGAGAAAATTTATTATAAAAGATTATTATAAAAACTAAGAATTTAATATTTACTTCATACTACATGATAAGGCAAAATTACTCTATTAGTAAAATAAAATTTAATATTTTAGCATTATAAAAAATACTTTCGAGTCAACCGTGCACTAGTCTTACTATACTCTGTTAATTCGTAAACATTGTTGCAAAGGAGTATCAACTTTGAGCTTTCTCCCAACTCTGTACATTCAGTCTGATAAAATCTTATAAAACACACGTTTCAAAAGTTTGCGCTCGCCTGCTATACAATTGGTATAGATATTCCAATTTGTACAATTATTAGCAATAAAAATGTGAATAAAGTAATCGTTTTTAATTATCCAGTTTTAGAATGTCTAATCTCAGACCAAAGAAGTTAAGCTGCCTTTATATCTAAAGTTCATTTAATCGATTTTCAGTATCGCGTCCATAATTTTAGAAAGCGCTTGGATCCCCTAGGAACTAGTCTGAGGGATTCTGAATCTTATTTGCTTATATTACGAGCTGTTTAAATAACATGAGCTTTGTAAGACCTCGCCTATTGTTCCCGAAAGTTTGAACGTCGTGTTAATAGATTAATGTATTCAATATGTTGAACGTTCTGAAAGGATTTAATTGAGTTGCGTTTATGAACTGTAAGAAATCAATCCTTTATCCTTTGGACTTTGGTACGTTGGTAGTTGAAACAAGTACTATACAATAATAAGAAGAAAACACAATAATATGTAAAAAAAATAAGTCCAGCACATTTCATCTATTGGAGCCTGCAAAAGTCTTAATTAATCGCATCATTATCTACATAAAATTTTATTTAATATTCTTGTCTCATAAAGTTAGAAACGATAAAACATTTGCTGGATTTGACTTTTAGTTCTGAAACCAATTTTGTTCTAGAAATTTACTACCCACCTTCAGATCGATTGACCTGTAATCAAAATAACAAGACTAATTTTGAAAACTATTTTAATTGACAACCAAATCGATCTAAAATTACTATTTTAATGTACTGACGTTTCACAGTAGTGTCTCTCTATTTTTAAACGGTCGAAGTAGCTTATGTATGTAAATAGATGTAAATATTCCTCATTTAATTAAAATTTCCCGCGCATCACCTTCCATTAATAAACGTCAAAGCATTGTCTGTGCTGGCAGCACTTTTCACGATGATCATTCTAGAATCTTATCCATAGGAAAATTCTCTCTGACCTTCACAATAAATGTTTACAAGTTTTTTCAAAAGAAATAATTAAATTTGTAATTATAAGAAATAATATTTGAAACAGTAGCTTTGAGTGTTGTTTCTCTTTACAGGTTAGTACTTAATAGTAATTTGTACTTAAGTATGTGTAAAAGTAAGATCCATAAACCAATAAATTTCTCTTTACAGAGCAACAACTAAAGTTTTCGTTTCAATAAACAACATGTTATATGAATACTCTTTAGTCCTTTGCTTGAAACCTATGTTTAGAGACAGGAGTTACTTTACGTGAAACTTTATGTATATGTGTGGCATAGCATCTGCGGTATGGTAGAACCAAGTTCCCAAGGAAGGAAGTCGCATTACTTTGCAAGTTTGCCCGCACCTCGACCACCTCAGTCCTTAGTAACCATGTCTTAACTTGCTTCCGTTAATACATTTTCTATGTCGGTTATCGATTTTTATATTTTTTATAATAGGTCACGTGCAAACAAGCAAACAATACGGGATGAAGTGGAACGGCCCATTGAGATAGTATATTGGCTATGTATGGCCAAAAGCATCTTCAATGCGTAGCCCATATTAAGGTGAAATGTGTTATACTTTTCATCTCAGTTATACTACAGGCTTTCCAATCCTTCGAACTTTACTAGCAATCGCTTTTACGTTATGAAATTTGAATAAAAATAACCTGCGAATTGCTTTTAAGTACCTGCGTACGCCCAAAAGCACCCAAAAAGCCTCACATATTCATGGCCCCAAGTATTATTCAGCATTCAAAATCCAGTCAAAGTAATCACAAAAACCAACAGTCCCTTTTTTCCCTGCGGTACCTACTTGATTATCTGCAAATATTTAAGCCGATCTTCCCTAAACTTTGCGTTTCGTATTTCTGTGAGGGCGATCAGGTCCCGTATCGGTTTTCACCTGTTTCAAACCTTTATTAGATTTCAATTAAAAAAGTAAAACGGAACGATAATTGAATTTCGTCGTGTTATTAGATTTTAGTATCTTTTTTAAAAGGTGTTGTTGCAAAAATTTCGAGTAACATTTTCATTATACACTGTGATATATTTTTATGAAACTTTTTATTTGAATTCAGGTTTACAAAGTACAGTGGCCAGAGCAAAATAGGTTGCTCACTTTCATTCTAACAGTAAGAAGCAATCACATACTTTAGTGAAAAGTTGGATACCTTTTATGTATTAAATGCATCAAAACATACTACTTTTGTATGGTGCCTTAACCCTTTGGACACCCTATATGTTGATTACGACCTCGGTGGCGCAGTGGTGTAAACAGCCGACTGTTACGCTAGAGGTTCCGGGTTCGAATCCCAGCGGGGGCGGGATTTGTGTTATTTGCAAGACGCATTGTCTCGCTTACCGGTCTTGAATGTTGTATTCTTATTTATTTAGTGTATACCATATCGTTGCTTAGCACTAGCGATACAAGTTCTTACGATACTTAGTGCAGGGCTAAGTCAATGTGTGTGTCGAGCTGTGTTTATTTATTTATTGTATTAGACATTACAGATTGAGTAGTTTGTTCATAACTATCAATTTTATGGATATTTTTTTTTGTTAAATAAGTTTTAGAGCCCGAGTTTTTGAACTTATTTTTTATTTATTTAAAAACGTTTGACACCAGTTTATAAGAAATATCAACCGGTTCCAGGGTTACATAAGTAACACATAACTAAGTAACTGTACAAATAAACACAAAGAGCTTACGCGTCTTTGGGCCCTCAGCTGAATAAGCGTAAATCCACATATCCAAACAAACAAACTCCAAAGTTTGGTCATAAGCGAGATTCTGTATGCGAACTTGGCTCTAATGCATAAACACATTTTATGCGGATTTAGGCCTCTTTCATTTTAGACGTTTGTTGTTAGCCGTAAATGGTAGTCCAAAAGCTACAAAACGTATGGAGTATTAAATGGTTTCGAAACGCATTTTTTTTTAAATGTTAGTTAACAGCTAACAGCTGCATTATTCGTTGATTATTCGATCAAAGGACGCCACTGTTGATCCTGATAAACAGGAGTTGCAGTGGTGGGACAGAGTGGCGGGTGTGCCCCGAAAATAAATGAGGGTTGCGAAATGGGAAAGTGAACAAACGGGATGGAGCCCTGTCTTCGGTGCCGAAGCCGAGCGCTAGCGATCGCATTTTGTCCTCACAATCGCATTTTCTCATACAAAATGTATGGAGCGACGACCATACGACAAAAACAAGACAACAAATTTACAAATGCCATTTTTCCGCGAGCAATAACGCCAACAGAAAATAAAATTTATTGAAATTGTACGAGTTACGTCATTGTAATGTCATTAGCTTAGATTTTTATTTTCTGTTGGCGTTAACGCTTGCGAAATAATGGCTATTGTCTCAGGGGACAGGACCGTTTCATATGAAAAAAGCTAGGCCAGATCACTAACAGTTTTTAGCCCATTTTACAATTCGACATAAAAGTCATCTTTAGATCCAAATACAATATTGCCAAAGCGGCCATTTTAGCTACGTGGAACATAGCATGTAACACGTTTCCTATAAATTGCTTTTTGCGATTCTTGCGAGATGACGTAAGAAATGACATAATTTTTCAACGCTAAGATGAAATATTGCTTCTGACATAACTATTTCTTTTGTATGTACGTCTGACATACGTCTGGATTCCCTATTTTATTATGATTTGATGAAATCCGTAGCGAAAGTAGTTTCTTTTAGAAAATCTTTAAGACTTATATATACATTAATATAACACATCGTACAAAATGTGTTCATTTCAACAATGCCGAGATAACGTATACAATTCTATCACAATCATTTGTTCTTATGTATATGTTATATATTTATTCATAAAAAGTTACACTTTTATTTAAACCATGGCCCGCAAAACTGCTAATGCAGTTTGACCAGTGGCGTGCCTAGAGTTTCAGAACAGGGCAAGCCGAGAGATACGTTATTGTAGTTTTATAATTAATTTCGATAAATGTCTTATTGCCTCATTACTCTTAAATCTACACTCCATACTTACGCGTTCGAATTAGCCCGAATTTTGAACCATGCTATGCAAAGCATATTGTATTTTACCGCCACTGAGTTTGACTACAGGTAACTCACTTTATATAAACATAGCTTATAAATTATCAAAGTAGGTTATATTAATACAATTAATTATGCAAATGGTTACAACGTATTTAAAAAGTAATTTTTAACAAACTATTAAATTTAGCAAGTGTAAGCTCACGTCTTATGTCCTCGGGTAAACTATTGAGTAAGTATTGTACTCGTTTTTTTAACGTTCTATCTCCAAAGTAATTTTGTACCATAGGTATTTAAAATTTACCTTTAGACATCGCCCTTGTGCCAGTACTTACGCTTGTACTTTTAAAATCCGTCTACTGATTGTCCATAAAAATGAAGTCGGTTATGAACCGGTCAAGTGTAAGTCGGACTCGCACACAATGGACTCGTACCGTCTTATAACATTTTATACTATTAAATTTTTTGATTATTCCATAAAATATTAGTTCGTAAAAGAAAAAAATATAAGATCAAGAAGATATTGTCAATAAAATCACGTTTCTTGTATAGGGACCCCATTTAATTTTAAATTTGTTGTTACAGCAGCAACAGATTTAGACATTCTTTGAATATAAATATGATATACATACTAAAATAGTTTTAAAAACCGGTCAAGTGTGAGTCGCACTCCCACATAATGGGTTACGTACCATCTTATTAGATTAAATATTATGTTCTTTTACATAATTTCGTATAAGATACAAAAACAAGCAAACAATGTCTATAAAATCATGATTTAAGTGCGAGAACCTCCTTTAATGTTTAGTATGTTGTGTTGTAGCGGCAACAAACATCAATATTCTCTGAAAATTTCAAGAGTCTAGTCAAGCTATTGTGGTTTATGAGATACAACCCGCTAATAGACAGACAAACGGACTTAGAATTAGTAATAGGGTGCCGTTTTACTCTTTGGGTACGGAACGGTAAAAAAAAATTAATGGTCATAGTCAAAATTTTGTTGTACTTATATTATCAAGAGGTAAACTTTATATCTATGTTAATGAGTTTATATAAAGGAAGTTAGGTTAGGACAAAATATAAATTGAGTTACCAACAACAACAAAAAATCTAACTGAACGGACAAAGAAATTTACAATTTATTTTCTATTTTTATTTTTAATCTAGAAATATTTTTCTTCGTTCATCCACTTGGAACATGAGAATAAGTACGGATAGTCTTAGAAAATTATTTGTTAAATATCATAATCCTTAAGAATATTTCAGCATTAAACTAATACAACCCTACTTCATGAAATTGACAGAAGTAAATAACAAGGAAATACGTTTAACTGACTTCGGAAACCAATTTATTTTGATATAACTTATCTCATTCGATAAGAAGAAAATAATTGGAAAAAAGAATTGTCGGTAAGACGAGAGAACAAAAACTACAATTTTACCAATGCAGAACGAATAACAAAGAAGCTGGTTTGTTACAACAAAATTATCTTTTGAAAATCCCCAAAGAAAAAGAAATTTGTAGGCCAATTGTTATTTGATTGTGAACATTCTTATCTGTAAGCCTTTCATGTACAGAAGGTAAATTAAATGGCTGTACCTAAGCCTAAACAATGGAAAATGATTTTCAAATAAGATTCAAATCTATTTGATATAATGTTCTGCCTACTTGAAAGAAAATACGTAATAGGGGCGTTACGAAACTAAATAATTTCATGTAGCGTTTACAAAGAAACCGTGCGAAAAATCTAATCAAACCGTTACTTGGCTGTTAATTTATAAGTATAAAAATTATGTTCAATCTATTTTAATTTATTCAAAAGTGAATAAATTCAGGGGTAAACAGTAATTAATGTTTTTCTTATTTCCGCACGTATACACAAGTATAGTTGACTCATCAGATTTAAGTGTACAATGAATATAAACTCACGCCGTAGTCCCTCGAGAGGGGTTGGCAGAGGTGCTTGCTACACACCGCTTTTCGCATGTTTATTTCAGTGTACAATGAGTTTAAAATATAAAAACTATTGAAAATTACTGAGTCCACCGAGCATAAAGGTAAGATACGAGTATATCGGTACAGTGAATCTCTAAGCTGAAATTTGTTTAGTGTACCAATAGCTTGTCCTAATTCAACGCGACAATAGGCGTAAATTATATTTTCTCGTTTAAGTGTTATAGAAATAAGTTATTTGCTTTAATCTGTTCAAAAAACTTGACTCAATTTAAATAGTACTGGATACCTATTTATTATTATATTTATTATTATTATATATTTATTATTATATATTTATTATTTATATATATTTTTTTTGTATGCATGTTAGTAATCCATTTTGAAGTTATATTTATAGGCTTTAAAAATCGAAACACACTACACTTAATATTAATCACTGTACACCTGAATAATGTTACCGATGTTAACAAATAAATAAATTCTGATTCTGATCAGTTACAAAACGAGTTTTACAGAAGTGGCGTGGCGGAAGCCATTGCTTCCAGATGACGCACCACCCTTCTCTCCCAAAAACGAACCAGTGCTTTGTAACTAAGGTTTACTCTGATATTTTTACTGGCCGTCCGCGCCACGGCTGCCACGCCACTTCCGTACAACTCGTGCCTTAGACAAAGCGTGTCAAATCAAGTATATTTCTTCTGTAAGTCGGTAAGGATGGATTTAAATTATACACAGAGGTTGACACTTCTTAATTATTTGCTTAAAGTAGCTTTGTGGTCTTGTTTAAGGGTTACTATAACCTATAGTTAAAACTCTAATAATTAAAAGCCTCAAATGTTTATTGGAACAAAAAACGGGTCAATCCATTCGTCCAATCAATTGATTAGAGTTTGGAATGTATGGTCTTAAGTTTGTTTTTTCAAAAAACAATGGGTTTTTGCACCTGTTTCCATATTAATTGGCATTCATGAGCATCGGGCATTATTTCTATACGTGTGTAACCAAATTACTCAATTAACAAAGTTCTCTAGGGCTTTCAGTAAATCGCGTGGCTCAAACTGCTCTATTACGTACAAATATGAAACTTTAACAATATTTTAATAAAAGGACAATTAAAACAAAACAATTTAAATCTAGAACTTACCTTAGAATACATTAAACTGAGTGGAAGACTCATTGCTGTAGACAAAATCCATACAAAAACTATTTTCACAGTTACTCTTTTTCTTGTTTTGTTTCGTCCGAACCTCATTGGATAGCGAAGTGAAAGATATCTGGAACAAAGAGGTAAGGTTTTTTTTTTAAAAAGTTCTTATTGTACACGAATAGTGCCAACCCTATTACTAAGACTCCTTAAACCGTATATCGAGGAAACGTAAATTTTTTGGAGTTATTTGCTAGACCTTAACAATCGTTGTATCCTTTTAAGTACTTTTTACTTTTACTTTACATTACATCTTGAATGATGATATGAAACCTTTTTTTAATACAAGCAGACGGTTCATCTGATGGAAATTTATGCCATTGATACCTGGAACGCCATGATCACCGCCCATGTAGTGGTAAAGATGTTATACCTCTAGTGCCGGTAATCAAGCTGCTTCACAGCAGGAATAGAAAGGAAAGTGATCCCCACCCGTAATATCTCAACCGTAGATCTACCACCAGTAATTTACTGCCAACACTTGTGTTTTATATTGCCATGGAAAAATCACCGAGCCCACTTAATGTTTAATTACGTCAACCCACTTTTGATTCAATACTAACTATGAAAGTTACTCAATATTAACGAAAGGGTCACCTTACTGATTTTAAATTAAGACAATATCCTTTGTAGACTAAACAAAGTGGGTTTTAATAATATAGTTTGCAGAAGTCCATCGGGAATGAATAAAAAAATAGATAAAATAAAAAAGACGAAATAACTTGTCTTTTGATGTAAAAGTAATTTTCTCATTTATTTATTTTTTATAATCGAGATAAATTTGAGTTCAGTTTCTACTTCACCAAATTTTAGCTTATTTATCTTATTTAAAACCAAAATATCAACCCACCTGTCTACACTAATTGTACAAAGATGCATTATAGAAGCAGTACAAAGGAGGACATCCAGGCAAATCCAGGTGAGGCAGTACACAGCCGGTAAAGGGAAATAACCTGCAACAATATTAAAAGTACGTTATTTTTTATAATTCATTGTTGAAAACGATTCATCATAAAATATTTGTATCTCTACACAAAGCACAAATAGTTGGGCATGCTCTAAAATATAAACGTATCCAGATGACGGAATAAAGTCGATTACCGACCCTGCCTATCTATATTTAAATATATAATACCATAATAATCACATCACGACACACACATTGACCTAGCCTTACACTAAGATATAATCCCGTATCCAAGACCGGTAAGCGAAACAATGCGTCTTTCAAATAACACAAAGTTCCGCCCCCGCTAGGATTCGAACTCGCAACCTTGATTACACCACTGTGCCCCCGAGGTCGTAACATTAAAAAATGATTTGAGTTTGTCCAACAAATTAAATTAATAAGTTCGTGTTCCTTCGTTTTGTTTGGATTTAGACGTAGGACTAGTAAAAAAGCGCCCAGTCAGATTACTGGTAGTTTGTTACCATAGCTAACTGACGCTTTTCGTACAACCAACTTATCATCAGCAGCTGGACGTTGTTACAAAGGACGGTTTTAGACTGAGATTACCAGACCAGCGAACCTACAAGGTCACTTAAATCAAATCTTCTGTTAGCTTATTTTTTTTTTCATCTTTGACATATCATAGACAATTTCTAATTTTTTTGCAAAATGGCCGTTCAGTAGATGGATCACATACAGTTCAATTTCCTGGCAGTAAATGCCTATTTTACTATTGGACGTATGCATAATTTTGATTCAATGACAATATTACCAAAGCGGTATTTTTAGCCACGCAGTTTAGACCAAAGTGGATAGAGAGACAGCGAATTCAGACGTATTTCAAAATGGCGCTTCGACAAAATAATGGCACACATTATGTGCGTTCATATCTCTAACTAGTACATACTGGTTCGGTCAGATGAAACAAAAGAACGCGTGCATACGAGCATTATATGCAAAAATACTAAACTCAATAAAAATTTAAAAACAGAAAAACCACACTTACATTTAACAAAAGATAACACATTTATACATCTGCCTCAGTTTTAATCAACCATCGCTACTCGAAATACTGATGTATTTCATTTAAATCCTTAAGCAAAAATCTTCATAGTTCCTCTACAAGATGGGTCATCCCTCGCCGTTCGGTTATGGTCATGCGATAGTTATATAAAGATGCCATAAGCCATCCGACGCCATTACTCCTTCCAGACTATGGCCCGACCTAAAGGGCCAGCTGGATGACCTATCATGTGATTCCGCTTTTAATATCGTATATTCTGATTGCTTTCTGTCACATCACAAGGTAACAAAAAAACATGAGTTCAAATAACGATGCGTGTCACTCAATACCACTCCAAGGTCGAACGCGAGGAGGGACAGAATGTAAGGCTGTTGAGGTCATGAAGGATTGAGGATACTTTTAAATTTATTAATAATGGCAGATATATTGTAAACTATAAAAATGTCTTTGAGTTTTCCGTTTTATTTTCGACTTGTTGGATTTTTTTTTGGGAGGACGTGGTAGCTAAGTTTGTTACATGCCTTGGTTAAACGACCGACCCGACCCAACAGGTCGAGGGTTCGAGTGTCAGCTTACCGTACGTTATAGCTGCCATGTTCCTCATTATGCCCGGATAGTGGTGACAGAATCGCAACCTGTCATACTGGGACTTAACATAAACATGCAAAATGCCACTTCTACTAACCCCTCTCGAGGGCGGTTCTCTTGTTAGATAAAAGTGATCATTGCAACATATCGATTTTCCAGAACACCAATAGCATTAGATAATATGAGGTAAGAAAGGTCATGATATTATGGAGGTTATGAAGGTTCGGAGTTATTACTTTGTGATTTCTAACAGGTCAATAAATTTAAACCCATAAAACAGTATTCAAGGAATGTTCCTTCTTCCAAATTTAAATCTTAGGTTGTGTTTTGTCTGTTAGCCAGCTACGCTGTGAAGTTTTTCGTATTTAAAAGTTATAGGATAATTTCAACTAATTTTCCATTTAACAAAACCAAACTTTGTGTTCAACCACAGTAACAGTGTTTCTTGATTGATTGTTGTTTTCAAGTTTGTATAAGTGGAGTTTGTTTTAAAGTGGTTTTGAGTTGATAGTTGGGAACTAACTAACGAAAGAGGTAAAAGTTCCCTACAAGTTTCCGCTGCGGGCGATCGGCAAATAATACTAAATGAGCCTTCATTAAGGGCCAGGCTCAAAACACGAGCTCGAAGCCCTTTAAATACGGAACTCGTACTTTTCAGTTACATTAGAATCTGTTTACTCATAATCTCTTTATTGGGCTTATAAAAAAACAATTGAACGCAACCTGTACGAAAATTCATTATCATGTATTTATGTATTAGGTATTCAAATAAGTAGATAAAGTACGTAAGTTAATGATTGGAAGTCAAATCATTAATATAAGGTTGGTTAAAAAATCCATTACATAGTCACACTATGAAATCTATTTCAAGAGGAAAGTTAGAATGCAATATTTTCTTCAGAAGAGAGTTCAGACAGTCATATAATATAGAAAAGAGTTAAAAATACACTTTGAATTTGCGAATAAGCCGGTAATATATGTAGTAAATACGGTTCATAGCACACTATTTCGTAGAACATTTATCACAGTCTTGAGCCGTTCGATAAACATTTGATTTAGGAACATCGTAAAAGTAAATGTTCTAACAATATTCCCGAACGCAATAACATAAATCACCGATTCATATTCAACGTTCGTAGGGCAAATGACTAAAATGAATCAACGAAACGCGAACCGCTTCGAGCGAGGCAGTACAAATCAACAATGCTTTGAGTATGATGTTATACATTTCCTCGAATTCGTAGCCTCGTAGTTACTTCAATTTACTACGGTATTACTATGATCCCTTGTTAGCTACGGATGCGAGATGTTTGAAATGTTGGCAAGCTTTGACGGCGCGGAGTTATAATGTACGCTGTTTTCGATACAGCTTTGTTATGAGCTTTCTGTGTACTGGATATAAAATTCATTTGTATTAAATTACTATTTGCCCCACAAACGTAATACGCGACCTTTCCTTTGGGTTATTTTCTATTATTATTTAGTACTTATTAATTTAAACTACCCCTGTATTGGAGCGAACAAAGTCAAGCAATAATCATTGAAGCCGTTTGTTTAAGCGAGAGAACAGCAATTAATTTTATATACGATATTTCTTGTGTAGGTTCAATGATTCCATCTCACGGAAAATGTTCGGCAATAATTGTGATTAGACGTGTAAATGATCATTATTCTAGTGTGTGTATCGTATTTATTGAGCTAACTCGAGGTTCGCACACTGAAACAACCTGCATGTATCAACATGACACTAAAGACAGCCTTAGACAAACTGTTTTCGTGACATGGAATAACTTAATTACTTAATTTATAGAAAAATTAGGTTTACAATTAGAAAACTGTATTCTTTTTGCAAATTGTTATGGAAATTAATTTATTGTATCTAATTATTTTGAAAAAAGCAACTATGGAGGTTTGTTGCCGGATTCTTTCCCGTAGAAATAGTGTTACGAACCGGTGGTAGTATAAAAGATGACGATTTAAAAGTATTTATTTTAAGTCTTTTGAATTAATAAATATTTTGACATTGACTTCATTTTAAAAATTTTGGATGTTCAAAAACTTTAACCTCTATTAGTATTTTTGTATTGCGATGAATTTTGTTAAATTTGAACAAGGTTCCAAGGTTCTTGATCTTCTTAAAAACTTAATAAATAAAAAATAAATTTAACGTCTCTTTATCTAATCTAACGTCTTTAATAAACTTTCGCAAATACTTATATCTTCACCATGTTATTAGTTGACTTAAGTAAAATGTTAAAGTAAAGTCACGTATCCAGACAATATTTTTTACTGCCAATAAATCTTTAAGTTCTCCGTTTTTCTTTTCATGTTCGATCCCCAAAAATATCCATTACATTTATTTTTATCGGAAAATTTTCCGACGATCTATTAACTTATAACAACTTGTCGGAAATATTTCAAGAAAAATCCTTGTTTCTGAGAACTGGACATTCGATTCTGCTATTAAAATCATTGGCATCACCCTTTTTAATATTAAAATGGATCGAGAAGGTTTTACGCCAAATATTTCCTGTTTTCTTAAATAACACATAGAATATTCAGTCAATGTCAACGGAAAAAGTTTCGTCGCAAAATGTAGCAAAAGAAAAGATATATTATTTGACAACCTTCGTCACTTGACGACCCAGAATAATAACAATAATAACCATATCACGACACACACATTGACTCAGCCCTGCACTAAGTATCGTAAGAACTTGTATCGCATGTGCTAAGCAACGATATGGTATATACTAAATAAATAAGAATACAACATCCAAGACCGGTAAGCCAAACAATGCGTCTTGCAAATAATACCAAGTCCCGCCCCCGCCCGGATTTGAACCCGGAACCTCTAGCGTAGCAGACGGCTGTTTACACCACTGCGCCACCGAGGTTGTGCGAACTTCAAGGATTCAAGACCCGACTTGGCATTCTTGTAGTGTATTTGCTTTGAGGTTTTGAATGTTGATATGTGTTTTGCTCAATAGCACAATGGTCAAATTTGAACTAAAATAACACAGAATCATTGCTGCGTTCCCACTTTCATAAGAGCACGTGTATAGATTGTCTTTGCTTATAATTATATCTGTAACGACTTTAAATTTAAAACAAAAATAGAATTTTAGCACTTTTTCCTTTCAGTATTCGAAGCTTGATTTCGGCACAATCCATCAATGCCAAATTCTGTAACGATAAATTGTAGGCGTGAACTACCGCTGAATTAAATTATGTGCCAAGCTTAAGCCATGAATACTAAGAAGCAGAACATTTACTGACAAATACGTTTTAGTAAACAATGTTTGCACCATTGTGTTCCTCTAGACAACGTACCCTGACAACACCTGACACCCGGAAAGCTTAGTAACTAGATTGTAACCAAGTAATTGCTTTGTGTATGTAAAGTACATTTATTTTTGTCTACAAAATTTTGAGGTTCCTGCTTGTAATATTCACATGATATATTTTATTTATTACAATACGACATTTATATGTTTCACGACAGAAAAGACAAATGAGAATGGTACATTCCCAGACAGACATAATTCCAAGTACATAGATCTTTTTATTTAGAACTAGGCAAGCATTTCACACCAATCCCGACTGATGTTCAGCGGCGATGAAGTCTAAGGTGGAACATTCCTACCCAGGAGAAGCCTATTCAATCTTGCCTTAAAGAGCCCCAGGTTACATTTATCAGGAAATATATAGGAAGGCCAAAAATTCGACTCGTTTGCAGTACGCATAATAAAAAGATTCCGAAGCGTTTAGATCAACAACGAAAGAACTCAACTAGATTGATAAACTTACAAAACCGACTACAAACTACATTACAATATATCTCCTCAAACGTTTGGCTTTAACACTAAAGAAGCAACCTTTTCCCGACAATCCAAAAAGGTATTGAGTAAATAGAATATAATACAGGTCAGACCCAAGGTACGAATTCACGTATGGCTGGATTTCGTTGAAAAGGCCGTCTGGACTAGACGTCTAAACAGTACGTAATCTTGTTTGCCGTCGCTTTTTCACAACTGACTTCAACCCTGGTAAGAAATGCCTCGAAATTATGAGAATCTATTCTTGTCCCGTAATTCTTGACAAAAATGTTGATAATACCCACCCCACAAAGGTCCAACCAAAGCTTATATTCCGGAATTATTTTTACTTAAATTCTGGGAGCCTGTTGATTTTGTATAAATGTGGGTTTCCGTTTATTCTTATAATGAAAGGATAAGTTAATACATAATTTATTTTAACCGTCGGGGCCAGATTTGATTTGTAATGTTTGTGTTTCAAATTAATGGAAATTGTGTTTTTATTGATTTCATTTATTAAAACCTATTAATAATAATAATGATAATTTATTTAATCAATAACATTGTCATACAACACATTTAGTTAGTAACGACAAAATTTATACCAATTGTTGGTACGTACACAAGAGTATTTTTTACATCAATTGGGTCAAATACGTTTTTACTAAGATTAAAAACATAGTTTCATAAATAATACATACGTGTGCCTGAACTAGGAACTCCTGTGTTTCAGGCTTACTTAATAATAGTAGGCAGGATTTACTTATTAACAGTATTTACATTGCAAACTTCTTATTACTATATTTAAAGTTGATGAATTTATTAAACATAACGGCATACTTAATTAATACTGTTATCTTAAGTAATTACATTCTTTGTTTTGTTAAAAAAAACTATTAGCCTTCAGACTCGTCACTATCCACCAAGGACAACGATATTTTTCCTTGGCCGATAAAAAATAATGAATAAGTCGATGAGTTATTAGTTGAGAAAATACGAATAAACAAATTAGTTTATCTTGTTCCTTAATCTATATGGACGATGAAAAGAGAATGACCGAAAACTGGCTCTTTGGCTCTGGCTTTTCTGAATATTTTTTTTTAATTTCTGAAAATTTTCATTCGGGAACGGAGTGCCAGGGTAACTACGGGCACGAGTGGTATAACACGTTTACTTTTGCATAGGAAACGCATTGGCGGTGCTTTTGGTGTTCCAGACATCAAGAGCATTATCGTCTCAATAGGCGGTGTAATCACTTTCCATAAGGTGAACCGTCTGCTTGTTGTAATGTAATATAATTTAAAAAAAAACTCAGAATTAAACAGACAAAAACAAAATTATAAGTACTTTATCGATTTTTAAACATCATCCAATATTTTTGTTACTTTAGTCATTCACTAGACAAAGCAAAGAGCACTAGCCCATTCTGCTTAAGTTTGAATTAAAAGCTGCTATTCACTTTAATTTAGTGTTAGCTGATTTTAATAATATCAAAACAAAATATTTGTAACAGTCAACTCATTAGGTGATTTATACTATTATCTCTATAATATACTTTTATCTCATTCATCTACAAATACGAAATTAGATTAAAACTGTGTAGTTAGTATTCATGTTCCTAATAAAATTACAGAAAAAAAGCATTGTCACTAGCATTCAACTCAAGGGGTTACTTGGCGGGAACGGGAAGTGTTAGTTAGAATTGTCTTATTTTATTGTCTTTTTTATATCAGCAGAAATCAATGTGTAAAATGCTGGTGTTTAACCATTAAATATCTGTAGTGCTGTATAAGTGTGTAGAACGTGAAATCTGACAATTTGGCTGCTATTTTCGTCATCTCTCAAGTAACCCCTTAGAGCCAATAGTAACCGTACTAGTATGTTACTGGAGGCAAAACCATCATTTTCATTGTTTATCTTATAATCTTATCTCATTTATCATCTGATTATCTGCAAGAATTATTGAATTATAATAACTGATGATTTGGCACTATGGTATTAAAACCAATGCCGTTAAAGAAATGCAAAAAAAAAATATATACCATATCGTTGATAAGCACTTTCGAGACAAAATTTTTCAATTCTACTGCAGGGCTGAGTCAATGTATGTGTCGTGATGTGATAATGATTATAAAGTTCATAATGTGACTTTCTTTGTGATTGCGCCAATTATAATCTCAAAGTCGATTATTTTACGTAATAACTTCTTTTTATAGAGTGTCCATTCAAAAATTCATGCCTCTTCATATGAAGCATAATTTTGATGTATTCTAATCTTTAAGTAATTGTGAACAAAAATAAAGACTTTTTAATTACTACAAATGAGACACTTTTGCTTTATGGAAAAACGTAGAATAACCTCTAAGACGCTTTTAATAGTGTTTATTTTGATCAATTAAAGGTCTTTTGAATAAGTACACACGGTCACACGTAAAGATCTACCTTACAAGTGCAACAACAATCCTTATGCGAACGACTTAAGAACTGAAAATCCAAAGGGGAGGTTGACGTGTAACCCTGTGTACATTACAGTACAGTCGTATATAAATTTCGTCGCTGCGAATATAATTTACGGAGCTAAACTTTAATTTAGTGCTTAAGTTGTAGAGTTAGTTCAGTACTGCGCACGTTGCTTTGGCATGCAACTTCACTGCATTCATTACCGAATTTACCATAATTCCGGTTTTCTCATCTATCATTCGGTATTCATACATACATAAGTATATGCTAATTTATATTATAAATGTGAATGTTTGTCACTCAATCACGTGAAAACGGCTGATGGAATTTGAACGAAATTTGACACACGGTTTATCACCTTTATTAACAAATAGTAGAATGATAAAAGCTAGGCCTATTATCTATCAAAAAGTCCATTCACATTTTTGAAGTTTGAAACGGAAACTTATAAATGGCTGATATCGAGATGACTGGTGACGGAAAGCTATGGAAACAAACGTCATGAGTCGATGCTAGATCGAAAATGGGATAGGGATCAGCGAATGTTATTAACTTTAAAAATAAACTTGTCACAATGTTTATCCCAAAGTTAAGGTTTCTAGAAACTACATGTATAATACATATGCAATAGATTTAACAGGCCGATGTCTGCACAGTATTTGTATTAAAAAAGAATATATAATAAGGGGTATTTATTAGAGCAATAGAAGTTAAAACAATAATGTGTCTATGTTTTGTCTGTCTGTATGTCCGTACACGGTTAAAAAGATCATTCAAATTATTTATAGCTTTATTTTTTATTTGGCCAATATACATAAGAAATCGTTGATTACGCGGTTTGCAAATGTCGGTTTTAACGATTTGACATAAGCAGAAAATAATCAGATTCGGCACAAAGCAATTCGGCCTTTTTAACCCTACAGTTGGTAAAACTAACACAGTAATCAATAATTTTACGCTTGCATAATTCCCTAATTGTACTTGATGGTACTTATAAAATCATTGTTACATCTCTTTTAGTGTACGGCCAGAGTGCCCGCTCTGAGCGTATCGTTTGCGAAGTGGGGACAAGCGGTCGGGAGGGCGTTCCTAAATGCTAGCCGAAGCGTACACTATGGACACTCAGCCGCCAGCATTTAGGATACCTCCATAGGTTAGCATCTTGTAAAAACGAAGGGAATTTTCCAAGCCTTTAAATCTTTAAGCCATTTTGTCACTAATGTTACTAGTGGTTAGTACTTAGTTTATCCCCTGTGAGTTAGTGACATACCGTGATGTTTTGATGTTCAGGCGTCTTCTGACCTAAGATCCGATTAGCTTTTGGCCTTGGGCCGTTTCCATTGCTATCTCTACTTTGCTTGGAGGGATGACTAAAACCAATTTCTTACTACCTCCCATTTCATCTTATTAGGTTAGTTTGTGTGTCCCAAGACAGCCGGTAGGGTGTCCAGGTACAGCCTGTGCGTCATTGCACAACAGCATTATTATTATATTCGATCAAAGGACGCCACTGTTGATCCTGGTGAACATCAGGGCTATTCTCAATTGTCTCGAAACACGGAATCGACTCGGACTTGACAACTTCTCTAAGGGAACGCTAATCAAATTCACCGTACGGATAAATTTGACATTTGTTTTCGGAAATGTGACAGTTCGCATCGGAAACTTTGCGAGTGCTCTGAGGCTAGTGAGATCTTGTAAAATGATCATTATCAGAGATAAATAAGCTTTTTTAGACATAGCATAGGTAACACAAGTTAAGTGCAATTGTTTATAGGACGTATTTTAGTTGAAGTGCTGTTTTTTGTGAATATTTGGAAGAAGGGTGCGTTTTTACTCAAATCCTTAGAGTCACATCCTAAATGAGAGGAGATATGAATTCAGACTGTAACATTCGGATCGAATACTGGATGATCGGAACATACCCGCTTCCGAGAGAAAAGTTTCGGAAGCATTGTGAGTAGCCCTGCAGGAGTTGCAGTGGTGGGACAGAGTGGCGGGTGTGCCCGAACGTTACGATATGTTTGACACAAACGCTTCACGCCACGCTACGCTGGCCGCTCGGCGCTGTGGCCGCACACTGTGAGTGAAACTTCAACATCGTTTAGGAAAGTTATTTTTGTTTATAAAGTTAGCGAATTTAAATTTCGTAAAGTTGCTTGACGAGGGTTCTGCGACTTGCGTGCATGTTGATTTAATTGTACTAAAGTCACAAAGTTAACAAAGGTAAGTGCTTTGGGAGATTCCCAAAATACATGTCAATTAATATTAATGTAAATGTATTATTCTTACATCTTCATAAATTTACAATCAATTATTCAAACTTAGTTTAAAAATTCATATCTAATGTTATAAAACAATTTAGTCAGTAAAAGTGAGTTTTTACGACATTATTGTTGGTTTTTTGTTTATATGCGCAATTCAATTATGTTGAACAGAATTTGATATGCCCTAGGAACATCTTTATGGTGCGTTGCGGAAATGATCTTCATTTGAACAAAATATAAAACAAGGAATGTAATATAACATACATACGAGTACATACACATAAACTCATGCCCTAATCCCTCGAGAGTGATAAGCAGAGGTGTTACACACCGCATTTCTCATGTTTATGTTTAGTCTCAGTGTGACAGGTTGCGAATCTGTCGCTACTATCCGGGCACAATGAGGAACATGGCTGCTACAACGGCAACTCGAGAGTCGAACCCTCGCTTTGTCAGTTCGGATCGGTCGGTTAACCAATGCACTTAACAAACTGAACTACCACGTCCTCAAAAAAATATGTAGATATAATTTAATTCTTATAGATGTAAATTGTGATACATTTATAGTTAAAGTTTTTTCATTGTTTTTTGAAACTGATTAATTGAAGGTGGTCTCCGGTCTGGCCAATACATTGAGAGAGACAAATTCCTATGTTCTGGTTCATTTTGTCGACCTCGGTGGCGCAGTGGTGTAAACAACCGACTGCTACGCTAGAGGTTCCGGGTTCGAATCCCGGCGGGGGCGGGACTTTGTGTTATTTGCAAGACGCAATGTTTCGCCGGTCTTGGATGTTGTATTCTTATCTATGTAGTATATCGTTGCTTAGTTCCTGCGATACAAGTTCTTACGATACTTAGTGCAGGGCCGAGTCAATGTGTGTGTCGTGATGTGATTATTATTATTCATTTGTCCAGTAATTTTCTGAGAATCTTGGCAATTGTAATATGAATATTGTTATCTGCTAAGTATGAATTTTGCAAATAAATATGTTTCCGCACCGTGCCCTGTACTAATTTAGTATAGAGCTTTTTGAAAAGGCAATTATAATTTCTTAAATTATTTTTACTAGCCCTACTCTTTTTGAGGTT
Organism: Choreutis nemorana; assembly: GCA_949316135.1. NCBI lineage: Eukaryota > Metazoa > Arthropoda > Insecta > Lepidoptera > Choreutidae > Choreutis > Choreutis nemorana. The sequence continues at coordinate 3,357,456 of OX438597.1, read as the reverse complement.
CCGTACCAAGGTCAAAACTACGTTATCCTATTGCTGTATTTGGGTATCTCATAGATTTGTTATTTCTATTGCCGTTCTAACGTTTTTAATGATTAACATCATCAAATAGTTTTGTTGACTCCTACGCTAACATTAAAACAAATTCAAACGCAAATCAACTAAAAGTTAAATTAAACATATTGAAATTCATCGCGGGAGATGTTTACAATATCAATATTAATAGAAGCATCGAACCTTAGGTGGTAAAGTTCAATTTCTGATCGTGTTTGGATAGGTACGGACTATTTCACGAAGACTGTTCGGCAATAGTTGTGATTAAACGTGAAGATGCAGGTTGTTCTAGTGTGCGTATAGTCTTTACTGAGTGAACCCGAGGAGTGATCGGGGTTACACACACTAAAACAACGTGCATTTACACGCCTGACGAAACTAACAACAACCTCAGTCGAACAGCCTTCGTCAAACGGAATTACAGTATCAATATCGTACACTCCAAGTTTGCTTTTGAAACTATAGAAAATCACCTGAAATATTATTACTTGGTAGCTTAATTAAATTTTTATTCTGAGAAACTATTGGCAATATCTGTTGCTAAAAAAATCATTTTTAGGCTTACAAACTTACTATTTCAGAACATGCGTTTTATAGTGAATTAATTGAGTTACAATGTCTTCTCAAACGATCCAATGTTTCGCTAAGCTGTGTCTCTCCAATACAATCTGGAAGTGACAACACACAATACAACTAACTGTCTTCTCCAGAAGTTTCTCTCGCTCACTGTGTAACGTTATTGTCGGAAACAATATCTGAAGTGATATATTTTAGTACTGCCTTTATTTCAGCTGTGACTTCAGAAAAACACATTTTACTGTGATTTTTTTTCTCATTTGTAAAAAATAAAAATTGATAAATATTAAGCGACGGTAGCCTGGCTGGCCATTATTTTTATTATAAATGTCTTTTATCCCCATAAAGATATAATCTTTGTTAAAGCCCTGAAAATTTCCTAAGTCTTTTGTACTGAAATATAGAAATCCAGGACATAATTTTCACTGAATACTTAAAGGTTTAATTAACATAAATAACAGATTGTAGGAGCAAGCGGCTATCTTAGCAATATTTATGGTCCACCTGCAGTTAATGGAAGACTGCGGAATTAACTATTATGGTACCATTATTTATTTAGCATCAGATTTTATCCACAATTTTTCACCCACAGAAATAATTTTCAAAAATGTCAGTTATTTCACATCGAAAATTATTACCGAACAAAACTATGAAAATAAATGACAAAAAATGTATCTTTTTTATTTTATATACTTTTCGTGAAATGAAAATAGTAAAAGAAGGTCATTAAAAGTAATTTGTTATTTTTTAAAGATAAAACTTAACACTATAACAGGGTACATATTTGTTAAAATATAAATATTATGAAATGAAGTCTTATGTACAGGTCTTATTTACTGTTAAAATATGGATTGCAATAAAGATTTGATTTGATTTAAAATGGTTATAAATAAGACGTTTACAAGTAACGTGTCTATAATATCACTCGAAAATAAATGTTTCATATTTTGCTACAGAACTGAAATCCAAAAAGATCTTTTTCATTTCTACCTTCCCCTGCCCAGCGGCTCACGATGCCTCTGTCAAAGTCAATAGAAAATTACTGAGATGAGGTTTCATTACAAAGGAAGAACATAATACGAATATATATGTACCCATACTTAGGATAAAGAAACATTTTGCTACACTTGTAATTACTGAAATATGACATTTTATTTCTGACTACAGCATGTAGTTAAAAAAAAGCCTTCAAAGATTTTTACAAGGTCAGCAACGAGTGGTTATTAGCCCTAGTATTGCAACCATGTTACCATCAGGCGGACCGTATGTCACCTTGGTTGTCTAAAATCTTTTAATCCAACTTATTAACTATATTCCGCCTAAAAAACAAAAAATAACTGCATAAAAGGCGGGTTAGCTACAAAACAAAGCCACAAAGACACAAAGTCTAAAAACGATTGAAAACTGGAAAATTTGTAAAAAATTGAGTTTTTCCTACCCATAATAATATTATCAGCAATATAATGCTGTCATATGACATAGAAATTAAGTATGAGTTTAGTTCAATGTTATTAGACATATTGTTTGGAACGTTCTATGCTTAATAAATACCATTAAAATATTTACCAATAAATACTGTCATTACAAACATAATATGCACTACTTAAAATTCTAATGACAGAAAGATAATAAAACAAAGTACAGGAGCACTCACCTCTAACTAAAGTTAGTATTCCAAGGGGCATCACGAGAATGGCTACCAGGAGATCAGTGATAGCGAGGGACATGAGGAAATAATTCGTGACGTTCTGGAGCCGCCTCTCTAAATAAATGGCAAGGCATACTAGAACATTCCCCGCCGCTGTACACAACACCAGTATCAACGCGATCAAAGCCCACCAGTTATTCACAGCACCCAAATCCTCCGTATCGGTAAAATTTCCAACTGTCGCATTCTCCGAACTGAAGTTGTAATAGAAGAACAACTCCTCTAAGCTTCTATCCGACTCTTTGATTGTCGATCCAACGTTATCGCTTTTTGAGAATCGATGGAAAAATTCGAACTCATACATTGTTGAAATGAAATTTCTCTTTCATTTTTGTTCGTTCTAAATTCATCTTATTTCGAAAATGTACGAAGTTGTAATCGGATCCATCATTGCTTATTGTGGTCTATCCCGTTGTGTTATCATCTGGAAAGAACGATGTTATTTAATAAATAATACAGTATCATTGTATACGAACACCACAGTTTTCTCATTATTTCAACCGTATAATATATTGGTATTTTACATTAGTGTTTATGTCTACAAAACCGTCTTATACGAAGAAAGAGTTTGTATTCATGTATTTCGGGTTCAACAAGTGACATTTTTGTGTAGATAACTAACAACAAGTACATTAATAAAAAAATAATGAAAGATGGTGACGACCTTGGTGGCGCAGTGATATAGTCAGCAGACTGCTACGCTATTGGTTTCGGGTTTGAATCCCGTTTGGACATAACTTTGTGTTATTGATATGCAAGACGCATTATTGTTATCGCTGCCGCTTTCTGGTCATGGATGTAGTATTCTAATCTATGAAGAATATACCATATCGTTGCTTAGTGCCTGAGATAGATATCTTATTGCAGGATTGAGTCAATGTGTGTGTCGTGATGTGTGTATTATTATTTTTTCAGATAAAAATATTGTTTCAGCAACATACTTGTTATTCTACAATCAAGGAATAATTTATTTAAGCATTCGACTACAGCTTACAACAAAAATCATCGAAAAGAGACATAAATTTGTGAGGCATCTGCTACCAAAATGCGTATAAGAGGTACTAAGCTAAAGGAACGTTTTTCACGGAATCCCCGAAATAATGGAGAAAGATCTTTATGTTTGCTCGAATCTCGAGATTTACTGCGGACATTTATTTTGGATTTCCGAATTTAAATAGCTTAGCGGAAATTCCGTTTACTTAAACAACGCGCGATCCTCTTCTCTTGTTTTTGGGGTTAGCTAGGCTTTGTTGAGAAACGTCAATGTATTAATGATTAGAGTACTAATTTGAAAAACTACCTTCATATTTAAGCGAAGCAAAATGGTTTGGTTAGGTTAAATAATTTCAGAAAAAACATTTTCTCAATATGTCCTTTCGATTAACTCTAGCCAATACTAAATTAGGACCAGTACTAACAAATAAATAAATAATCGATCAACAAATAAATAAATAATAAAGAACACGTACCAATCGGGACTTTATAACGATAAACAATAATAATAACGATTTTCCCTAATATTCATTGTGTTTAATTTTAGTGTTTTATTATTATCATGTTTTTTTTTCTGTGTATGTAGCGTTATTTTGTGCATTTGTATTTTGTATTTTAGTCAGATAATCATTCGTTCATGGTTCAGATTTATGTTTGTTTTTTTATTTGTAATCTGTCCATTGCGTCTATCTTAAAATAAATAAATAAATGATTCCTCCGTGATCTTTAAGCAGAATGAACTCGAAACTTAAAATAGGTACGGAATCCCAACTGTTGGGTTTTTTCTGACCATACTGAAACTAGTGGCGGCGGGTGTGGTCCGACTCATGCTACGCGCTTGAGTTATGTGAAACTTGTGTATGAAGCGCATTGCGCTCGAAACATCTCTGAAGTATTTTGCTTCGCGAGTTTTTGGTTGCCATAACAACAGCCAACTATTTATGGATAAGTTTCCTTCTAGAAACTACTTGGAATTTCAGGAATATAATTCTAAATATTGTTAATGATTCAACATTCTTAAAAGAATTATAAATTCTTAGTCTAAAGATTAAAAATGGTCATTTATTAAAAAATGTGTGGATAGATTTTTTTAAAACCTCTCATCATAAACTCACCTACTTTATAAAAAAATCTAGAAAAATTGCTACTACTTAGGCTTGCCTCTAAAGGTAATAGGTGACTAAAACCAGGCATTTTGCTATCAAACCGCACTTAGAGAACTATTAAACATTGCAGTACCACCATTACAGAATTACCTAATAACACATTTCTGGGTACTCTGCGTGTGGAAAGCTGTTTAAAAACCTCTTTCTATTACCATATCTGCTTTTTTGGTGTAATTTCAAAAGGTTATTATAGTAGGTTAATTAAATTCGCTATGTCAAGGATATTTAAGTATGCGACATTATACAAGTGGCAAAGAATTACAGATTGTAAACAATGATCGTAGACTAATTAACATTGCAACTCTAAATGTGCATCGGTTTTTTCATAACAGGAAACGTTTATTTTATAATGTAATAAGGTGATTTTAAGTGTGTATTGTTTATATGCAAATACAGTATATTTATACCACTTAAAGTACTTCTTCTTGGTTTAATTCTTCCCCTTTGTCGGGAAAGGCAAAGAGCTTTAGCCCATACAGCACAAGTCTTTCGTGTTATATTTTTCTTCTTGCTTAATTGTTTCTACAGTCACATGCTAGTAATATTACTGTAGGCTTTATTGAGTTTCTTGTGAGATAACGCAAAGAGCAGCGAAATCGTCGTAATTCACTTGTATAGCACTACCAAGTTCACTGGTTGAAACACTAGCATTTTACACATTAAACTCTACTGATACACAAGAAAAGACAATAAAATAAGAAAATTTCAACCACCAGTCCCCGTTCCCGCCAAGTAACTCGTGAGATAACTTAAAACATATATATACTTTTAATTTTAGCATATTTTGTTTTAGCGGCTACAGAAATGCTGATACTGTGAAAATTTTAAGAGACTTTTATGAGTTATGAGATACAACTCGCTGACAGACAGACAGCGGAGGCTTAGTATTATGATCCCGTTTTTACCGTAAGGGTGCAAAAAAACAATACGGTACTGTGAAACTTCGAAAATACAAGATTGGGCCCAATACCTGTAATCGGTTTTTTTCTATGGGAAACCTTGTAACACATGTCTTTAATGAATAGAAACTCATATTTCCAACCTCTTTCGACTTCAGATAATAAAAAAAACAGTGAAGTATTTCATAATTCTCCTAAAAAAAAAATACGAATCAAATCAAATGGTTTATTTACCAAATTTTTACAGATCTTATAAATTTTTAATGTTTCAATACATTTTGCTATTTAGTTAAGCGTGAAATATTCAAAACAAATAACTATTAAATATTTAAATTGTACAAAATTAATATGTAACCGAGTTCATTAATATCATGTCACGTCATACAACCATGTCTGCAACGGATTCCCTTACAGGGTAGTAAAGATGAAGATCAAGATCTGTTTTTCGTGTAAGTAAGATGTTAGTAATCTGCCATGCGGCGAACAAATATCAGTGGGACGTAATATTATCAATTTTAATTGCAGTTTAACTAATTATTAAGTATTTATAAAATTATAATTAGAGTAATAAATTATGAAGGGTACGTCATTTATACAATAAAATCTAAGCCTTTTCTATCAAAATTCTAAAGTAAAAAATATATTTACATTGTATGTTTTCACAGTACGTTATCGAAATAGTTCAGATTCAATTAAAACTGAAACAAGTTTCTAATCGAAAATAGTCTCGAATTAAAAAAAAACTTTAAATGCTATTTATTCCAAGAACTTCTTAAAATACCGACTCCTATTAATAGAAGGTAATTACGACAGTTCCATAAAACTTTTGCAATTTAATAGTTGAAAAGTTAAGGGAATGGATTCGTTGCTTTTTAGGGTTCCGTATCCAAAGGGCTAACAAGACCCTAGCCAAGCCTCTGCCGTTTGCCACGCGTCTCTCAGCTGGCTGGATAGGGAGCTGTTAAAAAATTGTGCTATCGAAATTTTTTGTATAACAATTAAACGTATTTTTTTTTAGGTTTTCACTCGACCTTGTATCTCTTGCGTGACAAATCTTGCACGATGGTATAAACGGCCTAAATTAAGCTTCACATAACAGTAACAATGTACAATTTAAGAACGGTACAAAGTCAAAACAGGTTAGGTTGATTCATGACCGTGTGTACGGAACCACTCATATGCTTGTTTTACTCGTACTTGACCGATTTTTTTGAGGTACGATGACTTATTATCTAACACAAAAGGGCAATTAATTACCTGCGAGAAATTGTTTTTTTTCACTGGCTTGTGTTTGGTTTAATAGGTATGCAAACTGAGTAAAAGATACCGTCAAAATTTAAATAAAATTTGATGAACCTATATTTAGAGATTATTTAAAACTATAAATGTTTATCAAATTTAAAATGAAGTGAACAAACCTCCTTGACCTTCTTGTATTTGTTCTGAAAATTAAACAAGGTGATCTAATGACACTACTAACTATATCATCCACTTAATCCATATTAATAAAACCATCCAGCCCTAATTTATAATCCAAACAATTTATATTGACAGAATACTTATATAAATTTAATAAGTTTTCCAACGTTCCTCGGTAATAATAAACGTTAATATCTTCTCTTGATATCCACTTGAAGAATATTTTCCTCTAGAAAACTTTAATAGAATGACTGTTTGATCTCGATATTGAACAATATAAGAGATTAAAACAAAGAAGCTTCTTCTTTTAAATTTCCCTCCCCTTATTGGATTATCCATAGAACATTTGTGAAAGAAAATACAGTGATATTAGCTCTCGCATCTTGCTCAACGTAGAAAATCACAAGAATTCTGCACAATAGAAATATCGAGATTGTTACAAGACATGGTTATGATTGTCTTCATGTGTAATCCACAAGATTGGGTTATAAAAATCAACACTTTACTTAAAGCCTACTAGTACACCAGGGTTCGCTTAGTGGCCACCGGATTATCAGCAGTAACCGTTGCCGATGGCTACTCGCAATACCGTCACCGTCATTTAGCTTTAGATTCTATTGAAAAGCGACCTCGAAGACTCATCGGACTTGATGATGATAAGGAAAATTTTCAAGACCTCAGCCATCGTCGCATGGTTGCGTGTTTTTTTTTTCGGGGCACCTAATATCATCAACTAATAATGCAGCTGTGCAATGACGCACAAGCTGTGCCCGGACACCCTTACGGCTGACTTAGGACCCGCAACGAACTTAATCAGAAGAAATAGGAGGTATTAAGAAAGCGGTTTCAGACTGGTTGCGTGTTTATCGGTATTAAATAACATACATTTCGGAGAGTGTGCGCAGGAATTGCACAATTAATTTCCACAGGCCCCATTTCATCATCAAAACACAAGATGTAACCGGAATATCCTTCAGTTGTGAATATTCCAACCATCCGGCCTAAACGCTTTAAGAATTATTTTATAATGCGTACTGGAAAGGAGTGGAATTCTTTGCCAGCCGATGCATTCACATCAGGCTGGATTAGGGTCAAATGCTTTCCTAGTTTTAAATACAAAAAATAACTAACCCCCATTTTGAAGAAAACTATGCAGTTGCTACTTGGCAAAACCATGTCAGGATGCTCATTCCTCATCCTGAGCGTTTGAAAGAGGAAATTCCTCTGAAAGCGGAAGGTCTGTGACTAATATCACTTATTATTAGTAGGACCTAAAACAAAGATAAAGTATCTCAATAGAAATATATATATAAATCTAAATAATATAGATAAATTATACAGTAAAAATAAATCTTAAAATCATAGACATAAATAGATTAAACCATTCGAATGACAACAACTTTCTATTAGCATTTTGGATAACAACCAGTACTAACTCTCTACTCTCCAAAGAATTAAGACGAATATTTCGGAGAGGAGTTTGTTTTGTACAAAACTATTCATTCGATTTTCAAATTTCTTCATCAATAGATCAGTGACTTGACATTTACTCAAACTTGATATAAAATTGCGAAAAAACTCTACGAGGATGAAGTAAAATTTAAAGTTGATTTCAACATTAATTTGATCCTCTTATAACACAATTAAATTTGATGATGGTTTGTTTTGATTTTAAACATCATTATTCATTTTCAAGAAACATAACGAAAAACCTTTTTTAGCAAAGGGCTTAATATAAACATTTTCTTATACAAAAATTTAAAAAACATCGAGGATATCGATGCTAAAAAAACGAAAATCAAGAAAAATATTATTTCAGGGTGAAAGTTTAGAAACTCAGCAAAGATATAAGAAAGATCTTTCATTTGAAAACTGAGCAAATTGTTATTTTTCAATATTGTAAAACATCATAAACTTTAACCATCGTTAGTCATTAGACAATTCTCTTTGTTATATTATATTTATATTCTAAAAACAAACTGAATTTCATGAAATATTATCCTACAAATTGAGTTAGTAAAAATAAAAAGTTATTTGTTTACTTTTTTAGTCTAAATTGAAATAATTTTAGTTTAAAATGTGTAGTGATAGTGTTTATAACTTAATTTTTACTGAAACAAGTAAGAATTTCAACAACAGCCCCCGAAATCGTATAAATTGTAAGAGACTATCTTATTTACCAATAATAATGTAAGTAATTAATACTTGTGTAAGATGTTTATTGTTCGTGTTTCTCGGTTGGATGAACGTTTTATATTTTGTCGTTACATATCTCTGGGAGTTTTACTTTTAGTTTTACTTACTTGAATCCTGAGACCAAATCTGTATGAAAACCATATCTAAAAATCTAACATTTTTCTCTTTCTATTTTCATAGTAGGTGTTTCTTCTGATAGCGATCTTTTGTTCATAAGGACAAAAGATCAAAAGAGAAGAAGAGGACGGGGTAGCTCAGTTTTTCACGTGCCTTGACTAAATGACAGCATGAGGACAGGACCTGACAGGATGAGGCGAATCTCGGGTTGCCGTTGTAGCTGCCTCGTTTCTCATTGTGCCCGTATAGTGGCGACAGATTCGCAGCCTGCCACACTGGGACTCAACATAAACATGCGAAATTCGATGTCTAACACCTCTGCCTACCCCTCTCGAGGTATTAAGGCGTGAGTTTATGTTATGTCGATGTTTTGTTCATAAGGGAAAATTAAATTGCTCCTAAGGAAATCCTTATTAACTTTACAAAGTAAATTTTATTTCTACGGCAAAAGCTTCGCCAGGCAATTACGTTATAAAAACGTTGTTGCTTAATTACATAACTCAATCAACTATTAGTATATAGAACGGATGTCACAACGAAATTCAAAGTTAACTCGTTTCTCTGACGAGAGTGTGGCGGTTTCCCAATGCGTGCTTTGTTTTCCAATCCTGTTATTCAGAATACGAAACAATCCAGATATAAGCCTCGTATGTTAACTAGGCGTGAATCGACGTCAGCCTGTTTACTGTTAAAAAGGATTATTTTCAAATTAAATCAAATAAGTTTTTATTCAAATGGACTTAAAATAAGTACAAAATTCTTTTTAAACTACCACCGACTCGGAATGCCTGTCTGCGGAGAAGAATCCGGCAAGAAACCTGTTTTGGTACTCTTAACTTTTTTTTTTCAAATCATGTGGTAAAGGATTTAAAAAAATCATAATACACTTAAGTTGTGCATTCTGTTCAAAAGTATCAAATAGTCTTATTAGTTACTAACTAAAAAGGATTTATGTAATATACTGTGCTTGATCAGCCATTCCGCATCACCATGTAGCAGTCAGTAATCCAATACTGCTAAACAACAACTACACTACAGTATCAATTGTATTTAGTGATGTCTCTTTTTCAAATATCATATTCTATTCAGTAGAAATTGTTAGACTTAATTAAGACAAAGTTGCTACTTTTTTTGTTATCATTTTACTTTTATTTGCTTCACATGATTTTGTTACAAGTATTTTACAGAATGTAGGCCCTGAAAGCAATATCCCAGACGATACGCCCCTTCGGATTCTGTCTACTAAGTAAATTGAATGCAAAACCACTTAGGCAGTTCAGGCCGCAAATTCTACTACCAACATTTCAAGCTGTACACTTTATTTGGTGCGCTTGTAAGTTCTACATAGATTAGATTAAAGTCGATTTTGGCTTAACTAAAGGGTTAAGAAGGTTAGATAGCGTAATTGCTGCCCGTCCGCATCGTTATACTTCGGAGTTTACTTGCACGTGTTTTTTTAGTATGTTATAACTACTACACGTAATTGGAGAAAGGTAAGCCGTAAGGTTTTTAGTTTTCTTGGTGTAATTTTTAAGCCTTACTGCAGTATCTCATCTTGCTTATAAAATGTTATATAGGTGAGTAAGCTCCATAGTTTTCGATGTCCCACCTCGAGGTGGACGGACTGGAGAGGCGTTTTGTGGTGGGCTAGGCAGTGCTGACGCTGACGCTAAGCGCTAATTTCCTGCGACGCTGTCATTCGATTGAATCCTAACAAATGAAATCAAAGCCATTTTATTCGACATCAAGTAATTAAATCTGGACCTTGAGTTAATTATAAAAGCTGTTACAGTTCACGTTTTTCTTCGCTTTTTTAATGTGCCAAGTATTACTTAAGTATTCCAGTTAATTTTTAAATTAGCCCAAAAACGTACTCAACTTTCGAAATTTCGCCCCGTAATGTCCCAAGGCATCTTAAGATGACTTTAAGTGTCTAATAAAAAGTAATTTAAAAAATCCTCTTAAAGGTTCGTCTAATTGGTAAGTGCTTACCTAACTTTTTAAGTACTTATTCTGCTTCGGAAGTCGTAATATTTTATCTCGTACTGTCAAAATACTAAATTCGAATAATAAGTCTGTTTAAAAGATAACATAATATAATAAAAAATAAACAAACCCCAACAAAATATAACAGAGATCTAATTTACCATAAATAGTTTTTCTATTTCCTTCTTTGTAAAGTATTCTACGACAGTGGTGATATTTAAGACGGTTCTAACATAAGCTTAGTTCCAAGAACAGCTCAAGCTGTGGAATGGACTCCCTGGCTTGGTTTTCTTCAGCGGCAAAGCGGGCGTGTTTCCTTATATTTCAAGATTTCGTAAGCTACCATGACTGTTTAATATCAGGCAGATCATGCTTGTTTGCCACCTCAGAGGTATAAAACATAGATACAATCGAATACGGAGAATTTCATTTTTAAATTCCTTTTAAAAACATGAATTCCATTAATCAAATCAACTATTGACATTTAGAGAACGAAAAAAAACTTGACATAAAACTGAACCTAATCATTTCATGCCAACCTCACATTCACATAAAGCCAGGGAGCGTGTTCCACGTGAAACTAATTTTAACACACCCTCTACCCACGTCTCAGCAAATGCTATTACAGTTTACATAAAATATAAACAAAGTTTTAGGGCAAATATTGGATAAACATTTCGGTGATAAAGTCAAAGACCATTGCTGTCATTTTAGGAGAAGGATGTTGTACGTGAGGGGTATACCAAAGTTTCCATTTTGCGATTACCTTCGGACTAAATTGTAACCGTATATGAATCGGAAACTAATCCATTCAAAATTAAAATGTTTTGTATCCAAATAAACTTGTGATTAGTACTCTCAAATAGGTATCTTCTGTTTCTCTCTCTGTTTCTCTGTTTTAACTACCACCGGTTCGGAAAATCAATCTACGCGGAAAAATCCGCCAAGAATTAGTTGCTGTTGTAAATATTTTATACATATCACAATCTGCATTTTATTCTAAATTGTTATCGTGTTGTTTCTTACTAATTTTTATCTTCGAATTAGGTTTGAGTACTTGATAAATGTTTTTTGATTTGATAAACATTTTAAACATCGACCGAAATTTTGGTTTCGAAAAATTATTTGAATTTAAGAGTTGTAGATTTTTTATTATTATTTGGTAAAAACTGAACTTCGTTTGATTACTCAAACATTTAAAATTGTGTAGAGAAAAATAGCACTTGTTTAAATCAGATACCTACATTCTTTATTTTAAAAAAAGACATTTAGCATCACAAATCTAAATTCCAGTTCATTCATTCGAAACTAAACATTTACGACAATAGTTCTTTTCAGACGTTTAAAGAAGAAAAACCAGTACTAAAATCAAGTACGACATTAGATTTCACGAAAGAAAACTTGATAGAACTAATAATGTCTTTAGCTATAAAAATAACAAACTTACAGAGCTCGGTTTTATTGTTGTTATAAAAGTTTAAAGGTGCTTACATGTTGGCAACAAAGAAACAAAGTAGCTAAAGCCAGCTACAAAGTTGATGTTAGGCTTTGTTCAAATGAAACACAATGCAACCGCTAAATACTAATAAATAGCCAGTCGACCACTTGTCAACCGCAAAACGGATCTCTACCACAAATTGGTAGTGGTTCTTTCTGCTTAAGATAGCCAATATGGCCAACAAGCATTATGGTATGCCATCTCTAAACTAGTTAAAACACTAGGATTTCACACATTTAATGGTATACGAGAACAGAAAATTAAATATTAAAATTTTTAAGTGAAACTTCCCGTTCCCGCCATGAAACCTCAAATTTCGTCCCTAAACATCTTTTCATTTTAAATTATAAAAAAAAGAGAGAATGAACAACAATAACACGCCAGATTAAAGATTTTACTAACAATTTAATGACATTCGTATCAGATTGTCGACATGTCATAAATGTGAGTGGTTCTAAAAGTTTTCAAACTCAAATGCTGACCATTTGAGATCTCGACTTTTCTGTCGGTGTAAAGTTTTTCGTGTAAGTAAAGCCCTACATTTCTATTTTTGCACTCAGTACTTTTTATTTCATAAGACACACCGATCGTAATAAAAACTTACAAGGGTCTTAAGCGAAACTAAAACTCGAGTAAATATCGTCTGAATGTATGTAGTTTTTCCATTGAAGACCTTTCTGAACCGTTGCTCTTGCGATCCGGCAAAAGTTTGAGAAATTTTAATACGAAAGTTTTCTCATGTATTAATTTACCTTTTTTATTTTTCGTATGAAATAATTATATAACGTGTGTATTTAAGACATAAATATTGTTGACAATAGTAATGATGTCATCAAAAATTATATTCTCATATAAATAAACGAAAATAAATAAAAGATCACATGATAAATGTATGTTCTTAAGTTTCTAAACAAAAAAAAAACATTTCAGAGATTAGAACACAGTTATTGTTATGATATAATTCGATGCTCAAAGAATTATATCCATAATATAATATCTGTCCCAGCAGATATGAAAGCCCAATCCCTGGGCGTAATCTCTACAGCTATTCAATACCAACTAAGAAAAAATACTCAGAAACATCCTTACTAAGGAAACTAGTGATACATAAAAATAGTTTTATAATATATTTTGGATCCTTTAAAGATTGAATCTATACGAGTTTCTTTCCGTCACGTCCGCTTAGACCTCATATTGCATTATTAAATCAAAGATATCCATTTTCTATTCAAAAGTACATTTAAAAAATGAGTTAAAGAATTTAAACTTACATGAGTTGTTTCAGAGATCTCGTACAAACTTACTCTTTTATTAATAAAACTAGATATAGGAAACTTGAACAATTCTACTACAACCCGTTGGAAGTTCATCAAGTGTTCTCATTTAGTAGAATAGGTGAGGGGCTCTTATCGACTGTAGCCATTCCGAACACTTGACCCCGAACCCGCTACCACTCGACACCTCTAATTAAACCTTAACATTTGAGACTGACAGACATACAGAGCAGAAACCTAACCTGAAAGATTATTTGAATACTTATGCTCTTCACTTCTAATGAGAAGACATTTTTTTGCTTCAGTAAAAGTAATTAAATATTTGTTAGTAGGTACACCAAGTTCAAGCATCCGGCTTAATTACGAACTACTTATATCAATTTACATGTTATTTATGAATTATTATTATTATTGTATTTTGCTATGTACTATTATGTCAATATTGGTACATTTAATTTTCATTATTATTGACAAAAATAAAAAATTGGCTTTGTATTTTTTTGTACATTCGAGAATATATCATAATTTGTAATAATAATAATAATAATATCGCGGCTTATTTTAATATGATATTCATTAGGCCTTTTCAAAGAAATAAGCGTCTATGGTCCAAGTAACTTGCTGATTATAAAATGATTTTGTCAACGTGCTCAATAACTGTTGTTAATCCTAAGTAAGAGATTCTAAAGTGATCTTAAATTCACTTTTATCAGATCTCAGAACAGCGTTACAAGATTAAGGTTTTTAAAAGCTTCCATTTTTACTTGTTTTAGTTCAAAATTTGTAAGAGAAGAGAATATTACATGAAACTTGAGTACGATCTGAAAATTTACGGGATTGACTAAAAAGGGTTAAATTCATATTGAATAAAATAATATGGAAATACAAAACCTTTATTTCCAAACAGAGAGGGAAAAATGTATCATATTAATTATTCACACAAAACTGTAGGCATGTTCAAAATTAATAAAACTAATGGATGGCTTGTGATGTAATAATTAGGTTCCAATCGCATCGAATTGTTATTTTAAGTAATTTTACTAATAAAACCCCATTCCCCCATGCCCATTTCCATTTAAAATATCTCAGTAAATATAAGTTTTAATCGGATGACAAGTTCTTTTTTTACTATTACTCTTAATAATATAAAAATGAGATTAAAATTTAAAAATTAGTGCAAAGAATCAACATAAATTAGATAATTAGAACACAGATATTTTGGCAACTTAGGATTAATTCGTTTATTTAAAAGGCGTTTGTTACAATTTATTGAGTTCACTTGTTTTTCAGCTTTGCAAGTAGCAAGCAACTTTTATCATTTTTATTACATTTAAAAAAACACAGAAAATGGGGTTGAAATCATAATTTTTAGTATTGTATGCCTGCTTTTATGTACCTACATTATTTCAAGCGAAGTGTTCATTTTCTTAACAACTAATAGCCCTCAGAGTAACTTCCTTTCATAAGATGAAGGAAGCTGCACTGCACCAGTCTTTGTCTTGAGAAAATACGTTATTACCTTTTGTATTCAAGTCATTTAAACTTAAATAACCTTTTACTTTAAATAACTTTAACAGCTTATTTCAAAGCTTAGTGACGTTATATCTTTGTCAAGTTAAGACAGTAGAGATTCACGGTTTCAGATTAATCTTTTTATTTATTTAGGAACACATGACTATTTTATAAACCAGGTATCTAACTACATAGTCAAAAAGCTTTGTCAAATACTGAAACATTTCGTTTTTAAATATCATATTTTTTAACTAATTTTATAACTGCCTTTGGCTTGTGGCCTGCTTATTGATAAACAAACCTCATTTTAATAACCTTAATTGATATAAAAATATAACACTCATTTAACACAGCAGAAAACGAATAGTACATTATTTTTTTCAAAAATTAGTTAGGTGTGAGTCGGATTAGGACAAGGAAGGTAACGTAGCATCATAAAGAAATATCTGTATATTTAAAAGATGTTAAAACTCAAAGGTCGAGTAAAAATTCTAGAGAAACACTATTATGGGTTAGATTAATTATTACTTACTAAAAAGAAAAGGAACCTCAACGTCTAGCCTTTGCCTCGCTGTCAATCCGAAGCGATACAATACCGTTACAATGAATTTTACGTTGCAGTATCAAATATCATAGAAATAATACCGGACGGCTCGAATTGAGTCGACGTACGTATATTGATCCTTACACAAATATTTAAAATATTCACCACTTTAAATCAGTTGAAATTGTGATCACATTTTTCCATTTTTTTGAGTAAAAATAAAACAAAATCCTTTTTAGCACTCAATACGTTTTCACGTGGGTTGGGAAAATTTTAGCGTGGTCGAAAGATTTTTTTTTTACGTGCATAAATAGAAATTCATCATTTTTATGAAACAATGAATTTTACGAGGAATTTAAAAAATGAAATAAATTGAATAACGTGAACTACGAAATGCATTTTCAATAATATTTCAATGCGAATGGCATGCAGATTTTCATTGAAGCGTCCATATACTGAACAAATAGTTTTCATATATTTTCCAACACGTGTTTCTAGGGTTTTTGTAAGGTAACTTGAGAGTGTAGGCATCGTGATGTCGCAATTTCCGCTGCAAGTTGTTTAATGTCACTGCTGAATGTCTATCTGCACACGATTTTGTAGTTAACAGGGTGTTTCAGATGATTGTGATACTAAATAAATAAAACAGACTTCATTAAAGTGCACTAAACTAAAAGAAAAAAAACGTATTATCTTTAGGAATTATAGTTTGCTTACAAGAAAATTAGCTGTTAGGTAAGTCATTAAAACACACAAATATTGTAATTTTTATGTTGACGCCAGTCTAAACATTGTTTTTAATGAACAAAAATAATAAGAAATCTTTTACAGACCGCGTCAAATACTGCTTACTTTCAAATATAGTTAACTATAATAATTTAATAGGAAAGTTGTTTAATATTGTAAGTTTGTTTAAAACCTTAGCTAGTGCCGACATCAAAAATTACAATATTTGTATATCTATACTACTGTACTGTACTGTGTGTGTACTAAAGTCAAAGTCAAAGTCAAAATATTTTTTATTCAAATAGACTTCAAATAAGTACTTTTAAATCGTCAGTTTTTATACTACCACCGGTTCAAAACGCTATTTCTACGGGGAAGAATCCGGCAAGAAACCTCCGTAGTTGCTTTTTTCAAAATAATTACAACAATTTGTAAATAAAATACAGTTCTCTAATTGTAAAGCTAATTTTTCTATAACTAAGTTATATAAACCAAACTTTATATAATATTTAAGTCGATGACCAAGTCTATATTATAAAATAAAAATACTAAATTACATGAATTACAAATGATGCAATGAATGTTACTTATGAAATATGCGATCGAAAAATATTTATTAATAATGAAAATAGTGTAAATAGTAAGTTCATTTTAACCGCGGATCTTCAGTGCAATCTTTGCACTTCAACTGTCTATAAGATAAACCTGTGCAGGTACGTAAAATTACTTCCATATATCTTTATCCTCTACATAAACTGTAACGCAATCTAATCTCATCAAATACTCAAATAAAAGAAAAGAAAAGTAAAATACAAATAATTAAAAATTCGAAACAACAGTTTTTAAATGCATGCATTTGTATTAATAATAATTAATTCCTTTCATCCAAGTTCCATCTCCTGTTTTGCGTAATAGAGTATCAAACATGCAAACGTTTAAACTATAGTAATGAAATAGAATTCAGCTTCCATGTAACAGAAACTCCTCTATTAGAGAGATTTGAACGAAACTGAATACCTTGCACCAACCACCTGGTTCCATTTACCGTAATCGCTCTTTCAGTCTAACAAAGTTAAGTGTAAAACTTTTAATTTTGCAATACTAGAGTAAAAAGCGAAACGAATGGCAAACGGAGGTGACCTTTTTAAAGTGTAGGAAGTATTCTACTAAGTAATACTACATTCTACACCAATACAGTATTAAAGGGCTAACCAGTCAATATTTATTTCATAAATTAGATATTAAGTCGTCCGATACCATTTTTTAAAACTTGTTAGTGATGTCGTTTATGAGTTTGAACGGGCCTTAAATAAAGTCATTTTAAAATATTGGTACAACACTACTTTAAGCTTTTTATATTTGAGCAAAATTATATAAAATACCAAATAAAGTAAATAATTGATAAATCACCAGCCTAATATCATTTCATTAAAAACTTCTTTATCTACACGTATGTGTAACACCAAATAGGCTGGGAATGATTCACGAATTTATTCCGCACGCATTACACACGGAGTTATTAATTTCGCTGGTAATTCCGAACGTGTCTGGGCCCAGCAGAATGTGAATCCATTAATCTTCCGGCCTTGTATTGAGGGGTATCAAACACGAGCATTACCTACCCTACGAGAAATTACAGAATCTGTGGTTTCTTCACCGACTTAAATTTTCCGAAAGGCTCGGGTCAATTTTAAGAAAAAATAAATTCATTTGACAATTATAAGTGCTTTTTAAGTTAACGGAATACGGTTATTTTAATTTTGAATCAATAAGGCATTCGTACATTCTAATCCCGGGGGCGTCGGAACTTTCATTTGCAAGACGCAGTGTTTCGCTTTCCGGTCTTATATTTTGTATTTTAATATATGTAACCACACCATCATCTTCTGTGTACCATATCGTTGCTTAGTTCCTGTGACACAAGTTCTTACGATACTTACTGCAGGACTGGTTCAATGTGTGTGTCACCACACATGTGGTTTATTACTAATATTATGCTGTACAAATTAAGAAAGTCCAAACAGATTAGGGTCATCGATGGCTGTGTATGTGGAACATAGTTCCTATCAGATATTCGAACAGAACGGCTTACTAAGCCTAAACGCACATAATACTCCAGTGAGTACAGAGAACTGATAAACTAAACACAAAAGCGGTGAGTGTTCAGTAACTCCAGTCCAGTGAGTTAGAAGCTAGCTTCTACCAACGAGTTCGCCCGCGTAGTATTTGCCAAAGTTTGCTTTGTTCACAGTTAAAGTATTTTCAAAATAAAGGAGAGCTCATTTTAAAATCTAATGAGAAGGATTAAAGATTACCTTTACTATAAAATACAATAATAATAACCACATCACGACACACACATTGACTCATTCCTACATTAAGATTGAAGAATCTTATATATCAGGTGATAATCAACGATATGGTATAAACTTCATAGAATTCTATATCCAAGACCGGTAAGTGAAACAATGCGTTTGAAAAATAATATTCCGCCCATAGCCGTATATAGCATAAAACCATAATAGTTCTCTGCCACGTTTGAGTTTCGAACTTAAAACACAAAAAAAAATAGATTACTAGCCCTAGAAGGTTATTTCTTCATCATGCCAGTAGTAAAAATAAAGGCAAAGAAAATCTTATTGTTAAAGTGTTAAATTATATCAAAAATTATTAATTGTTAATTCGAGTTCGATAGGCGAGAGCTAAAAGCAATAAGCAAAATGTAGAATGTACAGGTGAATTCGAACTTGGAGATAAGACGAGACAGCACTTAGAAATTCTAAACCAAACCAGATGTTTCGTTAAAGCTCAAGCTGATATAATTATGAAGCAGTTTCACTTTGATGGCAAAAGCCAGCTAAGAGCTACACTACTGCCCCATCAAAATGTGCTTTTTGTAAAAATATCGATGGCTTTGGTCAAACTAGGCCACTTTTTTATGACCTCTGTGGCGCAGTGGTGTAAACAGCCGACTGTCACGCTAGAGGTTCTAGGTTCGTGTCCCGACACGGTGTAACTTTGTGTTATTTGTAAGACGATTTTTTTCGCTAACCGATCTTGGTGATGTAATCTTATCTATTTAGTTTATACTATATCGTTGCTTAGTTTCTGTGACACAAGATCTTACGATACTTACTACATAGCTGAGTCAATGTTTGTCGTGATGTGGTTTATTTTATGGCCACACATACCAACTTTTTAAGACAAGTCGGGTGATTCATGTATCGTCAAATTCTTTATAAAACCAATCATTTTAAAACGGTTAAGTATTTTAGTGTAGTGCTCATAAGTACAGTAAAGCACAATTATTTGCCAGCCTTTTTAATACAAAGAGTTGTTACTACAAGTTAATTTCCAGTTATCCGTTAACTGAATGTATTATCGTATTCTAACAACCGCCCCCGACCTCGTATTGACATTCACCTTTGCCATGAAATGGTGCAATGACAAATGGCAACTCGATACTGATGACGTCATCTAACGATGGCTTCATAGGAAAGTCGGAAACAGCAGGCCGTTTTAAAATTACTACTTTCACAATTTGTTATTATAGCGTTTAAAAATAGAACATCAAACGATCGGCGACGACTCAAACGAATGGAAGAATTCTTGAAATTCTGACTTTCTTCAATAAAAGACTTCGTATTAGCTTTTCTATTTTTGTTTGCTAACTCTATGCGTAGTTTTTACCTTCATGACCGTAATTCTAAACTGACACGTGTAATAATTCAAGGGATAGTTTCGGAAGTTGCAAACAAAGCTCATTCATGTGACATCCCACTTCGCGTAATAACCTTCTCCCCCTCTCGAATTTCAACCCACCTTTCAGATATCATTCCCAATAAATCATAAAGTTTTTACCTCAGGTAGAAACAATTCAGTTCAGCTATATTTAGATTGAATTATTGCCCCTTAAATTCCGAGTAATAAACTATTTATTGAAATGCATTACCATATTAGAGTACTAATCAATGAAAGCACAAAAGATTATTCTTTTTGCTGTGGTGTAATCGTTAAGAACGATATCATATTGACAGGCAGATACATTTGTTTTATTTTACCAGACCATTTTTAGTAGACTAATAGAGTTAACTGGAGTATCGATAGACTCACTCACTTTTTCACTTCACTTTTTTCAGAAAAGGTGCTTTTAACAACCGTTCAACACAAAACATTGGGTAAAAGAAACCCTTTAAACTATTTCTCTCCTAAAAACACACTGCGGAATAGTTAACTTTTCCAATACTGCACTTACGAGCTACTCTATAACTCTACATTCTAAATCTCACCCTAAACTTTTCACATAAGACTCATAATCGATTGATAGGTATATACTCATATCTGCCCTTAATATTTTCTTTTTTCAAAGCAACAGGCTTTTCTACCTGATGTTTTAGAGGTTAAGATCAAAATCCAGCGTTGTAGTAAGTAGTTTGGCATCCAACGTTGAAAAATATTTTACATGGGCTTATTTTTAAAGCATTTGAATGTCTCATTTATTGAAGAATATAGACACATGAACTAAGTAAAACATAACCTCACTGCAGCAATACAAAACAATTATATTTGTATGCTTAGGTTTGAACTCAGTACGAACAATCTTTCGTTCAATGAGCTTTTTACTGGCATCTCATCTCTTGTAGGGTCATAAGAGATTCATGAGACGTGTTGATGGAATATAGGAACAACGTGTCATGATATACGGCCTAAACGCTTCTTCCTTTTTCCGAGTCTGAATTCGTTGCGGATCAACAGCTAGTCCAGATACGTACCCTGTCCTTGAATAATTGCATCTAAAAGGAAGCCTTTGTTTATCCCGAATAACAGGAGTTGTAGTGGAGGTACGGAGTAGCGAGTGTTCCCTGAATCTGTAGTATTTTATATCTTTCTGCTTGTCTTGCACCTTAGCTATCTTAAAAACAGCTTCTAAGGATAAAAGTATGAGACGATAACGATTGTGATACCATCTCAACCCCTTGACCCTAATATCAAATGGAGGTATGCAAGGTGGACGTCTGAATTTCAGATGAGTTTATTTTGAGCTGTACCCTACGACAAAAATAACAAAGACCCCCAGTCGGTAGTGAAGAGGGTAAGGTCAATGGGATTATGAACACTGTTATTGAAATAATTTATTCGTTTTCAACATTCCCATAATGATACTTCTATAACAAGGGTTGTTGAAAGAAGATGTTGAAAAAATTTGATGACGTGCTCGGAGATTTTGGAAAAATAGACCCTAAGTCAAATAGTGAGGGTTTTATTTGCCCAGTGTTTAAGGTAGCTCATCGCTTGACATTGAAAAAATGTTGTATGATCTTCAACCAATTACATTTTTTTATTTCTTACCAACCATGTCCCTGAAGTTTATAATATCTGTCGATTCATAAATCGATTCAATCGATTTTATAGTTTTTAGTAAAAAAATTAAGACTTTTTTAACATTCCGTTTAAATTTTAAGAGTTTCATACTTGAAAGGTCTCAACGGGGCTGTATTTTTATGCTTCCGCTGTCCCTCCGCCAGTCATTCAGTCTGTCAGCAGAATGTATTTCATGAAATGTAGGCAGGCAGTTTAAGTTTAACAGAGTGCAAAAAGAGTGGATGCCTGCCGATGCATTCCCTGGTAAATATAACCTGGGGTGCTTTAAGGTAAGAGTGAATAGCATTCTCCTGGATAGGCATTTTGAGGAACATACCTATCCAGGAGAAGGCTATTCACTAGCGATGAAGTCTAAGGTGGTTTAGACTTCATCGCTGCTTAACATCAGGCGGGATTGAGGTCTAATGCTTGCCTTGTTCTTCATGAAAAAGTTGTCCTCATAGCATCATTCATACCACCGTACATGAAACATTTTTTGTTCGACCTTTACAAGGTTTTGTCTCTTGAATCCTGTAGTGTATGCAAGGTACGGAACCCTTCATGTGCGAGTCAGAATCGAACCGGCTTTTTAAAATGCTTTTACCGTAACAAATTATGGTCAAATAGTAAACATACTATGAACATTGCAGCAATTTACTTCACTTTTCATTTATGCGAGAAACCCCTCGGGAATAGTATGCAACTGTCCTCACTTTTCACTGTCGACTGTGATTTCGAATACGACTGACAGTTTATTAAGGGACTGCGAGAGAAAATATAGCGAAAACTACACTATAGTTAATGCTAAATGTATTGTTGTCCTGAATATTGTTGACAATCTATAAGTAGGTTATTCATAATAATTTTTACAAGAAGGTATTTAATAAATCCAACAAAAGTTGTTTTTATTTTTAAACGAATTACTTTTGAAGTTTATTCCATAATTATATTCTTTATCATAATATTATATAGCGTGTGTCGGTAATAGTTTGTTGCTAAATTACCGATGATTGTCTTATTTATTAATACATACCACTAGTCATCCTAATTTCACTGAAAACCGCCATAAAATGCTTAGAGAAAGCTCGTATGTCATAACTTAAAATATTTGCATACAAGTTCAAGGCATTTCTTACGCAACGTTCATTAACATTAATTTATTTAACGATAATTTACCTTCTGCCCTTTAGAGGGTTTAAGGTAAACAAATTACCTTCATTAAGTATTCTTTTGTAAATGTTTAATACACTGCACTTTGACCGAGAAATTCAATTTATCAAAGCCTTTTTGTTCCATACCGTTTCCATTATTGTATTAAAACGATACGAAAATATATTTCTGTTTCATTTATATTGGGATTCGTGTTAAACCCTGGGTTTTATGTTTTATTACTTTGTTATATTATACAAATTACTATTGTTTTATTAAAAAGACCGTCAAGTGCGAGTCGGACTCGCGCATCGTGGGTTCCGTATCAGATTGTATTAACTTAAAATTACATCTGGACTCAATATCTTCTATATCTTATATATGAACAAGAAAAACATGAATAATGACATAAACAATATCCACAATAAATAACCTTGAGTTTGCTTAGTAAAGAGGTTTCTCATACTTTAATAATATGCATGTACATGTGAAATACACAACCATAGCCGAACCTTCTTCTGGAATATTCGTAGCAGTATGAATACACTTCACAAAATTAATTTTCAAATCCGCATCAAAATTCATCAGATATTGACAGTTGTGCGAATCTACAGATGGTTACGGTGGACGACTCCAGTTATCAAACTGTATTGATTTCCAATGTCACATAATAGATTGGACTTAATTGTACCATCCATGTGAAATCTGGTTCTGATAAATGGTTACGAAAACGACAATTCAATTCTGTATTCGTAACTGGTTATCAAGCAAGAAAAAAAATCCACGTTAGTTATCATAGATCAGTTACGAATGTGGACTAAAGGATATTCTCGCTTTTTTTGTTGTAGTAATTTGTATTTTGAACTCCCCACTAACATCCATGCAATTGCTGCGCAGCGTGTAGCAGCATCTGATGTTTGCATGTAATTTTATTTGGAAGGTGTTGGCGATATGGGTTGGTCATGAATGAGATACAAGCAAGTATAAACGTCTGGTGTATCATTGTATATGATACTTGTGTAAACTTTAATTCGTGATTTTATTAGAAAAAATACTTACAATTGCTTTAAGCCATTGTTACTGATAATATTTCCAATGAATAAAGATTTAGTTTTTGCGCTCCACTCTTCTGGCGCGAAAGCCGAGATATACGAATTTAATTTGTTTCGCGCATTTGCATTCGCGCTTCGCGTCGTTCCGACATCGGTGTCGGTTTTTATCCCGCGACAAAGGATTCGCATTTAATTTACAGTGCGCGAACGCATCTACACTAAAAGCTTCCTGGCGTGAATTCACAATAAGAATCGCGAACGAGGGTAGAGCTCTCTTCATCAGCGAACAGCCAGAACAAAAATTTGGCAGAAAATACTTTTTTTTTTTTTTAAAGATAAACGTTTGTATAATGATTAAAAATTGCACAACCAACTATTTCCATCCCACGTACCTACAGCATTTTGTTTTTGTAACAGACTTCAAGGAGCTCGGTAAAGAATTTCCAAAAAGAAAATACCTCAAAGGTTTAATTATAAAACTATTTAGCCGTGTTTTGTCTAAAGAAATAGGTTGTGAAAGGTTTCGTGTTAAAATTAAGGTATCTTTTGAGAAAATATCGTTTTATGTTCGAGATGTTTTCGAATACTTTTGGTGTAGGCTACAAATGGCTAGACTGGATCTAAAAATGGAATACAAAAGATAATTAAGGGCATGATGTATTAAGATATTTAGTTACCCCTGAACGTGTATTGTAGGTATGCGCCATGTTTTTTCATGATACCTTTTGATAGAGACTTTAAAAAGTCTGGTGTATTTTACAATGAACGTAGAATAAGAGGACGTGGTAGCTCAGTTTGTTACGTGCCCTGGTTAATCGAGTGACTCGATAAGTTGGGGGTTCGAGTCTCGGGTTGCCGTAAGTTGTAGTTGCCTTAGCAACAGATTCGCATAATATCACATAGGGCTCAACCTACAGAATGCGTGTTTAACACCTCTGGCAACCCGAGGGATTACGGGAAGAGTTTATGTTAAAATATTTACAATTAAAAATTTAATTCAATATAAAATCGTGAATCTTTCGACTTATATATCATCTGTTTCTGGAGTTCCCATTGAATTCGATTGAAGTTAAATCAGCGTTTGTTTCAAACTATTAATAAGTAAGAACCTCGCTTTGTTCTGATTAAATTCCATTCCCAAGAGGGGCGGTGATATGTCCGGACATCATTTCGCATCATCGCTAGGCAACATTTTCATTTTCATCGGAGGCTTTTGCCGACCTTTTTAATGGTGAATGAATCCGCCACCTAATATACAAACCAGTCAAGTATGACTCGGAATAGAAAAAGGGTTCCGTATCATTCTTCAAGATTTCATACAATATGCCATAAGAACGCAGATAAAACACACAAAACTCGTCTCTTGTTTGGGGCCCCCTTTAATTTTAACTTCATAAATTTTTGCTATAAAACAAATTAAAAAATGTTTTGATTCAAACAGACTTAAGTGCTTTCAAATCGTCAATTTCCTTTTTTTGCATTTCCAACGTAAATAAGAAACCTCCGTAGTTGCATTTTTCAAAAATTTACAAGTCATTCATTGGGTACATGTGAGAACATTTGGGTTTTCTAATTATTTTTGTACAATTTGAAGCTGACCTTCATATAAAACAAATTACAATAATACCTCATTTTAAGTCTACTAACATTGTATTTAATTGCATGAAACTTAGGGGATGAAACGAATTTAATATACAGAATAATGTGATCAAAAAGTTATATAATATTGTGATCAAGTGAGCCAGCCCGCATTTTAGTGGCAAATTTCAACTCTACCTGTTTCGGTTCATGGGAAACAGTCAGCTGATAGACGGACGGACAGTGAAAGCTTATTACTTGAGTTTGTTAGCACCGTTAGCGTAACCCTAAAAATAAATATTAACAATCATGCTTTAGTGGGATTAAGAACATTTTAGAGAAAAAGAACTGTGAAAGGGCAATTTATCTTCATTTTGGTATAACAACTAAATGGAAACCACTCAGTGTAGGGCTTTTTAAAATCAGAGAACGTTCCTCTAATTTATGGCGCACGCGCCATCGGTACGTTTGTTTAGATAATAATTCTTCTTCTTATACCACAAGACATGACAACTGGAAGAGAGGGATGGAAACACCGACATCCAATTTGTCGGAGCGAGACGAAAAATACAAATTAACGTTGGCAAAAATGATGGTAATCTGTCTTTCCCTAGCAGTTGAGTCATAATTCACAGGCGTTGTGGTTAGTAAGAAGATAGTATCAAAGATATATGGTTATCCCACTTAATGGTATATTTACACAAGCAAAGTAAGTGGTTTCTGAACGTTTCTTTCACGTACTAATGGTAGTTGGAGGTATTGCTTGAAAAAAATTAATTATAGTATATTTTGTATTACGACTAAACCAGTAAATTAATACCCATTACATGTGCTTGATAGTTACATGTAAATCACAATTGATTCATTTCATTTATTGTATTTTTTTCTTAAGTATCACACACAAATAAACCTTTCGGAATAAATCTTTGAAACCTACAACATTATTAATTCTCAATTTAAAATCCAACCCAAAATAATTCAACAGAAATAAACTTTAACAATGATGTTTTAATCGAATCGTTTAAAGATTTAACTGCAAACGAATGCCTCTCTTAAAACGAATTATTTTGATTAAAAATGGAATCAGAATCTGCGTAATCAATACGTAATTTGCTTTCACTATAATTATCAGTTTAAATGTATTTTATGCTCCGTTTAAATCGTTTGACTTTTTGCCGAAAATCGTCAGAAAGTTGGTTTTTCATGTCCAAACGAAACAAACTACACAATTTTCCCTGCTGTTCAATCTACAGGGCTTCTTACTGGGAACTGTATAGCCAGCATAAACGAATTAGAAAAAAAGATTTACGACACAGTCAAGCGGAAAAGCGCTTTGTCTGATATTTTTTCAGATACCTAAACAACGTATTGAACATAGAAATTCTTCCCAAGATGATAAAAATATTACAACGCACAAGTCTCTGGAACACAATGTAAGGAGATTGTAACAAAAGTTACCGATAAAATACATTGTTTTGACAACGTAAGTAGCATGTTTTAAGGGTTTTTAAATTGCATATTATTCTTTATTGGTATAATACAAACAAAAATGTGTTGTTTATCTATTTTTAACTCTCGACGCAAAAACGGGGGAGTTATAAGTTAACTTTACAAGGTGTCTGTCTGCGCCATCATAACTCTCGAACGAATGAAGCGATTTTGTTTTTTTTTTGTATGAAAGGTGACTAAATTGAACGTGTTCTTAGCTACGTTTGATCGATATCCGTTTCTTTATTCAAAAGTTATGGAGTTTGAACAATCGAATGTACACAAATGTCCAATCGGGGTTTTAAAAATTTGTAATTAAAGTTTTTTTACCAGACCAAGACAGAAGGAGGGTATGTTTTTTGACGGGTATTTATGCTCACTACAGTGATTGTCTTTAATTGATTTTGCACCTTATCTTTTTTTCGTGGCGGAAATTTTCACCAAGATACTTCCTTGCATGAGAATATATTTTTTTTTATCACACCCGCCACTCTGTCCCACCACTGCAACTCCTGTTCACCAGGATCAACAGTGGCGTCCTTTGAATAATCAACGAATCATACAGCTGTGCAATGACGCACAGGTTGTGCCCGGACACCCTACCGGCTGTCTTGGGACCCGCAACTAACTTAATCAGAAAAAAAAGGAGTTAGTAAGAAAACGGTTCCATACTTCCCTCCCAAGACAAACAAAGACAGCAATGGAAATGGCCCAGAGGCCAAAAGCTAAAGGGATCTACGGTCAGGAGACGCCTGACTGTCAAAACACCACTAACTAACAGGAGATAAATTAAATACTAACCTAAATCTTACACCAGTAATATTGGTGACATAACTTTTTTAAGGCAAAATATAGTTATGTGAGGTTCTTTAAATTAATGTACTCTCAAACGTCCTCGGTAGCCATCCTCGATCAAATCAAAGAACTCTTCGATGGTACGCACTTTAACCTGCTTCAAGTAAAACCAAATCATAGCCATTGTTTCTATTGACATTTCTGAATACAAATTTTAAAGGAAAATCTAATGAAATCAATAAAACGAGTAGGTCGTATTACGTTACCTTCAATAAGGGATAAAAATAGAACACATTGTTCTTGGAGGTTTTGATGTTTGTTAATATTAATTAATGCTTTCCGTTCGTCACTAACTACTGCTTCTAAGAAAGGATCAAAATAAATCAAGTACAAAATGTATTTAAAATAAATTACAAAAACCAACTTTCAACCGAAAATAACTTAATGATTTAATTTTTAAGTCCAAGGTTCAATGTCAGTGATATCAAAATGGGTTTCTTTGCAGAAATAGCATACGCATAAGTAAATTAATAAATATTTCATATGAATAAGTAGTATAGCATACATTCAAATACAATAGAATTGAAAACATCATCTTTTTTATTTATTTCATTAAAACTAACCCACAAATTAAACCAATATGTTGTAGGAAATCATATGAAAAATAAAAAGGAGTCACATCTAATATATTTATAAAATTAAATATAACCTACTCGCCTACTGATATAGAAAACTATAACTTACAGAAAATTTTTGGAATGTTTTATAGGGACTAGAAAGCGAAATTTAGGGAGTGAATTTACGAATGTCACGAGTAAATGTATTTTTGTAAAACTTGTCTATCGACGTAGAAATCGAACACAGATTATTTGATTGTACATTCACTTATCTCTAAGGACAATCAGATATACAAAAACATTATCGACCCATGTATTGTTATGAATGGCTTGTTAACACAAATATAAATTAATTTTAATAGCTACCGTGGATGTTTTCTATAAATTTCAATAGTTTATCTAAATTAAATATTCAATAGTGTATTCATATATATATTAGGGTGATTCAAAAAAAAAGATTTTTTTTTTCGTTTGGTACTCTGAAAAATAGGTTCCTAGACACCTCTAAGAAAGCCTCTCCAAGCATGAGTTCTTAATTGTAACGGGAAGGTCCTCCTTCTTACAGTTTTCTATTTTTTCTTATTATCAGATAGAAAAATTTATATCTCGCTTCCAACTACTTGAAAAAATATCTTGTTCCTTAGATTTTGTAGGAAATTGAATGCTCTACAAAAAAGGTCTCTTACGATTTTTTCGTAAACCCAACCGTTTAAAAGATATTAACGGTTAAAGTTTGATTATTTTTGGGATTTTTTTTATTTCTTATGAGTTTTGTAACTCAATGAAAAAAAATCATTATGAATCATGAAACTCATAGTTTTGTAGGAAATTTACTGCTCTATAAAAATGGTCTCTTATGATTTTTCGATCAAGTTGAGCGTTTACGAGATATTCATCGTCAAACATCAATGCATATCAATTTTTCTAGTTTTTGATCAATAATTCGAAAAAAATTAATTTATTCTGTGAGTTTCAAGGAAATTTAGACAAATTTGAGTTTTTATTATAAAAGCAACTCCTATAGATGTTTTCTGTTCAAAAATTCATTTTTATTCTAATAATATATTTTTTTAATTTTATCTTTAATAATTTAAAATCTTAATCGCGTTGTCATTTATTATTATGAAATTTGTTCAGTGCGTATTTTTAAATTGTTTTTCACAAAATATACATAAAATTTTCGTTCGAGGGGATTTTTGAGTATTTTTATTCATAATGATTTTTTTTCATTGAGTTATAAAATTCATAAGAAATAAAAAAAAATCCCAAAAATAATCAAACTTTAACCGTTAATATCTTTTAAACGGTTGGGTTTTTGTAGAGCATTCAATTTCCTACAAAATCTAAGGAACAAGATATTTTTTCAAGTAGTTGGAAGCGAGATATAAATTTTTCTATCTGATAATAAGAAAAAATATAAAACTGTAAGAAGGAGGACCTTCCCGTTACAATTAAGAACTCATGCTTGGAGAGGCTTTCTTAGAGGTGTCTAGGAACCTATTTTTCAGAGTACCAAACGAAAAAAAAAAAATCTTTTTTTTTGAATCACCCTAATATATATATATATATATGTCGGAGCATCAGATGGCTCGATAGTGTGGTCTGGGATACGGTCATCCATTGTGGATGGAGAGAAATTTGAATAAAATCTCTGGCGAATCGTTTAAGAATCACTCACTATAATTTTTAACAAACATTCAAATAAACAAAATAAAAACTCTACTAAGGCACACGTTGACTATAGTATATGATTATAACCACAGCACATAGAAATATTTACGGATCGCCAGAATAAAAGTGGATTTAAAATGGAGAGCCAACAGGTTAGCACGCATGCACCTTCGCCGGTAGCGAAAACAAGAATGACATTACAACTGTCAATTATCCCTGCGTTGGCGCCACCATACTACCCAGTTTGGTGTATCCCGCTCTCCATTTAAGTTCCCTTAAATTATTTTCTAAAATGCAGAGTGTGTACCATTGCCAACCATAAACCTTGATGGCTTAAGTTTCAACAACAACAATTCTTGTAAAACGCTGCCTAAAAACTAACTTATAAACCAACAGTATAAAAATTTTGAACAACAATTTTATTACATTGATTACGTCAAAATAGAGGAAGAAGAAGGTGGTGTACATGTGTGATTGTGTGTGCGTTTATATAAAAAACACACACAAAGTTACTTATTTTTTATCTTGAAACTATATGATAGGTATTTAAGTCGGGAATTACTACTTGTTTACCCTATTCAAAGTTAAATAAAAGCTTGATTTTATATAAAACCGAAACACTCCATCCACAAGAACCTTAATTAATAAGTTAGCCTTTTGGTTCCTAGAAATACCGAGATTAATTTCAAATCACTCCTATAGCCTTTAATTAAGTAAGAGCTTTGTTTATTTTATTCATTTTATTAACACTGTAAAGACAACTAAGGCTGCGTCTTGTAACAGACACAAGCCACTAGTGATTAATATTTGTTCGTGTAAATCGGTCATCAAAATTAGCAACCAGTGCCTGTGTCTAGTTTCCGCTACCGGACACAGGAACTACGCTAGTGTCGTGTCGTGCTGAGCTACTCCTGGTAATGTGCCGTGTCAGCAAAAAAGGTGCACATCAAGACGCGTATTTGCGCGGCACCTGAGGAAGTATGCCCGTTTTAATCTACTACTACGGTGAAGCCAAAAAAGCAAACATTAAGTGACGATGTAACCTAATTTTACACGAGATTAAAAGTGACAATGTTGCCGTAATTGGAACATGCTTTTGTTTTGTTAGTAATAATTAATATCAACAAAACTACACACACATTGACTCAGCCCTGCACCGCACGATAAACACGATACAGGTAATCTTGTATAATGTGTGTATATTACAATAATTGTGATGTATATTGGATCGTTCGAACGTTTATTAATTTAAACAACACAATTTTAAAGATTTTTTTGATTTCTTAAACAATTATTTTAAATAAATCCCTAAATGCTGTTCTAAACATAGATACTTCCTTATAGATGGAAAGACGGACAAAACAATTTCGCTTAGTTGCTGTCTACTTGCGGAACCGCTAAAACAGATATCTCCGTAAAGTGCTTTTTAGCACGCTACGATAAATACGACGCAATATGTGCTACGGGCTACGGCGTAGTAGATACTACGGGTTATAGTTTTAAGTTTTTATTTATATACTTTGTATGCAAATTACAGAGGATGCACTACTTTTACTACCGCAGTTCAGATTCATTTGACTGACTGACTGTTCTGTCAAATTTTACAATAAAACTTCCAGTGAACACAAATTTGATTAATGACATATTCAACTCGCCAATTTGCTTCATCAATTTACATACAAGCTGAAATCTCAAAGTTTTCCTATTTGAGGATAAATAAAAAAAACAGTCCTATTTTTAATACTACTTAGTCAGCTGAATTTTTTACCAGCTAGCTTAACAAGCAACTGACTGTCTTATACTCAATCCTAAAAGCCCTAAAACAACAAAACCAAGGCTGATGTTTCACACAATATCGAATATTTGGTTGTAATACTTGTATTTGAACTAAATAAAATTGAAAACTAGTTTGGCTTTCTTTATATAATACTTACAGTACAACATAAGGATGTACAATTAATTTATAAAAACTTAAATTCGTAGTTTCACCAAAATAGAAGGACATTGGTACCCAAAATAAGATTCAACTTGTGGTATGGGTAACAAAAGTCTCTCAATAGTTATTTCAAAAACTATTTTATTATATCCCAATATTTCTTCAATCGGAAACCACTTCGTTCGCACTGATACACTCTCACACTACACTCAGCCGGATATTTAATTGGATTGTTAGCTTTGTTGATAAAGCAAACAAAATAAGCAAACAGCGGTGCATAGTGCTGTTGGATGTGGCTGCATCGAGTGCCCCGCACTGTAAAGGTCGAGCGTTCTTGTGAAAATAAACCACCTACGTACTAAATGTAGGTAACGAGATAGCTCATCTTGAAGTCGGAAACGGGAC
The DNA here is from genome assembly GCA_949316135.1 of Choreutis nemorana. Classification (NCBI taxonomy): domain Eukaryota; kingdom Metazoa; phylum Arthropoda; class Insecta; order Lepidoptera; family Choreutidae; genus Choreutis; species Choreutis nemorana. Next base: position 3,324,739 of record OX438597.1, on the reverse strand, counting down.
GTCAATATCTCTATGGATGGTAGAGGTTAAGGAATATTATCTCTGTGTATAGAAAATTTTGGTGACGATCCAAACGTTGTTAAAATAGGAAAGAGTAATAAACAGGGACAGGAAAGATTTTATATTAGCACTCGTTTCGAAATCAAACTTAGAATAAGCTTGCAAATGACATGACATAACTATAAAAATTAATATTAACATTATCGATAATAACAACTGAAGTTACTGGTTTTTATTTCAATTCAATATTTTTCTCTTTTCCGAACGGATACCACTTTTTAAATAGTAAAAAAATCTTGCAACGGTAACGCTACTGTGGGGAGATTGGGACTTAAAGCTTGCTGTGTTCAATTGGACCTTTTACTGATCAACTTTATACATAAGTGCTCCTTACCTTCTGCCATAGTCTTTAATTTTGCCTTTTAGCGATACGTTATCGAAAAGTTAGGTGGATTCCCCTTGGCCCCGAATATTCGAAAATTTTACATGTTTATCCATAGTCAAATAATAAAAAAAATTGTTTTCGTTATCTCCATACTCTGTCTCCATTTTATATAAGAAAAGGAGACAACGTGAAGGAAATTTAATCACGTCCCGCTGTCTCCGCAACGAGGACGCGTTCAATGTGGACAGCAGGAATACAAAGATTAAGAACCACCGGAATAAAGCATTTACTTTACAAAACATCGAGATGATCTTGTATCATGATCCGAACAAAACTATCTACGAATACAACTTGATTCTCTGTTGCCTTACAGAATTATATTACAAGAAAATACTCGAAGCTTACAATAATGAAAAAAGAAAACACCGCATGCCAGTTCATGATTTGACGAATTGACATGTAACCCATTTTTTATCATGAGTATATAATCATGACATTGTAAATAGCTAGTTACGATTCATAATTTTTTGTTAGGTTATTATTTTATAAACTAACAATACTCACAACCTGACTGTGACTTTTATCTACCAGGACCCGGTTTAAATAGCATCCAGTCCAATATTTGTGATGTACAAACGAGGAAGGCTGCTTTGAGGTCTTGCAAGTTTTCAAAGTACTTAATATAGTTAAATTTGACGTAGGTAAGCCCACCGTAAATAAATTAGTCTGGTATAATATTCTTAGGTCGAGCCTCAAAGGCTTAGTTTGGAACTAATGCAATTATTAGTGTTATCCCAAGTAAATTAAGATTGCATGACGTTTATTACATTACCTACGGATATTATATGACTGACAAGCATAAAAAACGGATATACCTACTTATCGAAATGAACTAAAAACATTAACTTTGATAGGAATTTGAAGCAGTAATTTTTTATTTACTCAAATTCAACCCCAAAGCGAAAATAGGAAATGGAAGTTCGTTAGGTAGTTCAACCGAAAATGAGGTGGGCCAAATAGTTATATGCGAGAATGGTACTATGATTAAGGTAAAGTTCCGACTCACGAAGACGGTTTAACTAAGGTTGTAATGTCAAGCGTGTAAATGCACACCGCTAAGTGTGCGTCAACTCGAGTTCTTCCAGTAAACAGGTTACACACACTAGAACAATGTGCATATAGATGTCTAATCACAAATACAGACGTACGGTCTTCGTAAGATAGAAACAAGTGAGATGAAATTACTGTAACAATGTACTGCCTTGTTAATGAAGTGAATGGCTCCATTGTTCAGGTGGACATTGTTTGTCCTTTATTGTCCACTGAAATGACAGGATAAGTCAGAGTAATGACTTAACTATTGATGAACGTTAAAACTGAATCTCCATTAAGACTAAGCATTTAGACCATTGTTTTAGGGTTTCATACCTAAGGGTACCCTTGGATTTATAATGAAGCCTCTGCCGTCCGTTTGTCTGTTAGCCACCTGCTCCTCATTAATCGTTATAGGTAGAAAGTTGTTTAAACAGACTAGGTATGTATTCGTAAAAAACCGGTCAAGAAGAAGGTGATAAGTTTTAGGGAAAATGCTTTTTCATATCTTTTAGACAAAGGAATCGTCGAGATATTTATAATGACTATAGAGATATATATACAGAAAGAACCTAAAAAAAGATGATTTGCATGTACGTCAGACCGCTAGTAAATTCTTCAAGACTAAAGAAATATATTTTTATACAATAAATGCAAAAAATAAGCGACTGAAGTACCATCTTAATTTAAATTTCACTCAAATTAAAATACTTCATACTCTTTTCCCGCCGTGACACTAAAAACAATTAATTGACGTTTGTATTTGGTACATACTGTAAAAAATTATTAAAAAAATAAGTAGTAAATATTTACGCATTGTTTCGAAAAATATTAAAAACACATTAGATGCCGCCAAAGAAACGAATAAGTTTCGTCTTAGGGTTATTAAAGGTTAATATTCCACAGTCAAATGCTTATTAAAAGCGAAAATCATGAAAGATAAAGGTAAACTTTGAAAACATTTAAGTAGGAGGCTTTCGCCGAAACTACTCAACTGATTTTAGAAATTCATACACCAACATTTAGAGTAAACTTTGAGACGTTTGATTCATATTATTGAAAAATAATACCATGAATTAATAAGAAGTAGCGGGCAAAAGCTAGTTTTCTACCTAAAAAAAATTATGAACCCTTTCCTTTTTCCACATCTTATCGCACCCACATAGGTTTATTTTATCTTATTGCCCTTCCAGCGATAGTGGCTTTAATTTATATAAAGTGTCCCCTTCACAATGAAGGGTAAAGCCTTTAGGCTGTCCTATATTGGATGTCACATAAGCCTCATATGAGGTACTTATATGCCGTAGTCATTTGTCATAATAAATCTTTTATATCGTATTGTATGTGATATCCATATGTAAATACATATTTATTATTTATCCATTTCCATTAAGTGAGATCAGTTAGCGTTTATTGATTACTCGAAAGCGTTCGATTCTATAACACACGCAGCGCTTTGGAAAGCTCTCAAACAACAAGGCATCGAAGCTAAATACCTAGATTTATTACAAATTATCTACAAAAAAAGTAAGGCGGCAGTTAGACTGGAAAAAGTAGGAGATTCATTCGAACTCAAGAGAGGAGTCCGGAAAGGTGACCCGATCTCACCTAATCTATTTACGGCACTGCTTGAGTATATATTTACCAAACTTAACTGGGTAAAGATCGGCATAAAAATCAATGGAGAGTACCTTAATCACCTACGATTCGCCGACGACATAGTTTTGATAAGCGAAAACCACGATGAACTTTATTACATGCTAAGAACACTAGACGAACAAAGCAAAGAATGTGATCTTGAAATGAATGCAAGTAAAACATGCATTATGACGAACAGTATAGAAAAACATACCGCAATCCAATTTCAAATTTTCAACTATGTAAGTCAATACATCTATCTCGGACATCGAATATCTTTCAACGATCTTACTTCTAACGAAGTAGAAAGAAGAATAAAGCTTGCTTGGAACAAATATTGGTCCATGAAACACATTTTTAAGTCAAAAATTCCTGTAAAACTTAAAAAGATAGCGATGGAAAATACCATATTTCCGACTCTACTCTATGGGTGCCAGACATGGGCACTTACGAAGAATACTGTCCACAAACTACAAGTTTTCCAAAGAACGGCAGAGAGAAGCATGCTTGGACTCCGACTGCTGGTTCGACAAAGAAATGAGACAATACGTCAAAGAACCAAACTGATCGACGCAGCAGAACAGGCTTGCACACTGAAATGGCGATGGGCTGGTCATGTGGCCCGCGCTGAGGACGGGCGCTGGAGCGAACGCGTACTGCACTGGTGGCCGCGCGAGCACCGCCGGCCGCGCGGGCGACCGAGCGCGCGAAGGCGCGAGCGATGACATCGTCGCCGTCGCCTCGTCTACCTGGACGCGACTGGCCCTCGACAGGGCGCGATGGAAGCAGCTAGAGGAGGCCTTTACCCGAAAATGGGTAGTAATAAACAATCAGTGAGTGAATAATGTGAATGAATTAAACTATACTAAAATAATTAAAGGTAATTTTCTAGAATTTATTAATAAATAAAATTTAAATTATTGTAATGTTTTTTGGGAAATAAATGCTTAATAATAATAATGATAATAATAATAAAGTGAAGACTAAAAATTGAATGGAATGTTTGTTATTTTGTTCTTCGTTTTTCAAAGTTCTAATCTAAGAACACATTATGCTCTTTTACCCGACTACACCAAAGGCAAAAGAGGAGGGTCACGTATGCAAGTATATGTGTATGTAAATAGGTTTGTTCTTTTGCTGCTTAATAATTATTCAACGGTTGAACCGATGTCGATGAATGATATGTCTATAGGTAAGTTTTTATTTTGATCTATAAATTAGCAAACACAAACTCTCTTGATTATTAAACCATTTTTAGAAACGCTAAAAATGTGATAATGATCATATCTAAAATTTATAACATAACGTACCATAAACTCACGCCGTTATCCCTAGAGAGGGGTTGGCAGAGGTGTTAGACACCACATTTCGCAAGTTTATGTTGAGTTCCAGTGTGAATGGTTGCGAATCTGTCGCCGCTATCCGGACACAATGAGGACCATGGCTGCTACAATTTACTACAACTCGAGACTCAAACCCTCATCCTGTCGGATCGGGTCGGTCGGTTAACCAAGGCAATTAACAAACAGAGATCTAAAAATTTCAAGTTGATCAATAATTTTAATTTACTAACAATCCTACAATTATGATTTTTTAACTTATTTATTTATTGAGAATCGACAAACAGTTACAAAAAAAGGCCCACAAATTAATTTTACATTTATAACATAAAACATATTTGCAACCAACAACGTCAACCACGGATTTTATTTTAAAACACTATTAAGAATGTTTTATGTCCAGTGTTGACATTTTCACCTTCGTTGCTACGTTTTAAACTATGATAGTATCGTCGATACTATTTTGGAGGTGACCTTTCAGCTAAAACTAAATTTAATTCAAGAAAACAGTTAGACGTCTCCATTCAAAAGTGATTGAATACTTACTATGTAGTATGTTATCCTAACAAGTAGATATCCAATCAGAATTATTGAGAATCGATAAAATAATTATCATTAAAACTTTTCAGAAAGTTACCGAATCTAAACAAATTCTATAAATAGATTTGTAAATTTATATGTAGAAATTAATATTTGATACTTCTCATCCGATTTCATAAATTACTTTATCAATATTTAAAATGGAGTTTCATAATGGAAATAACTGTAACATAATCCCTATATTGTCAGATCTTTCTGTTGTTTATTTTATAATTCGAAACGTTCGTTAGGATAAGGATATCTCAAAATACAAGCCCATAGCAAAGCACAACCCAAAGGTCGTGAATCTACCAGCAAAGTGACATTTTATAAGAATGTATGTAAAAACAATCATTTGGCCAGCCAGATGAAAATCAATCTTCATATTTCTGCCGTAAAAGCAGAAGTGCTTCGAAAGATTGGATAGTCAGTGTAATAACCAGCACGAGAGGTATAATATTATTACCTCTACATGGGCAACGTATCAATAGGCGGCAGCATCATTTTCCATTGGAAGAACCGTCTGCTATTTGCCCATGTTGATTCGAAAAAAGATTTGCGGTAAAATCCATAAATTACTTATTGTTTTGTTATAATAAGTTAATTAATACAAACTAACGTTGGTATTAAGTTGGGTAATCTACATACAAGGATTAATTTAAGTCAGTATTATTCAAATATACCTAACGATATTTCAACCGCTCGCGTAAAATAAAACAACTAATAGCATGAATACATTACTCGTTGGTACACGTCACCGCAACTTCGAAGCTTACGTGAATAAGTATTGTACGTGGGTCTTTGCGAATATTTGAATCATCAAATGACGATAAAGTTTTATCTGCTTAATAAAAAAAAATCCACGCTTTTAGTTCTGAGATCTTATCATTCATAGTTTATTTAATAGTGGGAGAGCTCAGCCCACTTGATGTTATTAAGTAAGTGGGTGAAATATTGTAACAGTAAAGTTAGTTTAATATATTTTTATAGTTGAAACTCCTGTCGTTTTAAGGAAAATCTCTGCAAATTATTTTTCATTAGTTTTGTTGATTTTTTATACAAGGTAAACAAACATACAGCTATCGTAAAAATTGAAACCCTTGCACAATGGTTTTTACATTACAAGTTTTTGCCTCTGGGCCGATTCCATTTCTGTCTCCACTTTGCTAGGGGGAAAGACTAAAACCGCTTTCTTACTAACTCCTACTTTTTCTGATTAAGTTTGTTGCGGGTCCCAAGACAGCCGATAGAGTGTCCGGGCACAGCCTGTGCGTCATTGCACAGCTGTATAATTCGTTGATTATTTGATCAAAGGATGGTACTGCTGATCCTGGTTAACAGGAGTTGCAGTTGTGGGAAAGAATGGTGGTTGTGCCCCAAAAAATCCAAAAGTTTTTCCCAGGACAAAATACTGTGGACACGAATTATAATTTTTTAAACCTATATCTAAAGTCTGACACTCGATGTAGGTTTTCTATTAACTTGTCACGAGTTTCCGTTTATCGTTTTATGGAGAATCGTTCCTAGAATATCATGCGTAAGCTACGAGTATATATATTTTTTAACCAATACAAAAGTTTTTACTCCACTTTGTAACACTCAAGCATTTAGCTTATCTTATGTGTATGTATACTAACCTAAAAATAAATATTATTTTATCACAAATTTGTGTAGAAATGTAACATTTAAAAATTACAAAGCATAAACATTTTTTTTCATAAATAACATTTTTTTCAGGCACATGCCCGTAGCCTCAGATCACTAACGTAGTGTAACGTGAGCCGTGTTATATTTTTTCCACCTATCTAAATTCAGAGTCTATCCATCAAGTGAAACATGCTCCAGAGCCTCATGACAAATTGCTGTGTTTCCCACCTTTTTTTTCACTTTGGATAAATCATACCAATTTATTACGCTCTGCTTTTACGTAAATGTAACACCCAATTACTGGAGCGCCGTAAGTGCTTTTTTCTAACTTTTCCCATTCGTTTTTTTTGCGTGTTTTAAGGTTTAAAAGTTTTATGTTTGTCTTGCCTCTTAAATATACTTATATCAGAGTTTCAATTACTTCACAAAAAATATAAATAATACATCAATTGTTTTCGTACCTTACATCCATTGGCAATGCCAGAGTCGTAAATAATCACAACACGATCCAATTCTGTCCAATTTTAATTTAAGTATCGTACTTTTAACTGCCTACGCAAAATTCAACTTTCTCACTTAAAATTCTCAACCAGTTTTCAACACAACACTACTCCAACCAAACATAGACAAGGATTTTAAATTTGACGTCGGTTTAAAATTAGAATAGTGGTATTCGAATGAAAGTTTTGTTTTTTTTTTCTGCGTCAACGGCAACGTGCGGCAGGCTTGGCGTCCGCCGCCGAATGCCTTTGCCGACCTACCTGTTGTGAACGAAAGCTTAGGGCGCGTCTTCACTGTGTATCAAGTCATTGATAATATTTTACGGACTTTCGTTTAATATTGGACCTATCAATTAGTAGCTTTAACTACGAATGAAGGAGATATAGAAAGGAAGTACATTGGTATTATAAATGTAAGCTACACTTTAAATACTTAAAAATCTTTCGTATCCAAATGAAACGACATTTCAATTTTATTTTAGAAGGTGACGCAGTAGATTTCTATTTGTAAGCTGTATCTAAAACTGGTTAGAGTGCAATCGATTTTAATCAAATTAAATTATTGATTCGGTACGAATAAAACAAAGAAAATAACTTACATTAATATTCATAAATGTTTCATTTAATACAAAAAAAGCTTTTTTCTTCACCTTTTTATGCAGAACTATGATAACTGCACATTTTTTTTTACTTTAAAATCAGAACCAATAAATGATTTTCTTTTTTCTAGCTTACAAACAAAAATAGCTTACAAAAATTTTCTTGGAAAAAGCAATACATTAAGGATTTGTCACTGCGACTGTCAATCAGTAATCAATGAAAAATCCTTACAACTTCAAGATGTCCATCGATCAATGAGTCTTTAACTTTTTTCTATGAAAATGTTATTACAGAAATTATATCAGAAAACGATTCGAATTTAGAAAATAATTTAGCAGACTGGTAGTATAAAACCTTCTCTATGGCTTAGCTATTACTGTCCATTACTGAAAACAACAATTGAACTTCTAAATTTAAAAATACACATAATTTAAGTTGAAAACCAGCTATTTATGATGGCCACGGTTTCTATGTCGGTAGTAAAACTAAATATATAGGTCAATAAGACCTGACTCATAATAATGTTAAATTTTGTTTAGATTTTATTATTAGTTAATTATGGCACTGTTTATTTTAATGGATTATTTTATATTATTAATGTAATTGTGACGACTATTTAAAGGAGATTTTTGAATTTTTATTGTTAAATAATATTCACTTTTCAAAAGTGCTCGTTATTTACAGCCTACTTTAATGCAACCGTTTTGACTTTGAATTTGAAAACGATTAATATTTCGAGTTAATGTCTAACTAAAATTAGTTGTTGCTAAAGAAAAATAGGCTCTAAGTGCTCAAAGCAGTCAAAGTCGTAATATCCATTTCAATAATAGTAAAACTCTAATTTTCCATAACTCATGCTGAAAATTTATCAATTAATTTCACTGATATAATACTTTTTAAGAAATATTAATCAGAAGTAAAGTATTATGACTTTGAAGCTTCTAATAAATTTTAAGCGGGCGAAATATTTTACTACCGATGGCTACGACGTGCTACGGCTTACTACGGCTTACTACGGCATGCCAGTAACTACGTTAGTAAAACAAATAGCTGGGCTGAGCTCCCATCAGGAAAAGAGTGCCTCTACTTTCCTTGTAATAACATTGGTTTTCTATTTATTGTTAATAGATGGAGTATTGTTTTTCTACATCGCGGTATCGTTTACTGTCAAAGCCCACTATATAATGCTTGTGTAAATTAGTAATTGATAGCAAAATAAAAGGTATTAGAATACATATGGAATTTGTTCACAACCTCAAGAGTACCTATGTACTTTTAGACATGTAACATTGTAATTTTTTAAAAACTATTTGCAAAAGACTATAAGATGTGTATTTATAGAAATAGTATACACATGACGACATACATATAATCTCGTGTCACAGATACTACACAACGATATGGTATAAACTACTTAGATAAGAATACTACGTTTAATACTGGCAAGCGACACAATGCATCTTGCAAATAACATCAAGTGCCACCGCCTCCTCGATTCAAAACCAGAAACTTAACAATCAGCTGTTTACGCCGCTGTGCCATAGAGGCCTTCAGATAGTGGTTGTGTGTGCGTAAGTGGTAAAAGTGGTTGTAGACTATTTGAAAGTGCTTAATTTAAGTATATTCGAATAAAAACATTCTGACTTTGACTTTGAATGAATATTTGTATAACAACACATTTCCAACTAAAGACAGTACATAGCATTAGCAATATCAAATCGATAAATTGTTATTAAACAAAATTACAAGGAAAGTCCTCCAATGTTAATTTTCATAAATGTCAATTGAAAACCCTGCAGCTATTAACTATAATTCCTGTAACGCAATAACTGGTTATTAGTGCAAATACCAGCAGGATTTACCAAAATAATGGCTATTGTTGGAATTTTATCGCTCTTCTTGAAAAATTGTTTTGTACTATTAGTATTGGTGTTAATGTGAAATAAATTTTATCTGTTACTTTGCGCCTCGAACATTGAACAGATCGATCAATTACGTCATCAGTGATGCATCTTGAGGGACAGAAACGATTTATTATGATATATGAAAAAATCCTTTTCTGTGCATACATATTCGCGGACAACGGCTAGTAATTAATAAATTGGAACAAACATGCAAATGTCAGGGTCAGTAATTACAGTTGTCCCCTAGAGCGCCTCGAAAAGGGAAAAAAATTAGAAGATTTGTCAACCCGGTGACAACTGGGAAAAAATCCTAATTGTCTCCTCGGGGACAGCGGTAAAGGGGGCATTGGTATATAAAGAAAATAGTACTCGAAAAAAGTGCAAAGTAGGTCAGGGAAAGATTTGTGACCTCACTTTAATGGGATAAAAGCAAGGGAATGAAAATTACCTTTAGGGTTCCGAACCCGAAATGTAAAAAGGGCCCTATAACTAAGCCTTCGCTGTCCGTTCGTCCGTCAGTCTGTCTGGGCTGAATCTCATAAACCATAACAGCTAAACTTTTGAAATATTCAAAGAATTTCTGTGGCCGCTTTAACAACCAATACTCAAAATATTAAGAGATTAAAAATTACAGGTTCCAATCAAATTAAATGATTTTGTATTTTATTTGCTTCATCTTGTTTCTTTTACGAAGACATCTAAAAAGTTTAAAATGTTTTGTCTTATACGATGTTACGGAACCCATCAGGAGTGAGTCCGAATCTCACTTGGCCGATTTTTTCAACTGGTAAAGACGTATAAAAAATTAATTAAAGTAAACGATTATTTGTAGTTATAGTAGATTGGTTACGATTAGGAAAGCTGTGGTCTTTTTGCCACCTCAATGGTATAAAAATGGTTTTTAGGGTTCCGTACTTTTGGGTACGAGTAAAAAACAGGACCCTATTACTGAGACTTCGCTGTCCGTCCGTCCGTCTGTTTGTCAGCGGGCTGTATCTTAAGTACCATAGCAGCTAGAAACTTGGAATTTTCAAAGGATGTCTATTTCTATTGCCGCTACAACAACAAATACTAAAAACAGTGAAATCAAAAATCTAAGGTGAAAGAACGTGATTTTTATTATATAATGTTTATTCTTACAAGATGGACCCACAATGTACGGGTCCGACTCACACTTGATAGGTTTTATTTACGTTGTAAGAACTATTTACTCGACTAAAAATAAAACAGACCCAAAACAGTTGCGAATCAAAGAACTTGAGGTCAAAAGCTTGTAATAAACATTAATTAAAAACCTGGCAGCAATTTGTACGTATTATTTATTTACCTAAGAGGGCAATTAAGGTTTTATTAAAACAGTGTAAATAATCGTCGGGAAATAGATTAAGGAGATTTTCGGACGCTGATTATAAATTAAGCGTAAATAATTTCTTAGGATCTTTCTGAGACACCAAAAGTCATCGGTAGTTTTGTATATGAAATCTTTTGAGCGTCGTTTAGAATATTGAAAACGTCGGCCCTCTTTTTTTCGTCACGGTTCAGGCTTCGGCTGAATATTTGTAATATATCTGTATTTATAGATAAATTATTACTTTATCATCGTCATCAACTCAACTTCATATGAAAATTTTGTTTTCTTACTTTTCTTTTTAGGGTTGCGTTCCAAAAGGGCGTAAAACAGACCATTTTACTTAGCCTGTTCGTTTTTCTGTCTGTCTGTTAGCTGGCTGTATCTCATGAACCCCAATAGCTAGACTCTTGAAATTTTCAGAGAATGAATATTTCTGCTGCCGCATACATAAACATAAATACTTGTTTCGACCCGACCCGACAGGTTGAGGCTTCGAGTCTCAGGTTGACGTAAATTTTAGCTGCCATGTTTCTCAATGTGCCCGGATAGTGGCGACAGATTCGCAACCTGTCTCACTGGGATTCAAAATAAAGATGTGAAAAGCAATGTGTAGCAAGCATCTCTGCCAATCCCTCTCGAGGGACTACGGCGTGAGTTTATGTTATGTTATGTTTCTGCTGCTGCTATAACAAAAAATACGAAAATCATAAAGAAGTTATAAATTAAAGATGGCTCCCATATTAGAATCGTGATTATTTCGTAATTTTTTGCTTGTTCTTGTTTCTTTTACAAAAACATTTAGAAATACATTATGTTTGGTCTTATAGGATGGTACGGAACCCATCATGTGCAAATAAAACTAACACTACTAGTTTTTCAGATTCAGGTGGGGCTGGTGAAAATGACCTCTGTCTTATTGTATGGCAATTTGTTAAGGAATATACAGTTGGTTTTATTTGGTACAAGTATCAGCTGTATGTTTTCTGACAAAACCTCATGCGAAAACTAACAGAAGCTTTTACCTGATGGAGAGTAATACCGCCGCCTGTCGTCTCGGACTCTTGATGTCTTGGAAGGTTAAGAGCACCAAATTGTTGACAATGAAGAGGATAAATATGTGAGATCACTCATGCAAATTACACTGACTGTCTAATCCTTCAACCGAAATACAGCGATCTGCTTCACATCACAAAAAAAAAAACAATTAAGAACAGAGAAGGAATCTAACATATCAGATCCTATTTTGCAGAAGATAACCAAAAAGTTTTATGAACATATTAATAAATTTGCATGTAAAACTTTTTGGTATAATTCTGTATTCCACTCGAGCGCGGATAACTAAAGAATTTAAATAATTTTGAAAGCTAGAACTTCCAGATTGTCTTAACCAAATAACCTAAATGAAACCTTTGTGAACTAATTAGGTTCATATCCTTTGCGGGCTGTAATTTTAATAATTTAACTGCTCTGACATTTCCAAACTCAGTTTATTGTGATCATTTCAAAAACAACTTCAAAAATTAACCACCGTCGGATACTATATTTTAACTTACATGCATTAAATATTCTCTATCAATTTTCATCCTTTAAAAGGTAAAGTACCTTAGTACTTTTACCTTTACCCACAACTTTTTTAGTATTTTACACTTCGCTTACGAAGTGTTAAATAGGGTAGAGAAAACTAGAATATAAAATATACTTCGTACTACTATATAACGACTATTGTCGTCTAAATTTAAATATATAATTTACCTATACAATGCCATATTCAAATATCATACCATTGTATCAAGTAAGTTAAAGATGTGATAACTTAAAGAAATAAAGTTTTATTTACTGAAACATCATTTGATTCAAATATTCTAATTAAAAAAATCTTATTATGTTTTTTTCCCATGAACTTTTTGGATACAGTTATAATCGTCAATTTATATTTTTAGAAGATGCAGTTATAAAAATAACTTTCACGAGTTAAATTCGCCAAAGAAATTTCAGAGCGATATTCTAAATCGCAAAATATATCTTGATCTGGTTCAACATTAGCAACAACAGGAGCGGACTGAATTGAGAGCATTTGCCCTCAAAACTATGATGAGTGCTTCAAGTGTGTCTATTAAATAAATAAAATAATACAAACCAAAACAAGTATTCTTGAAAGAACACACAGCTGGTATTACATACTTTAAGAATGAAGAAAGAACACACAGCTGGTATCAAACATATTAAGATTGAAGAAAGAACACACAGCTGGTATCAAACACTTTAAGAACGAAGAAAAATCACACAGCTGGAATGAAGAAAGGGTATCTTTCCCCTTAATCGTAGGTCTAAGGCGGCCCTGATCAGAAGTAACATGTAAAGTTTGTTGATAGCAAAAGTTTCCAAGTCAAAGCTCAAACAAAGGAAAATGCAAGATTATAAACTTAAATTTTTGGATTGCTCACAAAGAGCTTTCATGCCTTTAATCATGGTTAAATATTGACAATTTATCTAATTGTCGGTTTTGCGAAAGCGATTCAGTAAAATTTTGCTTAGTGTTTAAGTAAGACTGAATGTTTGAAATAAATTATTCCATAACCGAGGCAGTGTTAAAAATAATTTATGTAGTCTTGAAAACGTCTCATCCGATTGCGATAATTCTCTCACCAATATTTAGTATCGACACTCCCTTAGACAAATACCGTTTTCCGCAAGCGTTTACGCTAAAAGAAATTAAAAATGTAGTGAAAAGAAATTTCCTCGCGCTCGAGTTAAGTAATTGTAATGTCATTTGTATTATATAGTATATATTTCTGTGATGGAGTAATTTATTTCAAACATTCAGTCTTACTTAAACACTAAACAAAATTTTACTGAATCGCTTCCGCAAGGGCAGTTATAAACTTTTTATCAATTTCTATGAAAGTAAAAGCTAGTTTTCTATCAAGAAGATTTTAAGGTAACCCTTTTAAATAATTTCTTGCCAAAGTAGACTATGTTGTAGGTGGGGTACTAGGACGCGTGAACACTTGCTACGAATCTAAGCACTTTCCTGAGTGCAATGGATTATACGTTTAGCAGATAAGCCAATAGTAAAATACCTTTGAATTAGCCTCTACAAACTGGATATTAAGTTCAGTTTGGTTAAATTTATTTGATTGCCTTGATAGATTGGTAAAAATTAATTTCTAAATGTTTGTTTATTTTTAGATGACATCTGTTGGGTGTTATTTATTTAATTTCTTATATAAGAAAGTCTTTAAACTCAAATTAAATATTAGATCCTTTTTTATGGAAAGTCAAACGCCTAGTGATTGGAACATGTCTTTGCTACACCCACTACAATCGTATGAATGGAAGTTCACAAATCAATAAATTAATCTCAATTCTGAATAGACTACATTTATTTAAAATCGTATGAATGGAAGTTAACAAATCAATAAATTAGTTAATTTACTAACTTCCCGATTAGTTTATTTTACTATAATATTAATATTTACTAAATAATATTTTTATTGACGTTACGTGTGAAATTCAGGCCAAGTTTCACTTCAGAATATTTATTTTAGTATTTCTTAGTTTAATCATAAATATATACTTAAAGCTTTCGCGTAATACGGTGTTATATGCGATTATATATAGAAAAATATATGGATACGGCAAAATAAATTAGGAAAATTCTACATGAATTTTCTACCAACCTTGTGAAGATAAGAAAATTGTATTTCACTTTGACAGGTGAAGAAAACATGGCAACCCATTCTGCTGCCTGTCTGGCTGGTCTTTGTCGGCGCGCATCGTTTCAGAAAGATATTAACCACTATCTATTGAGGTCAACAGTCCATATTGTGCCGGGCCCGACAAAGCACTCGGTTATAAATCACTGCAAAGGTAATTTCCTACCATTAACGTTTTCTAACGACTGCTATTGTGATTCCCATTGTATGCACGGTAGGGTACGAAGGACCATTGTTGACACCTATTTTTTCGCGCAAAATATTCGTCCGAATACTGTCAATGATAAAAGTTAAAGATAAAAGTTGTTTTAGAGACGATCGTTGTGGTTTTTTTTTTTGGAAAATAATCGATAAGAGTTTTTTTTTCTGTTTCATTTGTTTAGATTTATTTGAGTTCTATTCGTCAGTTTCATTTATTTTAATTAATAGATTAAAAAATACATGAAGAAAATAAAAAACTACATCACGACACACACATTGACTCAGCCCTGCAGTAAGTATCATGTGTACTTGTATCACAAGGCTAAGCAACGATATTGTATTAACTACATAGACAAGAATACTACATCCAAGACCGGTAAACGAAACAATGCGTCGTGCAAATAACACAAAGTTCCATCCCCGCCGGGATTCGAACCCAAAACTTCTAGCGTAGCAGTCGGCTGTTTACACTACTACGCCACAGAGGTCTTCAAACCTTAAAAAACCTTTGTTAGAAATAGGTTTTCTTTATTTATTGTAAATCTGATACTAACTGATAACCTTACCTTACTCGTTTGAAATATCGTTTGTAGTTAATTGTATAAGCGGTTAGATTGGTCAGATTTGGAAAATGTTTTACTCAACGTTTGTATGTGTTTAATAATAAAACTAATCAACAAAATACAATACATACACATAAATAAAACAATAATGAATTGGTTGGTTTTTGTCTTACTTTTGTTTTTCTCTTTTATCCTATCTTTTAAGTGTACCTTACGTATTATTTGTTTAAAAATTTTATAAATAGAAGACCAGTGCCTTCAGCATATATTCAGCTTAAAAGGAAACCCCAGTTACTGTCATTTTTACCTCTTGTAGATAAAACTTATTTAATTTTTAACTTATTTTCTAAGAAACAAATTTGACAACGGTTTTTTGAACAACCAACATTGGTCTACGTATCTTACAATATTGTAAGCTGGATAACAGTAAAGATACTTTAAAATATAGAACATATAAATAATCATTAATTTAAAGCTTGGTACGACTATAATAAACCAAATTTTGTTCGTTTTATCCATGAAATTATTATGTTGAGTTGTTTGTTGTAATTGGTTTACATTATTTAATATTTATTATGTACTTGTATGTTTGGACATTGAGTTTAAGGCAAAACTTTTACTCGGTTTTTGATGTTTTAAATGTTAGACTTTTTTTTTTCTTGCATGCTGTCTTCACCCTTTTTATAGTGACATTTGACTTGTTTTTGTACTGTGGTTGTTCTTAAATTGTATGAATGAGTGTACACTATGTTGGTGATCTTATTAATAAAATAAAAATAAAATAAACTCAGTAAAGAAACTACTAGAAGCTAAGGATATAACTTCTTTACCTCTACATTGTGTCAATATGCTGCATTATCACTTTCCACCAGGTTAACTGTCACCTTGTTTGCCCATAATGTATAAAAATTGTTAAATGTAGAAAGCATTACAAGTTTTCTCGTTAAATTCCAATCTCTCAAAAAATTCCAGATGTATGTGTATTGTACATGAGTACTGAGTCTGGATTTTTGTTTTATAGATACTTTATAGACACATATAAATATTTTATTTATATTCACCTTTAATCCAATCCTAATTTGAGACTAAAAGGATTTGTAGGATATTGTTCGCAAACACATATTCATTCATTTAATCTGTCAATAAACTGAAAAAATTATTATAACGCTACAACCATTTCACATATCGGGTGTAAACTACTGAATCCAATCATTCAAGATAACAGAAACTTGTTTTACTTAAATAAAAAATCTTTGTTTTAGTACCAGGTAAGACAAAGATTTTTTTTTTTGTACGCAAAACTTCCACGGGTTTACTTGTTAACGGGGAAGAATAAAACATTACAAACAGTCGAGAGGGTTAAATATCGCCTTTCGTATGTTGAGTTCCAGTGTGACAGGTTGCGAACGTGTCACCACTACCCAGACACAATGAGGAACATGGCGGCTACAATGTACGACAACCCTCGGCATGTCGGGTCGGATTGGTCGGTCAATCAAGGCACATAACAAACTGAGCTACCAAGTCCACGAGGACGAATGCGGCAAGTGCGTAGTTTCTCTTTCGAACAATTTACTTAATAATAAAAGCCAATATTTAAATTTATTTATAGTAATGTGTCTCAAGACAACCGGTAACGTTTCATTTCAGCATATCTTATTCAAATGACGCAGCTTTTCGATTTATAAAATTCAATCGATATTTTACCAATGTCACTAC
Organism: Choreutis nemorana; assembly: GCA_949316135.1. Lineage (NCBI taxonomy): Eukaryota > Metazoa > Arthropoda > Insecta > Lepidoptera > Choreutidae > Choreutis > Choreutis nemorana. The sequence goes on along the minus strand of OX438597.1, from coordinate 3,307,504 downwards.
TTAAGGCATAATAATAAAGTTTTTTTAACTTGTCACTAAATACTCTTATAACATAAGCTACTTGTTTATTTCAATGCTGATATCTAAAACCTTAGGGTGCCAAAGCCACCATATTTTTGTATGGAATTCTAAAGATTTCATACAAAACACTACAAGACATATTCCCCGACCTTTTTTGTAGTTGTCATGTTTTTTCTTCGTATTTTAATTAATAACGACTTCGGTGGATTTAATGTTAGTTGTCATATAAATTTATTTGACACATTGTTTTAATTAAATTTAGTTATTATCTACTACGTACTACACAATAATGTCAACTCGTCTAGTTAACCATATATTTATGATTGTTTTGTTGTAATAAGTCGTTCTTAATTGAATGTAAATCTTAATTTATCTTGAAAATTTACTAACTAAAAATAAACTGAATACAAAAATATGTAAACCTATTTTAATACGAACTCTTCGAAACCAAAATCCAACTCTTTGTTTTAAATATCAAAAAGAATAGTGTAATATGGTTTTAAGAGTCTCTCATTTAGGCAAGTTGCCTTCTTTATCTACGGAGATCACAATTTCCTGTGATCACTAATGTAGCCTCAGTCTTCTGTAATGACTTATTAATTACCCTTTATACCTTAATAGATAAGACAATTCCTTTTACTATTTTTATGAGAACACTAACGTATGTTTTTGGATAACAACGAATAAAAATCCGATCAAGGGTGAGTCGAACTCACACCTTAAGGGTTCCGTTCCATCGCCCAAGATTAAATACTATGTACTATTTAGACAATTCGTAAAAGAAACGCGACCAAGCTAAACATGTAAAAAATATGTTTCTTGAATGGGAGCCCCCCTCAATGTTTCATGTTTTTATTATTTGTTGTTATGGCGGCATCAAATAGCTGTTATCTGTATGTTTCAAGAATCTAACTGTTATGGTTCATTGGATATACCCCACTAAAAGTAGAGATTACGTGCCCGGGAAGATAGCATGCCCGGGCACGTAACGGTCTTGAGACCTGAAAGGTATTAAATCAGAAAATAATAACCGATCTAGTGCGTGTCGGTCTCACGAACTGTGGGTTCCGTACAAACTTGTAGGTACATAATATGTTATAGTGAATATAAGAAAAAGAACACAAAAAGGAAAATAATAAGGAAAAACATTTTCTTTATAGATGCGGAACCCTAAAAATAGAAAAAATAAGAAAAAAATCTACATTCGATCCTAAAATACGCAATTTTGATCTCTCTTTTATTCAGATTCGAGTGAAAACTCTGTTTAAATATATCATAACGATGTCTACTGTTATCGTTTGCAGACATTCAGTAGGTTACGGGATTAAAATTTACGATCAATTGGAATACGACACGAATGTCTAACAAGGTCATTGTTATACTGTGCGGCCTCAAAGTTGGCGTAGGAGAGGAGTAAATCGTTCTAAAAGGTCACATGCGCGGTTAAGGTTCAGGCGTTGAAGACATGTAGAGAGACATGTACAATATGTAGAGAGAGTTATTTGTTGCGTCACCTCTTGTTACCTTTTTGTTTTCGTATTAAATCCCAGAAATTTCATTTTGAATTTTACCCTGAGATAGGTATGTAGTTCAAATTATTTCGCTTACACAACAGCTGTGTTAAGTTTAATTCGTATAATAGAACATTACAATACAAATAGATGGTTTAGAGGTATGACTTTCAAGGCTATACATGCCATACATGCCAGCTAGCAGCTTACCACCAGATGGGCCTTGGAAATAAACTACTAAATCATGATTATACGTCGTTGTAAGTTCTTTTAGAGGCCCCAAAAGACTGCGTAGAATTTAAGCACCTTCAGATATTTCAGTCGGGATCGATCTTTGAGCCCACGAACTTTGAAGGGCCATAAAATATGTACGCTCGTCTTAACGAATCCATTTGGCCCCTGCTCGGGGAAGTAATCAAGGGAATCTAACTGATGTTATCGAAAAAAGGACGGAATTCTTAATTAAAGTAAGATTAAAATCTGTTCTCTTGGAGAATAGAGACAATAAAATGGTCCCAGCTGTTTATCATTGCCGGCCTATCGTGAAAGTCGTCTTAGGATGTCTGTTATAGGCTTTTTCTCAAATTACAAATTTCGTTATATTCAATGTACTTATTTTTGGATTTAGAATGGTCAGTGGAAACACATGCATCTCCTTATGTGTTAATCAGAATGTAACATAGTCTATTGACGTTATTAGATATGTTTCAATAAAATATAAGTCTGAAAAGCTCCAAGTCAAGTTTGACGACCTCGGTAGCGCAGTGGTGTAAACGGCCGACTGCAACGCTAAAAGTTCCGAGTCCGAATCCCTGTGGGGGCGGGACTTTGTGTTATTTGCAAGACGCATCGTTTCGCTTACAGGTCTTAGATGTTGTATTCTTATCTATGTAGTATATACCGTCGCTTAGATCCTGTGACACAAGTTCTAACGATACTTACTTCAGGGCTGAGTCAATCTGTGTGTCGTGATGTGGTTATTATTATGATGTGTTGATGTCTTATCTGTAACTTAGTGTTTTAAGTGAAAAAGGTAAATTTAATTCATAATATATCACAGCTTTGCCAAAACAATCTCAAAACAAACTTTCACCCCCTATTTTTCAGCTTAGGGCTTGAATTTTATAAACTTTTTCTTACCTGTAGATTCCTATCTTTGAACTAAGTAGGTACCTAATTTTAGCTGTAGTATGATGAATGTCGATTTTATAGGTATAGTTTACTATGGAACTTTTATTTCGAGTTAGGTATCTGATAAGACATGCTCTTAAGCTTAAGTTTCCTACAGTAGCGGTGCCGCTATGTGACGGTCGTATTCAAATAACAAATGACGTCACTATAATGTAAACTAGATGAGGTGGTTTCATAGGCATCGTACTGTCTAAGAAAAAAATCATTACGGCCTCTATTAGAGGTCATCGCTACCCAAGGACACCGAAGCTTTTGGGAACAAAATATTTATAATGAGAAACAAATGAATGTGATACAAGACAAATTTAATGAATCGCTCGCTGAAGTTTAACCACTTCAAGTCAAGTTGCTTTCTTGAAACTTTGCAAGAGGGCGCGTATAAAAATTTATTACTCGTATAAGCAAATTTCTACTTTGAAAAAGCCATGCGTACAGGAATGTTTAATTAATTTATTGTAATTAAAACTTTCTTTCCTCAAAACTTTTCCTTTACGTCTAAGTAATTACGAAGATTTTCCGCAAAAACCATAACATGAAAAACAAATCTTAAAATCTTGAATTTTAGTTGAATTGTGAGCTTCATATCAACTAATATGTTAAACCAATACAAATATATAAGACCATCGATCTATTATCTTATACACATAGATACACAATCATAAAAGTGGCACATTAAAACAAATTCACGTGAGGACGTGGTAGCTCAGTTGGTACGCCTTGTCTAACTGACGGATCCGACCCGACAGGTCGATGGTTCGAGTCTCGGTTAGCCGTAAGTTGTGGATGCCATGTTTCTCAATTTGCCCGGATAGTAGCGACAGATTCGCAACTTATCACACTGGGACTCAACATAAACATGTGAAATGCGATGTTGAACACCTCTACTAACCATGTTTGTGTTGTTACGTATGTTATAGCAAATTCAACCTCAACAACAATACAGAAAGGTATCAACCAATCTTTCTAAGAAAACAAAAATAAAATTACTGACAGACGTCGCTTTTCATACCATACAAAAAGTCCATCCGAGTGTTTGATTTCGTGGATATCTTTTGTCACTTGATTGCGTATTTCTATCAGAATACAGTTAAAACCTTTATATTATTGTAAAACAATTAATACATTTAAAAAAACCTAATAAAAATCATGTCTACACTGGCTGCATTTCCACGCTGTATAGCGATGCTCAACCTTTGAGCGAAATGCAGACCAGCGTTACGGTCACGACTCTCTTGTTTCAATTAAACATTGAATAAGTATTAGATCGATAATAGAGACTTTTATTTTTGTTTGGTTGATACCTATTTGGAAGCAGTAATTTTTTTATGTAGTGACAAAAATGATTCTGCTTAAAAAAACATAGGGTACTTAATACACGCGCAAAGAGCGGGTCATTAGTATTTTTAAAGTAAAGTCTCAAATTTTACAATCGTGTTTTTTATTTAGATACTAATACTTAAGTAAATGCGATATTACCTCTATAACTGCATTTGGTAACCAGGTTTTAATAAATTTTTGAATATTTTTCCTAAAATATATCTAAATATATAACAAACAACAATGATTGAAATTAATTCCACCATTAACTCACGTTCTACATAATTATTAATGAACCCGGATTATTCCGAAATTCCAATATCTATTAGTCGGTTCATTTAATTGTAAAACAACATTCCAGCATCATTATATTACTTACCGCTCTATTATAATGAACTCACTTACGTTGAGTGTTATTATTTATTTCTGTATACTCTGTTACTTAGTTTTTTTAGGGTACCGTACCCAAAGGGTGACTAAAACGTAATACGAGAAATAACTCAGCCTCTGCTGTCCATCCGTTTGTTTGTTCCATAATCTGTAATAAGGCTGTAATAAAAATCTGTGTATCCAGACGGTACACAGTATTTTTATCTTTTGTTTTATCAAAAAGGACATGTCTAATGCTGGACTTAGGCCTTCTCTAAATATATCCAACAGCAGCAATCCCGTTCCGCTTGCAACTAGCGGGCACCCGCAGCCCTCAAAACCACCTTGTGATTATTTTTACAAAGTTAAAAACTATAAATAGTTTTATTTTATTTATTTGTGTGAACTTTAAAATCTGGTGTATTGAGTCTGTACTTAATATTAAAATAAGGCTATACAACAGTAGACCAACATTCCCAATTTAGATAAATTTTAAGTCTACGGAACCTTTACATCTCCAATAGCATTTACCTTTAACCTTTGATATCTTGTCAATATCTAACATAAAATTATAAATAAACTAGTTATGTAATTATTGGAATCTTCGAAGTGCACTTTTTAAATTGGATCTAGAATGATCTAGATAATAGTTAAGCATATACCACCCACATTAATACGATGTGGGTTGAGGCGCCATTTTATATTTACTTTATTCCTATTTTTAGCCTCCGACGCAACAAGAGTTATACAGAGTCATCAATCCCAATGACATGTTTATTTATCTTCTTGTATGTCTGTCTTTGGTATTTTAACTCCAAGGCCGACTAACCGATTTTCATCAGTTTTTTTTGAGTGAGTTAATCAGGAGTGTTCTCAGATTTTAATGTATAAGTAAGATCTATGTTAGTATTGAAATAATGAGGCCTCTCCTGACTGTCTCCCGTTGAGTTTTTTGGTCTCTAAGCCATTTTAATTGCTGTCTCCACTTTGCTGGGAGAGAAGTCTGAAACTGCTTTCTTACTACCTCCTATTTCTTCTGATAAAGTTCGTTGCGGATCCCGCGACAGCCGGTATGGTGTCCGGGCACAGACTGTGAGTAATTGCACAGCTGCATCATTAATTGATTATTCGATCAAAGGACGCCCACTTTTGATCCTGATAAACAGAAGTTGCAGTGGTGGGACAGAGTGGTGGGTGTGTCCCGAAAAAAAAAATCTTTTAAAATACACTAAAAATTAGTTAAAACATAAAACGCGACTACTGAAAAATGCGCTCTAAAAAGTATAAATCAAGAAAAAAATCTTAAATATGAAACTATACCGTAGTAACTATTCAATATAGCCGAAGCTAAAAATACTCCCGGAAGACATTGCTTCTTGCCAAATTTCATGATTCTAGATCAACGGGAAATAGTGCGAAGGGGTTCCGCAAATGTACGGGAAATGCGACATAAATGACCGTATCTTTTGACTGCGTAAATTAAGAAATTTTTATAAATGGTATGTAACATCTGCCTTTTTTACCACAAAATGTACTCTGTCACAATAAAAAAAAAAGATTTCCACCTTAAATATCTAAATAAATTAGTTTAGGCTCTACCAGTGGAACAAACAAATTACGATCATAAATGCCTTGATGAAAAAGTTTCCTTTCGTAGTCGAGTAAAAATCAAACCAGAATCTTTAAAGACATCAACAAGTCATTGAAGATTCATCGCATTTAAAGGAATGTGAACAATGCAAATGAGAGATTTAGGGACCGTAGTTTTCGAACCTTAATCTCAGCAATCCAATTAACCCACTATGTAAACTAAAAAAATACTTCAAATCTATTATAAGGCATTTATTAAGCACGCACTTTGATTATTATATAAAATTGGATTTGCATGTAGGGCAAATATTGCTCTCAATTGATATTGAGATGCATAACGTGTGGAATCCTATACCAAGGCTTCAGTTAACATGAATGCCCAGAGGTATCGTTCAACCCTATACGATCAATACAGGTTCAGTTAAGCCGCTAATATAATCAAGTTATCCAATATTCACCGACAGTACTGACTGACTATTCGAAGGCATGGACTCGACAAGTGTATTTCATTATCATTCAGGCTGTTTAAATAGTACCGTGCGGTTTATTCAAACAATAATGTCTGCTTGTGGTTATGGTTATTTAAGAAAATATGATTAAGTCGAAAGCTAATCTATAGCTTAATTTGCGTGTTAATATTTATCTTTTATCGCCATCTTTCCTTAATATAAATTTCTCTTTCATTGACAGAAAAATCTTTTTCACATTTTCAGAAGACTTTTTTCCAAATTGTTTCCCTCCACAGTTTTTTGTTGGTCGTTCGATAAACTTTAAACTAATTTTACGACATAGAGCAACTTTTACTACAGATAAAACAGAATCAGTCACGAAAGAGCTTTTCAACGGCATCAAATTCCGAATAATTCCATTCATTTCGTTATTTAGTACTACTGTTAAAAATTGTTTAGATTCACTACAATAGTGACAAAATAGTGTTTTATTTAATATTATTTTATAACAAAAAGTTTAACTACAACATATAGGACAAAGCCTTTGAAATGAAAAATTATTTTATTCAGCAACAAATAAATTCTTCAAGCTAATTGAATTTGAACAATAAAGCGATGTACAATGAGTTCGCAACAAAAGCTATTTGTTAGAAAAACCTGCAATTACTCTTGCGATAGAAGAACGAAAATATTTAATGCCAGTAAGATTTATCCGTCGATACCCGATGATCAATCTTAGCGAACGACGTAATTCTGTTAATCCTTAGTCTTTCACAAGCGTTTAATTTTCGAACCTAATTAATTTTATCAGTCCCCATTTGCTTTTCACACCCCAATAACTTTATTTACTTAGAGCCAGGGACTGTCTGTATTTTGGCGACATTACATATAAAGATTTCCCAGGGTAAGGCTCTCTCTCATTCCTTTTGTGTAATACATATTTGTTCTGTCAGTTCCTTACCTAAACCCTTATGGGTTATGGGATATCACAGTCAGGTACAACCATTTTTTCCGCCAATCAAGGAATCAAGTCACGCTTATATCGTTTAGGCACTGGCGCGTACGTTCATACTAAACAGGTGTCTTGTCAAACATAAGTAGGACGCAAATATAGTTTAGTAAAGTGTTCTCTCACTCTTTCTACGATTAATTCTTCAACCTTTCCAAGTCTTACAGGCTGTAGTACAAGGTGCTGAGCGGTCACGTTTTAGGTGAGCTCCCGTCAGGAACGAAATGACTTATGTACTTGCTTTTAGGTTTGTACTCGAAAAATGAATGAGCCCTTTGGAATGGATTGTTGACTATTGATTAATAAAGTTTTATCAAACACTGGTTTGTTTTGGTACCACATTTAATTCATGCATTAAAATGCAATATTTAACACTAAACGATTAAGTTTATCGCTTAACACTACCACACCTGTTTACTACTCTGTATGCCATGCCATGCCATGCCCTGCCATGAGTTTTTATTACCACAGTAATTTATATGATCAATTTAATTCCTCATCAATCCGTTAGAGTCGCTTTACAAAGATTCATACAAGAACTGCAGTCCCAAGCGGCAATAGAAAGTATAACTCATAGGCACACTGGTAGTGCAACGGGAAATAATAATGTCAGGTCGCACTAGCATTGTCGCTCAGTCGCTGTCGACAAAGTTGCTCGTGATACAATGAAGTCTTAGCCTCTCACAACAGTCTTGATGGTCAAAAGATAAAATTTTATATAAAATCTGAAATTGGATACAGCCTGTGCTTCATTGCTTAGCTACATTATTCGTTGATTATCCTATCAAAGGACGCCACTGTTGATCCTGGTGATCAGGAAGTGCAGTTGCACGAGCTTCTACCAGAAATATGCACTAATATATAAATAAACCACATCACGATACACACATTGACTCAGCCCTACAGTAAGTATCGTTAAACTACATAGACAAGAATAATGCACCACCCAAGAATGTTAAGCAAAAAATGCGTCTGGCATATACACAAAGTTCCTCCGCCGCCGGGATTCGAACCCAGAACTTGCGAAGCAGTTGGCTGTTTACACAACTGCGAGGCTGAGATCGTCAAGACCGCAAACTTTACTTCTTTATAACGTTCGTCAAAAACGCCATAAAATATAAGTAAACATCCTTTTTAGGGTTTATTTCTCAAAGGGTGAATACGATTCTATTTTTAAGCCTCCGCTGTCCAAAATTCCGTCTATCAGCGGGCTGTATCTCATGAACCACAATAGCTAGACTATAGAAATTTTTAGAGAATGTCTTTTTATTTTGCCGCTAAAACAGCAATACTTTAAAAAGTATACATAATATTTTCATCTATTTTTCTTCGTCCTTGTTTCTTTTAGGAAAGGATTTAAAAATAATATTTGTTAAATCCTGTACGAAACCCTTCATGTGCAAGTCCGAATCACACTTGGCCGGTCTTTTTGTATATTTTTAAATAAGGTGTGCCCTAAGTATGTTGTTACCTTTTCTTTAGGGAGCCCCTAGGTGTTCCATGAATATTTATGCGACAAAGCAAGATTCCCTCCCTTGCCGGCCCTTAGCCCTTTCTCGGGTCAAGGTCAGATTGATTCAATTAAATCCATCCAATATGATTAATAAGATTCAAAAACTTCAACTACGCCAGCTACGTTGGGTCAGGTAAGGATGAGAGTTAAAATAACGTTGCATTTAATTACATTTATATTTACAGTTCCCAACTTCCGAAAAAATGAAACCAATAAAGGATCTCTTCGTTTTCCGTCTGTCTGTATTTTGAGTCTAAGGGAATCAAGACATTGAAAGTGAAAAAAGTATCAGCAAAAAATAATGGAATAGTACAAAAATTTATTCTGTCTTCAGAATATTGGAGAGTCTTGGCTTGTTGTTTACTCTAATACGATCATTTTCACTGTAAAAATCTAGACAAAGTGGTCACCATTGGAGAAGGTGATTAGCAGACAAGTACATTTAGTAGGTAGTTCTGTTCAAATTCATTGTAACTACGCCCTTGCCGACCCTTACCTGCCCTGCAATCCGGAGGTTCCCAAACCTCATTCTTGCATGTCCGATACATTGTAGAGAGGTAGCGATTTTTTATAAACATCTGAAATCAGAAGTTAACGTAACATAAAAACATAAACACACCGACACACCGCATTTCGCTCTGTACGTTAAGTCCCAGAGTGACAGGTTGCGAATATGTCGCAATAATTAGTAACATGGCTATAATGTATGGCAACCCGAGACGCGAACCCTCGACCTGTCAGGTCGGGTCGGTTGGCTAACCAAGGCACGTAACAAACTGAGCTACTACGTCCCCCACTGAGCTAACACGTACTCCAGAAATAAATAAAAAATTTGGAACTACTGTTTAATCATTTGTTTTAGCTTTTTTCGATATGTTTTTCTTAATCAATTTTAACAACAATCAACACTTTAGATGGCCAACCTCTTAAGATGTTAAACCTTCACCACCTTATTTATACTCTTTATTTTATCATCCCAACAATTTTCTTTAAAATACAGTAAGGTCGATTTTTCTTGGGTTTTAGTTTTCTTAACATAAATAATCTTAACCAATGTGACGAACAAGCACACCGATACAGAAGGTAAGCAAGTAAGCATTAATTGGAACTTGTTCAATATTACGCGCTACTTCTAATTTAAATCTACTAGACAGTCGAAAAGAAAAATAGTAACCCGAGAGCACTTATTCAAAATCAAAATAACTTTATTCCGATGCCTTAAAAAAAAACGTACTTAGAATCGTCAAATAAACATATTTCTTAAAAATGTCTCGACCATCGGTTCGGTAAATTTATGTTGAGAACGATACCGGCAAGGAACTATTGGACAGAGAGGTATTTAAAAAGCACTAGATCATAATGCTAGAAAGATACTTTTTTACCGTTTATACCAGCCTCTACATTTTGAAAAAAATTATCTATGGTTATATCGTCGTCAGCTATATTGCTATACAGCTAACATTGATATAGTCTTGTTATATTTTTTTAGTCACTAAATAAATTTCTTCAATCATTAAACTTTTGTCAGATTTAGTTTATATAACTCGAAGAGAAGATACAGAAAAACATGAAAGAGGAAACAAAATTAACTTTATACGAATGTATACTTGTGTAACAACATTCAGACCAGAATGTTTGGCCACAACACCATAAAAACCCCTTGACCTTACGCCATTCGCTTTTATCTCAGCACGTAATACCTACAGTAATCTTTATGCTGAATCCTAATGGTACATCAAACAACCAATTTGGGATAATTTCCCCACATAATACTTCCTTGAGGTTAATTTTACCCAAACCCACAGACACACGTAGAATTTACAGACTCAACTTTGTTAACCTTACCAAATAGAGGTAAGAATTATCTAAGTTTAGGCGGATGATTAAAAGTAGTGGCTTTCCTGAATTATGGTAGTTTAAATTGTTAAAAGACGAACGGATGTTCCATAGATTATTGTTGTATACTTTTCTTAAACAGACTTTTACGAACAATTTAAATTAAAATATTTTTCAATATCTTGAAAAGTAGCATTACCCCGTTCCTCTTGTTATTTATTTAAATTTGTGCTCCATCTGTAGCGTAACTTAGTCTAATAAAACTTCATTTTACTGAATTTCATAAAAGGACTTTTTATTAAAGTTTTGCCATAATTAGATTATTTAAAAACAAGCTCATGGCATAGAAGCGTTTAGCCAAAAATCCGACGAATTCGCTTCACAATTAGAATACGTTTAAAATTGAGAGCAACAACAAGTAAATTTAAATTCCGTCTGGACCGCCTTTGCACGAACAAAAATTAGTATTCATAAGCTTTTTGATGCTAAAACAGGAATGTTGGTCCTAAAACGACTGAACGCTCATACCAATTTAAAAGAACACCCTAAAACCCTTTATATAAAATGTTATATCCATTTTTAAATCTGTTACTGGGCAGCCTGAATAACTCGTGGCTTTGAATACACACTATTAAATAATCATGACTTTTTATCTGATCTGAAATCGTAGATTACTTAACTAATTTGAAGGACTTTTATTTTTCAAACGTCCAACACACCTCAAGTGATTTTGTGAACAAACAAAAAACGCTGGAAAGACGTTTAGTTTTTCCAGAACTATAACATCAATGAATAAAACACATTTGACGGCCTCGGTGGCGCAGCGCTGTAACAGCTGGCTTCTACGCTAGAGGTTCCGGAACGGGGGCGGAACTTTGTGTTATTTGCATGATACACGTTTCCGCTTTCTTATCTTGAATCTAGTATTTTTATCTATGTAGTAACCTACCATATCGTTGCTTAGTCCCTGCGATACAAGATTTTATCTTAGTGCAGGGCTGAGTCAATTGTGATTAATATTGACTCAGCCCCGAATTAAAATTTTAAATATTGTGTTACAGGTATTAAGCCACGATAAAATGGATAAGAATTTGCTACTTGGATAAGAATTTAAAAAGCCTATAAAACTATTCGTGACCTATACGTATCTGATTATTAACACTGCAAAATCAGTTTCATTTGGTCGAAAAGGCTTCAATAAACAAGACAAAATAACCCAAAATAAAAGACAAAAAAAATCGAGAACCCAAAAAATGCGCTTTGCTGAATTGTTTTTTTCTTTTTCTTACATTTTTTTATTTATTTAATAAAAACCATTTTAAAATTAAAATCGTTTTATCCGATTGAAAGGATTTCTTTTAAGGAATTCACACAATTGTGCTACAAACTGTAGCTGTACGTTATAGCACGGTATATCTCAATATAACTCATTACATCTACCTAAAAAATTCGATAACACACGGCGGCTATACCTAATATATATTTTCATCACCGTATCGTATAATATAGAGTGTTACAGGTGAGCTATAATATACGCCTTTATATTTTAAGGCAAGTTCATAAGAAGAAGCCCTTTATACAATTGTTAGAAAATGTCAAAACACTACTTTAGGATAGCAATTAGGTAGAACAGTACTATTTGACACAATAAAATCGTCTTGATTTATAAATATATATAAGTGATATTTGGAGCTATCACTACATGTACTTCTGAAGATAAGATCTTGTCTTAATTTTTTTCTATGTTATAATCCACAACGATACTACATTTTATGACACCAGTAACATCAAATCCAAGGTTAAGCGTCTTGAATGTGACATATTTTATCGACAAGTCCATTTCCCAAGTCACCAGGTGTTTATAAGCTTGTATCAGTAAACAATCCATTGAAAAGCACATACACGTGTTCTAAGAGACACGTGTAAAACAAAATGGCCATCGCATAAATAAAAATCCGTCCCTCGAACTCCTCTTGTTACCAATTTTCGTGATATATCATCCCAACGAATTCCAGGGTGAAGCGTTTCAGTTTCCTTCGATGTTTACATAGATAAAATGTTGTTTGTGATTGCAATTTTATTTTCTACGACGTAGCTCACTACATTGTCTTGTTTATCCTTAGTGCCTTTTCACAAGCGTAAGCACAGTCATCGTGTAAAAGCACCTACGAGTATGCATGGATTAGTACTCGCCACGGTCACCGGACCGAGGAAAACCGGGAGCATGTGAAAAAATGGTAAAGGAGGCTAGCACTTATGCCCCCTTAGATAAAGGTAAATATTTCGCGAACGTAAACGCCAACAGGAAATAAAAATATATTGAAATGACATTGACATGAGTGCAAGGAAATGTCATTTCAATAAATTTTTAATCCTTTCTGTTGGCGTTAACGCTTATGGAAAAATGTCACTTGTCTAAGAGACTGATCTGTCGCGTATCATCGGTCAAGAAAGGCCACAACGGACAAGTAAATAGTAAAACATTCAATCAATCAATTTTCATTATTACTGACGGCTGTTACTGACGGATGTCAAATGTATCCCGGCGCATATATTTTTTGAAAATTGTCATACCTCAATCCATCAACAATAGTAAAAATTGAGTTGTGCAACTGGAACTTAACTGGTGATGCGTTAGCGCGTCATAAATACAATCGATGATACGCTCGACGCATCTTCGTCAGATGTGCGCTAGCCCTAAGCTTAAAATTATCGTTTAGTATGTAATTGTGACTCTGTTATTTAACTACAACTACACTGTTGCCTTGCATACATAAATAATTCTGTGTACGATCTCGCACACGTTAGAAATAAAGATGAAGTTGATATAATCGTTATATTTCATGATAAAAATAAAAGTATTTATTATCATTTAAAATTAAAACTAAAATAAATTTTATTAATATTCCAACCTAAGAAATAAAATAAATTTTCAATAAAAGTTACCCACATTATCAGATTATTGCAATGTTTAATTGTGACTCATGAAAAGGACGTGTAGGTAGTATGAACTTGGAAATATATATAAATAATAATAATCTCATCTCCAAAACTATGAGTAAGCCAATTTGGACATATGGCATACAACTGCGGGGCGCTGCCTGCGCCACCAACCTAATTATAGTACAAAGGATGCAGAACAGTACACTAAGACAAGTATCAAAGACACCGTGGTTCCTCAAAACAACAGAAATACACGAAATTCTCGATATACCAACAGTTCAACAAGAAATTGCTTTTTATGGTGAAAAATACAAAGCAAAACATCAAAAACATCCAAACCAACTTGCGAAGCTATAAAAAATCCCAGAAATTATTCGTCGGATTAAAAAAAGGCAGGTTATCTTTGACGAGGATGGTCAGCACATAGACTGACTTCACAAATAAAATGGTTGTACCCCGCTGGGGGAAGTACCCGATTTAAGAAACCATCTACATCACATCTGCTTAAAGCCAACAGGGCTGATCGCCAGATTTCAATTTAAAAAATAAAACTTTATATAAGGCGTGTAGAATTTCGGAGCATCGTCGTGTCAATAGGCAGTATTACTTTCCATCCAGTGAACCGTTAGCTATTTTGTTCATGACGTGGTATGAAAAAAAATCTTCGTTCCCATAGGGATTACCCTAATCGCAACACTTATTGTTTAATTGCTTAACTTTTATAGGTGCGAGTCTATAAACTGTATTACTGCGAGTCAACTTAACTTGAAAAACATTCATGTTTTAAGTTGAAGTCCTTATATAGAACTATATTACCAATGATGATCGAATGTTACAAGAAGGGATGTGGGACTTCCTAAACTTACAACTTTGATCGATTGTCCCTAAGGACCAGGGACGTTACTGATATGATTAAAGTTGTCTGCTTTGAAACCCACGAGACGGCACTTGATATGGATTTATCGAAGCTGTGACACAGTTGCTTGTTTTACACTTTGTTTTATGTCCTAAGAATCGCTCGCATTCCAGAAAGTCTTAAATTTGGTTCTTATGCGAAAAATATCGCTGTAAGATTTTCGTTTTTTTAATCTATGAAATTTAAAAAAGTCGTTCTAACTAGGTCTATAAGACCTTGTTAGTTATGAAGTGGACGAAAACAACCTAAGCGTTTTATGTACCTGAAAATAATTGTAATAACTGTAAGTTTTTGGCTATTATAAATATTAATAAACATTGAATATCTATAGCAAAAGAGATGAAAAAATAATGTTTCACCTTTGTCACCGTCGTCACTAGAGCATAAATTGTTTTTAATATAGTATTAATAATTCTCAACCAAGCTTACTAAGTACTACTTTTTTGTTCCAAAACTTAGCATTTGTTAACCGCGGTATTTTCTATTTGTAGTTTTTCTGAAAGTCTATTTCTTAGTTTTGATGATGACCTACATGCCTACAGATATACAAACTTTAAATCTAAATAGTCAGAATAAAAACCTCCGTGGGGAAGAGGTTTTAACAGCCAACTGCTTCGCTAGAGGCTCTGGATTCGAATGCGGGTGGGGGTGATACTTTGTGTTGTTTGCAAGACGCATTGTTTTTCTTGGATGTAGTATCGATGAAGTTTATACCGCATCGTTGCTAAGTTCCTTACATAAGTCCTATACGATACTTACTAAAGATGTGTGTGTGCCGTGATGTGGTTTATTATTATTCATTACTTTTATACTTTAATTCATAGTGATTTTTGAACTTATTTTATAGTATATGTAAATAATTTAGAGTAATTTAAACAACTATAGTAGAATAAGTGAAACTATTGTAAAAAAAACTACCAACCGATTTTGACAATTAAATCTAAGAACTATGGAATAAAATCCATTTTTTTTTTTTTGAGTCAAGCACAAAATTATTCTGGAAATTACAATTCGATACTCCAAAACGAAGTCACTGAAGGCACGGGATTAAATCACCCGAAAACCGGTCATTTTCCATTACACTTTATTCCATTTCTAAATTGTCATAGCTTAAAGCTGTACACTCACTAGAAAAACGTTTTTTTTTAAGGAAAACAAGAATAGATCGGAAAATAGATATTATCAAGTGGCTTCAAATATTAGAAGTATAATCAATTTACGGTCGAACCCGTAAACTTTAATTAAAACTATTTTATTGTAGGACTAAATGAAGATTTCGTGCACAATTTTTTATATATTCTTTTTTATGGCAACATCAATTATGTACCTAACTTAGTTTTTTTTTTTTTTGCAATTCAATTTTAATAGTTTAATCATTCTTACATGGATGTACTTTCATTGTATTTAAGGGCATACTTCTGCTTAGAAAATCTGAATATGATGCGGAAAATATTTTCCGCTCGTGTAAAACGGACTTACAGTAAAAAAGTACGTCAAATATTTTCCCTTGAAGCACCCAGGACTAATGGAGACAATCTAAAAGATAACAAACCAAATGGCCAATATTCGGGGAATCGATTTTCTGCCTGTCTAAATATTGAAACTTGGGCTTACTCAGCCTTTCATTTGAAACGTACCTTTCTTTCTAACAGTTTAAGAAGAACCTTGGTAACTATGAGCATGGATAAGCCTTAAGAACTTAGGATCCTCGAGTTAATCTTGCCGTAATTTTCCCACATTATTTCGGAGCTGTTATTGATAACAAATGCTTTGTTTGTCGAAGAAAACTGATCTGAGAGCCAGTTCCGATTTCGAACTTTTCGAAGTTTTTTCGCAAAGAAATTTTTGATGGTTTCTATACACTTTTAGGGTTTCCTTCATCAGCTTAAGATAGATTTATTAATTACTAGCTGTTGCCCGCGGCATTGCAGATTCGTTTTTTGTCAGTTCGAAATTCGTTTTACATAAAATTTAGTATTAAGTTGTCATAAGACGATAATCAGTAATTTTTCACTTCATCTGTACACGCATGGATTATTTTGTGAACTAATCCTATGTTTCAAGTTATTTTTCCATTCGCGACAACGACCTACAAATCAAACATTATAGATATCAGCCTAGCCGTTCTAGGGTAATAGATGGTGTGACAAACCCGACATTATTTTAAAAGATAGTAGGACTAATTCAAAATGAGTACCATACACATATGCATTGCATAAGTTTGTGTATGAAAAGACTATAAAACACAATCCACAACGATCCATTCACATCTACGATAGTATATATTCTATTTATATTCCTCGATTTCTTTACACCCGTATACATTTGCTAAACAATTATTTGCTTGTTCCTCTACACATAACCAAACCAGTATCCCTCTTGCAATCCAAGTTAAGTCTTCATTCATTTTTAAAACATTTTTTATTTACAATTTAGTAGCCCATTTCCGCTGTAAACTGCATTGGAGATGGAAAGTCGTAATAACTCTGCATTTGGCCCCGCGTCGGAACATTTTTACTTATTACCAGAAAACAGCTTATCGTAATTTAAATTTCCTCCTGCCTTCCGCGAATTCCAGATTAGCTTCTACCTTTAGAAATGTAAGGGTGCAGTAAAAAATATGAAAGTGAATTTCAACGCTTCAGTCGTTACGGCTCACTGTCAGAGTTTTTAATGGAATATTTTATTGATAAAATGATTTTTAACTATTAAGACAAGTTTAGATTTCGATATGATGGCTCTTATCACTGATTAATACCTTTTTAATGTACTATGTAAAATTATATGTTTCAGTCATCGAAAAAACTTCAAAAATATCTTTCGCGCGTAGTTAACAAATATAGTTTGTTAAATTAAAGATACTAACTTGAAATTGCATTCACTTCTGAATTTAACATTACGAACAAAACTGAAAGTAGTTATAGAAACTTCGCAGACGTATCTAATCTAATATGAAATCTATTAAAAGTCTTCAAATCATTTATTGCCACGAATTAATAACGAGGATTAATATTCATACCAGTTAATATTTACTAATCAATACCTGTTATAGCTATTTACTTTTTGAACAAAAATTCAGCAGTAGGTTTTTTTTTGTAATTTCACAACGAAAAGCAAAGTTTTGTTGGATTATGTAGTGTGTGTGTATGTTATGGGCATGTACATCAGTTTCTGTTATTTTTTTGTACTTGCTGTAGACTTCCCTAAATAAATAAAATAAATATAGTCATATTTTACTTCATTATAATAACCATCTATCTTATACATAGATCCTTTATATCTGATTCAACCCTATTGGGATAGGTTATTTTTCTAATATTCGATACTAATAAACGAGTGAGCGAACTTCGAGTCCAATAGAGCAATCCGGCGTTTGTAGGTAAATTTATGTTTGTATAAATGTTTTTCCGGCGATAACTCGAGTACTGTTGAATGGATCGTCGTGAAATTTGGTAGGCAGAATGATGAAGCAAAAACGTTTTTTATGGTTGAATATTAATCAAATCGGTAGAGGGGTTACCGAGATATGAAGGGTAACAAGTTTACAGCTCGGGACGAAACATTCATTTTATATACGTTATTATTTATCGGCATCCGTGACACAGCGGTCAATCTACTGCCTTGCACGTACATTCCTGGGTTTGAATACCATTACACATACACATTAATGAACACAAACGTAATAATAATCGCAAGCATTATTAGTATGAAATAATACGTCAGAGAGATAACTCAAAAAGCTTAAACAAAAGTCTTTAATAAAAGTGTAAGCGGCGTTATTTCCTGTACTGCAAAGTTTTGTCTGGTAAGTTTTAATTGGCGCTCTGGACACGTTCCCCGAGGCTCATCCATGAACACTACAAACTTTTATAAAATTCTAACGTCATGTGTCAACGTCCGCCTCATAACATTTTTAACTGGATGAAGTGGTTCTATTTTCAATTGTTTTTTTTTGTTTAAATCGTAACGAATTCCCTTCTATAAACAGCTACTAAAGTATGGCAATAATTTTATGAAATTAAACTGTAAGGTGAAAGTCTTAGAGCTCATTGTCAAGCATTCCCAATACTCATGGTCACTGCAGGATATTATCAATCAAGGATTAAATACCGATTGAGCTACTTATCAGGATACTTTATTTTAGTATTTGTAAGCAGCCACGACTAAACCTTAATTCGATAAATAAACTTAAGTGAGAGACGAAATTTCATCCTATCAAGAGCTGCTGAAACAATGACAGTAAGTAAGTTTAAGTCAATTAAAGATGCAGTCTACTTAAACTGGGTTCGTTTGCCTCTGTTTCTAAATAACATCATTAATACTTGAGAGAATCGAAACAAGTAAGCGATGCTCGAAGAAACACGGTATCCTCTTACAAAAGTAGTTCAACAAAGGCGAATAACCGGCACGACTCTAAAACAATGATTTAAATCCTTTACTTGAAAACGGATAAACAATAAACGACAATCGAATTAACAAACAAATATTTAAACTTTCGAACTTACCTCGGAATAATTTGCTGAAATTATATCGTATTAATTGAACCAGATTGAGACATTTCGATTCGAATTCAATTAATTACTTTTTACCAGAACCTTTGTATTTGTGTTTTGTATGTGTTGTGTTTTTGTATGTATTTAGTACTGTATTGTAACTCAAATTTTTGTATGAAAGGATGTTTATTACTCCTTCATGCAAAAAAACTACTGAATGGATTTTAATGACTTTACAATAACATAGTTTATAAAAATAACACACTACTATAATTTATAAAGATATTGTGTGAATTGTCCAAAATATGATGATAAATGTCCAGTAGTTTAAAATCCTATAAGAACCATTTTCCCGGGCAAAAGCTAGTAGTAAACAATGGACTTGGTTTTATGAAAAAAAAAAAAGAATTTTGTCCTTTGATTTTTTTTCTGCCATCATGTCACATAACAGACAATTTTTAACGAGGACCCTCTCTTTTATAACTTATAATTATTAATTTATATTTATTTCGTAGAACAACCACATCATACATATTCAAATTTACACAATAAATAATATTTAACTATTTTTTCTGAAATGTATGACTATACCGGTGTACATAACATTAGCCATCGCCGCACAAATAAAAAATAATTAAATTAATAAATCAATTAAAAATTAATAAATTAAAGAAAATGAATAAAAACAAACAAACCAAAATTATAACAACACAAAATTAAAATTAGGATAACATTAATCAAATAAGTACAAAAAAAAAAAAAATAAGACTAATATTTTATATAAAAGTATAAAAAATGGGTTTTCAGACTAGTCATAGAGTCATGAAATATATCTAGTATCTAGTTGTGGTATGTTATTAGCCAAATCATTATATACTACTCAAAACAAAATAAAGGCCACGAGGTATTTTTTCATTTTGGTGTAAATTATTAAACATTTACTTTTAGTGAGTTGGGATGTGTAGTATTAATAAATTAAACTCACTATTAAAATCCTGAGTTGTGGGACGTATATTTGAATCACACAAAAGTCACAACATACACTCAAACCAGTTCTGACACAGCAATCCGAATCACAGGCAATAACAATAGTCCAGTAATTAAAGCAGGGTTAGAAATTAATATAAGGAGTAAAACATATAAAACAATAAAATATAGTGCGTCGCGCGTCGGTTAAGTATCGACTAAAGATCTCTTTTCCATCTGTTATGGTTCGATTTCTGCGTCAATATCATAATATGCGGTAGATCTAAAACTTCCTCGCAGAAATGCAGGGACGACCAGGCGGTTCACCGCATTAACAGATGTGTTCGGATACGCCGTGAAAAGATGTAATATGATATCATAAATAAAATATATTAATTTATTTAGTTGTTTTGTTATGTGTGTATATATATATATACACACATAACAATATATATATATATATATATATATAAGATGTATTTATCTAATGTTTTTTGTATTTATTAAAAGTTGTAAATATAATTTTTTGTTGTGAATAAATGTAGTAAAATATTTCTCTGATAAGAATAAATTAGTATAAGTGTGTAAAATAAATAAAAATAAATAGAAATAAATAATGTAGGTTCCCTACATCACTCCCCTCCAGAGACCTAGTTAGGGCGATAATAATCTGGAAAATGCACCTTACGGCCAGAACGAGTTTTACGTTCCGGAATAGGAATCTGGGAAGGATTACGTAACTCAATGTCGTCGGGCTCCTCGGACAATATGTAGGCTGGCTTCAGGCGGTCTACCAATACTGTCATATTCTTTCCCTTGACTAATATTCTAAAAATTTTGTCCCCCCTTTCCACAACTTCATACGGCCCTGTATAAGCAGGTTGCAGTGCACCTCGTAACGCGTCTTCCCTAAGGAATACGTGGCTACAGGTGTTTAGGCTCTTATATATAAAAGTTTTATGTTTATTATTATGGTGTGAAGTGGGTACTGGCTTTAAATTTTGAATAAAATTTCTTAAAAAAAATCAGTAACATCGGACGTGTAACCTTCAGCCTCTTGCCCAAGAAATTCACCAGGTAGCCTAAGCGGTTCGCCATAAACCAGCTCAGCTGATAAAGCATTGAGATCCTGTTTGAAGGCACTTCTGATACCTAAAAGTACGATAGGCAGGATCTCAGACCAGTTGGAACGGCTGTGGCAAACGATAGCAGCCTTGAGTTGCCTGTGAAAGCGCTCAACCAAACCATTACACTGTGGGTGATATGCTGTAGTCCGACGCTGCTTGAACCCGATAAGTTTAGATAGCTGGTTAAACAGTGCCGACTGAAATTGTCTACCCTGGTCTGTTACGATGTCTGCAGGACAGCCAAATCGTGACACCCAGGTGGAAATAAAAGCTTTAGCCACAGACTCTGCTGTAATATCCGCTAAAGGGACTACCTCTGGCCATCGTGTGAAGCGATCGACAGCAGTCAAGCAGTAGCGGTAACCAGCAGATGGAGGAAGGGGACCGATCAAGTCTAAATGAACATATTTGAAACGCGCGCTTGGTAAATCGAGAGTGCCAATCGGCGACGAAACGTGTCGATTTACTTTAGCGCGCTGACAGACCAAACATGTCCTAGCCCATTCACGACAGTCTTTCCTCATCTGTGGCCAAACAAAACGCTGCGCAACTAATTTAGCGCTTGTGTTGGCTCCTGGATGGCTTAGCGAATGCAAGCTGTCAAAGACGTGCTTTCGCAACGGCTTGGCAATGAAGGGCCTGGGAGTCGTCGTACTGACATCACAGTACAGCTCAGTACGACTACCAGGCATAGAAATTTTCTTGAGGCGCAGGGAAGTTCTGCCTCAAGAAAATGTTGAAGTTCCGGGTCAGATGCTTGAGACTGGGCTATAACTTCCAATTCAACCGGTAGCTGAAGTTCTTCAACTCGGGAGAGCGTGTCAGCGACGACATTCTTCTCACCTGAAATATGAAGAATCTCCGTTGTGAATTGAGAAATGAAGTCCAACTGTCTACACTGACGGGGAGAGCTGTTTTGCTTCCGCTGATGGAAGGCGTAGCATAACGGCTTGTGGTCAGTGTAGATTGCAAAATGCGTAGCCTCAAGCATATACCTAAAGTATTTAATACTCTCGTATATCGCCAAGAGCTCGCGATCATACGGTGAATAGATGCGCTGTGACGGACTGAGTTTCCGTGAGAAAAACGCCAACGGATGCCAATTACCTTCAATACGCTGCTGTAAGACAGCGCCCATAGCGAAGTCAGAGGCATCAGTTACCAGTCTGAGTTCAGCTTCAGGATGGGTGTGGGTGAGCAAAGTAGCACTGCAAAGGCTATCTTTGCAATCTTGAAATGCCCGTAACGCTTCACCACTGACATTAACTGGATGGGAAGCTTTAATAGAGCCCTGTAGCAAAGCGTGGAGTGTGGCTTGAATCTGAGCAGCCTTGGGAAGAAAACGACGGTAGAAATTAACCATGCCCAGAAAACGACGAAGTTCCTTAGCAGTTTTAGGGACCGGGAATTTTTTTATGGCTTCTACCTTATCCTCTAGTGGTTTTGTCCCGTCTCGTGATATTCGGTAACCAAGAAAAGTAACTTCGGAAGCTCCGAAAACACATTTTGCCGTATTCACCAGTATACCGTATTTGCTCATCCTGGTGAATATTTGGCGGAGGTGTTCCTCGTGCTCTTCCTCGGTTTTTGACGAGATCAAAAAATCGTCAAGGAAAGGGAAGCAGAAATCCAGGCCTCGGGTCATTTCATCGACGAAACGCTGAAATGTTTGACCCGCATTCCTTAATCCGAACGTCATAAAAGGAAACTCGTATAAACCGAAAGGTGTTGTTATTGCCGTCTTCGGTATATCGGCTTCAAAAACGGGAATCTGGTTGTAAGCTTTAACCAGGTCTATGGTGGAGAAGATGGTGCAACCAGATAAACTGTTGGCAAAGTCGTGGATGTGCCGGATGGGGTATTTATCAGGGATGGCCCTGGCGTTGAGTAACCTGTAATCCCCGCATGGACGCCAACTACTGTCCTTTTTGGGTGCCAAATGTAATGGTGACACCCACGGGCTGTCTGATGGTCTGGCGGTTCCATTTTGGATCATCGCCTCGAACTCTGCCTTCGCAATTTTGAGTTTATCTGGTGCCAACCTACGAGGGGAACAAGAAACTGGTGGACCTGCTGTTGTGCGAATGTGGTGTACGGTGTTATGTTTAGTGATGCGTGTTGCGCCGGCTGGTCGTGTAATTTCTGGGAATTGAGCTAGTAAATCGTGATACTTGCCTTTACCGTTGCATACCTTGACGCTAGAAATCAAACCATCAGCATTTGAGATAACATTTGCAGTAACTGAAACATTGGTCGTGTTATCAACTAAACGCTTATTGCGTACATCAACAAGTAAATTATAAAAACATAAAAAATCTACACCTATGATAGCTTTTGTAACGTCAGCAATTATAAAACGCCAATTAAAGTCTCTACGTAAGCCGAGATGTAAATTTAAATGCACATAGCCATAAGTGTAAATGGTGGAACCGTTTGCCGCACATAGCTGAAAATCCGTCCTCTCTCGTCGTTCACGTAGCGCAGACCGAGGGAAAACACAAACGTCGCTTCCAGTGTCCACTAGAAATTGGACTCTCGATCTACGGTCTGTGACGAATAGGCGACCAGTGGCAGAACAATCGTCAGTCGCCATTACCGACTGCTCTGACCGTTTCCCGCAGCGTAGTCACACGGGCGGACGCACTTTCTCGCTTCCTCACCGAACTTGTGATGGTAGTAACAAACCGGGAAACGCCTGTAGCTGGGCTGGGATCTCGTAGACGACGAACGGTTGCGCTGGTTGTGCTTTACCCTAGTACGGGAACGGGATCGCTCATCAATTCTCGCTGTCAACGCGCTAACCTGTCTTGTAATCTGCCGCGCCATGGCATCAAGTGCCGACTCTGCATGTACCAGGGACTTCTGAGCAGATGTGGAAGCTACTTGTGGCGATGCGGGTGCGATGTCGTGTATGCGGTCGGCTAACTCTGCCAGCGAATCCAACGGTAACGTTGCCTGCGACGCTATGATGGTCTGCAGTGAACTAGGCAAACATCTAGTAAATATTGTCCTTAAAAAGTCCTCCGGAATGTTGGGTCCTGCCAAGTGCTGCTGGTGCCGGAGAAACTGCGACGGCTTGCGGTCACCTAGCTCTTCATGCATCAAGAGTTGCTTAACTTTGTTTTCCCTGGACACGGAGAGACGCTTGATGAGCTCTGCTTTGACGCTGCGACGAGGGAGGATTTGTGATAATATCCTCGACCTCTGCTGCATATTGATGTTCTAGGTGTGATATGATGTAATAAAATTCCGTAACATCTTCGCTTATACGTGATATTGCAAACTGCCCTTCAACCTGAGCGAACCATATAGCGGGTTTTTCAGGCCAAAAGGGAGGAATCCGGACTCCAACTCAACAAACTTCTGATGAGTCACTTGTGGCGATTAAAGCAGGTAATTGCGCTTCACGCGATTGGGTGTGGTCACCTTTCTCACAACTCATTTTCAACGCAACAGTTCAACAGGGTCACCACTTTAGTGAGTTGGGATGTGTAGTATTAATAAATTAAACTCACTATTAAAATCCTGAGTTGTGGGACGTATATTTGAATCACACAAAAGTCACAACATACACTCAAACCAGTTCTGACACAGCAATCCGAATCACAGGCAATAACAATAGTCCAGTAATTAAAGCAGGGTTAGAAATTAATATAAGGAGTAAAACATATAAAACAATAAAATATAGTGCGTCGCGCGTCGGTTAAGTATCGACTAAAGATCTCTTTTCCATCTGTTATGGTTCGATTTCTGCGTCAATATCATAATATGCGGTAGATCTAAAACTTCCTCGCAGAAATGCAGGGACGACCAGGCGGTTCACCGCATTAACAGATGTGTTCGGATACGCCGTGAAAAGATGTAATATGATATCATAAATAAAATATATTAATTTATTTAGTTGTTTTGTTATGTGTGTATATATATATATACACACCTAACAATATATATATATAAGATGTATTTATCTAATGTTTTTTGTATTTATTAAAAGTTGTAAATATATTTTTTTCTTGTAAATAAATGTAGTAAAATATTTCTCTGATAAGAATAAATTAGTATAAGTGTGTAAAATAAATAAAAATAAATAGTAATAAATAATGTAGGTTCCCTACATACTTATTGAAAGTAGTAAAATATTGAGTATTCAAACTCTTTTATACCTAATTTTTTTAATATTGTAGTATTCATCTAATGCTGGCAACAATTTTAAATAAAATTTGATTTAAAATTATTTTTGAAAATGTTGATTCCATTTTCTTTGTCGTTTTGCTTTCCTTAGCTTCTTATTTTATTAGAAATTATCAGAGTTCATTGATATCTCGAGTCAGAAACATCTTTTGCAATATGCCACAAGTACGCAGGCGTCATATGGACTCGCTGACAGCAACCAGAGCCGTTACAATGATTGAAGAAGGTCTTTCGCAGCAATCTGTGGGTTTGCAATTGGGATTTTCTCGAAGAGCTATTCAAAATCTATGGAATCGTTTCCAAGAGACCGGCAGTGTTAGAAGAAGACCTGGTTCGGGCAGAGTTCGCATTACAACAGCTCAAGAGGTTCGTTACATTCGATTAAGTGCGCGCCAAGATCGCACAACGACGGCCCGCAAGCTGCAAAATCGTTTACGGCTCACAACGGGTACTCGTGTCAGTGACCAAACTATTCGTAATCGATTGCATGAAAACCAGCAGGCATCAAGAAGGCGTGTTGTCCGTGTTCCATTAACCAGAAATCATCGTGCAAATCGTTTAAGATTTACCCGTCAACATTTGGACTGGGACATAAACCAATGGGGCATGGTGCTCTTCACAGACAAATTCAAAGTTAAATTTTTTAACGACGATCGGCGTATTGGAGTATGGAGAAGACGCGGCGAGAGATTTTCAAAATCCTGCATCCATGAAGTCGATCGTTTTGGTGGTCCAAATGTAATGATTTGGGGCGGGATAAGCTTACACGGCAAAACTGAGCTCGCTATTTTAAATGAGGGTACTGTTACTGCTCAGCGGTATATTGAGGGAGTTCTCAGACCACATGTGATCCCATTTGCCCAGCGAGCGGGTCCTGGATTCATCTTGATGCAAGACAATGCTCGTGCACACACGGCTCAAGCGACTCGGTTTGTACTGGAAGCGTCTCAAATTCAAGTCTTCAACAGTCCGGACTTAAATCCAATAGAGCACGTGTGGGATCAGTTGAAATGAAGAGTTAGAGACGGTGATCAGGAAATCCACAACCAACAGAAACTCAACAACGCTGTTAAAAGGGCCTGGGAAGAGATTCCAATGGAAAATGTCAGGCATTTGATTGAGAGCATGCACTCCAGGCTTCAGGAGTGCGTAGCGAAACGAGGAGGGCATACTCGTTACTAAAAGATGAGCATGGAGTATTTTCTTTTGTTTTCAGTGTTTTTATTTTTAACCTTAAATGTGATTTTTTCTTTCAAAAGCAAATAAACTTTTTAATAATTATCATTGGAATAAGTTTATTGGTCTACATGGTAAAAACAACATTAGTTTTCGTAATGGAGACAAAAAAATATATATTGGTTTTATTGTTTTCATGGTACAGACAAAATACCTCGTGGTCCTTATTTTATTTTGAGTAGTATATAAATGGCAAATGCAAAACAGGACTTACTTACACTTACTTACTTTGAACAGGAACAGGAACTTAGTAGTCGCAATTTTGTAAATGTAAAATAAATCTTTTCGTTTTTCCATTTTCCACAATCAATTTTGCCTATGCTTATCTTAAAAATCCATTCTAAATAGTGATGAAAGAATAGGTATCTGAAATCGAACTAGCAGTATCAAAGAATAACTCCTAAATTAATACAAAATATTACTGAAATATTTGTATGGATTTGCCAGACTGACACCAACATGGGTTGACTAGCTTCTTTCAGACAAGTGACAGGCACTCCAAATTTAGATATTTGGCTATTAATAAAGGATAATTTTAGACGTTTCTAGATGTCATTAAAGAGATCCTTCATTGAACATATTATCAATACAAAAAACACCGTATTAAGTGCTGCTAACAAAAACCCGTTGAAGTTAAACACCTGCTCGATAAAATTTTATTTCTAAAATGGAAGTTTGCCGTGTTGTAGCAAGGTGAGAAAAGATTCGGAAAATAAAAGAAAAAATAAACTCAGAGCGCATCTATCAAATTTCTAACAAAATAGAATACCTATTCACCTCCTTTCCTCGGGTAAATGCAGTGGAGTGAACACACGGACAGTTTTATAACCGTCTTTCTATCGTTTTTTTGCCTATGTTGGCCTGTGTGACTCACTGGTGTAACAGCTGACTGCTACGCAAGAGGTTCCGGGTTCGAATCCCGGCGGGAATTTTGTGTTATTCGCAGGACGCATTTTCGCGTTCTGGTCTTAGTACATACCAGAAAGCGAATACGAATGTAGTATCTACGTA
This sequence comes from Choreutis nemorana, assembly GCA_949316135.1. NCBI lineage: Eukaryota > Metazoa > Arthropoda > Insecta > Lepidoptera > Choreutidae > Choreutis > Choreutis nemorana. The sequence goes on along the minus strand of OX438597.1, from coordinate 3,279,815 downwards.
GTTTATACCATATCGTTGCCTGCGACACAAGATTGTCTTAGTGCAGGGCTAGGTCATTGTGTGTGTTGTTATGTGGTTATTATAATTATTCAACCAATTAAGTCATAGCACACGATTCACTAGCCGGAAAGTGATAACCGTCGCTTATTGACACGAGGATGCCCTTGATGTTGTAGAACGCCAAGACCTCCGCTATGCCTTGCCCATGTAGAGGAGATGATACTCGTGCCGATAATTAAACTGAATCTCCTATTCGAACCAAATATAGTAAACTACTTCCTATTGTCGTTAGCAACTACTCTAGTAATGTACGATACTTCGTGAAGAATTAAGGTATGGGGATTCCTACACTTTTATAATATTTACCTATAATCTGTTTTGTAATATTTTAGATTTATTGTAGAGATATTGCATATATTTATTATAATAAGAAGAAAACCCTTTGTGTTATTATTAATTTACTTATTTTATATGAAAACTAAATAAATAACGATATTTTTTTATAACTTTGAAGCTGACAATATTAAATGTTATATTAAATATATTCTTATCGTTTAAAACTATTACCCTGCGTTTTTAAAGCGCCTCGTGTATCTATTTATTTTCCGAAGCATTTTAACACTTTTTCTATAAAAGAACCTGCACTTAACCAACCAAAGAAAAATGACCATCAGCAACGTGGCGCGAACATTTTAAAAGTATAAATACCCCTTGTTTTTATTACTTTAAAAAGCTTTTATAAAAGCGATATTCACCTTTTAGAATTTTGAGTCATATCCTTATTGGAATAAGGTGTACAAATCGATTTTAAATATTAATGTATTTACCGTTTACGTTATGATGGTAAGAGCATAATTTGCATTGGGCTTAAAAGACTTGGTTTATCGCAGGATAATTGAAAAATGACAGTTCTGTATAATTATTAGGTATTCTTTTATGTATTAACTAAATGTGTATGACTTAAAACTCAAAATGTGACAGTTAAGACGTATATACTACATTGTGGTCGTAACACACCCGTCATATTCAAAAAAAGAACATTAACGTTCTTCGCCTTTGCCTCGCTGTCAAACCGAAAAGAAGCTGCTTTCAAGAAAAGTAGGTTTACAAACACATTTTATTTTTTTTTCCGTCAAATAATTTACATAGTTTCAGTGCAGCAATTCTTAAGTAGAGCTGCATACTGCATAGAAGCAACAGCATAAATACTAACCTAGCTAACAAATTGCCGTCATATTTAACTTTTTTATAAATATTACATGAACCTTGTAAGAGACACTGGCGTTTTTTAAACTGGAAAGGAAACTTGAGTATTCTCTCGAATATAAGAATTCTCACCAGAAAAGTTTTTAAAGTTTCTTATGCACGAGACACTAAATTATAAGTGGAGCATTACGAATACGTTGCAACTGACACAGGGTACCTCTTTATTTTAAGATGACAGTTAAAAAGCTTATTTTACTCTTATACAACTATTTTCTTTTGAAGATACTATAAAATCTTAATAAAATCCTACAAATCTTTCAATTACAGGATTTTGTTACCTAATTTACGAGTAAAATTAAAAACAAATCATCAGTTTTACGAAACAATAAACGTTTTATTACAATCGATTAAGTAAGAGATTTTCTTTTATAAAATTGCTTCCTGGAATTCCAGCTACAAAGACAAATGATTTAACATTTTATATGCGAGCACACGTCTTTCCTTTCACTCACAAAATAAATCTAATTTAGTTGATCCATTTTTAAGCTATTTAACTGACATGCGAAACATTTTCAGGGGATCAAAATCCAAAAATAAAATCTCTATAAACAAACACTCTCTTGAGATTCTCTTGAGATTTAGGATATGATATGATAGATTTAGGATTTATAAAAACTACACTATAAACACAGTGTTACAGGTAGTAGGTCTACGTGCGAGTTTGTATGGTTTGGTACCACCCTCCTTTCTATTTCTGCCTTTAAGCAGTTTCTTGTGTTTCGGTTCGAATGATTGGAAAGCCAGTGTAATTACCGACATGAGAGGTATAACATCTTTACCACAGAATGGACGACGCATCTGGGGTGTTCTTGGCGTTCTCTGAAATTAAGGGCATCTTTCTGCCAATAGGCAAACCATCAGGTCACCGTCTGCTTGGTTGCCCATGATGTTAAAAAAAAATCAGTTTTGCTTGAGAAAAAATAATAACTCAACAGTTAACATTTTCTTTCTTCGAGGCACACCCTCCACTCTGTCCCACCACTAAAACTCTTTTTATCAGGATCAACTGTGGCGTCTTTTGATCGAATAATCAACTAATAATGCAGCTGTGCAATGACGCACAGGCTGTGCCCGGACACACTACCGGCTGTCTTGAGAAAAATATCGGGTCCAAAACCATTCGATCAATCAAGCTGGAACTAACCATATTCATAACTTTACAGAAATCGGTTGATCATAGATAACCGTGTACGGACAAATATTCTCTATAAAAGAGTCCCGAAATCCTTATCATCATCATGACGTCCATTGCTGAACATAGGCCTCAATTATTAGCAACCGGAGCGATCCTGACTCCTAGCGATGAAGTAGCTTCGAGGAAATGTCATTCAATACATTTTATTTTTGTACGCGCAAACTCTTGCAGAAAATGATATTTGTCTAAGCCGCTTTAATCCAGCGACTCCTTGGAGTTACCTGAACGTTCCTACATTCTCACGACATATAAATACAACCCAAATTTTCCTTTTTCAATAGTAATCTGATACACCGGTTCTTGTTATTAACAAGCTGTCAAATATAATGTAATATGGATCTCACAGGGTGCCGTACTACGCGTTCCTTTTTTTTGCCAACTTTGGATTAAAGCAGTTATTTACAAAGTAAATTTCATCTCGTCTCTGAAATAGAGTCACGATCTCGTGTGCTGGTGACTTGAATAGTAAACAGCGGAAAGGTGTAAACAACAAAATACGATTAAAGTAGAATACCGAGCCAAGCTATAAATACATGCCTATAAATGGAACTGATAATAATAACACCAAACTAAAATAAAACATTTCTCAGTTATAATAAATGTTGATTAAAATTCCTCGAATCAAATTGAATTTTAATATTTTTTTCCTTATAAATTTCAACGAAATCCTCGACAGTATTTAAAGATGCTTTAAAAGATAGGTATTTTAAAATACAGGTCGTGCTTCTAGAGCAGTGGGAAATTGTTACTAGATAGTAAATATCTGCTTTTGTGAAGTCAAAGATTTAGCAAAGATATAGGTAAAGATATTATAGAATCAAGTAAATGTGCGAATACTTAGTTAAATATGATACTAAGGTAGCTAACAATAGGCAAGTATAAGCCGCCATTTTGTATGACTTTTGTATTCCAACAATGCAGTTGCACATCACGCCTCCGCGGAGGCTGAGCTTGATCATACATAAAGCAGGTTATGCAATGAGCTCAACAATATTAGGTAAAAACTCGAAGACAAAATATTACAATCGAACATTTCACTGTCCACCAGCTGGTAAGAATGTTTGTGATGTTCAGATTAAATAGTACTCTTACTTGATTACAAAGATATGGTTACAATTTGAAAATTGTTGTTATAATTGTTATTGTTGTTGATCATCCTTTGTTTATGTTTACTTATCCTTACAATATCTTTTTTTTCCTACCTGAACGTTGGAATCATAGTTCATATGCCAAAAAATACAAGTATGAATATAAAAACCCCATCACAAAGACTGTGTACAGCACAGTTTTTATGAATAGTATGTCATGACCATGCCCAAACTATCAATTTGTATCACAAACAAATAACACAACTAATTCACATTGGCGAAACCTCTTTATTGAGCTATTTCATGTATAATCTTACTAATTTTTGTGAGTTAAGAGAGTGATTCAATTAAATTTTAAGTGTTAAGTGTACGCTGACCCTAACGGATCGTGTCAAGGCATTCTTGCGTAAGAGCGCGTACGACAAGGCATATCTACAATGCGCTGCTTACACCAGCCTTTGGCAGATGCTGGCTAAATCTTCACGATCTCACCCTGTAACCTTACACCTTTAACTCCCTTTTTGAAATAGAACAGTCTCATTGTTTCATACTTCCATCGTGTAATTATAATGGCGGCTTGTTTGTGTTTGTTTGAGTGTGCATGTGTGCGATTGATGTGAAAGGATTGAACTCCGTTTTTTTCCTTTTTTTATCGTCGATTCATTAGGCGGCGGTATCAATTTTCATCAGGTGAGCCATTTTATTTGCTCGTGATGTATAAAAATAATGAAATATGGACCTTTTTCGTTTTAATCTTAATATAACAAAATAAGTTGGTTTCGTTTTAATAGAAGTTATTAACTTATTTTTATCAGTTTCACTCTGTTTTAATATTAAAATATTTTTTTTGAATATGGTACATGTGTGTGAGTGTTTATGAAAAAATCTTCAAAGTATCTATGTCTTCTGGTTAATTAGAAAAAAACTATTAAATCAGAAAATAAAACCGATCCAGCGTGAGTCGGAATCATGCATGATGGGTTCCGTAACATTGTGCAAGATTTAAAAATATGTGCTTTTACATAACTTCGTAGATAAGAAACAAGAAAAAATTACGAAAAAATAACTTTACTTGTATGTGAGCCTGATTTTTTTTTTACGTTTTGTTGTTTTTTTAACAACATTAATATACATTTTCTGAAAATTATAGAGTTTAGCTATGACGGTTTATGAGCCCGCTGACAGACGGACACTGTTCCTAATCGTTTAGTAATATTGTCCCGTTTTTCACCCTTTGGGTACGGGACCCTAAAAACACATCCCAGTGTTCCGCTATTGCTTGCTTGGGACTGAAAAAAAGCTTAAAATATTTTTCTTTGTAAACTTTCTTGTCCATAAATTCCGCGGCACATTTGTTTTTGACAACTTTTGAAAAAAACAGTAGGCTTCCTAAGACATTTATGGATTGAAATCATCATACAATTTAAATGTGTATAATGTTTGACAAAGATAAATGTTTAACCTAACCTTAAAATTGGACTTAATAGGTTTTTAATAAATAACAAAATAACATATCTTGAGAAATAGCGAACCTACTAGTAAATACGTTGAGTACCAATCATTCATCTAAAGTAGCGTTATTTTTAAACATTAAAAATATAGCTTTCTAATTAAAAATATTGAATTGTAATGTATTATTAATATTTGCATGCTTAATTATATAGCAAAATGTAGTGAAACATTGTACCATAATAAGTTCTGTAAGGACAAGGACATTTAGCAAATAAATTATTTGAATTGAATTGAATTGAAAAACACTACTCAAACACTAATAAAATCTGCCGATGTCAGTATTGAATTTTTACGATTTTTTTTTCATTCGATTTTATGCTTTCCTCTTTCATATGATTTCTATCCCGACTTATCTCTAATTAGGTTTCATCGATCGAAGCCATTAAGCTTTTAGCTGGATGTTAAAAAAAACGCTTTTGTATGAACGCTTTTTTTTTAAATGATTTTGTAAATTTTGCAATTCATCTTCGTGAAAGACAGGCGACAAAATGTTATCATCGACGTAACTCAATTGTCATCTACATATATACTCTACTACTAAGTCTAGAAAACTGAAATCTGGCATATAAGTGTATTTTACGATCTGCCCGATTAGACAAATTACATTTTCCGCAAGCGTTAACGAAAACAGAAAATAAAATGTATTGAAATGACATTACCTCGCGCTCGAGTTACGTCATTGCAATGTCATTTCCATACAAAAAAAATTCTATTAGCGTTAACGCTTGAGGAAAATAATATTTGTTTACTATGAAGTTCACATCATAAAATAATGGAGCTAAAAAACATTTTGTAACAAATACCTCTAATCAGGTGGGTTATAATTTCGATTGAAAATAATTACTTGACGTTATGCAAAAAATGTGCACGTATATATTATATTGAATAGTTTACAGGTGGTTATTTATATGTTGGATCTTCATACTATAAATAGTTCATTCTTACCATTAAAAACACGACATCTCGCATGCAAAACTGCAACAGTCAACTGAGTTAACATTTCTTGTGATTTTATATATCAATTTATATTACAGGTAGCGTCCTTTATATTCAGTCGGTGATGTTAGTTTGGGAGTTAATCGAATATTGTATGCACCAATGAGTGTTTGAAATTTAGTTACATTCGACGATGGCTTGTTAATTATGTAAACAAGTTGCGCTCTCCTTGGAATCTTAATAAGTTACACTCATATATAGCAGGCACATTCATTTATTTAAAGTCCTTTTGGTTTTTATTCTACTCACAATATATTATGTGAACAAGTCAGTTACATAAGCAGTTGGGCACTGATAAGTAGGTTTTAAAAACAAATGTAAAAATGAATCTGCAATATAATTTTCATTCAGTAATTCTACATTTTGATTAGTTTTTCTTTATAGTTCAGGATTTGCAGTGATAAGTTAGAAGTGAAATGTCGAAATTGAATTCCCCTATACTTAGATCTCTCAATTTTGTAGATGAAAATCAGTGAAAATGATGTTAAACAATGTTCACACCTATAAACATAGAATTTAAAGTTCATTTTTATTTATAATTTTATCTTTTCATCCTTCCACTGACGATATAGGGTCATAGAATGAATAATGCAAACAGTATTTTGTATCAAACAGGTGTTATATTCAACCGGAGCGTTGTGATCTCGAGACATATATAAATAGTTTATAACGTCTAACTAAACAGTACAAGAGCTTTCAGGAATTAAATCGTCTTAGAACAGACGTTCGAAATGAACAAAGAACAAATCCTCGAGGGTGACCATGCATCGCGTAATTAATTCAACTGTCAATTCATATTTGTTTTCCGTTCTAAATAATGGGAAAATTATTTTTATTAACAATTTAAGTTTTCGAAATATCTCTTTTGTTTAAAGTGATAAATAAACAAGAACAAATACATTGAAACGTTAAATATGTAATTACAAGCCATGGTCACCCCAGCAACGACAGAAGGCTTACCAGCCAGATGTAGTAAGACAAACATTGCCCCTTGAATGAAATAAAGCGTGAATTTTCCAACTAGAAATACTTGAGGAAATACTTGATTTTTCTTTGGAACGCTGCACCGGCGACGGTTAAAGTTATTTAAACGGTTGGATATTTTATGAGGTGAGAAGAAAAGACATTTCTTAGCTTCTGCGGGAATTTCGTCTCAATATATTTCTCTGAATGGATTTCATTTGTCGACTGGTTTTTACTTTGTATTTTATAATAAGGTAGGTAATTAGGTTTATCAGAATTTCTTTTATTCTGAAGCTTAGTGTTTTCAAAGGTAGGTTACAATATGTAGATGTATATGCGTGTGTGTGGTTGGTATAGGTCCGGGGTTCGTATCCAACATTAAGTTTATCAATCAAAATCTATACACAAATACTGTTTGCTAGTTACTGATAAAGCAAATATTCTTACAATACTACTGAGGAAGTGAAGTTACCTTAATTTATTACAAAGGCATATGAGTAACTTGTTCTAAGTGGCCAAAGCATTTAAAAGATCTTGAAATCATTAGTTTTCTGAATATTTCAGAGATTGTCATCAGATGTCAAATAATTGATTCCTTTTTAAGTCAAACCAAAAAAATCAACTATAAACATCTGGAATGCGGTGTGTGACACCTCTGCCAACCCCTCTCGAGGGATTACGGCGTGAGTTTATGTTAAAATAAACTATTTGAAACAAGTATTAGATGTAACTGTCAAATTGGAAAATGATCAAGCTCGGATTCTCAAACTGTATTTAAACTAAATACTCTCAAACTATAATCAATTCTGATGTTTAAGTGCAGTTTAATAATTTGTCAACTTCAAATTCTCAATTCATAAACCGGCAGTTCATCTTCAGAACCAAGATTACTTATTCTGAAACTCAACACACACTAAACATTTTACATGAAAATAAAAATCATAAATTGAAGAAACAGAAGCGTTATGTTTATTTACACACTACCAAAAAAAAGTCCAGACGTTTCTAAAACAATATGGTAAATTGCAGCTCCAATCATAGTAGCAACCCTATTGTTTAAATTTTAATAGCCATATTGCATTACCGACAATGAAACAACAGAGTTGTTGAATGTCATATTAAAATAGAGGGCGCAGGTGGCGCTGGTGTCAGTCACGTATTAATCACGGCCTCCCCGGAGATCTAAACAATTACACGTAAATATTTAAACAGACTTATCACGGGTGTACAGGTGTATTGCTGCCATAGAGCTAGCAAAATATATTTTCTAGAAAGGGCTAAAAAGGCGATCTTTTCTCGCTACGCTCATTAGCTTATCATCCACTTTGCATAGCATTATGACCCACACAATGTTCGCTAGAGACTAGATGTAATCTATTGTAAAGTTAATCAACAACCTTTCCGTTACCCATTGAGCCTTTTTACCCAACTGCCAGAAAAGGTCATGTTTTTCAATGTTTTTCGCACGTATCTTTCATATTTATTTCTTTATGACCACGTATCTTCCAAAAGGCTAGATGGATTTCGACGGTTAAGCTATCCTTATATTTGTCTCAAAAACCTAAGTGTCCTTAGATACATGTTTTAAAAATCTAAATAGCCGATTTTTTTGTGACAGAATGTGTGTTTCACATTTATCACTGAGTATCAAATAAAAGCTGGTAAATAGAGTATTCTAGAATTACACATTAAGTCATTACACTTTAAAGTTACCATAATGACATAAACTACTTACAAATGACATTAAAAAATACACTTAACACTACGCAGGTGATAAATAAAACAATTATTAGAAAACGAAAAAAAACGACTTCTCAAAGATATTAATTGACAATCGAAAAACAAGAATTACAATGTAGTATAATAAATTTAATATTAACACATGCTGCAGACATGCATGCATGGGGACAAACAAAAATTATAAAAATAACGAGGTACCAAACTTACGCATTAACGCATGCAACATATTTTAATTAATAATCATTTGAATTTTTCCTTTTTCATATAATATTTTTGCGCAGTCGGGTTTTTTATTATTTTCCTCTAAAGGTTTGAAAAAATCCGCTAGAAGCAGCGCTAATGCTCTCATTAGCGTGCAGCAGATTATTTTGTTTATAATTCTATGTATAGTTAATTTGAACTCCCTTATTCAAATGAACTGCTTTCCTAGCAACACAAACGTTGAATTTTCGGAATTAAATTACGCCAGTGCTGCTTCTAGGTGATATTTTTTTAATCTTCAGAGGATTCAAATGAATGCACGCGGTGACGACTGTTACTTGTTCTATCAAACTTTTCTTTTTTTTCTATACATTAATTTTTATATTTTTACAAGACTATGGCGAGGCAAAAATGAGTGATGTCCTTTTTGCTTCTTTTATTAGTTTACTTAACTATTTCAGATAATCATATTTTCTTGATTCATTATTATTAAAACGCGATTTTCAGTCCAGTTTTAGTTTTCAAACTTATTTTTTCTAATTTGTAAAACAATTTTACATTGCTGTTTCTATGAAGCAAAGTCTATGAGTGTCACTTAAATTTAACAGTAAACTAAAAAATGTTTAACGAAATTAATGCAAAATTAATAAATTGCCTAGCGTACAATTCATACATATAAATACGTACATGTATTAAGCATCAGTATGACATCAGTTCGCTAAATAACTAACAGCATAAAAGTCATATATCTTGACAGATCCGATTATTTATATCATTAAAAATTATTAACAACTTCTGAACAAAAATACATTCCTAGCTCTATGTAACATATAAATACATTACTATAGCAGCATGGAAGGATTAGTGAGCACGTTGTTTCTATTTCTTATTGTCTGTCATATATTGTTTACCTTACACTGTGTTTATAATATTCTTCTAGAACAATCTTTATCAAATTCATCTGAAATAATAATAATAACCTCATCACGACACACACATTGACTCAGCCCTGTAGTAAGTATCCAAAGAATTTGTGTCACAGGAACTAAGCAACGATATGGTATATACTACATCGATAAGAATACAACATCCAAGACCGGCAAGCGAAACAATGCGTCTTGCAAATAACAAAGGCCCCGCCCCCGCCGGGATTCGAACCCGGAACCTCTAGCGTAGCAGTCGGCTGTTTACACCACTGCGCCATCTGAAATGCTGCTGCTGTGCTTTACCTCTTTTAAATCTCATACATATATATGCAGATACCAAAATTAGTATAATTTTTCTTCGTGGATTCGTATATTTTTACGTGGTTGTGGTGATTTCCGTTCAATGTAACTGTGTTCATCAGAACCATCTGTCGAAAAACTAAATTATCGTAACCATTTCATACTGCAACTTCTCATAAACAGAAAGATTTCAAACCAAAAGCAACCATCTCTAGAGATCTTGAACAAAATTACAGGTAAAGATTTAACAAGGTATGAAACGACAATTTCGATACTAACGGACTCCAAGCATACACAGATATTAATAATTTGAACATTTTACTTTATGGCAATACCTAATTCGTAGTAAAATTTACAATTTGGTTCCGACATTCTGGTAAACCTTGGTATATACGGGAGCATCTAACAAACCCTGGTTTCCTTTTGAAATAGCTTTGGCAAAATCCTGGAAACCTCAGTGAAATGCTTTAAAAGTAAACATCTCTTATCCAACAAAATTGTTTCGCTCTGAACAAAGAATCTCTATTTTATCTCCACATTGAATAAGACAGAAAACTTTGTATTTATTATAAACATTCAGGTTTTCTTGAACTATCTTTTGTCCGGTATTTTGTCCGAGCTGAACTCGTGTTTTTGTATTTTCTGACACAAAATCTAGGCTATACAATGTGGAAGTCTATTCTTCAAAACTCATTTCAGTAGTATAATTTGTATGATATTTTGACTAGACAAAATCTAAACTAGATAATCTCAAACAAAATTTTTGACTAACTGTGATAACACATGATAAGCTAAACATATTTTTGTTATAAATGAATGATCATTTGATATAAAATCTTAAAAACCTTACTTGTATATACTAATCTTAGGCATGTCTTGACCACTCACAAGATTGGTTTTTGAGTTTGTGAAAATATATTTTTGTGCATATTTTTCTCTCGATCTTCATTTTCATGGCGGTTTAAAACATTTTGGTTCTATCTTCCCATAAAGGGATATAGAGCCAAGTGAAGTACCAAGGGCTCTTTTATAGCGGTAGAAACGAAGGTACGAGTGTAGGGAGGTTTAGAGACCGTTTGTATAAAGCCCTTTGATATCTACAATGTATTACTTTTACGCGTTCACCGGATAAGAAATTTTTGTTTTTGTTTTAATTTTTGTTGTGTAAGAGTTTTTTTGTTGTTGTTTTTAATTTAAATTAAATCAATAAATTACGTTTTGACCCTTTACTTTAATTATGTTTTATTGAATAGAAAGATATTAATATTCAATTAAAATTATTTTTCTAAATCTTGCAAGTAAGCTTCTTGGATGATTGATGATTTGCGTATTTTCAACGCATGCTTGACATATTCGGCATTGCAAGGGTCCTTAGGTCACCGTAACAGCTTACAGTCATAAACTTCGAACGTTTGCTAGTGTTTTACAAATTTCATTATAACATAAAACATTTTAGAATTAAATCGTGTCAGACAAAAATTGTATCATTATTATGACAGTTAATAAATTCCCATTGATCCAATAGACCGATTGATAAATCGGACCGATGGGAAACACCCTAGAAAAGTAAGCACAAAACTAAATGTTACCGTGAAATTGATTTTGTAAATCTATGTACCTACCTAGGTATGTTGAAGTCGGGCTAACAAATTCCCACTTTTTGTAGCTAGATTTAATGTAATTTTGTACAAGATGTAAATTTTTGATCTCGGCAATTTTCCATCTTTCATTTGAAATTCAATATGGTAACGTATTTTTTACGTGTCACATTTTTATGTAACATACTTAACTTTTTTATACATCATGGGCAAATACGCAGACGGTTCACCTGAAGGAAAGTTATCCCGCCTATTGACACGGCAATGCTCTTAATGTCTAGAATACCAAGAGCATCACCAATGCATCGCTATTTAGATGATAAGATGTATACCTCTCATGCCGGTCCTAACACTGGCTGTCCAATCATTCGAACCGAAACTGCGAGCTGCTTCACTGGAAATAGAAAGGAGGGTCCAATCAAAATGAATCTCGGACTAGATCACCAGTAGGAAGGAAGCATTTTTATCACAAAATTTATCACAAGTAATCCGGATTACAAACTAAATCGATAGACACTTCATCAAAATCGGTTCTCTACTTTAGAAGCTACGGTGGACATAAAACACAAAGATACGTAAACTGATGAAAACATTACGCTTCCTTTCTGCTCTGTAGTCGGGTAAAAATAACAGTTCCAGATACTTATTACGAGAAATTCTTAGCTTAGTCAGTAAAATATGCCGAGCCCGTTGTTTCATTTGCACTGAGACAACAAAACCTTTGACCCTTTGAGTTTCCTTACCTCCCCGCAAACCGGATCAAAAGCTTTGCCAGGCTCTGCAAGATTGCGGGGCCGTTTTTCATTTCTATTATTTATTCTGTCAATTATTTTCTGAAGAAACTCCGGTAGAAACAACTTTGTAATATGAACTTTAACTTCCTGAACATACGTTTGAAACTGGTACTGAAGTTAAAATTTTAGCACTTGATCAGATAAATTTTCAAAGCTCGCACTTTTCATAACTACACACTTTGTTTTTAATTATTTAAAGGTTTTTTCTTCTAGTAATAACTAGCTTCTTTAAGGAGATTACTTTGAATTTAGATTGCTTAGATTATTTGTTTAGTTTGTACCGGTAAAATGATGTTATCGTAGCGTAGCAGTCGGCTGTTTACACCACTGCGCCACCGAGGTCGTCAAAACACATGACTTTAAGTGAATTCTAAAAGACCGAGATATATATTTTATCACCAAAAACGCATGTTTATATCATGAGACTGCGCTGAGAGCAAATGGAAGTTTCGTGTTTCGCTTAACAAGCAGAATGCAACTTCTGCGTATTTCAACAAACATTGCATCTGTGATTAACCACTGATTATGACGGTTCCAGTTTCTAATGCAGGCATTAGCAGAACTTGCAAGATGACGTGTTATTTGCAAGATGCATTATCTCTCACAGTGATCTTGGATATTTTTATACAAGATCATGGGCCGATAGCTCACTTGGCCGTGAGTGATGCCCTATTGACACGACGATGCCCATGATGTCTGAAACGCTAAGAGCACCGCCAATGCGTTACCCATAAATAGAGTTATAGATGTTATAACTCTCGTGCCATTAATTACCTCGCCAAATCATTTCTATTTTAAGGCAGAAAAAGACTAGAGCGTGGAACCAACCCAGACTTAAATTTACGACTAAAATTATACATACAATGTTTATAATTTGCTTGCTCTGACTCCTTTTACTTAACACTGAGTCAATGTATTTCAAGTAATGTAAAAAGAAACAAACGCTAAACCCACCTACTGGTAAGTTATTATTATTTAGGCGCTTGATATACTAAACGTATTAAGCCAACACATCACAATCTAAATCTTAATTTTAGCTATCAACTTTAGCCTATATTACCAGTCAACTTTAATCTAGCGAAACAATTTTTGGATTTTAAAATGTACACAATGTAGTTAAAACCAATCAACATTGTTTAAAGTTTTAACTTATTTGGATCACTCATAACTAAATATGAATCTTTTGTAACACAGAAAGGCTTCTGTTTAATTGAACGTTCGTCGAACTGGACCAAATAAGTTTTTTTATAAACATGATATTTCTTTGACCTTTAATATTGTGAAGGAAGAACGTGGAAATACGTGGACACTCTCAATTCAATATTTGCTTTAAAATATCTGAGCGAATCTGGCCTGCATCGTATGAAACGATTGCTTCAACTCCAAACCATGTGAAATAAACCTTATTATATAAAAGAGAAGGTTGAAATCAAAACATAAAGTTAAGGTAGCGAACAAGCTTTAACTGAAGTGCAGCGTCTTTTGTGAGATTTTTGAAATTTAGTGAAATGTTTCAGCTCCCCCTTTATTTCAATGAATAGTAAAAGGTTATGAGATAAATCTTTTGACAGTAAAAAGCGTGCTGCGTTTTTTTTCCTGTGGTAAGTGGGACTATTTTTTCCATTTAACCTAACAAACAAAAAACAGCAGGAAGTGCTTAATTCGTTTTTTAATTACTTTTTATTTTAGTTTTTTTTCAAATATCCTCTAATATCATTTCAACGTGAATCTCGAATCTACATAAGTTCTATAATGAAGTTGTTTGTGTCTAAAATTATGTTTATTGAAATGCCAATTTAATTAAATCCAGTTATCTTACGGTTACTCCAAATTTTTAATGCGGGCGAGTCGGAACATTTGAGTCAATAAAGCGGAATTAAGTTTATAATTAGTTCTTGAAGACGATTTCGGATTGATTACCCTTGAGAGTTTTGGTTTTAGAATTCGCTAATTAACTGAGCAAGAAATCCTCACTTTACATAGATACGTGGAACTAATTAAATTGAGGATATATTCTTTCATCTGGGGTTAATGAGAGTTCTACTGTATTTACTAGCTTTAAATATCTTTAATGATTTGATTAAAACCTATTAGTTCGTTCTCTACTAGAACTTTTCTTTATTGATTTTTAACTAAAATGTATTAAATCGAAATGCTTAGGACTGCAGGGAACCGTGGACCCGATCGACTTAGGATCGCTTTGATTGAAACTATTTGAGAAGCCTATGTCACGCAGCATATATTGATTGATAGTGATGATGGCGACATAATTAATAAAATGTTTCTAAAAAAACAATGAGAGGAAGGATAGGCAAACAGTATGTGTCAGGATCAGGTCACCTATTTATGGAAAAACAAACTCGTATATAGCATCACTTACTTTTTGGCTTTAAGACGAACGTTATAAATTATTCATCGTTCCAAAGATAAATGGCGTGTTGAGATTTATTATTACCAATATTTTTTCAAAAAGAAAACATTTTTGAAAAGAGTGTATATGAAGAAGGTAATATTTAACACCAGTTTTTATTATATAAAATAAGCCTAAAATTATTTTAAAGGTTTTTAGAAATGGTTCCATATTTGCTTAGTCAGTATTGAAATTTTACCAATCTATTATTAGAACCTTCACCGCCCACTATATTAATAATTTATATTTAGAAAGTCCTACTTCTTATATTTGTGATCCTACTAGGTTTATAAATAAAACAAGATACCACAAACTTAATAGGTAAAAAAAATACCTAGTACTCTGTTGTTTCTAAACCAATAGTTTCTTAACTTCGTAGATTTCATTTGTTATACCTCACAGACCAAACATTTTTCGAAATAATGTATGTGTTAATCAAGGAACTAGCTGTTTGTCGAATTTCATCCAAATTCAATCAGTTCAGTTTCTGCGTATTCTAATATTCAAAGTCAAAGTCAAAATGTTTTTATACGAATAGACTTAAAATAAGCACTTTCAAATCGTAATTTCATCAAGAGATCATGAAACATCCAAACTTTCACACTCATAATGTTTGTAAAATTTAATATTATGATAGATGTAAAATTTTATACAGAACGCAATCTTCGAAATACACTTACATTTATAATGAAACGTTCAGGACATAAAAACAAACCATTACACAGGCATAGTCTTATTTGATATTAGCAGGTTCATCAGCCTGTGCATCAGCTGCATTATTCGTTGATTATTTGATCAAAGGACGCCACTGTTGATCCTGATAAACAGGAGTTACAGTGGTGGGACAGAGTGGCGGGTGTGCCCCAATTAGTAAAGATTTGGCAAAAGCAGAACAAACATTTGACATAAGAGAAGAAAGATTGACATAAGAATACAGTCTGAGTATGCCAAAGTTTACACAAAAGTTGGTCATATCCGTGGTATCAGATGAGCGATTTAAGTACCAAGTTATGGAAAACTCCGAAAAATTGTCATAATTTATTTATGTTTATTTTTCAAAGAATTTTCATCAGGAACTTTTATTATTTTACAGCTTACTAAAATCAACCGAGACAATATCAAACCGAATATAAAATGTAGCAAAAATTAATTTAAAAGCGACGTTATACATTATTTATACAAAAACTCGAGGAATTTTTAATGAGTCCACGAGTGTAAAGCTTTGACCCTTCCGAAAAGAATAAAGCCGAAACAAAGTTCCTCAAAGTAAAAGGTCACTTAGGATCGTCAAGTGCCTACCAACGAGACTAAAAATAACACAGTAAGCTGTCCTAAGTACTTTTTACCTTGTTTTATTCCCTTTTACGAGTACATATACAAGTTGGCTTTGTTTGAAATAAAAAGTGACAAATTCATACATAACGAGTGCCTGAATCTTAGCTTGTCTTTAATTTAACTTTTTTTGAAACAACCAAGTATACGGCAAATTGATACTTTACGCTTGCAACTTCAAGGGTGTAAGCTCGTCTGACCAAATATGCGTCAGGCATCATTCAATCATCGACAGTATGTTCGAAACGTTAACACATCATGAGTTTAGTGTGTGAAATCGAATGGTTTACTATACTTGTCCGTTGTTATGTGCTAGCGTCCCAATGGTATTATGCGTTGCTGATCCAGTACTTAAGTCCACACAGTCCACAGTCTGGCTCGCAGATACATTCAATCCGATCGAACTTTGTTCGGCATTTATTGTATCAAAAACCTCCGAAGTCACCGACACATTGATATCGAAAGCAGTGTTATCGTTGATTTTATGTTCGATCGGTTTATCGGTCGAACCGAAGTTTCGGTGGTGGCATTTCAGAGTAGGACTATGAACCGGCAACGAACAAGTCCTACGTAGCAAGAATCATGCACGGCACGTATATAAAGAGCACACATTTAAAAATTATTGAACGCGCACGTTGACCCCATGTTGAGTAGCGTCCGGAGTGATTACGGCTAATCAGCGCCACAAAGTCAAAATCTCGTTCAATTTTGAATTTTGATTTGACAACATGACATGTCCTTCCGACATGGCAGTGACATGGGCGTTTTGACTACATTGACTGGATATCTCTGAAGTCTCATAAAAATATATACTTCATGGAACGTTTTCATGGAAATTTATTTAAATTTTAACCTACCCTTGAAATTACTTCCTAAGGCTTGTAATACGTTTACTTCCTTGGTTTCGCCGTCATAAACGATCGGAAAGTAAAAATTCCTTGAATTATCACATCAAAGTTCCTTTTCATGGGATAAGTTCATAGGAGGTAAAAGAAAATTGAAGTATTCCTTAATTTTGCTTTATCGCACGATAAAATTTAATGAAATATTTTTACGGGGAAGCTGGCGTTTCTTACACAAAATCATAATTTCGCGTTTTATAGGCGATATATATCAAATTTACACTTCACTAAAATTTTACGTATTTTATATTTTCAAGCCATAAAAAGCACCTTGTTTTATTTGTAAATTGTGAGATAGCTAATCATCTGAATTTTTTACATGCTAAATGTCTTGACTCGAATCGCTATATCATAAGAAAATATCATATACAGCCAGGACTAATTTTGAATTTCGAATTTAGTTCCAGTACAAAATTCATACTTTTCGGGCTACTTGAAAACCCTAGATCGCCGCCGCGATAACTAATCGGTAATCTATTGTATGACATTGATATTTTTGAATACTTTTTAAACCCTAGTTCTTTTTTAGACCACGCCTTATAAAATACGGGAATGATTTAAAATGGCTACTAAATTAGTAGTATGTTGGTCGGTGCAGTTGATCTCTATGGTTGTCATTCTTTATTCGAACGACGACGCCAACAAGTTTGCTCGATTTTGTAAAGTTATTATTTCTCAGACACTATTAACAAAATAATTAACTACAAAATGAAAAGACAGAGAAAAAACAGCGTGAACTTTATTGAATGATTGATATGGAAATAACAGTGGTGAGTTATCGCATACTTTCCCTTTATTTGCTTTATTTAAGATATGGCCTGATGATGCTTATTAAATTCAAGTCTTTCAAAATTTCGTTGCCAACTTCAAACACGGTCGTACTCAGAAATGCATTGATGTCCGCCTGTAATTTAAATAATTTATTATTTTGTTTGAGTTTATTTGGGAAAAAAAGTTTTATAAATTATTAAAATCAATTTATAAATAAAAATCATCAACCTATCCGTTACCGCTGAAAACATACGAAATGAATAATATCGACTTTGACATAAATAAATTAAAATAAACATGAAACAAAATTAATAATTATAGAATAACAACGATAAATTAATAATATAGAAGACGGCAACAGATTAAATATAGTTACTTCTTCTGATTCTCTTGAAGTAAGAAAACGTGTAATTGAAAATATCGACAGAATTAAAATGATTCAAATTAAAACACTTAAGTTTAATTTTCAACAAATTATCAGTCAATATCATCGCTTTAAATGTCCAAGTTGTATCTGTTTGTACTAAAACTAGTTAAAATAATGACATCACAAACTCGATTACCTCATATTCCTCTAATAAATCCGATATTAATATCCTCAGGAATATATTCACGAAGTCTGTCGCTCCTTCATCGTTGAATAATCCGGTTATACCAAACTGTAAACAATTTATTTAAATAATATTACGTATGGTAACATCAGTCTACCGTAAGAAAAGGTATTTGTATTAACAATAAGAGAATCCGATCTTAGTTGGATGGTTTCTATTTAATTATCTATGTATACAAATATATGTGTTTGCCGTTGCTTAGTACAACATTAAATTACTCAGAACACAAGTCAAATTGGCTTAAATAGGACTAAACAATTTGTTTGAGCTCCATTCACATCTACATGTGATGAAAGAATGTAGATTGTAGAGGTAAATGATGTTTTTCGGTTGTAAGTATCGTTATGTTAGAGACACTTGTGAGAGGAACAGTTACTATGGTAGAGGAGCACTATATTGTATTTAAAGCATTAAACTGTTATTTACTTTAGCGACAGAAAATGATACCGCGATGTAAACAACAAGCAACGACATCTCTTAAATATTATTTGAAAAGTTAATTTAAAAACAGAATTCAAAAGTTGTCATTTTGAACACGTTATTTGAGCACATACACATTGTTTCAGTGTGCGTTACCTCGAGTTCCCTTAGCAAAAACGATACGCACACTAGAATAATGTGCATGCACACGTCACGTCAAAAGATGGCTCACTCCTAGAAACCGAAACACTGCGAACTACTTTGCGGCGGAAAAAGAAACACATAAAAACTTACATCGCATTGGCCTAAGCTAAAGGTTATGTCAGCAGATCGAATTTCTATAAAGGCTCCTGTACCAGTTATTCTAACACCAATCTCCAAGTTTATACCCAAAGTTGGTCGGTTTATCTTTATGCTGAAAAAAATACGTTATTAGAATTTTACGACTTAATTAGAATAGGTGATTTTTTGCCCTTTTTGAAAAAGCAAAGAGTTCATGTTTCTTTTTTGTTTTTAAAAACATGTGTTTCCAATGATTTTTGGTAAAATATTTTAATTTATTTCTGAAAACTTAAATTAATATTATACGTATCTACAACAGAGCATTTAAATAAAAATAATTAAGAGATAACAAATTTATTATTGTTAAAATTAATAGATCTAATATTATATTAACTGACCTATATTTCGATTTGAGTTAATATATAATATAAATTTAATGACTCACTCTAATTCTCCATTTCCGAATAGAGTAAAACCAAACAAGCTCAGGTTCAAATCATAGTTTTCTGAAAATGTAATACTGTTATTATGAGATATTTAATCAAAATCAAAGCTAATACATTTTTCATATAAAACCTCATGGGCACCGCGGCGATGCCCATGTTGTCTCAAAACGCCAAAACCACCATCAATATATTGCCCATGTAGGCGCTGAACAAACGTGTGGCATACATTAACTACAAGCCGAAAGTGAATATTTTAATTTCATACAAACCATTCACCGAAAGTAGACTGTGTTCGATTGCACACACACCACTAATACGGTATCTTATGTTGGTGTGCGTGTCGGCACCAAAAAAAAATGATCCGTGTATAGCACAAGACACACGTTTGCTGAGCGCCTGTTTAACTATATGAATCCACATGTACATATTTTACAAGAATTCATTTTAGCAGCAATGCCCATAAAGGTACCTGATTCGACTTCTATCACCGGTATGTGACCGTCAATTTGTATTCTGTATCTCGGTAAGATGACGATTGGTTGAACTATGCTCAGGTCCACAACAAAGGTGCTCAATTGTTTCACTGATAATCCACTTATTTTCACGTGAGAACTAAAAATATATAAAATTTAAGGGCCTGTTGTTTGTTTTTGTTTTTCCCATTGATATTTATTTATTTTTATTAAAACAATATCACAGTTTAACAGATAACCTAAAACACTATGATACTTAAATCTAATACATTTATAGTTATAATTGTAATTAAAAACATATGCTTGAGGGCCTATCATCAATCCCCTCTCTTACACTCGAAATATACATATACAAATGTTTTAATTTAGTATAATCTTTACACAAATTTCTTCTGTGCCGGAGTTAGCTGGAGGCTTTTACTAATACTAAATAACTATTCATATTTTATAAATAAACCCATTAAGTCCTTTACAATTAATTATTATAACATCTAAGCCTTACCTAACCTAACCTAAGCGCACGCTTAGTAAAATTTCTGCGTGCCTTAATTTGCTTATCATTGCTTATGTAATAGGTCGTAGTATACTATTTTAAACTAACCCTTCGAGTATTGGAAGAAGTTCTCCATCAACCAGGATGTCATCAACTTGAAGTGGGTCCAGAACCGGTATATTATCAGTTCCTGTTCTCATGAGCTCCCTTACTGCCTCAAGTACGCTAAGGATTAGATCCTCTAGATCACTGTTTCTCCCTACCGGAGCTGGAGAAAATAATAACAGGGTTTTTAAATTGTCATCAATAAGTTAAGAGTTACCTTACTACATTGTTCTTTCACTTATTGCCAACAGAATTTGGAGTTTTACTAAATCCTCATAGCCTTAACGTACCCTACCAGTAGGGTTAAAAAGGTCGCTTTGTGTCTAATATGATTATTATCTGCTTATATCAAATCGTTCAAAAAATATTTGCAATTGGAGTAATTATATAGTAAGACACTTTTCTATGGATATCGGCAAAATGCTCCCTAAAATACGAAGGGGACTAGCTCAGTTTGTTACGTGCCTTGGTTAACCGACCGACCCGACTCGACAAGTCGAGGGTTCCAGTCTCGGGGTGCCGTAGCTCGTAGCTGCCATGCTCGTCATTGTGCCCGGATAGTGGCGATAGATACGCAACCTGTCACACTGGAGCTCAGTACATAAACATGCGAAATGCGGTGTTTAAAACCTCTACCTACCCCTCTCTATGTTATGTTATAAATTTTAGATATGATCACTAGCTACTTATTGGTTCTGAAAATGTTTTAGTTTACATGTTATGTTTATGTATAAAACTTTGAAGAATGCTTTAAATGGCCATTTAACCTAACGGGCCACACCAGGTATTCCTACTGAATCCTTGAAATGCTTGAAAAAAAACTTAGCAGTAGCATTTAAAAAAAGTATCCTATATAATGTTTACGCCATCAGTAGCAGATTTTTGTACGTACCTGCAAGAACCTTACAAATAAACAATTTGATATGTTTTGATAAAATATAAGAATTATGACTTACCTGATTGTAAAATGGCATTGAATTTGGTTACGTCTGGATCTTCAACTGGCAACCCAGATATTGCCCCCAACGCAACAAGTAACAATAAAAGCTGCATTTTTAAACTTCTTAACATTCCTAGCTAAGTTCTTCAATAAAACAACATACAACATTCCATTTTAAATTATCGTTTTATCTACATTGATTAAGATTAATTAATCTATCCTGTTTCAGGGTTCCTCATATCATTTGTAATTGGAATAAATGACATTTAGGTATCTATTAATTTAATTATAATCTACATCTATTAACATCACCACGACGTTATTCATTGAACAGTATATTAAATATTCCTTCATGTGTTAATTGTACGGAACACTTAAATTTTCAAAGAATGCAATAAAATTGAAACAAAATCATGATCAAGCCATGAATCAAGTGTTGGCATTGTAAACATTTAATAGATAACGATTGGAGTCCTAATTAAATATTTGTGTATTGAGCAATGTTATTTGTTGATCAGTCGGCAGTTCTTTCTTAGCCACAGTTATCTGTATTATAATTTTTTATCTGTAATATTTTAAAATGTATTTAAATCAATGGGGTTACGGCCGTTCTATAAAACATTAATGATAATTAATAAATAAGTTTAACAACTAAAACCCGACCACGGCTAAATTGAATACTTAACTTCACAATTTCAGATGAGAATATTTTCTTGTTTCTTTTCATTTTAGAGCTCGGCTTTCAGTAGTCGGGTTTTAGTTTTTAAACATATTTTTATTTTCACTATTTTGGAGTAATCTGTAATGAAAAAAGTATTTGTGAATTATGTATTTTGAGTAGGATTAAAGAGAATATACGTTTAACTGACATCTTAGGTGTGATTTTGGAATTTTTATCAATTATCTGTCGCATGCAAGAAAATCTGCGAGTAAAAGCGAACAATGTATATTTATTTGAAATTTGCTTATTAATCTCTTTAATTTGATTCCAAAAACGACCACTTTACAAGAAAAAAATAATTGTTCATGACCATGTCCTATATAGGGCGCCCAGCAGACGATTATTTCACATCTATCGATACCTCAATTGTCAATTTATGATAAATAGTTTAGAAGTTATGTGGGAATAGATGAACATTCATACATACTTACCGGTCAAAATCATAACCCTCGTTTTTGCTTCGCCGTAGTCGGGTAGAAACATAAGCAAAAAAGTAACAAAATTGTGTAAACATTTTTGCCATAAAAGTGGTCTTAGTAAGGTATAATAGCCACCACATTGATTAAAATAAAATTTAAATAATCATTGATCAAATTGATATACTAAGAGTACTTATTTTTCTTTATTTTTTTACTAGCGTCACGTCCCGGCTTTGCTTGGATATTATGCATTTATTTACACAAATAAATCAATTTAATAACTCTTGAATCACTATATCTATTATAAAAACACATAAAAATACGTTTTGTAGTTTTTAAGATCTAAGAATACATAGGGACAGACAGCGGGAAGCGACTTTATTTTATACCATGTAGTGATTGCAAGTGGTACTCGTAATAGATTAAACAGTATTTAATGCATCAACTTCAAACTTTTAGTAGGAAAGATACTAGGTACTCTTGACGTTTTAAGACATTAAGGGTGACGTCATGTTATATGAGCTCTTTGGCAAGCTGGTCCCGCTAAGACTGAGTCCTAGGGCTCAGATGACTGTAATCTTTTTTCATCGTCTTTCTACTTGTTTTTCCCATCAAAATTAATTTAAAAAAAAGATAATCTATAGTCTTAACTATTATGTTCAGAAGCTAAAAGTTACCTATAGTTTACACAGACCGAAGATTCTCGACGTTTTTGTTAGAATTACTAGATTTTTGCATTAACTCGAACTCAGACAACAGAAAAACATAGACTGCTTCATTTATAATTGCATCGCATCAACATTGATGGCTTATTTATTTAACATTTTCTTTTAGATGAACTATTGCTTTGAAAAGTTAACTAAGAACTCCAGATTCTACTAAACAATGATTCATACCTACTAGGTAAATCTAGAAGATTTCAAATTTCAATTAATTTAGACACAAGGTGTATGACGCTACGATAATGAGCCTTTGAGCACGTTGTTAATCAAACGCAAAAGCATTAATGATTTGTATTGAAACATTAATATAGCCTTGTATTTATTATATTTCTGCTTATCATGGACATGGTAGCTCAGTTTGTTACGTGCTTTGGTTAACGACCCACCCGACCCGACAGGTCGAGGGTTCGAGTCTTGGGTTGTCGTATATTGTAGCTGCCATGTTTCTCATTGTGCCCGGATAGTGGCGAAAGATTCGCAACCTGTCACACTGGGACTCAATATATAACATGCGAAATACGGTTTATAGCACCTCTTCTTACCCCTCGTAATTAATTACGGCGTGAGTTTATGTTTATGTTATGTTATGCTTCTCAACCTCCACTATTTTCCACTGGCAGGCAAAGATACAACTATTAAACATTATTCTCGTTTACCACCACGCACTAGTATAGTTAGTTTTGTTTCGTGAGCTTTCCATTCGATATAATAACACGAGATGCATAATAGTCTTCAGCTAATAAAATTAATAAGATTTTTTTTGCCATATAAGAAATAAATCTACGGTTTTTATCATAGCACCGCTCGTTTCCGTTCAGGGAAATAACCCTTACATCCTAGAAACTAGCTGGTAGTGTAGCATTTGTTTATGAAGTAGCCACCTCCCACTAACACTCGAACTGGAGAATCCCCTGGCATGGTTATCCCTAGTGACTACAAAATTAGGTTATAAAAGGGTATTAAAAGAATCTCACGAACAACAACACATGCGTGCTATCATACAGCAAGCGTTTATAAAATACGGTGACTGCTCTACTAGCTGGTGGGCTGTTAACTATCTTATTAGTACAAAAACTTGCTTGAACGTGCTTGAACGAAGATTTCGTTGCAAATTGTTCGTGCTTTGTCTACACAAGCTTTGTGCAGTCTGTGGTCGAACCCAGGTGCACATAAACCTTTGATAAACATTACTGAAAGCATCGTAAAACACCTCGGATCCATCTCGTGTTGTATCAAGTTTTACGTCCCGTCCGTCTGACCATGCTTTTAAGAACGACACTGCAAAAATATTATATGTATCTCACATCTGACATCCCCGGTGGAATTTAATTAAATCTCACGGCCAATCTAAATTTCAACTCGTTTTAACGGTAATTGTGTAATTTATTTTAATATTTTCTGGACTTATTAATGTTACTTAATTAAAATATTACCAATAAATCAAATAAATAGACAATTCATACTTTTTTTTCTTTGCAAGAATCCTTACATGTAAAACAATAGATGTTTAAAATTTCAACCTACATAATCTTCTTGGGTTTCGCTTCATTAGACGCAAATAAAGTAAACAAAGGACGATTTCCAATAAACGCTCTGAGACTCAAAAGGGGATACTGTCTTTGGAGATTTCAAATTATTGAGATGTAATTTGAAATTATTGAAATTTCAAATTATTGAGTTGAATTTATCAGACTGTACCTACCGTTTTTAAACGATTATGGTACTTGTTCCCGCCGTTATTGCAGTTTGGCACTTACATCCCAAATCTTCCTATTTTAGGTACGAGATAACTTAAATGTAAATAATGTAAATAAGTATGATGAGATTCTAGCTTTAAGGGCTAGAGGCTTTTACACCCTTGATTATAAAAAATCTAAACAATAAATAAATTGTTTTATTGAGATTGGGAGCTGGCTGAGGTTCCGGGTTCGAATACTGGCGGGGGCAGAACTTTGGGTCTTTTGCAAGATGCATTGTTTCGCTTAATGTTCTAGGATGTAATATTCTTATCTATGTAGTACATACCATATTATCTTTGCTTAATATCTTCGGCGTGAGATTATTCAATATTACTCATCCCAGTCAGTGTGTGTGCTAAATTGGTTATTAATGCAGTTGTTCAGAGCTAATGACCCAGCATTGAACTTATTATCAACTAATTCAATAAAAATGACAATGACTTTAACAATATATTAAAATACACCAAAAAAATTATTGTTGGTCTCTGTTTCCTCAGGTTTTGATTCTTTGCTAATATTTCTTGTTAGTTGTATCAACTTCATAGCAATAAATGATATGATGGTTCCTATTTCAACCTAAAAAAAAAAAAACCTATTTATGTTGACAGACGTAAAACTTTCCCCTTTGTGTTTTTAATTTTTAAAAAGTAAATTTAATTTACTACTTAACCATTTAAAATCTTTTGTCAATGTTAACCTACATAATACGGTATCTGTGCCGCAGCGGTGAAACCGCTGGCTGCTGCATAAGAGGTTCCGGTTTCGAATCTTTGCGGGGACGAAACATTGTGTTATTTTCAATATTCATTGTTTCGGTTTCTGGTCTTGAATATCGTATTCTTATCTATGTAGTTTATACTGTATCGTTTCTTATTACCTGCGTTACATTATTATATCTTAGTGCAGGGCTGAGTCAATTTTGTTATATTACTCTATGAACGAAAACAATGAAAATAATCAGAAACTTCGTTTCTCAGGTTATATTGAAAGTTGTCTGTCACCGAGTATTTTTTATTTAGATAGCCAAATAAAAGAAAGAGTTAGAATACAATTAAGATTGTTTT
Organism: Choreutis nemorana; assembly: GCA_949316135.1. Classification (NCBI taxonomy): domain Eukaryota; kingdom Metazoa; phylum Arthropoda; class Insecta; order Lepidoptera; family Choreutidae; genus Choreutis; species Choreutis nemorana. Next base: position 3,253,386 of record OX438597.1, on the reverse strand, counting down.
CTTACCTTAAATTCTTCGAGTATCAAAGCTAATTCCTCGTTGAATAAATCGTTTACTAGATCTGAATAATCACATCCCTGCCATTCAGTTTGAAGATGAGACTGAAACATAATAGTCAGGTTAAATTAATAATAACAAGATAAGAGTAACAAGTGTTTTTGTAAGAATTTTAAAGAAAAAAGTACATATGACATTTTTTTTTTCAAATTATACTAAGATTCCCTATCTACATAAATATCAACATAATTTTATACATCACACGAAATAATGTTTCAGGATCTCATATTGTGACAGACTTATTTATGGATTATTTACCGATATTATGGCCTCGAGACCTCCACTTCTTTATATTTGAACAAGCGAAAAAAAATATGAAATTCTCAGTCTTCTCAGAGAAATTTATGTCTGTATGTATGTATAAATGTTTGTGAGACCATAAGTCGAGAATACTTGATCGGATCGTTGTGATATTTGGTAAGTGGCTTTATAAGACAAAAAGTATTTTTAAGTTCGTGCATAAGCCAAATCGGTAAAGGGATTCGAGAGATATGATGTCGTGAGTTGACAGTACGGAGAGAACCACTTGTTTATAAATTTTTGTATAAAATGGACTATAAGATAACCTCGAATTTCAAAAAAAAAACAAGTAAATAAAAAATACCTGTACTCCTCCAACTTCCAATTGAATCTTGAGATCTCGAAAACTTATTTTGGGAAATAAATCAAGATACACTTTTCCATGTATTTTTGTATTTTCAAAAAACAATCTAAAAAATATTATGTTATTTAACCACAAAAATTAAAATGTTATCGAGGTGATATTCATTATGAATTTAAATTTTTGTTTAAGAAAATTTGTCCATAATATTAACAAAATACACAATGAATATATAATTACGAGTGCATACTGATGGTAGCTGTGCTATGTGCGAGATCGTCTAGGTTGGTGCCACCCTCCTTTCTATTTCTGCCGTGAAGCAAATCGCTGTGTTTCGGTTCGAATGATTGAAGAGCCAGTGTAAATACCGGCACGAGAGATATAACATGTTAACCTCTACATGGCGAACCAGACATGAAGGGCATCGTCGTGTCAATAGGCGGTGGTATCACTTTCCATCAGGTGAAGCGTCTGCTTTTTTGCCCATGAAGTTATACGAAAATAAAACCAAAAATTAAGCAAAAAACTAACTCATCATTATTTCTTACCTTCCATTTCCACTGGCAACATACATTTTCCTCAAAAGTGCTACCTCAATGTTACCTTCTCCTGAAATTGGGTTTTACTGAAATTAGTTTACAAATAATAGGTTTTCAATATAAATGGTGACAAAGAAAATCTTTTAGGCATCACTCAAATATTATAATATTAGCCTTAGCTTAAATCCGTTCTTTGCATTTTTTATCGATCACCGAAATACGTATATCATAGAAATGAAAATCCAAAATGATGGATTTTTCTTTTGGTATAGGCCAAGAATGTTATAGGGATGTTTTAACTAATTTATTTAATTTTATAATTTTAATAAACGACAGTCTATTATCAACATAGTGAAACACTACGGATTTAAGTGTCAACAACAATTTCACCATATATATTTAAATAAAATAAAAATTCGTTACCTAAATTCATCCATATCTCTGGTAACATAACTTCAAACTCCACAGTTCTAGTTCGTAAAGAGAACTGAAGTTTTTTCACAACAATGTCGCTCAGACCACTCAAATAAAAAGTGGCCAGTTTAACATTGTAGTAAATCAAACTACAAAACGTAATTACATTTTAATAATATTAACCACATCACGACACACACATTAACTCAGCCCTGCACTGAAATATAATCTTGTGTCACAGATTCTAAGCAACGATACGGTGTAACATACATAGTTAAGAATACAACATCCAAGATGCGGTGAGCGAAACAATGCTTCTTGCAAATAACACGAAGTTCCGCCCCCGTCGGCGGGATTCGAACCCTGAAATTCTAGCGTAGCAGTCGGCTGCTTACACCTTTGCGCCACCGAGATCGTATTTATTTATTATTAAGTACCTGAACAAGTTATTTAAAAGAATATAGTACGTTCATTTAGAAGATTCTCCTATGAACGTTTTTTAAATGATATGTGTTTAATAAAAAGTAAAACCATACTTTTCTAAGAGCCAAGTGTTACTAGTAGATCAAATCTTACTTTTGTATCGGAAGCTGTAGTTCAGTTCCATATCTATCAACGAGGAAGGGATCAAACTTCTTTTCCTTAATCTGCAGTTTCAACTTCTCAAGATAATCTTTCACGTATCCATCTACGAACTGATTCTGACCATATTCTATAACTTGCTCTGTCACAGCCAGTAGCAGCATCACAATTCCTACTATTTTAACTGAAAGAAAAACAATTTTATTCATTTATATATTAATACGACTAGACCGATTTCTGTTATTCTTTTTTTACTTTATTCGCTCTTATACAGGTAAGGTTCAAAAGGAACAAAAGGGAAATATTCCCACATTGGCCACCGGATACCATGTTTACTCAAAAAGGACTGGTGTATGTATAGGTGTGTATGGTGTGCTATAAAAACTGTGGAGGATTTTGCTGCATCATTCGTTTCAAGGGGCTTGGTTGATTCTCGTTGATAACAGAAGTTGCTGTGATGGGATAGAGTGCCTTTCAAATATACAATAATAATAATCATCATCATAAATCACGACACACACATTGACTCAGTCCTGCAGTAAGTATCGTAAGAACTTGTGTCACAGGATCTAAGCAAGGATATGGTATAAACTATATAAATAAGAATACAACATCCAAGACCGGTAAGCGAATCAATGCGTCTTGCAAGTAGCACAAAGTCCCGCCCCCGCCGGGATTCGAACCCAGAACCTCAAGCGTACAGTCGGCTGTTTACACCACTGCGCCAACGAGGTCGTCATATAGTACGTTACAGTCGCTAACTGACCGTAGTGTTAAAGTTATCTATACTTGTAATGACGTCTTCCCTAACTGACTATGAAGGTAGCAAAACAAATGAATTGTAGAAAACTGAAACTTGGCAGTTGATAGATTTTAAGCAGGCGACGAGAAGAAATCGTTTTTTAAAGATTTAATGCCTGAGTGGGAAAAGGGGATTAAAATTTTATATGGAGAATGTGGAGTACTGAATCGTCTAGTATACCCATAAATAAAATACGCACATAATAGTATAATTAGTAGATAACCTATTTATTTATTAAAAAAACGAATATTTTTTGTCTCTCGTACATTATAAATTAAAATATTGTACTTACGAAAGTCCTCAATAACTAGATCTAAATTAAAGTTTGATAAAACTTGTTTATTCACAAAAAAGGCCAAAATAGCACACAACACTTTGTACCACATCTTCACCCAAAAAAATATAAAATATTCCGTTGACAATTAACTGTAATCTGTTAACATTTCCCTAAAATACTGCACAAAAAACGTGTACATAGCCTCAAACATAAATCCGTGGATATTTTCAGTCAAATTATAGATAATATTATTAAATAGAAGTATATCTTGTCTTTCAATAAATTTGTGATTTTTGTTTTATTTTAGGGTAATCCCCAGAAATAAATTTCGCTTCAATTGTGTGTTTTTTTAATATGCATAATTAATGTGATTTTGTTTGTTTTGTCGTTAATTAACATTTTACATTTGGCTGATTTAACATCTCGACTGGTTTAATTTTTGAGTTCGGAGACAATTTAAATTCCTTTTTAAAATAATTATTATTTCTATGAAACGTTTTTTTTTTAGAGAAAAGTCACAATGTTTTGTGATACTATTTTTTATCTGTTGATTATTTAGTCGAAGATATCAATATTGATAAAAGTGTAATATGAATCCGACAGATAACAGCGCCGTGGTAAATAATAAAATCATTACACTAAATATTGAAATATAGTTAGTAATGTTTAGTAGTAGCAAGTTTTAAGCTACATTCATTTAACACGTGCTCGTCACACTATACCATACTAATCTTCTTATAATAATCGATTTTAATTATCGATCGATTTCATTTAAAATACTGATGATATTCATTCAGTAACAGTTAATTGATTAATCGTCTGGGTTGGTACCACCCTTCTTAGTATTTCTGCCGTGAAGCAGGTCGCTGTGTTTCGGTTCGAAGGATTAGGGAGACCGTGTAAACCGGGGCGACAAGTATACTATCTTTGCCTCTATATGGGCAAGGCATTGGCTATGATCTTGGCATTCTCACATCAAGGGGATCGTCGTCTCAATAGGCAGTGACATCACGTTCCAGCAGGTAAACCGCTTGTTTGCCGGTGACGTATTAAATATCTCTTGGACCTGACAGGTGATGCTGTTGTCGAGATCTAAAAATTACTCGAGAGCGTACATAGCGGATTTCTTGTCTTATATTTATTGAACAAGCGATACAATGCATCTTATTCATCTTTTTCATTAATTTCTGACATTATGGCAGCTAGTCTGAAAGTGTGCTCCGAGGTGCCCTGGGGTGGCATCACAAAAAACAAAGTTTGAGAAGTACTGATCTAGTGTGTATTAGGGATATTAAATTTAAAAAACAAGGTACTTTTCACAAGATTTACTCATGCGTTATTTTATTACTTAAGATAGACGTGAGGTGGTTGTTACTAGTCCAAATTTTTTTCTCATTTTTAATCGTCAAGCATGGACCAGAGTGCGTCTTCGATGAAGTCGTTGATTTGATCCTATAAAAGAAAAAAGTGTGAGTAAACAACGTACAGTAGCGATGTAAATTAATTCTTAAGTCATAACTTTAATTTAATATGTTTAATTCCGTGCAAACAGCTAAAATGACCGCTTTGCCGGAATCAAATATGATTTACTTGAACAGAATTCTCAGTGTGTCTTTTTAATAAGCGGGTATTTAACAAAAAAGGCAAAATATCCGTTTAAGGTAGCCAGTAAAACAAAATATATAGATATAACGAGTGTCCTCGAAATAACCATGAACTTAGGCCGAGTCTATACATTAGAATTAAATGTCGACATTTCCCATAGTTGTCTAGTTTTTTTAGCACAAACCTACACAACTATTTCCATATGTGTTACGTGAGATTTTATTTAAAAAATCTGATCTGACCACAAAAAATCTAGAAATAAACTTACTATATTTTCTTTGACGTAGTTTGGAATTTTGTCTTCGAGGAACTCGTTGACTGTGCTTGAAAAGTCGATGTCCTGGGCACCCACTGAGAGGTCAGACTAGAAAAAAAAAAAAAAAGTTATTTAGTTACTGTATTCCTTTTGGTAGGAGTCTACTAATTACTTCTGTACTGCAAATTAAGCTGCAGTTCTAAGCGATAAACTTATTTTTTTTGCAAATTTTATAAGAATAATGTATTCGCCACATAGCTGGGTTAACAAATGAAAAATTATAATTCGATACCATATAGAAACACAAATCCTTTACATTTTCTCAAATATCGAACTTATTAACAATATGGTTATATTTCCCTGGTTTATCGTTCATTTCTAATTCTGGTTTCATATAATTTACGTTAAGTTGATTGAAGAATCAAATTTAACTTCATGCATATTCAATATTCTCTGATAATAGACCAAGCAATATAGGTCGTAAAAAATAAACGCTTTTTTGTCAATTACCTTGATACCACCAAGTTGGAAACTGCAGTCAACTCTGGTGATGGTCACACCAGAAATCAAACCGATGTTCACTCTCACTTCTCCTGTGATACGAACTCCATTGATAGAGACCCTGAAAAAGAGAACTCAAATTAAAAAAAATACTATTTAGTGAAGATAAGTTAATATGAATTGGTACTGTTCGGATAGATTGCAGTTACTTTTTTTACAAATAGGTTTACAGTAATTTTATCACAAAGTCTACAGGTACCCATAACAAAAGTTAAATCTTACCATGGGTACCATGTTCTTCTATATCCGTGTAACTACGAATTTAACTATGTTATTCTTTGTATATCCTTATGTTGTGCTGTAACCTTTTATGTGCAATAAAGTATTATTATTATTACTAGGATCACTAGCTTACACCGGGGTTAGTAAATCTACACAGATAAAAAAAGCTACAACGGCCCATTATCTACTAGTTACTTACTAGTACTACTAACTTAGTTACTATTTCACTCTGAGAAGGATTTTTTTAAACCTTACAGTATCGAACCAGAAATTAGGGGATCTGTAAGATAACTAATCCGACATAGCTTTCAGGATAAGTTCAAATGTTGGCCTAGCCATATAGCTCGAAGAACCGATGTCTTTGACGAAGAAAAGGTCCAGATCTTCATGTCAAGTCAGTTCTTGTAAAGGCTGCAGGATACAGAGTGCAAGAGGCCCAAGATCGCTGGTCGAAGATATTTGGGTAAGGCCTTACTGACGAGACGTATACTACTGACTTTATATGATCGTGGTTTTTTTTATGTTTTCTTATAAATGATCATATTTTTAGTAATTTTGTATAGACCTTCCCTTCGGAGGAATAAAAAAAAGCTTAACTAAACTCACTCTCTGGATATGACCTAGTATGCTTAATTTATCATACTTAACACTAGATAGATGTTTATTTAAGTAAAACAACTTACTTTCCATTAGCATGCCCATGAACTTTGTTACCAACAATCATCATGTCAAGGTTACCTTCACCTGAAAAGTAAAATCCTATTGATGAGAAAAAAGATAAGCATAAAAGGCACAACAGTCTAAAAAATATGAATTATAAAATGAAAATGAATATAATCAACAACAATCAACAATATATATGAAAATACAAGCACAAAAATATTGAATATGTCTAAATCTATTCAATTCGTAATTTTAACGTAAAATCAAGCATCATATTAGCTTTGGTTGAGACTTTGAATAAATGAATAGACTTTTACAACAAATTTTTTTGAAAATGTACAGTTTAGAAAACAAACCTAAATCAGTACAAAGTAAGTTTTGCCAACCATGAACATCAGAGTGTTTAAAAATGGTAATAATATCCTATAAAAATGGTTTATATTTAATTTAATTGAAGGACATTTAAAAGTAATTATGTGTGAGAATAATTGCTGATTTTAACATTATTTAATGGTAATTAAAATCTTCTTTAAGAATTTTAAATAAATATCATAAAACAATGATTCCGACGTGTAACAGATTTTTTTATCGAACAATAACAAACTCCGTTGCTATGAGATTATTACTATATTATTATACATATTGTGGATGATCCTACACTGAGTTTTTATAAAACATTTTAAAAGAACACGCAGACTAACCGAGAGACAGGAAAATTTCAGGCAACTCCAAATCGAAATCCAGACGGCTCCTCCATGTATTATAGCTCATTGAGTTCGTCACGATATTGCTCAGCCCAGTCATAAGGAGATCCGCAATATGGACTGACCCAATACTGAAAATAAAGAAATAAACTATTGAACCTCTCAAAAAAAGAAAGTCCTCAATTTCGCATAACTATTGAATGTTGAACTCGTAAACTAGTAATTTATTATTCATAAGCGGTAGTACTGACACTTCCATCCAAATACTGTCGATAGAATCGATTTTTTTAATTAAACCATTAATTAACTTAATTTATTTCTTTTCTGTGTTTTGTTATGCGTTTGCTTGTATATTTTCCTCTATTGTGTTTTGTATTTGTTAAAAATAAATCTTTCTTTTTATGTCTTCTGCAACTTAGTTTTTCTTTAGTTGAAATACTTGAATTTTAACAAAAAAATGAGAGAAAATAGCACTTTGAGTTTTAATCTTACTTAACAAACAACAAACGAAACTCATCGAATCTTTCGACATTCAGCTATCACTCGGACGCAATATTTGTAGTGTTCATAGCACGTAAGTTCTCTTTTTCCTACCAGAATCCAAAAATTCTTTACCGGTTTTAATTTTGGAAAACTCTAAAAAATATAACACAAAAATAATTTTTTTATTTAGTTCCATGCGATCGTACTATTATCTTCAAATTTCTTGTTCACTTACAACATAGGGAAGTTGTCTACTTCAATTTCATGATTTTCAATGTTAAGGGGGTCCATGCCCCTATCGACGATGGAATCCCTCAACTCTTGGATAGAACTCTCAATTGAGGAGACCACGAATCTTGGTTCTGTAACGAAATAATAACAGCTATTATAGTAATAAAATAAAATCAAAATGTTACTCTATGATTTCGATGCATTTTTCGGATTCGAACACTGATTGGCAAAGTTTTGTTTGGGGAAGATATATGGATTATGTAACCCTTAATTTATAAACACTCTTAAAGTCTGAATATAATTTCAAATACAACGCTCACGAAGCCTTATTCTAATCTATTTATAATTTTTTTATATATTTACGAATAAATTTCTGCTAATAAGTCTCACTAAAACTTTAAAACAGTATCCGATCAAAATTATATAATTATATTTTACTTTGTTCTTTATAATTAAAATCAAATAAAAATAAGATACAAATCGTAAGTTGTAATGGATTTTAACATTGAAAAAAGCAACTACAGAGGTTTCTTACCGGATTCATTCCCGTAGAAATAGCATTCCGAACCGGTGGTGGTAATAAATATGACGAATTGAAAGCACTTATTTCAAGTATATTGGTATTAAAACATTTTGACTTTGATATGAAGAAAAAGTCGGGGAAACGTTCAGTGCAACGAATTTCAAGGAGCCAAGTAGTTATTAATATTATTTTACTCACGTCTCTCGGCATTTGGGGTGGCAGTTACGCTTGCGCCCAGCAGAGCTAGTACCAACACAAAACTTTTCATCTTGATAGATTTTCTTTAAAAATGTTCCTGAAAAATTTGCGATGGTTAGAGAAAACTGGATTACTGTTACTATTCAAGCATATAAAAAGTGTAAACGCTTTAAGAGTCTTTGTAACAAAAATTTGTTCCACCCCGTAGGCCTATAATAAAACAGTTAAAAATAAATACATCAACGCCTTACCTTCAAACTGCCACAAGCAAGTTTTGAAGCAATAGTGTTTTTAAATATGATGAATCGGGTGATTAAAAAGATGATAAAACTAATAATTCTGATAGCGATCAATCAAACTCCTTAAAATCAAAAGTATATTAACTTAATGAGGTAGAAGAGACACTTCATTCGTTTTAATAATCAAAATTATATATCAATACACCTACTCAAACATGATTAAAAAGCCGAAACCGAAGAATAATTCTTCTTAAATCTAATGATTAACAGCGCAGTTTATTTGTCTGCAGTATTTTATGATGGAGAAGGGTGTTATATTTATCAGACTAGGTTATACACAACATGTTATACACTAGATTTTACGCGTCTGTCAAGAATGAAATCGGTTTCTTACTCCTATGTCTTCTGATTAAATTCTTTATGGGTCCCAAGACAGAAGGTTCAGCCTGTGTGGCATCCAAACAGCCTGTTTTTATTGAAAAGTTCCATAATGGTATATATATGTGGAGGCCACTGTTAAGCCTGATAAACAGAAGTTCCAGTGGTGTGATAGACCGGCGATTGTGTCCAGAAATAGCTTTAATCAACTAATTAATCTGCATAGAGCTAGTATTTTTGTATTTCCAAAAAATCGCAGCTTATACATATAACTTTCTTTTTATCATCACCATCAGCGTGCATCCAATCACTGCTGGACGTATGCCCCTGCCAAGGCATGCCACTCAACCCGATGTTAGTTTCTCTCTATCGAACTGCTCCCAGCAAATTTGCGTATATTGTCGGGCGACACCACCACCTTTCCACCGGTCGTCTACGATTATCGATAACACGTCTACCCAAACGATTGTCGATTCTGCGGCTAACTGGACCAGTTGATTCTGTTATTATTTCGTTAATATGTTCTCTTTAAAACATTGACATATAGGTCCTATTTACAAATATACAGTGTTATACTTAGCATTTGCGTACACGGGAACACTACGTAATGTTATTTAGCTGCAATCTCCTGCTAGGTTAGGAGTTCCTCGTAGATCTGTACCTACAGTCACTCTATCCACGAACATCGTTCGGCTATATTTCTGGTTAGATATGTACAAGAACATTGCCCTAGTGTGTCGTCGTAAATGAGTGAACTCGAGGTTTCGCACACTATTACAGTGTACATGTATACGTCTGACGAAATTAACAACAACCTTAGTCAAACGGTCTTCGTGAGATGGAATGTTTACCGAATTAGTTCATCTGTTTTAAAGAGAGGAGCGATGATTCATATAGACGGTTAAAACTGCAAGCAAATAAAAAAAAACTTGCTGAAATCTGCCACAAAGATCAGCATAATGACTGGTGAATTTGAATATTACGTAATAAGACGGGTTGGATTTTTTTTTTTTGAGTTTGATGTAATCTGACGATGGGTGCTTCTTATTAGAAAACCGGTACACATTAGATAAATTAGCTGTAATGAGGCGCTCGTGCCGCTTTATGTAATTAATAATTAGTGTTATTATAATGAAGTTGCTTAATTTCTATTTAAAAATATAAGTATCTGTGATTGTATACTCTTTAATTATAATTTATTGTAATTTAATTATAATCCGATTAGTACAAGCAATCGATCAAATACAGATAGCGCTCTATAGTAGAAATGATGACGATTGACATCAACCTATTGTTTACAACAAATGTGTAAACAATTCTTAAAAGTTCAATCCGAAAAACCACTTGTTTTAATTATAGATAAGCTTATGTGTGTTTTTATTAATTTTGAGTAAGTTCCTAATTGGAGAATTCATAAAGGTTAGGGGCATCCCGAGCTAAAAAAACTGATTCGTCACCGAGTTGTCCATTTCAAAATGTTGCTGTAGGCTTTCCGGCCCCATTTTATATATTTGACAAGTTATCCTTTTTCAAAAATCGATGTAGTCAATTCGGCCTATAACTCTCTTTTTGGCTTTGTTGCAGTAATGAAAAAAACGGGTATACTTTCCGTTATCATCAGTAAACTATGCTTACAACCATGTTTTTATTTTTCAGCGCAGCTTTTCGTATCTGATACTAAATTTTGTACTTACTCGCCCAATTAAAATCCGATGAGAGACAGATCTACGTATTTTAATTTGTGTCTAACCTTATTATAAATTTTATTTATAAGGCTTAGGGGATCTTCAGATAGGCTATGGTTGTAATTTGACGTCTACATGCACATCATTGCTGTTTACAAGCAACAAAGATCAGCATAATGACTTACTAGTTAGTTGACGAGTGTTTGTCTTATAGGCCAATGGTGTGCATAACTTTAATTGGCATACACTATACACTTTACATTTATATTTTAGTTCCTTTATAACTCGTCCATTATAAACTACCCCTGTGTAATGCTGTTGTTGTGCCAATAAATAAATAAGATCATACTAGTATTCGTAACCTCTTTACGAGTTTACGCACACTCAAACAAAATGCATGTACAGTACACGCTTTACCAAACTGGCCATACCTTAGTCCATCGTTCTTCGTCTGATGAAATAACTATACCTATTCGTTGTGGATTCCAGCAAACACGATATTGTGTCCGGGCTTGTACTTCATTGCACAGCTGCATTGTTCGTTGATTCTTATATCAAAGGACGCCACTGTTGATCCTGGTGAACAGGAGTTGCAGTGGTGGGACAGTGAGGCGGGTATGGCCTGATATATATGTATGAATCTGGATGCTTAGTATCCATAGTTTTAGCAAAATGTTAGGCAAAAACAATTTGTGTGAATTGCCTCAAGATATTATTAAGCGTCACTTATTTTAATTTTGACCGTAGATTTATTCGGTATTGCAAACGTTCATATGCTGACTGCTTGCCATCAGGTAGGTCATATAAGCAGGTCAGGTAGGTCGCTTGTTTGCCACCGTAGTGGTGTACAATAAAATGTATACATCATCAATATTTTCATTTATTTCTATACAAATGTTTACGCAGACGTATCAGTCAAAACAAAACTAAAGCCGGAAACCGCTATCTTTAAATTAAACCATTCCAAAACCCTTTCGACGCATCACCAGAACTCAACCTCCTTGAGCGCTGTATCTTATCGATTTCAATGTTTATCAAATTACAATTAATCCCTTTACTTCCGATTAACAAAAAACTAATTAAAAATAAAAACTATGGGTACTACCGTATAGTGGCAATGGGCTGGCCATATAGTTCGCAGAACCGATGACCATTGGGGAAGGTTCTGGACGACGGTTGACCACGGGCCAGATGTCGCAGTGTGGGACGGATATTATAACAAAGGCTGCAGGGAGCCGCTGTGCCAAGGGGGCCAGGATCGATCCGGTTTGAAACACTTGGGCCAGGTTGAGGAAGTGGACATCCATCTAATAATGATGACGATGAACACGCAGTATTTTGTTGGTTTTATTAAAGAACTTCGTCGCTAAGCAATCACACTACCCAATAAAGTTATCAAACATAACCAGAAAATAAATAGCATAGCTCTGCTTATAAATTTGAACTTCAGAAGTACCTAATTTAGTTTACAAAAACTTTTTTTTTTAATTTTGATTCATTATTTAATTCGTATCCATTTCTGCAGAGTATTATCGTGATGCTCTGTACTCCTCATTTCACAAACAAAACTTAACTACCAAATTTAAAAAAAAATGGTTAATACTGACATGTCTATTTACTTAAAACCTTATACTTCCCGATATCTATACCAAAACCTTCTTCTTTTGTTAATTTGGAATTGAAAGTCTTAAATACTTATTAAAATAAATGATTTCATCAACTAAACCTTATCAACAATAAAATAAAAGAACAGCATTTATTTTTATATACAAGCATTTATTTTTATTATAAACACAAACTTTGCAAACATTCAATAATGCAATCATAGCACTATAATTATTAATATGCTTGAAACATTGCTAACTATTAAAATTTAAAAAGATAACTGGAATAAACCAAGGGTACAATATTGCTAGGCCATCTGACGCTAATATATAGCAGAAATCATTTAGCTTAGGCCCTTTCATGCTGACATCTAGTCTAGTCCGCTCGATTTTCCTAGTTTCGTTACAAAAAGATGGCTAAAGTTCATTTAAATTGAAATACTTTTGTACAGACGGCCCCTCATAAAGCTTCACATAACAAGTCCAATATCGATTCTTATGCTGCACAACATACGATACAAAGTCCAAACACGTTAGGTTGATCTGTGGTTGTGTATACACATGGCAACACATAAAATTATGCTGTTAGGACGCTGCAGTCAAAATGTCGCACAAATTTAGGATTTATTTTGCCCTTGTGTGTATAGCTTGATGGGTAGCCTTGTGTACCAGGTCATCACAATAATATCTAATTTAACATGGCGTACTTTAAGATCGCAAAACAGTTTGCCTGCGGATCAATGTGTTTGAATTTGAATTTCTCTCTGCATTTATTAGTATTACATATTATTACTCCAAAAATCGTAAGAAAAATACTGAAATACAGTATTTTTAAATACACAGTGTACTCTATATTGAGTATTTTAATAAATAGGTTTTTCATGTGATCTTTATTTTGCTACAATATCCATACAAACGTTAAGATGTCTACGATCAGTGAATATATTTCAATTTAAAAAAACTTTGCGGCTAAAGATTCTTCACGTTTAAATTATTTTAATTACACAATAATAAAATTTGTTCTTGCTTTAATTAATGAGTGAATTGTTAAATTATTACCATATAGATATAACTGTTATGGGTATCATAATTTCTCTAATCTCGAGACTTGTTGATTACAAAGACTAAAAATTACAAAAAAAAAAGACAAATTTCCAAATTCATAAGAAAACTGCCATATTAAACGGCATTACAATAGAATAAAAATTCTTCAGCGAACCAAGTAAACTAAGAATCTTCCCTAACCTTCAAATTTTGGCACTACTCCCCTTCCATCCTCTTTCCTATCACGAAATGAATGAAAAAAACACGAGTGCAGATGAAAAAAATTAACGCATAACTACACTTACTAATATCGCCTATAATATATATTAAGTGTTATCGATATAAAAGTGAACAAGAGGCACTCTATAGGTAAACGTACGCAGGTAAAAATAAGCGTAGTCTTGTGAAACAACGAATGTGAATTAAATATCGACACTATCATACAGTTACTAACATCAGCGAATAAATATTCATAAAGTACCTATTTAGTTAATACAATATTTCCATTTTTGACAGCCAAGACTTGTGCCACCCTTTGGTGGAATGGCAGTTTAACACACAAGTTGTGTTTAAGTATCACCTCCTTATATTCGGACCTAAGTTCTTTGGATTCAAATAGACAGACAAATCAAATCCCTCGAGAGGGTTTGCCAGAGGTTTTACACGCCGCATATTGCTCGTTTGGGTTGATTCCCAGTGTAACAGGTTGCGAACTTGTCGCCACCATCCGGGCCCAATGAGGAATACGGAAGCTCCAACATACGGCAACCCGAGACTTGTCAGGTCGGATCGGTCGGTTGCAACCAAGGCATGCAACAAACTGAGCCACCACTTCCTCCAATATCAATAAAAAACATAACAACAAATATCATAAACATTATAAAACCCCGTTTAAAACGAGTTCGAGTAAAATAACCCAAGGAATTATGATTTGACAAGAAACTTTTTATCTTATTTCAAACTACTTGAATAATTTATGAGTGGTTTTTTTCTGTTTTTAGGTGTCTTAACGAGTACCTTTTGAGTGACAATTAGTTGCAAAAGTTTGGTTAAAATACTTCAAATTTAAGTACAGGGAACTTAGTTCCGGATCGGATGAGAAATACTGTGGGAGTGCGCGGCAGTATTGACTCCAAGTCTTGAGTGTTCAAACTGCAAAATGTTACACTATCCTCCTACTTATGAAATAAAAACCAAAGAAAGCGAACGGAGTTGTCCTACGTAAATTACATTTAGCATTTACTAATTTCATAAGGTATCGTCGTCCACAACAGGTTTAAATTTTTGAAGTTATTATTACCACGTAGGCACCATTATGACTTGCCCTAAAGTAGGTAATAAAAAAATGGAAAAGAAGGAGTTGGTGAACAACAACGAGTTCCTACTTCGAATTTAAATCCTAACACTCATATATTATGTACACCAATAAAATAATGTTCAAGTAATGCAGCTGTCGCGAGAGTTACTCATTAGATTCAATAAGTTGTACTAGTAATTAATCTTAATTCTCGAATGAATTGTAAATATTCATGTAATAAATTGTTAATACCAATATTCGAAAGCTGAACCGATGGACACTACATGTCTAAACTAGATGTGTCAACCCTAAACAATAACTTACTAATTTGGAAATTTCTAACACATTCAGGGCTCTACAAACCTATATATAACACTTTTTCTTTATATTACGTTTACTGCGCCGGCCAAATTCGGTACCAGTTTAAACTAGGTTGTGCAAGACCAAACTAGTGGTTGTAAAATTTATTAATCGGCGATTTGCTTATATTTTTTATATCTCTTAGTAGGTGTATCTGTTAATTCAAAAACATGAGTTGGCTTAAAGTTTTTTATAGACCTTCTATAATTTTTTAAAACTCCTTAGTCAGCAAGGTAGGCAACATCATCCCGAAACAGATTTTTCGATACAATAAACTGTTATTTTACAGTTGTGTAATAGTTTGATCTTGTACAAACCGTTTACGGTGTTATCAAAATTTTTCAAGTAACATAAACACTACATTTAGTATTTCTCTGTTTTTCGTCTTGTCGAGGCTCTGTTTTTTCGTCACAATCATTAAAATTTTATCATAGCTCTTGTTGATAGCGAATGGATTCGATAATGTCCTTGTTTTTAACATCTTTCGCTGTCTCTTTTACACCGAACCATTACAACACGTACAACTTTCTAATATTGGTCCACTACAGAGTTGTGAAATGATCTATCTTATACTTAACTTACAGTTTATGCCTAGTAAACTTAAACATTCCTATGCCTTGCGTGATATGTATTGCAATAGAGGCGTTAAAGCTAACATTTTATTTTATATCTGCTACACCTTTTAATCTTACACTAAGCAATCCTGTTAATTCATAATCCATTTTTCAATTAAATTTATTTTAATTATCAAGACAGAATACAGTTTCATCTAGTACCTACGCCATCTCACCAGTGACATTTCTATCGTCAACATTTTCCTATCCTCCGTTCAACAGATATGTAGGTAGAGGCTTAAAAACTACGACAAGAATTATGTCTACATACACCTAGAATTTGTTATTAACAAGTGATATGTTATTTGTGACACGACCCCCATTTTAAAATAAATTTAATTCATAGCGATAACTTTACTAATATACACTTACATTAAATTATTGAACTTAAATGCAAATTGCATGACAAACATATATTTAATGGACATACATAGCATAATAAGACTAAACGTGTAGCTTAACGTTAAAATATTACAGATAAAATATACAGTTATCTTTTACAAAAATAAAATTTATAGTTGTAATTCTGAAATTATTGAAGGCTGCGCGATAGAAATTGGTGTCTGCGATCGTCTCTTAGCGTCTGCTAAATAAGAACGGGAGGCGAACAAAGTGTAATTATCAAAGTTGCTTTATCGGACTATAGTCGTATAATAAGGTAAATATTTGAACATCGTGTTGAAGCTTGAGAATGTGACTACGGTTAAAGTGAACACCTTTATTGACTGCCACTGAGTTGATGCACTATTGGTGCAGTTCTTCGGAGTTTCTGGCTTGCCTGGAATCGAAATAAACAATTCTAAGTTCTAGATATAGGTATGCTCTTAACTTTATTTAGAAAATTAGTTTTACAATTTTAGTCAAAAAGCATAAAATTTAAGTGTTGTTAATTAAAATAGTGCTGCTTCCATTTTTTATATTCTACTAGAAACTCAACTAAAGACATCTTTACCATGCAGTGAGTATAAAATACACCTCTTACTTCAGGCTACACTCGCCACTTACTCCTCCTCCCTTACACTCCCTTAATTAGAATCAACAGTGCTATCTTTTGAAACGAATAATACATCCCTGCAATGAAGCATAGACTACATGGCCGGATATCCTATACATAACCTACCTGGGGCCCGGCATCGAACTAAATGAAAAGAAAAATAAGAGATAGTACGAAAAAACTTTTTTCTAGTAAAAGCGGGATAAGTGCACTTACTAGTGGCAGCAAGCAATTGCGGCAGATACTTCTTCCAGAAGGCGCAGTCTTTGACCCTCTGGCCGCGGCCGACTGCACTGGAGTTGACGGCCAGAGACAGGTACTCGCGGGCGAATGCTGTGTGCACCGGCCAGTGGACCTTTGTCATCTCGCCGTTTGGACTCTGCGATGGATTCCTGAAATAATATTATGTTGATGATATAATTATAGCTAGTGCATTAAGTGTATATACCAAAAATAAGAAAATAGCTACCTAAATTATTAGAGGTTCAGTACCAACGCTGTAAATCCTGTCATGTAAAACTCCTCAAGGATAACTTAGAAAATACCGCAGTATAACAATACCAGTTATATATATTCTACTTCAACACAGAGACAACAAAAACTTACCCAGTTCTTGCAAAATTAGCCCAGTATCTCATGATGCGCTTGCTGAACTCCACTTCCTCGGGGGAATAGTTTTTCCCTGGATTCAGCGGTTCACCAAAAACATAATTAATTTCATCAGCGTGCATCACACCAGTCCAAGAAGGCCAAGGATTATTCTTACTTCTATGCTTGTAATAGTATGTGTATACGTTATTCCCGGTCTCAGCATAGCGATGAGCAAATTCATTCACGGGACACGTAAAGTGGTAGTCCCCGACCATTTTATCGAGAGCGTTTCGATTTTTGATAGGATCGTCAGGATTCAACCAGTCCGTGTACTCGAAGACGATGGCTTGCCGTGCAACATCGTTCACATACGGATTTAACTCTCTCACGGCTTGAAGATATTGTTCCCTTGTAATACCAACATTCTCTTCCTTGGGGAATAACTCAGTTAAGTAATACAAGATAAAGTAATAACCTTCCTCAGTATTCGAACCCATCAAAATGTTTGTTTTCTTAAAATTTTGATGAGCTAGTGAACGTACAGGCATTTCATCTAAGAATGAACCGTCTATTATGGGTACAAACGGAAATTCACATATTCCTAATGTACCCCATTCATTGTTGACTAGTTCCTCAGCACTTTTCTTCCGAAGACAGTCTATCATCGGACCCAGGTCCGATCTTGAATGCGGACAGTGCACTGCCTCTGCCAACCGAATACCTCTTAAGATACTCTCTTCACGAGAGATGATGGCCCAAGGGGCGGTTGCTGCACCTGATTGCATTATAGCTTGAGAAAAAAAGTTCCTCGAGAGAGGAGATAACAAGTGTAAAGATACTGACACTGCACCCGCAGATTCCCCAAATAGAGTTATGTTATGAGGATTCCCTCCAAACGCTTCTATATTATCTTTGACCCATTGCAGAGCCATTAGCTGATCAAAAAGACCAGCGTTTCCTGGTACATCAGCAGTGTCAAAGAAAAGAAATCCCAGTGACGCGACTCTATACTGCATGGATACGTAGATAATTTTTTCTTCTGAAACTAAAATTTTAGGGTCGTAAACGTCTAAAGTTGCAGTTCCAGAGTAAAAGCCACCACCGAAGACCCACAACATGATAGCAGCGTTTTTAGGTCGGGGACGAGGTGCCACTATATTAATATATAGACAGTCCTCCTGCATGTCAGTATTAGGGTTCCACATCATCGCTCCGGGAAAATCTCCAAATACTGTGTCGACGATTTGAACGCAGGAGTGCGGGAGTGTCGTCGTATTGAGGATCTCATCACCCCAACTCTCTGCTGGGCGCGGGTGCCTAAATCTAAGGTCCCCTAGAGGCTTCTGGGCGTAGGGTATTCCGAACCAAGCGTCGACTTTCTTCCCTGTGGCAGCCGTAAGAGTGATGCCACGGACTCGCCCTTTGCGAGTGCGGACGACAAGGGGGTCATCGTCATCGGGGCCGAGAGAGGGGTGGGGCTCATCGGCGACGGGTCGGTCCCGGTGTTGGTAGTAGGGCTCGGCATAGCTGGCGCGGCGGGAGGAGGTCTCGGCGCGGGAGGGCGCGTGCTCGGGCGCGTGGTGGCGCGCGCGGTGCTCGTGCGCTCCGGCCAGCGCGCGCGCCGCCAGCGCGGTCAGCGCCGCCAACACCACGCGCATGCCGCCGCTACCACCACAATCACCACCTGGAATATACAAACACTTTACTCAAATTTCAATCGAACGTTATGTTTCCAGCCCGACAACACAAAGAAGACAATAAGGTGCTGACCCCACCAGGGCATAATCACTAAAGTGAGATGTATTCGCTTGTATCCGTAAATCCATCAAAAACCCTATAAAAACATTAAAACTGCCATATAATTTACCGTACTTACAATAAAAACTTTATCCACGAAAATATGCCCAACTTAGAAATCTTTAAGTTGTTTTGCCCAAAGTTGAAGTGTTACAACTCAATCGAGACCAACCGAAGTTATTTCTGTTGTTCTATATTGGACTTAAGAATCGAGCTATTTTAATGAGTTTTCGATCGATGAAACTATTTTAGCGACGAGTAGGCTTTTAACACACGTGGTTGGTTAATCGTTTTCCTATTTATAGCCGCTGCCTGGGGAATGGGTTTTCAGGGCAAGCAAGCACCTGTGTTTTAAAACATTGCGATAAAGGTCACATAGGGAAGTAACCTATTACATATTTTACAAAGCACTTTATTACGAGTTCTTTAATGGATTCGAGAGTTATAATTGCTAGAGTTATTAGTGCTGTTAGGCGTTATTCAAGTTACAGATTAAATACCAACTTATGTTTTGTCATTGAGTATGCAACTAATAATGTTTCTTTAAAGTATGGTCAATCACCAATCACTAAATTAATATCAACCAGTTGGTTTGAGAGCAAGGTTGGTAGATAGGTATATCTGATCGAAGTGGAAGAAGAGATTCATTCATATTTAGGAAGGTTACATTGCACTGCTTTATTTCTCTAAACAATTTGCGCTCACTAGTCTCACACTATACTCGCTTAGTAGTTAATTGTGTAATTATCATTATAATATTATAAAACATTCACAATTAACCCTCAGCCACTGAAAGCAAGCGAATATTAACAATTCAGCAAAGCTAGGCCCCACACAATAAGTAAGTAATAACAATAATATAATGGGGACATATTGTTAGGGAAGAGCCGAAATAGATGAGGCAGGCTCATTGTGCTCAGTTCACAACAGACGTAAGCGACTGGCGCCAGGGTACAGAAGACCACATTTGCAATACCAACCCTTATGTTATATAACTTAAGAACGATGCGAAGTCCAAACATGATAAGTTGATCCATGGCCGTATGTACGTCAGCTAAAACATCTCCATATAAATATCTCTACACTTATTTAATTGTTATTCATTCCGACATTATGAAGCCGCCATTAAATAGCAAGACAAATCGAAACCTATTCATTTAAATGTGTCGTCGCATCTACCTTTTAGATTTAGAATATCATACGTTTTACTGATACAATATAAATTAAAATGGCGTCCCTGATTATCTACACGGGAGAAGAAACCTTATATTAACGACAAGTTATTTTGTTTCAACTTATAGTTTACTTAGAAGTTCAATGTTTGACGGATATGAGGGATAGAAGATGGAAGTATTTGAAATTAACATCAGCTTATTACCTCTACGCGTTCCTGAGAAGACGACAAAGCGATCCTGAAAGGATTTCCTTAGTTTATTCGGGTGCACGGAACCTAACAATGAGGTTATATAAAGAAAAAATAAACCGGACTAGTTCAAGTCAGACACTACTAGAACCCACTTATCGTACCATCGAATTAAATTTGAAGTTTGGGCAAAATTCACTGAGAAAACCTAGTTTCTTGTGTCCGCCTATTATTATTTTTTTATCATAACGGCAATAGAAGTACAAAAATCAAAATAAGTAACAAAACTTTCATTTTCATTAACCTTAGAGATTCAAATAAAATCGATTATCTTAAACTACACAGTCAATAATTAAAAACAAAAACTAAAGCTTAAATTCTGAGCTTAAATTATAGAAAAGTTGGTTCATATACTCGTAGTACCACTACAAAACTATATTTTACAAATAGTAATGAAAAATCATTGTACTGTATTTTTTTTAAAGCAACTACGGAGGTTTCTAGCCGGGTTCTTCTAACAGCATTGTGAACCGATTGTAATTTAAAAGACGACGGTGGAAAATTACTTATTTTTAGTCTGTTTAATAAATAATCATTTTTACTTAGACATAGATGTTTTCTCTTAACAATTTTTGGAACAAACGCCACTGACGTTTTGTTTAAAAATTGACTGGCTATACTCGCCGAAAATTTATTTTTAACCCACAATTGTTGTAAACATCGTTCGTATTTCACTCGGCCTGAATCAATCGGCTCAAATGGTACAAATATTGACTGCACTCGGTCCGGAGTTCGTTTGTTTACAATAGCAATGGAAATCTGTTTGAAATGAACATCCGGCGTTGTTCCCGACTGTTTTCTATAGCTATTCTAATTGCATCCTGGGAACAGATTCTCGAACTCGCATACGAAACATCTACAAACGTACGCGACATTCTGAATAAATATATACCTTTTCTGAATTTGTATTTTTTTTTTAAATTTGGTGTCTATTTTCTTTTTCAGGAATCAATGGAGATAATTTAGCGTATCCAGCGTAAATCCTAAGCCAAAATTGATGATTGATTGATTCTAATAGTTTCATCATACAAGACGCACATAGTACACGATAACATAGATAATGTAATATTGGAAAGCAAAGAAGACAATTCTAAATATTCAGTCTTATTTTAAACTTTGATAAAAAACCATAAATCTTACAGCCAAGATTCTTTAAACAGGCTTCATAATACACTTTTGCGGCCAAGATTTTTCAGGCCAAGTCTTCACACTGGGCTTAAAAGCTCCAAATAATAATTGCACTATAAAAGTTTGGGTCCTGGCAACTCGCCGTTATACGTGATTATACCGAGGTCAAGATATGTATGCCAAATGACAGCATCCGATGCCAAGAAACTCAATCATAACTAGCCATCTTGTTTTATTCGCTCAGTCTTGGCTCTCAAGATCATCTGAAGGAATCCCCTTTGTTTTGAAAAGTTTCACTCATTTATTATAGTTTGTAGACACGAGGATTTTGTGTTAAGGAATAGTTTATAAGAAGGAATACTGTCGTCTAATTACAATATTTATTTAAAGTAAAGATTTGTTGTAAATTATTCCACATACTTATTTATAATCCTATTTAGAAATAATTATATAAAACTGTGCAACTCGAGAGTTGCCAGACGGATGATGAAAATTCGAATTTTATTCAGTAGATTAATTAAAATTCATTGATTGATAAATCCGAATGAATATTAATGCTTTGGTTGATTAGCATAAGCGACTTATCCACAGAGAGAGACAAGTCGACTCGGTAAATACTCGGTCATAATCATTTAAGCCATATTTAACAATATCATATAAATTTGAAGACTACGAATGTACCCTAAAATCTTACTTTGTCAACGATTTTTAATTTTTGTCATCCGTACAGTACCTTATATGTGCCTTTTACCCGCGACATCTAAAGCGAAGTGTTCGGTCTTTTTCAACACAATGTATTTAGCCTGTCCATTTAGAAAGCGAAAACGTTTGAGTTGTTTCGAAGATTAAAATACAAACTTACCCAGTTTGTTATAATTACTACAATGAGTATCTACTTAAATATGTAAAAAATTTAATACTACGTGGTACGTGGTGGTGTGGTACGTGTTAACTCTGTTTGTGACGTGCCTTGGTTAACCGACCGGCCCGACCCGACAGGTCGAGGGTTCGAGTCTCAGGTTGCCAAACGTCGTTGCTACCACGTTCCTCATTGTGCCCGCATAGTGGCGACAGATTCGCAACCTGTCACACTGGGACTCATCATAAACATGCGAAATGAAATGTGTGGCTACCCCCCGAGGGATACGTGAGTTTATGTTTATATGTTTTAATACTATTTCTCTCCATTATGCATGTTTAATAATAACAGTAAGTTAGGGTTTAACTAAAACTACTACCACATTATATCATAAACACTGACATACATATTTACTACCTAAATTTTTATTACTTACTATAAACCTCGCGTCGCGTTCTATTGTTGTATTATCATAATATATAGCTATAATTTCTTATTTGACCCACTTAAAAAGGTGGAACGTTTTTCGTAAAACTAACATTCTAGTACAAAGGAAATACTGCTTGTAAATCAAAAGAAATTGGATCAAACGTGCCCCGGTCGCATTAACGGTTAACAAGTATTAGATTTTTCCAATTAAATTTTACTGGTCAAATAAAAGAAATAGAAACTGGGACTTCAGAAAGGTTTGCGTTTTATTCTTCGGTAACGGTATCGTAAAACATATATATTTTTGAAAGCAATTGGGCGAAAGAATAACTTTATAAAATGGTACGTTAGTTTTACCAACAATGACGAAATTAAAAAGGACGATGACATATGACTGATGTTTGAACAGATATGCGATGGTTCGAATCCCGGCGGGGGCGGGACTTTGTGTTATTTGCAAGACGCATTGTTTCGCTTACCGGTCTTGGATGTTGTATTCTTATCTATGTAGTACATACCATATCGTTGCTTAGTTCCTGTGACACAAGTTCTTACGATACTCACTGCAGGGCTGAGACAATGAGTGTGTCGTGATGTGGTTATTATTATCATTAATGGCTTATAGAGTTTATAATTTAAAAAGGCCAGAATATTTAGTTTTTAAAGTATTCAAATCGACACAAGCGGCGATGATAACCACTAACGACTATTACAATACTCAAATCTATTTTATTTTGTAAGATAATATTTTATACTAAGGCTTTTCTATTTTTTTAATAACCAAACCTAACAAACATAATATTTTTCTGTTTTTGGTTACAGTAATTATCCATCTTGAATATTTAGTTATCGAAAAAAGTCGTTGACCCTAATTTTTAATAGATATCTCTTTAAACAATGGAAAGTGTAAATAATGAAGGAAATAAAACAGTTAAATGGATTCAATTAGTTGCCGCACGGAGCTGTGAGTAAACCACTTCTGTTTAAAACCCAGTCACGCTCGTGCCGGCGGGCCACACACCCAGAGACTTGCTTACACTGATACACTCTCACCACAACAACTTATAAACTTCCTTCCTTCAGATGTTCTGAACATTTTTGTTTTGATAGACAACCTCGCTTGAACCCCGCGATCTTTGCTTGCAACTTTTGTTTTTACCATCGATTAATAGCGAATATGCAATATTTTTTATTTTTAAATTATAATTCGATAGCACATATATACATAAACGTAAAATTTTCTTAAATATCTGACTAATTAACTAAGTTGTGAAGGTTCAAAGTCGTTGGTTAGATAGAAAGATCCAATATGTAAAATGACGTCAAAGTACACAGGCACCATACAACTTCCATAGAAAAGGTTGTTCTGATGAGCGATATAGAGATTTTTACTTTTAATGGTTATATCTCCGTGGTTTATCGTACAATTCTAATTCTGTTTTCACTGTAAATATTAAATTGATTAAATAATCAAACTAAATTTCATGCATATTCCCTATTGTAATCTTGTTTTAAAGTGTTCGTTGGTCTATTGGGAATTTCCAATCGGTCGTTTTGAATTTCATCTAATGAATCCATTGATCAGTTGCTGTTTAGCCTAATAAAGCTCAAAGAATCAATTTTCACTTTCGACCCATCGAGAGTTCAATCATTCAGAAATCACTACAACCGTTTGAAGAATCCAATGAAGATATATGAGCAAATTCACAGAGCTTTTGTCGTATTATCTACCTTGAATCTACCTCTTACTTTTTAGTTCCTTTTATTTAAGTTCGTTGCATGTCCCACGACAGCCAGTAGTATGCCCGCTAAGGTACGAGTAGCTTGTGCTTAATTGCACAGCTGAATAGCGATTTACGAGTACCCACCTAAATAGATAGAGAACATTCATGACCAAAGACAAAATACTCATGTCAATTACACAAATACCGGCCCGAGCCGGAACTCGAGCCTAAGACCTAACATGCCGTAGCCTGCGGTTTAGGCCGCTGCTCTACGGAGTTTGTCAAAATCTATGCGATGAACACCCGCTTTTTTTAAGGCCCAGCGTGGACTCGCTTAAGCCTACTTTAACGTAAACAAATTAAGAAGTATTTAGCTGTCAACAGTTGAGAAGTTAAATTATGTGATTGCGCTGAAACGTCTCCCAACTTAGCCTGTATTCGCAGCTAACAGATTTGTTTGAAAACTTGATTTGTATCTTACTTTTCCTCCTTATTTAAATGTTTGCCCGTCAACTCACAACATTCGTCAAATCTCATGAATATGATAAACTTGTGTGTAATTTTCATTTTAACATTATCATTATTAAGATTTCAGCAAACGCATTACCAATTTTGATATTATTTCGATATATCAAACTTAAAGTTTTATCTCGAACTAGATACAGATATTTTTTGAAAATCTGGTTTCATTTCCAAATATCTCGTGATTTGTAAAACTTTAGAACACATTTTGAAGAAACATCCATTTAATTGTTTTTTATTAACCAAATCAATGCACAATCAACAAAACAACTTTTAACTAATAACCTAAAAATACCTTCTAAATTACAACCTCTTTTTAAATAGATTGACGAACCTTTTTGCTCACTATCTAACTGGCAAAATAAAAAAGAACGATTAGTTCTAAATTCAAAGTTGTTTGTGAATCGCGTGCGAAGGCCGCTGCTGATACGCGGCCATTTGCAATTCAAACGCCAGACGAGTGGCAATGCGACAGTGATGCTTCACAAGGTCCTAAGGCCTTGGAGGAAACAAAGCTCTAATTAGCCCGCTGATTGCCGGCTTCGCGCTTAATAGATGGCAATTTCGCTTTGATCACTGAATAAAAGGGTCGAAGCAACTGCTGATTCTCGGTGGATTATTAACTGTTCATAAACCTGCCTCCGCGATAGTGGTTTTGATTTTATCAAGAAAATAAATGACATTCAAACTATACAATTTCTAACGAAATCGTAAATCTTTTCAGAGAAACGAATTAACTGGTCAGTATATTAAAACAAGAGTCTGACCTAGTAGACCTAAGAATCTTTAGAAAATTTAAAATATTTGGTAATAAAGAATCTATATTTCTGAGGTCACCATAATAAATTTGGTATGAAATTTCTTGCAGTAAAGTGAGAGTCACGCCTTTGCATTTACTACGTACTACGGAACGCCTACGCCGTAGTACTCCGTAGTAGCTGTCCAAACATTGACGTAGCTTGGAACCTTTCTTGCGGTAATTTATTTTAATTTATCAGACAATCCTTTTTTTAAGTTGTAGACTACCAGTTTAAAATTAATAAATAGAAAAGAAAAGAAGAATATAAATATGTTTATCGAAAAAACGATTATATTACAAACGTTTCCATATAACAACTACTAGAGACCTAATAAAAAAATCGGGGCCTAACTGCATCAACATGCTTGATTACCAACTTAGATACCAGATATTTATCTTCCAAGGGACATTACGATCCTTTTATAAGATATAGTGAAGCGAAGTATGACAGAGTCGTTCGGCGTGAAACTTTAGTATGGAATTTATGAACGATTCCTTATCCCCCGGGAGGCCATTACTTGGGCCTCGGACAGCGGCATTTATACAGCTTTTCGATAGTAATGATAATATATTATGTCTTCGCCTTAAATTATATTACGTTTTTACGCCCCGAAAGGAAGAAGTTAGAAGGAAATGGTCTGGGAAATTTTGTGTTCCCTGAGCTTTTTTGCATTGAAGAATAATTTGATTTGATAAATATTTGAAAACTATTTTTGCTTTGCAATTTAACCTCACCAAAGAGTTTTTATAGTTTTGGTTGGCAGTCTCTGTCAATTAAAGTGTATATACAGATATAATTAAATGTGTATAAAAGTGATAGCTAAAACATGTGTGTGTGTATGTTATTAATAAAATAATCGATAGCAAGTTTCTCTAAAGTTGACGATCACACCAGCTTGAGCTTATCATGATATCCAATTACCACTTAAGTCACAATCTAGGTCATAAGAAACGCTAAGCTAAGTGCTGATGGTTTATTTATTATATAATATATTTTTATAGCACATTAGCTTTTTTTTGACCGATACATTTTCAGGCTTTCTCAAGTCCATAAAATTGCAAATTAAAAGTTAATTTTAAAGCTTAAACTTTAAAGAAGAACTTTTTAGCTTTAAAAAAACTTGAAGTTATATTTCCTATGTAAAACTTTAATATTTCAGTAGCATAATATTTTATTTATTTACAAAAATATAACGTCTTTTACGAATAGAGCAACAATTTTATTTTTTATCGTTAACTCATTGGCGATGCTTCTAAGCCTCGATCTTAATAATAAAAGATGGTGGATGGTGAAAGACATGAAGAGCGTGAGCATGAGCGTGAGCGTGAGCGTGAGCGTGAGCGTGACATGGAGAGACGTGTCAAAACGCGGCGGTATCACATGCCATCAGGTGAACTGTCATCTTATTTGCCCATGACGTTTTACAAAAAATACAATACACTGACTTGCTCCGGGAATAAGAACTTCGTATTTTATTTACAATAAATTTTGCTCTACTACGTAATCGTGAGTGTTTACCGTACTCATAAGGTATAAGAAATACTACTGAGCCGCTGTCCATCTGTCAGTATGTCAGCAGACTGTATGTCATGAACCAAGATTAAAATGGTAAGAACCCGAAGGAAGTATGACTTGACCAAAATTGGAACAGCTCCGTTTCAAATTTTATGGAAACTCTTTAAAAATAGTACTTTTCCGTGACAATTATTCAAGAACAACATAATAAACAATAACATAGCACAATACAAGCAAATGTAATAGAAATTATAACATCAAATCATTGATACGAATATCAATGTGTATGTGTATGTCGTAAAAATATGAAAACCAGTACTCACACACACACGGTACACAATGCCAGTCAAAGTAATCAATTAGATTGAGTTGTTATAAGAGGGGAATAATACATTATGTACTTACATAACATCGGACTGAAGCCTGAAGGTCAGACTTTGTATGATGAGACATTCTTACGAAAACTCCCGATGTATTAGAGAATGTTTTCCTTAGCAATGTTATTTATTCGGGTAATTCACGAAATAGCTGAATAATTCCTAGGAATATCGATAAATATTATTTTATATGGCGCCCGACGTATCCTTGCGGGGTTATTTTCTTTTTTAGCGATAAGGCTTTTTTTGTTTTCGTTTGTCGCATAAAATTAGGTTTGTTCGCCAAATAATATGGTTTGCAAACAAACGTAGCAAATATGTATTTGCATGTAGAGGATCCATATTTGAATGGTATTTATGTAAAAATTAATTTTTCTCTACGTATTTTTTATTAGTAATAGAATAATAATAAAAAAGAAGCAACTACGGAGGTTTATTGCCGGCTTTTTCCCCGTAGATAGCATTTCGAACCGGTGGTAGATAAAATAATTACGATTTTAAGTCTATTTAAAAATAAACATTTTGAATTTGAATTTGAGAATAATTTATATATTAAGTATCTTGAACGATTTTACTTTAAACGTTAGTAGTAGTAGTCAGTTTTAGGTACTACATTAAAAACAGTAAAAATATTCCTTATCAGCAGTTGTTCTAGTCCCTTTTAACTTAATATTTTCCTTTTAAACCAGACATGTTTGGAGTGCTAGTATGAAAGTATACAGTCCCGGGGCTATTTGATGCTGAAGTGGAAACTGACACACTTCAAGTACAGTTCCATCGAGGTTCGCAAACTGGCGGCTATTTAACTAAGCAAAAAGTGCAATAAAATAGAGACTAACAAGTCTTAAAGATTATATTATATATTTATATTATATTATATATGTACTATTACTATATACATAAATTAAAAAATTATGTTAAAGTAAGTAGGCTATACAATTTAACTTTATACACACCTATTAACTGTAATTAATAAGTTATAAGCCAAGAGTTGAGTAAGTTATCTTAATCTCTTAAAAACATTTTGTTCGCTTTTCAAATTGAAAATGGAAAAAAGTATAACCCTCTAGCGGCGAGCTCGGGGGCAAATTTTCTTCAAACAATTTTATTTGGAAACGCAATCAAAATCAATTAACAATTTAACGTTCGTTTGTAACAATGTAATGACACTTTTATTTTATAAACACTCGAGTCTAGCTGTAGTCAAACGCTTGCCATTAGAAGCAAAAAGCAAAAGAGATTGCCAATAAGAAAAAGTTATTTGTACATGAAGTTGTCTTTTCCAGTCTGAGTGTTCTTATAGAAATTAATTTTAGTCAGAACTTATAGCCATATTATTTACATTACTAAGTTTAGTGTAGAATTGAGTCAATAATGTAGAAAAGAGGCATTCTACTGAAAATTCACAAAATCCTTTAAACGTTTTAAGATAACTTGAGTTGCTCTTAAATATTATTTATGTTTAAAGACAAAAGTTTTAGCATGCCTACTTTAACTATGTTTACACTATGTCCCTAACAAGTTGGCGACAGTGAAAGGAAAAATTCTTTGGACTCATTTTAAGCTCTTTCTCAATCAAAAGTGAAATCTACTATGCTGATCGACGATGAAAAATCCAGCAAAAAAAACTATTGAGATGCTGTTTCACAATTATTTATTTCTAATAGTCTCAATTTAGCCCCATAGAAAATGTTCAATTACTTATCAAGTCATTTTTTTATTTTTCCCATTACAAGGTCTTTTGAACAGTCAAATTCATCGTGGCTTCAGTCGGCCTTGAAGTTTAAAAGAGCTTGATAGAATGTTCTATATCTATATAAATAGATAAAAGTATCTATATACGTAAATATCGAAGGCGCCACATAGCCGCGGCCAACTCTACCAGAGCATCAAGTCAGGGCACGCCCGACCGTGCCTCTACATACAAACGACCTGATTACAGTCGCTCAACACTTGAGACGTATGCTCCCAGCTATGAATTTACTACAAGCCTTTGTTTACTGACTTATTAATCTGTTTACAGGGTTTTTTATTTAAAATACCACGGCTGAAGCAAGCGTTACGCGAGCACGAATATCTATAGTAAACCACGGGTCTACTATAGATATTATAAGGGTGTTGTTAGGGTTCCCTACCCAAAAGGTAAAATGGGACCCTATTACTAAGCCTCCGCTGTCTATTTATCTGTCTGTCTGTCAGTTTGTTTGTAACTCATGAAATATTAATAGCTTGTCTATTTTACTGCTGTTGTAACACAAATACTAAAAATATAAGAAATAAAAATTAAAAGTTTTTGCTCTGGTGACTTTTACGAAAATATCTAAAAAGTATAAAACCCGTTATGTGTTAGTCTGACTTACATTTGAAAGATTTTTATATTTTATGAACGGCGCCACAGCGGATTTTTAACGAAGAAGTGTAATGTATTTAATTTTCGTACTAAAATTGGATTAAGTCAAAGAAAAGTGACGATTTTATCAAAATCCGAAAAATCACTACCGGCGAAAAACATGTTTAATGATTTAGAATAAATGTAAGAAAACATAAAAATCAAAATACATAATTAAATATCTAAAAGTATTCAATGTCAACCGGACAGTTGAGAAATGTCTAATGATACCTCATTTGTCGAAATCGGACTAGTAGTTTGGACGCAACGAGGGAACATTGCTACATTACATACATACATATGGTGCCAAAATCATAACCCTTGCCGTAGTTGGCGTAAAAAAGAAAGCCACACGGAAATTGACAGATTTTTTGTTAAAGGCTATGTGCAGTAAAACGTAGAAGCTACAATTTAAAACTTTTGAAATGGATTTAAAGCAAACCTGCAAAAGTCACTTTTTTATTTTAAAAATTTTACAATAGCATTTTAAACATTTGAAATTCCTACTTGCACAGTTTGCTGTCACAGGTTTTATTCTTGAAGATCTAAAGTATAATATAGTAGCGAATAAGATGGAGAGTTTGTGTGTGTAATGAGATGAAAGTTACACACACAAAGAAACTCGCGGTAACCTAATCCATCACACCGCTGGGACTGTGAGGTAGTGAACTAGAAAACGTAAATACACTACATATACAAAGTTTCATATTTATATACGCTTCTAGTATCCGCCTGAGCTTTTACAATTTGTTCCTAAAAGAAAATAAACATGATGCAGTGCTATCGAATTTTGTTAATAACATTTTTGAAAATCCCAGAAGAGCAATTTTTTCTTTGAATATATCTTACGCATTAACCAAGCTTATAAACTTTAAATTCGTTCAGCAGGTTTTACGTGATTGGGTGACAAGTTTAATTTAATGTCTCGTGTTCAAGTTAATGTTTCGTGTCCAATGGATGAGCACAACGAAAGTCAACGATTTAAAATTCTATTTTAAATAAATAAAACAGTTGAAACTGTATACATCGACGTTAACGGGAGCGTGAATGGACGCTATATTCGATTGGGTTGGTTTTTATGGGTTTCGGCCGGCCGGATTGCGTCGTAGTAACCGATGTCGTGATAACAGGTTTAAACTGTACATATATCAAATTACCTGGCACTATCTCCGGCTAGCCATTGCCGCTGGTTGCGGAGCATGTGTGTCGTCACGCACACTCACATCATACTGCAAATCCACCTGAAATATATTAATACAACCATCATCATCAAATACAAGACATTTCCAATTTCCATCCATCTCCTTTCTATTTCTGTCGTGAAGCAATTGTGTTTCGGTTCCAAGGATAAGAGAGCCCGTGCTATAACCGATGCGAGAGGTATAACATATTTTACTTCTACACGTTCAACGCATTAGCGTTCTAGATTACAAGGACACACTGTTTAATAACTTAATCAAAATCGTATTCTTAAGGTTATATGTTAATCAATATAAGCTTGATAGTCAAATGTTAGCCTATAAATTAATTATTTGTAGTCGAGGTGCGAAGCTGAGACCAATCATTAATCTTTTAGTTAGGCATAATCTCTAATAATCTCAAACAAAATCACAGATTTGTACCATGGGTACATAACTACCACCATAATTACCATAAACGCTCATATGAAGATGGATACATAAATAGACAGAAAACATTCAAAACCAGAGCAAATACTTCTGATTATCACATAAATACCTCCCGAAATCAAGACAAACCAGACCATTCATTGAAATATTTTTATTATAAACAAAAGGCTTTAAAAACTATACTTAATTTGAAATAAACTATAGAATAGCCGCAAATGTTTATTTTTAAAACATTTATGCTAAAATCTCCTACGTACTTGCAAAGAAAAAGTTAAACCGGATAATTAAAAAGAGCTTTATGAAAAGGCTAATTTCCTAGCTCTTTGTGTGGACGGCCTTTCTTCCCGGCTCCGTCCACGCACTTAACTGATTGCTTGCTGGACAACACTGCTCTAATACCAACATTTTATATAAAACAAATTCCCTTGACTCGTACAAACTAACACAGTTTAACGTGGATATGCCCTTTAATTTGATGGGATTATTTTTTGTAATTACCCAAAGAAGGTGAAGCAAAAAGGATTGCTATTATTTGCTATTTGATTTGATATTTGCATAAAAAGCTAAATCTAGAGAAACATTCATGACGAAAATAAATATTTTTTTTCATTTTGATTCTCAACTCGAAAAGTATAAATGTTTTATGAAATGTTTTTCTTATAAACTAGACTAGACTACACTAGCTAATGTCTTGTTGTGGTGTTATAATCGTCTGCCATTTGCAAAGATTTTATCAATTTTAATGGTACCACCACTAAAATTAGTAAATTTTGTGGTAAATGAAATAACACATTGTATTCAAACAAAACTGACAAGTGTAATAAAAAGCAATAAAAATGCAATTAAAGTTCACAACACTTTTCACAAACTAAAATTAAATTAATTAAAATCATAGTGAGTCAATGTGTGGTTATGATTATGATTATTCCTAGTATGTTTTTAACCATGAAAGAAACCACAGGCAAAGGCTTGTATCTAAATAAATAAAGCCTAATACATTCCAATATAGGCAAAACCCTTATTAATTTAACGAGAAGGTTTTCATCGCTAGCAATTTATTTAAGTGCTGTCCTGATTTTTCCCTAAATCAAGCCTTACATATTTTCGTGTTTTTCGTTATATTTCGGTAACCCATTTTCATCATACCACTAATAACATTGTAGAAATTTTCACATTCTTAAAAGCAAATATCGCGGCTTAGCGTAGACACTTGCAACATTAAAAAAACTTGCGTGGCTAACCTGGTGATTCCTTTCACAACAGTTTTAATGACTTTTCGGCGATGTCCACTAAGATCCCCTTTCCCAACTAAGATCCACTGTCATGTCCTCTAAAATTACTTGGAGGATCTTATTTCACTTTTAAGCCCACAAAAATCCCTTATGTATTTTTTGCAAATCATAAAAATTTTAAACTTTGTAAATCATTACAATTGACCTCTTTACTTTGCTTCATAAACGTGTATTTCATTAATGTAGTAACGGTTAACTGGTTTAAACAACGAATTTGGGTTTTAAATGGTTTATTTGCTATTGAATTAAAATAAAATGTTGATAGATTGTATTTATTTGGAATAGATCTCCCAGAAAAGATTTTTTTTAATTCCACACTTCATTTTCGTTAATTATTAATAGGCTATTTTTGTAAACAAAAAAGTGTAAAATCCCCTAAGGGATCTTTCCAGGGGATCTTAGTGGACATCGCCGACTTTTCCACAAATGTTGTCTTAACATTACTTCGAGACTTAGTTTCCTATTTCCTATACTCGTTAAATATATAATAAAAACACCGAACCAATAAATTTCGGTTGACTTTATACTAAAATTTAAAAAGTTTCGACTAATTTAAACAATAGAATCTTTCGATCGAATTTTTGGTCTCACAAAATTATTTTCTAGTTGACACAGAAACAAACAACTAACATTCACTCATGTTATATCAGTGAAGATGTTCCTTGGCAACTTTCAGTAACTTTCCTCACTTCCTTTTTGTATGATTCTCGTCGGGTATATAGAAACGAAAGAAAAGAGACACCCACCAACAACTCCCGAAACTTTCTTCTTTCAAAATCCTCATACAAAAGTTTCCTTTAACACGAACTCACTCATATGCATGTATAATATATAGTTATGTCTGTTTACCCAAAGGTGAGACTCGGCTTATAAACAAACCATGTAAAACAAGAGAAATAAAAAATGACAGAGGCATAGTAGGCGGAAAATTCACCGTTTATACCCTTGAAGGGAGCTTTTGAAATTTAGAAGAGAAAATACGGAAAAACAAGCGGAGGTTCAGGTGAAAACACACGGGAGGGCGTTTTGTTTATTACTGGGCGATAAAAATTTGTACTAAATATTAAACTATCAATGTCTAAAGAAAAATTTTACTCAAAAACAGCATACTTGAATTAGATTTTTTCACTGTAATTTATTCGTGGCCTAAGATTTGAACTTACAGGATTTAACACAGATTATATATACTTCTAAGCATCGTACTCAGTTTACCAAACCTGTCAATGATTTTAAAATATCAAACATTTTTAATTCGCAAACTTTTGTGGTTATTTCCTTTTCAATCACATGTTTTTGTTTTATTCGTTTATTTTGGGACATATATTTTCATTGTAGTCTAATTTACATTTTACTCGCCCTGTTTGCTGGAATTGTCGGATCATAGACATGAAACCATCACGAATTTGGACTAACAGCCAACTACAAATTCTTATTCAAATCTAAATAACTACCGTCTTACTGAGCGTTTGTTTAAAAACTATAAGGTTACCGATAGGCGCGTTTGTTTTCATTTATCCTCCCGTATGCAATCGCACTTGTGTACAATTTGTCCGAGCGACGTCGTCGAGGGTCCTCCACGGTGAAGCTTAACTGAATTTTTAGTTTCCTCAGAATGTAAGCCTAGCTAGTATATTTTTAAATAAATTCTCGATAAATTTTAAATGGGACCAGCTTTTGGTACCAGTAAAAAAAGGTAATTTATTCAGCACTTTTATGTCAAACTTGGATTAGTTTCAGAAAAAATAAAATCAACAAAATACTGGATTTTTTTAGTAGGTTTAATTTAGAGAAAGTTATAAGGTTCATTTGAGGGATGTAGTCACGTCGTAGCAAACTTTTATGTAAGATAGGCAATAATTAGGCCGCAATGAAAACTGATAAATGACGCTCATAAGGTGAAGCAAGGATGTCTAGAAAATACGTATACTAATGGCAAGTTACACGTGCACATTATCAAACCCGCGACCTGCATGACCAAGAGTTTGAATAATAATTTCTCAGAATTGTAATACAGTATATAATTATGAGAAAAAGAGCATCGGGTCGGTTGAAATGGAATCGATTTAAAAATTCGAGGACATGGCTTAATTGGATAAGGCGGAGCGCAAACGCGTGTCCGTTGTCGGACACCGGCCACATTTAAGCCTCGTGTCTGTTAGGCAACATTTCTACCGCTACATGTTGCGCATCGATTGTTGCCTAGTGGATACGAGGCTTAACAAATCGTGTGTCATGTTGGATACTGGATAGGAAACTTTAGTTGTAGTATCCGATGGCGGTAACCGAACACAGTCGCCGCGGCCTACTGATTTGTATGAAATATAGCGTTGGCTGGTTGCTGGTACCCGACACCGGACACATGTTTGTGCATCAACTAAGAGCGATGTTGCACTTTTATTATTTTCATACCTTTTTTAATTTTCATACCATTATTAATATAATAAAATAACACTGTGAAATAATAATATGCATACATTATTTCTGATCTGGCCCTTTTTAAAATGTTCTTCATTCGAATAGGCTTAAAAATGCACTTTAAAATATATATTTTTAATTACCGCTAGTTCGGAATGCTATTTTTAAGGAGAAGAAAAAACCTCCGTAGTTCAAATTTTTTTTCAGCAATGCAGACATGCAAATAATTGTAATGTATGTTATCTTTTTAATTAGCAATCTCGAGGTTATGCACAAAGAAACAAAGTGCGTACAATCTTAGTCGAGGATTCTTCGTAAGATTAAATAACTGTGCTTGCATTAAACTATTTTAAACTCTTTGAAAAAGACACACAAACAGTCGCAATGTTTTACTGAATTACATTATGGAGTCAAACAAATACTTGGCGGTTCCGGGTTCGAATACCGGCAAGGGCAGGTACTTGTATGTAACACGAGTATTTTTTGTATCTGTCAAGAATATTTTCTGTCAATTTTAGTAGTAC
This sequence comes from Choreutis nemorana, assembly GCA_949316135.1. Lineage (NCBI taxonomy): Eukaryota > Metazoa > Arthropoda > Insecta > Lepidoptera > Choreutidae > Choreutis > Choreutis nemorana. The sequence goes on along the minus strand of OX438597.1, from coordinate 3,217,040 downwards.
ATTTATCATTATACATATATTTAACACATTACACAATCTTAAATTATGAAAAACAATTTGCGTAAGTGCTTCCACATATTATTGCTATACAAGTAAAATTTTGAGGATTCTACAATTTCTATGACCTATATTTTCTACGGTAACAGAAACGTGAGAAAAAAATCGGCTTTACGTCTGCAAAGCAACCCTTTTAGGGCGGTAAGTAACATAATAGCCTCTCCCAACCTCCTGGCCTTGAGCCTTTGAAGGCCAAGGACAAGGCTTATCAAGGACCTGGCAAAGCCTCGCCTACAATGCTAGACTTATCGATGAAATTACTCTCTTAAAGGCTAAGGGAAATGGAACTTTAAATCATTTGATACTTATTTTGTTATTTTTGAGTGTTTTCTCTCAAACTTAGGATATAACACTAGAATTTAAAAAAATCTGACTAACTAGGGGGTAAACAAAAAAGGGTTTATCTTTGAGGTCGGGATTGTCAGGGCAAGGGAATATTTTTTTAATCTACTTGGAAAAATCGTAAGTAGGTTGCACTCGTGCAAAGCGTATTTATCTCATTTATAAAACTAAAGTATTTGAATACTTTAGTTTTTTCATACACAACGCAGTATGTAGATGAAAAAACAAAAGCATACGAATTAAAAATGTACGGGATGTTCGAAGATATTGGAAATGAAAAAAATATGTTTAAAAATTTAATGTAAGATACATTAACAATAATGACAATAATGAATTGTGACAACAAAAACTAATTCTTCTTTTTTTAAATTCATGTGTACATAATTTATTCATATACTTTAGTTTTTTCATCTACATACTGGGTTTTGTGCATGTCAAATGGATTTCCTCTGATTTTGTGTTTTAAAAATCTCAGGCGTTGCATTCACAAAGTTTGTTCTTAATAGATGACTACGGAACTCTAGTTTATCCTACATTTCATAGCGTCCTCAGATAAAGTTATAATGAGCACTGTATCAGTTTCCAAAGGTCTAACTACCACGATCTATCCAGTTTAACAACTAACATAATAATCTTGAGCGCGAAAGCTTTTGTTAGTCTATTTTAATTCAGGGGTTAACATCTCATAGTCTGAGTTAAGTAATTTTTATATTTACTAACCGCCACATAAAAGTTTCGATTAAAATAGGTTACGTTTTACAAACATGCATTTTACAACATTTTAATTGTATTAAGTTCATGTGTTATGTGTTAAGTTCAGGGTGAGACCTATAATTTATATACTTTACTTACTAGTTAAGTTTATTTGAAGATTATAAAACGCCAACCATGTTATCTTACGTCAGATAAGTAGCTAATTCGGAGTTTCTTGGCGAGAACTGGAAGCGTCAGCAGAATTTAATGTGAAAAATGCTAGTATTTTAACCATTGAATATTTGTCGTATTTAAATTTGGAGAAAGTTAAATACGACGATTTAGCTGCTCTTTTCGCCATCTCCCAAGTAACTAGAGCCAACAGTAACCATACAAGCACGTTACTGTAAGCAGATTCATATTTTTCATTTTTCATCCTATCATCTCATCATCTTCAAGAATTAAAAAAATATTATTACTAATGATTTGGTAGTATGGTACTAAAACCAATGCCGTTAAAGTAATACATTTTTAAAAAAATAGCTTATTCAGGACATTAAAATAAAAAACTACCTGAAAGTGAAGATCAAATTGAAATCAATAAACGCTACAGTTGACAAACACATTTCTCAATACAGCAAAAATATTTCCAATTGTTATTTGAATTTAAAAAGTCAGTAACAACCTAAATATAAACTTTATTGTATTGGAGTAAAGTATAAATTCCACATTAGATCTCACACCCGACCATACGTACGCAATACCATTGATGAACCTAACCTGTTTGAACTTTGTACCGTTCTTAAGTTGTACAGTATTAGGATTGATATTGCACTTGTTATGTGAAGCTTTATGTGTGGCCATCTGTACATACTATACCCATTAAATCAATTTCACCAGGTAACAAAGTTGCCTGCTATCTTTTAAAATTCAGACACAGGTGGTGATTTTCATGAATAATGGACTGTCACACACCCAGGGGTATAATTTATCATAATTTTAAAGTTGATTAATTAGCACTGTATCGTATTCCCTGCAATATTTACTTGTGAAGCAAAGTTTTATATAACAAAGTCACAAAGCTTAATTTGCTAAACGTTAACGATGTTAAGCATACTGTAGCATACAACTCGAATTTCTTGTGGAAAAACTCAGTCCGTCATGGTTTTAGTAAGTTTGGTGGTACTTAGTCGGTTGGAGAAACCTGAAATCTCTCCAATGTCTCTAATATTGTATGTAGTTTTGTTTAAAGTGTGTATTCTATAAATATATTCTGTAAATATATATATTATATTGTATGTATGTATGTGTGTCTCTATATTCTATGCAAAGTGTTGCTTACAAATTAGAGGTTCAGCGTATAACCTGTTTAGCAGAAGAACAAAAAAATATTAAACAGCTTTTGTAAGCGCCTCGGTCCGTGTACATTTTTTTTGTCTTTAACAAAATAAATAAAATATATAACGAATAAATAAATAAATAAAAATATAGGTTATTTCCCTGAAAGTCCAAGCTACATATTGGTAGTAAAATTATTGAACCTGACAAACTTCACTTCTACTACTACTTTGTTTTCAATTTGTGTAATGTATGGAACTATTCTTCATTGTACAATTTACGAACAAGTCACGTGTGGTTAATAATTTATTTTAATGGTTTGTTGTGTGTTGGGTTCGTTTGTTTAATTTGAACGTTGCGTTCCAAAGTATTACATAAACACAAAAAACATAGAATTAATGGTTGCGTATAGCTATCTCCTTTTACTTCTGATTGTTGGAGTGAAGTGGATAAATGAGAACCGTAGGAACGTCCATTTCGATACACAATAGGGGTGACAATAAATTATTCGTGGTGACAATTCACGCACGCAACGTCTATTAACAAATCTAGCCGAAAATCTTTCACGGCAATAAAAAATAGATTGTTGCTATTTATTGTTATTGGTTATCTGTTTTTTTTCTGTACGTACTACACACCTTGCAGCAATTAACCTAGAATTGATTGTAATTATTCATACATAAAATACAGATTTATCTTAAATGTACCAAATGTTTTAATTATACTATATAAGGTATAGTCTTTTTTTTCTCTAAAGAAAATAATGATATGATTTATCTCCCACCACAGTCAGTCAACTAGTGCAGGATTAAATAGAAAAAAAATATAATGCAAAATAAGTTACACTGCATTGTATTTGTTTGAAATTACTTTTATTTTGTGAAAATTTTATGGCAAGTATTTTGCCAGTGTCAAGTAATATCCGTTCTTTAGTTTTGACAAGGGATAAAATGATGAAGAGATGAATTATGAATGAATGAAAATGATAACAGGAATGATGAATCTGCCCACAGTAACATGCTACTAGTGTTACTGTAGGCTTTATTGAGTTACTTGAGATGACGAAAAGAGCAGTCAAACCATCTTTTCACGGTCTCCACACTTGTAAAGAACTACAGATTCACTGGTTAAAACACTAGCATTTTATACAATACCTTCATTTAAAATACAATAAAATAAGAAAAAATTAACTGATAGTTCTCGTTCCCGCCAAGTAACCTGTTTTATCATCACTTTATAAAAAACTTTGAAATTGACAGCGTTCTAAAATTGACTGAGGGCGCGCCATATATAACCTAATGCGCCAACTACTGCCGTACCCCGAAGTTTATTGAAAAAGTAAACTTGGCCAAGTTTTTCTAACGAAACGCCCAGAAGCCTAATTTCCTCACTTTAGAACTCAATTTTCCTTCCGGCGTTTAATAATAAAAAAAAGTTGTCGGCTTAGTTTTTACGGCGCCCGTAATAAGTTTACAAGACTTCGCAATCTACGTGGGGCTTATATTCTTGATTAATGTTCCTCCAAAGGTAACGTCGATTTTCTTGTCCAGTTTTTAATTAATTCTGGATAACTTGCAGTATACTTGTACAGAGTGTACAAATGCAGTTGGTATTAAATTTGCTAATTTGTTTAATAATAATAACCACATCACGACACTCATATTGACTCAGCCCTTCTCTGAGATTGTAGAATCTTGTATCGTAGGTGCTTAGCAACGATATTGTATAATACACAAAGATAAGAATACTACATCCAAGACCGGTAAGCAGAATAATGTGTTTGTGATATTTTGTTATTACTAGATTTATAGTTGAGTTAAAGAATTTGATCGTGAGATTGAACATTTCAGAATTAAAATAATTAATAAACAAGCGACATTAATTGTGCAACGTTTTATCTTTTTTTTTATTTGTCACAGTGCACGGTGGTTTAAGACGCGAGTTGCATGCGTTGATTTGAATTGATCTAGGCAAGGGAAACTAATATCTTAGGTATCTGATACCGAGTTTTGCCCTTTCAAGTATCTCACGCCACCATCTTGCATGTACAATCATTTACAGAAGTTTCAGTACAACGTAGTTCAGAAAACGTTTTGACACTCTCCCTTGGAAATAGGAATAAATTTTACATATATAAATTTAAAATGTTGCTCGACAGCCCTATTGCAAAAAGATACAAAAATAAAAACTATAGACATACTTATTAAATCAAATAGCTCAATACGTTTCATGATTTTAAAATACCTTTTACAATTCTAAAGTGATTTAAATACTAAAATAGACGTTAAAATAGACTTGTCGATTGTAACCGGAACAAAAGCTTGACTTTTTGTTTGTGGTGTTATTATTTGAATGTACACTGAGAGCTTCCTCAAATTAGAACTGCAAACTAATATACAGCCAACCGTTGCATCGCGGTAAAAATTTTGAACATTCGAAATATCAGAATTTACAAGACATTAAAGTGTAATTAATTAATCTTTTTTAACGACCTCGGTGGCGCAGTGGTGTAAACTGCCGGCTGCTACGCTTGAGGTTTCAGTTTCGAATCCCGGCGGGGGCGGGACTTTGTGTTATTTGCAAGACGCATTGTTTCGCTTACCGGTCTTGGATGTTGTATTCTTATTTATGTAGTTTATACCATATCGTTGCTTAAATCCTGTGACACAAGTTCTTACGATACTTAGTGGTTATTTTTATTAATTAGTAGCAAGTATAGTAGTAACTTAAAAATTGCGGTCTACCATTTAAGATCTAAACTTATGTATGTAAGCTATATTTTTTACAATAGGTTCCGACTTTTTGTGAATTTTTTAACTGTCAAACCACTGTGCATTGTATTTAATAAGGTATTTAGACCTTTTTAAGTGACTGTACTCGTTGAGACCGGGAAGCCAATACCGCACGCGTTTAGACGGTCGAGCGCACTTGACCGCGGACGAGTGTCCTCAACTAAACAGTGTTGCGTCCGCTTAATGAGCTCCAATCTAAGGGGAATCGATTTATTGACGAAACTCCGGATTATACTAAGTAGAATCAAGTAAAGTTGCTCAGATAAAGTTACCTGGAACACGTTTTGCATTAAGTGCAACTTGTAATAACCTTAAAGTACTTTAAAGTACATTACCAATAGTTAGGCTGGTTTGCACGTTACAGGATAAGAACGTAAATACTAGTTCTACGCGGTCATAGTCAATAGGATAAATAGACGCTTTGTTTTAAGTCAACTACGATTTTCAATTGTAACTTTTTAAAGGACATTTTATACCTATTAACTCTCTCAATTGGCTCGCCTCCATATGTACTTAATTCCTATCAAAGTAAATACAAGAAGCAAGCAGTAAATAGTAGCTTGTGGAAACGATCCGGACGTGGCCACGCTGGCGGAAATTGGCGCAGTGTCGGCAAGCCTTTGTAGAAAATACCTTGCTTCAGACCAAAATAATCCTTATAGCTTTAACATTAAAGTTCAATATAGTCCTAGTCCGCTAACTGAATAGCGCTTCGTCAAAGCAACCCCTAATATAATTAGCATAGAGGCCAGTTTCCAACTAAATCAGATTTGAAATTGCAAAGGAATATAATGAAATTATAGTGCAAAGTAAACTTTGGCATTATATACGAGTAGTATTAAATTCTAAACGGGAAATATTCTGGTGAAAACTATTATTTTGCTCAAGTGTTATTTTGTTCAGAGCGGTGAAATATGGATAATACAAGGTTTTTAAAAGAAAAATGACTTATGTTTCGATAACTATGTACGTGTGTTTATGTTAAATCGTTTATTTTATAATATCTCCTTGTCTGTAATTATTATTTAACAATCGCGTATTTATGTTCGTATTTTATATAAATATACTTATGTTTCATCAAAATAAATCATCACGTTATTTTCATCCAGTGAATCTGGTAGTATTACTTCTCCCCGAGCCGCAACAACTTATTTTATCTTTAAAGCATTTTCAATTACTTCGGATTACTTGAATGTATTTATATCTTTTGTTTTATGTAGTAAATGAATTAATGTCTGGGTATTTAAAAAGTGTTGCTATTTTTTTCAGAATAAACCCCCTACATATTGCGTCAGCCGTGTCGAATTAGCAACGAAAAAACGGCCCATCTAGTCCACAGTCTTCATGCGCTCTGCCCACTAGTAGCGTCGAGTTTGACGTAGCTGTGCTGCGGTATTACGTTACAAAGCAACTTATGGCCCACTTCAATAACTTCAAACATTTAAAAACATAAACAACTCCAACTATTTTCTGTTTATATCAAATGTGAAATAAGCACGAATCAACAAACTACAGTCTAAAACGAAACCTTTAGATTAACTCAAACCTAATAATGGTTAACACATTAATTCAAGAATGGAACGGCAACTTTTGCTTGCTTGTTTGCTGTCAAACTGAGACGACACGATACCGTCATGTGTCTCGTCCACGATAGAACAAGAATCTGAAAAAGCGTCTCTCGTAGGGCAATATACGTCGTGTACACATTATCGAGACTACCCTAGCTCGAGCATAACAGTCTATGTAAACATGCTCTACAACTCTCTGAGCTCGCCGTGGACGTAGGAACGAGAGCGAGACAAGGTTTGTGAATAGAGCTCTCTAGAGTTATACACGTTTTGATTTTTCTTGCAAGGGCAAGTTATTTTATTCGTAAAGTCTGATAGAAACTTAAATATGAGATCTCTAAAATTTACTAAATATTTTGCTTTTCATCCATATACTATATTACTGGTTGTTTGATCGATCTCAAACTCAAAGTCAAGGTCAAAAAGATTTTTATTCGAATAGACTTAAAATAAGCACTTTCAAATCGTAATTTTTTTTACTACCACCGGTTCGGAATGCTATTTCTACGGGGGAGAATACGGCAAGAAACCTCCGTAGTTGCTTTTTTCAATATTCAAATACAATATTTTCTACTACAAAATTACAATTTTTCAACATAATAATTGTAGCTATACTCCAACAATCAATAAGATAAACCTGTGCAGCTTATTAAATAACTTCCATATATCTTTGTCCTCTCATAATTTTGAATTTTATACTAAGCCTTCTTTTTTTTTAACATATTGCTTAAATTTCATATCTGACATTTCTGTTACATTTCTTGGAATTTTATTATAAAAGCGAACACAATTTCCAATAAATGACTTACTAGTTTTGCTAATCTAACTGTAGGGATACGTAATTTATCATTATTTCTGGTATTTATACCGTGACCTAGTCTATCAAGTTAATTTTCTGTCTATCTACCTTGATTTGATCAATCTAAAAGTACTTTTGACTACTTGACATTATTCGGCTTAGAATTTTCGTTTAATATTAAATTTTTACAACAAAGCTACCTCTATTACAGCTGTTATTTGTAACCGTGACATTTTCTCAACTCCGATGAAATATAAAAGCGTCGCGGCAGGATTTCTCTATGATAACGCAATAGGAGGCGCTCTCATGATTTCTGCGTGTACGTAAAAATTAGAGATTAGATTAGACTTCTATCCCTAGAGATCGATAGACTAACAGAGCTAGACAACTCTAAATCTATTCGCTAATTCCTACGACCATGCAGAGATATGTCTACGTAGACTGCTTTGATCGTGTATTCATTAGCGAGACTGCCCTAGCTAAGCAGGGACATCGTGAAACGCTCTATGAGATTTCAGTCTATCGAGGACGAGGCATAGTACGGTGTGGACATTCATTTCACCTTGGAGTACAAATAAGAGTCTTGATATTCTTAAACTATTCAAATTTTATTTTATAGGGAACGGGATACTATTTTAATTTATTTTCATTAAACAAATGTATTATTTGGTTGTTGAAAAAAAAATCAATAATAAAACCCTTAAAATTATTTCAAAATCCTACGTTTCAAACTAAATCCGCGTAAAATTTCACGAAAACTCAATTCAGCTGAACGAAGCTAAACTTTTCACTGAAACTTTTTCCAAAGCTACAGCAAAACATGAAGCCTTGCCAGTGACGTCACAAAAGAAACATAAAATAACGTACGTCAGTTTGATGGCAAATAGCCAAGCACGAGCTTACTGACCCGAATTTGAACAAATTGTTTTAGAATTACGATGCAGACACTCCAATCGAGCTTGAAAAGCAAACCTGCAACTACGTAATACTATATCTTTATGTATTTCAACATGATTGCTCATAGAATGAAGAAGAAAACGACTTTATTTACAATGCCAGATTTGTATTGAAATTGTTGATACTTCACAACACGCACATATGTATTATATATAAATTACACACACACACACACATATACATTTAAATGGTTATTTTAAGGATTTTTTCCTACAACGCGATAAATGTTACTGTATTTCTGTAATATTAAAAAATGTGGGTCATGTCCTCCTCCATCCCGGAAATCCATTGCAAATAAGTACTTTCGAGGATCACCTGTTTTATAAAAACATACAAATAGTCTCTCTTTATAATATTGGTAAAATCACATAAAGGAATATAAAGAAAATGGTTAGTGAGCATATCAATATAGTATTTTGTATTAGTGTGTCACGCTAACATTCGGCACAAGTAATGCAATTGGCAGTCGACGCGTCAATCGCGATGAGCCCCTCATATCACATCCGCTGGTTCAGGACAAGTGACATCTTTATGACCAGCACTTGGAACTAGGAACTGCAATGTTTATTGATGGAGAATTTTTGCACCAAATATTGTTTTGTATGCCAAGAATACGGCCCGCCTGATGGTAACCAGTAAACTATGAATTTCAAAGCATAAGTTGAGATTATTTTTCTTTTCTATTTCTTTTTTTATTTTCATTTGACATAATTGGTAATTTGAAGTGTAAATATTTTTCTTTGTGTTATTACAATGCTAATTTTATTTGTATGTGTCACTAATGTATTAATTTTGTATGGGCAAATAGGCCTGAAATAAAGGATTATTATTATTATTATAAGGCATCGTCGTGTCGTAGCGTAACTTCCCATCAGATGTCCTTTGATATTTGTTGAATAAAAAATTGTTTTTTACTCAAAAAATAAGCGTATTACAAACTGTCGGTCAAGCTTTCTATTTTCTGCTAATATAATGTTCTATCACAGGTTAGTGACTAGTCTCCGCTGATAGGAGCGCCGTGATCACAAATAAGTATTAAATGTATGTATATTTTATACTTTGTGCACCTACAAACTACTGATTAATCACATACTGTTAAAAAAAAGGTAAACTTTCATTCAGTGTTTTTTTTTTTCGGTGTTTTAAACCTAGTTATATTTCATATCCCAAACACAAACAAAAATTATATGAGTTTACCAATAAATAACATTTATTTTAATTTATATTAATACAAGTATCTCCATTAAGATGCTCTTTGAACTTTACTAGTGCATTCGTAAACACATTAGAATAAGATACTGTAATGCATGATTTATTAACTCAAGAGATTTTTGCTTGTCAGTACTAGAGCGGGTTTTTGTTTAATAATTATTGTACGAAAGTACCTAGTTAAAAATATATATTATAAACAGTAATAGGACAAAAGAGTACCAAGTATTCAGTGATACCATAGCTTACTTTAAATTTGCACAATGTGCATTATTTGTTTTTGATGGAATGTGCCTGGAAGGAATTTTTGGTTTATTTTCCATTACAAAGGAGTGTTTTCGATAAGCGACGAAGCCATTCAATGAGTTTAAAAAACCCTACATACTCAAACGAAACGAAGAGGGAATGGGGTCTATTATGGAATAGACACAAATGACACATATAAGACATGCTATTTATCTAATTTGTTGATGAGTTTTAAAAGATAGGACGATAAGAAGAAAATATCTCAGCAAAAGCCACAGCTTGTAATATGTGTAACTAAGTATATAAGTACAAAAGTATATCGTTGATATACCCATTAATTTCTACATTATTGTATAGATTATGGTGTATTTGTTATGTTACTTTAAAAGATTTAGTTTTTTTTTAATGATCTTGACTTCCGCTGACATGACGATGAGATGTCTGCCATGGTTAGGTGACCGTTGAGTAGAAGATGTGATTTATGTTAAAAAATAAATACTGGATGAAACAAAGGGATAATTTAAATATGAATCTGCTATTTGTACTGGGCTTACGCCAACAATAGGCAGAACATATAAAAACACAGAACAAATCAACACAAAAATACTTATTCAAGTCGGTATTCAAACGTAAATATTACGAAGGCATATAAAACTTTAGGTACTTATTTGATGGAAATTTTCAATACAAATCTATTGTTCTCATCTTTACAGTTTAATTACAAAATGAGGTGAATAATTAAAATACATTTATTTAATTTGCAATGTGTTACGAGTAGTAAATATTTATTGTGACAGTCTTTGGCAAAACAATGGCGTATAAGCATTTATCATGGTTCACGCAGTAAGATATTTCAGTATTGAAAATCAATCAACAACTATAAAGTACAAAATCAATATATTTATGACTTTAAGTAAAAACTTTCTTCAGAAAAAAACACAGTATCTTTGATAAAAATTTTTTATAATAAATTAAAAATACCATATAAGTATTTTTGATGTATTTATTTCAATAAAAAAATGACAGTTAATCATCACGATATTCAAATTTAGTTAATTTTAATATAAAGGTAGAGTTAAGGTAAAGGTAGGGAAGGTTTATTGATATTTTTTCAATCCGGAATAAAACTCTTTCATAATTCGTTCTGCAAAGGAGTGGAGTTCTTTGCCTGCGGAAGTGTTCCTGATCAGTATAACCTGGGGCTCTTTAGCCAAGAGTGAATGGGCTTTTCCTAGGTAGGCATGTTCCACCTAAGGCTTCATCGCCGCTTAACATCAAGTGGAATTGGAATCAAATGGTTGCCTGATCTTAAATAAAAATAAATTAAAAAATGTTGCAATATTTGCAAATAGCCGTCAATTTATCGTTAGCAAAAATAACTGTTAACTTTATGATAAAATTGTACTATACAATAAACAATACAGTAACAACGTAGGTGTAAATCTACTGTTGTGTGCGTGGTAGTGTGAACGCAACGCACGCGCTTCCGACAAATTGAGCCCATTTGTCTCCCGCCAATCATACAAGCGGAGGGAGATGGTACTGTAAAGCTGGATGCCCACTACTAGCTAGTAAGACAAGTCACCAGCGAGAAAATAGAGATAAAAACTGCTGACTGAAAAAACTGAGCACTGCTGGGACAATGGCCTTCGATATACGTACATAAATTAACTATCATTAGTCGCGGTGCTTGTGGAGACCAATATTAATCTATGAGTGTCATAATTAAAATTTTAGGCGCAAGTCATGCTGACCCACCACAGCTAGGAAGATCCAAAGAGGAAGAAAAGCTTAGTTCAACGTTGTTTTGAACTTTTGACCTGGTGCAAACACAACCCTTCCGATTTTTTCAAACAAAATTATTGTAAACGATAAGAAATAGATAAGTAAAAAACCTGTTAATTAAAAACTAGGCTGTAGGTTTTGATCAAATCAAGTCAAGTCACGACGGAATCAAACAAAAAAGCTATACCATTGCATTTTATCGCTAGCTACTGGATAACCAGCTTAAAACTCAACGCAATACTTCCAACGTTACTTTGTACTCGTATTTTCTTAAAGCGACTGCTGAAAATGCTCTTAAATATACAACTTTTAGGCTTTATTAAAGGCTTCGGAATAAAAGCCGCAAATCTTAATTAGTGGAACCGTAAAAAATATCAAGTGACATTTTTATGTAGATGTCAAGGTTGGGAACAGTTTTAATTGAAACTTAACTGATATGGGCTTGATATACCTATTGTAGTCAAATTGCTAGCAATATACCAATTGTTTTGTAAGATTTATGCGAAAAAATAAATACTCCATTTCGTATGGAAATATATTAAAAAGAACCAACAAATCTATCGCTTTACTAAACAAAAATAAATAGATAGACAAAACTTTGTATTGTATTGTATTTAGTATTTGTATTGTATTTAGAAATTAGTTTCATTGGAAAACTAAATCAAGCATCCAACTTTTTAATCAAGTAACTTAATCGAATGATTGAATGACATAAACGAAGATTTGATTAGCTCTAATTGTTTTATTACAGCTGAAACACTTCTTAAACGACACAGCTAATCTGAGAAGCTGGAAAACGCTTCACGAAGGGATTCTCGCTTCGTTTTAAAAATCAAAGGAACAAGTGAGTCGGAGTCAAAGTTTTTGTGTTTAAAATGTGTGAATACCGCGGGCGCGCTGCCGTGCCGCAGTGCGGACTGCGGCGTTCGCGCGCCCTTATGCCTCTTGCCAAAAATTCATAAACATTGAAATCGCTGTGACTCCAAACCATCTAAACTATAGAACTCTTGGATTTCACCTCCTCACTCAACTCTTTGGATAGTCTATAATTCTTTTACTGTATTTCTTTGTTGTTGTCTTCGAAACTTATACCAAGAAAGTTTATTGTTGCGGGAGAATACTTCATCTATTTTCAATGAGTTTAGAGAAAATAATTCGACTCATAGTTTTTAAAAGTTTAATGATATTACGGAAACTAGTTTGTAGTAGTAGTATATTTATTGTTACAATTATTCGTTATGTTGTGTCGGTTAAACATGAAAGTCATGGAGTCTCAAATTATGAGATAAATTAATACGAAAGAACTTGAAAGAAAAAAGAAAGTGGATCATAAGAATCATCATAAGATCATAAGAAGATTCACAATTGTGTTTTCACGCTAAAGTTTTTAAGTTAAGTTACTACAACTAACACAACACAATACTAGAGTCCAATACTCAAAACAGTGAAAAGTAATATCATTCAGATTGTTAAATTTTGGCAAAAAATTATGACTTAAAGACAAAATTCTTGAACGCATGCACTCACTCTCCCTTCAAAATATTTAAAGTCAATTCCAGGATTATTTTGATTGATTTATATTCCAAAAAAACAGCAATTTCCTGGAATCAAAAAACCATGATGAGCTTCAAATTCAAATACATATTTGATATACATACATCGAAAAGCGGCGTTAGTAGTGGTGGACCAAATATTATCAAACTTAGTATCCTATTGAGACCTGATTGAAAACAAATTTAAAAAGAAAAATATTGTCTACTTTCGCAGTTGTTTTTAAATAAAATTTGCTATTTCAGAATAATCCGAAAATATCATTAAAATTGTTAAACTGGTGTAATGATAAGCAAAGATACGGACGAGTAGAATATATCAAAAACCATATGCTTCAATTAACCAATACATTATGTAAACACGCTATACATTACTCACGCGGCGTCTCAGTCTATTTAATATTGTATTTCTATGGTTAATGTTGTAGAAAGTAAAGAAGATAAATAACTAAGATTCAGTGTAGTTTGTTTGTTATCTTTGGCGTTGGGCGTCGATGATATATTGAAGTGGAGCACGAAAACTGAAAGGTCAAGCTGATTTAGACATGCGCAATGAAAACGATAACATAAACAACTGGATTATCAAAAAACTTAAACACAAACATTAAGATTAACATTGGTAGGTTGACCGATTTGCCAGAACGTTACAAATAAATGCTTTGCAGGTCGATTAAATTTTTTTAAGTTTTGTTTAGTCGATATTCCTTCTGGAAGATCGTAGAGTTAGTTTACCATGGTTTTTTTAAATTAAAACTAGGCAAGCGTTTTTTTCAGTTACATTTTTTTAATACTATGTCACGGGCAAACAAGCAAATGTAAAGTAATACCGCCGCCTGACGATGACGGTGCCCCAGATGTGGAACGCCAAGTCCTTATGTGTTGCCTATGTAAAAGTAAAGATTTTATACCTCTTGTGCCGGTAATTATATTGGCTTTCCAATCCTTCGAACCAAAACACAGCAAACTGCTTCACGGCAAAACAGAAATCTAATAAAAATATCTAATAATAGAATATCTTTAATTAAATAATAAGGAAAAAGTTTTGATCAATAAAGATATGTTTGTTCAAGTTATTTAAACACGGGGCGCGCCTAAGAACACAGGCATCGGCGCCGGCTAGACGACATACTCCTACAAAATCTATATGTCTCAACAAGTAGGCAAGGTTGTGAATTACTGTAAACAAACATGTCTGTCCTAACGCTAAGAACTCACAACGCGATTTTAAACCGCAGACGCCACGGCAACCGTGCTGGCTGTGGCTAAAAACTGCGCCTTAAAATCTGATCAATTTTTTGAACAAGAACCGCGTCTGGAGTTCTTAGCCTCAGAGTATCATATAAAAAGCGTTCTTATAGTACTGGTACCACTTTGTGTGACTTTTTTGCGTCAAGTTAATCTTCATTTGAAATCAATATCTAAAAAGTAAGACCATATTGTGATGCACTTGTTCTTAAATGTTCAGACAGAAAATGCTTCGTAATTCGATGTTCATAATCCAAACACTAAAGAACACTTAACTTAAAGGTAAAATAATATCAGTGTCATAGAGATGTAAGTTTTTTTTTATTTCATGGTCAAACATACAATGCTCTTGATCTTAAAACGCCAAGAGCACCGCCAATGCGCTGCCCGAGTAGAATAAGGGATACCTATCTTAAAGATCGATCCTGGTTAAATTATATCAGTCATTTTAAAATATACATACAAACATAATCTCACGCTGTAAGTGTTTATGTTGAGTCCTAGTGTGATGGGTTGCGAATCTACCACCACTTCTGGGCACAACAGGAACATGGTATGGGAGTTTAAATGTATTGTAATGTTAATCTTAGCCATATCTACAATGTCTCTATGCTTTCTTTTGAGAAAGATAAAATTTAAAGCGGAATCAAAACGTCGTTCATCTCCTACTAGATAACAATACTTGCAGTTAGTTCTAAAGGTTAAGATATGTTATCTTAAACATACATATGTATGAGATATTATAAAATCCAATTACAATTTGTTTGGGTTCAAACTATGTATTTGTACAATGTAATGGTCAGATTAGGTAAAACAAATCATTTGAATGATGTTGAAATACCTAATAAAATTTACAAGATCATACATTTTCCTTCGTTATACTTTTAGCAAAATTATTTAATATATGGGAAGAAAACCTAAGAGTAGGATGAGTCAAAGTCAAAGTCAAAATATTTTTATTCGAATGGACTTAAAATAAGCACTTTCAAATCGTCATTTTTTTTACTACCAGCGGTTCGGAATGCTATTACTACGGGGAAGAATCCGGCAAGAAACCTCGAGTGAATAGAATTTTCAAAAAGATCGCTGGTGCATAAATAAAAATACTTATTTTATTTAAATTGCCATCTTCGTTATAAGTGAGCCAAGTCGAAAGTTTTAATTTAAATTAGTATCCTTAAAAGCGATTTTGAATAGTCAATATTATAGCACCTGTTCACAATACTGATATATGTGAAAGAATTCAGCAAGAAACCTCCGTAGTTGCTGTTAACTCTTGAACAAGTATCACGAAAACATTTCGACAGCAAATTATTCCAATAACAAAATCGAAAAGCTAATTTTGATTTATCAGACTTGACTAATCGAATTTTACTGATAAGTTATTGCTTGATACTGACTTATTAATCGAAATTATTATTATACTCACTCTAGCCGTTCTAAATAGTTCTCTCGAACTGTTTTATATACATACAAATTCTATCTACCTGTTTATATCGCAGCTAATACTAGCCATATACTGTATATTTTCTCTTGTAAACAAAATTCGAAACGACGTCTTAAACTAAAGAACTGAATAAAAATATATATTTGTAGTGAGACGCTAAGCAAACGCCTTCCATTATTTTAAATTTGTCAGACATAAGTTTGGTTGCGGTTGAGAGAGCTGGTGGTCAAGACATTCACAGTGATGATATGTTCCACAAAACTATCCAGATCCAGGATTCATAAGGGCTAGGGGGCTCAAAGTCCCCCAAAAGCATCTGAGTTCTTCAGACTTGTAGCCTTTACTTTTTAAAAACTAATGTTAGTGAAGTGAAGCCCCTTCAACAGCGTTTTATAAAAGGTCAAACCCCGCTTCAAAATGACAATCCTGGAACAGCCACTGTACTACAATACAAAGTGAGTTGTACAATTTTATGTAAGCATTTGCCCAAAATCTAACCTGATGATACGCAAGGCTAAAGCATATTGTACATACCTATTTGCTCGTACTGACTTACAGAGGTAAAAATAATAATTCACGGATCTAGGAGTACCTATGAAAATGTATGTTTATTTGTTCGTATCTTAAGCTAGAGTAACACTACTACTAGTATATATTGCTAGTATATACTACTAGTATATTGTGGACTGTTGTCTCTAATCATACTAAATGTAATAAACTAAATGTATGTAATGTGTAAATGTATGAAACTGATATACACTGACACGCGACACGCCACGACACGGCAGTGTATTTCTAACTTTATGCACTGCCTTTCCGTACCGTCCATCCGATTGCGATCAAAATTTACCAACTCATTTCTAGCTTTCAAAGACAATTATGGGCATTTGTAGTTTAATTCATTATTAGATTCACCTCCTTCGCGGGATAGAAACAGATTTCAATTTTGTACGAAGGTTGCTCATGCTGATATTATAATATTATAGTAAAGGGTAAATAGTCACGTGTTAGATCAGCTGGTGCGTGGGCGAGTTACAACAGAGAGTGGGCGGTGAATACTAGCGCACAGAGGCGGAGTTCAAGGACGACATTCAAATCTCTTTACACACGAATCATAAACTATCAAACAAGGCAAACAAGCAAACGGGCCTTCTGATGGAAAGTGAGATCGTCGCCTATTAACATGGAGAAAAAGGTTAATGCGTATGTAAAACGAAAGTAATGTATTTGAACATCAACTTTAAAAATTAATTTAAGTTTAAGGTAATTTGTATTGTTTGGGTCTGAAGACTAGCTGTGATTTGTATTAGTTATAAGCGTTTGTAAAGCTTTGAAGCCACATTGAATGCTTATTTGTCAATATAATTAGATTTAAATCTGAATGAACTTCAAAAAATTTTTCCTAAAATTAAGAAAAACCGACTGGTAAATTCAGTTTGAATGTTAAATTAACTGTTTTTAATAACGTCGCAGTTGAAGGGTAACGATCCCACGTGTTCTGATCAGCTGATGCGTGGGCGATACAACTGGCAGTGGGCGGTGAATACTACTACGTCATTCCATCTCACCAAGTCCGTTCTAATATGGTTGTGGTTAAACCTGTACATGCACAATATTCGAGTGTGCGTAGCGTTCTCACTGAGCGAACTCGAGGCTACTCACATTGAAACAACATGCACTGATGAAAGTAACAACAATCATAGGCAAACGGACTTCGTTAAATGGAATGACTCCAGGTTCAAGGACCAAGGAAAACGGTCGAGTTGAACGTAAGTTCATGTTCACTCTTTGTTTTTGAGTGTAAAGTTTTGCTGGTCTCTTGATGTCGGTGTGAGTGTATATTTCCAAGTATACCAGTTTGAGGAACAATGACAAAACAAAATAAGTTATTTTAGAATTAATTATATAACTGTCATCTTCATGTTTTTTAATAAATAATCTTAACTGTTTGGACTTTGCACCGTTCTTAAGTTGTACCGCATAAGGATTGAAATCGTACTTTTTATGTGAAGCTTTATGTGTGGCCGTTTGTAGGTAATAAGCTAGTGCTCTGGTTGAACATTCTATAAAATTCTCTCATATTTTTCCATTTGCATCCGTTCACATTTGAATACTAAAAGCCATATATTCAGTCACAAAGCTGCGTCGGTACTGTGCCATATACACTCTCAATATCAATTTTATCGACAACTGCTCGAATATGAGCCTAGCCGAAAGTAAATAACGAAGTTTTAATAAAAGGCTTTTTTAAAAAGCTCCCTGACCAGTTCAACTTTTCAGCCTGGAGTAGAGATTAAACTTCAGGTAATCCTATTATATTAGTTCCTGTTGAGGATTTGACTAAGGTACCTAGTGAAACTCGTCATTCCCTCACAACTCAACATCCTAAGCTTTCAAGGCTACAGTGAGTGGACTTGTTCTAGATCTCTTTGCTTGACTAGCGGTGTGATGAGATTAAATGCTTGCCTTTTAATAAATAAATAAGATAGAAATCGATGCCTTCGTCTATTGCTGCGTGAAAGATGTATATTTAATAGTTATATTCAAATTCTCTTGACCGCGTTATGTTATGTTACAAGTATCAAGCAACGACAAGTATTGCGAGATCTAAGAAAACATAAAAATAGGCAGAAGTTACTTATTTCATTTCAATTTATATATTGTGTCCCATGTCATACGTTCAGTCTCTTTTATTGGTCATACAAATGTACGCTAAGCTTGGTAATTATATAACAATTTAAGAAGATTTTTTCTTATTTAAAGTAAAAAACGTAGCTACTATGAATGATTTTAAGGATTATTCTCAGTATTGTGTACAGATGTTTGACTAACCATATGGGTTTTTAATGAGACTCCATGAAGATCATATAATTTTGAAAATATCCAATTATTTGTTTTTAAGATATTTTCAAAAACAATTAAAACTGAGAGTGGCCTGCGGCTAGTCAATATTAACTTTAAGTTTTGATTGTGAGTTTAGAGGTCTTGCTATTTTACACAGACTCAACGCTAACTCCTCTACAACTCAACTCACAGTATGGCATTGAAATGTGAGCTTTGCGTCGTATTATTTAGAGAAGATGTTTGAATAAAATTGAAAGCCGACGCGTGATGCACGCGTTGTCAACGTGTTGTCATGTCACTTTAATATTCGAACATGAACTCTAAACCGTACAAATTTCAATAAAATACTGTCAGTTAAAATGGACTGGAGTCGGTGTAATATGCTGAGAGCTAAGAAATTGACTGAACTGAATTTTGAGAAATAATAGAGGATGTTTAAATCGGTTAAAAACAGATATTTAGTATTTTAAGAGCACCGATGCCCATGAACTATCAACATAATATAATCAAGCCAGCGAGTCGTGATTCCGGTGAAACGAATTCGATGATGTCCGTAGGATCGATTTAGTCTAGTAAATAAATCATAAAGAATAAACTTATTGGTTTGTTTACTTCTAGTAGCTCTATACAAATATCAGTATGCCAGTTTGTGGTCGTTTATTTTCAAATTGTCATTTCCACTTTCTCATATCTATAGAGTGACAAAACAAGTTATTTTCAAATCATTAAACTACAGCATTCATCTTAATCGAAATTTTATAATATTGAATAGTAAGGGACAATTCTTTAATTTCGAAATTACAAAAAATTAAAAGTATTCATTCTATTTTTTATTTGAATGATACGAAGAGCATTGTCACTAGAAAATAAAGACAACAATGGCAATACAAAGAGCAATCGCCTTCGCAACCTTTGAGTTTCCTTGCAAGGACCGTTCAAATAAAAGGACCTGCTACATCTATCAAGCAGCGATACAATCGATCTGTAGTAACATCATGGTTCCTTGCGCGCGGTGGAACGTACTCGGCAAAACAAAGACTCGGCCGAACAAGGTCGCCGCTGCTCCTACACGAGCGACGCTTCCTACCGACCGTGGGGTCACATGCACACCCCTGAGCCAACCTTGTCCGACCCTGAAATCTTCCTTATCTCCGCGAATCATCCCGCCACTGTCGCTTAAGCTGGAACCGTTCCAACATCGGCTTCAACTACGTTAGACCGCATGCAGTCATGGAGTAGGAACTCGAGTATCTACGGTGACTTGTTAAGAGTATTAGGTCTTAAGTGTGCGTCGGTCACGTAGTTCTAGCTTAAGCTCCGTAGCAATGCGACTACGGGCTACGCCACTACGACGTAGCGCCGTAGTGCTGACTCCGATGTTTTCTTGGAGCTTTCGCGTTATCGCTGCCGTATCGCCTTGGTGCTAATTAGTTATCTCCTCGATGATCTCCGCTAAAATCTGTATTTGGGCTCAGCCGAGGTGCTTAGCATTTGAATAAATAACGAACCTGGTAATGCTGATTCCTATGTCCCGTCGGTGAGCTGAAGGTCGGCGTTTGTGGTGTATGGCACGTTAGAACTCGCGCAGGGGACGTGCGGTAGCGACGGCTGGCTGCGGCGGACTGCTGGGCCCGGCCGAGCCCCACCGCCCGCGCCCCTCCCCACCGCCCGTTCCTCCCCCCGCCGGTCCCCCTCCGTCGCCCCCTCGCCGCCACCGCCCGCGCCCGCTCCAACGGATAAACAACGTGCATTGTGGACCCGCACTACTCATTGCAATCGAAGTTACGTACAAATTGCCGACTACCAATCCTCGTGTATCATATAAATACTCACTCCATACAAAAACTCATGCTGGGTACGCAAACAAAAACATCAATGTACTGAATTTAAAACCAAATTCCTTTTGAGTGATCACCTACCACCAATCTCAAACCTGATTGTTTTAAAAATTCCAACGCAATTTGAAGGAATAATAAAATACACGAGCTCCAACTGCGAATATCATTACTCATCCTTCATTTCTTTAAAAGTAGGGGGGTGTGTAGAAAGATATAAAGAAGGGAAACGTAATAGAATTGTCATGGAACGAGTTGGCTTCCATCTCCTATAGAATTTTCGAATCTTGTTAAGATGGAAATGTTCTAATACGAAAAAAAGATTCTACATACAAACATACTACAAAACATTTTGGAGACAAACTTTTGCTTCCTGAGCGACAAACTTAGCCTGTAGAATTTATTATTATGTGAGTATTTGTTCGTAGTCTTCTGTTTTGACTTGAGTGAAAACTTTATATTAATTTGAAGTACTTGAAACTCGCGTGAAAGCCGTGAAACGCAAGTGTGACGTTTCGCGCCATCGCGTTCGCGCTTATCGCATTTCTCCGATCGGTGTTGGTTTTTGATCCCGCGACAAAGGGAAAAAGTGCGCGAACGCATCTCAACTCATGTCGCTGCTACCTGTCTTGAATTCTTAGCATGACTCGCGAACTAGTGTAGAGCGCTATTCAGAATTGGAAAGACAAACTGCTGATGGGGAAAAGTGGCTTAGATATTTATTTATCATTTAAAAGGTGGACGGATCTTGTAAGGGCTGCAGAGAGTATTCAGGGATGCAAGCGACACGGCATATGAGGCCTAGGTTCAGCAGTGGACGTCCAACTGACGATTATGATTATGATGATGATGAAGGAGGTAATCCGGAGGCAAATGGTAAGCTGCCATGATCGGTAACACAACCTTAAGGCTCAAGCTACAATTGTTTATCAAATAATTATATTACTACTAGCGAATTACTTTGTATAATTCTTTGTGAAGCCTATCTACAGGAGAGATGAGGAACTCATGCTTCATTAGCTTTTCAAATAAGCTTTTAATAAGACTAATTGAATCAAAACTTTTGATTTTTACTCATTCAACCTTAAAGATCGCTAGCATTTACTAATCATTGTAGTAATGTAACTAAAATATTGTTGTATCTGCGTAGAAAAGTAATTTATGTTAGATACACAGACGAAAAACGTATATCTATAAATATACAGTTCGTTTATTTATCTCTTAAAGGAATGTTAAGAGGAAGTAGTTCGTTAGAGGTGTCTTTACAGGCGAAACGATAAGTAAATAAATATATTTAAGGAAACTATACTTCTTCATGCACGAACGAAGCGGTCGCGTTGAAACTATTGCACACTACACTATTAGTTTGTTTGTACTGGTATTTTATACATTTA
Source organism: Choreutis nemorana (assembly GCA_949316135.1). NCBI lineage: Eukaryota > Metazoa > Arthropoda > Insecta > Lepidoptera > Choreutidae > Choreutis > Choreutis nemorana. The sequence goes on along the minus strand of OX438597.1, from coordinate 3,194,939 downwards.
CATTTATTATTTTATAAAACAAGCAAACAGTTCACCTATAAGTGATCACCGCTGCCGTTGACATTCAATTAAGCACAAATTGACACAGAACCAGAACTTATAAGTCCAGGACTATTTAGGTATTAAAATTTGTACCAAAGCTTAAATTCATGCTTCTTAGCGATAAACTGAGTTTTGTAATGATATTGATTGACATTTGATATTTGAGTATGGTCTAAAATTGTTTAATCCTAGTATTTTTGAGTCCATGACTTATAAAAAGACGGAATTGAATTTAACGTTGGGATCAAATTCGCTACAACTGTAGTTAAAATTTATAAAAACAAAATTAGTTTTAATGGGTTAATTTATAGTAAAGAACTTGGTGATTGGTTGGTGTTGAACCCAGCAAGTCTTCCAGATGATAAGGAGTAACTGCAAGAGGAACACGCGCGCAAGACCAGAGGTTGAAGGACGAGAGAGTTGCTGATCTCGCAAACAGTTTTTTCAAAACCTTTTAATAACTACACACTACAACAACTTGAGCGTTGGCAATTTTTATAATAAATGATATTTAAATTTAAATGTTGAGTTCATTGTGTGTGTGTTTTTAAAGCTTTAATATGGTATCTACTGATATCCGTTAGGCACATAAATAGACTAAATTATTTTCAAAAAGCCACAATGCATAAAACAAATGGGCTTGATATGTTATTTTGTTGGAAACTTTAATTAACCTGTTTATTGTATTTGTTATGTACGTATGCATACTCTATCTCAATATTCAGATATGAAAAAACGGGATCTAACCGTTCTTTTACAATTCAATTTTTTGCAACTTCTCTGCCATTTCATAACCATTTTTCTGACTTCGTTTCAATTCGTCTTTGCTTTCAGAGTGGTCTTTAAGTGGTTGGTTAAGAACGGATTATTGAGTTATTGGAAAAAGTAAAATGAAAGCAGTGAGATCAACTCGGAGAAGAAATGGTCCTAAGTATTACAATTTTATGACTGATACTGCTAATATATAATTTAAGTTCGACAGAATCGATTCCTGTCTCTAGCCTTTAGTCAAAAGTGTTGAATTAAAAGACTAAAAAAAGTTTTAAGTAGTTTTGATCGGATAGTTATCGTTGCGACTCCTGTGCCCGGTGTACATTCTCCCTAACTCGCTAAGATGCGAGGTTCTATTCGCGAAGGTCACATTTATCCTTCAATTGGAGCGGTCAGGTAATGGGGCTCATGCATAATTTCTTCCTTCCTATACATTCAAAAAACCACCCTACCACCAAAGTATAAAGTTCAAAACACAACACGAAAACTCAACTTAACCTGTACAGTCAGTTTAAAATTCTAGAAAAATTTGCCAGTTACATTTTGAGCTTTAAGGTGCTAGTTTAAGGTTGCAATTTGTAAGGTTATTTTTGTAATTCGTAGTAGCATCAGGACATTCGTGTGGAATCAGACGGCCCTGACCGTTTTCGTACCCAGACATTGTCTCAATGTTACTATACTACATAAAGGAGTATACAAATGACTCACTTTCACCCGCGACTTCTTCCCTATTGAATTTATTGATTTATCCTACGTGTATTATTATTGTGAAAGTTTAGATGTTTAGATTGTTACTCAATCACGCAAAAACGGCTGAATTGATTTTGACGAAATTTGGCACACAGATCCTTGTCCCGAGAAAATGTTAGGTTTGTGAGTGGAAAAACGTGAAATCTAGGAGACGAATCTACTACACGATACACACATACACTCAGCCCTTCACTAATTTTGTAGAATCTTGTGTCGCAGGTGCTAAGCAACGATATGGTATAAATTATTTAGACAAGAATACAACATCCAACACCGGTAAGCGAAACAATGCGTCTTGCAAATATGACAAAGTTCCGCCCCCACCATGATTTGAACCCGGAACCTCTTGCGTAGCAGCCAGCTGTTATACACGCTGTAATTGGATCATATTAGGAGAAACACAAAGATAATACAACAAATACTAAGAGAAGAGTTTAATTATGAGATTTTATTAGAGGAATTCAATACTTTTTGAGCAGCTTCTTCTATTTGAAGGCGATCCTGCAGCAATAGATGTAGTTAAAACGATTATGTATAAATCTATAAATAATAATAATATATTCTATAAATTATAATAAATAATAATAAGATAAATATTAAAATGAAATGTCTCTACAATTAATTTATTTTAAAACTAGAAGTTGATTAAAACGAATAGAATTTTGTAGAAAAAACACACACACACAGCGAAATTTTATGTTCATCAAAAAATATCATTTATCTAAGACATTATTTCAACAAGACACACGGCCGGATTCTTAATTGAGAATTTGATGAGAACGTCTCATACATTTTTTTTTTTGCTTCAATCTAGTTTAAAACTTACATGTTGAGAAGATATTCTTATGTCAAAAATTCTTAATTCAAAATCTAAATATTGCAGCAGAAATTACCCCTTTCGTAGCAGCTTGAAAGCGTAGTATGTATTTAACTAAGCTATGTCGTAGTCACTAACAATGACTACGAAAGTAGTAGTAGCCAGTTACTACGACATTACTTCACGTTGAATACGACTTTTTTTGTTTTATCTTATGTTGATTACTAAGGGTTGAAGCAACTGTTAATGTTTTACTGCCTAAAATGATTCTGAACTGGTCCAAACTGGCCCATTGGCTATCGTGAAAGTAATATGATGCACCGGCGTGTTATTGTTATTTGGTGACGTTATTTTAATATTAAAACCGTTTTACACATTTTATACTAACCGGAGATTTGATGTCGGTCTCATTTGATATTGGCGTTCTTTAAAGACATTTTCTGTGTTCTATGTGAGTTAAATCAACTCGCATTTTATCTACCTGCTTTTGAAATGTTTATTTGTTCTTTTTCTAATTTGATTTGCATCCAATTTTTTTCTAAGCAGTTCCAAAAAGCCTCATTCCTAATAGAATAAAACCTATTTAGGATATTTTATAACAAAAACTTTTGCTTTTTCACTAACAATACACAAGTTAATTAAATGGTTCATAAATAAACATAGTTAAGTTTTAATGACTGAAAACGAATCGTATTTTTCATTTCACCTTGTTTTAATAAACATAATGTTCTTGTGTTTTTATTCCCAGCTGTCATCAGAGATTTCATTAAAACTGTAGTTGTAGAGAAGTTTAATTAAAATCCAGACGATATTAAAACGATCCGCCAGACCGACTGCAAAGAATCATAACTGTATATTTAACTAGATGATATATTCCATTGCATACCAGTTATGCCCTTCATCTTTCTAATTAGCAATATATTTTTGTATCCAACATCATAGGCAAACAAGCATCGAATCTTCTGATAGAAATGGACGACTTCCTAGATGTCTGGAACCCCAAGAGCACCCACCAATGCGTTGCTCATGTTGAAGTAAAGATATTATACCTCTCGTGCCGGTAATTACACTGGCTCTCCAATCCTTTGAACTGTTTCACGTTGGAAATAGAAAGGAGGGTGGTACCAACCCAGACTATCTACCACCAGTAAATTTGCATCAGAACATACTAAGACGAGAAATTTGAAAATAAACTCAACAAGTTTGTAGTAATTGTATTTACTAGTAAGTAGTATATACTCGATGCTTGATATCTGCGATACAAGATTCTATTTTAGTGCAGAACTTAGCCTATGAGTATGGTATTTTAAACTTACCATAGCAAAACGCTTAGCAGACGTGTTTTAATATATTTCTTCCTATGTTAGGTATCAGTCAGATTAGACTTAGTAAATATTTTTTTTAATCAACTGTATGATTTACAACTGTTTGAATTTCTCTTGCCAATATACATAGTCACCAGCGGATCCATGGGAGTCCTTAGTGCTTATTGCCCTACCCCCCCTAAAGCATCTAAGTTCTTCCGACTTTTAGCTTTTACTTAGTTAAATTCCAAAGTTGGCTAAGCCAAACCCCCAAAAGCATTTCGTAATAAAAGTCGTCACTTTTGTAAGAGTGAACTAACTTGCCCCCCAAAATTTCATTCTGAACTCACACTGCACCCAGCCCAGTGAGCAATAGTATTTTTGAGCCTTTTGTGGTTAGTTTGTTGTTCATTAAACTTAATAATAATAATTTTATTTGTCAAAATGTAGATTACAATGTTTTTACTCGTTAAGGAAGACCCGTACATTTACCTCTGAAAAGGTGTGAAAATATTTGCTCACAATAAAAAGTCATATTTTAAGGACAATTACAAAGTAGAATGTCAAAATCAGAATTTAGAATAGGCAGTTACAAATTAATTAAATTGCGATACCAAGTATTAAGTCTAAGAAAGTGACAAATCTTAAACCTGATGATATAAGCCTACAATACCACACAAAAAAATCTAATTGTTTACAATTATCAATAGACACCGAACAAATTTAAATAAAATAATCTTTATTTAATGGAATCTAACACACATTCGACCCTCGAAATCTGTAATACAATTGACAAATTGTTTATTTGTCGCGCAAAACCCTTCGGACGTATTGTTTAGAGGACAAGTAAACATTCAAGAGTTCCCCAATAAACCATTCCAATATACAAAACAAATGTATCCCATGTCTTCTCCTTTTCTCATTCCCACAAAATACCAGTAAGAGAAGGACGGAGAATTACCGTCAACAGAATATACCGCTTCGTTCAAATTCCAACAGTTGAAAATGGTAAAAGGAACAATAGCATCGTATTTCGAAATTAAATTCAGCCCGAGATTTCACCTGGAGCTAGCGTTCAGCGTATTGTGACCTTAATCATGGCATAAATTACCCTAGAATGTTAGACTTATTGCGGCAAGCAAGGGAGAGGCCAGGTCAAGATAGACTGGTCAACTATAGATTAAAACCTCTTTGCCTCCAACCCTGCGAACGCAGGTCAGTTCATATTTTTTTTAATAACGGATGGCATTTTATGTTTTCAACAACAAAAGCACTACGTTATTAAGCTTCTGTTAGTTTGTTTAATGGAAAATTAAATCAGTTTTTAATAAATTAGATCTGTAAGAGTACTGTTGGAGTGTAAGTGTTATAAGATTTTTTTTAACTCGCCATAAGCCCTGTCGTTTTATAATTATATTGTAATAATATATAAGAAGTCAACCATCTTAAAAATTCTGTGTCATCTCATCAGGAGCAAGTAAGTACATACATTTTCAATACATCACAACCAGAATTTAGAATAGGCAGAATAGTTTAGTATAATAACATACGACCATGTTTTGCTACAATAGCCAAAGTAAATATGTATTATTTTGGTCATTAAAAGGGTTGCCTACTTTTTTGTTAAGGTTTTTATAACACCATAGTTCTACAAAACTTTTAAAATAAGCTTTACAAATGGCTTACGATTGTTTATCTTACAGAAAACATTAAACGACGATCAAACACAAGTTAGTATTTAACAAATTTCAAGTTCAACATCTTTGTTTGGTACTGTACATAGGTAGCATAATGTAGTGAGTTCCTAAAAAATCTGTCTTTGGACGAAAAATATTACTTAAACAATCTTATTAAGGACTTAGTTACTGACTAAATATGAAAGGGGTAGTCAATAAGCGGTAGTGTTGTGCGAGCTAGGTGCAGTTAGTTGCAGCGATGACGTATGGCGTGTAACAGTGCAATACAGGGCGCATTGCGGCCCGCTGCCGCACTATGCAGATCATAAAGGATAAGCCTGTGTTCTAGATGCATCTATATTGCAAGGTCCCATGATAGTGCAGCTATACAACTGACATGGGACCATGTGTTATAATTAAGTATGTTTTTAAAGAAACTTTTTTACTGTGTTCCCGGTTAATTTCAATCTTGTCTTGAAGTAGTGTTGTAGAAGTATGTAATATTAAGTTTTTGCAAGTAGGTTTATATGAAATTAAAGTATCTGCAAAAAGTCTCGTCAAAAATGCAGTTTTCTTAATGATACTGTTCTTTATAGGAAACCATTTTTTTTTTTTTGAGGTTAAACTTAGCAGTAGATTATTTCCTCCATAAATAAGAATATCATACACAAGTAAAATCTTTACATTTATTTAAGAGAAAAATGAGTAAACAAACGCTTCAAAGAACCTAATAAAACAAAACCAATATGCTCCTTTTCCTTTTAATAGTCGGGTAAAATTAAATTGATATACACCGCTATACCTATCCCTCATTGTATCTATATCTTATTTTTAGGTCACATGTTCCATACCATCCGAGGGGCAACATTTACACACGAGTTGGTAAATGATGGGGTTTCCTCTAAAAATAGGACTAAACGTTAAAAATTTACAATTATTGATTACCCTTATTGACCCTTTGGAATAACAAGTACTGTTAATACTGTTAATTACTGGAATAACTTATGTCCATGTCCCCATTTTTTCCTTCTTCTGTATTTTTAGACGTCTCAAAAGAAGATGATATCCACTAAGATCCCCTAGGGGTTCTTGTTGCATTTTCATGTCCACCAAAATCCCCTAAGGCTGACAAAAGATCCCCTATCTATTATTTTATAGCAAAGTTGATTTTTAGAACTATATCGTGGAAAGAAATCTGATTGAACATTCGATGCGTTTTCGATTCGATTCGATCATTTTTACCCCGACTACGGCGAAGGTTATGATTTTGGCACCGTAAGTATGTACGTACCAATGTTTCCTCGTAGCGCCCAAACTACTGATCCGTTTTCGACAAATGAAGTATCGTTAGATAGGTCTCAATCATCCGGATGACATTGAGTACTATTTTTTTTTATTAAAACCATAATGGCGGTTGTGATACTTCTCAAGATAGGAGATGAAAATTCATAAGGTACCTAAACTGTCGGAGTTTTAGTATTTAACTTTTATTTGTAATTAAATAAATTTTACATTTACAGTTGGAACAAATATTGGTAGGAAGAATAATAAAATAAGCATAACTGCCTGGTAGTGACTCATGCATCTATCTTATTGAAACCGGTGCTCGTTGAATCGGAATATTTTCAATTACTGATAAATATCGGTCGGGTTCCCTTGCCGAGCCGCGGCAGTCTATTTTTAAGATATGATATAACTTTCTTGTTTATAATCACTTTGGCCCCAACCTCTACTGCGGTTTATGTAGAACCAAGCACTATTGTGAATAAATAATGGCATAATATTTATATATACGACTAGGATATTATTTCAATGTTTCTTCATTCCGGTACGCTTTCCTACTGGTAGGAATTTTAAAAAACAATGTATTTTTTATATTTATTTGAAACTGTTTCTCTTATGTCGATTTAATTTGGCTGAGACCTCATATTTAATAAGAATACCGGCACGATAGGTATACCATGCTATCCTCTACATGGGCAACGCATTCGCGGTGCTCTTGGCGTTCCAGACATCGAGGGCATCGCGGTACCACTTTCCATCGGGTGATCCGTGTGCTTGTTGCCCTTGATGTATAAAATAAAATTTAAATGATAAAACGTAGATGTGTCTGAAGATAAAGAGATACCCACTGGTATGATGCGATAAGAAAAAAAATAAAAACATGGTCACAATGAAGAAAAAAAATCGCTTACACGAGAATAAGTCCCCATTTCCCATTCTCTGGGTCTCTTTATCTCGGAGATCTTTATGGGAGAAATTTAGGCGGGAATTCTAATTAAATTTGTTGAGAAGGCGTTGCGTCCGCGACAATGGCGCTCTTGTGGTTACTCTAACCTACATTTAAGCCGTATTACAAATCATAGGCTTAAGCGTTCCTACCGGTCAAGTACGTATTAAACTGTAGAAGCAAGAATTCTGTTCTAGTTGATATCATATAGACCATGACATGCGTACTATGATAATTTGTTATGCGTCTTTCAAGAGAAATGCGTAAAAAACGTCGTTTTATTAAATGTTTTAAATAATAAAGGTATTCAAAAAAATGTAATATCCACTAAGAACCCCTAGGAGTTCTTGTTGCACTTTCATATCCACCATAATCCCCTAAGGGTATTATTATTAATTATTATTATTAAACAAGCTTTTTACAATGCACGAAAAAACCTAAATAAACACTGCAAATCACGAATGAATAAGAATTTTCAAACTTTCACTTTCGATCACATACCATCAGGTGACGTTGAAGGCGAGTGCTTAACTCATAGATTAATTATTGGCAATCGTGATGCTCGGAGACCAATCATTTATCTATGGCTTAACTATTATTTTAATAATCATTATAATAATGGGATTGAAAATGACTGAATTCTGCAAAATTTATGGATAAAATAAAATTTATTCGATTGCTGCTTTAAAACTATTTTATTTATAAAATGAGAACGCTCTCTGGTCATGACTTAAATCAACATTTCAGCGTTCAATTTGTTCAGGAAATTTATCGTTGACTGTAGACGGTTCCTAGTAGGTAGGTTGCGAAATAAAACTTTTATAATAGCAAGTGATTTACAATAGTGGGAATTACTCGGTCACTAAGATTTCAGGAAGTATTGGCATTCAAATTAAATATCACCGGAAATTGTTTCACTCATACCTATAATGCTATAGGTAAAGTTTATTTGTATGTTATGTTATGAATTATCTGTCTGTGCGTTTAAAATAGCAGATTCTATTCGAGCAAAAAGATAGATACAAAATGTCAAAAAGTAAGGATAGGCTTTAGATCAAAAATGCATGAAAAAAATACAAGTTAATTTTGGTATTTTTTTCATAGATGAGTTGTTGTGAAAATTATGTCGCACATAATTTCATCTTTACGATATTAATAAAATTAGTTTTGGCAACAAGGCCAATAAGCAAATGTAAAAAAATCTAATCTGCAAATGTAATCTGTATTACTTTAACGAACGAAATAAATATTCTCTTTCTTTCTTTCAAATATTTAGAATTATACCACACGTTTGATTATGGCTCGAGACTTACAAGTTTAACTTAAATCACAACTTAGAGAACCCAGTTGCTTTGAAAGCTCAGGTGACTTGATGAAGGCATTATGAATTTCATTTTATTTCTTCTGCCGACTGCTTGATGCAAGTGGCCCAGTATCGTTCCAGTTAGAAATATTCGGGGATGGTCTATAACTAGCAGTAAATGTCTTCCTACTGATTACCATGATGTGATCTGTAAATAAAACCACTACCTAGTCTGTCCGCTCTTATTTAAGCTAACATCACTAAATTTACTCAGATTTCTTCTCTTTAATTTTCTCTCTTGTTACAGGTCTTTAATTCATAAGCAGTCAATTATTTCGCATTATTAGCTACTTTTTACATCTTGGTGGTTAGCCATACGCAACGATCCTTACATACATCTCTCGCTTCCTCAACATCCATGCATCTCTTCATACACACACGACGGTCACAGGTACTTCTGACCTGGCCTTTTCTCAGCACGTCACCAATCGGGTCAAGATACGTCCACCTAGGTCAACCCCTACCTGCTCTCCCACACACATTACGTCTTCTTTCAGTCCACACTTCTCCCTAATCCCACTATTCCTCACTCTGTCACACAACGAGACACCGCACATACCGCAACGCACGCATCTCTACAGCATTAATCCTACTTTCATGCTCCTTTTGCCACATCCAACACTCACTGACATACATACGTGAAGGAACTAGCACGCCATCGTGAATAGCCATCTGCGCCTCTTTGGACACGTATTTGAGTTGTTCCTGATGGAGTGCAACGCTCCATTTACCTGATTTCCTATCTTAAACCCTTTTCTCAATATCACCCTCACACGTCCCATCTCTCGTAATCAAACTTCCCAAGTAGACAAACTCACTCACTTGCTCCACTACTTCACCTGAAATCGTCACCTTATATTCCGTAAGGTTGTACATAAGAATCGTTGCGTGTGGCAAACTATGCCTTTGGGATGAAGGCGTGGGTGTATGTGTGTGCAGAAATAGAAATAATATCTTGGGATAACTGATATTTGAGTACTTTTTGTGTATCAATGCTAAGAATTTTTAAATAAAGTACTTTTTAAAAATACATTCGTATCTAAATATATATAATCCGAATACCAAATTCCTATCATGTTAACCATGTTCACTAGAAATCAAGCTATTCATCAAAGAATACATTCAGCATGAACTAGCTGAGCTCTTGTCAGGAACTTGGCCCCGTGATAAGCTGCAGTGGCCTATGAATGACCTACTTGTGTTCCTAATGCCTTCTTTTAAGTTTAGCCCTGACTGCCCTTACCGCTAATGCACTGGGCGGTGGGATCCACTATTAACCTAATGAATAAAAAATGTTAAGGAATTTACCTACTAAATTAAATCACTCGCGCTTTTTATGCGGGTCGGAGTAGAATAATCCCATAAAACGACAGGCAAACACCTGAAGTAATGACAATAAAGATTTAACACAAAAAACCTACCTATTGATTACATAGGTAAAACAAAAACCTACCAAGTTGCATTAAAGCGTGAAACATATATAGGTACTCACTACAGTTTGTAAAGTTTAGTTCGATGTGAAATCCTTTTGATTTTCGAGTGAGTTACTGAATAGTGACCCCCCTAACTATAAAAGTGGTAATTACCAGCCGACCTTTCCTCAACTCCCGATGACAGTAAACTTTTACTGCCAATAAAAATAATGGCAGTTCACAGCGAATCGATAGCCATGTTCTACGACTTAAGGAGTTCTTTGTAACTTTTTCTATCTACTGCCATAACTACATACCTTCATAAGCTACTTATAACAGTCCTTCACCACCCACGTCATTTGGGATACAAAATTCAGTTTACTAATCTCTTTACAAGAAAACAAAATAAAATTTTGTTTTGTCATAGTGTTTATTTTAGTCTTTGTTTTATATTAATTTTACAGTCAATCAAGCTTTAATATGAACTTAACAAACACACTCGTTTTAGTATTTTCCTAAAAAATACTTATCGTTGTAACGTTGTAAGGTAGCATTACAAATAAAATATTTAATATGAACCGGACAGTTGGTCTACATTTTCGCTAAGCAAACCCGGCTGCGAGTCGACTCTGTCAATACAATAACCGCCAATGCAAATTTGCTTTACGAGGCAACGCCCAACGCAAATCATGTGCCTCCGTGAAAAATATTTTCCCTCTAACCGCGTCGGATATTTTACTTTGTTTGGCCAAAAAAAAAAGGTGAACGACAATATTTTAAAAAGACGTAAGTATAAACTTTGACTCATTTGCCGCAAATCAGGTAGTGCAATGCATTAATAGGTTACCATCGATAGTTAAATACTTTTCAAGTATTAACTTTGACCTCTTGAAGTCAAGGGAAGGTAGGCATTATCTTGGCAAGAATGCTGAATCACTTCGTCTGTTACCGTCAACTCCGAGAGCATGAGACCAAATTCTTCACAATCTATAGCTATATACATAGGTACATAAAATTAACACCTAAAGAAAGTGGACAATTTTAAACCTAGGCCTCGATTTTCAAGCTGCGTATAAGCCCTAAAGTTAATTATCAGTAGGTAGGTAGGTACGTAATGAAATTAGGTGACTACTCGGTTTTCAAAGGCACACACAACGATTGAAATAGACCCCATCAAACACTGATGATTTTTTTTTTTTAAAAACGGCCAAGTGTATGTCACTCATAGAATTGGGTTCCGTAGGCATCCATAAGTATTATTATTTTATTTTTAATCAGTTATATTTTTACTTATTATTTCATTATTGTTGTACGAAGGCCTCTATAACTCCTGAACTAACAAATTATCTAAGCCTATCTATAGTTTTCCTTCAGATTTCATCACATGGACTGCCATTATGAATTTTTTCAGATTTTTCGAGGCAGCCGCTAAGCTTTTATAGGGGTGGGGACGCCCCTTTTTAATAAAAAATGCGCTTCCAAGTTAAATATCTTGCAAACGGATACCTAAATCAAAAAATCGTCTTGGAAACCTCTCAATAGGTTGTAAAAAATCTATCAAGTGATATCCCACACTATGGGGTAGACGCAAAAAAAAACATCCCTATTAAGGTGGAGGTGCACGCATCTTGCATTTTATTAATTAAATTCGATTTATTTTGGGTATATGAGTCAAATATTGCAGGAAATACCAACTTATTTACTGAGTAAATTGAACCTAAACGCCTCTTCTGAACCATCGTATATGATTAAACATAGTACTTTTTAGATAATTTTGTAAATGATAAGAACAAGCAAAGAATGCCAAAAAAAACACTTCTTGTATTTATACTTTATCGTAATGCTCATGATTTTTAATTTATAATTTCTATATGTTTTAATTATTTGCTGTCATAACGAAGAAACAAAAATTTAATTTTTTAATAAGCTATGATGGTTTATGAAAGGTATTAAGCTGACAGACTAAGTTGATTAGTAATTAGGCTCCCGTTTCTACCCTTCAGGTACGGAATCTTTTTAATATTACGAAGGTATCAGTGTAAAACCAACCAAAGTGTATTTATTTTTATTAAACTCGTACCAAAAAACTGATATAAAATAACTATTTTGTTTAAACCTTAAAGAATATAATAATATAAAATTCTGCTGCAAATTTCAAGCTATAAGAATAAATAAACCGAACCCAGAATCCGTGGTTACCCAGCAAATCAAAGGCACAATTTACTTCTACCCCACAATGTTTATTAAATCAATACTGTTTATTTCAATTGCAACATTTTTATGTCAGTGTCAAGTCACTTTTGACAATTTTGAAATTGTCAGTGTTGAATGTTACCACTTTAAGTATTTTCCTATAAAATAGAGAGTTGAGTAAAGTTTTTCCAAATTAAAATATACTACTCAAAACAAAATAAGAGCCACGAGGTATTTTTTCATTTTGGTTTAAATTATTAAACATTTACATATTGAAAGTAGTAAAATATTGAGTACACAAACTCTTTGATACCTAAACTTTTTAATATTGTAGTATTCATCTATAGCGAAGTAGGAAGGGTAGTGAAAAGTTCTTTTTGTCATCAACTCTGTTTAATTAAATTTTTCAATCAAGTGAAAACATAAATTAACAACTGACGGAGCGCGCCAACTTGAGACAGTTTTTTCTTTTTTAAACGCTCGCGCCGTCTGCCGTGTCAAGTACAACTATACATCTTATACATAAACTTAAATCAACATTTATCAGTAAAAGGTTTTTAAACTAGATAAAATGTCGTAGGTCCACTACACCACCCCCCTCCAGAGCCCGGCCCTACGGGAGATAATACTTTGGGATTTTTACACGACGCCCTGATTTAGTGTGCCTGACTACTATCTGAATACTATCTTCGGTTATAGCTTGTCGTTGCCTGTCTTGTGGTGGTGGGTTGTGGATAAGTATGGATTTACAGGGTGAGGGTGATTGTGCGAATGTATTTGAGAGTGATTGTGTAGGTGATTGGTCACATAGTATGTAGGCAGGTTTGATTCTATCTATCGATACTGTAACTTTTCTTCCGTTTAGAATTATTTTAAAATATTTGTCACCTGATTGAATTACTTCGTGAGGTCCAGTAAAAGCTGGTTTTAAAGCACCAGCAGGAGTAACATCGCGAAGAAATATATGAGAGGATGATGCCAAATCCTTGTAAATGAATTTTGATTGTGATATTCCATGACGTGATGGTGGTGTCGGCTTCAAGTCTTTAATGAACTTGCGAATCCGAGACACGTAGTCCGTCATGTCTGCTTTTTCGTCGTTGGACGGGTGAAAGAAATCGCCCGGGTGACGTAAAGGTTCCCCGTATAGGAGCTCTGCAGATGATGACTTAAGGTCTTCTTTGTATGTACTACGGATGCCCAAAAGTACAAGAGGAAGAGACTCTACCCAAGTGCTGTCTGCTCGGCAGATGATTGCCGATTTCAGCTGCCTATGGAACCTTTCCACCATGCCATTACTTGCTGGGTGGTATGCTGTCGTCCGCTTATGTATGAAACCTGCTATCTGTGAGAGAATTTTGAATAAATCGGACTCAAACTGTCTCCCTCTGTCTGTGACAACGCTGGTCGGACAACCGTAACGGGATATCCAGCCGCTTAGCAAGGCTTTCGCTACGGTTTTGGCAGTGATGTCCGGTATAGGTATCACCTCAGGCCAACGTGTAAATCGATCAATTGCCGTAAGGCAGTAACGGTATCCTTGGGATAAGGGTAGAGGACCTATTAAATCAATATGGATATTTCTGAATCTTGCACGTGGTATATTGAACGTACCAAGTGGAGAACGAACATGCTTGTTGATTTTGGAACGTTGACATGCTATACAGCACCTCACCCACTGACGGCAGTCCCTCCGCAGGCCAGGCCATACATAACGGTCACTAACTAGCTTGATTGTTGCCCGGGCGCCTGGATGGCTTAATGAGTGTAAGCTGTCGAAAACGTGTTGCCGCATGTCAGTAGGCACATAAGGTCTTGGTGATATCCCGCTCATGTCACAATGAAGCTCATATTGTGATCCAGGCAACTTCATTTTGGTTAACTGCAAGGCTGTATAATTACTTGCTAGGAGCTGCAGTAGTTCAGGATCAGACATTTGTAAGGTTGCTAACTTGTCTAGGTCTACGGATTTAATAACTTCCTCAACTCGCGACAAGGTGTCGGCTACCACGTTATCTTTGCCTGCTATGTGTCTGATATCCGTTGAAAACTGTGCTATAAGATCCAAGTAGCGAAATTGCCTAGGTGAACAGTTATCTTTTCGAGAGTGAAATGCAAAAATAAGAGGCTTATGGTCTGTATAAATAGTAAAATTACGTGCTTCGACCATGTACCTAAAATGTTTTATAGCTTCGTAGATTGCCAAGAGCTCGCGATCATACGGCGAGTATTTTGCTTGAGCAGGGCTAAGTTTTCTCGAGAAAAATGCTAAGGGTTGCCATGCCTCACCTTTTAATTGTTGCAAAACGGCCCAAATTGCCGTGTCAGAAGCGTCAGTCACTAGGGCTAATTTAGCGTTGCAATCGGGATGGGCGAGCAGAGTATCACCACACAGACCTTTTTTGCATGCCTCAAAAGCCTTTAGTTCCTTTCCTCCTAAAGAAACTTGATGGGAACCTTTAACCACACCTGTTAACAAAGCATTCAGAGGTGCTTGGTTTTGGGCTGCCTTCGGAATAAACCTACGGTAAAAGTTAATCATTCCGAGGAACCTCCGCAACTCCTTAACCGTTTTTGGTACGTTGAAATTTTGAATTGCTTCCACCTTTGATGGCAAAGGCATTGTGCCCTCGGCTGAAATTTGATATCCTAAAAACTCAACTTGAGTTTTACCCAAATTGCATTTACTTGCATTAACGATCATGCCATACTTTTTCAGTCTACTGAAGACCTGGTGAAGATGGTTCTCATGGGTTTTTGGATCCGGGGAATAAATCAAAATATCATCTAAATACGGATAGGTGAAGTCTAGCCCTCGCAACATCTCATCCACAAACCGTTGAAAAGTTTGGCCAGCGTTGCGTAGACCAAAACTCATAAACGGGAACTCATATAATCCAAACGGAGTAGAGATAGCTGTCTTTTCAACATCGCCCGGAAATACAGGGATTTGATTGTACGCTTTAGTTAAATCTAAAGTGGAAAAGATAGTGCAATTAGCCAAGTTATGAGCGAAGTCTTGAATATGGCGGATGGGGTACTTATCTGGTATAGTGCGTGCGTTCAACCGACGGTAGTCACCGCAGGGCCGCCAGCCGCCTTTTTTAGGTGCCAGGTGCAACGGGGACGCCCAGGGTGATTCTGAAGGTCGGCAAGTACCAATCTGCAACATAGCTTCAAACTCTGCCTTAGCAATTTTTAATCTATCTGGTGCCAACCTGCGCGGTGTGCACGATTCAGGTGGGCCAGGCGTTGTGCGTATGTAATGTAGTGTGTTATGGTTAGTTTTGATGTGTTTACCATGCGGCCGGGTGATAGTGGGATATTGAGCTAGTATAGAATGATAAGCTGTAATACCAGACATAACTTTAACCGAAGAAACATTGTCAGTATTTTTTGCGAGCAAAACCGGGGAAACCAGGGTAGTATAGCCATCGATTAATCGTTGGTACTTAATGTCTACAATAAGATTATAGTGTGACAAAAAATCTACACCTATTATAGCCTTATTTACATCCGCTATTATAAACTGCCAAGCAAAGTCACGGCGTAAGCCTATATCTAAAATAATGTTAGCATAACCGTAGGTATAAATTGTTGAACCATTAGCTGCATATAAATCAAAACTAGTTTTTGAACGATGTCCCTTCACTAAATACCGCGGAAATACACAAAGATCACTTCCAGTATCGATAAGAAATTGCACTTTAGTTCGTTTGTCTGTTACAAATAGGCGGCCAGTGGTAGGACAGGCGTTCGCCGCCATGACGGCCTGCCCTAATGTTTTCCCGCGTAGTCACAGGGAAGTGTACACTTAGATGCATGGTCCCCATACTTTGAATGATACCAGCATACAGGAAATTTCCTGTAGTTAGACTGCGATCTCTTTGACCTTGAATGTTCGCGGCTATAGCGCCCGCTACTGCGCTGAGAAGATTTATTTCTAGACCGCGACATCCTATCGAGTTTTGACGAGAGTGAATGGACCTGTCGTGTTAGTTCGGCTATTTGATTAGCCATTGTAATATCCACTGAAGTAGCTGCTACCTGAGGACTGGATGGGACGATGTCTTGTAATCTGTCAGCCAGTTCTGCAATTTCTTCTAGCGTAGCTCGTGACTGTGAAGCTACGATAGTTTGCGTACTGCTTGGTAGTCTACTGGTCCAGATTGTTTTAAGAAATTCCTCTGGCACGCCTGGCCCTGCCAGGTGTTGAAGGTGACGTAAGAATTGCGAGGGTTTTCTGTCTCCAAGTTCTTCGTGTGTTAACAACTGTTTAACTTTTTTCTCCCTTGTTGCTGACAAACGCTTGACGAGTTCTGCTTTCAATCGTTCATATTTGTTGTTAGAAGGTGGCGCCGTTATGATATCTTCCACCTCCGCCGCGTAGATAGGGTCGAGTTGTCCAATTGCGTAATGGTACTTTGTACTATCCGTGGAAATGTTTGATAGCGCAAACTGGCTTTCAAGTTGAGCAAACCACAATGCAGGCTTCTCAGGGTAGAATGTTGGAACTCGAACGCCAACTCGATAAACATCACTGGATTGGATCACATCATTTTTTTCACTTGCTCCGCTAACTTGCTCGCCCTTCTGTTCGGTCATGATTAATCACGTCGGGGTCACCAATATAGCGAAGTAGGAAGGGTAGTGAAAAGTTCTTTTTGTCATCAACTCTGTTTAATTAAATTTTTCAATCAACTGAAAACATAAATTAACAACTGACGGAGCGCGCCAACTTGAGACAGTTTTTTCTTTTTTAAACGCTCGCGCCGTCTGCCGTGTCAAGTACAACTATACATCTTATACATAAACTTAAATCAACATTTATCAGTAAAAGGTTTTTAAACTAGATAAAATGTCGTAGGTCCACTACACATCTAATGCTGGCAACAATTTTAAATAAAATTTGATTTAAAATTATTTTTGAAAATTTTGATTCCATTTTCTTTGTCGTTTTACTTTCCTTGGCTTCTTGGTTTATTAGAAATTATCAGAGTTCATTGATATCTCGAGTCAGAAACATCTTTTGCAATAAGCCACAAGCACGCAGGCGTCATATGGACTCGCTGACAGCAACCAGAGCCGTTACAATGATTGAAGAAGGTCATTCGCAGCGATCTGTGGGTTTGCAATTGGGATTTTCTCGAAGAGCTATTCAAAATCTATGGAATCGTTTCCAAGAGACCGGCAGTGTTAGAAGAAGACCTGGGCAGAGTTCGCATTACAACAGCTCAAGAGGATCGTTACATTCGATTAAGTGCGCGCCGAGATCGCACAACGACGGCCCGCAAGCTGCAAAATCGTTTACGGCTCACAACGGGTACTCGTGTCAGTGACCAAACTATTCGTAATCGATTGCATGAAGACCAGCAGGCATCAAGAAGGCGAGTTGTCCGTGTTCCATTAACCACAAATCATCGTGCAAATCGTTTAAGATTTACCCGTCAACAATTGGACTGGGACATAAACCAATGGGGCATGGTGCTCTTCACAGACGAATGCAAAGTTAATTTTTTTAACGACGATCGGCGTATTAGAGTATGGAGAAGACGCGGCGAGAGATTTTCAGAAGCCTGCATCCATGAAGCCGATCGTTTTGGTGGTCCAAATGTAATTATTTGGAGCGGGATAAGCTTACACGGCAAAACTGAGCTCGCTATTTTAAATGAGGGTACTGTTACTGCTCAGCGGTATATTGACAAATTTGTCAGACCACATGTGATCCCATTTGCTCAGCGAGCGGGTCCTGGATTCATCTTGATGCAAGACAATGCTCGTGCACACACGGCTCAAGCGACTCGGTTTGTACTGGAAGCGTCTCAAATTCAAGTCTTGCCGTGGCCGGTGAACAGCCCGGACTTAAATTCAATAGAGCACATGTGGGATCAGTTAAAACGAAGAGTTAGAGACGGTGATCAGGAAATCCACAACCAACAGCAACTCATCAACGCTGTTAAAAGGGCCTGGGAAGAGATTCCAATGGAAAATGTCAGGCATTTGATTGAGAGCATGCACTCCAGGCTTCAGGAGTGCGTAGCGAATCGAGGAGGGCATACTCGTTACTAAAAGATAGCATGGAGTATTTTCTTTTGTTTTCAGTAACTTTACATTGTTTTTATTTTTAACCTTAAATGTGATTTTTTCTTTCAAAAGCAAATAAACTTTTAAATCATTATTATTGGAATAAGTTTATTGATCTACACGGTAAAAACAACATTAGTTTTCGTTATGGAGACAAAAAAATATCTATTGGTTTTATTATTTTCATGGTACAGACAACATACCTCGTGGCCCTTATTTTGTTTTGAGTAGTATATTTGGATTAAAATCATAAATCTACCAGTAGACCAACAATATCACGGAGAAAGATTTTTTTATTTCCAAGCAGTTTTTTTTTGAGTTTACGTGTAGAGTGTAATAGCACAACAATACAATTGTCCCTAGAACTACTACAATTTTTTAGTCAGTAATAATCACAAAAATTCACCAACATTATCCACGAATCAATAAAATTATTTTCCCCACTTTCTTACTAATTTTTTGGTGGTAACACCAAAATTGACATTTGCAGGTAGTCTGTGCTTGTAAATAAAATTATAACGAAAGTGTCACGTACCTGTGAGAAGAAAAATAATAAAATAGAGATTTACTGTCGATTTCATTTGATTTAAATCGGAAAAAGAGTGAAGAAAAATGGCTTCAATTCCACTAATGTATGCTCAAGAGGATTGTGAACTAGGAGGCAAAGAAAACGTAGAGGTAAATATACATTTACCTTACAGTAATTAAGTACTACTTAAGTTTGAATTGTAATTTTACAGAAACACGAATACAATTTCATGATCAAGTGACCTTGACGAACACTTATTGACTCGAAACTAAAAGAAAATTAGTGATATCTTATCTATACAGTAAATCTAGATTTTATTTCAGTAGGAAAATATGTTTGTACATGATATGTCCTAACTACATTAAACTTCTCAAAAGGCTTTTGAACTTCATTATGCTAAAATATTTCAATTAAATTGGTTACTTATTATCAAATAGAAGACCTAGAAATTGGGCAAAAATGTTGAAACAATTCCAGTTTTAAGATAAGGAAAACAATTTATTATTGAATGACAAAGGTACAATTACACTCACTCACTATTCTGTCTTAAGTCACGTTTATTACATTAAGTAAACAGATGCAATACATATGCCTATCTATATTTAAGCTGTTACAAAAATGTATATACACTTTATCTACTCAAACCTTTTGTACAATGTTTGTTATACAAAAATATTCACTTGTTTTTAAAGAGAATTCAATACATTACAATTTTACCTGACTGACACAAAAAGAGTGTCATGTTTTTCATGTGTATGTTTGTATGGGTATAACAAAACACAAGCATGGTGTCTCACTGAGTATATTAAAATAAAAAATAGTGGATTTTATAGATCAAAATGTGCTTTCGAAAAAAAAAAGTTGACTACATTATGCAATCGTAATTGCAATGAATAGCTTTATTTGATAGCCATTGTTATCAATCTGGGTATCAAATGTAGAATTTTATTGTGAGTTAATTACTTTTAAGCAGTTCAGATTTTTTTAAATAATATTACCAAAGATGTGTTTTGAGACAACAATAGCTTTAAGTGAATATGAAGTTTGTTTGTGGAGACAATTTTTTTTGCTCTGTGGATAAAATCTGTGGATCATTGTCATAATTTTTTTTATTATCATTTTTATTTATGTTTATTCTAATACAAAATATAGCTTATATCCACCCTGAAACTTAATTCTATGGTGGTGAAAGATTAATTGCCTAAAAGTTTGCATGAAACTCATATTTTTGAAATTGGATAAGTTTAAAAGATATCCCTTATGGGTTTTTATTATTTTTATAATATAAAAATATTAATTAATCAAATGAAAGTAAGATGGTACATATTAAGTACCATTAAATAATTTAATATTTTTTAATAAACTTAATATAAAACATAGAATACATAGAAAAAAATGTTGCAGGATGACTTTGCATACCGCAATAATGTGATCAATGCAGACAAAGAGATCCGGCTGGGCTTTGTGAGGAAGGTGTATGGACTGCTGACAGTGCAGCTACTGGCAACTCTGGCCATTAGTAGCGTGTTCATGTTCGTCAAGCCTGTGCAAGGTTTTATACATGAGAAGTTAGTTATCACTATCTTATTCTCACAAATTTTCTTTGTTCCAAATATACCGCAGGTTTGCACTATGAGAACTGTGATAATGATGGATAGCGGATGCTTAGTAGTAGGATCCCGTTTTCAACCTTTTGTTATGGAACCTTGAATAACCGGATTTTAACAATCCTGTACTTTTTTTTATTTTATCTAGAAATTGCATGCTAAATAAAAACGAATGTTGATAAATGTATAAATCTAAAATTTTCTGATTTCAGCAACTGGATGGTGTTCATTGCATTTATATTGAGCATTGTAACACTATTTGCTCTTATTGCCAAGAGAAGGGACACCCCAGCGAATTTATACTTGTTGGCTGCATTTGTAAGTGTTTTCGTATTAACATTACTTAAAAATATCTGTTAGAGGCATACACATGCTGCTTGGAAAAAAGTGCAAGTCAATATCGCGCGACGAGGGTTGCATACAAACTTCTTACTATGTCCATAAACAATTAAGTAATTATTACTGTTCAATAAATATAAAAGCACAGAATATCGCTTGTTATGTGACACATTACATATTTTGTGGTAGATCTTCGTGCGAGATCATCTGGGTCGGTACCACCACCCATCTAATCCCACCCACCCATCATTCTATCTATTTCTAATGTGAAACAGTTTGCTGTTCAGTTCGAAAGATTGGAGAGCCAGTGTAATCTCTGGCACGAGTGGTATAACATCTTTACCTCTGCTTGGGCAAAGCATTGACGGTGATCTTGGCGTTTTCTGACATCAAGAGTATTGTGGTATAGGCGGCGGCGTATCACTCACTATCAGATGAACCATCTGCTTTTGTCCAACATCATGGTTTGCCCATGATATTCAAATATAATAACATCAGATTTTCCTTTTCTTGTCCTATAAGACAAGTTATCCTATAAGACAATAGAAAGTACCTTAGATGTTTTCATTTCCTTGATCTTGATAGACAAATTTAAAACAAAATTCTTTAAGGGTTTGTGTTCTTACTTTTAAAGTATGGAACCCAAAAAGAAAGGAGAATCATCAATTATTTTTTCCTTCCAGACGGCTGTCCAAGCGTACACAGTTGGAGTGATTGTCTCGTACTATGACACGGCCATCGTGCTCCAGGCTTTGGTGCTTACGTTCACAGTGGTATTCACACTTACACTGTTCACTCTTAATACCAAGCGGGACTTTTCATTCATAGGATATGGGTAAGAAAATAATTATAGATATAAAATTACTTTCAACCAATGTTTTGTATTTTACAAATAAAATCTATCAACATGTAGTGAAAGATTTTCATAGTCTGCTAAAGAAAACTAATGTGAAATATTATTTCGATATTTGTTACTCAATCGCACAATGAGACTCTGCATGCAGTGTGTCTACCATGAGTTTGTATAGTTTTCTACACATGAAGTAAAATAGATCACTAGTTTTTTGTATGAGTATTCTTAAGTCCTTATAAATCCGGAAGAGGCGCTTTACAAATATTCATAACTGCAGTCGCAAGCAGAAATCGAAGGTAAAACTCATGGTAGGTTCACAGATAACATACCATATCCTAGAGTGACACATAATACTTATTATCACTTACCTATCGAAAACCGAGTTCCGTGTTAACTGTACTCTACACTGGGACTTAGGTCAAACTAATCAGTGTTTGTTAATGAGGAATGTGGAATGCAGAACTCAAACACAGACTTGATTTCTACAAATTTAAATGAAATAATAATAAATATTCATTTTCTCACATCACATGATAAACTTAATGAAAGAGACTAGGTATTACCTGTTTAGGCTAAAAACGTCATGATAATGAGAGACTGGTGTCCTTGCTGGGGATAACCTCGTTATTAGTAAGTAAATAATGACCTTAGATCTATAGCAGTTATCCATCATTCCAGCTTGGTAGCAGGACTCAGTGTGCTGATAGTGGGTGGGCTGCTCCAACTCTTCATACAAAGTTCAGCCCTGGAGATTGTGCTGTCTTTTGCTGGAGCCATCCTGTTCTCACTGTTCCTGGTCTTTGACACCCAGCAGATGATGACCAATCTTTCCCCCGAGGAGTACATCCTGGCAACTATCAACCTCTACATGGACATTATCAACCTCTTCCTCCATATCCTCAGGATCCTCAGTGAACTCAACAAGAATTAAATGTATTTAAAAAGCATTGCAAGGCGTTTTGAAAGCCTTGATAAAGCTAACACGTTTTTCAATGTTAACACCCTTCTTAAATAGTTTAAACTCAGATAACGTACGTGTTTTAACATTTTCCGACTACAAATTTTGAAGTTGTCGAAATTTTATGTACCGTGAGTAATTAATCGTTGTTTTATCTTTAATTATTAAGACATAAGTGTGCCTATCATGAATTTGTACAGTTTCTCTACACGTCAGGTAACATAGATTACTACAGGGATTTTGTACGAGCAATCTTAATTCCTCATCAATCCGTAAGTGGCGCTTTACAAAGATTAATACAAATTTGTATCGGCTGACGGAAGCGGCAGTCGAAAGTAAAGCTCATGGTAGGCACAATGAAGCACAA
This sequence comes from Choreutis nemorana, assembly GCA_949316135.1. Classification (NCBI taxonomy): domain Eukaryota; kingdom Metazoa; phylum Arthropoda; class Insecta; order Lepidoptera; family Choreutidae; genus Choreutis; species Choreutis nemorana. The sequence continues at coordinate 3,171,644 of OX438597.1, read as the reverse complement.
AGCACTGACGTAAGACACGTTCTTGTGAAATTTAAAAAATATGACGACACAAATTGTATTTTGAACCAAATTTGAGGAAATGTACCTTAGAAGGTTTCGTAGGCTGTGAGAGAAAAGAAAAATTATCTATTCCAGAGATGTATTTATAAAATGTAAATAACAATAACAATGGCGAACCCATTGAATGAGTTTGGCATAGGTATTGAATGAGTTGTAAAAAATTGCGATTGGAAAGTAAAATGCGTGGAAAAGTGTCATGAATTTTATCTTGGAAATAAAACTACCATGTATTATCGAGAACGAATTTTCAGGCAATTTATTGAATTGTCTTTTGAAAGTATATAAAACGAATATTATAGCATAATTATTGTCTTGTGACTTTTAAGAGATGTAGTAAAAAATGGAACTCTTCTCAATATTTCAATAGCATATATTTGTAAACCCAATGATGCCACTGACTTAGAACAGTGGTCATGAGTATATCAAGGTTTTAATTTGAGTGACTTTCATACATTTTGGTGCTAAAAGCACGAAGAGCTCCCAAGTATAAAACGTCATATATATGTATACGTCATTTCATATACCCGTAGGTAACTAATGTATTATATTTATTTCTCTTTATTTAAATTCTATACTTGTTTTACTTGATATATGTATTTTTTTTTAAACAAGTATTATATTGTTAAAATCCAATGTTAAGATAGATAGTATTGGGTGTTGTTGGATGAATGTTGTATCAGATAAAATAAATGTCAGTAAAATGACGACATGTTTTTCATTCAAGTATTAAAACAGCAACAATTGATAGTAGTATAACTAAAAGTATATTTAAGTCTACACACATTGATTTACAATAAATCATTGAACCATATAAGAGTTAACAAATTACAAAACATATCCGGTAGTACAATTGAATGTACAATTTACATATTACACATAAACAATACATTTTTGACAAAGTATGTAAGATGAAGTGAAACATATTTTTGAAAATTCAATCAATATTTTATATTTACCTTGTTGAAGCCAGAGAAAATAAGATGTCTTAGTTATTCACAATAGTTTATCATACAGAAACCGAATGATTTCTTGCCACTCTTTAGGTGTTGCATGAGCCGGAAAAAGGTTTAGTTTAACAATAATCCCGCTGCCTCCGCCATTTTACTGACCTTAGCGACCTGAGCAAAGGCACATCACATCACTCAATCGGAATCCATAGTTAATAAGATAAGTCATACTCATTTGCACAAGTCCCTTCCACTTTCAATCTGGAAAGCTCAAACTTATAGAGTGCCAAGCGTATTCTGCTTGGGCGATCCATCGTCCAAGATGGACGTCGATGGGTCGTCGTTGGTCACCCAAGATGTGCACTAAACCGTCAATGCCATCAATATAGCAATGTATAGATCAGCAAATATACATACTTATTCTCTACCAAGATAAGGTAAACAACTACACTGTTTTTTTCAATCATCAAAAAAATTATCCATTTAATTTAAAATCAATTATCCAATCAGAAAACGAGCTAAAAACATTTAAGCCTCCCTAATTAATATAATCAGTCTTTCCAACAGCAATTGAAAAATATATTCTTTTAATATTACTTTTTGAAACTCATGTCATAACATTTTATTACTTTCAAGACACAGCCAATGAAAAAGGAGATATAAATAGAACTTGAAACTAAACTCCAAATATGCTTTCCAATTCAGTTTCCATTTTTTCATCATCAGAGTTCATTTTCCTTTTATCATCATTCATCTCCACATCAGCTATTGCAGTCGGATCATTACCGCCATTGTTCACTTCATCAACGTCATTGTACATTTCAACAAACTCTGTTTTCACTTCACTAATGTCAAATTTCACTTCACTCTGAACTATGTTATCAGCTATTTTCAGATCTTCCTCTTTATTTACAGCTGCATCATTTTTAGAAGTCTCTTCCATTACCTCATTAGCGACTTCACTACTTTTAACGTCACTTTTGACCGTTTTCACTTCACCAATTTCAAAAGTCACTTTTATCTCATTGCTTTTGCCTTCATTGTTGACTGAATGATGAATTTCTTTGTGGATGTTCATGTAATAATCATCACTGAATTGTTCATCGCACAAATTACACTTGAGCATTGGTTTCTTTGTGTCATCTTCATCATCCATCAGTGGAGACTCTACTTGTGGCCTGAAAATACAAATATAGAACATTTTACTCATCAAAATTTCTAGTTATAGACAGCTCTTGTCTTGTCTTGATCTTGACAAAAAAAAAAGTGTTATGTCAATAATGGCAAAAAAAAATCTTCAATATATAAAATAAACACTCGAAACTGGTTCTACAAATTTCCTCGACTTTTTTGATATTTTTTTAATTATCTGTAAAAAAACTTCAATGAAAACAAACACACCATAAATAAAAAATACACCCTATCCAAAGGTACCTAGTGACATATAAAACATGCATACCTGATAACATCTTCAAGCGTTTTAAGTTTAGGTAGTTCCTTGGTGTTGATGACCTTGCACCTCTTCCTATGCTTAGAGAGTTGTTCAAACGTGTCAAACTTGCAGTTACAACCGTAGCAGACGGCCTTGTTGTGACAGGTTTCGTGCACCATCAGGTCCGTCGACGTTGTGAAACCTACCAAAGATAGCGAGAAATACTAGGATACTGTAATTTTGATATTTTAAAAAAATCTCATCATTTGAGTCCGAGGTCAGATGGCTTAGCTGAATTTGTTTAAATGAGTAAGAATAACGTCACATATAAGAGTATCGAAATAAATAATCACGTTCAGTTTCAACATATTAGTTGTAATATGTTTAAAGGTAAATTATATTCTTATTTTCACTTACTTCGCCTGCACGTTGCGCACGTATATTTGCCGTCGTTTCGTTTTTTAACAGGTGACACGGAATCATCAGTTTTTCTCTTGACACTCTTATACGAATGTTGAGATATCACGTGCGCCTGGAAAATGAAAAGAAACGTATATCCGTCAGTCTTAATATAGTAGCAACATATGCAGTACATAATCACAAAATTATAAATAGATTCTTTTCGATAATTTCATAAAAGAAACAAGAGCAAACCAAAAATGTTGAAAAAATCACGTTTCTTGTATAGGAGCCCCCTTAAAATTTATTTATGTCTATTGTATTTGTTGTAGCGGCAACAGAAACAGACATTGTCTGAAAATTTCAAGATTCTAACTGCTATTTTCTTGAGATACAGCCCGCTGCCAGACGGACGAACGGAAACCGAAGTTTTAGTAATAGGGTCCCGCCGTTTTTTACCCTTTTATTTATTAATATATTCATTTATATACGAAAAAAGTTATCTAACCTTCAATCCGGACATGCTTTTAAACGCCTTTGTGCATAGCAGGCAGTCTAGTGGTAGATCTACAGTTGTCTGATCTGAATTCTCCTCTTCACTGATTGGTTCTTCTTTCACACTTGGATCCAGGAACTGTCAATGTAAAGTTAAACGTCAAAACTGATATACATGATCAGATGTGATTGCAATTGAACTGGAATTTATGCAACTATGTTAATAGGAATAGTGTCAATGACATGATAATAGACAATATTGAGAGATTTAGATTTGTTCACATGTATGTATGTTGATAAGTTGGAAGAATTAAAACCCTAGTACTGGTGCAGCATTCCCCAGCCCGCATTACTTCTAGAATAGTTGATTTCCATTCTAGGGAACAGAAACACCCAAATAGTATTGAAATAGCTACTACTTGAGAAATGTTAAGAAACTACTGGTTAATTTAATTTTATTTATTTATTTAATAAATCCACAGGACACACATCAGACACAGAAAATAACTTATAATTAAAAGCCTAAGGTACCTACATATGTGTGTCCCAATTAAGAACTTATACAGCATTTACAAAATACATAATTAATTTACAGCTACATAATTGAATTAAATTTTGTATATAAATTAAACGAAATAAATTGAGACAATAATATTAAAGAAAAGAAATATATCACAATTATAGGAAAACAAACAAAATTTAAATCTAATTGGCATTCATAGTTTTCCCAGCAGTTTGCACTTGAACATATTAAAGTGGTCACCGAAAATATCTATGTTATTTGATTTTGGCAGTGAGTTGTACTGTTTACATATTCTTGAATATGGAGAGTTGTGACCAAGGTTAATGTTGCAGATCAAGTGTTTAATTTATTTTACGGATAGTACATGAGTTAGAAATAAAACAATAATGTAATAGTCATAGACATAGGTCTCCGCTACGATCCGATTAGAGGAGCCCTTCTATAGTACCAATAACTCTATCAATGCAGTAACATATTCTTGACATTTCATTTTAGTGTGTATTGATAGTTAGCATAGATGCTTGTGAGAGTAAAGAGTTATGCTATCAACATTTAAAGTTAGTACCCTCGAACAGATGTTAGCTCACATAAAAAAAAAAACAATATTTTACCTCTTCATCATAGTAGAGACTTCCATTAGTTTTCTCGGCAGGTATCACAGACGCGGCTTCTTCGGTTCTCAGAGAGTAAGTACCTTTAATAAACAAAATTCCCTTCAAATACAGTAATTTCAAATATGTTGTATATTTACTTAGTCTTATCTTCTATTTTGAATACTATAAATAATCGATTCAGTGTATGATTTAAATGTCTGTTCTTTATCTTGTGAAGAAACGATCGCAAAGACAACAATTTCTTTCTACTCAATAATTTTAATATCAAATTTTAAAGTACTATTTTTAACTAGTATAGAATAGCTAAGTACCCATATACTTGTAGCTCGCTTGAGCAAAGCCATGGCGTCTCAAATTTGAAAGTAAAAACAAGCAGTCAATAATAATTATTTATTTATTTTGATCGTATTTGTTAAGTATTCACAAAACTATTATTATCATCACAAAACTCCATTTTTTTAAACTTATAAACTAATGTAACTTACATCCTTTTGAAAGAGGAATTATGAAATCACATTAAAATATAATGTACCAAGTAGTGTGTTATCATCAAACTATAATTATGCTTTAGGCAAATCTTTCAATATGTTAATTTCTTAAAGGAACCTTAATACCAACATTTATGTTTATAAAAATCAATTGTTTCTAAATTTTGAGATAAAGTACAATTTTAATAAAATTAATGCGATGCAATAATGCAAAAAAAATTATATGAGGCTTACAAATTGATGTTGAAACATAAATCGGACATCTTTACAGGTGGTGAATCTACGTGCAAGATGGTCTGGGTTGGTACCACCCTCCCGTCTATTTACAACGTTAAGCAGTTCGCTCTATTTCGTTGAGAAGAATTGAAGAGTTACCGACACGAGACCTCTACATGGGTATCGCATTGACGGTGCTCTTGGCTTACCCGATATCAAGGGCATCGTCGTGTCAATTCCAACGGTCTGGTTGTTTGCCCATGATGTTGCATAGAAAGACATCGCACAGTGGTATATCGCCTGAACATAGGTGGTTAGAAGCATGAACGCTCAATAACATACATACATACATACTATATCAGACTTGTTTTTGTGATTTTTCTTGAAACAGTTAAGTAAAATGTGTTCGAGTAAACTTTGCATTTCAACTGCGTCTAACATGTCTTAACTTAAAATACTTGTATCTATATTCGGATTTCAATACACCTTTAAAGCAAGGGAAAATATTACGCGATGTCTTACTATTAACCAACTGCTGGATCAACAAATATTGGCGCTCCGTCAATTTTGCCTCGACCAATAAAGACAAAACGTCAGTCGCACTTATATTAGCTGAAAACTCAATAGGTGGCGTACCGTCGATATCCGGCAGAGCACTCGTGTCAGAATTGTCTTCAACATTTCTAGATAAATCAATACATTCAATCTTGTTTAACCAGTCAGAATTTCTAATCAAAACGCACTTCTTATTCCGATATTGTTTGTTCCAAAAATAATCTACTCTTTTGCATAAATCAATTACACGTTTCTCAAAAACTCTAATATCTACATTTTTTAAATTTTCTAAATACGATACAAATGTTCTTAATACATGATTTTTTTTATCCACAGCTCTTCCCCTTATTGATGACCAAACATTAAATAAATGCATCCTTGTAAAGGAACATGTCACATTTGTACCTGAAACTTAACATAGAAACCAATTAAAACAGTAGCTTCATGGTATTTTTATAACGGCCGCATTTAAAACTTCACATAGCAAGTACAATATCAACCTTTGTGCTATACAATTTCGTCTGTGGTAACTTGAGAACGGTACAGAGTTTGGGCAGAGCTTGACCCAAAGCCGATCGAACAGTTACGATTTGTTATCCGAAATTTTATATATCATCTAAGCAACTTGCAAATTTGCGAGTCAAAGCTGCTAGATCCACAATATAATTCGATCATGTTTTTGTCGAAAATAATAGCGCTAACGGTCTTGCATTTCAAATTTTGACTCAGTATAACGAAATGGGTGTGGGAGGGAGTCTATAGTCAAACGCAAGATCACAAATATACACAAGTTATAGCAGAACAAACTGTACTTTTACAAGGCATTCACTTCCGAACTCAAAAAGTCAATCACAATGAAAAATACACACACTACTTATTATGTTTTTGGATGGAACTTTTATTGTAAATGTGTAAAAAAGGTTTTACAACTACAACTTTTTGGCGTTTAGGACCTATAATCCACTAAAGAAATCTGATGTGAACCACTGTGCATCGCATTTCTTTAGTGGAACTAAAATCATAATGAAATGTCTAGTTCATGTTTTTGTCCTTTGTCTATGTCTGATATAATTTGAATATATGTAATTGAAAAGTTCGCTGAAGTAAAAGTGTTCTTCGTATTTTCTTTCAATCAGTCTCCACAGGTTGGCACTTCATTGCACCATAGATTTCAGCCCACTTTACATCTTAATTTTACTACCTTTTAAATCCACAGTGTCAAGCCAGAATACTTGTTCTGAGCTTAGCGTTTTGCTGGGAGGCAATGAGCGGTCGTGAGAGCATTTGTTGATGGTCTACTGACTCTCCATTCTTTAGCATGCGTCGGTCACAAACGCTGATTTTTTCACAGCTTTATGTTCAACTCTTTATGTAATTTGAGTAAAAGCTGCATACACTACAGGTACAATTATTTCACTAAACTTAGATTTTATTTAATACCCATTTATATTTTCACTGTCACTCACATTTAACTTCAGAACACCATCATTTACCGAGGGAAACTCAAGGTGACAAATATGTAAAGATTAGACTTTAGTCTTAAAACAAGTTAGTGTCTCCCTATTACCACTAGCAACCACTGTATTTTTTGTTTGTATGAGTCTTTGCAAAGCGCCTCAACTAGATAGATGAGGAAATAAAATTGCTAAAATAATTGTTATCGGACAGGTAAAAAAATCAAAATTATGGTAGATGAGATGACTTATCAAAAAGGTTGATGCATTCCATGATTTTTTTTAGAAAAACTTTTAAAATGATCTGGATACACAAACTATAATAGATACCAAAAGCATCCTTTACATAAAAATATTGTTATTTTTAATGACCTTAGTGGTAATCAGCCAACTGCTATGCTGGAATTCAAATCACGGACCAGAAATTTGTGATTCTTTAATCTTATTGTAGGGTTGAATTAATGTGTGTTGTGACATGTTTATTATTTATATTATACATCTTCAGAAAGTTAAAAATTTACATTTATTGCTTACCATTGACAACAATGTTAGGCTGCTCCTGTATTTCTTCTGGTTCAATCTTGATATCCAATGTAGGAGCCACAAATTCCTCAGTTGAAAAACCACCACCATCATCAAACTCATTGTCTGATATCATTTCCTCCTTTATTTCTATTTCCATATTATCAAGTTCAGGATTAACACTTTTCTCTACACTTATTGGTTTAGGCCAGGCTTTGTCGCTACTTTCTATACTATTATCTGTTTGTTGATGTTCATTTTTGACCCTATTCCTTAAAAGGCTATCTGAGTGTCTCACTTGATATATAAACTGACAGCATAATTGCAATTTGAATACACATGGGTTGCAAAGGTGTTTAGGATATGGATCATCTTTTGAAACCTGGAAATAAATATTAATTTTGTTGCTTTTACAATACAATGCTTTGCTTGCAGACTGTATTCTGTTAAATAAGTATGAAACAATAAAAATATAATTAAACTATTCTTATTTACATTTTTTTAAACATAGCAAAATAAATGTGTGTATAATTTTGACTTACAGAGACATGGGTAAGAGTTTGTAGGTCCTCAACTATGGTGCCACTCAAGCATTCCTTCGGTTCTTGCCAGTTAGAGAATAAGGCAATAGCATTCTTATCATCTAATTTCTCCAGACAAGTACGGCACTCTGTTATGTTGCTCTGAAAATATTTTTCATAATTTAGTACATATATATGAAATTGAATTTGAATTGGTATCTTAAATAATATCAAGAAAATATTGTTGGCACATATCCTGGCTCTGAAATCTATGCGACTGGTTCACAGTTAACTATTAAGCAGTCTAGAAGATCAAGACCATCATGATGACAGCAAACCTGAGATGGAGACACAACTTAAAGATGTTTACATACATGTCCAATAATATACATCCTTCTACAATGTCAGAATACATCATAATACAATAAAACTCACCATTTTGAAGATAGATGGTACAGCATTTGCCCTTAAAGTTTGACGGTTACCAAGAATAGAGATATCACTTGGTAAGAAATGGGTGCTGCAAACAACTGAGTGTCTTGTTACATAGGAAGGGAGCACTTGCTTCCATCTCTTTGCAATCACCTCGCTTTTAGGGATCCTGCAATGACAAATCTATGGAAATTAGATCATAGGTCCAAATCCTAGTTTACACCCAGCTGGTGGTGAAAAGTAACACACACAAAAGTAAGTTAAAAGTATTATAAAAAGTTTGCCAGTCACTGAATGTTGGTTAGGGATACAGACTCTCTTTTGTTTTAGTTGTAAAGCCTTAAAAATGAGAAATTAAGTACCACCTTAATTAAGGTCGCCAGCCACTAGAGCTGCAAAACATCTTGCTCTACCCTTTGTAAATGTTTGAAACATTGAATCCAACATTACAGTAAGGTTACAGCCTCATAATTTTGACTAAGAATCAAAAACTTTAAGTTTACAAACCCTCAAAAAATATCATCTATTTAAAATACAGTCCAGTACCTTTATAATCGTAGTTAAATTTGTCTTTTACTTTGAAATAAGATGTTTTGAGTCTTAGGCATTTTTTTCACTTTCACCTTTGCTCAATAAAACATCACTTCGTACCTTAAATTTGTTTCTATTTAATACGATTCCGGTATAAAATATGTAAACATGAACACTTTTCAGCTGTATTTCAAAGATTTATTCAAATGAATTATTGAATTTAAGCAATTAATCGGTCAGTCGCTCAAGCAGACGGACGATATTTTCGTTTGGTTATTCGACAGATTAGGATTGATTGAGCGTTTGTAACTGTGTTATTGACAGTTGATTGATTGATAATTGACAGCAGAGCATGTTTTTTTCTGTTTTTCCTTCTTAAAAAGCTTATTAACGTAAGGACTGAAAATAACCTTCGGTACAATAGTACATTTAAGTACAAACAAAATTACGCTGTATATTACCATATATCCACATGGCCCGCTTTAAGAGCTATGAAAATAAACTAGGCTAATTGAAAATACTGCTTGCTTAAAATAGATAGTATCGTCAATCCATTAAAAAAAGATGTGGATTTGTTATGTTTAAAGTTGATTTAATTTCCACAATAAATCATAGAATCATCTCGATAGTATTGATAGTGCACCTTGCACTTTGATTGTCAATCAAATTAATTACAAACATTTTTGGGTATCGTGTGCATTAAAGCATAGACATCAAAAAGAAGTATTTTTGACTGTTGGGACAAATTATGTTTGTTAATAATTTCTATAAATCGACTCGGTTTTCTCACTTTATTAAAATAAATCAACAAAAGAAATCTTACCTATGGAATGACAGTCCGCTTCCAGCATACGGTTCATTATTACAGCCTTCAACGCAGCACTTCACCATAACAAAAATGAATAACCTATGAAGCCTAGGGATGAAGTTAATTTCCAAAAACTTTTTTTCAAATTTGCGTAATATTTAGAATAAATCTCAGTATTATTTATCCATGCACAATTTGTAGTAGAACCTTGATTATACGAAAACCCGAACAAGAATAAACCATAGAGTTTTTCCATATTTCTGAACTGTTCTCCTTAGTGCGTTGGTCCGAAACATGCGGTGAGTTTTTTAATTTTAACTAAATCATAATTTTTATACAAATAACTTTTGAAATTTCATCATTTTAAATAATAAATCCTATTTGTCCAAGTTTGCGAAAACCTAAAATTTTGTTTCATAGAACATCGGTCCGACGATTGATTTTTTTGTGTCAATGTGAATAGCGTCACTGACATTGACATTCACATTACAGGTTGTTTTGGATTTTGGAGAGCAGGTCCACGTGAGAATTATTTTCTAATAAAAGTACATTTAGGTTTTACAATGGATGAAAATACACCAACAGTTAGTTTGGTGTCATGTATGCATTTTGTAAGACGAGGTGTCGCTAAAGCTGTACCGGAAAAAGTATGTTAAGTAATTAACACGTCAAAAACTTTAAAGTAATTATTTAAGTTAAGCATTATATCTTAACTTACAGATTGAATTAACAGAAAAAGAACTTGAGAATATCATCAAACAAACAGCAGAAGATTTACGGTAAGTTATACGGTAAATTATAATCCGAAATTTAATAAGGTAAGGATACAATTATTACTATACATTTCTCAGACACTTTGTGAAACTGTAGTACTTACATTTTCCCTTTTTGTTAAATTATTTTACAATTATAGGTTATTCAATCCTTCTTAAAAAAATTAAAGGATACAGTAAATTAGTAGCATATAAATGTCTCTTGTAGAATAGTAGAACAAGGTGAAGATCAGAGTGATGATGATGAAGAGTCCAGCTCGAATGCGGTGAGGGAGCCACCAGCAGACCCAAACGATGAGTTCAACTTTGAAAAATATGATGAAGAAGACCAGAGTTTGTACACACCTAAATGTTAAATAAGTGGAATTATGACCACATGCACTATTTATTGAAATATAACATACATTTTATCTTTGCAGGCAACCCTATTGGTATAGGATCTGTGGCAACACTTCCTAACTTAGGTGATTTAGGAGATAATGTCCAAATTAGAGTAAGTAGACTTTCATACCTAAATTAGACATAATATGAAGAATGAATAGTAAATTGATTTCTTTACTTTAAAAAATAAATTAAATTAAAGGCAAAAATTATGCATATTATATACTGATCTATATTAATCATATCAGCAGTTTGACTTGCCTTAGAAGGCAAGGTATATATAGATGGAAATTTTTTGATTGTAGACAGAAGGTCCAGACAGTGATGAAGAGGATGACATCATCAAGCCAGAAGACAACCTTCTTCTTGTGGGTCATGTTGAGAGTGACGCTAGCGTCCTTGAAGTTTACAGTGAGTATCAAATTAGTAATGAATAATTAAAGAATGTTGCTCTCATCAAGGGTATGGTAGAGTTGATTGAAATGTATGTGCAAAAAGCAGTGGTTAGGCAGTGTTTCTATACCCTCCTGAAGATGCTTAAGCTTTTGAAAGGGCTTGACCTAAGTAACATTAGCTATTTAATGTTGTGTTTTAACAAAGAAAGACAAGTACAAGTCTAAAGAGCTTAACAGCTTTTGGGTTGACACCCCCCCACTAGGTCCACTAGTGACATACAGTTGAGAGCTCAAGCCATTTGGACTTATTAGACATAGTTTTATTCTTATCACTCACTATTAAAGGTTTAACTATATGATAAGTGTCAAGCTTCATGTACTATATATACCTTCACTACGTACTTTCTCATTCTTCATATAAAATTCTAAAAAAAATGTTTCTCTATTTAGTATTCAATAAAGAAGAAGGCTCGTTCTACGTTCACCATGACATCATCCTACCTTGGTTCCCGTTGTGCATAGAATGGCTCAGTCATGATCCGTCTGATCCTCAACCAGGTATCGATCTTGATTTTATTTATAGCATTATATGTAACATTTTTTCTTCTACAGCACTGAAACAAGATATTGGATAGAGCTGTAATAAACTAGCAAAGTAAACAAATTATAAAAACTCCTTTAGAACTTGAAGCTTTGTATTTTTCATGTGGTTTCTATAAGTTATATTTTTTAAAGTTTTGCCACAAATATTACTGTTGTAAGATTTAAGTTGGTATTAAATTTATCCCCTGTTAGTGGCATGCCGAGGCGTTTTTGACGGTCAGTCGTCTCCTAATTGTCTCCCCTTTAGGATTTGGTCTCTGGGCCATTTCAAGTGCTGTCTTTGTTTGCTGGGAGGGAATTCTAAAAGTGGTGTCTTTCTACCTCCTATTTCTTCTGCTTAAGTTCGTTGCGGGTCCGAAGAAGGCCGGTAGGTTGTCTGAGCACAGCTGTATTTTTCATTGATTATTCGATCAAAGGACCCCACTGTTGATCCTGGTCAACTGGAGTTGCAGTGGTGGGTGTACCCCGAAAGTTATATTTTATGTTTGTTGCTATTGTTATGCTACACTCTCGTTACTACAAGCAAAAGACATTTCAATGCTATTTTTCATAATAATAGTTATTTTATTTATTTAAATCTACAAATAATCATTTAAATATTATTAAGAATTGGTTTTCGTCTAGGTAATCTATGCGCGCTCGGCGGTATGGACCCCGTGATTCAAGTGTGGGATCTAGACATTGAGAACTGCTTAGAGCCAGCCTTCAAACTCGGCAAGAAGCCGAATAAGAAGAAAAAAACGAAACGAATCGGCCACAAAGATGCAGTTTTAGATCTCTCATGGAACAGGAACTGTACGTAAGTATCTGTGAAGTTATTTGAATTGATGTTTTGATTTTTTGTGAACATGTGCTCAGTCCAGGTCAGTTGTATGTATTTCCCTATCTTATTTTCTTTTTAAATGGCTTAACTGATTTTGATAAATTTAAGGTTCGTATAGATTGAGCCAGTTTAACAAGGTATATTAAATTTATAAAATATCAAAATGGCGGATTTTAGGTGCCAAAATTTAAAATTCTATGATAAATTTTTATTAATACTTGTTTTTCCTTTTCTTTATTTCAGCAGTCTGGTTTTTTGTTTTATAATAATGTTTATTGTGTACATCTAATATAAAAATATTTCGTAGGCATGTATTAGCAAGTGGGTCAGCAGATAACACAGTACTATTGTGGGATCTAGACCAAGGAACGCCACATACTAAGCTAAATTACTTTGAAGACAAAGTGAGTATTCGCGACACGATTCTACTCAATATATTTAGTAGTGAAAATTATTTTCTATGCAGAGCTTATTTTTCAAATAAATTTACTCAGGTTCATGCACACAAACTCTTGAGATTATGATTCAGACTAATTGTCATCTACATAAAAGTAGAAATATTTTATATTAAAGTTATTCTACACTACACCGATGTTTCTATATATTAACATTGGGTTAACTATGTTAGACTGAAACTTATTTATTCTTATTACATTTCACCTGTCGTTTCATCAAACGTCATTTAAACTTGACTTTGAGCAAAATATATTAGTGTTAAGGTTAATTAGAGCTAAAGCCATGTGGAATGGTTGGTTTGCACGGCCAGGTGCAGTCGGTGTCGTTCCACCCGCGCGAGGCGGCGACGCTGGCGGCGGGCGCGGGCGACGGGCGCGCTCGCGTGGCGGACTGCCGCAGCAGCGCCGCGCACCGCGCCTGGAGCCTGCCCGGCGAGCTGGAGCGCGTGCTGTGGGACACGCAGAACCCATACTGCTTTGCGGTCACTCTGGCTTTTTTATTCCATTCCTATTATACTAGCTCGCTAGTTACACACACATGGTTCAGTAGTTACAGGGTATAGCGCGAAAAAAAACCGATTTGAAAGCACTTATTTTATTCTATTATATGTAACATTTAAAACTTGCTTTCCTTGATTCTTTGATTGAAGGCTGTTGATCCAAATGAAAAAAGTAAAATAAGTCATAATAAAGTGGATGATCAAATTTTTGGATTTTAGGGAACTAGTCAAAATCACATAACATATTTGAAAGTTAACTTAATTATGACTTAACTACAGGTTCCTGCTTGCTACGGAACACTCTAGAAAGAGACTACAGTAGGTGAACAGGGAGTTAGAGAGCAAAAATTATGTCAAATAAAATTCTAGACTCTTCTGTTAATATGAAGAAATATACTTTAGATGATTGTGGTGATATCTGTAGATGTAATGATGATTATCTGTACAGAAGTAAGTCCTGTCACGATAATATTGATTTTTCTTTACAGATGAGTAACAACCAAGGCCAAGTCGGCTATGTAGACTGCAGGCAGGAGACGCCGCTATGGACGGTGCAAGCCCACGAGAAGGAGGTCACCGGTTTGATCCTCAGCGAGACAGTCCCCGGGTTGCTTATCACAGTCGGCACTGATGGGAAACTCAAGACCTGGGACACGCAAAGGTATTTGATTTGCTTATAACGCTAACGATGGAAAGAAAGTAATTTCAAATTGTTTTAAATGAGATAGCAACTATGTCTTGCTTTAGGCCTAAACTGCCTAACAGCTACCAAATTTACCAAGGTTAGTTTGTCTCAAATATACTACTTAAAATAAATGATTATATACTACTCAAAACAAAATAAGGGCCCCGAGGTATTTTTTCATTTTGGTGTAAATTTTTAAACATTTACATATTGAAAGTAGTAAAATATTGAGTATTCAAACTCTTTGATACCTAAACTTTTTAATATTGTAGTATTCATCTAATAAAAAAAACTGGCAACAATTTTAAATAAAGTTTGATTTAAAATTATTTTTGAAAATTTTGATTCCATTTTCTTTGTCGTTTTGCTTTCCTTAGCTTCTTGGTTTATTAGAAATTATCAGAGTTCATTGATATCTCGAGTCAGAAACATCTTTTGCAATATGCCACAAGCACGCAGGCGTCATATGGACTCGCTGACAGCAACCAGAGCCGTTACAATGATTGAAGAAGGTCATTCCCAGCGATCTGTGGGTTTGCAATTGGGATTTTCTCGAAGAGCTATTCAAAATCTATGGAATCGTTTCCAAGAGACCGGCAGTATTAGAAGAAGACCTGGTTCGGGCAGAGTCCGCATTACAACAGCTCAAGAGGATCGTTACATTCGATTAAGTGCGCGCCAAGATCGCACAACGACGGCCCGCAAGCTGCAAAATCGTTTACGGCTCACAACGGGTACTCGTGTCAGTGACCAAATTATTCGTAATCGATTGCATGAAGACCAGCAGGCATCAAGAAGGCGAGTTGTCCATGTTCCATTAACCAGAAATCAACGTGCAAATCGTTTAAGATTTATCCATCAACATTTGGACTGGGACATAAACCAATGGGGCATGGTGCTCTTCACAAACGAATTCAAAGTTAAATTTTTTAACGACGATCGGCGTATTAGAGTATGGAGAAGACGCGGCGAGAGATTTTCAGAAGCCTGCATCCATGAAGTCGATCATTTTGGTGGTCCAAATGTAATGATTTGGGGCGGGATAAGCTTACACGACAAAACTGAGCTCGCTATTTTAAATGAGGGTACTGTTACTACTCAGCGGTATATTGAGGAAGTTGTTAGACCACATGTGATCCCATTTGCCCAGCGGGCGGGTCCTGGATTCATCTTGATGCAGGACAATGCTCGTGCACACACGGCTCAAGCGACTTGGTTTGTACTGGAAGCTTCTCAAATTCAAGTCTTGCCGTGGCCGGCGAACAGTCCAGACTTAAATCCAATAGAGCACATGTGGGATCAGTTGAAACGAAGAGTTAGAGACGGTGATCAGGAAATCCACAACCAACAGCAACTCATCAACGCTGTTAAAAGGGCCTGGGAAAAGATTCCAATGGAAAATGTCAGGCATTTGATTGAGAGCATGCACTCCAGGCTTCAGGAGTGCGTAGCGAAACGAGGAGGGCATACTCGTTACTAAAAGATGAGCATGGAGTATTTTCTTTTGTTTTCAGTAACTTTACATTGTTTTTATTTTTAACCTTAAATGTGATTTTTTCTTTTAAAAGCAAATAAACTTTTAAATCATTATTATTGGAATAAGTTTATTGGTCTACACGGTAAAAACAACATTAGTTTTCGTTATGGAGACAAAAAAATATCTATTGGTTTTATTATTTTCATGGTACAGACAAAATACCTCGTGGCCCTTATTTTGTTTTGAGTAGTATAGATGATTCCAGTCAATAAATGAATGTGGATGGATTGGTGACAAGCACAAAGTCAGAATATTATTTGTCAGTTGAAGACTGATTTTCACTAAAATTTTTGGTAAAGTTCCCCGGCCGTCCAAGTGAGCGAGCAGTCAGTCCGCGTGGGCCAGAGCCTGTGCTCGGCGTCGTGCCCGGACGCCGCCTACACCGTCGCACTCGGCGGCGACAACAAGGAGTGCTGCATACAGGTCGTAGACCTCACCAACAGCGAACAAGGTAACCCTTTCAACTTATATGTACTAATGTTTTGCTGCAATCTGTGAACTTGCGATCCCCCATATTTTCGTACTTAAATCATTTTTGCCTTTAGCCTACCGAATTTCATGACGATCCGAGTAGATTCCAGTAGATTCTGAAAACTTCGCTGGCTCGTTCAACTACTTACAATTATAATAATCTCAAACAAAAACGCAGCACCAAAATAGCGCCATGTGTATTTTATGTCATAACTACAATAGACTCTCTACATGTCGAGCTTCAAGGGAGAGGGCAAAAATTCGCGAACGTTTCCGAATTTGAAAATATTTTCCCACGTTTTTATATTTATATTTATTGTCAGAGTCTTCACGTTTAAGTTTGCCTTAATCCGAATTACCATTTTTTTGTGTCTTAATGCCATTTTTTTTTTTAGTAATGAATCGATTCGGGTCACGACAACAAGTAGAAATAAGACCAGCGGAAGCTATGGAGTCATAGATAAATATATTTACATGTTTATAAACTAGTTAAATAAATATTCAAAAACCAGAATTTGTTTTATTTAAAAATAAATAATTTCACAGAGTGTAAAGTTTAAGCTGACATGGGTTTTGAGTATAAATAAATCACTTGAGGTAAAATGACGCCATTTCTTCATTAGATAAAAAATATCTTCATAATTTCGCAGGAGTGTCGCTGAAAAAAAAGATTTTACGACGTTATTTTTCTATGATTAATCATGAACCAATATATATATATATTCAGATGGCAATTATATCGTCAGCGATGCATTTTCTTCAAAAATTAAAAAACTTTGAATTGAGGTTTTGTTTTCTGATAAAAAAAGAGTATACTAATAGCAATGCTGGCCTTAACGATATATTGGAAATTTCTTCCACCACCATAGCAAAAGCGCTTTAACAGCCATGCGAGTTTTTAATATGTGGTTTAAAGATCAAATTCGAACGTTTTTTTTTGTGACGTCATTAAATATTATGTATCTGCCTATAGTTTCTCGTATTGACGATGTACTTTAATCAAAGACTTAGAATGCCTTAAAAGATTACTTTATAGAAAACCAAAACCAATTAAGATCTAATCTAAAAAAAAAACTAATTTGGAGGGACAGGTGACTACAAAAATATGAAACAACCATTCTAATAACAGAAATAATCAATATTTATTCATAACATTTCTTACAATATTTCTATCAAACCATGTTTGTAAACTATTGAAAAACAAAAGCGACTAAATGCTTATACAATGTTAAATTATTAATATTAAACATTAAGTTAGTCATTCATTTGGGTTTTTTAATTATTGCTTTGAAAGGCTTTAATACTGGGACTGATTGATTTTAACATATACTGAATATTTATTTAAATATTTAACTATAAACTAATGCATTTTTTTTAAATTTTAGTATCAGTTTATAAAGCGTGATACACATACAGACGACCCGGATGGACATTTTAAAATTGCACTACCATAATTTTTTGTTCATCTCATCAATAACTTCTAATAAAAAAAATTTATCATTTAAACATCTACAACATTTGAATATAAATTAATACAATAAAATATTTATTAACAGTTTTGAAATATAATAGGGATTTGAACACGTTTCTTCGATTCGGCAGTGCGTACACGTATTCGCACGTATACATTCAAACATATTTAAAAATAATTTTATTAGAAATATGATTTTTTACGTTGAAAAAACAAATATTCACAGCCGATTAACAACGCTAAAAAGAAAAAATACAAAACCATACATTGTTTAATTTCTAATATTGCTCTAAAAATGCGCATGCTTGTTAATATAGAAACACTAAATATTTGATCTGAGATATATATTATTTGAGCCCAATAATAACATTTTTAAAATAACGACATACAGATCTAACAAGAATATATTTCTTCCTTAACGTTTATTTGCTATAAAGATTTCTACGGTTTCGATGCTGACAGGGCGTTATCAATATAACCTCACTACTGTATGTAGAATCAGATTTTTTTGTTAATAATTAAGGCTGTTTTCTTTCTCGGTCATTCGAAAACTTAAAAGCAAAAATCTCAGTTAAAATTTTCTTAAGCTAGATTACTCAATGAAAATATTAAGAAATAAATGTCATCAGACTAAAGTAATATTCTTACCTTTATATTAGATAAATCTGACGGATCTATCATAACCTCTGAGGTAATTAATCAAATTTAGTTGTTACATTGACCTGCTTTGTGCTTCGTTTTAATTGAGGTAATTTCAACTGAGGTAAAGAAACAAATGCTTTTCCAAATGTCAGTTTTACAACTTTTATGCCCGATTATTTCTTTTTTTTATTCAAAATTTATATTAAGTATCAATGGATCGAAATATTGTATCTTAGTACCAAATATGTAAAATACAGCTAGTGACATTGACAAGTTTCACACTGACAGACGAACTAACATCTATATAGAATTTCCCGATGTTGTGCGAGTACCCGTCACCCAACCGTAAGCGGGGAAGCACCCAAACATCCACCTGTAGATCATCTAATTATGGATTTGCTTTAAGCGATTTTTTTTGGCGAATGTCTGACCTATATAGACTGTCAATCGCATCAATATCATTGTAGAGTAGTATTTTTTATGAAAATATGGCTTTTTACTATAGTCAATATATTAAGTATATCATTCAAAATTACGCTGAGACTGATTGAATCCATAATTTGTTTTTCTTCGCTACATGTCATCTTTGAACTTTTGAAGTTAGTAAAAAAAAATCACTTTGACATATCCATACTTAGACAACCCTAACCTCTTATAAACCAAACTAACTAATTAGCCGGGAACTTGGTGATGGCGTCGTGTATCGCGTTGGCAACGTGTCCAACGTTGCTTGGGTTTAGGCCGCAAATGTTGATCCTGCCTGACTTGAGGAGGTACACGTGGTGTTCCTGGACTAAGTGCTCGCATTGACGCTGCGTCAGCCCAGTGTAGGAGAACAGGCCGATCTGCTTCACTATGTGGTCCCAGTTTCCTGGAGTGCCGAGTCTGGGGAAATTGATAAAATGTAATAATGTCCAAAAATAGTAAATTCTAGAAGTTGACATGTTATTTTACACAGTAATTTACCATCATAGGCTTAAATAATTAAAATACAATTGATCATGTACCTGTATAAGGCATCAAGGTGATTTATAGATCACATATGATCCAAAAGAGTAAGTTGATGGTAAGATTTTAATGTTCAGTCAAATTACCTACATACATACATCCATTACTTTGTTGGACTACAAAACTTAGAAAAGGGATAATGCTGCATTATCACAACACTTAAACTCAAGTGTGGGATATCTAAGTAATTCACAACATACAAAAATTAAGGCTTACTTAACCAACTCCGCCCTGAGTGCCTCCCTCATTTGTATGACTCTTGAAGACATAAGCTTAATATGGTCCCTCCACTGGTCGAACAGCTGTTTATCTTGCAGGCAGGTGGCTACCACCCTGGCTCCGTGTGCTGGTGGGTTGGAGTACATTCCACGGACGATCCAGGTCAGTTGGGACTTGACTGGTGCTACGTGAGCACTGTTTGACAGTACCAATGTTAGATTACCGACGCGCTCGTCTGGAAAGAATGGTGGAAGGTGGTCACGTTGTAAGGATCGAAAGACTTAATGTTTTATCAAAATATTTGTTTTTTTAGTATGTTACTAGCGACCGGCCACGGCTTTGCACGGATATTATGTATGTATTATCTACATATAAACCTTCCACTTGAATCACTCTATCTATGTATTTAAAAAACCGCATCAAAATCCGTTGCGTAGTTTTAAAGATCTAAGCACATAGGGACTGTTTTTTACTGTATAGTGATGTGTTGCAGTAGCATTCATTCGATTGAGATAAAGCTTAGCTAATATACTGTTTGTATTGTACAAAGGTTATTGGTACAAAATAATGTATTAGGTTCATGTTGCGGTGGTTGCTAAAAACCACTACGTGCTTATCGCTAATCATTGAAATGAGGTATATAATTATTTTAAAAACTGACTGTATAATCCGAAGTTCTTTGCGTATGACTGTGCGCAGACCAGTTCGAAGCCTCGCTGCACGAAGTACCGCACCGCCCACGCGTCCTTGTCCAGGTCACCTGATGCGAAGCCTTGGTACGCGCTGTCAAAGAACGGGAACAGTTTGCGCTCCTGCAGTACAATAAAATAATAAAAATGAATATAAATTCCATTCATTAATTTGTGTCCCAACAGGGGAATAACTAGCAAGAGAAAAATAAATGCCTGTAGATGAGTACAGTATAAGTGACATTGATGAACTTTGAACAAAATTATTTTAAATACTATTTTAGATATTATTCTATAGAAATAGGTTTAACAAACAAAATGCGACAATTTTGAGTTCATTGGGAATTAATTAATAATACATTTTAATTGAGTAAAATTTATTAACTTAAATTATTAATAAGAAAAAGTGGGAAATGAAAAAAAAAAGAAATTCAGTTTTTACTGGTGATACAGCAACAACCAAATTGAGCCCACTAGCAAGGTTTGACAATTTAAATGTCCCCACAAAATTTAAAACTGTCAATAGTAGCTACTGATCTAACTCCTCCTTACCTGCATAATGTCAGCAATCTTCTCCCACTGCTCCCTGGTGGGGTCAATTCCAGTGGGGTTGTGAGCACACGCGTGCAGTATTATAACAGCATTCTCAGGGGCCGCACGCAAGTCTTCCATGAACCCATCGAAATCTATCGCCCTGGTCTTTTCGTCCCAATACCTGTAGGACCTCGGGTTGGTGAAGCCGGAGTTCAGGAACACGAGGTGGTGGTTTTCTTTAAAAATATATGTTATTAATATACATTATTTGGACAATTCATATAAATTGCTATAGTTACGTAGACTGGCGCAAAGAAAAATAAAAACTATAATTAAAAGCTATTGTTCTACCAGGTGGAATGATGTTAGTCTTTGAATAGTTGCTTTCAAAGTACCCTCTTAAATCATACAACAAATTATGGGCAGCAAAGATGACCGATTTTTGTGCGATTGACTCCGCGTGCACAAAAGGTGGAAGATGCGACACGTACTTAAAATCATCAACTGGAATCGGGCAACGTGCTCGCACACTCACACCGCTGTAATTCTATTTAAAATTGTACGAAAGTACACAGACAAATCAATTTGTTTTGAAGTTAGCGTGAGCGAGACAAGCGTTCTACTGATGAGCGTCAAAGTCAAGTCCTGCCGAAGAGCGACGAAATTAGACGGGGACCTGATTTATGTGGAGTCACCTATTTACCGCTATTTTGATTTATTCTAAAGTTGTCAGTATTGCTATGTCAGTATAAGAAAGATTTTTATTTATTTCATATTATTCTATATTACTATTATATTAGGTAGACTAAGAAGTTCATGGCGTATAGTCAGTCTTCTGCGGTGCCCTTTATGGTGTAATGATTGAATGCAAATACAGCATGTAAAAACTTACCCCATGTTGGATTAGAGTAGTAGAAAGTAGTGTATTTGAGTTGCTTAGCGAGGAATTCCGCACCAACACGCAGACCGCCTGTGCCTGACAAAGTTTGAATACCGAAGGCCTGTAACAAACATCTTTATATGTAGTGTCTATATGGTGTCGTAACCATATAAATCAAAATACAAAGACACATGTATGACGGAGCATTAAATGAGTATGACTCGACAGAATATCCTCAAGTTATTTTTAAGTTTATATAAAAAAACTGTCAGGTAATGAATTACATTGGTACGTAGCCGGTTTTGAACAACTACAAAAAAATGCAACCAAAAAATATTTACCAAAACTTGAGTTTTAACTAAACTTGTATTCATCAAGTGCAGGTTTTATACACACTCATATATTATACAAAGTAGGTACACATAAGCAATTGTATCAATAAAACAATGACCTTGTCCCCTAATAAAGAGTGAGTGTGTAACAATTAATATCATTGATGGTGATAAATTACGTCAGCTTGTTGACATCGTATATACAACTGATAACAAATACTTCCAATGCTTTCTATGTGTGTGCATTGACAATGTTTAATCAATTTATGTCCAGCTCTTATGTCTTTTTAATGCTTATTACCATTTTTTATTACTAATTATAAAACTTTTAACTTCATTTTTTCATTTGGACATTTGGAGTGGAAATGTTTGAAGGGTTTAGTTAGATCTTAAATCTCTGTATTAAAAGTTTGCTTTTATGGATATATTTAAATTAAAAAAATGTATTTACACAATACCTTAATGTCACTATTTAATTCTAAAAACTCCAGATCAAAGACTATCGATTTCGAAATTCATACTATAAATTAAACTTGACTGCCACACTTATATTAATTTTATGAGTGAATTTGTGAAAATTTCTGTTTATAATTGAGCAACATACCCGCCCAGCTGCTATTGCT
The DNA here is from genome assembly GCA_949316135.1 of Choreutis nemorana. Taxonomy (NCBI): domain Eukaryota; kingdom Metazoa; phylum Arthropoda; class Insecta; order Lepidoptera; family Choreutidae; genus Choreutis; species Choreutis nemorana. Next base: position 3,148,626 of record OX438597.1, on the reverse strand, counting down.
GGGCTGTCCTGTCCCAGTAGCATGGATACAGAAGCAGCGGAAAATTGCTCAAGCCCTAGAACAGAAAAGTAAAAGGAATCACTCATTAAAAATCACTTAAATTATGAAAATACTAGAAGTTTTGCATATCTTACTGAATATTGCGAAAGTAAAGATTTTGCAGGAAATGAGGCAAGCCTTAATAGATAGTGCCAATTGACTATTAATATGATATGCATATAAATATGAGATGTGGAAAGGTCTTTGAATCCTGATATTAAACAATGAATGATAGCCTTTAGAAGTAACATCTTTGTAAACTTCAAAATCCCTTTTTTTTTAGGATATTTTTGTTGGTTTCAATAAATAAATAAAAATGGTTTTGTCTCAAGAAATTTGTGACATGATTGATTTATAAATAAACATCAGTGTTTATTTCATTAAAGATGAATTCAAGGCCATTTGTTATCATATATTGTTTAAAAGATAAGAAACATTTTGTTACTAAAACTGAATGAAATTAAGGAAACATATTTTTGAGTTTGTTGAGAAGGTAGATAAATTTTATATTTACTTATTAATTTTGAAAAATGACGTTTTGATATACCTGACACGTAGTTTATTTAAATTTTCCGCCAACTGGCGCCCTAACACGAAAGTACGAATAATGAAGTTTTGGTTGAATTTTAGTTTGTAGAAAGTCTTTCGGTTGGGTTGTTCATACTCCATTCCGACGCCATTAATGTCAAACTTCATAGTTCTTCCAAACACAGTAGTATATAATCATGATTGGTTGACAACATTCCAAAAATATTTAGAGAAAGGTAACTTCTGAAATTTCTGATATTTTATTTGTTGCATACTTTCGATCATTTGTGAAAACACTGGTAATTTTAATTATGACACAGTTTGTTTTCCTCATGTAACATTGGCTTAGTAGTTGTCTTATATGATTGTTGCAACAAAACAAATCTTGAATTGAATTGAAATGTTTTTTGTCATATGTGACATAAGAATGACAAATGAATAACTGTGAACACAATATAAATGTATTGTCATGAATGTTCATGAAGAAAAAAGATTTGATTTGACTACAAAATATACTTACACAAAAAAAGTGTCACCATATTTTGAGAAGTAACTTACATTATTTATTTTGTAGTACCTTTTCTAGTACCAATACTAAAGAAAACTGTGATAGTAAAGGCAGATTTATTTACAAACTGGGAACTTATATTTTTCTTTTTAAATTAGGACCAATTATTAAAAATTTTGTTAAATCAATAATTTTATTTAATATAATTTTAAATATTTATAAAAATATACATTTATAAAAGAGCACACATAAGGCAACAAAACACGATCTGATAAAGTATGGATTAGATAATTGTTTCTCACCTAGCACTGGTAGATATTCATGGAGTAGTGTAGGATCATCTGCCATCAACTTCTCGATTTTACGTACCACAGGCAATACCCAGGGCTTGCCATTTTCATCTCTGTACGCTAAAACAAGAAGAAATAATTCTTAAGACTATAATCAATTAATCCTTGTTAATACTAAAATTATTTATCAACGTTACATAATGTTTAGACTAGTGTGAATACTGAAAGTACTCACGTAATTAATTAAATAATATCTGTAATAAGTTGTGAACTTACCCCCAACTCCTAGGTTAACTTTGTTTTGGTTTGTGTCGTCTAAAAATAGTTTATTAAGTTGGAAAACCTCAATCGGCGGGCCTTGTTCAACAGCTTCGAACCGCGACATTTTAAATGATTATTGATTACACGACCGGCTCGTTTTACTCAGCCGCGATAAATGAGCTACCTAGATAAATAATGCGATAACCCGACAACACGGCTAATTTCTTAATTTTAGCCGATCATAGGCAGTCAGAGTAATTTCATCTGACCTTTGCCAATGTCAGTCAACTCAACGTCAAGTGTATTGACGTTTTACGCGTCTTGTTTGTTCAATTGAAAAATCATAGTTTTTCTAGTTTGACAATAATTTTATTGACGTTCAGCTTAATCAAAAGAAAGCACGGAGAAGTAGGAAATCGTTTTCTTGTTTTAATTGAAAAGAAAATCGTATTTTGATTCAAGTTACCGACACAAGACAGAATGGCTGCTATAGGTCCGCGCAGAACTATCGGGCAGCTTCTGAGACAAGGGTGGAATGAGATCCCTGAGATATTGGCCAGCACTGGCATGGGACTCATTGGTCTCGGTTTAGCTGCAGCAGGTATCTACAATTATAATAAAAACGACGGAGAAAACAGAAGGTACAAAATGACCTACGTGGTCATGAGGCCCGATGACCCAAGAGTACAGAAAATAAGGAAAGATTAGATGTTAATAGTATCATTTTGCAGTAACAGAATTATGTAATGTATTAAAGACTTTTGTTGTTAAGGTTTGTTATCATTGCCTTTACCGTGATCACCCTATAGAATTTGCAGTAATTTCTCGAATAATAGTGTTTTTTTTTAATTAATTAGAAGCAAGAAAACATATTTACATAGTGCAATTAATTTTTGCTTATGTGCCAACAATTCTCAAACACAATTTTTACTATGAAAATCTGATGGTTTTAAAAGCAATTATGCTATTAACAAATTTTCTAGTTACCAATGAAATCAAATAACTTATTGAGATCTCTATAATGATAAGTATAATTGTCTATTAACAAATTTCTTGCCACCTTAATTTGCCTTCTTGAAAGTTTATTCAAGACAAGCTAGGTGCATCAGTGGCCAGGAATCGGTTAAAAATACATATATAAACCATAATCACAAAAACATGGGTTTTTTTGGGTAGGAGACGCTTCAGAAATTTATTCATTCTTGACCTTAACATTTTCACTTGAAAAATGATTTTACCTTTTTTGGTGTTAAATTTGTTTTATTATGTTAATACTTTTAGTTAGTACGTTCTTTGCTGTCTATGATTCAAATTTCAATACGAATTTTTAACTGAGGTATTTGAGGTTTTTGAGGTTTTATAGTTGTGTAATGTAATATCAATTTCCTATTATTAACATTAAATATTTAGGCATTTTCAACCACAATTATACCTTAAATCAGCTGGATATGATAAAGTTTTACTCAACTTTGAGGTATACGAATTATGGAATAATAAACTGATTTTATGTGGCTGACGACCCCTGACAATTCTCACAGATCTCATGTGACTCTAATATGTTAATTTTATCTAAAATAATAGGTTTCTTTTATTTAAAATAAATAGAAATTTGAATTACAGCAATTTTCTAATGACCGGGAATTTGAATCACGAATCGGTTAAGCTGAACTACTAGGAGTTCAAGTGTAGTAACTTTTTGCATTTTTTGTCATTAAACATTAAGTCATGAGTAACAAGAATTCTAAAACCTAAATAAAATAAGGACAAGACTAGGCTAAGACGAAAGAAAAATGTGTGATTTAGATAATACTTTAACTATATCACACTATCTTTTAGTAAAACAATAAAGTATTAAAATATATTTATTACAAGTATCACATTTATTGAACACGGAAAACTGAACAACATGATTTTGAATTTGAACAATAATTGATTTTACCTGTTATCTTACCTTCATGAGGGCATGGACATGTTAAAAATAATATTATTCTAATACAGGTGGGTTTCTTGTGATTTTTAGTACAGTCGTTCCATCTCACTGCAACCTTTTGGCTATAGATGAGATTAGATGTGCACATGTGTATGTGTGTGCAGATTGTTTTAGTGTGAGTACACTACTATGATCCAAGACAATACTCACAATAAAACTAAGAAAACTAAAACTGATGTCTGACTGATTTAAGCTGAACAAATTCAAGTTACGCAACTTACTGCAACAATGGGCTGGTTAAGTGCAGGAAAATTCAGTCATTTATTTTTACAATTTCATGGACAAAGAAGCGAATGGTTCACCTGATGGAAAGTGATACCGCCGCCTATTAACACGACGATGCCCCTGACGTGAAACACCAAGAGCACCCCTTAAGCGTTGCCCATGTAGAGGTAAAGATGTTATGCGTCTCGTGCCGGTAAATACACTGGCTCTCCAATCTTTCGAACTTAAGTAACAAAAAACATAAATTTAAACTCATTTTCTTTTTACTAACAAATTCGAAATATTATTGCTACGTGGAAGAATCCAAAATTATAGTACAACAATCTATTACAATGATTAAAACATAATAATTCTAGTTTTTCTAATGGCTAACGAAACAAACAAACAACTTTATTTGAACGGTCTTCATGAGATAGAATTACTGTAATCTGGTATTTATTGCAGATTAAAGCCGGCAGCAAGTTAAATGCCGAGTTGCGTGCAACCTACTTCTTACTTTTCCCTTTTCCTTTGCTTGTACTTGGCTTATCTGCACTTGAACTTGATTTGACTGATTCTTTTGATTTCTTTTTCTGAAAAAGAAAACATGGTTATCAAAAAGGTTAATATTAAATTATTTAAAATTTCAAAAACAATTACAATAATGAACTTGAGAATATGTCATGACAACATATGGGAAACTTAAATCATTTGTTTATGGTTTATTTTTAACTACATGTTAAATTTACCATAAGTATATAGCATTAATTTTTTGTTGTAAATGTTTCATTCTTATTTTAGTTGTAAAGCTTGTAGTAAGGATATATATTTAGATCAATGATTGGGTCGCGGCATCGGAAACCAATCATTTATCTCAGGGTATAAATGCTGAATTTATTTAGGGTTATAACCTTTATAAGCGCGTCGTTTTCCGGATCGCTGTCATGTTGATCATCATCTTCATCGTCGTCTTCACCGTTCTCGTCATCATCGTTTTTAGCGCGGCCTCGTTTGACAGCGCCCGGCGCGTAAGGTAAGGCTGTAGCTTTCTTGTTATACATCCTTGTCATAGCAGCTTTCACCTGTTTTACAAAAAGATATTAATATTAACCACATTACGACACACACATCTACTCATCCCTGCAGTAACTGTCGTAAGAACTCGTGTCACAGAAACTAAGCAACGATATCGTATATACTACATAGATTAAGAATATAACATCCAAGACCGGTAAGCGAAACAATGCGTCTTGCAAATAACACAAAGTCCCGCCCCCGCCGGGATTCGAATCCTGTACCTCTAGCGTAGCAGTCGGCTGTTTACGCTACTATATATTATTATATTATTATTATTATTATTATTTATATTATTATTATTATATTATATATTATTATTTAACATAATATTAACAAAAACTACATCATATTTATTAATATGTGAGTAGCTCCATACTGGTAAAACACATGTGCCCAGATGATATAAAATATATTGATTTCAAGAAAATACTGGAATTCATAGAATTTCCAGGTTTTGACGTGGCGAAGTGGCGATCAATATAGATCAGAATTAGTCGCAGTAATACTAGGCTTTAGTAGCCACTACTTTCAAATAATCAATATGTGAACGAACCGTTTTAATATAAATTAAATGGTTACTTTTGCATTTATAAATATTAGAATGATCCATATAACAGTTATTTGCTAAAATCATACATATAACCCATGGCTTATATTTATAAAATTTTATCACAGTTGGGGAATCCTTAAATGATTAAAGATAAACAACTTATCACGCGATCAGACGTGCACATGTATAATCCGATGCAAACGGATCGTGATTAGTTAAGAATAACTCTGGATCTCACCTTCGAATCGATCAGCACAGTAGGGTTCCTCTGTCCTGGCCATAGAGACAGCTCCACCAAGGAGTCCAGATCCTCTCTAAGGAGGTGGTAAGCTTCTAACACCGCCATACTCTGCTCTATACCATCACCTTTGTCCTTGACTAACGGAGTAACTATAGCGTCTCGAAGGTACCCACTGTAGTCTAAGAACACAGACGATTTTGATCCTGACGTGCTGGGAAATAAGAGTCACGTTCAGTGTACTGATATATGTAGTTACGGCTTTATTTAATCGTAAAATAAACCGAAAATATTCTTAAATACTATGAAATTATCTTGTTGCTTAAAGAAATTTCGAAAGATATGCGTTACATAGTATTTGTCGGATACAAAAATTCAAATGGAATAACTAGAACTAAATAGTCTATTTTTCAGTAATTGTTTGAAAAATCATGGTCATCCCTTTGGGAGCTACATTCCAATACTCAGAGATGAATAAACCTCTGTTACTAAATCTGTTATTTGGTTAAAATTTTTACATAAAGTTTCTACCTGAGTCTCGTATGTGAGTGTATCTCTTGACAGAGCCTGTGCATTTTGGTCCTCCTGGAGTTTTTACCGAGCCAGCCAGGGAATTGGATCTGACCGGACACATAGCCTGACATGTGGTGACCTGGTATTACCGAGCTGTACATTGCCTAGGAATAAATAATGAAGAATAACAAAGATTGAATTTTATCAGTACAGTAGATCCTCGGTAATCCGACAAACATTTTGCACGGCAGTGTCGGACTATCGAATTTGTCGGATTATAGAATACTGCCTCATACCCCCTATAGTCCGGATCTTACAAAAGAGTACCTTGTATACCGACAAATCACAGATAGCGGTGCGTACAAATTATAATTAGTTCAATCATGCATTAGCGAAGATTGTCAAAAAATATTTAATAATAATTAATAGACCATGGATTACATGGGGCGCTGAATGAGACAGGGGCGGATCCACTGTATTAAAAAAACAAGAAAAAACCACATCACGACACAAACATTGACTCAGCCCTGCACTAAGTATCGTAAGAACTTGTGTCGCGACATATATGTGTTGTATTACAACATGTTGTATTGTGCTGGCACATTTGACGAAAGATGCGTCGCGTGGCGCCACAACGGACAGGTAAATAGTAAATTATTATTATATATTTATATATGGGATAACAAACAGTTGTCACAATAAAAGTTGCTAACTTACAATTGTCATTACATAAGTATTACTAATTGTGAAACCCACACCGTTATCCACAGGTTGATTTACAGTATTTTGGGTGAATGTTACACGACTAAAATAAAATATATAAGTATATAAGCACATATAAATATTATTCAGTTCCTAGTCTAATTATATATAAAGTTTTAGTTTATGGATGTTGTACATTAAAGTGTTATGCGAAAAAGAAAAAAAACTTAAAAAATAGAAACATAAGTATTCGCTGGTGAATCCACAGAAATTAGATACAATTATGCCTATTGTGCTTGTGCAGCACCAGCTTTAAGCAGTAATCGCATTTTTTTAAATGCATATCGTGATGAACAGAAGATACCGCCGACGCATCCTCCGTCAGATGAGTTGGCACCCAAATTTTTTAAAGGTTTTAGTTTTATCTTGAAACGAGTTCAGATTTTGAATAAAATACTTCCTACATGAAAAATCATGACATTCCCTGATCTCACAAATAACTCTGGTGACTGTTTTTGGTAGATATTCTTTAGGTGTTTTTGTGATTCTCTTTCTAGTCTAGTTTTAGTCCATATTTTTGGGGCACACCCGCCACTCCGTCCCATCACTGCAACTCCTGTTCACCAGGATCAACAGTGGCGTTCATAGATCGAACAATCAACGAGTAATGCAGCTGTGCAATGACGCACAGGCTGTGCCCGGACACCCTAACGGCTGTCGCGGGACCCGTAACGAACTTAATCAGAAGAAATAGGAGGTAGTAAGAAACCGATTTCAGACTTCCCTCCCAGCAAAGCGGAGACAACAATTGAAATGGCCCAGAGGACAAAAAACTAAGGGGGAGACAGATTTTTTAGTCCAGATTATTATTATTAAGTTAGTTTATTTACCTGCATAGGAAGGAGTCCCCACGCCTGGCTGCCTCTGATCCTTGCATCCACTAAGTCACCACAACTAATACTGTCTGCTGCTTTACTTATCCTATCCAAGATTTCGTTCCTGAAAAAATAGATCTTAATTTACTTGACGTTATAGGTGTGGATAATTTGTTATATAAACATTTATTCCATTAATTTTTAACTGTTATATGTATGTTATATGTAAACTATTTCCACAGATGTTACGATAAATTGATCGAATAAACCAAAGTATTTTTCATGGACATTCCCTATTACAGTAGAGTGACATACTTGGGGCAGCTCGGCACGACTTGCAAGTAGTTCTCCTGTACAAACAACGGAGCCAGACTGTAGTCGTAGAAGAAAAGGTCGCTCTTGTCGTGTATGCTCATTGTCTTGTGTTCCTCAGCCGAGAACACTTTGCGTATCGCCTCCCAGGGGCCCTGAACAAACAGATATACAAAAGCAATACAATAGACGAATACTTATTTTAACCGACATCAAAAAGAGGAGGTTCTCAGTTTGTTCGAATCTTTTTTTTACACAATTTGTCAAAAAAAAACATGATTTTTTTTTCAAACATGTGTCTTATGTCGGACATATGCCACCAGCCATTACCATATTTTCAAATAAGTAAATTAACTGTCACCGAAAGTAGCAACCAGCAACTGTGTCCGGTTGCCGCAACAGATACAGCAACTACGGTTACCATATAGGATTGAAGTGACAGCAACAAAAAGTGGCTGGTGTCCGAAACAAGACATAGGTTTGCAATGCGCCTTAAAAATCAAGATTGAATAAAATAAAATAAATCTTAAGTTCATAGAGAACCAATGAGACCCCATTACCGGCCTTCTAAATTTATTTTGTTTTTTGGCGCTTTTTCGATGTATCCTTTATAAATATATAGCGTTAAATGTTGTAAAAAGGTTCGCCTTTTTTTGAGCCTTCTTATTTGTCTCGTAATAGAAAACCGTTAGGCGTAAATCCGAACATAAAATATTCTACTCGATACTTGCGCACGAGTCATGTCTTTGTCAATGTCATTTCAATACTTTTTTTTCTGTTGGCGCAACGCTAGCGGAAAATGGCATCTGTCAAAGGAGCATGTTTTTACGGTTAAACTTCTTTTCTCTAGGTCTAGTCTAGACAAGGATGTCAAAACTCACCGATTTGTCATCCTTGTCAATCCTTTTAGCGTCAGGTCTAAGTCTGTCGCTGTCATCTAAGTTCAATAGATGACTAAGATATCAAACTGTCTCGATTAAAATGAAAGAAGAAATACTAATGACTTACCAACTTGATATCCTTCTTGATTCTTTTAGTGTCAGCTCTCAATCTGTCAGTGTCAGCCAAGTCCTTGTCAACCGCCCACATTGACAGCAGGTTCAAAGTCTGCCTGATGTCCTGGTTGGCAGCCACTATCAACTGCGTCATTACATCGGGAGGGATCTTGATCTCCTCTTTGAAACATACTGACAGCATCGCCGACTGAAAAGTATCAAATAAATAAATCACATCACGACACACACATTGACTCAGCCCTGCAGTAAAACTTGTGTCACAGGATCTAAGCAACGATATGGTATAAACTACATAGATAAGAATACAACATCCAAGACCGGTAAGCGAAACAATGCGTCTTGCAAAAAACACAAAGTTCTGCCCCCGCCGGAATTCGAACTAATGACATCTAGCGTAGCAGTCGGCTGTTTACACCACTGCGCCACAGAGGTCAACAAATCAAATAAATCCTACTAATATTATAAAATATTGGATGTTTGTCACTCAATCAAGCAAAACGACGGAGGAATTTGAATAAAATTTGGCATAGGCAAACCTCGATTAACACATAAATATATTTTTATTCACAAAATACGTTAGGTGAAAGCAAGGATAAAAGTTTTTACCTTTATCTGGTCTACTCTCGGCCTATTGAACCGGAGGTCGTAGCAGTAGTTAACAAAAGACCTCATCTTCTGACTGTTCCTGTCGTTGCACATACATATAATAGGGACTGACGTCGACTTGATCAACGATATCAACTCTTGAAGACCACCTGCAATGGGATACACCATTTATTTGAACATCGCATTTATCAATATTTTTATATCATGTTAGGTTAGGCATTGTATATACATTACACACCCATGTCATAAACGTTTTTGATGAAAGAACTTCATAATTTTCCGTCATTTTATAATCTGAAGGTTCACCATGAAAGGTTATATATATTTTTTTATAAGATAGGGGGCAAACGAGCTGACAAAAGGAAAGTGAATACTGCGGCCCATGGACATTTGCAACACCAGAGGAGCTACAAAATGCGTTGCCGGCCTTTTAAATAAGATTACGCTCTTTTCTTAAAGGTCTGCAGGTCGTATCTGTTCGGAAATACCGCATGCGCCAACTCATTTCTCAATTTTGTGGTGCAGGGCAGAAAGTTTCTGCTAAAATGCACAGTAGTGGTGCTCTGCCAACTGTGTAGGTCGTGGGGGTGGTAGAATGAGGCGGCGGAGATCAGCCCGAACAGATCCGCGGAGCACTCCCCTGCATAACGAAGCTACATCATATTACCATACTATATGATCATAATCATACGGTTTTGTGACTTCTACCAGGTTTTTTTTTTTAATTACTAAAGGCTTAAGTAACTAATTAAAATTACCTCTATCCTCGTTCCCTGCCATACCATCGACTTCGTCCATAACTAAAACATGTTTCTTAGAAACCGCCTGTTTGCCGGTGTCGCCTGTAAGCAAAAAAGTATATATTTTTTTAAATTCCTTTGATTACTTACATTTTATATGTTAACTCTCAGACAAGCGAACGCGGATGCGTTTAATAGATAAAACGATATAAAATTGGCGGCGGTATATAACTTGTTTAAGTTTTTTATACACCGTCACTGTTAAACAAGCAAACGGTTCTCTTGATTGAAAGTCATACCGCCGCCTATGGACATGACGATGCCTCTGATGACACGGTAAGCCATGAGATAGAGATGTAGGCGTAAAAATGGTATACCTCTCGTGCCGTTATTTACAGTGGCTCTCCAATCCTTCGAACCGAAATGGAAGTGAATATTTTTGTTTGTTACTTGCACATATCTCTTGGTAAGAACCCCAAAATATCCTTTTATACATAGATTATATAAAAAACTTCCCCCCTGGACCCCTGGCAACTCATTCATTTATTTATATAATAAATTTGTTGGTTGGAGGATTTGGTAGCTTAGTTTATGTGCCTTGGTTAAAACACCCGACCCGACAGGTCGAAGGTTCGAGTCTCGGGTACATTGAAGCTGCCAAGGTCCTTATTGTGCACGGATAGTGGCGACAGATTCGCAACCTGCCGCACCGGGACTCAACATAAACATGCGAAATGCGGTGTGTAACACCTCTGCCTACTCCTTTAATTACGGTGCGAGTTTATGCTATGTGAATTGGTTTTAGGTTTTACCTTTAGCATAGCCCGATAGAGAGTTGGTAGTGAGCAGTTCGCCAATTTGTTCTTTGATCAGCGTCTTATTTCTCGTGTCAGACGCGTTAAACTCCACCATGTCGAAACCGAGCTCCTTACAAACTAGCGCCACAGTTGTCGTTTTACCTGCGAAATTAAATGTTCGGATTGATCAGTCTTTCAATCAATACTATGAATGCGATGGTATCTCTTGTCTATCCGTTTTATGTGGTCCATGCATTTATGTGGACCATTCAATAAATCTTAACTAGACTAGAAAACGTTGAGTAGTCGAAACTCGAAATTTAAAACACTTCTGTATTTGAACATAAACCATTAAACCATATACAATGTCATGTCATTGTGATTGTCATACACATGACATGTGTATGAGTGTCGACGCATGTTTATTTATTTTATATTAATTTAATCTCCACTATTGTATAAAATAGTATTGCTCATGCATAGATTATAAAATATTCGTTTACTGTCTCTCCACTCCACTTTGTCAAATAACATTCACTATTGTCATCATTTAAAAATATGTACAATGTTTGGCTTCACATATTATTTTATGGTGTCATACCAACGCCTGGTGGTCCGGAGAGTAGTGCAGCTTTGAAATACCCTCCGTCGTCGTTCTTGGCCCACGGACTCGGCTTGGCAAGCTTCGCTTTCCTATTTGCATACCACTTCGTTAGCCAGTTGGATAACCTGAAATCGATTATTATAGTATATAGTTTAGACGCATTGATTCACTCACCGATCTTGGACGAAGTATTCTTATCTACGTAGTTTATACCATATCTTTGCTTAGTTCCTGTGACACAAGTTCTTACGATACTTACTGCAGGGCTGAGTCAATGTGTGTGTCGTGATGTGGTTTATTATTATTATAGTGGGCATTTTAAACAGTCGTCAGATGAGACTGTGGCCAATTATAAATAACTATATAGTGCTTTTATAAAGAACTGTTCGTTAAACTCGCTTAAACTCGAAGATGATTGGACCGATTTTTTTTTTTTGCTTTTTTCATGGTAATACAGGGAAGGTTTAAAAAAATAGGAAAAAGCTTAAAGCAACAGTCACGTGGTGCGAACGTCAACTGGTTTAATTTATAAAGCTATAAATGTATTTACATACTTTTTAACATTGCTAGCGTCTCCGTGCTGCCCAATGATCTGCTTCACGTTCTGTGGTTTATATTTCTCCACCCACATCAATGACGTGGAAGGAGTAACATTTTTACTTGATGATGAAACTGAAAACAAATTTACAATTAAATCAAAGAATAGGTTTAATGCGAGTCGGACTCGCATACAAAGGGTCCCGTACCATTGTACAAGGTATAGCACTATATACTTAAAGGGTACAGCAAATTACCACGTTTCTCGTATTGGGTTCCCTTTGACTTGTTGATATAACATCAACAGAGATGAACACTCTGTGAAAGTTTAAACTGTTTATCTATTACAATATAGCATGCAATATATATTCATGCAATATAGCCTGCTGAAAGATAAATAAACCACATCACGACTCTTGTGTCACAGAAACTAAGCAACAATATGGTGGTATGAAAGGTGGACAGTAAAAGGCTTAGTAACAGGGTCTCGTTGGTAGCCTTTGGGTTTGGAACCCTAAAAATAACTTAAAATCTCAGGTAGTAAAACATAAACTTACGTCGTAATAAATCCCTCGAAAAGGGTAAGCAGAGGTGTTACACACGGCATTTTGCATGTTAATGTTGAGTCCCAGTGTGACAGGTTGCGAGTCTGTCGCCACTATTCGGGCACAATGAGGAACATGGAAACAGATCGGTCGGCTATGTTGAGCCGACCGATCTGACCTATCGAGTCAGGTCGGTCGGTTAACCAAGGTACGTAACTGAGATACCACTTCCTCTCACGTTAACTCAGGTAGTACTTACCATAAACTTTTTGCTTTGTACTTGCTTTTTCGTTACTAGATGAAGGCTCTTTTATTTTAATATCAACATTTTTTTGTTTCAACTTTAAGCCTTCCTTTCTCTCTTCTAGTTTGTTTTCTTCTTTTACCACAGGACTTGATTTTTCTTTTTTGGGAGTTTTCTCTCTTTTGATATCTAGCTTGCTACTCTCTTCTTTTTTATTGTTTTTAGCTGCTTCAGATACTTTCACTTTGCTATGGCTCTTCTTAACATCTTCTTTCTTCATCTCTTTTTTGACCTCAATTCTGTTGTCTCCTTTCTTGTTTGATAGATCTCTGATCATTTTAATGAAATCATCTTCATTGATGACTCTGATGCCAAATTCTTCAGCTTTCGCTATTTTAGCTGGGCCTGCATCGTCACCCGCTAACACATGTGTTACCTAGGAAATAAAAAATATATCATGTTCATATTTTAGGATCTTATCTTGTTCTTTTAAAATTTTATTGGTAAGATAAATCTATTAAAGCCCAACCGCAAAGATCATTTGCTTACTTATACGACTTTTAAATATCTGTATAAAATATATATGTGTCTTTATGAAGAAAGCCCTTGTTTGTGAACTTACTGACTAAAGACAGAAATAACATGACCTTCTTTAATAATTAGTATTGAAGGATAGAATTTATACATCTATCATACCTTTTTAGTGACTCCACTTTTGATGGTTCCCCCATACTTTTTGATAGTCTCAGATATTTCATCTCTTTCAAATGAATCAAGAACTCCTGTCAGTAAGAATGCACAATCTTTTAGGCAGTTTGGTGCTCCCTGTATGAAACAATACAATTATTTGTTTACCTAACACAAAAAAGTATTACAAATATTTTCCATATTAGTAATACACTTCCAGACATTAGTATGAGACTGTTTTAAAAACCTTAAATATTTAAATTAAAATAAAACAGCATATTTACAAAAACTGGGTGCCATTTTATTCACTAAACAAATAAAAAGGTTACATTTTTTGGTTGTTTAAAATATTACCTCTGGCATTTCTTTAGCTCCCAAGTGTTTTGGTCCAGATCTGTTTAAGTAGTTCTTGTACAATGCACTTGCATGCCTCTTCCGCTCAAACCTCTCTTCATCAGTCAACACTGTAATAAAACATAATGGCATAATTGGAAGTCAATATGTTCATTTTTTTTTTTTGTTTTGTTTGTGTGGCTCTCTGAGTGGTGAAAATTGAACGATTTCAATACTTTAGTCCAAAATAGCCAAAACAATTTTTTTCTGTTGTAACCAGTATCATGTAAATAAATTAAGGTAAAATAAATTCTAAGAAAATCACTTGCAAATATAAAATTATGGGAATAATACCTGATTCATTCAAGCTTTTATTAACTTTTGATTTTTTTGCGCTTTTTGGTTCATCACTGTTCTCTTCTTTAATTTTATCATCAATGGCATCAGAAGTAAATTCAGCGAATTCATGTTTTCTTTCATCTTTCTTTGAGTTCCTTTCACCATTGATTTTATTTATTGTATCAGAATCATTTGGCTTTTTCTTTTTGGCTTCAGGACTTTTTCCAGGTTTATCACTACTAAGCTTTTGTTTCTTATTAGAATCTGTATGTTTATTTTTTTCTTTTGGCTCATTGAACTTAGATTCTGAAAAGTGTTTGCTTTTTTCATCTTTTTTATGAGATTCAACTTTATTAGTTTTAACATTTGTTGATTCTTCAATGATACTTTTTTCTATGTTATCAATTTCTACAAGAGTTTGATCAAAATCATCATCAAAGTGTATATCTACTTCTGTTTTTTTCTTTTCTTTCTTAACTAAGGGTTCTGTCCTTTTGATTGGACCATTGCCAAAAAGATTTGATGCTTTAACCTCTTTAAGCTGTTTCTCCTCAGTTTTCTTTTGCTTTGAATTTGAAGGTTTATCTGAATCATTTGTTTTTTTCTTTTTATTTGAGAATATCTCCTCATCTGAATCATCACACAATATGCGTTTCTTCCGAGATTCTTTTTTCTAAAATGAAAAAAATCAGAGTTATCTATACTTATAAATTGTTTATTTTATGTCCTGTAAGAGGGTCAATGTGCAGCCCAAATCACTGAAAGCTGATGTTAGGCAGGTAGTTTATAAATAAATAACCACATCCACATCACAACACACACATTGACTTAGCCCTGCACTAAGTATCGTAAGAACTTGTATCGCAGGTGCTAAGCAACATTATGGTATATACTAAATAAATGAGAATACAACATCCAAGACCAGTAAGCGAAACAATGCATCTTGCAAATAACACAAATAAGCAAAGACATATTACAAGCACATACAAGCTATGATTTTTTTAATCCAACCCAACAAAGACAGTTGTTTGAGTTTTTGACTAGTTCTGGATTATATAATACAAAATGCCTGTAATACCCATAGTTAAATTGTATGGCCTATTACAAGGAAAACCCTTAGCTACAGCAGTGAGTGAGATATAAAGAAGTGCCACTAAAATAAGATTATTTTATAGGAAGGCATAATTTTCATTGCATAGTTTTTTCTCCTTTAAAGTTTCAATACATATTTCAACACCACACTGTGACTTCAAAGTATGTACTTCGTATTTCTTTGTCTAAGGAGACTAATGAGATATTAGATTATTATGTCTAATGAGGTCCAAACTGCAAATTTCTGTTGAACATAGTCCTCTGTTACAAAGTTTTATATCAAAAAACCGATGCACGAACTGGCAAGAGAATTTTTGTATTTACGAGGATTTCAAAGTATGTTATCAATTTATGCTAATGAAGAGTTAGGAGAATTAAATTTTAATTTCAATCAACATATAACGGATGTGTCCATGTGTAACATTTTGTTATTGAATTATTAAATTTATCAGGTGTATTTATTCACTGGAACTGACCTTATTTTTTATTTGAACATCAGGCGATTCTGGTATGATATCATCATCATCTTCGATTTTAGTTGGTTTTTGGGGTTTTTTTGATTGAAAAAATGATCTGATATCCTGAAAAAGTAATGTTACAACTGTTTATTTATCAGCAACGCATTGGCAAAGGTCTTATGTGCGATAATATGTCAAGAAAAGTAACTGAAATTGCTATTTAAACTGAAATAGGATGCATTTAGTAAAATTAAATTAAAATCTTTCTGCTTACCCTAGACATCTCCGGAGGTCAGATAAAAAATGAGCTATTGAAAATATTTCTCAATCTATTTTAGACTTGTATTAAATTCTAGTATTTATATAATTTTCGGCGATAATTTTTCATTTTTCGGTGAGAATACAATGCGCGAAAACTCCGCCGTATTTTGAAGTTTCTGAATTTGACATTGACAGCACGTTTAGTTTTATCAATTTGGATCCACTACAACTGTTTTCTGTTCGTTTCGACTCCGATTTGATGTCTTGAATAATTTCAACATAGTTTCCTTGTTTTATACAATGTGCTTAATTAATTTGTGTCTTAAAGTAATTGAGTTTTCGTTAGACTTAAACGATCAATATTCAAATCGAGATGTGCGCGCGACTAGTTTGAATTGAAGTCCAAAAGTCTGTCAAAATTAATCAAAACAATGCTTTTAACAAATGTTTTCAATGCATTTTTTATTGATTTTACTAATAAAAGGGGTAGTTGGTTATGTGGAGGGCAATGTAGGTTCAACTTTATTTCTCAACCGATGCGTAAAAGACTGCTGGAATGAGAACGACGTTGCTAAGCTTATAGCACGGTTTGTTTTCGAGAATTCTTTTTCATCATCTGTGTCCCCAAGCGAAGTGAACGAAAAGTACGTGAGAGAGTCAATGAAATACTTTCGTAGAGCTTTACAATTTGCAGAAAAAGATAAAGATCCTCAAACAGCAATTATCCTTAAAACTGTCTTGGCTGACACAATTGGCGGGCATCTTAATACTGAAATATTACCTTCGGCACGATTTGCTTACTATGCTGGCTATGTTCCTTACAGAAGTGTGCGACGCCTTCATAATTTCTTGGATGAACTTAAAAAAATGTTGAACACTCAGGGTTTAGGTTGGAAGAGACCGCCAAGGACCCCTGTGTGGGCAAATTTAACTGTCAATAAGATAACTATAGGAAGAGGTAAATTTGCAGACCCGTGTATCAACTTAGTCTGTAAACGTGATAGCCACTCTTGCCTTCATTTTCCATCTCCCAAAACGGACGATGTTCTAAACCCTTCGTCCGTTGCTTTACCTTTTAAATCTGGTGGCTTAGTAAGTCTCACTTCACCATCTTCTGAAAACATTCTTCTTAAATACTACATGACTGCATCAAGATGTATTTTGAAGAAATCACCTAAGTCATGTCGTCACGCTGATTTTGTTAATTTCAACAATGACCTCTGGCATTGGCTAAAGCGTGAAGTCGCTCCACATTTGATGGATGAAAAGCTGTATACTGCTTATGGTGGAGTTCTAAGAATAGCTTCACAAGTTCAAAATTATGGGAAAGGTTTATCACGACGCAACCTATTCGAAAATCATTTTCCACATGGTTCTATGCTGTTAAAGTGCCCAAGTCCAATTCTTAATATAGATACTGACTGGACCCCCAAAATGTACATTTGTTTTGTATTGCTAATAGCACTTTTATTAGCAATTCTCCAAATGTGCTTTAGCTATTTATCCGGGTATCCAAGTAGCTGCCACTGTTTAGAATCGAAATCAAAAAACTGCAATACTTTCGAAGATAAACGGAACTCATGTGATTCAGTAAAAAATAGTGTGAGGCCTAGTGTATTTTCATTTAAAAATCAAAAATGCTTTAGTAAAATTGCTTCGAAAATTAAAACCTCATCTTTTGGAGTAAACAGGCCTCAAAAAGTGTTCGACTGTAACGAAAGTACGGAGAAATTACTGAAAACAATAATGAAAAGTCAGGAAGGTAGTTTCATGGAGTCACAGAGTAGTGAAATCGAATACTTGAGCTCGGAGGAAGAAATTGAGAAAGTTCCAACGTGCAGCCCACCTCGAATAGAGACTCCGATAGCTCAAGTGGAGCCTAGAAAGATTATGCGATCGAGTCGTAAGCGCTCAACACAGCCGATGTTTTCTACCACGTCCACATCTCGTCCCGTGACTAAAACGGCATACAGCAGTGATTCAGTGACATCAGAGTCGACTACAACGTCATCGGATGAATCCAGAACTTCGGTGACATCAACTCGAAACCCTAGCTCAAGTCTCACCAGAGACTTAACAAGAACGGATCAACAGACAAGAACTGAACAAGACTTCACCTCATTCACCACTTCAACGTTTCATAAATAACGAAGTAGGCTCGCTTGATACTTCTTGACCTTGATTCCGATCTGACATCGACGTGACTTAACCTCAACCTTTGTTTGCTAATAACCAAAAGTTTACGGATGATGATTTAGCAAACCTGTGCTTGTTTGCATATTTACACTAGTATGGTGCAGCCTTGCTAAGCTAGCTATTTAAATAGGTGAAGAGTGCAATGGAATGCATAAATACCTAATCGACAAGCCAACTGAGATGATAAGATTTATCGAGTATGAATCGAGCTTTTATTATCGAATTCTCAAAAACGGTCAACTTTTTTTCTTATAAAAAGAGTTGCCGCGTGCGATCGCTTTCATTCTATATTCTTACAATAAAGTAAGTAAATCGTCAAAGATGGGAAAGGGATGGATGCATGCATGGAACTATAAATGTTGGGGACCTACTATTTAGCCATATTTCCCTACAATTCTTTGACCTGTGTTTGCTTGCCACCTCAACTTGCTACCTACGCAAAAATGTTTTAGGTTCGTATTATTTTTTAGCTTATTTTAATTCATAGATAAGTATTATTATTATTTAAGATACTGTTTTAATTAAGAAACATTTAAATAAACATGCTCATATTATTCGCTGTCTTTATTTTAAATAAAAAAGTATATCTAAAAACATTTTATTGTGAGATATCTACGAGTTATTTTACATTTTATTACCATTAAACTTATAAATAAGTGATATATAAGAATACTTTTGTATAAATTAGGTATATAAACTTATTATCACATTTTACATGATTTGTACCATCATAATATATTTCATTGCAGGTTGCGTTAGATTGTGATAAATCATAACTCAAAAACAAAACTATTCATATTTCTAGTGATGTTTACTTTGCCAACCGCAACAGTGACTTCATCGAGCCAGGTGTACAGATAATGTGACCGAGTTGTACATGACCGGTTTAAGTAAGTAATAAATAATAATTTGAATAAAAAAGAAAGTAAAAATCTTGTAAAGTTGAAAAAAGATCACAGTAAACGAAATAAAATTTAAAAATAAAACAAATTATTATGCTAGAAATATGTGAAATAGTATCGAATTACTATCATGGCGGTCCTATGGTTTGTTGTTAAATGGCTGCTGAATTGATTGATGCTAATTGATTAATTGATTGTACATTTTAAGCGTTTGTATGGTGTCGTGAAGTATTATGATAGTACAGTTATTCCATCTTCCAAAGACCGTTCGGTTATGCTAAAGCCAGAACTTCATACAAAAATAGCTCTTATCATTTATCTTTTAAGGTAGCTTTTGGTACCTAGCATACCAACAATACCGATACAGTACTGACAAATCAGGAAACAACCTTAGACTAGACGAACTCTACATGAATGTTTTGTGGGTGTGTCGACGTTACTGAGCAAACTCAAGGTTGCGCACGCTGGAACAATGTACGCGTACACGCCTGACGATATTAGCATCAACCTTAGTTAAATGGGCTTTGTGAGATGGAATGATTGTACCGAAAACATGTTAAGTTTATTGAATTTAATATATTTTCTATTATGTTTATAGATTTATTTAGGTTATTTGCCGGTTGTTATCTGTAAACCTTACCGAATGTATACTCAACCTGTGTTCACATTTCTACAAAATAGCAGCAAATAAATTTAGTAACTAAACAGTAATAGAATTGTTATCAAATAGCAGATAAGTTATATTACAGTTGAAATACCTTTACTACGAGTATTATAGTGTAGATAAACGATAACACAGCTAACAGGAATGGCATTGGTCTTTATAGTTGAGGCCTCTTTAAAAAACTACGTTAAGATTATTCGAACTACAAAATATACAGATGACAGAAATTAAATGAAAAATAATATAACCTTTAAAAAAAAGTTGCATAAAACCGATAGAATAAAGCATATAAACCGAAATATCTCTTCTTAAACTTATTCAAGAACGTAATATGATTTGTTTATTTACTTTGAGCTTTATCTAAAAAGCAATAAGAAAGTATTTGACATACTTAAATTCAATATAACGCCCGTGGCACACTTCCGCCGAGAGATTTTCGACGGAGGTATGGTACAGCCATGAAGTCTAGTAAGCGGTGGAAATTTATGCGTAAGAACAGAAAGTTCCGTTTCTTTTTCGCTTGTCACGCAACGGACAAATATAGTGCGGTTTTTCTTCTACGATTTCGCGGCGGAGATGTGATGTGACAGGCGTAAGTGAGAGATGCCAGTGAAAATATACATTTTCCAACTATATTTAGTGAGTTTCTTTAAATAAAAAAGTGCTTTTAAAAACCTAACATTAACATCAACTTAATACTACACTATCAGCAAAGAAATTTCTACCTAAGTTTTTATATTGCTTGGGCTATTATTTAACGGTCGGAATTCAGACAGGTGGCAGTTAATAAGTTTATCAATCTTTGACAAATTGACAGTAGCTATCAATAAATAACTTGATCGATATCTTTTTGACAGTTGACTTGAACGTCAAATTTAATGTCAGTCTAACCTTCTCGTATATATTTTACGAAAGAAAAACCTTTGTTTGAAATAAACTCTTTAAAATACTGATTTCAAACATAACTCAACATTTTACTAACCTAACATGCCTTAAACTAAATTGAATCACATTAGAAATTTAACCTAATATCAATAGGATTTAGGGTATCTTTCGTATGTTCCTATACTGTCGGTTACTCCATTTTCGATGCATGAACTTGACGATGTAGAGAGGTAGGCATGACACAAGCGTGATCGTAGTCACCTTCCACCAGAAGTCCCAGTGTCTGATGAAGTCTGCGTCTGTTGAGATAAATTAAATGTCATAAAATATTGGAGAAAGGGTTGGTCATTGTTCGCCTAAACGTATGATACTGTAAAAAATAAAAATGAGTTTTATATCAGCAAGAATTAAAAACAAATAGTTTTCTACAATCTCTGATCTCTTGGATTGAAAGCTCTGTTAAGGAGAGTTTTTTACTAAGATAAGAACACTGACAAAATATTTACAGGATATTTTAAAACACTGTCTTCCTTGGATTTTGGATTAAAAATCATAGGTATTTAAAAATATATGTATGAAATATGTTATCTTGTGTATATATTACTGTAAACGACCTGTCATAGATGACATTTACCAAAGAACGTGGTGAATACCACTATATATGTATAGTTCGCGATTGTATTAGTGTTAATTTCCAGGGATGTTTGTGTGCGTTAGTATATCATAATTATGACTTACCGAAGTACGTAGTGAATATGAGCAGCGTGGCGCAGTACATGAGCAGGCTGACGAGCTCAGCGAGCGCCATGAGCCAGTGCCACTTGAGCACCGTCAGCGCCACCATGATCAGCTCCGTGAGGATCAGCGCCGTGTAGCTGATCTCCACTATGTGGATCAACTGGTCCTCGAACAGGACTAAAGCGCCTATCATTATCACTCCCCCTGTAGGAACAAAAATATTGCGTTATTATTTATAAGATTATTCTCTTTATACGTGTTAGAATTGCTATCGTACATTACAATACGTGTCATCTAAGTATGATATAATACCGTGTGATATACTCAACTTAGGAAACGGTGTGACCTAAGCGCGGATTTAGGGCATACAGTTCTATAAAATATAGCTGACCCGGCAAACGTTGTTTTGCCATATAAATAAAATGTTAAGGGTGGACAACCCTTATCACTGAGGGGTATGAAAAATAGATGTTAGCCGATTCTCAGACCTACTCAATATGCTCACAAAATTTCATGAGAATCGGTCAAGCCGTTTCGGAAGAGTACGGGAACGAACATTGTGACACGAGAATGTTATGTAGGATATTGTCCATGTTTTATTCATTTACCTTGATAAATAGAGATTCCCGTCCATATGAAGAATGTCTTGTATGAGAGTTGTGATCCTCGGGTAAGTTGTTTGTAAAGTTCAGGGTATTTCAGTACCGTCGCACTCGGTAGGTCCTTATCAAGTACCTGGACAAAAAAATAAATACATGTTATGTCACGATTTAAGGTCATACATTTTTAAATAGTTAACAATGATTCTACTCACCAATGAAAATACTGGTAACATCGTGAAGAGTGTTCCGTAGCCGACCATTAAAAATCCGGGGTAGAGTGACACCGAGGAGAAATAAAATGCGACCGAGAAAACAGCCTGGAACAAACACACTTTGTAAGGAAACAAATCGAGAAAAGTATCGAGAAAATCAGTATACACACTCATATGTTTGCAGCAGCAGGCGCGCCACCATACAGAACGCGCGCTATATATATACCTGCATAGTGGACACGATGAGCCCTCGGTGCACGATGAAGAGGCAGAGCGCTGCGGAGCGCATGGTGGCGCGGCGGCCGTGTACCAGCAGCAGGCGCGCCACCATGCAGAACGCGCGCTATATATATACCTGCATAGTGGACACGATGAGCCCTCGGTGCACGATGAAGAGGCAGAGCGCTGCGGAGCGCATGGTGGCGCGGCGGCCGTGTACCAGCAGCAGGCGCGCCACCATGCAGAACGCGCGCTATATATATACCTGCATAGTGGACACGATGAGCCCTCGGTGCACGATGAAGAGGCAGAGCGCTGCGGAGCGCATGGTGGCGCGGCGGCCGTGTACCAGCAGCAGGCGCGCCACCATGCAGAACGCGCGCTATATATATACCTGCATAGTGGACACGATGAGCCCTCGGTGCACGATGAAGAGGCAGAGCGCTGCGGAGCGCATGGTGGCGCGGCGGCCGTGTACCAGCAGCAGGCGCGCCACCATGCAGAACGCGCGCTATATATATACCTGCATAGTGGACACGATGAGCCCTCGGTGCACGATGAAGAGGCAGAGCGCTGCGGAGCGCATGGTGGCGCGGCGGCCGTGTACCAGCAGCAGGCGCGCCACCATGCAGAACGCGCGCTATATATATACCTGCATAGTGGACACGATGAGCCCTCGGTGCACGATGAAGAGGCAGAGCGCTGCGGAGCGCATGGTGGCGCGGCGGCCGTGTACCAGCAGCAGGCGCGCCACCATGCAGAACGCGCGCTATATATATACCTGCATAGTGGACACGATGAGCCCTCGGTGCACGATGAAGAGGCAGAGCGCTGCGGAGCGCATGGTGGCGCGGCGGCCGTGTACCAGCAGCAGGCGCGCCACCATGCAGAACGCGCGCTATATATATACCTGCATAGTGGACACGATGAGCCCTCGGTGCACGATGAAGAGGCAGAGCGCTGCGGAGCGCATGGTGGCGCGGCGGCCGTGTACCAGCAGCAGGCGCGCCACCATGCAGAACGCGCGCTATATATATACCTGCATAGTGGACACGATGAGCCCTCGGTGCACGATGAAGAGGCAGAGCGCTGCGGAGCGCATGGTGGCGCGGCGGCCGTGTACCAGCAGCAGGCGCGCCACCATGCAGAACGCGCGCTATATATATACCTGCATAGTGGACACGATGAGCCCTCGGTGCACGATGAAGAGGCAGAGCGCTGCGGAGCGCATGGTGGCGCGGCGGCCGTGTACCAGCAGCAGGCGCGCCACCATGCAGAACGCGCGCTATATATATACCTGCATAGTGGACACGATGAGCCCTCGGTGCACGATGAAGAGGCAGAGCGCTGCGGAGCGCATGGTGGCGCGGCGGCCGTGTACCAGCAGCAGGCGCGCCACCATGCAGAACGCGCGCTATATATATACCTGCATAGTGGACACGATGAGCCCTCGGTGCACGATGAAGAGGCAGAGCGCTGCGGAGCGCATGGTGGCGCGGCGGCCGTGTACCAGCAGCAGGCGCGCCACCATGCAGAACGCGCGCTATATATATACCTGCATAGTGGACACGATGAGCCCTCGGTGCACGATGAAGAGGCAGAGCGCTGCGGAGCGCATGGTGGCGCGGCGGCCGTGTACCAGCAGCAGGCGCGCCACCATGCAGAACGCGCGCTATATATATACCTGCATAGTGGACACGATGAGCCCTCGGTGCACGATGAAGAGGCAGAGCGCTGCGGAGCGCATGGTGGCGCGGCGGCCGTGTACCAGCAGCAGGCGCGCCACCATGCAGAACGCGCGCTATATATATACCTGCATAGTGGACACGATGAGCCCTCGGTGCACGATGAAGAGGCAGAGCGCTGCGGAGCGCATGGTGGCGCGGCGGCCGTGTACCAGCAGCAGGCGCGCCACCATGCAGAACGCGCGCACGCTCACGTCGCCCGCCAGCGACGCAGCCCGACCCTCCGCCCCCTCTATACCAATACCTGGACAGACAGAATACAATTGAAATATATTATACTTAAAACCAATTAACATCAGCCGTATTCATAATAAACGCTCCAGAGTGAAACAAATGCGCGTTCGATGTGAACGCTGCGCGCGGTACAATGGAGCGCGAGCTCATTGCTGTCGGTGTCATTTCCAAATCGGACGATGCACGCTCTATGTCAATACGAGATCAACCAGTTAAACACAACGTATACGCAGACAAGCACAGGACTCAGCCACAGCGCGTAACATATACGAGCCGCTCACCGATGTCAGCGTGCTGTATCATGGCCACGTCGTTGCCGCCGTCGCCCGCGGCCGCCACCACGCAGCCGCGCGCCCGCAGCAGCCGCGCCACTCGCGCCTTCTGCGTCGGCGAGCACCGCGCCACCACCACGCCGCCGCAACGCATCAGCACCTCCACCAACTCCTCCGGGTAGAACTGTAGGCATACCTGCCGTCCCGGAACTTAGTGTTAATACAGTGCTCAGATAAACTATCAATCGCTTCAAGTTGAGTGAGTTGAGAGCTCCAATGAGTACTTGGAGACTATGAAATGAGAGTGAAGAACACAAATCAAACCTCACAAACAGAACCTTGGTGGACTGGTAAATGTAATTGAAATAAGAAGCATATTGCTACAATAGAAGTCGTATTTTTACTAACGTTACTGCATTGTCGCAACTTTAGACTAGAATATAAAGTAAGAAAGAGCCTCACATCAAGCGTCTCCCCCTCTATAATGAGATCCCCGTAGTTCCACCGGCGCATGTTAGTGAGCAGTGTGTGGGCATCGCTGCGCGTCGTACATCGCTCCGCTATGAGCCAGTCGCCGTCGCTGCGTCCCAGCTGCAGCGAGCGAGCTATGCACTCAGCCGTCTCTAGCTTGTCGCCGGTTAACATCCATATCTGATTGATGAAACAGTCTTTGTTAGATGTAGGGTATTGATAAAATAGTATAGTATAGTAGGTGATGAATGTACTTCCATGAGAATTAGATACATGAAGACAATAACTCTTCAGCGTGTCATTGGATTGTTTTTCTGCCATCGAACGGGATGTTTGTGGCCAAAAACTTCAGAGCATGTGTAAAGTGTGCAAGTCAAAATATTTTTTATTCAAATAGACTTAATATAAGTACTTTTAAATCGTCATCTTTTTATACTACCACCGGTTCGAAACAATATTTCTACAGGGAAGAATCCGGCAAGAAACCTCCGTAGTTGCTTTTTCAAAATAATTACAACAATTTGTAAATAAAATACAGTTCTCTAATTGTAAAGCTATTTTTCTATAACTAAGTTATATAAACCAAACTTTATATAATATTTAAGTCGATGACCAAGTCTATATTATAAAATAAAAATACTAAATTACATGAATTACAAATGATGCAATGAATGTTACTTATGAAATATGCGATCGAAAAATATTTATTAATAATGAAAATAGTGTAAATAGTAAGTTCATTTTAACCGCGGATCTTCATTGCAATCTTTGCACTTCAACTGTCTATAAGATAAACCTGTGCAAGTAAGTAAAATTACTTCCACATATCTTTATCCTCTACATAATTTTGAATTTTATAGAAAGCCTTCTTAATTAAAACTTGTTTCACATGTTTTTTAAATTTCGTGTCTGACATTTCAGTAAATTTTTTTGGTATTTTGTTGTAAAAACGAACACAGTTTCCAATAAATGACTTATTAGATTTTGACAATCTAACTGTAGGGATATTTAATTTATTATCATTTCTAGTATTAAAACCGTGGCCTAGCCTTTCAAATTCTGTGTGTGTTTTCTTACATATATAATATTATCAAAAATATACTGGGATGGTAAGGTGAGTATATTAATTTCTTTGAATAATTGTCTTAATGAATGTCGCGGCTTCAGGTTATACATAGCTCTTATGGCTCTTTTTTGTAAAATAAAATAGTATCTATTTCGGCCGCACTACCCCATAGTAGTACACCATAAAACATGATACTATGAAAATAGGCAAAATACACCAGTCTAGCCGTCTATCGGATCTACCGTTAAATTTCTAATTTTCCCTACTGCAAATGCTGCCGAACTTAATTTACCACTAATTGATTCTATGTGAGCACTCCACTGCAATTTTGAATCAATATTAATACCTAAGAATTTCGTCGAGTCTATAATATTGAGCACATCATTATTTATTTTAACATCCGTGGATGCTGTCCGCACATTAGGTAAAGAAAATCGAAGGCACTTAGTCTTTTTACCATTTAGAAGTAGATTATTAGAACTAAACCAATCCGTTACTTGTTTTAACGTCGAATTTATTTTATTATTGTTTCTGTTTATTTTAAAAATGAAAGATGTATCATCTGCAAATAGGATTACTTCATCGAACAATTTATCGAGCATAAACGGGAGATCATTTATGTAGACTACGAACAGAAACGGTCCCAGAATTGACCCTTGAGGCACGCCCACTATTACATTAGATCCAAATTATGTAGCGCTACCGATCTGAACTTTTTGAACACGCTCGCTTAAATAGGATCTCACATAGCCAAGCGAAAGATTGTCAAGGCCGTAAAATGATAATTTATTGAGAAGAATGGAGTGGTCTACGCAATCGAAAGTCTTAGAAAGACAGAACACCCCAATAGCATCATGTGATCCCTCCCAAGCTGAAAAAATCTTGCGTACCAAATTTACTCCCGCATCTGTTGTTGAACGTCCTTTGGTGAACCCAAATTGTTGGCGATGTAGGATCCGATTCAAATTAAAAAACATGATAGTTGTTTGAGTATAAGTTTTTCAAAAATTTTACTAATAGCCGGTAAAACCGAAACTGGCCTGTAATTCGAAGGGTCTTCGTGACAACCTGCTTTGAATGTTGGAACAACTTTGCTTAGTTTTAATGACTCGGGGAATTTACCTTTTTCGATACAGTTATTAAAAACTTTCGAAAGAGCAATCGGAGCAATTACATGCACTATTGAACCGAGGGCTTTAACCGAAAACCCCGACAAATCCTCAGTAGATTTTATATTTATAGATTTAAATGCCTTTATTATATCATCATCTGACACGCTGTTAAATTTAAAGACGGCCGGTGTTTTTTTTACATATTTTTTAGATAATTCTCCGCTAAAAAACACGACAATGAAAGACTTTTTGTGAGATCTATTGCTATTTTAGTAAAATATTTTTCGAATACATTAGCAACTTCAGTATTATCCGAAATCATTTCGTCATTTATTTTAAAAGCTATATTTTTGTCATTTTTATTTATTTTCCCTGTTTCGGTATTAATTACATTCCACGTAATTGAATTTTATTGTTGAATTTTTTATTTTGTGTGTTCGCCTGACCTTGATCCCGGCGCGCTGCAGCATGTCGAGCGTGTCGGGCACACGCGCGGCGAGCGTGTCCTCCACGCCCGTGAGCGCCAGCAGCGTGAGGCCGCGTTGCAAGCGCCGCACCGCGCCCAGCGTGCGCTCCGACCGCGCCGCGCCGCCCAAACGCGCGGTCCTGTACTCCGCCTATAGCAACATATTCATCTTATACGATCATCGTAATGGATTGAAGGACCAACATATTTTATATGACCATCAGTTGTATATTATATCGAGTTGATAAGAAACGGTAATTGGTAGAAAACAAAATTCACAACGCTTTTTAAAAATGTACCTAGTCAGGTCATAAATTCTGTCACATGTTTAATATAAAATAATTGAAACAAGTTTATTCATTATGTAACCATTTATATACCAAAATGAACTTAACAAAACATAGATTCTTATGACACTAAAGTTTATTCAAAATGACCTCCGTGATTTTGAATACAGGCCTTCAATCTGCGCGGCCAGTCGTCTATCGCAGCACGAACGAGGTCCATGTCAATAGCGGCGGCTGCCTTAATCAAGGATGTCTTGAGTGACTCCAAATTGGGATGAAGCTTTGAGCACGCCTTTTCCTCTAAGTGTTGCTCTAACGGATCGGACTAATCTTGTAATCTAACGGATTCAAATCTGGATTGGAGGAGGGCCAGTCATCGTGCCGGATGAAGTCCATTTCTCGCGCCGCCAGCCAGTCTTGTGTGCTCTTCGCTCTATGAGCTGGCGCCGAATCTTGTTGGAATACCCAGTGCCTGTTATTGAACATGGTATGAGAAACAGGTTCCACAAGGTTGGTCAGGACTGTATTTTGATACACAACTGCATTCGTTTTTACACCTTTCTCATAAAAATGTACCTCTGATAAGCCACAATAAGAAACTCCTAACCATACCATGAGCGAGGATGGAAAATGACCTCATTGGACACGCGAAATACGGTTGCTCGCTTCTTCACTATTGTGTGCGTACACCTTATCAACTTGTTTGTTGTAGCTCTCTTCTACGGTAGAAATGTTTTCATCTGAAAAAAGAATTTCCCGATATTTTTTCCCGCGTACCGCTTCAACAAAGCGCGGCATCTCTTCAGTCTAAGGTCCATTAGACGAGCATTCAAACGATGTCCTGTTTTTCTCCGATATGCCCGAAGCCCTAAGTCTTCATTTAACACCCTTTTCACCGTGGTTCTGCTTAACCCCATCTGAAGGGCCAAAAGTTTCTGCTTATGTTTGGGATATCTTTGAATTCACGCCTTCACAGCTTTTATCACTGCTGGAGTCCTAACAGACCGAGGGCGACCACTTCTTGACCTGTCATCTACACTAGAGTCTTCATTGTATCGTTAAACGAATATTTTGGTTAAATTCAAATTTTTCAGTATGTCAAAAATTTGAATAGGCGCGTAACCGCAAAGATGCAACGCAATAACTGCAACACGGTCTTCTTTAAGCGTCCACTCCATATTTAAAAATGAGTAAAATTCTAAAAAGTATACATTTTTATTTTCATGAACAATTCGAAATTCGAATTCAATAAACTTTTTTGTGGCCAGCATTCTAAAAGAAAAGTTTTACAGTGTGACAATACTTATGACCTGACTGTGTATTGATAATAATAATGATAAAATAAACCACATCAAGACACACACATTGATTCAGCAATAAGTGTCGTAAGAACTTGTGTCACAGGACCAGGAACTAAACAACGAAATGATATAAACAACATAGGTAAGAATACTGCATCCAAGACCGGTAACTTTCACTTTTGAAGTTCATCTTGTAGTTTCAAAGATTACGAGTACCTCCTACATATAAATATACAACTTTACTAATTATAATATTAGAAAAGGTACTACAGAGATATAGTTATCCCCTCTCGCAAAGTCCGTGCGGCTGTAGTTGTGTTAACACGTATACCTGCACCACTGCTCTAGTGTGCGTAATCTCTTAGTGAAGTCGATTTTACGCACAATGAAACAACATGCACGTACACGCCTGACGGAACTAAAATAACTAAAGTCAAACCGTCTTCGTGATATGGAATTACTAACAAGTTAGTAATAATAAACTAAATACCTCAAATTCAGCGTATTCGTGTTTACTAATGTTCTTCATGGCTACCACGAGTGTTCTTAGGCCTTCAGCAGCCAATCGCTTACATTCAGTATTGAGCCAAGTAGAGTCCAATAGTTTTGACAACGCCACGTCAGCGCCCTTCACGAAATACGTTATCTCTTCGGTGTTTTCCTCCTGAAATTGTTTTAAGTATTAAATTTTAGAGTTATACCATCGTATTTTAAGACAGGTTAATGTTAGGTCAAATAGGAACTTATAATCCCAGGACTTTTTCGGTTATAAAGTTGCATATGCAATGCATTTTTAGCGATTAACTTCATTTGTCACATTTGACATTTAAACCTTGTTTAATCCTGGTACTTTTTAGATCAAAGTTTTTATAATCAACGAGACTTGTCTATTTACATATTTATTTAAACAGGCACATCTACTGCGAAACAATATTATATTTCTTTGACAAGGCGGGACAAAAACGTACACGTCAATTACAGATGCACACAGCATTTATAGTGCTGGCGTAACAAAACAATACAATGGAATGATAAAAAATAGCAAATTAACCTACAAATTAATGTTTATGGCTTATGTTTTCTTATTAGTTATACTGAACTGGAAAGAGGATCAAAGAACATTATAACTTAATTTAATTTAATAGCTTTGATCGCTAGCACAAAACTTTATTAAAATTTTATATCATTTTATAATCAAGTACATTGTTTCGAATTTCCCCAGTCTAGTGATTAGCGTGTCCTGCGACACATAGGCCTCTTCCAGCTCTTCCCATTATTTTCTGTTATGTGCTCTTCTTGGCCATATTCTTGATAACTTACCTGTACAATAATCCCCATCATTTTACTCTCACTTGTGAAAGGGAATATCTGTAGTATATTGTAATGAACTATTTCATTTGCCGCACGCAGTTTCAGAGATATGTTGTGGAGATCCCTTCGGTACAAAGACACGCCCATCTGAAATAAAAAAAGTCTCTGTTACACTATATTCTGTCAGAAGGCATACAACATATAATAATTATTAGTCAATAAAACATACATTCTTAAAAATTTAAACCGATTAAAATAATTGAAACAGATACAAAATCATACGCAATACTAAAATACATTTACTACTACCTACTAAAGAAACGCTGCCATGACCTCAATTTTAACGGCTAGAGTAGTTGGCATTTCTGTACGTAGGTCTGTATGTATGTTCATCTGTTTCCTGATAACTTCTAAACCAACAGTCAAAATTTGACAGACAAGATATCGTTGGAAGGGTCTTGATCGTCCCCTGGTTTAAGGATATGTGACATCACATTGAATTGAGCATACCACCCTCTAGACGAATAAAAGTCATTGACTAAAAAAATTAGTCTTATATCTCAGACATAAGACATCAAGTTTTTGAAAAGCCGATAAACGTAAAATCAACGCTACAACTAAATGGCTTGGTCAATCAATTTGATTTGAACTGCCAACTGATGGGACAATCAAATTGAATTCATTGACTAGACTTTTAGACAGTCTTTTAGAAACTGGATGTAGAATTTGTAAGCTTTTTACAGTACTAATATATGTATGACTGACCATGTCCGTCCACTTGACGAGGGCCACTTCATCAGGGCTTGAAGCTTGGTAATCACACAGCTGCTGCTGCGGGACCGCGCCGCCGCAGCTCTCTGACATCACCGAACTACCCATGTCTGTTAACAACATTATCATCATTGTGTTTACAAGTTTGGGTTATAGTGTCAAATACAGTACCTCCTCACATTACAGATAGTCTTTGGCGCTATCGATATAGCTCGAGTAGGTATTCAAAGTTAACTATCAATAGTCACTATTATTAATTATCATTTTGTTTTAACTGCACAAACACACATATCCACACTGTACTGTGACAACCTCGAATGAGAGTTCAAAAAATGTTTACAGGATAATTATAATATAGATATATAAACAAAAGATCAATTCCTTACCGGACTGTGCTTCTTCAGCAATGTTATCATTGGGAGCATCATATACTGGAGTGACGTTATGGCACATTGCTAGAGCCAGTACTGTCTTCCAGACTTGCCTTGGTGTTGGAGACATTACACACCCGTCCGATATAGGGGATGTAGGCAGCGAGCCCTCATCGTTAGTCACGTACTGCGTTAGAAGGGCCTCCACCTTGAAAAATTATATTTCAAATTATTATAAAAGTATATACTGTACATACATATATAATCACAAACACAAATGTACATAATGTACATGCCTACATAAATAGATACAAAATATGAATGTTACTTTAGAAATACTCAAAAATAGATAAAAATGTCTAGGTAAATTTATAATAATTCAAGTTTTTTATGATTAAATAGTGTAATGGCATTTACTGATACTGATGTGACGTTGGTATTTATTTGGTTTTTTATTTTATTATAGAAGCTTATGGTCAATTTCGATAACATTATAAATAAATTAGCGTCCCTAATAAAATATACAATGGAGATCAATTACTTTCTGGACTTTAAAAAGATTACTGCAAGGACGAAAAGAAGTTTCTTAATACATCAAAATAAGAACCTCATGAAAACTGTTGTTATCAAATAGTGCATTTCCTAAGTGTAGTTTCTTGAACACCATCTGGTTGTTGGTAAGTGTTCCGGTCTTGTCTGCCAGGAGGTATTGGATCCGACCCAACTCCTCAGGAATCGTTGTGGATCTCATCACAGTGCCTTCCATCTTCTTGTCCCGCTGTATGTCCCATGAGTAGTATGCTTTACCCATCTCTAAGTTTACTCGAAGGCTGGAATTTAAGTCAGTACACGTTTTTCAACTTCAACCACAATTTTTGGCAAGAGGTTGAATTTTAAAAATAAATCTTGATTTACTATCAAGTGAGGATAAAAAGATTTTAGGTCACTGCATAAAATTCAAATAAAATTTTATAGATTTATTTATAATAATTGGCTTACACCCACATACGTAATTATACAACAATTGTATATCGATAATAATTACAATTACAAAAAACATTTATTTTAATACAAATTTTAAATTAAACAAAGATACAGATTAAAAGGATCACTTATGAACAGCTCACCTGATTGGTATGATATATGAGAAGAGCAGTACGAATCTAAACATGAACGCGTACCAGGGCCCAGCGAACCCTTTGAGCACGATCATGAGGAAGGACAGCATGATGGTGGCAGCGAATAGGACCTTGGTGAAGTCATTGACCCGAAGATCCAATCTCCCGACCTTGGAACGAGGGACCTCGTTGTTCATCACGCTACGGGTTTCACTGCCTATAGAAATTTGTTTTGTTTTTAGAGCAAGGCTGTTCAAGCCGTGGCCTGCGGGCCGAATATGTTTTGACATCTATAGAGTTGTTAATATAAAAATTAAGAACTAATAACATTAAGTAGATCGAAAATATCTTCTTTCTTCAAAAACTTTTTGTAGTTTCTGTAACCTTACAATATATTTAGTAGTTGGAATTAGCCTGGGATCATATTTGCTTGCGACAGCCCTGATTAAGAGGATACAACAAGTCGCAAACAAATAAATATACATACAGTTGAAGGTTTTAGATGATGAAAGGAGCACCGTTAATGATACTAATTGAAGGCCATTGGAGATGGAGGACATTGAAGATTTGTAACTACTGATGCTGTTAATTTTGCTCTTCCTGGCGTAGGAGGCACCCTCGCATTGCCGTCTCTGATGGCAAGGGACGGCTCATCATTTAAAGCAGTTATTAATAAGTTGGTCTAATTGGTTGTTAGTCCAGTTGAACAGGCAGTAGTTCTGTTAGTCAGTACAAAGAACCAAACCGATGATACCTTTTCATGGCAATGGTTTAGTTACAATAGTATTGCAATTTATTATTTTATTTGAAAAAGAATATGTTAATAAAATTTGAGCTCTAAATCTCACCAGTATATATAACTAAGCCAGTGGCCTGTCCAGAAGCGATGACGCAGCCGCTCCACAGCGTGTTCTCAATATCTAAAGGGTCGTCTTCCTCAACGTCCAAACGCGTGCACATGCCGATGAACGAATGTATATCCTTCTCAGGTTTTTCAACGTATATGTGCGCGTTTATGTCCAGTAGGTGTGCGTCGCTTGGCAGTTTTTGTGTTAAGGGGAGCGGTATACTGAAATAATAGAATTATTTATAGTTAAATATGCTTGTCTCATTTTAACAAACAGGTGAACATACTATAGACCTGAGGTTTTAATATGGTTTTAGATTTGAGATTTATGTAAAGTTTTAATATAAATTAATCACGTGACACAGTGTCAACACCTATAAAAAATTAAATGAAAAAACCCTCGATTGACATATTTGCGTACATTCGATTGTTCATTCCCACTTTCAGCCCCCATAATGTTTATATTGAGGAACCGATACTGGCCAAACATAGCTAAGAACAAGCTCCATCAAGTCACCTTTCAAACAAAAAAGACTACATTAAACCACTTTATTCGTTCGAGAGTTATGAAGCCAAAGACGGACCCGTCAAACTTATAACACCCCTCTTTGAGTGATGGGGGTTAAAAATAAACTTAATGAAAACAACATATAATATGATGATAGTACCTACAGTAAATAAAAAGCGTAAATACAACACTAAGTATTATTTTATTGAGAACTAGTTCACATTCCTCTAGATAAATGTAGAATTTAAAAACATTTCAGATGCAATATGCTTTGAAAAATGTCACAATTTCGCATTCATGTTGTCAATATACATACATACATAATAAATCCATGTGACGAGGAAGCATTACAATACCTCTTGTTATATATTATAACTTGTATTTTTATCTAAATGGATGTTGTTATCATTATTTATGTAAATATTTTTCCAGCAGTTCATGCATTCAATAGCAATGTAGGAATAACCATGTGCTAATGATTAGCATTGATTGATTGTATAATTGGCTAATTAGTGGTCAGATTGAGTTTTCTAAAAAACACACCCTTGACATACTTAGCAGATTTTATTATGTACTACATTTAGTTAATGTGTTGTTAGTTATAGGTAATTGTCTACATTTCAATTTAAAAAAATGTTTTTTGTTTTAGACATTAATATTTTTCTGAAAACAACAAATCTGTTTTAACTAGTTGAGAGTGAGCAGTTTTTCTTCTTGATGAATTTTTAATAATTACAAACTATGATATTGCAATAAAGCATAATATATCAACATATGCAAAAATAAGCTTGACAAGTTACCAGATCGAATTGAAAAAAATATTGCTTACCGTAACTTCCAATCAATTTCTCCATCCAACTGATCAGTTCTGATGAAAACTGTTCCCATGGTCTCATTCGTTCTCAACAGGATCATGTCTGCTGGGACTCTTTGTCCTTTATGTAGCATTACAATGTCACCAACACACAGATCTGATGCAGGAACATTCTCTACATTTGTGGAACCGTACCGTTGGAGACAAGGATCAAGGATCATCCGTTCATATATCTGTCTATTCACTTCTCTATCTCTCCTGAAAAAAAATCATTAAAATAGTAAATTAAGATATCTATGAACTAGCTGACTTGATTTAGTTAGGTAAGACATGTTTTGTAGGTATGTCTATTTTAAGCTAGATAATAAAAATCATGAATATATTTCTATTATATATTCAAATTCCAAAACAAGAAGTCATTATTTTGCATTTTGGCATTTGTAATTTACGATGTTAGTGCTAAAACCTGTTATGATTATTTATTAATCCACATTTGCTTTCTAGTGACAAGATTTTGATTTATTTTATAATCCAATTTGTCTGCTTTAGATATTTGTCTAGATATTAGATGACTAACAAGGTAATTTTTTTGGCAATGTTTTTTATTTGGCAATTACTTAATACAAATCATACGACAGGTTTGTGAACTGCTCTCTCTATTAGTGAATGTTTGCGTTAATTTTGTTTTACTTTTTAATCTTATCTAAATAGGTCATTTATATAAAAACTAGTTGTTAAAATGCTTGATACAATAGTTCACAACTTACCTATATCGTCTAAAATCATCGATCGCCTCCCGGAATACTGTCACAATGATAACAAAGCCCAATGGACCCCAGTATGTGTAAAGATATCCAATTCTGATGCTTGGGATAAACTGACTTATTGCCATTATCAGAAAATACAGGTTGAGGAAGAAACTAAATTGCTCATACAGTACCAGTGGCAGGAACTTAATAATACTGTATTTCTAAAAAACAAAAAAAATTATATCCATCAGGTACAAGGAAAAAATATAAAACATAAAAAACCCATTGTTTACACTTACTTGATTACAAACATTGTTCGGCGGAAACTCTTCATCGGGATGTTTTCCTAATATAATAACTCTAGAACTAACCGACTTCTTGCTGTAATTGAATATTCTTAATCTGAAACGAAATGAGGGCAGTTAACTTAAAATAAGAAGAACAAAGTAGAAACTTTTACATGTTATGAACAAACAAACCTTGACCATAAAGATTTTCTCTTCGGCCTGACTATTAAAGGTGTCGTTTCCATTTTAAAATTAAATTGCACTGTCAAACGTAAATAGTATGCATTTTACACAATATTATTCTTTTTGTCCACACAAGACAAACGAACAAAACACAGCTGTGAACTACGCTGCTGATGTTGGTATGCTAATTGTTCTGTCAGCTGTCACTGTCATCGTAACAAAATACCAAAATGACTAATTCTTTTTTCATCATTGTCGCGTGTCTTTATAATCGATGAATTTTCGATTGAGATTTTTTAACGTTGGGTTAGAGTTTAAAGAAGTCCGTCATCGAGTGTCTAAAATAACAAAAAGAAAAAGATACCAATTTTTGACAAACTCCAATTCACTGTTACGTCATAAAATTTTAAATAATTTTAGTACCTAATATTTATGATTGGCAACACTCTAAAAAGTAAATAAATATGGCGATCGCTTTGGGTGTGTGGAACTATTTCTGCCCAAATATATAAACGAAACGCTTAAAATTGTGAATGTGCTTGATAAATATTATAGTGATAAGATATACAAAGTGTTTCTATTTCATTTTATAGTGCAGGTGTTACATACGAACTTTACAAATAAGATCAATGACTGGAAGTCAGGGTGTTTGACAGGGGTCTCCGTTGGCGGTCGGCTCTCTCGATCATCCCTCAAGTGTTAGAGTGTGAGGTACGATGTCTCGTAGTAAAGTGATTCTGTGTTTATTTGTGTTTTAGGCGCTGGGGAAATTAGGGGTTCATAATTAATGGCATGTGAAGGCAGGGCAGAAGTTTGAGTTGTTTGCCGCATGTCTGAGATGCGATAATTACATTTGTAGGAGTTGTTATTTAATAGTGTTGCGCCGCGGCCGGCGGGTTGTGCGTGGGAGAGGGTGGTAGGGCACACCTCCGTTGACCTATTTACTGGTTAATGCATCGAAGCTCATTATTTGTGCCAGGGTGGATATGGCTTTGCATCCAGAGTGCAGTAACTTAATTTCGGTACAGTAATTCGCGTTTGTGTGCGTAATGAACCTCTTGCTGTGGCAATAGTATAGTCAGTTTAATTAATGATTCAGTTAGAATAACATCACCTAGCAAATGTAGTTATCTCATATTTTAAGTGAAAAATAAGTGTGTAAAAATGGTGGACATGCCTTGTAACAATTAAAAGTGATTTATTTAATGGTCTTCAGTCATATCTATGTTAGAAGTATCTACTACTTAAACTAAGTAATTTGAAAAGTATTTTAGCTCTTTAACTAAATATTTTGAATAATAATTAAAGCCTTGACTTACTTCTTTATTTGACTATTTTATATACTATAATACATACAAAAAAAAAAATACAAGTGTAATTTCTTAAATTAGTTGAATGGGGGATATAAGCTTTGTGAGTTACTTGTTAAGTAAAAAATAACAATCTAACTATTTAAAGAAGCGATGTAATAAATATGTACACTAACTAATAGTACTTATATATCACTTGTATTTCTAAAAAAAACGATGACAAGTATTAAAATAAAAAAAAATGCTAATTGTATTATTTTCTTTCAGGGTTAAACACTGGTTTGTTGAGCGAATGAACAATACTAGCACAATGACATTATCATCAGGATTGAAGCGTTTGGATTTTGTATGGAAAGGAGAAATAGTTTAACTTATTATGGAGTCTGACCTTCCGCCTGGAAGCAGTAACTCTACCGGCCACTTGTCCACAATAGGTTACCACACATACCCTGGTAAGATCATTTGAATTTAAGATTTTAAGATCACACAAACAACACAGTTGCTTGAAATTGGTCACTTAATTATTTATATCAATGAGAGTATTCATATCCTTTATTCTGTCTAAATATAAATAACATTTAGGTAGTTATTTGTTTACCAAAAGCAGTTTAGTCTTAAGTTAACCTTTTTAAATTCATTGATTAATGATCTTTAATATTTGTATTATATTTTAATGAAAGTAGAAGTGTTTTGATTTTTTGTTGAGCATTCTATCTGAATCTGCTTACCAACTCTCCTGTTACATGAACACTTACTTTTTTTTTTCTATTGATACTACAACAGTAAATATTACGAGAACATTGATTTGTTATTTTTTTTTTACTTCAACAGTAAATAACTAGAATAAAGTTATAATGAAAGAGTCAAACAAAAAACCCTCCTTTCTCTTTCTGCTGTAAAGTGATAAGCTGTGTTATACAAGAGGTATAATATCTTTATCTCTACATGGGCAATGCCCTTAGCTTTCTACGACATCAAGCATTGCGTCGCATCAATAGGTGGCATGTGAACTATCCTACTTATTTACTTGTGAAAAAAAGCTAAGTTATGATTAGAGTCATTATAATGATAGTGATGGTTGTTATCACAGGTCGTATGCATCACTCGGCGAGCACTCCAGCGGGGGTGGACGGCGTCGGTGGTGGGGGCCACTCGCCCCCCGCTACGCCCAAGAAGGGGGGCAAAATGCTCGCCATCCGGGTGCACATGCTCGACGATTCAATATCCATGTTCCAAATACAAGTAAGTTATTATTTAGATACTTCATTTTTAAAGTCATTGTGTAAAGAACTTTCGATTTGCCATCCTTGCATATGCTCGACGATTCAATATCCTTGTTCCAAATACAAGCATGTCATCCTAATTTTTAAGAATATAAGGTGAAAAGTTAGCTGGAAATATGCCATTGACATTAATGTGTGACGTACTCATGAAATTTATATTTAATGAAATGTGATGTGATCACCTATCTGAAAGTATTGTGATAAATTAGCAACCCTATTTTTCTCATTCACTCATAATATCAGCTATCTACCAGTGAAAGTCACGTCAGAAACGGTCAAGCCGTTTCGTAGATTGTTTAAAAGTTTAAAAGCTACATTATAAATGACGCTGATGGTCAAACATGTGTAACATGGCAGTGGTGGATTCAGGAATGAAGTTTGGGAGCGGCTAGACAAGACGACCTTTTTTTGGAAACGAATTGAAGGGTCTGAATTCATTATGGGCTTTAACTAAGTAAGGCCCAAAAATGCCCTTGGGGTAGGGGGGGGGGGGGTTGCCCCCTAGCCCTCTCCCTATATCCGATAGCGTAACATGGCATCACTTTGCGGGTGGCCCGTGACTATTTGCACAGTCACTAATTGCGTGTTATGATAAAGTAGGGCCGTCTGATTGATGACACAGTGTTACCGTCGTCATTTAAAAATCTGCCAAGTTTATATTACGTTAATTTTTAATAATTTGGTAGGTACATTTTTGTACTGTGTGAGTTTATGGCAAAAAGTAAAGTTGACTTTTCTCGAATGTAATCAATTGTATGATTAATAAGGAAATGTATATAAATGCTACCTTTTCATTCGTTTTCTTGGGATTTTTTTTTTTCGGTCGTATTCTTTAATTTAATTTTACTTTTAGAATTTTCCAATAATTATTTTATTGTAACTTTGAAATAGCGTCTGTTATTGTTGTATTGAGGAAAACAACAGATAAATAACATGTAGTTTCAATGATGTCTAAACTTCAGCGAGTAGTGTCTAGAATGGTCATTTGATGCCATGTTTACGGTTTTAATGGATATTTATGACACACTAGTGGTCATCCAGTGGTGTAATGTTGCAATAATATTTCTGTATTGTACAGTTTTGGCTGGTATCTTCTCCGGAAAATATGATTTACAAATTTTAATAGAAATTATTTATTGTACCTTATTATTTTGAAAAAGCAACTACGGAGGTTTCTTCCTAATAGAAAAAAACCTTTCTTTCCGGTGGTAGTATAAAAATATGATGATTTAAAAGTACTTATTTTAAGTGCATTTGAATGTAAAATATTTTGAATTTGACTTTGAATATTTCAGTATTAATGCTATAGCTTTCGTAAATTCCGATGAGTGACTTCAGCTATAACAGGATTAGTATTCAGTTTATGTATCTGCATTCTGCATTAGATTAAGTCGGGGCTTACGGAATTGCCCGATGCGAATAGGCTTTGCTGTTAAAATAAAATTGAAATATTTTAAAGTATAAAACTAGCATTTATTTTCTGAGACAAAACGTATCTTATGCCCACCTGAAAGACCATTCTAAATAAATGTGATGAGAAATTTCGTACATCAATCTTTAAAATCGACGACAGAGCGCAAGTCTATAATTAATTGATATGAATAGCATTGAAATATCATAAGGCTTGTCGAAAACGACTAAACCATAGAACTATAAATTACAGTCCTAAGATTTAGTCATTTTAATGAGGCAGTGGTTCTAACAATAAAATGATGTGCTTAAAAAAATACATTACCAACTAATAATAGGTAATTTGCATAATAGGTAATAAGTATTTTGCAGCTTATGAGTCTAGAAACCAAATCTACATCACATACCATTCACGACCTAATCCAATAAACGGTCATATGATTTCAATTTCATATACAACTCTTTATTTCATTTGTTTTCTACGAGTAACAATTGACAATTTATTGTGCCGGACACGTCATTTTATCAGGCAACGGCGAAGAAAAAACGAAGGTGATATGATTAAATTTTTAGTGTCATTTGTGTTACTTCGACTTATTAAAATCTATATAAAATGTAGGTATTCAACAAGCTTTTACCCGCATATTCGTCCGTATAGAACTCGCATACATAGGTATTTTTATGGCTTTGCTGGGAGGGAAGTCTGAAACTGCTTTCTTACTACCTCCTATTTCATCTGATTAAGTTCGTTGCGGGTCCCAAGACGGCCGGTAGGGTGTCCGGGCACAGCCGGTGCGTCATTGCACAGCTGCATTATTCGTAGATTATTCGATCAAAGGATGCCACTGTTGATCCTGATAAACAGGAGTTGCAGCGTGGCGGGTGTGCCCCGAAGGCATTTTTTAAATCAAAATTTAGGATTTTTGTTGTAGCTTATGTTATGTATTAACTTCAAGACAATTTCTCTCTACGCTCAATTTTATCGTAATCCGTTCACCATTTTAGGCCTGAAAAGGTAACACAGACAGTTACTTTTGCATTTATACCTATTTGGACAACAAATGAAAAAAAAAAAATAACTTCGCCAAAACTCACTTATTTATTCAATCACTGACCGACCTAGGTTATATGGTCTCGGGTATATTTGGAAATATCAATATTCCTCTGTATCAATCCAAAATGTGTTTAATATGAATGGCAACAGGGTTTGTTTTAGTATGAACTAGTATGAACAGTTTTAAGGTGGGGGATATTTACTACCGGGTAACTACCGGGCATCGGAAGTCTATGCTAGACAAGCTGTGCATTGCAAATTGTTCTGTCTACTTCATCATTTAATCGCAAGTGGGTAACGGTACATTCGTAGCTAGATTGCTGACCAAACGATCCTATTCGTTCGCTACCTATTTTAGGAGTGTGAATAATGATACCTCATTCATCAAACTCACAAAAGACAATCTGGAACAGGTCGATTAATTGAAAAAATAACGATCGTAATCGGTTCACGAAATCAACATACTATTCATATTATTCAACAAACAAGTATTAAAAAAAGTATTATCTTCTTTCAAGAGTGGATATAGGCTCATGTTGTGACAGAATATACAAAAATACGAGATCCACGCGGACAACGTCAGGGGTATAATATGTTAATCCGGTTTCGAGGCCCTGGGTGGTGATCTTCTTTCATGTCAATAGTTACAATTAAAGATAATTATTTTACACGAACCTCAAATTTTCTTTACATCAGTATTCTTAAAACTACTTATGGGAAAAAACAAATTGTCTGATTTTCGTGTGATTAAGAAGTTAGTCATTTACAGTAAGACTGTCAAAAAAAACTGCCATTCAGACGTACAAATGTCAGTGGGATGTAATATTGTTAATTACAATCTATCAAATTATGAAGTATCTATACAATTACAATAACGATATTATTCGGCGTGATGTTCTAAACACGCGACCTTAAATAACATTTTTCATCTCATGAACTAAATAAATTGTTTTACATAGCAAAATCCCGATAAACCTAGAATCTAGGCTGTATCCACAAATTCCATTATATCTCCTAAAGCTTATTAACCGGAATCCCCCCTTCTGAATACAAAGTGTTCTAAGTCGGATGTTATCGGCCATAAGCTATACTCAGCCAGCTTATCTCAAGAGGCGGTGAAAAATGGAACTAAAACGACACACCAAAAAAACGTTAGAATAGTATTCTAGAAATGTAATCTAGCGTTGTTGAAATTGCACAGCTTAGAATGGCACAGAGCCAATGCTT
Source organism: Choreutis nemorana (assembly GCA_949316135.1). NCBI lineage: Eukaryota > Metazoa > Arthropoda > Insecta > Lepidoptera > Choreutidae > Choreutis > Choreutis nemorana. Next base: position 3,105,665 of record OX438597.1, on the reverse strand, counting down.
ATTTTCCTTTTACTAAAGGCTTACTATTCAGTTTTGATTTCATACTTACAACCGATCTCTTGTTCGATGATCCAAGGATATAAGGTATCAGATATCTTAATGGGGGAAGGGAATTAATGTACAACAGAAGGGCCTCAAATAATATTCTGAGCGAATTGATTTCATTTCTTTGTAACATTAAAGTTACCGACACAAATTAAATGGTAACATTTTTGGCGTTAAGTTTTCATTCGTTTTAATCACTGAAATAATAGGTTAAGTGTTTTGGTAACATTTTTTATGCGTTTCTTGAGTTAAAATGCATATTTGATCCACAGCGTACTGTACAAAACACTGTAATAAAGTTTTGTTTTTAAATAGTAAACAAATACACTATTTCATGAATACCTTTGGAAAATTTCAAAGCGAATCCTTTATTACAGTTCTAAAACCTGACACCATTTAGCATGAAATTGCTTAAAAGCAAAGTTTGCTCAAGAAAAGTTTCCATTGTACCTGAGTGTTTAACATTTAATAAAGGACTCTAAACTGTCTGCTAAAAGGCTACTTTCCAGTAAACAAATTGCTTACGTAAGCTTGCCTTTACGTCAGGCTTGCTTTAGTTCATAAATAACTTTTGAGTATAAATAAACAGGGTTGCCCTAATTTACGTTTTTTTTTCCATTTGCACGTTCGCCGTCACTGCACCTTCATTTAAGCGACACTGGTTTTTCTTTTCTTCGCTAGAAATATGCTTTACCTCTTTAAAAAATTCAAAATTTAATTTTAAAATGTGATATTTTACTGTTTTTTTTTCATTCCAACAATACTTTCAGTTAAATATCATATAAATATATTTTTTAAAGTTTTCTTCGTATCACAATGTCTGTTAAAAGATGAGCTAAAGAAACTTAATTATGTAATTAAAAATCCAAAAAAGTCTTACCTTTTCAAGTTTTATTTAACAAATTCCGCTTTCGTATCTCTTAATTTAAGATTTTAAGGCAAGTTTTCAAAAAAAGTAAAGATTTTATGATTAATTTAGTTATTTCAATCATATACTCTTACAGTCTACAAAAGTCGCTCGGATATTTGTATGTACTAAAGATTTTTTATTGTCCTGTATCTGCAATGTATACATTATTAATTTTGTCAGCACAAAATAATCCTTAACGATGAATTAGCCGCTTGATTGTTTAATACATTAATTAGGTTTATCTTTTTTTTAATTTAAATTTATAGAGTTGTTACAATATCAGCAGATAATTTGGGCATTGTAAAAACCACAGAGGTTTTTACCCACGGTGACATTGAACTATTTTAGATAGAATATAATATATATATATTTTCATTGTATGTTATGTTTTGCTATGTTTGTTTTGTGTATTTACTGATTAAAATATTATGTATCGACACAGTCGTTTCATAAAGCTGATTGTTTTCTCTTAAATTTTAAATGATTTATTTCTGATATAAAAATCTCTTAGATGCTAAATATGGAGGTAAGAAAAAGTCGTTAGAAGATATCCAAGTTCATCTTTAAACAAAATAATTAATAGGATAGTATAATTATGTACTAACTTTCCAAGCCAACTCGAGGCAATTTAAACTGAGTAAAATTTATGTAAGTTTATAATTAACTTTCTTAAGCGAAATAGTCCTACTTCTATTCTATGTAGTATCCTACACCTATCTTCTTTAAATATGTACTAGCTATTGCCCTGCGGCTCTGCTCGCGTTTTATTTTGTGACCCCTCTGTTTTCGCCCCTTTAAACCTGGAAATCCAAAAATATAAGTATATTGGCAAATAGATAGTAAATAAAATTATCTATATTTCAAATTTTGAAGATCCTATGTTCCGGTACAAAATTTCAATCCCCTTAAATGTTTAAATGCAAAAACAACGAATTTATTGTGATAAGTAGATGAATTTACAACTTTAAAGACCTTTTAAATAAATCGAGTCTCGTAGAAAATTTCAACTCCCGTTTTGCCTCCTTAAAATTGAAAAATCTAAAAACTTGATACCCGTCATTATTACTTTATTTCTATCATTTGGAATGGATTTTGTTTTAAATTTAAGATTTTTTTTTTTCGGAAACGTAATTATTTTGATAAAAAAAAATCGAAGTAGTCTATAATGTGTCCCTGAATTTCGATATTAGATATAGATACTCTATTTATTTGTATGGATATAATAATATACTTACTCACTGACACATCCACATCCAAACAATTAGACCTAGAAAGCTGATTTTTTCACATGACATGGTCATTGACAAACAAGCAATCGGTTCACCTGATGCAAAGTGACCGCCGCCTATTGACACGACGTTGCCCCTGTTACCTGCCGTAGACGGGGAATAAGAAAGGCTGAATGTTCACAGATCAGATCACTTGGCACAATGTCGACTTTACTGACTGGACACCGATGAAATGGGTCATGTTATTTGAAGGTTATGAAATGCAACATTTTTGTCGACAACCGTGTCAGGTCTAAATCTCTAGCTCTGACGTGTGAGATCATGGGGCCGAGACAATATGTTTTTAAAGTAATGAACTTTGTAACAATACAAATTGTCTCATCTAACTTCAAATAAGAAAAAGTTTTCAGTAAAAATGATGACAAATGTTCTAAAACTTTTATACATTAATATTAACTGTTAGAATTTTTCGCTAAACAGATAACGAAAAATTCTGACAGTGAAGTGACAAGTTTAAGTTTAGTAATTTGACTTCTTAGTTTCTTGTGACGTCAATTTGACGTAATCAACATGGCCGCCAGGTGTCTTTACCATTTTACAGGGCGTATGTCATTTGATGTTTATTATTTTAATCCCATTCTTACTTTAAAATATCACTAAACCTTGTGTAAAATATACACACATACATACATAACCATAAAAGTACACATATACGTGTATTACTTGAACATTTTTCTATTAATAAAAATCTTGTCCCCTCTTAACAAGGTTTGAAGCCAATCGTGCGTATCGTGTACCGAGATGGACATCAATGTTAGAAATGGATTATATAGCTATCACTTTTCAATTCGCTCTAAGGTAAAGCTATTAGTGGCTATCTGCGAGTATATTGTCAACATAAATTATGACCACTTAAAGGCCTTAAAATATTTAATAAAGATCGGTCTTTATTGTACATGCTCTTATATAAAACTTTTGTTACATAATATCGCTTAGTTAATTCCCCATGTAACCGTAACTAATTCTATTTTTGTATGAATAATTACGACTCCTTCATGGTGCATAACTGAAATGACATGTATTCATTCAATTGTTTTCTTTTTTGTTATTGAAATGAATAAGTTTTTAGTGATTATTTTATTTCTGGTTGAAATGCTTTTTTGTTATGGAATGTTTCGCGTAATAATAAGATTGTGTTTTCATAGGGTAATATGTGGATGTAATATTTATTTCTCAGTTTTTTTATTATTTTAAAGTTAGTACACTTTGGACACCGATTAAAGATGCGCCTTTTTCAAAACCCGGCACTGAGTTATGCGTTTTTTGACGGAAAACTGCAGGTTTTATTATAAATATTGCATTGCCTTGATATTCTTATGATATACAATCCACATGGATCTTTAATTTTTATTTTTTTATCTCTATCGGGAGACCATAAAAGCCTATTTATATTCATAGTGCAAACAGAATCCATGTCGGCGACGAGAGAAAACCTCGAATGTCTTAAACGAAATTTGACAGTAGGAAAAACATTGTCCCCGGTGTTGTTTGTGCCAAGTCTTTGATTTCTCTTGTTCTAATAATAATAATAACCACATCACGACACACACATTGACTCAGCCCTGCACTAAGTATCGTAAGAACTTGTATCGCAGGTGCTAAGCAACGATATGGCATATACTAAATAAATAAGAATACAACATCCACGACCGGTAAGCGAAACAATGCGTCTTGCAAATAACACAAAGTCCCGGCCCCGTCGGGATTCGAACCCGGAACCTCTAGCGTAGCAGTCGGCTGTTTACACCACTGCGCCACCGAGGTCTCACTATAGTACATACAACAATAGTGACGACCTTGGTGGCGCAGTGGTGGTGAGGTGGTGAGTTCTATTTTCAAATAGCGTATATTTACTTTTTCTAAATGTGATACATACAATACAATGATAGATGCGTTACCAGCTTTTTTAATTATATAGAAAAGATAATCATGTTTTGGTAAAAAAATGCGAGCGTTTTATACGAGGTTTTCATTGGTGGTATGTTTTTTTTAGCTCTAGCAGTACAGAATAACGATGCTTCGTTCCTCCGGCAAAGCCGAATTCCGCTCTGATTAAATTCCTTATCGGCTTCTCACGGTTATTTGTGATCGCATTCCTGACTCGCAGATTTTGATAGATAGATAGATGAACTTTGCTTTTTTATTCCAAAAAGGAAAAGGATTAAATGGTTCACTTTCCGACGTTAGTATTTTTGTAATTACATTGGTTTTATTAAAGAATTTTACTTGCTTTTCTGATGTATTTAAAGTTTGAGTTATATATGTCATAGGTACGTATTTGCTATGAGGTCGCATTGCATGTCATATTAAAGAATCGAAGTCGTTAAAGTGAATGAATAGGGTATATATACAAGTGACGCCCTTTAAGGGCAATTGGCAATATATAGCGAACATAGGTCATAATGCAAATTTAACAAAAAAAAAAACATTTTAATAAAAATACAGTAACACTGTATAAAATATTTTAAAGTTTGAAATTCCATGGAATAGATAAGATAGAGGTATTGTTAAAATCCGTTTTTAGTTTTAAAACTTTTCAACTGAAACTTTGCTTTGGTATCTCTACAAATGTACATACGTACATACACAAACTCACTCGTAATCCCTTGAGAGGGGTTGCCAGTTGCTACACACCGCATCTCGCATGTTTATGTTGAGTCCCAGTGTGACAAGTTGCGAATCTATAGTCATTCTTTTTGCCCGGATGGCACAATGAAGAACATGGCAGCTACAACTTACAGCAACCCGAGACTCTAAGCTTAGATCTGTCAGGTCGGGTCGGTCAGTTAACAAAGCCTCGTATCTCAAGCACGCACGTTGTTTGTATCCTTACAAATGTCAATATCAATAATAACGTTAAAAACAATGCATTTCATTAACACATTTACTTTACTAATAACTTGTATCTCTCTTGTTACAGTCCAAAGCATTAGGGCGCGTTCTATTCGACCAAGTATGCCGTCAGCTCAACCTATTGGAGGCAGATTACTTCGGTCTCGAATACCAAGATGCCAGTGGAATTAAGGTGAAAATAGTTCTGTTTTATTTGTTTAGAACCCTATATAAAAGCTACATTTAACTCGTTTTTGCTCCACATATTGTATATTTTTAATCATCGATCGAAAAGGACGAAATGTGTGGACATTCAGTACAAAAATTTGTTCAGTATACAAATATTTTGCTTAATCGGAAAACCGCCAATAAGCGCCACATGACTAGTTAGCTTGGAGTCTAGCTATTATGGTTCATGAGCAACAGCCGCAGACGGACGGACAGCGGGCGCTTAGTAATAGGGTGCCGCTTACCCTTTGGGTACGGAACCCTAATAAAGGTTAACCGACGTATCAACCACACTATTACTAATATCTCTAACAGCCTATAACCTTGTTCCACAGTACTGGCTGGACGTGGAGAAGGCGATGTGCCGGCAAGTAGGCCTATCAATGCTGGAGCCGGCCTTGCGGTTCTGCGTCAAGTTCTACACCCCTGACCCAGCTAGGTTGGAAGAGGAGTTCACCAGGTACCTGTTCTGTCTGCAAGTGAAGAGGGACCTCGCGCATGGCTGCATACAGTGCAATGAGAACACGGCTGCGTTGATGGCCAGCTATATTGTACAAGGTTTGTGATTTATTTGTTGTATGAGAAAGTTTGGCTATTTAATATAAAGGTGCCATATTCAGGGTCCCTACTCTGAAATGCCGCCATCAACACTTCGGGCCGACCGATAAACCGATTCTTTTTACGATTCTCCTGAAGGAAGAATACGTGCAATTGAAAATATCGACAGTGTCACAATGATTTAAATTAAATTACTTACAAGCTCTTGTTATAAATGAATTAGCCGCAAACTTGGTTCTACAATAGGAAATATGGAAAAGATGTGAATTATGGCGAGGGCAACGAAATAATTAAATAACCAATAAATACTAACGGCCCCTGTGTCTCAGTGCCGTAACAGCTGACTGCTACGATAGAGGTTCCGTGTTCGAATATTTGCAAAACGCATTGTTTCGTTTACCGGTCATGAATGTTGTATCATCTATGTTGTTTGTACCATATGGTTGCTAAGTGCATGTGATACAAGATTTAAGTTGGCTGAATTCAATGTGTGTGTCGTGTTGTGATTATTATTCATATCGCGAAATGCAGACCTGCATACACCTACCTCCAAATTAATAATGATGATGTATTTACTTTTCTTTTCCAATGTTATGTTATATTATATTGTAAATATTAAGAAAAAAATTATTGTTTTCTCAGCGGAATGCGGTGACTTCGTCCCGGAAGACTACCCAGACCACTCTTACCTCAGCGGGTACAAGTTCTTCCCGGGACAAGACCCAGACAGCGAGAGAAGGATCATGGAGAACCATAAAAAGCACAGGTCAGTCATTGACAGTACAATTTGCATTCTTTCAGGTCAATCACATGTTAGATCATGATCACAATATCAGATCATGTACAGTATTTGAATGTAATAATGCCATTTTGTCGGTGTCAATAGGCGGTAGTATTAGTTTCCATCAGGTAAATTGTCTTCTGGTTTGTTTATAAAGTTGTATAAACAATTGCAAATCTATAGTATGTCATTGCATTATTTCAACTAAAAATCTTACAAATAAATGCTTTTGTTTTTTTATTATTACTGGACATTGCATCGGTTTTTTTTTGTCGGTAGTTTTTAAATCGCAATGGAGATCGCGGTTTTCCAAATTTCTATCATTGTCGATCGATGTCCTCATTCGCTTAATTGCCGTCCAATATGATTTTGTATTGAGAAAAATGAAATATATAAGTTTCTTTCGATTGTAGACAGCTTATAATTACGGGCATGCGTATTGATCAACAAATATTTTTGGAGTTTGCATTAAAACTAAACGATCGTTTCATTATTCACAGCGGACAAAGCCCAGCAGAGGCAGATATGAATCTGTTGGAAACGGCGAGGAGGTGTGAACTTTATGGTGAGTTAAAATGCTTTTAACTTAAATATGATATTACATTAATATGTATATAATATTGGTGGTATATAAAATACTACTACATAAATCCAGGCTTGCGCATACATGTTTCTTGTGTCGGATACGAGCCGCTTTTTTGCCACACTACCATAGGTGACCGTAGTAGTAGTGTCCAGCAACCGGACGCAGTTGCTGACAGATAAATATTTGTAAAGCGACTCTACCAAGTATCACGTTTCTAGCAATGTACAACAAAAATATTATATGGTACGTTTACGGCGCTCATAGTTTAAGGTAATTGTTTAAAATCAGTCTTAATATTTGTTATGCATAAAGTTTTAGTTTTTTTTTCCGTACCCAAAAGGTAAAAAAATGAGACCCTATCACTAAGCCTCCGCTGTCCGTCTGTCAGCGGAAAGTATCTCGTAAACCGTAATAGAACTCTTTCAGAGAATGTTAATTTTTATTGCCACTAAATAAACAATTACTAAAAACATATATAAATAAAAAAAAAATTGGGCCTCGTATAACAATTTTTTGCTTGTTATTTTTCTATTACAAAATCACCTGAATAGTGAATTTATTTAACTTTGTACGATGGTACGGAACTATTAATGTGCGGGCCCGACTAACACTTGACCGATTTTTTATTGACAGGCATTAAGATACATCCCGCGAGGGACCATGACAACGTGCCGCTGAATTTAGCGGTCGGCCATGTCGGCATAGTCGTCTTCCAACACTATACGAAAATAAACACCTTCAGCTGGGCTAAGATACGGAAGATATCGTTTAAAAGGAGAAAATTCCTCATCAAATTCCATCCGGAAGGATTCGTGAGTTTTATTAATATTTATGGATGTGTGTTGTTTTGAAAGTAAGCATTTTTTTTAAAAAGTCGAAATTTATTTAGTTGTGATTAATCCCTTTTATATAACAACACACATTTGCCAAAGTAATGTGTGCATGTATGTTAATTCTATTATCAATAGATCGTTGTTTTTAAGACCCAATACGCACTGTCGATTAGTCGCCTCGGTGACTCCGTCGACGGCGAGTAAAACCATTGGACGAATCACCCGAACAACCAACGACCAAGAGCGTAATCATTTATTAAACCTAGAAACTTGAAAGTTTACAGTCTTGATCAGCGACTTGATTCGGCAGAGCGTTATTGTTCTAAAGCAGACCGCTTGTTTGCTGCTCTTCAATCTTCACTTTAAAAAGGCGGGACCGATTTTTAATTGCCCGAATTTCCTTTAATTAAAACCTGTAACGTAACACAAGTGTTGCACCGTAGGGCTTCATACGGGAGGTGGTGGAGTTCTTCTTCGAAGGTCGAAACGAGTGCAAGAACTTCTGGAAGAAGTGCGTTGAGAACCACGGCTTCTTCCGCTGTAGCAGCGTCCCGCGACTGCCGAGGCACCGCACTAGGGTCATATCTAGAGGGTCTTCCTTCAGGTAATATTCATCATCACCAACCTCTGTCACATTTATGAGACCCGGCTGCACATGGGACGTCATGTATTAAATGATGATGGAGATTAGAGACGGTTGCATAAAATAAGAAAGTTTGGCTTCCCTCATTTATTGGATTTAGTTTAGAGTCAAGTTTTGAGCGATTTAAATAGAAAAAAGGCTTTGTTGGGAGGTATCTCCGTTAGTTTTGGTACACTTGTATTGTGTTTATTTAGTATATACATAGTAAATAAAACTAAAATTTACTAATATAGAAGCTGATACAGTCGAAGCAAAAAAAGACAATTTTTCAATTTCCAATTGCTTATATTATTTGTATCCACTTATTAATTATTAATGAATTGTAAAACTTTATTGTAATAATAATAATTAAATTGTTAAAATGTACTAATAATTAGAAAACTAGAATTATTATGTTTTACAAAGTTCTAATATAATATTTTATTTTGTATTATAATATATTATTTTGAGTAATGAAAAAAACGACTACAGAGGTTTCTTGATGGATTTCCCCATAGAAATAGCATTCCGAACCGGTGGCAGAAAAAAAAGTAACGATTTGAAAGTGTTTAATTTAAGTTTGACTGTCAAATCGGCACTATATTTTTATTTACCAACTTCGAAAAACGAGGAAGATTTATATTCAGTTGTATGTAAGTTTTCAGTAAATAAGAATTATGCGAAGGTTTATAATATGATTATTGTCAACACAGGTACAGCGGGAAAACTCAGAAGCAAATCGTCGAATTTGTGAGAGAGAACTACGTGAAACGACAAACATTCCAAAGGTATCGTTATAGATTTATCACAATATTACGCTTAGCAATATGGCAGTTATCTGTATTGACAGTGACGTAGAGCTCAGAATCGATTGCATGATCAGAAGTAATGAAAGGCTTTAGCTTTTTAGAGATTGAGAATCGCTTTCCGCTAAATTCTATATATTTTAAATGGATCTGTTGATGATTGTAGTTCTATGCTATTAGATGTCCCTTAATAATGAGCAAAATGAACCTTAATGCCTTAACCTTAATATGTATAATGTTAATATAGGGGAATTTTCTTAAAGGGAGTTTGAAGGTTTAACTTTTATTTGTATTTTAAAATAATATCAAGATTAATAGCTGTATGATGTTTTAGTGTAAGTTTTAACTGTGTAAAAAGGTGAGTCGGCATGGGCCGGATACACTAGCTTTTGGTTTTGTGGGCGTTTGTAAAAGTAAATATTCTTAAATTAAAACCAAATAAAAAACTATTGCATGATATGAGAATTAACGGTAAAATCGTTCGGTTAGTGAGGCTTCAATAGTATTGTATACATCTATGGTGATAGTTACTCGAGCATGCGCTGTAATCGCTCAGACTCTTGCTTCTTCCAAAACAATCCAATTAGACTTCTCTTTACGTATGTATCCGTATACGTATTCGTATACGTATGTCATTCGGTCGGAGGATGGTGTGGTTGGGTTATACACGAGGTCGTCACCACCGGGTCTGCGCTGAGATATATCACAAGATAATGCCTTCAAAACTTGGAATGTCCATTTGCTTGTGAATTTAAAGATATAGATGAAGTTTTACTTGTCCAGTCTACAATTTTAAGTATTGTTGCATTAACATAGGTTACAACTCGCACTAACAATTTAGTTTACTTATAATTAGTCGAGCACATAACTAGAACATTGCACCTTAGTCGAGACAGAGCGCAGGCCCGTCTCTTTCGTTTTAATGGGAACGACATAGATTTTTTTTTCGAGCAACATCTTTGCATCCTCCGTTAGGTATTTTTTTACCCGCTCTTTTATTGTGACGCGTGATTTAAATAGTGTAAAGCGATTTCCTGCATTGTGGCGCGTTTTAAATTATTAGTTCAACGCAGTCCCTTATTTTGTGACGCGAATTTGAGACATTTGTTGATCGCGCTCTCTTGCGCGTGTTTTGAATGAATTGGTTAGAACCAAAAGCTAGTGTTACTGACCATCCTCTGACCGGATGCAGGTCGGGGTCGTTCCGCGGCGCTCCGCCTCGGGCTCCGGCGCCGCTGTCGGGCTCCGTGTCGGCGCATCCATTGCTGCCCCTGCCGCCCGGCTCCGACGGTACGTACTGGAACTACACCTGTCCCCTACATTATGATAGTGAAGTGAGCAGTGGATGCTGAACGCTTCAAGTTATAGTCTTGCCGTAATCGTCACGAAATAAACAAATAGGTTCAAAATGTTGTCATTTCAGTGGCAACATTTCTAATATATTTTTTTAAATCGACATCGTAATAACACTTTGACAAGTCTAGAGAAATGTGTATCCTAAATAAATCCGGTGTAACTGAATCTCATAAAAAAATGAAATTTATATTCAACCATGGAATAAGCGTATTCTGAAGGGAGAATATGAAACCATGTGCACATGTGTCGTTCATTTGTTTGAAGTTGACATTCATACAGCTTTGTTTCAATATTACTGATTGCTTTAGCAACCTAGAGTAGATACAATAAATTATAATATTGACTACTACATATCGTATAAATTTGCTAGCTGTCAATGTCAAATAATTATAATAAAATAAACTTATTAAGAAGCAAATCCAAAACTATGTAAATTCAACAATAATGGAGAGTGATGTATGCATGCTTGTGTGACATGCATATGCTAAATCAACGTTTGTTTGTGTAGAATCGATGCTTAGAGACATTTTTAAACCCCAATTCTGACTCTTCAACTTGTTTTATAAATATGACATATTAGTGCACATTTTAATGGAGTTAGCCACTACTATTCAAAGAAGTAAGTATGTACGTTGATGTAAGTAGATTGTTTAGTGACCTCTGTGCATTAGTACTCTGTGTTGCAATGTCAGTGTCTCATCTTATGTCACGTTTAATTAAATGTAAGGTCTTTCATAGACGGACTGTTTGAAGCAGTTGGTGCTGATAGTGTCAAGCGGTCGACATAAGCCGACTGTATTTTTTGTAGGGACTGGTTGAGAGGTCCATGTCCATGAATATCGACTTTGTATTAAAACTGTATATCGCCCAACAGCAACTGTTTACAGCTGTCGACCGAGGCTTGATTCACATGACATTGTCCTGAATGTTTTCAGAGCTCAAGTTATGATGGCTCTCCAGGAAAAAAGTCGATGCTCCATTACAATAAGATCCCCGAAAATCGTTTTCGATTTTCGGACGTCGTTCAATATTTTCTGGAATATTCAGTTAGTAGATAAATTCCATTATAACTTGATGGATCATATAACGCGTCAGATGCGTATGAACGGACACCGACTGCTTCAAGCATACCGTTTATGGATGGTCCAACTGTTATGGAAATTAAACCTTTATTGTTGTTACCATAGCGATTTCCCTGGAGTGGGACAAACAGCCTCACTACCTGGAGGCTTCTCTGATGATGAAGGGCTATACAGCGGAGGAGGCTGCAGCTCGAGCGAAGGAAGGCCCGCGTCACAACGCTCGCCCGCCCGCTCCAGCTACCGCCTATGCGTACACGAGAGACAAGGTCAGATATATGTTTCAACGTTACACTCTTGGACATACGTTATTATAGTGCGGGTAGCCGAATTATTATAACAAACACATATAGATGTATAACAGTATTCTAGGTGACGTTATGACCATATTTCAATCTATTATTAGTCGCTGCGTCTTGTCTTCAAGTAAAATTGTGGTAATCACCTTGGCTTTATTTTTAGCTGCCTGAAACAATATATCGATACTGTCAATGAATACTAACAACTGAAATACTGATAATTTAAATTACAGAATTTCTTTGAACTGTAGATTAAAAAATACATGTTGCAGGCATTTTAATTTTAGTAATACTTGCTACGGAAAACTATTACCTTTTAGTGCATCTATTACCTATCCACTTAGAGCAAATTGTTGATTTCTTTCAGCTCTCAAAAATGTACTCCAGTCAAATCGTAAGGGCTCTATAATATTGACTTGTCTTTTGATGTTTCTAATCTTTCGTCTCACGTTTACCTAACATATATCATTCGACAGCGCATGTTTCTCAAATTAATATATCCTTCAAGTATGAAATTTAAATAAAGTGTTTTTTTTTTCTGGTCTTTAATATGTGTGAATGTCCATCGGTCACTTACCCGTCATTAAGCACTATTTCCAAAGAGCACTCCTGACACTTAATAACAACTTTGTCTTGACAGTTGTATTTTGTCAGAAATATTAATTGTTCTGTGTCAATGTAGCAGGCAGGCCCAGAAGTGGTGACACATGCCGAGGTCAATCATCATCGTACGGAGGACTCACCTCTGCCTCATCGGACGACGACACCATTGGTACGATATAATAATTACATTAATTTTGTTAATTAATAATTACGTCAATTATGCTTTTTCTATTTTGTACGATCTTCAATCAATTTCATATTATTGTTGTCAGGTTTCTCCGGAGAGTACCTGGATAGCAGCAGTTCCGGGCGCACGTTGCAGGCCGCCGCTGTCGCCGCCCACAGGTCAGCACACCGCCCCTCCCCATGCCCTCACCGAGTCCCTCTCTAACTCCTATCCAGCCTTCGTCCTCGCGAAGCATTCCTCCAGCTTTAGGAAGTCATCGGAGCGGCTCGAGTTTGAACTGTCGCAGAGCAACATCTACTCGGCGTGTCCATCCACGCGCTCGTCGCGCTCGGGCGGCTCGCTGCTGCTGGAGGAGCACGACACGGCCGAGTCACCCGCGCCGCCGCCGGCCACCGTGTGGCGCCGCAGTCTGTCGGCGCGCAACTTACGCGATTTCAGCTTTGATTCTGCCGGGCGTTCGCGCCGCGCCGCGTTGCCGCCCGTGGCGTTCAACGCGCGCGACGAACCCGTCACGCGCTACGACGCGCTCGCATTCGCACTAGCTGCGCAGCCGGAGCTGGACCGCTACGGGCCGGAAGCGGGCCGCGCGCGCTCCGGCAGCTTCCCCGGCGCCGGCGGTCCACCTCGCTTGGAGCCGCAGCCGCGCCCCGCTTCGCACGACGACCTGTCTCACGACAGTTACGAGCTTGTAGAGCGCTCGGACGATGAGTCGGATGACCCACGTTACGCCCACATCCGGCCGCGCTCGTGCTCGCTGGACTCCGGCAACTACTTGCCGTCGGATGACGACGCATCCGAAGGCGGTGCGGATGCCGTAACCGACCCGTTCCTGGCAGACGACCCGCGTGTCCTACCGCGGGAGAAGCTATCGGTGCGCTCGGACGGCTCCTTCTACCGCGAGATCAAGCGCGCACTTTCTCGCGCCTCCTCGCAGGAGTCCCGCAGCGACAACTACGACTCCAAGCACTCCAAGAGTAGTGCGGAGTCCAGCAAGAAGTCCCGCGACAGCGTCTACCATACGGATAGTAAAAAGTCACGCGAAACTATCAAAAGTAAGAGCTCAGATCGTTCCGGATCGCGCACTTCCAGTCAGGACTCGAAGTCCGACTACTACGATTGTAAGAAGGGTGCTTACGATCCGGAAGACCTTCGGCGCCGGAGTGACGCCAGCATTCGTAACGCTTACGGTGATCCATTCGAACCTGTGTCGCCCATCACGAGCCCAGACTCGGGCCGGGAGTTCTACGACACGCAGTCTACTTTCATTGGTATGGAAAAGCCTGAGTACAGCGAGCGAACTTTGTTTGATAAATCTCATGAAAATCTTATCGCTAATCTCGTCAACTCATCTAATTACTATCACATACCGACCCCGTACTCGACATTTCCTAGTAATCACACCAATAAGCACAAAGAGACGAGTCCAATGCATTCAGCTAGTCTGCAAAATGTAGAGTTCGAACAGTACGGACCGTACTCAGACTTAAGTCCGCAAAAGAAATCTGATGAATTTTCTACTACTGAGGATGAAGACATGCATCCTCAAGGTCCCGCTATCTGGCCAGATAAAATAATCGGTCTCGATTCTGACATAGAAAGTGCCAGATCAGCTAAAATACACAGCTATCAAAGGCGTCGATCATCTGAAACAGTATTCAGTTTTGATAAAGAGAAAATTGAGTCATTAACTAGTTCCCTCAGTAAAGATTCAAATGGGTCTCATTTAATAAAAGAGTCTTCTAATGAATCTGATGTTAACATTCGAATTTTACCGGCAATGGACAGTATTGAATACACTAAAAATAAAGCTAAAGCTGCAGCAATGCAGTCGGGACTATCGATACTTCAATCTGAATTTGATAAAAATATGCGTGGAAAAGCACACACTCATATGGTTAGGAGAGAGAGTCTTAAAGATGAACTGAAGGCTAAAACTCATTTTGACGAGTATAATCCAAAACTTATACTAGAAACTAGTTCTAGTAGTCGTCTAGCTGACGTTGCGGCGCCTTACATTCATCCAACGGTAGAAAGAACTAAGAGTGATCCTAACAGTCTTGCAAATAGACCTCGTTTTAGCAGCGTCAGTTCTCGACGACATATGCTAATGCATCAGAAATCCATCGATTTGACACCAGCCGAGTCAAGTGATGAAGATTACATATTTAGACAGATACCCAGTGCGCCTCCCATTGCTACTAAACGATCGCACTTTGAATTGCCGTCGAGGCATCCAGACCATATAAGACCACCATTTGATCTTCCAAAGAATTACTTCAAAGAGTTCGACGCTTTTAAAGCTGCTAGTTTAAAAGAAAACAAACGGTCACATGATGATGGTTATGACATTCCTTACGTATTGCATAAAAGACACGTTATGAATGGAACTGCTCCTTCGCCCTTAGATGATAAACGACAACCACCAGACATAATAATGCTTCCTCCACAAAATGGACGACATGTTGTTAACGCTCATCCCCGTTGTAAGTTTCACGACCATCCTAGATCTCCGAAGTCGCCAAAATCTCCAAAATCCCCCAAATCGCCAAAATCCCCCAAATCACCAAAGTCTCCGAAGTCACCGAAATCTCCCAAATCTCCAAGAAACAGTATACAAGTTGAGCATAGTTCTAAATTCTTGGAGGTCGAAAATCGTGACTTCTTGTTTACTCAAAATATTGATTTGTCTAAGATTGACCCTGTAACGTTAGAGGTCGACAAAAGCGGTCAGATGCAACATCTGCCAAGTCCGAAACGCGATATCACTAAGAATTTGGATCCAGTCTTACTTGAAACATTGAGTTCAAAATTGAGCCAAATTGAAAGTGACTCTGCCACAAGCTCTAAAACTGATAGCATTCGTCAAGACACTCAATATACACATGAAATAAAATTTGCCATCAATGGCCGAAATGTTCAACAGCCACCGATATGTAAGGAACCTAAAGTAATGACTGCAGCTGAAAAATTACGAGCAGATATCAAATCGAAATCTGAAAAGTTGCCTTCTAAAAGAGGACAAAAAGTTAAAAATAAAAAAGGAGTAAGTAAAATTAAAGGAAAGAGTAGTAGTAAAATAAGGATAACTTCCTTTTCATCAGATGACGAAAGTGTTGATTCTGATGATGTCTTTGGAATTACCGAAGCTGCACCGAAATTGGAACTATCCCCACCACAGTCACGGAAAGAACTGGATCCTATTTTACAATTGGAATATGATAAAATTACTTCCGGTGCTTGGCATCGTGGTCAAACAATGAGTTCTACTGAAATAGAGGGGTCTCCACCACAGTGCAGGAAACTTGTTGAACTGGAAGCAAAATACAATCCACAGATACTTGAAAGTATAGGTGGAAATGCAACTGAGCTAAGGCGTATTTCTGAACGTTCAATATCTATTCCAAGCTCTGAAGATGACGTTGCAATTAAAGTTCCGGAAATAAGACAAGTCAGTAAAGAAAGTTCTAATTGGGAATATAATGAAAGTATTCCGTCGCCGATCTTAGAGAGTACTGAATTTTTGAGATCTGATGACGAACATCTCGCTGACATGGAAATACAAAAAGTAACCGGCATTCATTCACAATCTGAAGAAAAAAGTGACATACCAAGAGACGAGAAGAAAGATTTCAATAAGCTCGATGTTAAAAAGAGTCTCCGCGATGAGCTTTTATCACCAATGTTAAGAAAACCTGGTGGAACTCCTATTCTATTCGCGCATGCAAGGTTAAATCTTTCGGAAGGGTCTGTGTTTTCATTACAAAGACAAAAGGCTACTCAGGATTCTCCAACTGCAAGTCGTAGAGCTAAAAGCTTAGATACACCTGTTATACAATTGCACAGACTACCACCTATGAACGCTTTTTCCTCAAAAGACGATACTGTTGAAGATATAAATGAAGAGGGCGAAATATTAGAAGAAAAACCACTACTGGAAGATAAGACTAAACAAATGAGTTTAAAGAAAGAAATTGACAAAATAGATGAAGTTGAAGAAGAACAACCACAAGAATTGGAGGAATTAAAATCGGTTGTGATAGATACTGAAGAGCTCAAACTTTTGGAAGACTTAGTTGAACAGCGGAGACCAAGGTCATTTAAGCGAAGATATGACATGACAAAGTTAAAACAATTAAGGTCACCGTCTCGATCTCCACTTAGTAAATCACCACTATCTCGTTCCCCACTTTCAAAATCACCTTCTCGGTCACCAACCTCTTCACTTAATTCTCCGAGAGGCAGTATCAGAAAACTATCTGACTTAAGTGAAGATCAAATTGTACCCGATATGGAACGAATCAAACGTAAAGAAAAGAAAAAACTCACGCTTAAAGCTAAACCTGATGAAAAGCAAAAAACAAGCAGCAAATTAAATAAAGCAGGTTCTTTAGATACAAATGCCACTAAAATAAAAGCTTTGCAAACACAGAAATCGCTTCCATCTTCTTTGAAAGAACGACCAGATTTTTTGACGGTCCCTCCTCTAGAATTAGCACGAGCTAAGAGTCAAGAGTTAGAACCTCCAAATAAAAAAGCAGCTAAAGAGAAATCTAAGTCCCTTGAAAGAATGGAAATAAGGCGTGGAAGCAGTAAAGAAAGGACTAAATCACAGGAAGAAAGTGACACTGAAATTGCCAAACGAAAAGAAAAGCAACAGTTATTATTTGAAGCTGCTCTAAAGCAAACAAAAACGCTTATAAGCCCCGTGAAAGATACATTGCCGCCGTTCCCACCACCGGAAGATAAAATTTTAGTGAAAACTGAAGGTGATAAAATAATAATTGAAACAAAAATAAATAGTAAAGTTGAAGATCATGTTTTCATTGCAAAGTCTCCGAAGAAACTAGACAATAAACTAACTGGAAAAGTAAGCAGAAGCTTTGAAGATCAAAAATCACCGAAATCCAATGGCAAAATGAACAAAAGTATGGATGACAAAACGAGTCAGTCATTAGATGAAAAGTTTGACGATTTAGAGGCGTTACAAAAGTCCCCGAAAACTTTATCTAAAAAGCAAGAGATGAAACAACAAATTGAAGGAAAAGTTGTTTATCAGAAGATGCAAACGAGTGTTAAGTCAAAAAGTTTAGACAGGAAAGCTGACATCCATTTAGATTCTAAAGTTAAATCTAAAAGCCTTGACCGTAACTATGTAACGCCTTTATCAAAAATGTCACTTGAAGGCCCAGATAAACATTTTAAACAAGAAATAGTCAAAGTTGAGGTTCATCCTAGTGTGAAAGAGGAAGATCCTGTAGTGGAACAAGATTTAAAAGAACCATCCCCTTCACATAGTTACATCGACAAAACAGAAGATGATTCTTCTATTGAGTGGATGACCAGTTCACAACACACCATAATAGAAAATGATACTCAAACTGTGATTATGGAACGGCGCAAAATTGACATTTACAACAAACAGCGAATGAATGAATTGCAAGAAAGTAAAAGTAATCAGGAAATTAATACTCTACTTGTAAGAGAAAGAAAGGCTGAAATGACTAGATTAACAAGCGAAGAAGAATCCCTGACTGAAGTCAGTGATTTGAAAATGTCAGATGAAAGTCACATGCTTGGATTATCCCTTCCGTACATAGATGCAGATAGTTCTTCGGACCATTCGCAAGCTTCTAAAAGAGAAAAGAAAACTGTAACTCGTGGCAAGAGTGATGAAAGTAGCATAGTCACAGATGAACATACTACAGAAACTGACTTGATTTTCTCTGATTCTAGTAAGAAAAAAGGTAGACGAACTCTAGATCCTCAAGGGACATTTGATGAGTCTTCGTCAAGTTTAGTGGAATTTTTAAGGCAGGAATCTATGATGACTGATGATGGCGATCGTGACGCCGTAACAAGAGATCCATCTAAAACATCAGATTTGAATCTTAAATGGAAAAATAAAAACAAAATTATTGTAACACCTCCACAGGAAAACAGTCCAACTATCGAAAACATACCGTTTATTGATTCCAGTTTTTCGAAATCTACAAATAAATCTGAATCTGGTGAACAGACAGGTAGTTCAGGAAACGATGCCTCCCCCACTGAGCATAAAAATGATCAAAAAGCTCTATTGACAACAAAATCTAGGCGTAGTGAGTTACTTAAACTCAGCGCTGAAAGGTCTCGAAGTTCTGAATCTACATCTTGGACCAGTATAGAGAAAGACGTAAGTCCCTCGAGTGCTAACATCAAAGGCAGCTCGATTGATGATGAATCAAGTGTTAGCTGTTCTATAGCTCGGCCATTAGGAATTTCACAAGATATAGAAAAACTTAATAAAAAAGATAGGGAATGCTTGGAAGAATTGAAACAAGCGATGGAGTATGGCGAAGAGAATCTTCTATCCCAACAAACTCTGTCGAGTGAACACTCTAAATCGAATTCTAAATCACCCTCACCTATCCCAGATATAAACCGCATAGAAAGTCCACGTAGTCCTTCGAAATTTGGTACAAGGAAATCACCAACACCGACTTTGGAAAAGCAAGGACCAGTCGATTCTATGAAGGCTCCAACGGATTCCGATTCCAGTTCTGAAAGTATTGATAAAACCGTCGAACAGTTGTCTAAACCAAATCTTAAGAAAACTGGCTTAGACAAAATTGGAAAAGCCGTAGTAGAAGAGTCAGAATCTAGTCAGTCCGCTGCATCAAAGGCATCAGACGCGAAGAAAGACCTACCAAAACCAATAAAGAAAACTAAAATAGCAATAACGATTTCTCAAGAAGACCAGAATACTACAATCGATTTTGATGACGATGGTAACGTAATAACTTCATCATTCGAACGAGAACTAATGAAGAAAAGATCATTTAAAGACAGTGATCAAAAGAGTTCATCTAGGTCAAGCATGGACACGACAACAACAACTACTCCTTCGAAAGGCTCTCTTAGTGTTGATGATTCGTCTTCTAGGCGTAAAGGGCGTCTTGATGAACAAAAAAGTTCTTCTAAATCTAGCATAGATTCTAGGGGATCTTTGAGTGTTGAATCGAGAGGATCTTTTGAAACAACTGAATCAACTTCAGGTTCTTTAGGCGAGGCCTACCGAAGAGGTGAGGAACTAAAACCTACATGGCGCCCCTTTTTTGGTGCTTCCGGCAGTGAAAATAGCACTAGCATTGAAGAAGCTTGGATACCACAAGACCATGAAGGTTATGAAAGTTTGAATATAAATAAAGAAGTTTTTGATCAACGTTTACTTGATGACTTTCAGACCTTTTCTCAAAATCCTCCCTTGTCATCGAATACTTCTAAAGATTCTACAGACAGTGATTTTCCAGATGATCTGAATGACTTCCCTGTCAACTTTTTGTATCCTGCCACATCTTCAACATCATCAGATGTAGTTATTGGTTATGGCCAAAATTTCGGTCGCACATTGTCCCGAATTTCTGAGCGTAGTACGGCTTCTGAGAAGACTAGTGTAGATGAAGATTCTACGAAAGCAATATCTCGGTCCGAAAGTATTAATGAAGAATCTCTTAATTCAAGTGATCATCAAGCTAGCTTGAGTTCTGATCCTCCTAGTAATGCCAACGTGGCTTACATATCGGATACTGATCGCAGAACTTCCGCTGAAATGCCTGATATACCTATAGATCAAACACGTATTAGTGAAATGTATTCAGAGGCAAAAAAGGACGTGGAAAAGGTTAGTAAAATGATTGACGAAACTTTGGATCCTAAAAAAAGTGTCGATAGTCCCAGACGTGGTAAAAAATCTCGTATTTCCCCGCCAAAGCAGTCGTCTGCTAGTGAATCAGAAGATTGGCCATTGCCAGAGTTGCCTCCCCAGGCAGTAGCTAAGACATCAGAACCGGTTAATATACGTAGGAGAAGGTCAAGTGATTTTGAACAATGGCCTTCACCACCTTCAACTTTGCTTGAAACTCCTATAGTTGAGAAAGTTACTATTTATTACATGAATAATGAGCCAGAACAAGCCACTAAAGTTACATTAAAATCTGAAAGTTCAAAAGAGCAATTGCATGGTTCAGACGAGGATAGTGATACATTAAATAACGACCTTGATTTAGAAAAAGATTTGCCTGAATCTAAATCTGAAAAATCATCTGACACTTTGCAAAAAAATATTAAACCTATACCATATGATCAATCAGGATATATGGTTGAACCTCTTGATAAACAAGTTGAATCAGCTTGCCTCAATAAGAGTGTTGTACCTAGTTATGACAAGTCATGTCTAAGCGGAACTCTTAGTAAATCCTGCTTGATGGGTGATATGGGATCTTGTTGTGCTCGAAGTGAACATAAAACCATTTCTAATCCTTCTTCAGAAGATAAAGTAATAATAAGTCAACCTCAAAAGTCTCCTTCGAATCTTAGTCCTATTTTAGATGATGATCGTTTATTTGCTGATGACGTTTTCGGTGACAAATCTCTGTCTCCTGATTATGATAGAGCGGGATCGCAGCTGGGTACTCGGTTTGGGTCTAATAATTCCGATACGTCTATCGATGACATTCTTTCACAAACTAACGTTGATGAAACTGTCAGAGCAGTAACAAGATTAAGTACGTGCAGTAGTAATACATGCAAAAAGTGCAGCCATAGCAGTCATTCTGAAGAAGAAACTAGTTCTTTTGGTACAGACTTAGATGGCACCGTAAAAATAGGAATCCCTCCAAAGAAATGTACTCACAGCTCCCATTCGGAGGATACGTCTGTTTGTCTGAGTATTTCTGAATGGTCAACGGGTACAAATACAGTCCGTCAATACGCGAACTTATCAGCATCTGAAAGTATTTCAGCTGTCTCTATGAATAAAAGTGACAAATCTGATAACGCCACGGCCAAGGTACACTCGTCACGCGCAAGCAAAAAATCTGATTCAAAGCCGAAGATCGGATCACAGGCGGAATCAAAGAGCAGTAGTCTCGACAAGAGCTCAGAAAATATAAGATATGATAAATTGTGTAGCTCCGACACTACGTCACGAAAAGGAATCGATAGCAGTTCCGGTACTAAAAGCGACAGCACTTTGACTTTAGCGCAATCTATTTCAGAGTGGTCAGCTAGTACTAGTCATACATTAGTTGCTACTGCTCGTGAAGATCAAAAAGACAACAATTCTAAGTTGGATAGCGCTACAGGAGCTGAAAATCCTATTTTTGTTGAAGACCATGCTGAAGACATTGAAGTTAAAGATGCTTTTAGTGCTCCATCTGTAGAAACAATTGATAAAAACTCCTTGCTACCGGTAGCACCCTACACAAATAAAGGTGAAAAGTCTTCCTCGATAAGTTATAGTGATAAATCAGACAAGTCTAGCTCTAGTTCCTTAAGCAGTCTTCAGAAACACGCTGATGGTGTGCTTAGATTTGATCAAAGATTACGAGGGTTTCATCATCCTCAAGACGGACCTCATGAGCGATATCAGAAAATTCCTTCTAAAAGTTTAAGTTGTGAAGAACAAACTCACAAGTCCTTGAAACCAACTTTACGCTGTCAGAGTGAGGACAGCGGTTTTAAATCATACTTTATAGCTCCACAGCCCGAGCTTGATATCGACATGCCTTCTCAACTTTATAGTCAAGAAGAAAAGCATAGTGAACGTTATCAGAGTCAAGAATTTTCAAATATAATACGAGATGAAATTGATAATCAATTTATGCGTTCTGAATATAAGCCTTTAGCAAAACATGCGAGCTACGACGACAAGACTCTTTCTAAAAATCAAATTAAAGAGTATAAAATTTCTCAACAATTTCGTAGTAAGCCAAAAAGTTGGTCATTTCACGAGCACTATCTTGCTTCGTCTGACCTGCCTGTGATCACAGTGCCCGAAATACCTTCTGTTCATCGTGAGACATCTGAAAAGAAATTCGTAGAAAGATCAGGAAAAACACCACTTTCAAGATGTTCACCGTATTACTCCAGTAGCTTAAGTTCTGAATCTCCTCCAATACAACCACTTAAAGTGCCAGTGAAAAAGTCACTGCTTGTTAGGAATATTTCGTTAAAAAGCCCACCAAGCGGTAACGATACTGATAGTTCTCTAGATGTGATAAGAGATCCTAGAGAGCGAATGAGAACCTTCCGTAGAAAGAAGCAAGTGCCTGGAACTCGCAAAAAACAAGAAAAAATTCAAGATGTTCTTGAAGAAGATTCGACAAAGAGTCAATGTTCTTCTGAAAGCGACAAACCTCAAGTTCCCAAATATCTTGCTGTAGATGATACTTTACGTCGTATGGAGAGTTCAGAATGTTCTGACAGTTATATACCTGAAGTAGAATCGGGCTCATCTGAAATGTCTAAAGGAGACTCAAAAAATTATGAATTACCAGAACCAGTGAGCTACTCGGAAGATGAAGACCATAATTATGGCAAGTATAAAACTGGTACTTATGAGTCACAGCAATATCCTGTGAATATTACTCCGGTTCAATTTCAAGGATTCGGATCATCAGCTGATGAGGATGAAATGGGATTCCCACGTTTTGACAGACTCGGTCGATTGCGTCATCCATATCTGGACACTCAAGAGCCGCCGTACGTTCAAGAAGACAGTCCTCCGCGAATGTCCTATTCTAATAAAAGCAGTAGGCAGTCATCACTTAAAAGATCAAAGTCGGGGTCGGTATATCGTCAGGATGATCAAATGTTGGGTGAACCTTCGGGTCAGCATCAACCTAGAGCCTTCTACGAAGAACAGAGCGATAGAGAGGATTCTGATGATTACGCTTATCCAGTCGATACTATAAAAAGGGCTCCTAAAATGCCAAAATCTAGTAGTTATTTGTTCGAACGCGGCGAGTCTGTGGCTTACTCTGATACAGAGTTGCCACACGATAAAGATGAGTTCGAGGAGTATAGAGGCAGCCCTTACCCGGAGCACTACGAAGACGTTGGCATGTTCCAAACGCAGGAGTGCTATCCGCAATATGAACATGAAATGGATGAAGCAAGGGGCGAGGAAGAGCGTTACTCTCGTGATCTAGACCAAAGATTCAGTTTGAACAACGTAGAGAGGTTCTATTCTAGTCACTACGTCGACTCTCAGGCGTCCAGCGACAGCCCAGAACAGAAGTTTGACGTGTCTACCCTTCCTCCGCCGCTTTGCTCAGACGACGAGAACGACTAAACTATTTGACACTATTTCATACCAAGCAAAGCTTACTAAATACTCGTGTCGTAGCAAACTTCCGTAATCGTGATTTTGTCTTTTTTTGCTCTAAAATGAAATTTTATTACTGTTATATTGGTATTTAGGCTAATCATTATATTGAATATTTACAATGTCACTTTAGATATTTAGAAAATGAAATTATTATAGTGCCAATCCTGAATAGTGCCATTTTCCTCTTTCGTGAAACCTAATGCGACTTACGATCTCTACTATAGCTTCTAATGATATAAACTTTAGGGAAATGTGTCATTGATCGAAAATTCTTTACTATGTGAACTTAACAGTCAGTAGGTGTATATGTGTGTTAATGAAATGTCTCAAAATACCTACTATTAGTATCCCTTAGTAACCTATAGCTTAAGCTTTAGGTTATGAAATCAGGATAATGTCACATAATTTATTTAGTGCCAATTTTTTCTTCTAGTCGATCTTTAATTGTTAACGAAGTTTTATTTATATTAGAAATATTATAAACAATATAGAATTATGTGTAATGGCTGTGATTTACTTTGAATGGTGGGATCCAAGATCTTAGTTGTTTTCTTTAGGTATTGGATGCTCAAAACTTGTTCTTAAGATATATGCACATTACAAAAACACAAATTTACGGTTTAATCTCTACACAAAATTCAAGCATGTCAAACATTTTGCTCAATAAAGGTTTATTTAGAGAAAATTTCAAAACATGTGTTAGCAAACATTCTCCTAGCACAAAGTATGATGTGTAATATGTACCCAACATTTGACAATACAAATCATATATCAACAAACAATATATAGTCAAATGTTGCTTAAAGGGATTTAATGATCTAAATAGTACCTTTATTCTGACTACTCCATATCTGCTCAATTTTTCTGCACTATTGTATTTACACAAAAGTTCGCATTGCTATTAATTTAATGGTTAAATTTAATTGTAGGAGCGCGTGAGTGCTGGCTGTCTTGTTTGTTATCATCGAAATGTTATTGGCTTCCCTTTAGTTACTAAATGATTAACGAAAAAAGTTACTATGTCATCGATGTCTACATATACGTATGACTAGGGTCAAAATATATGTTTACTCGTTTTTTTTCGCATTTATTTTGATGTTTACTAGTTTCAAAAATATTTTAATTTTTCTCGACTTCATATGTTACGAATGGGAGTTTTTCTTGGCTTCAATTATTTAACTATTCATCTGAAGTCGAGGCCATTTCTTGTATTTGAGCTAATTTGATCAATTCTTACTTTTCAAAATGTACCTTTAAAACATCGGTTTTGTCGACTATTGCTGTCGTTGACTTTGTAATTTCTTTTAGCGTCCAAAAAGTTTAATGTGCAATAAAGTTTTTACCTACTATATTTCATCTTGAGTGCAAAAAAAAAAGGTTTTACTTTAAAAAAAAACTCATATGAGAACTGACTAATACGCTTTATTTAAAGAAACTGTTAATGAAATTTTAGACCTGCATTATACATTCCTCATTTCAGTGTGCCAAAATTTAATATTACTTATATGTAGAAATGTATCATCAATTTGTTAATGTAAAATATTGATGTCGAAGTGTAATCAAGTATGTAGGTACTTTATGTTATACGTAAAATTACAAATATTGTCAATTTAATTAATTTAAGGTTTTTTTTCACATATAAATAGACATCGATTGTTTTCCTTTAATTTCTATCTACTTTTTGGGAAGTAAATAGAATGTAAAAAAAAAATATTAATCTCGCTTAGTTCAACTTGAAATATGAGAAGTTCTGTGTCTCTTTATATTGTGTTGTTTCCTGTTACATCCTTTGCAAAAAAAAAAATTGTCACATAAAGGTGTTAGGCATCTGACCTGAAGTTGAAACTGTGACAAGTTTTACTTTGTAACGAATTTTAATACATATAGGATAGTTATTTAATTTTACTAGTGAAAAGTCTCGATGTATTTCGTTTGACTAGGTATTATGTTATTCGAATCGTTGTTGGGACAGCCCAGTGGTGTGATATGGTAGGATTTGAAGATTATAAATACAGTGTTAGTCAAAGTTAGTTTGTATTTGATCTCGCTTCGACAAAAGGTGTGGAAAAGATAGCAAAATGGTGGTTGTGAGACAGTAGAACAATTGACTAGTTTGGGTATTGTAAATGGATTTTAACATGGATAACTACATAAGATATGTTACTGCAGGTTTCTTAATGTAGTGTTTCCCCTCAATAGTCCACTATCGATATACAATCATACAATATCAAAGGCACAGCAAAAACAATTGATACTATCTTCAGAAAAATCAAATGAAATGAATTGAATTTAGAATAATGATATCGTAAAACAGCAATATAAATATATCAATTAATCAATGTTGAATCGAAAGTTTAGTAAAGTATGGTTTTAAGATTAAATATATCGATAGTAACTAAATATTTTAACATGATCTAAATGGGCCGAGTTGCCTTTCTTCGTTGCCATAGACTGCCAGCAGCTAAAAAAACTTACCACATATGCGACTTTAAATAAAATCACTTACAAGAGTAACCGTTGTAACAATGTTCTACTGTCTTTGGTAAAATTGACAAGTTCGTAAAATAATATTTGAGTTACTATTTAAGCTATGCTCCTAATATCCAAACGCTGTTACCTCCCACCCACTGGCTGGATAGTGTTCAATTATAAATAAATGTTTATGTATGTGGTCGACTTCGCACGAAGCAATTCTAGACTAATAGGTGTAAGAGGTCAACGGCCTCTAGTTAGTGCAATAACCATTGGTATTTAAAAAAAACATAGCTAGTAAGTACTTCGACTTTTCGATTAAAATTGTACAATCCAAATAGACTGTAACATTACGATTTCATTCAGTACTGCCTGAGGAACTTATCTTTTTAATTTAATGTTTCATCCGACCGATTGGTATGAGAATAATATATTGTTTATTTTTTACGTTGTTGCAACTGACTAGCCTGCATGGCTTAGTCACGTAATTCCATACGAAGAATCTGATTTTAAATTGACACACATACACGCTCTCATGTATGAATTTAAAACAGTAACAATATATATGTTACCCTTGCAAACTTGTGAGTTACAACTAAACAGTACTTCACTGTCAAATTTGTACATTATTTATTTGACAGGTCGAAAACGTCAAATTTCTCTCTAACGAACTTATTCCAGGGAAGAAATTAAATTAGCAACACCGACCAGTCACAAGTGAGGATTTGTGTCACAGGGTGTTGTTGTTTTTTAAACTCTCTGGAATTAGAAAAATCCCCTAATTCGTTTACGGTGCCTTTATTCTCGTTATGAGTGATGTTTGAAATTAATAACGTTGTCACTAAGGAATATGGATAAATAATTTTAAATCTAATTCAATTAATGACGAAAGATAAGTTGTTTAGTCATCTGTTGTTTTAATTAAATCATCTTAACTAGGTCTATAGAAATAAAATATCTCAAATATTATAAAATGTTTTTACAGAAAACTAAATTCGATGAGTCATTTAAAAAATCTGCCAAAATAATTATGATAACCTTGGTTTGAAAGATTTTTTTAAAAAGAATAAAGATTTTTGTGTTTTGTCACAACAGAAATGTGCGGTTAAATAAAGCAGACCAAGGTGATGAGATTAAAACAACAACAATTCTTTGAAAAAAAGAAAAGTTTTTTCGGCACATAATTTATATTGTTTAAGACTTTGGAATGTTACCTCCTTTTTGAATTTATATTATGTAAAATTGTAAAGGGTGTCTTTAAGATGCGACACACCCGGTTACGGGGTTAGATATACAAATAAATGAATAAAACATTATGTAGTCGTTTTCATAATTTTTATTTTGTTAAAATACTACGAGTTGAACCTATTTTTTATAAGCTGCAAGGGATAATATGTAAGTGTGACAAGTATTGGCATGTTATCTTATAGTGTGTTTTAATTATGTATATTTTTATTATTTCAATGTATATTTTTATTATTTCATGTTAATTTTGTTTTGTTTCAGATTTAATTTTTTTAATTATTCGTTTTAAAATTAACTTGCTTTATTTTCTGATTTTTAAAACGCTCGCACTCAATTGTTTTATCTTTATTTTAATTCATATATTTAGCAGCTTATTCAATGTTATTTGTTAATGCTTAGTAATTAAACAAAGTTACAATTTTTCTTGAATACCTAACTTTTATTTAAAATCCTTAGTATATTCTTTGTAATGAAGACGTTTACCTTATCTATTTTTTATTTGACAACAGACGATACAACACCGGAAGACGAAGACAACACTGTGTCGTCAGCCAGTCTCTGCATGTCACCTACTTCCGTCGCCGACCGCACCGTGGCGCCACTGTGCTCCTCGACGCCGCTTGTTAAACAAAATGGCGACCTAGTTAAAGATAAAGAAGGGAATACAATAAAACCCACCAATATTAACGGCTACAAGTCCTTAGACACGAGACAGAATAATGATGCTGTCAATGGGAATGTTAAAGGTTAGTTAAAAGGAAATAAATAACATAAAGCTCGAACCATAAAATAACGTAAAGAAACCGGCAAGATGCAAAATGTTAAATAATATTATTTTATTGCAACAATTACAATTCACGCTAGTGCTGCTCTCTAACGCAAGAACACTGCCATATTACTTCCTATATTACGAATATTCATAATTTACCCTTATTACCTATTATACATCGTACACCAATTTGGACTCTTATTATGATGTGATAAAGTTCATTTTTCTCCTGCATTTGTTTATATTGTTTGTATTTTGTCTTGCATTAGAAAGTCATTAATGTACAGAGTTTTCATGTTTCTCATATAGAGTGTTTTTTTTTTCAGTGAACGTTGTATCAATATCCACGACGAGTATAGACGTGTTGAGTGGTGGGGAGAGTGACGCCGGAGACACGCTGTCAAGAAGATTTAACAATAATAGGTAAAACTAATATACTCACTAGTAATCTGCCCAGCTTCGCTAGATCTGTTTTAGATTTAACCAGCGCCACCTATGGAGTCAAGTACCAATTTCAACCTGGAATTAACCATAAATATAAAAAATACATTGAAATCGGTTGGATGGTTTCTTAGATTAGTATAAATGAACACATTGCACTTGTATTTCATTGTCACATAAATTACTTTTCAATCAAATAAATAATTGAGCGGTAATTATGCTAAGAATTGATTGTATTTTTTCCCCCTTCAGCATATCGTCAAAGTTAACAAACGTGTCGCACGAAGCCACGGACACTTTCCGACGGCGCGGTGATATCACTTATTCCGTCGCAAAAGAACTTCTTCTCACAGAACGAACGTACAAGAGGGATCTAGAACTTATTACTGTGGTAAGATCATTTAATTGAATTATTTTTAAATATTTATACTTAGTTATGAGGGATATTCAGTAATAAATTAGTATTTACTGTATTAAATTTTGCGTAAGGTCCTTTAAACGTAACATTTAATACCCTATCATAGTTAAAGATACAAATTAGTTACAGCAAATTTGAGGTAACTGAGAAAGTTTCTGGCTGGATTATTTAGGTTGCATTATCTGTACAATTAGACGTTATTCTGCTTGTTCGCAGACGTGGTCGCTGCAGGTTGGCGCGCTGACGGACGCGGAGGCTCGTGGGCCGCTAGCGCGTGCGTGCCTCGCGCTGGGCCCGCTGGCACTGGCGCAGGGGGCCTTCCTGGCGCGGCTGGAGCGCGCGCTGGCCGCTAACAACGCCAACACTGCCAACACTGCCACAGATGGTAAGTAAGCTGTCTCAGTCTGTGGGCCGCTAGCGCGTGCGTGCCTCGCGCTGGGCCCGCTGGCACTGGCGCAGGGGGCCTTCCTGGCGCGGCTGGAGCGCGCGCTGGCCGCTAACAACGCCAACACTGCCAACACTGCCACAGATGGTAAGTAAGCTGTCTCAGTCTGTGGGCCGCTAGCGCGTGCGTGCCTCGCGCTGGGCCCGCTGGCACTGGCGCAGGGGGCCTTCCTGGCGCGGCTGGAGCGCGCGCTGGCCGCTAACAACGCCAACACTGCCAACACTGCCACAGATGGTAAGTAAGCTGTCTCAGTCTGTGGGCCGCTAGCGCGTGCGTGCCTCGCGCTGGGCCCGCTGGCACTGGCGCAGGGGGCCTTCCTGGCGCGGCTGGAGCGCGCGCTGGCCGCTAACAACGCCAACACTGCCAACACTGCCACAGATGGTAAGTAAGCTGTCTCAGTCTGTGGGCCGCTAGCGCGTGCGTGCCTCGCGCTGGGCCCGCTGGCACTGGCGCAGGGGGCCTTCCTGGCGCGGCTGGAGCGCGCGCTGGCCGCTAACAACGCCAACACTGCCAACACTGCCACAGATGGTAAGTAAGCTGTCTCAGTCTGTGGGCCGCTAGCGCGTGCGTGCCTCGCGCTGGGCCCGCTGGCACTGGCGCAGGGGGCCTTCCTGGCGCGGCTGGAGCGCGCGCTGGCCGCTAACAACGCCAACACTGCCAACACTGCCACAGATGGTAAGTAAGCTGTCTCAGTCTGTGGGCCGCTAGCGCGTGCGTGCCTCGCGCTGGGCCCGCTGGCACTGGCGCAGGGGGCCTTCCTGGCGCGGCTGGAGCGCGCGCTGGCCGCTAACAACGCCAACACTGCCAACACTGCCACAGATGGTAAGTAAGCTGTCTCAGTCTGTGGGCCGCTAGCGCGTGCGTGCCTCGCGCTGGGCCCGCTGGCACTGGCGCAGGGGGCCTTCCTGGCGCGGCTGGAGCGCGCGCTGGCCGCTAACAACGCCAACACTGCCAACACTGCCACAGATGGTAAGTAAGCTGTCTCAGTCTGTGGGCCGCTAGCGCGTGCGTGCCTCGCGCTGGGCCCGCTGGCACTGGCGCAGGGGGCCTTCCTGGCGCGGCTGGAGCGCGCGCTGGCCGCTAACAACGCCAACACTGCCAACACTGCCACAGATGGTAAGTAAGCTGTCTCAGTCTGTGGGCCGCTAGCGCGTGCGTGCCTCGCGCTGGGCCCGCTGGCACTGGCGCAGGGGGCCTTCCTGGCGCGGCTGGAGCGCGCGCTGGCCGCTAACAACGCCAACACTGCCAACACTGCCACAGATGGTAAGTAAGCTGTCTCAGTCTGTGGGCCGCTAGCGCGTGCGTGCCTCGCGCTGGGCCCGCTGGCACTGGGGCAGGGGGCCTTCCTGGCGCGGCTGGAGCGCGCGCTGGCCGCTAACAACGCCAACACTGCCAACACTGCCACAGATGGTAAGTAAGCTGTCTCAGTCTGTGGGCCGCTAGCGCGTGCGTGCCTCGCGCTGGGCCCGCTGGCACTGGCGCAGGGGGCCTTCCTGGCGCGGCTGGAGCGCGCGCTGGCCGCTAACAACGCCAACACTGCCAACACTGCCACAGATGGTAAGTAAGCTGTCTCAGTCTGTGGGCCGCTAGCGCGTGCGTGCCTCGCGCTGGGCCCGCTGGCACTGGCGCAGGGGGCCTTCCTGGCGCGGCTGGAGCGCGCGCTGGCCGCTAACAACGCCAACACTGCCAACACTGCCACAGATGGTAAGTAAGCTGTCTCAGTCTGTGGGCCGCTAGCGCGTGCGTGCCTCGCGCTGGGCCCGCTGGCACTGGCGCAGGGGGCCTTCCTGGCGCGGCTGGAGCGCGCGCTGGCCGCTAACAACGCCAACACTGCCACAGATGGTAATCTCAGTCAGTGGGCCGTTTTCCTCCAAAGTAGGGACCAGATAAGATATTCTCCGCTCATATTAAAGCGAGTGAGCGAGCATCTCACAGTGAGAGGAGGTCCAGCAAAGTGGAGCGCAGCAAAGATATGTGGACACAAGTGTTGTAGCAAAGCGGAGACGAGCGACGTATTTTATTTTTGTATCTTTTCTCCGCTAGGCTCAACCGTTTTCACAAATCTGAGTGGAGATGAGATGACTAAATAACGAAGTTGCATTGGTTTCTGATAACACAACTCGTCTCCGCTCCGACGTCTCCGCTTTGTTGGCAAACGGCCGTCAAAATCAGAGTACATTAGTTCGTCCGTGCCTGACGCTTGCGCAGAGAGGCCTTCCTGGTGAGAAATGCATGTAGTTTTTGACCCGTATGAGATACACGATATTAAACATGTTGAGACACAACTTTTCATACGCCTATAACAACGGTATCGTCACTGATGGTCGGTATGCTGTATGATTCTGTCGTGTTTACAGATAATTGCTTCATAAAATAATTACACTAACTTGATGATTAATCAGTTTCTTTCATCAACAGATAATGAAGAACCCGAATACAAAAAAGTAGCTGAATTAATGAACGATTATTTAAAAAGCACTCAAGAGGTATGTAAAGCTTTTTATGCTATACTTGATTATACCGTTATATGATGTATTAAAAACATCGATCTAATATTTGATGTATAAATAATTAGGTCATCACCCAATCGAGCTTTTCGCTGGACAAGGGTGGGTTTTCGTCAGTAATTTTAAATTCTTTTTTGATAAGTAAGCTCAACCTTTACGCTGTTCTAAGGTAGTATTTTGCTTTATGTGTTTGTTTCTAATAAAACTCTCTATCCAAAATTTATGTCACTTTTTAAGTGAAGTTATATGGGTTTTTTTTATTTTAATCGTTACAAACATGTAAATAATTCCTCTTTATAATATTATAGTATAGATGTGGACGTCTCCCTTAAGCCTTTATGTAACATATACAATAATGCCAGCTTTCCGTAGGAATACGAGTCGTACTCACGGCGCGCGGGGCCGCTAGTGGGGCTTGTGGAGAGCGCGCGCCGCCGCAGCGCTGTAGCAGCGCGCGAGTGCGGCGCCTTCGATGCCGCCGCGCCGCTGCCGCTGGCCTGTCTGCTGCTGCGCCCGCTGCACCGCCTGCTGCACTACGAGCGCCTCGCCGCAGGTATACATAACTAGCGCGCCGCCGCAGCGCTGTAGCAGCGCGCGAGTGCGGCGCCTTCGATGCCGCCGCGCCGCTGCCGCTGGCCTGTCTGCTGCTGCGCCCGCTGCACCGCCTGCTGCACTACGAGCGCCTCGCCGCAGGTATACATAACTAGCGCGCCGCCGCAGCGCTGTAGCAGCGCGCGAGTGCGGCGCCTTCGATGCCGCCGCGCCGCTGCCGCTGGCCTGTCTGCTGCTGCGCCCGCTGCACCGCCTGCTGCACTACGAGCGCCTCGCCGCAGGTATACATAACTAGCGCGCCGCCGCAGCGCTGTAGCAGCGCGCGAGTGCGGCGCCTTCGATGCCGCCGCGCCGCTGCCGCTGGCCTGTCTGCTGCTGCGCCCGCTGCACCGCCTGCTGCACTACGAGCGCCTCGCCGCAGGTATACATAACTAGCGCGCCGCCGCAGCGCTGTAGCAGCGCGCGAGTGCGGCGCCTTCGATGCCGCCGCGCCGCTGCCGCTGGCCTGTCTGCTGCTGCGCCCGCTGCACCGCCTGCTGCACTACGAGCGCCTCGCCGCAGGTATACATAACTAGCGCGCCGCCGCAGCGCTGTAGCAGCGCGCGAGTGCGGCGCCTTCGATGCCGCCGCGCCGCTGCCGCTGGCCTGTCTGCTGCTGCGCCCGCTGCACCGCCTGCTGCACTACGAGCGCCTCGCCGCAGGTATACATAACTAGCGCGCCGCCGCAGCGCTGTAGCAGCGCGCGAGTGCGGCGCCTTCGATGCCGCCGCGCCGCTGCCGCTGGCCTGTCTGCTGCTGCGCCCGCTGCACCGCCTGCTGCACTACGAGCGCCTCGCCGCAGGTATACATAACTAGCGCGCCGCCGCAGCGCTGTAGCAGCGCGCGAGTGCGGCGCCTTCGATGCCGCCGCGCCGCTGCCGCTGGCCTGTCTGCTGCTGCGCCCGCTGCACCGCCTGCTGCACTACGAGCGCCTCGCCGCAGGTATACATAACTAGCGCGCCGCCGCAGCGCTGTAGCAGCGCGCGAGTGCGGCGCCTTCGATGCCGCCGCGCCGCTGCCGCTGGCCTGTCTGCTGCTGCGCCCGCTGCACCGCCTGCTGCACTACGAGCGCCTCGCCGCAGGTATACATAACTAGCGCGCCGCCGCAGCGCTGTAGCAGCGCGCGAGTGCGGCGCCTTCGATGCCGCCGCGCCGCTGCCGCTGGCCTGTCTGCTGCTGCGCCCGCTGCACCGCCTGCTGCACTACGAGCGCCTCGCCGCAGGTATACATAACTAGCGCGCCGCCGCAGCGCTGTAGCAGCGCGCGAGTGCGGCGCCTTCGATGCCGCCGCGCCGCTGCCGCTGGCCTGTCTGCTGCTGCGCCCGCTGCACCGCCTGCTGCACTACGAGCGCCTCGCCGCAGGTATACATAACTAGCGCGCCGCCGCAGCGCTGTAGCAGCGCGCGAGTGCGGCGCCTTCGATGCCGCCGCGCCGCTGCCGCTGGCCTGTCTGCTGCTGCGCCCGCTGCACCGCCTGCTGCACTACGAGCGCCTCGCCGCAGGTATACATAACTAGCGCGCCGCCGCAGCGCTGTAGCAGCGCGCGAGTGCGGCGCCTTCGATGCCGCCGCGCCGCTGCCGCTGGCCTGTCTGCTGCTGCGCCCGCTGCACCGCCTGCTGCACTACGAGCGCCTCGCCGCAGGTATACATAACTAGCGCGCCGCCGCAGCGCTGTAGCAGCGCGCGAGTGCGGCGCCTTCGATGCCGCCGCGCCGCTGCCGCTGGCCTGTCTGCTGCTGCGCCCGCTGCACCGCCTGCTGCACTACGAGCGCCTCGCCGCAGGTATACATAACTAGCGCGCCGCCGCAGCGCTGTAGCAGCGCGCGAGTGCGGCGCCTTCGATGCCGCCGCGCCGCTGCCGCTGGC
The DNA here is from genome assembly GCA_949316135.1 of Choreutis nemorana. Lineage (NCBI taxonomy): Eukaryota > Metazoa > Arthropoda > Insecta > Lepidoptera > Choreutidae > Choreutis > Choreutis nemorana. The sequence continues at coordinate 3,070,748 of OX438597.1, read as the reverse complement.
CTGTCTGCTGCTGCGCCCGCTGCACCGCCTGCTGCACTACGAGCGCCTCGCCGCAGGTATACATAACTAGCGCGCCGCCGCAGCGCTGTAGCAGCGCGCGAGTGCGGCGCCTTCGATGCCGCCGCGCCGCTGCCGCTGGCCTGTCTGCTGCTGCGCCCGCTGCACCGCCTGCTGCACTACGAGCGCCTCGCCGCAGGTATACATAACTAGCGCGCCGCCGCAGCGCTGTAGCAGCGCGCGAGTGCGGCGCCTTCGATGCCGCCGCGCCGCTGCCGCTGGCCTGTCTGCTGCTGCGCCCGCTGCACCGCCTGCTGCACTACGAGCGCCTCGCCGCAGGTATACATAACTAGCGCGCCGCCGCAGCGCTGTAGCAGCGCGCGAGTGCGGCGCCTTCGATGCCGCCGCGCCGCTGCCGCTGGCCTGTCTGCTGCTGCGCCCGCTGCACCGCCTGCTGCACTACGAGCGCCTCGCCGCAGGTATACATAACTAGCGCGCCGCCGCAGCGCTGTAGCAGCGCGCGAGTGCGGCGCCTTCGATGCCGCCGCGCCGCTGCCGCTGGCCTGTCTGCTGCTGCGCCCGCTGCACCGCCTGCTGCACTACGAGCGCCTCGCCGCAGGTATACATAACTTGCGCGCCGCCGCAGCGCTGTAGCAGCGCGCGAGTGATATAGATATAAATCTATCTCTATCTCACGTTTCCAAATATTGCAAACACAGTAGATATTTTTTTGATTTAAATATAAAGAAACTACAATTCTGGGCGAAATTTAAAGTTTGTTGAGCGCGCACCTTATGCGCGGTGAACATTCCGTGAAGACTGGATGCCATCGACGTCATTATTTGCGGTGAGCTTTACGTTGTGTTCGCCGCTGGATTCGTTCGCAACAAGCCAGTGTGATAAGTCCCGTACAGTTGAAAACTTGGCGAAAGTCAGTCTTTTTCTCATTTGAACTACAGAGCTACGACAGAGCTTCTTCGAATAATAAAAGTAATTTAGGTTGCTTAGAGAGTTTCAAAATGCTTATTTAATAAATTTATAAAATATTTGAATGCTTATCTCAAACTAGATTGTTGAAATTTGTCACTAGATTTATCTCAGCTGTCAAAGAAGAGCGTGACATTGCCATCGACGCTCGCGCAACAAGCGCGAGAGGAACTACTGCACGTTGAGAACCACGCGGCGCTGTGTCAACTGCAACGTGATATTATAGGTATGTACTTGTATATATAGATTTACACGATTTATTATAGTCTTATAGAGAGAGAAAGAGAAAATACTTATTGTAATTATAAAAAGTTCACCATTTTATAGTATTATTATATATATTTGCGAGTTAGATATCTTAGTAGATTTTAAGAATCTTTTTAAATTTGAGCCATCTTATTGCTACCGATAGAGTATCTCTTAATTCAAAACCCTATCGTGATCAAGGTTTTGTTTGTGGCACCTTCAAGGAATAGCATGTAGACAGGGGTGGTCAACTTAATTACTCGAAAAGGCTCTTAATTGAGACTTTACTAAAAATCCTTTATACCATGGATGGTACAGGCTAAGTGCCCGTAAAAAGAAGATGGCGCTGCTTTCTTAGATGGTAAATATTATAAAGAAAAAGTTAAATAGGATAGAGAAATAACAAACTTCAAAGTTTTTTAATAGTGGTCCTTTCGAATCAAAACATGAAATAAGGAAGCAATGATATTCGTTTTAATTCTGCAACGCTAGCGCTATTGTGGAGGGAGCCATAGTTACCTGCTTTTGGATGGACACTTTTTAAAATAATCTCTCAAATAAGTCAGTGCTCTTAACCTGCAATATTTATTCCATCTCACAGAGACAGTTTAACTAATGTTGTTGATAGTTTATTCAGGCGTGTATGTGCACATCCATTTAGTAAAGATAAAGATAAATTTATTTGCTTTTAACATGAGTAGAATTAAATACAGATGTTAAGTTTAAAAAATAAGTAGGTATTTCATGTCTGCCTCACGGAGTACAAATATTCATTCATTAAGTTAATTCATTTAAAAAAAACTCAATTTTGTAAACTAAATTATAAAATGTTAAAATCTTGTAACCTGATATTAATTGCATTTTACAATATTACAAAAAAAAACAAATCAGCATCAGTCTTAATAACAATAACGTACAAATAATAGTAATAAATCAAATTGAAGGAATTAAAATTGCAATTTATCACATAAAAATAGTGTGCGTAGCCTCGAGTTCTCTCAGTAAAGACAAAACACACACTACATAGTAACATGCATGTACACTTACTCACAACTATAGTTGAACTATCTTCGTGATGGAATGACGGTACTACCCTACATACTATTAACTTTGATTAAATGTCAGGTTACGACAAGCTGTTGGTTGCGGAACGTGAGTTCATACGACTCGGCTGCGTGTACAAACACTCTACGCGAGGACTTATGCAGCGAATGCTGTTCTTGGTGAGTACTTGTAGTATTGCAGACGATTTTAAATACATGAGAATTATATATAATAAAAAAATTGTTTGATTCAATGAAATAGTTGAATGAAAGTTTAATAGTGGTTTTAATATGTAGATAATAATGTAAACTAAAGTTTTAGGTAATTTTTTAAGGTATTCTGGTTTTGGTGGAGTGTATCTTGTTTGATTCGAATATATTATTCTTTTTTGATTTGACCATTTGCATTAGTAAATAAACTGACTTTTGTACTTTTAAGTTCCGTATTATGGAGGTAGCTTTTTTCAAATTCAATATCATTTAATTAATCGACATCAATTTTTTAATAAAAACAGAAATTCCATGTTACTATTACAAAAAAATTTGAATGTTGTATAAAAAATGACATATCTATGTGTTGTGTTGCAGTTTAGTGACGTCTTAGTGCTGTGCAGTAAGTCCGGCTGCAAGTTCCGTGCGGCGCGCGCGCTGGCGCTGCGGGCGCTGCGCCTCGCGCCCGACGCGCTGCCGCACTCCTTCCGGCTCGCGGGCGAGTGCTCATACTGTACACAACAACCAAACGCACACACGTGCGACAACAACTATTGCAATAGTTCCGTGCGGCGCTGCGCCTCGCGCCCGACGCGCTGCCGCACTCCTTCCGGCTCGCGGGCGAGTGCTCATACTGTACACAACAACCAAACGCACACACGTGCGACAACAACTATTGCAATAGTTCCGTGCGGCGCTGCGCCTCGCGCCCGACGCGCTGCCGCACTCCTTCCGGCTCGCGGGCGAGTGCTCATACTGTACACAACAACCAAACGCACACACGTGCGACAACAACTATTGCAATAGTTCCGTGCGGCGCTGCGCCTCGCGCCCGACGCGCTGCCGCACTCCTTCCGGCTCGCGGGCGAGTGCTCATACTGTACACAACAACCAAACGCACACACGTGCGACAACAACTATTGCAATAGTTCCGTGCGGCGCTGCGCCTCGCGCCCGACGCGCTGCCGCACTCCTTCCGGCTCGCGGGCGAGTGCTCATACTGTACACAACAACCAAACGCACACACGTGCGACAACAACTATTGCAATAGTTCCGTGCGGCGCTGCGCCTCGCGCCCGACGCGCTGCCGCACTCCTTCCGGCTCGCGGGCGAGTGCTCATACTGTACACAACAACCAAACGCACACACGTGCGACAACAACTATTGCAATAGTTCCGTGCGGCGCTGCGCCTCGCGCCCGACGCGCTGCCGCACTCCTTCCGGCTCGCGGGCGAGTGCTCATACTGTACACAACAACCAAACGCACACACGTGCGACAACAACTATTGCAATAGTTCCGTGCGGCGCTGCGCCTCGCGCCCGACGCGCTGCCGCACTCCTTCCGGCTCGCGGGCGAGTGCTCATACTGTACACAACAACCAAACGCACACACGTGCGACAACAACTATTGCAATAGTTCCGTGCGGCGCTGCGCCTCGCGCCCGACGCGCTGCCGCACTCCTTCCGGCTCGCGGGCGAGTGCTCATACTGTACACAACAACCAAACGCACACACGTGCGACAACAACTATTGCAATAGTTCCGTGCGGCGCTGCGCCTCGCGCCCGACGCGCTGCCGCACTCCTTCCGGCTCGCGGGCGAGTGCTCATACTGTACACAACAACCAAACGCACACACGTGCGACAACAACTATTGCAATAGTTCCGTGCGGCGCTGCGCCTCGCGCCCGACGCGCTGCCGCACTCCTTCCGGCTCGCGGGCGAGTGCTCATACTGTACACAACAACCAAACGCACACACGTGCGACAACAACTATTGCAATAGTTCCGTGCGGCGCTGCGCCTCGCGCCCGACGCGCTGCCGCACTCCTTCCGGCTCGCGGGCGAGTGCTCATACTGTACACAACAACCAAACGCACACACGTGCGACAACAACTATTGCAATAGTTCCGTGCGGCGCTGCGCCTCGCGCCCGACGCGCTGCCGCACTCCTTCCGGCTCGCGGGCGAGTGCTCATACTGTACACAACAACCAAACGCACACACGTGCGACAACAACTATTGCAATAGTTCCGTGCGGCGCTGCGCCTCGCGCCCGACGCGCTGCCGCACTCCTTCCGGCTCGCGGGCGAGTGCTCATACTGTACACAACAACCAAACGCACACACGTGCGACAACAACTATTGCAATAGTTCCGTGCGGCGCTGCGCCTCGCGCCCGACGCGCTGCCGCACTCCTTCCGGCTCGCGGGCGAGTGCTCATACTGTACACAACAACCAAACGCACACACGTGCGACAACAACTATTGCAATAGTTCCGTGCGGCGCTGCGCCTCGCGCCCGACGCGCTGCCGCACTCCTTCCGGCTCGCGGGCGAGTGCTCATACTGTACACAACAACCAAACGCACACACGTGCGACAACAACTATTGCAATAGTTCCGTGCGGCGCTGCGCCTCGCGCCCGACGCGCTGCCGCACTCCTTCCGGCTCGCGGGCGAGTGCTCATACTGTACACAACAACCAAACGCACACACGTGCGACAACAACTATTGCAATAGTTCCGTGCGGCGCTGCGCCTCGCGCCCGACGCGCTGCCGCACTCCTTCCGGCTCGCGGGCGAGTGCTCATACTGTACACAACAACCAAACGCACACACGTGCGACAACAACTATTGCAATAGTTCCGTGCGGCGCTGCGCCTCGCGCCCGACGCGCTGCCGCACTCCTTCCGGCTCGCGGGCGAGTGCTCATACTGTACACAACAACCAAACGCACACACGTGCGACAACAACTATTGCAATAGTTCCGTGCGGCGCTGCGCCTCGCGCCCGACGCGCTGCCGCACTCCTTCCGGCTCGCGGGCGAGTGCTCATACTGTACACAACAACCAAACGCACACACGTGCGACAACAACTATTGCAATAGTTCCGTGCGGCGCTGCGCCTCGCGCCCGACGCGCTGCCGCACTCCTTCCGGCTCGCGGGCGAGTGCTCATACTGTACACAACAACCAAACGCACACACGTGCGACAACAACTATTGCAATAGTTCCGTGCGGCGCTGCGCCTCGCGCCCGACGCGCTGCCGCACTCCTTCCGGCTCGCGGGCGAGTGCTCATACTGTACACAACAACCAAACGCACACACGTGCGACAACAACTATTGCAATAGTTCCGTGCGGCGCTGCGCCTCGCGCCCGACGCGCTGCCGCACTCCTTCCGGCTCGCGGGCGAGTGCTCATACTGTACACAACAACCAAACGCACACACGTGCGACAACAACTATTGCAATAGTTCCGTGCGGCGCTGCGCCTCGCGCCCGACGCGCTGCCGCACTCCTTCCGGCTCGCGGGCGAGTGCTCATACTGTACACAACAACCAAACGCACACACGTGCGACAACAACTATTGCAATAGTTCCGTGCGGCGCTGCGCCTCGCGCCCGACGCGCTGCCGCACTCCTTCCGGCTCGCGGGCGAGTGCTCATACTGTACACAACAACCAAACGCACACACGTGCGACAACAACTATTGCAATAGTTCCGTGCGGCGCTGCGCCTCGCGCCCGACGCGCTGCCGCACTCCTTCCGGCTCGCGGGCGAGTGCTCATACTGTACACAACAACCAAACGCACACACGTGCGACAACAACTATTGCAATAGTTCCGTGCGGCGCTGCGCCTCGCGCCCGACGCGCTGCCGCACTCCTTCCGGCTCGCGGGCGAGTGCTCATACTGTACACAACAACCAAACGCACACACGTGCGACAACAACTATTGCAATAGTTCCGTGCGGCGCTGCGCCTCGCGCCCGACGCGCTGCCGCACTCCTTCCGGCTCGCGGGCGAGTGCTCATACTGTACACAACAACCAAACGCACACACGTGCGACAACAACTATTGCAATAGTTCCGTGCGGCGATGCGCCTCGCGCCCGACGCGCTGCCGCACTCCTTCCGGCTCGCGGGCGAGTGCTCATACTGTACACAACAACCAAACGCACACACGTGCGACAACAACTATTGCAATAGTTCCGTGCGGCGCTGCGCCTCGCGCCCGACGCGCTGCCGCACTCCTTCCGGCTCGCGGGCGAGTGCTCATACTGTACACAACAACCAAACGCACACACGTGCGACAACAACTATTGCAATAGTTCCGTGCGGCGCTGCGCCTCGCGCCCGACGCGCTGCCGCACTCCTTCCGGCTCGCGGGCGAGTGCTCATACTGTACACAACAACCAAACGCACACACGTGCGACAACAACTATTGCAATAGTTCCGTGCGGCGCTGCGCCTCGCGCCCGACGCGCTGCCGCACTCCTTCCGGCTCGCGGGCGAGTGCTCATACTGTACACAACAACCAAACGCACACACGTGCGACAACAACTATTGCAATAGTTCCGTGCGGCGCTGCGCCTCGCGCCCGACGCGCTGCCGCACTCCTTCCGGCTCGCGGGCGAGTGCTCATACTGTACACAACAACCAAACGCACACACGTGCGACAACAACTATTGCAATAGTTCCGTGCGGCGTTGCGTGGTCATTTTTGTAACCATTACAATGTACAATAGTGCTGCTCTCTGACGCGAGAACATTGCAGTATTACTTCCTATATAATGATTTTATCTGATTCACAGGTGACGATGTAAACTTGTTGTTCAGTGCGAGCAACGAGAGTGAATTCTCCGGTTGGTACCGATCATTGTCGGAGGCTATCGATAACGCGCAGGACAACACTACAGACGTCGATACCGATCTCACGCCTTACGAGGAGCCAGGTGAACAAAACTAGTCTTATGTATCTATTAAAAATAAAATTCCACGAATACACAAATAGAATAATACAAATCATAATTACATTCCTTATTATCTGTCAACGTGATAGCTCAGTTGGTTGTAGTCCCGAGTTTGAATAAGACGGATATTTTTGTAGCGAACGCGAGTATTTGACAAGAGACATAAAAACAGGATAATGCATGTGTAATGTGTATGTATGTGTTGTATATGTTTGTTTGTTTGTATTAGCACCTTTCTTGATAAATAATGTCACATAAAACTGTACATGCTTTACTTTTGTTTATTGCTCTAGCAAAAGGAATAAATGTTTCTCACTCTTGTATAATTTATTAATTAGATGAATACAAAGAAAAAATTTAAAACCTTTAACATATCTCTTACGTTTTTCACACAATAAACTTGACTTATTTATCGTTTGGGTCTCGCAAATCTTAACAATATTTAAACTATAATAATGTGTTAAATTGTTTATTTCTATAGCACATCATGGCATCAAGCAGAGAAAACTTGGTTGAGATTCTATAATTAGAAAGCTGGATTTACCATGTTTTACAAATTGTAAACAGTAATAAAAATTACTGTTTTTAATACTGAAAATAGCAATCAGGCTTCTTGGCCAATTATTTAGTAAAAAATACGATTTGAATGTGCTTATTTTATGTCTGTTCTTATAAAAAACATTATGACTTTGACTTTCCCTTCCAGTATCATCGTCGGGTTCGGCCAGCAGCGGCGGCGCTCTGACCCACGTGTGCTGGCATCGAGTCACGTCCATAGATAGAATGCAACTGCACGTCGCTATGAGGGTGCGTATTCGTAGATTTTTTTACTAATCTGATGCTAAATTAAATAGCTTTAGTACATCTTCGTATAAAGACTGGCGTAACCGCTCGCCGCCATTTTGATTTTTGCTTAAAATTTTTAATTTTGTTCAAAGGGTGAAAGTGTTTATTGTCAACATTTTCAAAGTAATCTTCACATCCAAATATTTCGTGAATGTTACATTTTTCAGTACCAAATTCCTTGACCATTTTTGTTTATAAATCCATTCATCCATTTATATCTCATTGATCGAGCAAGTCATTAAAAAAAGAATTGGTTGTGGTTGTGTAGTGGTCCACTTAAATTTATAAATATTCTAGCTTTTGCTCGTGACTTCATCCGCTTCGATTTAGTTTTTTTATCCCTCAGGAACCTAACATTTTAACAGGATGGTAACATTAAGTTATTTTTTACGTTGTACAGACCCAGTTGTCGGGATACCTGCTGCGTAAGTTCAAGAACTCCCACGGCTGGCAGAAGCTGTGGGTGGTGCTGGCGGCCAGCGCGCTGCACTTCTACAAAGCCTGGCACGAACCACGAGCGCTGGCCAGTCTGCCGCTCACTGGGTAACTTACTATTATCCATTTGAACTATATCTAATTTCATGTGGTTATTCTTTGCTGCGAGTTATTGGATGTTGTCTATTCATTTAAAGTCCATATCGTTCGCGACGAATGAAAACGTCATAGGCCTAAAACTAAATTTTACATGACGGCAGACTTTGTCCTAAAAAGGTGTGTATGGGCCAAGTATTTTATTTTCAATGCAGCATCTACTTTAAAGTATCTTTATCTGATGCATGCAATGCAATCATGGTATATTTTTTATTATTTATTTAAAAAAAATTATTGGACATTTAGTACTAGGCGACCGTTTCTATTGGAGCATTATTTTAATTTTTAAACCTTAACTGGAACCCGAACATATTAAAAAAGACTCATTCCAATCCATGTTAAAGTTTGTGTAGAAATACTAAGCAAATTTTACGTGGTCAAGCCATTAATTATATTTATTCTGTACAGTTACACGGTGTGCCCGCCAGCCGACAGCGACGCTATACACAAGGAGTTCGTGTTCAAACTGCAATATAAGAACCACGTGTACTTCTTCAGAGCTGACACACAGTTTACATATAACAGGTAAATTTACCATAAAAAAAACTAAAAAAACTACTGTAAAAATACTGTAAAGCTATTTATCATTTCCCCAAAAAAAAAAAAAACACAAATTGAAAGATTTTGTATAATTCATTTTCCGAGCTAGCTCAAAATCAGATTTTAAAAATTAAGTTAGGTATTCATTCAGATTTAATAGTGATGTATTTATTAATTTTGTTTTTTACAGGTGGACGGAAACACTTCAAACTGTCACCGTGCGATATAACAATAACAACGAGGAGCATTAACTTATTGATGTTTGTGTTTGTATGTATGTCAGTATGTGTGTCGATTGTGTGATTTGACGTTCAACCATACGTAAGAATATTATGATGCCTAAAGCATCTCCGTCCTTCTAAATGGATATGTTTTAATTATACCCTAGGTTTGCACTGACGAAAATACAAAAAAATGACTGGTTTTAAAATTGGTAATCAAATTTTGAATAAGGATAATGACGTTTTATCATGTTAAGTGCGCATAATTGCAATGTCTAGCGGTAAATTAGTAACAGATTTCAACAATGCAATAAAAATGAGCCAGTGTAAACCTCCTGTTACCGAAATGAATGCACGAAAAGAAACGGAGCAGCTAGTTTTAATTAATTCCGCCCCAAACCCCTTCGGTGCCATAACTTTTGTATTTGTAAAAGAAAATAAGCAATAAATGTCTTGCCTTCCGAAAGAATATGAAACGAATTGAAAAATATTTTTCTACGAGGTACAAAATTTTGTGTACGTCATGTGGCTGTGTCAATAGTGTTTTGGGATCAAATATTTGGATATAGTATAGGACAAATAATATATGAAAATTATTTCAAAATTTTCCTTTGATTATGGATATTATTATATTTTTTATTCTTAAGACGCCATGTTTTGTGGCATATTTTTAACAAACTTTGTGAGACTCGTCACATGATATAAGTACATTGTTATATTTTATTTTATATACAGCAGTATGTCGTAATTAGTGTATTGAATTCAACTACTTTTAATATATTGATGCTCTCGACTTGGGCACCAACTATCCCATATAAACCAGAATGCCTAGGTATTGTGTAATTTGCATATTTTTAAACAATTGTTATACTGTAAATTGGCATAATAATAAAAACACATCACAATAATTAAAAGAAAAATAAATAATTTAATATATTTTGTGTTTACCAAATAGATATAATTATAAAACCGATCTTACTGTCGGTTGTTTCCAAAGCTATTTAATATAAAATTAATAATTGAATTTTATATTCTTTAAGAATAAAGTAATGTTATTTATATGTGAAAGGTGAAATAAATCTGAAAGCAATATTTCCTATGTTTTATTTCCTGTTTGTATTATTTAATGTCAAAAAATTAAACTACCAATTAAACTTTAATAATATAATTTCGGATTCCACATAGTATTATATTATATATTAAAATAGATATTTGGCTTTAGTCACATTTAAAATGTTTTTGGTTATAACTCTTCTTAAATACAAGTAATTTTATTTATACTTTTAAAAAGTTGTTTGGAAAAATATTATACAAAACTTACGTCTAATAATTAAAAAATGCATCTAGAGATCTTTGGCATTAATGTTCAACATTCAACTACTACAATATGAAACAATTGAATAATTATAACCAAAGTTACAATTAAGTATTTACATTTTATAAAAATTACATTAATAAATAATATTTACTCTTGTTCTAATAATAACGTTTACCTACCTACCTACTCGTAGAATAAAAATATAGTTGAATGCAATATATAATATCAATATTTACAAATAAATAGATAATTTAGTTAAATTGTGCTACCATGTGTGAGACTTTAAATAAATTTACTGACGACATATCACTTATTAATCACGATTATTTAAATACTGTGGCTAAATAAATTAACGAGACTGACGCTAAATATTTTTCATTATGTGCATATTACATAGCCATCACCTTTGATATTGGTACATCCTTCGTCTATTCCCTAAACGTGTGAAGAGTCGCTCATTTTGTCAAATCTCAAGAGATTTTAACTTGAAACAGACAAAATTAGCACGATCCAAAATCCGGCAAATTATGCGGCTTTCCTGAACACTGGGTTATTGAAATTGGCTAGAAACGTCTTGAAAGAGAATGCTGAACGAGCCGGCCCATTGGTAGATAACCCATTTTATTAATTCCTACAATTCAAGTAATTGCTATTGGGAATACTTAACCGACGACGGTCAGGCCGAATCAGATTACCGATTTTTCCCACGTTTTTATTCAATATTGTATTATCTTACGTTTTTAACGTGGAGGGCGACCCGGGCATGAATCATCTTGAATTTTATCTTTAAAACACTACAAAAAGATCAGTTGCTAGTTTGGTGGATGCACACTTCTGCTGTAGCAGTCTCGTTATTTAATAGTCACACCACGTACAGTTATTCCATCTGACGAAGAACGTTCGAATAAGGTTGACAGGTTGAAGTTTTGACACATTGTTTCAGTGTGCATAACCTCGGGTTTGCTCAGTAAAGAGGTATTTCAAATTAGAACAATGTGCGTGTACCTACACGTCAAATCACTGCCATAGCCAAACCTTCCTCCCGAGATGGAATATCTGTAACTTACATTTTTAGACGTTTTCCTTTGGGACGTTGGCAGATATCATCTTCAATTATGTTCAATTAGGTGCTAGGCGTATAGGCTTAGATAACAAGCTTCGCTCAATCTAAAACCTTAATATCTTGGTATCCATCAAAGTTGAGATAAAGTGAAATTTCGAATAAAGCCACACAACGCTCCAGTCAACACAAGTTTCTCCGCCCATCGTCTCCACCTGATATACCAACAGTTAAATACCATAAGTTTCATCTAATATTAGTCGTATTTACATTCTAGTGGCAGTCGTTTCCTCTTCTTTCGGTTCCCTGCTTCTATCCCGATTTCTAGTTCTGAAGAAGGAAGCTGTAGTGACGGATCTGAATCTGAAGGAGCGTGTAGTATCAGCGGGCGCGCTGGACGGCGCGGCGGGCGAGCGGGAAGAGAAACTTGCGGCCTTCGCACGCTCAGTAGGTACTGACAACCCGCCCGGCGTGTGCGGCGCTGATGCGGGCGAGCGCGCCGCTCGGCGCACTACCAGGCTGCTCGCGTGCGGACGCATGCCCAGCTCCACTGAACCGCCGTTACTGAAACGGTCATTATTTATTAATAGAGAGAAAGAAAGAAGGAAGTATCTTCTGTAACAAAATGTCGTTTACACCTACTATCTATCTATCTATATAAGATATATGATAGGAACAGTTCATTAGGAAACCTCTTTTATCCAGATTGTGACGTTTAGGGTTGTTTTCAAAGACTGCACCTATACAATTTCGCAAAGGCCTGACGCAGTGTTAAGAGTCTTCCTCCCGGAATACTCATAGTTGATGAAATAATTAGAGAAATCGGCATCTCTATCTATCTGAGATGTTATTGAGAAGTGTATTTACCAGTTGTTGTGCCGAGCCTGTGTGTTGGCGCGACGCAGCAAGCCGGCGCGGCGCTGCGGTCCGGGCAAGGCTCGGCCCGCGCCCAGGCGCATGCTACCTCCCGCTAAATAAAAATATTCATTTTAACTAAGCATCAAGGCGAAGCCCCTTTAGTTTGTCTTGTGATTCGCACGAAATTTTTTTTTTACTATAAATTACTCCGTGAAGTTTTATCACAAATGAGTTTAGGTGATCGAATAAGCTAAAATTTAATAATTGAAGCCATTTAGATTTCATTCAGAATTTAATTAAACTGTTCAAGCTAAGTAGGAAATCTTACTTGCTAGCACACATTTATTGACAATAAAAAATCAGAAAGATAACATTTCACGAATAAATTTTTCGTAGTTTCTGACGTTAAGGCCTTTTTCCGACAGGCGGGCTAGGGGCCTAGGGGCCCGTTGCGGTCGCGGTCTCGGTCCAACCAACCAAACCGCCAGAGACGTGCAAATGTATCGGTGCGTACCGTGCGCGGGCAGCGGGTGCGTGTAGATCCTGCGGCGCGCCTGCAGCATGGTGTAGACGAGCGCGGCCAGCGAGCGCGCGGGCGGCGCACGCGGCGGCGGGCGCGCGGGCGCGGGCGGCGCGCGCACCCACCACGTGGCCATGCGCCCCTTGCCCTTCACCTCCACCAGCCCGCGCGCCTCCAGCGAGTAGCCGCGGTTCTCCAGCCTCTGAACCAACAAACATTCATTATTTCTTAACATTTTTTATTTTTATACATCATGGGCAAACAAGCATACGGCTCATCTAATGGAAAATGATACCGTCAATAATATCAATAGATACGGTATTACTTGAATGCGACGATATTCTTGAGTCTAACTAGCCTGTTCGAACCTAATTTCATATTTTGAATTGTTTGGAATTTTGTCAAACTAAATCAAATATATCTATAGTATAGCATCAGCTGCATACAATCATAAATAATACTCACAGTTTTGGTGTACTTGGTGACCTGTATCCTGTCCATAGCGCCGGTGCTCTCCATGCGGGATGCTTCGTTCACGGTGTTACCCCAGATGTCGTACACGGGCTTGCGGGCGCCGATCACACCGCCCACTAGCGGCCCGCAGCTTATACCTTATCAGAAGTTGTGAAACATTGGCAAGCATTTGGCTTTAATTGCATAATAATATGGTAAGGGAAGAATGTGGGAAGAAGAAGGGAATGTGTTTAAAAAATTTAGACATTTGTTTAAACGTAATCTACATATTTACAGAGCAAATGCATAGAGTGTAGATTAGAAGATTGAATTACTTATTCTATTCTGCACTTACCTATTCGCAGTCGGAATTTGTTAAAGCTATGTTTGTTGATGTCTTCGAGTGATTCTTGTAGCGCGAACGCATAGTCTACCAACGCGCACAGATGCGAGCAGTCGTCCTCGCCCTGTTCAAATAGAACCATTTAGTTTACTGTAGGTACCTACGCAGTCTCTGTGCGACGTCGTGGGAACTTAATGGGATCAAATACCGCCAGTCGAAGACTTTGTAGATTTTATACCCACTACAGGTAAATGGTGAACTACCATCGCAAGTTTCATTCCAATTTATCTTGTTTCAGGAAATAAATTTACATTATTGTCTGTCGGTCGCTATATATGTATTTTCAAGAGTTTTCAGCTTTTTACCTTATGATCTGGATTAAGTCCTGAAGCCGCCATGTAGGTGGCGCCGATCGTTTTTATCTTCTCTATGCTTTTAAACCTCGGCTGCGTCAGAAGCTTGTCGAAATCAACTGGAAACAGATAAAATAGTTGTAGGTACTCATTTATATTGAAAACTATGTATAGTTTCGTTTTATCGTTTAACTATATGATTATGTGTGTGTATGGTATGAACATTTGTTTATCTAAATTCTTGTCTCTGACTGGATCCTTTTTAGAGAACAACATCGTGGTCGTTGTTTTGAAATGTTAGGCAACCATAACTCCTTGGACAGATGACTCCTTAGGTACACCTGTAAGGTAGTAAGTAACATACCAAAAGGCCTAGCGGCAAATGAATCGGGTGGGGCCCTGCCTACAAAAACTGTCGACGTTTTTTTAGTCCAATGCAAATCTTTGGTTTATTCACAAATTGCTCAATATTGCTACTACCGTAGGGGGAATAAGAATACTATATCCAAGACCGTCAACCCGGAATAATATTCTTCGAAACTACTCATCCAATTTTTAACACTAGATATAATTGCAAGTAGTAGAGTATTGTTAAAGGGAAATGATAGTATCAGTTAGGCGGGTACATTACAAATGATTTCGTTCAGCAGTCTCATGCAGTCCACCGCTTTCTGCTCGGAGTAGAACTCGTGGAAGTTTGGTATTCCGGCGAACATCACACCCACCTCGTCTCGCCACTGAGAGTACAGCTCCTGGAGGTAACAAACAGTTTTAATAGCCTCTCTCTCTAACAATTATTTGCGAAATAGCATTAGAATCAAACTAAATTGAATAATAATATAATAAAAGCTACTTCATAAAATTCCAATAAATGCATGAAAGATTTTGATGGATGCTTAATCCCTTTCTAGATTTTGCGGTCGTATGTGAAACAATAAAGTGAAAACGACGAAATACAGTTAATACTTACGTCAGGACACCTGTCTTTACTGAGGAAGTGGTTGACCACGTGGTCTGGTAGGATGTGCTTCAACAGGTGTCGGTTAGTGCGTCGCGTGTCATTCATCTCCTCAAGGTCAGTCTCCGCCTGGAGCTGCCAAAGAAAGTCTAGACGTGAAGTGACCTCCACCAGCCGCGCATGGTACACTACCATGATGAGGAACACGCCCATCAGGATCAGCATCTGCACGTAGAACGGCAGCTCGCTGGAATGGATGGTTGAGTTGGTTTTAAATTTAGTAATATATTTATTTGGAGTCAGCAAGAGTTACAATGTCACATTTAATAATTAAGTAACATCTTGTAGTTGGCGGGTGTCGACGCAAATAAAGACTCTTGATATCTATTTTACCTTTGAAATTTAAAAGAAGGAAAACGTGTTTTGTTTAATATGGTTGATAAGATAGGTGGAAAACTTAAAAAAAATTGTTTATACATATTTTAAAAACTATATTTGATTGAATTTTATCGAACAAAAATGTTACCGTATTCAAAGTCTGTCACAGCATACAATTTACTGCCATAATAAGGTCTAATTTAAGGAAATCATTTTGTTGATTACCATTTATTTACTATTTCCTACAAAGCTACGGTTTCTACCGTTCAAATAGTAGCGTTAGTTAGTTTAAGTCAGGTATTTATTCTTTAGAACGCTTTTTTTGCAGTACCTACACTAATAGATTACAAGTTATGGAATAAGACACTCACGTGTTAGTCTCAACATCGAAGTAGTAGACATCATAGAAGATGAGCAGTAATGTCGCATACATTGCAACACTAGCTATAGCCAGGCATGTTTTTACGAGGTAGTACAGCTTGAGTATGGAAGTCAAGGCCACCAGGCAGAGGATCCACGTGAACACTACGTACTCCGGCCGATAGCACTCCTCGCTGGGGATGGGGGTCAGGTCCGTGGCGTTGTAGTCCGAAGAGTTCTGTCCTTGAGGGAACAGCGTCGGGCAGATGAAGAGCTTCGACGTGCTGAAGGAGAGAATTTAGGGATTAATAGATCTCCGCTTAAGACTAGGCCGACTGTTAGTCTAGTAGACTCTACCTTAGACTGTAGTTAACAATTCTTTAGTAAGATTTTGTTTAACCGAATATAACGAAACATATTTAAACATTACCAGTGTCAGTATACCTGCATATAGCCATAGTGGCCACGAAGCAGCAGATGTGCACGTTGCGGCGCGTGCGCGTGGCGGTGAGCGCGCTGGACAGCCGCGCCAGCCGCGCCGGCGTGCACGCGCACTCCTCCAATAGCAGCAACGCTAATGACAGCGATAGCGGTACCGACATGCACAGCAGCACCACCACTAGCCACGGGCAGCTGCAACCAAATAAACAACAAACAGATCATTATCTATTTACTATTTAGCGACTTAACCATACCTAAATGGTCACACATTGTAGAGTCCAAATGTTTATGAGCTTGTTCAAGACGTTTGAGCGATAGACGCCTTCGAACTGACTCCTAGGGTAAGCATAGGTTTGAGCAAATACGCTGGAAGTGTGCGTCAACTGTGGCGAGAGGGCAGCGTTGCGTGGCGTGTAGTTTTTGTGTCAAAAAGATGTTAACGTGTAGAGGTGTAATAAATGCTGGCCAGAGTGTGCGCTATGGACACTCATTAAACGCTCTTCCGTCCGCTCGTCCCCGCCCTGTAAAACGCTACGCTCAGAGGGCACTCTGGACGTGCATAGTGTTTGGTAAGAAAAGACGCAACTTGCGTACATTCGCGACAGTCTGAAAATGTATTTAAATATCTCTCCACAACTTCATTAATTTGGCTTGACTACTTCAAACCTACACTTTATCTGTATTTCTTATCAAAAATAATAAAGGCACTTACTTGTAGTGTATGATGTACTGCACGGCGACGATGAACGCCCACAGCACGAGGCAGCACATGACATTAGATTTGTACGCGTGTTCGTCGGCCGCTGCGAAGCGCGTCTCAAGCTCGCGCGCGCGGAACTGCAGCGCCAGTGTGCGCATGTACTCCGCGCGCATGCGGCGGTTGGAGCTCACCTCGATCGAGTGGTTTATTATGTCCTCCTCCTGTGTGAGGAAATATAAGACTCCAATAAATAAAAAAGTCTACTTCTTTGTTTGGTTATGTTTTGCCTTTTCACGATTAAACCGCTAAACTGATTTTGATATAGTTTGCAAAGGAGTTACTCAATTGAATTAAGGTAAGTGGGATTGAGTCCTAAAGAACGAAAAAAACTTAAATTCGAGATTTAAGCAGACAAAGTCACGGGCGACAGCCTGTTAATATGACATTAACGATGGTCGCATGGGCAATAGAAAGGGTTTATTTAGTTAGGGATTCGTACCTGGAAAGTTGTTCATTAAAATTCTACTAAATATTCAGTAAATCAAGATATGTAAAAACTGAGAAAACATGAATACTCACGTCTGATAGCGGTGGGACATCCTCTACGTCTTGTCCTTCCTCAATATCTTTATTTTTACGCAAACGACAATTCTTTTGGCCAGCTGTACTTGAATAATACTGTAAAGTCAAACACAAATTTTGTTAAAAATTCGTTTTAGATTTTCCTTTGCCGTCTTCTAATATTAGAAGAAAGTTTGGGAGATGGTAACATTAGCCATGTATGCATCGAAATCTGCTTTCTACTAGGAATAGCATTTTATGCTTATTTATAACTGCGCCTCTGAACTTTTTAATATACATGTAGGTACTTTTTAAAACTCATATTATAATTGTCTATGATTCTAACGCCAACAGTTCAGCTTCTTACATTTTGAAATGGCATCTCGGGCGTCCAGTCCGTCGTGGTCTCTTCATCAACGCTGCTGCTACCAGCTCTGTCTCCTGACTCCCATGACGGACGAGGTTGGCATTCGATGCTAAAAAACGATTATATTTTACCAATAATTTTCTGGCAAGAAATTTTTATGAATTTGATATTAAAGACTATTGACTTTGTTTATGAATAAAGAGACAATGTGACTGAAGGAAACCTTGCCTTGCTTGCCTAAAATTCCTTCTATCTATCTACTCTCGATTTCCTTATAGTTCGTCGAGATTAGGTGGACATTTTTAGACAAGCATGCTTATATTATTATTTCATAATGATGCTGTGTTCATATCTTTTTGTGGAACACATCTGCTGAAAGATTCCCGTTGCTTAGTAGAGCAAAATCTTTCGAATCGATCGATCGATTTCGAGAGGGAATTTTTCTTCAAGAGCTTCATGCTAATTTTTAATCACAGTGATCGGTGCAAGCTCTATTGGTACCTTGGTTTTGACTGCTCTTTGTTTCTTCTCGGCTGTTCTGTGGTTTTGATCAGGTATGTTGTGATGTTGTGTTCTTTGAGGTAGGAGTTCCTTGTTCCTCCTTCACCTGGCTCCACTTCGAAGGCACCGTTCAAACAATCCAACGTTGCTGATGATATGTGAACCCTTCTGTGAAAAGGAGCAATCATGAGCCAATTTTCATTTTTATCATATTTTTTGTTATTTTCACTACAGCGATTTTTTTAGAGATATAATGAAATGTTTATGACTACTATCTTTTTGCCGCAAGTTATTTCTTGTCATGCAAAAAGGCGAAGTAGAGGAACATTTTTTTTTAGAAATTATAAGTATCCATTATGTGAATCCAAGGCATGGTCTATCTATGTACCAAGATTCGTTCAATTAGCTCAACAATTTATTCGTTATTAACTAGGGATCCGATAATCCCTGTAGAGGTCTAATAATGCGAGCGAAGCTGAGGCAATTTACTTGTGTATGTAAGCATACCCTGGCAACCCTCCACTCTCCATGTAGTTGGCGAGCGTGACGTCGTGTGACCAGAGATCGAATTGCCACTTGAGCAACCCTAGGACTCCACAGAGCACTGTGCCGGAATGGATCCCTATCCTCATGTCAAGATCCACCTGAAAACAGACAAATAGTTTGGAACCCCGCCGATTACTTCGGCCAGTTCCTAATGTGCCTCTAATTATGTCTTTTTCTAAGCTTGTCTTCTTTGATTTATTAAAAATATCAGGTAAGAGTCTGCAGTGAAGTTTAATTATAAAAATTGATTCTGTGAAAGCTGCAGCAGTTATGACGTCGCCTTCAAATCTTTATTTGTGAAAATAATGCATTGTGAAATAAGTTTGGAGTTGGGGCTGCGCAAACGTGTTTCCAGTGGCGTCAACCGGATTTGTTTAAAGGTGGCTAGTTGCTGGTAGCCGACACCGCACACAGCACAGGTAAGTAATGATGTGACAGTAATTTGACGAACATTAATTTAACGATGATTTTTTGAGGACGTGGTAGCTCAATTTGTTACGTGCCTTGGTTAACCGACCGACCCGACCGGACAGGTCGAGAGTTCGAGTCTCGGGTTGCCGTTCATTGTAGCTGCCACGTTCCTCATTGTTCCCAGATAGTGGCGACGGATTCGCAACCTGTCACACTGGGACTAAACATAAACCCTCCCCCTCTGCCTACCCCTCACGAGGGGTTAAGTATGGCGTGAGTTTATGTTATGTTAATGTTTTTATTATAAAGGCTGCCTGTACCTGTGCGTTGTAGCGCACGTCGCGTATGACGCGTATCATGTGCAGGCCCATGTTGACTGCGCAGTGCGCGTGGTCGGCGCGACGCTCCGGCAGCCCGCTCACGCAGAAATAGCAGTCGCCTAGCAACTTTATGCGCAGGCAGTTGTTGTCCTGACAAACACATACGTACACTATTTATCTATATAATACTACTCATACTACTAGGTATTTGCAATTTATACCTGTTCATCTCCGCTTTGTTTCGGTGGATACTGAAGCTTAGAACACAGAACCTACTCACGGTCGGTAAAGAAAGAAAGAAGTCGGTGAAAGTAGGAAAATTTATCTTTTTCTTTAGTCTAATACTCAATGGAACATAATGTAAATAGACCTGTGAATTTAGGTGCGTATGTATATTTAAAAATTAATACATATTAATTGTTTGTGTGTGTTTACTTTCTATAACAGGAAAGTGTAAATATGTTTTAAAAATCTCACCGATGCCAACCTGTCGAATCGAGCGAATAGTTCATTCAGCAATTTCACCAGTTCTTCTGCACTGCATTTACTCGACAATTCTATAATCAGATTAATAAAACTTAGAATTAGCAACTTTTAACCGAATACGTTTTAAATATACCTTTTACGAGAAAATTTTAACTGCACGATATTGGTGTGAAGATGTGGATGATGGAAACCACAGATTACCATACATATTTGTCACCTACGATGGCAATGCGATAACCAATGAAAGGAAATAGCGATTTTTACCCGTCTAGATAGCAATGTCGGAAGAAATGTTTATCAAATCTCGACTACCCTGAGTAAAATGTTGATAACTAGTTTGAATATGAAACTGCCTAAAGTTACTGAAGCTTACTACTATAATATCTACCTACGTTAAAATGGAATGGTTAAAACATTAAGTTTGGTTGAAAGGATTAGTAAACTTTACTGACCGGTAAATCCTTTGATATCCGCGTACAGAATGGACACGTCTTTATGACTTTGAATGTAGAAGTTGTTGAATTGCTGCTCCTTGAACTCGCCTTTCACTTTGGAGACGTGGTTGTAGATCTCTTTAGCTAGGAAATCCGGGATTACTACACGTAAAAAAATTTTGTGTTAATAGCATTAGAAGGGGGGGAGAATTTATCCGGAATTTACACTCTCCCTGTAGAATACTGTTATTCCACTAACTTAGTAGGTAGATACAGTAATACCACTAACTTAGTAGGTGCCTTTTATTTTCAAAGAGCTTTTACCAATAAATTGACATGATTTTTTAAATAGGTAGCTATTGATTTACAAAGTACCTACATATCTACAAGCTTAAGTAAGTTAATGTGAAACAGAGAAAATGACACACAGAAGGGCTTAATATGTATAACAAAATGCAAATTAATTTGTAAATGGGATTGTTACACCATTTTCAAAGTAACAATAAAACTTTCAATTTCTTTGATGAGTTTTTTAACATACTCCAAAAAAGATAGAGTTTTATGGTAGAAGGTATGTTTTATGTGGCGATATTATTTATTTGGACTGAAAACCAATGGTTGTATTGTTTTTAAAATAACGATTTTCGTAGCTTAAATTTTTTAATTTTTTGCTATTGAGCATTTTTAATCCGACTACTTTCTGCGCTGGGTAATCAAAGTGCTCATTTCTAAAAACCCCGACATGTAGATATTAAATCAGTTTATTAGGACAGAAAAATACAACATGACTTTTCAGCAGGTAGTTACCACTTTGGAACAGCTTCCAATGCCTATCACTCTCCCTCTTGGTGCGCTGCCTGGTGACCATGGAACGGTGCGTCTCCAGGAACGCCTTTCTCTGGCCCCAGTCAGCCAAGTACTTGGCGTACATGCCCGCGAAGTTCATGGCCGTGTACAGGAACGAGTTCGCGAGCAGCAGCCGCAGACCACAGTTCGATGCCTGGTGAAAGTAAGATTGGAAGAGCTTACTTACAACAAAAACTTCTCAAATCAATCAAAACTCGTCAAAAACAAGTGTTCAAATATCTTGCTACAGCTGTAATGTTCTAATCTGTATCCATATTATAGCATTACAACTTTAGTTATTTTATTTGACAAATTATTATCAGCCCCATGAAAGATCTTGTGATGAAATAATATGAAGATAAATATTTAGTAAGTTCAAAAAAAATCATAAAAATACTTTTAGAGACTGAGAAAAAAAAAACTGTATAGTTGTCTTAGAGTTGAGAACAAAACCTGTACTGAGCTTACCGTATCCGGGTGTCTCTCCATGAGGTCTTTGATATCGACGGCGGTGGCGACGATGTGCGCGGCGGAGGACAGAACCCCGATGACGATGCACCAGCCCAGGGACAGCGGCAGCATCGCGTACGGCACGAAGATGATGAACAGCATGTACCACACCTGGTGCTCCGGCGCTTGAAAGCCTATGCCCTGCCCGCTCAGACCTAGCGATAAATATGTCTGTTATTGTAAGCATTTTGAGGGCGATATGTTTGGTATTTCGAAAGACGACGCAATGAGATTTAATGGAGATCAATAAAAGTTACCGTGGCCTCTAAACAATATCAACACTGATGTTATATCGTTAATAAGTTAAAATTAAAAGCATACATGGTGCTCTGTAAAAGTTTTACTGCGATAATAAGTAATCCATAAGTTTTTGACAGCAAATTCGTTTTCGTAAGATCACTCTACCTTCCTTAGGATGCAATTTATTTCCTTAAATGTGCATTGACGAGTAAAATATAAATAATAACAAAAACATTAGTAAGAATTGGAGGCGGAAAATAATTATTTTTATTTCATAGTTGTTTTTCTACATACCTACTTGTTTATTTGTAGGTATTCAAAGAGCGCCTGATTGAGCTACGTATATACCTACTTGCGAGGTCTTACGATATAGTAGGTAAGTAAGCAACAAAGCATCCCGCCGCGTTAATTTGTTTCTCGAATTCTGTTACTAATGGATAAAGTGTTGTGCTTAAAGCTTTACGAAGGTTTACGCGTAAAATTTGTGGCTCCAGATTATTTGAATAGGCATACCAACATTCCTAACTACTAAAGTATTTGTAATGGTTTGGAAACAATTTTTTAATGAAGATATTCTGTTTGTAACTTAGCAAAGCAGCGATTTTTAGAATAATTAAAAAATTGTGGATATTATTTCATAGAATTTTGAAATTTTGTACAATACTGTCCATGCGAGGTCCAGCAGATACCTGAATCCTGTGTAATTCAAAATGTCCAGTCTCGTAAATATCTGTATTTTTAAGGGTATTACACTCCCTAGTTCTCACTAATGGTACGTACCATTCCTATTCCCGCTAATAATAGGATATTAATAATGGTGGTGGCATCTAAAGCCAGCTGTAGAAGGTGCTATGAGCAGTATCCATGTCCCAGCTGGCACTCAATGCAGTAGCACTTGTTGTTGGCGAAACAACGCCAGTACCCCAGCAAGCCCACGCCGATTTTCCCAGATAGTCGAAGAGCGACCGAACTAAACAAAGGCTAGCTATAGAAGGTCCTCACCTTGTGCTATGAGCAATATCCAGGTGCCCGCGGCAGCCCAATGCAGGTAGTTGTTGGCAAAGCACCGCCAGCATCCCAGCAAACCCACGCCGATGTTCAGCCATGACAACGCGATGGTCCACGCGATCTGGTAGACGTCAGATGCCGAGCTCACGGGGTCTTCGATGTACACATACAATCAAGCCATCGTCAATTAATAGAATCCACATTAATCACACTTAACCCAGCCTTGCTAATGTGCCGCGCTACTAAGTTGTCGTGGACACCGTTAAAGAATAGACGGTGACGGTATTTATCAGCTATCCTTAACGTAAGGCCTGTGGGCCGAATGCGGCTCGGCGTGCTTTTTTGGTTAGCAAGAATTTAGAGAAACTTTAGGCATGCTGTGTAGTAGGCTAGGGGGGGGGGGTGCTTCTTACGGCCTGCGACTCTATGTGGCCCGGTCAGCCATGTGAGGACCTCTGGTGTATATACTTAGGAACGTACTAATCGCAATATTGACAAGGGTCACAGAGACTGAATGAAATACAGCAGCTAATAAAAAATTGTACTTTTCAATTAAGACCTCTTCAAGTCGACAATAATTAAATTCCTAGGCTAGATTGCTCCACGATCAGTCATATCGTCAGTAATCTTTTCATGAGATAATGGCAAAATGCTTAACTATTTCATATACTTAATAATGTTTTTAATTTTATCATTTTACATGTTTACTTATTATTTGTTTATTTTGGTACGGAGTTTTCCAAGAAAGTGCATTTTATAAGTTAGGCCTTTATAACCGTTTGGAAGGAAATAAGTGTTCCGGATGTGAACTACGATTAAAAGGTTTCTCGTTCATTGAATCAGTTAGTTATTATTACTAATATTTTGAAGGGACTAATGTTAAAAAAATAAAAAATACAGTAATATGTTAATATAAATACTTACTGTTGTTTGTTATAAGATAAATTCCCATTAGACATAACTGAAACGAAAAACAATTTCTGTGACGTAATTCGACCACAAACACACAAAGGAAAGTAATAAAATAATTTACCTTGAGTAAGAAGTCGACTAGATTTACCATAATAAGTGATTTTTGTCTTTGCCTCCGCGAATACCTTTGGTACGAGCTCTCTATGCTTTCATCCTGAAATGGAACGTAATTAATTTATTCTTATCAGATTATGAAAATCGGAGGCATTAAAATTAATGATAGGTATTAAAATTCAGCTTCAAGAAACTATAGTATAATTAATCATATGTAAGATATTTGATTAGGTTTTACTCTATTCTGATCACTAATCAAATCACGTTTTAGTATCGAAAAGGACTTTTAATGACCCAACTTCATCATAATTTCGACGGATGAATTCTACGGGGTTCATAAAGACTTATGTGGCAAGACTTTTCCTACCCTAACACTGTTTAATATTGTCTATGCCAGTGTTTCTAAACCTTTTTCGTCCACGGACCCCAAGTAAATCCAGGAAATTTTTCAAGGACTCCCCCCCTAAAAATCTTTAATTTCAACGTTGGTTCTTCAAATTTCAACATAGTATTAGGTTATTAGAGTAGTATTTGGATTGATATAAATACTTAGTTGTAATCTCAAATCAAATTCAATTTCTAATCTATACAAAAGCAGTTATTATGATATTTTTGTGGTCTCAATTATTTATTTTAAGTTATCCAAATATTAGCATGGATCCCCATAAAAATACTTGCTGACCCCTAAGGGGCCGCGGACCACAGGCTGAGAAAACCTAATCTATATGAAAATATATTGTCCCGACTGATTAGTTATCAATGAACAGTCAAATCTTAAGTCTGGATACCTTAAATCCATGTAGTTACTTATTTATTTATACTCAAATACTTTATAAGAAATCCTGATTATATTTGATATCTAATTCTAACGTGTAAATCCTAGAACTTCGGATTCTATGGACTCGTTAATGTTAGTAATAGTCGACTAGTAAATAGTAATATACATGCAAATTTTCTATTAGTCGACTCAGTGGAGCGTGGTGAAGGGTGACTCTGAACGCAATCAAAAATATAAATATCGGAGAGAGGGCAACGCGGACAAAGAAGATCAGAAAGCGACGTTTTTCAGAAGTTTTTAAAGAGAAATTATCTATGAAATTCAGCAATTTCGCATTAAAGATGAAAGGCAAAAGCGATAGTAATAAGTAAGAAATGATGTGATTTTACAGGTTACCTGCCTTAAAACTATTTGATAGTGAAGGCCAATATATTCCTTTGTAGTAGCGACCCGTCCGTAATATGCTCTCTGTGGCTACTGAAATAAACAACATTATATAACTACTTGTTTTATTTTTCTAATGCAATATTCTAAAATATTAAGCGCACACATTGACTCAGCCCTGCAATAAGATTTAATCTTGCATCGAAGACACTAGCAACTAATTTACTGCATTAATAAATAATACTACGTCCAAGACCAGTAAGCGAAACAATGCGTCTTACAAATAAAACAAAGTTCCACCTCCGCTGGGATTCGAACCCGGAACCTCTAGCGTAGAAGCCAGCTGTTACACCAATGCGCCACAGTAGGTAACCATTATGGGAAGTAGGTAGGTGTTTTTACGTGAATTTTTGAGTGGGAGTGTATTTAAATAACTAGTTTGTAATTACAGTTTTCGAAGATTAGTAAGTAATTAGTGTTATTTTACTGTAAAGAAAACCCGGAATCTTTTATATATTTTCTTATGTTATACCGTCTCAGGACATGATGTTAACAATATCTCAGTTCAACCAGGAATGCCGGAAGATGTCTTTTATTTCTAGAATAATTAAATATTCTTAATTTAATATCAACTAATTCGTGTCAAAGGCATTAAATAACTCCATTTTTAATATTATTACAATAAAAACCATTTGTTAGATTGTAATTATGACAAAAAAAATTAATGTCATCTAATTGTACATGTCAAGTAGCCTAACCAAGCCTAACCACCAAGTATCGGCCTTCTTTGGCAGATGATGGAATCTATATTACATTTAGCTAATTACTTACTAGTTGTTTGAAGATTAATTAATTTTAACTCAGATAAGTGTCAAGTGGCCTATTCAGAAATTTACTTGGACTTTTGGAAATTTAATCTAACAAATTCAGAAAAGGTTGACATCTCTCCAACTTTATAATATTGATATTGAAAAGAGCAACTACTATCTTGCCGCATTCTTCCCCGTAGACAGGCATTCCGAACCGGTGGTTGTTTAAAAAGATTTTTGACGATTTCAAAGTATTTATTTTATGTCCATTTCAATTACAAAATATTTGATTTTGATTTTTGATTTTGAACTCGAACGGTTTAGATTTTGTAAGTTTTGTGTTTTAAATTCTGTACTCTATACGTTATTTATAGCCTATATGTGTGGTATTGTTAACCGTTAACTATTCTAAAGTAAACTTGCGGAGGGTCTAATCAAACCCCTTCGTAGTTGATTCTGTTTACATTAGCCCTGTAACTGTACGTACTCACTGACAAAGGCTGTTACACCTGAATAGCGTAACGTTGTCACGGGAAATGTTAAAACCTTGTTTTTAATTGAGAGTACGATAGTACAGGATGAAACGCGGAGAGTTTTATATTTGAAAAACCATTGAATAAGGTATTGATTTCAATATTTTTATACACATAGCTTTACGAAATTAATTTTAATCAATTCATGCAATTTTAATACAATGTCTCAATAGGGAATATGCAAGAAATTTAATTTGAATATTATGCCCGATTGGACAAATCCCATTTTCTGCAAGCGTTAACGCCAACAGAAAATAAACATGTATTAAATGACATTTCCTCGAGCTCGAGTTAGGTTGCGGAATGAATGGGTGAAGGGAAAGAGAAGTCCAGTACCTTACATGAGTGAGTAATTCTTGAGTCAAGTAGACGGTGGTCGTTAGAGAACATTGATTGTCTATACCTGGTTCACTGTCCGTCCTGAAGTCCAGTCTATTGAAGTCGCTATTTGTGGATCTGTCGTCGTCACTCGTCCGGACCTAGATCAACAAACATGGTCACCATTTCGAGACATACCTACAAACTAACTTAACTACTTATGGTGAAAAATATAAAGGTGTAAACCTACAAATATGAACAGCACGAAAGACACGAAAGGTTCATAGACGTGAAATATATATACCTAGTCAGGTCATAAATTCTGCCACATGTTTAATATAAAATAATTGAAACAAGTTTATTCATTATGTAACCATTTATATACCGAAATGAAGTTAACCAAACATAGATTCTCATGACACTAAAGTTTATTCAAAATGACCTCCGTGCTTTTGAATATAGGCCTTCAATCTGCGCGGCCAGTCGTCTATCGCAGCGAACGAGGTCCATGTCAATATCGGCGGCTGCCTTTATCAAGGATGTCTTGATTGACTCCAAATTGGGATGAGGCTTTGAGCACGCCTTTTCCTCCAAGTGTTGCCATATCTTGTAATCTAACGGATTCAAATCTGGACTGGAGGAGGGCCAGTCTTCGTGCCGGATGAAGTCGATTTCACGCGCCGCCAGCCAGTCTTGTGTGCTATTCGCTCTATGAGCTGGCGCCGAATCTTGTTGAAATACCCAGTGCCTGTTATTGAACATGGTATGAGAAACAGGTCCCACAAGGTTCGTCAGGACTGTATTTTGATACACAACTGCATTCGGTTTTACACCTTTTTTACTGTGTGACAATACTTATGACCTGACTGTGTATATATAGCGGCCATCTGTGATTCGATATTCCCGCTATGTATGTACTATATACTATAATTATAACGCGTATCTTTGAATCCATTTACTACCTGAGGTACTTTCTAGTAATGAGAACCCTAGGTGAACCCGTAACCCTAAACTATTTAAATTATAATTTAGGCTGCATTTCATGTTGCTTAACTAACCTTACTAACTGATAAAGCGTAAATTCAATGTTGTTTGCCTGTTTTTTTCTGTAAGCAGCAGTGTTACCCGCATTGGGCTTTCGCATCTACAATTTTATGACATACTAGCTTTTCCCCGCGACTTAGTCCGCGTAGTAGTCAAAAATGATTCTAATAGGGTTTTTAATTACTTGACATTTATCGTTATATCTTTATAAATTCTAGCCTATGTGTTATTCTGATGTATACTTTATTGTCAACTTTCATTAAAATGCATTTGGTAGTTTTGGCGTGAATGAGTAACAAACATCCATACATCCTTACAAACTTTCGCATTTGTAATATTACTACGGATTCATAATTAACTAAATAAATATTATTGCTCAAGCGTCATCATATTTGATAATAAGAAACCAGACCTCCCTCAATCGACATCAGCTCACAGAGCTTTGACCCCACTATGTACTTCCCCTCGTCACCAATTACCTGGTCTTCAGGAGCTGAGCAGCTGGCGCCGTCTCCCGGGAGACGCTCTCCAACTGGCGACTGCACCTCCTCATCGTCACCTTCTCGCCTTTCCACGTGGTTGATACCCTACAACAGAGGTTTAAGATATCGTATGCTCAAAAGGATGTGATCATGGAAAACTTACTATCTTCGAAAAACCTTCATTGTTTATTGCAACGTCATGGACAAACTAGCAGACTGTTCACCTGATGGAAAGTGATACCACCGCATATTGACACAACGATGCCCCTGATGTCTGGAACGCCAAGAGCACTGCCAAAGATGTTGTACCTCTCGTGCCGGTAGTAGCAAGCTGCTTCACGGCAGAAATAGAAAGGAAGTTGGTACCAACCCAGACGATCTAGCACTCTATCAACTCACCCCTCCATGATATATAAATTCGTTGCCTTTTATCGAAAAAAAATATCATGCGGCACATGTTACCCCGGCTGAGCATTATTTTTATCTTTTCTGTTCTCCAGCGATCTGTCTTCTGAAAATTTTGCTAGAATTTATGAGTTTGAGTAGTAGGCGGGTATGGAACCATATCCATTGACATGGCCATTTGCATACTTTATCCATTCTTACAAAAGATCTTGGGGGGCTCGACGCTTTAATCTTCTAAATGTATTGGTTGTTTCGGTGTCCATAAGATGTCTTGCCAACAGGTTAGTGTGTGACTTTATTTGTTTAATGTGGGTATGAAGGTAAGTTTTTACTTCTTCTTTAACAGTTTTTACTTTTTTAATCTTTGTGTAATTGATTGTTTGTCATTGTGCTCCTGTTACTATGGGCTTCCTTATGGAAATTGTTTCATCTTGCAAAATCAGGTCACGTTTTCGGTCTTGCGAGTATGTTTGGGTGAATTCTATACACTAAAAATAGCAAATGGGTAAGCTAGACGTGTCATCTAGATCATTCAATGCTTTTGACATTGAATTGTTAAAAACTCAACTTGGTAAGTCAATTTGGTAAATTAATATCTTAACAAAACTTTTACATCATAAAAGTGTCTCACACTATTAACTAACTATATATTACATCATACATAGACTCAGCTCAGCTACAGTTATTCGGCCAAAGACATTGTTTTTGTTGAAGTAACTTGTCTAAATTACTACAGAAACTTTTTCTGTTCGGTATCAGCTCTCTCTAACTTTGTGCTTGTATAAAACTGTTGACTAAAAGAGACTGTCTTATTATATTTGTACGTAAGTTTAGCTCGTATCGTTTTTGATTAGATATGTGAATTACTCGCAGGTAGGTGTGTAAAAAGCGAAAACTTGTAAACGAAATTATGGCTGTCTAAAAACTATCTCAAATTTATATTTTTATCATCATCTTTGTCATCTTCAACTGAAATACGAGTACGGCCCTGCAGTCAGTGTCAGCGTAACTAAAACGACCAGGGCCCGTGGCCAAGAATCAATTGGGGCCCTTCCAAAAAAATTGATGACCATTCTATAGGTCTTCATTCCAAGAAAAGCGCCAGTCTACAGTGACCATACCGTATCGCCCAGGCCCTTGTCAAATTAACCGAATGGGGCTGTTCTCATTAAAACTGGTGACCTTTTTTTTGAAGGGCCCACTTTTTTGTCCGTCCACCTCGAGGAGGGCGACTTTAAGGGCTTGGAGTCGTCATGACGATAGCCGGATTTAGCTCCATGTAATGTTTTATGGGGGTACCTTAAATTATTGGTCTGTACTAATGGTCCAAGCACCTTGGATAAGCTAAAGAACAGTCTTCGTGCTGCTATTGCTAAAATCAACGCAGAAATGCTCGACAAAATGGAGCAAAATTACAAAATTCGATTCTCCCAATGTATTAGCCAGAACGTATATCACCTTTAAGATATCATTTTCAAGATTGCATGAAAATATACTTTATATGTATCACTGCATAAAAAATTATATCTTCCATTTTTTTTTTTTTGCGCTCCGCACCCTTTACTATGCGAATTAAATATCTATATAGGTAAAAATATAGACAAATACATACTTCAATTGATAGAAAATAATTATGACTACAAATACCTGTCTGAGCCGGTACTCGAACCCGAGACCTGACGTATCACATCGCCAACGGTTCAAGCGCTGCGCCACGGAACGTAAAACTATACTCACACCCTGTCTGTGATTCTTTTAGAAAACGATCATACTTATTTGTAGTGTAGTATCTAACTAAAATAATTTTATGACAAGTTATTTATAAAGAAAACAACGTCATCACAATTGTTAGTTTTGCATGTTGGATAGCGATGTGAATGTGTTCTTGTTATTGAAGAAAACTTTGGTCAGATCTTTTAATTTAGTTAAAATAGTCTATTGCTTTATATACAATATTTTTCAATTAAAAACAAAATGTTACTTGCTAGATTCTACCCCGTAGTTCAACAATGAATTTTTATTTTTGTCATCTAAGCCAGACAAGAGAAAATGTCTCGCATTACTTACAAATATTATAAAATCCTTCTTTTCTTACAATTCAGATTTAATTAATGTTATGGATAATAAGTGATGGTTTATGTAAACTTGACTGTTTTCATTAACAAATAAACAGTAATCGCGTTTAGGATAGACACGTCAAGTCAAATTACAGCAGATGTTATAATTTTTCGCACGATATCCGAATTTGTTTATTTTACCCAAACATCTGGTTCTGTAGCTGTGTTGACAGTTGAAAAATTTATGTCTGTATAACTAATTTAATTTTTCTACCTCTCGTTTTTTTTCTAAATTTGTATGCTTGTAGTTAAGTTGTTTTTTTCGAAACTATTTATCAGAAAAGAAAATCATCAATGTTTAGAATGGTCTTTTAGGGCGGAATTTTGGCAAGTTTTATATGAGGTGGTGTAGAAGCATGCGGCAATCGATTATATAGTTTAAGAATTGTTTTCCGATAGTTCTCGTATTTGATTGATGAGATTCCTGATACGAATTAAAATAGCTCCACCAAATGAATTAAGATTTATTAATTTTATCTTCTATTTAGGAATAAATTTAAGTCGAACTTTTTCCCGATCACATGACCATCATGAAGCAACAAGCTGAGTTAACGATGAATCTCGTGTTAGACTCTCATAACCCGCACGATGCGAAATATCGCAACGTAATGCTAAAATGAAAGCCAATAAAAAGGGCTATCAATCACTTGCATCCAGCAGGCTCACCAAGATAAATCGACTATTGATAGCTTTGTCGTTTGTATCAACCCTAGCGACAAAAACGGTCAGACGGTATCGTAGAGGTGATCTTTTGTTTGATTTTCTTTTATTATAATAATTGGCCGGCATTTACACAAAGCTTAAAAGTAAAGGCTTTATATAAGAGGCAGATAGTCTCGATTAATACCAACCTACTTTCTAGATACGCCGTGAAACAGTCCGCTGTGTTTCGCTTCGAAGGATTGTAGAGTCAGTGAAATTACAAGCAAGAAAGGTAAACATAACGTGTGCACCTCTATATGGGGAACACAATGGCGGTGGTTTTGCGTTCTAAGGGGCATCGTC
The DNA here is from genome assembly GCA_949316135.1 of Choreutis nemorana. Classification (NCBI taxonomy): domain Eukaryota; kingdom Metazoa; phylum Arthropoda; class Insecta; order Lepidoptera; family Choreutidae; genus Choreutis; species Choreutis nemorana. Next base: position 3,038,451 of record OX438597.1, on the reverse strand, counting down.
GTATATCAGGTGGTATCACATTCCATTTGAATCGTTTGCCCATGACGAGGTTATCAGCAGAGCGCGCTTGCCTAAGTATTTACTTTCGGCTTGCTGAAATCGTCTATAGTGTGTGTTCAATTGAAATTGTGTTTTCGATAGATCAAATGAGAATCAATACAAAGGTAAAGTCTTAAAAACTTATTCTTTAAATTCAATATTTTTTATTATTTTGGAAATAAAATCTTTTTCATAACCACTTTTTTATACTGTGATATATGATTGCATGAAGCTAACATAAAGTTTGTGTTATTTGAACATTAAGTAACGTAACTACTTACGATTCGTAATAGTGTACCAAAAAACAAGGATCGATTCATAAATAGTGATGTCCTAAAGATACGTAGATAAGTCGGACAGCCCTAATGCGTTTACATATAGATAACAACGCCGTTGACCTGATAAAAATAATACGTTTTGTATGTAGCCAGCCTGCCGCACTGCTGATCAATATATTTGTCTACTTTTACATAGTTGGTTTTACATAGTTACAAGTTGGTTTCTCACTCAAATTAAATTATTATTTTAATTCTAAATAAGTTCCAAGGACGTTCTGTAATTGGAACACATAATTGTAAGGAAAGCATATAAAAATCCAATTTTCTTTGATTAAATAAGTGGGGAATAGTTTGAGCCATTAAACAAGGGTTTACAGTGTGCCTGCCATGAGTTTTACCTTCGATCGCTTGCGACTGCAGTTACACATTTGTATGAATCTTTGTAATGCCCCTCTAAGAGATTTATAAGGAATTAAGAATGCATATATGCAAAATAACTGTAGTATTCTATGTTACGTGACGTGTAGATAAATCGACAAATAGTACGAACTCATGATAAACACACTGATTTCCTTATTACTGCTTAGACACGCTTCTTTATATTTTATTTCTATTGCGTGATGAAATAAATCCATGATTTAACCTAGAGGTAAGCGTCTAACCCTCAGTGTCTCCTAGTCTAATAAATATTGCAGCATACTTAGTGTAGTTAGTTGCAAAAAACTAATTTTGACTGTAAAACTATTTTAAAATGTAAAAAAATGGATTTGTGACAGTTGTTCTTCAGATATAATATCGTTTATACTGAAATGTCGGCTACGCGTATGTCATAAGACCTTTGCTATATTACTACTACCAGTTTGTTTATTTTCCATGATCTTAATTAGAGTTCCACCTAATTTACTATGAAGAAAAAAATAAAGGAATAAGTTTCGATTTTGCCGACATTGTCACCTAGATTTTATAGTCTGCTAAGGCAATATTGGATAGGAAAATGCTTACCTGAAGGTGAGAGTGCGTATTAACATTTATTTTGCTGACGGTACGTTCATAAATCCAGTGTAATATGCTCGGATAAAAGCTCTCCATGTTAGTTTTAGATACCGTAATTTATTTAATTAAGCTGCTAACAGTCCACATTTGCATTAGGTATTCGAAATTAGAAAATATTATGTCAGGGAGAATGTCTTTGTTTTCGTATTTTGTATGAACAATTTTTGAGCTCCATATACAAAAATAGTGTATGTAATCTTCGATCAGTACTGACAGAATGTTGCAATAAAAAGTTTTACAACAAAAAAAATAAGTTCCATAAAATTTTTGTAATCTAGAGATCTAGTTTCACACGAAAAAGGTTAGAAGATTGTTTTAAATTTTGAAGTCAGATATTTTTTGTTTATATAAAGTTTTTATTTTTTACTTTTTAGTGACACTTAAGTTACAGTAATTAGTTACAACAGCTTAATGTCAACTGCTCGTAATTTTTTACAAAAAATTGTCCAGTGCAGTCCATTGGCGGATCCAGGACTGTCACTTGGGGGAGCTCTAGACTCTTTAGGTTTTAACAAAGTAAGGGTTAGAAGTCCGAAGAACTCAGATGCTTTGGAGGGGGGGTTAAGCCCCCTACCCATACCCCCTGGATCCGTTAGTGGACAAGACGTTATTTTTTAAGGACATCTCTTGATACTTCATCAATTGATACTTCAGCTCTACTTCACAATAAAACATTGAACATAAATTGCTTAGCAACCGTATTAAAGTTTGTTATTGTATAGCAAACACCTACAATATTTATTCACCTCAAGACGTACCTATACTTTTTCAAACAAAAAAAGAATTTTGTAAATCGGTGAACATACGTAAAACATAGATACAATCGAATCCTCTTCCTTTTAAGTCGGTTAAAAAGTTAATAGGGTATATGCATGAAATGTTTATTATGTGTATGTATACATTTATCGTAATATATGTCGAAATAGTATATTTACAATTAAAACAGAATTAGAATTGTACGTTAAACCAGCGAGATATTACCATTAAAAGTAAATATATCTATCTCGCTGGTCAGAACAACCTTTTCTATGGAAGTTGTATGGCGCCCGTGTACTTTGACGTCATTGTACATAATGGATCTCCCTGTCTAACCAACGGCTTTGAAGGTTTATAACTTTGTTAATAAGTCAGAATTAGAGAAAAACTAACGGATTTGTGTATTTATGGTATCGAATTATAATAAATAAATAAAGCAAAGTCATGCATATTTCCTGTTGTGTTTTAGCAATTTCATTAAAATATTAAATATTTTACAGGTACGTAAATAAAACAATTTTTAAAAATAATAAACTTAACAGTTGAATTTTTTTTTAGTAAAATGGTTTATACATTTTTTCCCCCGCTTATAATGATAGATATGTTTTCATTAATCTAAACTTCCACTGAAAATATTAATAAAAACAAAAAGATGATGTGCTTTTCTTTTCTTTTAAAGCCATCAATTAATATTAAACTTATTTTATTTAGAAAGAAAAAACTATATTAATGTAAAATCCACCAAAGAAAGGTGTAAATGCAAAATTTCATTACCCCAGTTCCGTTGCAAAAGGAACATACGAGTATCTCAGATTTTTTTATTTATGAGTGGTCCATGGTCCATGGTTTTGCAAATAATAACTGGAAGAAAGGAAACAGTTCTGGCCAGTAGGTACATCAGGCGAGTCGATTTCTGAGCATTCTACTAGTTTTTTTTTCTACCCAGTAGGATCATGAGAGTCGAAATCTTGACAAGTTATTATTTTAAGTTTTGAAAATAAACGTTGTCTCTAATACTCCATATCTGTACTTATATAAAAATTCGTGCTAAAAAACAAATAGTAGGCAATTAAAATACAATGTAAACTTAGAATTTGAATATTAAGTAAAACCAGAAAGAGTAAAATTGCTTAATCATGAAACCAAGTTTTATTTCAGTCTGAATAACTTAATTTTTACAGATTTTCGATTTCCAATTTACATATTATTTATCTTGAAAGAAAGATGATGGATTTTACTATATTGCACTCGTACATATTTGTGTCAAATAAATTAACCATATTTTATGAAACTATCCGCCAAGGCATCAAGGGCGAATTGCATTTAAAACAAAACAAACGTCGTCGCAGACAAACGATCTAGTTAAAGCATATACGCACTGCCGACCAGTGCCAGTGACTGGTCTCTCTGCAACTCAAAATGTATAAAGAGTCGAGGTTGACAGGCAAGTGGGTATATATATTAGAAAGTAACGGTCGTGGGGCCACTTGTCTCCCGGCGGCTGGTCGACAGTGCGAATAGGATCTAAGGGCTGCAGGGAGCCGCTGGATGCCAGTGGCTGAGGTTCACTCCGATTGGAAATATTTGAGGGAGTACTATGTCCAGCAGTGATGGTCTTCCGAAAGTTGTATATCAGCTACTAAAACTATTTAACTTGTTGTACCTTACCTACCTATAATTTTGCATATTTTCACCCGGTAAGTTCATTTTGAAGTAAAAAAAACTAAACCTACATCGTTTTGAACAACTCCTACATACAAACTTACAAACATACAAAATCCTCTTCATATAATTAGTGTAGTAAGCAAAGCAATGTTTTATATTTAACAGCAATATTTTACTTTTTCGACAAGATTTGATAATTTGAAAATATATTAACCAAAAGTTAGAGGTTTTGTTCATATGTATAAGTGCATAACTACATACATATATAACTAAATACATATATAACATAAATACAATTTAAACTAAAACCCCGGAATACTACAATAATTAAATTACAGCTTTAATAGGATATTCAAAGAGAATTAATACATATTTTGCAAACCCTTTCATGGAAATGCTTCAACATTTTCCGTCTGAGATTTAACCTTTCAACTGTGATTAAATTTTAGGTTAAGTATTAAATTAATTCATAAGATTTTCTTATAATTGTTAGTATAATTATGAGAAACTAGGTACGCAAATGACCAAATACCACCTGGTTAGAAAGAGTTAATGGTGGATCCAGGATAGTTATATGGGGGGGGGGGGATCTACACCCTCTTAGTCTTTTAAAATATAGACTTAAAGTAATTTCATATTATATAAAGAATGGTTTGTATAACAAAATTTTACAGAAAAATTAGATTTTTAAATTAGAAAACTGTATCTTATTAACAAATATCCAATATAAATCCAGGGGAGCCTGCCCTGGATTCGCCATTGGTAAGAAAGAACTTTTGTAGCTTTTAGGTCCTTGAATCATGAAACGAATAACAAGCTTATTGTCAAATATTTCTTCACTTCTATGACTAGGCAGTTGTGTCTGTACAATGTAAAATGGTTTTCATCCGTTTTGTTTACTTTATGTATTTTCCTACCCTTTGTTTTGTGTTGTTTGAATAAACTAAATCATTTCCTTTCTACTTTCTTTTTATCCTTCAATAAGCTTAGGAGATCTTCTCACTCACAGGACAGAATTTTGAAACGCAAACAGTCTTCGTTGTTCGCAAACAGTGTTTGTTCTTGTTTTCGTTGCATTATTTACACGATAGATTAAACTGTGCTGTTGGGTTTTTAATTATTTTCTCAACAGGATGTTGTTTTGTTTTGCTACATGGATTGCATTTGACATTGTGAAAAATTATTTTTGTAATGGGTTTTTAACATTAAAGAAATAGTAGTTACAAGGAGTTTTTTGCAAATATATTATTATTAATTTATCTTCACATGGGTTGTATGGGAGGCGGCTTTTTATAGTTAAGTCATTGCTTTTGAGTTTATCAACTAGTTGATTACTAGTAAGTTTACCTAGTTCAGCACTAAAATAATTCGAAATAGTTTAGTAGGCAAAATAAAAAGGATGTAGATAGTAGTGTAGTAGTCAAACTAAGAAGGTAATTATTCTTAACTATATGTTTTTGCATATAATAATAAATAAAAGTAGAGGTCTAATTGATACTGGTACCTATTTTAAGATTCAGATCTGAATTGATATTATCTTTTTCGACATGAGTTCATTTTCTTCGTGAAAGAATATTGAGCACAAAGAAGCCGCGTGGAAAGTTTCTGAGAGCAAGATTGATAGTTTTCGGTGAAGCTTCAACATAAAAAATGAGCGTAACTGTCAACGTGACATTAGCAAGGAGGATTTAAGTAGCAAGTTTATGGTCAAGGCGATATCCATTGATGGTTTAAAAGGAAATATCTTCTTAATACAGTTTGTTAAACAATTAATGTATTGTGTGGGATCATTCTTCTAAATCAAACATGGCAATAAGGCATGTAAAGTTAGTACCATAAAACCAAAACTTTAATGCTTAGATTAAAACTTTCAAAATTGGTCACATAGATCAGTTCGAGCCAAGATAAGGACCTGTAACGCTTAGAATTGTTATCCTGGGAATCCCAGGATCGAATACCTACGTCTACTGTCAAACAATTCAGCGATCTTATTAACAAAGTAATATTCTACCTTACCTAGAAACAAAACAATAAAGTAATATGATCCTCATTTTCTGGTGTACTTGTGTATTACTTATGTACTTAATTTTAATATAGTATACCTACATAAAACATACAAGACCCCAGAGCAAATTTTGCCAAAAATTCGTGTTCATCACACAGATAAATACTTGCTCGAGTTGGGATTCGAAAGTGGAACCGGAAAATGTCACAGCTAGTGTTTAAACCCGCTGCGCCACGGAAAGCAAAAATTTACTGAACTGAAATTATTATAACTTACATTTGGGCATGTTTCTTCTTCATTGATCCCTGAAGGCAATTCCACCATCGTCTCAAGCCAGGTCCGCTCTGAAACAAAATAAATTGATATATAATGCTTGCTACCTTCTTAATTTAAAAAATAACGCCTCTCTTAGCATACGATTCATTAGGTATGTTCTTTCTTTCTTTCTTTTTTTTCTCAGCAGTATAACTACATCGCCACGCAGAACTCGTTTTTTTTAAATAAAACGTAGAAATCCATTATGGATACATTAGTGAAATATTTTATATACCTACTATATATGATTGTAGGAGATAATCCTCTTGAACTACCTTAAAAATTGAAACAGGTACCTCTTATAATCCCATCAATAGTCAACCAGTCCTATTTCTTTTATCGCAAACTATCTAAGTACGGGGTAATTTAAAATAATTGTGCATTTGGAGTTCAGTAAGGCGTGCATTACACGCCATTTGCTCGGTCTACAATACGTTAGAGCCGTGTGCGTTGGCCGTTCACAATCGACGAGTGAGGTGAACCGGGGAAAACCTCCCTTCACAGCTTTACAAACTTTACTGGTAATTATGTATAAGAGTATCTATGTAAATAGGTTATTCCTCTAAGTTTTCAGACATCAAGTCTTAAAATAAATAAATAACTACATCACGACACACACATTAACTCAGCCCTGCAGTAAGTATCGTAAGAACTTGTATCGCAGGTGCTAAGCAACGATATGGTATATACTAAATAAATAAGAATACAACATCCAAGACCGGTAAGCGAAACAATGCGTCTTGCAAATAACACAAAGTCCCGCCCCCGCCGGGATTCGAACCCAGAACCTCTAGCGTAGCAGTCGGCTGTTTACACCACTGCGCCACCGAGGTCGTCAAGTCTTACAACTATATTATATTTAAAATCAAAACCAAAATCAAATAAGTTTTATTCAATGGACTTAAAATGACTACTTTTAAATAGTCAAAATTCTTTTTAAACTTACACATTCTGTTGCGTAGCTGTTGATCCCTAATATTACCTTATATTTATAACACCAAATCGTCCGAGTTGATCCTTCATGGCAGAAAAAGGGAATGACTTTTTGCCCAAATTTATTCTAATCAACTATTGTATCGTAGCTATATTTTCGATTATTGTTTTGTGAAAATCCAGTACCTGCACGTATATATGTTGCTTGAAAAATTAAGCTAAAGTATATAGGTAGTTCTTCTGTAAAATAAAATTGACAGCTGCACCAAACTAAAGAAGAGTTGCCCAAGATAAACAACAATGGGAATCGTCGGATATTTTAGCTATAAGAAAATCAGTATAGGTATTTGAATTGTAAAATGGTTTTGGTCATGAATAGAAATGATATTACTAAGGATTATTTAGTTCTCTTTAGGTAACTGACACCTTTCCTTTGAGCCATTTCCGTTAACATTTATAGCTGACACGTTTTCAAAACTACTTAAGCTCTTACGTAGGTATAGGAGGCTAAATCATAATATGATCGTTATAATTATGTAGCATTTACTACCTACTATACTTTAGTTACTTTTGAAGCAAGTAATAGACGAAGTAATGTTCCGCGACTTGTGTAGATCTCGCATTTTCGTAGTATTTCCCAAGACAGTATACTTACTCATATTTACAGCCTTTGAAGCCCCTGACATTCCATTCAAAAAATATAACTACCTGATTAAATGATTAATTGGAAGAATATTATTATTAATTATTTGATTATTAGTTGACGACCTCGGTGGCACAGTTGTGTAAACTGTCGACTGCTACGCTAGAGGTTCCGGGTTCGAATCCCGGCGGGGGCGGAGCTTTGTGTTATTTGCAAGATGCATTGTTTCGGTTACCGGTCTTGGATGTTGTATTCTTATTTATTTAGTATATCGTTGCTTAGCACCTGCGATACAAGTTCTTACGATACTTACTGCAGGGCTGAGTTCATGTGTGTGTCGTGATGTGGTTATTATTATTATTATCATCTACTGTATATAAACTTAGGTACACGCTATTCTAATACGTACAACCTACAGGCATAGATTTACTTAGTAGATAGCTATAATCTTTTGTTTTACGCGCTACAGGTACCTGCTAAACTTGCGAAAATTTAAGTAAGAATTTATTCTTGCTTATGTCACAATGGGGTTATCAAGTAACTCAAGAATTGTTGATCCATAAGTGCTGCATTGTGATTTTAAATTCAGTCAGCATTTTCTACGAATCTGCTTTCCGTCGTTGGTGCACAGTCGGCGACACAAGTGAAGATATCAGGGTTCTTATTTGTCTCGCAAATTTAAATAATTTAACATATTTTTTGCGGATAAAGACAGAATGTGAGGGAAACGTCTGACGCAGGACTTGGCTTCGGTAAAATTGGTAAAATATGATTTATAGTTACATATTTACTAAATTTAACTTTGTACCTATAAAAATGAAACCACCTCGTTGGTAGGTTTGGTAATAAGTACATATTTTATTGAAGGGGTTTTCTTATGGTTGTTCAATTCTGTAACTCGACTGCTATTTTGCCTACCTATAGGCAAAATACCTATTGTAAAAGGAAACTTGTGTAAGTCTCAGATTTGGTTATTAATTTTTTAGCACACTTAATATTGAGTAGGTATCAACTTATAATCTTGAATTAATAAATAGGTACCGTTGCATTGAAACCAATTTCGAATACTTTATTTACGGTCCTTAATTTACTCGTATCAACAATCTGAGGGCCAATTCCAAACTCACATAAAAATTTCCTCAAAATGGCGAAAAAAATCAGTTAGTAAAATCTCAAAGCATGGTATGAACTTGCTTTGATAATGTCCGTACCATATCATTGTATCTATGTCAAGATATTCCGATCGTCAAAACCACATCAAACTCAATAAACTATTCCGTTGATAAATTGGTCCATAAACTCATGCCGTATTCCCTCGAGAGGGGGAGTTTTTGTTGAGTCCCAATGTGACAAATTGCGAATCTGTCGCCACTATCCAGGCAAAGTGAGGAACACGGCAGCTACAATGCACGGCAACCCGAGACTAAAACCCTCGACCTGTCGGGTCGGGTCAGTCAGTTAACCAGGGCACGTAACAAACTGAGCTACCATATCCTTCAAATTAAAATAAATTGGTCCGCATTTCTACATATATTGGTAGGTAAATAGATACCTAATACTAGGATTTGAAATACATATGTGTTTTTACGATTCAGTTATGCCGTAGAAGTGCTAGAAAGCCGTCGTAGGAAGTGGAAACGACTAGAGCACATTAATACGTTTAACACTCCCGATATTATTTGTCAAAACCCATAGACTCACAAAACCTCTGGTGTTGGAATTCATTCAGAAACTTTCACCGCAAATACGATTCGCGTCGCGGCGATCGGATGGATTCTGTGGTTTTGGGAATAAAATATCGTTGTTTAGGTACAAATGGAAATAATACCCGCTGAAGACAATTATTTTTTCAATTTAGCTGTGGAGACGATGCCAGTGGGATGCTACTACAATTCCAAAGAGAAAATGATTCATTTCAATGTTAACATATTTAATCACGTAAAAATCCTCACATTTTACAAAAAATAATATTCGTAATCAATTGATTCAATTCAACTTTTAAAAATATAACTTACCTACTTTTTATAACTAGCTTAAGGTAGGATTCTATTTTAAAGTTCATATCAACTCATACCTCATCACGACAAAATGTCAGACAGATGTTACGACTATGTTACCGGAGTTAGGCCCCTTATTAAGCTGATTATTATTGATTAATTGGTTAATGTTTGATCAAATATTGTGTACTATTGCTAACTTTTGTTGTCGATTGTACACTTCTCAATCTGTCTTGGAACACTGACGTACATCGTTAATGCATGTGAACATTTAATGGGTTCGCATTCCTATAAAACCGTCTACACACCGGACAACTCTATTTTTGCCTAAAAGTGGTGGCGGAGATACAACTTTACTGAAGGGGGGCTAGGAGCTCAAGACCAAAGCATCCAAAGTTCTTCAGACTTGTAAAACATTGTTAAATCCTAATTTTAGTGAGGTCAACCCTGGATCCGCCACTGACCGGTCTAATAAGAAATGTTAGTATTTTCAAGGACAATTCCGTTCTTCAACAATCTCGGGCTTGGAGGTTACAGAATCGAAACTTGGTATTCTATTAGAGACTAATAAATAATTATACTAGACGAATTTTCATGGCTCAATGCAATGGCCAAGTAAAAACCACATTTGAGGATAAATGCCATTATTTTTCTTTTGGTTTAGTTTCTTACTCGTATTATTTATATTTTTTATTACTTCGTTCGCGCTGTTTTTGACAACATTAATATTTTAGTTGGCGTTTAAAAATTAATGAATAAAAAGTGCAAAAATCACAAAGCTGTATCGCGTTTACAAAGCTGTATCGCGTAAAATATGTTTTAATATTGGTCATTGCTGTAAAGACTGCAATTGATTTGAGTAAATACAAATTTATATAGTACATATTTGTATAACATGGCCAAAACCGGGGTTTTTCTTTTAGTGGTTTATCTATTTATATTTATTTTAATTCATGCTCAAATTATAGTCTTATTCAATGCAATATGCCTTTAGATTTTGGATCTTATCTGATGGCAAGTACTTAAATACTTGTTTACTTTCGACTTGAAGACGACTAAGTTTTAATGCTTAAAGAAAATCAGATACGCCCAACTTGATTTTAGCTTTTTTTAAATGGATTAATAAATTTATTTATTACAATTAATTACATTATAATTATATTACAAGATAATTTATTACATTTAAAAACCTAATAAAAATGATGTCTACAATGGAGTGTGCCCATAGCACTGGCTGCATTTCCACGCTGTAAAGCGATGCTCAGCCTTTGACCAAACAGACCAGCGGCCACGACGCTCTATTTTTAATTTAACATAATTGATTAATTTTTGGACCAACAAAAAGTTTAATTCCTCTCCGGTGTGTGCACAGTATAAACACTGTATTGAATTGATATTATGACGCACTTCAGCTTTTCAACATTTCATGGTCTTTGTAGGTTTGAAGAACAGCAAAATCAATAAAGAAACAACAAACTGAACACTTTACATCATTCATATCTAATTTCATGTCTTGATAGTCTTGGTTGAATAACTTACAGTATTCAGCATAATAATTAGAATATCCCAATAGACTGCCTCTGAGGCGCAGTTATAGAAGACATATAACATCTTTACCTTTATATGGGAAACGCATTAGCGGTGGTCTTGGCGTTTCAGACATCAAGGGCATCGCTGTGGCAATGTGCATTTTCCCTTGATGTTGAGTTAAAAAATAAAAAAAAGGCTCCGGGTTCATTCCACACTTCAACTTTGTTTTATAATTGTGTCTTTATTGACCTCGGATGTATGATTATTTTCTATTTAGCAAGTATGTATAGGTAGGTACACCATATCGTTACTAAATAGGTACCTGCATGCGTGAGTCAAGATGTTCGTATTGTGTAGGTATATTTGATAAATCTTGTTAAAAGGGTCCTCAAAGGGTTATGCATAAAGTCCAGGCAAACTTTCGTAACTCGTTCAAAGTTGTCGATATTTAGAAATAACTGAGTTAACGAGAAAAGTCAGGGATGGAGAAGATCTGAAGATCCCTCAGAAGTTGGAGGAATCTGCATGACAGGGACGAAAGTTTTTCCAATATTATTGAAATATTGTCCCCTCCGACTTCTCCTAAACAAGTGAATACCCAAGTGAGAGGCCTGAGTAATTCACTTAAGTGACGTATTCGACAGCATTCGTCTATAGTCAATACTAGGGCTGTCCAAACCATGGCCCACGGGCCACATGCGGCTCTCGACGTGACGTGTTTTTGAAGATACCAGTCTTCAATGATAATTAATATAAAGCACTATGCCTCGCAACAAACAACTAATTTTATTATAAATAATTATGTAAATAAGTGAAATGCTTAGATTAATCAAGAACAACCAATAATTATAGTAAGGTTAAATGTAAGAAATTCATTCGAGTCTTATGACGATTCAAAATCCTTCAAAGTCTATGTGATTTTGATTTTGACTGCTTAGTCAAAGTATGTAATATAAAATATTAATGTTTAGATTTCATTATTTTAGCTCATCACTTTATCAATATAAGACTATAATGTCATCTAACATGAAAGCAATTAATAAATTGATATTTTTCTTTCAATTTCGACTTGAATTTAAATGTAGATGACTAGAGATGTTGGATATAAAGGAATAAAGTACAAAAGTATCCTTTTATTAACCGACTTAAAAAAGGAGGAGGTTCTCAATTCGGTTGCACGTTGCTTTTTTCTTCCAAAGGCTCATCTATTTAATAGTTGGCATTGGGCCGGGATCACAATAATTGTGAGCTTTGGACAGCCCTGCTCTATAACATAATAAATGATTGGTCAAGCTTTCAACGACAGAGTACAAAACTGTACCACTAATAGCACACAAACATTCTTTATAGTAGGTAGTTTTCCGAGAACCCAAAATAATTTTTTCTTCACCAAATATATAAAAATACACTATTATGTTATTACTTCATTAAATAAGTACGTTGTGGATGTGCCTGTTTAATGCAAATAAATTAAAACGAATTCCATTACATTTCAAGTTCAGGAAAAAACACATTAGTCATTGTGTACTGATTTTTTATTCCAAATGAATACCTAAATCCTAATATGTTTCGTCCTATATCCTAAGCGCCATCAAAAAACAAGAAGGTTTAATGTAGGTATAACTTGCTTAGAAACGAAAGCGTCTGGTTTAGTTCAGCTTCAGTTCCGCATCCGACGCACTACAACATGGCATTTGTAATGTAAAGCTTGACCTACGGCCGTGTACAATATAAGTTCACTCCTAAACACAAGTCGAACTTCTAAGGAACCAAAACATCGAGCTTGAATGCTAGAGACAGTGGCGTAACAAGAGGGTGGCATGGTTTCGATGAATGGATTATACCTAGTTACGCTGAATCTTGTTGTGTTTATTATTATTTTATTTTTTAATTTAATTACAAAGAATTGGAGAAACGACAGTTTAATTGAACTGAATTGTAGTTTTTATATAATTCTCACGCGATACGGCTACGAGAATAGATAATATGTGACTACTAACAGACATTATTTTGTATTTAATAAACACTTTTTAAGTTTCTGTATGCAGCCAAGTTAAGCTACATTAGCTCATCCAAAGCAAGAGAAACAGGCCTTTTATTGGCAACCAAACTCCATCAGCCAAAAATAAAGATTGCAGCTAAATTTTAACTGTCTAGAAAACGATACACTAACATATGTAATTGTTTATTCGATTTTAATTTTACTTCAGATGCCCTGAAATAACTAAAACAATGCCTTTAAGTGAAGATAATAATTATATTTCCCAATAATACAAAACAAACGTTTTTTTAAGGTGTTGCATTATTTTCTTTAACGCATGAGATCAGGTTCCATTATCTTAGGTTTTTATTTTTATTTATTTATGTGACTAGGTAAATGAAAAAATAACTATAGTCTGAATGAACATTCTTCTGTATGAAGGTTCTTTATTTTCAAATCAATCGAACCGATGGTCACCCTTTTCGGTAGAGCAAGTTTTATCTTCCAATAAACTCTGGCCTTAACTCCCAACCAAAATATTATTGGCATAGTTCCTGACATATTTATGGTGTTTGTCTGTTTATTCAATAAAACTGTTACGGCCGGCGATAAAAAAAAAACGTTTCGGAGCTATTCTTAGAGCTATTGTTGCCACTTATGAGGAGTTTCCGAACTGATTTCAGCTGGTTTATGGTTTGGTCCTTTTAGTTTATTCATGATTAAAGAAAAAAAGTTTACCATTAAGAATATTGAGATTAATCTCACACGTATCTTCTTTATGCTTTAGTTCAAAACTTATGGGATTATTGTTTTTTTGATCAACATAATGACCGAGGGAATCACATGTAGAGTACCAACGTCCGTTGACCTAGATTCATGTAATTTGGCAATAGGCAGTTTCTTCTACTACACGTAAAGGGAAAAAGCCGAAAACGTAAAATTGTAGTTACATCACAAAAAAAAAAGTTATATCAATTCGGTCCGTGTTTGATAGATTGTGAACTTAAGGAACGCTGTTACATTATTAAAGGACATTCACTTGTATAATTACAAGTTTATATTGAACACTCAGTGTTCGAAGAAGACGCGCACTTGGCCGGATTTTTATGTAAAATGTATAAAATAAAATTACTGAATGCGCAACTTAATTTAGTGTTTATATTAATGCAAAGTTTACATTTTGTACATTTTTTACAATGTGAACGTTAATCACACAACTTTAAAAATGACAAGACTAATTATTTCTCATTTAGATAAATTAATTTGAAAATTGTATTTCCAACAACATTCCTTTTGAGCGATAGGTATGTACTTACTGAAGCAGCTGTCTGAAATTAACACGTGATTAAAATAATGAATTCGATTAGAAACATTTTCATGCCTTTCCCTATATTTCAATGTTTTTAGTGGCAACACCTTTATTTTTGTTGTTACTAGTTATCAAAACATTATCTTTCGAGCTGTTTTAAATTAATTTTGAAAACGAAAAAAGCGTATCTCACTCTGAGGCAAATATCTAATAAAACTCCTTCCCTCCTATCCCGTATTTAGGTATCTTTAAAAAATCTAGATAAAACCATAGATGTACCTAAATAAGTCTATTTTGTGCCGTTAGCATATTCATGAATGTTTAACACGTTGCTCGTTAGCAATTTACCACACACGTTTACACGTCATCAGGACCTTAGCCCCATCGTTTTAAAGTTGGTATTTCCTCATTAATAATACGAAGTTTCGTGCTTAATATGTTTGCGCGCCCAACTAACGCTCTTATTTCTAATTGACGCTTGTCAAACGATATTGTTGATGGTATTCATGATAACAAAATGTCTTGACACAATGTGATTGAATTATTAGTCGATTTCAATGTTTCAAAGAGGCCGGTGATGGAATTAAACATCCTATTAGGTAGGTATTTAATTATTTGCCCATTTTATGCGACGTCAAAAAAGGTTTTATCGGAAACTCTTTCGTGACGGAAGTTCGAGTATAAAATGTGATGTGTTCTTTGTTTACAAAGTTTAAATATTTTTTTATTTCGGAGATTTTGTTGTAACTACTTTTTAAAATTTAGGTACCAGACTTTAAAGAGATATTGACAATAATTTTATAAATATTTTCATTTCCATAAATATATTTGGTATAAATCACATTTTAGTAAGATCTAGTTTTTAAATAAATTTGTGCTTTTTGGTATTCCACAACTTAACAACCAGTCCGTCAATTTTTTTGGTTACAGCTTTTTCAAAATAAACTACAAGAGTTCAGAATTTTGAATTAACTTTTCGTGTGGTTAGAACAAAACACAAAATCGATACAAGTGAAATCAGCGAATTCGTGTCGTAATAAAATAGGCAATTGTTTATTTTACATTTATAAGAGCGCGGCGAAATGAAAAGCTGTGGAAATTGTCTGATTGAACGGTGAAAAAAAAAATCTGCGTATCAACGTATACCTAACCTACCTTCCAATGTTTAAACCGAATAAAATATTATTTATTCGTAACCACAACATATAGTACAATGATTTTGCAGTTACAAGTAAATAAATATTATTCCTAATATTTGTCAATTTTCAAAAAACAACAAATCAAAATCAAATAATTTTTATTGAAATGGACTTAAAATAAGTACTTTTAAATAGCCAAAATTCTTTTTAAACTATCGCCGCTAGAAAATAAAAAGTCAATTTGTACATTACTAAAGAGGTTAAGTTATATGTAGGAAGTATCGATAGTGAACTTAATCAAACCGGTCAAGTGTGAGTCGGAATAACATTTCGTAGAAGAAAAAAGAGCAAGCGAAAATTTTCGGAAAAATCATTTCTTTTGTAATTCTGTTGCCGCTATAACAAGAAATACAAAAAAAAAAAATTAAGCGGGGCTAATTTTAAATTTCTTAATATTTTATATTTCTTTATTCTTAATGTTTGTACATATTTGTTGTTGTAGCGGAAACCGAAATAGACATTCACTGAAAATGTTAAGAGACTAGTTATTGTGGTTCATGCGATAACCCGCTAACAGATGGACGTACGGGCAGCGGAGGCTTAGTAATAGGGTCCCGTTTTTACTATTTGGATATGGAACCCTAAAAACGCGAAAATATCTAACTAAGTAGAAATTAAAACCTCCTATTTAATTGCCTAACCATAATTACTTTTAGTCTTTTGTAAAACTTTTTTTAAACAACCCTGTTTCGAGCTTAATGAAAGTCCAGGTCTTACGCCAATTAACAATTCAAATTCAAAAGACTCCCAGAGGGAAATTACATTTATTCTTTTGTAAACCTTCTTTAGCGTTTCAATCTCGAAACTATGCTACGAAATTACAAGGAACTTCAATCAAAGAGGAATTAGGAGGTTTTATGAAGAAAAATAAGGTTTCTGTTTTTTACGTAACACAATAAAAATACCTTATTAGGAATAGACAACCAGTGTGCGTTGTTACATGGACAAAGCAAATGATGTGGTATTTGTGGTAAGCACTGAAATGAATGGTTTTATTGTATAACAGGTACTCAAAATTCAACCAAGCTATTGAAATTTAAAAGGTTTTATACCACAAACAGGTAAATAAGCATACGGTTAGCAATCACCGTAGCTTGCCAGGGATAGGTATTACTTATAACTGTCAGGGAGTTACTTGTCGGGAACGAGAACTGTCAGTATTTTTTTTCATATAGTGAATATCGGTAGTTCTATACAAGTGTGGAGAACGTGAAATACGAGGATTTGACTGCTCTTTTCGTCATCTCCCGAGTAACTCAATAAAGTCTACAGTAACAGTACTGGCTTGTTATTGTGGGCAGATTCATAACTATATCTACAATTTTCATCCTTTCATAACTCAACTCTTCATCATTTCATTCCTCATCAAAACTTCAAAATGAATATTTCTTGACAATGGAAAAATAGTGAAAGTTAAAAAAAAGCTGTTAATATTATCACGCAATACGCGGAATCGCGATTCGGTATCACGTTCATATATTGATAGTATTGATGGAATCTCGATACCTGATATTATTATAATATCACGATATGGTACTGATGGTGTAATAAATATTATACAGTGTAATTTTACCCTTTAAAAATCACCAATTTAAGAAAGAAACTTAATTTAACCTAAAATATCCGAAAGCCTTTATCAGGTGTGCTCCATGTTTACTGAATTATCGGTTTTTGTACGAACTGCGTACGTTGGAAGAGATATCTTAAATATGTTACGAGACAGCGCGGTGACGTTGAGTTGAGTTATTTGAAGGGTGATTCCAAATACATTAGTGAACACGCTTTATATAATATAATTCATAATAATCTATTTCATAAGTATATCTCCCCTATATCAAATATCAATTAAATATATTAAGGTATGTACTTACATTTCAAATATTATACATATTTTTTATTTCGGTTTACTATAGGTATATAATGGTATAGGTGCAAATTCACCTCTTTTCTGATTTGCTGGCGACGGCATGATGACACACCTTCAGGATATTGGTTAAATCTGGAACAGAATAAATAACTACGTATAAAGTGCGTGAAAATGGAATCTCAATTGCGACAATACAATACATCAATCAATCAGTATTGATTGATTCATTTGTTGTTTCATCTTGATCTTCAAAGGGAACTATGCATGCTATTTATAACTATCCTTGTATCATTAATTCGTAATCGTTGATTACAGCTTACAGCCTTGCCTACATGTAATTTAGACTTTCAAAGAGTCGTTTTGGTGTTCGTTGTATAAGTCGCCGTCAGATTGTGATCACCGTCAGATTGAACAAGAAACATTGTGATATGCTCTAATCACAAAAAATAACTTTTATGACAAGTATTCAGAAAACCTAACCTAATCTACTGTAGTATAGGTCATAATTTTTATTCTTCTATCTGACGGTGATCATTATCTGACGGCGAAATAAAAACTGTCGATGTACTCTGTCTGTCCATACGTTATACTTGTAAGCTCTTATTATCATGATTCCAGGTCAGAAGTACCAGTTATCGTCATGTGTATGAAGAGATGCATGGATGTTGAGGAAGCGAGAGATGTATGTAAGGATCGTTGCGTATGGCAAACCATTGTCTCTGCCTACTCCTTTGGGACGAAGGCGTGAGTGTATGTTTGTGTGTGTGTATGTGATTAAAGAACGCCACATTTTTTATGACCCTAACTGTGGCCCTATTGGCCTTCGCGGCGAGTGCTTCCCCGCAAGGCTGCGCTTTGCTTCCTTGTGTTGACGCCCTCAAAACCGGGTATGACGTTAGGTTTACAAGCTGAGAGGCCTCAAAACTTGTAGCCCCAACGGGGTTACAGTAGTCCCAACGGGCTTAAGAACGCCACATCAAGCAAGCTATATATATATATAATAGCATATTTATTATTCTACCCGAGCAAAGTAACGGGATATGCGATTACTTTTAATAAAATGAAGCAGGATATTTAATATTTTACATCGCCGATCCCTCCTAGTGAATTGCAAATTATTTTAATCCGTGTTTCGCTTGGAAGATTAAGCAGGAATTAGATTTGGTCTCGAAGACTTATTCATTCAGCTATTTTCGAAATTGAGATAATTACATCTAAGCTTTTTATCCTTGGGAATATAACTCAACCGGTCGAAAGATTTGGATATGATTTATTGCTATTGAGGTGGATAAAATCAGAATATGTATAAAGAGGTATATATTTACTATACAAGTTTTATTACAATGTTTCCTGTATCGTTGTAGCGATCGTGGTCTTGCAATTATTAATTACTTGTTCTACATGACCCTTATTACTGTTAACGAATTACAGTATACAATACTGAGATACAATAGAGAAATTGAAGATAGTAAATTTATTTATAATGAAATAAAATGTAAAATGTTTCTGCGAAAAATGAATCCTACTAAGGGAATCAAAATATGGGTATTCCTTTGACTTAGAATCTTGAAAAGTAAGAAGTCTTAGGTCAGATTCCATATTAAAAGCAATATGAAAATTCCAGAAAATCACGTTCTCTGAATTCTCCATCATTCATTTGAATTGCTCGTCTTTAGTTAGTTACACCACAACAGATAACTTAATAAAATTACGTCTTTATGTTATTGTTATGAGTAAATGTTATGCTCAAAGACCGAAAACGCTCATTGATAACGCGTTGTGGTCAATGTGAAACGTCACAACCCGAAAATGGTGTTGTGGCTAGTATGAATGCGCCACGCTTAATAAACGTCTTCGAACTTAGAACTTTTAAAATGAAGAACTGTTCTCACTGAAAATAGAAGACGACTGAACTAATTTTAATGGTATCATTTATTACTTTGAACGCTCTATAACGGGGAATGTTTAAAATGGAGTATAATAACGTGGTACTTTTCTACAACTCAGATAATTAACTATAGTTTAATTTTTATTTAAATTAGAAAATGTAAAGGTGTTCCGGTTATTAAAATTGTTAAAGTTAAAACGCATAATTATGTTTTTGCATGCAGAGCCGATTAATTATTATGAATAAATAATAATACAAAACATTACTACTCTATTCAATAGATACAAAAAATTACTACTCTATTTCTATGATCTGAGATTACTACAGTGATTTGTGTTGTCGTAGAGGCGCATGGAAAATATCCAAAGAAATGTGTATGAATCTTTGTAGTCTGCCATAACATAGCATAACTGCCATATATTTAAGTCATTACTCAGTAAGGCATGCAAGTAATGGGCAGCTTATATGTATAAAGATATATTTTTATTAGCGCAGCAACTATTCGGTAATCTTGTCGACTTGCATCGTCTCGCTTAAACAACTAAACAAGTTAACGTCAAAGTACAAGGATACCAGTAACTATACTTAAGTTAAGACGCAAGTTCCAGAATTTTAGAACTTTACAGAACGAAGTTACTGTTATAGTCAGATTAAATTATTACCTCTTACTACCTACTTGCATGTTATTAAATGTACCATAAAACTACTATGTGAAGAGGTATTTATTGCGAGAAAAAAACTTGAAAAGGTATAATGTTTTACTGATCAACCAACGAGTAGTTATTTTCAAAAAAGTATGACTGTCTTAACGTAAAAAAACTTTTTGAATTCATACACTATATTTGGGAAAATGCTTTGATTATCATTTGACAAAACCTCATTTAATAACTTTAATAAATGTTACTTTTAACCAAACGCCTTTACTTATTTAATGTACTAATAGTAGCTAATGTAATAGGTAGGTACATATATATTTCCATGGCCTTCCGCTGTGACTGCCACTGACACGCGTTTTATTGGCTAATTCACTTTAATCAAAATAAATGGCATCATTATATCTACTTCAATTACAGCTAAAGGTTTTTATTATCTTCTTGTTGCCGTTTACTTTCACAGAAAATAAGACATTACCGCTTATTAGATGTGGATTTAAAATAGTTTATGTTATGAACCGTTCTTCAATGCCAAAATTCCCGCCAAAGTATGCATTAAAAAAAAATCTTTCGATGGCGTTCCCATGATCATCAAAAACATGAACTCACAGTTGGCAGAGGTGTTACACACCGCATTTTGCAGGTTTATTTTGAGTCGCAGTGTGACTGGTTGTGAATCTGTCGCGTCTATCCGGGCAAAATGAGGAACATGGCGGCTACACCTTACGGTAACCCGAGACTCAAACTCTAGACTTGGTCGGGTTGATCGGTTAACCAAAACACGTAACAAACTGAGTTTCCATGTCGTCATCGTCATAGCAATAACATTGAGTATTTTGCCAGTGTCGAGTAATATTATTCATTATGAAGTTTTGATGAGGAGTGAAATGATGAAGAGATGAATAATGATAGATGAAATAATGAATTTGCCTAAAATGCTAGTACGGTTACTGTAGGCTCTAATATGTTACTTGCGAGATGCCGAAAAGAGCAGCCAAATCGTCGTATTTCACTGTCTCCACACTTGTACAGCACTACAGATATTCACTGGTTAAAACACTAGCATTTCACACATTAAATTCTGCTGATATACGAGAAGAGAAAATAATAGAAAAAATTTCAACTGACGCTTCCCATTCCCGCCAAGCAACCCTTGGAACTAACATAGAAATTTAAAATAGACCGGACAAATTCTGGCTTTATTCTACATCTTATAATAAAGCGATAAGACTTGAACATTTCATAAAATTGTGGTGTAACTAATTTGAAATTTTAAGTAGTACTCAAAATCTGCCAATAAAATGACTTTAGGTAAATCTTGAGACATATAAGCGTATTTTTTATTAAACGGTTTTATTTAGCTTGACCATTTTGTTTGGGTCAAATTCAGGGATTGAATTTTTTTTTCCTTCCTGTTGACAGATCGACCATATTTTTGCCACACACCCTTAGTTCTTATGACAATACAATATAACATATTCATTATCATTGTATATAAGATGGCTGCCGCTACAAAATGGCCGAATACATGTTTTTTCATAACCCCCTTAATATGGGTATCAAATCAAAGGGCTTGACGAATATAGTACACCATAAAAAATGCAATATAGCCACCAAATCAAAACAAGAAAACAGATAATGACGTAAATTTCAATAAAACCGTGGAACTTAAACATTTTCATATTCTTAATTTATTTATATGGAGTTTTGTTTAATGTACGGATTACGTATATGTATCTAAATATAATTAATAAATTCTTATTCAGTTCTTCCATTATACTAGTACGTGGGTGAAAAAGATTTTGTATTTTATAGCATACTTATTTTGAGCATATTTTATAAAGTTCAAAATAAAGATTTTCAAATCAGATTCAGAAAGATTAGTTACTTCTTCAAACTTCTTCTTCGTTCGTGAATAAGCAAAATCTGTTGCAATAAATTGTTGAAATATAGTTATTTTTATACTTTAGTGACCTTTTATATTCGTTTTTTTTTTAATGTGGTTTCGTTTAATCCCAAGAAAAATACAGACCACAACAAAATGTCAAAATTATTTTTTCGCATTAACCTCACGTGAAAACATGTAACTTGACATGGCTTCACATTACGAGATAAACACATTGTAGTTTATGTTCAACATAAGCTACTTTTTATTACAATCTCTGAAGGGTCGAAAACCGTAAAACGTCAAATGTTGATGGGGTTCAAAAATTTTCATACAAAATATGAAGACACTCCAAAATATAATATTTGAAATTACTTCGGAAAAAATATTTCAGTATCTACCATGGATTTTACCTTCGATTGTCGCTTACGACTGCAGTTTCAAATTTGTATGAATCTTTGCAAAGCGCCTCCAACGGACTGATGAGGAGTTAAGATTCTCAGTACAAAATCACTATAGTAAGCTATGCTATCTGACGAGTAGAAAAATAATCCGAACTCATAGTATACTCACTGCATAATTATATGCGTCAAGTTATCGCACAGGTAAACTATATCTAGCCTGGTTCAAAATAGGTAAGTCCCAAACTATACATTTAATGAAGGGCTTGCGTAAAATCGTAACCAATGAACTGTTCTGTTTTTGCTTTCAAAAATACTGTCCGCTTGGCTAGCTTTAAGTTTCATTTATTTTTAGGGATCTGTGCCAAAACGATCGACAAAAGAAACCGTCGTTGTATGTACAAATATCGCGGTAGATTTAAATATATATTTTTAAGTTTTTTGACCGACTTTTACTTCCAAGCACTACTTATTTGACCGAAGGTTATTTAAGATTTTATACCTGTAAACGTTTTGCGTTATAAACAAATCTACCAATATGACTCATCCTTTGACTTTAATCCCTAGAACAAAATTATTTGTTACTATTTTAGACGATATAAATTCTTATCTGTTAACAACTAGTTTAAAACGAAAAAGTCCCTATTAAAATGCTATACGCACACAAATAATTACTGCATACAAAATCAAACCCATATATTTTATTCAGAACCTTTGCCGTTTTTTTTTTTCGGTCCCACGGTATTTTTAGCCGACGATGTTTTTAATAAACAATTAAAAGAGGCTCAATTTTCCTTTGGTATTATTACAAAATCTTAGTAAATATCATCCCTATCTAATTTATTGAAGAGCATTTTTACCATTTTCAAATAAAATACATAAATGACGTTAAATGAGATTCAACATTTACTGTTGGTTCTTTAAGGTTGTATTGCTAACCAAATTTAATCTTTGTCTATTACATAAGCATACCTTACCTAATAGGTTAATCACATTTTAAGCGTTAAGTATTACCACGACATTGAAATTAAAATATTAAGAAAAAAAAACGAGACTAAACTTTTTCCGTTCTTACACATGAAAACTAGACCAATAGCATTATATAAATAAAAACTAAATAACTGTATCAATTTAGTATTAACACAATAACCTATACGTATCAAAATGTTACATTGTAAATGGAAACAATTAATTAATAAAACCTCGTCCACAATTAGTAGTGAGCTCAAATAATTACAATCAGCGGTAAATACAACTGGAACGTTAATTTATTTACCCAACATCAAGCCACAAAAGCCATTTCATCCCATAAGAGATTCAGCGAAACAATAAATGTATCCGAAAATGGATTATTGGGAATCACAGTGGGGAAATTTTTGCATACCGGCGGGCACGAAATATCCCCGAATCTTATTCGGTTTTCGGGAGATTTTCCACAAATTCAAAGGTAAATTGTAAATGCCGTATCTGCCGCCTGATGAAACTCGAAAGTCATTTCAACATTTTTATGCGTGAGTTTTTATGAAGAATCCTTTAGCATAGTTCAGTAACAAGATCACGATTGGATCGTGTCACGCACGGCAAAGTTGAGTTATCATTTATATATTATGGCTATCAAATTTCCGCTAAAGAATTTTATCTGTCAAAAAGCGAGGCATTTAGCACAAAACAACGCTCCTTGTTTCATGTTATTATTCTAAAAACTCTAGCAAACATTCATTGCGGGCGGGTTTTATATCTGGAACGCTTCCTTCGAAAATATTCATTTAATATATTAAAACGGAGGGCATCTGTTCTCAAGGGGAGAACAAACTGTTCAAAACGGAGGGCATCTGTTCTCAAGGGGAGAACAAACTGTTCAAAATAAATTAAACTAGTGTACAAGGAAAAACCGATGTGCGGTTTATAAATATCTTGTTTTGAATTCTAACCGGACTAAGGATAATGGGATCTCAATAGAGGATTGTGTTCTTTGCATTCTCTTTTAGGTTTTGTATTTAGATTTGAAATTTGATTGCGATAGTTCTATCTGGATGTTCATTCAAGTTTTACTATTAGATTTTTTATGTACCTAAAACATGTATAGTGTTAGGCATGTAACTATATGTATTTTCAAATGAATTCGTTAAAAGCAAATTAATATCATTATAAATTCAAAAGTTTAATTTTGATTAAATTTTACATAAATAATGAAATCCCTGGTCACCTAATTGTAATCAGTTATTACAAAGGTACACAGCGAAGTTGGGAGGGACAGTAAATAAGTTTGCGGTAACAAATCTCAGGCAAGGAGGACTTCAAATATTGTTTTACTTTATCAAATCTCTAAGCCTTAGTCAACTATAAACTTTGATGACTTCAATCATTTGAATTAGCTTATCGAATAAAGAGAGTTAACGCTTCATTCAAAGTTGAATATTACTATAAAACTTTAAATAAAATGCGATTTTCCCTAAGTCTTAGTGAATCCTTCTATTCAAATTTCTAGGATCCTTTAATCAACTGATCCCGCATAAAATGGCTCCGCGGGTCCGAATGACCTAATGTATTTTTGGAATTCGCCAATTGGATCTATAGTCAATTTATTTGTTAAAGCTATAAATTAATGAAGGGAGAAAGAACAGTTAGCCTTTTGGCAAGTGTCTTATAATCTTATAATCGATCTTGGACGTTGTTCTTATCTATGTAGTTTATACCACATCGTTGCTTAGCACCTGCGACACAAGATTCTACAATCATATTATGTCAATGTTATATCGTGATGTGGTTACTATTATTATTATCATGTAGTTATCGAACATCTAAAGGAACAATTTTATTAATCTACAATAATTACTCGATCCCTCGAGACGGCACTGCGTGACCTCGGATAAATCAATCGTATATACATAGATATACCTATATACACAGTTGTGGTAGGTAGAGGCAATTAGAGCGAGGTGTTATGAAACCATTTGAAGATTAAACACACAGCAGGATCGCGACGGGATGGACACGACACGACTGCGGGGGGCTACGTACCGCTTGTCAAAGCAAACTCCCTTTTTGATGAAGCTTTGGGATATGTACAGACAACGACACTTCAAGTTTAGGTAAAGTATAAAGTGTAGCCATGTGTACAAAAGTTGACTACGACTTTGATGAGTACATGGGCAACGCATTGGCGGTGCTCTTGCCGTTCACGGGCATCAAGAGCATTGTCATGTCAATGCGGCATCTCTTTGCAACAGGTGAACCGTCAGCTTGTTTCCCCATGATTTTGTATAAAACATTTAACTTAATTTGCTTTCAAGTCAAGAGACATAAAGAAGTTAAGAAGCTTTCTATCTATAGTAGACTATAGTCTACTTATTACAATAGTATCCAAGTGGTGAAGACCAGAGCTGCTTTTTGTGATATTTGTGTATACCCTCGCTAATAGCTACTAGTTATGTAACACAATAGACTCCAATTCTGATAGTTACAGGCTTAGTTAAAATGGCTCCAATGATGGACAATTGTTTTTGGAATAAGTTTTGTATCTATTCGTTCTTCTTTATTGTAAAATATGTAACGTCCTAATTACTTTTTCCTTCTTGTTACTTTACTTTCCTAAGAATCGTAGCTATCTTTTTGATAAAAAGTTATTTGTAACCTAGAATTTCATAGAGAAAATTCGTTTATACCTCTCTGATGCCTCATTTTAAAAGAGCTGCATCCGCAAGCTGCGGAGAGGTACTTGTTAAACATAATAACTCCCCCGAAACGTCACTCAGTCTTTATTACAAGGAGGAAAAATTAAAATACTTGAGGTTCTTTCCGTTGGACGGGAAATAAACAACTTTGTAAGAACGTATTAAAAACATAATGAAAGCCAACCCGAGTCCCTACCAGGACCTCTTTTAAAATTTACGTTAGAAAAGACAAAAATTGGAGATAAGCCAAACAAACACAAATCACAGAGATGTCGCTATATTAATGTTTTACTTAATCTTTTTAAAAGGGATTTACGTTTGGATTTTTTTCCAGCCTATTACATGTTATTTATGTAACTTAAATTTTAATAAATAATGAAATAAAAACTTTAGTCTACTAATTTTTTGTTGGCACCCCGCACAAATACGCTCAAATTTTTTCGGCAATAACCCCGCTCAGTCTGAACTTACACGGCGATGTAGAAATAGCGTTTGTTTGTAATAATTTATAGAAACACAACATTTGAATGAATAGAAGTTTATTAAGTTGCAAACATATATTGATTTACAATAATAGCTGTATTAATTTAATTCGTTCCGATGAAACGTGATTAACATGGGAATTTGCTTGACATTACGGTTTACATTATTTATTGTGTGAATTGTTACATCTACGATCGCCATTAATAAGTCTCTGTTAGTGAATGTGAATATTCACATCACATTATTTATTTATTTGGATCACTAAAAAAATATAGGTAGTACTTGCGAGATTGTTTGGGTTGGTTTGCACCACCCTTTCTTCTATTTCTTCCGTGAAATAGGGTTAAGCAATGATTAAAAATGCTGATATGTGCCGAATCTTATTATTTTCTGCTGATGTCAAATCCTTCAAATTACAACATTAGCAATTCACGTATTTGACGCTTTTCTATGCTTTCTATAAAAAATACTTGATTCGAACTTTTTAACCCCACAGTTCACCGTATTTCGGTTCGATGGATCCCAGAGCCAGTAATTACCAGAATGAGAGGAACATCATTACTTCTACATGGGTAACGCCTTGGAGATGTTCTAAGACTACGACATCAAGGGCATCGTTCGTGTCAGTGTGACATCTCTTCCCATCAGGGGAAACGTCTGCTTGTTTGACAATGACATTTAATCAAAAAAATACACTCACACGCAACATACTAACATTAGTTTGTCCAATTACATCAAAATATATCAAAAGTGGTAGGCATTCAAATTATTACAAGACTAAACCAAAAATGTCGGAAAAATCACTTTTCTTGTGTGGGAGCCATCTTTAAATTTGAATTTTTTGTATTGGTTGTTGGAACAGAAATAGACATTCTCTGAAAATTTCAAGTTACTGGCTGCTATGGTTCTTGAGATACAGCCCGCTAACAGACGGACGGACAGCGATCTTAGTAATATGGTCCCGTTTTTTACTCTTTGACAACGGAACCCTAACAAGGAACATGCAACCGAATTGAGGACCTCCTCCTTTTTAAAGTCAATTAAAAATAAAACTGATGCCCTCTTTTGCGTAGTATAAGCGTAGTCGTACTACGGTTTGCGTAGTAACTACGCGTACTACGGTTTTTACTCGCACAAGAATCCCTAAACATCGCCTAATTGTTCAGAGTGTGGTGTTATTCAAGATGTATATCATATAATAGTGGAATGTGTCCGGAATGAGTCGCAACGTGTTAGTTGGGAAATATATTTACGACAAGTTGGTACTTGTAACAGTATTTTGGCTTTTCCTTTGTCTCGGGAAGCTAAAATGCTATTAAAATTAGTTAAAGTGAGTTTAAAAATTAGGGTTTAGAATTGTTGTGTATTGGAGCTTTATAGAGTGTCATAGTCATATGGTGACAAAATGTTAATGAATCACGCGTTGTTTTGTGATAATTTAAATTTATTTATTGGCGCAGGTGAATTATTGAGCAATTTAAGTAAAATAGTTTTTGAAAATTTAACTAGGTGGCAACACAATATATATGAAGGTCTTTTGTAACTAAGTGTTCTTGCTGTAATTCATCTTATTACCAAATAAAAGTTATATTTGTGCTAATTACTATCGTTTCTTTGATAATTGACCCATAATCCTTCAGGTTATGGGCCCAGCAGATTCTGCAATTGAAAGTTTTAAGAAAAATAGCAAAGAAAAAGTTACAATCGTATTGTGAAGAAATTGACAAAATAACCTCAAAATGGATTCAATGCGGTCAATAAACTTAGAAAAATTTGATGGAAATAACTTTAGGCAATGGAAATTCCAGATAAAGTGTGCCCTAAAAGCAAAAGGGATTGATATTTCAGTGCCTAAACCGGCTGGAAATAATGTTGAATGGACAAAGAATGATGGCATGGCCATGTTTATTATAACATCTTCGATGGACTTCAAACAAATAACTTTAATAGAAAATTGTGAAACTGCTATGGAAATAATGACAAAACTTGAATCAATATACGAACAGAAGAGTGAATTATGTAAAATGTTGATCCATGAAAAGTTTTACCAGTATAAAATGTCTACAAATGACAGTGTAGCTCAACACATTTCTAAAGTGGAATCATTGGCCAAGCAGTTAAAAGAAAGTGGCGAAAGTATTAGTGAAATGGCTGTGATAACAAAAATACTTGGAACACTGCCTCATAAGTATAGATCACTCCGTCAAGCGTGGATGTCTTTGGATCCAGAGCAACAGACTCTTGTCAATCTCACTGCTCGTTTGTTAGATGAAGAAGCTAGTTTACAGTGTGAAGAAGAACAAGAAACCGCTCTTCTTGTGGCTAAGAAAGGATGGAAAAATAGCCCAAAACAAAGCGAGCTGAATAGAAATGCTAGTAATTCAAATCAAAATAAAAACAGTAAACACAGATTTGAATGTTATAATTGTGGGAAACGAGGACATTTTTCTCGAGAATGTCGTGCTCCAAAGAAATCCAAGTATAGAAAACCTCAACAGGAAGGTGCAGACTTGTTAGCGTTTAATGTAGAAACCAAATTCCATGAAGCTGAAGACAATGTGTGGATTTTAGACAGTGGTGCCTCTGCACATATGACCTATAGAAAGGAGTTCTTTGTAGAACTATTTGAATGTAACCAGAAATCATTGACATTAGGAAACAAACAGTCAGTGGAAGTGGCTGGCATTGGCAAGGTGTTAATAAAGAGATGTGTCAATGGACAGTGGGAGAACAGTGAACTAGATGATGTATTGTATGTTCCGAATTTGCGACGAAATCTGTTCTCAGAAGGTGTGATAATGCGTAAATCCTATATCATTATCAAGAAAGACTCTGGTGCATTCATTTACAAAGGTAATGACTTGGTAATGTGTGCAACAATAACAGAAAATAATTTATACGAATTGAAAATTAAGGCTGTGGTCTCAGATACCTGTAACTTAGTTCAAAGTGATCAAAATAACATTAAAATGTGGCATGAAAGACTGGGACATGTTAACCTAAAACAAATCAAGAGTATGAGTGCTGATAATGTGGTAGAAGGCTTGAAACTGAATAACAGTGATAAAACTGATTTTGTTTGTGAAGCATGTGCATATGGAAAGCAGTGCAGATTTCCATTTCACAAATCTATACGAGGAGAACTACAGCCAGGTGACCTTGTATATAGTGATGTCTGTGGACCTATGAGTCATACATCTATCCAAGGTATGAGATACTTTATATTATTTAAGGATGCTGCTACAAGTTACAGGCATGTATATTTTGTCAAACATAAAAGTGATGTGATGGACATATTCATGAAATACAATGCTATGATCAAAAATAAGTACATGCATAGTGTCAGAATATTGCATACTGATAATGGAAGAGAGTATGTGAATAAAACCTTCAATGACTATCTCAGCAAAAAAGGTATAATTCATGAGTGTACTGCGCCTTATACACCAGAACAAAATGGGCGTGCTGAAAGAGAGAACCGTACCATTGTGGAGAGTGCACGTTCAATGTTGTACGCGAGGGATGTGTCACTGGAATTATGGGCGGAGGCTGTGAATTGTGCAGTATATTTATTAAACCGGACTTCCACCAGCCAAACTCCTAAGAAAACACCATTTGAATTATGGAACGGCATCAAACCTCATATAGGCCATGTGAAGGTGTTTGGAAGTATTGGATATGTCCATATTCCTAATCAGCTAAGAACTAAACTTGACAAAAAGAGTGAGAAAATGATACTAATTGGGTATGATAATAACAATTACAGGATGTTCAATCCAGAAACCAAAAAGGTTAAAATATCAAGAAATGTAATTTTTGAAGAACATAATGTTCCAGAGATAAGGAAGAATATTACACAAATATACATTGACGATGAAGTGAAGACATTAGGACAACAAAATCAAATGCAAGAAACAAATGTAGAGGATACTCTTGTGGAAACTTCATCATCAGAGAATGAAGATAGCATGTTGAGTTGTAATAGTAATGACCCTACATATGAACCTTCTCAAGAATTAGATGATGATTTAATTCAAAGCAACATAAATTTGAGACCAAGGATTAATAGACGTTTTGAAGCAAACCTAATTGAACTGTCAATGCCACAAACGTATGCTGAAGCGATGAAAAGTCCACAAAGAAACGACTGGTTGAAAGCTATTGATGAAGAATTGCTTGCACATGAAGAGAATAATACTTGGACTCCAGTAGAGAGGTCTGGTCAACGTACGCTTACTACAAAGTGGGTTTTTGCTATAAAAAAGGATGAAAATTATCAGGGAAAACGGTTTAAAGCTCGTTTGTGTGCACGCGGATTTAATCAAATAAAAGATATTGACTATCAAGGAATATTCTCTCCAACAACGAGATATGACTCTATTAGAATTATCCTTTCTATTGCAGCTAAATATAATTTAGAAATTCAACAGTTTGATGTAAAGACTGCTTTTTTGAACGGGTATTTGGAAGAGAATATTTTTATAGAAGTACCAGAAGGAATTTCATTTAAAAATGATTGTATCCTAAAACTTAATAAATCACTGTATGGACTTAAACAGGCGTCTCGTTGTTGGAATAGAAGATTCACTGAGTTTTTAATAAAATATGGTTTTGTGCAATCTCAGGCTGACAGTTGTGTTTATGTAGGTATTTTTAATGGGGTGAAAGTATTCATAATAATTTATGTTGATGATGCACTTGTAGTCTCTTCCAGTTCCTCAATGATTAAAAGAGTTATAGAATATTTGAAACAAACATTTAAAATAAAAGAATTAAAATTGAAATATTTTGTGGGAATGGAAATAGAGAGAGTAAATAATTGTATCTGTATTTATCAAAGAGATTACATTGAAAAATTAATAGAGAAGTTTTGTATGAGTGATTCAAATCCTGCCAGTACCCCTGCAGATGTAAATGTTGTTATTTCAAAGAAAATGGATGAAAATATTATTAATTTTCCATAGAGAGAAGCTATAGGGTCCTTGTTATTTTTGAGCTCTGTTTCAAGGCCTGACATTTCTTTTGCTGTAAATGTTTTGAGTAGATATGTAAACAATCCAAGTCAACAACATGTAAATGCCATTAAACGTGTTATTAGATACCTAATAAATACTAAAGATTTATGTATATGTTATGGAGAAAGTAGTGATCTCACTGGCTATTCGGATTCAGATTTTGCAGGTGATGTAGATACGCGTAAGTCTACTACAGGTTATATTTTTAATATGAATGGGGGACCTATAACATGGTGTAGCCAGAAACAGAAGACTACTGCTCTCTCCACAACTGAAGCAGAATTTGTAGCTGCTTGTGAAGCTGCAAAAGAGATATTATGGTTACAGCAATTATTATTAGATTTAGGTGAAAATATTACATCTGTTCCATTGTATGTTGATAATCAGAGTGCAATTAAGTTAATTAGCAATCCTGTTTATCATAAGAAAACCAAACACATAGATGTGAAGTTTAATTTTATAAGGGAAAAGGTTGAGTTGGGTGTAATTAAACTAAATTATATTCCTAGTAACAGTCAATTAGCAGATATGTTAACTAAAGCGTTACCAACTCAAGCTTTTATCTATTTAAGAGATCAAATTTTGTTTTTCTTTTCACAACTCTAATTTTTGTAGGAGTTTATTTTTTTTATTTGTACCTAGTTTAAATTTTAGTGGGAGTATTGAGCAATTTAAGTAAAATAGTTTTTGAAAATTTAACTAGGTGGCAACACAATATATATGAAGGTCTTTTGTAACTAAGTGTTCTTGCTGTAATTCATCTTATTACCAAATAAAAGTTATATTTGTGCTAATTTCTATCGTTTCTTTGATAATTGACCCATAATCCTTCATGAATAAATAAGTTTTCAATCAATAAAAATAATCTATCAAAAGTCTAGTTATCAGGAAAAAGTATTAAGCAAACAGCTGTCTTTTTCTTCGTATGAAAAGAAGCGCTAAATCATTATCGAACCCATCAAGTTCTAATCGCTACTTGAAAATGAATAGAATATTTTCTCAAAGAACGTGACGTATTGCAAATGAGACAAATCGAAATGACTTAAGTTCTGATCAAACAGCCACCTCTAAGGGAATCCCGCGTTTAGCACTTCTTCAAATGTAACGCTTCAAACAAGTATTTAGGCCAAGATCTATAATCAGTACTTCGCTCAGCCTTGGTCGTGCCTTAGTGTTAAAGTCTACACTCAAAATTCTGTCATTTTGCCGAGTCAAAATAGGTAAACATTAAACGCGAAAAATTGCATAATGGCTTTAAAAACATCAAGTTCATCGTCGTGTCAATAAGCGGTATCACTTTCCAACAGATGAACGTAGTACACGTTTGCCCGTGATGTTACATAAAAATAAACAATCTTTTTACTAAGAATATACTATGCACAGCTAGAGTTTTCTAAATGATGAAGATATTTCTAGTTCTAGTTTTATCTGCTTGATTTTAATGGAAAAACCTGCTAAGCTTTAGCTTTTTAGAATTCTTTTTTAAGTTAAATTTATTCTTACCATTTACACTGAAAAAGAGAAAAATCTTGAACATTCTTCGAGTTAAATCCATTTCAATAGACAAAAAACTAACAAAATACATTATGAATGGATACTAAAGGCGGATTTTTTCGGGTAACTTTGTAAATAGTATTGATATTGGGTGGTGGATTTACATAAAACAAAGCAAACACCCTTTAAGGGCTGGCTCACAAGGGCTTGGCACTAACTCGATATACGAGTACCTCGGGTAAAGGCTTTCACAGAGATTTTAGGACTCAAAAACCCAACAAAACCTATTACCCTGCACGTTGAAGATAAATAGATATTTTACAAAGGAAACTTGTTGAGCTGGAATGTATGAATTCGTGGCAGCTCTATAAATATATATATCCTATATTATACCGTCGCGTCGAGTGAAAATGTTTACCACCATATGTTTTATAGTAAAAAAAATATTCTCGCTTCTATGATTGTTTTGTACACCTGTCAAAATCCTCATTTTCGCTTCGATAGACGATAATTGAAAGTAAAACAAGAGAAACCTAAGACATACACACTATACAAGCAAGCCCATACAAACACTTTCAGGGGACAATATTTTTCTTGCTGTTATATTAAGTTTTAGTTATACGACGTTGTTGCCGACGGTATGTTTACTTAATAACAATGATTTTAATAACGTTTAGGTTGATAAGGCCATTGTATTAACACTCATCACTACCGATGTAACTCAGTCAGTGTGGTATTTTTTCGGGACACGCCCGTCACTCTGTCCCACCACTGCAACTCCTGTTCACGAGGATCAACAGTGGCGTCCTTTGATCGAATAATGCAGCTGTGCAATGACGCACAGGCTGTACCAGGACACCCTACCGGCTGTCTTAAGACTCACAACGAACTTGTTCATAAGAAATAGGAGGTAGTAAGTGGTTGAAACTTGACAGTCACCGTGGTCTATGGATACCTACTTGAAACAATATGTGAAAGCAACCGATTTAATAAAGCCAATTTATAATAATATCAACATGGTAAATCTTGTCACAACTTACACTCAATAATTATTTTTCTACTTAGATGTACTCACAGAATAACAAAACGAATATGAATTTGAATTGTATAAAATATTATTAATTAACAGATCATATTTTGTACATTCATATAACATAATTAATATACAAGAATGTACGCAAATAGATATTACCATCAAACGAAACCCTATATGCAATTAAACTTTTGATTCGGACATGCAATCAAAACTTTTTACACCGAATAATGGTTGCATTATTCATACAAACTATGGCTGTAACTGGGCTTTTTTTAATTTAGACGTTTCGTGTCGGACGTCAACCACATATTTAAGGTGAATGCACACTTATCCGAGCCGAATGAATCGAACTAAAAGAATTTTATATTTCTTGAATTCTCGCTAACCTATCCGCGTCTAATCGTCAGAATCTGGAAGAAAACCAAGAATTCTAGACGATTTCGGATGACGTCATCAGATTCGGCGCAGGTGATGCGGTCGACTCGTTTGATGTGCTGCATCCTCAGTTGCGTATAGGGTTGCCAGGTGTCCGGCTTCAGCTGGACATTTTTGAGTTTTACGGACGTGTCCGGCCAAATATTTACTTTTTTTAGAGTGCGACAGGTGTTAAGGAATTAGAAACGAAATATTCAGCGGTTCATTCGATGCGATCGATTCTTTCGGTGCGGATAGATGAACGAGGCCCCCTTGGCTTCGATTCGTTCGTCCCGTTCGGGTCGGATAAGTGTGCGTTTACCTTCCGCTTGCAGCAGGAAGGCAAACGTGCGCAGCGGTCTGACACGAAACGTCCAAAATTGAAACCGCCACAGGCTGCAATCCGTTCGCACGTTACTGATGTCTATATTACTATTTGGAATCAGTCGAGCCATGGACTCAGACAAAGAAACATATGTATTGCTGTTGTTAAATAAAATTGATCAAAAACGACGCAACCGTAAAACAGGATTACCACTGTTTTCGTAACTGTCGTGTGTAACTCTGGTCTGTCGTGTGGACTATCATAATATTTACCCCAGGTTAAAATGAAAATCAAGAAAAAACCTTAGAATGTCTCGTGAATTTTACTTCTTCGTTTATAAATGCTTCAACATGAATATCATCCATTGTAATAAAAATTCAAAATAAAATAACGGATGAAACTAATTGGGGACGTGGTATCTCAGTTTTACATGTCTTGGTTAACCGAACGACCCGACCCGACACATCTCAGGTTGCCGTACATTATAGCTTTCATGTTCCTCATTGTGCCCGGATCGTAGCGACAGATTCGCAACCTATCACAATGGGACTGAACATAAACATGCGAAATACGGTGTGTAACACCTCTCCCTACCTCTCTCGAGGGATTAATTACGAAGTGAGTTGATGATTTATGTTTGTTATAACATAACTTGAATTCACTGCACTAGTCAACAACGAAATCAGCAGGTCACATTCTTGACGTTGCCGGCCAGTTGACGTGCGTTTGTGGGATATGCTGCACCGTTTGCGGAACTTACGGCTTTCGCACCGAAAATGGCTGACAACAACCGTCTAAATTCAAAGAGCCCTTGAAAATTATTAAAAGCAGTAATTAGCGCCCATAGTGGAAGGAAATAATTCGAGCCGAATACTATTTATGGTCCATCCATACCATTTTTAGCCCCAAACTATAACTACCTATATGGTTGATTCACTTTTGAGACTGTGTCCGCGTAGTAATGGTTTTTTATTTCTTTTCGGAGACAAAATGTACCCTATAATATTACAAAATGTACCCTATAATATTACAAAATGTACCCTATAATATTATATTCTGAATATGTATAGGTGAATGTTTTTATACCAGATAAATAGTTTACAAATTAACCTCCATCACCAGTAGTGGTTATCATTGTTATACAATGGACTACTAATTACACTAACGAATTAGTTACAAAAATTAGATACTTTTTCGTTATTGGCATTTCTTCTAGTTATTTAGATAAAATCAAATATATATTTTTTCAAATGGACTTAAAATAAGTACTTTTAAATCGTCAAAATTATTTTTAAACTACCACCGGTTCGGAATGCCTGTCTACGGGGAAGAAGAAGAGCAAGAAACCTATCAAAAAGGTTATTTCCCATACGGTATGCCAGCCAAAGTAAACGTCGAGGTCTACTTTTTATTTATTTTTTTACTAATAAATTGTAAGTAATTGAAGGTACCTAAAATCAGTAAGAAGAAAAATGGGGTTTATAAATACATATTCATTAAGCCTTAAAGTATATTAGTACAGTTAAATCGAATATTAATCTATCTTAAAATTCTAAAAACATTATGTAAATTAAAATATACATTGTACATGCATACAGTGAACATTTATTTGTAAATTTAAAAACCCCTTAATTAATTCAGCGAACAAAAACATAAAAGTGTATTTTATACTACCAACTTCCATCATGCCTACCTAATACATATAAGAACATTGTTAAAAATGACTTTGAAACTATTTTTGAAACTATAAATTGCAACTGCAGCTTTCTAGTACTAAATTGAATGACTTAATTTACTCACCTTAATATTAATCCATGTCACTTCACTTAACAATCCCGAAGAACTTTCAAACTACTTAATAAGTTTTAAAGTTAAGAAGATTCGCGAATTAATTAAATTTGAAGTCGCGAGCGACGTGCAGCCCTCACGGCTACAAGATTACTACTGAAGCTGACTCCTTGACTTTGACTGGAACCTGACAACAGCTTTTGTAATGAAGCTTTGAGCAGGAAAATACAAGTTTCATTGTAAAACTATCTTATTTTTAACTAGAAGACGAAGTAAAAAAGATATTTTTTCTTACTAGACTTATTATAAGCTCTTTAAGATAATGGGCCCTCAATCCTCAAATGGAGAGCTGAGGGCCCAATAGTTCAGTCCATAACTCACTTAAATGTCTTTCACGAATCCGATTAAAACTTTCACAATTATTTTGTGATCGCCACGTAAGGTCTGAGCATTGAACAAAGTTTTTAACAAAATCACCTTTACAACATTCGCTCTCGTAAAAATAACTGGTTCGGAATGCTATGGAATGGTGGTATGGAATGATATATGGGGACGAAATCCGTAAGAAATCTTATTAGTTACATGAGAAGAAGAAGAAAATAAAAATAGTCAAATCACCAGTGTAAAAACAACATGAGGAAAATTAAATATTTATTCATAGTTCATTATAAAATTACCTACATGCAAGTAATTGAATGCAGGAAAATACTCAAACATAGCTTGTGCATGCAAGTTCGCCCGATTCATTTACATATATTATTAGGATGTCGATATGTTATCTTTGTTATCAGTCGTTATCAGGAATCACTGAGCTTTTGCATTAGCCATGACTATGGATTGAACAATCACACTGTGTAACATCACAACAAATACATTTTTTTAAGCGAGTACGAAGGATTCGTGCTCATTTTTTATTTACTTGGTAGTATATAACATTAAACTTAGATGAAGTATACAAAAAAATAGTTTTGAGCCTCATATAACTAAGTAAACCTCGTATACACTCAATTAAAATTTAATCTCACAAAATTCCTTTAAAATCGGTATCCATATTCCTTCATCTCGTAGCGTTTACATTCTCAAGCATCACTCTTCATCATTATCTTATCAACATTTTTTTTTAACTTTAAGTACAACAGCAAAAAGGTGTCGACACGATGTATTGATTTGCACACGGCCATGCATCGATGATCAAGATCGAGTCATTTTCAAGAAAAAATTAATTCATTTGACGATTATAAGTACTTTTTTTAAATTAACTGAATAAAGTTATTTAATTTTGATTTTAACCTGTTTGAACTTTGTACCGTTCTTAATTTGTACAAGATAATGATTGATATTACAGTTGTTTTATGAAGCTTTATGTGTGTCCGTCTACAGTTGAGGTATAGTGAAAATAACCTTTAGTTTAGCAGACTGAAGCATGATTAGCGAACCATAGTGTTACCACAGAATACCAAATACTGTGTTACTGCATCTACCACAGCCTTCCCCCTACCTCTCCCCTACTTCCTTTGTAATTTCGACTTTGGATTACATAGACATGTCTAGACTTTAGACCACTGTATAATTTGCCAACTAGGCCTTGTAATTGAACACAAACCAAACAGAAAGTTTCGTTTGAGCCAAATACAACAGCTAGCAATACTTTAAATGTTAGTTTTCACACTTTAAAATAACAGTCGAAAATTTTGAATTTGCAGAATCTATAGTTATACTCGTATAAGAGTTGTACTTATGGACATGGCGTCCATAAAAGGTAGTGATATGTACAATGTATGTTTATGTAGATATTATTTCATATAATATATATAGACTCGTAGATAACAAAGAAAATTTTACCCTTTACAGTGGGATGACTTGAAATTGGAATTCTAAAAGAAAACGGTTGACTGGTTATTATCAGTTAATATGCAAAAAGGTTTTGTTATTTTTAATTTTAATAAACGTACACTTTTATCTATTAGCGGTTTTTACCCAAGTCTGCCAAATTTTTGAATCAAACTTTTAGTAACAGAAATATTTTTTCTCTATAATAGGCATACACTTGTTTATGTTATATATTTGTTCATATGTGGCATACGTTGTAAATGTGGTGGAAGACAAAGCATAGTTGATTAGAAACCACCTGATTAGACTAGACTTGATCCTGTCCAAATAAGCTCGTTCCCCGAGCTATTGAATGATAGTTCCAATCAAAGTACCGCGAGTAAAAACATGTTAGAGCATTAAATGCAGTTTACTTATTGCTTATACCATAGTATTACTTATAACTAGTACCTAAAAATAAATCGCTTTACAAAACACTCTTGTTCGAGCGACTCGTTTTCTTTATTTCTCTGAGTAAATAATATATTTTCTTGAGGCAAAACAAAGAGAATCCTAAAACCCATTTGAAAGTTATTTTTCCTAATACGTAGTAGTTTATTTGACGGCGAGGACAGCTTGTTTGTATCGAGTTTCAGAATAGAATGCATTTACACAGTTTCAAAAGACTTTTGTTTACTAGAGTCGTGTCTGGAGTGGGGCTCATTTGCTAGCGGGAGAAAGAACTGCGTTTTATTAATGATACACGCAACATTATCTGCAAATCCACATAACGGTGTACGTGTTATTTATTCAGATATATAAATTAGTATTACTTTTCGATTCTAAACCATTCTTTCGACTACGTTGATACTAATAATTTGAATAAAAGGACAGAGATATATAAATATATTTTATTTCCTCACAATAAAACACACATACGTAAACTAACGTTAAGTATTTACAGGAACAAAACGTTTTGCCATCTAGCAACTCGAATACGTCGTATACTCAGTGTGTGACACCAAAGCACCGATTTCAATGACATTTTGCCAATGTGGTCATTACCGGCAAGGGTTTTCGATTGAACAAGTGCCGCTGTTATCCATATATCTACCAATAATTTCTTGAGCGATGCTGAGGCTGGTAGTACGCATAAAAATCGCTAACAGTCGCGCCTCGTCCTCCATTCCGCTTGTTTCTTACGCTGGGTGTCGCTAGAGTTGTGTCACGGACAATGTTCAACAACTTATATTTTACGTGACACCGCGACGGAAACTTGTATGTAATTTCTAATATTACTTTAAAGAAATATCAAGGAACGGTCTGCGCTCGCAGTTTTTTCGATGGACGACAGATTCGAATGCGAATGCGGATAATTTGAAGCTCACTTTTGCGTCATATTATAGTAATTATGGGAAAGGCATTGTGGTAACCCAAAAGATCCTTACATATTCCACTTTGGAACCTTTTTAGATATAATCTAAAAGGAACAAGTTGTTATCCGAAACAAACATACAGCACAATAATGAATTTTTATACCATTATGAGACAAACAAGCTAACGGCAGCCCTGTTTGTAAGCAACCTTAAACCTTTAAACGTTTGACTAACCCTTTGACTAAATTCTTTAGTTACAAAGGACACTAAAAAGTCATCTACGATTCCCCAAGTAATAATATTCACCTATGATTTATCAGGCAATCATATGATCCGGCTTAAGGTTTTCAATTTAAAAGGCAAACTGAAGATTTGCGTAAAAGGAAAACCTAATAAAACTTGCTGATTGAAGATATCAAAGGACATGCATTACAACTGATGGGACAGGAATCTTGTTTGGATTTATAGGAATTTCGACCGCTTCATGGCTACAAGAGTATTGGCAAAACAATTTAGTTTTACTACTGTAACGCTGTGAAATATTGCAATCGATTTTATGTGACCCACTTTACTTGCGGTGATATATTTTCGAAATTCCGGGGAACGGTTGTCTTTAATGTTTAATTATTAACTCAGTTTGAGCTTATAAGTAGAATTATATAATAACTGGGTTGACTTTGCTTGTTACCTTTTAATTTAAAAAAATCGTAAAATGTTTATAAAATTTCATAGTAAAAAGTACATTTTGAAAGCCCCCGATTAAAAAATCAAACATTAATTACTTATGACAGAAAAGAAATCATAATGATCAAACAAGATGTAGGTAGGATCCTAATAATAAAAAAATCTGACAAACGTAATTAACATTTTAGGAAAAATAATATAATTTTTAAAATAGGTAAAAATATAAAAACCTTGACTAGTATACGTTTGTTATTGTATTATACCATTTAAAAGCAGTAACAAGCCCTGAAGTATTTTCCTACTTTTATTTTGACAAATCAATAAAATTAATTCGACGAATGTCATTGACTTCAATAAAACATTCGCCGAAAGCTTGACAAACTCACATTAATGTTAATGTGACAGTCTCGATATTTCACAAAATAAAAAGGCTGGAATTCCAGGCAACCTTTTCATGAAAACTTTCTAAAAGCGACATTTTTATCTTACTCTTGATGATGTAAAAAAAATGGGTCATGTCATGTGACAGATGTTTATCGTATATCGTATGACTTTTTTTTTTTGGCAAAAAGTTTCTCATAATTTTGATAGGCATGATAATGTTTTTTCATTCCTCAAACGTTAGGCAGAAAATAATCCCTAGTTTATTATATTTTTGTATCAATAATTGAAAATAACTAAATCGCAGGCACCAAAAAACGATATGACATTCTACCTATATACGAATACTACGTCCAAGATCAGTGATCAGTCTTGCGTAGAAGCCAGATGTTACACCGCTGAACCCACAGTGCGAAGGCAAGAGAGATAGCAATAGGAAACATTACACAAAAATCGAAGCAGAGGGCGCAGTAGCACACAAGGAACCACCAAAATGCAATCAAATATTATTTATTTATTGTAGCAATTGCAATTTACTCTAGTGCAGATTTATTTCCTATTTTAAAATTATAACACTTTTATAGGATTAAAGTCGATATGGAGAACCGCGGGACACACAAAAGTTTATAACACAAAG
Source organism: Choreutis nemorana (assembly GCA_949316135.1). NCBI lineage: Eukaryota > Metazoa > Arthropoda > Insecta > Lepidoptera > Choreutidae > Choreutis > Choreutis nemorana. The sequence continues at coordinate 2,996,938 of OX438597.1, read as the reverse complement.
CCCGTTTAAAATCGAAGTTTGATATTTATTGCTTCTCATGACCAAAACTTTTGTGCGGTTATAGCTGTTTTACTATGGGATTTATTTCACTGTATTTTATTTACTTTGTAGGTAATTAAAAGTTTTGTGGTGGAGTAGTAATGGTACTCTGATGTTTCCAAGGTTCACAAGGCAATAACAAATTTAATTGTACCTTGTATTGTAGCCAGAAGGAAATTTTGAATGAAAACCTCAACACAATAACTAAATACCTAATTCTATACATTTCTACTTCCCCTCCTCCCACACCCTCCCACACCCTCTACCTCTGTGGCGAAATGGAGTAAACAGCCGACTTCTACGCTAGAGGTCCCGAGCTTGAACCTCGGCAAGGCGGAACTTTGTGTTACTCGCAAGATTCATTGTTTGTACTTGGATGTAGTATTCCTTTCATAATTATTATTCATGTACTTAATAAATAAAAGTAAGATTTTTCCACGTTCTTTTTACTGATTTTATATTTTTTATTTAATTTATATAAATACGTTGGTAGATTTGTACGCTTTAATAAAATATATATCAACTTCTTTTCTATATAGATATATATTGTATCATATACTAATTTGCGTTAGCGACTCTATTCAAACGATCGAATTATGTAGACATATTTAAAACAATCACAAAAGATCTATCTGTTCCATTATATATCAGAGCCTTTAATGTAATTTTCGTTACATGATAAAAAGATGCAATGTTAAAAGATATTTTCCGATTTATAGAAGTACTGACAAATTTAATTTTACCAGAATTTTAAAACTTACGATAGCTAATTTTGATTATTTTAATTTAATACGAAAACTTGAGGATATTCTTTGGAGCTTGTGAATTTGGAACAAGAGGTAACTTTTTAAACTTTCCTAAAATAATTAGAACTTTATCCGTCGTGTTTGTAAATTTTCTTTTTACTTTAAAGTTTATTAATTTTTTTAGCGCCTAAGTTAGTCCCGCTTAAGATTTCGCTTCCGAGTCACGGGAATTTGGAATTCCAGGAAAAAAAAAGATTTGGGAACGGAGAAAAATACAATTTCCCGGGTATTCCCATACATAATTTTCGGCGATTTAAAACAATAAATGCGATTGAAACGAATTGAAATCAAAAATAATTTATAACAAAAATCATACAACGTAAACAAAATGCAGCATAACATACCTATGATCCGATAGCTAGTTTTCAATAAAAGAAGCTTACAATTATGGGACTATATTAGACTTTTTAAATTTGTTTGAAACTGACTTTTTATTAAATTTAATTATTTAAACTTATTTGGTTTATAAAATTTTTCATTTTAAATTCAAATTCACATAGTTCACTCATAATTAAATGTGGTACAATATTCTAACGGAGTACAAAAAGTACACTTTCCAAGACGCATTGTTTCTCTTACCGGTTTTTAAAATTTGTAACAGTGTAGTATATTCGTTTAGTCGAAAAGTATGGCCAAAAAGTGACAGAAAAAAACTATACCTACCTACTTTTTCCACGAAGACTATACAAATAAAAAATGACAGTGGAACCAGTTGACCGATTTAAATAAGTATACTGTCATCTGAGCTCGCAGACTCAGTTTAGGTGGGACTAGCTTACCAAAAAAACTATTTTCACTAGGCTTTCTTTTTGGTCTGGAAATCAGCTTGTTTTGTGGTCATTAAATAATCTTTTTCGTTCACAAAAATAGCAAATGTTTATGGGACCTTTTACAAACGAATACAGTTGGGCTGACTCATAGAACAATAGCTTCATTAAAAACAGCTGAGAAGTCGAAACTTGAAATCTCAAGGCAGAACCAGTAGGTATTTTATAAAGCAGCGGCTAATGACGCCCAGTCAACGAGTTACCTTACTTCTTTGTAATTAAGCTCTAAAAATAGAAAAAATTTATAAGAAAAGTTGGTTCAGAGCCTGCCTTTTTGAGATGAAAAGAAAAAACAAAAATACAATACTCAACGTCTCAACTTCGCTTGGGTAATTTTCAAATTTGGCAACAGAGTTACCAAAAGGGTTCAAAATTTCAAGCTTAACTGACTTTAAATGGGTAGCAAAAAGTCAGCAATAAAGCGCTGGAAAATCACAGCCGCCAGACTTTAGCTTTAGCAGTGCAATCAAAAAGCGATAAGTTGTTCCGCATAGCAATTCAGCGTAATAAGCCGCTGTAAGCGCTGCCGCCTCAGTAGGTAATATGCTGACACCTGCTACAACCACACTTATAACGTGTAAGGCGCTATGCCAAGTTGTGTCTTGTGTCAGACACAGGCTACTTTTTTGTTCCCATAGCTTTTGTTAGCATAGAAAACTGTAGTTGATCTGTCATGTGTACATCGGTGACTGGCGACAGATTTATATGAAAACAAGCTTTTGCCTGCGACTTCGTCCTCGTAGAAATCGAAAATGGTTCTTATAGAATTTTTACTACTTAACATTTATCTTTATAGTGTAATCAATTCACACATTATCTTCAAAAATATTAGCCTTCGGTTATTCTGATGTTTGCGCTATACTAACGTAAAGTTTCATTAACATCCATTAGGTACTTTTTGCGTGTAAGATTAACAAACATCCATTCATCCAAACATCTTTACAAACTATTATAATATAATAACTAAGATAGTTTTCACTGGTGGTATGTGACCGCCACATGAGACACGTTTCCACAGCAACTAAGAGCGAGACTGAGGATGTAGCTCGTTGGTTTTAATAACAGAATATTCATTCAAGTATGCTCTACGTTAGGTCGTATCGTCACTTACTATTAGGTGAGATTGTGGCTTACTGTTTGCTTGCCTATTATACTCCGGCTTTGCACGGATATTATGCATGTATTATTTACTTATAAACCGTCTTCTTGAATCGCTCTATCTATTAAAAACCGGCTTCAGCATCTAAGCACACACAAGGACAGACATCTGGAAGCAACTTTGTTATATACCATGTATTGATTAAGGAATTGCTTGTTTTCATTAAATCTAAGAGAACTCTCTCGCTGTCGACAACCATGTAAAAACTTATATACCCTACACTCCCATTTCTAATATTTCAATTGTTTTACGAGTACAGTGTTTATCGAATCCACTATTTGTTTAAAAATTCTATATTTTTTAACAAAATTTAGTAGCTCATTTTAAATAAAGGTGAAAGAATGCTTGAAATCAAATCAAGAATGTCCGAGATAGCCTGCGAAGTAAAACCTTTTTTTGAATGAGTGAGCAAAGTTCTCAGTCTACTGCAATAACTCGGCCGCGGATAACTCCAGTATCGTTGATTGGATCGTCGTGAAATTTGGTAGGCGGCATAATGAAGCTAAAATAATTTTTAGGTTCGAACTCGAGCTAAATCAATCAATGGGTTACCGAGCTATAGGAGGTCGCAAGTTCACAATTCGGGGCGAACCACTAGAAACATAGATATGAACACTGAAATCATCTCTTCAACTTGATTTTTATGGTATTAACTTATTTTATATTACTTATTATAGGCATAACTGTTTCACTAATGTACATTGAATTACTAATTGAAACTCGATAGTTGAGTTATATTCTGATACTAAGTAACCACAGGTACAACTAAAGCCCATAATAACCACAGCCACCGGTGAGCTGAGTGTAAGGCCCTATTCGCACAAACGCTTTTCCCGACGTTTTTGAAAGCCGAACAAGACCTTAACGTCCAGCGCTCGATAACGTTAACGTCTAACGTCCAACGCTAGAAATCCAACAGAGCTCGCTAAAAAAGTGGTGCGTTTAAAAGTGATCTCTTGTCACGTGAACAAATCCACGGGCAAAAGCTTGACCTAGCTTGAGCTTTGCCGTGATATTTAATGACGTTTAAAGAATAGTATTTGATTTAAGAAAAAGCCCCGGGCCATAGCCCACTTTGACCAAGGGTATCAATTTGTTTCATTTGAACGCATTTTAACGCGCTTTGAAAAAGCGTTCGTGCGAATGGGACCTTAGTATACAGATGTATCACATAGTAAGCACATCATGTCAGGTCATTTCCCCAGACCGCATTAACTGCACTTAAACACGCTTACCTTAAAGATAAACCTGAAATACCAAACATAATTTGATATCTACAGTTGAAAATCAATCTTCTTTTTATCTGTAAACACGTTGTACAATGTCATCTTCTAAGCTTTCCAATTTTTCATGAATCACGCAGTTTGAGGGAAAAAAAGTATCATCATAACCTTTAAAAAAAATTGCGTGACTTTCGATTGTTTTTACCGTCACTATCATATTATCAATGGGCCAATGACCCAGTCGCTAAAATGAAGGTAAGGTAAGGGAATTGCCGATGATTATCTCGATCATGTGAACGAGGCTTATCCGCTTTTGAAGGATTTACAAAAACCTCTCGATCGACGAGATTACAATGGACAGTACAAAATAGGGACAAGGATTCTTAATTTTAAAATTATGATGTTTAACGTAACAAAGATATTATTGCAAACACTTTGTCGCCTATACAGCCTTTCTATTAAAATTTTAGCAACAAATATCAGCTTACTGAAAGACCTTTAATAACATCTGTTTCTTACTTAAGAGGTATATATCAATATATATAAGATATGTTACCGTAAGTAACTATAAACTAAATTTGACCTCCAAATATAATCTGAGCTTGACCCTGGGTCAGAAGAAATCGTGAACCAATGATATGGAGGTTAGGCACCGTGCCAAACGCCGGTGAAACAGTTTGTAAGAGATTGATATCAACCACTCTAAATCACTGCAACATTCAACGATGTTCCATTAGCATAAAGCCTGCCCACCTCATCTGGTTGCGGTTCGATTGCGGTACGTGTGCGTGCATTTAGGATTAGTAAAGTACGAAACTCTGTAACAGACCAGTGGCGGCATTTCATTCCATTTTTATGGAGCACCCTCCCCCCCTCAGTATAACATCAAATCTGTCGAAGATTTCCGAGATACATAAGGTCAAGCGAGCTACATGAGTCACGTGTCTGTATTGTCTACCCTGATGATGCCTGGAACCCGAGGCGAACCGCCCTTCCGACCACCCCCTTACGCCGCTGTAAAAGACGACACACCAACACACGCTACAGCTTTCAGAAAGTTTCATACTGTACAACTCTAAAATGCACTCACTGCTAACGGATTTAATGTGTTTCGGCCTTAAATATCTTTAGTGTCAAGTTTTAAACTCATATGAAAGACATCATACCAACGACGCACACACGCTGCCGCACCGCACCGTAAACGGACCGCGTTTGATGCAACCGGATTTGATGTGCTCCAAACTTAACGAGTAAAAAATAGTGCACCAACTGTGAAATAAATTAAAACCCTACAAATGCTGCATAACTGCTTCAGTAAAAATGTTACACTGAGGTAATAAACAAAAATAAACGCATATACAATTCAAATAAACGCTTAATTTTTTTTATCTTCTTTCATGAAAAATGAAATTTAAATAATTCGTTTTGGAAGATTAAACTCCATTAAATACGAAGAAATGCAATTTTACATACGATATTATGGTATTTTAATAAAATGAAGCAACTAAAACCACATGTCGTATTTGAAATAATACAAATGCAACGATTCATCAAAATGTCTCCATCAGTTTTGAATATCTCCGTTATTTATTGATAACTGAGCCAAACTCTTTTTTTTCTGTGCAAAGCCATATTTCAAGATGACACATGGGATTTTTCTGCTCCTGAATACTATATTTCTCCCTTATTTTTTGGTACCAATTTCAACAGAAACACACTTTAATACAGACTAGAAAGTGGTAAAAGATTAATAATAGAAATATGAAGGTTAAATTTCAAAAAAAGGAAATGAGATATTATACCGAACACCATTTTTTTACATTTATAATGGGAAATTTATAAGATATTTTATTTTATAATATGTTGTCAATTTTTAGTATCTCAATTTTTTGTTCTATGGCAACAGTCGCATTAGACGAATACCAAGCCAATCTATATAATTATTTTATGAGCCAACGACACGTGGAAGCTTCACTACAGGTGGTAACCTACAAGCCTGACTGCACAGAAACTTGCACGTGTGGTAGGCTCATTACAGCTTGATTGCTCATGGTTATTTGAAACATCTACAAACTGTACTGTAAAACAATAGTTTCGTAATAAACAGAAGACATCGCAAGACATCTTCCCTAATGCTTTTAAGAATTCCATAAAACCTTTTTGCTAAAACTACATAATACTAGTAAGTTCCTATCTATCTGCAAGCTAAGTTATAGGTTTAAGAAAGGGTTGGCTTGTTCCAGTTACTTTATCTAAGCCAAGACACAGTCGAGGATACGAATAATTGATTAGGCATTTGTAACGTTATCTGTGGGAACGTAGGGTAAATCATGTGATTAATTTACCTAAGTCACCATTTTCTTTATCCAACTGTAGCCTGCTATGTTTGGTATATTTTCGTGGTATAGGTATGTCTGTTTAAGATATAAAATAATACGTTTAAATACAGTGTGTGTTGTATCAATGCAAGTAATATGATTGATAAAGTATAAATGTATTAAAATATGTATGTTTTTTTTTAAATACATTCTGCATTAATACGAGTATACTACCCATTATGCGGGCAATATGACTGCAAACTAAGTTTTTATAGTTTTAACGCGATTTGTTTTTATTAGAGGTAATTTAAAAATATAGTGCCGATTCCGCGTGGAAATAGAGATAAAATGTTGTAGTTTATAGTTGTTAACGCGATTGTTGCAGTTCAATATATTGGACAATGTAGTTTTAACGAACTGTGCAAAACGTTAGCATTTTACGTTGTAGCGCAAGCTTTTTAAATCTTTAGAAATTGTTATTCCGAACGGCTGAAAAAATGAGATAACCGGCCGTTGAAAAAAATCCATATTTTTATTTTAAATTGGATAAAAATGTACGAACGAACGACTTTAACGTAGGTTATTATTCACTGAAATAAATATATTCACTTTGCAGTGAAAAAGTTTCTACCGCTTTGACGAGCGCTATAGTTTATTGCTAATTGTGTTAATCCTATTTTTACCAATATTTTCACATCAAGTTTTGAAAACTTCGGCCATAATTAAAAGGCATTTAATAATATACAGTTTAGACACAATTCCACATCATACAATTAAAATTTACAATTACGTGAAGAAAAACAGATAAATTAGAGCAGGTTCATTTCTTAAACATTCTTTGAATTATGAAAGCAATCATTAGACTAAGAAATAAGGGATTTTATTACTGAGGTAAACCCTTTGATCCCAGTTAGGTAGAGACGTAACTAGATATATTTGTATGATTGATCCCGAAATAGGATTCAGGCGAAACCTTATTTGTCTTGATGCTCCAAATCTTCCTTTTATTCAAGTATTTCCATACATTTATCGTAAAGATGGGGATATATGGGACCTGTCCCTTAAATTCCCTTAATTAACATGCGCATAAGCTTTTAGAAGTTTTGAAATTAAAATAGGCTCTAGAAAAACTCACAAATCTAAAAATAATAACCAACCTAAAACTTATATTTCAATCAAGCTAATTTATTTTTATTTTATTCACTTAAATTCTCTTTATTAAAATGCGCAAAACCGTTAAGAAGTTTTGAAAATAAAACCATTTGAAAATAAAAATAGGCATATTACCCTATAGAAAACTCACGAAAAAATTAAATTTAAAACATACCTAATACTTCAATCGCGATTTTCTGTTGTCTTCTTTCATCTTGTTTGTCTACCATTTGGTCGGGTTTATTTACGAAACGTTCGAATAAACTACCAACAGACGTAAGGTAAAGCTTATGTGTGTTAGCCATAAAAATTACAGTTTTACTATAATCGTTACTAACCTTCTTGATTTTCTACATGATTTAATCCGAGACAGTTTTTATGGATAAAGTTTCGTTTTGCCTCGGTTGTAGTGAAGTAAATTATGTTTCAACGGTTATTATTAACGTAGCGGCTTAAGTTTAAATTAATTTTTAACGAGTTGTAATCTTCCAAGAAAAGCCTTTATTTTGTTTGAAAAAGTTAGCTCTGCAAACTACGCTACAGTACTGAGAATGTCATTTAAGTTTATAATTACTCTGGTAAATTCCAACACATTAGTGAACCTAAAATATCGCTTAAAATAATTCTTCTGAAATCATTTTTTTTTCTTCTTTGATATGTCATAGAGAATTTTTTTCATTTTTTCAAGATGGCCGCTCATTTGTGTAGATAACTTTCATAGACAGTTCACAGTTCAGACTTTGTCTGGGGGCTGTATCTAATTAACCAAAACAGACATTTGAAATTTTCAACGAATGTAGATTTTTCTGTTAACGCCAAAAATAAAATTAATCATAGACAGCTGATAGCAGAACATAAGAGACTTGCAGAACGTATATTTCTGTTGCCACTACAGTAACTATTTAATTAAGTGTTATAAAACAAAATCTAACGATATTTATGCCGATGATAACGCTAAAAATTTAACTATAAATGTCAAATTATGTCAGAACAAAAAGATTAACATAATTACGTGAGGTTCGTGATGGCCGCAGAGCTTTTGTTGTGCACTGACAAGTGTTGTGGTTACAGCTACTCAATTTACTTGTAGCCTGCGTTTCTACTATTTAATTTAATTATTTACGGCAGAGAAATTTTAAACTATTTATTTACTGTTTTTCTGTATACATATTATAAAGAAGTAAAGTTAGTATGACCCCGATTACAGTAATAAAAATAATTAAATTACACACAATAAAATATTACAATGCATTAATTTAAAAAAATGAATTAACGAATTGAATTATTTCTATAACATGCAAAGTCCACACCCACATTACAACACACACATTGACTCAGCCCTGCGTTGAGATATATACTAAATTGCAGGTAATAAACAACGACCTAGATATCAAGGTATATTCTACATAGATAATAATATAACATCCAATACCAATAGGTGAAATAACACGGTTTGGAAATAACCCAAAGTTCTGCCACCGACGGGATTCGAACTCGGAACCTCTACCGTAGCCAGCTGTTCCACCGCTGCGCCACGGTATTCTGATTAGCATAGATTGATGACGGTAAACGGTATATTACTTTTCTGTTAATATTATAACGCACAAAAAGTTGAATGTTCACGTCACTTTTCAACTTAGTTTCGTTTATTGATTTAAAAAGCAAGAATATTTATAAATAATAATTTACAAATCTCAAACGGACGAACGGAAATGAATTTTCGTTTTTCGAAGATTCATCGCTCATTTTATCTTTTTTCTATTGAATCCGGTTCACCGTTCGCCAAACTTTACTATTTATCAGCATCTTTTTTCTCCGCAAATCTTTCATAAACTCTTCTTGGACTTGTTGAAACTAATTTAAAAGCAGATATAAAGTTGAAACTGTCAAGCGCACGATAGTTAAGTTTTAAATTATGAAAACAACATTTTACGGTACATTTAATAAAATGGAAGCCCTTTAAGCTAGAGTACTGTAGCAAAACAACCAAAAGCTCGAGAAAAACAAAGTTAGCATATAGTTTAACTTCATTGTTCCCAGACAAAGGAATCAAGTTGCGAGATGTTAATGGCTTGTGTATTTGAAATTAGTTTTTAAAATACACACAAATAATAATTACCTACCAAGCTTTCCCTTTCTTACCACTTTCTAGATGATATACTGCGATGTTTCTTTCCGCTTATAAATAAAGGTTAATGTTTCTGATGCGTGGGTGTTTGTTGCTCCATCACGTCTGAATTGTCAAACAGATTTGTATTAAACTTGGCATTTGAGTATAATTACAACTAACAAACAGCGTTCTTTCATATAAAATTTAATGCAAATAATGTAAAGGTTTCCATTGCGTAATTGTTGGTTGCTCCAAAACGTCTGAATTATTAAGCCAATTTGTATTAAACTTGGTATTTTATTATATTTGCACCTAAAAACTGCGTTATTTTATCTGTAAAAATTTAGGGATCTACTTTTTTCTTTTAAGATTTAAAAAGTAGAAAAGTAAATTACATAAGAGAATGCATTATGATATTAGACAAAGAAAATGTGAGAAAAATTTACTGAAAAATTATGTTTTTAAGTGATTACTGTGCCGCGTAGTAGCGGCTACGGATCACAAAGCGTCGTAGTACTTCGTAGTAAAAACAGAGCATTATCATATTACAACCTCAGATCCAGTCAGACTCATGGGAATCTAAATTATAGCAAAACATAAAACGGAATTTACATTTTGTAACAAATCGAATGCTGAAAAGGAAGGTATGAAAAAGGCTTATTTCCTAATTTATATACTTTACAGACAAAAGAATCGAAAAAATTTAACGGAGTATTTTAAAGGTCAATCGAAGGGCCGTCGGATGAGGATTATGATTTTAAAATATGTTTTATATTAACTTTATAAATTAATTCATAAATAGCCTTTTAAATATAAATGAATTAGTATTGATTTTGAGTGTAAGTTTAAGAGTTATTAGTATTAGTAACCGTTATATTCGATGGAAAACTATAATTTTGCCTAAATTAAAAAAGTTCAGATCGAAGAAATATAATGATCGATTTTATAGTCGTAGTAAGCAATTAAAAAAATATACACATGCGAATGAATTTGCTGCACATGCTACAAAAAACACTAATAAGTCTTCACCGATTTATTTTTATTTAATTCCTCACTAAAGTAATTGGTACAAAGCTTGAACAATAGTTAAGATAAATTTAATTTATCTTTCGAACAAAAACATACCAACCTATTTGAAGATTAAAATAACAGCGCTATTTCAAGTTCGCTTTACATCTGTGGCAAAAGGAATATTTAATTAACTATACACATTCTAATAAAGATTTCGAAGACAAGGTACTCTCAGTCACAACATCACTTACCATCAGGTGGAACTGTGGCCAAATGCTTGGCTTATAATGCCCATTTAATCTTACCGTTTCTGGTTGAACAATTTATTTTTGGGAATTTGTACACAACACAAATATTTATCACATTTTTGGCCTTTTTTATGAGAAGAATTTGAATGTATGTGCACGCTGAAATGTACAAAACGTAAGTATCGTTATATTGTCTCCATCTGTTACTTTATATTATTCTATTAATATGGGGCATTACATTCATTTATCAATAAAACCACAAATAATCTGTAAACCATTTGTTAGGAACAATGACTGAATTTTAAATGTAGTTTTTCCATTTCCATGTCTTTCTAGTTCGGACAATAGATACAAAGACAACTTATTAAAAACTCAAGCTGTTTTGAACATTTGAGTAATGACCCTATCTGATGAAACCGTTTAAATCCTACCTTAAACTTTTCTTTAGGGATTTCAGTCGTTTCTTTTCATAAAGATTTATGACAATTGGTCAAAAGCATAACCAAAGATCTTCGCGCCGTAAAAGTTACAAGTTAGTAACATTTATAAATTACTTAAATTTGTCAGTGTGTCTTAAGACCGTAATTTCATAATGAACGGGTTTTTAATGATGGAAACAGTCTTGGTTTACCCATCGTCTATAAAGACATAATCTCTCTAGGATTTTAAAATTATATACAATTAGATTGTATATTCGCTTTTGAAATAGTAGAATGCACTCTTGTAATATGAGTGAATCTAGCCAACAAATTGTGTTTTTTTATTAAATCCTTATGGGCAAACAAACAAACGGTTCACCTTATGGAACGTTGTACCACCGCCTATTGACACGACAATGCCACGCCGTGGACAGCCAAGAGCCATTGCGTTGCCCACGTAGTGATAAAAATTTTAATGTTCTCGTGCCGGTAATTACACTGGCTTTCCAATCCTTCGAACCGAAATACAGCGAACTGCTTCACGGCAGAACTAGAAAGGAGGGTGGTACCAACCCAGACGACCTCGCAAGATGACTAGACATTGCAAAAAAAGTTCTAAAAATCTATTGCCTTGCTATTGAATACACGCTCAGTTGGCCAGAATGGTCATTGAACTTACAAACTTGTAAGGTATTAATCATACATGTGCACTGATTCGTTCTACAAAACAATAAAAATAAATTCCGTCGCTGAATATTCAGAATTATTATAAAGAGACGGAAAGCTGTAGGCAGACTATATTTAAGGGTTAATCGTTTGTGCGGGAATCAGTAAATAAAGGGCTGTTACAGGGGGTGGCACAGGGGGTTGTTTTAACAGCACTTGAACAAGTCAACGTCCTTACAGGAAAACAAACGTAATGGCGTACTTATATGTACTTAAGTTATAAACTTATTTATTTGTACGAAAAAATACCAAAACTATGTTGTTAGTGTCTTTGTAATTAGTGTATTTTGTTATAATAAATTTGATTATTATATAGGTTTGTAACTAATGTATTAATTATTATTGAAAACATTAACATTTTATGTAAATAAATAATTTATTATAATATAAGAATAAAACAGTTCTACTTTCATGTTCTGAATGAATAAGAATATTTAAATGATTTCATTTGAATTTTAATTTTGAAATAAAGAAAAACAACACTATTTCAAATTAAATATAAAACGTGCTTTCGAAGCACACCTGCTTGTGTTCTGAGGTTTATTTAATAAAAATCTAACACGTAGTACATGCAGGATAGAGACGCTATAGCCAATATTATACGTGGGAATAATTTTACATTCGTTTTTCTATTCTTGTTATTCGCTTCACAGAATATGAGCTGGTTACTTTGAAAAATCCTTCTTCTCATTTAATAAGTACTCAATTATTCTTTCAAATTAGCAGGTTTAAAGATATGTCCGTCCAAACCGACGGATTACAAGAAAAACCAACTTCTTTCATGCTTCTCTAGTTGGTATTTTTAAAGAAATATAGCTCTCATTTTTCACTTTCCATATTCCATAATATATCCACAATAGGATAATAGGAAAATTTACTTTAAAATACAATATTTAACTCACACAATAATTAACAATTGAATTAAATGAAAAATAAAGGAAATGCACAATATCTAGCCTAACCTTACCTAACCTTTGAGAAATAAAAAAACTAATAGTTTAACTGAAACACATTTGAATCTAATAAATGTGGTTATGTAATCAGCATAGCAACTTAGCCTTCGCAAAAAAAGCACGTGGTCAAAAGCTACACAGTAAAATATCAATATCAAATTATTCTGGTGAATAGCATCAGCAGAATTGGTTTCTTTAATTTCCCTGTTCCTTGTTACCTCACTCGACATTTAATTTCATTTGGTCTCTCCTTGGATAGCCTCTCCAATAAAAAAAGAAATCAGTTTTAGACGGAATTAAAAAGCAGATTCCTTTACAAATACGTGATTTCGGTAACTACGTTGATTTTCAGGAAGTAGTCGGCTTAGGTAGGTAAAAATGTTACACAGGATGTTACGTTTGTTGCTTGTGAATGAATATCATAATATAAAAACCGCCCAAATGCGAGCCAGGCCACGTATATAATATTATATTATATTGTTTTGCTTTTGTACGAAGTTTTCCAAGTAAGCGCATTTTACAATTTAAGCACGTTATAAATTTCCTTTAAAGTTCATCACATAGACTACCATCATGATTTTTTTCTGATTTTTCGAGCCAGAAGTTAAGCTTTTTTGTTTTCTTTTTACCTAAATCAAAAATCGTCTTAGCAACCTCCCAATGTTTAAAAAACAATATTATGATGAAAACACAATCATCCCCATTTCAGGGGAGGAGACCGAAAAAAAATATTTAGCACTTTGTCGACTTAAATACACATGTGCAAAGTTTCATCTTTTAGCACTAACCATTTGGAAGATAAGCCGAGGACAGACGGACGGACATGACAAAACTATAAAGGTTCCGGACGCGAACTACGGAACCCTAAACAAACCCATGTCACTGTTTTCGTACATTCTAATCTCCAATGACAATCCACCAATTTCTTTATTTTTAAATGTTTATGATCACTTCCAATTTACAAGGCAAAAGTTTTGAATGTAGTTAGATCTTTTATCACATCTAAATAATCTAAATTTATTTAAAATTAAGCGGCTGTATCGTGGGCACCTTTTGGGGTATATATAAAAAGCCTTCGCTGTCCATCCGTCTGTCTATCGTATGTTTTTAATAAGCATGACAATTGTGGTGAATTACCTGGCTAGATAATAAAAATAAATATGTATTAACAACATCATGACACACACATTGACTCAGCCCTGCACTAAGATAATCTTTTATCGTAGGCACTAAGCAATAGATAAGAATACAACATCCAAGATCAGTAAGCGTACAATGTGTCTTGAAAATAATACAAAGTTCCGCCGGGATTCGAACCCGGAACCTCTAGCGTAGGGTCGTAGTTGCATTTAGTAATGAAAATTCATTAATTGTAATTGTTTTGAAAAAAGCAAATACAGAGGTTTTTTTACAGAGGATTCAGGCGTGGTGACCAAAAAATCGTGTCCACCCTTATGGAAAGCATGAGGAGTCTGAGGAGCGGTGCCTCGTCATCACCTTCAACCTCTAAATCATAAAACTCTATAGAACAACATCGAGTATTGGGAACGCCATGTTGAATTTCTAAGCGCGTTCCTAAAAACACCAATGAATGTCAAATAAAAAAAAAATATATATAGATATAATTATATAGTAATCATTTTTATTGAAATAAATAAAGAAACAAACTGCAAAGTACCCCTGTGTACTAGTGTAGGGGTTGATAAAAAATAAAATAATAATAAAAAAATAAAAAAACACTGTCCACACGAAAATAATATATATACAAACATATTCTCAATACAATAAAAAAAAAACAATCCCTAACACTATAGTTTTAAGGAATTATTATATACTATTTTTGCCGAACATCGAAGCTTTGTGCTTTACTCATAAGTAACGAGCTCTTGCGGAGCATATATTTTTATATTTTGAAAAAAGCAAATACAGAGATTTCTTGCCGGATTCTTCCTCGTAGAAAGCATTCCGAACCGATGGAAGTATTAAAAAAAGATGACGATTTATAAGTACTTATTTTAAGTTTATTGGAATAAAAATATTTTGGTTTGAGTTCACCCTAATTATTTTTTTGTTCTGGTAAATTAATCGAATAACCTTAAGATATCATTATTGGTACTTTCAAAATAATATTTAGGTTTTTCACAGGTGGTAGATCTATGTGCGAGATCGTCTAGGTTGACACCACCCTCCTTTCTATTTCTGCCGTTTAGCAGTTCACTGTTTTTCGATTCGAAGGTTTGGAGCGCCAGTGTAATGACTAACAGAAGATATTTAACATCTTTACCTTAACATGGACAAAGCATTGGCGGTGCTCTTGGCGTTCCACGACATCAGGGCATCATCGTGTCGATAGGCGGCGGGATTACTTTCCATCAGGTGAGCCGTCTGCTTGTTCACCCATGATGTTGAATATCAAAAGGATCTATGTAGTAAATAATCATCATTATCTGTAACTTTGTTTATTTGTCTTTAAAAAAATCTAAATAACTATTAGTAATTTATAATGTGAAGATAGATATTCATATTATATTTGTACAAAAGCAAGCATACACCGACCTACATATACAAGACACGTACAAACACATTGAGTATCAGTTGATAGTGACAAAATACACGCGACGTTCATCCCGGCAGCCAATGAACGATTACCCTTAACAACAATCTATTAGGCTAAGTGAAGCTACTTTGTCAATTAAGAATTAAGCCTCTCCGGCCCCAATTTAATTAAACGCATTTTCCTTTATTTTTCTTTGACGAATGACGTCATGCAGGCCAAAAGCCTGGGCTGACCAATGAACATCCTCTAACCTTTACCAGTTACTTTTGCATTTTTAATAAAAATAAATAAACTCTCCCTGTAGGTATGTCTTTCTGACCGTCTGTTAACATGTCGGGTCTGAACTGCTGAATCAGCGTTTTTTAATCAAAATTTACAAATACTTTATCTATTAAATATATAATTATTACATCCCAAAACCCTTCGTGTGCAAATACGACTCGAATTTTACCGGTTTTTAAACAATATAAGTATTATTGAGCCAATTATAAATTGATTTGTAAACTAGCATTAGGTATTTAACTTTTATTTAATATTATATCACCTAAGTTCATCAGAGATGATTTGGATTCTAATGGTGAAATAATTTTTGAAATCGGTCCAGTAGTTTCGGAACCTATTCGATTGAAACAATCAATCAATCAACAACAACAACAACAATCAATCAATCTTTCCTCTTTTTTAAATTTTAATATGTATTTCCCAAATAATCAAATAGTGAGATAAAACAAAAATCAATAAGTGTTTTACACCTATAAAATAAAGCTTAGATTCTATGTTACGTTATGTGGCAATTAACATTATGAACCACTTACAACAAAAGTCCCGTGGGAGCAGTTACTTGTTCTACTTTACTACTCAAGAGCACGTGAAGTTGCTTCGGAACTTGGATGTTTCCATTATTAAGGGGATATTACTATTTTACTATGTAACGGTATGAGAAAAGCCTTTGTAAGCATTTAAAACAAAATGTGCTTAACTTAACTATAACAAAATATTTAAAATGGTAACATAACCAAGTATGTTTTGATATTTATAAAACGATATTGATTTTGATAAAAAGTTATACCTAGTGTAGTGTCTAAGGTAGTTTGTAGTGCGTGATTTTTTGGTTGTATTTAGGTAGGGCAGAAACCTATTTGGTCTGGTTATTTATTATATTTTTCATATTTTCTTAAGTTCTTATGTATACCTTATCTTCAAAGAATCGTCTCGATGATCGCATAAACCCCGGTGCTCATCTCTATCGTAGCATTGCCTAGCATATTAACCTAAACAAATAATCTTCAACTTTATTACAATAACCCTAAAACAGACATTCCTTTACGGCACGACGTGCTAGATAATGTTCCGAAATGCTTTGACGTTTGAGTTAGGATAAAGGGCCGACAGTTTTTAATTAAAATAAAGTTGAAAATTATTTGATTAGGACAACATGCTATGACGCCGGTTGAGCGCTAGCTAATTAT
This sequence comes from Choreutis nemorana, assembly GCA_949316135.1. NCBI lineage: Eukaryota > Metazoa > Arthropoda > Insecta > Lepidoptera > Choreutidae > Choreutis > Choreutis nemorana. The sequence goes on along the minus strand of OX438597.1, from coordinate 2,979,921 downwards.
AATTGACTTAGACGTTTGTTGTTGGCCGTCTTTAATGCCTTAGCCGTGCGTTAGTCGTCCGGCTAACGGACGTTCGCTTTTCTTTATACAAGGTTTTCACGTCCTTGTCGTGCGTTTGTCGCACGGCCGCCGCTCCGTGCGTTTCATATGAAAAAAAACGCGCGGACTAACGTTAGACCGACAACTGACAACGAACGTCTAAATTGAAAGAGCCCTTAGATTAAAATACAATCAACAATAAAAACAATTGCAGAAACGATTAGAAAAACAATAGCGAGCTATTGAATTTATTGAATTGTTCTTGCATTTTCCTGCTCTTTCATTACGTCGATCGAAAGACATACATCGAAGAGATTTGCTTTGAGTATTTAAATTACACATCTCTTGTTTTTCTATCTTTGGATAAACAAGTCTATCCGTAATCTTTAACAGGAACTATTTTAAGGACGTGGTAGCTTAGCTTAACCGGTTTGAGTATCGGCGTGCCGTATGGTGTAACCGCCATGTTTCTCATTGTGCCCGGATATTGGCGACAGATTCGCATCCTGTCACACTGGGACTCAACATAAACATGCGAAATGCGGCGTTTAACACCTCTGCCAACCCCTCTCGAGGGATTACGGCATTATGTGTTGTTATGTCAACTATTTTAGATTAAATTGACATACAATAAATTTAAAAGGACCTTATTCAAATATCTTTTGGACCAATGTTTTTATGATGTTAATGATTTTATGAACTCTGACGATTTAACTTATATTGACCATATTTTGTAAATTGTACTTGACATTTATTCTGTTTAGTTAAATTTTCCTAGTTTATTTAATTTTTTACTTGGTTTTTGTAACATTTTTTATAAGTTTTGATATTTTATATTTCTGACTCATTTATATTTTTATGGCAGATTTTAAAGGGACTTTTATATTAATTTTAAGATTTTTGTATCAAAACCTAAGAAATAAAGATTTTTCTATTCTATTCTCGACAACAGGGTCAACTCTATCTTTCAAGGTAGAAATAACCATATAAATTAATCAATTAGCCTTGCCTTTTTAAACTGTTGGTCAGTTTCAACTTCATTGTTTTTAATTACAACCGCCGCCTCCAGTGTAAGCCATTGTGTCCAGCGCGGTTGAAAGGCCCTTATGCAATTTTCTGTCTGAATCCGAATATGACACTACAATAGCCTTATACTGCTACTATGAATCGAACTGTCAGATACCCATACTAATGAGCGGCCATCTTGCTAACATTTGAGAAATTGCCTATGATATGTCAACGAATTTGGAAATAAAATTTTCTGAAATGCTTTAATTTAGTCTTTTTAATGTCCGTTTTCTCTGGAGATCCTTCTCCATTTAGAATCAGCAGTATGTGTTAATCTGTAGTCTGCCTCTGCTCGTCTTTCCATCTCAGTGATATAGTTATTCCAACTCGCAAAATAAGTTTGAATTTAGTTTTTTATGTATTTCTTTTACGGCATTGGTTTTAGTACCGTACTGCCAAATCATCAGTTATGATAATTTCTTCATTCTGGAAGATGATGATAAGATGAACAATGAAAATGATGAATCTGCCTACAGTAACATGCTAGTACAGTTACTGTTGGCTTTAATGAGTTACTTGGCAGATGACGAAAAGAGCCGCCAATTCGCCGTATTTCACATTCTCCACACTTGTACAGAACTACAGATAGATTCACTAATTAAAACCATAGCATTTTACTCATTAAATTCTGCTGATATACAAGAAAAGACAATATAATACGAAAATTCTATCTGACACTTTCCGTTCCCGCCAAGTAACTCTTTTACCAATGTTGTGTTCGTTTTGACAGGCGTGTTCTAGTGTGCGTAGCCTCGAGTTTGCTCAGTAAAATAACGTTGTGCATGTACTGTACCGTACACGAACATCGACATTTGCACTGCGTGTACTATACACGTCAAATCGAGATTTACTTGGCGGGAACGGGGAGCGGTGGTAGAAATTTTCTTATTTTATTATCTTTTCTTATGTATCAGCAGAGTTTAATGTGTAAGATTATAGTGTTTTAGCCAGTGAACATCTGTAGTGCTATACAAGTGTGGAGAAAGTGAAATACGACGATTTGGCTGCTCTTTTCGCTATCTCCCAAGTAACTCAATAAAGCCTACAGTAACATTACTAGCATGTTACTGAAGAAACAATTAAGAATGAACAAACGGACACGGACACGGAAGATTTGTGCTGTATGGACTTAAGCCCTTTGCCTTTCCCAACAAAAGGGAATAATTAAACTAAGAAGTACACGTCAAATCACAACCATTATAGCCGAAACTTCTTCATCAGATGGATTATCTAAACCATTGCCAACCTAACCATAAGCAATCACAAACTACATTGAAATCGATTTCCTGGTTTCGGTGTTTAGCTTTTATGGACACAGTAACACGTGGTTATTTTAAGATATATAATGGCCATTAATACATATAAAGGGTGCGGTGCGGAAACTTCCTTATTTAAAATAACAATAAAATTAAAATATTGAACATCATTAAATATTTTGGACATACATAAATACGAGATTCACTTTAAATTTTTGTTTGTCATCGCTTTTTAAAAATCTTGAATATTTTGTCTGGGTGCTTGCCTCCATTTTGGCCAATGTACTAGGGTTTCGATTCTCCCTTGGTATTGGCCAGGACCTCTCTATATATAAATAAAGAAAAACTTTAAATATGCCACCATGTATGTACATACACGACTACAGTTCTCGTAAACTGTAAACATTTAGTTTAAGTAACAAATATATAAATATAAAACACCTGAGTAACCAGCAAACAGTTTAACCGGTTTGTATCAGATTAATTGACAACACGCCAGCGTTTCGACTCACGTGTGATCGCTGTTTTGTAATATTCATGCGTTTTTCCTGCTAGATGTCGGCACTTGGAATAATATTAACTCATATGCGAATAATATCATGAAATATGTTTTCACGCTTAATATGAAGAAGCATTATTTATTCCGAAAGCTACGTAAAATTCTTACCCATTTGTTAAAAACTTGTAGGTAATAAAGGTCACAATTTTATAGTATCTAAAACCGATATTAATATAAACTAGTTGACCCATCTCAGCATCTTACGAGTGTTCTCATAAAACTAACATTGACTTCTTCTACTAGAAAATTTTACAGGGAAAATTCTAATCTCGGTATAAAATAATATTACTTGGCAAATAATATTACTAAAAAAATTGGCAAAAGAAGAGAGATGAGATGCGCTTGCTTACAAACACAGCATTTCATTGATTCTTATGCAGTTTTTGTAAAAACCAAACATTTTTTATTTTAGGTTCTTATCAGTCACCTTTTTAATAAACCAATCAATCAACTTAATTTTCTCGGAATTAACTGACAGCTAATTTACTGCTCATTACCCACAACGATTTTTAAGCCCATCTGTCCTAGCTTTTATCTTCTATAAAACAAAGCTCTTTTGCTCTCTCTCTCTGTTTTTTTTATTCCTTTAAACGACTGAAGCATTAGTATTATTAAAGTGAAACGTAAAACGTTACTAGCTATTGTTATAATGGACTACGTTCGAGACGCGCTTGTAATATGACGATGGAAGTTTGTACAAATAACCAAACATTTGAGTGGGTATACCTTGTGATTGATAGCTAAATGATAAAGTACGTACTTTCGCGATAAAAGGCTTCTATACTGTATCCTGTCTCTATTTATATGCAACAGTCACCTGCAAAACTGCTTCAATCAAATCAAACGGTCAATTCTACTAGTTCAGGCTATAGTACATAGACCTTATCACAGCGTTTTATGATGTACCAACTTATGATAGGCAAGCATATCCAAGTCACAAAGTCTGAACGTATGTGACAATGTGACCGATGATCCAGCATAAAAAAGCCAGGACCATCTATCCGAGGCCCTAGAGCACCGCCGAATCAAGACCCTTTCGGTTGCTCACCACCTTTTTTTTAAAGACTTCACGTCGGCTTTTCGATTTATCCAGTAGAATGTTTTTTAGGTTATCACTTCGATTTTGCCATGCAATCTTTAGAAAGGGGGGTCTTGATTGTAAACCCATCTCGGAAGAGACCCCTGATGAATAAAGTTGTGCAGGAAAACTGTAGTTCTACGAGACGATAGAACCCTCATGGGGAATCAAATAGTGAGTCGCGTATACTACCGCTGTTACAAGCGTGAATATGCAAATGTATAACCAAAGTAGTTAAATAATTAGATTAAATCTTAAATTGCTTTAAAGATCGTAATAAAACAAAACTAGACTTCCAATCTACATTATTGTTTCGTTGATAATGATCATGATTTATTTTCAGTGAAATTTATAGTGTAGGATATAAGTTTTATTTTAAAATAAAATATATTGAAAAAAATTCAAACATGAAGAATATGAGCTAAGTACGTACGGTGTTTGTTGTTTTTCGCATTGTTCCACGACAATGCATTTCTCGGACAAAAAGAATGTTCTATAAAAAGTGTTAATGAGAAACGCCAGTTTGTCAACCCAACTGCACTCGTCTATACAAATTATTTCAACCTTTCATTAGAAATAGGTAGGCAATGTAATCTATATATGCTAGGTAAGAGCATAAGGACCGTTAGAACAGGACTGTACCTACATACCAACTTACAAATGACACGCACAAGTTATGTATCGCTTAGGTATATTATGATAAAAAGCTTTGTTTTACTTCGGTATCTATTCACGTATATACCGACATATATTTGGTTAGTCACATTCTCCATTAATGTGCGTTGTTTTATCAGTTTAGCTTCGTGACTACATTTATCGCGCTTTTATAGACTTTGGATTAATTTAGGGAAGCCTCAGTATCTGAAATAGAGATCTATCTATATATTTGGTTATTTTTATAGAATTTCATGGGCAAACGAGCTGATGAATCACCTTATAGAAAATTATAATGAGACGATTTTATATGCAAGTTAGACAAAACACATGCATCAGAGTTTTATGTTTAACTGCAGATAGATTATGACTTGGCACAATAGACTCTTATATTCCTTCCTCACCTCACGTCTCAATTTGCCTGTAGGTATCAATGATCAACATATGTACGTACAAACTCATTCTGCACCAATCTAATTGAACTACTAAGTTTACTATAAATAGCTTTGTATAAATGGAATGAGGTAAAGCCGAATGATCTAACTTTGAACCTTGGGATTTACTTATATACAATTATACATACCATCTGCTCGATCACATGGAAAGCTTGAGTTTAGGTACATGTCTCTAACAAATATATCTACATATGTACACAATAATACTGAGACCATTTAATTTAATTCATTATTATTACCCGTAGTCAATTAAGGAAAAAAACATTAAGTATTTTGTAATTTAACCATCACGGCTTGCATGGTATGGATAGGTTAACTTGAATAACAAAACTATCGAAATTAAATTGGTAATAGAATAAAAATGTAACTGTGATTAAAAAGGTTAAAAAAGAGTGATGGCATTAGCTTAGCGATCCTCAAGTATCCATGGGTTAACAAAACACCATTTGAGGTTTCAAAGTAAATCTATAATCCTCTTTCCGTGTCTAAGGGTTTCTTTACAAAACCTTCCAAAAAGAAAAATCAAACACTGAAGCAGCTGTTAAAAATAGACAAAAATAAATTACTCTGTCTACTTAGACCAGAAAAAGTGGAGTAAAAGTCCATAGTAACAAAAAGCTAAGGTAAGAACTAAGAAACAAGGTATTCAACGAGGCAAAAACACAAGCTAAAGTTCGTCTGAATTGCAATATGTACTTAGTTCGCTTCAAACGCTTAACTGGATAGGTACCGATTATAAAATTTGTATCATGGTAGCTCCGTGGTAGATTGAAGTAAAGATTTAAACCTTAAAATTATACGCCTTGTTTCGCAATCAAAGACTTAATACATAGAAAAGTGCTTATGAAAAACAGTTTAATAGTTGTGGACAAGTTGGTAACAAAACTTTTAGCAACCCTTTGATAACAAAGCTTACCTTTGACGTTACGCCATGTTGCCTTTACAAATTACAACTAATTTATTACATCACTTCACTACTAATTGCAAAAACATGAAAGTAACTGCTACGTCGCGTCGTAGTAACTAAGAACGTGGTTTATTTTAACCCACACGACCACAGCCGGCCACGGTTCATTGGAAACTGAAGTATTCGTACATATTGCGGGTAATCAAGAGTGTTTTATTTAAAATGTATTAAATGGATACGTACGTATTGTAGGGTGATTTTCTTTACATATGCTAGGTAAAAATCTGTAAAGTATGAGTCGGAGTCGTACACGAAGAGTTCCGTACCATCTTATAATAATAAACATAGTTACTAAGTCAGACACAGTGATTGGCAAAATCAAGCAAAAAAAAACAGGAAATATATGATTTTTCCTGTTTTTTTGTTTTTGTTATACGCTTGGCCTTTTTTATTTAATACTTATTATATATTTGTTGTTAAAGCGGCATGTCTGTTCCTGCATAACTTTTAAACCTCTTTTTCCTATGTAGTTGTGCTTGGTACATTATATAGGTACATAAATTACTGATAAGACGTTTAATAAATTTATCAACTTCAACCTTGCTCCCAGTTATAATATTCTGGAAAGGATAAAATAATTTAATCGGGAAATGATGATAATCATAAAGTTTCCCAACAATTCATACCTTTAGGGATATAAACAATAGTAACAGATTCCGACTTCTACAAACTCCCAGTTTCATACCTTCAGATATTCAACGTCTAGGTAGATATTGAAATATCCTATAACAATAACAGGCTTTCTGTTAGCGAAAGTAATCTTTTAATAACTTTGTTATACATTTAAATATTTTGTTAGAACTTACTGTTTATTTAGGTCATTCATTATTGTTTCATTTGTCACATCAAAAATTAGTTAGTGTTTGACAAATTTAAAAGGTTCCATTAATTAAGTAACAATCTTATTCACCCTATAAGAACATATTTAACATTAAAAAAATCCATTTGTAAGCAATTTTACGAGCATAAAATTTAAGAAATAGTTGATTCGACGATTTTTTTTTGCTTGGTCGAGTTTTTTATCGGTTTATGTAAAAAAAAAACAGTATAAAAATGAACTGTCCATATATTCATATAAAGTTTACAAACAAAGCATCCAACAATGTTACTTGCAATATTAACCATCTTACGTAACTAACAATAGCTTATAAATAAACATCAAAACCATAACAACGTTGCAATATCTCATCAAAATACCGTCTAAAGACGAAGAGATTGAGACCTCACGCATTTTTTGTAGAAGAAAGTTATCTAATTTAAATACATCTCTCATCATGATTTTTTGTTAACAAATCACATATTGATAACATGAAAATTAAAAAAAAATCATTTTAAGTGTAAATAGAAAGAGAATATATAAAAATATTAAAGTTTATGAGAAACAAATACAATTTAATTGTTATGAAAGACAATATGGAAATTTGAAAAAATTATATATGCAAAGATCTCAATTCTACTTGTATAAAAATTTATGATTTCAAAACACAGCGTTAAATAGATTTAGGTACCAGCGCTTTGTTCCAATGAATAAGTAGCTTATAAAATACAAATAAACCATTCACAGCTTTGTGACTTCGACGTAAATTGTTACAAAAATCTACGAACTAACTCTCTTCCTATTCTATAGTAATTTGATTATCAAAGCTTAACAATAAAACGGTACAGGCTTACCTACCATGCAAATTAGATAAACAGACTGACAAGTTTAGCTGATACTAACTTCCCTTTCGTCTTCTGTTAGTTGTAAAAGTATATTATATTTAAATGCTGACCACAATTGAGGACTGTGTAACTACGTTTTTCACTAAAGCCACTATATAGAAACTTAACATTAGTGTTATATATTTGGCAAAGAATATAAACTATGCGTTCTATATACGAGCGTATACGTATACGCGTATTTATACGTGACTAGCGCAAAGATATCAACAGCCGAAACAAAAATGGCGTAAGCGCCGCGCAACAAATCGCCCTTAAATATAAACACAGCACCAAAACTTGTTAGGTATATGAAGTTACAAAAATGACGTTACGAAAGCGTGACGTTATCATAAAAATCACAAATAAATAATGTTATTTTGTAAAATATTAAAAATCGAGACAATTGTTTTTAGTTATTGACAAAGCGAGGTTTACGTAGTTTTTTTTTTGTTTCACAAACACGTTCTACAAATCTAGTGAACACCAAGCTCGAAGCCGTTTCTCTAGCCGCCCTAAACATCTATACTCTAATTTTATTTTTGGTAAACCTAATTTTAAAACTTCCTGAAAATTTACTCGTCATTTCGTCAATTTATTATTATAAATTAAAAATAAAGAAGTAGATTTACCAATGTACATAACAAAGATATTTCTGGTAACTAGAAAATTTTATTACGAACAAATGCGTCGACGCAAAATTTAAACTTGCCTCGAGCAATCAAACTAACAGACTACAAATTTCTGAAGATCGTTCAACTTATTTATTTGCTTAATTAAAATTGTTTACTTGCAAAAAGTAGTGACAAAAGATGAAAATTAAATTTTGTCATTTTTTTTTCTAAATATCTTAACATATTACAAACACATTTTGCGCGATTTAATGCGTCACAAATCACAATGAAAATATATAAAATAATAATCCGTTTTACTTTTGTAAATAGAACATCTTTTTTCTGAGAAATGAGATTCTGAGAAGTCTTTATCTTTTTCGTTTTTCAACCACAGTACTATATTATAATAGTTATAATATTAGGAATTCAAAATTGTTCTCCAACTTAGGAACATTTGTTAAACAAACATTTAAATCGTTAGATACATGCTGTGACCGCGCCTAGATGTGTCGACACTCAAGTGAGTGAAATCACTAAACTAACGGCACGTGACAGAGAAAGTTCGCAATCTATAAAACAAAAAGAGACAACACTATTCTCTCAGTATCGCCAACTTGCGAATGCAAGCTACAAAACACAGTTTTAAAGCAGTTTTTCGGTGCCAGAGCATATCTAACGATTAAAATCTTTGATATTTAATTAATAAAGGAGTTATCTAAAGGATATTTTTTGACTTTCTATTGGCAACTCATTAATTCACTATAAAATATTTGAGCTATATACGTATTGAGGCATTTATAACGTATAAGGGTCTTTTTTCTAAGTACATTTTGTTCCATTATAGGTAAATGCGTGTTTTATAGTTTTCTTTTTTAATAGATTTTGCATATGATATGTTAAATTTCAGTATAGGTTAAATAGTTATTTCAAAGGAGTATGCGATTAAATAATCCTCCTTTTTGCTTCGCTGTAGTCGGTAATAAATTTACTATTTGTTTAAACGTCCCTTATATTAGTTAAAACGTCCCTTACATAAAAATAAAATAATATTGACATTAAAATATCAACAAAAAGGTACAGAGTATATTTAATTTTTGTTTATGGATGGAAATTATTGTCTTATTTTCGAGACTTACAAACAATATCAAAAGTTTAATCAGATCTTTTTATATTGCGGAAATATATATTAACTATATCTGTGTTATTTTACTCAATTTAAGTTCTAGTCGTACTTATTTTTATTTAAATCTCACCTTCTAACAAAGCTGTTTAACAAAACAAAGCCTAGTTTTAAAACTTCCGATCTTGCAACAATTTATATCCAAATTGCAGTACACAAATTGTAGTTCGTACCATTTAATTTAGTTTGTCTATTAGTAATCAGAAAAATACATCATAAACAGTTGTTATAGACGTCACACGAATATTGCCATTGATAACAATCAACCAAGAGCTGGCTGTCATTTGCTGTTACATACCAATCGCATTTACATATGTTCTGTACAAGCAAAACGCGTTAAGATATATACCAGTGGCAACTGACCTCCCGTTCACACGCATCCGACTCAGTAGGTCAAGTTATAATGGACTTATCTACTAAATGAATAGTCCAGCATAACTAGAGCCACGTTCGATTACGGTTTCTTCGGGATCTTGTCTTTCTTTCTAGACAACAATTATAACTGAGCTTTGAAATCGTGCAGTACATATGAATGTAGTCTTATTCTTATTGGCCCTAAACATTTAGACGTGCTACTGCGGCAGTCTGGGATTGGCAGTTACCATAAAAACGTGCGCCAGCGGCGGCTTGTTATTGGCCGTAAGCATTTAGACGTGCGCGGGCGGAGGCTGTGATTGGTCGCTTGCTTCGTGCGCGATGACGTGGCGCGTGATGTCCCGAATGTTGTCGCGGTCGCCGTGAGCCGCCAGGTCGAAATCCGAGCCGGATAGAGAGGCTGACAGGAACCGATTCAGTATGTGTTCAGATTCCGCACCTATACATCATAGAAGGATTTAAAACATGTTACTATTCCTGTATAAACATTTGTCCAATAAAAATAAAAAAGATGATTAGGTGATAAAAGGCTAACACTAATAATTCAAATCCTTCTGAGCAATTTGAAATTAGTAAAAACAACTACTCCCCATTGCGAAATTCTGAGCGTAATTTGTGAAGATTAAACATGTATCAGTGTTTCTGAATGATTTGGGCCATTTAAAAAATCTTTCAAAGAGCAATCACGAGACAATATCTTAAATTTTCGCTCTTATTTAAATTTTGCATGGATATGTCATTTCATTAATACAATGACGTTGACAAATTATACTAAAAGCACCAAAACATTGCCTACATACTTCAACGTATCATTTATTAAAGCGTATGATAATTTAGTTGCCAGTGGAAAAGCTTTGTGTGTTGATATAATGTAGCCATGTAAACCGTGAGAATTTGTTCCTTTAATTTTAATCCGATAGAGGGACCACTGTAGACAGATATGATCAATTCTACAATCTCTTATAATTCCAAAAAAAGGGGTAGGTTTCAATGATCTGGCAACATTTAAAAAATGTGTCAGTAACTGAAAAGTTACAGTGGCGCCATCTACGGATATTATGTTTAAAGTCAGTTTAACTGGTGTAGTGTGCGATGTGCTATGTCATAATTTTTTATCTGTAAAAAAGCCATGAAATTCCCTTTTGTTAGTAAACGCATCATCCAAAAAGCATGCACGTTAGGTAATCATGAATACCATCTCACTTTTTTTTAATAACCTTAAAAATAAAGCAATAGATCATTTATTTAAAAAAAAAATACACGACACCTTGCCCAATCTGTCCAAGTTTGTGTCTTTCTCTTATGGCAGTTTTTATAACTTATTATCGACTAATTTATTATATTCATACTAATAAAATTTTTAAGTAACGCAATAACACTATTTAATATAATGATAGTGAAATTGCTTTATTTTTAACGTTAACGTCATGCTGTTGTTATTTAAGTATGATGTAAAGTAAACTCACTCATACAAAAAAATATCAGCTTCGACGAATCTGCTTCAAATCTTAAATAACATGTACAGTCAACCACATCTTACCTTGTGAGGTTAACTGTACGAGGTTTAGTTTCAAAGCTTGCCTAGTAATTGAAGAGCTACTTGTAAGTAACTAACATTTTATGTAAGTTGTCATAGTTTCTTAAGTTAATGAAATAAAGATCAGTTTTGTTTGTATTTTTATAATTTTCTTTCTTACAAATAGCTCAAGACTGCGTTTCATGTTAAATGCAATACACACAAATATTTTTAAATACTATTTCTTAGTTGACAGGAAGGGTCTCTACACATTTTTTTCTTCTATCAGTTATTAACACGTAAGCGCGTATTGTATAAGCCTTTGCTTTTTTGGGAGACAAAAAAAATAAACACAATAACACAGATGGACATGAGGAGGTTTTCATTTATGTGTATGCACCAAACAAAACGACAGTCTCGCAAACATTTGCAGTTCACTAGTGTCTAACCTGAAGACACGATTTTTTTTAAATTCATACGCCATCGATGATTATGTCATTTATAAATTTAAATAATTATTTTTCAATCCCCCAAACGTTTGTTTCCTACCTAGATTAGGGACTCATGCTTATGTAGAATTTGAAAATGCATATCTATGATCTATGATTTTATGTATTTATAACATTATAATTCCAAATAATGTTTACCCAAAATTAACTACTTTACTAAAGAAACGACATGCAATGAGGTCCCACTTCAAATAAACATCTTTGTATTTGAAGGTAATTTGTATTGATGATAGCTGGAGATATTTAGTCTGAAGATCAAATATATTTTTTCTTTTCCCCAATATTCCCTTTCAAGCGAATCCGACAAAACATATCCTACAACCGATAACTAGTGAACAGCAAACAGTGTTAGTGTAATAAAGCAGCAGCCGGATACTCTACCGTGACTATATTGGCGTGGAAGTAGCGACACCTGTATGTTGGCCGGGTCCGTGCCCGGACTCGTCGTGTCCGTGTCTAGACTGTGCGTGCACGTGCTCGGGCCGCGGCGTGGCGGATCGTGCACGAGTGTCGTCCAGGATAAAGGAGTTGATGACGTAAGTTTCTCGTCGGATCCGGTCTCGCAGTTCGCCGGACATGTCCGGGATCGACCACCGTATTATTATCATCACTAATGCCACCACGTTCTAGGAATAGAAAAAAAATAGAATTTGATCATGGGCACCAAAAAAATTATTTTGTAAACCTTAAAATCTACAAAAATGTATTGAAATGACATGATTCGAAAGCAAGTTAATGTCATTTCATAATACTTTTGTATCACTGTTGGGGTTAAGGTTTTTAGAAAAAAAAAACAAGAGGTAGGTTTGCAATAGGTAATCATATAAGGGTTCATAAAGGGTTGATTTCTTATATGATTGCCTACTGAAAACGTTTACTACACTATCAAGACATTTTTTTTTTTAATGAGAAGTAAAAGAAAGCTTATTTGCCACATTAGTGGTATAAAATATACCTCGAAGACAACAACGAATGCCAGTCTCGCCCCCATGATGTGCCAGTACCAGTTGCTCCTCTCGTAATCATCGCCCTCCTTGTAATACCAATATCCGGGGTAACTATACAAAGAAAGAAAGTAAACTTTATTTTAAAGAAATACATTAAAAGAAACACAATGACAAAAATGTTATGTTATTGTATGCCGATTGAGCGCACGACTGAACGTAATGACAGCTTTATTACAAAGCTAGCGTTGACACTCTGTCGGAATCTGTTTTTAGCCACATCCGTTCAAATAATAATAACCACATCATTACACACATCAACTCAGCCCTACTGTAAGATTGAAGAATCATGTGTCACGAAGATATGGTATAAACTACGTAGATAAGAATACTACATCTAAGAATGGTAAGCGAAACAATGCGTCTTGTAAATAACAAAATATCGCCGCCGGGATTCTAACCCGGGACCTCTAGCGTAGCAGTGGGCTTATCACCACCACTGCGCCACCGAGGTCGTCAACGCAGTGGCATATATACAATATAATACAATGAAATAAACAGATGCCATGTTTGCTCATTACAAAACACATATCGACTCAGCCCTGTACTAAGATATTGCAGGTGTATTATATAAGAAATTGACAACCGTTAATTTGCAAACTTGAAGTAACTGTAGTTACAGTTGTTAGCTGCAATAGAATAGTCACTATAGATACTATATTATGTATATGACTGACCTGCACATGGTCTCCTGGTACGTGGTCCCGCCGGGCTTGTGCTCCAGCACGGTGATGTTGAAGTCAGCCAGCGTGTGGTTCACGTACTGCTGCAGCGAGCCGTGCTGGTATTGGTACACCAGCCGAGGGATAAACTCCGAAGTGAAAGCTATTATGAACCCCTGGTGGACAGAGGGAGATAATGCAGTCAAAGTGAAGGAATTTCTTTATCCATCCCAATAACCATTAAATCACATCACTTCATTCATAATCTAACCCGGCAATGAAAATAAATTTACTCATGTTTCAAAAAACTGGGTCACGAAATAAAAGTTTGAGAACCACTGGTCTAAGGTGTGTACTTACGTTGGTGATGATGCTCAGCTTCCCGATGGAGTCTAATATCCTGTACCAGACGCCTATATCGTTGACCCGCTGGGGCACGGGTCGGCGGTAGCACGTTAGAAACTTGCGCGCGTCCAAACGCATCTCCAACACGTTGTTAATGAGCGCGAACAATGGCGCCAACGGAAACGCCGCCACGAATATCGTCACGAAGCCGTACTGCAGGACTGCCAATGGAAATATAAATTAAAGACAAAATGGAAAAAATATTAAAATGGATTAAAAACAAAATTACTTCATTATAGTTTAATATTTAAATAGCACATTTAATTATTTACGAATTTATAAAATCTTAATTAACTATCTAATTATTATATTCCCTCTATATAATAAATGTCAGGAACAAATTTATGCCATTGATAAAATGAAAAAGGAACCATACCCATTTCTAAATATTCAGGGAACAGTCCCATTTGACCGAAATCTACCAGTTTGAAATCCTTCACCCACTGCAGGGGACTCTTTATACTGAAACAAAAATAACATAACAATATAAAGAGATGTCAACGAGATAACCATTATTAAATTATTTAACTACTGTAATACTTTTCTTGACGTTTTTTTTCTATATTTTTACGCATCACTTGATTTATTTATAGCTACACAATGTTTGGTGACTTACTGTTTTTTCCTTCCGATCGTCCGGATGACGTTCCACCATTTGAGTAGATATGGCATCATCATCTCTACGATGGTGTTTATGAACTGCTTGCCCACCATGATGATGGCGAGCTGAATTGACAGCTCCAAAAGGCAACCGCCAGGTGCACACTAGAGAAATCGAGGTCGTTTGATGAGCAAATGTTTACGTAAAAGGAAAAAAATCTTACCTTAAAAGTTACAGGGTAAAATTATTTGAAATTTATTTATCGGTTGTGAATGCGATTCGAAGAAAAAAAAGAATCCGGCGTTGATTTTTAAATATAACACTGTAACAAAATAATATTTTTTATTTAAATATAAATTTATTGTGGATTTAACAGGCGCGACATAGAGACCCGAGTTTTTTTTTTGTTCTCTGGTTTTTCTTTGCCAGAAGGAAGCACCTCATGTGCATGTGATTTTACTAATGTTACTAATTTAATTGTATTATTGTTTAATGCACTATCGAATTGGTATATAACTATAATGATGTGTAGGCGTAATTGTTTAAATAAATAAATTTAACATGCAAAGAATCTTAGTGTATAAAATAAAAACGAACGTAAATTCGAAGCAAAAGGCCACTTTTTCACAATGGTCTCAGACTGTAGTTGTATAAATACCGTGAGTTAAATGTTAAATGAATCCATAGACTCACCTCTTCCTGCCTGTGTCCAAAGAACCTTATGTAGTTACCGGGTCTTCCTACAAACTTCCCCTTGAAGAATGCGATGTAGAATATAGAAGCGTAGTAGTTTACGAACTGCAGCAGGTATATCTTGAGGGTCAAGGAGTCATCGAATTCCGTCTGTGTTCGAAGCAGTTCCTTCTCAGTCAACCATTCAGCTAGATACTGGTATATCTGTTACGAATTGGAGTTTTTTTCCATAAGAACGTTTAAGTTCATTAGGAAATATTTCTTTGTTACAAAAAAATATTTCGTTGATTTATCATCGATCTTTTTATTTTTTGATGTTTTTTATAGTAATTTTATGATCAGATTCTAAATTATTATTTTTCTATGATTAAAGCCAAAGATCAGTTTTATTAAATTAATGTCAAACAGATCTTATTTGACATGAACAAAAATATATAAATAAAGAAATCAATCCTTAAATTTATTTACATGTCTATATCCTAAACAATACCAATTAGTACAAATACTTACATAGTTAAATATGCAGATGAAGATCAAGTTGATGAAAGCCGCCGTAGCCGTGGTGAACAGTATCGGGTTGGAGGTAATCAAGGCGTTGGAGTTGGTCCGCAGGATGCTGGCGCCGAGCAGCGACATGCGGTACAGCACGACGCCCAGCACGGTGGCCAGCGCCAGCAGCACCAGCAGCGCCACCACGCTGAACGACATCAGCGCCGCCGGCAGCCGCATGCGCCAGAACGGCACCATCGGCTCGCTGACACCCGTCACCACGTTCAACTAGAAGTATATTTTTAAAATATTATTGGTATCTTAAGTCTTCGTTGTACTTGTCAAAAAAATATCCTTTTTTATATTCAATTTAACGACTCGGAAAGTCCTAATTTCATTCCAAATATTATTGTAGTAAGTCACTGAAAAATAGACTAAAGCCATACACACATACAGTATCTGAAATTGTATATTAGGTATAAAATAACAAAAAGTACTTACGTTATTATTACATATAAATTTTGGTAAGTCAAACAAAAATCAACCTTAACATAATACAAATACGGTACCTGCGTGCGTTTAACGTGCGCGAGGCGCGCTAGGTACTGCGGGCGCGGATGTTCCTCGTACACGTCGAACCCGGTCAGGTCCCAGCGGTGCGACATCTCCGCGCTGTAACGCTTCCACAGCTCCAGGAAACACGCCGCTGCAACCACACATAGCGGCACGGTTACATTGAGTATTTTACCAGTGTCAAGTAATATTTACTATCAAGTTTTGATGAGGCGGGAAATGATAAGATGAAAAATGAAAGGATGAAAATGGTAGATGGAATAATTAATCTGCCAACAGTAACATGCAAGTACTGTTACTGTAGACTTTATTGAGTTACTTGGGAGATGACGAAAAGAGCAGTCAAATCGTCGTATTTCACGTTCTCCACACTTGTAATATAAAAATTCACTGATATAAAAGAAAAGAAAAGAAAAAAAAAAAAACGCGACTTCCCGTTCCCGCCGAGTAACCTACCGGTAACATCCGATAAGAGACAAGTTAGGTACGTGAATAATGTAAGCAGAAAATATGATAGGATAAACATTTAAAGAAACGTTGTATTGTTGCGTTATCTATCATTCAAATGCTAGTTGCTGCGACACAGTTTTAACTACTGCAGCCATTATGTTAGTTATTTTTGTTAATTTTTGGTTTTTAAATAAAGATTTTTATTATTATTATTATTATAGTTCCATATATTTTTAACATCAACTTGAAATATTCGATGGGCCCATCGCTTTATTATTATTTTTTGTTTCGGCTTCTAGTTTTAAAACCCCTACAACAACCAAATTTCAAAGAATATTTTGTAACGCGAATTCTTTGCACTTGATACTTGACGAATTCTTTGAACAAATCAATTGATAAATTTTATTAAATATCTTACCCCAAAAACTCATAAATATTGCGAAAAAGACGGTAGTGGGGTTATCGAAGAGATACGTGATCCTGGATTGGTGGCAGGTGTCCTTGAGGTCCCAGAAGTCGCAGAAGAAATCGCATAGCGGGCACATTTTAATTGTAGAGTTGTAGTTGCATATGTCTTCACTGAAATAAACGTTTAGTTTAATTAATTAGTTAGTTTTTAATAAAAGAAGGATTCTTGTACTAACAATTGGTATAAACTTAGTAATACAACTACGTTAATACATACATAATAATTAATAAAAATTAATATAAACTAATTATATGAAATAATGATTACATTGATTTAACATAAACTTTTTTATTTATCTTAATTTAATGTTATACACAGGATGCCTTATAATACTTAATTTCATCTTAATTAGCGACAAGATTCATTATTCGCTCTTTTACTAGAATCTCTATCCGAAAGAATGCCCCCACTGTGCACTACAACTTGGATATCCTCAAGTTGAGAGTAAATCTTTAATGTTGATACTGTTATAAATTACCCTATTCAACATTATCTGTAGTTTTCCAACTCAAAAATGAACCACCACTTTGTGGAATCAGCTGCCGAATGCGGTATTCCCGGATATATACAACATTCATGGGACTTCAAAAAAAGGGCTTGATCCTTTTTTTAAATCGGTAACGAATCTGCTGACATCTTTTGCCGGTATCACTTACCATCAGGTCAGCCGACTGCCCGTTTGCCCTCTTTTTGAATAAATAAAAAATGAACCTTGCAGTTATTTTTATAAGAACCATTTTATTGCAAGACAAATTATCAATAATTGTGCAATTTTAAAATGACTCTTGCTTTAGTCATAATAAGAGCTATTTTAATAGTAATGAATAAATACCTGGGTTGATTACTGAACACCGTGGCAGCGGAGTATATGACGCAAAGCAAGCCGACTATAGACGCCGGGATCAACATGTGCGTGTAGAAACCGAGCCACGCGAAATATAAACCTGCGAATAAAATACAATATTGAATATCCAAGTACTGAATGTTATCTGTTTTTTGCAAGCGATTTTGAAATGTATATACACATATTTATTGATTTCAATTGAGATATATAATGATAAAAGCAGAACACTGCATACTCATTCTACTCGTATATTTATTTTGTGAGACGAAATGTATCCTATGACTTTTCACAAGATGCAATTATAAAAAAGGTCATTAGCGGTTCTGTTGTGATAAAGAGACAGAGTTTTTGTATTGTAATGTAATAAACAAATGCATAACGAAACATAAACAATTCTTTGAACGTTTATTTTTTTTTGTATAAGATTAAATCATAATAATATTAATAACCACATCACGACACACACATTTACTCAGCCATACACTATAAGCATTCCCTCACCTATCTTAACACCGAAATAGTCCTTGACGTAGTCCAGTGGTTGATACTTGAGACATTTGTCGACGCTCGCCCATTCTTTTAGTAGCAGGTGACGCATGGAGCCGGGGGTTTTTAGATCACCCTGTATTCAAAAATATTAAAGTAAGAACCCTGTAGATGAAAGTTATTTTAAAAGGCTTTCAATTGCCTTAAAAACTCACATCATGCAATGGATACGCGGCGCTGTAGGTGCAGTTGGATATGAGCCTGGGGATCCCGAAGGCGAAGTCATCGCCGGCCGCTTCAGAGAACTTCTTCCTGTCCAGTATGAACTGAACGATGCGGGACCTGATAGACGGTGTCCAGAAACAATCGGACTCCGTGTCGAATCTAACGAAAACAACAAATAAATCACTACACAGTATAAAACAAAGTCGCTTTCAGCTGTCTGTCCCTATGTATGCTTCGATCTTTTAAACTACGCAACGGATTTAAAGGCAGTTTTTAAGCTTAAGGTAAAATACATGAATATCTGAATTACTATTAGAATTTGAAATAGTAGTTAACAGCTTATGTAAAGTAGTTGTCTGTCACTTAATAAGAAATTCAAAGAACATAATGCGAGAATTTTAATATTATCTACGTCATTTTTGAACTCAGAATTATTTTTTTTGCCGAGAAATTGTTAAAATGTATCACAATATATACATAATATAAACTCACGCCGTAATAAATCCCTCGAGAGGGCTAGGCAGAGGTGTTAAATACTGAATTTTGCATATTTATGTTCAGCCCCAGTGTGACAGGTTGCGAATCTGTCGCCACTATCCGGCAGCTACACCTTACGGCAACCCGAGACTCAAACTCTCGGGTTGGTCGGTTAACCAAAACACGTAACAAACTGAGTTTCCATGTCCTCATCGTCATAGCAATAACATTGAGTATTTTGCCAGTGTCGAGTAATATTATTCATTATGAAGTTTTGATGAGGAGTGAAATGATGAAGAGATGAATAATGATAGATGAAATAAGGAATCTGCCTAAAATTCTAGTACCGTTACTGTAGGCTCTCATAGATTACTTGGGAGATGCCGAAAAGAGCAGCCAAATCGTGGTATTGCACTTTCTCCACACATGGTAGCTACAATGTACGACTAACCGAGACTCGAACTTTACCGACCTCGGTCGGTCGGTAAACCCAGGCACGTCACAAACTGTACTACCCATCGTCCTCCCACACACAGTCACCTAAATATAACAATAGTATGCTTTTTAAATCGTCAAGGATTCATCTGACAACTCACAAGTTCTCTTTGTCCTTTGAGTAGATAGCTGTCAATCGGTGCTTTCTCTCCGGGAACTTGTCGTGGTCCACTTTGATCTTTGACATAATCCTTTCCCAACACGCGTCGATACGGTCTAGGAAGCTATTGGTCTTATCGTGCACGTCCTTTAGCGCTGAAAACTGTCAACCTTATTAGTATGGGTGTAATGTGCAAAATGGAATGAATGTCAGTGTTGAAAAAGAAAGTTTCATGTTACGATCATTTTTAGATTTAATGACAGAATTAATAAGGAAAAAACGTCCACCACAAATTAAAGATATAAAAGTTACAAAAAATTTAACCTTGGGTAAATTAACTCGATGGTTTGATTTTTAAATATTCTTTAACATTTGCTAGTCGAAAAGGCGTGCTATTATAATAGTATTAGAAAATAAAATCTCATAAAAATTTTGTTAATCACATCCACCTATAAAAAATAGTATTTATATTATTTTAAACATTCATAAAGTTAATGGAATCATGCCAATTGAGCATGGGTTGCACTATCTTTTAAACATTATTTTTAAGGTTATTACTATTATTTAGACAAAATTAATGTACATTATTTTGGTTATTTTACAGTTGATGATAAAAAGAGTATGCAACCGACTCTTAAATCTTATATCTAATTTCATAATCATAGTTAAAACACGATCTCTGTGTTATTAAAGTGTTAAGATAATTAACATGACACAATTAACTAATACTGAATTAGCATATTAAACAGATAAACAACAAAGTAAAACCTCAATATAATTGTTAGGAATAAAACTCCATTTGTATGAAAATCATGTTTAAAGGTAATCCGATACTTTAATTACATTAGCAAAAAGAACAGTCATTCATCTCACGAAGACCGTTCGGCTATACTTGTGATAAGATATGTACACCCACATTGTTTTAGTGTGCGTATCGATTTACTGAACGGACTCGACATGTTACGCATTGAAACAATGTGCATGTACTACACACCTGAGGAAACTTGGAAGGAATGACTGCACGAGTATACATACATTCCAAGATTTAGCGTAATGTATTAATATCTCAAATGTTTTACTAAATGGGAGGATAACGATGCCTCAAGTGTAAGATAAAACCGTAAAAACGTTTCCATAGCGTTAGTATTTCGGACGAAAAATTGTATGGAAATTTTTTTTTTCTTGCTCTCAGAGCTTATACGCACTGTAAACCAGTTGCCGGCGACTCAAAATGTCAGAAGTCTCCAGGGCCATTGGCGACCAAGTGAGTTTGATACGCACTTGGTCGCTGACGCTGGTATACGCAGCAAATAGCTTCATCATAACCTATACAAACTATTAAAAGTAAAGGTCGCTAGGCAACTAGTCACCGGCGATTGTTCGGCAGTGCGTATAGGCACTTACCAAACGCCAAAAGAATAAGTATTTTCTTCATACATTTCTTTATTCAAAACACAAAAATATGCAGGCGTTTCTGTTGCTTACTCTTACTTGAGATACAGTATAATTGAGTAAATTCTATATATCGATAATAAATTATATACTCTCTATTGTTATTGTACTTACTTCTACTAATAATTATAATCAACATTTACAAGCCAAAGAAATGTTTCAATTAATGCTAATTACTTTTTATAACATACGTACTTATGAATATTTAATCTAACCGTCATCAAGCATGCCAATTAACTATAACTTTTTTATATCACAAGCCAAAGCGAAAGAAAGAAACATCGAAAGAGACCAACACCGAATGAAAATGGTAGAGCTGCGGCCGCCATTTTGATTATATGTTGGCAGCCATTTTGTTATTAGCGCATGCACCGGCACCGAATGGACACAACATCGGCATACCTTCGACATGTAAATCGCAGCATTCAGTATCGCATTCGTCCTTGCACCTTTCCTTATTTTACTGCATTCCTATGACACATAATTACTTCAATGTCTAAAATCTAAAACACTGCGCTAAACACACAACTACGTCACTTACACGGGACATACAAATTCATACAATTGACATGGGACTAAAGGCTTACATACCGAGCATTTATGAATTATATCTCAACTGTTACGTCTTGAGTGACATCGCTAAAGCGAAATCCAGAGCGCACTCAAAAAGTATAAACCTGTCATTACCCTGCTTGCAATCCCGACAAATTCAAACATCTCATTTGTTTGAATTTGTCACAAAGATTTAAAAATAAAGTCTTTGTCCGCCTTAGTTTCCGATTGCGCTAAGCGGTGTCACTCGGAACATACACTTATGCAATTTTGATCCTTTAGCTGTTTAATCAGGGTTGAAAATATTGTATTGGTAAGACTATTGTATTTAAAAGTAGAAATGGCTTAACTCCACTTCCCCTCGACCAAGGAAATTGCTTTGCCATCAAAAGTTTTTTGGTCATTTAGCAAAAAAATATATTTTCTGGTATGGTTTATTGTATACTCGTAGATTGGGTGACAAGCTCGAAGGACCATACTTACACTCTACAGTTCTTGTTATGATTGAAGCCCCAGTAATCCCAGATCTTTATACAATTAACAATAAACTACTCTATGAAGCATAAAGCTGTTATGAAATTAAATATATAATTACGTGTAAAATAATTTGATGGTTTGACATACCTTCATTGGCATCCTAAGTTTTAATATTTCGCTATAATTTCTAAGCACCTCTAAAGGTGCGTGTATCTGAAATAAAAGAAAATAAGTAAAAAAATATTATTTTGTTTCCACATATGGATGACATAGTTAAATTGATTGAAACACAAACAATAAAATAATAATAATGATAATAACCACATTACGACACAGGAACACAGTCACAGGAACTAAGCAACGATATGGTATATACTACATAGATAAGAATAAAACATCCAAGACCGGTAAGCGAAACAATGCGACTTGCAAATAACACAAAGTCCCGCCCCCGCCGGGATTCAAACCCGGAACCTCGCGCGTAGCAGTCGGCTGTTTACACCACTGCGCCACCAAGGTCGGCAAGATACGGTCAATATGATACGAGAAACGCTCATTGTACAGACAACTTCATAAAATTACTGGCTCTTTTATATTATGACAAAACGAAGGTACTTACTTACTCATTTTAATATGCTGATAGGTCTGTTTTCTCGTAGTTTAAATATTAAAATATAAAACCTTACCTTAACAAAGTTCAGTCCGTATAAGTCATCGGGTGCCTCCCGTTCCAACACAAGTCCTTCTTCTTCCAAGTTCTTTTCGAACACGCGGCGGTTTTCGCACGCCTCCCGCGTGGTCGCATCGTCCCTGCCCGCCTCCCAGACGAGCACGAAATCGATCGTTTTAACGCCATCGTTGAACATCAGCGACGGATTGTTTCTGACACCGCCCATCACTATTCTGTAAAATTTAAAATCAGATATATAATAAAAGGACTGTAAAGTAAAGCGAAAATTTTAGATGAAAATAGCAAAGTGAAACTTGAAATTTATCGTCTTTTTCTTTAATAAGATGAAAATCGTAAGAAAAAATTAAATGAACTTCAAATGGATGAAGAAAAAATCCTATTCAAATCCAAATCAACGATATTTAAAGAGATTATTTACAAATGTTTTTAATGTTAATTGTTTTAATGATTATTGAATTAGTATTATTAGAGTTGTTAGACACACTCGCGCACACAACCTCGTTTTCCTTTCAAAAATAATAACAAATACCCAGGGAACGCCACATTCTTACCAACGAGACGTAAACAATAACATGTACGAGTACAATAACAATATCCGACACCAGTGCATTTCGACTAATGCTAGTTATACTGCGATTTATAATGGCCTAAAGGACGCAAAGTTATTAATATTTTTATAAACAATATTTTTATTTATGGCCTACCTACTCACACAATCATTAATTGAATATGTACTTATACTTATTTACTACTTATGTACTTGAATTATTTAAAAAAAATCCCCCCGCCCTCTCAGAGTCCCGAGACAAAGTCATAAGCAAACCCTCCGCAGGAGTTTCTATACTTGTTGGAGTTTATAAATGTGTGACTGCTCCGTTTGGACCGTTGGGGTTTGGGTACTCACGAGCAATGATTAGCGACAGGCTTCCCATTGCTGTTGATATCAGGGCCCGCCGCACCGCCGCAGCCGCACTCCTCCGCCGCACGCGTCGACGCTTCGCTACCGGCGTCTCTGAAACGCCAGCTCAGAACTACACACCGCGAAAGCCACACAGAACACGTGGTTTAAGATACAAGTGCAAAAAGCAAAACAAAAAACGAATATTCATTTTTTATTGTCTTCGTTGTAATTCGATATTAATGTAATAATGGGGGATAGCCGCTTTGGTGATGACTAAGGTCACGAGAAATCATTTTTTTATTATGCCAAGGTGCGAAAGCAATAATGGGATATTAAAAAATATATACATATTTTTAAAGTACCTATGTAAGAAAATAAATAATCATCTTAATAGGACTTTCCTCGTTGAAATGAACAGGCAATTATTATAATTAGATGCGTTGAAGAGAACTGTTACATGATGTCAATCGATTACTATCCAATAGTGTGCGAGGGCAAAGTACTGCATACAATCATATTTATCCTCGCAGACTCCTTGGTTATTCTATGACAAATACCTACAATCATGATGTTGATTTTTTTACTTAAGCATCTGTGTCATACGTTGTCATTTTAGCATTATTTTCTGACTGTAATAGGAAACCATTTTTTACATTTAAAGTAGACAAAACATGTGCGAAACGTAATGAAATGGGCATGTATTGCAAAAAGCAAAACAAATATGGAAGTCATTAAAAGATATTAGCATTTAGCCGTTGTTGTACGTCAGCATTTTTCATAACATTGATACTTAAACGCATCTAAAATCAGGTTGATGAACTATTATAAGTAAAAAATAACGTGATTATTTTATTATTAATTTGCAACCAAGATATTGATATAATTATTATATAATTTTTGGTTAATGTTAAATTTATATTTGAAATAAATAAAAGTATTAAATTTCATTTTACATTTTAAAAATCAAAATTTTGTTCTAAAACTAAAATACAGAGCAAGCTAAGCTGCAGCGAAAGTTACGTTAGTTTAGTTAAAAACTTTACCCACGCACATTATTTGGATTTAAATTTTACTGTAAATTTATTTATTTACATATAATAACATATCGATAGTAATATTTACCAACAGAGTAATGAATGTAGACGTGAGTAATGTTTTTGACTGAACAATTTGATCAGGCAATTGTGATACTGATTTGAGAAGAAGTCATAAAAAGAAGGCTGTTTGATTAAAATTTCAGGCATATTCAAACGAATATCATCCTCATTTCGGTGTGAGTCTGATTATAGATGGTACATTTGTGTAAACAACTCATTTGAGTGTATAAGCGAGTCATAACCGTATATAAATGAGAAACACTTAATTCAGTTTGAGATTATATTTAAATGGTCGTCTTTGTGTAAATGAGCTACATCATCGAAATTTACTGTTTCTTCCCTGTACCAGTATCGTAAACAAGGCTTTGCTTACACAATTATAATCGATTTCCAACACCACATAAATTAAACTAAAATGCTAATGCTCGCGAATTTACTACAAGCATAACAAACAAACACAAACACAGAATCATACACACAAACACATATACATGACAGCTGATCACACATTAAACTCACCGGTCTGTATTCATGTCCTGTGACAGATTGTCCTGGTACATGTTGAGTACAGACATGGCCTGGATGTCAGCCAGGCCTTCCTGCGCCGCCTTCTCCCTCTGACCCAAGAAGAAAGACCGAAATCGGATGTCAAACAAATGCCACACAAAAGCTCCGTTTACATAACTTTTCGAATATTTGAGGCACAGTTGTTTTTATAAATAATCATACTTTGCTTTTAAAACTGGAACTAAAGGTATGGTAGACACGCAACAATCCTGCGTCGAATAGTACGTAGAAGAACAATTCGAAAACGTTAATTAGTATCATTATAAGTATGGATATTTGGGTTGAATAAAAACTGCAATGTACACAGCCACGTAAGAGCCGACCTTGGACGGTTATCGTGGAGTCTCGACTGAATCATGTGTTTGAATAGTTGGTTGAGTTCAACACAATCTTTATACACATCTCAAGACATTGATGCTCAAACAGTTTTATTCTGTTTGATAAAGATAAAGTAGATTTGAAGATAATTTTTTCTTTACTCACTTTACTTGTCACAATTTTGTTACTCAAAATCAACAAAATTTTGACTTGTGTCTGTATGTATTTCTATATTTCCTTTAATTGTTTTTTTATAAGCTACAAGATAGTATTCTTAACTATGATTTTTAAACCGCAGAAAACATGGAGACACAGAAAAAATCCTATTCTTACTAACCTAGTTGTTTGCCAAATTGCAAAAACATTAAATCACACAATGTCATTACAAAAGCACGGTTGCATAATACAAATTGACATTGTCGCACAAAAGTCAATAAACTACATTACAAAATTACCTTAGTACTAATATTTCATTTTTAACCAGAAAAAATATTTTTACCAAATTTATTTTTTCACTGCTAATATGAATACTACATTTCCATAACTGAATTAATTATCACTTTTTATTAACAGCATTGGTCAGAACAATGACTTATTTCCCATGGTATTTAAAACTCAGGGAAAAAATGGTAAAGCATTAGTTAATTAAAATTAGCAAAGGAAAAATTATGTCATTAAAATCCTTTTGGGTGTAGTTAAATTCCTACCCAAAATTTAAATAATTTACACTAATTAAACATTAAACTTCATTTCAATAAATCAAATAATGCTTCAAAACTGTTTGAAAAAAAACCCATTAATTACAACATTTTTCCTTCAATTTTCCAAAAACAATTCCATCAGAACATTAAGTAGTATCAAAACCCAAAATTAATTATAAACAAAATACATAGAACTACACAAATGAAACCTATTACTTCAGAAAAATATGCTTCAGAAATGGATGAGTAATGAAAAATCAAGTTCTGTCCACCTCCCTATATGGGGCAAATACAAATACAAAGGCAAGCAGTACACCACAACACACTAATAAAATTAACACAGCATGAGTCCACTCAACTCAATGTTAAGCTGGGGCACACTACTTACATCCATGTTCCATATGCTTGTTATAACACAAACATTCACAATGTACCACAGTAAACCAGAATGTCACTAAAAGGAGTTTTGATATAATATTTGGTTTTTCAATGTTTTTTCATTAAATACAATTTCAGTATAGCGACAAGTTTGTGATTTAAGTACCTTTAAAAAAAACGGAAATCTATATTGAAAAAAAAATGACTTACAATTCACCAAAATACTACTTCAGCAGAAATATTCTGCAGGAAATCACTCCTTACTTTAAAATTATTTTTTTTTCTAAAAATTTGTTTATTATTTATCAGTTTAATATCTTTTATAATTTTATAAATTAAATTTTGAGATAATATCTTGCAATAATACCAAATTTCACTACTGCAGAGACTTGAATCTAGAACCTCCTGTGGAGCAGCTGGTTCTTATACCATTACAGAACAGTAGCCATTATTTAATAAAACTACATAAATATTTAAAGTATATAAAAATACCTTTATTTATCATGTAATTAAAAATTTGATTAGAAATGTAATCAATAAAAACAATGAAATAAATAATAATATTGTTAACAATGTGATACATTTTCCTTGAATTCAAATTATTTACTATTAATAGATTAACTATGAGTAACTAACTTGTTTCATACAGGACAACTAAAATAAATAGGATTTTTATCGTTTTTACACCAAACACCAGATTACAATAACTATAAAGATATTTTTCTAATATTCTTCAGTTATATTTTTATTGGTCACAAACCCCAAAATATGATGAAACACATTTCCATACTGTATGATTGCTTACATATAATATTGATCACAGTCTAAACATGTTAAAACAACTAAAAGATGAGATCCCCATGGGCTAAATCCCTATGTACCTAAACCCTTAAGTAAATATACCACCTATGATAACTATCAGATCCCACAGACCCTTCAATGTCGTTATTGTATTTTAATGTTTACTGGAGTATTTAAAACTTTTCTCAATCTAAACAATTCCTTTTGATAAAGCACAACACCCAAGTTCAGCTTTTTTGTTAAGTATATGTTCACTTTGAATTAAAAGCTAAGATATTCATGCACTCAATAATGCAGAAACCAAGAAATCCAACACAGTAATCATCCCATCACAATCTCTCATGAACACAACCCAAATTAAAAAAAGAATATATGAAAATTGTACTTACTTCATGAAATGGTTCATCTCCATCCTGGAACAGCTGTTGGAAGGCGAGTTCATTGCGCTGGGCCTCCGTTAAAAACGCCTCAGTTTCCGGGGGATCCGACCTTCTGTGCAGTAACTTCACACCTCCCGCGTAAATGGGTGTAGAAATCTTTGGCGTAAACACATTCTCCTCAGCTCTATCTAAAAGCGGCTTTGGTACGTCCTCTTCTAAGGATGGGTCGCCGTCGGACATTACACACAACTTTTACGTCTCCACCAAGCTTTAGGCGCTCATTTCCCACGGAGCAGTGAACTTCCTTTGGTATTAGTCACCGAATTATACCGTCTGTCGTTAAGAAAAAGCCGTTTCGTTTATCTCAAAGGGTAAGTCAGAATGTAGTAATTTAGTGTGAGGCTATCGCTTAAATTACCCTCATCAATGTAACTATAGTAAAATTTTGATAAATCTGACTAAAACTGCGAACACTCACTCACACACAACTGACTGACAGTGACATTTTGATGTGACATTTTGTTTTACACTTTTTTCTGATTCTCATCAATCGACCACAAAACCGAAACAAATGTCATCACTTAAATCCCAAAAAAAGATTTAAACATTTCAAGTCTTATTTTCCTTCAAAGAACTTTTGTTATCAAAATTTTTGTTAGTGGCAATAAAGCTGGTATAAATTGCTAGTTTTACCATAGAAACCTTAAAGTCAGGAAAAATAAATTGAATTATGAAAACGATCACATTTTTTATTCAATTCAATTTTTAATGATTATGTAACAAAATCATTCATTTTGTATTTTCAAGGGTTCGAAATAAATACCAAGCATCAAGCGCATATTGTTTAATTGTAATCAACTTTGGAGGGAGTTTCTTTTTTCATGCTGGTCTTGTACTTGCCACGCCGGCCGCAAGCTGTCATTTTGCGTCGACTCGCCAAAACGATACTGAGGCAAGCTAAAATTCGTTTGCCGGCAAAAATCAATTCAGTTTTATTTATTTAATTAGTGCTTTAATGTAAAATATAAGTTAATTAACGATAACACAAACTCTTCAAAATGACGATAGAAGTGCAGAACAGGGCAAGGCTGCCCCATCTCTCATCTGATAAACAACTGAGTTTTTTAAAACTAGCAGTTTTATCAATGGCAGCTATTCTTTGTGAGGAAAATTCTGATTTATTAGTATATTTTCAAGATGAAATGTCTCGTTTCTTTCATTTTAGAAATCATACAAAAAGTACTTTGTGAATTTTTGACTTACGTGGTCTTTAGATAAGCAATGGCGACCGATATATTTCGATAAACAAGTCCACGTCCAATCATAAATAAACACAGTTTAGTAACATGAATAAAACCGGACGTTTCATTAAGTTTGGAACTTTATTTCAGCGTTTGCAACGCGTTTGTTTTCTGTGTTGCGTTTCGAGAGTGTGATCCACGAGTTCGACCCTTACTTTAACTACAGAACCACCAGGTTCCTGACTGAGGAAGGGTTCTATAAGTTCCACAACTGGTTTGACGATAGAGCATGGTATCCCCTTGGAAGAATCATTGGAGGTATTTAAATATGTACACTTAGCAATTTTTTTAAAAATGTATTCTGATAAAATTTGTAAAAAAAAAAAAGAAAGGTTAATGTCTAAATTTCTGTACTTATGGAATGAGAAACCTCCAGTGTTTATGTGTTTTTTTCTATAAAAGAATTATTATTGTAGGCATGTTAGATATAAGCAATTAACCATCATTTTAGAAAAGGCCAAAATCTTTTTAAAATTTGCATAGTAATTTTCAAGACAGAAAATTTAAATATGTACAAGTTTAAATCTAATCCCATAGGGCCAATTTTTTTTCTTGACATACAGTATTGCAATTCTATAACATAAATGTTGATGGTACAGTATTGAAATAATATTATATCATGTTACTGGAATTGATAGTGTACTACTGAATAATATAATATTCATGTAAATATATAAACCTTGATTGGACTGAACTAACTTAAAACTGGTTTAATTCTAGGTACCATATACCCTGGGCTGATGGTGACATCTGCCACATTGTACAACATCATGCAATTCCTGAACATTACTATTGATATTCGTAATGTCTGTGTATTCTTAGCACCTTTCTTCTCATCCCTTACAACTATTGTCACTTATCTGCTAACAAAGGAGTTGAAGGTTTGTTTAATAAAACAATATATATTTTTCCAAGACAGAGATCAGAGATATCTGGGAACCAAATTCCAATAGAACTAAGCGAGTCACGTTTCAGTTGCAGTTGTCACCCCTGATGATTGCCTGACGGACCACCCCTCCGCCTTTCCTCCCTTTACACTGTAAAAAAATTAAAAATTAATCCTCTGCATGATCACTTGCTACACAACCATTTTTCTTAATCTACTCAAGAAATGTGGTTGAAACTTTGTACACTTTGTCTGTTCTTGATCCAGACAAGGATAGAATGTATTTTAGATATTGGGGGTTACCAAGAGAAAAAAAAATTGTTTGAGATTTTAAAGTTCAATTTTTTTGACAAATCCCATTCTACATGATCTTATTTCCCTGTGATAACAAAGGCAAAAAGAAACAGATAGTTGTGCTAGCCCTTCTGCAGTCAAATGAAAATGTATGAATATCAGATATAATCCTATTCATACTGTTTCCAGGATGAAGGTGCAGGTCTTGTTGCTGCAGCAATGATTGCAATTGTTCCGGGTTACATCAGTCGGTCTGTTGCAGGCAGTTATGATAATGAAGGCATTGCAATCTTCTGCATGCTCCTCACATACTATTTTTGGATCAAGGCGGTCAACACTGGAACTATATTGTGGGCAACCATGACTGCTCTAGCTTACTTTTACATGGTAAGATTCTATAATAAATATGTGTTTGTGCAGAAAATACTTTCTTTAAAGTTATCATATCTTTTATTCTGATTATTAAATATGTTCTAGTTCTAAATGTTCTCTAGAAAATGTTGTCCTTTCTTCTCGTAGACTTACCCTATTTGGATTCTATTTTTATTTATAACAATTCAGCTATGAAAACTGCTATCTATAATTTTTACTGATTGAATTATTATAATATCTCACATTTTTATAATGTGAGGTTTGTATTCAATCATAGAGTAAACAGATGAGTGATTCACACCATTTAGTTTATAGCTTAACTTTATGGCTTTTGTACATTCATACAATTAATTACCTTACCTTATCTACTGTGCAGTTATAACTTAAAACTAGGCTGTCTACTTGTACAGTAGCTTAATATGATTCACACACTGTCAACATGTATTGAACCTATTATGTTTTTTCAATAAGTTTATTTATGGCTAAATTAACAAATAAGTTTACCATAACTTCTTACCTGAAAATAACAGTTGACCTCAAACCAAAGACATAATTACAAACCTCTTTATGAGCACAGTTTACCTTACATCAGAAATATAAAATCCTTTGTCAAAATTTTTACAGGACATTCTTATTTAAGATTAGAAAAATACTTATTATTAAAATACTTAATATTATACTATTTATCACTTTACTAACTATGCAAAGCAGCTGCAGTCAAAAATTATAACATTTTATTATTACAATTTCAATATTTCTATCTCTCCCTGACACAAGAACATTACAATATAACTTTCAATTTGAAGTCTACCTACTCCAACATAAAATTTAAATTCTCTGTAGGTATCGTCATGGGGAGGCTACGTTTTCCTGATTAACCTGATCCCTCTGCACGTGCTCACTCTGATGCTGCTGGGCAGGTTTTCGTCCAGGGTGTACGTCGCCTACAGCACGCTGTACTGTGTGGGGACAATACTGTCAATGCAGATATCCTTTGTTGGCTTCCAACCTGTACAGAGCTCTGAGCACATGCTGGTAAGGTCTATTTTAGAATAGTTAATTGTTCATTATGTATGCTAATACATATTTGTGTTTTAATTCATGAAACTAAACTTAATTATGAGAATACTTATATGGTTTCATTTAAATTATTTATTTGTACATTATTAATGTGTAAGCTGCTGTTTAAATTTTGAAATCTATGTTGTATTATTTCTATAATGTCAGGCCCTAGGCGTGTTCGGTCTCTGCCAGCTGTATTCGTTCACTCAGTACCTCCGCGAGCGTCTCTCGCCCGCCAACTTCGAGCTCATGTTCAAGGCGCTCGTCACTACACTACTTGCCACACTCGGCACTGGGATCGTTGTTCTAACTGTCACTGGTAACTACATATATATTTAAATTAAGTTATTTAATTTACAGGTGGTAGATATATGTGTGAGATCGTTTGAGTTGGTACGACCATCCTTTCTATTTTTACCTCTGAGCAGTTTGCTGTATTTCGGTTCGAAAAGATCGGATGGAAGAGCCAGTGTAACTACCGGCATGAAAAGAATAAAATCTTTACCTCTACATGGGCAACATATTGGTTCTGCTCTTGTTCCAGACATCAAGAGCATCGTCGTGTTAATAAGCGGCGGTATCACATTCCATCAGGTGACCCGTCTGTTTGTTTCCCATGATGTTGATCAAAAAATGCTTTTAAATCTGTTTCTGGAATTAGGAACCCGACTGCGGATAGTTAAGGAAAAAAAACATAATTCAATCGATTTTTGAAACTGAGATTGATTGCCTGTTTTAATCAAATCGTTTTATAAGTAACAAAACTATCATAAAGCACCTTTTACAGTTTTCTACTACTAACTAGACAAGCTTTTGTCCTCAAAACCTGATGCTAGGCGGCGATAGAGTTGAACAATAGTTGAAAATGAAATTGATTGTTCCAGGTAAAATCTCACCTTGGACTGGTAGATTCTACTCGCTCCTGGATCCTTCATACGCGAAGAATCACATCCCCATCATTGGTAAGGTCTCATCTTATTTGGAATTTATAGTCATTTTCAATAGACGTCTATTAAAATGTCTACAACCTTTTAAAGTTTTCTATCATATCCATTACTTGTAATCTCAATAAGATCTTTGTAAATGAGAATAGTAATTCATTTTTCTTTGATTTTATTTAAATATTACGCATCAAAAATAACTCACTAATATATATTTCCAGCTTGCACTTTATATAAAAGCTTATACGTAATTTTCCTTTGACATTTATATGAAATGTTACTTATACAGCATCAGTGTCAGAGCACCAGCCGACGTCGTGGTCCTCCTTCTACTTCGATCTCCAGGTCCTAGTGTTCCTGTTCCCAGCTGGTCTCTACTTCTGCTTCAGCAAGCTCACCGACGCCAATATCTTCATCATATTGTATGGAGTGCTCAGTATATACTTTGCTGTGAGTTTTTGCTATACTTTTTAAAAATCCGATGCCATAGAGAATTATTTTTAACTTCAAAAATGGGGTTTTTGTCTCTGACTGTATTTTGTTATGTTTGTTTTACTATTCATCGATGTTCATTACTCAAAATATGTAGATTTTTACAGTTGTATTAAGATATTTAGAGTTTAAATGTCAGTGTCTCTTGGATTACCTCCAATTAAGTTTAAAATTAAAAATCCTTCAACAAAGACAGCTTGGTACACCTATTTTGACATAGTCCCAATAGTACATACTGAGGATCAATGTTGCCTATTTAAAAATGTTTTAAGAAAAGGACCTATGTTGCCACAGACAGAGACTTCAAACATCTATATTTTTCACCCGACTTCGCTAGAAGGAGGGTTACGTTTTAGTCTTAGAAGTTAAAATTTAAATAGTTATATGATGACTAAACAAAGCGTGAGCGCGTTGAAGCGATGTCGAGTCCTACTCCGTTGACTCCGCGCTGTGATTTGTACACTTTGATCGCTGAAAGAACTTTTTCATCCAAAAAAACATTATCTACAAATCAGTATGACAAGACCTCTTCTTCTTATTAACTTACAGGGTGTCATGGTCCGTCTTATGCTGGTGTTGGCGCCGGTAATGTGCATCGTGTCTG
This sequence comes from Choreutis nemorana, assembly GCA_949316135.1. NCBI lineage: Eukaryota > Metazoa > Arthropoda > Insecta > Lepidoptera > Choreutidae > Choreutis > Choreutis nemorana. The sequence continues at coordinate 2,945,713 of OX438597.1, read as the reverse complement.
GTATTGCAGCGTCGAGTTTGTTGAGCTCTCACGTGAAGGATATAGAGCCGAAAGTCGAAAAGCACGATAAGAAGAAGAAACATGAGAACAATCTCGTATTCCGATCTGAGGTTTGTGTCTATATATATACACATTTATTGCATGTAAAACTACTATCTACTCTTATTTATATTATATTTATATTGCGTTCTAAGGTGATATTAAACTTATTAATAATAAAAATTATTAAGACTGTTTATTTATTTTATTACGGCTCAAAAAGATGCAGTGGCGTGCCTAGAGTTTTAGTACAGGGCAAGCCGAGAGATACACCTCATACTTCCGTTGTGGACTTGCTGGTGTGGACGAGCTCAGCAAAGCACCCAGAAGTTTGCGAACATGTCAACAAAACCACAATTTCAGTGGCTTGAGCGAATGAAAATAAGGTTCAACTTAAAATACTGTTCATTATGTTTAGTTTGCTTCGTGAGAAAACTAAATATAAACTGTTGGTAAACGTTTTAATTCTACCAACAATTGTTTTTCGATAGCTGTATTTGAAAATTCGGATAGCCGTCCTTGACCCTGTTTATTGCTCAGATGACATGTGTTGTCAAAGAACTCACCTGAGGAAAGGCATCTTCGAAACTATTTTCACTTAAAAAATCCATTAATTCAAACACATTACGATCTTTCAATACAGGAAGAATACAAACAAATAGCCTTTTTATGAGGAGAGTTTAAACATTTAACCTTGTCTTGGCGAGGACTCAAAACTTTTACAAAATTTAAGTCATCACAAGAGACTACTTTATCTATTGTTTATACCATTGAAATAAATATTTATATATTGCCGGTAAGCGAAACAATGCGCCTTGCAAATAACATAGAGTCCCGCCCCCGCCGGAATTCGAACCCGGAACCTCTAGCGTAGCAGTCAGCTGTTTACACCACTACGCCACCGAGGTCGACAAAGGCTACTTCGCACTTTTTGTAAAAAGACTAAGTGCTTCCGATTTTCTTTGCCTAATGTGCGGAAAGCATCCGTGGATTTAAAATAAATAATGATTTGCTCAATATCATAGGCTCTACTAAATTCTTAGGTATTAATATTGATTCAAAACTGCAGTGAAATGATCACATAGAATCAATTAGTGATAAATTAAATTCGGCAGCATTTGCCGTAGGGAAAATTAGAAATTTAACAGATCTACTCACGTCTAGACTGGTGTATTTTGCCTATTTTCATAGTATTATGTATTATAAAAAAGGGCCATAAGAGCTATGTGTAACTTAAAGCCGCGACTTTCATTAAGACAATTATTCAAAGAAATTGATATACTCAACTTACCATCCCAGTATATTTTTGACAATATTATGTACGTAAGGAAACACCTTAACGAATTTAAAAAGATAGGCCACGGTATTAATACTAGAAATAATAATAAATTAATTATCCCTACAGTTACATCGTCAAAAACTAATGTCATTTATTGGAAATATTGTTCGTTTTTATAACAAAATACCAAAAAATGTAACTGAAATGTCAGACACGAAACTGAAACATGTGAAACAAGTTTTATTTATGAAGGCTTTCTGTAAAGTTCAAAATTATGTAGAGGATAAAGATATATGAGGGTAATTTTACTTACCTGCACAGGTTTATCTTATAGACGGTGGAAGTGCAAAGGTTGCAATGAAGATGCGCGGTAAAAATAAACTTTCTATTTACACTATTTCTATTAGTAAATCTTTTTCGTTCGCATATTTCACAAGTAACATTTATTGCATCCTGAGTAATTCATGTAATTTGTTATTTTTATTTTAGAATATAGACTTGGTCTTCGAATTTATGATATATTAAATATTACATAAAAATTGGTTTATATAACTTAAATTTATAGAAATATTAGGTTTACAATTAGAAAACTGTATTTTATTTACAAATTGTAACGAATATTAATTAATTGTTCCTAATTATTTTGAAAAAAGCAACTACGTTTTCTTGCCGGATTCTTTCCCGTAGAAATAGCGTTTCGAACCGGTGGTAGTATAAAAAGATGACAATTTAAAAGTACATACTTATTTTAATAAAAAATATTTTGACTTTCAAGGCATATTTAATCTTGAATAATGAAGTGATGAATGAATAAGAGCGCGAACTTATTTTAGTTTGATAGGGCAAGCCGGGCTTTTGGGCTTCTATGACAGTACCGCCACTGTAAAAATGTTTTGCATATAATCTTACGACTTTAATAAAATATTATTTGTCGGAATACAACGTCCCTTACAAAAAGTTATGAATCTAAAATAGGACATCGCCTTGCAATACATTTGTCGTACTCATATATCGTTGTGTGTGTAGGTGGGCGGTCTGCTGGTGTGCGTGCTGGGGTTGCTGCTGGTGTCGTACGTGGCGCACTGCACGTGGGTGACGTCGGAGGCGTACTCGTCGCCGTCCATCGTGCTGTCGGCGCGGGCTCACGACGGCGCACGGATCATATTCGACGACTTCCGGGAGGCGTACACGTGGCTCAAGATGAACACGCCGCAGGTACATTTTTATTTATTTAAAATCCTACAGCACAAAACAATTGGACAAAAAAAACATAACATGCATATCACATGCCTTCTCATCTAGATAGGTGTAAAAATGTTTCTAATAATGATACTATCATGTAAGATTTTGTAAGATTACTAGTTTATAAATGAAGTTCTTACCTACATCATTCCTACGTACGTATGTATATTCACTGTTAGAATGTAAATATGGAATCACTAAATTAAGAGTTCCACATTAGGTACGAACTTTAAATTCTTATTTGGAGTACCTGACAGTGGCGGATCCCGGAATAAAATTCGGGGGCCTAAACAGACGACTGACAATACTGACAACCTTTTTTTAGAAAGGCTTTTGGTAGGGTACTTGAACTCGCTTACTTTGGGTAAGTAAAAGCTAAAAGTGTAAAGAACTCGGATGATTGGGGGGGGGGGGTGAGCCTTGTAGCCCTCCTACCCCTGGATCCGTTAGTGGTACCTGACAGTAAATTTATTGAACTATTAATAAAACATCGTGAATAAATTAAATAGGAATATTAATTTTAAAGAGTCACATGTCACTATTGTTGTACACAAGTGAAGACTGCATACAAAATTAAAAACAAAAAAATAATAAATATATTGTATATATTTGATTAACCTACTAAACCTTGCAACATGTCAACAGGATGCAAAAGTGATGTCGTGGTGGGACTATGGGTATCAGATAACGGCGATGGCGAATAGAACGGTGATAGTGGACAACAACACATGGAACAACACGCACATATCCCGCGTGGGACAGGCCATGGCGTCAGGGGAGGACAAGGCGTATGAGATCATGCGGGAGTTAGATGTAGATTACGTGCTTGTTATCTTCGGCGGGCTCGTCGGGTATTCTTCTGACGGTCAGTGTACTTCACTCTAATAATTATAATATCCATAATTTCAATGTTGAGTAGTATATTTGTGCGCCTTACCTAACCTTTTTTACAAGACAAAGGCTAAGTGAGTTGTCAATTTGGCATATAGAAATCTATACCTTATATTATAAACAGGAACCTTTGTATTTTTGCATGTTTGTAGTGCACGGATACACTCAAAAACTACTGGACTAATGAAAAATCGCTATTAAAATGCTACAGTATCCCCGAGTAACGTTAGTGTAGTATATTGTTAATGCCTTGGTGAAGTCTTTTTGACTCTCACCTATTATTGTTATTAGCTATATTATAAAGTCAAAGTCAAAATGTTTGTATTCGAATAGACTTAAAATAAGCACATTCAAATCGATTACTTGCTATAAATATAGCTAGTTTTGTACGCATTCAAAGAAAAAAACAAGTCTTTCTATGTATCATGACTGACTGAAGTTCCTTACCAATATTACACATAACATCAATATTACTCATGTTCTATATCAACCTTGTAAAATCCCAGACATAAACAAGTTCCTGTGGATGGTCCGCATCGGCGGCAGCACGGAGCGCGGCGCGCACATCCGTGAGAGCGACTACTACACGCCGGCGGGCGAGTTCCGCGTCGACGCTGACGGCGCGCCCGCTCTGCTCAACTGCCTCATGTACAAGATGACGTACTACAAGTTTGGACTGGTCTACACTGAAGCTGGTGAGATTAACAACCATGTCTTATGTCCTATAGACACTCGTCCATCAGGGCTCGCACACTAAGACGCGAGAAGCGCGAAAGCAGCATAAGGGAGCGAGATAGCAACTATCTTTTTCTTTTGTCTTTGTTATGACAGGGAGAGAAGATCTTATCGCGCGGGATATACTGCATTTATTCAGCGTGTTAGGCTTGCTGAAGTAAAACTATTAACGATGGCAGCAAGTGCTGTACTATTGTTGAGGACTGATTCCAGGGACAAATGCAGAGAAAGCTATACTCTATAAAAAAAATAATTTTAAACAACGGTGATACTACTTTTATTAGATGACAAACTTGACGTGATTTTTTTCTCAAGTTTGACTTACTTAGTATTAACTAATATAGAGGTATTAATGAATGTATACTTGCCAGGTCGTCCAGCCGGGTTCGACCGAGTGCGCGGCGCTGAGATCGGCAACAAGGACTTCAACCTGGACGTACTGGAAGAAGCATACACCACCGAGCACTGGCTCGTGCGCATCTACAAGGTCAAGCCGCTGCCCAACCGCGGACTTTGAAACTTGCATCCATAGCGATACAGCTCAAACTACAACGCACGGACCTAGTAAATACAATCGACAACTGGGAGGTTCTTTTTGCAAGTTTTGACAGTTAACGGGGGACCATTTGTGTCCGTTTATTCCATTCTAAGAAACAAATTTTGATGTGAATACATCTTTAAACATTCGCATAGCAGATGAAAAATTATGATAATAAAATCCGGGAATGCTTTAGTGTCGCTGTATGTCATCTATATTGAAAGGATTCAACCAAAGGATTTCTTACTGTTTAAAGTGATGCCTACAAAAAATAGGCGTATTATATTATACATAATATATAAATATACATAATCCGTTCACATAAAACACATAGCTTATGTATATTTATTGTCAAAACTTGAATTAAGACATTCCATAGTAAAGGATTTGTAGTTGATCAAGAAAGTGATATGCGAACTCTCTGTGAGTGAAAGTATGGATATATTGAAACTGTTTTTATAAGAACTGTGCAATTTAGCAGAGGAATATTAATTAACTTAGATGTAGATAGGTATTATAAATAACTGCCTACATAATTGCTTCCTTGTTTGAACACCGATTGTGAACATTGTCACAACTTGTCTGTTTTTTTTTAATTTTTAGTTTGATTTATACTTTAACCTCCTTATTTATTATTAAAAATGATTTCGAATGAAGTGAATGTATCTCTCGATCAATAAAACTGTCAAAGTCAGTGAATAGTGCTTTTTAAAGCAAGCATACTCAAACTTCGGCCAAATTGTCACTTCCCATTGCGTGAGATTGTAGCGGAATGCTTGCCTGTAATAAAAAATAATAATATACCTATTGTCACTTTATGTTACAGTCATTCCATCTCACGCAACCATAGCCAAACAGTCTTCCTGAGATGAAATGACTGTATTTATGACAAGAATGCATTTCAATAACGTACTCCCTTATTTGTTTTTAAAGTGCTGATTGTGTCTTTGTATATTTGTTATAGGAAATTTGTTAATTGTAAATAGAACCACTGAGGTGTATCTAAAACTCACTTGAAGATCGCACATATAGTATTTTCTAATTCACAAAATGTTTTCTCAAACTAGGTATGTAATAGCTATATGAAGAATGTGTAGATGTAAAGTGAAGGCGCATGATCTTGTTTTTTACTATCCGCTGTTGTGAAATGACAGCACCAGATGTATAATTCTTTTTAATAAAATAAAATTAAAATTAACATTTATTTTTTTACCTACCCAGCTTGATTAGCATAAAATTACTCCCAACTGTTAAATCAAAACTAAAAATGAATTAATATTAACATACCAAAAATTATGAATGTACAGACGAATTTTTTCAAATGGCACAAATAATTATACTAGACTAGTATCACGGAAGATACAGTACTCGTTAAAAAACGCTTCCTTATGAACACGCACATTTGAACGTTCGTCTGAATGGGGTTTAAGCGGGTCGGTTTGACATTTTAATATGTAACCGCTTAAAATTATATACAAATGCAATTGACATTTTATGGCGGTTGCAATAAAATGTCAAACCGCCCCGCGGTTTTTCCGCTAGAGCTAGAGTATAGACACAAAGTTCAATCTTCATGTAATCGTGCCGTTGTAAAGATATGTAGATCTACGTGTTACTGAGTTAGTACCATCCTTTCTATTTCTGCTGAAAAGCGGTTCGCGGTATTTCGTAGGTTTTTCATAACTACACGTCAAAATAAACCGACATTTATTAGTATCTGAATATGCTGTATGCAGCATTATAGTGATATAAGCATAGTGAACGTCAGGAAACCGAACGCGTGAGTATAAACTCTATGGTACACCTACTACTTTACAACGCGCAGTGATAGGTACCTTTATTTTTATAAATATTATATAATAGTACGCACCTTTATTATCTACGCAAGACGGCTAGCGGCAGAGTTAATTGAAAACGAGCTGCCCGATAGTGTATTCCCCGCTTTAGCATCTAAGTAACGTAAACCAAACTACAATAAACCTCAAATGTTTACAAAATTCTTGAATGCTTGACATCGCATGGTTGACAAATGAATAATCTGTTAATATAAAAAACACAGGGAAGTTAACGATACGAAAACAAGGTTCTTGTTACAAGAACAGCAGCAAAAAATAAAGTAGAAAGCAGTAAAAGTATGAAGAAATTGGACGAGTGTGGTTTTGAAAGAATCAACGAAGAGAAGAGAACCGATAACTCGAAATATCATCTTCATATCAAAAAGGAGGTAAGTGAGAGCTTTCAATTCACTGGCAGGTCCAAGACACCTAGGTCAAAAACATGTGAGTTGTTCGGACTTGTAGAATTAAATAATCAAAGCTAGCCTTTACTTTACTCAGTAGCGGTGTAAGGGGGAAGCGTAGGGGTGGCCCGCCCCGAGTACCAACCAGACATCAGGGGGGTGACAACGGACACGTGACTGCAGTCTCTGTGTGTGACTCTTGCAGTCAGAAATAATTTTGGGGGGGAGGGTGCTTAATAAAAATTAAATCAGTCCCGGGTTTTTGTTATAACTTAATGTTATTGAAGTCAGACCCGCCTTTACCCCAAGAGTTTCTAAAGAAAAGTTTCCGGAAGTTTTCTTAACTATCAAAGAGCATGTTCTAAAAAAAGATCACGATCTTTAAGGTTACATCCAATTTCAAATTGTTTTATTGTAATTGTTTTGATAACCACGTCCACCAACACAAATTGCACGGGGTTTTATAAATATGATACCTAATAATGTAAATACCTACTGGTTTCTACAGCATGCACCAATATAATATTATTTTAATGGCCTATGCTATAGGATGGTGTGGCAAGCATTCGAACATTAAAACAGTGTAGCTTTTATTTGGATTAACAAATTTTTAAACCTTTCCAGGTAAAATGTGAGTCCAAAAGACGTTATGTACCGGCCAGTAACGCAGAATTATTGGCTTTCCTGAGAATTTATTTTACTTCTGCAATGATGAGACTAGAGTCCTCTTACTTTTTAGACCATTTGTTCTCGTGAGTATACCATATCATATCATATACCTGTTTAGTTTTGCAGCGCTATAGCAAAAAAGGGAAGTTTTAATTTGATAATGATCATAGGTCATTAGAGCCATCCGACACCGCTTTGCACCGAATTGCTACACACACACGGACGGCGATTGACCCAATTGGTAACTACTCGTTGTTCACCTGTGGATAACCTGTCGACAACTAATGGACCTGAGCCGAGCGACCTAGGTCATAGCCACCCGGCACTACCTCGCCTTTTTACATAGACTTTTCGTCACTAAATCGCTTCGCGCACACGGACGGTGAGTGGAGCCTTGACGACCACGCAGCGTCCATTCGTGGATCACCTGTCGACAACTAGTGGACGCCGGGGTGTTGCTGGTGGAATGTCAGATGCCTCCAGTGAGCTATGACCTAATAACTTATTACGTTAAACTTATTAGTACTTCATTAAAATCGTTTTTGTATATATTTATAATGCAATTTTAATTTAATAAATCTGTATCATATAGCATTGTAGAAGGTATGGTGGACGTTCACCACGGGTTTTTAATATCATCGACTTGCACGCGCAGTGAGTGAGTGAGTGTGTGTGGAATTCTTTGCCAGCCGATGTGTTCCCTGACCAATATAACTTGGGCCTCTTTAAGGCAAGAGTGAATAGATTTCTCCTAGGCAGGCATGATCCACCTTAGACCTCATCGCCGCTTAACATCAGGCGGGTTTGGGGTCAAATGCCTGCCTGGTCTTGAATAAAAAAAAAAGATCGCCACCGCGGACGTATTGATTTGGCCTTAGCTTTACTTCTACATTTGTTTTAGATTGGTTTGGGCATGGAGTATAATGACGATTTTAAAAAGCCTACCCACAAATTACGTACACATGGTTTTCGGAAAATATTCACCACGTAGCAACTTCTTTCTGTCTAAGGCATTGCCAATTTTATACGGTAAATAAGAACACTTGTACACAAATATGTAAATAATCATAATATTAAGGATGCATTCTACAATCTATAGGCACCTACATGACGCACTGACTCATCGTCCCCCAGCCCAAACGCTTTTTGGAAAAATATTGACCGGACATGAAAATGCTCAGGAACAAAATGTAGAAGATTGCAAAAGTAAAAACTTTTGTCTTTTTCAATTTGGAACAAAAATGAAGTTATAAGCGAAAAATTGTTTACCTTCAGAATCAAGACGCCGACTCCCCTCCTCATAAATCATTTTTGTAATATCACTATTATAATCACGATACGTATTTCTAGTGTGACACCCCCTAATTATAGTAGGTCTTTTTTTTAGGTAGCAAGATTGTTATCATATTAACTTCACTAGGCCTGATGTTGAGTATCGCTATACAATCTATAGGAGGACTTTATGTGACATTTATTGGTATCTACGGGCGCAGTCCGTGGAACAGGTTAGCGGTTAACATAACAAACGGCCGTTTTTAATTTTTAAAAATTTCGCACATCTATCATCGCTTTTTAGTCGTATAGTGAACGAAACATGAACATAAAGGAGGGTCTTCATGTTTCATTAGTTGGTTTAACATATGAAATAAGATTCAGAGGAAATAAGTTCGCGTGATCTTGACACCAAAAGATTTTGCTAGAGCTTGGTGGAGCAAGGTATTTCTGTCGAAAAATGTCAAATTTGCAAACTTTTTCTACAAGTGCTGTTTTATAAAGCTTACAAGTAAGCTTACATGTTTGTAAACATGTAAGAAATCTTCAAGTGAATTATCGCATTTTCAAAGTAGTAGTAATATCTCGATTACGTCAGCCTTCAAACAAAATAATACGCATAAAATAGGTCTATCCGTTTGGGAGGTACGATGCCACAGACATACACACACAGACTCCGATACACATGTTAAACTTATTATCACCTCTTTTTCCTTTGGGAGTTAAAAAGGATAAAGCATCGTGTCTTCGCAAACAGGTTCGGATTTTGAAAATGATGGACATTTGAGATAGCTGATACAGTAGATTTACAAATTTGGTATACCATTTTACATTGAAATTCGTTTTTAATAGGAAAAAAGTATTGAAGAAAAATTTGTCTGGACGAAAAAGTTGTTTTTTCGACATACTTGAGTAGTCTAAACTAAATGCATCTCCTATGCTGGGAATGTGATGTTTTACTTTTTTAACTCAACTTTCCCTTTGCTGTACCTACAAGACCTGTAAGAATACAAGGGATGGATATATCGTAATATTTGCAGCATAGTCGCAAACGATCTCAATGTGTCTACCACGAGTTCGTGTAGTTTTGCTTCTCGTCAGGTAACATAGATTACTACAGTGATTTTGTATGACCAATCTTAATCCCTCATCAATCCGTTAGGGGCGCCTTACAAAGATTCATATAAAATTTGTAACTGTAGTCACAAGCGACAATAGAAGCTAAAACCTATGGTAGACATCCATAACAATAAAACGGACGACTTCCCCCTGTCCTAGAGTTTTTTTTGTATATAAAGTTCGCCAGCACGCTCTGCTCCTAGTAGGAAGGTAGAATCAGTTTCAGCGACATGATTTGTATTGGGCCAACTTTCACTTTAAGCTTTATTTTCATTTCAAGAATACACCTACAAACTCTTATCAATCGATATCGGTTAAATAAATATTAGAAACGGACGTAAATGAATTGTTTGTTTGTAGGTATACCTTATTTTTAAAGCAATGCCAAGCCACTCTATTACAGTAACATTTTTATTCCTCAGCTGCCCGAATCAGACAATCACCATGCAAAACTTCACAGTTCGCTGTTACGAACTCGAAGAATATCGAAATCTTATTAAAGATGTCCCAAAATATAACATTATATCACACACTTTGGAGGGCTGGTTTATTTTTATAAAAGAAAATGATGAGGAAAAATTCCTATTACCTCAATTCCTGTTCCAAGGGTAAAATCATATAAATAGGTAGTTGTTTACACGATTATAAAATTAGGAATTCACTATCACTATATGTAAAATTAGTAGATGAATGCCATGTTGATTCATCATAGCTCCACCATACACGGACCGCTTCAAGCGATCGGACACGACACGACAGGTACAAACGGCTCACAGCCATACAAGGAAATGGCTCTGCTTGAAAATGTCCAGTTGGCTTAAGATAGACAGCAACTAAGGACTCCTTGAAGCGGTCCGAAAGCAACGCTATCGCGGCCGTTGAAGCTGTCAGAGTATGGCGGGGCTCAGAGATAGGAAGTAGGTATTAGTTTAGTATTAACATTTAATTTTAAACTTGGAACGTAGATATTTAAACCCCTTTCCTTTATTTCAGAAGTCAGATCCCAGCGTTTTTCAAAAATAGTCTGGTATTAAGCTTATATTTGTTTTTTCTGGTAGGAGTGATCATTTTTACTAAGGATGCAATATTCAAAAAACCTATTTGGAAAGTATGAACTTAAAAATTTTCCTATTATAATTAATCTCTTATTATTAGGTGTTTCACAATTTTCACATTAACTTTAATTAAATCCACACAAAACTGAGCCACTTAACTTGAGTCTCTTAATGAGTTCAGAATAGTTAGTCATTTAATTAATCAACTCTTTTTTAGTTTATACAATACATAAACATCGGAGAAATTGTAATGTTCAGTGCTATTTGGTTACACATGATCTATGTACATAACGAGATACCCAACTACAACTCAACAAAAAAGATACCAAGCAGCTTTAGTGAAGATGTTCAAAACTTTGTAATAATTGTAAGTAAAAAAGACAGTAAGGCCCTATTCCCACGAAAGCGTTAAGAAGCGTTCAAATGAAAATTGGAAAACGGTCAAGTGTGAGTTGGACTCGCACATTGATGGATTCCATACCAATTTATAAGATTTAATACTTTTAATGTTACATTTCCGATAAAATAAAAGAATTAGCAAAACCTTTTGAAAAAACAGCGTGTCTTGTATTTGAGGCTCTTTTAATTTTGTTATTTCTTTATGTTTTTAGTATTTGTTGTTATAGCAACAAAAATAGACATTCTCTGAAAATGTCAAGAGTCTAGCTATTATGGTTCATGAGATACAGCCCGCTGATAGATGGGCGGATAGCGTTGTTGCGAATGAGACCTTAACGTCCCCTGATATAATACATAATATCCCTAAAACGTCTCACGTAATTAATGGATACCCCTTTGCTTTAATTAAACCTATTGGCAATTGTTCTACATTGGCAATACAGCTGCGGCTGGCACTCTTATTCAAAATAAACTACTACGAATATCGTATGACTTTTGTCAATTTTAAATATTCAATGTATTTTCAGAATTCGGATATTTGGATACTATCGGAGACATTGACGTGCCCACCGTTATTACACTTTTTAACTTCTCAAAGCAATAACAGAGTATGTTTATATTATTTACTTGCTGTGTTGTAGAAGGATCGATAATAACCGATAACATACTTTTTAAGTTTTCGAGTCTCGTTACTATTTTTGTATAACAACCTCTTCGAAATAAAATGGCTGATTTTGTATAGAACCTCTGTGAACCTCGCCATTTTAGTTGAATATGTTAAAATGACCTAAGACATTGAAATTGAAATTGAAAAAAAAAAGCTCGTTCTGACACCAACGTTCTGTTAGCAACGAGGGGACAGCCCGCACTGTTTTCACTTTTTCACGGTTTCCTCTGTCCCCTTATGACGAAAGGGGGACAGACCGACCTTTTTTTCCTCAATATTATTTCAAGCTTCAATTCGAATTTTGAAATTCAAAAATGGCAAGGTTTCAATGAAAACCCTTTACTTTGGGACAAAATACCTATTCCGATCGAGGAACATATGCGTGAGAACTCCGAGAAAGCTATCCAAATTCTCGATCTCGCCTATTCCTGGCAAGGATCTAAAGTTGAAATGACATTATGTTACTTTGTGTTTGTTTACAGATGTTTCCGAACAGTGCCAGTGCTGTATTAGCATTGATGAATTCCATCTACCTATTCACTGTGAACCGTTTAACATTTAATATCAATGCATACGTTCTTAGCATTTTTGCTATCGATATTAATACTACGATATGTAAGTCCTTTTTAATTTCCTAAAGATATATACCTAAACTCTCAGGCACAATTAACCGACCACTTACATATTTTGGCACCCTGCTTGTTTACGTTATCTACGTGAGTTGCCTATGGTATTTTTTGTTTTATATTTAGAGGCACTTAAGAAACAAAAGCAGTTTCTTCTAATTTTGTTTTTAATATTTCATTAATGCATTGGTTCGCTTACCGGTGATGGATGTATTATCTATGTAGGATTTACCCCCAGACGAAATATTTATACCATATCGTTGCTTAGCACCTGCGACACAAAACTCTTCGTTCTTACTGTAGTCCTGACTCAATTTGTATTGTGATGTGGTTATGATAATTATTTGGCATAAGAAAGCTTTTCTATGAATAAGTCGTTTAAACTGATTATGGACTTGTGTTACTATTATAAATATCCTAATCCTTTAAATCTATGTTAATTGGCGTTGTAGTTTATGTAGTCAAAATGCTGCTAGAAGCAATTGATGCGCTTAGGTCGTTGAACTTACAATTAGATGATCGCTTTGCCATAGGTAAGCAATTTGTTGAAAGATTGCTTTTGCACTGCTACTATATATTATTCGTAAGCAAATTATAACGACAAATATCAGTTTAAGTAAACAAACAATTAAAAGAATCGGCAGACCGATATCTAAGGGTACTTCCTCCAGCTCGTATGCCAAAACTTCTCCCACAGCACCGTAAAGCTAGACTTGCTTTTGACAAAATTATGGTGATCGCACTATGGAGCAATGGAAAACAACTTAGATTCAAATGAGAGCAGAACGGATGTAAAAGTTAAAGATTTGGTCCCTATGATAACTAGAACAGTGGGTTACCAAAGCGAAACAATTTTGGTTTGGGAGGTATTTCTTGCAAAGGCGGTACATCGTCTTTGATAGTAGGGGCGGCAATGCGATGGGACCATCGCACCATCGACATTGTGATGACTCACATGCGTGAAAGAAGTTCTTAGACCACGTCGCACAGTGGTCCGAATTTAAAAATAGTTTTTCTCGGTGTGTTGAAACCTGTTGTATATTTTTTAAATATTTTGAGTGTAACATGGTAAAAGAAATGTCCCTTGTTGGTATAAGGACCGATTCTCAAAAAGACGGCTTCGCATAAGGACAGATTCTCCAAAAAGATTCGCCAAGATAGATTCGAAGACAAAGTACAGTAATGAGGAAAAATTGTGTATTAAGAAAAAAGTATTTAATGAAATGTTTTGTATATTGTATTACCTTCATTCGTTTATTTCATAAATAAATCCTTTTTATATGTTTGGAGTTCATACACGGTTGATCTTCTAATATTTTTTATTATTTTATGTAAAAATAACGAAGAGCCTTGGAAAAATTTTTCTTCATTAAAAATAGAGTAAACAGGCTTCAAAAAGTAAAAAATGTTAGACGTAAAAAATTTAAATCGATTTTTTCAAATTACGTCTTAATACCTACTAAAATTATTTTTAGCTACATTTTTGTTTGATTTTAATTGTCAAAGATTTACTATTTGAGCGGTTAATTGTGCCTGTGAGTGTTTATTATAATAATACTAATAAGCACATCACGATATAATATAAACTACATAAATAAAAATACCTCACCCAAGACCGGTAAGCAAAAAAATGCGTCTTGCAAATTTTGCGGAACCTCTTACGTAGGTAGCAGTAATTTTCGGTGTTTGATACAATCGCATAAAGCAAACTTGCGAACGAAAGTTATATAATCCCGTGAAATATTCCTTGCAGATAATACATTCACAGAATTAACGTCCTTCTGTCTGTACTTCAACACCTTCTACTTTGGAGAAGTATTTTATCTTGTTTATATTTCTTTTAGTTCCATAACTCTGGTTGTTTCCACAGTAAGTCATTTAATTTATTTTGCTAATTAAAACGAAAGGAATTAGCGTTATCCTTTCACACGATTTATTTTAAAGAAATTCTTAATTAAAACCCACCTTTCCATGTCCGTCCAAACTCGGGGTTATGTCCCATGTGTTTCCCATCTATCATATGATCCGTTGGTACTTGATTTCGAACACGCAAAAAGTTCCCATCTGATAGTATGACCCGTTGCAACTCGTTTCTATGAAATTAAATCTTCCCAACAAAACACTTTTGATAAGTTACTCGAAATATGATAAATTTGGGAGGTGGGAGGCGAGGGACTGCCTGGTTACAAGCTCACGCTTAAAGGTTCCTCCCCTACCCCAAACATCAGACAATATATTAAATCCATTGATTTGCTTTTCTATAATATAATGATAAAGTATTGTTTTATAGGTTGTAGCTTTACATATTCTAAACGAGGCTATAATTTGTGAATGGAAATGGATGAATACATGGTGCTTGCTTTTAGCGTGGACTGTTGGCCTCACTGTTATGATTTTCGATCTCGATTACGTAGAGGTAACTTTTTTAAAGGTTTTAATTGTTTTTTTTTTCATATTCATTTCTTATACCCACTTTGAATAAACTGACAATAAAGCATAGTTCCAGTAGCGTGGGCGTCCGTCGCCCGCGGTGGAAGAAAATTTTGTCGCCCCCATACTTAGGTATTTAATCATATCCAAAATGTCAAAGAACAATTATCATCATTGCGTAGACTTCTTGTCTATACCGTGACCGGCTAACTGTTCGCTGACGGGTTATGCAGACGACGGTCTCCTGCTTATTCATATTATTAGCTAAGTCCTATCTTCGTCTGGTGGCTGACTGGGGGAAGAGAAATCATCTTGAGTTCGCGTCTTATAAAACACAGTTTTTAATATTAAAAGGCAACTTAGTAGGGCTACCGCGTTTTAAATTTTATTGAGCACATTAAGCAAGTTCGCGAAAAATCGAAACGAAATTTTTATGCGTTAAAAGCGGCGGCGTGCGTATTATAACTCACGAAATGGTATGAGTTCAGATTTTCTTAAACCGAAGGATAGGGCTAAAATCAGTAGATTGTTTGAAAGTAACGAATACTTTCAGAAAAAAAAACTAATCGACTAATGGCTAGATGGGATAATCCGACTACAGGACGGCATTTGTTAAAAATTCCCTATAGCATGCAAACGGTTAAATAAAACGTGTCTAAATATCGATCATTGCGTCGCCCAACTTAAAGGACAAACTTTATTCATTTTAACTTGGTGCCTACGGCTCAATGTTCAACGTCGGATCAAGAATTTATACAAACCATATAAAGCCAAATTCAGACAAAGAAAAATCTTATAATTATCAAAACTTACTTTGTCGTTCGCTCAACTTTTGGAAGAAAAACGTCACGAAAGACATTTCATGTTTGCGGTGAGTGACAGTCACGCATGCTACCTTCCTAACTCTTCCGAAATTTCGTGTCAGCGAATGACGAGTGGTTCTGTATGAGATCTATGTGTGCGTTTCTAAAGCGCTCTTTGTATGAAGCTTTACTAAATCTATACTGTACCAAAAAAAAAAAAAAAAAAACAAACATGCTATGATATCCAAAAACATTAATGGAAAACAAATTCCTATCTATTAAACTGGATACGACGACCTCTGATGGTATATTCTTATCTATGTTAGTGTCTATGGTTATTTAGTTCCTGTGACACAAGTTCTTACGACACTTACTTCAGGGCTAAATCAATGTGTGTCTCGTGATGTGGTAAATTATTATATCCACTAAATATAAACACGTAACAAACTCATGCCTTAATTAATCCGTCTCCAGGGGCGGGGACGGAACACTGTTATGAACGATACATTGTTTCACTTAACGGTCTTGGATGTGATATTCTTACATATGCAGTTTATACCTTATCGTTGCTGAACACCTGCGACACAAGATTCTTCAATTTTTCTGTGGGGCTCAGGCAATGTGTGTGTTATCGTCATGTGGTACCTATACTACCTATCAACGTGACACTACCAGTAGTACCATAGGAGATTTTTCTTCGAAAAATAAACGAAAATAACAGTTGTGAAGAAGTAAAATTTTTTAGGAATTCACACTATTGACGCAATCTTGGCAGATATACGCAATGATATTGGAAATGATGGCATTGTTCGTTCTGTATCCATATACGAGATTCATAGATGATGTGCTCTTTCAGTTTGGCTACCCAGCTACAATATTTCAGAACGTAACGTATGCATTAGGATTGCTTTGTTCAATCGTAAGTATACTCGTTAATCAATAAATATTTTTCTTTTAGGAGTCGTCTATTCTATTACTCAGGCTCGTGATGCTTTTTTAGAAAAAGTCTTGCTTTTCGAAGCGCGACATTTACACTTAGTATATTAAATAAAGCATTACATTTAATGTTTGCGAAAAGTAGCACGCGAGCGTACACCTGCGCTTAATATCGCGTATACCGAGCAGACACGAGTGTACGTTCAGAAAAAATACGTCTGAAAAATTGTCCAACTTTAATTAGTGCATCAATTATACCTATACTTACATATGAATCGGATGGGACTCTTCTTACAAAAAAACTGACGCGTAACAAGTAAACGCCGTCGTAAACAAGTAGACCGTCTTGTGTTTTAGGTATTCCTGCTCCTTGGTGTGCATGCTATTAATAATTATGAAAATGCTTCTGAATCAAGGATGTACGCCATTTTGAAAAGAAATGACATTCTGTCTGTAGTCATAATCATGATTTTAGGAGCACTTTACGAAACCCTCAAAATTATTTACTTTCAAAAGGTAACTGCACGTATATTTATATATTGATGTGCCTCCGGAAAACATACAGCATTGCCTATGAAGAAGCGTGATGTGTACTTAGCTTAAGCCGTTGACGTTCCGTAGTTTCGCTCTCTTCCGCCAGGTGGCGATAGTGTTGCAACCAGCAAGAGCGCGGGAACTGCCGCTAACTTCAGTCATAGCGTTGTGTACTTTCGCCGCGTTAACTCCGGTTTATTTAATTTGAAGTGCATTTACAATTGAAAGTGTTAATATTTTTTCTTTTTGAGTTTCATTCGATTTCTTCGTTCGTTTTCATAATGAATCCGACGGCGTCGGCGCCGACTCAAAGTGTTAGCGACGGTGATGGCATCAAAGCCACAGGTCGCTCTGTGTCACATGAGAGGGATACAGCGCCTGAAAGGGATATGGGACCCGAAAGGGTCTCGGCGCCGGACGGCTGTCGTTTACCGGGAATCATCTCATCTACAAGCTCTTCATCTAGCGATGAGGAGGAAGAGGAGCCGGTTCGGAAGCGACGACGACGAAACTCAGAGGTAACGATCGACCCCCGGGTTGATGCGTTGTATAACCAGGTCAGTTTACTTACAAATTTTATAATGCAACAACAATGTTCGCAAAATATTTGTGTTTCAAGCAATCTGGAATCGAATCACCAGCCGGCTGAAAAGCATGTTGAGTTTTTAACAAATCCTTCAGCTACCACGTCTAAATTGCTGGAATTGGGTACATGTAAGACTGATTTTAGTGACAAAAATTTTATTAAACCTGCTGACGGGAAACGGCTTAAACTATTGATGGACCTTCAGCACTTTAATTCTCCTACATGGCAGCATATTCGTTACAGTAAATCACTGCATGACATGTTGGCACAACCGGGTTTTTGCAATCTGAAAATTAATGAAGAGCTGTGTTGCTTTAATAAAGGCAATTTTTTTTGGCACCAACCGAATTAGTTATAGCCGCATTAACTAATGCGTTGCTGGCTCAAAAGGAACTTTTGCAGTCAGGTTTACAGGGTATCGTAGATTGGGCTCACAAAAACCCGGCAGAGTTAAATTCTAATAATTTATTTTCAAAAATTTCGGAAACTTTTGGCCAATCTTCTCCATCTTACAATTTGTCTGAACAAGCATTGCAAATTGTCTGCGGGAAACGGGCAGAATGTATAGAAATTAGGCGACAACGATTAATTTCCGAGATATCCGATAAAAATATTCAAGGTGCTCTATCAAGTATACCACCCAGCAAAGAGTATCTTTTTGATAAAAATAAATTGTCAATGCTTATAAATTCTCTCGAGGGACCTCACTTTTGGCTGTCCCAATCACAATACGGAAAAAATAAGTCCAATTTAAAACGAAAGCCTAACGATCAGATACCTTCATCATCCAAACAATACCAACATCAAACCCATCATAAACAGTTCAACTAAAACACACACTTTAAAAAACAACAACCAAAACTTAATTACAAAAACAAGAACAATGTTAACAAGCAGAATTCCTTTCATCACAAGAGAAAATGACTACCTCAAGGAGTTCAGGGGGGGTTGTTTGAAGGCTTTCAAACGATGCTGGCAAACACAAGGTGCCAACAAATTCATAATATCTACAATTACGGGTTCCCGAATCCCCTTATTCAGAAAACCACCTCTAATCATACCCTCGAAAAAGATAATGGAAAAATATGCCACAAAATCGACCCCGGCGATGGGACAAATGATTCAAGAGCTCTTGGATCAAAATATACTTCAACGGGTTTCCTTAAAGACGCCAAGCTTTTTGTCCAAGCTATTTCTGCGGAAGAAAAGCGACGGAACAATGCGTCCTATTTTCGATCTCCGGGAACTGAACAAGTTTGTCAAAACAAAACGATTTCAACTAATTTCACACACAGTTGTTCCAGAGTTCCTTCAACCCAGAGACTGGATGATAAAATTAGACATTTCTCAGGCATATTTCCATTTGCCAATTTCGGCATCACATCGTGTCTTCCTAAGAATCAGTTTTCAGCATCAATTGTACGAAATGACATGCCTGCCTTTCGGCCTTGCTTCAGCGCCACACCTTTTTTCTTCAGTAACATGCTGGGTCGCGGAGACCTTGCGTGCAAAGGGATGTCGAGTGCTAGTATACCTAGACGACTTCCTTCTGGTTCATCAGGACCATTCCAAGTTATGTGTTCAGGCTGCAGAAGCTGTGAAACACTTGGAAAAACTGGGTTGGATAATCAATTACCAGAAATCGATTCTGACTCCAACCCAAGACCTGGAATACCTCGGAATTCGCTGGCAAACGGGAAAGAATATGATGTCCTTACCCGAAAAGAAAATAAACAGTCTCAACAACACCCTCGAAATGCTAACCACACGAAATCGCATTCGACTGCGCCAGTTACAAAGCATCCTAGGGCAACTGAATTTTGCCAATTTCGTGATTCCGCGAGGGAGACTTCACTGCCGTCACTTGCAGCTGTTTCAACGTCTTTTCGACAAGAAACGACCACGGCATACCCAACCCATCCCCCAACTGGTGAAACGCGAGATGGTTTGGTGGCGCGGAGCCACATACCACTCTGTGCCGCTCCACAACAAACCAGCAACACACTTTCTGGCGACGGACGCCTCAGACTCGGGTTGGGGTGCCCACATAGACGGGACCTTGGTGTCAGGACAGTGGTCAGTTCAACAAGCGAAGTGGCACAGCAACAAAAAAGAGCTGTTTGCAGTGATTGCCGCACTGAAGCAAAAGGCCAGGGTAATGAAAAATACACATGTATTAGTACAATAAGACAATCGCACGCTAATCGCGTATATTCGAAAGGAGGGAGGCACAATGTCAATGACACTACTTGCTCTAACATTTCAACTGCTGAATTTGACGGACAAATTCAACATAACATTGTCAGCGTACTATCTCCCAGGGAGATACAATATCATTGCCGACAGCCTGTCACGAGGGAAGCAGCCTGCAGAGTGGCACCTCTTGCCCCAAGCTACTGCTCAAGTCTTCCAAAAGTGGGGCCGACCAGAGATAGATCTTCGCCTCAAATCGGACAGCTGTTGTTCCAGAATATGTATCGATCGACTCCAGAAATCGATCGGCAAGTTATATAGACGCCTTCAGCAGACCATGGAAATACCGTCTGGCGTGGATTTTCTCACCTGCCAGTATCCTCCCCAGAGTATTGATGCATCTAAACAATGCCGAGGGAACTTACATGGTAGTGGCTCCGGATTGGCATCAAGCATTTTGGCTACAAGACCTGAAAGCCAGAGCAATAGATCTGCCATACACACTACAGAATCTGTCAGAATGCCTGATGGACATGACAACATTACAGCCTCCCCCGCAAGTAGAGACACTAACCCTGAAAGTCTGGAAAAATGGGGGTGGGGCTCACTAATAAAAGAATGGTCGGAAGAAGAGAAAAGGTTGATAAGGAGTAGTTGGCGACAATCTACTCTATCAACATACTTACCAGCAATAAAGAGATGGCTTTTATGGTGTTCCATTTATAAAATTAACCCTAAATCTCCACAACCCGCTGATCTCGCAAAATTTTTAGTTAATTTATTTCTCAAGGACAAGTTATCGTATAGTACTATTTTAGTGCACAAATCTTAACTTACTGCGGTCCTCAAATTGATCTAAAATCTTTCTCAGATTTTATTATCAAACATGCTCTTAAAGCGATTTGCCTAGCTAAACCAAAAAATGTTAAATCCGTTTTGACTTGGGATCCCAATTTGGTTCTAAACTGGCTCTCAAATAACTCTCCAAAAGACTCCCTTTTCGAATTAGCAAGAAGAACAGCAACAGTTTTATTATTGGCCTCTGGACGTCGAGTCCATGATCTCACTTTGCTTAAAATTTCCTCAAACAACTTCCTTGACGCTGGCGGCGATGAAATCATCTTCATTCCAGCCTTTGGGTCCAAAACCGATTCCCAAACTCATCGTCAATCAGCTTGGAAGCTATCTAAACATAATAATAAAATATTTGTCCAGTTACTTTGGTAAGAACTTACGTTGATAAAATAGCACCAAGAAGATCAGAGTGTTCAGAATTAAATAATCTTTTTATCACAGTGTATGGTAAAGTTAAAGCGGCATCACGCACGGTTATAGGAAATTGGGTACGTACGGTTTTGCGAGATAGCGGAATTGATGCAACCCCTGGTAGCTGCAGATCAGCTGTTGCATCTTTTAGGTGGTTAGAAGATCAACCCCTTGATAGCATACTCGCCAAAGGCAATTGGAAATCAACCAATACATTCTTTAATCATTATTGTAAAATGATCAATCTCCCTACAAATAATCATGATTCTTTTTTCAATACATTTAGTCCTACATAAAATTTTGATTGAATAAATAGCGAACTGTGTAATACATACTTTCATTTGAACTTTAACTGAATTATATATTTATCTAATAAACCTTTTTTCTAATGAAAAAGTTATGTTTGATTCATCATAGCGTTGTGTTAAATAGTTCACCAGCAGATAACAAACACGTCTTCATAGGCAATGCTGTATGTTTTCCAGAGGCACATAAATATACCGGTTTTACATTACAATAAAACCGATATTATGTGCCGAGAGGGAATACATACAGCATTGCAGGAATTTCTTCCTGGTGAAGACTATGACTGAAGTTAGCGGCAGTTCCCGCGCTCTTGCTGGTTGCAACACTATCGCCACCTGGCGGAAGCGAGCGAAACTACGGAACGTCAACGGCTTAAGCTAAGTACACATCACGCTTCTTCATAGGCAATGCTGTATGTTTTCCCTCTCGGTACATAATATCGGTTTTATTGTAATGTAAAACCGGTATAATAGTAATGGTTACTTATACACAATAACAGGGAGCTACGTGCTGTTTTAGTAAGATTATTTCATTGTACATAAAGCACTGTTGAGGCGAGCACGCGGCACCGCGCGGTGCCGCCTTGCTTGCTGCGCACTGTGCATCGCGGTATGCAATTATTGTCTGTTATCTTTCTATCCGATTATTAAGCTTAACGCCTAAAGGCACTAGCGGTTGAACTGCGAGAGCGTCTAGCCGCGTAGCCAGCCGCTTTGACATTTTAATATGCAACCGTATTTTACTGTATGTAAATACGATACCAGCCGATAATATTTTGTGGCGATTATTATGTTTCATGATTCATTCATTCATTTCATTTATTAATATAGGCCCTTTGGAACTCGTAAAAGGATGAAACTTATATTATGAAATTGTAATAAATTATTGCACTTACAATGTATACTGTAAAACTTTATTAATTTAACCCTAGCTAATATTAAGGACGTTCTTTCTTTTACAAATTCCTAGCTTGTTCTACAATTGTTCACCTAATCTTGGTAACGTGATTTCGCTGATGGGTGGAGACCTGGCTTCAAAAAATCCTGTCGCCTCGCTCTGAATTCTGGCCATTTTCCAGTTGCTTAAATTGCCTCAATGGAAACCTATGAGAAAAATCATGACTAAGTTCGATCAGTTAACTTTTTTATTGCCAGCTCTTAGGCCATAATTTCAGAGGAAGAGATAGGTAAAATAATAAATTAATTTCAGAGGTGGCAACAACTATTTGTTCCGTATCCTGAATGGGGGCCATCCGATTACCAATTGAGGGCCCAAAGAAAACACTTTATAGGAAGTGAAGTAAGTTACACTTTTTAAAATTTTGTTCAATTACCTATACAAGTATATAAATTCGTGTATCTGTGTGCAGTGTATCTTTGTATGTATAATGTATATTTGTATTTATGTATGTTTATCTTTATATGTATCGTATATTAATGTATTTACCTACTCATATATGTGTATGTTGTATGTATACATGTTTTGTATGTTGTTATGAACAAAATTTATAAAAAGTGAGTATATAAAACGTGGAAAAAAAGCACATTGAATGTGATTTGGCTATGTACAACATTGAACTTCCTACTTATTGGTAGTAAAAAAAAAACTTTTTCAAACTTAACCGGAGATGGGCGGTAATGGCTGCGACACAGTATTGTAACTACTGTGTGTGTGTTATCTGTCAGTAAAAATTGTAAATTGCTTTTTATTGGAATAAATACTTTTTGTTATTTATTATTATTATTATATATTTACGCTATTACATTATATATTTATGTATTCCGGGGAATAAACTCTTATATGTGTTTTATGTACGAGTATATTCCGCACCACTATATATAACGAATGGAAAAAATATTCTAATCTAGTTGTTGCCAGTAATGGGTGACTACAACTGGGAGTACCCCCTAATTTTGAAAATGAAGTTGCAATAGTTAAATATATTTATTTTTAGTATATAGAATCTCAAGCCCCAAGAGACCTGAGTCGCACGATGATAAGACGAAGGAACCATGAGGTTTACAGCCTCGACATAGACTACATCGAAGCAACAGACACGAGTAGCATTTCATATGCTCATGAGAAGAAAGTTAAATGACTTGTTATTTAATTAAAAACGTACTTTGTGTTGTTTGTTATTTATCCTTTCCTATGTCTAAGTGACAGCGTTAATTGCTTCTGTTTTACTTTTCCTGTGACGTTTGTTTAAATTACATATTTAAGAAACTTAATAGAATAATAAAGTTTATTATTCTATTATCTCTTTATATTATGACATTTATTTACTATGGTATCTAGAATTCTATAGGTATAAAATTAATAAAATTGGAGTGTCTGTTTCTAATATCGAATAAAAACTTTTCACTCATTGCATTGCAAATGGTCTAGGTAATCTCCAAACAGCTGGACCGATTTTGACAGGACTTTCACTAAAGGATAGCATACATTTCAGGGCATTATTATAGGCTACTCTTGTTTCTGAAAAAGAATTTGGGTTCCATACCAAAAATGTTAAACCCCAAAAATATTTAACAATCTTGAATACATATAAAAAACAAAATTACTTGAAAATCGGTCAGTGCCATAAATATGCCAAAATGCTTTTGTCATCAATTAAAAACTTTTGCTTGCGAAACCATTTATTTGAGTATGATGGGAATAACTAATACTTATTATTCTAATATATTATCCTAGTCCTCCGGGAAGTGGTCGTCATCTGACTCGGAGTAGTCTGGCTGGTAGGTTTGGTCGTTGTTGTGTTGTACTTTCAAAGGCGCGGGCCGACGCCGCTGTTGCGGAGCGGACAACTGCACAAATCGTTCAACTATTATATACCACCTATTGTAAATGTATAAAGGACTGACCACTTGTACATGCAATTAATATCGTAAGCAACATACAAGGAGAAGCAATCAAATGAAAAATACAAATATAGCTGTTCAAAATCTAAATTAAACATACACTCAGAGATACATTTAAAAATCTGTTAATAGAATATATACATAATATACTATACACTTAAGTGTATATATCATAACTATATACAAAGTCATTTCGAACAAAGACGTTGAGTGTTGACGGCAAAAGATCACTTCATAGATTATTGATTGGATTTTAAAATATATGTAAATGGAGTACAATGAATTATGTAACTAAATAAACTCATCAAATGTTATAATGAAGGGAAGAACTACGTCAAGCAGCAATGTCAATAATAAAAAACTTTTTGAGAAAAGCAAAACTAAAAACTTTTGGAAAATTTCCCACCTCTAGGGTTGATTTTTTTTTTTTTATTTGAATAGGAGGAACTTAAAAGTATAATCTATACGATAAAAAAAGAATTATCGAATCAGACTACTCTGTAAAAGTTATGCATGGTCACATAAAAAATATATGGGTTGACTTGACAACCTCCCCCGTTTTTGTTTTTCGTCAGTTTAAAAATAAATAAAGATATTTTAGACAAATATGTTACCTGTCTTTTAAGTTTGTAGCGCCCGCAGCCATCAATGAAGGCTTCCTTGAATGCCTTGTGCAGGGGCTTCCGTTTGAATGAGATGCACTGGTTCTTTAACATATCTGCAGAACCTTCGTCGAGATCTAATAAAAAAGATTAAGAAGAATATAAGTTGCGTAGAAAGATTCACTGAATTTTTTATCATTTTGGCCTGACTGATAAAATAATACCTTAGACAAAACTAAACAAAATTTTATCTGTACACAATGCCAACACTTCAACATAGACAACTATTTAGTTATTTAGACTATGTAGAATTCTTATCAAATTCCTATTGTACCTATCCTATTGTATAGATAGCTTGAATCTTGATGTATAGCTGTACCAGTGAATAAGACTTAGCCTGAAGTAAAGGTCAGAAGAAGAATTTCTCACCTTACTAAAGCCATACATCTTAATGGAGGAACCAACCATAGATGGCCAAAGATAGATTTTTGCCATAGGTGAATGTTTATGATAAAAATGGAAAGAAATGGATAACTTACCGGTCTCTCTGACGCTGTAGTTCTTGGGTCGGATGTCGTAGACCCTGTAGTCAAGGGTGAGCGCGACCTTGATGACGTCATTCTCATCAGTTTCATTGACGGCTGTGAACTCCACCTCCATGTGGGAGCCGTCCATCACTTTAAACATCTGGGCTTCTATGTTCAGTAACCTCTAGAAGTACCAACAGTCCAGCAATAATAAAAAATGTAAATCATGTTTAAGTTTGTAAGACTAAATCAGTTTTATGAATAAAACAAGCAAAGTTTTAAAATAAAACTACAACATAAAAGTTTTATTTACTTTCGTTTTTGTTTTAAATTTTTAAGTTAATTGTGATAAATGTTAGACCATTTAGATTAAGCCATACATATATGACTGCCCTTTATAGACAAACAACTGACCTTCAAGCCTTCAAATTGCTCCAGTCTATCATAGTAAGCAACCAGTGCCTTCCTGATAGCTCCAAGACATTCCGGAGTCTTGATGTTGTCAAAGTCATCCATGACAGCTGCCAGGTTGAAGCCAAGCGGCAAGGAATACTTCTCAACGTTATCACCCCTTGCTGAAACCAGATTAAAGGTAATTCATAACTAATAGTTGAGTAGAACCAAAATTATGCAGATCAATTTAAATTTTTAATAAACTTTTTTGCATGGAAAATTAATTGTAATTGTAGATTTAAAAGTAATATGTATTTAACTAAACCAAAAACTAAAGCATTTTCCTCCAAATAAGTGATTGCAGAAGTGTACAGTGGAAAGTGTGATAAACTTAATTAGGATTCTACTATACATATTAGCAGTCCCAAGAAATTTTTTATGGAAATTTCGTCATAAAGATTGTAGGTATGTTTAAAGGATATGTGATGCCCATAGTATTGCAAACTTCCATACAGTTAAGGTGGCTGCTTACTGAGCCATTAACTTTTTTGCCTACAAAAACCTTTAGTATCTAGATGTAGTAAACAGCACAGACTATCTCACCAGCTTTCATGTTAATCTTGAGTCCATGCTTGAGCTGGTTCTCTGACCGGTGCTGCATGTGGTACACAATGCTGCAGTGGTCTTCAACTACATAGGATTGCACCTCCATGCCAGACAGCATCGACATCAGCTCTATATCACCCTTCAACTTCTCCACAGCAGTGGACAAGATTATTTTCTGAAGACGGAAAAGTAAGTTGATTTAGCTAACTTTGGAATGTTTGGTTCAGCTAAAATGTTTTAACAATTGTTATAAATCTATCTAGAAAATCTGTGATATCTGTATCTGTATTTTTGTGTAAAACATACATTTTATCAGTGTAACAAAGAACATTTCCATACCATACCATGTTTGTGTCAATTAGTCTACTACATTTTATTATATTTAAGTTGAGTCTTGTATCTAAGCACTGACCCCTTAGCCACTATTCCGCAACCATTAACATCAACATAAATTAAAAAGGAACAAAATGATATAACAACAACGTAACTCGAGCGCAAGGAAATTTCAATATATTTTTGTCTGTTGATGTTAAAGCTTGCGAAATAATGATATTTGTCTAAACGGGCTGTTTGAATTACCTGGGGTCTTGTAAAAGTTTGTATTCGCTTCTTTGGCGGTGAAGCTTTTCTTCTGTATCGATTACGCTGAAGTTGAAATAATTCATTTTGTTTTTCTTTTAACTTCTGTTCCAGCTCCTGCACTTCCTGCTGCAGCTCTTCACAGTCCTCTGGCACTCTGTTATTGCCTAATTAATTTTACAAGTGTTTATGTAAACAATGCTAAGATGTAAACAAACTTCGTATCAACTAACTACTTTCCGATATACTTAATAAAACTATACTATAAAAATATTCATATCTTACCGTTTTTGCGAAAGAGTTTCGTGAGTTTCAATTGCTTTTTTGCATTTGTCATTGTTGTCGTAATTAATGAAAATAATTGAAGGCGACAATTCTGAAAATTAACGTTTAAAAACGTTACGTTACGATTTATTTTCAAAAAGTTGTGGTTTGTAACACTGTCACTTTTTTATCGGCGTTGGTTTATGTACCCATACTGCCAAATCATAAGTGACAATAATTTCTTCATTCTTAAAGATGATGATAAAATGAAAATGATAAATCTGCAGTAACATGCTAGTACGGTTACTGTTGGCCTTAACGAGTTACTTGGGAGATGAAGAAAAGAGCAGCCAAATCGTCGTATTTCACTTTCTCCACCCTTGTTTCACTGCAGATATTCACTGGTTTAAACACTAGCTTTTTATATATTAAATTCTGCTGGTATACAAGAAAAGACAACATAATAAGAAGTTTCTAACTGACCGTTCGCGCCAAGTTACTGTCACCAAGTCAAATAAGACAGTGACTTTTTAAGATTGTGAATTGTAAAATGATTAATAACTTTCTCATAATTAGAGTTATGTCTGTGGTAAGAACATAAAAACTTCACAGAGAAATTATGCCTTAAAATAGTGAGGCTATTCATGGCCCTTTAAATTATACCAACGTACTTTGCTTCATTTCGCGAATCCAAGGACTGGGGGATTACTAAAACCTTATAAAAGAATCTTATTCCTAGGCAGTTCTTAGGTTAGACCGGCTTTTAAATGGCTTAAAAACATATTACAAGCGCCTGAGACATGAATGAGCTTTGTAAAAAAAAATTGATGAATGGTAAATGACGTCATCGTAAAATTGCCTGATCGCGAGTGCGACAAACAGAAACTCATAGTACGAAAATTTCATGCAATTTAATTTTTGCCAGGCTGAGGTTAAAGTAGGCATTCTATGGATTTGCAATTTATCTCATCAATACGTAACAGTAGGTTCGTAACTAAATAATTGTATTGATGCTTTCTGTCATTAGTTTTAGTAAGTAGATCAAAATGTATCATATCTATAAATGTTACCAACTCTAGTGTATACAAACTTTTTACGCCTGTGTAGCACACTTCTGCCGCGAAACTGTAGCAACGAAACAGCAGTAGATTCGTCATGATTTATCAGTTGTATAAGCGTAGGATAATAATACATAGATTTGAATATGATTTTATTTCTTTCCTTCGTGATTTTATATTTTTTTTACTGTTAAAGCAGTTTTCCGCCGAAAAACAACTGCTGTGATTTAGCGGCTGCTGTGCTATAGACATATTTAGGATTATCGAAATCACGGGGAAAAAGGTAGAATTATAGTGAAATCTATGCGTTAGAACAGATAGCTTCGTTTGTCATACATCATACAGTGACAAATCATGGCGAACTTAGTGCGGTTTCTTGGCGGAGACGTGCAGCAGGCTAGGCGTTACTACTCATGGTATATTCATTTACTACATTTTATAATATATTTATTTACTATATTATATGGTACAATATTTTATCATAAATAATAGTATATATTTTTAATAAGTAAAA
Organism: Choreutis nemorana; assembly: GCA_949316135.1. Taxonomy (NCBI): domain Eukaryota; kingdom Metazoa; phylum Arthropoda; class Insecta; order Lepidoptera; family Choreutidae; genus Choreutis; species Choreutis nemorana. The sequence goes on along the minus strand of OX438597.1, from coordinate 2,916,485 downwards.
AAGAGGTAGCCTAAAATAAGTTTTTATTAATCCAAAAACTTTTGCTCCATTTCAAATAATATTTTATTTAGCATAAAAATAATATTGCAGATTTTGTTTATACATATTTATTTCTAGTTCAACCATTTAGTAAGTCCTATTAACTTCAAGTCTTCTTTAGTCATCCTTCCTTCATCCCATTTTACCCGTAATCTGAAAAATATTTAAAAATTATCAATCAACAATCTACTGTAGTCTATTTCTAGCAACCTCTTTAAGTTCATATAACAATAGTCTCACTTAGAAGTTGAAACATTTTTTTGTGGTCTCAATTAATAAAAACACTAAATATTTACAACTTGAAAGAATACGACGTGGTGACAGGTGGAACCTCATATTTCTTACCTGGCAATGCCATGTTTGCTGTCAAACTCAGCAATATGTTTGGCTGGTCACTGGTCAGTGTTGCCAGAAAGTCGCTAGTCAGCACTCTCATATTATCCAAATATTGCCAGGCTGTACTTACGACTTGACACATTTCTTTATTGTCTTACATTACCAATGTACTTAATTCATGGAAAAAAACTACATCTTTATTTAAAGAACATTAACTAATACGAAACTACATAAACAGAGTGATAAAGACTCTTAAAAAATTTACCTCTCTTCGTTATGCGTGACGGACCACAGCTCCGGGAGGTACTTAGGCGCCATGCTCTCCAGGAAGTGTTCCCGCCAGATCTGCTCCAGGCGGAGCAGCCCACCTTCCTCCTTGAGGAAGTGTTCCACCACCTTTGAGCCGTGGCACTCGTAGTCATCGTTCTCGTAACTGTGAAGCATACATATGTATTTGATTAGTATATGATGTACAGTTGATGACTATGGTTTTTAAATCTTCGTCTTAATTAAAAGACTATTCAAAATAAAATAATTTAGTTTCTATTTAAATAAAAAAAAATAACGTTTGAAGTAATTTTATTATTTAATTGTCCTATGAATTGTCTCAAGGTATACTAGTACAGAGTAGATGGATTTGTCTACAGATGCATCAAGCTACTTACAGCACTTGCACGACACAGGCTTCTTCCAGCAGTTCCTCAGTGATCTCCTCGTGCTGAGGGTAGTGCTGCAGCACCAGGTCCTCCAGTTCTTTCCTCCGTGCCTCTGGAAGGTTGTGTTTTTTTGACTGATGAAGCAGGGCCCGTGCTGCCGAACGGATCTTTCTAGATTTGAAAAATTACATCAAAATCGGTTAATCCGTTCAGGCGCTAAGATGCTACAAACATACTAGATATACACAGTTGGTGCATTACGCGAAATGAACATTTTGCAAAAGGGGCATTTTTGACACAAAAATATCTACTAACATGTGTTTTTTTTTATCAAGCTAATCTTTAGAACAAGTTAAATAAACATATTTTGTTAAGATAATTTTTAACGAAAAGTTGATGATATTCAACAACTGACGTATTCATAGCGGTTATTTATGATCAGGGACTTCTTAGTTTTCTTTCTTACTATTAACATATTGTTTAAGAAAATGTTGAAATAAACATATTTTGCCATTACACACAGTCAGGTCATAAGTAAAAACTTTTCTTTTAGAATGCTGGCCACAAAAAAGTTTATTGAATTCGAATTTCGAATTGTTCATGAAAATAAAAATGTATACTTTTTAGAATTTCACTAGAATTCCAACGAGGTCATTGAGGTCCATCCTCGCTCATGGTATGGTTGGGAGTTTCTTATTGGGGCTTAACAGAGGTACATTTTTGTGAAAAAGGTTTAAAAACGAATGCAGTTGTGTATCAAAATACAGTCCTGACGAACCTTGTGGAACCTGTTTCTCATACCATGTTCAATAACAGGCACTGGGTATTCCAACAAGATTCGGCGCCAGCTCATAGAGCGAAGAACACTCAAGACTGGCTGGCGGCGCGTAAAATCGACTTCATCCGGCACGAAGACCCTCCTCCAGTCCAGATTTGAATCCGTTAGATTACAAGATATGGCAACACTTGGAAGAAAAGGCGTGCTCAAAGCCTCATCCCAATTTGGAGTCACTCAAGACATCCTTGATTAAGGCAGCCGCCGATATTGACATGGACCTCGTTCGTGCTGCGATAGACAACTGGCCGCGCAGATTGAAGGCCTGTATTCAAAATCACGGAGGTCATTTTGAATAAACTTTAGTGTCATAAGAATCTATGTTTTGTTAAGTTCATTTTGGTATATAAATGGTTACATAATGAATAAACTTGTTTCAATTATCTTATATTAAACATGTGACAGAATTTATGACCTGACTAGGTATATGTACCATTTCAAATCTCGTTACCTGCAAAACAATGTTCTATTTTAGCCTAGTGCACGTATATTTCGATGTGTGTGTCATTATAATTAAATATGAGTGTATTACTTAGCCGTGGCGTCCTCGCTGTAGTGCTTGTTGGCGCGCTCGCCGAGCGGCGCGGCGCACCGCGTAGCGAGGCGCGCGCGCACGGGCTGGTCGCGCGCGTTGCTGCGCTGGTGGCACGCCGCGCACAGCAACACTATGTCGTGCGATGAGTGGTCCTTCATTATCTCTACGACAATATTACTTCATCAGAATTGTTGAATGTCACTGGCAAAACATTTTTAGGTTAGGTGAATATTCTGTTCACCGGTGGCGGTTCTTAAAACGAGCCAGCCGTCGGAGTAGTGCGAAGTCTGAGGATTCCTTCGGCTTCCCTCTATCCCGTAATGCTCTAACAGCTAACGGCGTTGACGGAACGTGGGGTTTTATTCGGGAGGAACGGGTTCTCCGTAATTTCGACATACTCCTTTGACCCCCCCAGGCTGAAGGAGATCCATGAGGATTTCCCCCCTTAAAAAAAACACTTTGCCCTTGAATATGACAAGATTTAAAATTTAATAAATATCAATGGTAAATAGTACTTCAACATTAGTTTATTTAGGCTTTACTGGAAGTATTTTATTTGAAATCAAAAAATCAAAATAACTTTATTCCATAAACTTAAAAGAAAGTACTTAGAATCGTCAAATGAATTTAATTTTTTTTCTTAAAAATGTCTCGACCACCGGTTCAGAAAATTTATGTCGGGGAAGATACCGGCAAGAAACTCCAGATTCTATAATTTGTTATATGGACATGTTTTATACTATACTTTTAGCCACTAATACATCTTACAGTCTAGGGTGAGAGACTGTGATAAAGCTCTTGTTACAATATATTAATGAAAATGAAATTATTTATAGATTACGTCTTGTATTAGCATTACAAATATGTACCATACTAGCCCGTAACATACATGCTACTCACATAGAACAAGTAATTATATGAGCAGCATGCATGAACCGCCAGGATCTTGTTTTAAACTAATTTATTGTTTATTATGTTTTATTCTGAGTATAAAATGAAAATAAAGAAAGTTACTGGCTAGTAGGCAAGGAGCGAAATCACAGCACTCTCTTTCAAGTTGGTTAGTCAAGAACATTGAAGAAATTCCAAACGATTGAATGAACTATTTTTTAGTGTTATTTTAAATTTATGAATTGACAATAAATTCAATAGGAAATCATACTCGCGTATACATCATACAATATTCTCGCGTTAGACAGTAGCACTAGCATAAACTGTAATTGTTACAGTAAAATATATGAATAATATTTGACATTTTGTAATTTGGCGGGTTACGTTATGTCACGTTATTGTCTGCTTGGAGCTTTGCATATTATTCCCTATTATACGATGGAAAAGCTTGTAGTATTGTACAATGTTAAAGCTAAATTCTAACCTGGGAAGTACTTGCGATACTCTCTGGGCACGACGTTTTTCCGTATGTAGGAGTTGTCCCCGCCGCAGACGACGCAGCGGTTGTGCTTCACCAGCCTGTAGTACTGGCCCACCTCGCCCACAGCGCGGCCCGCGGGCTCGAACCTCAGCCGCACGGTCAGCGGGGACTCCGACACTACGTCCGCCAGCTGCTTATCCACGTACCTACAGAACGTGCTTTAACACTAAAGTTCATATCAAACACGGTGTTAACTTGCTTAAAAGTTTATTTTATTGAATTTGTCCATAATTTCGTTTCCATTTGTCTTTTAAATACAACTACAGTCGCATTTATAATTGTAGTATGGTTATAAGCTAGAAATTTTACATTAATAGTTTTATTTGGTGTCATTATGGACCAATAAAAACTTGACACAACCATTTTCTCTTCACTTTTCTTTTTGAAACTTCTGAAACTGAGCTTCCCAAAGCTACAAAAAACTGTTAAGAACTATTCTTTTTTCAGAGATACCGACAACTCCAATAATAATAATAATAACCATATAATGAAACAAACATTGACACAGCCCTAGAGTATGACTGAAGAATTTTCTGAATGTGTGTGAATGCGTCGCAAATAACACATGTCCACCCCGCCGAGATTCGTAACCATAGGCTAGCAATCGGCCAAAAAAGCTGTTTTATACTCAAAAAATAAACCTCGCTTAACTTTATTAGCCATAAAAAATATATATTTTAGCTGACATTAAAATTACCACAGAGCTTTCTTGACATCGCATGTGCATAGTGACTCTCCATCCGGTGCTTGCATGAAACAGTTGTGGTATAACGGCTTGCTGCGGGCCGCGTGTGGATACCGCTTGCTAACGATTGGCTCCTTCATCCTTGGTCGCTTTGACTCGCACTTGACGCTGGAATAACACTGGCGAATGATATTGTTGGTTTATGCTTCCATTGTCACATCCAAGTAGTTTTTATATATGCTAAAATAAGGTTCTACAATTCTAAAAATAAAATAAAATTCTAAAATAAGGTACTAGATTAGTTTGTTCAATTCGGTTTCTTAACTCAAAGTAGGCTAAGATTAATGTTTGACTGCTATCATTATTAGCACCATTATTGAAAAAAAGAGGACAAATCTATCTAAAGTACCTAAAAAAAAACACAAAAAAACGATTTTTTCAATCTTTCAAGATTTCAACACACAACTTTATTTACAAACATTCTTCCAAACTTTTGTGTTAAAAATAATTCCAAAACGATCTAACCTTTCGCTCAGTGTATCCGTTTTTTTGGTTTTATAGTTGACATTTGCATACTTCTTGCACAGGTCGTCAAGGTCATCCCACACATCATTTCTACGGATGACCCAGTCAAACGGAGTGCTCCGGTACTGTGTAACAAGT